>OY756425.1:6604665-11404665 GCA_963576905.1 Mystacides longicornis | reverse complement strand
AACATCAGTAATGAATTGTTAGAGTAATTAGTTGTTACATATACCTACTACAGCAAATATGCTTCTTATTTTATTACTTTTCATCTCTTAAAACAGCTTCTATCAGACGAGCATACGTTGTTTTAAAGAGAGTTAAAATAATAATAATTACGGTATATGCTTCTAAACAAACAACATCATTTTCAACGCTGAGGAATATAAATATGAGTAGTTACACCAAATTGCACTATCCCTCACAGAGTAGAAAGTAATGTAGTAGCGCAGACTCTTGAAAATATCACGAGGTTAATATTTTGTACTTGTTGAACATAATATCTCTCAAAGTTAGAAAGGTGCAGCGCAGCGTTGTGTACCTATACTCACTTCAGTTCATATTTATATCTATGGCTAAGTACCAGAGACAATAATTATATTATTATCTGTGACTTTTACTGTCACTCGGTGAAAAGACAGCTACCATAGTAATTAACCAAAGTGCCTTGACACGGTCGGTAGAGCTGCTCGCTGTTTGTTTTTCCGAATGACGGATAGAAATTATCAACATTGAACAAGAGAGGTTGACTTAAAATTTAATTACAGATTTTAGTGTTGAAAGTTGGTTATATACCTACATTTGTAGTTTTCCTGTTATATATCAGATATCAATATTGTTTTTTTTTTTAATTTACAACATCTTGCTGAGAAAAAGGCCTATTATTATAAAAATGGTCGCAACGTGGTCCATTAACAGATAACGGCAGGATTCATAGCGAGTCCTTAATTCTTGGTTTATGACTTTGAGGTTATGACACTCCAAAGGTGGAATAAGACCAAACTTCATTCATTCACCGAATTATCGAATTACCGAGACGCATCATTCGAGACGCGAAGTGGTTGGTAGACTAGCGATTACGACACCTGCTTTCGCATTGTTTCGTGCGGAGGTCTTGGGTTCGATCCCAGGTCCCGATGACCATTTTCCTATTTCACGACACAAGCTTTAAGTAGCTTACTGTGAAAGAGTCAAAGAGTGTATTTGTGTTCACTTTGAGTGAATACAGATTCATTTTTATATTTAAAAACAAATTCTTTCGTTGTTCTGCTTTCGATTGCCCCAAGATTCTTTTTTGATACAAACGACGCAAAATTGCAATTCAGTTCATAAATTAAATTCAGCATCTGAATCAGACAAAGTATACTGCGTCTACATACACTTGAGGAATGATCTTGAAATGAAACTCGTCATTGAAATCTCCAGAACATGCGTCGAAGAACTCTTTAGATCTTGCTTTTCATTCATGTTTGTTGATATTTGCTTTGCCTTGCATTTGTTCAATCGACCTTAAGATCAATAATGAGTGCTCTTTTTAGATTTAGCTCTTTGTTTATTGAGTACTTATTAACTCACTTTTAGAAGAAGTTGGATAACACTGACACTTTGAAAGCGTGTAAATGTATTCGTTACGTAAAAGTGACTTGAAAAAAAAACGCGTGTAAAATAAAGGAGAAAGATAAATATTGTAATATTTTGGTTGGAGTAGGAAACGGGAAACAAGACACTTAACAAGTCCCTATAAATAGATGGCCCTCCCCTCTCTCTCCAGTGATTTATCCCAGCAGCAACATTTCAACGCGTCTCCGCCGTGTTCCATTAGCGGGCGCAGCTTCCACTATACACCATCCATCTCCACCCGGCAGTTACACTTTTACATTCCGTTTTGTTTACAGACGACTCTACACGGCTATAAAAGATTTTATACCTCTCGTAATATAACTTAACGACATCGGACTAGCGATGTCTCTCAGACATGCGTACAAATGACGATTATTTTTAGTTGGTTAACGTTTTACCTACATGATTGGTTTGTTATTTCAAATCTTACATACATGTTCAGTTCTAACGGCTTAATTAACGACCCACATAATGACAGGAATCTAAATATTAATACGTGAAGCAAAAACTTTATACCTACACCTTTTTACGAAAATTGCGCAGACGGAGGAGTATGAAACTTCGCACACACAGTTTATATTGAGAAGGTGTGCCGAATGCTTATATTGTTTTTAATTAGGTATGCATGTGGCGCACCCAGCGCAGGCCCATCACATCCACCATTACGGAGAGGAGATGGTCATGGCTGGGACATGTGTTGAGGATGCCGAATGACAGTTGGCCGAGGATAGCGCTGTTCTTCCTCCCATCAGGGTCCCGGAGACGAGGAAGACCCTCTCATACTGTGTTCCGCTCCTTCAAAGCAGAGCTGGGGAATCTGGACATGGTGTGGGAGGAGGTCATTAACGTTGCGCAAGATCGAGCGCAATGGAGAGCTCTTGTTGCCTCCCTATGCCCCTAAGTGGGGTCTAAAGGGAGTTTGGATTGGATTGGGTGCATAAAAATACATTAAATCAATAAAAGAAAACATTAATTTTAATAGAAAAACTTTGTACATATCAACATTTCAAATTTGACGTATCCAAGTCAATGTTTTTGAAAGAAAATTGTGAAATAGCTGCACCAGAAATTAAATTTTTTAAAGAAGGGAAAAAAGTATGCCGGATACAAAAAATTTATATAATATTCGTTGTCGCATCTTGAGGCCTAAAATCTGAACATGATTAGTTTTTCTCATACAAAAGGCTTTGTGTTGAACGCACGTATGGTAAGTAATAATAATTATTAGCAGCAAATATGATGCCTCAGCTTTTTAATGGCGAGGATTTTAAAAATTAGAAATCTAAACGAAAAATAGACTAAGAAGAAAAATCATTAACTAAGTCTTTTGACATCTAACCCGCCAGTCTTTCACTGCTTAATCCATATAGAAATACATTGTTAAGAGCAATAAAAAAGGTAAATAGTCCCAGTTTTTAAGCATCTGCCATACAATAAATCGATAAAAATGTGCTTTGAATTGAATCGGTGCAATGTGAACAAAAAACTCATGGAAATGACTCTCTAAAAATAACTTTAAAAAAATCTGTGATTTTATGTACACAAAGCTATTTTTATCAACCAATAATGACAAGTGAATTTTATTGGATAGGTATACACATCACCAGAATGATGTCTAAATCATTATCACGATGAAGAAATAATCGATTTTCCTTGTTACTGGGGAATCAATGTCCGATGCGGTCATCGATCTCCTGTTTTGCTAACCAACATTGACGTCGATTTAAAAATAGAACGAAAGTACATTGATACTTATTTTAATTCAAATAATAATATATTCTGCGGTAATTTTTTTGTTTCTAACCAATGGTTTTAATAGAAAAAATTCCAATATTTTTTGGCATATTGGTGGCCCTGTTTTTGTTAGGTAGGTAAGTTCGTCTTTAAATTAGTCAGTGTCGCCATCACACCCATATAATAATAATATAATGTTTCCCGCTTGTAAAAAAATGTATAAAAATAAAAACAAAGACGACACGTCTAGTCAGACTTTCTTTCCAAATGACAGTTTGGAGTTTTAAATCTGTCGTCTCTTTAATTTCCCGCGTAAAATTTATTAAGCATAAGAATATTTTATTGATTTATTATGATTGAGTTTATACGTTGCATATGTGTTTTTTTTTCATAAGCGGCTGATGCTTTGTTTGTTTTATAAACAAATTTAATTAAAGAATACTGTTATTTTGTAATATTTTTTGACATAGATACCTCATAAATAATAATTGTAGATTGATGTCATATAATCAAACATGTAAATGGCACAAAGTATTTTCTTTTTCAAAATTATTGTTGTTATTATAAAATTAAATGTTGCATAATTTTTCATATAGGTTGCATAATATATTTTACTAAAGCTTTCTCGACAGACATCCTGTCCTTACTATGAATGAACATTAAATTCAAATTAGAAAATGATGCATCTGTATTAAACCATGTTTGCATGACATTCTGACAATCGCACCAACCATCAAACAGTTATGTTAAAAATGCCAATTTAAATTAAAATATTCAGAAATTCGTATTGCCAAAAGCACCTAAAAGGTTACCTACGTTAAGTTTTCTGCTGTCGTCTGTTGACACGATTCCGTGACCAAGGGATAAAAGGATCCATTTTTGTATATAGATTTCATTTTAAGTCGCAAAATATACCTAATTCGGTCTGTAGTGGTGATAATAACTCACCACTTTATTTGATTTAGCCTTTGGAGCTATTTTTTTTTTTATATAAAATGAATCTGTGCTCACTCAAAGTGAACACAAATACACTCCTTGACTCTTTCACAGTAAGCTACTGAAAGCTTGTGTCGTGAAAGAGGAAGATGGTCGGCACCTGGGATCGAACCACGACGTCCGCAGTACGAAAGCCGGCGTTGTAACCGCTGGGTCACCAACCACTTCAAACCTTCCACTTATTTATTATGATAATTCAAAATAAAGGTATTTTATCAAACCTAAATCAAAATGAAACAATGTAAAACACATACTGGTATCCCAATCACTGCGTCTGCATAATCGCCTCGTTGTACGTACGCGAGCTCGGGTAAAGGAATTCGCTTGCAAACGACTCGGCGATTCGTCTTGCGGTTATTTGACGATGTTTTTCTCACGGAGTTTTGAAGATAATTTCAAATTATTCGAGGTTCCCACACTTAGTTATCTGGTTTATTAAATATAAGACACGAATATTATCATTTTGTCGGTAGCCAAATTCTTTTTGTTTTCATCATTAAATATTTTGCATAATAATGACGCTTCTACGAGTATCTTGTCGCTGCACTCACCACGATGATAAATGACACCCATCTAAAACACTCCGTATAAAAATACGCTTGTTTACGTTCATAGTAATAAAGACTATCGATTCTCTATGGTTTGAAAATAATTCTTATGTTTGATTTGGTGACATTTCTCTCGTTCTAATTTTAAATTCTCATACCAAGAAGATGCGTGTTTGAAGAATAATAATAAGATAGAGTTAGATAAATGACACCTATCTAATAAAACACTCCTAATGTTACCCTTATAAAAAATAATGCTTGTTGTTCATGAAATATATTCTCTATGGTTTGAAAATAATAATGTTTATTTTATTGATTTGCTGAAGTTGATATTACTCATAGTATATGGAATAACAAGTCTTGTGATCGGATTTCAAAAAAAAAATAGATTTCGCTGAAATTAATTTTCTCGACGTTTTCGAGGGTGTAGATACCAAACATGTAAAAAAAAAATTTAATTTCCGCGTACCCGTACGCGTACGCCAAAAATGTGTGCGCACCCATAACTCATAGTAATTCTTATCCGATTGTTTGAAATTTGGTAGAACTTTTAGCCCCTCGATGTAGATGAGTTAGTAAAATGTTGAGATCTGTACCTTCGGGGGAACCCTCTTTAAAGTATCCAAAGAAAATTTCATATTATGTTCTAGAAAAAGGGCTAAAAAAGAAAAAATAAAATTTCTTCGATTTTCATTAAATTTGGTATACGGGTTGGTCTTATGCTCCTACACAAGCAACTAAAATTTGAGGTCCGTAATTTCAGTGGGTCCCCCTTAAAGTACCGATTAATATTGAATATGTAGTTCTAAAGCAGATAATAAAAAGCTCCAATAGTCGATATCATTTTAAAGTTTCTATAATAATTCCAAGGATAAATTCATTTTAATCGTAAAATTATAAATTTTTCATGCAAAGATATGTTTTACACGAAAATGCTGTTATAATATACTATGAGTTCTGGGCTACCCTAGGTTAGCAGCTTTTTTTTCTCTCGTTCTAATTTTAAATTCTCATAGAAAGTAGATACGTGTTTGATTGAATATATAATCACGATCACTTGTTGCCAGAGAAACTGTTGTTTGATTTTTTGTCGTATTGTCGAAATTGTTTTTTGATTTATTCAAATTCGTTTTACTGAACACGTCATTAATAATAACAAAACATTATTATTATTGTAAGTCTGATAAAATCTTTTTTTTCTGTTAAAGCATTTGTTAAAAATAATATAATAAGCGTAAGAAGAAATGTTGGAATTCTCGTGTATCTTTTCCGGAAATCGCCGCCATATTATTACCATAGATGAAATACTAGTACCTAAACCTCCCGTGGCGCTCCTACTCATCAGAGAGGATTGGTTTTCTTCCAGAGCTAATAATCCAATAGAACTTGTTAGATGCGTACTCCGAGACATATCTCCTTTTGAAAGTCATTCGTATCTGAGCGCTGTGTCGAGTATCATAACGATCATAATTAATTGAGAGAGGAAAAATATTATTAACGTCATAAATTAAGCTTTTTTTCAATGTTGTACGATATAAAAGTTAATTTATTAATCTCTCTAGATGGGATGTCTTAAATATGTTTTGTTCATTAATAATTTCAATATTTTAATTAAGTATAGTTCTTATAATACTGGTGTGGGTTTTATTAATAAAAATAAACTTTTAGTACTGTTATTCTATTTCAAAGAATGATTTAATGTCTCGTCTTAGTATCCCATCGTTCGATATGGACGTAAAATTTAATAAACGATTTATCTATGGTAACAGTAACGTTAGAAAATGTTTCTATAAACAATTAAAACGAGGTTTCTATTAATATTGCATATGCATGCAATTGTCATTTTTGACACTTTGTTGAATTGAGATTTAGTTGTTACCTTCGAACGACTAAGAAGAATAGTAAGTTAGATAAATAAAATAGAAAAATTGACCACGTAGGTACCTACCGATACTGGAATCCAGTACCTAAATTTATTTAAATCCTTTTTAAGACACTTGTTTTGGTTGTAATTTTCACAGATATATTTGAACAATATATAAAAAAAAAATTATATCAAGACATGGCCTCTCTGTTTCGTAAAAAAGATCTAAAAAAAAACAATAAAAAATAACAATCTTCTGCATTTATAAAGTTGTGTGGACATGTATGTATGTACGTCATTTGAAAAACCGGAGAAATTTGGAGGTTATCTTGCTTGCTTTTATTTTAGAAATATAAATAAAAAATAATTTAATAATAAAAAATATGAATTCCAGATGTCAAATAAACTAAATAAAAGTTTTTTTTTTTTTAATTAGACACGAGACAGAGATATTGTTGTGTTATCCCAATTCCAGAAATATCAACATGGAGCCACGTATCACTTTTATGGAGTGGTACGCGTGATGATTCTCTGTGGGCCCAGGTGGGATGGCAACCCGTAATTACAATCATTTTACGCCCAGGGCTAACAGGGTTCCTACCTTGCCCAAAACAAAAAACTTAACGAATGAATGGCCACGTGTTACATGCTAAAAAAAATATGAAATATGTATAGGTGTTATAATCCTACGTTGAAAAGTAACTCATGTTTGAGTTTTGTGGAAAGCTAAAACCGACGAAAAGCCAGTAATGTTATTGTTTGATTTAAATAGTTGCATCCGTTTATGGACCGATTCTTCTTGTCTTGTATTTTCATCAGTTCATTTTTGACAATTCGAGGAATTCTCCATACCACAAAAATGCTAACGCTTGCGATGGACTGATTTCTGGACGAGGAAGTAGCAAGACTACGCTAATGACACTGTTAGACATTGCAGAGAGCGAAGATAATTGGAATTTAATGTGGAAAGAATAGGAAACAAGAGAATTTCGAAAATCGTCTCCATTAAAATATCTGACGGCAGTGAACCAGGGGAAAATTACTGAAATGACAGCTGGTTAGTGGTTACCATGAAACATGTGTTAAAGATTCCAAATGACAGTTTGCCGAAGATAGCGCTGTCGTCCTTCCTCCCATCAGGGTCCCGAAGACCCTATCACAGCGTGTTCTGCTCCTTGGAATCAGAGCTGAGGGATTTGGATTGCGGTGGTGGGAGGAGGTCATTGAATCGTCTTGTTGCCTTCGTATGCCCCTGAGTGGGGTCCGACAGACAGTGTTGTTTGATTGATTGATGTTAGCTACATCTGTTGGTGGATTTGGCATTCCATTTTTAAAGAACAATACGACATTCTGATTATTTTATTCTCGCTATTACCTAAATATCCAACTATCCTTGAAGTGACATCTGACAGCAGAGAAATGTTGAACAATAATAATTGTTAGAAACTGTAAAAAAATCATAGAACACGTAATTTTTTTAAAATTGAAAGCAGGTTCTTATTAATTCACGTAGGACATATTATCAGTACCTAATAGTTATATGAGTATAAATTCACCATAGATAACAATAATGTCAGGTTTTGTGTTTATGAGAATTTACATAATTATTACTCACGTATAATATTGAAGGCATAGACAATGGCCGGTGTATTCGGCAACACAATTATATTTTTCCCTCACGGACCTAATTACTCGGCTCATGGCGCGCACCGGGAAGGGTCTGGTTATTACGTTTGTGTCCCAACTAATTTGACGTGTGACTGTATGTATAGATAGTGAACATTCACTATGATAATGGGATCCCATACACGTGAGTATAAAAACGTTCGTACGTATATTATGTTTCACAGGTAAAGAATTTCGT
Organism: Mystacides longicornis; assembly: GCA_963576905.1. Lineage (NCBI taxonomy): Eukaryota > Metazoa > Arthropoda > Insecta > Trichoptera > Leptoceridae > Mystacides > Mystacides longicornis. The sequence goes on along the minus strand of OY756425.1, from coordinate 11,396,227 downwards.
TGGACATCGACCTCTAAGCAGACTCACGCAGGCCTGTCAGTGTTGCCACTACGTGAAAATGCATAGATAATAATGATTATCATTGTTTTCGAATTTTGAATGTCCATGTACCTATGTACCTACTCGTTTTTTTATTTTTGTTGACTGGTCTTTATCTCTGGCTTACATTAATAAGATGGAAATTACAATTCATATTTCAGATTCTTCAATACATCAAATAACAAAATGAATCAGATAGACTCGCCATAGTAGGTACTTTTAAGTATCGAGTAATAGATAACTTCATCAAACAATACTCCCTGTAAGATCCAATATAGGGGGATAGGGAGGTAACAAGAGCTCTCCACTGAACCCGATCATGTGCAGCTGTGATGACCTGCTCCCAAATCCCTCAGAACTTCGTTGTAAAACGAAATTTATAATATGTTTATTAAAACAAAAATCTTCAAAGTTTTAGACACCTATACCCATTATTTTATCATAATTAGCAGTGCAGAAAGAAAAATGTGTGATTATACCAAGATTTTTCGTTTTTCTTAGGGTTTTGGAAACCCTATAATAACTTGTTCCTTACCTTAATGAAAAAGATGGAATCAGGAAAGGCTATGCAGAATTATCTGTACCAATCTTTATAAATTTTTAACTCTACATCACTATATAATAGGGAAGAAAAAAAACTCGTACCATACAATATCAATGAAGAAACATTTGCTTTTTGTCTACCTGTTTTACGCAGTAATTATGTAAAATTTTCATGTGTCAGTTGTACTAAGTCATACTGTTATCTTTTCTCTAAGGAGAAATCTAGACAAGCCTTGCGAACAATTTAACTTTACATTTTTGTTAGGATCGTTGTAGTAATTTAACCCTAGGGTTTGCTTAACGTGTTTTGTTCTTTGTACAGTGATGTTTGAAGTGTTCTTAGAGTAATGTCAAGTACAGATACATTTGTGAAAAAATCTTTTTCTATGTAACTCCATTCCGATTATTTCACGAATTTTCTGCCAAGTTGTAAATAGATGATTTTCATTTTCTTCTTCGTATACCTGTCCTTATACCAACAACTCTTCATCCTAATGCCACAACCGATAACCACTGCCTAAGATTTTTAAGCGTAGAGACCCTTCCGTCCCCATACTTCACCCTATTTTTCCCTGAATGATCAGCTGTATAGAAGAGAATATTTTCCGCCACGGAATATGCGGTCAAAGTTTGTGGCCTTATTTCTCTTGACTATGACTTATAATGAGGCACCCCAAAATAAAATAACCAGCGAAAAGTAAGCATGATAATAGAAATAACTCTGACAAAATAATGCTTTCTTACGTTTGTCTATGGTTGTATTGAGAACTTCATTATTTTGAAATATTGTCACATGATGCAAAACTATTGTATTTGAAATTGGAAGAATACCTAGATGTTCTATTTTCAAATCTCCCTATTGCGTTTATTTTATTTTGAATGATTCCTGGAAGAAATCAGTTGAGTAGCAAATTTTGAAACTTTGTCTTTATTTTTTAATATTTTCGGCTGTTTCTCCACAAACTTTTTCGATGTAGCCTTTAACATTTCTAAGTATCAGATATTATTTATGTCCGATCATTATGGTAATTGCATGTGTACTTACAAACATAGATCCAACAATGCGCACTCTCACACCGCGCATGTAATGTGTGTTTAAATGGCATTGTCATACAATCGAAATCATTTGTATTTTCCGGTGGAAATAAGTACGTGCTGTCAAGACTAAAATAATAATTACTATTGACTCTCAATTATTTTGCTTTATTACACTCGCTATTGGTTCAAGCATAAGGTTTCTATATAGTTAGTTTAATGGTTTAACCTTTTCGTGAAAAGATTTCTATTGAAGATAAAAAATATTATACTTACCTACTTAGAAAGTTCATTTTACAAAGTCAGTTTCATTTCAAACAAGAAACATCCAAAGACCTTAGATAAATCTATTCTATAACTCAAAGGTTTATAATATTGAGATTAGTCTAATATTTTTTTTTTTTTGAGATCTCATGTTTATAAATAAGTTGAGATGATTTGGGCATGTTGAAAAAAAAAGCATGCAAATAGAATTAGGTACTAAAAGAATTTATAAGGCTGAAAAAAAGTGTAAGAAGGCGTGGTCGACCAAGAAAGGCGTGGATCAAAACATCGATTCAAGATTATTGAATTTCAAGAGTAGCTATAGGAGGGCTTCTCTTGAAATTCAGTAGCGATACTCCTTACTGTTTAAATATTTTTATTTTTATTCATTTTTATTATTATTTTTTTTTTTTATTTCAATGTCGAGCGATCGTGTTCGAAATTGTCGTGCAGTCGAAATTGTCGTGCAGTCGAAATACTTCGCAAACTGGTGAAATTTTTCGTGTTTGAAAAAAATCTGAATATTCTCAAATATTTTTGTCTGTAACGATACCAAGGGTATTATTATATATTCATATATTTTTTATTTTAAAAAAGGATTTTTTCCATTTAAAGTGTATTTTTATACAATTAATAAAATAATATAAATAAAATAGGTATATATACGAAAAGTACCTTCTTGTATAAAAGTAACTTATTTATACCATGTTTTTACCCAATTGAAAATCAACCGTCATGCTTCGTAACCAAAATCTAAATATAATATGTCATATCGTTATTAATATTGAAATTGGATCGGAATTGCGATGTGAATGCAGAGTTAGGCCTCAGGTCAGAAGTAAACGAAAAAGGAGAGGTTGTATGAGATAAGTATATGAATGAACGAAGCGAAAGAAGGATGCTTATAAGAAGGGAAGTACTTTATCTCTGTTTACCCCTAAAAGTACACCGCGTGATGGGTAAAAAAATAAACAAAAATTACCTACATACCTAATAATATATTTGTGTGTTTTCTTTTTAAACGCAAAATATTCATTCATAGAATGCATTCACTAAAACAACAACTGATATAAACTCTCGATTGTTTATAAAACCACGTAACTTGCATATAACTGTAGAGTTAGCGAATACCAATTAGCGATTAGTCGCATAATACAAGTAGTTTAGTCGGTATGATATAAGCCAATTAGAAGATGTAATAATTATTAGGCGTTTATTCAATAATATTTTTATTCCACAGAGGATTTATGTAAAGCTTACTATTACTAAATTTACTTATTAAAATTGAATTCACTAGAACTTCCCCACCAATCCCAGACGCTCCAGAAAGTCTAGCATTAGGAAGGGATCCTATTTATGTTATTTAAAACGTTGATGTCTAGTAACACTGCGTCATTTGGTAGGCTGCTATTGCCGATAACAGCACAGTTATTGGGGTAAGTTGTTTGAAACCACATTTTCGTTGTAGTAAGCTCGCCCTCTGTATGTTGATTATGTGATGTCTTTGTTATGTTAAGTTTTTATGTGTATATGTAAACAATGTACAGTAAAGTATAAATAAATAGTAACGAAATGATAAAATAATTTTTCTACACAGAGAGTCAGCATTTTTCTGCCTTTCTCCCTTTTTGTTTTAATGATGATAAAATAGTATAAAAATGTCAAGTCGATTGGACAACGGAAAGTGGGTAGTAATAAATCGATTACAAGATTAAATAGACAGCCTAAGCCATTATAAACGTGATAAAAAAAGGACAAAAAGATACATACCTACTTACATATAACATAAGCTTTTCTACCTATGTGTAGTATTTACAGTATTTTCTTTTTTTTTTTAAAGGAAATTCAAGCCAATATCTTAACTTTTTTATTATTATATTTTATCTAATATATAAAAATACGGTATCGTCTGTGGCGTGAGATCCAATTTCACGGACATTTTGATTTAGACCAAAACAACATACCAGAAAAATTACATGTCACATTACATTACATCCCTATATAAATACACCAATATTATTGTTTCTACCTACTGTAAATAGAAAAACCCTCAATGTTACATAAACCAAGTTTTTGGATTTTTTTTTTACCCATCACGCCTTGTGTCAAAAGGGAGAACGGAGCCCTTTTTCTGACCAGCACACCTCATTTTTCTTTTGTAGGTCAGAAACCTGGATTTCCTTATATAGGTATATTAATAGATTTGTTCGATCCAAGTCATACTCGGTTTACCACGCCTTGCACTTTCAGCCTTCAGCACGCCTTAACCATCTTAACTTATTAAAGCTTTCAACAACAACCCTTACTTTCATGCAACTTTCAGTCCTAAATATTAAATAATGTCGATATTATTGGTTTTGTTTCCCTAATTTTATTAACCTTATGCATTTTAAAGCTAATTCAAAATTAAAATTCTACCTCACTTTATCCTAATCGTAATTTTAAAAACACTTTTTTTCAATTTAATTATTTTGCCTACATTAAAACCGTGTATTAGGGTAAAGTGGACTATTTGGAAGGGGTTTTAGGTAGGTACTTTCAAGGATTTTCATACTGTTGCATTGATAATTATAATGGTTATGCTAGGGTTAAGGGTTACTATCAACGTGCTCTGGAAACTACGTACCATCATCCCCAATTCGTTGTGTAAATATCTACATGTTTGTAATTTCAAGTTATGCGTAGGTACCTACTGATCTTCATTTGGAATTTTACAGATAAACCCGTTCCTAATTTGTTAAACATTTTAAGTCTTTAGTTCCGCATATTTTTTAGCAATTCTTGATTTTTAACCCAACTTTTTATTACATTACTAGCTGACCCGTCGAACTTCGTATCGAAATAAATAATATGGGTAGGTAGGTACTCTAGGTTTTATGCAACAGAGCTCAAATTCGTATTTTAGTTATTTAACATGAATGGCTAAGAACACGTAGAAAGCCGATTCCGACCCGCGCCGACCAGCGCAAAGAATGTTACTATGCATTTGAATGGGGATACCCACAGAAAAAGCAGGAACCCGCTTTCCGGCATGCTCATTTAAATGCATTGAAACCATAGACAACAATCTATGAGCCGGTCGGCGCGGGTCGGAATCCGCTTTCTACGTGTTCCTACCCAATGACTATATACTGGCATTAGCAAAACCTGGATAACACGCTGCATTCATCGGGTCTGAGTTTATTTTTACATCAAAAATATATAACCTATGTTAATATGATGTGGGAAGAGGTTATCATTGCGCAAGATCGAGTGCAATGGAGAACTCTTATTGCCTCACTTTGCTCCTGAGTGGAGTTCAAAGGGAGTTTTAATTTTGATTGATTTGATGTTAATATGTAAAAAAAATTAATTTAGGTAGGTATGTCATTATATTCGATATTTCAATAATTATTTTGCTCAGTTAAAATAATATTGATTGATTAATCAAAGTACCGATTCAAAATACGCATTGAGGTGTAAATACTTATTTTACCGATCATGCTGATTCCCGAAGAGGGTGGGCAGAGAGTATGGACTTCCATTCTCTTCAATCCAAACTCATTCGCTTCCTCCAAACGCATAACATTCCGCATACATGCTCTTCTATTCCTTTTGCTCCTGACTTAGCCCTCCTGTAAGACGGCACTGATATGGTCGGACGATGTCATTCGAGGTCGGCCTCGTCTGCGTGCACCTATTCTTTCAGATTTATATATCCTTTTAGTCATTCTCTCTTCGTTTCTTTTCATAACATGCCTAAACCTTCTTTCTTTATTCACTTTCATTCTAGTCACTACACTAACATTCACTCCACATTTCTTTCTAATATTATCATTCCTCACCTTATCAATAAGTCTCTTTCCGCATATCCTACGCAGTGATCTCATTTCCACAGCATTTATTCCAACATCCAAATTGTTCGTCCATGTCCAAGTTTCACTCCCATTACTCCCATAAATCATGGATAGTATCAGGATTGCATTGTACATCAACTGTCGATTTCAGAGATATGTTCTTAGAGGTCTAAGTGCACCGCCAACCCTTCTCCCAGCCAATTTCCTTCTTTCAATCTCTTTTTCACACCTTGCATCTCTTCTAAATAAATTACCTAAATAGACATACTTCCAAGTTCTCGACATTCACTTTCACACAACATTGCGTTCTTAAATCTTCTCTTTCAAAACAATGGAAATAAATAAAAAGCACATTTAATGCAGTAGGTATCTGTGATTTTTTTCTATCTTCTATTACAACATGGTGGATGTGTATCAATTTTTATTTTCAATAAAGAAACAAATGCTAGGTTATTAGCAAATAATATCCAGCTTTTTTTACATATTAACGATGCATATTATATTTACGTTATATGTAGGTCTCATCCTCTGTAAAAATCAGCCCATAAACGAAGAATTGATTTTCAAACAAACAAAAAAATATTCTACTTGTTCTTAAAATTCGCATTCTATCAATTGCAACAACAATCAATCCACTGACAGTTCTTTCAAATGTCAATTAATAAAAATTCAAAAGTAGAAGAAAATTATATTGTAAAAAGTAGGTAGGTACTAAAAAGATTACCTACTTTCTGTCTTTTCTTTAATTTTCTAATTTCGCGAGCATTTTTCTTATATTTTTCTTCTACATTGTCCTGATTGAAATCCTACACGACAAAATGAAGTAGCGAAATCGGTCCAGCCGTTTAGGCGTGATGCGATGGCATCGGGAAATAGCTCAACATTGTTATAGTTTTCTTAAATTTCCTGATATTCCATGAATTTTTCTTAATTTTTTCTTCTAAATCAACCTTCTCCCGATAAGAGCCTACACGCCAAAAAAATAATTAGCGAAATCGGTCCAGCCGTTTAGGCGCGATGCGATGACATCGGGAAATAGCACCCCATTTTTATATTGTTCTTAAATTTTCTAATTTTCCATGCATTTTTCTTAATTTTCTTCTTCTAAATCAACCTTCTCCCGATAAAAGCCTACACGACAAAAAAAGAATTAGCGAAATCTGTCCAACCGTTTAGGCGTGATGCGATGATATCGGGAAATAAATCTCCATTTTTATAGTTTTCTTAAATTTTCTAATTTCCCATGCATTTTTTAAAAATTTTTTGTTCTAAAAGGACACTCTCCTGATAAAAGCCTACACGACAAAAAAAGAATTAGCGAAATCGGTCCAGCCGTTTAGGCGCCATCCGATGACAACGCGAAATAGCTCTCCATTTTTATATATAAGATGTTATAGGTACCTGATTTATTATTGGTTAATTTGAATTTCGAATCAGTTGTAAAAGCGCTCGTTAGTTTAATTGAAACTATATTAGCAAACAATAAACGTAATTTATGCGTCAGAAATGAAGACGTTGCGACCCATAGAAGGGAGATCTCTAAAAGACGGGGTCTCAATTATGAGATACGCATAACCTGGAATGTCGACGACATTGTAAGGTGGAGTAGGCACAGAAGAAGGCTCTAACTTAAAGGAACCATGTCAAAAGAATTGACAACAACAGAATTGCCAATGTCGTGATACGGGGAATCATAGATGGTCACCAGAGGGCCCTCCTCAAAAATATGGAGAGATATCTGGAATTTATAACCGATCATAGAATAGGAAGTTGCATAAAAAAGAGAGAAGTATAAAATCTATAAATGAATCAATTAATCTCAATTAGTAACCACTCATGAATATAGGAGACAATTTCAATGACCTACTCCCACATCAGGTCTATGAGAGGGCCCGTTTCGTGTATTTTTTTCCTGAGGGAAAATCCGTCATGGATACCTTAAAGGTAGTGCCGGACTCCTACCGGCTAAAACCCCTCATATTCTCCTTTTGCAGTCCGGTTCCCATGCACCTTTCGTTATATCCGGGACTGCGTGTTTTGTGTGTGTCCTCGCCATTTTTATCTCATCTTTATAAAGGTGGAAATATTGGGGTTCCGCTGGGGCGTATTTTACAACGTCCCTGGTTTTATTTGATCGATAATATGAGAACCTCGAGGATGCCAGATGATACCAGTTACCTCTCTGTGATATATCCAGAAATTCTACATTAATTTCATAGGAATAAGGAACTATCAATATTTTCACAAACTTATTGTACACGGTGCAACACATTATTTCACGTCTTAGTTTTCTCTTGTTAGATAACATCGGGCATGTTTAGATAAACGGCAGTTCAAGTCTGTTGTTAAAATGTTTTCAAAGTATATCATTGTGTATAAGTTGTTTTTAATGATCATGGCGCCCGTTCCTCCACATATACCACGTAATGTAATGTCTAGAAATCTCACCGTAATAATGGAAGACATTATGTCATTAACAACAGCTTCTATATTATCGTATTAGAAATTGTTTTCAAATCATATTAGAATCTGTTCGTCACACAATTTGAATATGAAAGACTCGTTATTCTGTTGATCTCATCAATCATTTCCTATAGGTAGGTACTTTATACTGTATTGATTTGTCTATGATCAAATCTAAACCTAATAATATTTCTATGGTTTATAACTTTTCATACACAATAATAATTCATCTTTGGCTAAAAATATTCTTGCGAACAGAATTTTTGTTAGCATTGCGGGTTCTCTGCCTCCCCTGGCCCATTAAGTATTAGAAAATTTCCTTCAAGTATTTGTCAGGGCTATACGAAAACATAAAATTTATGGATTTAACAAGTGTGGTTCTATATACATAGATACTTACGCATATAGTTACCTTGTATCGATGTTTTGTACGCATTTTGTACATTACTTTAGAATGTAGGTAATTCTCTTTAATGTAAATTCGTGACTTGACATTTCATAGACAATTGAGTCTTTATGAATGCGACCGTTTTATATTAAAAAGGGATTTCGAATACATCATCGATCATCGTACACATCATGTTTACATCGAAAGTGCCACATATTTCCATCTCTGACTCTATGTTCGTTTGGTGTAAACACACCATTAGAATAAAGCTTTGAAATCTCTGAAAGAACATTGGTAGCCATCGATATCTTTTTAAGACTTGAAAGTACTATTTATGTAATTCAGTGGGCTTAAACACTTGCATAGGTATAAGTACTAACCTGTATGGTAGAATAGTGAAATTGAATAAATAATTTTATTCATCACTTTCTCAATATTACAATATAATATGATCAATAAGCACCTAAAAACATATAGTTACATATTAATTTCATAAAAGGCAGCCTAACTAGGTATTAACCTGCTTTAAGCACTTTGTTCTCACTCACAATATTTCTCACAACAGTTGACTAATTAAACAATTTAAACACCTAGTCAACAAATAGTCAGTAAATGTCTCCAGAATGCCAGAGCTATGAAAACTTCTTTATTTTCTGAGTTATCATGATATAATTTATTAAAAAATAACGCCTTTAAAGATGGATGAAACTATCTATTCACATTTGTATCATAAAATTATAGGAGACGGATCAACGTTATGTGAAGTTTTCAAACAGTTTCTTATTCGAAAAAAAAACGGATGAATTTGAAACACAAAGGCATGAGGTTCGATTTCTTGGCCTCCCTCGCCCTATAATGAATATCGTGACTTTCAAATTCGCCTCACTCGCTCGTACAACGCAGGAGAAACCTTTTTTTACAGTAAAAAGTAAAAGTGATTGAATAATAATTTTTATGTTAAAACCAAAATGTCTCGTGGATAATTTCTGTAATGATTTATTATAGTTTCGTGGGAAAACGTTAAGATTTATTTACGTACAATCTTTATTTACATATTTTCTGTAATGATTTTACCATTAATGTTAATAATGCCTAACATATTATTGTACAGAACTGCCTTAAAACGATTATCAATGTAGATTGTTGTTGCATAACATGGTTATTTAAAAACAGAGGTTATTGATTGATTATTTTATGCAAACACAACAGTTTAGGTGTGCAATAAGATCGAAAGAAGAGACATACACATAAAATGTTCCCTTTGAGATTTAAGTTAGCCTGAATAACGTCATATATGGATTTTTTAAAAGGTAAAGCTTGATATATTTAAAGAGGTATAAAATATAATTTTCTAAAAACTCTAAAATTTCTAAAAACTCATTATCATCAACATTATTTTTGATAAGTGACTGTGGAAACATAATTGTGCATAAACCATGAACAGAACTGAATGTAATTGTGATAGAAACAATATATTGTAATTAGGGTATATTCTTATTGTTTATGGTTATCTATCACAAAGTTATCCCAAAAACGGACAAAAAGGAATAAACCTACCTATTTTATCAGAATAAGTGCAGTTTAATATTGGTGGTTTGTGTTTCATGAACTGGTACTGATACACATTCAAGATCATAACCACTTTAAACCACGATATCGCTCATACATATTTCACAAGATGTAGGTACTCCATGTCTGATGTGTAATGCATAGGTTAAACTCTCACGCGATTCCTCAACTACACTGTTTACTTATTATACATTTAATAACACAAAGATAATCGTAGTATATTATAATGTGGTTTTGTTTTTGTTTCAGGTAATACATCCATAAGTAAATAATAACCACTCGCTGTCAGAAGGTCGCAGATGCTAAAATCGGTAACTGTTTTATCGACCACCTTTTTAATAACGTGTTTTTCTCTTTTACAAGATTGTATATCAAAAAATAGTTTTTCTTTAACAAAAATATTTATAAGTACTTACCTACCTAGTATTTTTTACAGTTTGAGGCTAGATTCCTTAACTGAAAACTGTCAAATTTAAAATACACTTATCTATCATCCTTATCTACACTACGCAAAATTCTATACCTTCGGTATGATTAAAATCTAGCAAAATATCTTGTAATAGTAACGTGCGTTTTTACACTCTAATAATGTTTTTAAGCAAATTTGTATTCGGAATTTATTAGTTTTAAAAATCTTTTGAATTTTTCATACAATGCTCAAAGAACTAAAAAATCACGACAGTGCCTTTTATTGTGCATATCCGTCAATATCGAAAAAACAATTAATACATTGAATAATGATTAATCATAAAAATATACATAATCAGTATAAATTACCAACGAGAAGGAAAAAAAACCCTGTTTATTGGTTGTATTGATTTGTTAAGCATTCACTATTACTTTCTATGAAGCATCATAATGGGTTACAATATTTAAATAATTAGCTTTTAATTTCCAGTTCTTGCCGCAGATCAATTCGAATCATTATCTAATGAGTTGTGATGCAATTTGACAAACATTCTAGTAACTTTCTTCAGCCCATTGTCAACAGATTTATATCAGATATTTCCAAAGAGCACACCACATCAATCGCAATGTTTCGCAAACGACAATAATAAATCTTTTAATCTATAATTACTTTCAATTAAATCTCATCTTCCGTATCTGTGCAAGCAATCAGCAGTGTTTGCTCAACTGTTAGTTTGTGTGTTGGCCAATATTTTTGCAGCAAGTATCCTCTACTACAGATGGACTGATAGACAAGTCTACATGTTGGCTTTATCAGAACCAATTTATCATTTCCACGCAGACGTTTTTACCGCACGACCCATAGCGTGCGCCTTCTTTTGTCTCTTGGATCTTTATGGGAACTTTCCTTTACACTGTGTGGTATTTTATTTAGTTAGCATAAAAAATAGTTTATACCGCAAAAAAAAATAAAATATACCCGGTTTATTTTTTAATAACACTCCAGTGTGAAAGGAAAAAATAACTTTTATTTCAGACTAATTGCCATCGACATTGAATGTTTTATATCTTGACTGCAGTATTTTCAAAATTATTATAATTTCATCAATTTTTCTAAAGTGTGTATACCTAAACCGTTGTTGTCATGTATATATATTGTATGCATAACCTTATGTTATGTCATTCTAATTTTGTGCAATAGTATATAATGCTTAACATGTCGTAAAAGTCCTTAGCCGTAGATATCATAGCTAAATTATTACTCGCGTTTCCACGTAGGTAGGGACGATTTGCTTCACTTTATAATGCAAGCTTAAATTTTGCTGGAAAACGCGGTTTGAATAGACGGGAGATGTCCTGGCTTATGCATACCGTCAAGCCAGATGCATGTTTAAAGGTATGCTGAGTATAGGCGGCATTAGGAGTATTTATCAATGGACTGGAATCCGGTTTGCGGAATAACTGTTTTCGGATAGCAAAGGAAAGACAATCATATGCCAGAATTGCCAACTTTGGGTAGACCTAAGATATCATGACATTTCAGGAAGATACTCAGTATGTCATGCTACTTATTTCCAAAAAGTTGCTCTTTTTTCAAATTCATTACAATATTTTTTTAATCAAACCTAGTTTTTGTGACGTTTAAGCCATTACTGGCCTAAACTTATTGTTTTTCTTAATTAGCTTGATCGTTAATAACGTTCGCCGTTTAGCTGTTTAGAAAATTACAATTATTATTAAAAGACTGTTTATTGACATTAATACGTCAAAGATAAATGAGAGCAGTTATTTTGATAAAAAGAACACTGGTTTATAATATTCATAATGAAAAAAAAAAACCTGTTGAAAGAACAATAACAATTAAAATAATAATAATTACTGTAAATAACTGTATTTGGCGATAATTATTATTAATGTGACAAAAACCAATAACATTACTTACGTTACTCATGGACACACAGTATATAACATACATACATCGTAATGTGTTTTATGTATGTAGTCCGATTAATAGATGAGAACCTGTTATATGTTTATCTCCCTCCCGTACAGGTTTCTTCGCGTATCATCGTCCAACGGTCGGTAAACTCTTGATAATGGACCGTGGGACTGACCACTCCATGTACCTATACAGAGCAATATTGTTCGGCACAGTCGACTTGTAGAAACCTGTATTATCGACTGGACCCGAACGTGATTCAGTGACATCTTCAATAGCGTAACAAGTTCAATGCATTTTTCTTGGTAAATTATGGATTTTTAGGTTATCCACATTATTATTGGACTAAAAATTTGTTTTTTTTATGATATTGATCGATTATTTAGCTTCTGTGTCAAAATGTTCGTTCTGTTTTTATGGTAAACAAGCTGATACTCTTCTTGCTTTACCATTTCTATAATGCATCTGTCTTACTGTAATTTTCCAATAAATATCCTATCATTTTATTTATAAATTTATTAGATAAAATGGAATAAATTGTATGTACATATTATGTAACATTGTTACAGATATAACTGCAACAATCAGCGATGATTAAAGTCGTTCCGATTTATGCTAGACGCGATGCCATACGAAAATAAATACCTTTCACATAACTCAATAAAATTAACGAAAAACAGTCCTAAAAAGATGCAAGAATTGAGTAGAAATTAATTTTAAAGATATTTTACCAACTATTTGAAAGGAACTTCCATAAAACTTCTTGCCCAGTAATATTTCTTGCTAAAACTCCATGTTGTAAGTTTATTCATGGAGGACAAAAAATATGTGGTTTGTGCACTTAACTCTGAATTTGCACTAAATTTTCTCTGTCTTCTCCATTGGGAGAAACGTGGTGATGACATGTTTTATGCGCACATGCCTATAACAATTTCTGTTTGTTTTAAAATGCCTTATAGGAGGAGCAAAATTACCCAAAATAAATTTATTTTCGCCCTTTTTTAATGCTAATAATTTATGTCGAAAATAAATTGTTTTCTTAATTTACGAAACAACACAGTGTTTTAATAATTTGGGGTAATAAATAATTTTATTGTGATTTTAACCCTTTCAAATTAATTATTCATAAAACATTGTTTTATAAGTGAATGTAATAATTTTTAACCCTATTTAAGCTCCCCGCGAATATAAACAAATCCCGTTTTACGTTTTTACATAAAATTCTACCCTGTGATACGTATAATGTAAGGTCCGCTATATAGGGGAGGTTTTATTGTACAGGTTATTTTTTTAGTGTTACCTTGTGTCAGATTGTATATAATATATAAGGTCAGGTTAGATAAATATAGTACTTACCCAATAAAAATATGACCGAGTTCTATTTTTTATTAGATAACTTGCAACACTGTTTTTATATTCATAAACAAAACTATCATCTTTAATAATAATTAATGTATTCATAGATTTATTTATTTTATAAATAACAATTGTTAACTTTATGGAGTATTTTCAAAGCAAAAAGAGTGAAGCTTCATTGACCGACTCTTTTGACAGTTTGGTTGGCAAAAAGAAATTCATTAGTAAATTAAGATATTCTATTTTTTTATTTTATAGAAGAAGGTGGTATATTATTTAATTTGAATTAGGTACTTAAAAAACAATAAAGAACTAATTTAGGCGGGTGGGGTTTCTAGATTTCGTTCTGAATTCTGTATTTGAATCTACAGTCAATACCGCTCAATCTTGTATTTTGTACCGATTTCGTTTTCGTGTTTTAGTTCAACACTTACTTACTTAACATAATAAGCGATTTAATCTGACCCAGTGTATTCAAACAATCTAACGCGCCCATGAGATGAAAGATCTCATTTGTGTAGCTTGCATTTTTTAGGTGATACAAAACACCCCTTGCAATAAAATAATTCATCGTCTATAACGAATGGTAAATATGGCAAGACGGTTAATTATTATTATAAACGAAATGAAATAAAAAAAAACTACCTAATTCTTTTATCTTTTTATTGAATGTAGTGGGACATCTGTACGGATGTGTAAAATAATGGGATGGCAACACCCGCACGCCAAAACGAAAGTAATGTTGAAGCCGCGTATTGTTGAACATCGAACACACCTGGAGACCATAACACACACGCGCACTCCACATAACAATATTGCACAATGTCATTTATTGTTCGTCTATGGTCCGCACCTTTCACGGTTAGCCTTTTGGTTCTATATTTGAAAAATAAAATGGCGGGCAATCCGACAGCTGTTGCACAACAACATTGTTTTGTGAAGTTACTCAATTATGGATAATCTCATATAATTTTTTTTTCAGACTGATCGCTTAAAAACGCGTATCTTTATTGTTATTTGAATTATTACTTTAATATTAATCGTGTGAACTTTACACGCATTGTTTAAAAAAATCGTAAATTATTGTCATTTCTTCATTGCAATAAAGATCACGGTACGTATCTATTTTAAATCTAGACATTTGACCTTCGACTCGTTTCGATTGGCTATCGTAAATTATAATTGGGTTACTAATCGCCCGATTAAGATGTTTGTATTATTTATAGAAGACGAAGCCTTATATCTATTTTTTCTCTCCGTCGAGCGAAATATATCAAGCTAGATTAGCGTTACATATAACTTACCCTCCAGAACTGAAGCATTAATATTATCTAACGTTATCTTATTAATATTTATATATTCCTGTAGTGTATTATTATTTTTCTTCTAAGACAATTAACAGTACTTGAATAGCTTCTGTAGGAAGCAGTTCTTTGTGTAATGTCGGGCGTAGAATTATTATGATTCCCAGTTCTGTTAATATTAACATACATGCAGCTCCTCAACATTATTACATAAGTAGTATGCTATTGTTCTTTCTCAAACGCGCACACTTCCGCCCGTACGGATATGCACTTACATAAACCACACAAGTCGTCATTTTAATGGAGTATTTTTTTCAATATCGCTGCTATTTTTTAAAATGTCCATTAGAAGATTGTGAGAATCTGTCTCTTTTTGGAGATTCGTTTTACTCGCATTATATGTATACATATAGCCGAGACAGCTGATGTTATACGCCGATTCAATCGGCGTATAACATCAGCTGTCAGTTGTTTGATAGTTGATGGGATTGTTAAATCGTGCACTGTAAACATCGTTAATTTAATGGTCAACCGAAGTTGGAAGCCTGTTTAGTGGTATTGGCTCCGACTTTTGATCAAAAGTTTCCAAGGAAGTGTTTTCACCTGTTTAAAAATAGCACAATCTAACCAAACCATGTGAAAATTTTGAGTGACTGCTCTTTTTTCCTAACTACACCTACTGAGAATTGATAATGTTCTGCTTTGAATATTATTTTAATAATACATTGGTATTTTAAGAAGTGCCGTCATGTAACTGAAGTCGCCTTGACGATGGACTTCATCAGCCATGACGAACACCCGTTCTGAGCGCGTGTACGACCCTTGTGAACATAACTCTTAGTCCACTCGTCATATCAACTGCCTTAAGCCGAGGTGTAATCGGATGGAATACCCAGATCCTTCAGATAATTGGATTAACTTAGAACTTATTATGTAAATTGACAGCATACTCGTTTTTAATACAAGAAAAAATATAGATAAATAGATATCGTTTGCTTAACATAAAAGGGTTTTTCAATACTACCTACCTCTTTTAAGCCGCAATTGAAAGATATCTATTTATCGCAATTCTCCATAAGGTTTCTTCTTTGATAACTAGAAGATTATTATTATTTCCATCATCAATACAAGTACAAAAAATAAGCACGTATACATAGCAATATTGGAATTTACTGCCCCACTAGGCAATGTTGAAGAATATCACTTTTCAGTTTAATTCGCCGATTATTGTTATCGATAAGTAAAAACAACGTTCCTTGAAGATATTATTTGATTTAAATTGTCTATATTCTTTGTATATTTTATAAAAAAAGCCTAAAATGTACCTATGCATAAAAGATAGAAAAAGAATTAAAATCAATTATTTATGCCTTTCCCCTATCTTCGAGTAGCAAAGTAATAAGTGAAATTGTAATTTTTAACTTAAGAACAAAATCTGACCTTTGACGTTTCTTACAACAATAATAAAACACGACAAATTTTTATTCTAGAGTCGTATTTGAAGCATTTTCAAATTTCTAACATCACAAATAATATAAATAAACGAAATATTTTTTACATCAATATTCGGCAACACAACAATTTGACAATTGTCCATAGGCTATAGATGTGATAACCAACAAACTGAGAGCACCAACATTTTCTTGATAAATACATAACCACCACAACGGATTGACTGCGAAATGATTCTGTTGGTTTGAAAAAAGAACGTCCCTAGATCAAAGGTTAAACCAAAAATAGAAAAATTTTCTTTGATTTAATTCCATGGAATAAGTTTCCGTTGAAATGTTCATTACTTACCATAGAAATGCAATAGTGGATGGTCATTACTTTTTTTAGTGTTATCATCGTCTGCCGAATGTAGACAGAAAAAAGAGACATGTTAGTAAACATTTAAATGCAAATATTTGAGTTAGGCACTTGGCGGCGACAATAGACATGAGCAAATGTCGAGAGGGGAAATGCACAATGGAATGGGAGAAGAGATGAGAAGATCCAATTTATCGATAGACAGACAATAGGAAGAAAAGAATCGTATTGCATTTTTGTCGGAGGTCGTAACACTTGAGAGACCCGTACTACTATAATAATAATAATATTTGTGTCGTCAATTTTTTTTTCACTGTGAAATATTATATTGTTTGATCTACAAAGCCAATAGTGTGTGACCGACGATACATCGTTACGTTGGCAAACAATGCGCGCGACCTTCTTTTAATTCTTTATTGCTCAATTGCGCTACGAATATAAATTAATTTCTTTTGCACATGATGTACGCAGTATCATTACGCGGTGTTTCATAACTATTTTTTATTTACCTCAGTGTGTTAATTCTCAGCGTGAATACAAATATATTAATTTGCTTGAACGAACTCTTTTAGCCTCCTCAAACACACTTAAATTTTAAAATGTCAGCACCTTATACTCGTATATGCTAACTTATTTCAACCCTCTCGTGGTTCAGTTTTGAACTAAGATCTCATTTTAAAACATTGACGATAATTACTGATACCTTGTTTATGCCATCGGACCATCTTGTATTGTGCCTACGCAGTATTCTGTATTCTCGTTTCAGACAAACGTAACATGTGACCCAAACAGTTTCACTTTTGTTGCGCGATTTTGATTGTCCCTTCTATAAACATTTCAGTCCATGAATGATTTCTTTAACTTCCTTAACCATTGCTCTTTGTGTTACTCGTTTTTTTTTGTACAGCTTATGTCTCGAACGTATAGGAAAACATGGAAGAGGCGGAGGAACAGCACTGGTAATCGACCTTACAGAAAGCTAACGCCACCTCTTAAATTGGAAGTCATAACGACAAAATTAGGAAGAAGAGTAACAATACTGACAATAGTCAACCGTTTACTGTAAACTTTACAGGATTCGAACTGGTTATGTTAGATATGGACTCCTTCTACGCATGTGAGATTAAAGCATTCATCACTTTTGGGAATGTGGCCAGATCGAGCCTGCATGTGAGACACATAGTGTTCTGCTGTGTCATTAAACAGTTTGAGGACCACTGAAAAAAATGTAGCCGTAACTCCAAAATAATATGATCGCAAGAATACGAAAGAATGAGAGGAATGTCTTAAAAATTGTATATTGTGGATGTCACCCGTTGATTTTAATATTTATGTCTGTCGATTTGGTTACCGGTTGAGCAAGAGTACAGGTGAGCTGGAGACCGCCGTAACCGCGGGTGCAGCTCGTAGGCACAGTTCGTCGCTTAGAGGAGCGTGAATCCGGTCGGAGGCGGCTCGCATACATCTATCAACCCGGGCCTTATTTTTTGTTATTATTCTGTATTATTATTTTTTGCTATCATTATTATTATTTATGTATTTATTTATTCCGTAGTCGGATGGGGGAGAACTGAATAAAATTATTGTTGTGTTACGTTGAGCGCGACTTAATATCAATATATCACAGGGTCTTTGAACCTCTGGACGTCTAGCGAGTGGGGGAATTTGATCATGAAAGATGTCGTGATTTACCTCATACCACAGCACATTTTGTCATTTGACACATCGCTTGGAAAAAAGTTGAATATGCATGTACTGGCAGTATGTTATATTCAACGATCTTCCAAGCGATGTGTCATTTATATAAGCCAAGAAATAAACACAGAAATTATTCAGAGATAATTATTGACAATCTCTACATTAATTACTACTTTTTCAACAGCACAAGAACACGCCTAACACTATCTTTTCTCAGCCTAGGCGGCCATATAAAGCGGAGTTAGCTGCTTTACCTTCAAATTCTGATACTAGAAGAACTTAGCCCTTTTATAATATGTATGTTTTCAAACGCTTTTTCAATGCTGAGGTTCATGTTATGTAGTTGAGTGAATAAAACGCCTACAA
Organism: Mystacides longicornis; assembly: GCA_963576905.1. Classification (NCBI taxonomy): domain Eukaryota; kingdom Metazoa; phylum Arthropoda; class Insecta; order Trichoptera; family Leptoceridae; genus Mystacides; species Mystacides longicornis. The sequence continues at coordinate 11,377,210 of OY756425.1, read as the reverse complement.
TCCTCCCTGCTTTCAGTAGCTCACACTGCCAAATGCAAGTCTTCATTATGCTGATCTGCCTCTGATTCGTTTTTAAGAGATACTTTCCAACGTATGTATATAATGTATTTTCTACGCTGTTTGGTTTGCTCCTGGCTATGTATCATTGACCATCTTAGTTATAAAATTAAAATCTTCTTATCCTGGTGGGTATTGGAAGAAGATTTTCCGTTTTTTGGATACAGATTCCTGTGCATTACTACTATTTTTAGAGTCAAAACATTAATAATTGTTGACAGTGACTCATAGAAGTTGCAGAAATATTCAGCAAACTCGTAAAACCGGAAATGGGAGGTCTGATCCTCTATCTAGAAACTGGGAGTACATGATTATACTTTCATCTTTTTTCATTGAGTGAAGATTCATCCTGAAATCTGTACACTGATATGTGTGTCTATTCTTGCTTTGTGTGAATATTCACATTCTATAAACACTAATTAAAAAAAAACGGACTGTTGTTTTGTGTTATATCATATTGCCCGTGGCTTTGCAGACGAACAAAGGAAACTTTTGCATCGAACCGAATCTTCGTGTACATAATATTATGATGGTGTCTTTGGGAAAAAAAAATGCGTGATTGCCTCTGGACAAATTACGAATACATGCAACCGCCCACAGCCAGTGTTAATATTAAAACTAATAAACCTATATCAGCTCTACTTATTGGTTCTGTTTTCTAATCATCTACTCTAAATAATTTTCGTCATTCTGACGTTAAATTTTTAGTTTATTTTTAAGTAAGTAGCGGTTTCTAAAACCACGTGACTTTGTCTGTTGAATAAAAGAGAAGAAAGTAAGAAAAGGTATATATGAGAAAGAGTTGATCAGAAATACCATAGTTCAAAGAAATTCATCCCTTGCTCAATATCGGTACACTCAAAAATAAAAGAATTTTGAGAAGCTGCAGTTAGCAGCCCTTTAGGTAAGAAAGCATCATAATGCAGATTTCAATCTTTGTCCTTACTTTTGAACTAATTTTGTATTTCAAAACTGAGTATTACCTACATGACTCAAAATAAGGCTCAGCGTTGTAAAACAAAAAATGCGGTATTTGGACAATAAAAAAGTAGGAATCGAAATATTATAACGGGTGTTCACTTTTTAGTACATACCTATGTATAATGAAACTCAAATTACGTTGTACACATAGGGCCAGAAAGAGCTGGTACCTCAATTTTAAACAAAAAAATTGCTTTGTCATCACAGAGCTCTAGGGCCGTGTCAAATTTCTATAATAGTATTACCGTAGTGCCTAAGTATACTGGGTGAAAGCTGAAGGTACGATGCCCTCTGTTTTTATCGGAACAGAACCTTTATAAAAAAAAATCTGTACCAGAAAGATCAGACCAAAGAAATTGTAAAATGGCCGCGTCGATCTCTATAGTTTTATGTTTCTATACTACTAGCTCAACTACCCTAATTATAATATAAAAATCTTTGTCATACACCTACATTCTAAAAAAAAGTGTCTATTATTTAAAGCTTTTTCAATAAGCCGTATCGTTATTTTATGCTATTCCTTTTTTTGCTTAAATTTTTCTCACTTGGGAGCTCTGTAAAAAAGATTATTTTTCTCCTTAGGGCTCTTGGAATTTTGGCAAAGATGTACCTCCCTTACCAAATCAGGCCAATGCATAAGATTTTCGTATGTTTTCAGTCTCCAACCCCTTAACAAAATTGGCTGTTCCTCGCAGGGTTCGTGCTTTTTCATGCGATTGTGAAGATAGCTTTTAGGAATGAACAAAACAAGTGTTTTTCTCTCAGTTCTTTTTTTTCTGGTTCTTATTTTGGTAACATTTTCAAGTTTATTTTTTCCCAAGTACCTAAACAAAAACTTGTCATTTCTACTAATGGGAAGTTTTCTGGGGAGCTTCCGATAATACACACTAGGTGGCAGAACTTCTAATCAGGTCTATTGTCAAATTCAGTGCTGCCAACGTAGAGATGTTTTTATTCCTTTTTCTGCCACTAGACGCGCCCTCGCTAACCCGGTCTATGGTAAATGTCAAATTAACGTTTATAATTTCAATATCTACATATATAATATTAATACGTAAAGGAAAAAGCAATGGTAAAAATAACAAAAATACAGTCTCAAACTGACAAATCTCCGAACGTATTTATGTTTTAATAACCAGCTGTCATATTATTATAATATTTATATGAGAAGCGCTGCTACCCAGTATAATATTATTATATTATCTATGGTGCTACCTACCAAATGGCCGTAAATCGGCCCCGTTGGCCACACTGAATTTGACAATAGACCGGATTAGCTAGGGCGCCCCTAGCGGCACACAAGGGAAGAAAAACTTCCCATTTTGAGTTTATCGGTTATAACGTTTTCTGACTACTTAGTTTTGGCTACTGAAAATGGACCGTATTTATTTATTTTACTTTGTTTACTTATTAAAATGTTATACAAAGTTGTTCACGAGAAAAAGTTTAAAGATTTCATTTTTAATGTTGCTATAGCCCTTGAAGATTTATTTTACTTTTCTTGTGTCAGAACAACTAACCTTATTGAAAGCTCAGTTGACCCTATTGGTAATATAGAACCAGTAAATCTTGTTCAGAAGAATATTGAAAACGACTTTTCTTGTTCATCATTACAGAACATACCTTCAAACAAAAATATAATCGAACTTATAATAAAGCAGATAGAAATTAATAATAAAATGTTAATTTAGCATAAATTTTTTCACTGTGGAGTCATGGTTTAGTTGTTAACCACAAAGCAACAGCTGTCGGGGTTATGACCAGGTGGTCTCTGTCCGTACAATACTGGTCTCGTGTGGTGGAGCCGTGCTGCTGGTCCAGTGGTGTGGAACCAACCAGCAAGGCGGCGGCATAACGGCACTACCACCGAGGACATGCAGGATAGTATTAATATGCCGAGTGTTCAACCGTGAGCAATCTAATCAATTCGAATGCTGTTTCTATTATAAAAAAAGATTCCTGTAGGGTTATTCAGGAAAAGTGTATGTGTGAGGTGCCGACTTTGCACGGAAACACCCGTTCTATATCTCTATATATAAAAATTGAGTCCTTTTACCGTGGTCATCACATAAGGTGTAAACGAATGGACCAAATTTCGCTAATAATTCTTTTCAGCCCCCGTAGACAAATTCAAGTTGGCGTTCGACTGCAAACGAAGATTTCGCCAATGTATAGTGCGAAAAAATTAACTGTCCACTGGAACATATAAACAATTATTATTAAAATCAAGCAATGACACTACTTATATAAAAATATAAAAAGTGGACAGTTAATTTTCTTCCTACTCTACATTGTCGAAGAATTCGTTTGTAGTCGATCGCCAATTGGAAGTTTTCTGGGGAGCTTCCGACAATACACACTAGGTGGCAGAACTTCTAATCAGGTCTATTGTCAAATTCAGTGCTGCCAACGTAGAGATGTTTTTTTCAGTGATGCCAACGTTGGGAAGTTTGTTTTCCATTGCGTTGCTAAGAAGTTGTTGATTGAGTTGCTAAGAAGTTGTTGATTTTGTTGCGCATAAATTTGAGAATAAATCTCAGGGGTGCTGTTCTGTATTTTTTAATTTGTATTTAGGTAGGTATATAAAAAAAGATGAACAATTTTATTTGTAATAGTATGTACAATGATTACTCTAAATCTATTGTAAGTTATCATGTATAATAATATATAAGTTGTTTAATTTGAAATAAACTAGAACGATATTTTGGAGGTTAGATTGTGAGCGACCATAAGAAGAAGAAGAAGAAGTAAATCGCCCCCGTTGGCAACACTGAATTTGACAATAGCCCGGTTTAGCAAGGGCGCCTCTTGCGGCACAAAAAGGAAAAAAAACATCCCATTTGAATTTGTCTATGTCTATTGTTCTGCTTGCTTTTAACAGGAGAAGGTTCTTATGAAACAAAAAAATTAAGAAAGTAGCGCGGAAGATTGGAAAATTTAAGATAACTTAAAGTAGGTAACCTTCTTAGTGCTTTTTACAATATAATAATTTAATTCTAATTTTGAAATTAAATTAGCGTTTGACAGAAAATTGACAGTTGTTTGATAGTTGGTGTCATGGAGTATAATAATACTATTTAAAATTATTACTGGTTGGTGTGATTTATATAAAGCGGATGGAAAATATAATTATGTTTTAAAAGAAATGCATCGGTCGGAATTATGTTGGTTAAAAGGTAATGAACTTATCATTTTTCAAATTGTAATTCAATATTCATTGCTAGGACCACAGAACAACATCTGTCGGATAATTCAAATGAAAAAAGAGATTAAATAATAATTATAAGGTTAGCACCAAAAAGTTGGTAATTTGTTCATATTAAAGTTTGTCTGATTATATTATCAAACACCTCGTTGTTTATTAACCTAAAAATAAGTTTCTAAAAATGGCAAATGGCTTAAATCCTCCCTGCTTCGCGGTACAAAATAAAGTTAATCGTTGTTACTCCGTTGCCAAGACTTTATTACAAATTTGGCACTTGCTCGGAATAATTAAACTATCGTACCAAGTAATGTGTGTGCTTTCTGTATTTTACAGACGTTTGCTTACTTTCAGATTGCAGTCTTCATTTAAAGCTAAATCGTGAGCTGGAATTTCTATTAAGAACAAAGGCAAAATTAGGACGTACCTTCTTATTTTGGAATACACAAGATCGTTTTATGGAAATGATCTTTTGACCCGATATTCTCAAGGTAGATGTCGTCTCTTTTCTATCCTTTTTCATTTACTTCTGACCCGGCCTTCTTTTAGTTCTACCCAAGTTATTCTCGGTAATCTCACTTATTGTTTTAGCTTCATATCTAATCATTCATTATTTCAACATGCCAAACCATCTCTATCTTTCATGTCATATCGCTCACTTCAATTGTTCATAATATTTCGTTCAGTAAAGACTTTTGTTAGGAATTTCATGATATAATAATTATCTAATTTGACTTTTTAACTTTTTACCATTTTGATGATATATATTTATTATTTGGGGTGTTCTATATATTGTAGGTAATGTTGGTGTCTTCGCTGGTCCATAATCTGTTTCTTTATTTATTAATTTATATGTATTGTCATGACTGTCTGACCTCTCAAAAATTGTAAAAATAAAATAATGCGAAAAAAGAGTGTCGTAATGGTATGATATTATTTTTATTTATTTCAATCATACACGAACCAAAAGCCTTTAAAGGTACATTCATACTAAACGAACGAAGACCCAGAGCTTGAAAATAGAGTAAGCATATTATTTTCCTAATCGTTGATACTGGACACCATGGAAACAACAACTTATTAGTAGGCGATGACAGTTCTGTCTGGTTATTATTTCCTTGGAGACCATATCAACAATTAGGAAAATATAATCTATTTTTAAGCTCTGGGTGTTTGTTCGTTTGGTATAAATGCACCTTTATAATATATTGAAAATTTATCACGAAGAACAAAAAAATGGTTTTGTATATTACACAGGAAAGAAAAAAAGTAGGTACATTTGTTACATAAAATAATAATGAAAGTATATTCTTATACAATAAAATCGACACAATATATTATATTAAATTAAGAATTAAAATATACCTACATAAATCGAAAATAAACAATAATAGAAACCAATATAGTAAAAATTAAGCACTTAAACAAAAATACTCCACAAAAATAGTACATTAAAACACCTAAACATATCAAAATTTATACTTTTTCTTATTTAAATACCTAATTGAGAATTTTATGTTATGTTTTTTAGATGTGTGAATCAACAACTCTGACAAATATTCCATCAATAATAATATATTGGTATGGGATGAATTTTTACCAAACAAATATTGTACAATACCTACGAGTTGATCAATCGAATCGTGAATCTTTAAAAATCTACTCTGAATTCTGATAGAGTTGTAAATAATATACCGGCAATATCCAAACAATATATCGAACGTTATACTTGTATGAATTATTCCAGGAAAATACTCGTATCTCCCACATAAATAAATACAACGTCTAATGTTTAGTTAAATTTCCCTCTTCCAATACGCCTTCATGTTAGGGAACTATTCCCCATGTTAGTAGGTGCCTTTCTACATTATTATCCTTGTAAGAGGAGATCTGTACAAATCTCGTACGGATCAAGATATCCGCTAGAAAGGTCTCCCTGCTCACCACCGCCTCTCTGCTTATCCCGCAAGATCCTCCTTCGTGTCCTTCAATACCCAATAACACCGGTATTGTATATTTATTGTGTAAACATCTCGATATGTTTACATTGTTTGAAGATAATAATATTATGCTATTCAAATATATTACTATTGTAGGAGCTGTATTAAATTTACTTTCCGTGAAACGAAATACAAACATGTCCCTTATAAGTTTTCTTTGTCAGCTAACGCTTATTCCAAGTACAAAATTATTTTAACCTCAATGTAATCAAACTTTAACTTACTTTAACAAAGCTGACAGTGACCCGTCTTTGTGAATTTGGTCTGGTCATCTTTTAATTACAAATTTTTCAAAGTAGTTTGGTCGTGCCGAAAAATAAACGCATGAAGTTATTCAGAACAGAATCAATTGTGACACTATACGAAAATGAGCATTTTTTTAAATTTTGAAATGTTTATTTTGTCAATACACTTTTGATATATAAATTTCATAATATTTTAGAGATTTTATTAAATGTATGATTAGGCCTATAGAAAACAAGTTAAGCATATCAAATTCTTAACATCCCCATTTTGTATGGTTTCACTTTCGTTTTTAATATGCGATATACTTGGGTATTCGTGTAAATAAATCTGCACGAAAATTATTTGTTTTCCCAATTTTCACTACACAGCAAATCGAAATATTAATTATTATTTAGGTATTATTTTTATATGAACTACACTTAACTCGCAATGATTGTGCTTAGAGTTAGTTGCTTTAAATTCTCACAAATTGTGCTTAGAGTTAGTTGCTTTAAATTCCTTAATATTTTAATTCCCGCCTCTTCTGGTTTCTATCATGGTTCAGAATCACAAATTTTATCATCCTCAAGTTCCTATTGTAAGTTTTTTTCTCTGGTTCCAATCCTAAGATTAGTTTGCAGCAATTCCCTCAATTCTTCTACTCCATTCTTCCTTGTCTTGTGCGGCTCTTTTAAGCATCGCACGTCCACCAACAGGTTCTCCAGGTACTCTCGGCGTGGGCGTCCCCTGGAGTTCATACCCTCCATTATGGCATACAAGAGGCCTTCTTGTCTTATTATATGGCCGATCCATCTTGCACGCCTTTCGGACAAGGTCCTGAGCAGGTGCCTTCCTCCTTCGATTCTTTTTGAAAAGTACTATAATTACTGATGAATTTGGCATGAATATGATGAGAAATCCTCCTCCGTATTTTTTACATCACAATGATTTTACTTAAATAATTTTATACAATTATCTCAATATAAAGATATTAAATAAATATTTCAGTTTTAAAGTAATAAAATCATCAAGTCATGTTTTATTTTTTCATCCATGTTTTGAGGGAATTGTTCAATCTATAATAATACACTTTACATCAAATATATATTCGACAGATCAAGCAATTTACTCACTAGTCTTGAAGGGAGCCACAATATATTATTCTTACACGATGTAAATTTGTATCATTGTATTGTATCGGTTTTCCCCTTACATATCTCACCGTGTTAGGCCGCCTCAGGGTGGAAGGGGATGTTCGAGTGATGTGGAAAAGATTTGGTGTTTGAATAAAAATAAACCGCTTTGTAAATACCAAAAATATAATATAGTGGAGGTTTTTTTTTCATTTCATCGAAGAGAAAAATATAACCGAGACGAATTTGAATATCATTGATTCGGAAGCCTACAAACGATTTTATATACATATCGATGCCCCATCTCTACCCCATTATATACACACAAAATTTTCAGAACCACGTTGAAATATATAACATACTCAAGTCGTATATGAAATTTAATCAAAATATGTTGGAGAAAATTCAATTTTGAATCAGTACGAAATGTAAATTCATTTCTCATAAGCGTTCTGTTGAAATTATTCTTTTCCGCCATTTAAAATTATGGATTTTTTAGTTGGCCAACCTGGTGGTGGCGATATCGCTGCCAATAGTATATTAGGCAAATTAGTTTTTTTATTATGTTGGTACGAAATTAACAGTCATATAGAACAACCCTATGGGGTTCATATGCTCGTTTTGTGTAATAACTCGAAAACTTTGTCAGTCTACCCGTGGCATAATAACAAAGAAAAGTTTAACGTGAAACACATTTCGAATGAAGAGTTAAACATACAGTTTTATTTTACGTACTTTAAATTTCGTTTTGGTTAACGAAATTTAATCCGTTTCGGAATTTCAACATCATTATTAATACATACATTTCATATTGAGTAACTATTTTTTTCCTAACATTCATTTTTGTTATTAAAAAGTACCCATTTAAAAACCTTTTTCATTTTTCAGATTTGAACGAGCTATGTTAATTGGCTGAAAAAATCAAAGTTAAAGGCAATGTTGTTAAAACCTTATAAAAGGCAATTTGTTGAAATCAATGGACGTGAATTCAACAAATCTTTATTACATAAGTCTTCTTATTAAGAGTTTGGCTTATATTCTCGACCGGAACAGAATTATTTTTGTTTTTTTTTTAGACTTGGAAATTTCTACTGTGGGCCGATTTACTTTCTAAGATTGGATAGGACTATCAGTTGAGGAGGTTCTCTTAAACAGTAAACTTCATTTTTTCTATTGATACCTTTTTTCAGAAAAGTGTAAATTATAACAACAGATCAACAGACAATAGAAACCCGCCACGTTAAAGGGCGAGATGATATAGCTACATCAGACCATGGCCCCACATCCCGGATAACTTTGATAATATTTAAAAAAAGGACAATAAATTTTAGGCACTTAATGATCTCACTAATGAGCAAAGAAAAAAAATCAGAAATAATTCCTGAGAATCGATCAAAAATTATTTCTGAAAAAAAAAAAATTGATAGCTGATATTATACCGGGGTTGTTTCTACTCGGGGTTGGAATCCTGTCTCAGATTGGACGGGACCGGTTGACTGGTAGACAATGCTTTAAGCATTAAGTTCCGCCAGCTATACTGAGACCTATGTATAGAAGAGTGTTATTTATTTATTATTTATTTATACCAGGCAATTGATACAATTTATCACCAAACATTTTTTTATCAACCCTAAAAATCTTCACGTTTACAAATTCATCGCTACTTCTGGCCCCGCTCATTCATTTCTCTTTTGAAAAGAATAAGAAATGTTTTCTTTTAAGAAAAAAAAGAGACTGTTGAGAGAATTATATGAAATGAATGTATGAGGGTGCTATTTATAATTCAAAGGGAATGAGTGTGACACTCGTCCCGAAGCCTCCTTCTTGTCCTTCGATGGCGCACGTCGCACCTGTCTTGACATACATAAATAAATTAATAAATAAAAGTACATGATAGCACTCTTCATTCGCAATTCTTTTCTTTTTTAGAGAAATTCACGATTCTCGTATATCTTATATATTTATTCATTTTAAACGAAGCTACTTTCGACAGACTTTTTATAATGATAGTTTCAACAAGAATTTTCAAAGTTAACATGGTATATCGCCATTTACTGCGATTACATGAAACATCTGTGGTTAATAGCCTGGCGGTTACAACGCTGGCTTTCGTACTATTTCGTATCGGAGTTGGTGGGTTCGATCCCAGATTCCGACCATCTTCCTCTTTCACGGCACAAGCTTTAAGTAGCTTACTGTGAAAGAGTCAAAGAGTGTACCTATTTGTTTTCACCCTAAGTGAGTACAGATTCAATAAAATGAGTGGGTGGGCTATGGGAGGGGAAATTTGGGATATTGGGATATTTTTTTATATTTATCGTTCAGGTCGAATGTTGGGAAAAATTCAAAATATTCAAAGTGAAATTAGAATCTAAATCTTTTCAGATTATTTATGGTCATATATATATAATATTTTGAAACTATATTAATTCTAGTATAGAAGTAAATTGTGGAGAAATCTTGCTTAAATTTCACCAATGTCACATTTGTGAGGTTTGTACCTACTTATTATTGTGAGATGTCTCATTGTTTTTTTTTTCATAGTTTTGTATGGAAAGTGTTGGGTAATATTTTGATTATCATATTATTGATTTGATTTTGATTATTATTTATTTTTTATTTATTTATTTTCAACACACGGCGTAAAGCCATTTACATGTTAATACAGTATTGATTTCGTACATATTTCGTACATGTTGTTAAATAACAACAACAAAATTTGAACAGATCAAAGGGGGTGATATACATTATGATGATAATCAGGAGTATAAAATCGCATCGCCAGTCATTTGGGTCTAATGCGATTCTATATCCATCGTCGATTAAGATAAAATTTGTAACACATAAAAATAATAAGGATATAACAAATAATAAGTATATAGTCTCCAGTGTTAATTATCACAGTTAAATAAATGAAATAAATAGAAAATTAATATTTAAGTCAACGTGGTGAAATTTTGGTCAGATCAAGTGAGAAATAAAATGAGAACAGTCAGAGTAAAATCTATATTGATGAGTCAGAGGGAATATGGTAAATGTAGATAATTATTATACAATTAAATAAAGTTTGTCCATTTTAAGCGATTTCGCAAAAAATAAAATAAAAAAAAATTAAATAAATTCTATTATTATATTATATATTATCAAGCCAATGTTCGTTTAAAGATCGAAGTGAATTTTTATTCAACTTGACATAATATAAGATGGGGAATGAGTCGCCGGTAAACTAGAAGAAAAAATATAAGATGCAAAAAATGTGGACATACAATTTCCTCATATTGTATTTTTTTAAGCATATGTATTTATCTCTTTCACGTAAGGTAATGACATTAAGCGTTGCTTGTATACCGCAGTAAACAAGACGCCCACTATAATATAATATATTATGTAGAAGTAAGAAAACTAGGGTGAAGTTAAGTCTCTAATTTAGAATAGTGCTAGTAATAATTATAAAGCATTCTATATTTATTTATATCTTTCACTCCCAGCAGTAAAATAATAAAAGAGCGAATGAGACAACGTAAGGTAATGACATTAAGCGTTGCTTGTATGCCGCAGTAAACAAGACGCCCACTATAAAACAATGTAGAAGTAAGAAAACTAGAGTGAAGTAAGTTAAGTCTCTAATCTTAATAAAGGTAGTAGTATTTCAAATTGAATGAACAGGCACTGACTCTACTTCTCTTTTACGTTAACATCAGGCAGGCAGGTAATTGTATTGTTTCCCTTTGATAAGCGTGTCTTATAAGTGTCTAATGTATTCACATTTCCCTGCAGCAGCCGCGAGTTATTAGGGCCGCTGGCATCTTCACATCGTGCGGGCGGGATATAATGTCTATGCAATTTATATAATGACCGCGGAAGATGGCGGGTCATTAGAGCCCTCTATATTATATCACCACCCCGGTGTAATCATAAAACATATTTTACGCCGAAATAAACCCCAATGTCAGATATTAAATTAGGTGAAATTTGTGTAAGATTTTGTGCAATTTTGGAAAGTAATTTCATGTAGTTCATGTAACACCATTGGATCAACCAGGATTTTTTAACATTCTTCATCTTGATATAGGAGTGTGTCCTGTTGTTCTCTGATTTCTTATTACCGGAATTAGAATGTCCAACTGTCCCTCCATCTTTTTGGTGGGTATCCATCACATTGTTCTGCTGATTGATCACGGTGTTTCGTTTGCCGATAGTTTACGGATCCTTCCTGGTAACGTGGCCTCTCCAGTAAACGCCTTATTTTCCTACCACAGCGCAAAACATCCTCAACAGCCAAACAGATTCTCCGAATTCTTTGGATTGTGGAATTGAACTATCTGTGTTGCTACAAAAATGTAAATGTTACCTTCATATTTTAATTTATGTTTGTTTATTAAAATGTTCTACAAAGTTACTCACGACAAAAAATTTGAAGACTTCATATTTTGTTATTTTGCTTCTTCATTGAATGAATTATTTTAATATAAAATGTTTGAATGAATTATTTTAATATAAAATGTGTTTGAATGAATGTAAGAAATTGTATATGATTATCGATGGCGGTGTTTCCCAAATGAACAATAAATCGGTATAAAATATTTCTATATTTATCACACCAAAATATTCTAACGAGTAGGTATAACTTATAAGGAATTAACAAATTTACTATAGTCTAAATAAAGTCAATATTCAAATGATTGGTTTTTGAGGGAATATAGTTTGAGAAACGCTAATATATAAGTATCCAATCATTACCAATTCCAATAATTAGATTTCTCCTTCGTTTACCAGCGAAATTGTCTGCAATTTGTTTTGGAATGGAACAACTTAACGGCAGCAATAATGGGAATGTTCGATAGAAATGAATTCGCTAATAAAATCTTAATCTCTTTTCCTCCCGTGTGGAGGGAGCTTGCTGCTTCTTGCTCCCTGCAGAACACTAGACGCCTTGAGAATTCTGTTTGTCTATGAGTTATTTTTTTATATTTTCCGTTTCCCACAATAGATGTCTCCTTTTCGCCTCATTAATTCCGACTGTATCCTGAGCCTTCATTTTTTCAATCCAAAAATATTCATGAAAATGTGATATTTTTTCAACTTCGTAAGTACCTATAGAATTTATTATTTTCTTTGATACATAGAATTTTATAAAAAAAGAAGGTATGAAACCAAACCTTTTAGTCGCTATTATAATTAATTTCATTTTAAAAGAGATTCATTAAAAAATTGCAAGTTGAATAATTTTCCATGGAATATCGAATTACAATTTCTGTCATATTTGTAATTGAATCCGTTTGATAATTTGCTTATTCCATCTGTAAGGCTGGAAATCAAAGCTGGAAAATTGAATCAAATGAAATATTCTGTAACAAATTACATTATTTAGTTGGTTCATTACGGAGAACCAGAAGCAATTATCCATAGGCCGGGGAGGTTCGAATTAACAGGACTCCATTGTTCCATTCAGCAAATATTAATGCATAGTTCGCAGATTGTTAACTTGCATTCGATTTTAATTGTGGTTTGACCTGCTTCATCATTATTTCATATTATTTTCGCAATTATCAATAAATTCTCTACTTTATCAAAAACATTCCAATAATAATGTGTACTGGTGAACCAACTGGAAAAAATATATTTTTATTACTTTACAGCAAAAGTAGTTTTTTTAATACTTAACGTATAGGTTCATGTAGTAAAAGTTCATTTAAGCTGATTTTAAAAACGGAGTTGCACTTTGCAGTTCTTTTGAGCCGTTAAAATATCAACGAAACGTAAAAATATCAACGAAACGTAAAAATATCAACGTGAGATTGAGAGAACAATCAACAGAACATAGAACAATTCGGAGTTTTTTGGGTTTCTTACAAATGTCAATGTGAGATTGTGAAAATTATCAACAAAACTTGAAAATGTCAACGTGAGATTGGGAAAATAATCAACGAAACGTAAAAATGTTAACATAAGATTATAAAATAATCAACAAAACCTAAAATATTAAACGTAAAATTGAGAAAATAATCAACAAAACTTTATAAATGTCAGCGAAAACGCTCGAGCTCATTAAATATTTTTTTTTGTGACCGTACGACTATTTATGTTAACAAATTTATTGGTATTCGATACCGTTGTCTGTTTGCTTAGATTTCGACTTATGATAATTTATATATATATATATATATAGGAAGATGGTCGGTACCTCGGCTCGAACCCACGACCTCCAAACGAAACGGTACAAAAGCAGGTGTCGTAACCGCCAGTCTACCAACCACTTTCAAAATTTGTTGGAACATATTTCAGACCACTTTGTAATGAAAATATACAGATTCATTATTGTTACTAATGTAACAAAATGGTTATCCATATTATCGTCCCGGGCTCGATTTTGAAATATGTTTCCGGGCGTAGTTTCTGCCTTTTGCCTGTAGCTCAGCACAGGGGGAGTTTCCTTAATAACCGGATAAAAACAATTTCCAAAATAGATTCAGTTAGTACACACATAAAACATTTCGTCCAAATAGAATCATATTTCTCAAGATATAATAATGCAAATGTTTCCATCGTCTTGTCTTGTGTTAAAATCTCAAATATAAATTAAAGTCGGGTTAGTGCGAACACTTATAACTCGAGATCGGCTCAACAGATTCTTTCGATGTTTGATTTATTGGATTCGTCTCCGCTCCGGATAACAGAATAACTAATAAAAAGTTGGAAAAATAGGGACACTAAGTGATATAAAATATAATATTAAAATTAGTATGGAACGGATTGCGACGCGCCAACGCCATCGCAGGTAGTTTCCTCCCATTCTCGCATACGTGATTGCCGCTCTTACAGTAGCCCATCCCACTTACTCCACCGCACCGTTTCGAGCGTTTTAGAAAATTTTCATTTAAAGTCAACAAAATTATCGGGCACATTCGTATAGGCGAGGTAGAATGTGTGCGCGCGCATATATTGTCACGTTGTTCCCGCCTGAGCTTAATATACGAATGAAATATGATTATTTTAGAAATATTTTAATTATTATTTTATTTGTTTAACTCAATCGCACTAATTATGTATTTTTGTTGCTGGGGGCGCAGTGCACATATGAACGGGACGCCTCTGGTTAGCACTACAGGACAACGTCTGTCGGGAAAGCTAGTAATTAATTAGCAACAGCCAATAAGACTGCCTTTGACGGACATCACCTACATAGTTTGTATTACCCAAGATGAATTAAAATAAATTGGTTCAAAGTTAAATGTGCCGCTCTTCCGAATACTGAATAAAACGTATTTTAACAATTGGTTCTATTAATGAACGCCCGCTCCAATTAATTAGTTTATTTAAAGTTATCTTTATTGTAGGTAACCTTTGTTGTTGTATTCTGCTCTGCTCCGTGAACCTGGAAATCAATTGTTATTATTACTACACCTTTAGCCCTGGAACAAAGGTGGCTGAAAATAGATTAGTTAAAGTTAAATTTATTATTATTTTTTTTAAATATTTAATAAAAATATCTTAGTCATACTAAATTGGCATTACTTTTCCCGTCTTTCGTTGGCTGCACTTCAGAGATGACGATATGTAGCATTTTTTTTTATTTATTTTTTTGTATGAATAGTGGAGGTACCCATCGCCTTAAAGCAAAATAATGTTGATAGCCTAGTTATTTGTAGACGAGTTTTGAACAAGAGGTTCCCAGTTTGATTCGCAGTAGACAAAGAACTTTTGTAATCGATTAACCAGAGCTCAAATTAATGCTTAGATGTGTTGACGAGGAACTTAACTTTTATTCCTGACTTTTCAAAAGTGTTCAGTGTTTTTTATTATTTATGAATATTGGCGATATTTTATTCGCTATTGCCTTAACAATAAAAACATCCATGATTGAATCCCATATTCGTTCCGCTTGTGTTGGCCAAATAAATTTCCCATCTTCCGTACAGCTCGCTCAGCGGTTACGCTGAATACTAAATTGCATCTATTCGTAGCCTTGGGCTATATTCCCAACTGAGTCCGCCACTACTCCGAGATCCTATTTATAATTCGGTCAGTCCTTTGTACGCTGGCCTCTTACACCATAACTCCATTTGTTTTCTTTATGTCCGACATGCGCACGCTGTAAATTCTAATGTCTTGAAGTATTTTGAAACATTCGACCTTCTCATAGCTGAATGCTTAATAAAATGTATGATTTGTTGTTATCATGTGATGTGTTCATAGCATTTAAAACATCGGCCAAAACAATAATTTTATATTTCACTTAACTTTTTCCTTTTTATTTAGTTCTAGGATCTGGTGGTCTATTCATGAAATGGTTTAATTAGATCTTATTGTGTTTTTCTTTAAGTTTTAGCCCATTTCAACAATATTTTGAGATATTTACTTCAACTAAATCTATATCGGTAACCGAATTGCTTGGCGATTCTACAAAATGCCAATTTCCTTTAATATTATAGATAACATATTATTGTTCTAAAACTACCTACTTTAACAAAAATGCTTCAATAATCATTAAGCTGTCAAATAAAAAAGTCATGTCGTGCTATACCGTTTTAATTTTATGCCAGGTTTAGTTATTAGCCAGAAGTGATGTCTAAAAAATATTTGGTTAAAAATAAACTAAGGTAAGTTTTTGATATCAGTAAAGTTTAAGAGCTTAACTTTCTTCTGACCAAAATATATAAACCAAATATTTAAAATATCCAAAAGTAAGCTGCCTTTTTAAACAGTAAAATAATGGGATGTTTTTTTTTTCCTTTTTGTGCCGCTAGAGGCGCCCATGCTAATCCGGTCTATTGTCAAATTCAGTGTTGCCAACGGGGGCGATTTACTTCTTCTTCTTCTTATGGTCGCTCACAATCTAACCTCCAAAATATCATTCTAGTTTATTTCAAACTAAACAACTTATATATTATTATGCATTATAACTTACAATAGGTTTAGAGTAATCATTGTACATTTTTTACATACTATTACAAATAAAATTGTTCATCTTTTTTTATATACCTACCTAAATACAAATTAAATAATACAGAACAGCACCCCTGAGATTTATTCTCAAATTTATGCGCAACAAAATCAACAACTTCTTAGCAACTCAATCAACAACTTCTTAGCAACACAATGGAAAACAAACTTCCCAACGTTGGCATCACTGAAAAAAACATCTCTACGTTGGCAGCACTGAATTTGACAATAGACCTGATTAGAAGTTCTGCCACCTAGTGTGTATTGTCGGAAGCTCCCCAGAAAACTTCCCATTATATTAGTTTTTCTTGTGACGCTTAGAAAGATTTATGTTCAATAATTTTAAATTCTCTCAAACTCGAGTAGGTAGGTAGGTGCCCAGTCAAACGACATTATTAAAACACTTACTTGTAGGATGTTTTAATATACGATTCATAGAGAAC
The DNA here is from genome assembly GCA_963576905.1 of Mystacides longicornis. Classification (NCBI taxonomy): domain Eukaryota; kingdom Metazoa; phylum Arthropoda; class Insecta; order Trichoptera; family Leptoceridae; genus Mystacides; species Mystacides longicornis. The sequence continues at coordinate 11,360,226 of OY756425.1, read as the reverse complement.
TGATATCAGTATCTTATTATTATATGTACCTACCTACTTGCAATTTTATTAGACAAATATAAATCTTCGCAAAAAAAAACTAACCTTAAAATTATAGAAAGTTTTAACTTGCAATCTAACGGCAGATACTAAAATGAGATAATAACGTAATATATATTATTTAATCGAATGTGTTATTATGTATAATATAATATCGAGAATTATGATTAATTTATAATTATTTCTACATCGTAATACTATTTTAATTGTTACTGCCCGTCCATATTAAAAGATTATTGTTTTGATACAATGTTTCATAACACTAATAGCGAATTTCATATTGATATCACGATCTTAAGCGAATCAATAATAACATTAATAAATGATTATTGGTGGATTACGAAATGGATTGATCGACGTTTTACCCGTATAGATGATTGGACCTAACCTTCATGTGCCTTAAATATCTTCATTGCTTCTTTTAGATATTCCGCTCGTCTTAGATGACCTCAAAAATATTTTAGATTAACGGCCGGTTTAGCTAAAGGAACATTTTAAATATAAAGTCTCCTTTAAGTTGACACGTTTCATAAAAAAACAATATTTTAAAGTTGGTAGCAGTTGATAGTGTTTCCATGTTTGCAAATCTATGGAAAACATAGGTTGTTTACTAATTTCTGTTAATCTGTCAATTTCGTTTCTCAATAAAGCATCAATGACTGGTATTCTCAAATTCACGTTCCAACTCAACGCGAGAAGCTCTTGCTTAGAACTTAATCGGTTGCCAGTAGTTACGTAACTAATGTATTGGATAAAACATTTTCGGAATACAGAAATGTCAAAAGTCTCAATAAAAATTGGATACGACGCAACTCAATCGTCTGTTTTTCATTTCAGAATAGCCGTCAATGTGTAGTTATTGTTGTTAATTTATTATTATGGTTTATGAATTAGTAAATAAAATCAGTAAACAATAATATTCTTCCCGTTTTGCCATTTTTCATTTTTGTCCACAGTGTCACCGTATACAAATGTTCATTATTTTTTAAAGGAAACTTAAAGTAAGTACTATATTGATGCTGACTTGAACGTTTTAATCTTAGGACCTCCGCTATGATTACCAAATTTATTTTTAATTGTCATAATTGCATAACGCAATCCTGTTACCGTCAATGATGATGTATGATTGTGAAACGTGGACATGGACGAAAAAAGAAGAATGTAGTATAAATGCAGTAGAGATGAGAGCTGTGAGATATGGAAAGGAATGAGAATATTAGAAAGGAATCTAGTATGGAAGTAAGTGTAGTGACCAAGATGAAAGACAATAAGTTGAAATGGTTTGAGAATGTGGAAAAATGGATGTGAACAGAATGACAAAGAAGATTTATAAGGCTGAAAGGAAAGGTGTTAGAAAGCGTGGCCTACCGAGAATGACGTGGATCGAACACGTCATCGATTCCGTCCTCAAGGAAGGCCAGTTCAGAAGTATATAAGAGAAAAGAGGAGAGAGAGGTTGTATGAGAAATTGTTTGTCGATAGAATAAGCGAAAAAAATGTGCTTGTATGAAATAGAGTGAAGGTCCGTTCTCTCTGTCTATCCCTTAAGGTACATTTATACCAAACGAACAAAGACCCATATTAAAAATAGAGTATATTTAAATTTTATGAAAACAACAACTTATTAAGTAGGCGATGACAGTTTAATGATTTAATATTGAATTCCTGTCATATGTTTACTGCAATAATAATTAGCATGAGTCGACCCTTCGAGCATTTAGTGAGCCTCTCGCATTTCATTTGATTCACAAGACGAAATATCTACGCTGAATCATAATAAACATTCTGTAAGACGAGAAGTTCGGACTCTTACATCACAAAAACAGCAATTACATATTATTCGTTTGTATATTGGATAACTGTGAGAAAATAATATGTCATTGAGAGTCACATGATGTGATAAAAAACACTTAAAAATCTGAGCGTAGGTATAATTTACTTTTCATTCCTTGGTTGAGATTTTCAAATTAAAGGTAGTTGGTTTTTCAGAGTAACGATTTTACAAATCCTACATTTTTCCGTATTTTTATATGCCTACAGCAGTTCAGTTGCCTACTTTCTCAGTAAAGGTTGTAAATTCGATCCCCAGTGCCGACATTTCACAATACAAGCTGGGCTTTCTGTGAATCTCTGAATATATAGGACTACTAATAAAAATAATTTACTTCCAATCCTTTTATACAGGTAGATACTGTTAGAAATTGCTAATAGATTTTTAATTGGTTGCTTTATAATATTCTCACTATTTTAATACAGTAACTTTGTCGCCTGAATGTTTTTGCAGATTTGTTTATGATGTTGGCCTGATGAATAATCCAAGTTTGTGACCTCGAGCGCCGAACGCAACTTTGTCAAAAATCGAAAATACTCGAAAATAATGTTAATTTCTTCATTTTTGGCGATTTAAATCCAGAAGACTATTTTTTAAATAAAACCTTTTCAGGACGTTTTAAAAGTTGAGTAAAATTGCTGAAATTGCTACAATGTGATACTAGAATTGTCTCTGTAAACTAAATAATTACCATTTTTTTTTTGATCTTGGCGATTTTTTGCAATATTCTAGATGTCACTCGAATAATTTTAGCGGGATGAATTTCCAATTCAAAATCAGAACTAAAATAGTTACTGTACTTTTTTAAAACAGCTGTTTAATTGAAAAACATCCATTGATTTAAAAATGATAGCATCGAATTTTTTTAGTGCAATTTAATATAGAACAATGCTATTTACATTCTAATGGAAATTTTAATCAATTGGGGAGCCTAGACAATGAATATTGGGAGCGAATTTTTCGACCTTGTAGGTAGAGTAGGAAGAAAATTAACTGTCCACTTTTTATATTTTTTATATACGTGTCTTTGTTTTGTTTAAATACTTGTTGTTTGTATGGTCCAGTAGACACTTAATTTATTTCGCACTCTACATTGACGAAAAATTCGTTCACCAAAATTCAAATTGTCTACCGCGGCGATTCTCCGTTTTTTTTCCGACATAGGGCATAGGGAGGCAAGACTAATAAGAGCTGCCTATTGCGCTCTATCTCACCCACTTCAATGAACTCACTGAATTTTGTTTTTTTTTGTTCACTCAAAGTGAACACAAATACACTATTTGACTCTTTCACAGAAAGCTACTTAAAACTTGTGTCGTGAAATAGGAAGATGGTCGGCACCTGGGATCGAACCCACGACCTCCGAACGATTCAATACAAAAACCGGCGTCGTAACCGCAAGGCTACCAACCACTTATCCATTTCTGGACAGTGATTATATAGTTGGAGTTACTCAGATTATTACAAATTCTTTTACCCTTGCAGATTGACAAGCATTCAGCCCAATAATTGGAATATTTTCGCTCAAGGGTTTAAGTGAACGATGACACTGGGCAATCAACTGGTAAAAACAGTAAGCATTGTCTACCCGCATTATTCGATGCTAGAACGAGGCTAATATCCGTATGATGAGGATGTGGCATTGAATTATGTAAAGGAAATGTACGGTGTTGGTTGGCGATTCTTCCTCGTAAAAACGCTATAACACGAGTCATCAAAAGACCTTAATTATTTTTCGTCGGCGGTAAATTATTATTAAATAAAAAGTTTAAATACATAAATAAAGTTGTAATAATTTCGGCGATTCACAAACGGGAAATGTTCATCATTAGGTACGATTATAAATAAATAATGTAAAATTTATTTATTTAAACTCACAGCTCGCCATGTTTTTTAAATAAACATTACTTTGGAGTTGTTTGTTTAGCAAACATTATCCATCACTCTATAAAAATATGAAATTTATTTATTCATTTTTCATGTTTTTTTATTGCATATACGTTTGATGATTTTGTCAAAATGACGAATCATCAATTATGAGATACATAATCAATATTATTTATGTAGATCTTAAATTTAATTTAGGTCAATGGTGTGCTCAAAAATTGAGTATGTACTCTTGATGCCTCACTGAGATTTGATGCCTCAAAACTGCAGGATATCCACACCTTTAAACTACTTCCTTTTTTCTATTTCAGAATCCACATGGATCTATAGTATTATGTATGAAACAGGAGTCTAAAATTTGACTACCGCAATTAAACTATTAGGTAGGTATACAGTATTAAATAGCGACTTATTTCATCCATAGGATTATATCAATGCAATAATTCTATAATAATATTTCAAAAACCTAACGAAATCTGTTTATAACTTCTATTTATACAAACTCTTATTCAATTCAATACTCCCTCTGTTTACCTTACTTTGGGGAATAGGGAGGCAACAAGAGCTCTCCACTGCGTTCGATGTCGCACAGTGTTGATGACATTCTCGCAAACTATATCCAGATCACTCAGCCCTGCCTCTAAGGAACGGAACACGCAATACTCTCCTTATTTAAATATAAAAAGTTGCTTTCACCAAGCGCCTAAGTACCAAAAATTGAGAGTCCGAACTACCATTGTTAGTTTGCTATGGGTTACAGTAAAAATTAAACTTCTTTGAATACCAGCTGATGAAATTCCGACGTTTTTCGCACTTTGTTAATTGTGTATTATGAAAAAGATTAAATTTATGTTATACATCGAGTTTCGAAACCAAAATTTGCAATACGAAATTCAAGCGTTTTATAAACTATACCACCAAACATATCGACTTCAAATATTGACTATTTCATAAGTGTTTGTCAAAATGGAGTGCTAATCTATATTTGCCAGTATTTATTTATTTATGTATAGTATGGAGCGAGCACGTTTAGTTTGTTTGCTTGGCTTGGCAGACACCTTGACTTCTTGTATAATGGCTGCGAGTTGCCTTGGCACAGTACGCAACTAAAGCCAGTAATGGCTGATAGGTTGTGCGTGTATCGAGTACCTACACGGCTGATTAGAGTGATACATTTAGTATACAAGGATTATACAATAATGACATCGTTATAATTATCATTATTTAAACAAGTTATGAAATGTTTACTAACTAGAGTCTATTTGATCTGCCAACAACACTTGGGTGTGAATTGATTTTCGATAAATATTAGTAAAACTTTGAGATTATGCCCAAACTTTATATCTTATCAATTGTGACGATTATTGTTTCGCAGTCTGTTTTATCCGTTTGGTGTTGTAGGCGCTGAATTAGTTGAAATCCTTATAAATCTCGTAGATCAAAAGGTCTCTATGGCTTGTTTGTTTTGTAGTTACCTTCTATATACCTACCCTAACTGGAGACTACTCAATGGGATGTTTTTTTTTCCTTTTTGTGCCGCTAGAGGCGCCCTTGCTAATCCGGTCTATTGTCAAATTCAGTGTTGCCAACGGGGGCGATTTACTTCTTCTTCTTCTTATATGGTCGCTCACAATCTAACCTCCAAATATCATTCTAGTTTATTTCAAATTAAACAACTTATATATTATTATACATGATAACTTTCAATAGGTTTAGAGTAATCATTGTACATTTTTTACATACTATTACAAATAAAATTGTTCATCTTTTTTTATATACCTACCTAAATACAAATTAAAAAATACAGAACAGCGCCCCTGAGATTTATTCTCAAATTTAGGCGCAACAAAATCAACAACTTCTTAGCAACTCAATCAACAACTTCTTAGCAACACAATGGAAAACAAACTTCCCAACGTTGGCATCACTGAAAAAAACATCTCTACGTTGGCAGCACTGAATTTGACAATAGACCTGATTAGAAGTTCTGCCACCTAGTGTGTATTGTCGGAAGCTCCCCAGAAAACTTCCCATTGTTGTAGGTACATTAGTAGTTTGAATATCACTTTAAATAATTTATGTAAAAGATTGGTTTAACTGGAAAGATTTAATACATTATTGAATAATTTATATTTACTTATTTTTAATACTATCTGAAGTCCTTGTACTTGTGTTTTACTTTTGAAAAATTTGCTTCATGAATCGTCGTTGCAAAAAAAAAGTACGCGTAATGTATTTATTGAAATGCAACTTAAGTTGCCTTAGTAGTATTTTATTTAAAAAAAAAAAACGAAAAACTACAATTGCCATATAAGCTTAGCACAGCGTGTTCTGAAATTAACACATAATATGTCATATTTTATGTGCAAAGATGATGCTACTTGAGAAATGGTATGATTTGTAATGATGATTAATTTTTTCGTCTTCTTTAAAGAAACGGAGTCTCAGAGAAAGGTGAGAAGTATTTGAATGAGCAAATACTTCTCACCTTTCGGTATTTTTATTTCGATGGAAGGAACGAAATAAAAATACCCTTGAAATAAGTCACATCTAAATAACATGGGCGTTTTTGTTCTTCAACTTCACTTACACTTCCCATCACTCAGAATTACTAATGTCAAATAATTTAGGTAGTCAAGTTATATAAATAAAATGTATTGTTAGATTTGTTTAAGAATGACATTTAATGTTATTGTAGAAGACAGAATTCGTTGGAAAGTGAGCTTGAGAATTGGAAAAAAAGTCTTTTTGATGTGTGTTCATATTTCTATTGTCTAGTTTGTAATACAATTAGTTGGACTACAGTTGTTCCGTGAGATTTTTATTATTGGAGTGGAGTAAGAATCGTATTTAATAAAGAATTTTCTCGTGTTCCGAGATTTTAATAATTTTTTATTGAGTTAATAGCAACCCATTTCTTACGTGTGTACGAATAAGATAAAAGATTAAAATTTTGATTTTTAGAAGTAGTTATTTTAAATCTATGGTGGACGAACAAAAATAAAAATGTGTAAATACCTTTTTCAAAATGAAAACAAAATGGAATTGATCTTCGAAATCAAAAACTTTACAATGAAACTGATAAGATGTTGAACCAACATTTTTTCTTGTCACAAGAAATTCAAAAAATCATCTACTACAAAAAATAAAGAAAATATTTCTTGAAAATCCTTAACGTCAAGATTTTGGAAATTTTCTAAATCTAACAACTGATATTGATTCGAAAGTTTATCTTGCTAATGTCAAGCATTCTTGAGGAGTCACGTAGATAGCTTTATGAATTTGTAGTTAATTGGGAATGTGTATATAATATAACTGGATAAAAATGGCTTTGAAATATAAAATTTACGCATATTTTATGCTAGAAAATAATTGGTCATAATCAAGTCTTCATAGAACCAAGACCATTGTTAAGTGAATGTGTTTTAATTTTATCCAAATGAATCTTATCTTATTTTTATAAAAATGAATTTGTGTTCACTCAAAGTGAACACAAATACACTCTCCAACTCTTTTACAGCAAGGTACTTAAAGCTTGTGTCGTGAAAGATGAAGATGGTCGGCACCTGGGATCGAACCCACGACCTCCGAACGACACATTGCGAAGCCGGCGTCGTAACCGCTAGTCTTCCAACCCTTCCTCATGTTCCCTGAATTACCATTATAACTAAGATTGACGTACGATTGATTGTATCTCGTTTATTCATTCCATAGACTATAGAGGAAATAGTAATAACGACCATAGAGAAACAGAACATCTCTCACACCCACGATACAAGTACCAGTCGGAACAATGACACTGATTACCTACGCATCTTTACACGGAGATAGTTAATTAGTTACATAAAAACAGTCACAAGTGTACATAATAATATTGTTTAACAAGTTCAAGTTGTAATAAGTATTCGTTTCAAACACTAAAACAAGAATATAGTGTGAGGAAAACAGGTTTCGACTGTATGATTTGTTTGTGAATAGCACGAGAAAACCCATGTTTTGTCTATGATTTTATTTTGTAGAACGATTCTTTTTGTGTTTAAATTATTTGACAAACGATATTCCATAGATATATGAAATTATTCAAATCTTATTCGATTTGAAGGATTAATAAAGAAATTCACCAGTTTCATTCAATAATAATTATTTCTGGACAAGGCCCCGTTGTTTGGAAACAATACGTTTCTGAAATTTGGATCACAATAATTTCCACCTAGTCACTTGAGGCTGGCCAGGAACACCTACAAGGTGAAGGCCATAAAAAAATCCACCTCTTTTAATTATTTGATATTTTTAATGTTAAAATTCTCGCAAGTACGGGATGACTTCGTGTGAGTTCTTTGATCGAGACTCCCACTTTTAGGTACCTACTTACATTGGTCATTATATTGCTGGGGGTCACCGACGACGCATCGCATAAATCACTACTTACTTACTGTAGGTAGGTACTAAAACTACTTGTCCATACAAATATGGTGAGAATTTATTGTAAATCTAAATTCAAAATTATTGGTTCACTTTACTACCACCGGGGCGTTAGTTTTATAAAGCATGCTTTGCTATAGTGCTCTCTCGTTGCCAGGTTGGCTGCAGCTTACCTAAAGTTCTTGTCTATAGTAAATTGACAAATGACTGACCCACCTGTTTGTTTGAAAAACATAGTTGCGTTGAGATTAAACATCTTCGTGTTTTACTTAAAACTACATTCAAGTAAGGCGGAAGCCTTAACATTGCTATTTGTTTGGGTACCAAAAAGCCTTGAATCCGACATTATTCCGATGAGCACGACTCTATTTGTGATTGACAATGAATCTCTGAAGCTACTCAAATACATATTCATAACAATTTGTTATTCATACTCATAAAAAACCCTTCCTAATATTAATTGCAATTACGAAAAAAACTTGATTTTTTAACGTTATTGAAATAAATGCGTGATAAGCGTTTATTTAAAGCGAATAAAAATATTTGTCTATAATTATTATTATATTCGACATCTTGGTTTTGCTTTAAAGCATCGCGTACATACCTAATTTGTAATAATTGATTCAAATAACCTCAAATATTCAATATAAGATATATGAACGCTTTGCTCGTTCATAATAATTAGTATGTTCAATTGAGGATAATATATTTGATTTACAAGTCAAACTTGATTCATTATTCGTCTAATACAATTCCAATCTGTGTATCTATGTACAGCAATTTCTCTTTGTATTTAATATGTGAATAAATGTTATTCAACTTATCAATGAAATCATTATGATTTTCTTGGCACAAAGGCATGCTACAAGAGCCCTCCATTACTAGATATAAGTAAATGTTTACACATAGCTGAGATCAAAGGATTAATCCTACGCATGCAGCCCTACGAACGAGGCTATATGCCAGCACACACAGCGGAGGCCCAATATTTCTACGGAGAGGAGATGGATTTGGCTGGAACATGTTCTTCCTCCCATCAGAGACCCGAAGACGAAGAAGACCCTCTCGTTCCTCTCTTTCGAAGTAGAGCTGGGAGGTCATAAACATTGCGCAAGATCTTATAAGGTAATGCACGCTTTTTTACCCCTCGTTGATCACTCCACACATGAAATCAGTTACCCTTATAATTTGTTGATGCTGTTGCGACTTAAGCTGGATGCATTGATCTGTGCATAATGTCAAACTCATACGTTATGAATGTTATGATACACGCATATTGGTGTCATGGAACAAACGAACTTCATTAACAACATTAATTATTAATATGCATAAAATATAACAATGATCATAAAGTCGTCTTGCGCATTCCTTATTGCGCAATCTCATTACGTTCTTATTTCACTCGTTACTTTATATTGCGTTGATTATTTTAATTTTACTTATATAACATCAAATGTAGGAACATGGGTGATTTTTTTCATTTGCACAATAATGAACACAAATTTCAAATAATTCTTCTTTAAATTTATCTGAAATAATATAATAATGAAAATAATATAATCACGGTAGTGAAACTTCCATACAAACCATAGACAATATATTTGACAGATAAGTTTGACACCTCATGGTCCTTGAGCCAGAACTTTTTTTTCGGAAATTATTGGAACTACAGCCGCGCAACCGCATGACAGCTGTTATTGAGTTGCTAAGAAGTTGTTGATTGTTGCTAAGAAACTGTTGATTGGGTTACTTAGAATTTGTTGATTGTGTTGCTAAGAAGTTGTTTATTGAGTTGCGCGATTTTATATTTTTTTCACCATGTGTCAGTTTCTTTATATTTCGAAGCTTGATATGATAAGTTTTGTGATTTCATTTAACGTAAATGTATTATTTGTATCGTTGTATGATATTTGGACGCTTTATTCCCTGTTTTTAAGTAGTATTATTATACTCTATGAATATAATAATGTGTTCTTTTATTCGGATAAAATAGATCAATTTTTTTTCATAATAATGGCGCTGTCAAATGTTTTATTTTCTCACTCAATTTATTCTACCTCTAATGTGTTTTCTTCGTTACATCTTAGGTTTTGTTTTTTATTACCTATAGTTTTTCCTATAAAAGTTTAGTGGCTTAAAAGAAAACAAATGAATAAATTTCTTTTTCTTAAATTTCTGTAGATTTATGCATATAATTTATGATAAATGATCTACATAAAATTATACCAAATACATCATCCAAGTTTCCCATTACATTTTGCGTAGTGTTATTATGTATACATGTAGATTTAAATGCAGGGAATATTAATTTATGTGATACTTTTATAATAAACAAATCAACCCTTTTCTTACAAATTGTCAGTAAAGCTGACGGGACTAAGTCTAGCGGTACCCTCGATGGAACAGGATCCGATCGAGCCAAGAATCTCTTCACAATGAATCTGACATATCAAACAATAAACCTTCAATTTTTTAGGTCATATCAAACTATTCATACGCCTCAGATTTGATACGATTGCTTCGTAAGATAACAATTGGCAAGTTGCAGCGCAGGCGGAGCAACACAACCAGCTGGATGATCCGAGACAACCAACACACCGGAGCAAACTTAAATCGAGAAAAAGCTTCCTGGATACGACCTTCCCCCATTGTGATGACTCCAAATAAGCGCTTATTAGCGTGCAAATAGTGTTCTTAATTCAAACGATCGAATCGTTCGATCATTTTTGTATGGAAATTTTACGAAACTCTTTCGATGATCGTTTCGATATTCGATCATCGAAAACTTATACTAGGGCTACAGCTGTCAACGAGTCAGGACCTACCATATCCTACTTGGAGGGCACTAAATAAATTAAGAACAGGTGTCTCCCGATGTTACAGTAAGATCAAGAAATTGGGTCATAGAGATGACGTCACCTTTTAATGTAGCACCTATTCACATACAATATGTTGACACATTGATGGCAAATCAAGGTGGTGATAGGGTGGCTGCCAGATAAGGAAAATATGTTAGAAGACATATTATATATAATATGAAAAATAAACAGTGATACGATAGTTGAAATATTATACAAATACGATTATAGAGAGATTACAAATAAATTTGTATGTGTCTATGTGAAGGCATTAGAGATAAAAACGCCGACAAGAAAGGGAGAAGGAATCCCTAAAACACATAAACGTGAAGTGTGCGCCGTAATGTCTAACATTTAGTTATAATTCAAAAGGAAAAGTTTTTTTCCAGTAACACACGCGTCTGCTCATTTTCAAAACATAAAGGCCTTAGAAAAAGAGCTATTTTTTCTATGAGATAGTTAAACGCTCACAACACCCTCATCCGACCGACAAAGGAAACCACAGCCGTCGGGCGGGTTGCTTCACTGCTCATTTTATACTCAGCTTTATTAAGACTTTCTATGAATGTCGCTCGAAGTACATAGTTTGACAGGTAATTATCGTTGCATTGGTGTTTTCTGCTGTTTGACCCATTGTTGTTTCTTTTTAACATACTTGTTTGAATATTGTGTTTTTTAACTTTATCTTCTTTAAGTGATTAAAATTAAGAGAAAAATCTTAAATATGTTTAAATAATATCGAAAATTAACTCATAAACCCTTCATCACACATTGAAAGGTAGGCAGAGAGAACGGGCCCCCATTTTTTCTATCCATTCAAACTTCTAACGCCATAATATTTCTTATAAAATATTTAAGTAAAACAAAAGTACATTTTTGGATACACTTCTCTGCTAAACATGAAGGTGTCGTAAGCCAAGAAGAATGAGAGGGTTAATTAATATTATAAGGCTATGGTTTACACCGGTTATGGTTACCACCGCATCACGAACGACGCTATACGCCGGCGCACCCAGCGTGAGCCCATCACCTCTACTATTATGTGGAGGAGATGGACTTGGCTGGGACATGTGTTAAGGATGCCGAATGACAGTTGGCCGAGGAGAGCGCTGTTCTTCCTCCCATCAGGGTCCCGGAGACGAGGAAGACCCTCTCATACTGTGTTCCGCTCCTTCGAGGCAGAGCTGAGGAATCTGGACATGGTGTGGGAGGAGGTCATTAACGTTGCGCAAGATCGAGCGCAATGGAGAGCTCTTGTTGCCTCCCTATGCCCCTAAGTGGGGTCTAAAGGGAGTTTGGATTTGGATGGTTTACAACTGAGATTTCTCACCACCAACATCACCAATGCAATTCCTTTTAAAGGCCCATTTTAAGCACTTGATCCCTTTTCCGTTTTTTTTGCTATTTTAAAAGTGACAGTTTCGTTTGTTTTCCTGTTTAAACAAAACTTCAAAATATTAACAATATGGTTACAATAAACTAAGTTTTTATGCTTCTTTCAAACATATATTTTAACACAATTCGAAGCATTTAACAAAGTGACTTTATCATGATGTAAACTAATCCCTAAATGAAGCTGTATTCATTATATCAGTCCGCACTCCAATTGTCCAATTTCATAGTTTCTGTCAAGAATCTGTCCCGAAAGTGGAATATTTGCAACAGATATCCAATTCATACATCGAACTGAAAAGAGTATTGGAGAAACGAGAGAAGTGGAGGAGGAGATGTCGTGCTTGCTGTGAACCGCAGTTAGTAAACAGTAAAAAACCACACATTGACGACTTTAACTGTTCATTCAACATCATCAACTCTAAAATGGTATGGGAATGCCTATTAAAACTAAATGAATTAGGCAAGAATAATAATGACCTCTCGTCTGGGTCCCGGGACATGTCGGGGTGAAGGGCAACGAACAAGCAGAGAGGCTAGCGAAAAGAGTACAATCAATCAATTTCTAGAAAAGACTTTTACTTAAGGGATGAAACAACCGGGTAGAGGGTGTCCTCAGCAACAGAAGCGATACAATTGATAATACAAATAATACTCCGCCCCTCCTTCTTAGGCATGTCACGTCCAGATATGGGGAAAATATCTGCTCTCATTTGTGAGAGAGAGGATCCGGCGTACATGCGGCCGTGTTTAGATATTACTCCAAATGTTTTCCTTGACTATTATTACCAGCCGAGTCTACATACTTGCAAGACTTTCCACTTCTAATAAATCCTCTTTTATTTTTCGAAGAAACGAGACCAAACCCCGTAATAACATTAAAAATTTCGAGTACATTATTCGGAAAATACCCAATTAAATTTTTTTTCTCAGTTTTCTTAAAGACTACGGAAATGTTCTTTTGGGATATTTTATTTACGGGGAATGAATTCGCTGCGTTGAATTTAACAGTAATGTGATAAAAAAAATCTTATTTTTATTATTATTTTTTTATTAACCATTTTGTGTAGCTCATTACAGAACCGCTTTAGTCAACCGAATAAAGAAGGAAAACGTAATCCAACCCTGATAAATTAATGAAGTTTTTTTCGCGCTGTAAGTAAGAGTTATTTAAATTATTATCCTGGCACATTGTGATTAACATTTTTCATAAGAAAATCTCGTATAAACCGGTAAGAATATATTTTTAATTGGATATTCTATACCAGTTTCGTTTATACCCTCTGCATTCACCTAGTCAGTTGTTGTCCATGCAACAGAATATATATATATAATAAAGGATTTTCATTATTTTTTTTTTGTAACATTCTTGAAATAGAGTGAAAACTGTTACCAGGGGTGTTGCTCTTTAAATTCAATCCAAATTCCAGAGTCGCCCGTCTATACTTTTAAAGCTAAAAGTAGTTGTATAAATCCTAATTTATACAACTTTTTCGTAATGCAATACCAATCAGATTGTAATTGGATCGAAATCGCTATGTAAATGCAGAAGGCTCCTGAAGTGAGTTAATCTACATAATAATATTTGGACAACTTTTATGGCGCTGTTTAGTGAAATACCTTCACCTCAAGGACGCCTCAAATAAAAAAAAGAAAAAGAAAAAGAGTAATAATCACCAGTAGGTTCGTCAAAACATAGTAAAATAACAGAAAATGACAATAATCCCACAAGGTTCGTCATGTTGTAAAATATGTGAAATCATCATAGATACCGTAGTCTACTTTTATTAATGGAATATACCTATGAACTTTCAGACATTTTGCAAACTTAAGATGTATTTAAAAAGTTTTTTTCTATTTAGTCGTATAATTTCTCTCACTTTGATTAACTGTCTAAACAACTCAAATCGAGATCCTGTTATGGGACGGCATCTCAAAGCACATATATAGCACACACACAATGTCAAAATTATTATATAAAAATGAACATTTCAAATAACTAGTGGTTGGTAGACTAGCGGTTACGACGCCGGCTTTCGCACTGTTTCGTGTTGAGGTCGTGGGTTCGATCCCAGGTGCCGACCATCTTCCTCTCTCACGACACAAGCAAAGAGTGTATTTGTGTTCACTTTGAGTGAACACAGATTCATTTAAAAAAAAAAAACTAAATTACATTTTTTAACTGGATTGGATAAGTCGAAAGATAATAAGATATAAATAAATTTTGGGAAGGACTTTTGGGTTAACACCCTTTGTCAAAATCCCAAAATATGGCTTCAGAAGGTCAGAATATGAAGTTACAAAATACTGAAAAGATTTTGAAATGAAAATGTTAGATTTTGAATATTCAAGGGATTTTAGTAGGTTAAATACATTTAACATCGGAGTGCCTTAGAGGTGAGTGGCTTAGCTTTTTTGAAAGGATCGAGTATTTGCCCAACTCACACCTCTCTCCTTCTCCGCCTCGTCCAGACCTCCGATTCTCCCACTTCAGGTATCTCTTCTGAGAGCCCTCTCGACGGCACTTCAACTTTTATGCATCGTCCCCTCTCACACACATACAGGTGACACGGTTTTTCAATTAACCTTTCCGCTTACTGTGTCGGCAACGAGTGACATTTCCCCCATTGATGCCTAATTTGCGTGGTTTTTTTTATTTTGTTGCTTTAAGTTTTTTTATGCAAAATGACTTAACACAACGTAACATAATGTGGCAATTTACACCACGCAGGATCCCTCATAAAATCTTTACTTGACGAACGCTGCTATATGTCCCTTTACACCATGCATGGTATGATTTCTCCTTTTGCACATTTATATAGTTACTATGGATTATGTTCTGAGACTCTATGTACATTGTACATGCTTGTTTTGTTGCATTTCATTATTGTTATTATTGTTTACATTTTGCTAATATTTCTTGTGTTGTGGACTCGTAAGGGCCTATGGAAATATTTTAAGAATAAAGAATACGAGTATTCGCTTTTTGTCATAAATATTCTAATGCTCCCTTTTTGACCCCACTTAGGGCACAAGGAGGGAAACAAGAGTCCTCCACTCACTCGATCGTAGTGTAGAATATGGATCCTTTAACTGAAAGGGACGATATAACTGATTTATAGTACCTACAATCAAACCATTTAGTGTCTGATAGGTCAAACTGCTAATCTTTAAATAATTTAATGTGAAATTTAAATAATATGCACCATCGCGCCAATTTTCGGATCACCCATTGTAAAAAATTATATACCTATTCCAAGCCTTTTCATTACAGTGACGCGTCTACGAACGAGCCTTTTGTTTTGAACCGTCCATTGATGTTGCCGACCCTTTCGATTAGAATCTCCCGTGAACCGGGGCCCCGTGATTCGCTTATTTTTTTTTCAATTAATAAAACAAACATTTTTTGACATTTCGCTAATGTGATGTTTATCTAAATAAAATGTTAACATGGCGCCCGATGCTTTTTGTGTATTTTGAAATGCTGTGTAGAGCAGCGATGCAAACATAGATATACCGGATTCGTTATTTTACTTTCATTATGAGCTAAAAACATCACACCCTATTTTGGTACTTTTTGTTTTAGGAAAATCCTTACAGACATATTATGAAACACTTGGGTACCTACTTACAATACCAAGTTTAAAGGATATGATAGTATTCATGGAGGCGTATTCTTTAAACTGGGAGTACAAGTGATCTGTTAGTGGTGCGTTTATAACATATGCACATATATGTAGAAACAGTGCCAGTTAGAGCATTCCCACACCAAGCGAATGATGATGAGCACCAAGAACTAATTAATAGGCGAAGACAGATTACGCGCACCAGATTATTGTTCTTGCACGCTCTTATTTGCCCGTTATCAATAACGATGATAGAGAATAAATGCTCTGTCTCCAACTCTGGGTGTATACTCGTTTGGTGTAAACGCACCCTTAGAGATAGATATTCTTGGATTTTCTTCTTGACAGCTTTAGAAGAGGGGTTGGTTCGTGAGCGCTGCATAGTGTGGACGTGTTCTGTGTTGTGACATACGGTGCAATCAGCTAAGCCAAATATTCGTTTATTATTTTCATATTTAATTTCTACTAACTACTCTAAATACCTTATTTTTTTTTTTCTTTTGTACTAAACCATAAATACTTAACAGTAAATCATATATTTTTCTAACAATTATCGTTCAAAATTGTTTATTTTACGTTACGTGCGGCGGTAAATAATAATTATTGTCGTGGGTGGCGGTACGGCAGACAAGCCTACGTCGCTACCCCGCGCTGTATCTGCGTTAAATCATTTTTGTCATAACGTTATATTTCCATAACTAGGTTTATAACTTATATTACGTTTTTTTTTTCTCTTCTTTTTGTTTTTCTTTTTGGTTACCTATATGGTAGCTATTATTGTTTTATTTTTTTTTCTTTCTTTCGTTATTATTACTAGATATAATAATTACTTTAATTAACGGATTTATTTTTACAAGTTTTTATATTTATCGCTTAGATTTTTTTTTTTTCTCTTTTTTTGTCGTTTTTATGTAAAAAATATTTTTTTTTGGTTAAATTAAGATGAAGGGTGATCCCCCTGATAAGGGGAAAGACACCCTGACACCACCAGCAAAAAAAGCGAGAAGTAGTTCCGACGATATGGAAATTTTGCCCGCTCCAAATAATATAACTACAGATAATAGGGACCTTAACATTATGTATCCCCCAAATGCCCCCGCTCCATACTTGGTCCTGGTGGAGAGTATCTCCCAGGATGGGAAAACTCCGCCTATTCATCCCATGAAATTTGGCCAAATTTTGGCCAAGAATAATATTGAAGGTATTACTCCAGGTGGAGTAAGAGCCGAAGGCCGTTCTAGGATAGGAATTACTTTCAAGACCCCTAAAATAGCCAACGACTTTTTAAACAATAAAATAATGGAGTCCAATGGACTCAAGGCATTCATCCCCAGATATAAACTAACAAAAATGGGTGTCGTCAGAGGCGTCCCGGTAGATATGACGGAAGAAGAAATTATAACCCTAGCCGAAGTCCCCTTAAACTATGGGAAAGTAATCAAAGCCCGTCGTTTAAATAGAAAGTACACTGATGGAGACAAAACTGAGTGGAAGGCATCAACCACAATAGTTCTTACATTTCTTGGACAAAATTTGCCAGAATACGTTTATCTTTGTTACAACTCACTAAGAGTTGAAATTTACAACTACCCAACGATTTTATGTCACAAGTGTGGCAGATTTGGCCATGTTAAGGCTAATTGTAGATCAGAACCTCGATGCACTTTGTGCACAGGTAATCACTCAAGCGAAACATGTCCCAAAGACTCGAATGAAAGAAAGTGCCTCAACTGCAGCGGTGATCATCCTGCTTTCAGTTCACACTGTCCTGAATTACACAGGCAGAAAAATATTAAAAAATACATGGCCTCTGAAAGTGTCTCGTACGCTCATGCCAGTAAAACTATCCAAAGAAACACTAAAACTTATAGCCAAGTCACTACCGCCTCTGACAAAAACCAACCAAAAGTGGCAGCTCCGCTGAAAAAATCCAGAGAAATTACCCCCAAAACCAACTATATAGATAAAAAGGCGATAGATTCCTTATTATACTTTGTAAATGGACAAGTTGGAAATTTATCCGACGGCTTTGCTTTAAACAAAGAATTGTCGGATGATATTCCGGATAAAACAACTGTTCCTAAAGACAACGAACTTAACTCTCTACTCCAAACTCTACTCCAAATTATAATTTCCTTAATGCCAAACATCAATGATAAACCGTCCAACGTTGCTAACACCACACATACCTTAAATCTTCCTACACAAAGCACAGAAAACGAAAATCAATCTCTTCCGTAAAACATATTATAATTCCCCTGATCAATTTATTAACTACTTGAAATAAAAATGGATAATAATCAAGTTAAAAACTCACAAATATCTGCTCTTCAGTGGAATGCTCGAAGCGCAGTAAGCAATAAAACCGATATTTGCTTCATGTTAACACAATTTAATTGCGATTTAGCCTCAATTTGTGAGACTTGGATTAAGCCTCACTACTCATTCAATATCCCTGGGTACCAGTGTATCCGCTGTGACCGACAAGAGGGCAGAGGAGGTGGCTCTTGTTTGGTAATAAAAAACTCTTTGGCATTCACACGAATCGATATTCCATACAACCCATTTGTGGAAGTGGTAGCAGTAAAGATAAATAATGTCGGCTATGTCTCAATTTATATCCCACCTAATGCAGGCCTTGACAATGGATATTGGAATACTGTAATATCGCTTCTACCTGAATCTTACATATTGATGGGCGACTTCAATGCTCATAATATTGCATGTGGATGCTCATCATCTGATAGAGCTGGAAAGAAATTACAATCCTTCATAGATGATCACAACCTCTTTATATTGAATGATGGTTCGCCTACAAGGTTAGCCCCACCTGGACAAAATTCTAATGCTTTAGATATTTCACTATGTACTAGCGATTTAGCATGTATGATTGACTGGAGCGTATCTCAAGATGCATATTCCAGCGATCATTATCCCATATTTCTTACTATTCACATAAAACTCCCTCCACAATATTCTGCCAATTGCGGAAAGAGATATAATATCCATAAAGCTGATTGGGAAAAATTCAAATCAACTATTGAAACTATGTTATCCAGTGACTACACTGATATATGTAAAGGCAATATTCAACAAAATTATGATGAAATTACCAACATTTTGTACCTTGCAGCTGATGCAAGCATTCCCCTTAAAAAATCTTCTAAAAAACCAAAAAAATCTCGTCCTTGGTGGGATTCAGAGTGTGATGAGGCAATAAAGAAGCGTGGTGAAGCAATGCGGGCATACAGGAAATATAGAACGGATGAAAACTTTCTAAACGCGAAAAAATTCCAAGCCAAAGCCAAAAAACTTTTGAGAAAGAAAAAGCGTGAAGGTTGGCAAAAGTTCTGTTCTTCATTATCCCCAAATTCGCACCCCTCATACGTATGGCGAATGATTCGATGTTTCAAGGGTTCTATGACTGCTTCGCGTAGTCGGGCTCCGACCGAGCTCTGGCTTTCGGAATTCTCGAGAATGATCGCTCCTCCTTACGTCCCTAATGAACCCCAATTGCTTCAAGAGACGGTCCGTCCATACGTGCCTATCTCTTGCGGCTTGGACTCCTCCTTTTCAATTGACGAACTTAAGATATGTCTGCACAAGGTCAAGAATTCGGCTCCTGGTTTGGATAGGATCCCTTATCTGTTTCTCAAAAAATCTCCTGATGCTCTTTTACTATATTTGGTACAGCTGTTTAACCAGATCTTAGGGGAGGGTGTAACTCCCCTTGAGTGGAGTGAACAGTTGATCATACCAATTCCTAAGCCCGGTAGAGATCCTTCTCTTGGTTCATCTTATAGACCAATAGCATTGTCCTCCTGCATATCAAAAATATTTGAACATCTTATCAAAAATAGATTGGAATGGTTTCTTGAACATTACCAGCTGCTCCCAAATTCTCAGTTTGGTTTTAGAAAGTCTTTATGTTGTATAGATAACCTATCTATATTAGTAACTGATGTATTAACCTCATACTCAAATAAGGAATTTACTATTGCAGCCTTTTTGGACATAACAGCTGCATATGATAATGTGGATATTCATACTCTTTACCTGAAACTTCTTAAATTATCTGTGCCAACCGTAATAGCCAAACTTATTTATCACCTTTTTGCTAAAAGGACAGTTGTAATAATGGACGGTCATGAAGAGAATAAACGAAACATATGGAGGGGTCTTCCCCAGGGCTCGGTCTTGAGTCCGATCTTGTTTAATGTCTATTGCTCTGATCTAGATAGAAAAATCAACAAAACTTGTAAAATAATTCAATTCGCTGACGACTTAGCTATATATACTTCACACAAAAACATTGAAATAGCAGAAAAGCAGTTATCAGAATCCCTTGATGCATTGAACAAATGGCTTAGGACTAACCATTTGGAGTTGTCTCCTTCCAAATCAAACATAATGGTCTTCTCCAGAAAACACATCAACCCAACAGTTTCTGTCTTCTTAGAGGGCACTCCCATTCCTCAAACCAATGAAATCAAATTCCTGGGAGCTTTAATAGACCGTAAACTATCATGGCACTCTCACATCAACTATACAATCAGCAAATGCGAGAAGAGTATAAACATGCTGCGCGCAATATCATCAGTGGCTTGGGGTTCACATCCCTCTACGATGACAAATATATATAATGCTATGGTAAGAAGCCACTTAGATTATGCGAGTTTTCTCATTGACCCGCTTCCCCAATACTTGGAAGAAAAGTTGGAGCGTATACAGTCAAAGTGCTTAAGATTGATCTTAGGTGCTTTTCCCTCCACTCCGATAAACTCACTACAGGTGGAAAGCGGAGAGATGCCCCTGTCGATAAGAAGACTCTATCTCGCTAAAAGATTTATTCTTAAACGTATTTCCTATTTCGACCACCCGTTATTCCGTAATATAATTAATCTAAATAACATCTGCAAAAACAATGCATTTTGGGCTCGAAAGGCAGCGCCTATGTTGTGTAGGGGATTTTCTTTTGTTTTGTCTAATTTTAAGGATATCAGATATCCGTATCCTTGTCCAACATACAGCGTACCTCTAGAAGCCCTCCAGTCCCAACCGAACATTATTGAAAACATTGGATTTGATAAAAATAACAAAGTCTCTGAGACGCAGATCAACCAGGAGTTCAATGCACTAATCGATCAGAAATGGCCATCACATATTAAGATATTTACCGATGGTTCAAAACTTCACAAGAACGGCAACAGTGGTTCCGCCGTTTTCATCCCGGAACTAAAATTGCAAAAATTGTTTATGCTTCCTCCAGAGGCATCAGTCTATACGGCTGAATGCTTCGCCATAAGGGAAGCACTACAGATTATTTTGAAACTTCACACCCCAAATAAATATTTAATACTTTCTGATTCTCTTTCCTTAGTAAAAACGCTTTCTTCTCCCACCTCGTGGTTTGGCCGAAATACTCTGATTTTAGAAATTAAAAAACTACTATTTGAACTTAAAAGAAATGATAAACATGTTTTAATAACATGGATTCCTTCACACTGCGGAATAAGGGGCAACGAGAAGGTCGATGGGTTGGCAAAGTTAGCCACCTCTTCGGGCCAGACCCCGTCCAAATTTATTCTCCCTGAAAGTGATACTCTGCGTATATTGAATGATGATGCCATAAGCCAATGGACTAATAAATGGAAACAAATATCTTTAAACAAAGGCTCGTATTATGAGAGTATTCAAGGCAAAATTCGTGCCGATCCATGGTACAAAAGAAAAAACATGAGCAGATCACTAATCTCCACAATATGCAGAATGAGGTTTGGACATCACAGGCTGGACGCCCACTTGTTTAAGTTGGGACTCGTCGATTCTCCAATTTGTGAGTGCGGCTTCGATGATGAAACGCTGAACCACGTCCTTTTCGGTTGCCCCTTGAGAGATAGATTCCAGCTCTACCACAGAATCCCAGACGTTGAGTACCCACTGATTGTGGAGTATTTATTGAGTCTGGGATCTGTGGATATATATCGATTGTTGTATAGGTTTATTGAGAAGAACATTGTGATTATCTAGTAAACAAAATTGACCCCTGATTGTTTTGACTTGCATATTTTGTTTACTTTTTGTTATATGAATGAATAAACAACACATTTTTTATAAATCAATGATTCGTCAGTGGCATGATATCATCCAAGCATGGATGCAATGCCATAAACAAAAAAAAAAAAAAAAAAAAGCTTTAGAAGAGTGGCTAATTTCATGGCTTTTCTTTTTTTGTATAATTTGGAGGTGTTGGAAGTTGTACTCTGCTAGTAACGGGTGGAGAGTTAACCTTTTTTAACTGCATATATAAGTAATTGTTGACGAACAATAAATAGATCAATCAATCATAAACTCAAAAATTGGCAAAAAATTAGAATGATTTTACTTGATTATAATTAATTAATTGTATTAATAAATTCGTACTGAATTGTTATATTGATTCACTCACGATTTTCGATGAGGTCAGGTTTAGATTTTATTGCAAGTTACAAAAAAATATTCACTGAGTTCATACTTAATCAGGGCCAACCAAAGCTTTATAAAATTGGCGAACGTTCTCAGCGCCAATATCATGATTATTCATGATATTGCGCTAATATTTTATTTATAATTGTTATAAAAAGATTTTATATAACTTTATAAAATAAATAGTAATGAGTATATTATTTATTTTATGGATGGGTATTATTTTATTATACCTTCTTTTATCATTTGAGTAATTTTCTTCTTTCTGGAATTTGTCTCAATTTCCTTAACATTATTATTTTTTAACGTAATAATTAAGTTAGTTTCAACTTAACTTTTTTGTTAATTAATACTCCTGTTTACCTCCATCAGATTTGAGATAATCTCACCATAATAATGCGGTTTTAGGTTTAGTGGAGTCTATTCATCCAACAACATAATATACAAAAATATAACAAGCTTCACGTGCGACTTATTTCCTACTACACCGCCATCTCTTGGTTTTTTTTAAACTTATGCAACTATAGAGGAATCGTTTTTATTACAAACTTATGGCCCGTCGAACTTCATCCCGCATCCGAATCAACAATAATTACCTATTACATAATGCAGTATATTATAAGTTAAATTTAATTCAGTTTTTATGACATAATCTGTTTTATTCATGTAATAGATTTTTATTTATTCTGGGTTAGCTCGAAGTTCGACGGGCGGGTCAGCTAGTCATGTAAGAAATGAGAAATTCTAAGGCTCTATGTTATATAACACAACCGCTAGAAAGACCAGTACTTTAGCTGAGCTAATAATACGACCACCACGAATATAGATACGGATAGTATTACCTGCTCACCGACAGACACACGGGAGAGATAGGCCCTACGTTATTGTTACTGTGCGGTTTCAAGCAAGGATCACTTTCACTAAGCCTGCGGTGGCATACCATAATAAGCAGCTGAATTACACTTCAGTATAATATTATTATGTGTCATATTTCTCCATACTTAGGTACCCACCTACGTAACAGTACAATTTTTCTTCATTACGACAGAGAGATTTTCAAATTTCGAACATTTCAAGTTTGATTAGTTTTTTTCTGTAAGATCTAGTCCTGAAATAAGGTCACAAGAATCTAGACAAAATTAGAACGTTGTGCACCAACAATGCCAATAGGCAATAAATATGAGACAGTAACAAAAATGGATATAGTCATATCCTGGCGCCAAATATATGACAGCAGTCGCAGTCTTTAAATTTGGTTGCTCTCTTGTTCTCAATAATTTCCAACTTTTTTCTCTATGTTTCATTAATTATTAAATTTCTACTTGTTACATACATGAGATTTTTCGACATGTTGAATATGTTGAGAATTCTCATGATTAAGAGTTTCGGAGACAAACATTACCACCTAATGGCGAACGTTGTTAACGTAAAGTGATCACACTAAGCCAGCCTTCGAAATAACAGTAGAAGACGGTCGTAAGCCCGTAGTGGTTTGTTCCATTTAAAAATCGAACATTACTCATGAATTATTAGAGTCATTGGTTGTTGTTTTTTCTGTAGTTTTTTTTTGCCACTCTGGCTTATTAACTTTTTTTGCTTGTTCTATAGAACGAGACGCTGTTTTTCATACGACACTTCATTACACTGAATTTAGAATGATTTGTTGTATACTTATGAATTCAAATTGGTCAAGCGGACGTCAATCGAAATATGTTGTCTGCTTTTAAGTGCTTTAATCTAGGGACATAAAAATCGCCCGAGTTTTTTTATAATTATTTTATTTTATAGACCTTCACCCGGATCGCTATCGATCGATCAATCGCCCAAGTTCTGGTGTTGATAAATTGTGTCTTATGGCAACTCCCAACTTGGGCATTATGAGTATGTTGCAGCATTTGTGTACGATTTGCGTATCTCCTGTTCATACAGCTAGGGCATTCTTACAGGGCTCTCTATTTGCGAAGAACTTCATATTACATATTATTATCTTATGTCAAATCCCAGAGATTCCACTGCAGGTTAGTGTTGTCTATGAAAACTTAAATATCAACGATAAAATAATGGTCAGGAATTAATGACAAATAAGTTGGGCTAATTTATATTTGATCACACCAGAAGATGATGTGAAAGAGTTTTATAACCTTGAAATTTTACCCTCCGTCGTCAGTCGAAAACTATTTTTTACTTTCATATAAAATGAATT
The DNA here is from genome assembly GCA_963576905.1 of Mystacides longicornis. Classification (NCBI taxonomy): domain Eukaryota; kingdom Metazoa; phylum Arthropoda; class Insecta; order Trichoptera; family Leptoceridae; genus Mystacides; species Mystacides longicornis. The sequence goes on along the minus strand of OY756425.1, from coordinate 11,335,503 downwards.
TTACGTAAATAATTGCGCGAATACTCTTTCTTGCATAATCTCCTTGGAGTAAATTCATAACAGCGCGTGCTTCTTCACATTACATAAGATGGTACCTACGTAGATTTACTTACTTGAAATAATTGCTGTTTTTTTTTAATTGCAAATCACTATTTAAATTCTCCGTTTTAACACGCCATTGTGATCATTGGCCATGAAATCAGTTTTTACAGCCACAAACGTACAGATCCACTGCCGGAACACAGCCTGTGCTCACTGGATTTACCGTTAACAGCAAACTATTCACTGACCATCATAAATACATCTGCTGCAAAACAATCGATTCAATTTGACATAATCCGGTAATTACTTTGTTGTATTCGTTAAGTTTTCCATCAGTCCAAACGAGCATTGAGCTGATTTTATAAACAAAGCATACTTTTTTTATAGTGGATATTGGGCACCGTGGAAATCACAACAAGCAAAACTAATTAATGGGCGATGATAGATTAGTGTCCATATAAACGAAAAGAAAATAATATACTCTACTTCCTCTGGCGCGTTTGGTTTAAATGCCTCCATAAGTAAGTGCCCTTTCATAACGAATATAAAAGGTGGGGCTGTATGCATATTTTATTCGTGCGATTTTCTATCTTCTTGTTTTAAAGAATTGTTATAAACGAGATATCAAAAAAATATACAACGTGTTTGTGTCTTGAATCACGATCACAATCGAAATTTACCATTTGTAAATACAGCTAATTCTTATAGGACTGAGTTCATAATTAGTCGGATAGAAGCAAAGGTTTTTTTTTGGTAATTCAGTGTTTCATATACCTACACTCTCTTCCCCACACATATTACAACATTTTGTTAGACTTTATTTGACGAATAGCAGGAGGTCGATTCATCAACCTATTTTCTTTATCTACGCAGCAATATTTAACCAATGGTCCATTAACAAACGCCATTGTGACGGATATGGAACATGCTCTATCTGTAATACAAACAATACCACGTGTTATTAATGAGCTGCCACTGGAGTAATTAACCGAGTACTTCCTAACAAATGTTTGATTGTCTCCTGATGGATGAGGTCTGCCATCGATGATATATTTCCAATTCTATCCATCATATGATCCATAAAATGTTTAAAGCGCTGATTTGACATTATTATCCACCTAATAATTCAGCTATGTAAGTGTATGTATTTTCTTACGTTAGATCATCATGCATAAACTGCAGATTTGCGTTCACGCGACTCAATATTTTGAAAGATTCAACGATAGAGCCACAAATAAGTTACTTAATATTTGTATCTGCCGAGCAGATCTTCAACGACCAGGTTGCTTCTCTATGTGCATATCTTTTACATTATCTTGCCACATATGACGAATCGTGGTAATAAATTGAAGAAGCTGATTCTTTTTAAGTTGGTATGTCTTATGTAGCTTTGAGATTAAAAAAAATGTAAGTAAGTGTAAGTTTCTAAGTGTTGCTTCTTCTCCAAAAATCTAAATTTTCTGTTCATTCTATTTGCAACATAAAATTTGTCCGCCGGGTTCCTTGATGAAATCATTGTTTCAATACTTGAAAATAAATTACGTGTTAACTAAAGTGTACCTACTGTGTAACTGTTGTCATTAAGTATTCTAAAAACACGCCAATAAATATTATTAATTCTCTTCTTTATTGCCAGCTTCCATTAATCATTACGTTGGTGTGCAAAAACCATTAAGTTTCGTGAAAAAAAATAAACATCGAAATATATTTTTTTCTCGGAATTGTTTTTATCTCACCGAAATATATATGGTCTGCGTAATTGTTCCCTCAAAAAGACTAATCAAGAAGTAAAACGAAAATACAAAAATAACATAAATAGTCTTCAATTCAAACATTTGATATTAGTCCTCTAAAAAAAGAGAATAACTCCAGATTACAAGGTATTAAAACCGAAACAAATAAACTTAAGTGAGGATTCCGTCCTTACGTCATTTTTATAGCAATAAAATAAAAAATATAAAGAATGTTTCTAGAACATCTAAAGTGTGATTCTCAACCATCCTTGAACATCCCTTAACCCCTCCAATCTTTCAAAACAGTTTACCATGTAAATTCCAATAGTAAAAATGGTCGTGGAAAAAAAAACATGAGCCAAATTCTGTAAAGGAGATGACTGGAGTTGACCACCATAGGAGTTATGTCACTAATTATATCGCCGAGTAATTACGGAGTTTTATTCAACGGAAAACTTTCCCATTGTAGTTTTCCAAAGTTTCTGTTCGTCCACTTTATTAATTTGCGGCCTTAGTTTTGGAAGAGTTTTCTTTGTGTCGAATCTCACTTCCCCTTTTTTTATTTTATTTTTTGTGTTATCGCGTTAGTTTTCCTTTTAAGTATATCTATCAATAAATTGTTTCACACAATTCGACAACATTAACAATAAATTATTTCACACAATTCGACAACTTTAACAAAAAAATATTTCACACAATTCGACAACTTTAACAAAAAAATATTTCACACAATTCGACAACATTAACAATAAATTATTTCACACAATTCGACAACATTAACAAAAAAATTATTGAATACAATTTATAAGACGTGAATTCTGGTTAATGAAAAGGAATCAACAGAAGTATTTTTTATGTATTTTTTTTGAGTAGTTAAAAAATACATTTTATAAAGTTTATCTTAAACATACTATAAGTAATGTTATGTGTTTTCCGAGAGCTTGAACAGAGAAAAGCATACTGTTTTCCCTTGATTTTTCAGCTGCATTTTTTTTTCAAAGATTAATTCTCAATCTTTATTAACGAACAGATTGTACAATGATTTTGTTCTATTCGGTATAAACGTTGTCTCATATTGTTTAAGATAAACTGATAAAAACAAAATAATTGTAGGTTCCAAGTTCATTTTAAAAAATTGATAATTTTTATAGCTTTTTAATCTCATTTTATGTGAACAACAGATAATTTTATTTAAATTCAAACACTATTGATTTGGATCCAAATGAAATTTTGAAAACAAATTGTTGAGGACCTAAATCTTTCACATTAACCATTTTCCCAACTTTTTAACGCCTTATTAGAGTCAGCTGAATTCTAAGAGGTAATGGTACCAAAATCTCTCTTTTCATCAAGAATCTATTATCAATTCTCAATAGGTCAAGTGACGTATTTATAGGCATTAGCAAAAAAAGATATTAATACCACTTAGGACAGTTTTTGTGCAAACGAGCGATAAAATGCGTAACATATTATTCGATAATTTATACAAAAAATGTATTTGTAATCTTTACAACATAAAAAACACCGTCGTTGTACCAAAGTATGTAACAAAGAAGCATTATTTTGTCTATGAATATCTTTCAGTGTGACCATTATATTAACATCATTAAGGCATAGACAAACACCATTTAGTATTTAAGTTTGTCTATTACAATGCGTATTACGAGTTTATTTAACTCATGTAACGTTCATGTCCGTACATAATGCTATTAGTTTAATGAAAGGATGGTATTCATACGGCATAAGAACTTCGTTGGTTCCAAATTTAGGTAATCTTCTAGTCGTGTCATAATCTACATAAGAATGTCTTTTAATTTTATGTTATTAAGAAGAAAAAAATCAGATTTTTCCGTATCACTAAATTCCATATCACAGAACGAATGAAAAATAGGTATAGGTATTGTAGGAAAACGTTGTCAATAAGCAAGAAAATTTTAATATAGGTATTAATTTTTACGTGGAATATATTTATATGCGTGATATGCATTCGTGTTCCCTACAAAAAAAAATACTTATGTAATAGGAAAAATGCAGCGAACAAATAATTACATACAATTTCACAGTCTGATGAATTACTCTGGTAGTTGTATTGTAACATTATCACGACATTTTTTTGAGGAAAAATAACAACTAACGACTCTAAAAATTCATTACTCTTGTTCGATTTTTAAATGGAACAAACCACTACGGGCTTACGACCGTCTTCTACTGTTATTTCGAAGGCTGGCTTAGTGTGATCACTTTACGTTAACAACGTTCGCCATTAGGTGGTAATGTTTGTCTCCGAAACTCTTAATCATGAGAATTCTCAACATGTTCAACATGTCGAAAACTCTCATGTATGAAACAAGTAGAAATTTAATAATTAATGAAAAATAGAGAAGAAAGTTGGAAATTATTGAGAACAAGAGAGCAACCAAATTTAAAGGCTGCGACTGCTGTCATATATTTGGCGCCAGGATATGACTATATCCATTTTTGTTACTGTCTCATATTTATTGCCTATATTGGCTTTGTTGGTGCACAACGTTCTAATTATGTTTAGATTCTTGTGAACTTTTCAGGACTAGATCTTAAAGGAAAAATAACAACTAACGACTCTAAAAATTCATTACTCTTGTTCGATTTTTAAATGGAACAAACCACTACGGGCTTACGACCGTCTTCTACTGTTATTTCGAAGGCTGGCTTAGTGTGATCACTTTACGTTAACAACGTTCGCCATTTTTTTGAGGTTTATTATATAACTGTACCGATGTGTTCCCACAAATAACACGTACAGAATGATGAGCTATTATAATTATGTCATATTTCAACCATATCTCGAACCATCATTGTATATCCCTTCTATTCTACTAAACAGCTGTAATCGGGGAAAATTGACTCATGTCCCTTTACTTTGATGCTGCAGAATAGATCTCAATTGACTATTGATTTTGACGTTTGTCCCTTAGTAAGCTTCGATGTATTTCAGATCGTTGTTACCTAAGAAAGCCGACACATCTTGTCCAAGCCCAGCACTTCTTTCATAATGGTAAGGAGATTGACATGGTAGGGAAACGTGTAAAGGATGCCTAGTTTACCGAAGGAGCGCTTTTTGTTTGTGATACGTGGAAACCATACATACTGTGTTCTGTTTCTACGAAGCAGGTCAAAGTGATTAAGACATGGTTTATGAGGAAGTCGTTGACACTGCGATGGTTGAGCGTAGTTAGTATGTCCCTAAAGGGCCATAAAAGGGAAATACTTAGGTCAGAAAGTAATAATAAAGAATCCGAGAACTAAGGGTGACATTGTAGTGTCAAAAATACTGCATTTATGACATTTTAAACGTAGAGTAGTAAAGAGATACAACAGTGAGGTACCTACTTATATACATAAATTTTCAACAGTTGATGAAAAAATATTGAACAAGAAAAAACCAATGTGAGATTAGCAAATAAATTTAAGTGAGATTCTATGAGGATAAGCGAACACTAAACTATGCTGGATTACTGGCAAGAACATTTTGTTCAAAACTTTCGTTCCATGTGACAACTTTTATATCAAGTAATTATTTTCGAATGGTTGAGACAGTCGAGTAAAGTTTTAACAAAATAATTCCAACACCGAACAATAGGGGCGTATTGTCCCAATAGTAGACGCTCAAATAACTTGACATTTGTAAGCTTGCCATAATGAAAAGTATTGCCAGTTGTCAAAAACACCCGGAAACTTAATTAGGTACACAAAAGAAAACTACCCACTCTAGACTGCATATCGACGGTTAAAAGGTAATAGGGGATAAGCGACACTTTGGTCAAAAATGAGTTATGAATGCCATCTTACTTAAAATTTTCCGCTCTTTCGAATGCGCTCACTCCCACGGCTCTACGATGACTTTTTTGTCGCTTATGCCCCAGCAAAATATAAGTGTCATTTTGGTGTAACCGACCGATTTTTAGGACTTTTTTACCCTTAGGGCGCTTGAACCTGTGTAAAAATGGCATTATTTTTGGTTTATAGTCGGTAATGTCTCTTTACTTCTCCTTGGCATAGATACTCCGGGCACTTATGACTCTTTACCATTTCCACCTGTTTTGAAAGCTGGAACTTATGCGTCTTTACCTTTGTCGGCAAAAACATGATGCGTCGGTTATACCTTACTACCACCAACAAATTTACTCTATAGTTGTCCCTTATACCCAATTACTTATTCTTATTTGATGTTAAACTGTCGGTTATATCTTACTTTCGTTTACAAGTTTACAATAGAGCTGGCGCTTATACCCAATTACTAAAATCAAAATTGATATTGATATGTCACTTAAATCGTACTACCATTTACAATTTTAATACAAACCTGTCGCTTACGCCGTATTACTTTATATTGATAATTTATTAATTGGTGCTTACAGCAATTTTTATCACATTTTTGTACTCAATTAGATATTTATCGAGGCGCTTATTTCATAGAACCACACTACTCACCGCGTACTATGGAATTTTGATGCGTTGCATGCAACTTTGCATTGCTTACGTTACAGCACGTATTCAGATGTGTACACTTCTACAGGCCATTATATCCTCGATATGTTTCAATTGCTTAGCTTCTATGATAAGTTAAATCGTTTTAAAGACTGCTTAGTAATAATATAAGACCTAGTTCCTTTACCCCGAAGTAAAAGTTCTAATAACCTTCCTACCACACTTTGTGACTGATTATAATTTTTTTATTTACTTACTTAAAAAAAAATCGCCATAGAAGCTAAATAAGTACATGGTGAATGAATGAATGGTCACCGCGCATGAAACAGCATAGTGCTTAGGTGCGAGTAAAAATATTTTGAAAGTCTTTAATTACATGAGTAGTTGCCTTGAAGACTGTTGTTTTTTCATCCAAAGATTCTAATTGCTTAGTTACTTTAGTACAACATAGCACATATTTTACTAAATTTGAAAAAATCTCTATTTTTGTAAGAAGGTACCTATCATTTACAATATTTAAAATAATGAAACCTGCTTTATACAAAGGTGCATTGTGTTATTTCAATAAGTTCCTGCTTTAGTTTTTTTAACAACTACATATATATTTTTTTCTAATATAACGTGCAAGTTTGACCATAATTTATAGGGCAGTGTATGCTGCGTAGGAATTTCTTTTCAAACGCGTTCAGCCTGTTTTCGTCATGCTTAGACAATGTCCAGATCTCTGAGCCATATGTAAGGACTGGTCTAATTAGTGCTGTATTTAGAGTGGCTTTAGTCTTCCTGGATATAAGGCGTGACTTTAACTACTGTCCAGTGAGACCGAAATAGCTACGGTTAGCTGAAAAAATTATTCTCCCAATTTCCGCACTCATATCATGATCAATTTAGACATAATAGGCCTATGGTACCTACCGACTAAACCACAAGGGCAGGTCATGTAACCTCCATTACCTACTGCCTACATCCTACTCTAAATATTTAGTTTTTGTCTGAAAAGTACATTTTTAACACTGGAGTCTAGCTAACGTAGATAATAAAGATACCGCATACCTACCTAACAAATAAAAGTGTGAAAAAACCTTTATTTACGTATCTATGTACATATTATGTACGGACTTATCAGAGCTATACAAATAATTATAATAATATATGAATATGTTACAAGTTATAACTAATAAATAACAATTCGTTACTGATTTTAGATTTTTATATGGAACAAAATATTACGGACTTACGACCGTGTTCTACTGTTATTTTGAAGGCTGACTTAATGTGATGTGGTAATGATTAAGTCTCCGAAACTCCTAATCATGAGAATGTCGAAAAATCCCATGTATACAACAAGTAGATATTTAATGAAATATAGAGATAAAAGTTTTATTTAATTATACAAATAATTATTTGATTAAATTATCAGAAGAACTGTGGGTGTAAGATGGTACCACCGCATCAGCAGCCGGCAAACCAGCGTGAGCTCATCACTACTACCATTATGAAGAGGAGATGGACTTGGCTGGGACATGTGTTTAGGATGCCGAATAACAGTAAGCCAATGAGATGAGAAAGAGCCATTCATATCGTGATCCGCTACTTTGAAGCACAGCTGAGGGATTTGGATTTAGGTCTATGGATATAGCTGAGGTCATAATCATTGCGCAAGATCGAGCGCATTGGAGAACTCTTGTTGCCTCCATGTGCCTTTAAGTGGGGCGTAAAAGGAGTTTGTAATAGATTGGATTAGATTATTCAGACGCTTAGACGTTACGTGTCCGGTGTACCGCAGGGTTCTCACCTGGGCCCAATTCTCTTCATCTTGTACTTTAATGATAATTATTATCCAGCAGTGCTAGAGGTCTTCTGATTTTCTTAACACAAAGGTCTACCAAAGGACAAGTAATTTTAAGGACGCGAAATCTTTTCAGGTCGATCTCTTTCAAAACTGTGCTAGAAAACCAACTGTTCCTCAAAGTTAATGAATGCAACGCGATATCCTTCACAAGACGAAAGGAGCCCCTCCATAGGACTACAAAATTAATGAAATTTCCTTGAGGAGATGTCTCGTTATCAGGGATCTCGGGGCACTGTTGGACAGCAAAATGACACTAAGAACTCTCATTGATATGATCACGAACAAGGCATTTTAACAACTGGGATTTGTTATGAGAGTATCTAAGCCATTTAGGGCAATAGAAAAACTTAAAATACTTTACGTATGTGCGAAGTTATCTCGACTTTGCTACTGTGGTCTGGAGTCCCCAATACATCACGTATATTGACAGGTACAGAATAAATATTTATTATGTTTAAGATTTTAGATGCTTCTTATCATTCAAGAGCTCTCGTTTCTCTGCACGTCACCATAAAATAATGACCTTAGAGAACAGGCGCAAGTTGCCTTCTTTCTTATATAAAATAACCGATAATATAATCGACAGTAACATCTAACAAGTTTTTTTTTTCAACTTCCCAATCAGATTGACCAGGACGACACTTTTAAACAACCGAGGTGCAGCACTTATTACCTGCAAATTTTTTTCATTACTCTTTCATCGAATAATTCTAACGCATTTTTTGTATAGACATCTTTCATGTATCCCTTTCTATGTTTAAGAGGTCCATTATTGGATCCCTGATAGGTTCTGGGTCTCATCGGGCATAGGCGGGGGCCCTCCGATCTATTTTCATCTTCCCTTTTCCTCTTTCCTTATCTTCCCCAATCCCCATACTAGTGTCCATGTTGTATACATTATGATGAGGATACTGATCCGGGTGTCTGGAACCCGTCATGGCAAGAGTCGATGTATGCGCTGGTGGGTTTTCGGCGACATGCCCGTCTAGCTTTTAAGTGTTTTTCTTTGTGTAGGTAGTGTATTTCAAGTAAAAAAAACAATGTTGGCATAATTTGCTGGTTTTATGGCTATTGGTATTATGTATTAAATAATTGTGTGTTTGCAAAGATTTGAAAATTAAAATGAAACTAAAAAAAATCAGATTACCTTATTATAAAATAATCCGTTTACGATTTTGTATGACTCTTTAAATTCAGGCAGGCGGTAAGTCTTATTTTAAAGAAAAAACATGGTGGTTGTGATTTTATAATTTTAAAGATGTGGCGTTCAATCCACATTACCAATTTTCCAGATAATGCAGAGCGTTGGATGTTTCCATTTTCCATTTGGTATAAAAATCTTGATGTGCGGATGTTCCTCTTTACCCTTTGGTCAATCCACTTACAGTGTCGCTAATCTCTAACATCCTCTCGATGTTTTTTATAAGCACTGTTTCTTATGCTCCATTACCAATTGGCACAATGATGTTAATCGTCACTTATCCTTCTTTACCCGTTTAAGCTATTCTACAGTCATGTCGCTTATGACCTATTACCTTTTGGTACGAGGATGTCGAATGTAGGTAAGTCTTCTTTACCCTTAGTTATTTTCTGTGAAGAGGTAACTTATGCCGAATTACCTCTAAAGAAAAATAAGATCAATTGATCTAAGCGACATAAAACCACAAAAAGCAACTTCGAATCAAAATAATGAAATTAAAAATAATTACATTTATTTTTTTTCATTCGATAACTGTTTCAATTTTCAAAATATGTCAATAAATAAAATAGTTATGTGCATTTTTATGAAATTTCAAACTTTAAACTGCTCTCCTGAACAATTAGGTTTTTGTCGCTTATCCCCTATTACCTTTTGACCGTCGATATTGTTTATTACAACGCAACACGACCGAGAATGAGGAGAGACCTTTTGTTTTTTTTTTTTATTAACTTACACAGAAATCTCCTTTTTTATCTCACTTTTTTTATTCCGTTTGCATTTAAAAAAAAACAAACCCAGTTTTTTTCCTCTCACGAAGAACTTTTCATTCTATGTATATTTTCTGCCTTAACAATATTCGGCTCAGTTGTTTTTTTTTTTCAAAAGGAGAAAGAAACTGTTGAAAATAAAGGCTTGACAAAAAGCGAAAGGTGAAAAATTAATGGCGAGAGAGAACCTTGAATTACTGATTACCTTCCTCATTCTTTTTCATTTTCTTCTTCTTTATTTTAATTCTTTTTCGTGTTGAATTGTTTCAGGTAAGCTGAGTATTTTCAATCCAGATATTAATCCAGCTATAAATTATTGAAACAGGTAACATTCTTTTTTTATTTCCATTATTTTCCCGAGAACACCATGTAATCGCTATTCGATACATAGTAAGAAAAGAATATAATATGAGGAAAACTTCTGTTGTATTGATTTGTGCGAAACTTCTTCAGAAAGAAAAATATTTTGCTTATTTGTATTCAGTACACGTATCTATACACGGAGTCATCCTAGGCACATATTCTTATCTCATCGGCCTTTCTTCCGAGAACTAGGTAGTAATATATTTTCAAGTAATAATGTTTGCAGGTTTGGACGTACTGATTTATTAAAAGCTATCTACTCAACTTCTCACTAATTAGAGAGCTTCGATTTTTCGAAGAATATAATATTTAATTATGATAATAAAAAACACAACTTTGCAAAGTATCACTTTTATTTTTTATAAAAACCAAAATATTTTCAACCACAATGTGGCCATCTTCAGTGGTGATTTAAATTAAACTGATGTATTGTGTCGCGTCACTAGTGTGTTGTTGTGGGTGTGTCTGTATGGTGGGGGTGGGGAGGTGAAGTGTTGGTTGTGTGTGTGAGGGGGTGAGAAGGTATGATTGTGTGCGTGTCCTGTACAAATAATTTGAGTATAGGTGACAGATTTGAGACAGGACACAACATTGACAGAGAAAACACACAGTACTTACACATATACAATCACAAAAACCATAAAATGAACCTACTAGAAACATTAGAAATACATAGACACAAAGAACACGTAATTAACAATCAAATTCCAAATCTGTCACCTATACTCAAATTATTTGTACAGGACACGCACACAATCATACCTTCTCACCCCCTCACACACACAACCAACACTTCACCTCCCCACCCCCACCATACAGACACACCCACAACAACACACTAGTGACGCGACACAATACATCAGTTTAATTTAAATCACCACTGAAGATGGCCACATTGTGGTTGAAAATATTTTGGTTTTTATAAAAAATAAAAGTGATACTTTGCAAAGTTGTGTTTTTTATTATCATTATGGAAAAGTACCACAAAGTTGATAAAAATACTTTAAATAAATTAATATTTAATTAGTTTTTCGGTATATTTTATGAGATGGAGTTTGTTCAATTCGCCGAATTATATTAATTTTTTATAAACATATTAATAAATTGAGCGTTTTTAAACGTTTTTTACTCCCACATAAATGTAATTTGGAAGGTTAGGGAGAAAATCAAAATCAAATTTGGCGAGCTTTAAAATTAACAACCACGTATAGTATTAAAATGGTAATCGTCTGTAACAGCAATAAACTGTTCTCCGCGGAAACTATCATTCCTCGATACAACTGTTGCTACGAGAAGAAATGTCAAACTGTAAAATTGCGAATCTTAAAGGGACGATAATAACACTAAAATAATTTATGACCTTTTTACTAAGCCTGTTGTCCAACAGGTCTTGCCGCTGGTTACATTAATTAACAATTTTCAAGTTTGTTTTCAACAGAAAAATTAAAAGCGCAGTAAATATATATATAAAAAGTATTTTTTTTTCGATTATATTATTTATTTTGTTTCTCTTTCAGAAATATTTCATGTTATCAAATAAATCTTATAATATATCTTTTTGTCTTCCAATCCTCTGAAGGAATGTCTTAAATATGTAATTTAATTCGCCGACCTGCCCTACCCGCCATGTCTGGGAACTTTATGGACAGCCCTCTGCAACATTACTCTGTTCCCCAATGGACTGCGAAAGTTCTTCCTTTGCGCATAATAATTCTGGATGTATTAATTTATGTATTTTTTATTTCATCGTTAAATTCTAGTACTGTCCGCTTTTTGTTATGTAATAAAATGATAATTTTAGAAGTAAAAAAGACCTTCCGCTTTCAGTCTGTTTCATCTTCCTTCCCTAACAACTCTCGTGACCATAATTTTGCATACGTGTTCAAGATCTTGAACCTACTTTCTTGTCGTCCCCATTTAAAAATGTAAATACCAGTAGAAGACGGTCGTAAGCCCGTAGTGGTTTGTTCCATTTAAAAATCGAACTTTCCTCATGAATTATTAGTCATAGTTGTTATTTTTTCTGTAAATACTAGTGTTCAAATAATATGTGAATATTGTTCTCAAGCTTGATAAAGTATTGTTATGGGTTATGCATAGGTTTTATTTGTAACAAAGTTCATAATATATAATTCGCGACCCTCATAATGGTGAAAGTAATAATTTGTTAGAAATATTTGGTCTGCGTACGACATATTTCGTGTGGTTTTATTTTCTTTCCGTTCCTTTAATGGTACGTTATTACCCTTTAATGACCTCTGGGAACCTTCTGCTCGGAACAGGCAGGCGCTCCGTGAGGCACCACATTTTGGGGATTTAACATTTATCACGCAGATAACAAACCACAGGCATTTGTGGCAAAAACCGTCCCGCAATGTGTTGTACCCAGGAGTTATGTGGCCAGGACAAGGCCTTCCCCAGGGTCTTGTAGTCGGGATAATAATTTCCAAAGTGTAGCCAATCGCTCTTATCTCCACTATTCTAACATGTTATTGCAATTTTACCCCCAGAGTTGTTTAATTCGTGGCTTTGTTAAGTGATTATAAAAGAGTTGTGTTTCAAATGGTTGGATGTTGGAAATAATACGCAATTGTTTAAATGAATTTGGACTCGCTCAAATTGATCACAAATACACTTTTGAAATCTTTCACACTAAGAAAAGACTTGTGAATGTGGATATCGTCGGCTCCGGGCTTCGAACCCACGACCTTAGTACCTTCCCCAGTAAGCTGTAACGAAAGCCGTCGACTGATCCGCTGGACTAGCAACCACTTCAAAGAGAAAAGCAATGAACAATATTAAATATAGTAAATATTTGTGTGATAAATATTACATTTTAATCTGATTTCATTCAAATCGAACTCAAAAACACTTTGGACATAATATTATTTCACACTCTGAACAATGCTTTGGTCAAACAACCCCTATAAACCTAAATAGGTACCTGTAGTTATCTCAATTGTAACTATTTTAAAGTCAATATGTCAGTCACAAATGTACAATATTTTTTTTACATAATAATAAAGCAATTTTGGTATTGAAATATATGCACTACGTACTAGAAGCGGGAGCTCCTCTTTAAATGTATCCTTTCGTTGAGAAAGCAGAGTTGTGTGATGAATAGAAGTCCGTCGTATTTTCTAGGATATCGATTCTAGTATAGATACGTTGTTCATATAGTTCAATGAATGTTTAGGTTGATTTTATAAATACTAAACGAAACATAATTTACTCAGATTGGCCAGCCCTACAAATCCATGCTCGTGGCAAAAACACGAAATGTGACGTGAGAGGAATAATGGTGGCTTCTGATTAATTCCTTTTCGGCTCCCTCCCACCCCTAGTGGTTATTGAAACCTCTCCATTGTCACACCCATGTGTGGAGCTCTGTGCTTTGCTATCGGAGTATCAACTATGAATGAACTTGTCCCCGGGAATCGATCCTCCCCTGAAGAAAAAACCCTCGGTCCTTTAAACATAAAGGAAAGCCTTTTCAGCAAAACGATGAATAAAGAATCAAAACCTCCCTCTACGCTACCATTTTTTCACACGTCTTATAGCTTTTCTATAAAACAATTTATTTGGAATATCTTATGTTTTACCCTTTGACAAACAAAATTCGTTCCCAAAAAAAAACATTTTTAAAGAAAATCTTACTATAGATCAAATTGCTAAATTATTATTATTGTTTTTTTTTTCAATTGAATTCGTTGATTTAATTATCATAACATACATACACACATACTCCCGTTAAGGTCCCCCACTCTACGCAAGCCAGCCCGGAGGAGACCAATCCGCAGCAAACCCGACCCGCACGAAACCGACCCCCCAGCTCGATCAAAGCAATCAAACCGAAAAGCCGGTCCCACACAAATCAAGCCCGCCGCGGATCCCCCCCAAACCAACCCACAATGCGGGAGGCCTAAGCCCCACTCAGGAGCATAGGGAGGCATCAAGAGCTCTCTATTGCGCTCGAAGGCGTCCGAGGCTCTTGTGCCTTTTCTGACCAGTTGAGGTTTAAGGACGTGAGGTGGTCAACCTCACGGTCCCGATCTGATTTTTCGATTTCCTGCCTCTTACAGGATGCTCGAAAAACCAGCAAAAAGAGCAGAGGTGCTATTCTTAGCCGGCGACCCCACGGCAAAATTGATTTTATTTTTTAAAGGCAAACCACAAATTCAACACCAAGAAATTACAAAAAATCACCATAGAATTAGAATTATTCTCAAAATTATTATACCTATTGCATACTATGGTAAAACAATACCATCTTTATTTATTTTATTTTTTGTTGACGAACTGGTAAAGGGATTATTGATTATAATTTTAAAATTCTTTGACGAGCCTACTGGGTGATATTAAATATTGTATATACAGTGCCCTTGAAGTGCAATGCACTAAACGGCGCAATATAAATTGTCATTATTATTATTTTGTAATATTTTTATTATTGCACAAACTATCACTTTATTCCAAAGACGAATAGGTATCTTGATTCTCGAGTGAAAAAAAATTAAACTCTCCAATTAGACCATCATTACCTTAAAAAAGTTTTGTCAATGGAGAAATTTCCAGATTCACTTTGTTGTTTTAATTTCACTTCCTCGCAACTTTCATGCCTAAAATAATTGTTTCTTCCCCACCTGTCAGATTTTAATTAATTTCAACATTTCATTTCGAGAAATTTGTAATAACTACCTACCCAGTTTTATTTTTTTACTGGTATAATAAAGCTAATTGAAGAAAGTTTTTTTTTTTTTTCTAAAAATAAAATAATAAAAACAGGAATTGTTTTCTTTTGTTTGTACGGAAGTTCATTTGTCTTTTTTTACTAGAAAAACAATCAACTTTTGGTGGTCCGTATTTCTATGCGCAGCTTTTCCCAATTCTTTTATTCTCATTACTTTAACTCTCGGTATAGGTACAGGTGAACCCTTAATATACATACCTACACTAGGTTTAATGTATTTTAATATGTGTTTATTCATAAAAATAATTGCACTGATTGGGGTTCGTCTTTTTCCAACATTTTCTCACACTTATTATAAGTCATAGGTACATAGAGTGGTGTTAAATAAATAATTGCACGAATTGCATGGACAAAAAAAAACAGTAAAGTATAAACGAGAACATTAACAGCGAGTAGGTATGAAGTAAAAGACAAACAAAAAAGATAAATTTTTATGCATGCTCAGCTGAGGTTAAGGGATGAAGGCCAAGGATGAGCGACAGTAATAAGAGACATGGGTGGACAAAGAGGAAAATCGTAGTTATTGCTTTGATGTCAGGGCCCCGTTCCACCATCATACTTTGCGCATTGCATTATGCGAAAATCGCCTAGCGCGAAACAATCTTGTTCCATGAAAACAAAATATTCGCTTGACGGCGTCTAGAATATTTGAAAACTCTTTTTCAATTGTACAGTGGTAGGTATGTAGGGTGCTGCGTGTTGAAACAACAACTTAATAACGCAAATTTGAAACGTCAAAGTTGTTTTTTTTTTTCAATTGATTCGCAAATTTGTAATGTTTTTTTTTTTAAAGAATAGTGTTTATGGTGATAAAATGAATTTAAATTTTATAGAAAGGCATTACTGCCGGCTAATCCTTTCAGCACCGAAACATCAAACCGGATACGGAAAGTAAGTAAGTATGGTGAAACAATATTGTTTATCCTCTAGAACAGAAACGATGCTATAGTTTGAAAAAACTGCAAAGTTGTGAAGTATGATGGTGGAGCGGGGCCCTGGTGTGTCTTGTCACTTTGCCTGAACACCGTAAAATTGAAGAATTATTGGAAATGAATTAAAAATACCCGCAGAACGGTTTCTAAATAAGATCTGCGATATAAAAATAGTGCCCGAGAAAAGTGGCATCAATGCACAAGTAGGTACATGGTACCTACCTCCAATCCAATCCAAACTCCCTTAAGACCCCACTTAGGGGCATAGGGAGGCAACAAGAGCTCTCCATTGCGCTCGATCTTGCGCAACGTTAATGACCTCCTCCCACACCATGTCCAGATTCCTCAGCTCTGCTTCGAAGGAGCGGAACACAGTATGAGAGGGTCTTCCTCGTCCCCGGGACTCTGATGGGAGGAAGAAAAGCGCTCTCCTCGGCCAACTGTCATTCGGCATCCTTAACACATGTCCCAGCCAAGTCCATCTCATAGAAATGAAAAAAAAGTTATTTGCCAACACTTTGTTACTACTTTTACTGCACGTTGTTTTATGTCACGGTTCTTCTTGAATATTTACTTGTTATGACTTTATATATTTTAGCAGAGGGTGGAATATTTTATAACTGAAACATGTGACGGTCTCTCCTTAAAGAAATGATGACGTTCTCTCCTAATACACCAATATTTCATGGATCCATTCTTCATGTAGTTAAATGTTATATACCAATAAGGAAAATTTTGCATATTTCGATTTATTTTCTGAGTGATGGTACATATAATGCACAGATAATACAAGTAAAGATGATTTGGGAGGTCTTAAGTATTTATAAGTGGTCTGTTTTTAATTAAGGGTAGTGAATAACTTTGTACAATTTCACTGTAATCTTATGAGGTCTGCCTTAAGAAATAAATAACACCAAATATCATAATTAGAATGACATTAAATAAATAAACAAATTAATTAACACTTTTCTATACAAAGGTGTCAGTATAGACGGCGGAACTTATTGCCTGAGGCATTTTTTTATAGTCAACCGTTTCCGTCCAATCTGAGACACGCCAACCCCTGGTAGAAATTTCAACTGAAAAAAACACTCTGACCCGACCGGGAATCGAACCCGGAACCTCGTGATCTGAAGTCCACGCCTATACATCTAGACTCTAGAGCAGTGATTCCCAAACTATGGTATGCGTACCACCTGTGGTACGCGACAATTATTAATGTGGTACGCAAGAACCCATGGCCACTAAAAATATTCACCGTTTTCCGCACTAAGAATATTATATTTTTTTCCTATAATTAATAAATGATAATGTTGTCATAAACAGCAGTTTTTATTTCTTTACCATTTTGAAGGTTTTTTTAACGGTCACAGTTCAGTGGTACGCTACTAATTTATAATTTCGTTTGTGGTACGCGAAATTAAAAGTTTGGGAACCACTGCTCTAGAGGTTACCGAGGTCGGTCGACATTAATGTTGATAATCTAAAATGCCCATGCATCTCCTTCACTTTTTACCTATATGAAAGAGACAGTGTAAGCCTATTTGAAGATTCATTGAGCGTAGCTTGGATACCGCAGTAAACAAGATGCCCACTAAAAGAAAATTAGATTTTTCAATATATTACGTCTGGTAAACTATCAGGTCCGCTCTTATAGAAAATCATTGCATTAGTTTTATAGAAGTATATCTAATTGAGTCACCCCAAATCCCAAAAAGATTTGTCGGCCATATCAGTACACAGAATACGCAGCAAACTGCGGTGAAGCCGCATTTCGATAGTTTTTATGTTTTAAACATCGTCGTACAAAACTGAAATTAGTGCCTATTCATCACGGAGTATAATAATAGATTTCAGATTTGGTGCTGAACCTGAGGTAGGAAGCCATGCTGAATAATTTGTGGGAAGTTGGGAACGAATTAGTGCGGTGAGCCCGTCGTTATAATACAACCTAATTAAATAATTCAATAGAAACACACGACTGTGTTTTAATGACAAAAGTTCCCACATGCCTACGAGATTGAATCTAATAATAAAGTAGGTGGATTAGAACTCCCTATATCCCTTCGGATGGAAGGTTCTGGAACCTACCTCTAGTCTTCATACCAGAGGAGATTTTCAGGCACTGTTAACAGCGTGAAGAGAATAGTGTTCCATAGTCACGGGTATTAAGTATTAATAATTTAAACTTTTCGGACCATCCTAATATATTATCCCAGATTTTAAAACAAATATCATGTTAGTTTCATTCTTAAGGAATAAGTGGAGCGTCTCATTGCACTAAATTCAGGATTTGGTAAGAGTTTTATGTCTTAATTTTAACAAAGATGAATAATACCCCCTATTCCAATTCAGTCAATTTTATTTTAAGTCAATTTTAGTGCGTTTATCTGTCAAAATGTTCCTAATCTTAGTTCACACCTAATTGTATGCGTCTAAAAAGATATCTGATGATATTTTTATGATAAATGTTTTTTTTAACCAAATAATTATAAAACAAGTTTATTTTTATTAAAAATATTAAGCATTTCCCCCGAATTTATTATAAGTAACACAAATAATAGCATCAAAAATTATTATCATTGAACACCAATGCAATCATACAGTCGTCTTCGTTACACTTCGGGTTGGTTCGGCAGTTTCCGGCGACCATGTTACTTGGAACATGGAGCTCTTTTGAATTTGTCTTCTCCGATTGGCTGTCCGCTTGTCAGCATCAACCAATTAAAGCGCATGCTCGATCCATAGACAATAATAATTCAAAAAAATATTTATGGTGAACTAATATTAGTTTTTAGAACACGGCATAATTCCGAATACGAATTTTAGTTCGAGTGAACTTAATTCTAAATCATTTAGAACGTTCTTAATAAGAACGTTCTAAAATCCGAATAGGGAGTATTGTGTAATAAAGCAATCGAATATCCCTTTACACCACACTCAAGGGCATATGGAGGCAACAAGAGCTCTCGATTGCGCTCGATTTTGCGCAATGTTTATGACTTCCTCCCACACTATTTTATTCAAATTGTGGTTAATGATATTTAACAAATATTTGCGGATAACTGCATTTGCAATCAAAGGCAAAACAACTTCGAACGGATAATATAAAATAGAAAAAAAAAGAAACAGATTAAAACAGCGTCACAAAAAATGCATTTGGAATCAAATTGCGTTTGTATTTTCAGAAGAATCTAATCCAGACTGAGTCTCTTAAAAATCTTCAATCATTATAATTTATGAGTTATACTTTTGTCTCAACCACAAAAGATAAGCGAAAAAATCTTGAAAATGTCATTCTTTATTTCAAATTTCATTTTTAAAAAAGGAACGCCATTAAAAAATACAAAACGAAAAGAACGAGGCAGTTTTTCAGCTATTTATTTACAGCGGCTACTCTCGTTCCATAAATCACACGCATGATATTGTTATTCTAGTGTGACAGCTTTATATTATGTTGTTCACGCACCGCCGACGTCGCACATTTCCTACCCAACTTTTTGCTAACGAATCACAATGCCCTAACCCACACGTCCACTGAACTTTAATTTTATTCAATTTAATAAAAATAACAAAAGAAAAGAACAACGTTCTACTTTTTATTTTTTTGTAAGCCAACCAAATTAAAGGAATTTTTGTATTCGTTAGTAATGTATGTTCGTCCTTCAGAATGACCCTTTCATATAAGTAAACTATATAAACCGAGGAATTGGTTGGTGAACCAGCGGTTACAACGCCGGCTTTCGTACAGCGGACGTCGTGGTTCGATCCCAGGTGCCGACCATCTTCCTCTTTCACGACACAAGCTTTCAGTAGCTTAACGCTAAAGTAAAAGTAAACATAACGCTAATTATGACTCAATTGAAAGTTAGGAGTACTCTGTATGGAAACACGAAATTGTTTGTTTTTTCTATTTTTCTCGCAATTATTCCATATTTTCTCACCGTTCACCGGACTTTCACAAATATTTCGAAACCAAAATAAGCCGAATCGTTCCAGCCGTTCTTCAGTTTTCTTAAGACTAACGAACAGGGTGCGCTTGTCTCGACACTGTATGGCCATAAACGACAGTGACAAAAAATATAACATTGAGCGTCCTGTGGTTTTACTTAGTAATGAATTTACAATTATTAATAAGTAGTAATGTAATTTTATGTAGCCTAAAGCCTTCTCTTAGTTCATAGGGTCATTCATTAGTAAGTATGATGACATTTATTTATCGTATAATTTATGTCACATTTCATGTACGTTAATACATATTTTTTTTTTAAATAAGTATACATAAAAACAGCAATATTAAAAAATTTAATACTTATATGTATCTCCTATTGGATTGTCAAATCAGTAAAATGAAAATAAATAATTTGGTTTGATAATAAATAATGGTATGATGACAACTTATCGTAAATCATCCCAGAGGGGTTGGATTTTCAATATTGAAAAAAAAAAATTACAACTTATATATAACTGAATCAAGTATATCGTACATTACATCGATTGTTTAGTTATTGAAGATTTCGTTGCAGTGATGATAAACCCCTTGTAAGAACTTACTTACGTTATTACTGATCTAACAAAAGAACAGGCTGGTTTCACACAGTTATGGATAGACATGGACGTTGATAGAACAACCTGCCATCTGCGGCGACCCTTTAAAAACCTCCGCACTCTTTATAAAAAGGCAATCGAGTCAGACTGGTTGTCTTCTAGTCTAACTTATGTATTTCACACGGTCTTTTTCATCTCATTCTCGCTTTCCAATTATTATTATCTTCATTCATTGGACACAAAATCTGTTATTGTTTTAATTTTTTTTTTACACGTCTTAATGATACCGAATGACAGTTGGCCGAGTAGAGCACTGTTTTATCTGCCATCAGGGTCCCGAAGAAGAAAAATACCCTCTTACTCTGTGTTCCGTTCCTTCAAAAAAGAGCTAAAAGATTTGGACATGGTGCTTGATCGAACGCGATGGACGGCTCTTGTTGCTTCTCGATGCCCCTTATATAAAAAATAGAAAGCTATTTTTGGTGTAAACTACACTAGAATCTAACCAAAGATAAAAATTTGGCCTTTGATGCGAATTACTTTTGAAAATGTAAGACCAAACAATTTATTATTGAGATAAATCGACTTATAATGAAATCTTCTTCTTTTTATTTCTTCGTAGGCCTTAATTGAGCCGTAGTCTCCTGTTAATTTTGTCTATAACTTCAGGGTAACCTTTCCCTTCTCTGTCAAATGGATATTCATTCTGTGACACATTTGTAATAGGTAAGTACATGATTTTGGTACTCGATAGAGATATGTGTCCATCTCGCCCTAATCTTAGTAGCAAAATATGAACTTGGATATTTGAAATTATGTCAGTAACTTGTGTTTCATCACTGTTGCATATATGACAATGTTCCAAAATTAGTCTGCATTCCTTTCGTCTAACTAAGATATCAGGCATCATTTACTGCGTAAGGTATGAGAATTCGCTTTTTTAATAGAATTTTCCACATATTGCCGAAACATGTGATATAGTTTCTCGCTAAAGGTCTTGTTGAGTTTACCTTCAGATAAAGCAAATCTGGCATTCCCAAAAAGGGGTTGTTTTCATGTTTCATATATTTCACAACACTATTACATGTTCCAGATAAATAAACTAACAAATTACTCCCCTCATATATTGCGTAGTTCGGCGATACGAGTTACTTACTCAGACAGAATCAGTGTTCCCCTAACGAAAGAAAATTAGATCGCATTCCCTACTTAATTAGCCGGAGAAGTTAGCCAGTTCGACAATATCCCTATTGACTCTCTCGATAATATCCTAAACGGAAATGTACTAAATAATTATTTCTTTCCCTTAATACTCGACGTTCTTCCATTAATAATATTACAATTCCTCTCCCCTCTCGCAATGCCGTACAGGAACATTAAATGCACAAATTGCCGTTTCGTATAGGCACGGGCACCGGGTCTTAATGCGGAGAATCGATTTCCCCTGTCCCGTGTCATTATTTTCCTAAATGAATTTCTCTGAACGTACATAAGTAGAGATTACAAATCTCTCGTTGAAAATGAGAATTTGTGTCGGGAACTCTAAATAGCTTGTTTGATTTTGTACTTATCGTATGTAATCGAGGACAAAATTATATGTTTGTGTCCACGTGTATCGGGAATTTATTATTTCCTAAAATATATTCGAGTATTATTACTTTCTTTTTGTATATTATATCATATCGACAAAACATATTATTTTATTCATCGGAAATTCAGTCCAACTTATTTGAAAATCCTACCTACTTGTTTCTTTGTTATAAAAGATCATTATTAATAGAAATATTTGTTGTCTCTTCATCATTAAATTACTCTAAATTCGCTGTATTTTTTCATCCGCTTTTCTGAATAATAAGTTACAGTATCTCAAAATGTACAATACGTATTTCATTGTTTTCAAACGAAGAGCACTTGTTTCTTGAAAGGGGAAGGTGGATATTCAAGAACCCTTAAAAAACCGACCGAATTTCTGAATATCAACATTTGCCCTAACATAGTAATTTTCTTCTATTTTTATCCGAAGCATTCTCATATTTTGTTATCTTGTAGGTTCAACCTACATATATACCTCAAATAAACCTAACATAACACTTTTCTATCAATAGGTGTCAGTATAGTTGGTGGAACTTATGCTTTAAGTTCATTCATTCCCTGTCTAACCGGTTCTGTCCATCTGAGACAGATTTTCAACCCCGTATAGAAATTTCTTATCCGACCGAAAAATCGATGCCCCTGCCACTAGGCTAATGGGGTACCTACTTCGACTATAGAAAAACAATTCCAAGACTGATTATTTGTGTTCCCCAGGTGGATTTTCTAATTATTTTTTAATGTTGATTTTTTTAGAATCGATTTTGTGTGTTAACATTCGTATATGTCACTGGTTGATTAATTTTTCTACTTTCCTGCGCCAACGATTTTTCCGGCAACAGTTACTTTCGTTATAAATTACATATACGAAAATCATGTAACGTGAAATATTATGTCCTCCGCGTAAGTTCATTCATTCCCTGAAGCTAGCGGGGTCCGAATATTCTGTGTTTCTATAGGTCAGTCGTAGTGAATGAATCAAAGAAAAGTTACGAAAACGATCGTTTGGGGAGTAGGAGCCACGGTTGAATGCTAATAGGACATATTCTCATAGGCCCAGCGTGCCGGGTTACATTACTTTGTGTGCGGTTAGACGGGGATTGTTGCCCTGAAAGTGGAGCAGTGATTTAACCAATTGTGAGTGATAATGTCTACACCTCCGTACTCCAATTGTGTTGGTGATGCAACGACAATAACTGATATGTGTGAGAAGTATTGTTACATGTGGTGTGCTGTGACAAAGAGATTACAAGCAGCTGTCTTCCTGTTGTGATATCATGATACAATCAGATGATTTTCTACATTGACGTTAATGCCATAATATTGAAATGAATCACTCATTTTTCCCTTCTCTGTTTATTCTTAGATTTTGCAAATGAAAATTCATGAATCGATTTGTTTCTACTTGAATTGAACTTTGCTTTACCAATGTATGGAAGTGAGAGTTGTGACAAAGATGAAATTCAATGAGATGACATGGTTTGTGCATGTTGAATGAATGGATGCATGCAGAATTTATAACACATCGATTCCAACCTCAAGGAAGGCCAGGTCAGAAATATGAAATCTGGTAGTGAAATTGTATGTCGGTCGGAGAGGCGAATGTTGTTTGCTTGGATGGAAAAGAGTGCACATCTGTTCTTTCTGCCTACCTTTTACGGGAAACGGCTTGATGGGTAAAAACATGAAAAAATGTTAATACAATAATTATTTTTAATAATTTTAAACTAGGTATCCTAATTATTACATCTCAGTAAATTGTTTCTTTTTCCTTCGTAACTACATTGTTTAATTACTATGAGATTCAAGTACTTTATTCCTTGAAAAAATCTACTTTTCGAGGACTTCACGTCTATAAACTGATCAGCTAAATTCGACAGACTGTCGATTAGCTGTTTACAGGACACTCGAATCGTAAGCAAAAAAAATACGATTCAAAACGTGTAAGATCCACAAAAATTTGAATTCGAATTTGGATCGAACGAAAAATTAAACAAAAATGTTTTCTCTGGTAACTTTTATCCTCTGTGTCCGTTTTTAATCTAAGTTTAACGATAATGTAGTTCCTGTGCCATATTGCTTGCATAATCACATACACCGACTGGCCTTATGTACATAAGCTGCTCTCTTGTGAACGATGCCCGTGGGCTACCATTGTATCGAGGTTCTAATATTTCATAGGCAATCCGCCAAACGCCGACTCCTTCCATACCACTGCTTAACCTTCCTGGATTAACCGATGCAATATGTCACATTTATGTTTACTTTTAGTTACTTTGAGCTTTAATTTCTTCTTCACATTATCAATAACTTACAAAATTATGTCATAAAAATGTAATTGATCACGTCAAAAAGATGACAAATTAACATTTCATTTTTTTACTGTACAATTTTTACTGGTCAATTTAATTTCAAAATTAGAATTAAATATAAGAACATTATGATGGTTAATAACCTGTTAAAGTTTTTAAAAAATTTCTAGTTTTCCGCGCAACATTCTTATTTTTTTTCTTTTACAAAAACCTCTAGACAATAGCAAACACGACAATATGGCTCAATATTTTATGTAGAGATTGCAAGAATAAGTGCAAACAAATAAGTATTAAAAAAACTACTTAAAACAAATAAAGGTAAAAACATGTTATTAATATAAAATAACTAAAACCTGATTCAAATAGACTCTTAATTTTAATTACTCACAAGGTTTACATGTAGTCTTGTCTTGAGTTAACATGGTGAATAGTCTTTATTACAAAGAATAAGAAAGATGTCTGAACAATTCGGAAGTTTAACGAAGTGCAACTAATGTCTATTCCTTGCATTGCGCCCTCTTAAATTTCCTGCTCAGACGTAGCCTCTATTATCTTTTCCTACCCCACCTCCTATCTGTAACGGGAATAGTTGTTGAACCAACTATTTTCCATGTTGTTCTGAATTTTACCACTTTAATGGATTTTTAATTACAATAACATTTTTACTTACAAAGTTAACTCATTATTTTGCGGTAAACAATATCAAATTCCAAATTTTTCTTTAAAAATTATTACGTACTTAATAAAAAAAAACTTTCTTCGTTAAGTTTTTTTTATATATCTTTTAAGGTGGTAGTAGAAAAACCTCTAATATTAAATTCTGACGACTTCTGCAAAATATAATAATGGGTCAGAACAAAGTTTTTAACATTTCCTACGAAACTACATTTTAAATAATAAATAGTCGGAATTTTGTGGGTTTTGAAAACTGAAATTAATAATATAACCGTTGTGTAATTTTGTGTGTAACTTTCTACAAATTTGTTAATATGAGATATATGCAAATGTGGGGTAAAGATTGAGCACCATGGACCAAAACCATTTTCTGACGCTTTCTGAGAAATCCAAGATGGCCGCCGGAAATACAGCTGACAGTTCATCGCAAATGTTGCCATGTCGCACTGCAGCATCATGACATTTTGTTATCTCACCATATTACGTTGATTTTCTCTCAATATATTCCCTGGTTAATCTCTATATCAAACTCATGCATCGTTTTTTCACACTAGTATAGAGTGAAGTTAGGACAGAGTCATCAGTAGGAAATAAACTTTATTTTATTGTCACTCTGTGGCCATAAACGTCAGTGACAAATATTATGACGATGCGCGAAGTATTATTTTACTTCGTAATGATTATACAAATTGTAAGAGTATTAACGTGATTTTAAATAGCTCAAATGCTTTTCTAAGAAAAAGTAATAGGATGTATTCTGAGATCATAGCATTCAAACAAAAAACTGTTTCGGCTTTATTCTATTAGGAATAGATGACCTTGTAAACTTTGTATCATCTGAATACATCAAAAGTCAATCTTCTTCATTTAGAGTCACTCACAACAAAATAATAACTATTGCTTGTTGTGACACATTCGACTGGCAGAGAAACTGTGTATGGGAAAACAAAATAGTTGTTTTTTTTTTCTATTTTCATTGCAATTATCCCACATTATCTCACAATTTTAAACTACCATGAAGTTATTCCAATACTTCGAAACCAAATCAAGCCAAATCGGTCTAGTGGTTCCCGAATTAAAGAGAGACTCACGCACAGAAAAAAAAACATTTTTATATATTAGATAGGTTAGATATCGCTGAAAACTTTATGGTAGTGTTTCTCACAGAAAATTGTAGAAAGATAGAGGGTGGACTACTAGTAAGATTATTATAATAATAATATGCTTCTAGGAGGCATTTCTATTCCTCGCTACGGACGTAAGCGCTGCTTGCTGGGAATTAATTACTAGGGGTTAAAACTAGAACACACATACACAGTCATATCTTCTTTTATATAAAAATGGAGAGCTATTTCGCGTTGTCATCGGATGGCGCCTAAACGGCTTGACCGATTTCGCTAATTCTTTTTTTGTCGTGTAGGCTTTTATCAGGAGAGTGTCCTTTTAGAACAAAAAAATTAAGAAAAATGCATGTGAAATTAGAAAATTTAAGAAAACTATAAAAATGGAGATTTAATTCCAGATATCATCGCATCACACCTAAACGGTAGGACCGATTTCGCTAATTCTTTTTTTGTCGTGTAGGCTTTTATCGGGAGAAGGTTGATTTAGAAGAAAAAAATTAAGAAAAATTAATGGAAAATTAGAAAATTTAAGAACACTATAAAATGGAGAGCTATTTCCCGATGTCATCGCATCGCGCCTAAACGGCTGAACCGATTTCGCTAATCATTTTTTTGGCGTGTAGGCTCTTATCGGGAGAAGGTTGATTTAGAAGAAAAAAATTAAGAAAAATTAATGGAAAATTAGAAAATTTAAGAACACTATAAAAATGGAGAGCTATTTCCCGATGTCATCGCATCGCGCCTTAACGGCTGAACCAATTTCGCTAATTATTTTTTGGCGTGTAGGCTCTTATCGGGAGAAGGTTGATTTAGAAGAAAAAAATTAAGAAAAATTAATGGAATATTAGGAAATTTAAGAAAACTATAACAATGGTGAGCTATTTCCCGATGTCATCGCATCACGCCTAAACGGCTGGACCGATTTCGCTAATTCTTTTTTTGTCGTGTAGGCTTTTATCAGGACAAGGTCCTTTTAGAAGAAAAAAATAAGAAAAATGCATGGGAAATTAGAAAATTAAAGAAAACACAGAAAGTAGGTAATCTTTTTAGTACTTTTTACAATATAATTTTCTTCTACTTTTGAATTTTTATTAATTGACATTTGAAAGAACTGTCAGTGGATTGATTGTTGTTGCAATTGATAGAATGCGAATGTAAAATATATTGTATGAAATAGATTGATTGGATGGATAAGTCATATGTATAATATTCATTGCAGTTATTATTTTTAAGGAGTTTTGGTAAGTTTTAATACAAGGAATTCATTATTGTAATGAAGTGTAAGGAGTTTTGAAAACTTTCTTTATTTACAGAGATTTTTAAAACCGCCAGCAAACAGAATCGTATATATAACATTGCTATTAAGGAGTTTATACTTAATTGAAGTTCATTTTAATAGGAGTTTTGATAAGTTTTAACACAAGGAATACATGATTATATTGAAGAACAAGTAGAATATTTTTTGGTTTGTTTGAAAATCAATTCTTCGTTTATGGGCTGATTTTTACAGAGGATGAGTACATACCTATATATAACGTAAATATAATCTGCATCGTTAATATGTAAAAAAAGCTGGATATTATTTGCTAATGACCTAGCATTTGTTTCTTTATTGAAAATAAAAATTGCAACACTTCCACCATGTTGTAATAGAAGATAGAAAAAAATCACAGATACTGCATTAAATGTGCTTTTTATTTATTTCCATTGTTTTGAAAGAGAAGATTTAAGAACGCAATGTTGTGTGAAAGTGAATGTCGAGAACTTGGAAGTATGTCTATTTAGTTAATTTATTTAGAAGATATGCAAGGTGTGAAAAAGAGATTGAAAGAAGGAAATTGGTTGGGAGAAGGGTTGGCGGTGCACTTAGACCTCTAAGAAGATATTTTTGAAATCGACAGTTGATGCACAATGCAATCCTGATACTATCAATGATTTATGGGAGTGAAACTTGGACATGGACGAAAAATTTGGAAGATGGAATAAATGCTGTGGAAATGAGATCACTGCGTAGGATATGCGGAAAGAGACTTATTGATAAGGTGAGGAATGATAATATTAGAAAGGAATGTGGAGTGGATGTTAGTGTAGTGACTAGAATGAAAGTGAATAAAGAAAGAAGGTTTAGGCATGTAAAGAAAATGAACGAAGAGAGAATGACTAAAAGGATATATAAATCTGAAAGAATAGGTGCACGCAGACGAGGCCGACCTCGAATGACATCGTCCGGCCGTCTTACAGGAGGGCCAAGTCAGGAGCAAAAGGAATAGAAGAGCATGTATGCGGAATGTTATGCGTTCGGAGGAAGCGAATGAGTTTGGATTGGAGAGAAAGGAAGTCCATACTCTCTGCCTACCCTCTTCGGGAATCAGCGTGATCGGTAAAATAAGTATTGACACCTCAATACGTATTTTGAATCGGTACGGAGAAGTTCCTTATCGTACTTTGATTAATCAATCAATATTATTTTAACTGAGCAAAATAATTATTGAAATATGGAATATAATGACATACCTAAATTCTTTTTTTTACATATTAACATCAAATCAATCAAAATTAAAACTCCCTTTGAACTCCACTCAGGAGCAAAGTGAGGCAATAAGAGCTCTCCAATGCACTCGATCTTGCGCAATGATGACCTCTTCCCACATCATATTAACATAGGTTATAAGTTTTTGATGTAAAAATAAACTCAGACCCGATGAATGCAGCGTGGTATGCAGGTTTTGCTAATGCCAGTAAATAGTCATTCATGTTAAATAACTAAAAAACGAATTTGAGCTCTGTTGCATAAAACCTAGAGTACCCATATTATTTATTTCGATACGAAGTTCGACGGGTCAGCTAGTTTCAAATAAAACCTGAAATTATTATAATATTCACATCGGGATTAGTTTTGATAACATACGCTCCAAAGATAAAACGAGCGGTTGACTTCTAGGAAAGGCATTTCTCCAAGTCTCGGTATAGTTATCACGCTGTGAAGAGCTTAGTCTGATATTAATAACCTATTTTGTCTTGACGCTATCGTAAACTGTTCCAGTTTTCCTTATAACCAGCCATGCGCTCATAATTTGACAAACTTTCTTTAGGGCTGCCGTTGTCGTAAATTTTACGCTGAATTTCGTAAACAATACTCTCTCAAAAGACGAATATAAATTTTGGATTAGCCCAAAAAGACGCATTGCGGCTAATAACAAGCAAAGAATAGGGGAAGTGGACCCAAGACTTTTAAAATTTCTTCATTAATCACGCATCTTTGTATACAAAAAATGAACCCCCTGTTTTAATTAGTCGTCGCATCACGCTTGAATGGTTCCGCTAATTCTTTTATTATTGTGTTTGCTGTTGTCAGGAGAAGGTTCTTATGAAAGAAAAAACGTCCTCAGAGAAAAGGAAACGTTGATTTAAATAAAAAACCTCAAGACCCGGCCTCGAACCCAAAAAACTACCACAAGATTCTGATCGTGAAAGCCTCAAGCAGTTTGTTTAAACGTATGCAACCTTCTTAGAGCTTTTGACAATACAAACTTTTCAATATTTTTTTTTTTTTTATTTTTTTTTATTTTATTTGGCGTTTAACAAATTGACATCACTTGATTGATAGTTGGTTGATCGATCAAAAATCTCCCAGTACCTAATCATCGTTTAAAACAAATGCTATGATCGGAATTGTATTTCTTAAATATGTTATAAATTTCTAAGTTCTGGTTCTTTAGCGTTGTTATTTCCTTGGTGACAATATTAAAGATCAAGAAAATAGCTGTAGCTCTATGTTCTATTGGTTTAAACTTTAAACGAACTATTTGCTCCCTATGTGGAGTATGTAGTCGCCACAAAGCCTCGCCAAGCATCTCTATCCTGAGATAAGTTCATTATATTATTATAGAACAAAAAAATAAACTCAGGCGTTTGTGTACCTATGTACAGTTGCTAATATATGATATGTACGTGTGGTGGTATGTCGGTGTGCTTCGTTGTGTTTATTTCCGTAATATTGACATTTGACATGTTTTAAATTTAATATGTTCTATAAATATATATTAATGGCCAATGGCCGTGTGTGCTTTTAAATAAATAAATGAATATAGGTACCTTGTTAATTTCATTTTTTTAATGCAATAAACGGAAATGGCAAGTTTGATGACATTTTATTAGCAAAAGATCTACTTACCAAGTCATTAACCAATTTTATTTGTAAGTATGATTGTTGACAAATCTGTATTCTTTAACGTGTTTAGATTCCCGTATACACTCAACGGTCATAAGTGGCACAAAATACGTCATTTAGGCTAACACATCTACGTCCTTGGTGGGCAGTATTCCCTCTCTCTCTCTCGCTCACACACATACATCTACAGAGTGTTCTTTTGGCCACACGTAATTAAGTTGTGTTTTAATATTCACCCAATTTTAACATTTTCTGCTTTAGGTTTAAAACACAAATTAATGCCCTTTGTCGTGGTAATAATAATTATGACTTCGCTCAACCGTGTGCCGGACCAACTTTACATTGTCATTAGCGGAGCAGCATCCACCCTATATTTATGGATCGTTGGTCATATTCTTTTTTTTTTAAACACAATTATCCCATTATGATACAGCCAACTTCATCCTCTATGACTTGTGGAATTTTTTCACATTTATCTCAACCAAAAAAAGAATGTTTTTGGATTCTGAACTTTTATTAAATGAAGACCACATTATAGGTATGCCATTTGAAGAAAACATGCAAATATGCAACTAACTCGTTAAAAGATGCCAAAGTAAACGCAGAAGCGTGGGTAGGCACCAGATAAGATGGTTTGATGACATTAATGTAGCACTGGTAGAGTCGCGTTAAAAGTATTCATATAACAACAAAATAAAAATTGAATGAATGATATTTTTAGTATCGGCTTATGGCCGCCTACTTATTCCCTCATCAGCCCTCGAATAGTACAGTACAACCTACAGTACATTTCAGAGTTTCTTCCGCCTAACTGATTTCAATTATTACCCAGGTTATACTGAAAGGAAAAAAAAGTGTTTGCAGTGGTATTGATTAAATAGATCAAGGGAATCAAGGGAAAATGTTTGTATTCAAACATTAATTAACCTTACAAAATACGTGTATAAAATTCACACATTGATTGCAGTCAAATTTTCAAGCTTTTGTTTCGGTTACTTAAGTGATTTTGTTTTCACTAAACTGCTATTCATTATCTATATTTAATAAGCAATCGATTTTATACGTTTACAGATATACGTAAGCATAACGTACAAGGACATTGTTTCCCCGAAATAATATTTATTAAGTAACAACAATTTATATTTAAACGATTGTCCTCTTCAATAAAATATCCTTGTAAAATTACTGTAAACAAAATGCGTAGTCCTTTTTAAACGTTAATTAAAAACACAATTTCGAGTGGCGACACCCATTATGTATAATTTATGAAAATGTGTTGTCGTCCACGCTCGACCCGCCCCCCACCGGGAGAAACGGGAAGCGCACCTACTAAATTAATTGTAACAAACTTTTTATAGAACACCCTGTACTTAACCCGCTCTGGGGACATCTGCGCCGATATAAATTACACTAATATTTGTTTTTATGATAATGTCGAGCTTTTGACGTTTCTGTCTTTTGTTTTGTTTGCTTGTTGTTATTATTATTTGTTCAACTGAAATTTAAACCGTGTTAACAATTAAAATTTCCTTTCGACGGATACAGATGCTATCTTTCAAAAATGATAATTAACGTTTTCGTACTAAAGAAAAGTTGTTTGAACGAAAATATTATTATACGTACACGGTCAATTAATTTGTTCGCTGAAAAACAGAGAATAAAGGTTAACTATCGTTAACACTCCCCTCGCAGACTTCCCTATAGGGTTAACAACGACTCTATAAAAGATTTTATTAGGTGTTAACTCACCTAAGTTTTTTTTTTGTATCCATATAAAAGGCAGCTACAAAAAAAAAGCCTTTAAGAGCTCGTCCGTGTTTTAATAAAAAAAGGGGGAAAAAAGTGAATCAAGTTTCACGTGGAGGCGCCATTGTGCCTTTATTAAATGAGAATGAAACAAAGAGACGCTCAATAGAAAACAATTCTCTGTCCCTTTATTGTGACGATAAAAGAAATATAGAAAGAAGAATTGAAAGGCTTCGCAGGACTATTTTATTTAATAAATATTTCAAGGCGCGAACCGGAATAATTCAACTTACAACTTTCTGACAAATGTACTTTTTTTCAGTTGTCCCTCTGGAGGTTTTTGTAACTTAAATTTTCCCACAAAATTCTACTAAACTAAACAGTGGAAAATTCTCCTTCGTAAAAATATACCTTAGAATATAGTGTTTGTCGTCTGAGATATAATTTCAACTTTCACAGCTGGAAAACCATGTGAGAATGATGTCACTCGTTTTTAATCTTCCGTCTGTTGCATTGATATTGATTTTACTCACAACTGAAATATTTCTTTATGAAATGAATCAGGGCCAAAGCAAAGCTTGTGATGTTGCTGGTTGTTTTAAACCACAACTCAAAGCACACAGTCGGAAAACACGGTGATGAAACCACTTACATAACAAACAACTTCCTCTATTTATATAATTTTAGTTTTTGTGCTATACTCCTAGATTTTAACCCTCATAAAAACTGACGAAAAAATCGTTAGCATCTAGTTTTTCTTAAAACAATAAAAATTGACAGCGCTTAAATCATCAAATTTTGGAGAAGAATGTATGATATTAAATTTACCATTTGAATTATACTCTCTGGCAATGCTGATGCTGTACCGAGAGATTGATTTCAATTGGTCTCTAAAAAAACTAAGCAATATATTTAACATGGTTTAGCCAAATTAGACAAAACATGTGACCGATCTCGATGGAGGTCAACTTAGTAGGCCATAAATTATTATTGTTTCTACTTTTAATATATTATAGTTGTCCTCTATGTGTTTGTCAAAATAAATAAATAAAAAAAAACATGTAGGTACCATACATTTTATCCATTTTTCTAATTGCTATGCTAACAAGGCATTAATTTAGTAAAGAAAGCGTAAAGTAGATGAAAATGAAAAAGACAATATTGGGTTTGAATTCTCAATCATTTGGCACATTTTTGTCGCATAATTTTTCGATATTAAAACTATTTAAAAGTTTTTAGATTCTACTCTTTAAATGGCATAAAACACACAATAATAACTATGGGAAATTCTTGGTTATTTGGGTTTGTCATTATATTTTGGTAATATTATTCTAGTTTTACGAGTAAAACACAAGCACGGAGGCATTCCTTTTAATAATTAAACATAACTAAAACAGCATTCAGTCAGGGAACTATTTCGCTGCATAATATTCTCATTATTGTTCTCATATTATTAGCTAGACCCCGAATAACAGTATGGAAGTTGTGTTATTATACCCACTGGCTTAAAAAGATAACTTTCGCTACAATCAACGTGAGAAATGTGTTTGAATTTTAAAGCACAGTTATTAATATGTGTTGTTTGTTATGATTAAAATAATTATTATAAATTCGAACGTCATCTGCTTAAAATTGTTGTACATTATTGTTTTCAAGGCTGTTACAGATCGCCAACTTTCAGCATCCATTTTGATTCTTATCACAAATGATGATCAGTGTATAGACAAATAATTTATCTTAAAGCGAAGCCTTTCTTTGATATATTTGCCGCATCAATGTGTAGATATCGCTTATATGTTAAGGATATACGACGCCATTTTTCAAAGGAGGTTCCCTACCGATGGATAACGATTTATCTAGGATGGCTGTCAAAATAGTGTTCACTGACGTTTAGGAACAAACGTAACGCTGTGAATGTGAAGAACTTTCGACTCGTTTTTTCATAAAACGAAATGACCATTATATCACAAATTCATTAAAAACGAGGATATATACTTCTTATAATGAGTTATCATTTTGAAGCTTCAAACATATTTTTCTTTAATTTCGATCGACATGACACCAGTTGATTTGTTAAAGTTTAATAGTCAAAACAATACGTCATCTGACAACAAATATGGCGCGAAAAAACTAACCCATAGAAATTTATATTTTATAGAAAAATCAATAGATTTCAGTAAAACAACACTTAAATCTTCTTTGTAGTCATGTATTGGATAGTTTTCAATTTGATGCGGCTGTCCGATTCTTTCCATCACTTTATCCACTACGATGGTTAGAAAGCTCCGCAGCTCATATAAAATTCCCGTGAGTTTCTCACTTTCGTTAGTGAGTAAAATTCGGAATAAGGGCACAGATCATCCAAATTCAATCCAAACTCCCTTTACGCCCCACTTTACGAGCTCTCCATTGCGTTAAATATTGCGCAATGTTTATGACCTCCTCTCACACCATGTCCAGATTCCTCATCTCTGCTTCGAAGGAGCGGAACACAGTATGAGAGGTTCTTCCTCGTCTTCGGGACCTTGAAAAATATGAAATAGGTGCAAAATTTTTTTTTCCATATAAATCCTCATTTTATGAGTAAATACATTAACAGTGTAAAATTATAAGATTTTCTCTTAATTACGATTAGACGTCTAGAGCTAAATTCCTCTCCACTCTCTTCCTTATCTGCTTCCACTCGTAATAATTGAATTATTAATAGATAGATAATGTATGCAAACGATTATGACCTCAATCTCCCTTTACCATCCATACATTACTTATTATTATAATCTCTCTGGAACAAGACCCGCCAAAGCTAGATAGCAGATTCAAGAAGTTATTAAGTAATCTATGTAACCAGAACCAAATTAATTTCTAAAAGTGATCTGGGGTACCATTGTGTATACTTTATG
Organism: Mystacides longicornis; assembly: GCA_963576905.1. Classification (NCBI taxonomy): domain Eukaryota; kingdom Metazoa; phylum Arthropoda; class Insecta; order Trichoptera; family Leptoceridae; genus Mystacides; species Mystacides longicornis. Next base: position 11,300,330 of record OY756425.1, on the reverse strand, counting down.
CCACGGCTGGGTCTTATGAGAGATATGACTTTTGAAATGAAGGCTTTCTAGAGAAATGGGATTTCATCGAATTCCCTACGTCCACCTTTCAGGTTTGAGATAAATCAAAACAATAAAATGTATCTAGAGAATGATATGAAGTGCCTTACCATAATATATTTTCTTTTTTATGTTTTCTGTTTGTTATATAACAATTGATATAAAGTTTTAGTTGTTTGAAGTTTCTGAAACAAACTATAAACATAAAAAACAAAACGCTCATTAAAATATGTTGTAAAATCACATCAGTTATTTTATCATTGACTTTTGCACACATCTAAACAACAATTAACGATATAGAAAATTCAAGATGATGGCGAAAATACACCTAACTTACCTAAATATCAACCTCAACTGTTCGTGGCACCCCCAGCTAGAAAACAAACTAGGCTCTGACGATTAAGCATCGTCGATGTGTTGGTTCACGTGATTCTGGTTCGGCTACGTCTCCGTGCACCCATTCTTTCAGATTTGTATATCCTTTTAGTCATTATCTCTTCATTCATACTTCCAACACGCCCAAACCCCTTGATTTGACCCTAACACATGTTCATTCTATATTCTCTACGCTAAAATTCACTCCATATTCCATTCTACCATCATTTTCCTCACCTTAACAACAAAGTATTTTACCGCATTTCCCACACAAGGTTCTCAATTTTAGAGCATTTATACAAACTAGTGGTCGGTCAGTGCTAGAAATTCGAACATAATTACTAATTTTGATTAAAGTTTGAACATAATTAAAATTGTTTTGACAAAAACTGAGCGAGCGCTATTTCACTTTTTTTCAAAAATAATGACATGGATACTTAAGTCAAATTTCTAATTTTGATATATTCAATGTTTTTTTGTATAGTTATTTAAAACAAAAAATATTCTAATATTCTAAATTTGACCACAGATAAACAAAAGATCTGTGTCAAATAATCAAATACATCGAAGTGTGCGTGAGTATGAAATACAAAATATTACAGTAGTGTGCGTAGTGTTTTTATTATTGATTTAATCCATTTTTGTGCATAATTTTAAGAAAATATAAGCATTCGCCACCCCTTCTCCATATAAACTGCGCGAAATTTCATACTCCTCCGTCCGCGCAATTTTCGTAAAAATAGTCACAAAGGTTTTTCCTTCACGTATTAATATATAGGTAGATTAAAAGATTTCCAGGTTCGAGTTTCACGTGTTCTTTCTCATTATTGTGTGCTTGGAGTCCATATCAACAATCAAGAAAATATACTCTGTATTTCCAGCTCTGACTCTATTGTCGTTTGGTGTAAACACACCCTTAGACATAAATTCGCATGGGTTAAAAAAAGCTCGCGATTGACAAACACGCAAACCATAATCTTCCAGATCAGTGGTTCCATTGTTTATGTTGTTCCAGCGTCAATATTTAAAGGTTAGCGGCATCCGTTTCCAGGCCTCTCCATTGGTCAGTCAACCTTTCCCCAAAGTTGATAATGTCACCAAGTCGGACCTTTACCGATAATTCTTTTTTATAAATAATAAAACCCGAACCGTATAATGCAAACTGTCGGATACACTTTGAAAATAAATTACTCGCCCGGAGCTGCGAGCCGAAAAATTATTAAAAAAAAAATGCCCTAAAAAAATAAAATATTCGCTTCGGTTCCAAAATCGACGACAAATTTATTTTGTCCTTTGAATATTTTTCCACTCACACCTCAGGCAAACCCGTCTATTAGGCCTGTCAATCTATTCTGTGTTTTGTGTATGGGTTCGCTTCAAAGTATAAAAAAAAAAATACAACTTCCCCGCGCTAAAACCCGATCGATAAAATTGATTTGAATGGAAATTAATATAATGGCAGTTTTGTTTTTGCTTCGTCGTTCAGAATTGCCCGACCAACTAAGTACCTTGAACTTTATGCTTTTATAGGTATAGGTACTCCTACATATTTTATGTTTTGACAAAGTACGCGTAATCAATCAATACAGTTCTGATATTTATAATTTAATTAAAATATTCGGTGAGTTTCATTTAGTTTACTGAAAAATGAATTTAATCTGTACATTGATGCCAATAAAGCATAATCAATACCTATGCAGTTAACTGTTTCTTAAAACGCTTCCTTATATTTTGCACGACTCCACGTAGAATATAATCTTACGTAAGATCTATGTTTTCGCCTTGATGTGGAAAAATACGAAAATACGTAACTAAACTTTTTATCATTTATTCATAATATGTTAACGACATGCATAATTAATTATTAAACTAGTGGTCGACCATAATTTATTTAAATTATAAATTTGAATTTGAGGTTCCATTCTCAAAGACTGAGCGATCCCTATTTCAAAAATTTCTTTCAAAATCAATGACATGGATTTGTCAAATTTGAAATTTTGATATTTACAAAGTTTTTTTCTATTATTATTATTAAAGACAGACAATATTAATCTATTCTCAATTAGACCACAGATAAACAAAAGAATATATGCGTCTTTGTCAATGTCAAATACATCGAAGTGTGTTTTAGTATCAAATATATAAAATATTACAGCAGTGTTTGTAATGTTTTTTTTTTTTATTGATTTATTTAGTTTACTGAAATCTATTTGTTTATGCATAATTTAAAAACTAAAATAGCTTTTGCCACTCCTTCTCTACATAAACTAAAAGTGTGCGAAATGTCATGCTCTTCCGCCAGCGCAATTTTTCTAAAAATGGTCCCGTATATAGGTGAAGGTTTTTTCGAAGATTTGCTGGGAAATAAGTGTTCTTCTTCTTCTTCTTAATTTAGGCCTTGTGGCCTGTAATTCAAGAGGTGGGGTTGGCCTCCTGCGAGGTCGATTCCCAGCTATCCTTCCACCTTTTTGGTGGTCTGCCCGGGAGGCGTCTTCCATGGGGTTGGCCGTGCAATGCCATGTGAGGGAGTCTGGTTGAGTCCATTCTCCTCACATGTGCATACCAGAATCTTCTTCGTTGCCTTCCCCATCTTACTATGTCCTCGACCTCGCATATTTCCCGTACCCTCGTATTTCTGACTCTATCTCTGAGGGTCTTCCCGGCTATGCTCCTGAGAGTTTTCATTTCTGAAACTCTCAGCGCATTTTTAGTTACAGTGGTATCGGCCCTGGACTCGATCCCGTATGTCATAATGGGTCTGACACAAGTTTTATAGATCTTTATCTTGCTGTTGATTCGCATATCAGGGTTCTTCCATACGGAATTTCTAAGGCATCCTGATATTGAAGCAGCCTTGTTGATTTGACCCAATATTTCTGTCGGTAGATCGGTCTGCCCACACAAGTCCACTCCGAGGTAGTTGAATGTAGTGACCTGTTCCACGGAGACACCTTCCACAGATACACTGCAACCCACTGGAGACCGAGAGAAAACCATGCTCTTAGTCTTCGTCACTGAGATAGTCATGTTGAAATGTTGACTTGCTTGATGAAAAGCTTGTAGAAGTGACTGTAGGTCCTCCTCAGTTAAATAAATAAGTGTTATCATCTGGAATTCTGTAGACATTCTTACAGGCAAAATAATTGTCAGCTCGAAATTGTTCAAACTATACTGGATATGTGAGGTAAAAACGCGATAAAGACCTCGTCACCTTACATATTGTATGAAGTGCGCTATGTCCGTCGTATGTAGCGTAATATACAACATGTTCAATTGCGTTACTTCCATGCGGCTACCCCTCAATACAAGTCAACTCAGCCACATTTTCTGATTACTCCCAAATGAACACATCACGGCTGACTCATTACCTAATTTCTCATCCTACGTAGGTACTTCCCACACTTATCTTATTTTGTTTTTTTTTTTGTGGAGTTGTCTAGATTTAGTTGAAAATTATCACTTTGATTAAGATATACATCAACGAAATCTTTATATTCGCGATAAAAAAATATAAATAAAATAATGACAACGTATTTTAGGGTTAAATTTTTAATAGACAAACGGTTTTGTCAAATCTGTAATTGCATGCCAATAGAAATATCATTTGAAAAATTCATGCATAGGTATTCCTATATTTGAAAGGTTTGACTAATCAGGCAGCGATGTCGGTGATAACCCGAAAATCGCAATTTTTAAATTCGAATTTCGAATAGTTTGCGATTTCATATTATTGTTGTATTTCAAACGAATTATTTTTGCATGATGTTAGTCGGTACTGTTTTGTAGTCCTTGAGAATGATTTGTTCTGGTGTATATATCGATGTTTTATTTAAAGAAAAACTGTGTTTTTTAATTTGTATCTACTTATTTTTATTTCAATATACTGAAAAATATTATCGATACAAACCCATCATCTAAGAAATAAGCTTCCATTAAAGAAATAAATGGATTTTTTTCATAATATGTTAACCTAATACCTACCTACTTTGCAAATTTCCCTGTTTTGAAAGTTAGTTACACATTTTAAAGATGTTTGTGTGTGTAAAAGCTTCGTATAACTTAGAGATCGTTCACTAATTCTTTGAATCAATATGTGCTATCATTAAAACTTTGGTCCTTATTTTATTGTTGGTTAAAAGCTGCGTCCTAAGTGGAACGTGTTTATGTTCCGAATAATAATGGAACACCTTGGTATAGGTTACACCCTACACGTAGAGAGGGATGAAAATGGTATTTATATTTGGGGAAAAAATAGTGGACTCTCCACCACGGACCGCCGCATAAACTGTATGAAGTTAGTTGTTAGTGCTTTTGGGGTGATTTCGGCGCCTGAAATTTGCCCTCTCGCGTATGTTTTCCTAAGGGTGGAGGCTCTCCGCAAATTACAAGCCAGTACATAGGTGAAACAAAAATAAATATACGTAATAAACAACGGGGTGGGAAAAGTTTTTTTTTTTTAGTTTGTTCTTCGAAACGAGATATTTACGAAGAGGAAAATTCTAATCTGTAGAAAACATACATATCACTTCACTTGCCCTAATTACTTGTGAGCAAACGTACACGCTAGGAAAATATAATCATACTCTCGTTGTGATTTTCACTCAAAAAGGTTATTTTGGAAAGAAGAATGTTAGGAATTTGTTAAGATTATTTCAACCCGTTATTAATTAAAGTTATCTTATAAGCCATTGGTGTTAACTTTTTGACTGGCATTTTCTCTAAAAATGGACAAGCAGTATACGTAATACTAAATGAACAATTTTAGATTGACTATTTGGGAAGCAGACTAAGGAACGTAAATAAACTATGATAAAACTTAAAACTATAGATATTTTTATCTTGAAAAAATTTCAACCCAAACATTATAAACTAACAAATAGAGATAGCAAATCGCCCTCATGGTTGCCTTATTGGCCATAAACTGCACTTTAAATTTTTTTTTCTATTATGTTTATAATTGGAAATAGAACAATGGAAATACCCACTATTTCTTAATACAAAAAAAAAATTGTTTGGTTTTTTAATACCCCTTTATAATCTTTATGGTTAGTAAAATTGATTGTTGTAAATTTCGAAACAAATTTCTTATTTCTATTGAAACTAAGCTCATTAATCATCTCAGAACAAGATGTTTAAAACATGGTAATTATGGGACCAATCAATATTGGTATAATATTAATGTTAGAAGTTCACAAAGCCTTCTGAAACTGCAGCCATTATGGCTTGACTCTTGAAACAGTTTTAACACAAGAAGGGCGGAACCACAGGCAGTAAGTTGGGCCTCCACTGGGGGAGTTTGCCACATGGAACACGAATCTGTTTTCCATTCATCGGCCCATTTTCACTATCTGTTCACTGTTCAGTTCCTTATATTCAATGATTTATTGAAATTACTCATTTCTATTTCGCACATTTTGATTTAGTGCTGTATTTTCTACATAATATCAACTATCTTTTGCCTACATGTATCTGATATTTTTATAGAACAACAATAATTATCCACACGCGGAATCAAAAAGGAGGCTATGTACGTCGTCAAACGTAATTTTAGAACATAATTTTTTTGCGTTTTGTTTTAAGTGCGTACCTACGTGATGCCTATATGTCAGTCAATATACCTGGTTGCGAGCTTGTTTTAAGCCTTCATACATTCAATACGACGGTAGGCGACTGCATCGCTAGGCCACCAATCATTTCATGTACATCCTGCAATATGAACACGTGATAATGGATAGGAAATATTTTATTGAACGTACATATATGCAGTGGAACGTAGCCTAGGGGCTCAGTCACTTAATTTCGTATTGAAAGCCCCCCAGTGCTGTAAAAGTGTATTTGTGTTCATTTAGGGAAAGCCCAGATAAGTTATCTATTATATAAAAATGGAGAGTTATTTCCTGATGTTATCGCATCACGCCTAAACGGCTGGACCAATTTCGCTAATTCTTTTTTTTGTCGTACTGGCTTTTATCAGGAGAATGCTATTACGAAAGAAAAAAATTAAGAAAGTTGCATAGAAAATTAAAGAAAACTATAAGTAGGTAACCTTCTTATAGTAATATAATTTTTATTCCAATTGTGAAATTAAATTGGCGTTTGATAGAAACTGTCAGTTGTTTGATAGTTGGTTGATTAATAGAATCTGGATGGAAAAATTGTGGATTAAAACAGATTCATAGGGCGGAATTACGTTGGTTAAAAGTTAATTAATTTATCATTATGCATATCGGAAATCAATATTCACAGTTAGGATCACAGGACAACATCTGTCGGGAAAGATAGTTGTTTAATAAAAATTCAAAGAAGTTAGGAATATGCTATGTAAAAGTACCTACATATAACTTTTTCTGAACATAAAACTTATTTGGGTTTTGAAATCACTTCAATGAATTGCCAAAAATCTAACCTATATCAAGTATTTCATTATTCATTTTATATACATACTCGAATCCCTTTTACGGATAATTATTAGTTTTTATGTTCCCAAATATGTACATCTTCGTGTAAGGAATTCCCTGAAGATTCATAAATACGTATTACATTTTATAATAGTAGGCCCATTAATTCGCTATGACTAAGTATTATTATAATTATTATTATCTACATTACAAGAGGTCCCTGGCCACAGCAGTGTATCAATTAGCTGAATTAAAATTTTCTCTAACATATCATTAATATCCCATACGCAATAATTAAAAGAGTGATTAATGATAAAATAAAGTATCTACCTACTCCCTTTATTAATTTTTGTAATGGTAACACAGTATTTAATTTTTTAAAGCATAAATAAAACATGTTCCATTTTTAAATTAATGTCACTTATTTTCTGATTTCAAATTTTTCTAAATGGTGTTTTAACGTTCTACGGAACCATGTTTTAACGATACAATATAAAGCTTCTTGCATAGTTATATGGATATGTGAATGGATAGACCAGCATTCACTTGTGGGATGACATGACAGTCGATAAAAATAAGATGTTCTGTCGAGCTAATTTCTGACCTGATTTTTTATTAAGGACGGAACCAATGTGTTCCATTCTCGTCATTCTCAATCAAACGCACTCATGCTTTCAATATGTTTCAATCTTAAAACTAGTTAACATTCATCTTAACCGCATTTGATTTCATCCAAAATAAAATCATGAAAAAAAACCTTGTAATGAACTTCAAAACATTTTAAATCCATTTTTTACATTATTACGGAAGGAATTTAATGAATCTTAATGTAAATCATAACAAGAAGATGGAGCAAGACACATAAGATTAAGATCGCGTATTTATCAGTCCTACCACATAATGTTCGTTTATAAGCCCCCTTGCCTACCAGGTTTATGATTTTGATAAGTGATGTAATTAGTCGTCACTCCCCTATATTAATTACATGGTGTATCATAACATAACCCGAGTACCAACTAACATGATATGCTAATCATATCCCCATAAACATTACCTTCTCTCTAACACGCACCTGAGGTTCGTTAATTAGCAACTGGGATATCTTCCATGGCTATTATCATATTATTTCTTTTGTTTTTTTTCTCCAAGAGAATATGAAAATATTATTCGCGCAAACAATTTGAGCCATTCTGGCTCAATGACCAGCACTCACTCCTTTCTTAAAGGGTGCTGAAATTGATCACTTTTATTTTTCTCTGCAAAAAGTAAAATTACTAGTAGAACCAGCAGATTAGCCATCTCTATACTCGAATTTATTTAAACATCCGTGAAATTATTGTGAAATCGCCGTTGTATGTTTTCCTCCTTTATACGTACGAGTATTGCCACCTTTGTTGGTATGAAATACGGAAAATCGGAATCAATTTTCATTTATCGCCGCCATATTTCCATTGTGGGATAAAATTAATAAAAACGTCACCGGCAGCCCGCTTATAACTCACACGGGGAGTCCCGCCAATTGTCTCCTGCGGTTCCACGTTCTCCACAGATAAAACTCTACTCTCTCATTTCTTCTTTATCATTTTCTCTAACCTTTATTTAACGTCCGCATCATTTCCGTCCTTTGTTACGAAATCGATGGATAAGAATTGTCACATTAGAGAATTGAAACATATTTATTATATTTTTGCCGATTCAATAATAAAGTTACCGAAATAATGACATAATTTTTAGAAATTGCTGCAATTGTGTAAACTAATTTATACATACTGTTTCGATTTGCTTCATGTTCGCTTATTTCAGATCTTTTAACTCTTCGGTGTCACACATTAAGAGAAATTTATCAAAACTTATTCAAATCTTCAATAAATTATGTGACCGATCCAAACTCCCTTTACGCCCCACTTAGGGAGGGCATTGGGAGGCAACCAGAGCTCTCCATGGAGAAATTATTTGTAACTTTGTAATACTTGACATTATTCAAAATTAAATAAATAAATGAAACACAACTTTGATATATTACGATTATGTTTGATTTGGAATATATTTTCGGCCAGCTAGTCGACCATTTTAAACCATGAAAACTGCGCTGAAGATGGTCGTAAAAATTATCGCAATACATGCTGCATAGTTTGATTCAATTAGTATAATAATTATTCATTTTAGTTGTAGCGGCTTAAATCGTAAGTCAATCTTATTAAATCTTAAAAATTAATCTTAAGATTCCCTTATGTTACATTATCGCTTTGATATTTTATGTTTTGATATAGTTTGGTGATAAAAAATTTACTTCGTAAATCTAAAAATCAAATTTAATGACCAATCACATATTTAATTGCCTCACAAAATGACACTTTCCAGTATCTACTGAATCTGGCGTTGCTTTCTATAAATTCTTCATCTTTCTGACTATTTAATTAAATCAAATCAACAGAAATTTATCAGTAGAATGTACTTTTTTGTTTTTGTTGAGGCCTTCCACCCGATATCGAGTGATTTTGGAAAGAATGTACTTATAATCTGTATTATTTGTTTATCACAAAAAAATGATTGATCTAAATATAAATAATTTCATCTAACTAGATAAATTATGAATATGTACGCCTATACGTTTTGAATGGGATGTTTTTTTTTTCCTTTTTGTGCCGCTAGAGGCGCCCTTGCTAATCCGGTCTATTGTCAAATTCAGTGTTGCCAACGGGGGCGATTTACTTCTTCTTCTTCTTATGGTCGCTCACAATCTAACCTCCAAAATATCATTCTAGTTTATTTCAAATTAAACAACTTATATATTATTATACATGATGACTTACAATAGGTTTAGAGTAATCATTGTTTATTTTTTTACATACTATTACAAATAAAATTGTTCATCTTTTTTTATATAGGTACCTACCTAAATACAAATTAAAAAATACAGAACAGCACCCCTGAGATTTATTCTCAAATTTATGCGCAACAAAATCAACAACTTCTTAGCAACTCAATCAACAACTTCTTAGCAACGCAATAGGGTATTTGACACTATGAAAAATAAGATACAGATTGTGGTCATCCTGTTTGAAAATGGCCCAAGAAAGCTTATTTCTTTTATTTTACAACTTAAATAGGCTTATTTTTTATAAAAACACGTAATAAAAATCCAAATATTTCTATGGAACTAGTCACCGATGAAAACGCCTTGTGATTAGTTGTGGTCCCCGTGACGTCAAGGTGACGTCACCCCATGGTAAATGATAGTCATCAATCTCATACCAATACAGAAGTGTGACGTAAAATGCACCACGTGACCAGCGCCATTATACAAGACAGCGTTTTACGCGCGTTTTTGAATATTTAAACTTTAAACATGATTTTCATATTAAATATGGCATATCTTCAGAAAATATAAAGAGAATGTGCTTATAATGTATCGTAGAATAATTTAAAACGGTTTCTGGAAATTAGTCAAATACCCTATGGAAAACAAACTTCCCAACGTTGGCATCACTGAAAAAAACATCTCTACGTTGGCAGCACTGAATTTGACAATAGACCTGATTAGAAGTTCTGCCACCTAGTGTGTATTGTCGGAAGCTCCCCAGAAAACTTCCCATGTACCTACTCAGAGAATTTTAGCATTGAATTTTTGCCAAATTTCTGGATCTATTTTATGATTATACTCTACTGATGAAAAATGATTGGATATATTTTCAGACAAAGAATTGATTGCGAATAATTTAGTTCAATAAAAAAGAAAAGAATTTAAAAATAATTTAATGTGAGATAAATTCATACATTGAAACGGTTCATTGAATTAAACGCGAGGATTATTCAAATTACACATCTGTATGCATTGTGGGCCGCGAGCACACCCAGTATTTATTCTGAACATTTCAGGAATACCAAATGTGACACGCGTGTATTGAAAGAATATCCTCTGAAGGAAGCATGAAAAATGGTCGGGAGGGATGAGCGGAACCGGAAAATGGCGGTAAATCGCTAGAGGCGGCCTTCGTCACCCACAAATCACCGAAATGATTTCCGGTGTGTCTTTAACTAAACACATACATTATAATTTTAATAGGAGAGGACTACACCACCGAAGAACAACGCTACAAAAGCTAAATTATTTGTCATGGCCCACGAACTTTGTTAGTACATAAGAGTTGATTTTCTAGTCAAAGATGAAAAAAGACTAGATGCACTTTTTCCATCATATGCTGTTTTAATTAGATGATATTATGCAGTATTTGAACCTATTTTTAGTTATAAAAAATTATATCATCGACAGAAAATGCATGCGCGACCTAATAAAAGTTTGTGTAATAATACGTCCAATAGCAAAATAATTAAATTCATTCTACAGTTTGTAATATTTTACTCAAATTGCAGTCATTTTTGAATTAACGAAATACGTCGTAAAAGTGTCTTAATAGAAAAATAATGGCAATGCGTAGGTACTTAGAATGACATTTTATCGTCTACAGAGGTTTGATCTGCAATCTTATTGTGCTGGCTTCCAAACCAAAAAAACAACAGCTGTTTTGTTGTAGAATCCTAGAAAAAAATGCATCGTAACTATTAACATAACCCAAATTTAGAAATATATATTTAAAATTGAGAATAAATTCATCCATTTTAGTGTTAAAGATATATGAAAACAATATTCCTAAATGTACGCAAACTTTTCCACTAAATAACACAGCAGACAGTATTGCGATAAATTTTTACGAGTCTCTACCCTAGATGTAGCTGCCCCTTCTGAAAAGTCCACTCGATTTCGTCGTGTGCGAAAATGAGTTTCTTATCTGAAAAAAAAACCGCACACTATTCTGGAGCTTTTGAAAAAAAATACTCATTGTCATTGATTTAACCCTCGCAAGCAAAGTGTCTGTGAGGGAAAACATGGAATAGGATGTGAAGAAGGGAGATAAATATCGCGGGAAGCGCATCTTGGGGTTGGTCGCCCCCAAGTGGGTGGTTTACTGCATCCTAATATCTACAAAATATTTGTCCCCATTAAACTCTACACCCACACAACGCCACTGAGCTGTGTATTGTCATCACTTTATTCTTTTGACTTTTGGATAATTCAAACTTCTCAGAAAGATCGAAAAGTAGATCGTTTGACACAAGTATATTTCATAACTGTGAATTCATATAAAAAAGTATATTCTATTTTATTTTCTAAAAGTATTTTCTATTCTTTAATTTTAACACAACGCATACCACAAAGGCGACAACTCTAACTTAGGTTTCACAGAAAGTCATACATTTCGGCTGTCAGCGCTGACGGTCAGCGTGCGATCAGCTTGACTCTAAAACCAGCCTTCGATTTGAGGTGGTTGGTGGGCCAGTGGTATCAGTCGGCAGCTTTCGTATTTATAGCGTATTGAAGGTCTTGGGTTCGAATCCCGGTGCCGACAAAGCCTCTACTTAGTATGAAAGATGTCAAAAATGTAATTGCGTACACTTTGAGTGAGCTCAGATTCATGTGAAAAAAAAAATGTAGACTTCATTCGAACATTCGAGTATGATGGACATACTGCCGAATCCGATTTATCGATAGTTTTTACTAATTCAGGCTTCCGTTGTATTTTAACTCTAAAAAGTTGAAATAAGATAATATCTTATCTTGTGAGTTCAGCAGTAACAACCACCAGACTTATTTGAAGCGTGATCTTCTGAGATAAAATCCTGAGAAGTAAAGGGCATAGTCAGGTGAAGCTAACAAAAATACACTCCCAGAAAGTGCACATTGAATGAATCGGGATGCTTGTTACTCCACAAAGGCTGATCCCGGTAAAACCGTCCAAGATATGGAGAGAAAGGTGGAAATCCTGTCTTTATTCTCAGACTAAAAATCCCTTAAAAACCATATCCCCTTTTGCAAAGAATATAGAGCAAGCTAAAAACCCTTTTGCAAAGAAAACAAAAAGTGTTTTGGCTTGCTCTATACACATCGTCCATACCATGTAGATACATAGGTGATGATACAATGTGAGTAGGTACATACTCTGTAAGAATAGGAGATATTTCAAGTACCTAACTTTGTTTTGGTTATCTGCACCACGACGAGTTCTATATTCCACGACAATGACAAACCGTTACGTCTTAACCACGGCCATTTCTCACGGAACCATCTTCCATATCTCCGTCTCGTGTGCTTTTAAGGTTTTTACTTCCGAAATACCTCCCCATGTTCCTTTGATAAATTTTGTTTGTTTGCTTATATGTCAACACTCGACATATTCTATATACGTACCTATATGCCATTCTATTTTTGTGTACTTTCAATATTATTTTTATAAGATTCCATCGTTAAAGACTATGAGCGCTCTTTCAAAATTTTCTTTCATTAACAATGACATGGATACGTCAAATTTGAAATGTTGATAAAATTATTTAAGACAACAATATTGGTATATTCTCAATGTCCCGCAATTTCCAGCTCCACCTTCCATTTGAATATACCGCCTTCAAAAATATATCTCACCGTAGTTTTAAATTAACAGCCTATTAGGTATATAATACAAATATGATCAAGCTGACTACTACATTGTGAGAAATGCCAAACGTGTTCGTATTAGAACAATTAGTTTTTTTTAATGTTGTTATTAATTTGTTGCTTCGACAACTAGACCACATCCCGTCGATTTTTGCGAATCGAATACTTAACTAACTGTCTTCTAGCAACTCAAGCGTAAATATTATAATTAGGTACACGGGAAAAAAAATTACTCCGTAGTTAGTAAAAAAAAAAACTGTTAATCAATGTTACATGAATATATTATTGTAGATATCATAAAAAAGCAGACCAAAAACAGTTAATATGAAAAACGACAATCAATTCATTGACGTTGAGAAGAACGAGAATGTGTAATTGTTTTTTTAGCGTTGTTTATAATATTATCTTTAAACGTAACCGCGATGTATAGACACGGTTTCGTGGAGATCATAATGACATTTTGGGTCAAACTAACGTTGGTTGAGTCTCGATGAAACGCAAATCCGTTGTGTTGGTGGCTGGTTACCTTTCGATGTAACGTTTTTGTCAAGTATTAACGGACCATCGTAATATTATATTATAAACCGTTGGTGTGAGGTAATAGGTACATACCAGTTTTTAAGTGTTGTCATTTTATTGAATTCTTTTTTTTTTAACGTTATAAACTGATTGAATATTTTTTTAGAGTTTCTTTGTCATGTAGGTCAATTTTTTTCAATACCTATTCCGATATTGAAATGAAGCAAATAGAATAAATAGTTTTCGAATGCGGGAAGTCTTCTTCTTCAGGATTGTTGATGGTTAGTCAAACAGATAAATATGACATTTCGAAAATCTGCGGAGAAAACTAATAATTTACCATTTGCTTCTGATTCATTTACCTCTGCATGAAATTTCACCGGACGAATAGCAAAATGCTTTCCGTATTAAAATCTTTCTTCATAATACATTCTTTTTTATCTTGTTTGCTCCGCGTTAATCATTTTTTTTGTCTATGTGTTTGCTCCGCAATAACCATCTTCATAGCTTCATAAATTTCTTAGCGGGATTTTTCCTAATACGTCAATGCTAAAATGTAAAATTACCTTATTATAAGACCATTTAGTTTGGCTGACCTTCCTCTGATCAATATGGTAACCCATCGATATATTATCACAGTGTAGGTACATACAGCGAGCAGTTAATAGGGGGGATTGTTTCATGTTATATGGATACCCCATAGATAGGTACATAGGAGTATTAGACCAACAACGAAACTCATAAAAATGTCTGCACTGTTCTCGATATGAAGTCAATTTATCTGATGGTTTTCGATACTAATTGCTTTTTTCGACCCTTGTTTATTCCCTTCAAACCTAAATGCATTCGCATTTAAATTGATTAATTTTTGTATCAAGGGTGGTTTTATTGCAGCCTTTATCTAGGTATATGCTATCAAAATATTTGTCTAGTAAACATGTCAAATTATTTGTTTGACTAACATAGTATAACAATAGCCCATTACGCATCTTTAATCAATAGTTTTTTAATAGTTACTATAGTTTTTTGGTGTAGCATAATTTCAAAGCCAAGAATCTCAGGTGTCTAAATGATTGAACCTGTTAAAAGTATCACAGAACGAACATAAATTCTTAATCTTCTGATCACTTTTTATGAAATGCTACAAAGTTCAAAAGATTTTTACTGGATCGTTTCAAAATGTTCATTCTTCTTCTTGATCAGCCTGTTTCCGTCAATTGCTGAACATAGGCCTCCACCCTGTCCTTCCAATCATTCCTGTCCTGATCTTCCCTCATCCATGTGCGGCCTGCAATCTTCGCGATGTCGTCCGCCCATCTGGCCTGGGGCCTGCCCACATTTATTCTGCCTTATCTAGGCTGCCACTCCACTACTCTTTTGGTCTATTTGTCGTCCGGGTATCTGGCCACATGGCACGCCCAATCGCCCATCCCCACTTCAGGGTGGCAACCCTCTCCACCACATCGGCAACTCCGGTCTTCTTTCACATCCATGTGTTTGTTCTCTTGTCTCTTAAAGAAATACCCAACATCTTCCTCTCTGTGGCTCTTTTTATTACCTACTGCCAGTTTTTTTTTATTAATTTCACACCTTGACATCAGTCTCTTCTGATAATACGTCGAGTAACCAACTTGGGTGGATGATGTTGACCCATGGACCAACGTGGATAGACGGTTTGCCAACCGCGTGTTGTTCACAAAATAAAAGATTCCAATCCAAGTAATGTTAACAGAATATACACAGATATATGTATTATAATTGGTCTTTAAGTAATCTGACCGAACCGCATTATTTCGTACCCGTGGAACATTGTGGAATTTCTATATTACCTTCTCCCTCTCGATATTTGAACAGTACTAACAATAAGATAATTAGGATCCGCTTGGAGGATGGGAGTCATAACAATCAGACTGGAATAAAATAATCTCTTAGCGAGGATATGCCTGCATTAAAAGTACCCTTATATTCATTATTGTTAGCTTTTATTAAAATACTACTTGGACTCTTTGCCAACAGTGTTGTCAATACGTACTAACTCTGCCAAGTGGATTGTTTGAACAAAATGAAAAACATTCATACGTTTTCGGAAAGCTTATTAATTGGGTAAGTTTTTCCTGTGATTTGTACGCCAAGTGTATTGTATTGCACCCTTAGAAAAATCTAAATCAAAAATTAAAAAAAAACCGACTTGATTTAAAATCGTAGTTTTTCTGAAGTTTTTGAAAATTTCTTCTTAATTTTTTACTTCAACCATTTCTGTTTTCTTCAGCTATTAAAAAATTGTATTATTAGTTTCCAAAATGAGTACTTTGTTCATAATTTTCAGTTTTAGGTCAAAAGGTGGAAAATTGAAAAAAACTCTAAAACGTATAATAACTCGAAAACCACTGGTATTTGACCCTTGGTTAACGGGAACAAAATTGTTGCAAATTTGCTCTAGTATAACCCGTCTCAAGGAATGTATCGAATTACTAATCACTCTGTATAATATTTTATTGTAAGTATATTGATTGCGGATAGGTTTTCATTAAAAAGCTACGGAGCCTAATTTAGGTTAATTGATAACGTAGGTATTATCCAATTATTTTGTTATGACTTGTGACCCATCTTAAGGACATAGGGAGGCAACACGATCTCTCTGTTACGCTGTCTCTGCCGATCTCTCTGCACACATTAGCCGAGGTGTCTTTAAGCCTTAAACATTTGTAAATGGAGACAATAGTCTCTGAAAACTTGTTAATGTGTGAATAATAAATTTTGTGATAGAACTGTGAAAGACTCTTCATTTTTATCTTAAGACAAGTTGGCTCTTAGGTACAGAAATAAACAATCCATCATCTGAGAATCAATCAAGAAAATACTTCAAAACAAACACCAAATCTCGCATACTCAAAACAGAAAACCAATTTCACCAATATGTCGTGTTTCATCTGTAAATTAAAAGTCTTTATAATTAACATAAGAATAAACGATAAATCTCTAGAATGTTTTGTTTGTTTGAATAGGTATTTAAGATAAAATATCTGTTAAGTAAATCACCGCTAAAGATTTCAACACAGTTTTAAAGTTAACTTATTACCTCCGTGAATGTTACGTCGTGTTTTGTTAAACAAATCTCAACACTTTGTTTTGGTTAACTGTTCATGTACATACAACACACTTAAGGCACATTTACACTTTGACTAGTGCGCGTGTTTAGTTGGTCTTGCTAGTGATTAGTTCAAGTGTGTAAAGCGAAAACGAACAATCTCAACATTAAACGCCGTGTTATCTGAAAGCGCATAGCTGTTGAAACCGGAACTTGCACGATAAACAAGCTTTGGTAACGAAAGTAGATAAAAAGGCCCATTTATAGCATGAGCTACCCAAGCAAGCAGCTTTTGAAGATACCATGAAAGATAACTTTGCGATCACGCTGACATATTAGTTATTTATTATTTTATTTTTTTAAATATTTATTTAATATAACATACTTCAAAACTTCTTCGCACCGTCTCATATGCACGATGAAGAGTCACTTACTGAACGCAGCAATTAGGTAAGCATGTCCAAAGATGTTGAAAAGGATGAAAGTTGCAAGAAGACACTTAAAAAACACGCTTCTTGCATAATTACTAATAACCTGCTTTTGATAACTCATTACTATCGCTCACCAATTAGGGTCCACAATTTTTTCGTCCTAATCTATCACCTGCAACAATCACTCGCGTACGCACTAATTTACGTTAAAATGGGTCCGTAAACATGGTCTTCAACGTACACAGCTTAATGACTGACCTTGGCTTGTGTGGGCGCTGAAAACTTACCAAAGCGTACGGCTTCACGTGCATAATTATCTATTTCTTGTAAAGTTTTGCGTCATTATAAGTCGTGTTAATATTCACAAGTTTTTGTATTTTTGGCACTAAAACTGCTTATTTATGGTTAGTTGTGAAAGAGTGTACTCGTACCACTAATTCACGTATTTAAAGGTTTTCTTAAAAAATTAAAAAATAAACATTTTTTTTCAAAATAATAATTGTGTAAAGATAAAATCACTAGAGCTTTTTTTCAGTTCAGTTTCACTTTTTAAGTTCTGTCTTTTTTTTAGTTCTTTGTTAATGAATCCGTACATGCAGCTTTGAGATCATCCACATAAGGCAATGCTTGTCTTGTCAAAGAGGAAGATAGATGGTCGTTACTGGAATCGAAGCTATAAGGTCCACTACGAAAGTCGGTTACTAAACCGCTACTTTTGTTTTCGATGTAAAACAAAATAATAAATTATAGGTATGAAACAAATATGTAGGTATATATAAATTGTAATAATAATTAACAAAGAAAATTTCCAAAAAAAAATGTGAATAATTATTCAACTATTTCTTCCTACTTTTTTACTAGGCCTGGTGCATTACCCTTTTGGAAATATGTACCTACAAAGATTTGAGCAATTGAAATTAGTGCCATAAGCACTGCATAATTTATTGTTGAATGTAAAGAGATTAAATCATCTAAATTCAATATAAAAAATCTCTAAATAGGTATTGATTCATCTCGACTCGCTCGTAGTTATTTTTTTAGGAAATACAGTATGCCTCTACTACATATGGTTGTGATTTGAATTCACCGCTTTTTGGCCAAAAGATAGAAAAACATCAATAGTACATTGTAGTCCACACATACACTATGCAATCACCCACATAGCCAGTCCTCTTTAGAGATGCGACAGCTTGGTAACAACTGCAAACTGTATTCTTGGCAATGTCCAACAGCAAAAACAAAAGAAAATAGAAAATGTATTGTCTCGTATCGTGTATTGTGAAGTGTCATCAATTATTTTCGTTTTATATACCTACGTGGTTTCTTTCATTTATGAAGAAGAAAATATTAAATTCAATGTTGATTTATCACATTCCTGTGGGTAATACGATATAATAATTTTTCGTTCAATTAACTCAATCGTTCGCTGGAGTATTTTCCAAACGATACGTGTATTGGTAATATCGATATTAAAAATCAATGTTCCGTTTACTTATGTTGGCAATATAATAAGAAATTTCTTTATTGATATTTGTTTAAATAATCCAGTTCAGAGAGACACGTTATATTATGGTTTCAATTTGTTCTACTTCAACTACGGGAAATATGTAGCATACTTATATTGTTCGTCTGTAAATCGATACTTGCTATGACACTAATAACGATCATAGATGTCCGCGGGAAATATGACATGGTACTTTATTAGAGATGATATCTTTTGAAAACAAAATAGTATAATTTGACTCTTTTTGTAGAAATCATTTTTTGGAAATTTCGATAAAACCAGTTTTAAACTTTTTAGGAGCCACTTAAAAATCATCCCTTTTTATATGTGCCCTTTTTCGTCCCTTTTAGTGAAAATTTGGAAAAACTGTCCAAGAAAACTACTACTTATTTCTATAGGAAAATTCATATGCCAAATCTCAAGTTCGTACCATGTCTAGTTCCCGAGATATTCACATACTTTGAAAAACATTCAACCCTATTTTTCACCCCCTTAGGGGTGGAATTTCCAAAAATCCTTTCTTAGTGGAAGGTTTTGTATTGAAACCTTCCCGATTTCCAAATTTCACTTCTCTACGATTAGCCGTTTGGGCTGTGCGTTGATGAGTGAGTTATTCAGTCAGTCAGTCAGTCAGGCACTTTCCTTTATTATTTATAAATTGTTACATAGTATGGTTACTGCGGGAATAAATTAAATGACGAATTTACTGATTTATGCGGCATTCAAACAATTGATGACCCTTTTCTACGTATGTAATTTGACGGGTTTTGCTGTTAGTATGAATAAAACGAATTTAGAAACTATACACATAGTTTTAACTTCAAATATCACAGCTCTCATTCGATCGATACTGCAATGGCCATAATATATTTGAATGGAACGCTTTCACAAAAAAAATATCAAGGATTTGCATAGATAGGAACCGTAATGGTTTTACATATAGCCATGGAACAATAGCTAGATGCATAATACACAAACAGCTAAGGCACACAGAGATATATCGGGCGCATACTACTTTGTTCGAGTGGTTTACGTTGTAAAATGCTACGCTGCATCCCTGCTTTTCTTTTATACAGTTATATTCTGGAAAAAGCATTCGCGTGGCTGAAAATATCACATACCTACATTGTGTGATGTAAATCTATTTTTTATCAAAATTAAATATATTCCAGCAGTGTTATGCGAATTTGAAACATTAAAATAATTGATTTTATTTTTAGAATATTAACGAGTTGATGCGAATGACTGTCTATTATTATCTACATTATTCACTTCTTCTTTTAGTGCCACTCCTATCGGATGTTGGCGACCATCTGTGAATAAGTCTCACGGTCCTGGGCAAGTCTCACCAATTCTGCAGCCTCTGGCACACCAAACCACTGTCGTAGATTCTTAAGCCAAGAGGCTCTTTTATTATTCAGTTATATATGTGTTTTCACATTATGTTGAGACGTTAAGCCAAAAAATCGGATTTTATTCTGCATAGAGTCGTGCAAAACATAATATGTTATGAAAACGTTCTTTAAAACTGTTTATTATATTAGCTTAAACTTATTAAAAGCTTTTAAAAATATATATTTAATGATCTACATAGTAATACTTCGGAAAAAATATACTTAAAACATCTTTTGAAGACACTAATAGTATGAAAGTTTATGAAAAAGATTGAACTTTAAAAAACAAAAAAAAAAAACAAATTAAATCCATTTTCAAAATTCCACATATTTTTTGAAAGGTTGACTTTCAAACATTTACTAGGTACAGACTATGAATCACCTCTTTCTTTAAATATATACCTGCGACAATTAGTCAAGTATTGGGATATCACTGAAAGGTATTGGGCACATATTTAAACAACCATGGATATTTTTTTTCACTGAGCTCTCCATAGATGAGATTGCCTTGTCTCTTGTTTCTTATTTCCATAAATTCAAACCGATGAGTTACATTACATAAGTACTTATTCTTATAATTTAAATAACAAAACATTGTCGTTAATGAATACATTTTTTCCTTTGTTTCAGGTATGTGCATTGTGCAGTTTACAATAATATTATTATTATCGACTCACATTACGTGAACCGCTGAAAGTAAGTGCATTATCTTATTTCCTCCTCTCTAAGTGTCTCACCTCTGACGTATTTTCTGGCTTCCCTTCTACCTTCTACGAGTTACAATATGAATGGCTTCGGTGCAGACATCCAATATTATAGGTCATGTTTCCAAGACAACTTAACTATATGTGTACATGAAATTATTCGCTTGTTCTAAACTTAATAACAGTTTTTAGTCCATTATTAGAATACATATTATCAGTTAACAAAAGGCTTTTGAATATTATATGGCATTACAGATTGTTGTTTCCTTCGGAAAAAGAAATCCCGGGTTCGATTCCAGGTCGGGTTGTCACTTTTAATTTCTATCCGGGGCTGGCTTGTCTAAAGTTGGACAGCAAATGTTGGCCCGGGCAATTAGCTCCGCCGACTATGCCAACTGACATCTGTACAGAAAAGTGTTTATTAATTTATTTCTTATTTTATTTATTTATTTATTCACGGCTATGTGCCATTAACAATATAGACAAATACAAAAGAAAAGTGATAAAAAAAACAACAAAAACAATAATCAAAGAAACATAGTACAACGGAAAATAAAACATTGGGTTACACAGTAACGCTACATAATTAAACTGACTCATTCAAAGCAGAAAAGAAAATATATATATGTAGTATGATCGACCACAGTTAGAAATAGATGTTAATTGCAAAAAGAGAAAGATCCTATGCAAGAAAAAATATATATGTATGTATAATACAAAAAAATAGACCCATCATGCCAATTTTACTTTGAGTAGTTCCCTGAACCGCTGATAGCTAACATTGAGTATATCGAAGTCTTCCAAGTGCGCATTCCCCTGGCGGTGCAGCCTGTGTATCTTTTTAGTTTTATGAAGAAAATTCTGGAAAAAAATATTAGTCTTATTTGTAGGTCATTTAGCAAAAATATCTATCTATCGAGGCTCTGGCAACCGAGAGCCGACGATATCGCCTGATCAAAAGCCACATAACAGTAAAGGAAGGAAACCCAAGAGCCCAAGCACCCACCCCTGTGGTAGACTATTTTCAAATTTGGAACGTGTTCTCGTGGAGATAGAGTAGGAGATTCAAAAGTGCTGAATACGTGTATATAAACCTTTTTCTGTCCAAGCATGCTGTACTTAATATGACTTCTTACTAGTATTAAACTACTCGTGTTAACTAATGAGACATATAAACTTTAAATGTAACGCGTGTAATTTTTCACAAAGACATTGTCCCTAAGAAGGTATTCATTATGTACAAATGGCCCTCCTAACAACGGGGCCTGTATAATGACGTGTGAGTGAGACCATATCTTTGTGCGGCCCCGAGTAGATCCCTCCCTCCGCAGTGATCCTCTTCAATGCTCCTCCTCTATTGTTAGTCATGTCGTTTATTGCTTGATACTTATTAGATAAGCGCTGTCCACCGAACCTGGTCGAGGAGTTTGCCCACTGCACTACCTAAGACTCTTTAAGTCTTCTTCTGTAAGGGTTGTTTATAATATAAATACACAATTTGCTCTGAACCTATGTCAACCCTTTTCTTTTGAAATACCTGTGAATTGTGGTGTGTTTGCTTTTAACTACCATTTATACAAACGTCAGACAATTGGCTAGTAGGTTTAACACAACGTTCCAAATATTTACGGATTCTTTTGTCCTATTTTAGGAAAACGTCTTACATATTATTTTTTTTAGAGAAAATTAATCTGGGTTCAACCAAATTGAACACAAATACACTTTCGACTTATTTCACAAAAAGCAAAGCTTGTGTTGTGGGAAGGGCAAATGGTCGGCACGGGGAATCGAATCCACGATACGTACCAAAACCGTCGACGTATTCGATTTTAAGAGGTATTTTTTTTTACAAATTCGAACCACTGCGGGCTTACGTTTTGAAGGATGGCTAACTGTCAATTTTCTCCAGAAATTACGTGGTCGATATGTTATAATTGCTCTCACTTTCCAGTTTTAGCCCAATTCCATTTAAGTGTCATTTAAGTAATTCGTAAGTATGTCTCGTGAGGAACTTTGATCCATTGATTTCCGTTTTTGTTTCAATGTTATAGGATTTTTTCAATTATTAACCCTGGAGGTTGTCGGCTATTAGCCTAGATCTTAACTCGTAAGATAGCAGTTCCGGGGAAAAAATCGCTTTGACAAATGGTTTTTAAGGAGTGGAAAGGAAATACGTTCAGTTAGTGTAGTCGGAATGATGGATTAGAGCCATAAAACAGCGTTCAGAGTCTCTTGAGATAATCACAAGTCATGCATGTAAATAATACGCTCTCGTATTAATCCAGAGTTCAGATAAATAGACCAAAGATTTCTTCCGTCACACCAAGATGACTGTGTGAGTTTGGCCGAAAATCTCATCTCGATCATTCAAGAAATCCAAAATATTTATAGGTATCCAATAAACTGATAAAAGTACTTGTTTGAATAAAGTCTTAACTAGCCTTTTAACGTCACGTTTTAAAAGATAAGGAAGCAGCTTTGAACCTATAGCTATGGAATCGCCCTTTATAACAAACATAAAAAATAAGGAAATCGGTTTCTTCTTTTTTTACTCCTGATTGGAAATTTCTCGCATTTTCATGTACGAGTAGATACAATGCGTTTTTAGATTCTTTAAATTTTGCACTCATTTCATTTTTAACAGTTTGAATTATAAATTTACAATGTAAATCATGTTTCGGCTTTCGATTGTAATTTAACTGTCTACATTAGGAGAATTTATATTAGTTTGTAGCATTTTATCCTTAAAATCACCATATCTTGGTGGTCATGAATCTATGTGAAATGAATATTATGCATTGGCATACCCTGCTATATACTAAAAAAATGTTTCGCAAAGTTGGTTAGGTGACAACAGGGTTTAATTTCACTCCATTCTGAAATCCTTATATCTTTTTTGCCTAGAAAACCATCTATTATGTTTGTCCTCCATTCTCAATAAGCGTGAAGAGAAATTTTACCGCGTTCTACTCGTCATCATACTTCATTCTTTAAATTGTCTCAACTATGTACACCTTATTTTCATTATGATAAAAGTGATGGGTCTGCGCTGGTTGCTACATGAATTTCATTCCTTTATAAATAAAATATGACAGGTTTATAATTATTATATTAGTGATAAGTAAGTACCCGTTTTTCCGTATCGTCTCTAATTGAACAGCTGGTTAATCCAGTTCGTCTCTGAGCCACTGCACTACACTAACACTACTAAACACTTGCTTGACTTACACTTCACTTGGAATGCAATAACATCCTCGCCAGCGTTGTTATCAAACTAATCCATAACACGGACTGTCCGCCCACTCTATTATAAACAAGTGTGAGTCCTCACAATAAAGTATGTTGGAATTCAGTCTTCAAGACTACGGCTTATAAAACGAATATCGAATAATTAACTATCCTTCACTTTGGTGGTCTGTTTTTGGAGTCTTCTTATGTGGTATTCGTTCGAAGCCTGGATGCACCCATTTTATACCCGACTATTTATCTTTGCTTTTCTTAATTTTATCTTAAAACAGGCAAATTTTCATGACAAGTTTCTGATCATAATATTTGCAATCTTCTCAATTTTGCGATGGTCACTGGGACTGACTAAATCCCGTTTCATTGGTCCTCTTCTCATCAGCTTATACGCTTCCTCTCTTCGCTTTGACCAAGACCTCCTCCATCTCTTCATGCCGCTCTATCTTGAGCTCTTTGATTTATCACCAGGAGCTTCACAATCAACAGAGATATTGTGTCAAATTAACAAGGCTGCTGCGATCTCAGGGTGCCTCCGAAACTCATTTTGGAGAAACCCCGATATGAGAACAAGCAGCAAAGTTAAAATATATAAGACCTGTGTTAGACCCATAATGACGTACGGGATCGAGTCCAGGGCAGATACCACTGCGACCAAAAATGCGCTGAGAGTTTCAGAAATGAAAACTATCAGGAGCATAGCCGGGAAGACCCTCAGAGATAGAGTAAGAAATACGAGGGTACGGGAAATATGCGAGGTCGAGGACATAATAAGATGGGGAAGGCAACGAAGAAGGTTCTGGTATGCCCATGTGAGGAGAATGGACTCTACCAGACTCCCTCACATGGCATTGTACGGCCAACCCCATGGAAGACGGCTCCCAGGCAGACCACCAAAGAGGTTGAAGGACAGCTGGGAGTCGATCTCGTAGGAGGCAAACCTCACCTCTTAAATTACAGGCCACAAGGCCTAAATTAAGAAGAAGAAGAGCGTCACAACGTCATTCTTCCTTCTAAATTGTATAGTCTCTCTACGCTACTTCTAGTCTTAGAACCATTTCGACCACTGGCTGCATCGGTCTCTGACAGTCAATTAAACTCAATCTTCGAACTTTTTCACTAAACGTTTTCCTTCTAATAACAGCTCTCTCAAAACACTGAAAAATTACTCATTTACATTATCTCTATGACATGTGACTACATTTTTGTACATTGCGTACGCCCTGTAGCGTTGAAGATAATTTAGCTGTACTTGCTGGTGACTGAATAACTCTTACAGCCGGTTTCATAAAAAATAAAGAAGACTTTAAGTTTCCTTTAAAAATAACGCGTTTCATAACAATTTTAAACCCGACTTTATGTTAAAGTCTCGTCATTGGCACTAAAGTCGACTTTAGTGTAGTTCAATCTTTTAACACCGGAGTTCATAGAAAATATCGTGGCGCTTTAACTGTCACAAATGATGAATATTTGTATGCGATGACACTGTGGACAAAAATTACCAAATTAGGGTGGAAAACATGGCAAAACGGGAAGAATATTATTGTTTACTGATTTCATTTCATTCAAGTCACAAACCATAATAATAAATTAATAACAATAACGACACATTGATGCTTTATTGAGAAAGGAAATTGACAGATTAACAGAAATTCCGCGAAAATATTAGTAAACAACCTATGTTTTCCATAGATTTCCATGGTTACACTATCAACTGCTACCATCTTTCAAATATAGTTGTAGTATAAAGGAGACTTTTAAATTTAAAGGTTCCTTCAGCTAAAGAGTTTTTTAGTCGCTTTTTTTTAAACCTGCCGTTATAGAACTTTCAGCGGTCCTCAGGGATCTAACATATTAAGTTATTACAAGTCTCGTGAAATTTTTTGACATAGATTGAATGATTGCATTAAATTTTATAAGCGAACGCCTGTTGTTCTCTGTGTAATATAAAATGAAAAACTAATAAAGAATACCTTCGAATACCTACATCTCCATAACCCAAAAATGATAACCAAACACCAAGCATTAGAATCTCGTTATGTGTTTCAAAGTTCTGTTTTATCCTCGCATCCTCTTCGGAATCCTGACTGATGTGGGTCGACCCCTATCTGATCATCCCTCTATATGCTAACATTACAATACTTACCCAAAGTTTTGGGTATCGAAGCGTTTTAACGATACCGTTTTAATTGCCGGGTCTCAATATATTTATTTCCCAAATATGCCCACATAACAATAAAATTCCAAGTTTTAACATTGCCGGAAATGAAATCCCAATTGCTCGAATGTTTAATTAAAATACTGAATATTGCCAAATTTAAAAAAAATATATGTAAAAACAACGGAGAATATCATAAAGAAACAAACCTCTGACCGTGTGTTTTTAATATTCCATGATAAATATTTCGTTGCTTATTTTTGTTTAATTGGGTTAATCGGGTACGGGGGTGTTTTAAAATAAAGTCCATTTGAAGAATATTTTTATGCTGTACAATGTTTTTTTTTTTACAGTCAATACATAGTACCTACTTGTGGTTATTAAAATTACATCAATAACACATTTAAAATGCTTGCATAAGTTCTTCTTCTAGATCTTGTTATCTGTTCTAGTAAGGTAACCTATCCGCAGATACCAACTGCCAGCTGTCCTTTTGGGCGGTTTGCCTGGCAGTCTTCTGCCCTATGGAATACCAAACACTTCCTCTTTAGCTATGCGGATATCTCTCATTCTAATGGCATAATCTCTCAGGTGTCTTCACTGCCGTCATCTGCAACTGCCCCATTTCTTGGCGTCGCCTTCTTCACATATTTCTCATAATCCCTAACGCTGGAAAATGTTTTTATAAGTCAATAAAAGGGCACCACAGGTGTCTACTATATTCTTAACAAATTTGAAGATTTGACAATGTAGGTTTTGTGCTATGGCTGAAATTCAAAGAAGCATAACTTTTTTGACATTTTTAAATCACTGTTTTCATAAAGAGCGGATTTGACAAAAGAGCGGTGCTCTAATTATTTTACTTGTTATCTTTTGATATTTTGAATAGGTATATCTCAACAAAAACTAAGTCAATGACTAATGTATTATGTATCATATTTGGAAAAGAGCTCGTTTTAAAATAACAAAGAGTTGTCTGCTCAGAGAATACTTCGTACATTGTCATTCTCGGAAAAATAATACGTACAACAATAATAATTAATTAATGCATACGAATATATGGCTAAATGTTTTGTATAAAAAAAACAATGTTCTTATAACCAAAAGACTTCGCCGAGTCGTGCATATTGTCACTCTCGCATATTTCGTGTCATTTAAGTTGATGATCAAACATTATTATGTGGTTGAAAATGACAAGATTGTCTTTTGAATACAATACAATACTTTTGTTCTCATTTATTTATTTTTTCATTTATCCAAATTAAGTAGATAAAAAATTCAGTCATGTGTATTATAATAATATTTGAGATGTTTATTTTAAGGTTTTAGCTTCATAGCTGAAGTGTATCAATATGTACCTACGTAATTATATTGCATTGTACCTGCAATATTTATTTAAAGAAAAATTAAAGATGTCTAAAATTGTACATAATGACATTGCACTGATTAATGGTTATTAAAAATATTGTGGTGCTTATTACAAATGTATCTAGAGAGATCCTTCATTTAAAATCTGCATGACACGCTGCGCTTTTTAAAATGCATAACATGACTTCTATGTTTTTTTTTTCTGTAAAATAATAAATATGCACCGTGGTTACATATTTCAGATAACTAGTAGTCGACCAGTGCTCGAAATTCGACCAATACTAATTTAGATTACCTATAAGTTTGGCTGAGCGAGTGCTATTTTACAATTTTCTTTCCAAAACAATGACATGGACACGTCCATTTTTAAATGTTGATATTATGTATAAAGTTTTTTCTATTATTATTTAAAAAAAAAACATAATTAATCAGCTATTCTCAATTTGACATGTTTAAAAATATTGTGAAATGAAATATTTAATAAAATAACGCGGCATACTTTGTCGATTAAAAATAATATTGTTTAAACAAAAACTGAGTTAAGTAGTGTAAATCTATCAATGATTTGGGTTATGTCACACTACTTTTTGTCAACCAACACCGACACTGACGACATCTGGTGATAAAACGTCGTCGTAAATCTTTGTTATTTCGGCATTCCATCCGTTCAAATTGGAATTCAGGGACGATGCGTTGTCTATGATTTCTGACGCTTTCAAATATTAATTCAATAGTTGCACAAATTAAGACCTTGTTAAATTGATAGATCCCAAGCACACAACATAACAGATTCTCTCAGATCTGATTCAAATTAACGGAACTCTGTGTGAGAGAATTTCCCTCGAGTTCGGAATTCTGATAGGTTGAAGAACAGCGTTCTCCTCGGCATCCTTCATATTCTTGGCAGTTCCTCTAAAACTGATAACATCAGCAGCAGAGCCAATAAGAGATGGAGGAATATTAAGACATACGCTTCTCAAAAACAGCAAAATCTGTTCAAAGAGAGTAGGTATACTCACTAGTACTAACAGATGATGAATTACCTTACCTTACCAGTCGTCGTCCTCATTGCTGAGGGTCGTGGCCATCATGAACTCTCTCTCGCACCATTGCTCTCCAGGATGTTCTGTCCGCCGCCAGATGCACGGCTCTATGAAGTGTCGTCGCGTGTATATTTTGTTTTATTTGGTCGGTCCAGCGCATCGGCGATCTGCCCCGTGGTCTTGTACCTGGCGCTCTTCCAACCATTATCAGCTTTTCAAGGCTGTCCTCCCCTCTACGTGCTATATGATAGTAGATGATGAATTAAAGCAATTTAAATTATTCACGCTGTCTATTTTTTTATCTTTTTAATTTCAGAAAGGCAAATAACAATGCTACCAAAATAATGGAACAGTTCAATATATACACAAATAAATCATAGATATCTGCAAAATATCTATAATGTATATTTCCTCCGAAATCGAAATAATGTTGTTAGAAAATGATGGCAACCCTGCACCTGTCAAATGCACATTTCTCTCGCTTTCCTTATAGTACAACAGGTACATTATAGTAGGTAGGAACCCAGCGTTTCAAACAACACGTGCAACAAATTTAGGACTTCGTTCCCACAAATCATGTTATCTGTAAATGCGCGGTTGCATTGGTAGCACTGCTCGACCCGCAACAACTTCCCTCCGAAACGTTTTATATTGCTTTTGTGTTGCCCCGCTCCTAAATTCGTGTATGAACTTCCTAACCTAACCTGCATTCGTAAGAGCTTTGTTCTGCTTTATCCTTTCTCTTACAAATTTGAATTTCCCGTTTGTCTCGACGTGTTTTCGAAATATACCTGCCTGCATTCATAGATTATCTAGTATCTGAATCATGCTGTTCTATAGTTTTAAATAAGCGGAAAACATCCCTGGCTTGAAATGTAACTATATTCATTTTCATTCGTATCAAAAGTTTCCTGTTGGCCACAAGTAGAAATTTAGTTGGCACGGTTGATCACGTGTAAAATGAGTTACTTAAGCGTTTCCCGGTAGGGTTGGGCAGAGTTCGTCAAACTTCATTCAACACCATAATGTTCTTCCTTCATTCTCTTGTATTCCTCATACCCCTGACTTAGTCTTCATTAAAACTGTTAAGGCTATGAGCGGTCCACGTTTTTCTAGGTCGGCCACATCTCCGTGCACCCACTCTTTCAGATTTATCAATACATTTTGTCATTCTCTCAACATACCCAAATCATCTTTCATTCTAGTTGACTACATTGACCCCACATTATTTTCCAATATTTTCATTCCTCAACTTATCAATCAGTCTTGTTCCTGCGCAAATATCTCATTTCTATAGCATTTTTGAACCAACCACAAAGTTAGTATAAAAACTGTCATGCACTTTGCAAAATTAAATTATTCACCTGTGTTTTATTTCATTTCATTAATTGAGCACGTTTTTAATTAATTTATTTTTTTTCATTTTCAATTGTCTTATTCCCAGCGGGGACATAAATTTGGATTAATCGGCTCAAAGAGCTTAAAGATTGTTTGTGTACGTGGAGCGCAGTGTTGCCAGAATATTATTATATTTGTTTTTTTTTATGTTTAAAAAATCACTTTGTGGGTTTTGTGCGGTGGAATTAGCTGTGGGTAATTGGACCACCTTTTATTGTTGTGTCGTAAGTGGCTTATCTCGTCCGCTTCTATTTTATACTCATATGTTAAAAAGTTTCATAATCTCCCTACTTATATGGGATATTCCAAATTATAGCTCGGATATTTCAAAGCGCACACTTGCACATACGGCAATTTGCGCACAAAAATATATAAATACATAGTTTAATAGGTTTTTGTGCTCTTATTTTTGGCTTATTCACGCATTTTATAAAAGGAACTGCATAAATTCTTCGGAGATTACGCTCTTGATTTCAAGATCAAGTGATACGCAATAATTTTCACAACGGCCGTGGGTTTTTTTTTTTTTACTTTGGTAAACGTTGTCAAAAAAATCACATGAATATTCTTAATAGTATGTTGATGTCTCAAATAAGTAAATTAAGCTGTCCAAGGTATTAATATCCCGTTAGTAGTTCGGACCTTCCAAATTTTGAACATAACCAAGTTTAAGAATAAAGAAAACATGGAGATGGAGAAAATAAAATACAAAAAGGTAGAACTTGCGCGGTGTTAGAATTTCCCAGCACGTGTAAATGGAACCAATGAAAAATAATGTGAATGTTTTGATTCATGAAACGTTTTAAAAAATTCCGGAGTACAGGGTTTGTGAAAGAAGGATGTGGAGAACAGGAAAAAGGGAAGAACTGTTCTGAACTGGTTTTAATTTAGACTAAAAAAACGCGCAAGAAAAACTAGTGCCGATACCTTTCTCTGATGCTCTGAATATGGTCCATGACCATGACCGACTAGTATCTTCAAGGATGAAATTCTTAGTACCAAATGCACGGTTAAGAGTTGTCAGCAATTATTGTAGGATCAAAAAATGATTTCGTCATTTTCGTTTACGAAATCGTAAAGTTACACGAAAGTGCGGTGTATTCTTATGCGAAGTGTGCGCAAATTAGCACTTAAATTTTTATAGGTGTTTTATTGCCATCATTATTACTGGAACAAATAAACCCACAACACTTGCTTTTGTTCCATATACCTACATAATTCTACATTTCGTTTCTACCTGGACTGCGCGTTCCTCCATTGGTATCATTAGCGAGGGCATTATTACATTTTGTTACCCTCAAAATCAATAAAATTATACGACTTCGTTGCTACATTTTCTACCCCACGTCTATAAAAGGATTGCAACATTCGTAACAGAATATTTTTATTAAACTTTGATGTATTCATCTGTCGAATAAACAAAATCCGATAACTTATCAATAATATCTTATTCTCGGAAAGTTGGGGAATGAAGGTTATTTTTTTCTGTGGTCCTACCGAGAAAATTTGGGTTTTTAAATTTAAAAAGCAGCTTTGATTTGGTATGGTTTAAAATTTTAAAATTGTAGAAGACAAATTCACTTTTTTTATTACACCACACCCCTTGTATTAGCTTAAATGAAATTTGTGTGTCTATGTTCAGAGCTATCTAGGTAACCTGACACTTGAGTTGGTACGGTAATATTTTTTATTTCATAACACACGTGCACTCATTTGAAAAATAAGTCGATAGGTATTGAAATGTATAAAAGTATGTCGATTCGTAAAAAAAAACTGAACCATTTAGATATTCTTCGTAACATATTCCGAAAGAATTGTGTATATAATATTATGTCTTATTTATATGCTTTCAGATATTTTTTGACATTCGACCAAAGACATTATGTATGAATATGTACCTACATAATATTTAATTTATTTATTTATTTATTTGTAGTTTCTGAGATTTACACCCGTCAAAGTATTGGGAAACATTTGCTGCCTATGGCTAAGTTTATCACAACGTTCCAAATATTTATGAATTGTTATGTCCTATTTGAGAGGTAGATCTTAACAATTAAATGCTGTCATTAAATTAATTAGTGTTCGATTTTAAAAGATAGGTAGTTTGTGTTCTTTACAAATTTGAACCATTACGGGCATACGACCGCCTTCTCCCGCTGCTTTAAAGGCTGCCTTATGTGTATATAGGTTGAGAACATTTTGGCCAGATTTAAAGTGTCGTCTGTTTTTGGGAACATTCTGCTATTCGAGATCTAATCAAACTATGTTTGTATAGAATAATGGATATATTTTTATTATAGGAATGAGCTACCCAGGGTGAGAAGCTAGTAGAGAGATAATACAAACAAAGTTAGACAATCACACGAGGTCGTGGCCTAATAAATCCCTTGAACCCTCTTCACCGCGTGTCAGTAGGACTGTCTGTCTGTTACTCTGCTCTGCCCTGCGCTCCTCATCCAAACAAATTCGGTTCATAAATTATTTTGTCCCGGTGCATCTCTCTATTGTTCCTCTCCCATTGTTTTCTTGGCTTTGGTATTTCTTACACGTTTTCAACACGTAACTTCCCGACTATA
Source organism: Mystacides longicornis (assembly GCA_963576905.1). Lineage (NCBI taxonomy): Eukaryota > Metazoa > Arthropoda > Insecta > Trichoptera > Leptoceridae > Mystacides > Mystacides longicornis. The sequence goes on along the minus strand of OY756425.1, from coordinate 11,267,602 downwards.
CTCCGGGACTATCTTATACCGCTTCACTACTTGCCAGATAGTTTATTTTGAAAATAAACCGATGTATGTTAATACGGAAAGTTTTATGATCTTTCCTGTTTTTGGCATGAAATCCTAGGTAGTAATACTTTCCAAATAAAATAAACAGAGATCTTCATGAACAACAACTGACTCCCTTAAATCGCATTAGGTACACATAGGCTGGGCCGTTCTTGTATGGAAGTTAAAAAAGTGCTTCTAATCTTAATGTAATAGTGATAATTTGTTGCCTTATGATGTATTATAACTATCTACAAAATTTCAGGACAAAAAAATAAGATCTTCTGTCTCCGAATCGACTTTGAAGTTTTGTATGGGACGAAAATATCCCATACTAACTGACATTTTTATAATAATCATGTAAAATGATTACGGCCTTGTTTTTTTATTCATTTTTTTTATTATACCTCAGATAATTTAAGTACATACTTCTATTTATTTAATTACACAAAAATAATAAATAAAACTTTTAATTTTTTTATGTAATGTAAGTATATGAAATTATGTTATTTTGCTGTGATTGTTTTTGATAAATTGGCTTTGATATATTTTTTACTCGTTGCTTTCTAAGCTTTTATATAATCTTCTCTTGAAGAATTTCTTCGAATAGTTGGCGAGGCTTCTTTGACAATTTCACAGATTGTCAAACTCCTTGGATATGTCAAGAAAAATTCAGGAAACTGTATTTATTCATCTTCGCCATTGTATGTAATGAATGCCGTAAGATCTTCGTTGGATACTTGTCGATTGGTGTTTCTGTTACATTTTGCTGTCTGTCTATTACGTAGTTCTTGTAAAAGATGCTTCAAAATTTACTTTCGGTACTCCAAGGATCAAAGGTGCGTGTTTTCGGGTAATTCGAGCTTTCACTATCCGGCGAGCGGTTCATTCTCTTACTACATACTGTATTTTGAGCGAAATAGCTTTTTATTTTAGTACCTAATTACAGTTTATATAACAGTTTTGATCATCTGATAAATATATGGATAAGAAATTAAACTTCCATAGGTAACGGGAACAGTCACAAGGTAAGTTGGTGCACAAACATTAAAAATAAAGATAAGTTAAGGTCATCAAAATTTCTGAAAGAAACGCAGTCGCAGAATCCTATTAGCTTAGTTTAGCGATCTAACATGGAACATTTTTCCTGGAGCTCAGTTGCCTAAATCATTAAAAAATGTTCCTGTTGGTATGACTGTGCCAATTTATAATAAATATAATTGATCTTTTCGTAGATTATGAAATGATAAAAGAGTAGATTTTGTTGTAATCACCTGGAACACAATATCAATTATTTTTTTCCAGTTGTTTTCCAATTTGGTCAGAATGCGTATGATGATTTGAGAAAGCACTATCAACATATTATGTACTTATATTTCTAGGTTACCGGCGACTCATTCAATTAGGATTACTGGTGGTTTGCAATAAGCAAACAATTCATTCTAATTGTGTTATTAGTCTTTTCTCCTGCAAACTAATTATTCAATCATGTTTTCCGATATTTACCTACACTTATTTTTCATCAGATCAGACGACAAGTAAAAGATCAAATGAAATATTGCTTTTTGGAAAGAAATCTGTAATCGATCTCTCTATCGGTTTCGGTTTTCCAAATTTTCCATCAATTTAGAATCAGTTTCCTTTAACACTCTCTTATTTATTGTTCGTCTGTATTTTTTGACTACTTTTTCTAATCACTTGCCTATAACTTTTGATTTAGGGCCATCAAAATACAATACTGGTATTTTTAACCCTTTTCTCATTTCATGAGATTCTCTCTGGTTTTTCGCGGCGCTCTTTATACTTTGTTTCTATCTAAAATTGCTTTATATCATACAGGACTGATTATTCCGTCATTTTTATGAGATACAATCTTAAAAAATATTAAGTTAAAGATATTTTTAATTTATTTATACCTGCTTCAAAATACGATAAATTTTACATTTTTTTGAAATTTTGAGCTCAATTCGGAGACAGAAGATATCTTTCAAATCGAAAAATATTTTGCATACCTATTATGAACAGCATTTAGCACTAAAGTATAACTATTACGTTAGCAATAATGGAAGAAACGCAAATCGGCCCGGCCTAACACAATCAGCCACGTGGAAATTGTTCTCGCGGAAAACATCCTATAATATAAAAGAATCAAAGCTATAGAAAGAACTCATCAGTTTACAATGTAAAATTATGAAATTATTATTATTACAAAAGATTGATAGTCTAGCAGTTTAGTCGCCGACTTTCGGTCGTGTTTCCGATCTCATTTGCAACACACAAACTTAAATAAATGTGAAAGATGCCCTAACTGTCAAAAGGGTGAGCCTAAATTCTTGATGAAAAATTCTTTTATTTATTCGCCACTTAAATAAATGTGAAAGATGTCCTATCTGTCAAAAATATGAGCCTAAATTCTTGATGAAAAATGGTTTAATTAATATATGCTTGGGTAACAATGACACGTAAAGTACAACAAATGTCTATAACAATTTTATTTTAACTAAAAAAATCGATTAATTTATTTTTACGTCATTAAAATGCACGTTGTTATTTTTTCAGATACGTGTTTTTAAGTAAATTATGCGCATAAATTAAATTATTCTCATTTCTGTGGATGTGGACGTTATGACAGCCATAGGATATTTTGAAATTCGAACAATAATATAAAATTTTATACGACTTTTTCGAATGCGTGTAGCGTGATAATTTCAGCTAGTCATTGCAGTCTATTGCAATATAAATCATGTAAAAAAATGTAATGCATCCGATAGGATTGGACCTATGTTCCAAGATCTTGAAGTTGAGATACGCTATTTGCAATTTTTCTTAAAAGGTTCGCATTTAGAAACTCCAGATAGGAGACCAGGACGATCATCAGCCACATGGTTGTCGACCACCAGGGGGAACCTTGAGAAAAGAGAAATGAGATGTTTGACGAAGAAGGATTAAGAAGGCAAACCCCAAATGACGGAATAAGACGAGGACGAAGAAGCACCATATTAATCATCTTCCGAATGGGTGCACGCTTCTTCCAAACGCATAACATTCCGCATACATGCCCTTCTATTCCTTTTGCTCCTGACTTGGCCCTCCTGTAAGACGACACCGATATGGTCCGACCATGTCATTCGAGGCCTCGTCTGCGTGCACCCATTCTTTCAGATTTATATAATATCCTTTTAGTCATTCTCTCCTCGTTCATTCTCTCTACATGCCCAAACCGCCTTAATTTATTCACGTTCATTCTAGTCACTACGCTAACATCTATTCCACATTCTTTTCTAATATTATCATTCCTCACCTTATCAATCAGTATCTTTTCGCATATCCTACGCAGTGATCTCATTTCCACAGCATTTATTCCAATTTCCGGATTGTTCGTCCATGTCATGAATGATATCAGGATTGCATCGTGAATCGACTGTAGTGTTTTAATAATGCTCAAATTTTTTTTTACTTCCAGATTAATTTAAATAATTTTTCATCATTGCATAATCGGCTCGCCCCAACTTTTAGATGTTGAAGCTATTTTTAAATAAACGCATCGTTCAGAATACAATTTCATATTATTTTGTTGCTTGCAGTACTAGAAAAATAGGGAGGCTATCAGTATATTGAATCTACCAGGTGCTCGTTCAGCGCGCAGAATATTTTCATGACCCATATTTTCATAAGCCAATTCCATATTTGAGAGGTATTGCCGTGGTATAGGACATAAGTGAATTGAATGCTGGGGGTGGAATAGAATAAGCTCACTCCATGCACAACAAGCCCATTGGGAAGAAAGTAAATATCCATAAAAATGAAATATTTAAATATATATATATATATATATATTTGGTCGCTTATATTACTGACAAACGACCAATTATAAATGTTTTATGTAAGTATTTAAATCGGCTGAATATTGTAGGTACTTTATTCCTTTGTATCTTCTCCAGTCGGTCCATCGTGACCGCCATTCCTTCGTAGGTAATCGATACAAAAGATTCAGTGCGGTATTATACGGTATTTTAAAATTGATTAAATAAAGAAAATATTGAAACTATCTTGATGGTAACAAAGATACTATATAGAAGAAAATGAAACCTTAAAATCTTACCTTTAGGGGTTTAAATGTAAAAGAAAACTGTATATTTTACAAATTTACTCCCTTTAAACAGAACTAATATATCTACAAACTAATGAATAACAATAATTTACTCATGAGTTATGTTATGATGTTTGATTTTAAATGGTATAAACAAACCACTACGTCTTCTTCTGTTATTTCGAAGGCTGGCTTAGTGTGATCACTTTGCGTTAACAACGTTTTCCATTAGGTGGTAGGTAATGTTTAAATCCCCGAAACTCCTCATATTCATGAGACTGAAAAATGGACAGAAGAATCTAGACATACATTAGAACGCTAGGTCTCATTAAACTGTTTATACGATAAAACTATTTATAAAATAAAATGACGTTTTATAGCTCAACAATTTTATATTATGACGTTTTTATTGTGAACCTATTCGTTTTGAACACGTTTGAAATCCAGGGTTTATCGAGGGTTTATTATCATTATCGTTATTTCACACAAATATGAGTCATGTATATTTTAGTGCATGCAAAAATAAGATATAAGTGAAAATTAGATTCAAAATAATTAAGAGTTTCATCTTAAATTTTATTTTTGCTTGAATTTGCTTGCACTCAAATTTACACACGGCTCATGTTGTTTAGTGTTTGACGATTTTATAATAGAGATAAAAGTTGGAAATTATTGAGAGCAACCAAATTTAAAGACTGCGACTGCTGTCATTAACGATTTTATAATACCTAATGCTTGATGGCTTTTAATAATAATATATATTATGTAGCTATGTGTATGTGTGAAGATATTATATTTTCTCGGTTCCATTATTTGGTACATGCACCCTGATATCCCTGGCACATGTGCCCATCAACCTACCTACATATTGTAATGGCTGCATCGCCAGGAACGACTCTTAACCTAAACCAGACCCTCTAACCTAAGCAGGTACCAGGATATTAATAATAATAATATTAGTAGGTAGACGTCTAGGATTTTAGGAGGTGCTTATCCCAGATATTAAATCATGGGTACCAACTTTAGGAGCTGAATCTTATTATAGGTAGGCACACCCAACCGAACTTATAATAATGAATAATGGAGAGAAACCGTTGAATTTTGAAATGATTGAATGAGATACAATCTATAAGGAAGCGGTTGAACGAACTTATATCTACTTAAAATTTATCTGTGGGCCTTCGCCATTTTGACGCGTGAATTTATAGATAATATTAAACACCATTAATTTCTCTTATCTTTGCAAATAACAGTAGGATTGAAATTTCGAATTATATTTAAAAAATTCATAGGAACATGTAGAAATTGTTTATGAACATGACGAGAGAAAATAATTCTGGAACTTATATGACGCTAGAACGGTGAAAATTAAATTTTGTTTGAAAGGTCAGTGACAGTAACCCTTTTAGAAATCCAGTAGGCCCTCTCAAAATATGGGGATGATATTTGAAAAATACAAACGCTTAAGAAACAGTAAAGAATAATCAATGTAATTAAAACAAATCTCCCTCTTTGAACCCACTTAGGAGTATAGGGATGCAATAAGAGCTACTCGTCATCCTACTGCTCTCAATCTCACGCAGGATAGTTTATACACAAGACTAAATTAGTTGAGCTAAAGTTTATTAACTTCCTTATTCCGATGACGTAATAATAGCTAATACTAAAACTTGGCTTCCACATTCCTCGCCTCTGCAAGTCCTTGGCTCCAGCTCCGTATCCCTAGAAGCCTATCAACAGACAATACCGAAATTCATTAAAAAATAACTCTGAAATCTGTGGACAAACAGTTAACTTTGATTATAGTATGATCACTATCTCACGTATAATAATTCTATCTTACATAATATTTTTAAGAGACACATTCACATTTTCGTTTATATTTCTTTACTAGCTTTCCCGACAGACGTGTTCCTAACTATGAATATTGAATTCGAATTTGTATGGTGATGAATTGATTATTTATTTAAGCTGTTATAGCTTTCGCCTTTGAGATGAGTGATGACAACACAAACAATACAATAAGACAAAAATTTGACATCATCATTTGAACAATGTAATTCCGACCGGCTCGTCTGTTTTAAACCATGTATATTCCATCCGCCGTTCTGTCAATCGCACCAACTCTCTAACAATTGACAGTTTCTGTCAAAATGTCAAAATTGGAATAAAAATTATATGGTAAAAAGTACTAATAAGGTTGCCTACGTAGAGTTTTCTTTGATTTTCTAATTTTTCACGCAACTTTCTTATTTTTTTCTTTCATAAAAACCTTCTCCTGATAAAAGCCAACACGACAAAAAAAAGAATTAGCGAAACGGGTCCAGCCGTTTAGGCGTGATGCGATGACCACGGAAAATAGCTCTCCATTTTTATATATAAGATTTACAGCATTACACCATTATCAAAGACTTGACCACATCGTAATAGATAGATATACGTTGATAGATAAAAAAAAATCATTCACCTGCCTTTACCTGGACCCAGTTAAATAGGGTTAAAATCACCTCTAGATAACATTATAGGCTACGTGATCGGGTGCATTGCCGGAAAAAAAGAAGAAGAAGAGTTACTAGATCCTCAATTAGTTGCTCAACGATATCCCAACTAGTAAGTGATGATATTTGCTTGTTTTTCCCTTACATAAGTTTCTCCGGGCTAAAACAAAAGACTATAAACTAGTTAAATCCACTCGTTCATCCTCTTCTAAACTACATTCTTATCCGTTTTAACACTTTTCCTTTAAATCTCTACCTCCGATAATTTCCATTTTCCTACAAGCGATAAAACACGAGAATTTCTATTTACTTATCTTCAAAGGTGACCTACATTCTAAAGTGTGGCATATTTTTAAAAAAGAAAGTAAGAAGGGAATCAAAATGTAAAGAATAAAGAGACAATTCCGCACCTACCCAACTGATACAGAGGAGATTGTCTAGTGTGAGAAGTAATGGAAGAAAGTACATTCTCAGTCTTCTCTCACTCATATAATATTATATTTTCTTCTCAAATTGAATTATGAATGAAGTAGTATTAATGATGGCCTTTATTAATTGTGACTGGTAATTTACTAAAACGTAGCGTAGGTAACCTTCTTTGTGCTTTTGACATTATAAACCATTCTATATTTCGAATTTTAATTGACAATTGACAAACCGTCCGTTGATTACTATATAGTTGGTGCTGAGGTTTTTAGAACGTTACGTGTAAACATAGTTTAAAACAGGTGCATCGCTCGGATGTTCGTAGTAAAAGCAGGAAAACGTCTGATGTGCGGACGTAGGAGTATGAAATTTCACACACATATTATTATAGTTTATGAAGGGAGTGGCGGATACTATTTTTTTTTTTAAATTATGCATTAAATATAATTCAATCAATGAAAAAACATTACAAACACTGCTGTAACACTTTCACAGACTACTTATAAAGATCATCAACTTCATAGAAACAAATGTAAAATGAAAAGCGCCTCATAATGGTCCCAGAGAGCTTTTTGAAGGCGGTATATTCAAACGGAAGGTGGAGAGGTAAATGGCGAGATATTCTAAGTCGTTGTATGCCCCAAATTCTGTATAATAATTTAAATAAATTATGGTCGAATTTCGAGAACTGGACGACCACTCAATAGATATTCGATTTTAAAATAGTAAACTTTTCAGATTTGAACCTCTACCTACTTCCGATCACCTTCTGTTGCTCTTTCAAATAATGGCTTGGTGTGCTTATTTTGTCTTAACAACGTTCGCCATTTATGTAATCAAATTCGTCGAATCTCAGAAGTTCCAATTACCTATGGGAAAAAATATAAAACATAAATATCTATATAAATTATTGAACCTTCAGTTTCTTAATAAAATTATGCTTTATCATACGTACCAGACGCTACATGATTAAAATTTCTCTCAAATCATCCAGCGTCACTTTGATGAACTAAAACGTGTTCAGATTTCTCATTTGACACTTCCTTCTTAATTTCATCACATTCGTGTTTATTTTTTCTACCTGGCAACCCATTGTCGAATAAAATTCAAACTGTATTCTAAAGTTTGTCTATTGTTCAAATCTAATAAAAAAACTTTAGTAAATCGCTATGGTACCACGGTCTGTAATACCTCTAAAGTACAATAAACCCACGTTTTCAAGTTTGAGGTCAATACATTATCAAGACATCACAAAGGGACAGTCTTGTGTGTTGGAATAAATACATTAGAGTAATAAATCTTATGAAGATTTTAGAGTTGAGAAGACCCAATATGTATCACAGTAAGTACCAAAATAGTCACATAAAAGTATTACTTAAATGTTTGGGAACAATTCGAACGCTAAATGTAAATAATATTGTTATAGAATCGCGTCTAGTGGATAGCATTAATTAGTGGTTTCTCGTATATAAATCATCATAGACAGGACTAGCGAAATGCAAGCTTTTATGGTAAGGTAAAGAAAAAACGTCACTGGTTCCTGCTAAAATAGATTCTAGATAGAGTAGAAGAAGAAGACAGTTGTCTCCCTGGTTCCACCGTATTATAGTAGATTTTTTTGGGTTATTTTAATCATAATAATGGTCGTGTATCATATTTTATTTTTATTTTATTTTAAGTCTTTATCTAAATATATACGATATTTATGTGATACTTTTATCTCATGGGATTATGCTTGTATTCATAAATTAAATCACTGCTATTTTTATTCAATCATACTATCTGTTATATTTTGATCAACGTATACTTATCTGTTTTTCTTTTTTTTTGTTGCAGGTTTGTGCATTATTCTTAATTGGAAAGAGACAGTCTGAACAGGTGCATGTACTCGACTGCTTTTTCTCAAGCGTATGTATACTTATTATCCAATCAAATTTACGAGTGATCAAACATATTTGACGATTTGGCGAAGTTGGACTAATTTAAAAGAAAAAAATATACTTACTATTTAAAATGGACCCTTGATATTTGTAACAACCCTTAGGAAGCTAGTACGATTATGTTTACATAATTTCATTGCAAAAGTAAGGTTACAAAATTATAGTCGAGTTGTCACCTAAGTCAGATGCAACACAATGGCTGCCGCGCTAAGGGTTCAGCGTGACCATCAACTATCTATTTTATATCGGAATTTGAAACAACATTGCGCAAATCACGTGGGAGATACCATCAAAATATTGTGGCAGCTGTTTTATTTTACTAAATTGTGGAAACACTAATTATTATCATTTTGCAATAGGTACAATAATTACAATCTTTGCTATTAATGTTTGGCTAACAACTTTCACCCTATATCCAAAACTTACTCAACGAGCTACCATTTTTCTTGAGAAGAACTGTTATTATGAAACTGTTAAATTTCACAGTTCGTCCCACACTCATTCTATTTGCCATCCATCTTGATCCATTTTTACGTTGAGGGATGGTCGGTGGTTATATTATTTCACCAGTGATATGGATACCACATATTGGGTATAAGGGATGTGACAAGGGACCCATAACTGACGTTTGACTTATTATATCTATCACCCCCGTACATAGGGTGAAATGGCCCGGGGTCAAGAGGAATTATTATTATCATCATCTTTAATGACGTATAGAGTTACGAGATACCTTTTTATCTAAACCTCAATGAAATATGATGACTATTTTTTATCGACAGTGTTGATACGGGATCCAATTTCTGTTGATAATAAAAAAGAAAGAAAAAATCTACTTGTCTATAGTATGAAATAATTCTATTTTGTAGTCTTTAGAGGATTTTTGTTAAACCGGGATTGTGTGTACTTTTTTCTCATTTTAACACCAATATCCAAGATACCCACATTAAATTTAATTTCTTATGTAGTTCGATAAGTTCATAATTATATTGTCAAAACCTAGCATTTTACACATAAGTAGGTAAACTATACCTGTTTCATATTATGTTTCAAAACCTGTGCTCAACAAAACGTTTATTACCGGAAGATATAAACAATACGTAAACATGATTCACTCACTTAAAATATATAAGAAAAACAATTAAAATAATATATTTTTTAAATGATAAATTTTAAAACTTTTATCGTCATCAAGAGATGGCGGTAGTGTCGTTTGAAACTCACATGTGCTACGTGTTAGCGAATTGATATAGGTACCACGATACCACTGGTCGTTCTTCCTTGTCTTGGGGAGCATAGTGTCCGAGGATCGTTTAGTGAGGGCACTGATGCTGACACCCTAATAAACTACCGCGCCCGTGCCCCCTTGAGGGGTCGAGTGCAATTTTTGGAAACCCCCTTACTTTACGGGGGTTACAGAAGAGATACAAAAATAATGTTTGATGCATCTAATTCTAGGATACCAGTTTGTTTTTGGTATCCTAACGTCAACAAACTGACCTCGGTAGCCTAGTTGTACTAGCGTGGACTTCAGATCCGTGGTCCCGGGTTCGTTTCCCGGTCGGGTCGGAGTTTTTCCAAGTGTTTTTTCACTTGAAATTTCTACCCGGGGTTGGCCTGTCTCAGATTGGATGGGACCGGTTGACTGAAAAAGATTGCCTCAGGCAATAAGTTCCGCCGGCTATACTGACACCTTTGTATAGAAAAGTGTTATATTATTATTAGGTCAGAGTTGTCATATCTACCGATTTTGGACCAATTCTACTTACAGACTTCAGGCAGGAATCTTCCTATTTTGTCCATTTTTAGTTCCTCATATGAAAATAAAGTTTGTATTACCTTTTTTAGCGTATCTTCATCGGATACCAAAATCTCGAAATGACCTTTATTTTACTTTCATGTTTCGGATACCAAATTTTTGGTACGCCATTTTTTATAGTCCTTTCTGGATACTAAGAACCAATCTACCTTTTTTGGCAGTTCTATTTGTTTTTTTTTTAATTCGGTTGGCAACACTTACGCTGGTACCCATCGCTGTCCAAACCATCTACGTATGATTAATATAGCCTATAGTTTTGTGCTGGCTTTCGTTCAAGCTTTGCTTTTCTGAGAAACGAATATGTAACAACTAATGACTACAACAATTCGTTATTAATGTTCGATTTTTAAATGGAACATACCACTACGGGCTTACGACCGTCTTCTACTGTTATTTCCAAGGCTGGCTTAGTGTGATCACTTTACGTTAACAACGTTCGCCATTAGGTGGTAATGTTTAAGTCTCCGAAACTCCTAATCATGAGAATTCTCGACATGTTCAACATGTCGAAAAATCTCATGTATACCACGTAGATATTACATAATAATTAATGAAATATAGAGATAAAAGTTGGAAATTATTGAGAACAAGAGAGGAACCAAATTTAAAAACTGCGACTGCTGTCATGTATTTGGCGCCAGGATATTCTGTGAAAGATGTCACAAGTTTTTCTCTATTAGTTCCAAAACTGTTGGTTAATTAATTATTCTAACGGCGTTCGTTACCCATAATTTTTCTTCTATAGAGACTTTTGAAAGCATTGGATCTCTTTATCCGTCAGTGCGTCTAAATCCTACAATCGTTCTTCAATTTGTGCACTCGTCAATCGAGAGTTTGAGGCATCCTTCCATTTTATATTGTATTGGTCAATGAAAGGTATAGTAATGTGAACAAAATCACATGGAACTGTATCATTTAAGCCCCGAAGACAAGAAGTAATGAATCATCATTTCGAAATAATTGTATATTTTTTTGGGTCAGAAACGCTTCAACATTCAATAATGTTAAACCAATACGGACCTAAGACATTGTTATTAATTATACCGAAAGACAATATAAAACTAAAAGTGTACATTTGAATATTACGTAGACCAAGGTGTGTCTATGTTGAATATTATCAATCGGAAATTGCTTCATATTCACTGGGTAGACTACATAATATCATAATGGATTGTTGTATTAGTTTCTTAATTTTCGTTTACTTCAACCGTCTTTCGTATATCTCGACATATTCCTGTTTTACTTAAATCTCACTCTTTCAATGTAGCCAAAATCCAGGTAACACCACAGTCCATTTACTTTCTCATATGGAGCGTAATAGATAAACTGCACACTTGCATAGGTAATAAGGAAATTTTAATTTATTTCTTTTTTATAGGCAGACTTACAGACTTTTATATTGTTTTATTTGATAATAAATTAATAATAATTCATTTATTTGTTGAATGGTTTTTGTATTTTTTTGTGTATCTTACGTTTTGAAACACAGATGCATTATTACAATTTTTATAGAATCTCCAGCGCTTACGTCTAAATCATGCTTTCATTTCGAGATTCATTATAAATAAAGTCTTCGAAAATACTCGAAATTCCGTAAAAATTTGTGAATCCATCATTATAAATTCATTTTTGATCCAAAATCATCACACAACGTGAGAAATTTAAGATGGCGAATTATGTGTTTGTACATCTCCAATAAATCACCACATGACATGTCACCTCGACATGTTTGATCCCAATTCAATAAATCCATCAAACTTTGATATATGACGCCTGTGAAGGGCCATTAGCCACGTCACTAACATTGTTAGGAATTTATTGGAATTACACCCGCTTAAACATTCATTTAAATGCCTACTTTATTTTTTTTTTTTTTATTTCTTATAAATACAAGACCACAATCACTCGAGTCCGGGTGGAGGTCTATAATAAAAAAATGCCTACTTACCTACCTGTAAATACCTATATTTTATTTTTCAGCATTTTTGATTTTTATTAGGTAAACTAATCAAACTACATATCTAAATTATAAAAAGAAAGTCGGGTTTGTTCGAAAACTTATACTAGAGCTGAAGAGATTTGTATGATGCTTGGTTTATTGAATTCTTTTCCGCTCCAGATAACAGAATAATTAATAAAACATCGAAAAAGGGATAGAAAATAATATAATATTAAAGTTAGTATGGAACCGATTTACTGACAACAACGCCATCTATGAAAAATTCCATAACACAATCTTAATTTACTTGACAACTATTGAGTTTAAAAACATTTGTACGCCGATTTTTGATAGAATATTCTTTCAAACATACCTTTTTTTAAACGTACCAAGTTTTTTATAAATTACAAGACAATGCAAAATTAAGGACTTCAGGACATTGTCCTGTAGTCTGTCGGGAAAGTTAGTTATAGTAAATAACACTTCAATACATTGATGTCAGTATAGCTGAGGTGTCAAAATAACATGAATTTAAGTAGGTATAAGATTATCGAAATTGGTCAGTTCATTCTCATGAGATAGCTTAAAAAGACATCACAAAATACCTATCATAATAAGTTTCTTATGATGTTTTTTTAAGTAAGCTAATAAAGCCGTAGAAAGATAAAAAAAAACGTTTCATTCTAAATTTTAATGAATAGGTACGTAATTCTCTTCTTAGTTCTTTTTCATGTACCGACCTCAGTAGCCTAATGGTATAGGCGTAGACTTCCGATCACGAGGTCCAGGGTTCGATTCCCGGTCAGGACAGAGTTTTTTTGCTTCTTCGATAGTTTATGATACATATTATTTTTCTATGTAAAGGCGGCATAGATAAGTTACATCGTACAGGTTGTCTGTCTATCAACAGGAATACTCTATTCATGACATTAGTATTCCCATGATTGCGTGCCGACTCCATGGGAGAACTTGTTCTAACCTGTCTTGGAGCTGATCACGGTACCTACCTTCAGCCCACAACACAATCATGATATCTGTCAAGAACGTATTTTATCTACCAAATGACGTAATTATCTACCTAAACGTATTCTACATACTAAAGTAACTTCTGTGATTTAAAACTCTGAAATAAAATGTACTTACCTATCGATGTTCTTTATCTTTATGATATTGTCCGAATAGCAGCGTATTAGGTATAATCGAAATTTGAAAACTTCAACTACACCTAACTCCTATTTAAATTTGAGTATCTTTTGAATTGAGAGTATCTTCAATAAATAATCTTATGAAGTCAAGCGAGATGGGTATCGATATATTATTATAATAGGTATAGGTTCTTATTGATTATTGATAAACAATTCCCACTCACCCACGGTGTCATGCTACGTTTTCGATAAGGTAATAATTTAAATCAAACATTATAAGCATTGGTACTCATTTAAAAGATCCACTTAGGCTAGGATCACAAGTAGGCATCATAATTTTTCCAAAAAAAATATATAATGAATTAAAATACTTTTTAAGAATAGTGTTTGCTTATCATTGCGTTACATTTTATAATGCAAGTATCAAAAGTATACCAATACAGTTTAAAAGCAATTTCTTCCAACAGCGAAAGCATCGAACCATAGTATTCATTTCCTAAAACAATCATTATTTTACAGTTCAATAACTAAAACAAAACAACAAAAATTTTAAGATGTATTTCTTTTAGTTTTCGTTAGATTATTAGGTACAGGTCAATCTTGTTATAACGAATGACAAAGCTACCGAGTTTTCAATGTAAGAAACCTTATATTATGTCTTCTTGTACCTGAATATGTTTCACATGAAAACTTGACCACCAGAAAGGCAACAGATTACGCGGCAGACCCCTCCAAACGATTATATGAGGAGGATCTTCAGAGAGCCGTTGTAGACTTGAATGAAGCAGTGAAGACTGACAGCACAAGGTGACATGGCAAGGACTTGCGGAGTCCATATTATGAAAAGAAGAGTAGGTGTGATAACATCAAATAGTTGAACGATTTTGTTATCTCAGTGGTCATACACACTATATCATGGAATCGAACCCCAATACACACATATTCTTTCCTCTTTTACCGTGATTTAATTTGTGTCCAAAGTGTTGTTGTGCCCTCTTTTTGTAGAAACTATCTCTCTCTCTGTCCCTGGCTTGCTCCCAGCTTAACGCCTATAAGACTGCTATGGTCAGCTCTCCTCGTCCTCAGGCTGTAAACTCTCTTCTGCTGCACCACTTCCCCTACCCCACATATTTGCACCTGCTCGCGTCTTTGCGTCACCCAGCAATTTTAAGGTTTTTGTAGAAACAATATGATTTGAATAATAAACATAACAATCAATAACTCAATCTTCAATTTCACTGTTTTAATTAAAAAGTTAGTAAATGTGTTCGTAATAAAGCAGAAATACATTGTTACGTAATAGTAATATTTTTTTAGGTATCTATGCCGTGGGGTTGCCGGCTAGAATAGCACCTCTGTTCTTTTTTTATGATTTTTCGAGCATCCTGTAAGAGGCAGGAAATCGAAAAATCAGATCGGGACCGTGAGGTTGACCACCTCACGTCCTTAAACCTCAACCGGTCAGAAAAATCACAATGAGCCTCGGACACCTTCGAGAGTAATGAAGAGCTCTTAATGCCTCCCTGTGTTCCTGAGTGGGGCCTAGGCCTCCTGCATTGTGGGTTGGTTTGGGGGGGATCCGCGGCAGGCTTGATTCGTGTATGGCTGGCTCTTTGGCAATCGGGCTAGGGGTCGCCTTTGTGCGGATCGGGTTTGCTGCGGATTGGTCTCCTCCGGGATGCGGGGGCCTTAAAAGGGAGAATGTTATGTTATGTTATACCTATACAACTTTTTTATCATCCTGTTTTATAGGTAGGTACATACTTATATTATAATTTGTTGTACGTCGATTTAACCGTATCAGTGTATTGATCTAATTCTATCTAACTTGTATCAGTCCATGAGCACCTAATATTATTATTATTAACGGTAAAGCGATGGATTCTCGTGAAAGTGCAATCGTGAACAAGTCCATACTTACTGTACTGCCTCTCTGGCGAGGTTTGTTAGCGGATCTATACTACATTTACTATAATTTTGGGCTCCATACAAACCGGTTTCCTTGCGAAGAGACTTCTTGTAACAACGCTGCCATATTTTAATGTAGCTTATCCCAACTTAGAGTGATGGTATTCAGTGAGAGTTTCGTTAGTCAGATAAGATTCGCTTAAAACCAACACTAGATTTGTTACAATGATAGCCTTACTTGACTTTATGGCTGCGTAGAATTGGAATACTTCGGGTCAAACGTCAGAGTCACTCCTTAATGGTCAATAAAAACCACATCTAACATTATTTTAGAGTATCTTAAAAATATTGACACAGAGCTGTAACGCCAAGATACCTGGTGTAATAATTTTCCTCTACAGTTAAGTGTATATTTTTTTTATAAAAATCAACAAAGAAGTACAGTGGGTGGGTACCTACTTAATCTTAATTAGTAAATACATCCTAATATCATACGTTGTCATTTCAAATACGTTGTCGACCATTAGTAGAAAATCATGGTTTATACAAATTTACCTTTGCTTTCTATTTTCAAAAATCCATTTGAATGGGATGTTTTTTTCCCTTTTATGCCACGAGGCGCCCTTGCTAACCCGGTCTATTGTGAAATTCAGTGTTGCCAAAGGGGGCGATTTACTGCCATTTGGGCTATTTGGAACGAGAATCGGCGACGAAAAAATCTAAAAGGCGACAGGTAGCCACTTGGGCTACTTCTCCGGATACTAAATGACCTTTTTTAGTGAACTCCCACCTCTCTTCGGATACTAAAATTTTCGGAATGACCGCATACCAAATTTTCAGTTGGGCTACTTTGCGTTTGAAAAACGGCGTTGGCAACACTCGTCAAATTAACGTTTATAACCTCAATCATATGAATGTGCGTGTGTATTATGGTCGGTTTTGTCTTTCGTAAATAAATACTTTAAATTTTTTGTATATATTTTTTGTTACAGTAAAAATGAAAAAACAAGTTATCATTCTAGTTTATTTCAAATTAATCAACTTATATATTATTATAATAAGATAACTTACAATAGGTTTAGAATAATCTTTGTATATTTCTTTTTACATACTATTACAAACAAATTTGTTTTTCAAATTTATTTTTGTATACCTACCTAAATACAAATGAAAAAATACCGTAACAGAAAACAATAAAACAAGAAGATACAGAACAGCACCAGTGAGATTTATTCTCAAAGAACAGGACTGGAAATCCACCCTTGAGGACAAATACATACCTAGTGCTTTTGTTTGTGTGTGGTGTAAAAGGACACACTATGGTTTACCTCCTAGAAAAACCACTTTTGCAATCATCAATAATTAAAACTTTAAATTGTTTAATTTAGAAAACAAAAAAGAGAGGAGATAAATTAGCATAATATTCACCAGTCAATGCTAGATGGTATGTTTGACAGCTGTCATAATTAAACATTAGACCTGATTAGAAGCGCTGCCACCTAGTGTGTCTTGTCGAAAGCTTCCCAGAAAACATCCCATTATGAAAATACTCACCAAAACTATTTTTTTATTCAAGAGAGCGATATGCCTAGGTATCATAGTGTTGCGTTTTGCAAATTATACTATCCTAAGTACCTATCTAGATATTATTAGCAATATGAAAATTAACTAGCAGTTTTAATTAATGCAGTATGAACAATAGACGGTGGTCAAATATTCATTAAAATTCAAAGTAAACAACAGATTTTATAGAATCATAAAATTTAAGCGAATCGTTTTTAATTAAAAAATTTCGCCTTTTTATTTTATTGTTATTGGGTATTTCTGGTGAATTGGACGCATATTTGAATCGATCGAACTATAAAATTCACAGGAAAGAGTGTATTTTTATGTTTCATGGTTTGCGTTATAATCAACACATTGTAGGTTGATCAGCGTTTCCCAATTGCGGGGTCGACAATTTGAAAATATAAATCCTTTTACATTTAACTTAGAAATCTAGATAGAATCGCTGAATTCAGAATATTGTACTTCAATTATTGATCACTCCTGTGAAACGAAATACCGGATATTTAGTAATGACTAGTTTAGTTAGTTTAAAGCACACTTTTCAATTTTGGTTGACGCAAAAAACATGCAAGAATGCGATAGATAATTGAGTAAGAATAAAACTTTCACCCTTCCTTCCTTATGTATACAAAACTCTATCGTTTACATTAAAATTTTTACAGGTTTATCATAGTATTTGTGTCTACATGGATATTTATTAACAGTTTTCTATGTTGTTCTTATCAATTAGCCGATATCAATCTTTAGTTCTTGAAATAAAATATTTTAATAAACCATACTTTTATAATCATTGCTTAGTTCGTCTTTAACTCAGTTTTTTTTAAATTAAAAACACCCTCGTAATTTTTTGCAAGCATAAAATCAATACGTGTGTAAAGTCAATGTATAGAGACATCTACAGCCGCGCTCCACGAAGCTATCTGACATTTCAAATCCCATACAAATTCCCATACTAATAAAATTGGGTTTTATGTTTAATTTTTTTAACCATAAAATACGTTTTTAAGGTGTTTATTTTGCCCCTGTTTGTTTTCAGTGCAATGATTAGCAATAGTTTTATTTTTTTTCTCTAAGAAACATTTTTTTTTCATACTAAATGTATGGAAGAGTGGAGCGCAAAGCTGTCAAATGACGTCACACTTTACACACGTATGACATTATTAATATATGAAATATTATTCGTCTGTACGTTGACGGTTGAGTGCTTTTCGTCTGCAAGCCATAAATATTTTTAGAAAATACAATTATTGCTACGGGAAGACATGTCAAAATCCTTTTATAAATAAGAGGATATAATTTCGACATTTTCTACTGGGTCAAGCGCCTCTTTACGCGTTAGAAAAACGGGTCGAACACGAATACACCAATCCGCAGCAAGCCCGACCCGCACGAAACCGACCTCCTAGCTCGATCGAAGCAATCAAACCAAGCCCGCCGCGAACTACCCCCAGCAATGCGGGGGCCTAAGCCCCACTCGGGAGCATAGGGAGGCATCAAGAGCTCTACATTGCGCTTGAAGGCGTCCGAGGCTCATTGTGCCTTTTCTGACCAGTTGAGATTTAAGGATGTGAAGTGGTCAACCTCACGGTCCCTCTCCCCATACCCCCTCCCCCTTCTCTAGCTCACTGAATTTCCTTTACCAGGTCACAAAAAAATTTGTAGCTCTTGAAAGAAAAATAAAAAAATAATTGTATCGCGAAAAATAATTGGGAAGCACTGGGATAGATGATAAGATTTCTCACTTTCACTAATTTTACCATCGCAGATAATAATTAGCCCACTTGATCGTAAAATTAAACCAACAGAACAACAATAATATTGTAATAATATTTCTAAATGAAAGTGTTAAGATAAAGTGACAACGTTTAGGTCTGCATACAGTCCTCCTTTTAAGATCGCAGCATCTAGAAAACAAATACATAGTTAGCTTCATTGATTCTAAACCTTTGCTACTTGTTTGGATATTGTTATTTATTTATTTAATTCGACGCAGTCAGCTGAGACATGATTTTGACCCAGGTTAGAAATTTCAACTAAGTAAACTGACTCAACTGAGAAGTGAATTTGGGTCATTTTCATCAGCCAACGAGATTCATAAGGGTTTATTGCATATTAGCTTGCTATATGAAGTTTTCTAATGTTCAACGATCAAACCAATCGATCATTTTATAGGGAGATTCCTTTCGAAGATCGTTTCGATAATATTCGATCATCGAAAACTTATACTAGAGGGGCTTCTGAGACTATTCGACAACTCGAGTATATAACCTTCAAGTCTTTGTATTTAATGTAAAATAACACATCGTTGTTAACATTAGTTGTATAAAAAATATTTACGCGCCTTAATTAAAGAGACTTTCAGAATACAGTTGCATATTGCTTAACATCAGTGTTATCAACCAAATAAACGAAAGATTCGTAATATTTTATTTATTTACTAGCTTTGCCGACAGACGGAATTCGATTAAGCTAATAAAATATGAACATTAAAATATTTACAAAACATCCATATTTCATTCGTATTCAAAACTCGAGATCGAGAATATAATATGCGGGCGCAGACATTCTGCCTCTATGTGCCCGATGTTGACTTTGTATGGAAATTGGAAAGTAAGTGGGACGGGATACTGTAAGAGCGGCAATAACGTTTGCAAGAATGAGAGGGTGATCCGTTCCATACTAACTTAAATATTTATTTTATGTCATTTCTAACCCATTTTTTTATTCAACTTTTTATTAGTTATTATGTTATCCGGAGCAGAGAAAAATCCAATAAATCCAACATTGAAAGAATCTGTTCAGCCGATCTCGATTTATAAATGTTCGCACTAACCCGACTTCCATTTATATTAGAGATTTATTTCATAGAGACACCAACAGAACACTGAACAACACAAACAAAGTAAAAACATGAAACAAACACATAGAATATCCAGCGCTCCATGCACAATAACAGTTGAACTCGCGGAAAGAAAAGAAGAACTGTTTTTTTTGGTTCTCCGAGTATTGCAAATCTACTATATTTTATATATTTGAGATAATGAATAAGGTGCAAAATATTTTGACATTACTAACTCTTTACTCTTTATTATGTCGGCAAACTTTGCCACCAAATCCTGCGGCTTCATCATCAACAACAAACAAATACAAGCAACAAAATAATATCGAGTAAGAAACGAAAATATTAACCAGTTTTGTATGGGTACATAAGTATTATAAAGAAAATAATATATTAATTAATAAAAATGTTGCTTTCGTCTGATATCTAATGTCACGGTCATGTTTTTATGAGGTTACATCTGTATAACGAACTTGTATTAAGACGTCATTATAATTATATGTAGGTACGTATATATATATTTATCTCGTTTTGCATATCACTTTCTCCGTTTCCTTTCGACCAGAGACAACTCTAAAGACTCATTCTAAACCTGTCGCGATTTACTCTCAAGACACCACAGATAATATACATAATACTTATAAACTTTTCCTTATTATTATTATCTTTATTTTTTGCAGAGATTTTTCGTGCACTATTAAAAATTTTATAATTTTTAATAGAGTGTTTACAAAACAGTAATTATGTATACAATGTTATATAACTCATAGTCGATACTTATGTATAAAGTAATTTATAACCTTTTAAAAATAGTAGATTACAGTACCGTACAATATTGTGTGCAATATAACAATAAATTAATTTCTTCTAATCGCGTTGCGGCGTGATTTTTCTTAATTAAGCAACCATTAATGTTATCACAAGATCACATTACATTAATTTCATGTTACATGGCTACCAACATATTAATCTAAAGGTTTTATTATTACGCCTTTCGTTCGTGATCATTGATAAAAGAATATGTTTGTTCACAAATCCTTAACCCGTGTTAATTTTGACAAATGACGTTTCTTTTGAATTTCGAATTTGTGCATTTGTTTTTGTTATAGAATGAAATTTCGAATATGATGAGTTTTTGATAGATGCCGGTAATGTAGACTATTATCACAAGGATATCAAATCTACATAATTCGCATAAACGTCCAATTCGATATTCAATATCGAAAGAATCTTATAATTGTGATGCGTTCACAAGTAAATTTTAATATGTCAAGTTTACATAACGAATGTATTTGACATAAAAACATCTATTAATTCACCCGTAATATATCCGTTATAAGGGACTTCACTACAAGAACATTCAGCCAAACATTCCAAAAAATCCATGGTACAATAAGAAACCTTTTTCTAACTTCACTGTTTCCTCAATTTTTAGAATAAGATCCGGGCACTGTATAGTAAATTCTCACCTTAACAAAATTAACGTCCTTTATTCTCCTGAATGTAAATATGGAGCAGAGGAAGAGACATTAGACCATGTGTTTTTCTCATGCCCACTTTTTGACTCCGAAATTTTCCTACTCAACATTAAACAAATAACACTTACCTACCCACTGTCCATAAGTTTCTTACTCGCCCAGGGTTGTGACAGAATTAACGCCGCAATAATGAGGTGCATCCAGTTGAACGAGAGAAACTTTTGATTGGATGAATCTTACTTTGTTATATTTATATTTTATTTTATTTGTTATTGTAATTATTATAGTATATCGTCACACATTAGGTTTAAAAAAAAAGAATTCTATATGTTAAAAACACCACCTATGTATAATAAGGTATCTTTAGTTGTGTAAAATGTATTGATATATAATATTATACTATTGTAATATATTATAAATCTGTATTTAGGCACATATCACTCTTATAGGGTGAGTTGCCGTAATAAAAAAAAATAATAATATATCCGTTATATGTAAGAACAGCGTTGAGTTGAATTAAATGTACATCATAGCTACATAGTGAGTAGGTATCTGGTACATATATGTTACATATTATGTGAACATAAAAAATGTAACGAATTTCCTGATTAATTTCAGTGATACCATATGTATTGATAAAACAAATACAAATATATCAATTTCATTAAAATTATTGATAGTTATTAATTTATATTGAAAACGTCGGTTTAAAATAATTGATAATGGAATTATTTAGGTTACCAAACATACATATTAACCAAAAATTTTGCTATGATAAAAATAATCGAAAATAAATACATCTGTTTTAAAAAATTATAAAATTCATGCATTTCAAACTTCTCATAAATAAAGCATAGACTTTTATGCTAGTATAAAAGTCTATGGAATATAGGTGCGTATGGAAAGCACCATAGATAAAGAAAATATGTATCACATCGTCTTGATACTATTGAATCGGGCAGTGGTACCAACCTATAAGAACATATTCGATACGGTATTGGCCGTAGAAAAATAATCATAAAATGTTTAGGAAAGTTCAAATGTCACGAGCCTATATCACGAACACACCGTAAGGCTAATTTGAATTCATTTTTGCCGTAATTATATTATACAAGGTGGCTACATACATGCGAACCTTATTTTTATTTTATTTGAATTTTTCTTTATAGACTTTGCTATAATTTCTTTCACTTACATACTTTCAAAATAACGGGTTTTTTCGTATCTATATTTTCTTTTTACAAAGGGCAACACCTTAAATGCACTGTTGGTATTATTCAACATTTTTGGGAAGAATTTAAGTAATAAATACAGCTAGGATCTGTAAAGACTGCTTTTAACCCTAATTTTATTTCCCGTGGTGTGTAGGTATGTATACCGACATTTTTCAACGTCAATGTTTATTTCTTTAGTTTGTACTACGGCTATATCGAGTGAAATGTCATTTTGTCTATTCAAATAAGTAGTTATTATATAGGTATACATTTTATATGGCCACAAAACAATTCAGAAGTTGTTTTACCGTATAATTTTTGTTATTTCGGCAATCATGGCAATAAATAAAGACAGAACAGTTGGCGTCGTCGACCTATAATGGCGTGGATCTAACACATCTCAAGAAAGACCAAGACAGAAGCAAAAAAAAATAGGATACGTTGTATTCGAAATGTTATACCGGTGCGAAAGAAGTCTGCTTGGATAGAAAAGAAAGAAAATACCTACCTCGGTAGCCAAGTTGTACTGGCGTGGACTTCAGATCCGAGGTCCTGGGTTCGATTCTCGGTCGGGTAAGAGTTTTTCCAAGTGTTTATTCACTTGAAATTTCTACCCGGGGTTGGCCTGTCTCAGATTGGACGGGACCGATTGACTGGAAAAATTGCCTCAGGCAATAAGTTCCGCCGGTTATACTGACACTTTGGATAGAAAATTTGGATAGAAAGTTATTAAAAGAGTGAAGGTTCTTTTTGTCTACTCCATAAGGAAAACAACTAATAATACCTAATGAATAATTATCCGCTTGCGTAGATACCTCCTGTATATTTTGTCTCTGTGTAATATATGGAAATCTACTTGACTTTAAAAAGTATGTCACACTGAATTAGTCTTCTGCTAATGGACGCACCACAAAGCTTGCCTTCTGCTGCACGGAACAATGAGGCATGTTCTGTTTCTACATGACCTACAATACTGCACAGAGCATGATAAAAACTCTAATTGTATTCATAGCATATGTTTAAAAAATGTTTTTATTCGTACATAAACGTAATAACTCGGTGTGGCATGCGGACAAAATTTTAAATTTAACATTGTTAAAAACATTTACTGGCAACATTTTTATCCGTCATCTCAAGCTTTCTCTTAAGTTCTAGCCTAGCTCTTCTCCTAAAATTTGATCTATGGCGTTATTTTATTATTGGCATTTCTTCTAATATATTATTATGTATCTTAAATGTTGATGACCTTTGTTATTATTGGTCTGTTTACTATTTTCTGAGAATTAGACTACCTGTTTACATGTATACATCGCTCCTCTTTTATGTGTCTGCGTTCTTTTTACCCTCCTTCAGGATTTCGTTATCTTACAGTCGTCCTCTTCAGGCGTGGAAATCCAATTTCTTCTGCATTATTTTTGTGGTCTCCTGGTTGGCATTTTCCATATGCATATTGATTTGTTATTCTTATTTGGGGCGTTCATTTTTCCATGTGCTAATATCATCGCCTTGACGTCCTCATGTGACCAGATCTTCAACGTTGCAGATCTCTCCGATCGTTGTGTTTACAACTCAATGAGTTTTTTTTTTACCTTTTACTCTGGTTCCATTGATATAGCGTCAGAAAACAATTTATTGGAATGGCCGGTATAAGCCTTCAAAACCTTCTTTTTTTACTATGATAAGACGGTTTTATTTTCAAAGGTTACGTGTTAGGTACGGAATCTTGGAAACAATGTCAGAAAACAGAGGGTTTACATGCGTGATTAACTGACTATTCATACTCAAACATATGTATTGGATTCTCCCAAAAATATGATATTAGAAGTCTGATGTTTGCTAAAAAATATCATCAAATATTTTTTTTTTTTGCGGAAGTTCATATTCAATTAACATTTACACGAATGAACTTAAAACTTTCGCTTCACAGCATCACAACAGACGCCAATGCATCGACATTGACCTTTATAAGACGTTGAGAGTGTGGACACACTCGTTTATTATTATAGTATCTTCCAAACATAACACCATTTTCATAAATATTTTCATTATTGGTTGATTGTTTTACAACAATTCACTATGTGCGCCATACTCAAGTGAATTTCCCTTTAAGATGATAAAGTATGTTTCAGACTTTCATAGTCTTTCTATTATGTTTTGTCCCAAGGTTCTTCATTCATCCCTCTTCTGATTCCATATTATCTTCGCTCCGTCGCATTTGCATCTACAATTTCCTTCCCATTTCTGATTCCACCGTCCAAATTTGATGATTCTTTTAGTCCATTTCTCGTCCTTTAGTTTCGCATAATCTCTGTCACTCCCATCACCTTTCATAATGTGGTATTCTCTTTTCGTTTCTGGTTATAAAAACGAACTATATCTACTAACTGCCGAACATCATAAAAGGTTATAATTTTTGTTGTTATCTGGTTTTTCGTTAAAAAAACGACACCATGTTTCAGACGAGTTTCATTATTCCCTGTTAATAGATCAAGTATTCCCAATGACACTGTTTCCATATTTAATTGAAATAAGTCCACCCCAATAATTCCTGAAATATAATCCCTATTGGACTGGATTGTTATTTTTTTTTTCGTTCTCGGGAAGATTTAATCAGTTTTGATTCTCCAGAGAAATGGCCGCTCTAGATGGAATTATTTAGTTGTTTTGTGCGATTTCCAATATTTCTCCGATTCTTTTTTTCTCTCTCTGTTTTTCTTGTCGATTTTCTCTTTCGCACGTATTTCCGAAGATTTATATCTATAGTTAATTGATTTTTTCATGTTTCTACTTCTTGTAACATGCAGTTAACAACAAAAACAAATAATGTTTACTAAATGTACCTACATCGTGTTGTTGTAAAATTTACTTTTTTTTTAATCAAGATATAAAAGCCATTCACATAGAAATAGGTTCTATATGAATGGCTTTTAAATTTTTTACTATATTATTCTACAAAAACAATAGAAGAAAAATGGCAGACAATTAATTGATACATGTCTAAAAACCCTAAATAGGTGTCACTACGTATTGATTTTTTTTTAGATTGCGATAATAAGCAAAAGTAAATAGGATATCTCTTGAAAATGAGACATTCTAAGGTACTGTACCCTGATTCAAATAAAATACTCATTAATAGTCTACTTCAATATTTGTGGTCTTTATTGTCTTTTGCGTGGACCCATTATCGATTACATGAAGTTTTACTCAAATCGTGACCAATCCAATGTATTCTAGAAAAATTTTTGGAGATTCGCCGTTGCGTTTGGACAACGTTATTTAGAGGTCAAAACATACCGTCTGATTTCCAGTGTTGTTCTCTCGACACTTGAATAATCGACAAAAAAATGCATTTATTTTATTCGATGTTCGCCTGCGATTGGATAAATGTTTGCAATAACGTTGTTCTCATCCACTTTGGCGTTGAATATCGCGACAACAAAAAGAGAGACACAAAATTATTTATTAGTAAGTAATAGCAGAAAAAATGTTATTTTATGAAAAAAAAATGTTTTTGGAACATATTATATATCTTCACTCATCGCAAAGTCGAAAGCTGTGAATGGTGTTTATTTTACTGAAAATAAAATAATAAATATACAAAAATTCTACTTCAAAGACCTAATTTTAAAGTTAAAGACCAAATATTTTTTGTGTCCGTTTGATTTTGTTAATTTTGTTTTCTTAAATAGGTAGAAATTTACTGGATTTCAATACAATCAGCCTCTTAATTGAAAAGAGAATTAATAAGAACACAAATTATGAGTTTTTCAATTTCAAAAAAGTGCTTCTGTAAAAGAAGAGAAAGAACTTTTTCCAACATTTTTCATTTATAATTTTTTGTCTATTATTCACACGTTTTGTTTGATCAAGTGTCTACAAAACACAATATTGTATTAATTGATGTTGAAAAATTGTCTACAGTTCGATAAGCTTTCTAAAGTCGGTTTTTACCTACCCACCTTGCATCTGCACAAGTAACATGTTGGACAGACAAGAAAGTGTTTCCTAACTATAAGACTTGACGAAGAACTGGTTCCAAGGTCATCTGAGTCATCATTTTCTTTGTCATGGACACATCCGTGAACGCGTGGTAGACTTGAATCTTATTGCATATTGTCAAACAAGTTAAACTGGATACAATTTTTAGTTTGTAAACATTTCGTTTACTTACCATTTTTTTTTCGAAATCGCATATTGCCGAACCTTTTCAGCCGTTAGATAGAGAAACTTTAACCTGAAATATTCCGTAGTTTATTTATTGCCATGAAACGTTTTAAAAAACTCAAATTTAAAAGTAAGAGCACAGAAATTGAATTATAAAATTCCTTTTTTATATACCTCAGAATCCTAATGTTTTTGGTCTTGGCTCCTTCTTCCGAGCAAAAAGTCCAGGCTTCGAATGAAAAATTTGCGTGTGTTCTGTTTTCCATTTAAAAGTACCTACCTGAAGTTTTCATCCTCAAATTAGATAGGTTGGTTTGGTTCCCTATGGTACATATTGCCTAAGAAAATTAGTTCTTCCGCCTATAGTGAATTCTCTGTCGAGAAAAATAAAAATTATTGGTATATTTATGCAATCTATTTACAGACAGAAATTATGACCCTCTATCTTTGAAATGAAATAAGCAAAATTGTTATTACTTTAAAGAAAAAATAACAACTAATGACTTTAACAATTCATTACTAATGTTCGATTTTTAAATGGAACAAACCACTACGGGCTTACGACCGTCTGCTACTGTTATTTCGAAGGCTGGCTTAATGTGATCACTTTACGTTAACAACATTCGCCATTAGGTGATAATGTTTGTCTCCGAAACTCCTAATCATGAGAATTCTCAACATGTTCAACATGTCGAAAAATCCCATGTATGCAACAATTAGAAATTTAATAATAAATGAAATATAGAGATAAAAGTTGGAAATTATTGAGAACAAGAGAGCAACCAAATTTAAAGACTGCGACTGCTGTCATATATTTGGCGCCAGGATATTATTACTTTGGTTTTTGTTTAAGAAACAAGGTACCATTAATCATAAATTTATCGTATCCGTGATTAGCCAGTACATTTCAAGTGTTGAATATTTCGACCTAAGACCCTAAATACTTCGCAGAAACTCTTGTTCTGTGACAACAAGGGTCGCAAGGACTCAACCCCTAATGATGACCCAAAATTCTTCCTGAATACAACGATAGCTTGTAGTATATAAGAAATATTTGCATTGAGTATAATATACTAAACCAATTTAGTTGATTGAGGTTGAAAACTTTTGATTTTAGTCAAGCCAAGAATATATTTATATTCAAAATCCTTCTGGTGTTATACCTAAATATTTAATGCATAGAGAATACACGAGTTGTATTTTATGTATAATCATCATAAACATCTCTTATCTTTCTTAAATCAATTTTCTATAAGAATCGATAATTAATTATCTTTGGAATTTATCTGTAGTGATCTTGGAGGAATTATTATATATGGAGAGATTGACAGCTGAGTTTTGTACGAGAGCAAGTGATGCCACTAGAGGGGGTGTGAGGAAATACTGGCGGCCATCTTGGTTGCACCATATTTCAACAATTCGTATGGAATAATTGAAAATATATATCAGAACTTCGAGTAGTTTGAAATATCTTGTGTATTTGACTTAAATTAATTATCTCTTCAGTTTAAGGAAAGATTTGAAATAAAGTTCACCAAATAAAACCAACATAACATTAAATCATCACAATTTAATATGAAAAAAAAACTGTAATTAAACTTTAAAAGAGTAATAATATGTCTACTCGTAAACGTAGTTATTAACAACAAAACACTAAAAAAGAGATCCAGCAACATATTCGTTAAAACAGAGAATATGTTCCCGTAAGTTCCATTAAGATGGCGTCGTAATTCATTTTCCCCCCGACCCCGCGGCTTCAAAAGTTTTATCAATGAATCCATCCATAACCATAGATTCATCCAAGGTAGTGATAAATTAATCCACAGACAATAATATGTGTCTTGAATTAGTCAGGTAGATACCCTGGCGTCAAAATCGTTAAGAGCAGCATCATTCGGTTGGCGCCATTGCCTGTCAGACCGACACACTTTCTTTCTCTATGCACACCAGAGACTAAAGTTGTTTTGCCGAATCATGTTGCGATACCGCCTATAAATAAATAAATTTATTGACACGTTAAATCTTTAGAATTTTATAAGCTTAGATCAAACTAAATTTCTTAATTAGTTGAAGTAAATACGTATCATTTTGAACTTTTTGTTCGCATTACAAAGCAGATTTCAAGTATATAATTTATATTTTGAATAATATAAATTTAAATTTGTTATGTATATTTACATGTGTGTAGCTTAATTTTCAACACATTAGGTACCATTACATTCAAGAACAAAATAACTACTGTTCAAAATGAAATTCTGTTAAACAATTTTCATACAGAAGCATATTTAAAAAAAAAATAAGAGACGATGTAGGTACAATATTTCATTTGAAAAAATATTCACCCAGCATTATGGGATGAAAAAAAAAGTAAATTTACATATTTTATGCTTAACCACTTTTCAGATAATATATTGAACTCAAATAATAGGTTGGAAAAATTAAATAAAAATTTTGCAATTCAAATTGCATTCATTCCACCCCAGTCGAACCTAGGTTCGATAATATTGATTTAACGTGTAAGCAAACTTTATTTGAACTTCTATGATTTATAATAATACCTACTAGCTAGTCCTCAACGGTCAATTTTTGTAATAACACAGTGTGACCCGTTCTTTTTAAATGTTAAATGGCTGGAACTCTCCTTAAGGGGTGAAAGCCTGATAAATTAGAAAATGAAGAATTATAGAGTAACAAGCAACGTTTGCTACTACTGAAGAAACAGTTCTAAATAAAATCGCTTGAATTTAAAAGTTTGAATCTTTTTTGCAGGATCAAAATGCCTTGTTTATTCTATGACATACGCGCCACCTACTGCAAGCTAGTACGCTTGTTAAGTTAAAAAAAAACTGAAGAAATGTGGTTATATATATGATTATATTTGGAAGAAAAAGTGTATGACTTATGAACTATGCACATAACACGTACTTGCTATAATATACTTTTTGTATATTAAGTATAATATACTTTTTGTATATTATATTATTGTTTTCAAGATTTTATCATTTTGTATAATGCAGAATTTGCCCTACATATTTCTCTTTGTTGTTCCGACAAAATAAAATTCTTGCCTGTCCGAAACATAACATTCATTTTGTTTAACACATAGATATGTTTTGTTTAAAATATTTTTGGGAAGGTTACTTTGTTGGAGGTTCGAGAATTATAGCGCCAGTATAATTCATTAATTTTTAAGTTTTTGAATTGTACTTTTACTTACTTAATCCACGCTCGCTCCATAGGTGGAGCATGTGATTGCCACAAAGCCCGGCCAAGAATATCTGTCCTGAGCTAGTTCCGAGGCGTGGGGACAGCTTACATGTTTGTCAGCCACCCGTTGTGACGTTAAACCAGACAGTTTAGTCACTTTTCTGCCTGACACGACACTAAACATGCTATCTTCGTGCAAGATTTTGTTTGGGTACCCGTAAGCTACTAGTATTTTCCAAATTGTTTCTTTATGGAAACTATCAAAGGCTTTCTCATAGTCCACAAAGCTGCTCGCCAGCGGGTTTCTAATTAAGACCACCTTCGTAGGTATAAAGAAGTAGGCGTATTCCACAAAAATAGACACGAGTAAAGGATCCCTAATTACAGTTTGCCGAGAATAACTCTGTTTTTCCATTTCATTATGGTCTCAAAAACGACTCTCTCATGCAGTGTCCCGTTTCTTCTAAGCAGAACTGAGGGTATTTAGATGTTTACAAGATAGAGCACATTGTAGGACTCTTGTTGACTTCCTATGTCCAAAGTGGAATCCCATAGAATAGAAGAATAGATTCTTTGACATACTATATGTTTATATTGCTATTTGTAATCTTACACTGAAAAGGCTTGAACAGTTATGCTGCCGGGAAACGACAAAAAAATATTTGAAATATAGAACGCAGTTCTAATGTTTTTGTCTTTAAAACAAAACGAAAACTTTGTGAGCGCGTGGTGATATATAATGTATTTTCAGGTAGATGCCCCAGAAAACATGTTGTTTGCAAATAAATTCACATTTCGAAAGAATTTGGGAATAAATCTACTTTTATTTTAACAGTTAACGTTTGTAAAATGTTCGCTCCAATGGGCACGGATACACATTTTTGGCATTATGCAGAATAATGTGTTATACAAGGTTTATTCAAATAATATGTTTGTCTGTACTCTTAAGAACATAGGACAATATTTGCCATAGAACATGATTCATTCGTAGAAAATCCGTAACTGTTTTCTTGCCCCAACTGACAGCAGTCGCAATCGGAAAATTGGTTGCTCTAGTAGTTCTCAAAAAATTTCAAACAAACACAAATTATAAAGGATGTAGCGTCTCTGTAAAATACGACTCCAGGGACGCAGGTTCGAATCCTGCGGGGGGCAAGGGATTTTTCGATATGTTAAACATGTTGAAAATTCTCACGATTGGGAGTTTCGGGGATTTGAACATTATCTAAGTCAACCTTCGAAATAACAGTAGAAGACGATCAAAAGCCCGCAGTGGTTTATTCATACCATCAAACATCGAACATCATTAGTGAATTATTAGAACTATCGGTTAATGTACATATATTCGTTTACCATAGCCATTTGGTCCCATTGTGAGATTGTTCCGTATTGTTACCGAAGAGCAGTGATTTAGTGTTGAGTTATCTGTCGATGGATGTACAGGTAGGCACTTACTAGTGGCCGCAACTAACGGTGCTCCCGACAGCTTTTATTTACTGAATCCATCCGAAGCAATCTGCATTGGTTACGGTGTCGTTAATCAAAGTAATTACCATTGTCTCTCTCTAGAGACTCCTCAATACGAATCAGCCCAAATCCGGTTGGCAAACCAATAATAGCTCTCTGGGTGGAACACGTCTATCTAACTGTTAGCTCTGTACAAATTGTTGATATAGCTCTTTATTTTCCTGTCAAATTATTTCATGTGATGATTTATTTGTGTTATCTTTACTATCTGTTTTAACATAAAAAGAAAGATAACTAAACATATATTACATAACTTGTCATTTTTTAATGAATCTGGGCTTTAAGAATTATCCCAAGCACTTGGGAAACTACGAAATTGTCAAAAAATCACATTTTAAGTGCAATGACTACTTTTCATTTCATCATGCTCGTCGTTCCCTCACTGCTGAGGATCGTGACTTTCACGACTCCCCACCATTCCACCCAGCCTTCCCTTAGGGCCTCCCATAGTGTCCCACCCATTGCCTCGTTGACCTGATCGCTCCATCTCATCGGAGCCCGACCCCGAGCTCTGACGCCCTCGATTCTTCCGGTTAGGAGAATCCTCTCAAAACTATCATCTCCGCGTCTCGCAATGTGTCCGAAGAACTGTATGACACGTCTGACATTTAGTTCTGCCAAGATGGAGTCATTTGTCCTATGTTCCGTCCACGATACGCGGAGGAGGCGTCTCCAGCACCACATCTCGAAAGCGTCCACCCTGGATCGATCGCGAAACTTTATGGTGCAGCGTATGGGAATATGTATAAAGGATTTTTTATGGTATTTTTACCCATCGCACCGTTTCGTGAAAAATTACAAGTGCGTATGTAATATCAATATCTTACGCTGTAAAGGGTTCTCTTTTTCTTCGTAAAGTATCGGGGCCTTAAGGCCCTACCTTTAAAGGTAGAATGAATAATTCGATTTTATTAGTGTGACATTCAGTCGCGTGAACCTTGTTTTCCCACAAAGGAAACATTTTCAAAAACAGTGAACTATACTGAACACCTTAGTACTTAATTTTCTTCTTTCTGATATTACATATTATTTACTTACTATACATATATGTTGCAATACTTTCCTTCACTTTATGGGTGTTTGTGATTCTTTTCTCACAGAAACTTCAGGTCAGAATATTATGAACAGTTTTAACAAATATTACTTCCCTCTCCGAATGTCCCGTAATGTTTGCCATGTCGTGGTTAACAAGTCCACCTCTATTGTTTTATATTCTGCCGGCGGCTTCTCAATGTTATTCTTCTACATTTTTTTCTCTTCATCCTCTGTGACCCGCATCGTACCACCGCATTTCATACCAACTCACCACTGTAACTAGTTTGCACGGAAACTCACCATTAAAATGTTTAGATTTTTTCCCGATCATTTTTGATGAATCCGAAACTACTGGAATTATTAGAATCACTAACTGCTCCTTTAAATCACAAACTATATAGATGAGAAGTAGTTTTTTATACATTTTCATGACAATAGGTATATATTATTTTGTGTAAAGTGTTGTTGGCTAATTTTATTACCATAAAACTCTGTTAATTTCACTTATTAATTTTAATTGGCAAAGGCCGATCGGTCATACGGCCATCTTCAGTGCCATAATATAATAAACTAGATGGGATTTCACAAAGTTACCACCAAAAACATACGTAAATTTTTTGTAAGGTATTTACGTAGTGGAAGTCACAGGGGGAGGCCTATTTCCAACAATGGACGCGAGAGGGCTGAAGAAAGAAAAAAAGGTAGTGTCTACATTAAATAGACGAAAGCGCTCGAGCCTCAATAAAATGTCGTAAAAATGCAACTGCGTTTGTTAAAATTCATAACAATATTTTTTCGCCGTTACATTTTCTCATCAGTTTGACGAAAACGCCTCTTTTACCGAAAAATGTCGTCTGTGTGTCGTCATTTTTCAGTAATTCATTTGTTTCCACTCACAAATTCTAAGAAATAATTTAAAGAAAGGTAATCTTGAAAACTTTTCTATGGCTTAACTGTACGGCCTAAACCAATTTCTTAAATTATCATAATTTATTTATATTATTACTTTTCTGAGATTTTCAACATGCTCATCACGAGAAATTTGATACATTGTGTGATTGTACGAAGTTGTGTTCAATTACACACAAACTATTGTTCTTTTTGATATTTCTAACAAAAAGTCCGTTCATACGTAGTCGCAACAATAATATCATTTCTCCGTCTAAGAGGATAACGAATATTCAACGATGCGGTTCGTGTGGACGGTCTCTCTGGAGCAGAGACAGTGTTGACTCATTAGCTATTTCAGGATTGTGGTCGTTCCAGACTCAGACATTTAGTAAACATTATTACCGCTCTGTTTTCTGGAGCTTTACTTCCTGATTCCGCACATCTGACAAATCTGCTTACGTCCGCATACACGGTTAGGTATATGTGTGCTTAAGCTCTATTCTCTGAGGATAGTTGGAACTTATGGAAACATCAATTAAAAGAAAACATAAACGGTGCAAATTAACCTGGCTTTTATGAGCAAACGCGAAGGATCATCGTAATATTTTGTCGATAGCTTTTATCATTTAAGAAATCTCAAAATGAAAAAAATTGTATTGTATTTGACCCATTAACATCAACTTATTTTTAAATATTGAACAAAGTTCGAACGTTTTATATGAAATTTCAACCCTAAAAATGGATGATTTATTTGTACTAGTGGTCGGGCAGTGCTCGAAAATCGACCATAACTAATTTAGGTTTTAAGTTTGAACATTATTAAGATTCCTTTGCCAAAGACTGAGCGAGCACCATATCACAACAATGTCAAATACAATAAATAATGTCAAATACATCGAAGTGTGTGTGAGTATGCGATACATACATTACAGTAGTGTGCATAGTGTTTTTAATATTAATTTTATCCATTTTTATGCATAATTAAAAAAATATTAGCATTTGCCACCCCTTTTCTATATAAACTATAAGTGTGCGAAAATTCATACTCCTCTGTCCATGCAAATTTCGTAAAAAAAAGTAAGATTTTTCTTCACGTATTAATATATAGATTCCTGATATTTTCAACGTATAGGATGTTGAAAATAACGATTTAAATAAAACGATTGATTTGTTATTCCGCAATTATTTTAACCTGACTAGTTTCGCAGGCTGATTCCAACAAGATCACATGTGAAAAAGAAACAAGTCAAGTAAAGCATCTGGTCTGATTCTTTGTCACCTGGACCATGTATTTAGAAGAAGTGACTGCGAAACTAGCCAGGCTATTCTATTTGTGGACTATCAAACCTTATTTTATTTAAATTGTTTTGAAGTGTATCAGGAAATATTAGGTACTATATACTATATTATTAACTATATAATATGCATTTAACATAAAATTTATTACATTATAAAATAATTCATTCAGTTTCTTATTGATTGATATAGTTATTTATATTTTAATTCATTTACTTGCGTCTTTTTAAGACTGACTAACAGAGGAAGAAATGAAGCAACGGTATTTTAAGATACAAGCAAAGTGTAGAAGGGAAATATGTCTATCCTACTTTAAAAATAACAAACTAAAAATAAGGGAAACTATAAGTTTACCTTCAAGCAAAATTACATCAACAGCTCAACTATAAGTTATCACTTTGAAATTTACAGGTTGTGCAATACAAAGCACCTCCTAGTACAAACAAGCCGGCAATGTTTGCGAGCTGTTTGCCGTGTTGAAGTTCCCAAAGCACTTGGAAGCAGTCCATAATATCTCCAATATCCTCGACTTATTATTATTCCCAGTATGAAAAGTTTCTAGTACCGACGTAAAAGTAAATATAATTCGATTCCTCTTGAGATTTGAGATTTGTTGGCTGTGTGGGTACACTTCTGGCCCCCTAGTTTGTTGTGTGGACTGAATAAGATATGAGGACGAGCCCACAAAATCTGCGTTATTTTACAAATTAAAATGTGTTATGTAACTTATTTTTGTTGCTTCTCAAGGATGTTCTATCTTCACTAAGTTAGATAGATTCAGAGACCAGTGAACGTATTTCAATACAACTTTGGTGATCTGTTTTTCTAATGTCCAGGAACGTTTAAGGTGAGTATGAATTCAAGACCACTCCTTGGAGGATAGTTAGATGTAAAAAAGGTTTTTAAAATGTAATAAACATTGCATAAACCAGGAGTAATTTTTTCTATTCTGGTTTAAGTTCGACGGGCGGGTAAGCTAGTAATAAATAAATTTCTAAAACTACGTAGAAAGTATAATCACTCTTTTTACCATTTACAGAACAGTAGTTTAATGTTGATTAATGTACTTATCAAAAAATAAACAGTTCATTTCCATCAATTTTTTAGAAGCATATAATTTTTCACTCGAAGTGAACACAAATACAATTTTAACATCTTTCGCACTAAGCAAAGAAAGGCTTGTGTTCTAAAAAGAGAAAATGATCGACACCGAGATTCGAACCCACAACCTCCAGTACGTTGTACATACGAAAGTCGCCGATTGATACCACTAGACTAGACTACCAACCACCTCATATTTTTTATTTATTTAATAGCTTTATGTCGTTGACAATTTCGGAAATCTTATGCTTTTTTAGCATTGCACTCGTTTTCGAGTGATTCTGCTAAAATATGTATTACGTTAATAAAATCTTTGTATATTTTTTCATAACACAAGTATCGTGAAAATGCCGATAGAATGAGTCGCTGGTAATCTTGAAAAAAAAATATCGTGAAAATGCAACTATGTTGTTAAAATCTATGAAATTTTTTTGTAGTATTGATATTTAATAATCTACATAATAATTCAGAAATGTTTGTCTGCTTTCTATCGTATATGTGAACATCACGCTCAAAATACAAATGCTACGTCAGATATGAATCTGCGCAGAGCGGTGCAAACTGCTTGAGAAGGTTCTTAAATACAATTTGCTGCATTAACTTTAATATATTTGGAGCTATTTAAAAAACTCAATTTTTTTAGGATCTTCATACAAATTTCTCAAAAAGACAGTAAGCCATATTTTGGAAACAAAATTACTCATGTAAAAGTTGAATGGAATCTTGGTATTACGGTATGAAAATGTAATAAAATAATTATAGATTGATTTGTTATACATATAAATGTTATTCAAATCTTATTATTCTCAATAAATAAAGATTTAATGAAAAAATTTGCAAAATGATTCCTCCATTTTGAAGTTTGACAGCTGCTTTTATCACCCTCTATGGGTGAAATGCCTAATTAATTATCACAGGGTGTAGGGAATGTAGCTAAGATTCAAACCACAGAGCTCTCTCTCTCTATGAAAACTTGCAAATTATGTCGGTAGGTTCGTATAATATTATGAGGTCGGTAAAACAAAAATTGTAAAAGTGTCATTCTTCTTTTTCTGTGCTTATGTCAGTTATAGAGGTCTGTTAAACAATGGGAAGCTAGACTAGAACCTGTTTAATTAAAAAGAAAAAATGGCAACTAACGACTCTGAAAATTCATTACTAATGTTCGATTTTTAAATGGAACAAACCACTACGGGCTTACGACCGTCTTCTACTGTTATTTCGAAGGCTGGCTTAGTGTGATCACTTTACGTTAACAACGTTCGCCATTAGGTGGTAATGTTTGTCTCCGAAACTCTTAATCATGAGAATTCTCAACATGTTCAACATGTCGAAAACTCTCATGTATGAAACAAGTAGAAATTTAATAATTAATGAAAAATAGAGAAGAAAAGTTGGAAATTATTGAGAACAAGAGAGCAACCAAATTTAAAGACTGCGACTGCTGTCATATATTTGGCGCCAGGATATGACTATATCCATTTTTGATACTGTCTCATATTTATTGCCTATTGGCTTTGTTGGTGCACAACATTCTAATTATGTTTAGATTCTTGTGACCTTTTCAGGACTAGATCTTAAAGAAAAAATAGCAACTAACGACTCTGAAAATTCATTACTAATGTTCGATTTTTAAATGGAACAAACCACTACGGGCTTACGACCGTCTTCTACTGTTATTTCGAAGGCTGGCTTAGTGTGATCGGTAGGTTTAATTACCTACTTTTTTATACAAATTGGCTTACAGAAACGACAAAAGTCTCAATAAAAATTGGATAGGACGCAACTCAATCGTCTGTTTTTCATTTCAGAATAGCCGTCAGTATGTTGAAAAAAAATCAACACCATGAATTAATTGCGAACTTCGCATGATCATAATGTTCCAAAAAGAATCAGCATAAACCAAAATACTTACATGAATTAATTTCATGAAACGGGGTGCTTACTATTGCCGCTTGGAGCGCACCCGCAGCCACCCTGCGAATGAATAAATTCTCCAGGGCTTAGCGTTGTTTCAGTTTGGAATTATTCAACACTAGTTTTGTTTCAACCTATTTATTGCTTGCAATACCTAACTACAAGAGCATACAAACAAGCCTTATACTGAATGTAACGTTAAACAGAAGCGTAATATGTAACGTTGTAACGCAATATGAAAATCAATGTAATTTGGTTTGTATATAAGCTGTAACTGACCCGCCAGTAGGGTTTAGATGTTTCTACAAGGATTTAACCACATATTATGATAACCATCATATTTATTTATGCTTAATTTATTACTGTTACCATGCTTTTTCGCTTGCCTAAAGCTATTTATTTACCTGGTTCGAAATTTAGGTTCCATTGATTCTGATTTTTACCCCTCCAGCGTTTTCGGAGGCAGGCTAATGGTGAATAGTTTCTGTAGTGTAAAATGATTATTCTAAACCAGCCGCTGATTCGATAACAGCTTACAATTGCCTGAAATATAAAAAAGGGAAGAATACTAAATAGAAAGAAAAAAACTCGAACAAGTTGTAGACAAATAGGAATATGTAACAACTAATGACTCTAACAATTTATTACTGATGTTCGATTTTTAAATGGAACAAACCACTACGGGCTGTCGACCGTCTTCTACTGTTATTTCGAAGGCTGGCTTAGTGTGATCACTTTACGTTAATAACGTTCGCCATTATGTGGTAATGTTTAAGTCTCCGAAACTTCTAATCATGAGAATTCTCGATATGTTCAACGTGTCGAAAAATCTCATGCATGCAACGAGTAGATATTTAATAATTAATGAAATATAGAGATAAAATTATTGAGAACAAGAGAGCAACCAAATTTAAAGACTGTGACTGCTGTCATGTATTTGGCGTCAGATAGTTTCTGAATTTTCAGGCTGTTTATGTTAATAATTCTTACTTATATTTTCACCTTATTTTTTATTTATTTCCAAGATTTAGAATAAAAAGACTGAAATCCGAAATTAAACGATGTTGATAGATGAATAATATACTCTTACATAATAGCTTTTAATGAACAATGCCATGAGAAATATACACATTAGTGCATGGTTATAGAGACTATTCGATTAATTAAATATTGGGTATTATTGAGCAACTGAAATCCCTGAGTTTACAATATTTTCATTTCATTTTATAGAATTAATTTCGCCGCACAGTTTATATTTCGAAAAAAATAAAATAATAATATATTCAGAATAATAATATTACTGTAAACAAATTTGTTTTTAAATACCTAGATTGAACGTTTACATAATAATTTCAGTGGTTGTAAGTACTTATGTAGTTCAAAAAATAATCCTATTTTATGAATTATTACATAGATACTTTAAAATAACCCAACTACCTATTTTAAAACCTATTTTTATTCAAAGTGTAAACACTTCGACGTTCCATTTTTTTTTAGTTAAATAAATCACCATACAATTAGGTACAGCTATTCGCGGTTGAAAGCTGGCCTTGAATTATCATTGAGTTAAAACTTTGCATCCACAGTGTTATCCATTATACTTTAGGCTTGTCTTTCAAACCGACACAGGAGATCATCAAAATGTAATGATATTTGAAACCCTGAGTATATTAGTAATATTCACTGGGACAATAATATATGATCATTCAATTACGTAAGGTTTTTATTGAGAATCGTACATTCTCTTCATTTTGGTTTTTATTCGCCAACCTCTGAAATTTGATTGAAGGACCTTGTTTCGATATCCGCTCTGCTCACACTTTTCCAAGTATCTCTGTCTTGAAATATCTCCATAATTTTGTAAATATTTCTCATCTTAAACATTTCACCATGATTAATAGAAAACACCCGTGGGGCCGCTAGATACTACTAGCTTCTCTATTTATTTATGTCCAAAAGATGATAGCGTAGGAAAGTGTGATAAATAAAAATAGTATGCTATACTTAAAACGTGCTAAAACCTACAAACTGGGGCATTGTTTGAATATTGTAAAGTAAAACTTTATTCATGATATATTGAAAAATACGCTTTCAATCATATTGAATATGAATAGAGAAAAAACTTAATTTTTCTTTTCAACATTTCAGAAACACGACGAGGCAGTCGCCTGTAGGATTTCGCCGGATATTAAAAAAGTTAGCGGAGTCACTTGACTCTATGCAACTTTATTACTATTTTTCTTCTTGTTGAATGTAAAACGAGGGCTCATTTGGATAACTCGAGAACTTTTTCATAAATTCTGTAGTACTTTACTTTGTAATAAAGTGTATCTTTATTTATTGTGACGGAGCCCGAGGCAATGTTGAAACCTCTACAGTTATCTGAAATTTACAGCTTCTTACTATTTAATAACTCACTTCATAATTTGAAATGTCATACATATAACGATGCATTTTTTGACCTAGATGGAACTAGTCTATTTTTTTTCACATAATTTTTAACGTTTTTACTTTATATTTACCTACTTCTGTCCAAAAATTAGTCGAAAATTCTTTCAATGGTGTTTATGCTTTTCGAACATCACGTCATCGTATCTAAATCTACAATTATCTACGTTTTTTTTTTATTAGAATATATGAAACTTTTCTGAGCAATCATGTATTATGCAGCATATTTTTAAGAATAAATCTTATTTCTTGAATTTAATAACAGATTATTACACGTATGCAGAAGACAAACATTAGCCTAAATCAGTATAGGTACAAAAAAAGATATTCTTGACTGTGATATGTTATAATTATTTTACAACACTGAGAAACGTCATCTTCATCAAAATATGGTAGATTCTAGATTACTTTGGATATGCGTAGGTAGTGTAGACGAAAGTTAGAAGTTTCATTTCTGCAACCGTGCTTAACCATTACCTTAGACAACCTGTCGAAACAAAAGCTTGCGGTTCTGTTATAGGATAATAAATAATGAAATGAAATCTCTCCACACAGTATTTCCCTAAGGCGCCTGACAGCGGGATTAACAATGTATCGTCACGCGGGTCACACCTATGTAGTTGTCACCCAGCAATGATACCACGTCCTGTCAAACCCATCAGACCGTAGCACCCATTCACAATTAAGCAAAGGACTCGTCTAAAGGCTTTTATTGAAGCTTTTAATCCGTCCATTCTTCGAGATTCTTCTCACGGTATAGAGTAACCAGCTAATAGTGAAAAGTAATTAGGTAAAATAATTTTTGCAAAATACGCTACACTAAGTAGATGACGATGGACCATCAAACATACTTTATGCCAACGTCAGATTGTTACGTCGGGGAATTAAACACCTCACCTTACTACAAATACTAGCTTTTTTTATTTCATAATAGCTAGTCCGAACTATGAATATTGAATTCGAATATGTATAATAATAATTTTATTTTTTTTTATTTATCAAATTTCGCCCTTTGGCGTCTTTAAAGTACTTGGAGACACACTTGTATATTTTTTCTAATATTTAACACAAAAATGACAAAAAATACAAAAAATAAATAACACAAACACAAAAATAAATCTAAAGATAAAGCAAAGGCTTTCACTTGAAACAAATTTTCAACGGAAGCTATGAGTTAAGCAAAACAGAATCAAAATTTCATCTGTTTTAAACCTTACATTTTCCATTATGTTTCACCAATAAATGAAAAATTGAACTTTACATATATATTTTCGATCCGCATTTTGTCAATTGAACCAACTATCAAACGACTGACAGTTTCCGTCAAACGCTATTTTAAATTCAAAATTAGGATTAAATTATATTGTAGAAAGCACTGTAAGAATGTTGCCTATTTTAAGTTTTCCTATATTTCATAATATTCCGCGAGGTCAATTCAAAAGAAAAGAAAAATAAATGATCTAACAATAAAAAAAAATCAATTATTTTTATTGTCAATTGTCGTTGTTGAAATTCTATTTTGTAAATGATCAATTTTAAGAAAGGTCAACATGCGTTCAATTATTATCAAATTGTTTATTCCCGTATAAGTATACCTACATATTTGTATACTTTAATATGAGGAAGGAAAGAAAGGATAGGAAACAGGAAAAGGCCTGGTATAGACGGCT
Source organism: Mystacides longicornis (assembly GCA_963576905.1). NCBI lineage: Eukaryota > Metazoa > Arthropoda > Insecta > Trichoptera > Leptoceridae > Mystacides > Mystacides longicornis. Next base: position 11,225,442 of record OY756425.1, on the reverse strand, counting down.
CTGACCATGCGTGAAATTATAAACCAGTAAAGAATAAGTACCCACTATTAGGTTTACTATCTTTAACATCAGTCACAGAACTTTGTTTTGTCTTTACGAAGCCATTGAACCACGCTTCACTGAAGAAACCTTCACACTCCTTAACTATGATGATGTAGGGAGTGGTCGATATATCGCCAACTGCGGTTACTCGAAGACACACCTCGATTGTCAATTATTATTGTTTCTTTTTCAAATAAGGAATGAAACTGTAAAAAAGTGGTGATAGGTAATGTTAATTTTAAAATTAAAGAACTTTGAATTTGAAAATATTTATCGAATAACTAATGTTTTTCGAATGAAATGTAACGGAGCTTTGTTGACTGTTTTTTTTTAAGAAACTATTTGTGCTCTTCGGGTTTATTATTCAAAATGACGCATACATTCGGCCACTGTTTGGTGGCTTAACATTTATTTAAAATAAAGGTTCTGGACAACCCGCAGTGCCCATGCGGGGGGACTCTATATATCACGCTTTGTTTTGCTTGCCCTCTTCGTGGTAGTGGCAGTCATTTTACGGAGAGTCCCTTGGAGAAACCAATCTGCTTTCTTTCACTTTTTACATCAAAAATAGGTATGAAAACGTTAATAGAATTTTTAGAAAGTACGAACTCAAGGTGTAGTAAATTTGTAATGAATGACAAATCTCGCGTCTTCGAGTATTTTCGTATACTGAAGATTTAAACGATTAGTCATCATAAAGATGATCAGCCCAGAAGGGTTGGATTGCCTATATTTAAAAAAAACGCATATATCTATAACAAAGTTACATAAAATTTTTCGAGTCTTTTCTCAAGGCAACTGCCAAATCTTACATATTAGTTTATTAGATACACCAACAGAACACTGAACAAAACATATGTTTAAAAAATTCATGAAACAAAACCATGAATCTCCAGTTCTACAGTAATTGGTATCTTATATATAATTACTAGTAGGTAACTCCGGTCACAATTTAAATGTTTTATCGTGAATCGTGATGGTAAAGGAAGTCTGTTTCATAAAATGTTCCTAGGGAGGGGTCCGTCGTCTATGACAAGACAGCCGTCTTTGAAAATGCGACATTGTTTTTGTCACTACTGTTAACAACATAGAAAATGTTCTGCACTGACACATTCACCGCCGTTTATAGCAGTACCGTATTCCTAGCTAAAACATTCCATAGTGAGTATCAAAGGAATCTTCGAAACAATAACTAAAAGCGTCTCAATGTAAATACGTATCTAGTATCACTACCTAACCAAAACTTGTGAAATCTACTTAATGATGACCGTTTCTGACAGCGTTACAGAGCCCGTGGCTACCATGTATACCGCAAATCATCGGTGGATTTTGTAATCTTCGGCTTAGATTTATTGTTAAGCAATCCGTATTTTGTTTGTTTTTGATTTTATAAGTAGTGAAGCCTTTGTAAATATAATTGTTGAATAAAACATCGCAGGAAGTAAAGTCGCGGCCAGCACAAGACTAACTTGCTCCACTTTTCCGCCGTCTGATTGATGGACGCTCCACTCCCTGACTTGTGACAGTTACCATTTGAATTGCAAATGCCGCCGAAGCTCACTTCTCTAATAATAAGGAATGCTCTCTATACATCGCCACGGAACTCCAAAGTTGTTTGATTTTATAATCTCAAATAAATCCGAAAATAAATGCTGAGAACTTTTTCTTGTATACTGACAGACTTTATGAAGTGTCTACTAAAGATTATAGACAGAAAGAATGAAATCTTAAACCTTTGGCTTCCACACTTGTAACTCTTCAGAAATTATACAAATGGAATTTTTATAATTTAATACCTCACGTTAGTAAGGGCGTAATTATTTCCTTCTAAAACCCGAAAGAAAAAAGTAACTGAGAACAATACGGCTCATCTATTAGTTAGCTACCCTAAATTGACATATCTATCCAAAGCTGTATTACATTCTTAAAAATGTTAAGAACCATCTAAAAAATACTGCATTTATGTTGGCAAATGCTAGGAAAATGTTCTGACTTTGCATAAAAGAAAGATTGACCAGTACCTTTTTCACTAGACGCAGCAATCGATATGCTGAGTTAAATTGTTCTACTCTGTAGCGGAGCTCAAGTGAAAATGTCAATTATACGAGCCAGCACAGCTCGGCAACTTAATTTATTATGTTCGTTGATTAGACGGTGGGCACATCTACCCCAAACATCCCCACAGCTCTCTCTCCACCAAACAGTTTTCCCGTCGCTTGTTTACGCGATCTTTGTTCTGTCAGACCATCATTTCTTGTCTCGGCCTGTCATACATTTTAATTAAATATTAATCGTCTTAGTTTAAACAAGCAAAGGTATTAAAGCTGAAATCGGAGGATTGATACTACTTGTAACCATGTTCGTGATATCTTATATATAGCTTCTAATCCAGCGTTAGAACTTTAACAATAGTAAGTACTACAAACCGACTTTTCTTTTATCTTCAATTTGTCATGTTCATTTTCTCGTTCCTTAATCCAAGTCTCAGAACGTGCACCGTGATTTTATTTAACAAGTCGTGTCTTGGTTGAACTTTGCCGATGTAATTCACTGCTTAATAATTTTAACAAGATTCAACCTCTTGAACTATGAAGAATAGAGGAGAACTGGAAATTTCCGAAAGTTTCTATATAAGATTACGCCATTATCCTGTCTCCTTTTTGTTTTTGAATTACCAAAACTTGTACCGGCAAGAATGAGCTGAATCTGTACCTAACAGCATGAGATATCCTTCGCTTGGAAACTTCTCAATCGCTTTTAACTTTGTCTGCGTTAGAATCTATTCCGCGATCTTCCTATCTGTCTTTTTTCTTTAACCGTTTCCTCTCAACTGTAAAGAAGGATTTGAATTGTTGTACCTACTTGTCGTCTTTTACTCCTGGAAATTGTCACACTTTGAAAGAACTATCATATATTGATTCATTGTCAACATCTACATCAAGATTTTTTTATATAATATGTTTTATTATTCATAAAGTTCTCACAAAGAATGTTTTGTTTTCATCTCCTCATATCATCAGATCTCATATTGGGTAAAACTCTAGCAGACATTCTCAAAGTTTCCAATCATCACTTCAAATTTCAAGTCAATCGCTTTTATTGGGCGACAATGAAAGTCTCATTAACGGAATACTAATGTGCAATATAATGAGCGTATAAAACAGTATCAATATCACAACACATTGTTTGATAGGTATATTCATCATTCTACTTGCCATAAATTGAGGACATTCAGAACTTATGATGAATCTGTTGCTAAACCATTAGAAATTTTTCAATTTTGTCTCGTTTCGAATCGAAAACAAAATCTGCAAAAGGAATTTTAACATTATTCTGAAAATCTATTGTCTACAATATACCAATTTTGTGGTATATCTTCATTTTATTTTTTTTTTACATTGAATAATGTACCAAAATCCGTGCGCGCCTTGTTTAACTAACCGAATAACAGAAAACAAGAATAATTATATAAAACGCTGTTAATTAAAGTGGCAGGTAAAATTAAATGTTCCTCTTCACGTTCAGCCCACGTGCTGTACCTTCGCACCAGGGCGCACCTACTCCAGTTGTCACCACCTCCGCAACACATGCAGTACAACCTCTATTTGCCTCCCCCGAAAGACAATTCATTTTTTTTGTTTTAAACAGATAGGTTCAACGTAACATCAGAAGTGCCTCAGGGACTTATTCCTGGTCCCTTGATATTTAATTCATATTTCACCTGGTAACCGCATAACCTTTTCCTTTTGCTGATGATAAAAATTATGGCAAAAAGTCAGCTATATCCCTCTACTAGGGATATCGGAGTCTTTGAGTGTCCTGCAAATTAAAATTAGTTGTCTCATTTTGTTTCTAGGTGCCAAAACAACAACAAATGCTTTTATACTGAAAATTCTTGTAATGTCATAGAAACCGACTTCCTTTCATATAAATATAGCGGATTACTAAGGCTTCGAAAAATAACTGCTGCTTATAAAATACAGAAAAAATATCAAAGGTAGATAACAACATCCATTTAATGGAAAGATTAAAGCATGGATAAACTGTCGATAATAAGTGTATCATTGTATCGCTTCTGGCGCTGTACCTACATACGCTCCTCTTCAATGCAATGTGTTGCTCAATGACTATTTGTATATACATAGAATGAAGAGAATATAGCTGGAAAACACATCTATATACACATGTACTAGGGGTGTAGTCTGTGTCACGGATATAAATTTCCTAAAATATAGGAGAATTAGGGAACCGAAATAAGCCAACGTGGGGAGCGGATGGAAAAGGCTTGTTATGGCTTTATTAAATGGTTCCCCAGTTGTTGCTTGCGACATACACCAGTGGTCCGGCTATCTCCACACACTCGTACACAACATGTAGTATTATAGAGACCATTTTCAAGAAGCCGTTTGCGTGGATAATGCGGGCGAAATGTATTTGGGACACATCGCGTGTGTGTAGAGAATTTTTTATTGAAATTGGCATTTTCATATGGATAAAGGTGATACAATTTTGTCATTGCGGTTTTTATCAACACTCAATATTTTCAATAATATCAAATTTCGCAAAATACAGAAATATTTGTTTAGAGTTTTAGATTACCTATCAACAGATCCTGAATTTAATCTTAGAAACAACTCCGAACTCGTTTAATTGATTAATATTTTTAATTGTCAAACAGAAGGTGCTTGGTGGTAGTCCATCTACATAATAATTCAGAAATGTTTGCGTGCTTTTGACAATACTTTACCGTATATGTGAACATCACGCTCAAAATACAAATGCTACGTCAGATATGAATCTGCGCAGAGCGGTGAAATTTGCTCGAGAACGTTCTAAGATACAATTGACAACGTTAACTTTAATATATTAAGAGCTATTTAAAAAACTTTATTTTTTTAGGATCTTCATACAAATTTTTCAAAAAAGACAGAAAGCCATCTTTTGGAAACAAAATTACTCATGTAAACGTTGAATAGAATCTTGGTATTACGGTATGAAAATGTTATAAAATAATTGGAGATTGATTCGTTATACATATAAATGTTATTCAAACCTTATTATTCTCAATAAATAAAGATTTAATGAAAAATTTTGGAAAAAAAAATCCTCCATTTTGAAAATTGACACATTTTAAAAAAATTATGGCCACATTTTGTGTAAAACCGTCATAGCCATTAGATGAGTAATAATTATGTAGCTACCTGATAAAATCATATTCAAATGTAGATAAGTATAAAATAATTTAGCAATAATAATTGTTGAATCATTTTACATTTCTGAAATATAAATAAAGTTATCTTAAAATCGTCGTCGTCGAAAAAGATTTGCAAGTAAAATAATAAACATTTAAATTGGTATGAACATTCCATAGACAAACTGGCCAGTAAAACAGTTGTCGATAAATTAGATCATTAGGTACAGTGAACTTGACTGAATTGTTGAGAGAAAGAAATAAAATTGACAATAATTGAGAATCTTTAAATGGTTTCAGGATTATAATCAGTTTAATAAAACCTTTGTTTTATTCACAAAATAATTTAGAAATATAATAGTAAATAAACTCAAAACTATGTTAGCTTATTTATCATATATTATATTATGCAAAAACAATAATATACAAGGTTCATTTAAATAAAAGACTGATGGTATTGTTGCCGTGAAAATTTGTTTAAAAAAACAATATGCGTAGAGTTTCATCATGACAAAAGAAGTATTCTTGAAGAAAGCAATCAGTGAGATGTATGATGACTTGAAGCTTTTCTTAAAACTGTCCAAGGTTTGTGACAAATCATTCATCCTAGAACAAATACAAAAGATTTAGGTACCTATAATGACAGATAACATCATTTCATGAATTTTTTATGCATACAAATTAATAAAATAACATTGAATTCAATGAAATAAAAGAATAAAATAGTCAACCGATTACGTTGTATATGATTTCATAAACTAAGTATTTCACTTTATTACATAATTTAGAATCTAAAGATATAACTTATTAAAAGAGGTTACATACTTACATTTTTAAGAGCTTCATAATAAAACATCTAGATTTGAATGTTGTACGAATACTCATTAATATTAGGTTGTGCACTGTACAGAATGTTTTAGTCTGGAACCCCGTGCCTATAAAATACAAAATATATAATTAACATCAGAATCAAATCAAATAAAAACTATGCACTCATAGTAATGTCAGATAGAAGAGAGAATTTACATAAAGACCAAAATCATTACATATTCTACATAATTTAGTAAATATTACTTAGGTAGAGGTATATGGGGTAATATAAATAATTAAATATTATCAGGTACCTACCTATTTAGAAATATAACAGCACACAGCAGTTAAATAAAATAAAAAAATATTCTAATTTCAAAAATCGAATAAATGTTTTGTTGTTATGTCAAAATATTGATGACAGCCAGAGGTCCTGCCCATAGATTTTTATTTGTATAGAATTCTGTGGTCCTGCCAGGTACCATAAAATATTATTCGCGGTATTTTTATGTGAATGAAAATTAAATAATGATTATTTTTATTGAATGCTTTTTTAATTTTCAGGTTTAGGATGTGTGAATAATAAATTTTTTATTGATACTTATCTTAATTGATAGATTCTTTAATAAATTACGATTATAATATTTAACACTTATCCAGATATTTTTTAGCGTTTTCTGTGAGTTTTTTAATGTCATCAAAAATCTATGGATTAGTATGGATATTATGTTGTCAAACTATAAATGTAAACATTGAATTTTTCTACGGCTTTAGATATAAAATAAATTTTTGGGAATAATAAAACAGGTAAGCAAAGTTTATTGAGTAAATATTGTTTCAAAATAACCGCATAATTACAATGCAGCTAGCCAATTACATTAATTTATTTTGTGTAACTATATTTTTTACAGGATAGACAGATCACAATATATTTTCAACAATACAATAACAGTGAATTTCTAAAATGTATGCATTTTATTACTAGAAAAAGCAAAATCGGTAAGTCGCGCTTTATTCTTTGATAATTGTACTTTCTCTCATTTTTGTATACCTATATTTAAATTCCATAATGTTTTGTTACAGATTAATGTTAAATAGTTCCCCCAAAACTCTAACTAGAATGAGGATAGAAGAATCAAATTATACTGGTGTTACAATACTAGATGACATTTGATAAATAAATAACTATCGGTAACAGTACCTAATTATAGTGAATTGGTTTGAATTCTGGTGCCCATCATTTCAACTTTTACAATACAAGCATTGTTTTGTGTGAAAGATGTCAAAACTGTATATGTGTTCAATTTGGGTGAGTTCAGATTCATTAATTTGTATAAAAATGTGTTTTGTTGAGCTGTGACACGCTAAAAGCAACATCGGTTTCATACATTTAGTTCATACATTATCGTTGACCATTGTGTTGTTACTTTTTGTGAAAAAATAAGCTTTTGGCGTGCCACAACACAATTAATTGTTCACAACACGTCTGTAGGCCTAGACAAAATGCATTTGGCGATCGACTACAAACAAATTCTTCGACAATATAGAGTAGGAAGAAAATTAACTATCCACTTTTTATATAAGTGTCTTTGTTTAGTTTAAATAATTGTTTATATGTTCCAGTAGACAGTTAATTTTTTCGTACTATACATTGGCGAAATCTTCGTTTGTAGTCGAACGCCAATTTGAATTTGTCTACGGGGGCTGTTTCTACTGTTAAATGTGAATTTTATTTTTGACTTGCTGACCCATCGAACTTCGTCTCGCCTTTAATCAAAAGCCAATAAAATATTGCTGGGTAACATAACATAGCTAACATACATGACTACTCTTTGTAAAAAAATCAAAAGTTATGTGGTAATTATGAAACAGTTATTTCAAAAGCACCAAAACTCCCCCGTTCCATACTAACTTTAATATTATATTATTTCATACTATTTTCCATCCATTTTTAGACGTTAACAAATTATAAAAAAGCTTGAAAAAGTACAATCAAAAATTATATTTTTAATTTTAATCATTACCTATACCACCATCTGTAGAAAAATAGGGAAAACATTGAATGTTTCTATCAAAATATCAATATACCAGACATCTCCCTATTTCCCCCAACAGATGTCGGTGGCGATACTGATGCAAACCCGTTGAATACAAACTTTAATATTGTATTTTAGATAAGTTCTCATCGATTTATTCAATTTTTTATTAGTTATTCTGTTATCCGGAGCGGAGAAGAATCCAATAAATCAAACATCGAAAAAATCTGTTCCGCCGATCTCGAGTTATAAGTGTTCGCACTAACCCGACTTTAATTTATATTAGAGATTATGGAATACAAATGCTTTTGGTAAAGAAGGTGTCGATATGATTTTCTATATTCTGTTTTTATTTTAAGTATTTTCTATTCTGTTTTTATTTATTTTTTCTATTTTTAATCTGCTAGATCTAACAAATAATGTTATTTTATTTTACAAAATGGTAGTTGTTTTTGTGTATTATATTCATTGAAATATATGTAATTGAAATCAAATAAACAGAAAGTTTTCATTTATTTACAACCAGAAATAAACTGAAAAAAAAATACATTTTGTGTTTTAATTTTCTATAAAACATCTAATAATATATTATTCTTCTGAACCACTTCCAAACAATAGATGTTTTATAATGGTTAGTTTTATAGATATATTCCATAGTGAGTGAGAGCCTTTACTTGAACATTTTTTTATAAAGTTTAGGCACAAAGAGGTTGTTGGAAAGCCGGTGGTATCAGTTGATGACTTTCGTTTGCACAGCGCACTGAAGGCCATGGGTTCAAGTCCTGGTGGTGCCATTATCACTTTCACAACACAACCCTTTGGTTAGTATGAAAGATGTCAAAGTGTATTTGTATTCACTTAAGAAAGCCCAGATTCATTTTCTTAAAAAAAATAATGAAAATCTGTATTAAAAAGTCAAAACTTTTATTAATACAGGTAGATATTTATATTTTATTCTACAAATTTTATTATTTTCAAATGAGTATGAATCCACTTGGACAATTTGTTAATTATAAGGAACATAAAAAGCTTTGTTGGTACTTAATTGCAGAATAATAGAATCAACATTGTGGTGACAGCCCATAGCTCACCACATATAAACCGAGTACTCTGTCTTATTAACTATGGGGTAAGCATAGAGAATAAGTCACTAGGTTATGATTATGACTTGCAGCGCTTTCTTCTTGCTGATGAGGTGTTACAAATAAATAAGTACAATTAATTATATACATTATGTAGGTACACCACACTTTCATAAAGCTCTGTATGTTAACTTCCATAGATCAGGTTCTATAACTCCCATTATTCTACAACTTTTTTTTGTGGACGGGTAAAAAAGCTAGTTTGGAATAAAATTAAAAACAATCCTCATAAATCTTCCATATTATTGGTTAAAATTAAATTAAAAAACCGTTAATCACATTTAGCACTTCTAGTTCAGTAGCCTGAAATCTACATCGAACATCAAACCACTGAGAAGCAATAAATAAGTTTGATGAAAACTCGACAAAGATCTATTCTTCGTCAAACTTCTAAGAGAGATCCTGGATTTGACTCGCCCCCAAAAACGTGCTCCGGAAATACACAGTCCTAATGCTTTTATCCGCCAGATAGTGGGGCACATGTTTGGAAGTCTTAGTTTTGGTTTCACGGGGTCAATTGGCTAAAGAAACTAACTTTTGCCATTTTTTATTTGCATTCAAAACAGTTAACGCAGCTATTTTTGAAATATTATAATAATAATGTATTAAGGTTGCATAATACTTTGTTTGAAATGACAGAAAAGCCATTGTAGATTGTATGAATAAATGTTCTTGGCTTCCAGCGTTGGAGTAAGTGAGAGCCCATCTCCCAGATATAAAGCAAGCTCCCGACAAGCCGATGGGAATGGAGACATCGTGAGCAGCTTGTATTGTCTAAGTAAAGATGACGAGATGTAATTTGAAAAGTTTAAAATTAAATTTACCACTTTATACCGAATCTCATAATAACTCTACTGACGCCTGCTTCTTCCATTCTCTTATCGGCTTGACGGATTCACTTCGAGCGCTTTTATTATTTATCGCCCTCTTTTAGCGCACTTAAATTAATTAATTTCCCAAAAATATCTCGATTGTTTTTGTATAATTTAATTAAATCGTGTCGTTAGTCAACTTCAAATTAAAATACGTTCTCAAACACAGTGGCTTTTAAGGTGCATTTATACCAAACGAACAAAGACTCAGAGCTTGAAAATAAAGTATATTTTCCTAATTGTTGATATGGTAACCAAGGAAATAACAACCAGAAAGAACTGTCACCGCCTACTAATAAGTTGTTCTTTTCATGGTGTCCAGTATCAACGATTAGGAAAAAACACTCTATTTTCAACCTCTGGGTCTTTGTTCGTTTGGTATAAATTCACCTTGAGATCTAATCGTCAGGTTTTTAACCTTAAGTTTGGGGTCAAATCCCCATTAGATAGTCACTTTTACACATGTTTAATTTAGATTTTTTTTTCATTTAATCATTCACTGTGTTCAGGGTACAATTTATGACTCTTTCAAAGTTTTTACACATATGAGTGGAAGGGTGATAAAAAAAAAGTTTTGACACATAGAAGTATTTTTTCAACTGCTCGTAGTTCAAAATAACAAATCGTCATATTTCTGGATTGCACATCGCTAAATGGACAAAAAATGTAATCCACATATGAAAGTTATACTATATTATATTCCCACATAGACTGGTGACAGGAAATTTGTACGAAAACAATTCGTTGAATGCACAATTGTTCAACTCATTTTTTTTTGAAACACAGTGTAAGGGACAAAGGATATGCAGTGTGAAAATGACAGAGTGACATAACAACATGATGTGAAAATTCGAACTATTGTAATTTCTGCTAAATATGTCTCCGCACAATCGTGAGTCGAACAATTGCCATGAATTTTGCATTCAAACAATTGTTTTTCGAATAATTTTTATGTAATCACATATACTTTATATCAAGATAATAATTGTCAAAATTTGGGTTATTTTGTTGTAATCTAATAGGATCCTTCAACCCAAGCCAAAGAAATTTGTCGACCTTTAAACATTCTGACCACGAGATATGACGGATTCAACTTTTCTTTTAAATACTACATATTATGTTTTTATTTACCTAGAAATGATTTTTACGACACATTTTTTTTTAAAACGCTATGATTACTTAATAAATTTATTTAAAAAAAATCCATCACCAAGTCTACAGCAGATAGGTAGAAAATCCAGCAAAGTGCAAATGCCGATTTCAAGCATCTGTTAAAAAAAAAATACGTAATTATATTTTTTATTATTCAATTTTTACGCTGTATAATATTTTTTAATCTCAACAGCAAAACTAATTTTATAATAAAATTGAATTACGTAATACCTTTGAGTATCATATTTCATTGCAAACAGAATTTAATATCGCCAGGAAATGAGACTAAATTCTACTTCAACAAATGCGCTAGAGAATTCCTAATAGGACACACTTTTTCCAACATTTTTTGCATTGATTTGCATCCGATATTTTCATAATATGTGGATTTTTACACAACTAAATAAAATTTTCAAATCTTGAATGGATTTATGAATTAAGAAAAATTTTATAAAAGTTGTTTAGAAAAATTAATTCCAAATGTTCATCAATTAGATAAAAGTTAAGAAGAAGAAATGAAGGCAGAAATTGAAGCTTATCCAATACAGAAAAGCTGCTATAAGTATTTTGACGTTGTCACTTTTTTCGTCCTTCTTCTCGACGTCTCTTCTGCTCCGTGCACGTCATAAACAAAATTGTGACATAATATTATGAAAAAAATAAAAAATCCGAACCTATAATAAAACGTATTTAATGAATTAGAATCAATGGCTTATCCTATACTTATCTGAGATTATGCTAATACCTCGATCATAGACATTTTAATGTTGTAGAAAATATAATATCAAAAAGAGTGTATATATCTGGGAGTTTACTTTTGCCTCATATAGCATAGAAAGATAGGTACATTTTAATATCGCAGTTTGTCACACAATCTCAGCATCTGCAGTCGGCCATTTGTGTGAAAAATGTCTCCCTGTATAATCCTTTAAACCCTCCTTAGAGCCCAACCGTCCGCCCACTACCGCAGGACATGGCCACCCCACCGGCTAGGGAATCCCCCTTATGACACACTGTCAAAATAACCTACTTGCCATTAGCAAAAAATACTTGTATCCAATGTACCTACTCAGTATTTTAGTATAAAATTATGAGAATGGCGTTGTTTTAAAAATATAAATCTCTAATTAAAAGTGAAAGATATACAATACGTTTTTTCTTTTGATTCAATACTAGCTGATCCGACAAATATTATTCTGCCTTATAAATTATTTCACTTGTTTTTATTTATTCCCGTTAACGTGAATCATATGCATCAAATGACAACATTTGAGGAGCTCATGGCTGGACACTCTACGGCCATAAACGTCATTGATAAATTTGACGTTGTGTGTCGTGTGATTTTTCTTCGTAATGAATTTCTTTTTCTTTGCGTGCCCTGTCGGGTCCCCCCAACGTTGGCGATCACTTCGGCGAACTTGTCCCTGTCCTGTGCTGCTTGGAACAGTTTCTCCACAGTTCGGATGACTGTCCACTCCCTTATATTGCGCAACCAGGACATCTGTCTCCTGCCAGGCCATCGACGTTCCTCTATTTTTCCCTTCAGTATAATGTGAAGAAGTTGGTATTGTAATGGCAATAATGAATTTACCAACTGTTAATGTTTATAAGAGTGGTAACGTGATTTTATTGATTGTAAATAGCCTAAAGCCTGCTCCAAGAAATAGGTATATCGAATGCAAAACAAAAATTAAAATCTGGTAGAAAGTCTCTGAGATCATAGTATTTTAACATAAAACGATTTCTGACAAAGCCTGACCATACGACTAAAATGATAAGTGTTGAGTACTCCGAATGACAGTTGGCCAAGGAGAGCGCTGCTCCTCCATCAGGGTACTTAAGACGAGGAAGACCCTCTCACACTGGTCCCGTTTCTTCGAAGCAGAGCTGAGAGATTTGGACGTGGTGTGGGACGAGGTCATCGCAACTGCGCAGGGTTGAGCGCAATGGAGAGCTATTGTTGCCTCCCTATGGCCCTGAGAGGGATCTTGAAGGAAATATTAAAAAATAAATAACACTCTTCTATACACAGGTATCAGTATAGCCGGCGAAACTTAATGCTTGAAACATTCGCTACCAGTCAACCGGTCCCGTCCAATCTGAGACAGGATTCCAACCCCGAGTAGAAATTTCAAGTGAAAAAACACATTGAATATTTCTGACCCGACCGGGAATCGAACCCGGGACCTCTTGATCTGAAGTCGGAGCCTTTGCCACTAGGCTACCGATGTCGGTATTGTATCCCAAATATCGTATTGTATTTTTGTATAATGATATTATGCTCTCTTGGCGTTATGACGATTTCCAGCTGTTATTATTGATTTGATAGACCAAGCAACGTATATCAAGCTGAAGTTTCCAAGAAATTGTGTAACATATTATTATTAAAGTACCTTCAAAACATACATTCTTATAAAACCTCTGCATTTTTAGGCTTCTAAGTATTATCCCCCGTGAATATATTGAAAAATTCCCCTTCCCATTCTATAAATTGTTAATGAAAGCTGTTCCGACAATTTTATTAAAATCTGATTACTCGTCAAAAATAATAATTTGTCACTGGAGTAATCTTAGTAGACAAGCACTTACCGAGATTACATTCCTGCCTGAAATAAAAACCTTAATCTAAATTGATATTGATGTTTTTTTTTTTGTTCTTTTACAGATGTCAATACGGTGAAGACTCGGAGCCTCCGAAGACATGTTGTGGGGCCATCGGCACACGGACGATAGGACTCAAGTGGTTTATAGTTCTCGTAGCTTTAGCAGGAATCTGTTGCGTCCTTGTGGGGACTGTGCTGGGAGCAGTCAGAGCGCAGGGCAAGGCGCATCTCACAGTTTTACTTCTAATGATTGGTAAGATCATCCTTCTCTATTATTTAAAACATAAGAAATTCCAAAGAAATATCGAAGCAACTAAAAATCGAGTCAGTTTTTAATGGCTAAACTCACAAAGTATTTCTTTGGGTCCAAGATTGGCATTACTTTATGACTTGTACACTAGATTCTAGATTCATACTGATAAAATTTAGTAGAACTCTCATTGTTTGTCAATCAGCCACTAAAAATGTTGCAATTTGAATTTTCAAAAACAGAACGTCCTTGGTGGAAGCAAATGAATCTGGAAAGAAATATTGAAAGTAACTTACACTATGCGACTTTAACTCCCCAAACAGGTCGACTTTTCTGTTATTTTACTCAACGTGCGTTTCATTCTTTCCTGCTTGTCATTTGTTCTCAAATATCTTTACAGTAGAATTCATCTATGATTTGATTCCTCCTGTAGTATACACAGATGATTGTCGAGGAAGATTCAGGCATAAATGCTGTTCGAATCAAAACGAAATCAAGCAATGTGTAAACACTTATTTAAATACTTAAGTCACAAAATTTACAGACGTGCTCTTAAAATTGTACGAATATATATATTTTTTAATGAATCTCTGCTCACTCAAAGTGAACACAAATACACTCTTTCGCAGTAAGCTACTTAAAGCTTGTGTCGAAAAAGAAAGAGGAAGATGGTCAACACCTGGGGTCGAACCCACGACATCCGATACGGAACAGTACGAAAGCCGGCGTTGTAACCGCCAGTCTACCAACCACTTCAATATATAAACAAATTTTCTTGTTTTGTTTTACTCAAAATATTTTAGCTTTCAACTATGTGACTACTTTTGTTTTACATGATATCGTGGGTCTAGGCTGGGCAGTATAATATCTAGACAAACTCCCTAAACATTTTTACGCCTATCCATTTTTTGTTAGAAAAGTGGTTATTTTCACGTAATGAAATATTGTTAGAAATGTTTCTAAATTGGTTCCAAAATAACATGAGCGTTTTCAGGGATGTGTGTAAGTACTCTCTTGTCCTTATAGCGTTCAATAGTACTTACACACATCCCTATGAAGCGCCTCAAGCCAGACGGTTCTTCTCGGGTGTGGAAATTATGGATTTCTTAAATTTGTTTTCCCACTTTTATTTTCAGACATAAAATCTTGTTGTAAGAATCTCTCGTATATATTATTACACCACCCATTCTATAGACTTTAACACCAACTGTGTTTTTATTCTTCCCACATATCCACACTTTTATCTCACCAAAAACATCTTAAATGAAGCCATTTTACTCCCATGTTTTACAATTCAATTGAACACTTTTATTTTAAACGCATAAAAATATATGATAATGGGTTTAACGTGAAGAACTTAAACCGTACATTTTTAGAAAAATGTTGGCCAATTATTAGATAGGCATATCTTTCAGGATCAGATTTGAATCGTATCACGCAGGTAATTCTACCAATGCTTATTATGTTCTGTGTAAAATGTTTCCAAATACTACCGCTATGTGGCGCCATAAATAACACCCGAGGATTATTGAGGAAGAACCGAAACCTTTCTTCCCATTTTATTGCGGTTTCCCAATTTATATCCTCCCCTTCGTTTCTTTTATTTGAAGAGACCCTCCCCCTCCACTGAAGATATTAAAAATATAAACGCTGGTATTTCAAAATGACCTCATAAAAAGTAAAAAATACGACAATTCATATATCGACACTTATGTTTAATTATTTCGTCTCATTCGTTTTATTATATTATACCCGTTGTAAAAAACGCCTTTTGATGGTCGTATTTTAATTATTATTATTCCACATCAATGCAATAATAATGTCTATGAATGCAGTCGTTCGCTCTATATATTGTTATGTAGGTACCTAATATAATAAAAAAGTCTTCGATTTTTTTTTGTGCATTGTTAGACACACAGTCTACAGGTAACAATAGATTTTTTTTGTATGTGTGAACGAAGACGATTGACCGAACGCAATGACATGTGTGCCTTATATTTATAAAATTAGAATTACGCTAATGAATCAGAACTGGTATTTATACTATTAGCGATGTATCGCGGTAGCGTTAATCGAATTCATATACCCTGATTTTTGATATCAAATATTATAGACAACGCGGTGTGCGCATCTCACGATTTTTTATTGACCTTTGATATCGAATTTTATAGGCACTGCAGTGCGAGCATCTATTTTTCGGAAGGTTGACCCATGAATCCTTGATTAAAAATTAAATAATATTGTTTTATTAATATTTTGGAGCATAAAAATGATGTTTTATCGAACCACTTTGAAGATTACGATATAATTGATTAGTTTTGATATTAAAAGGGATGTTTTGGGGGCCTACACGCCTTGTATCTACGTTATTAGATTGAATATCATTTTTAACCGATTATCTAATTGTAAAATAATAAATTTCATGCTTTCGTGGCAAATTTCGATCTATTTAGTCATTATTAATAGTTTAAAACATAAATACACGTATTTTAGGAAGTAAATTGAATTTACCTAAAAGAATTAAATACTGCGTAGTTTTTGGAATTAAAATGAGGCGCAATTATTAATTTACTACGCAGTTTCTTGGATCTGAGACAGTGATTGCCAACTAGTGAAATATGTTCAAAATATTGTATTATTATTTTTATTGTAATTTGTAAATAATGTACTTTAATGGTTATAAACTAGGTTAAACTATCACTGTAACTATGTTTTTCCTAAATAAATAATAAAATGTATTAAATAATCCAAAATGACCAGAATAGAGTAACTATTGTAAGATCATGTATGTAAAACTTGCTTTAATTGATAAACAAATTGTATAGCTCTGTTTGATTGTTCAGTAAGAACATATTATATGCAAATTTACATCGAAATAATCAATTTCGAGATGCCACTTTTTTAGTAAAAATTTTGTGTTGGCACTCAAGGTTATTGAGTGGTCGATTCCTGGACGGAATCAATAAAATTCGGCTGGAAACGTCCGATCCGTTTCCAATTGTAGTCGATTTTTGTACCTTTTATATAAATAGTGCACGTTGAACTTTTGGTGTTCTTAATCAATTATCACGAATACCTGCAACATCTCATCGATAAATGCTTAATGTTCATATGCCCTAGTTATAGATACTTGATTGTTATATACTGCTGACATTGTATCTTGTATAGTTTGTAAGATATTTAACTAAATGTCCAAATTTCATAGTGAAAATTTTTGGTGAATTTTTAGAAAATGGAGGCCTGTGATTGGTCAAAATAAACAATGATTTTGATTGGTTTTCTGTTTTTGAGATTTAGTATAAATAAAGGCGCAGTTGTAAGGCAGATCATCAGTTCGAATTGTGAATTACTCGTCGGAACACTTTGGAACTCGTGATCTCGCCGGACATCTGCCTTCAGGAATACACCGCTAGTTTCATTTCTACCCTCTCATTTCCCTGGTGATCTGGAGCCTCTCTATTGGACCAGCTGCTGCCCTGAGTCAATCATCCATATTGGTCGTAGCCTTGTCGGTTACATTGTTGGTCCTTCGTCGTCGGATTGATCAGTGGAAGACTGGATGCCAGGACCTCTGCGATCGGGAAAAATGAGAGGAACGGAACTAGCTGGTGTAGGCGATTGCCAACCTGAAGCCGCAGAAAGCCCTATTGAGGGTTCTGAGGTCCAAGAGTTAAATCGTAGTGAAAGTGAAAACCCGCGAGTCGTACAGTCTACCCCACTGGGGGACGCGAGTGAGGTTGTTTCACGTCGTGAATTAGACAATATCAGACGAGCTGATATGGACAATATGTTGTCGTACATTAATGACGCTTTCGAACGTTTGATGGAAAGCCAAAATCAACTTAGC
Source organism: Mystacides longicornis (assembly GCA_963576905.1). NCBI lineage: Eukaryota > Metazoa > Arthropoda > Insecta > Trichoptera > Leptoceridae > Mystacides > Mystacides longicornis. The sequence goes on along the minus strand of OY756425.1, from coordinate 11,207,497 downwards.
CAGATGTTCCTCGAGAACAGGCAAGGAGCTATTAAAAACAATTCGAAGTGCGAAAATGTCAGTGCAAGTGTTAATAGACAGCCTGAAGATTCCTTTAACTTGGCTGATCGGGTGTCCGGTACTACAGTTCCGAACATGTTACACCTCTTTTCACCTGGTGCGAGTTCCTGCACAGAGTATAATGATACGTGTATTGGTGAGCCCAGGAATAACACACTTCCTGAGCCCCGCGAAGAAAAAGTTCCGAAAACGGGCATTCAATTAAGTGCCCTAATGGCTAGGCAGACTGCAGCTCGAGATTTACCATACTTTGATGGAAATCCGCTAGAGTGGCCTGCGTTCAAGGCACAGTACGAAATCTCAACAAAGACCTGCGAATTATCCAACGCAGAAAACTTGATGAGGTTGCAAAGATCCCTGAAAGGGAAAGCTAAAGAATCTGTTAGCGGCCTATTGCTTTACCCCAGTGGCGTACGTGAGGCCATGGAAACGCTTGAAGAGCAGTATGGGCGCCCAGAAATAATAATTATGGGTATGCTTGAAAAAGTGAAGCGCCTTCCACGTTTGTCAGAATCTCCGGAAAGTGATGAGTTGAACAAGTTTTACGTCACAATTAAAAACTTTGTTTCTGTTGCCGGACGTATGAAGGCTGAATACCTAAATATTCCCGGCCTTCTTGGAGAACTGGTGAATAAGCTGCCATCGCATATGAAGACTTGGTGGATGTCATCGCAACACGGAGCAGACGATAGGAGGAGCAGATCCATTGCAGATTTCTCAAGGTTCTTGAAGTCAGCGTGTGACTTGCATCTATCATGTGCGGCCGAAAAGTTTGTGAATTCGAAAAATATGTATAATAAGCATGTGGTTTATAATGTGCAAAGTGATGTGAAAACAAATAAATGTGTGATTTGTGATCAACCACATAAGTTATTTAAGTGTAAGGATTTCCTTAAATTACCCATCAATGAACGATGGGCTGCAGTAAGAAAATTTAAATTATGTTTTAAATGTCTTGATTCTAAATATTCGATCAAACATAAATGTAAAATCACTTGTAATGTTTTAAATTGTTCGGGAGGGCATAATAGCTGTTTGCATAGAGACCTTTCAAAAAATAATTCGAATGATAATTTGAGTCAAAATTCATATGTTGCTAATACATACGCCAGTAGTTCAGTGGCTTTAAAAATTGTTCCGGTTCAAATCCGAGGGTCAAAAAGCACAGCATCTATTTTTGCTCTTTTGGATGAAGGATCAAACATAAGTTTGGTATGTAACTCGTTGGCAAGCATTGTTGGACTTAACGGGGAATTACATCCATTAAAAATACACGGGGCTCGGGGTATGTGCGCGAGTGAAAATAAATCTAGGAAAGTTAATTTAACAATTAACAACAAATTTAATATAAGCGCGCATACAGTGAGCAAGCTTCAGTTGCCCGCTCAACAATATTACGACAAGGAGTGTATCAAAATGGTTACACCTCAACTATTACTTGGTCAGGATAACGCATCCTTGATTGTAACCAGGGAAGTTAGAGGGGGTGGTGATTTGATTAATTCTAGAACATTACTAGGTTGGACATTACATGGCCGGATTAATAGTAATTATGAAAATAATCACTGTACCGTTGGTCTAGTGACACACATTCAAAGAACAACTGATGACAATAATATGTTGTGCGAATTGTTAAAGGCGCATTACGCAATCGATAGTTTAGGTATTTCTGGGCCTGCCAGAATTAGTAAAATAGATGTGCGCGCCGAAGAAATTCTCTCAAACACAACAAAACAGTTGAAGAATGGGCATTTTGAGACCGGTTTAATTTGGAAAAATGACTCTGTGGGTCTGCCGGACAATAGAAAATGTGCCTTAAACCGATTGTGGGGCTTAGAACGTAAGCTCGAGAGGGATCCTCAGCAAGCAACGGCATATAGCGATAAAATTAATGAATATATTACGAAAGGCTACGCTAGGGAAATTTTAAATCACGAACTTAAAATACCTAATCCTAGAAGGTGGTACTTACCACATTTTCCTGTTTTTAATGTTAACAAACCGGGTAAATTGCGTATTGTTTTCGATGCAGCTAGCAAATGTCAAGGAATATCTCTGAATGAAACCTTGTTGTCAGGCCCTGACCTCTTAGCATCACTCGTTGGTTGCTTGATGCGTTTTAGAGAAGGCCCAATTGCGGTGTCTGCTGATATTAAAGAAATGTTTCTGAGGGTAAAAATAATACCACAGGATCAACAGTCGCAATTATTCCTTTGGCGAAACAGCAAAGAGCTAGATGTTAAAACGTTTGTTATGACGTCAATGATTTTTGGGTCAACCTGTTCCCCAAGCAGTGCACAGTACGTTCGTAATAAAATAGCGGAAAATGCACAACACACAAAACCGAAAATAGCGTGTAGTATTCGTGAAAACTTTTACATGGACGATTACTTAGAATCATTTAGTTGTGTGTCCAGTGCGCGAAACACAGTCAAAGGGGTTTTCGATTTATTACAGAAAGGACAATTTGAATTAACTAACTGGGCCTCCAATGAGCCCACTGTACTTGATCAAATTCCCGAAACCTTAAAGGCGTCCGCCACAGTTGATATTATACGTGCACAAAATAGCGAAAAGGTGTTAGAAGTAACTTGGGATCCTAAATCAGACAACTTCATTTTAAAATTTGATAACAGATTGAAGTACATTGACGTTATACATACGAAGAGACAGCTACTTGGTTCGGTAATGGAACTATTTGATCCGATTGGATACAGTTCTACCGAGTTGAAAAATAATTGCGTAAACGTAAATGTTTACACCGATTCATCGAGAAGTTTACCTTATATAAACCGATTTTCCAAACTTTCGAGGTTAGTTAGGGCCACAGCTTGGATGAAAAGATTCGCCAATAGATGTTTAAAAATACTAACGTATTAATGACATGCATGACAAGGCCGTCTGTAAAAATTATTTTACTAAAAAGGCGTTAATAAATAGTAAAACTTTGTTTTACGGCGGGAGTGTAAAAAACGCCTTTTGATGGTCGTATTTTAATTATTAATATTCCACATCAATGCAATAATAATGTCTATGAATGCAGTCGTTCGCTCTATATATTGTTATGTAGGTACCTAATATAATAAAAAAGTCTTCGATTTTTTTTTGTGCATTGTTAGACACACAGTCTACAGGTAACAATAGATTTTTTTTGTATGTGTGAACGAAGACGATTGACCGAACGCAATGACATGTGTGCCTTATATTTATAAAATTAGAATTACGCTAATGAATCAGAACTGGTATTTATACTATTAGCGATGTATCGCGGTAGCGTTAATCGAATTCATATACCCTGATTTTTGATATCAAATATTATAGACAACGCGGTGTGCGCATCTCACGATTTTTTATTGACCTTTGATATCGAATTTTATAGGCACTGCAGTGCGAGCATCTATTTTTCGGAAGGTTGACCCATGAATCCTTGATTAAAAATTAAATAATATTGTTTTATTAATATTTTGGAGCATAAAAATGATGTTTTATCGAACCACTTTGAAGATTACGATATAATTGATTAGTTTTGATATTAAAAGGGATGTTTTGGGGGCCTACACGCCTTGTATCTACGTTATTAGATTGAATATCATTTTTAACCGATTATCTAATTGTAAAATAATAAATTTCATGCTTTCGTGGCAAATTTCGATCTATTTAGTCATTATTAATAGTTTAAAACATAAATACACGTATTTTAGGAAGTAAATTGAATTTACCTAAAAGAATTAAATACTGCGTAGTTTTTGGAATTAAAATGAGGCGCAATTATTAATTTACTACGCAGTTTCTTGGATCTGAGACAGTGATTGCCAACTAGTGAAATATGTTCAAAATATTGTATTATTATTTTTATTGTAATTTGTAAATAATGTACTTTAATGGTTATAAACTAGGTTAAACTATCACTGTAACTATGTTTTTCCTAAATAAATAATAAAATGTATTAAATAATCCAAAATGACCAGAATAGAGTAACTATTGTAAGATCATGTATGTAAAACTTGCTTTAATTGATAAACAAATTGTATAGCTCTGTTTGATTGTTCAGTAAGAACATATTATATGCAAATTTACATCGAAATAATCAATTTCGAGATGCCACTTTTTTAGTAAAAATTTTGTGTTGGCACTCAAGGTTATTGAGTGGTCGATTCCTGGACGGAATCAATAAAATTCGGCTGGAAACGTCCGATCCGTTTCCAATTGTAGTCGATTTTTGTACCTTTTATATAAATAGTGCACGTTGAACTTTTGGTGTTCTTAATCAATTATCACGAATACCTGCAACATCTCATCGATAAATGCTTAATGTTCATATGCCCTAGTTATAGATACTTGATTGTTATATACTGCTGACATTGTATCTTGTATAGTTTGTAAGATATTTAACTAAATGTCCAAATTTCATAGTGAAAATTTTTGGTGAATTTTTAGAAAATGGAGGCCTGTGATTGGTCAAAATAAACAATGATTTTGATTGGTTTTCTGTTTTTGAGATTTAGTATAAATAAAGGCGCAGTTGTAAGGCAGATCATCAGTTCGAATTGTGAATTACTCGTCGGAACACTTTGGAACTCGTGATCTCGCCGGACATCTGCCTTCAGGAATACACCGCTAGTTTCATTTCTACCCTCTCATTTCCCTGGTGATCTGGAGCCTCTCTATTGGACCAGCTGCTGCCCTGAGTCAATCATCCATATTGGTCGTAGCCTTGTCGGTTACACCCGTCTTGCTTTACGTTTTTGATTCCGATTGTCAGGCTTGATCAGTAATATTATAACAAATCAATCTCCAATTATTTTGTTACATTTTCATACGGTAATACCAAGATTCCATTCAACGTTTACATGAGTAATTTTGTTTCCAAAAGATGGCTTACTGTCTTTTTTGAAAAATTTGTATGAATAAGATCCTAAAAAATAGCGTTTTTTAAATAGCTCTAAATATATTAAAGTTTTTGCAGCAAATTGTATTTAAGAACCTTCTCCGGCATTTTGCACGGCTCTGCGCAGATTCATATCTGACGTAGCATTTGTATTTTGAGCGTGATGCTCCGATATTCGATAAAAAGCAAACATAAACATTTCTGAATTATTATGTAGATATACTTCGTTACTTTAAATATAGGTATCTTTGGAAGAAAATGATTCAAATTAAAAACTCTCTATGTAATAACGACATTAATAATAGTCTGTTTTTCGTAATGCAATAAGTAGGTACTTACGTTGAACGAAAATTCCAAAATAACTTCAAAGAGTTCTATAATATAGAGTGGCTTACTTGCCTTGTATTTTATCAGTCCTCAAAATGACACAATTAACCACTCAATTAACACTATAGCAACATAATAATAACATTGTTGCTTAGTGAAGAGTTTGTTACTATAGTAAACAAATATAATAATATACTGAAATATAAACAATGCACTAAGTAAAAAGGTTGAATTCCATTACATATGCAATAGGGTATTTGACACTATGAAAAATAAGATACAGATTGTGGTCATCCTGTTTGAAAATGGCCCAAGAAAGCTTATTTCTTTTATTTTACAACTTAAATAGTCTTATTTTTTATAAAAACACGTAATAAAAATCCAAATATTTCTATGGAACTAGTCACCGATGAAAACGCCTTGTGATTAGTTGTGGTCCCCGTGACGTCAAGGTGACGTCACCCCATGGTAAATGATAGTCATCAACCTCATACCAATACAGAAGTGTGACGTAAAATGCACCACGTGACCAGCGCCATTATACAAGACAGCGTTTTACGCGCGTTTTTGGATATTTAAACTTTAAACATGATTTTCATATAAAATATGGCATATCTTCAGAAAATATAAAGAGAATGTGCTTATAATGTGTCGTAGAATAATTTAAAACGGTTTCTGGAAATTAGTCAAATACCCTATATAAGTTATTTATTTGGTAAATTAAAATTTTCTAAGTCATCGTTATGAATGTTTTCGGCGCATTAATTAAACACAATTGGAACATCACCCGCACACCTCCCGCCCCCTCACCTAAGTGGACACAAATTTAAAGTGAATTTTCTTCATACTAGCCACTCTCTATTATAGAACTCTTTGAATAACTTACCTTAATATCTTTTGTAACACCTTTTGAATGATTGGTCAGTCAACGTATTACAGTTTTCTGCCTTAGATTGAACGTTGGACCCCAAAAGAAGCGGCCAAGATTGGCTAATCTCACGTCCAAGTGTTTTATGACACTGTGGTCCACTGTACGCTTATTTCGGAGCCACTTAATTTTCTTCCATCATCTTACAACCCTAAATCTTTCCATACAACGCATTAGGCACAGAATACGAACCCTATACCCTCATTTCTATACAAACACATGTGTATAGGCATTTTCGTAAAGTTTCGGTTTCCCTCTATCGTTCTTGAAGACGGAGTTGAAATAGTGATTTTTGGTCAAATACAACTTTAACTACTTTTCCTTTAGGTTTACATTTTTTCTTTGTTTATTAGCTCTCAATCTTTCAACAGTTTCAACACTTCCAAACCATCAGCTCAACTTGATAACTTTCGTCTTTCAACCGATGCTTACCGCCATAAACATCTTAATGTCTTTCCAAAATTCTAAATCAGAATATTAACTGCATATTATGTCATTAATTCATTTTCCTCTTTTTTAAGATCTATGCTCTGTTTAATATACAATATATTTCATTCCTTTTTTCTATCCTTCCAAACCAGCTCAACTTGATAACTTTCGTCTTTCAACCGACGCTTACCGCCATAAACATCTTAATGTCTTCCCAAAATTCTAAATCAGAATATTAACCTGCATATTATGTCATTAATTCATTTTCCTCTTTTTTTAAGATCTATGCTCTGTTTAATATACAATATATTTCATTCCTTTTTTCTATCCATATCCATGTTTTATCTCGCACATCATCAATGACGGCTGTAGCCGTTATCTTTTATTGAGACGTTTAAAAATATCTTTATATTATTATATACTGGCCTTTTTTCTGTGCTTGAAGTTTTATTGTGTTAGCGGGAATAGCTGAGAATTTGCGTACTAATAACACTCATAACAGTAGTATGTATAAAGTCTGGAACGTGGCGTTTTAATGACATAACGCTAGGTGGCGCTGGGGTGGCGGAATACAATTGGAGTGCTCCTCTATGCGCGTCATAAACCCACAGATAAAATACTCCCATAAAACAGAAATGGGCACTTTTGCGAGCACACGCAAGTCTATGCGGTGTTCCGAACGCGATTCTTTTATCGCTTCACTATTTACATTCATCCATAATAGAAGAATCTATGGGTTAAGAATAACGGATATATCGGACGGAATAGCGCTCGGGGGCTGAACCCCTGGTGGCAAAATGACGCAACACGAGTTTATTTTTGGATTTTACAAACCTGTTATTATAGCCTAGCGGTTCCTTCGTCGACTTGCATGCTATTTCGCACAGGATGTCATACATTCGATCCCACCTAGGTGTCTACCTGCAACACAAGCATTTATTAGCTTAGTGTGAAAGAGTTAAAAGGTTCACTTTTAGTGAGCACATATTCATTCAAAACAAATCTAACCTTTTCTTTAAACGAAACTTACGGGTTTGTCCCAAAAATATGAGGCAAAATAAGTAGGTATTAATCATCAAGGGTATGATCGGTATGAAATGTAACTTGAGTAAACTAAATGGTCTTCGTAGGAACCTTGATTTTTTTAACTCGGCATAGTTTTGTATGAAAGTTCGATAGGTTTCATATTTGGCGCTTATTGTGCTGAATAGTATGGAATTTTCTAACACTATAGACCGGATAGGCAGATACCGTGGGCCTGGTAGAAGGCAGAACTCTTGGTTGTGCAATGCACGCGTTTGGACCAGAATAGGGCGAGTGGAGAAGCTGTTCCGGGTCGCCAGAGACAGAGATGCCTTCAAGGAAGTGATTGACAACGTCGAAGAAACGTGACAGGACACAAAAAGAAGAAGATGGAAAATGACTTTGTATAGGGAGGAATCCATACATGTAATGAAAAAAGTCCTAGGGGTGCTAACAAGTTCTTAACGCCCCCTAAATATACATTTAACCAAAAAGCCGTCTAGATCGTTTCAGCGCTCATACTGGGAACCGAAATGGTCCTATTAATCTGCCTATAAACGGTATAATAGCAATATTATTTGTGGATCGTTTTTAAGACTTCTAATAAAAATAATATCCTCAAATTTGTGTGTAATAAAAGATACGGGCGGCCAGAGAGGTCCAAAGTAATTGGAGATCATCCCTTAATATTAAATCTATCAAACTAGAGCTGTTAATTACCACCCGTGATAATATATTTTAAGCCTGAAACAGGTTTTAATCGTTTGTTTGTACGGCGCTGATAAATGGTGGGAAAACTCCCTATAAATTTCATCAATATTTTATTATTAATCATTAACCGTATCAACGTTTTATTATTAATCATTAACCGTCTATCGCCAGATGTCGCCCGTTTCCTCTCCTGTTTATAATAATTTACTGAAAATTGTTATAGTGTTTGTATTCACCGGAAATTATCTATAAATATCACCGGAATAATAATTTTAAACACAACCGTTGCCAAAAGTTGCCAACATTGCACTAAAACCTTTGAACCAACGACTATTATTCTAAACCTCCATTTCAAAGTCTTTATTTATAATTATTTATTCTGGCACTTAAATCTGAAATGTGTCGTATTATTGGATTCAGGTATTTTCCTCTTTGATAAATAATATAATTCGTTTTCAAACCATCTTAAATCCTCACATCTGCGCTGATTGGCTGCTGCGAAAGGAGCCAGATTCTACCAGCTGACACTATCAAATCCCTTAAGTCGCCGGGTCTATCATAAAAATAAAAATAATTATTCTTTTCAGTTCAATAAAAGGGTACACTGAGGTAAATACGGCTGGTATTCCTATAACAATATTATCTGCAGTAACAAAACAATTTGGAATGGAATTTTATGCGCATTTAATTCATGAAAATAGATTGTGTAAATAAAAACACGAACGCGCCGATAAACATGGTAATCCTTTTTACATGGCTTGTGTATTGGTTTATCTATTCGCTGGCGCTGGTGCAATATTCGTAATAAAGTTGTGTTTTAATTGTATCCAACGGTCAACTCTATCCAAGTTATTCTGTAAAAATATAAACAAGCTCACACGCGTCCATTGATCGTTAATTTAATACAATTGTTTAACGAGTGAAAAAGGTTTAAACATTTTACAAATTATTTTATTAAACGTGTTTTATTCCTGTCGATATATCGAAAAGTGGTGAGCTAAATGTACCTAGTGTAAAAAAAGAGACAAAAATTATTCTGGTTTTTGCCCTATCCCCAAGCTAGCTCAAGGTCCTGTTAGGTGGAAAACTTAGGATAGTCTTTCCTAATGTGCTCCCAACCAGCCTGTAAAAGTATATATCTACTGTAGCCCTAGTATCAGTTTTCGATTATCGAATATCGAAACGATCATCGAAAGAGTTTCAAAAAATTTCCATACAAAAATGATCGAACGATTTGATCGTTTGATTTTAGAACACTATTTGCACGCTTATAAACGTGCAATAAGCTTTCGATAAAACTCGTACTAGCCCCACTGGACTATTTTTGACGTTAATGATCTAAATCAGGGGTCGACAACCTAGAGTGCCAAGCCACTCTACCAATATGATTCAGGGTGCCGCCTTAATTCAGAATTTTATACCAAATTAAGAATTTTATACTAAATTTATCTTTAGAGTGCCATTCAGAACCCCATCGCGTGCCAAGCCTGGCACGCGTGCCATAGGTTGCCGACGCCTGATCTAAATAAATACTTCGAGAATGTAACTCGTAATTATGTTGGTTGAGTATTCCAGATAAAGGCCCAAGAAAAATTTGAAAAAAAAAAAACTGCGAGATTAGGGACTTTTTAGAATGTCATTCCCATAGACTGCCAAAGAGTATAGCCATTCCAGTTGTCTTTTAACCTCTGGATAGATCTACTCCTTTTAACAAATTCCTCTAGCACCACCACGTTAGAGGTTTTTCTCGTGCTGGGATTTTTGCCTCTGTTTTTTAACCCTTGCCAGCGATAGAGAAAACGGTTTTTGACTAAGTATATTTTTTTAAATCTGACCAGCATTTCACGCAAGAATGCTCCACATATTTCATTTTCACCCAGCCTCTATTTAAAAATTCTGCAAGCACACGAGATTTGAATGATGTTGTAATTTAAATGCACGCAAAGATAAAATTAAACTCGATTTGTACCCATGTATAATTTTGCGTGCTTTGAATTTGCCACAATTTCAAATTTTGTGTGCGATATACTTATTACATTTTTTATACCTTCTTATTACAGAATTACATTTTACATATCTCATATTAATTGCATGAATATTATTTATTATACGGCATAATGACAATAATTGTATTAAATTGCAGGTGTTGGGCTGGTATTGGTGACTGTTAGTGGAGTGGCGTGGCGAGCCATCAGTAAGCGAAGATCTCGGAACGCAGCTTCCAGAGCGGCATCATCTCCCACAGGAACCACGAGGCGAGGTGCTAGTGGCACGTCTTGCATGAGGGCCCACCACCCCTACGCCGCCATGCTGTACCCGGAGTTCCACTGCAGGCCACCTCCACCATCCTACCAAGCCTCCATGCACGAGTACAGACTAAGGTTTGTTTTCAAACATCTACAATTTTTAACCCTACTATTTACTGTTGCAATTTCCATAAAGATTCCGCGACAGTTAGTTCTCAATTTTGTGTAGACAAGAACTTTAGGTTCCTACTTACAGCTACCCTGGCAACAGTGGCAACGACAGAATGTTATAATAAAGCAAGCTATATAAAACTAACGCCCCGGTGGTAGAAAACTGAACTAATACAGGAAATTTGAATTAAAATTTCTTTACAATAAACTCTCACCATATTTTTGCAGCCAACAACAATCGAAAACACAATATGGGTACTTAGATAAACAGTCAGTAACCTCATACTTGGGGTACTGTTCTCCAAACAGTTCAGTGCTTTATAATGAAGAAAACGAAGTGGTTGGTAACCTGACAGTTCGTACTGTAGGTCGTAGCTTCGATCTCAGGTGCCGACCATCTTCCTCTTAAACGACACAGGCTTCTAGTACTTTACTGTGAAAGCGTCAAAGAGTGAGCACAGATAATTTTTTTGTTAATCTTTAATTTTTTTCTGGTAATTTCTATGAAGAAAGAATTAGTACTTTATACCCAAGTTTCAGAAAACAAACCCTGCGCTGCATAAAACTTTTCAAGTAAATGTCTAAAAAGTTGTAAAAACTAAGTATCGTTTTCTTTGCAGATTATTATTGTTGGATAGAGCAGCTTCACCTCCTCCCGTAGCGTGTCCACCTCCACCTTACAGACCCAGACCGAGGTAAACAAACACCTTAAGCATTACTCTACAAATAGATTGAACTATTATGCACTAGGTACTTACTATAAGCAGCATCTCCTCATAAAATGGGGAAACGAAATAAAGTTGACTGGCTGACACTCTTATAATGATCTGTTTAATTAAAGGTCGTACTACTTTCAACTATGCATACATTTAATTTAGATATCTTTTTGAAAAGTCTCTAGATTCTAACATTAATTTAATTATTTTATTACTATCTCGCTTTGAACAATCATTCAAAGCAGCAAGATGGAAAGAGACATACGAATGATAAAGAAACCGTTCAAATAAATTTTGCCCCGAATAAAATATACTCATATTCGCAATGAAAGCTCACTCTCGTAGGATAGTCATTTTTTCTCGTAGCCACTGGGTTGGTTGATTTCTGCTGGATATGGCTAGGGATGTGGGTTCGAACCCTGCAGGGGGCATGGTATTTTTCGAGATGTCCATGATTCCCATTATATGATAATGGGTTTATCAAATAATGGGAATCATGGACCTGGGTTTTTGACGAATTTGAACATGTAAAAGGCAAACATTGTTAACGTAAAGTGATCACAGTAAGCTGGCCTTTGAAACAGCAGTATAAGACGGTCGTAAGCTCATAGTAGTTCAAATTTGTAAAAGAATACCTTTTAAAATCGAACACTAATTAATTGAATGATGGCATCAGACTGATGGTTTAATAATAATATGTTAATAAGATGATTTACGTCATGATTTTTTGATGCTGTCACTACTTTTCCATCCCCTCAACGTCTCATTATCTCCATACTGTATAAACAAAACAGTGACATAATATTTAGATTTTTTTTCCAAATGCTCAATTTAGTGGATAGTACCTCAATCAAATCATCAAAAAATCAATCTGCAAATAATATTGTAAAGAAAGTTGTTATTTTTCTAATTTTTATCTTCTGATTATTTGCAGAGGTATGGCTGGTGCCCCTGGACCCTACATGGGAAGAGGCGCAAGAGGTAGACGGAGACAAGAAGCAAGAACCACTACAACGCCACTCTCAGCGGTAGTCATACAAAACATTGCTTTAGAACCATATGGTGATATTAAATATGAAGATGTACAAGAGATGGATCCGCCAATCGTTAGTGATAGTAAAGTGGAGGAGGTCCAGGACAACAAAGAAGGGAATCTTGTGACAATTGTACAGACCGGAGAAGACACAAGCCCTGTTATTGTTACAGTCTCTGGGTCCATGCCTGAAGAGAGGACCAATCAGACCACAACGGAGATAGACATCCTAGCCCACTTGTAACAATCAAATCAAACTGTAGATAAAATCAATGTTTATTTCTGTAGTTTTTTTAGCTCATTTTAATATAATATTACATTGTGAATATAAATTCTAGTTATACTGTTTAAGTATTTGATTGTTTATTATTTTTATTGATTAACTAAACCATCCACGTTATGTATATTTCATGTAACAAAATATTTAAATAAACCTCTCCTTGATGTTCCATTCAGCATTTCACAATAACATATTAAGTTAAAAAGTGTTGTTGGAATTACCAAAATGGTTGGTTTGTGTTAATATTGTTATTTGCAAAGATGAGTTAAGAATTTTGTGATCATTTTTTTGTAGTTTTATTCATAGTTTAATAATAGGTAAATAAGATGAATTGTTCAAGAAGATTTTATAAATATTTAACAGTCTAATATCAAAAGTTTATATAATTCCCAAAACAAATTATATTTTACTGGATTACAAGTACATATGATTTATTTACAGAAGTAATCAAATCAGTTAAATCTGAAACGACGAAATCAGCTAACTAAATATTTTCGTTTACTCACCCTTCGTATGGTTATCTTCCGCAGATCTCAGAAAAGAAAATGTTATTAATAATTGTTCCAATTCATCTGGATATGTGCCTGTTGTATGTATATTTTAAATTAAGATAATTGTTAAGGTATTGTATGAAACTGTGTAAAATTGTATTATTTAAATACTATTAAGTAAGGATTGTTTCAAGTAACATAGCTACCATCGCATTACGATATAACTATTAACATTTAAAACATATTCATGAATGTTGTATATCTCTATGAAGATATTACATTTCCCAATCAACTTATACACACAATATTTTTCTCTTATTCCTGTAAGTAAATAATATTTCAATGTTTGATTGTTCATCTTGAGTTTTGGATATAGATTTAACCTTCTGACTGTTGATATTATTCCATCGATATCTTCAAAGAGTTCAGAGAGCAAATTTTAAGTCCATAAACCAACATTTACCCCTATTATGTAAAAAATATTGACTGATAAATTATCATAAACACAATACATAGGAATTTCTCTGGAGTTAGAGGAAAAAATATGAATTAAATAATATGTCAATTTGAATACATTATTAGCTTGCACCATTATTTATTTATTAATTAGAAGAAACTCAATCAGTTATTAAATAATTAAAAAAAACAATATTCAGAATAATAGATTGTGGTAATCTATCACTTAACATCAGGAAGAATAAAATATGGGCGCCAGATATAGCTTTGACGTTTAGCAAAAAAAAAGGGAGGTCTACTATTGACAGAATCGTAACCAAGGATTTGAATTACCCACAACCGCGTTGACTGATATTTCGACCCGCGGTTTAAATAAATTCGGAGGGGGGGAAGGTATGGGGGCTTCGCCCCCCCAATAATTATAACCTAACCTAACTCAATCATTCACCTAGTCCTATCATTCCGGAAGGAGTAAACCTTTCTGCCCAAAAATCCCCAATCCAAGGTGTCATTCGACCCGTGCCGAGGGATGCGTGACTAACGGGTAGGTTAATAACTAACGGAGGCTCCCTGATACCAGGCAACCTCAGGGTGACTTTTTGCCTTACCCCTACATGCAGGGATCTGTAGGGGCGGACTTTTATTTCCCTAGTTCTGGCTATGGAGGATGTACATGGCACCTTTGTAGAGCCGACCTGGTGTGATGGATATAATAGGTACTTCCACATCAGTGGTCAAAGTGGACATAAGTTCACATGATCAAAATAATTTGTTGCAACCGAGAGATGGGAATCCTGTTGGGACCTATCTTTCAAAAAGAAGAGACCCTTTGCGGAGGGCAGGAGTCGGGAAGAGGCACTGTCACTCTGCAAGAGGCCTCTGGAGACGTGGCACAATAAGAGGCAGCGCTCCACGAATTCATTGAAGGATGTCACAATAGATCTTATTGGTCGCGGTGACTCAAAGGGCATATGGTCCTTTGACCTTCTTTACAAAAAAAAAAAAAAAAAACTCAATCATTTATAAAATAGCAGAATGTTTGCTAACGCTAACGTAAAATAAAATTGAAAACTAATACAATATATAAAAATCTATGGAAACATCAAACGTCATAAGAAATGACAGTTGTGGGTAATTCGAATACTCAGTTAAGTACGATTCTGTCAATTGTAGTGTACCGAAAAAAAACATAATATCCGCCATATTAGTGTTACTAGTGGCAAAACAAAATATAAAAAAAGGTAGAGAAGCTAGATGATGTCTTTGCTTATGAAAAATTCCAAAATTTTGTTATTTTTTTTTTTTAAATCAAAAAATAACTTATTATAGTGTGTTATGATTATTTTTGGGGACTACATATTTCAATAAAACTTTCTCCTACACCACGGACTGTATGGTGTCGAAAATGTTTTTGAGATGACAATACTGCAACCCTGATACGGCGAACATTAGCTAAAGGTTCACACCAAGCCATCTGTTACAGCTAAGCGTGACTAAAAAAAATATACTGCGAACATTATGTACATATTTTCCATAGATAAACATCAAAGCTATATGCGGCAGCCATTTTTATTTCCCTTTGTAACTAAACTTATAGATTACCAAACAATCCTTCCCCGATTTAAAACTAAAACATTGTTCATCTCCAAATTGATGCTTGTTTGCTCTGTTCATTTCTCCCTACATCTGAAGTGAAGTGCCCTTGCTAGGGGTAATGTTATAAGTGGACTTAGATTTGTTCTATAAATGACCACTTGTCAAATAACGAATGTTCACTTTACTTATATTTTTCTTATTCACCAAAACGATAAAGTTTTATTAACCTACTGTGTATATTAATTATGTCTGAATAGTTTTTATCGAAAAATAGAACCAAAATATATTTATAAAAACATACTCAGTTTTCTTTTTTTTACATCCTAATTTATGAAACCAGGCATCAACTCATGGAATCCTTGAGCATTCAATCTGATATAAATAAGATGCTGACGTGTTCAGCATGTTGTAATGTGACAGTACTGGTGAATGTCACCAGGTATTCAGGCAATGAGCCGCAAACAAACGAAGGTGCAGACAACAGTAAAAAGGTTTTTCAGTAGTGTCTGCTCTGAAAGCCAGATTGTTTTTTTTTTATAGAAAAGCAACTATATTTTTCATACCTGTGTTCCTGATGCAAATTAGAGTAATTTCTTTATCTGTTTTTGAAACTATTTCTCTGTTTTTTCAAGACATAAACCTAATTTTTTAAATCTCAAATAAATTGTAACTTAAAATTACCTAAGATAATATTGCCATTATAGTGAAGTGGTTGGTAGTCCCTTTGTACATACAGTGTACTGAAAGACATGGGTTCGAATCCTACAATTTCACAACACAAGCTTCGCTTTGTGAGAAAGATATCATAAGTGTATTTGTGTTTACTTCGAGTGAGCATAGAAAAAAAGCACTTTTAGAAAAAAAAAATAGCATAAAGATAAATTTAAGAGTTGGTTTCGATTGGAATACACAATTTCAATTCTGATCATAGTGTCCATATTAAGAAGGAGTATGTACACTTGGTCCGTGTATTATCTTCTCAGCACAAGAACCCTGAAGCAGTTTGATTGATTTGACTTATAATTGGATGAAATTCTTCAATCAAAATCTGCACTCCATAATTATTAAGTAACGTAACACAATATTGAGGATGCCAAATACGTACTCAAACACCCAGAGATCTCAGACTAATTGAGGAAGGAAGTTTCCATTGAAACCTTGCGTCAGTTGTATAAAGAAAGGATTTTAAATAAATCAAAAACAGTTGGGCTTTTTACACCATGTTTTTTGTTCACATGAAACGCTTATCTTCTAGGCTCCAGGTTTTGTATAATTTTTAATTAATCCCTGGATTGATTCTTTTGGTCTGTTTTGTTATCAATATAAATAAAAAATTAAACAAAAATTTTTTTTTTCAAAAATTTATTATGCGTAACAAAATGTCTGCTGTTTTAAGTTTTAACAAGTAGTAATGAGGGTTATAACATACAATTAGATTCCACCACATACTAAAAAATTCATTGAAATATTTTCAAAACATCAATTCAATTAGTCGCTATAAAAATGGCTTTCAATAAGTCAAATAGAAAAAAAACTCACTAACTGGGAATAGACAATAACAATTTCTACAGGAAAGCACACAATAGTGGCATCAAGAATATGCTTGTGATCGGATCAGGTAAAGCTCAATGAAGAAGCGAATAATGTATGAAAAACAAATATAGAACAGAATTTGAGGTCAATGAAATCATCAGTTTATTTACTTGCCACATAGTTTTGATATTGTGCCAAAGAGAATATCTATGATATAAAAAGTAAATGAAAGTAGATATCAATAATATAAAAATTAATTTTATGAACAAAATTTATAGGCTAAAATAATATCAGTGTTTTTATGACATTGTAACTCAACATAAATATCAGGTTCATAAAAAAAACATTTAACAATATTTGAATTATTGCAATTCGAATGGATTTGATTATTTATTGATTAACAGCAAACCGCAGTAAAAAAATTAAATGATAAAATCAATTAGTTTAAAAATAGGATTTCTCTATGACGATATTAAAAAATAAACTCTAAAATGTTGGATACAGTGAATTGAGGTTACAGCATTGCAAAAAATAAAAAGAGATCTATCTAGCTACCGGCTTGCTCTTGCCTTCCTTTGCTTGTTTTTCTTGCTCCCTTCTTCGAGCAGCCTCTTCTCTTTGTTGTCTAACAAGAGCCAAACGCGCTAAATCGGCTCGGGCTTCATCCGTCGCTCCGGCTGCATGTAATTTTTGATAAGCAGCTGCTCCACGTTGTCTGGCCAGTTCTTCACGCTCCCTCCTGAAAATATTTTAAATCGATAAATAATCTTTCTTAAGAACATACATTTTCTTGCATTCAAATACATCGATGTTGAAAAATCCGACAAACGTTTTGCAAGGCAGTATCGGACTATCAAATTTGACGGAATATAGAGTACCGTCTAAGACCCCCTTTAGTCCTTTTTTAATATTTCATGACGATGAAATAAGTTTATGGGGTCAATGCATTCCAAGATTGACAATAAGCAAAAAACCAGTCATATGAATTGAGTTCTTTTTAACGTTTTTTCAAAAGATTACGTAAAACAGCAGTGATAGGCTATCGGATCACCAAGAGTTCACTGTTAGAGGATTAGAGGATTGAGACTGAGAAAAAAATGAAGGAGACTACTAAAGGAAATCCACAAATAAATTGAAGTTGAAAAATGTAAGGACACAGTGTAATAAAATAATCTGAAAGGTTATGTGCGATGAAGTTTTAGATTTGTTGCTATGTAGACATCAAGAATAATTTTATTTAAATTAAAAACAACATGGTATTTAAAATTGCTAAAACAGATTAGAACCAGTCCGTGTATGAGCTATTTTGTAAAGCTAACCCAATGTGATTTAAAAGGAATTTCTTCAAAGTCAACCCCTTGTAAATGCCATATCCTAGGCAAGCATACTATGTGAGAAAGGCTTATAAAGATAGCATACCTGGATAATTCTGGTTTAGCTGCATCTCCTACTTCATTTAATGTCGTCAATTTTTTATTTTTCTTCACAACCCTGTTTGGATTTTCAACTTCTATGAGACCAGAAACACCTTTAGCTTTTCCAGACTAAAAACAAAACAAATTAAAATATTAAATTATGAACAGATTCTTTCAAAGAGTATCTTAACAACAAAAACACAAAGAGCAGGGAAATAAGGGACCGTTCAAGTAATACGTAACGCATTTTTTTAAACATTATTGACCCCCCCGAAATGCACCGTAACGCTCTTTGTTACCCCTCTTCCCATTCTCTAAACGTTGCCTAACGCACATATTACAACTATGTATGCCTCAAATCACAATTATTACTACTAAATACCTTTGTTGCGGCACCGGTAATACAATAGTAACGTTTTACAAGAAAACCCCCCCTCCCCCCCATATTGCGTTACGTAATACTTGAACGCTCCCTAAGGGGTGACTATAGTTCTTAACCATTAAGTTAAACCTAATGCCGATTGACATTTGGACACAACCCTGTAATTATTGGTTATCATGATTCACATGACATTGCTTTGTATCAGTAATGCAATGGGTTCCAAGGGAGCGGTGCGTCGTCTGATAAGAAGGCTGGCTTTGAAAATTGTGACAATCTTTTTTGTCACTAGGGTAACCAAATAGACAATCTTCAACACTGACATATTCACTGCTGTTTATAGAAGTAACATATTCCTGGGAAAAGAGAACATAGCTCTTTCAAAAGACCGGATATTGTGATCTTGTTTGTCCGTGTATTTTGACTTAATTAAACGGTGGCGATTAGGATATAGGTAGGTACATAAAAGTACAAAATTACAGTACCTCTTCCTCAGAAGATTCTTCTTCAGATCCAGAACCACTCCCTTTTTCTTCATTTTCTTCCTCACTAGAACTCATTTCTTCACCATGCTGTGCACGCCATCTATGACAAAAACGACACTTGTGATTTAGACTATGAAATCATAATGAACCAACAATTAACGGAATCATCATAACAAGGGAAAAGAGCTTTTTACCAATTAAAAAATATGTAAGCACAACAATGAGACAATTAAGGTTAAAAATAATAATAAAAAAAAATAGAATATTGATTGTAACATTTGTATGTAGGTACACAACTATTTTTCAATAACAAATTTAATTAATGATATATTTGTAAAAGCGGGAAGGGTGCTTTAATGGTGCTATATTCCATTAAAAAAAAATTAAATACTTTGTTGTTTCAAACCACTCCCTTCTGTCATTATAACCTCATATACTGACTGAAGAAGTAGTTCAATATAATATTGTGCATATTTCATCATTACCTTCTTTTCTTTTCTTCTTCTTTACGTTGCTCTTCTAACTCTTCCGGATTTGTGAAACGACGATTACGTCCTTTGTGATTGAGGAACTTACCTAAAAACAAAATAACAACACTGTCATTGGAAAAATCGCGGTAAGAATAAAAATATATTTTCGAGATATCGACGGTCTAGTTGGTCAAATCTTGCAATAAAAGAAAAGCAAAAATGCACTTATATTTGAAAACTGATCTGAAAAACCTTAAAGAAAAACAATTCATTGTTTCTCGTGTTAAAAAAAATGCGCAACAGATTATGTGTTAGAAATTGCTTACCCTTTGGCATGATGATTCTTTACTATATATTTCTATTGTAATTATTAAATTTTTAATTTAACTAATAATAATAAAGCCAAAATCCACAGAATAAACCCCACAATTTTCACGCCTCCGTTACAATTCTAAACGTCTCGAACGGAAAGTCGCCACCAATCCGCAACAATGTCGGATGACGTTTCTCTGGCACGCATAAAAATATTGCCCGAACAAAAAAATCCTAACGTCCGTCTCTTATTGAGTACTTGTATACTTAAGTACTTGTTTGAGTCAAATACATACCAAGTTCTGCTTGGTCAAGTCAAATACATACCAATATTAATTTTATTCCTAAAAAACATGAGAAAATGAATATATTCCATGTTTCAAATAGGTGATGATTGGCCATAAAATGGCCAGAAAAGTAAAATTGTCACTTGTCAAAGATGGAATTTTTCTTTGGTTTATAAATTGAATTATTTATTTTGACATATCGACTACCTAATAATCCTAGAATTTTCATTTTTGAGTAAACAAAAGCTTTGGAAATATCAATTATAGGAATATAATACGAAATAGGTAGTCACATATGGACAATTGTTTCTTTAAATCGTCTGTTATGTGGATATAATTTATTCAAAACACGTTGTAATTCTTTGTTGATATTTCAAAAAATGACAGAATCTCAGTTACCTACTTTGGTGATAAAAAATCATTTTGGTTAAAAGTGCTGCGATTTTATAATGACAATGTTAAAAATATTAGTTCAATTAAGTGTTATTGTGACAATGTTTACTATTTCAAGTGATGGCTTGGAATACATAGTAGATTGTAGTACTTTAAGACTAGGTCAATATATATGTCCAGACCCAAGTGTGAATCACATCGATCCAAAGACACAGCAACTTTATGGTTGTACTAAAGAAAATAAAGCAGAAGGTATTTTTTTTATTTACTACTTATATTTATTTCACATAGTGAATGTATATAAAATATATATACATTGAATTCTTCTACTACTAAAACTCAATGTTTTACTTTGTTAATAAATTGTTAAAATTTTCAGTTCAATGTATAGCTGCTGATGGAATTATCTGTACCCAGTCAAATGGATCCACATTTCACAAAGAAATGCCATGCAAGTGGACGTACGTATTTATTTATTTAATAGTAAAAAAATATATCAAAATATTTGCCTGACTTGATTTTTCTCCTATTCAATCAATCCATGACATCAGTGGGATACCGAAATAGAAATTCAAAAGTCTGTCCAGAAAAATTCACTAAAGCTCATGCGGTGCGTTTACAGTGCACGCGGTGCATTTTTTTAAAAATGTCATCAATATAATAGTTAATAAATTACACAATATTGGCAGCCATATTGCGAACAGTTGTGATGTTTCACCACAATGCACAGACAAAACGGTTTCCCTTATGCTGAAAAGGCAGAAACGCAAATCTATGTTCTGGACAAATCATGTGATTCTTCAACATAAGAAAAGAAGACTCACGGCAAACATCCTTTCCAAACCATCAACGCCTCCAGCATTGGACGTCCGTGTGAGCCTGATCACTGTATACTTAACGATTATGAACATAGAATTTTATGGCATTTTTCTCAAGTAACTACAACCCCTCCTAACTATGAATATGGAATTCAAATTTTTATAAAGACAAATTAATAACGATAAATTTTCTAATGTTCCACACAACTCTCCCAATTTTTCTTTCATAAAAACCTTCTCCTGATAATAACAAACATTATATAAAGGAAGTAGCGAAATTTGTCGAGCAGTTCACACGTGATGTGATGACCACGGAAAATGAAGTGGTTGGTGACCCAGCGGTGACAACGCCGGCTTTCGTACTGCGGACGTCGTGGTTCGATCCCAGGTGCCGACCATCTTCCTCTTTCACGACACAAGCTTTCAGTTGCTTACTGTGAAAGAGTCAAGGAGTGTATTTGTGTTCACTTTGAGTGAGCACAGATTCATTTATTATAAAACAAAAAAAAAATAAGACACCATTTTTATATACAGAGATATTCTTTAAATTTTGTTTTTTTTTTCTTTCAGAAATGGTTATTCATTAGAGGTGGCTTTACTGCTGTCAGTATTTCTAGGAATGTTTGGGTTGGACCGATTCTACCTGGGCTATCCGGCTCTTGGCCTGCTTAAATTATGCACCCTAGGATTTATGTTTGTCGGCCAATTGTTGGATATTATTCTTATTGCTTCACAGGTGGGATTTGTTTTTATAACATTTTTTTTATTGTAAAATAATTTAAAGCATATCAGTTTTCTCTATAAAACTTTCTTTTAATAACCGCAATTCATATATAAATCTTGGTGAAAGAATCACGCCCTTCATTTTTCAAAGAGAAAATAAACTAGTAAGTGAATACATCAGTTCAGAAATGCCCAAAAAACGACTAAGTATAAGGGACACTTGTCAAAGATATAATCCTTTTAGTTAGATAAATAGTTGATCCATATTTATAGTACAAACTTATAAGGGAAATAGCACATATTTTATTATTATTATTATTATTATCAATGTTATCAGACAGGCAGCTATGCTGAGGGCTATATTTGAGGGTCAAAATTAAATAATAATGCCCTACCATACACGCTTTTTTCTTCTCAACACATTTCTGACTTATTATTGACTATTTCCCTTACATATTCACCAAATAAACTAATTACTGTTGTATTTCCAGATTGTGGGACCAGCAGACGGCTCTGCATATGTGATTCCATATTTCGGAGCAGGTGTGACAGTTATTAGAAGTGACAACAACACCTACAGATTACCTCAAGATGACTGGAATAATGTTCTTTAATGAATATAAAACAAACCAACTAAACTTACATTTATTCCTTGCCACATAGAGGTTCATGTTTCGCAACTTGGGTGCATCGTGGAAATTACATAGTAATCAAAAAAGCAATCTTCAAAATACCACCATATCCGCACCCATAAAATACTAATACAGAAGCAGTATACTCTCAAGTTTATGGATTACTCAGATCCGTCAAAAAATTCTATCATGTTTTTTGTATTCGCCATCTTGCTTATTAACATGTATTGTAATTGTGTAAATAATTTAATGAGACTGAATAAAAATTACAGTTAAGCATAATATAGTTTGTTTTTTATATTGGTAATTATCTTTAATTTATTTTTTATACTTTTTATAGTGTCCCATAACAGATTTTTAATCTAGCGGGACAGTAAATTCCAAGAAGGATTTTGGTTGTAAATAATTTTTATTCATGCTTTAATTGTTTTGTTCATGCTGTAATTCTTCTTGGAAAAATAAATTTCATTCATTCATTCTTTTACAAAAAAAAAATTTGTATGTACGAGGTAGACATAGAGAACGGACCTCCACTCTTTTCTAACCAAGCTCGCTTCTTCCACCGACATAATATTTCTCATACCACCTCTCTTATTTCTCTTACTTCTGACGGAATCGATGTGTGCGATCCATGTCATTCTGTGTCGGCCACACTTTATTACACCTTTCCTTTCAGCCTTATGAATTCTCTTTGTTATTCTGTTTGCATCCATTCTTTCCACATTTATGACAAACAGGTTGTGTGCTCCTTCACTTGAAAATGCTGCTCATGCAAGGAGTTAAATGCAAAATATAGAACCCACTTCTAACACCTGCCCTTGATTACTTGACACTCGCAGTTGCTGTCTGTCTCTAAGTACTTAAACCTTAACTTACTCAGCAACATGCAATAGTAAAGCATCCGAGACAATCTACAGATGATGAGCATAACGGAGAAGCTTGGACAGTCAAAGCAACATTACTGAATAAATTCGACATGCTGATTGTTCTCACAGTATTAAAAAAACAGTTTAAAATACCAGTCGAAATATTGTTTACGTTCTCTAAATTATTTAATTCTTAAATCAGGGGTTCCCAAAGTGTGCGCGGCGCCCTGGTGCGCCGTTGATTGTGTAGAGGGGCGCCGTGAGTCAATCCTCTATCATTATCCGAAACCACCGATCACGAGCCACATATATTCGCAGGTAGCTACCTACCTATAAAGCAACAATTCCTATTTTGAGCGCTCGCATTTTCAAAGAACATATAGGAACATACATCATTCATAGGGAAGTTCTTGCATCAAAGTAAATGAGCTCTAAACACTAGAATGTATCACTGGTGCAGTAAACTGCATAAAAACTAGGCCTCTAAAGGCCAGACTTTAAAAATCTGTGCAAAGACATGGGAGCTGAACAAGCAGTCCCTGCTGTATTACTGCAATTCACTATGGCTTTTACGTAGAAATTTTAATTCGTGTGTTCGAATTACACCACACACGAATTTAAATCTTTCTTTTCAAGGCAACAACACGCACATACTGAAACTATTGGAGAAAATTGCAGCGTTTAGGAAGAAACTGCCATTTGTGGATAAAAAAAACCGAGTGAAGACAGCGGTCAAGATTGTTTCTCGCAATTGTATATATATATGCGGCTTCTAATGAATTGGTCGTCTCACAAGAACTGCAGACGGCCCTTTTCACGGAATCAAAGCTCACAGAATGGTTTTCTAAGTACTTTGCAGATGATCCATGATCCTTTCCATGCACTAGTTTCTCTAGGATTACCTATTTGAAATAGCTTATACATAGGGCCCCGTGACAAAATACTAAACTTGTAAGTGCGCCGCCGGCTGAAAAAGATTGGGAACCCCTGTCGCCAAACTTTTTGACCTCACGGACCAGTTCATTCATCCCGCAGACCACTTAAATATATTTATAAAAAAAAATTGTGATCAAAGAACTTGATTACTTGACACTCGCAGTTGCTGTCTGTCTCTAAGTACTTAAACCTTAACTTACTCAGCAACAAATCTCAATAAAATGAAACTATTAATAGTAACCAAGTTATGAAAGCTTTATTAATAAACCATAATAAAGTACTTAACATGATGAGTAAGTATATTCCACATTTTTCTGAAATTTTCTTGCGGACCACCACTTTGGCAACCGCTGAACTAAATGATGAATGAAACTGTGGGTAAAGCTAGTAAAAAAAAAACACAAAATCAATTTTTCTAAAATTTATTTCGTTCTATAAACAAGAAAATAAAAACATTTAATGTAAAAAAATACAAATATATAGTTTATTGGACGGATAAGAAAATCTATTGCTACACATAAATTTCTATGTAGATTAACAATTACCTACATAATATACAAAAATTAACAGGCACTTAAACAATAAACACCAAAAATTACTTGTGCAGTTTGAGTATACCTGTTTCTAAACAAATGTTTCAAATTGTAAATAAATAAAAACTATAAATTGTACAATACATTGGAATGAGATAGGTGTACTGACAATAATTTGTCCATGGTTTTATGAAAACTCCTCAGTTATTTTTCTCACCACTTGAGATTTTAGAAATGGTCATTTCAATTCCAATAAAATATGTCATGATCAATGAGATATTATACTGGAGATGCAATTCCATACAATTTTTAGTTTGAAAGTAGCATTATGAGTAAATTTGAAGTTGAACTTAAATAAAAATATGCAATCAAGCTTTACTGACGAATATGTTTGTCTTTGTCACACATAATACGCCGAACGGCTAAGTGCTGTCACCTTCTACCGGTACACATTAATAGAAATTTCTTTTTGTGCGCGAGATTTGAATGCATTTGTCAGAATTGTCTAAGAACCTTTTGAAAAAGATCTCTCGTCTTTATTAATGCGAGGCAGACAACGAACACTTTAAAAACACATTTATAAAAATATTTTTCGACAATGGAAAAAATGATTTATTTATTCGAATCAAAATGACCCTTTTTATAAAAACACTAGTTATAGTGTACTTGCTTCTAAATTTCGTCCGGCTAGGTAAGGGCTCATACACACAGCAAACGAGAACCGTTAGAAATCCGGCACTGTGGGAAAAACCGCTGGCGATTTCTCAGTTGTATGATGGATTTCGTAAAAAAAATCATTGAAAGTGGAAAACCTCTGTTTGCAGAACATCCTTAAATTCCATATATAATTTTAATTAAGGAGCACTCTGTTTAAATATAAGTTGTATTCTTTTTTCTAAATAAATTGATAAAAAAAAACCTTGATAAATAAAAAAAAAATTCTAGAAATATATACCTATTCACTGTTGCATACGCCGCGTACGGGTGTATCTTTTTAAATGAATTTGGGCTAATTAAAAGTGAACACAAATACATTTGGAAACTTGCACACACTATGGAAGAGTTGTGTTGTGAAAGTGGAAATAGTCGGCACAGGGATTCGAGCCCAAGACGTATGATGTAGTAAGAAAGCCGTCGACTGAACAGCTGGGTTACAAATTCAAATAAAAATGTATCTACGCGTTTCATACAGACTCGTTTTTTTTTACCCCGCTCGGTATGCACCCGTAGTGTGATGTGGACCTAACTAATAAAACAAAAATAATTGTCAAATATATTTTTATATTTTAAACATTTTATCACAATAAAATGCACTTAAAATATATAAAATACGTCCTTTTTTTATAAAAGGATTTTCCTATATTGATTTCTGTTGAGGAACGACTTTTATTCACCACAAAATCCACCATTTTCAAGAACACCGTATTACCGCGGACACAAGTGTCAAGCTCGAGCTGTTGTCAACGACTAAAACACGAGCGTGGCACATTTTCGGTGGTGGCACACTTTTTCACATGCCATTTTTTAGACTCGATTGCATCTCTAGTATAATATCTCATTGGTCATGATTAAAGATATTACATATTTCAAAAATGTTCTATATGCAGTAGATTTATTAAATAAATAATTAGTTATTTAGGTACTTTAATTACTTAGTGAATTTATTTGAAAGAAACAAAATATTTAGTTTTTTCCACAAATTATAAATATTTAGTTTCTTTCAAATAAGTTTGAAGTATGTTCCACCAAGTAGTTATGGTCGAAAAGATAAATTATCTACTTGATGAATCGCAAACTGTGACCTGTCTGTAAAACAAACATGCAATAGACACAGCTCAAACAAACCAAAAGAATGTTTTACAATTTTTTCTTGATACACATAGGAAGTTTCAAAGAACAAACAATTATAACGGTTAACAGGCTATAGCAAAATGTAGTTTCGAGTAAGGAATATACTTCCTATACAGTCAAAATTATAAAAATGATAATATAAAATATCTGCAAATTATTAATTGCAGAAAATCAATGGAATGAGATTTAATATCATAATGGATAATACCAAAATGTAGATTGAGTATAGGTACTTTCTTTTATACAAACATTCAAAATTATAAATTTGTATGTAATAAAAATATATAAATTACATCAATTCATTGGAATGAGATTCAATATAAGTGTTATTAAATGTGTGATAATACACTTATTTAATATATCAACCTAATGCGGTGTTCACACGGGGCGATATAAGGCCAGACGATTTCGCTTGCATAAAAAAATATCACTCGGTCGCCCATTGATCGTCTGATGTGTTCACACGAGTCCACCGACATACATTCAATCTGTCAGGTGCGCTAATAGTTTTAAAAATGGCGGACGTCGAGGTAGAAGTCGCGGAGTAATTGGGGTTAGTTGAAAATATTGTTTTAGACGATATAAGGAGACTCCTAATTGAGGAAAAATAAAAAAAAACGCAGATGGGTCAATCCATTTCAAATCACCCAGGCCCTGTTGCTCGACTTTTTTAATTTTCCTGATTTTTTTATCATGAGGTAGCTCTATAGGTAGCTAAGCACAAAACATATATTAAATTTTTTTTAAACCTCGTAGTTTACTCCTCGTAGTTTAACCTCGTAGTTAGTAACTTTAAAGAATTACTAAAATAATGTTTTTTATAAGTTCATGCTGATCACACAGGTTTTTAAATTATTCCGATATCTTAAAAAATAGCTTAGCAAATAAAATTTCCGTAAACCACGTTTTGTACGAAATTTGCTCAGACTCCAATTTCAAAATGGCCGCCAAAAAAAAAACTACGAGGTTTAAAAAAAATTTAATATGTGTTTTGTGCTTACCTACCTATAGAGAACTCATGATAAAAAAATCAGGAAAATTAAAAAAGTCGAGCAACAAATTTTATTCATTTTGGGTGATTTGAAATGGATTGACCCAGATATTGGGTGCGGAATTGGATTCTAAGGAGAAATAAATTTAGAGCAGTGCTGTCAACTGTCAAGAAACAGAACATACAGACGCCGCGCATATCTGCGCATGCGTGCATCGTTCCACCAGATACAAAAGTTGAAAGACGTTCAAATTGAGCCGATATCGCTTTCAACCATTTTTATCGCTTCAGATTTATCGACAATCTGTTCACACGGTTCAATTGGCTGGCGATATTTTAGTGTCCTGGCGATATTCGCCTCGTCTGAACACCGCATAAGGCACACTATTATACAAAAATACCTACATAAAAGTATTTTCAAAATACAACCATTAATTATTAACATTTTTTTAAAAGGCACAATAGGACGCATTATAGTACAAGTGCAATTAATAAAAATACAGATACAACTGGGTACACAAATTTAAATCAAGATTATAATCAATAAAAACAATAGTCAGTCAGTTTAAAAATAGTCTATTGGACGGACTGTTAAGACAAGATTCATCTAAATAACTAGATTTAAAAAAAGTCACATTGTGATAAGAGATTCATAATGATAATATGTTAAACTTATCATCTATCCATTTGTACTTAAATAATAAAATTATTGTTGGTTATTCACACTGTAAAATCAGACTCTCAAACAATTATAAACATATATGAGATTTCGCAGTAGAATATGGAATGGATTTAACATATTAATTTGATCACCAATCTATGTCAGATAATATATTTTATCTGAATATTTGTACTACGATTTTTCAAGACTTTATTTAAAATAATAATAAATGTAAAGTGGTTGTTGCAAAGATAATCCCCATAATAAAAGGTAAATTCTTTGATGCCGCCGAAGTTGAGGGGCTGCAATCGGTCAAACGATGAGCTCTCATGAACACCCGTCCCAAATAGTGCGATGCGCTACGGTCCTCGTGTGATAATGGTCGTAATTGTCTCGCCGAATCCGAGAAAATCAAATCGGCGTACGGAGGATTAGATAAAAACATGCTAAAACTGAAAAAGAAAATATAAATTTAGTTCTAATGATCTAAAACTTTTTAATACAAGTGTTTATTGTTATAAGATGATACCTGAATTCGTCTGGCGATGTGGCGCCGTAAAACTGTTGTGCATAGAGGAATAAGTTAGTATAGGCTTTGATTTCCGTTTCATTATGTCCGCTACCACCTCTCGTAACCATTGCATTAGCTGGGACTATTCCTAAATTACAGCGTTTAAATTCTGTAGCGGCAGCACGCGTCCCTGAAAAATATATATTTTTTGATTTCGAGACCATATTTTACGAATGTGATTATATAAAAAGATTTATTACCATCCGGACATAAGAGTTGGAAATCATCTCGAAGAGTGTTTCTTGCCCAAAATTCCCGACGCCGTCCTCCAGCCGTTTCAGCTATGGTGGAATGTCTGACGAAAGCTACGTCTCCACCACCCTCAATCAGGCAGCGTAGGGCTCCTGTATTTTGAATAAGATAAAAGGAAGTTTAAATTCTACACAAACTTGACAAAAATAGACACATGTATTTGTATAAAATAAGTGACACGTGTATTTTCTATAAAATAATAAAGCAAGAAATCGAGACTAACCCATACTGCCATAATACGGTTCGGAAGCATCCCTTCTGCAATGTCTAAATGACGCACCGTGACATAACCTACAAAGAGGAGTATTGGGCACACCAGTGTTATACTCTGGAGACACAGCTCCGGGGACACAAGATCTAGAAAACCATTCAGCGGCTGCTCGGGAAGCGTCACATCCGTAGCGTCTGATCCATCCGTTAGAAATGAGATATGCCAAAGGATAAATCCACCCGGCGGCGGTGTTTATACCGGAATGACAAGTATTTTTTCCTGAAATTCATACACTTTTAGACATTTTTTTTAAGTTAATCGTCAGATAGTAAAATTCATATTGACTTCTAAATGATACCTCTCAGGAATGTTAACTCCGTGTCCGCATCTTGGTCTTTGGCTACGGCCACGGCGTAGTAATGGGTTTCTCCCAATCCATAGACCTCAGACAGGAATGGTTCCAGTTCAAAATGCCTAGCACCTTCCCAAACATCCGCTGCATCAGCCATCATAATATCAGTCTGGCCGTTTTGTATTGCCTGTAGGAGTAAATAAATTGAATAAACAATGTATATTTCTATAGTATTCTTTTGGTGCCTAAAATACTAAAGTTAAAGTGAAGGCTTTACCTGCATACAATGTATATGTGAATGTCCTTTGAAACAAACAAGTTCTGGCTTCAATAGCTGAGCTTTCATGGCAGTCTGCAAAGGCAACAATAAATAGTTTATATGAGTTGGGATGGTGAGAATACCACTTTTAGATTTATCAAAAGCAATACTCACCCTCATCTTTACACACTTTTCAAGTTCAGCGTCCGATGTGACACATAAGGAAACACTGCGAACGGGACAAGCTCTTATAGACAAAACTGGTTTTTCTGAATTACCCAAAAACCCGGATAACAGCTGTTGCTCTTCGGAAAGACTTAAAACACCACGTGTTGAATCCTAAAACAATAAAAACAAGATTAACAATAAAATATACCAACATTTATATTAGTTTAAAATGTAAAAGAAGGAAACTTACATCCATCAAAAGATCTGAACGCTGCCCATATCGTACAGATTCGAAAATATCAAATTTTTCTATAACTCTAGGTCCAAATTGTGAAATAAAAGAGTTTTCAGTGGTTGTTGATGTCG
This sequence comes from Mystacides longicornis, assembly GCA_963576905.1. Taxonomy (NCBI): domain Eukaryota; kingdom Metazoa; phylum Arthropoda; class Insecta; order Trichoptera; family Leptoceridae; genus Mystacides; species Mystacides longicornis. Next base: position 11,176,678 of record OY756425.1, on the reverse strand, counting down.
AACTTCCTCCAAATCTAAAAATGCAAAAAAAAAAACTGTACATCTGTCCGAAGTTAGTTAGTAGGTACGGCCATGAAACTTGGAATCTGCAGGTCAACACAATGAACAGGCTGAGGCTTTTGAGATGTGATCACATTGGTTGGCTGTGCGAGAACTCCTGTTTAATATCTGAGATACATCATGCATGGGAGATGTATTGGCTAATCCACCTGATACTAGAGGGAAATATCGAAGGTCTCAGAGGGGCTTAAAGAAGGCCAATGCCCTGGCAGCGGAATACAACAGGTTGGACGGGTTTGCGTACAGTCCAACAATTGTTTTGGGTAGCCGAGGACAGAGAGAGATTCACCATCACTGACTTTGGGACAAACTGACATGGCACCACTTATATCTTAACAAAGAAAAAAAAAGAAAAATCAAAGTTAACCTTCTATTATAAAAGTCCTCATTTTCAGTATTGGCATTCCCATATTGATCCCTATCTCTAGATCGTGCATATGGATCCCTAGGGTTACCATATTGATCTTTTTCTATAACATTGCCAAACTGGTCTCTCTCAATGGGAAATCCATATTGATCCCTGTCTCTGCTGTTGAATGATCCATCAGGATTTCTCTGTCTGTTTAAATCAGTTGAGTTGTTGTTTAACAAAGGAACATTATCTTTATTAGAATACAGCTCCACAATCTTTTGCAAGAACCTCTGGTAACTGCAAGGCAAAATGTATCATTGATTAAAAAAAATAATACAATACTACAAAAAAGACTTCATATTATTCTTCAATATTTCAAGTTCCATACCGTAACCGCTTCTCATCGCTTTTTGCTGAAGACGTCACAATGGCATTGGTGGGTGCTTTTCCCCAATTACAATTTAAATAATCGGTGACAGCCCGACGACTTCCATCCTTGCAGAGCAGCTCAAAATTATCCATATTCAAATTACCTGAAACAAGCAAAATTTCACATTTATTGAAAATAAATAATTTGTAACTTGAAAATACAAAATTATACACTTTTTTTAGAAAAATGAATCTGTGCTCACAAATACACTTCTTGTCTCTTCTGACATCTTTCACACTAAGCAAAGTCTTGTGTCGTGAAAGCAGAAATGGTCAGCACGGTCGGGATTCAAACCTACGACCTCTAATACGCTGTGCGCATGAAAGCCGCCGATTGATACCACTGGACTACCAACCACCTCAAAATTATACACTGAAAATATACTTACTAAATTCTCTATGGTTGGCCATAAGGAAAGGAATAGTAGTGTGCTTCAGAAAGGCTATATCTCCAGATTCCAACAGACAACGAAAAGCTCCAGTGAATCCCGCATATGGATCTCCCAGAGAGCACCGCACACCAGTTTTTCCAGTACATAACTCACACAATCTGTAAGCAAAGACATGACATCAAATAGCACACACCTTCTATTACCAAATTACCGATAGGTTTATCAGTAAAGTAAGAATCATAAAAGAAGGGTTATTACATAAATTAAAACAATGTATGTTAAGAAAGAACCTCTCGCTAGAAGTGGGTTAAAATACTTTGTGTTGAGGATTGTAAAATTGCCCACATAACGACATTATCAATGTAAAGTGATCACCGCTTATGAAAAAGAATAATAATAAAAACAGCAAACACTAGCTCAACTGCTTAAATTTTTAAACAAACATAAATTAAAATAAACCAAAACTGTGTCAGTTCTACTTTTGAGTATGTATATTTGGTTAAAACGTTTTCGGACAACCGTCCATCATCAGTCACCTTAACAATACTAAATTACAAACTATCAAGACAGGATATATGTATTTTGAAGTTAGGAGATAATTTTTACAATTATTATGAATATGGATGGTTTCTAATAAATCTAATTCACCTTAATCCTTTATCATTTTTATTCACAACCTTGGTTTTATTTTATGTTAACAATAAAAATGAAAATATTGGAGTATAATTATTATTGTACTCACTTATCAGAGTTGTCACCGATTGGATTGTATTTGTCAATCAACGCGTTTGGAGCACAAGATGAGCCAAAGAAAGAGGTGACAGACTTGACGTGATTGTTGCAGTCTATAATCTCCATGTCCCCTTCTGTCATCAGCTATAATTTACATATCAGTTTATAAGTTGAACATATCAGACAACTGGAACTCAGAATTGTGTACAACTTCACAGCATCAATATATGTACATACCGCGTAGACAGGTAATACCCATCCAGCATAAGATCCCACAGAAGGAAAACAGGCACGAGCTCCTCTTATGCTCCTTAGACCATAATTCCCAAAGCTGCTCCCTTTTTTAACAACCGCTACGGAATATGTGTGACGATATCCACCCAACAGCGTTTCCTGAAATAGAACATTCATTCATAATCTTTATATATAAAAATAATTGAAACTAGACTTTGATTTTCACACAGCAGATACATAGAAATCTGTTAATGCTTTCCAACAATGAACCATGGTTACTACTCTGCCGTTACCTGCATTTCAATAAAGAAAGACAGGATGGCTATCTGATAGCCTTCCAAGTTATCATAAAAACTGTGTATTTTATATGAATATACATCAGAAATCTATGATCTATAAATGGGCAGTGATGCCACCTGTCCGGGTTTTGACCCAGAGAGTTCTAGTGAACCTTTCCTTTCAGGATACCAAATTTTTAAACATTACGTACAACTTTGGCTTTATTTAGATTTTAGATTGACAAATCATTTATGCCTATTTTACTAGCCAAAACCAATATTATGTTGACACATTCATCGTCGAAGTCAAAGTCGAAAGACTCAGGACTAAAACAATTCTAAATCACCCTTGTCCCTTGAAAAAGCCTTTAGTTTTAAAGATAACATTTTTTGTCGCTATATAAAAAACAAGAGTGGCACAAAACTGTACGGTAGCAAAACCATAGAAAAATATGGCATGAAGCCAAACAACAAACCTGTAAGATTGGAACCAAAGAGTGGAATCGTCCAGCAACGAACACTTCACCAGAATCTAATGTGGTGATATCAGTCTTTTCTTCATCCAACAGAGTCATACATTCATCCTTGTCGAACGCCTGAAATTATAACACTGGTATGAATTTCTAAATCACAATAAGTATGTTCTATTTGGCACAAAAAAATCAGATCTGGATTATTAAGTTTATTAGTATTAAGTATAAAATGTCACCACACCTGTTTACATGTGAGATTCAAAAATTTATCACCAAAGAGCTGCCTGTCTCTTTCGAGAGCTTTTGTCAAATTATTACATTTGTTTTGTTCTTCTAAATTTACTGTACACCATACTATTCCATCCAATTGTCTGAATTCTTGTCCTGCAAAATAATTTACGTGTTATACATTCTATACTTTGCCCTTTAAGAAAAAGAAATTTGTTCAACGCAACATTATTGTTTGTTTGAGAATTTACTAAATCTGGAGGAAAACGAAATACTATATAAAATATATTCATCATTAAAAATATTTGGGCGGTCTAAGTAGAAGATTGTGTAATGCGCTCGTTTTTCCATAATGATATTTAATTACGAAAGAACAATATAAAACAGATTATCTGAAATTTGTTGAAATTGAATCATAAATACCTATTATAAAATAAGAAAATTGGAACAAAATTTCTAAAATTATCAAAAAAAAAACTAAAGAATACTCGTGTTACCTAAATAATATTCTTACCATATATAATACAAGTAAAAAGGCAGATAAAGAAACTAATAAGAAAAAATCTTAACTTATTGATATTCATTTTGGTAAAATACTGAACAGGAGAAAAACATTACTAATACAACTAAACACGCCCAAAGTGACAGAATCAACAGTCATAGATCTCAATAATTCAAAATAATATGGTTGTTATAGACAAAATTATTGACAAAAATGTTTATGAATTTTCTCTGTAAATAGCCATAGTTAAAGTGTTGGTAGCACTGATATGATTCATGCGGGCAATAATAATATTTATTATTATTTATTTAAAATGTCTAATAAAAAGTAAATAATATTATGAAACATTGTAGGCACGTAATTTTAAACATATTTTGAGGAATTAGTTCTGGAATCTGTATGCTCCAACTCTTGGGTGGTAAATAAAAATTTTGACGGTTAGCCAAAGAGGATTAAAAATTTCCTTTTGCTTTTGAAATAATATTTAACAACTGGATATGCTAATGATATATTGTTTTTATCTATTGGATATAAGATATAATGTACTTTCAATTTTAAAGCCAACGTAAAAGAATAATATAATATTATGTATAACAGCGTATAATATCGTCATGTTGGCAATCGTACGATCAATATCGAGCGCGCGCAATCACAAACCTAAGCAGTATTTTAGCTATAAGACGTTAGGGAAAATACCGTCACTTTTATATAATTCTAATAAAAGCATCTACAAAATACTGAAATACCTGTTGAACTATTAACAGTGAAACGAGATATTTTACAAAAATTAATTAAGAATTGAATATTTTAACTTTACCGAAAACTTTCATTGATAAGTGTTTGTTTATTTCGAAAAAACAGCTACTTCAGTGAATGTGAATAACAAAGAATTCGTAAGTATAATATTTTCATTCATTTTAATATTTAAATGAACAATTATAAAACATAGTAGTGTTTTTAAATTGAGGATTAATCTTATAAAATTATTAGCTTTTTAAGTCATTAAATATTTTTATAAATCGTTTTATTTAACAGCGTATTGGAAACCGATTAATTGGAATCGCCCTAGACGAATCTTAATATAATTTTCGAATATTCAGATTAAAATGGTATTTACGATGCGGATTTTCGGTTCAAAAACATACAAGGAACGAATGCTTTGCAAATAATTGTTTTCAATATTCGCAAACTCTTTATCTTTGTGATCTGGTATCTTATCTAAATATAGGTATTTTTGTGTGGTTTACAGATTGTTTTCTATTTATAAACATTTTTTTATTTCATTTATTTTAAATATGACTAATCAATCAACGATCGATAGTTTTTTTTTTTGATAGGTACTTACGTTTTTCCATCAAGAATCGTTTAGATATGACGATAAGAGATATACATATTTGTCACTAATGACAAGTTTTGGACAATCCTTGTATCAATTAGTCAAGTTGAACATAGGTACGTAAGTATATAGTATGTACCCTCTTTACTAAATGAAAAATGTGATGAGATCTTCCTACTCGTATCCAATATTATAATTGTTAAGTTCGTCCGTAACTAAGAATGTAGCTATTTTCGTTGAAATAAATTTAAATTAGTTCGTTGGTATGACAATAATGGTGTCCGCGGTAAATATTATATCGACGTCATATGTGATACTTAATTAGAGGTTCCTACATACATCACAAATGTTGCGGTAAGAAATGTAAATTTCCCCCAGTAAAATAAGGACCCGCTTTAAGGGACAATATAAGTAATTTACAGGACAATCAAACAACCAATGACCCTTTTCTACAGGCATATGAAACCATATGAATGAGGAATATGGAATAGGTTTTTTTTTTTAAATAATCTGAACTAATTCAACTCAACTCAAAGTGAAAGGAAATGCTTATTGTGTCGTAAAGATGTTCAGCACCGGGATTCGAACCAACTATGTACTTCATTATAATAAGAGCTATAGTATGTCATCTTCGACAGGTGACTAATTTTATAGCTCTTATTATTATGCAATTTGAATACACTTTTTGTTGATGAATTTTCCCACACGTGATAAAAATCTGATACCAAACTCTACTGCTTAGTGCTTAGGTAGGTACTCGAGTAGACCACAAATCATGGGTGTCCGATAAGATAGGAATTATTGTTGGTTAGAGGAGATCGGGGTTCAATGTGTGCGATTTTCAATTAACACGGATTGGAGTCTATGCATGACTTAGGTACCTACCTAAGGAAGATGCAGAATTTGTTCCATTTTTAAATATTAAAGTTTTATTTTTTTTTTATTATGAATGTTCCGTCCGAAAAACTTAAACCATTATAATTACTGATGTACTACCTACTTTTACTTGTATTTTTTAATTCGTCGTCTTTCTCTTCCCTCAAGTCCACTTCGTTTACTGCTGAAGCGAGGAATTTTTTCCAATCCTGTGTAATTATAGGAGGTGATTACTGGTTGGACACGCAGTCAATGAAAATCACACCATATACCACAACTATACCTAGCATTTTTTTTTCGTAAAGCAACGCCGGATTTAAAAATAGACCTACGTGGAACTATTTTTATGTAGGTACCTATATAGCAACCAAAATTTAAGTGTGATAATTACATCTTTATTAAGATTGAAGTTGTATCGGTACCTACGATTATATATATCGACGATGCTCGGTCACGTCCATGAGAGGTTGACATTTCGGTCGGCTAGGTGTTTTTTCGCCATCCCCCCTAACTTTCCTCAATGAATTTTAAAGGTAGGTAGATAAAACAGCAACACATGCAGGAGAAAAAAATATGCATAAGTATAGGTACGTACTTTCTGCTTTAGACAAATAATCAAAAAAGTTTTTTTTAACATTATTTCAGCTTCGATGCACTCTGGAGTCGTAGGTACACGAATGAAAAGCTCTTTGTTATATATTATTTAAGGCGTGGAAAAACAAACATCGGCATTACGGTATTCCCATATACAATTCCAAAATTTGCATTTAAATCTAATTTTGCATGCATTCAAATTTACACGAGTCGTATTTTCTAAATTCTAAACCTAAATCGTGATGAAATTTTGTTCCGCATAGGTACCTATATAAAAAGAGAAAATAGAAGTATGGAAAACTTTTTAGTTTATTACTGTAAGTATAGGTAGGTACCTAATACTCTATGTGATTACATGAAAGTTCGTCGAAGCACAATTCATCGAAAACTCAGTTCGACGAATTACAATTGATCGAATGATCAATCTTACGAATCACAATTGATCGAAATATCAATTTTACGAAAACCATATTCTGCGAATATACATATATTTTAGATTTTAATATTTTTAATTAGTTTTATAAAAAGGAGTCGATCTCATTTGCCCAAAAATATTCTTATAGGTAATCATATTTTTTTCGAAATTACCGGCAATTGTATCATACAAGGAATGATTTGTGCCTGAGTTTAAAATCGAATGAAAATCATAAAAAACAATTATATACCTATTTATTGTTTACATATATAAATAGTCTGTGGTTTACCGTTTACATCAATATTATTTTGTTGTCATTTCCCCTGCTAACTTATATGGATTTGGACAAAAGTACTAATGTCATTTGTTGGTCTACCTAGAACGAGGCAGTGTCTTTCTTTCTCGTTATTGATTTGTCAAAATTTAAACATGGCCATGTATATTTTTGTTTTTTTTATTTTGCGTATTTTCATACGTTAGACATCGTTATTACATCATATAATGTTTAACCCAATGTTGTAACGATAACTTTTATTTGAGCGTTTTTTTATTGTTGAGTTAATTTTCCTGTTTACATTTTATTTTATTTTACAATATCTCCCGTAGGTCCTTTACAGGACGCTTGGGTTCATCATTCTGAATAACAATAATATAAAACTATAGTTATGAACACACAGTAGGTAATAATAACAAAAACAAAAAATCCAAACAATCATAATTTTTGGAAATTATGATACAGTGGAGAATATACTCGTATTAATTTCTAATTTTGTACAGTACTTAAAGGATGTAAAGGGTCCCTTTAGTACCATGTCAAAGTGTGAAAAATTACATACATAATAAATAAAGTATTGCAATGAGAGCATCAGAACAAGACCATTTCCCAAGAACGAAGTTAGAGTTAGATTCGTGTTATACTATTTCTTCCTTTGTGTTTGTTATTTATGTATCTATAACGTTTAAACCGTCATTTTTACATTCATTGCAAAAAAAAAAAGATTTTGTAAACCAGAAGGGATTTTTTAATTTTGTTTATCAAAAAACAACATTAGTCCTTGTAGACCTGCGTTCATCATCTGTCGGATTTTGGAGTGGGTAAGTCACAGATGCACTCGTTAGAGAGTATGTGTTCTGTGCACAGATGTATTCATACTACAATGCTACCAACATAACGCCGCTATTTTTTCGACGAATTGTGAATTTAATGGGTAATTCGAAATTTTCGATGAATTGTGAATTTACCGTATAATTCGAATTTTTCGAATTGTGATTTCGTAAAATTGCCATTCGGTGAATTGTCACTTCGACTAATTTCCATTCGTAAAATTGTAATTCGACCAATTTACGTGTCACCCTCTATGTATGGATTATAACAGACACAAAAAGATTCAAAATAATAATTTAAATATTTGTTCTAAATAAAGTAGTGTTCTTTTTTTAAATATTTAATGAGGCTGTCCACCTGAGATTGAATGATTTTGGTAAAAAAGTTCTATGAACAGTACCTAGTCTATGATCATTAATAATAATAATTACTGCAGCCCGATTCACGGAAAAGTTTAAGTCTAAGTTTAGTTCGAAGTTCGAACGAAGTTCGATTCAAACTTTTCCGTGAATAGGGCTGCTGGTAATAATAATTGTAGGCGGCGACTATCTACAGTCTATGTACCTATTCACGGAGGGTTTGAATCGAACTTCGTTCGAACTTCGAACTAAACTTAGACTTAAACTTTTCCGTGAATCGGGCTGCTGGTGCTATATAACTTACCTTATTGGAATATCTGACCCAAACTTATATCTATTTATTTATCTACTTACATAATATAATATTGTTATAGTATTTCAATTTTATCTTCTCACCATAATGTAGCTGTGGTCGATTCAAACCACCAAATTCGTCAACGTTTGTTCGTTAATTATTGTTGAAACCGATACAAAAATTTCAAAGAAGTGAGCAAACTGTTTATATTGTGCAAAACGGACTAAAAGACGTATCGCTATAATAACTGAGTTTATCTTTTATATAAAAAATATCTGGCTAGGAACGAATAAAGATTCAAATTCTTAGATTACCTACTTAAATTCATTTTGCTATTTTGCAGTTACCTATCGAACTCAAAACAATTAAATTTAATAAGAAAATTTAAAGACAATCAACTGTTGAGGTTTATCCGCTCATACGAGGTTTATCCACTAATGACTTTTTAAATTTCGAAACCAAAAGGACGGTTTATGGTGCATTTGTGCTGCCCCAAATTACTTATGGAATATTGGTATGGTCGCAGTGCAGCCTTCAATGGAAGAACAAAGTTCAAAGGGTGATCAATAATGTACTAAAAATAGTATATACTTTAAACCGATACACGAGAACTGTTGACCTATTCAATGTGACCAATTAATACAATCTGGAGGAATTAATATTGACTGAAAAAGCTAAGATTATTTATAAATTGAGAAATGGACTTATTAAAAGTAATATTGACATTGTGACGGCTGGTGGGATACATGGTTACCAGACAAGACAGATAGAGCATATCAGAATGGAATATCAAAGAACGAATAGAGCGAGATTTGGTTGTGTATACACTGCATCGATGATAATATATAATTCACTACCAGAAACTGTTGAATCCATGGAATGTCTTAATATCTTTAAGAGAGAGTTGAAGAAGTTCATAATAAGTGAGAGATAAAGTTTAATTAATATACCTATACATACATAAATACTAGTGTTAATAACAGTAAGTGGTCAAATACCAAATAGGACACTCCCTTATACCAGAAAAATTCTGATTGGGACATGTCTTGTGTTATTTATCTGTGTGTAAATATTATATTGTTTTCAAGAAATTCAAAAAAAAATCATATACCTACCTAATTCATAAATCCTCCCTTTAAGACCCACTTGGAGTGTGGAGCTAAACGAATCTTCCAATACGCATGACCTTTCGCAATGTCAATAACCTCCTCCCACGCCATAAGGAACGGAAGATAATAATAATATGATGAAAATCTTCATATTCTTCTTCGTAAATCTGATGGGTGATGGGTGGTAGAACAATATAATAAATTTACACTTTTCTGTACAATTGTGTTGAATATTACAGCCAACAGAACTTCTTATCAACCGTTCCCGTCCAATCTGAGACAGAGCGCCAAAAATGGTTGTAGGTATGTAATATGCAGTGGCGTACCGAGGGAGGGGGGGGAGGGGCGGACCGCACCGGGCGCCTCTTTTGAAAGGGCGGCAAAATCTGCTTGAGCTATGTTATACTAAGTTAGCTCTGTCCCAAAATTGAATATTTGTACTTTATTGGTGTGCTGTAACTACTTATGTAAATTAAAATAAATATGCAAACTTTTATATTTTGTTTTTTTTTCATTTTCGTATTTTTTATATGGGAGGGGGGGGGGTTCAAATTATATAAGGGGGGAAGGGCGCCAAATTATATGGGGGGGGGGGGGGGGGCAAATATTAATTCCGCCCCGGGCGCCAAAAACCCACGGTACGCCACTGGTAATATGGTCTCGATTTGCAAGGACAGAAGAATGTTAAAAATTCAAAAGGTTATGTTTGTTTTAAGGTGACCTTTTCTTACGTGTCCAGAACGCAAGCTATTTGAACTTACCGAAATATGTGAGAACCACGTAAGTTTTGTGTACGATAACCCAAAGCTAAAAGCTACAACAGCTATTTCCAAGCATTATTGAATATTATGTCGTGGTCAGGGTACCTACATGTCTCTTACTGGATACAAATAAATACATATAACACTTTCTATACAAAAGGTGTCAGTTAAGCCGGCGGAACTTATTGCCTGAGGCAATTTTAACTAGTCAACCGGTCCCGTCCAATCTGAGACAGACCAACCCCGGGTAGAAATTTCAAGTGAAAAAACACTTAAAAAAAAACTCTGACCCGACCGGGAATCGAACCCGGGACCCCGGATCTGAAGTCCACGCTAGTACAACCGAGGTCGGTAGCCTAGTTGTACAAACAAGTATTTGAAATCGTATTTTGTTAAAACAATGTTGTGGTTGTGGACTACTACAAAGCATTTGAAAGTGAATTAACAAATAGACTTTCGATATCTTTCACGCCACAGAGGACGGAACCATATTTTCATTTCGCTGTTCGAAATTCAGCGATCTAACCTTGAGGCTATCACCTAACACTTTAAATTTGTATTTAAAGCTTATAATATAACGAGAACAGTTTTTTTTTTGTCCAAAATATAATAGGTCTCAAAAATGAAATGTTCCGATGTTCACTATGTAAAAATAACAATTATTATAATTATGTACCTACCTACCTAATTTGCTCCTTACTTCATGCAATCATTTGCCAATCGAGCTTGAATTATTTTTTAATACTTTTCCGATTTGTCTTATAAACGTTCCAAATGATTAGGTACCTACGTTTTTTTCAGTTAGGTATTTGACACTGGCGCACTGGGGGAAGGTCTATTATGATGGGTCTATTGACATTCGCCCTATGAATTATTTTGTTAATTTTTGAACAGTTTACTCCATTTTTGTTTTCTCCGATATTATATCGTATGGTTGTAGAGAAAGCCACAGTCAGAGCTCATGTATTGAATCGCTTCAGGTGACAAGCTGTGAATGTCCATCATTTCTCCGATAATGGAGGGTCAAAAATAATTCATTGATATTGGTGTTAATTATTATATTCGACACCCCAAAACGGGTGTGTACATGCGCGAGAGAATACATTCTCTCAACGAATACATTGTGGTATATTGTATGGTTGCAATAAAATTGTTGATTAGTTTAAAAGCTATAAGAGTGTCCGACATTCCAATGGCTTTCGACAGAACGACGCGACGCGACGCCGACGTCTGTCTAGTCAGCTAATAACCAAATTAATATTCTAATATTTAAAAAATCGTGTCACGCAGTGTTTATTTATTGTAAGTACTACTCCGAAACGACTCAACCTTATGTTTTTTTAATGTATTTATGTATATTTGGTAGGACACACCACCAATGGTGACCTTTCAATACGTATCGGTGTGGCAAATGGCGCCTTTAACAAATTGACCAAAATATGGAATGCGTCCGCGTTTAATGTCGAGACGAAGTGTAAACTGTTTGATGCGTTTGAGTCCAAGCACTTGACGAAATCCCAGTCACAAAATGTTAAACGAAGTGCCTCAGGACTATTTTGGGTATAATACGGTACAACGGCAGGATGCCTAATGACAGTTGGACGAGGAGAGCGCTACATCTTCTTCCTCTCATCCAGGGTACCGAAGACGAGGTAGACCCTTTCACACCGTGCTCCTTTTCTTCAAAGCAAAGCTGAGGGATTTGGACATGTTGTGAGAGGAGGTCATTGAGCCCGTGCAAGATCGAGTGAGGTGGAGGGCTTTCGTTGCCTTCCTATGTCCCTGAGTGGGGTCACAAAGGGAGTATCCATGTATGTATGTTTAGTAAATATAATATGAGAATAGGTCATAAAGTATACTTCATATACAGCATAGTAAAATGGGTGTCTCTCATACATGACTTTTTTTTTCTATTGATAAAAAAATTAATAAGGAGGTGTTTCATGTAATCCCTGTGCAAATGGCGATAAACTTTGTTAACTTAATTAAAATTTTAATTTAATTCAGGTAATAAGATAATACAACGATTGTTTGGTTAAGAGGCGGGACGAAGTTCGACGGTTCAACTAGTTTTATTAAAATAGTGTACTAGCTGGGTTTGGGCGAATTTTCCTAATCTATGAAAGAGGGTAAAATAGCTATATTTCATGGATTCATTATGGCATTGCATTCTACAGCTCTACGTGCGTACTTACCTAATTAAAAGTAATCATCAACATGCTACTTAATACCACCCATCTCGTCACATATTCGTGTTACAAACTACAATAAATTCAAACAATAAGTAGGTTATTAGATTGAAATATTAATGCGGCGTGCATGCCGGCATTACACGTATCGTCCACTGCTGTGACGTTCGGTAGTTAAGTCCCTTTTGTAATCGCTCCGAATATCACGGAGTGGTAACTACTGATTTACTGATTATGAAGAACAAAGGGTAGTAATTATTATTAACATTGGTGTTAATAGAAATAAATAATATGTAGATATCACGCCACATCCCTTGCAAGTTTTTTTTTTAATATTGGCCTTCCACCCGAAATCGAGTGATTTGGGTATGTCCCTCATTGCAAGGGTGATGAAGAAGAGAAAAGGCAAAGCGCCACCCAACCAATACGATCCTCAAATCGTTTTGATGATTATTGCTACCATAACTTTTTTTCTGAATGTTGAATCTAAGGATCACCAGTAACCCTTGCAGCCAGTGGCGTACCGTGGGTTTTCGCCGATTAAAATTTGGCGATAATTTGTCCAGCATCCAGATGGTGAATAAAAAGATAAAATCAGAATTAAGTGAATACGAAGTGGTTGGTTTGGTGGCATAGCGATTCAATCGCCGACTTTCGTAGTTACTGTAGGTCGTGGGCTTGATTCCCGGTGAAGACCATCCTCCTCATATAAGCTTTTTCAAAATGAAAAGAAGTGTTTTTGTGTTCACTTTGAATAAAAAAAAATAACCATTGAGAATCGATGTTGAATTAACGAATCGTCAACCATTGTATTTTCTTTATTATTCTTTATACCCATCTTGTACAGGACATTCGAAACCTATCATCAATTAATTAATATTTTTGGTGTTTACCGTGTAGTAATTCATAATGTGAATGAAAAAACACTTGTCTTATACTACACAAATTATTTATTGCAGAGACGCGTTTCGTCCTGTTAGAACATTTTCGATCTGAGGACGAAAACAGGACGAAACGCGTCTCTGCAATAAATAATTTGTGTAGTATAAGACAAGTGTTTTTTCATTCACACCTATCATCAATATAATAATTAATTAATTATTTATTAGGTAATAACCTACTCAATTTTTAGAGACACAAATCACCAGCTTTTTGTGGAATGATTAATTATTAACTAAGTATAGGTAGAAAAAAAACTCCAATCATTGGAACACACCTACAAACCTACCTACTACAGTTTTAGTAATAAGTACTAGAGATATTTATGTATCGAATTCTTAACCGTTGTTGATGAATACTTTGTAAATAAAATAAATACTGTCAACAAATGAGAATTAATGTTTTTACTGTTCATTTGTTACTTTTTAGTGTTTTGAAATCACACGGTAGGTTTTTATACTTACGAATGACCTGGACAAAATAACAATAATAAAATCGATTGGGTATTGATAAATTGCTATCATAACTTTACTTTACAGACCCCGATCAAGGGCTGAAATTTCGAACGAAACGAAAGAGTACATTTAAGAGTTATGGAACATTATAGAGCTTCTTAGCACCGGAATAGTTTCTAAATGGCATAGAGTGGATCGCACAATGCAAATGGACCCATATAAATGTGTAGGAATCTTTTGTCTACTCAAGGAGTATCTGGTTGAACAATGCTTTTACACTATTGACGAGATGCTAAATCAAACGTAGACGTTGTTAAAAAAAATGTTTTTCTTGTCCTTTCTTTGGAGTCCACATTGTACAGACATGAGACTGAATGGACCATTTACACCCTTTCAGCCTCGCCAACCCTTTCATTTATTTATCTTATTTCATGGCTTTTAAAAATGTTATTATGTATTTTTTATCTGTTATTGATGAGCTTAAATTTAATTATGTCTGGTTTTGTATATTTTTGACGACTCCAAGCGCCCGAAAGGGATGAGAGTGAATAAATAAATAAAATAAATAATTTCGATGCAATTTCGAATCCTGTGGCAGCTTAACTGAATTTGGGTATCTATTGATAACATGACGATGGTCAGGCAAAGTTCAACCTTCTTCCCATCCTTGTCGGGAGGAAATGAATCTGCGCAAAATGCTAATTCATTCTTTTTCCCTTTGTGACCCCACTTTAGAGGCATAGGGAGGCCACAAGAGATCTCCAATGCGTACAATATTGCGCAAATGCGCACCTATGAGAGGGTCTTCCTCTTCTTCGAAACGCTGATGGATGTAAGGAGAAGCGCTTTCTTCGGCCAACTAGGTTTCAGTGACGGAGATTTTTTCTGTTGGGCTTTGGTCGCTTTTGGACTCTAACCCGGCCAAGAGAATTGGCACAGACACACGCACCAAACAGAATCACAAAAGACCATCATCTTATGCCTGAAAAGGTCTTCTGCGTCTTAGATTATCTTCTGGGTAGTCAATGCCAAATCGGGTACATAGACATAGTATCTTCTGTGAGCTTCTTCAGCACTAGGCTTAGCTTGTCAGTCAAAAACCATACCACATTGGTTTGGCAGCCAATTTTCACAACAATAGAGCAGAGAAGAGCTAGGTGCCTACAAGACTTCTGTTCCTACGCTGAAAACCCGTGATTGTTATCCGCATTAGTTTTCTGTGTGCCATTCCACCTAATGCCAAACTTTAGAGGCTTTGTAACACTATAATCGGCTCTGTACATTATAAATAATTAATCAGTGTAAACTAGCACAAAAACATAAAAAAATAAACCCATGAAAACCATATTCGTTCCATCTTGATTGTACACATGCACCTGTACCAGAGAAATTATTGCGGATCGATTATTGGTTCAAAACGGCAACTTGTAAAGCTAACCGAAATAAAGTAGTGTTTTAATCATTTGAATGCGTTCAGAATAGAGGACTTATAATCACATAGAATCTTCTTCAGAACATACATCGTCATGAAAAATGTTATTCAACAAATCCCATGGGTATTTCGTGGTTCAATCCCATAATATTTTATTGTATCGCCCTTGTAGTTTTGTTCCAGTACAACAAACACGCCATGACATTTAATTATTGTCGGAATAATAAACTTAATTGTTTCTCAATTAAAAACAGTTCATCAGTGTTTGATTCAAAGTCGATTATATTATTACACGTTAGGGAATTTTGTGAAAACGCGATCAACTGATGGTCTATACAAATTAAAAAGTGATAATGGGTTTGTTTGTTGTAATGAGTTCTGTTTAATTGTGATGTCGACAAAGTGATTTTTAACATTTTTTCTTCGCAAACATAACATCCCGAAGGCTCTCTTCTTTTTCTTCCTTCTATTTTTTGATAGGTCTACCATAAATACGAATCCGCGTACATCTGATGTAGCCGTTTATCGTATACGGGATCTAGTCAGTCTCCTCATTCGTTCTCCACTCATTTTTTTAGTATCTGTACAGTGTGTGTTCTGTTTGGATGTTAATGGCATACTTTATAACTGCAGTGATGGTATAAAAATACATTTTTTCATTTTTGATAGTGCTTTTTATTCCGAAAAAAAGTTGAAAACTAGTTTTTGAATAAGTGTTCTCAAATATTGAGGTGGTGTGCAAAAACGTAAATTTCCTCAAAATGAGAGTGTTTCATTTTAGGTGGATAAAATGTAAGTACTTACAAGTTCTTTTCACTTTTTTACCAATAAAAATATAGGTAAACTTGAACTGCATAATTCCGCCAATTTTTGAGCACTCTTTATTAGACTACATAATGAAATTACACTTTACTGCCAACTGTTATCGAAATCAATTCTTAAATTTAGTGTAGGTAGTAAACTATAAAAGCGGTTTCAGGGCTAATTGCACATAAAGTATGCAAGTAAGAGTTTTTGATTACGATTGGCCGCCCTGGGCCCGGGCCTACTGGGCCTTAGGGCAAATCCGCCACTGGTGCAGCATACGGGTCGTGGGTTGAAATCCCTGTGCCGAGCATTTCCACTTCGCACGCAGTGTATGTGCGTTTACTTTAATTGAGACCAAAGACCAAATTAATTTTTTTTATGGGGAAATCTTTTTTAATACGCTAAGCCAGTTTTAGAAAATTGTTGGCAATATCATGGTGGTGGTAAATCTTTGGTGATTGGTGGGTAACATAAAGAATTTATTGAACCAACACTATTCTGATGCTATCGTTAAATCAATGGATGTTGGATTTTTAAATGATAAATTTTACAAATTTGAACCACTGAAGCCTTACATCCCTTATTTCTATTGTTATTTTCCCATTCATGTAAACTGATTTGGTACTTGAAAATAAAAAAAAAATAATGCTTGCATTACGCTTATAGTGTTCGGCTTTCAATGCATTTTTTTTAAATATTATATATACAGTCCGCTCATAAAAATGAGTCAATTATGCAGGATTTTTACTTAAAGGTTTAATTTTGGCGACAAAAGTAACAGTTAAAATAACACTTTACCTTTAGGGACCTACGAAGGCGTGTTATTTTATTTCATCCCTGAGAAAACACAGGTTTATACAACTTTCGGCTTTCAATGCATTTTTTTTAAATATTATATATACAGTCCGCTCATAAAAATGAGTCAATTATGCAGGATTTTTACTTAAAGGTTTAATTTTGGCGACAAAAGTAACAGTTAAAATAACACTTTACCTTTAGGGACCTACGAAGGCGTGTTATTTTATTTCATCCCTGAGAAAACACAGGTTTATACAACTTTCGGCTTTCAATGCATTTTTTTTATATATTATATATACAGTCCGCTCATAAAAATGAGTCAATTATGCAGGATTTTTACTTAAAGGTTTAATTTTGGCGACAAAAGTAACAGTTAAAATAACACTTTACCTTTAGGGACCTACGAAGGCGTGTTATTTTATTTCATCCCTGAGAAAACACAGGCTTATACAACTTTTCTCTTTTAGTTCATTCTACTTAATCCGATTATTCTCGACTTTTGGCGCAGTTTGACGTGTTTCATAAGTTACCAAACTATAAAATAATATGAGTTTAGTATCCTAGTTTATAGAGAGATACTTTCTTTGAACATTTTCTATTTTCCTAATAGCATGGCATTTATTGGTATCATATTTTTTTAGTTTTATCGATGTATGAAAATATTTTACAACTTAAACTAAACCCAAAGGAGATGTTTCGAAATTCGCGATTCAACGGTCGTTCACATACATAGCATAGCTGCTTATGATATTATTATAATATCCCTATATCGCTTGCAAAGCGGAGGTGGTTTTATCAGAAGTTTTTATTTTCACCCCATTCTGTTCTTAACCAAGTCTTTCAAATTCATTTTCAAAAGGGGTGTGAAGAAAGGAGGTGCATTATCTTTTCTAGCACCTCTTATCATGTTGATAAGATGGTGTCACTTCACCTCAACCTTTTAAATGCTGATTAATCAAGCCTTTATATTTATTTATTTTAAATATTCGACATAGTCCACATACGATATCCCGAAAATTGACTGCTTACCTGAACTATAGAAATGCATCAAGTCCAGCATCGTTAAAAATAATGAACATTGCCCCAATTTTTTTTATTTAAGTGAGTCACGTGACTCTCGGCCTCCTCCAGAACTCTTCGCTATTTACCAATTTGTTACACCAACAGCGCGAAAGTCCCTTTCTGCACCATCTATAATCTATATATTATCCATCAAAGCTTATTGGATCTACCCATCCCGCTTCTCCATTTGGTCATCTTTTATTCGTTTGACATGTAATTGTGGAGCAGATTACTTCAAATTATTATACCATATGTTTGTCTTATACATATTTTCAAAATATGGTTATCTCTCTTACTAAAAATACGCTAAGCAGATCCTATGTTAAATAATTAATTTATTGAAGACTTATAATGTTTTCGAGAAAATTGAATAATTTATACCTAAAATTACTAAAATAATAATAGCAAGGGTCAGAGATTATTAAAATCGTTCATAACTGAATCGTTATGTAGAAGATAAACCTTGTTTTTAATGTATAAATGTTGTTGTTTTTTTAACACAGCATGCTTCCGGAGGGGCGGTGATGGGGCGATGGGCACACGCAGCGCGTCAATACGCGCTCGTACGCGGGAGCGAGCACGCGCCAGCTTCCTCATCGTCATCATGTTCTTCGCTGTGTTCGTCCTCATCGTGCTCACAGAGCTGCTGCTGGTTGAGCCCGCTCAGCCCAGATTCTCCACCGCCAATGGCGTCAAGGACCGACCGGACTATGAACAGTTCCAAGTAAGTTTCATATTTTTTTATGTATCATTATTGCCTGTATCTAAAAAAATGGTTCTTCATCACTGGATTCGTATATTGATGCTCAACCTGCGGTACGTGTATCACCACTTTCTTTTTTTTTAATACCTAATATCGTTTTCAATGATTGATAGATGGAATTCATGTTAACAATCGACGTCCTCTAAACCAGTAATGGCGAACCTTTTTAAAGGATGTGATCAATATTTTTTCCTCTCCAGTTCTCTTTATAATATAAAGACCCATATCACTGTAGAAATACGAATAAGCAGGCTGAGATAGACCAGACAAACCCAAAGAATGGCTAATGAAGATGTGCCGAAAAAGATTCTGGATGGCATGCCGGAAGAAAGAAAGAAAAGAAAAAGAAGAATCGGTGACTGAATGGTATGGTGTGGGATGCCTAACAAATTGGCAGAGGCTGTGCTAGATCGTCAGTCATGAAGGCAATCTTTTTATAAGCCAAGACCCGACCTGGGTTGTAGAGCCATACTGATGAATCAATAAATAGACTTAAAAGTAAACTCGATCTCCTCGTCTGTATAATTATTTAATCGTGGGTCTCAAAGTAACATGGTCACTTACAAAATGAGACAATCGAATCAAATTTGTACCTACTTAAATAGTACCTAAGTTGTTGATTAAAAAATATCACTCAGACGGGACTTACAATGATCTTTTGTTTTTGAGAAAATGGTTAAAAAATTATACAAAACTAAATTATTATAAAAAAATATTTGCCATCAGTGATTGACAAACGGCCGCTGGAGGCCCCATAATAAATTATTCTACTTAATTTAGGCCTTGTGGCCTGTAATTCAATTAATTGATGTTATAAAAATAACCATTAGTTTATTGTTAAAATACTACTCTTGCTCGCCTCTCACTGGTTGTCCGTCTCATGCCTACTGAGTTTTGGGACTGCTTTAGAAGATTGATGTGTGGATTTTTCCCCGTTGACCAATTACTAATAATATGTAGTTTTTTACGCATTTTGCACGGGATATTATACTGATAGTCACGCATCATAATTATTATTACGGCCTCTCTTGGGTATTTATTATGATTAAAAATAATAATTATAACCTGTGAAATAATATGCTTATTGAAACACATACTTTTGACCTCGGTAGCCTATACCAATATAAATGCTAACACTGCTAACGTCTATGAATATTTCATTTAAGAAAAATGGCATTTTCGTCGAAACTTTTCGTTTAGTATCCACCCAGAGCTACCGCCCTTTTTGCTTTTAAAACATTTTTAGGTATACTTAATGCAGTAGAGATAAATCAATGAAAATTTGAAAAGAGAATTCATAAAAAAATGTTTGGTATGTTTCAGGCTGAGGATTACCTGGGCTTACGGCTCGGTGTGAAGAGCAACACGAAGAAGAAATCGTTTGTGGTGCAAGAGGACAAACTTCCTCCGCCACCATCGGCGAATGTAACACCTCCTCATGCTATGTGGCAGCCTGTCGGGGGAACCAGGTGAGCTGACGTTTATATCTCGCATACCTAGGTACTCCATAGTTATATATACAAATACGGCTAGAAGGACCATGTTCAATGTTCAGAATAGTGCTTGATTGGCCATTTTGGTACCTACTTATTACCTCTATTTGTTTCTGGATCTCCATATTTTTTTACAAAAATGAATCTATGTTCACTCAAAGTGACTCTTTCACAGTAAGCTACTCAAAGCTTGTGTCGTGAAAGAGAAAGATGGTTGGCACCTGCGATCGAACCTACGACCTCCGAACGAAACCGTACAAAAGCCGGCGTCGTAACCGCTGGGCTACCAACCACTTCTTCGTTGAAGTATAAAGGAATAGGTAATGTAAAAAATCAAGAAGAAAATTTCAAAAACCTCAGAAATACAACGTTTTAAAATCACAATCAGTTTTTTTTTTTTCATTTTTAATTTCGATTTTTCCCTTAGAAAAAGGTTTTTACACCAAGTGTATTATACTCCAAAAAAGTATAATACACTTGGTGTAAAAACCACGGGAAATACTTTCCAAATTAATGAGCTTTCCGAAAACGTATGAATGTTTTCCATTTTATTACAGTTTTGTAAAATAACCCTTACTAAAAGATCAGCTGAAATAAAATATATTTACCCCTCCCCCCCGTTTTCTTTCATTTATTTCACAGAAGCATTATTGATTAATGGTAAGGTTAATGCATGGTCTCAAAATAACGTTTTATTTCAGATATAAATTCTTGGTGTACTCTGCCTTTTATGAAGAACGCACAACTAGAGTGATACGCTTAATTGGTGCAACAAAAACACGGGGTGCGGAAAGGGTCTGGTGCAGACTATGGTTCTCGGCGAATCAATCAGCAACTGTAGTTGCCAAAGTTAAGGTAACAACAGCAAAACTTCTAGTTTAAAAAATGGTGTGATTATAACAACCGAGACATGGTTGAAACAAAACATTGCTTTACGTTTTGCAGATGATACGGGAAAACTGGAATCTAAAATATAGTGCCTGTTTTATACTCTGTCCTCTGAAAAGGAATCAAACTATACCTACTAGTGTAAGTCTCGTTGGACATCCACAAGCTTCGCCATCCAACCTTTTGAAAGTTTTACAAAGACTCAAATCGCAGCAGCCGGACAAAGACAGCTTAGTGGTTTGTGTCAAGCCACTGCATTTCACATACAATAGGTAAATATAGATAACCATTTTTAATAGGTATTAAGGTATCTGATACACAATCCATCTTGCTATACAATCTTCAAAAGATGGTTCTTTTTTATTATGAAAATCCTATTCTCCTAGAAATTTATTAAAATCTTTGAATATTTTCGAAGAAATATTTTGTAATATAATTTGAGTATCTAACATTACTACAGTTATAATTGCAAGGTTCAGTGATGATTAGAATCGTCTCAAAGTCTGAGGTTTATGCGTGATGCAATGACATACGAAAATAAGCACACATCATATTATGTAACAGTAAAATGTAGGTATACCAGAGTATAAAATTTGAACCACATTAATGGGTTATCTATAACAGATTTTAGAGTAGGTATATATTTGGCCAACACCACCTGTAGGTGGTGTATTTTGCTAAGTTATTTTCACTAAACATTTTGTTTCTCTAACCACGGCGCAATACGTTCCCAATAGAATGAGTCGCCGGTAATCTAGAAAAGAAAATTGTTTTTCTGGTAAAAAGAAATCTTTTGGTTGGCACCCACGAGTAGTTGCTTTTAAAGCTGACACGCTGCGATACCATAAATTCCACTATGTTCAGGAATCCAGGAAACAATAATTAGGATCTAAAATTGTCTGATATCTAGAATTACTTGATTCCGCCAAGATAGGGAATGCAAAATTATTTTTGTTCTGCAAATAAATTTGTGCATTCTGATACAGTTTTTGTAGCACACAACATTACCTATACAGTCTTTTAAATTTGATATGAGGCATTAAGTAAGTACCCTATATGCTTCTGAAAAAGAGGAATATGAATGTTCTTAGAATGGGACTCAAACCAACCTGGTTTTGATCATTTTCAGGACCTCTTACCAGTAAACATTTTTTAATCTAAACATTGTATGTATTTTATCTTTTCCAGACCAATCCAATTAATAGAATTCATAGAGTTCAATATGATACTAGGAGCCACACACTTCATAATGTACAATCATACGGTTGGTAGTCAAGTGGCGTGCGTGCTGAAACATTACCAGAGCAAAGGGATCTTATCCCTGTTACCTTGGCAGCTCAACATGGTGTCGCAGAAGGAAATTAGGTACGTCCTCACCTCTGTTTTAAAGGAATAATCTTGATATTACCTGTTTCTTTATAAGTGTTCAATTTGGGTGAACCTTGGTAAAAAAATTACCAACTTTAGATGCTAACGTTACACTAATCATGTTTGAATTTTTAATGGTAAATTTAAACTCCTAAGTCAAATAAATTTCAAATGCCAAAGCCATAATGAGAAAATTTAACATGTCAAACAATCCCATGCCTCTGGTAACATTTAAGCCAACAACCTTAACTGCGCCATGCAGAGGCGCTAAGCACTCGGCAACCAGCTGAGTGTGCAAATCCACCAAATAATTTTATATAATTATTTAATTTACAAAATTATGAGACATCTATTGAACTTTATGGGAAGCTCTTTAAGAAAAAAAAAAATTATCACTCACCACTGACACTAGATGGCGCCAGGATATTACCAAATTCATTTTTTCGCTGTATCTATTGAACACAATATTTTAATTTTTCTGTATTCTTGTGACATTGTCATGACTAAATTCTTATCAACTTATCAGGGCTGGAACACTTATGTTCGAATTTTTAGTGATAAATTTAGACCACTACAGGCTTGTGACCGGCCTATACCATCATTTTTATGATTAAAAGAATTCTTCTTTGATTTCAGGACTGAAGGGCTGTTTGCATCTCTTAATGATTGCTTGTACAGGAGTATGTATCACTATGCCTTCGCTGCACTCATAGATTTAGACGAATACATTATCCCTAGAAAGGAACAGACGCTCCCTCGGATGCTGACATCTCTCTCTGCAAGATCAGACTCAAGAGCTGCCGGGGCATTTTCTTTCCAGAATGCATTTTTCTATTTACAATGGAAGGACGAGGCTTATAGCGTGGGCGATCCCATCATATCCGCTTCTTTGATTACTCAAAAGAAGACAAGGAGACGACAAAAACTTCACCCGCATAAACAGAGAAGTAAATACATCTGTAGGCCGGACAAAGTCTTGGAAGCTGGCAATCATTTCGTGTGGGAGTTTATGCCGGGAATTGGTGCTCTGAGCGTTCCACCGGACCATGCAATTCTGCACCATTACAGGGTATGACATATCATTCACATTATTACAATTTTTTTTATAAAAAAGTCATATAACATGGAAAGTGGATAAGAATAATACAAAGCCACAGAAAACTAGATTTGAATGAACCTAAAATAAAGTTAAGGAATGGTAGGTAACAGTGTTTAAAACTTTCATAGAATGTCGAATCGAAGATTTTATGTTAACAGACTTTTTGCAGTGCACATTAAACAATTTGTAATCTAATAGTTTTACTACAATTTTATAACTATGTCGCATTTTGCTTCACAGGTTTGTGAATTCGGAGGAGATGATTGCATCAAAACTCCTTCCATCGTTGATAGAACAGCTTTAAAATATAAGGAAATTTTGTCCATTCAAACGAGCAGAATATACCAAGAGTTGAAGAGCAGCTGTCTGCTGCCGGAGCTTCCGACCATTCCTCCCCAATCTTCAGTGCCTGCACCAAAGCCTCTTTTGCCACCCAATGTTTAATACCAGCTTGTTTTATTGTTTTCTCCATATTTACTTAACTTATTTTTTTATAATCAGTTTGACCAATAATTTGTGTATATTTTTTTACATATTTTACAAACCAGTTTTCCAAATACTTGATGTGAAGCAATGTGTTATTTTATTAGAAAAAAATGATATTACTGAATAAGGTTGTTGTAATTTTTTAACTAATATAATCCAAAGATGGCATTAAATATTAAGTATATTAAGAACAGTTAGTGAACAATAATGTGTTATAACTAATCGGGTAATAATTCACTTGATATGCTACACTATTTTATTATTTTATGTGGATTATTTTATAACTAAAAAGCTTTTTTTACAAACTATTTTTTGAGCAGCTTAAGGAACCAAAAATAAAAAAAAAACAAATAAGTATTACTAATAGCCTGTAAATATAACAATGTTCTGTACATACATTATTCTAAATAACTAAAAATTAAGCATTATGACTTCATAATAATATATCGTTTTAGGCCTAAAATGGAATCTCTCGGAACCCTAGGTTCACAAAGTCTATTAAAAATGTGTGTACACATGTTCTTGATTAAATTTTTAAATGAATAATCAAAAGCGATTTGAGAAACAGCATAACAAAATTGTACAGAAATATTTTTTAAATTCTTACGACTCATTTGGAATAGGCTCATACTGTCAAGAAAACCCTCGGCCATAACTCATAAGTTAATAAATTGCAACTGGGTATGTTGGTAAATAATTGATTAAAAGTAAGGAAATAATATTTAAGAAGACTTGGAAATATAGATATATATACCTTCAACTGTTTATTTTGGCTAAAAGGCACCTGGTTTCAATATCGATCACACTCAGAAACGATAATGAAAATTCCTTGTATATATTATGAAACTGAAGGTTTGCCCCAAACAAAACCGTTCTAATACTAAACTGCAGGTTAAATGTAGAAGAGTGTGATTGACTACAAAAAAACTTTAAATTTAAACCCAAAATTATTTCATCCAAATGTATAATTCAAATTTCTATTTGGTTGCAACAAAGTATGTTTCAGTGCAGTTAAATTCAGAATAGAGGTCAATTCATATTTAGAGCCCTTGCAGACAGCAAGCATTCCGAGTTACGAACTATCGAAATACATGTTTCACGTATTAGTTTGGTTGGGAAAATGGAACGCATCATTTTTTACCATGTGCTATGCGTGTTAGAAATCGACCGAACGAACGCTGAATGCTTCCTGTCTACGCGGGCTCTTAAACAATACATAAAGATTTGCCTGATCAACAATCAAAGAAAAATTAGATGTTACCCATATATCATAAATTTCAGAGAAAATATTTTTATTTTTTGTAAGGTTTGTGTATTTACGCAGTGAAAGTTCATTATAATGAATTAAAACAAACACAGTTGCACTTTCACAATATTTTGTTGAGGCTCGAGCGCTTTTGTCTATCTCATGTAGACATTATCAAGAGACTAAAGATACATAAAATTTTAAAAAATAAATTGGAGACCTGGTACAATATTGGTAGAAGATAATACTACTACCAAATGACAAAATTATTATTATTGCGTTAACATGCAGTTGGGCAAGATATTTTGTGTTCGAGGGTGACAAAAGGATGGGTGTGCATGGGTTGGGAATTTATATAGAAACTTATGTAGGTATTATTTTAAAGTAAAATGACTAACTAATTGATTTGAAATAGTGGAGATGGTGCTGGGATTTGTATGTTCACAATATGTTCGCGGTTTTTATGAATTTCTAATGTTTCTAATGCTATTCTTCGGTTTCTCTGTCTTTCTGAGTGTAAGACCTTAACATTTTCCATGACGAATTTGTGGCCATGTTCTATGCAGTGGTCTGCCATCTCAGAGTAGCAAGTGAGACCACGGAATGCTCTTTGGTGCTCTTTGAGTCTAGTGGTAATTGCTCTGCCTGATTCACCGATGTATTTTGCATCGCAATCCCAGCACCATAGCATATATACTCCCGCATCATCGTTATTGTATAAAAGTTTATTAATATTACTATTAGTGTAAAACGCGCTTTTATATTGTTTCTTCAGCGTTCGAGCCTCAACAAAATATCGTGAAAGTGCAACTGTGTTTGCTTTAATTCATTATTTTTATTTTTGTTATTTCTAATTATTATTCTTAAAATTGTGAATTTTGTTATATTGAAAACTTCCTTTCTGTACATTGGTTGTATAATTTGTGATTAAAATGCTCTTCCGCCGTAACTTCATCTTAGAGAAGCCAGTCCCAATAAGAGACATGCCCATGAAAGAATAATTTATAAAAATAATATTTAAGCTATAGTTTAGCTTGAATTTGATTCCTACAAGGACCATTCCCTTTTATTAATTTATCTGGTTGTAATAAAATTTTATTTTAAGAAATTCTAATATGCCGACAGCAAAAGTTGAAAACAAGAATGATTTTAGTTAACACGCACACCTCATGCATAAATAATTATTCTTGTAGAACTCTGTATATTTTTCACCTAAAGACTAATATTATAAAACTAAGATGCTATTCTTGTATTGTGTTGTGAATATTGTTTTTATTTTTATCTAATTCTAGTTTATTATGTTAAAAAATTTATTTCAAATTCGTTAATTTTTTTATTTTAATATTAAGGTTTGTTAAAATATATCAATACATTAAATAAGTAATATAGATGTTATTTCTAACCGTCCTTTGATGAAAATGTTTATCGATAACAGCATAATGAAGTAGTTAGTTGGTCAGCACATACCGATCATTTCCACTTTCACACTGCAAGCTGAAAGATGTCAACGTGTTCATTTTGGATGGTCCTACTTAGATTCGTTTAAAAATAAAAAAAATTGCAGTAACTAAAGAAATTCAGGGAATTCAGACACCTGGTGTCCCCACTATGATCATAAACATGGAGCCAGGGTTGCCAGGTTTTTTTTCAAAAAAATACCGAATAAGTAGTGTTCCCACTTGGTATCCGAAAAGGAAACAAAAAAACAACCAGCAACCCTGGATGGAGCCCAATGTTGAGTTCTTGTTGCCTCCCTATTGCCCCTATGTTTGGTTTAAAGGAAGACTGCATGAAGAAATTTGAATAAAAAAAATCTACTCTACCATTTAAAATGTAAGTATTAATAATTAATCAACGAGTGGCACAAACACCCTCTATGGGTGGAATGGCTAATTTAAAAAATCCCAGTCATCTCCAATCAAGCTATGTCCAGCTTGAAATTCTCCACTCTTGACGCGTTACAAAGTTTCCATTCAATTGAAACTATTTTTATCTAAGTTTATTGTACACAAGTTTCCAAGTGTTGACCAGTACAAAAAAGTCTTGTCCCATTAGTTATTAAATCATCAGAGTTTCAAAGTACTAGACCAAAGTTCATTTCACATTGATAAAAAAGGATAAAATCTCATGAAAAACTTAAAAAAGTGGTGCAATTTAGTGAAAAAGTTCTCCATGAACAAAAACAAATATGTTCTCAGCTCAGGCCATCTTAAAATCTATAATATTTTAGACATTCTTCTCATAAGACTGGGTGGACCACAAGCCAGCCAAGAATAGTTAAAATCTTCAACGTTTCGACTCATCAAGTCTCATCAGGCCGGTTTGATTACCGACGACGTTGAGATTTAGTCTAGTAGATTACCAATTTATCCAAGGGAAACCTCAAAAGGTTCTCCGGCATGAAATCAATTGGGGTTGGAGTAGAGAAATGAAAATCATTCAATAGGGATAAAACGAATCTACTAGAGAAGATGAATGTGGGAAAACAAAGTGAAGCAGGGTTCAATTGTGAAACTTAAAAAATCAGAAGGTAGAATCAGGATGGAGAATCTGTAACAAAAGAAACATATATTAGTAAATCACTCTTAAACCATTAACCACATTGTGAAAGTGTAAATACATCAGTCCTATCATTTAATATCACTTGTGTCAAAAAGAATAAAATTTGGCTCTAGGATATCATCATTAAATAACAATAATTGATTATAGATAAACATGATAACAAAGAAAAATAACGTACCGTAAACAAAATGGCGTCCACTTGAATAACACCTTCCACAGAACAGGGGAATTGAGATAACAAAGAACCATCTGTTACAGGATCATAACTTGTATAAATCTTGAATCAGTGTGGAAGTTTGTTAATCACACATGTGAGAAAACTCTCACATGCGCGCGCAAGCACAAAAATCAATTCGCTGCACAAACAATATTGGATTCAGCCACACCTCATCGTATTGATTAAATCCATGAGGCGTACTTTCACCAACACATTTCAATTCAATTTGGAATTTAACGTTCAAGTTGATAATTACCTATCGACTCAATTACAGCGATAAACTTTCCCATACTTATGACACCGAAGTGTACGATTTTTATCAGAAGCCAGACCTATATAATAATATAGGCAGCCATATTGCGTTTCAATCACCCATACTAATCGTGGCTCTCCGTTCCATAATGAATAAATCTGGAAACAAAACAGTACTTGAGATACACAACGGTTTGAATCATAATTCGGGCAACAATAGTAAAATAATTGAATTTACATCAGACCGCTGTAGTAAATATATTCAACATGGTAGATTATGTGCTAACCGTTAAATAGAATCATCATATGTAAATACTTAATGGACCACCATGTAATAATAAAACATGAAATCAAAATATATAACATACCTTCCATCCAGGATGTATCAGCTATTATTTGAAGAGGAGCACACAAAGCCATCTTGACTTCGTGCAGACAACCTCCAGCAACTACAAACTGAGCGAAAATGAACGAGGCCAGCAACCAGCAACGCGTCGTAATTACGGGCTGGTGTAAATAAGCGGAAACGGAAACGGTTTTAAGGAAATACTGCTAGAGTCAATTATTAGTCACTACCATAGATTTACATATGGTCACTGGACAACCTAGGCCCGCTTGCACCAAGGTGATTTAAGGCTAGGGGGTAAGCCAATGACCTTGGGGTAATGGGCGTGTCTATATCCTTTGTCCCCCTCTTCTCCTGCACTTACCTCAATTTAAATCTCCTAACACTAAAAAGTAAGAAAACTTGCAGTATGTCAAGAAATTGGCAAACTAATTGAGGGCGCTGTTATCGCTCATGGTAACACATTAACAATGACTGTGCTAAAATAAAACACTGTAACGGAAATATTGAATATTTTTAATGAAAAAAAATATTTTAAAAATGTCTCTATCGTGACTTTTCAAGAAGATTTATGCATATACTTCGAGACCTAGAGATGTAATTACTTTTCTAATCGAAGCTGATTTTCAATTTCTAGTGCAAATACGTAGTATAATCAAGTTTTAAATTGTAATTATTTTTTGAAAACTGAAAAATAAATAATAAAGATAAATGATAGTTTTGTGTTTGAACAATTATTTTTTGTTCCCTTGATTTATTGTTCCTTTAGCAGGTTTTTTCTCTGAAATAACTTGCCAAATTTTTTACATATTTTGGACTTCGGGATTTGAAAAAATAAAAATCCATAATTAAAATAAAGTGATGTTTAATGAATCAATTGAAGTTAAATAAAGTATAGACAAACTGTAATATTCTTTAATAAGCTTTCATCTATATAAACTATATTTTTTGGAGTTCTTTTGGCAACATCCTGTGATCCATGATTATTTTAAGACAATTTTCTCTTTTGGCCGCAATATTTTGTGTCTACATCAATACTTTCCTATTTGAATTGCATTTTTGTACGAAAACCCAATGTTTATTACAGTTTTTCGTAGAAGTTCGTAGCTCCCATCAAAATTCAAATAATTTCGTACAACTTGTAACATGCTTCTCAAACTGGGTATTACTTTTTTGAATGAATGATGATTGAAAAATGATTTTTGCCTTAATACGGCACAGCGGTCGAATCCTCCAATCCTTTTTTTGGTCGCCCTTTTCTATGTTTACCTGGCGTGGTAAATTTGCATTGATTTGAATTCTCTTCTATTACAATTATCCTAATAGAACGCACATATTAAAACCTGAAAAAAAATAAAGATTAATAATTATTGGATATGAAAGTTTTACTGTATAAAAACAATGAGCTGACACTGTCGAAAACATATTTACTATTTTCGATTGATTTATTAATATTAGTATTATAATTTAATAAGTATATATATATAGGAACATTATTTTATATAAAAAAGTAAAGTATTATTTTAATTAAAAAAGTAAAAATAATCAACTTTAAATAATGAATGGGATAGGAAAATAATACCATTATTGTATTTTAATAGAAATATTATTTTAGTAAAAATAAATGAAAATTTTCCATCTTAAAATGGGATAAGAAATCGAAATATAATGATAAAATGGTAACAATATAGTATTGCAATTTAACAAACATTATTTTCTATACCGTGTTTTGTTTTTCGATCGTCAAAACAAACTGTCCTGTGATCTTTCATTGACAGATATTTTTAAAACAAATAAAGTATCCTTAAATGAGCTCTAACTAACTTCTTATACTTGAAAATGTTAGAATTAATCATTAAAAAGTATTTTATCTACAAAAAACACAGTATTTACCAATCAATTGAGATGTTAGTTAGAAAACATTAGTAGACAGTTCTCCGGCTTTAATTCCACCAAACATTCCGAATACGTGGCGAATACACACGTATAATGATATTTCTTGATCCACCACGTATTGTATTGTTCATTTTAATGTCCAAACACACAAACACAAAACTATTTTTGATCATGAAATACAAACAAGATTACGATATCTTATATACAAATGTCACTGTCAATTATAAACAAAATAAAAAAAAAGTCCAAATAAGTAAAGTTTAAGTTCAAAACGAATAAATTATAATAAAAATATATTGTCCAAGCACACAAAACTATCATTTTTATCACGAAATAAGCATAAAACAATCCAAATGTCAAAACAGGCAGAAGAACACAGTGCCCGCTCCGAGATAAACTATCCATGTGACGCCCCACACCCCGAAGCTCTTCTCTTACCTGTAATCTTCTATAAAATAAACCATAGACAATAAAAAATTAATACAATTTGTAGTTTTTCAGTTTTTAAAAAAAAAATACAATTTAAAACTTAATTATGCTTCGTATTTGCACTAGAAATTGAAAATCTCCTTCGATTAGAAAAATAATTACATTTCTAGGTCTCGTAGTTAATGCATAAATCTTGTTGAAAAGTCACGATAGAGACATTTTTAAAATATTTTTTTCCATTATAAATATTCAATATTTTTAAGATATTGAAAGTGTTTGCACTAGAAGAAAGATTGAAGAACATTGAAATATTTTTTTCAAGAAGCTATCTTTAACAACAACGATAAAAAATTGCATGAAAAAACACCAAAAAACAGCGATTACCCTACCCCAGAGCCTTAACCTTGGTTAGTGGAAAAGAAGACCAAATAACGAAATTTTGTCTTGCACCACCACTAACCAGAGATCAAACGACCAAATAAATAGCAAAAAGTTAAACCACCAAAATAGAACGGTTAACATCGCTAGTCGGGTACTAAGTTCGGTGCTTTCGAGTTGACAACTGTCAAATACGTTATTATGTATAATCAGTGGCCGCGGTTTTTGTTAAAACTACAATATCAAAATGACGTGGACAAATGTTGAAGAGAAATTTGGATTGCAAATGAAGATAGTAAGTTTTAATAACATTTGATATTCAATCAATTCTTTTTTGTATTGTTAATAATATGTAGTTATTAGAAACGCAACAATATCTTTAATGTGCATTACCACCTTCCCGGATTCAGTAAAATGTTTACCGTATATTATATTATTATCTAGTATGTTTACAATAAATGGAACTAAATTCATTTCGGTAATATTCCAGTTTAGTCACTCCTAATGATTTCGAGGTTATCTTATATACGATTTGAATATAACCTAATGTTAAATCTTATTGTTGAATTTCAGAATACGCCGGCGGATATGGAGGAAGTGGCGGTTATGCTGCTCAATACTCTGTGCCCCCCACCAGCAACTGGGGTGAGTGCCCCAGGTGCCCACGGCGCCCCAGCTAGAATTGCTCCCAATGGGGAAAACAAGGTTTGTGTATTTTTGATTCTTTTTATTTACAAAATTGGTTTCTTTCTCGTAATTCGCTTAAAATACCATTGGAGGCTTGGTGGCTAATATATAAAATGTATAATTGACCTCCTACCGAGTCCTACAGTGATGTTGGACAATTGATAGGCCTGAGTTGGCTCTCACATAGCTATCAGGGTTGAGAATTTGTTTCAGACATTTTCTCTCATGCAATATTGTTTCCTTGAAAAGTATACCTACCAGTGCGACCAAAAGGTAATTTTTAAAATTACTAACTACTATTCCAAAAGTTTTTGAATTTAACAATTTGACGTCGTGGTTCAGAGCATTTTATTTCTTTGTACATGTCTAAAAAAAGACTTTGTTCGTAATGTTACAGTCGCTTTTCTAGAAAATCAATGCATTATTATCCTTTTATTATTGCCAATGGATGAATTACTGTTGGGCATACTTCCTCATATAAACATGATTTTTCAGGAGCAGACTACAACAACGGAGCTTATAATGTAACACCAACTGGCATAGGCTCCTAAGGACGCGCTAACTCTCGAGGGTACGGTGGTGCCAACACCAAGAAAGGACAGTCAGGTGGTTACATCGGGTCCAATGTCAGTGAAGGTGACAGGGGCTGCAATGCTGGAGACGGCCAGAATGGGTACGGGGCGCCTCTGAAGGCAGAGGAGGGTACAGAAGGGCCAGTGGGGACAATGAGCGTGGGTATGGAGGGGACAACAGGGGGTATATGGAAGTAATGAGAGACGAGTATACAGGGGAGGGGGCGGAGTAGGATATGTGTAAGTTTTCCTGCATCATATTTTATACTCTTAACATGTCATGTTTCCCTGGTCAACTGATAACAAACTTATTTCAAAAGCAACCTATTACATGCAAATGTATTTTTATTTACAGAAATGAAACTGAGAAAGAAATCTAAATATTGAAGGGAGCAGTTTGCAGTGGAATTTGGTAAAATGCTACGATCTAGGAATATGCATCATCGACTGCAGTAAATGGCCTTAAATATCTCTTAAGGATATAATAAACCCAAGACAATCAAGTGGAATCCTTAGAGGTCCAAATATCATGATCATTCTCCTTTTAAACTCCATGTGAAAATGAAGATGAACATAATTAAGTAGTATGTTCTTTAAAAGTCTTCTTCCATATACAATGAAAAATCATCAGGATCAACTATTATTTATCATTTAGTAGCAGCGTGTAAAAATTGGTACAAGATTTTGTTGGTACAAGTGTGGTTGGATGTTAGAGATTGCTACGGCTATAATACCGCCATTGCCACTTGTCTATACACTATTTTTTGTACACTATTTTTAATATGCATAAAGTATAAAATAAATAAATTTTGTCTACCAGTCAACATCTGCAACTCCTTATACTTCACAAGGGATTTAAGACTATCACCAAGGAGATCATTTTTATTAAAATTAATTTATAGTAGGAGAGACCTGTTCAAATTTATTCATTTAAAGGAGAATCAAATATTAGTATCCTTAAAAGTTAAATCTTGTATTGATAAAATTTTTATGAAATAGTATAATTATTTCACTATGTATGTTACAATTTTAGACATAACGTGTCTAAAAAAACTTAGTAATGGGTTGTTTTCCTACGGATACGCTGCTACTATAAATAGCGGTGAATATGTCAGTTAAGAACATTGTCAATATTGTTTCCGTATTAACAAAAAACATTGACATATAATTTTGAAAGACGCCGTCTTGAGAGACGACGCACCGTTCCCTAGGAACTCACTGCATAAGGGATAGTTTTGGCCAAGTATGTGTACAAAAATATGATCCATGGAGATCATTATACCCCTTATGATATATATGCCATATGATACCATAATATATTTGATTAACAAAACAATTAAGTAATATAAAAATTATAATAAGTACTAAGAAGGCATGTTAGAAGGTAACAAGAAATAAAGAATATTATGTAGAAAAATATTCATATTCCTGTTCCTTGGTAAAAATGAGCAATAATTTCTCAAATTCTTTCATGAGCTAAGGAACATTTTTTCCCTTTTACCTGCTTTTTAAGGACATCAATAGTACACTATTTTATGCTATGCCCCTTATGTTTTATTTCATTCAATTTGTATTGCCTTTTATTGGTTGCCATAATCTGTAAATAAACGAGAAATCCTACTGTGTTTTTGCTTTTATATCTAACGAACATAGACCCAGAGCTGGAAAATAGAGTTTTAATCGTTGATATTGGACACCATGGAAACTACGAGCAAGAACCAATTAATTGGCGACGACAGTTCTTTGTCATTTTGTTTCTCGTTGTTTGTTTCTTGGTGACTATATCAACGATCAAGAACATATGCTCTATTTTCCAACTCTGGGTTTACATTCCTTTGGTATAAACACACCCGAATAGATCTTCAATGCTT
Source organism: Mystacides longicornis (assembly GCA_963576905.1). Classification (NCBI taxonomy): domain Eukaryota; kingdom Metazoa; phylum Arthropoda; class Insecta; order Trichoptera; family Leptoceridae; genus Mystacides; species Mystacides longicornis. The sequence goes on along the minus strand of OY756425.1, from coordinate 11,141,913 downwards.
TGGGCAGAAGGTGCTTGCTGATAATCCATTTCAAAAAAAGAAAGTCTTGTGTAATTCTATCACAGAATGTAATTTCAACTAATTTTCTGAGAATGCCATCTTCTTTATGAAATGTAAAAGAATTTTTTTTTAAACTTATTTTTGTTCATATTATGTATAGCACTTATGTTTATTATTTTTGTAATTAAAGAAAATATAAAAAAAAACAGCAGATAGTTTCTTTTAAGCCTTAAGCCATAGAGCAGTTGACAAAGAAATGGTGTCGCACAATGGAATATCTTCCAGTTAAAGCGGAGGTGCTAACATACTCCTGTGGGAATTTGGTACTTTCAAGAGGGTAGTAGAATACCCGGAGGAAATGAAATGGTAAGATGGTTGATAAAATAAAGTTTAAAAAGGAAAAAGGTCATCCTTCTCAACATAGCTAAGCACTTATGCATTTAATAATTGATCTCATTGAAGCAGTTTACTATCTAGGTACTAAGAAATAGAAGTCTTTGTTGTCATCACTTATCGCAAAGGCGAAAGCTGTTGTGATGAGAAGTGTTTATTTTAACTGTAATAAAGAAATAGGTGAGTGATCTAGGATCCGCTTCATGTTCCTGGATATGCCAGTGATAGTATAGAGAAACTTCAAAGAATGTCAGGAGAGCACAAACGTATGCAAACTAATAACGAGTTATAATATAAGCCCAGAATTAGCGTTCTTAACGCAACCACATTGAAGATTACAAATCTAATATAACATGAGATATTTGAAAGATTCCGACTTTCCAAGAAACAAAAATCATTTTGGAACTCGCATTATAACTTGACAAACGTCAAATGGTTTTAAACAATAACAACGTTTGTGCGCATGCGCGCCTCTAGAGTGACCATAGTAAAATAATTATTTAAATTTAGGATATTATGCTGCCGCGTTGGTCTCTAGAGATCATAAAATCACTTTTCGTGAGATTAATTGTCATTTAAAATATAAATATTTATTAAAACTTAATTAAGGTTAATTTTAAAATCGATAAAGTTTATGTTATCATAAGTATATTTTTCGATAAATCTCGAGAAGTAACCCATTTATCATTATACACCTGGCATCCCAGAAATAGTAAACCATAGATCAATAATGGCTGGTGCAAGACAATTTTATTTGTGGACTAGATCTCTGGTTTACTAGTTCCAGACTACGCCATATTTAGTCCGTCTGATGGCGCATGCGGGCCCTAGATTTCGGACAACCTAGATTTCACAACATTATTGGCCATGCAACATGGCGGATACCATATTTGCACCAAGGAACATGGTCGCCGGAAACTGCCGAACCAACCCGAAGTGTTGCGAGACGACTGTATGGATGTATTAGTGACAATGATAATTTGATGGTATTTCTATTACTTTAAATAAATTCGGGGGCAAACGTGATGAGGTATGGGGGGCTCCGCCCCCCAAACCCCCCTTATAATTATATCCTAACCTAACCTAACTCAATCATATAAATAGTAGAAAGCTTGCTAAACGCTAACGTAAAATAAAATTGAACACTTAATGCAATCATACAGTCGTTCTTCGTTACACTTCGGGACCATGTTCCTTGGTGAAAATAGGAGCTCGTCGTATCCGCCATGTTGGATGGCCAATAATGTTGTGAAATCTAGGATGTTCATGGTCACTACTACAAAGCTACTACATCCCCTTGATGTTGCCATTGTACTATTAAATTTATTTTATAAAAAAGTTTTGATTGTTGGTTGAAATGATTGCGTATTTTTGAGAAACATTAATAACACCACCTTGAAAACAAGATAACAATATGATGAACATAATATATTTTAAATTATTGAATGTATTATATCTTTTTTAATTTTTTTTTTCATTGTTGTGTCTTCAATTCAATATATTTTAAAAATACACAGATAAATGATACATTGAGTCATAATGTATCTTGCCGCTGTTATTTTGAAAAGCATATTATGCTAGTGCCTAGACTGCCTAGTGCTCCATATGTGCGACTACACTTCAATAAAATTGATAGAAATATACAATGACGTCAAGATGTTTATTTCTCGCGTTAAAATAATATGAATCCGATTCGCAACACCGTACTTTATCAATACGCTATGGGATTTGCACTTGAAATTTTTGAATCCTATAACCATGGGTACTGTACTAATTATTGAGACAATAAACTATAGAGAGATGAGTCGACTAGTCTGGAAAACATAATGATCAAACAGATTGTTTTAAGCCATTTCTGAAAATCTCAGAATGATCATCTCAAAAACTCAAAACGATCTTCATCACGTTTCATCACAGAACACATATTATACTCTCTAACGAGAGTATATGTGTTCTGTGTTGCGTTTCGATTTTCTTGTCACTCATTCTACATTGCAACAATCGCGTATTCGCGTACCCATATATTATCCTTGGATGAATCTATTTAATTAATTCCTCCAAGATATTATCTAGGTACGAGGGGGAATAGGGGGTGGGACCATCCCGGGCGCTTATTAGTAGGGCGGCAAAATTTGCTTGCGGTATACTATTATAATACACGGACAGATTGATAAAATAAGAATTTTTAGTTTTAATAAAAAATACATTTCCGTACATGCGGTAAGTCTGCAGGTAGATAAATTATTTGTGTGTGAAATTAGCTCTGACTCATTCTGCCCGAAAATTCCATTTTTAAACTAAGTTTTGCGATAACATACTATATTATTGTTGTGCTGTAAGTATGAAAAATAAAATAAATATGCTTACTATTTTATTTTCATATAAAATAAATAAATATAAAAACAAGAAGTTCTTTATTTATTTATCCATCCATCAATATGCCCTTGCAGGCAAGTTGGTAGCGTCAATATTACATATTAATACAATATTATAAAAAAACATTATTCTCATTATTTCTTAATTATAAAAAAATAAGACATCAACTATGCAATTTTTGAAAATATCAAGTGTTGACTTTATATTGCGTTTAGTGGTCGTTATTTAGGTACGAAAGGTATTGCATATCGTCGTTCGTTCTATGAAACCTCTCGCATAATACAGGCTGTTTGGTAGAACGTTAGACAAACTGTTATTTTTACATAGAGTATATATATGTGTTCTGTGGATAAGATCATTTTTGCAACAATAGCGTAACTGTCGTTATCGCGTCAGATTGCTGTGTGAAACTTATTGTTACATATTGTTTTGGACTATTCAGACACGTCTTCATCTGTTGATTGTTCACATTTAGGCGTCACAATTTTGCGAGATTTACTTTTCATATAATATTCAAATGTAAAATTTTGAATAGAGTTCATTAAAGCTTCTCTGTCATCTGGGTTTTGTAATTTTCTTATTTTTGAAGCGATCATAAAAGCGAAATGGTCATACTCGTCCAGTTTTTCTCTGTTTTGACTACTCGTTATTGAATTCAAACGTTCAAAGGCATTATCCATTTGTATTTTGGTATTAGTCAACTCGGATGCTGTTTCCGGTTTTTGGATTTGAAAATGACGACGTTTTAATGTTTCAATATTATTTCGACGGTGTATTGCAGGATTTGCAGGTGCTGGTGTAAATTTATGCTTGATATTTGAACGATTATCTGTGGATGCTAACGGATCCATATTATTTGATCCATTTTGAGAGACCTCTTCCTCTGACTCGTTTATAGTTTGTTGGCTGCTGTTTTCTTCAGGAGACTACAACAATATAAAAAGTTATAAGTACAATTTTTAATACCTATATTGTGTTTTTAAAAATGAAACATAGTGATTATAAAAAAATAGTCCCATTAAAAAAAATCTCGATAAGGTGGGTAGCATTGATGAGAAACATTAATGCATAACATCGATACACAGCAGTTCCAAATATTTCTTTAGTAAATCTTTTTTTAACCTCATTTGTGTTTAAGCGGAGGATGAATCAATGATGGCGAAGTATTATGTAGGAAAATCTTTGTACTAAATCTACTACAGCCTACATCACTACCTGGAAGAGGTGTGCAATACTATGGAAAAAAACGTAGTAATATAATGTGTTTTTGACGCAGATAGTGCGTTGCCCTTATGCTCGGACTGCTCCCTTTTTCTGATGGACAGAAGACGATTTAGACGCTCCATTTGGATGGATGGAGTGATATTGAATGGGACATAACACGTCTCTGAATGGGACATAACACGTCTCTGAATGGGACAAATTATTTTGGATGTCGTTCCATAGATAAGTTTTTGGGACGAAACAACACACCTCGAATATAGAACTAACACTCCGAATTAAAATCAAAATTTAATATTGAAGAATTTCAACCCTGAAAGTGCCCATATTTTTACCTATTTTTAACACGTTAAAATGTTGGCAACATTTGGGTACCTATACGTAACGCAAAGCCAGAGTATAAAATTAGAAGTTCATTGGTTAGCAAACATAATAATAATATACTAAAATAGTAAAAAAAAGTAAAGCGTGCATAAAGTCGTTGAAAAAGAAACTAGACTAATAAATATAGGTACCTAATATTATAGTAGAATATACCTGTGTGTTAAGTAAATATTTTGATCCATAAATGGGGCTCAGAAAACTATGCATCATTTCAAAGGCAAACCAACTAGTAGAATAGAGGTCGTCTGGCCCGGCTGCTGAAGTTAAAGATTTTTTATAATTGTTCAAATGGATACGATAGTACCCCATCAGGGACCCTTTTCTCTTCTTTAACTCGTCTACTGTCACTTCAAAAGATAAGGCCTGCAAGATCCGCCCCCATGCATCATTGACGGCCAAGCGATTCTTGTATGTCCTCAGGTTTGGATTCCAAAGGCATGGCTCCGTTCGAAACAATTCCAAGAACTCCAATGTCATCTCATTTGACCACTCCATCGTACTACACGCTCTTCCCGCCAAAAAACACCGTAAAGACTCCTTTCTTTGCGCTTACGTCCCGTAGAATGAGACGGCGTTACAGCTTAGTGCGCTAAACTACGCGCTAAAAGTAGGGCTGCTACGTTTTTGTAATTTTGTAAATAGGTATTAATAGCATTGAATAAATAAGTTATTGAAGGTTGAAATACGAGTTCATTATAGTTTTGTTTACGTTTTCGTACAAATTTTCTGGTTGCATTGCGAAATTGATTGAAATTGTAGGGTTGAGAAAAATTATTTCTTGAGACTTCCGGAATTTTATAGCCCGATACTTATAATTCAAACCCAAAAAGGTGACAGCCCTAGCTAACGCTAAATTAAAAATGTCGGGCAACATCTGCGTAATGACGAGACTCCTTGCCCACATTCTCGCACATTTATGTGCGATAAACGAAGATATGGCCAAGATTTTTACAAAATGGTGTCGCCGTGGAGAAGTACGGTTAAAATCCCTATTAAGTCTATAAATAAAGAGTATTATCGTTATATTACTTTTAGCTGTTGGATTAAGAAGAATTAAAGATCAGAAAAAAATCCATTTGTGTGACTAATTGTATTGACCCTCAACTTTTTTGCAGCATAAAATTCACCTGTATGAAACGTCGTCCAATTCTTTTGCACCATCATAGATTCGTCAGAAGATGCACAATATGGAGGTCAAATGGTTTCACTGTAGTGGGTAGCTCAAAAAATAGACATTGTGCTAGAGGCGTCTCATCGCCAAACTTAACCCATTATGTTGAGTAACAATACTCGTTGCTGGGAATTGCAGCACTTTTGTAGCGACGACATTTTGATGCCTCTTTTATAATTCCTTTACGCGCAATGATTTTCTGTAAAACAATGTGCAGTGTTTCGACTCATAAAGTCTCATCAGGTAGGTTTGATTACCTACGACACCGCAGAGAAATCCCCGAACTTTCCCACGTTGTCAGTCGGGACATTTTTGGGGGAAAATGTCTCCCAAAGGACAGTACGCCCCCGAAAAATAAATGAGTTCGCCCTACGTTGGGCGTTCCATCATCGACGTTTCGACGTCATTTGGTCTCTTCAGGCCGGCTAGGCTACCGACGACGTCGATGGAGAAAACATAAATGGAAGACACGAGAAAATGTTTGAACTATGAACACGGGGAATTAAAAAAGAAGAGAATTAAGTAGTCATTATTACATAAGACTACGAAAGAATACAACGGGACAAGATTGAATGGGCTTGGGTCTGTGAAGAATTATTCACGAATAACAAGATGGCGGTGTGATGCGGTACAGCATCAAGGAAAAAGGCTTTCTGACCTTTAAATGAAAAGTGAACGACAGTTTCAGCGGTAATTAACGCTGGGAAATGGTCTGGAAACGGAATAATACCGTTAGAAAAGAAAAATCTTTATTTAGAAAGTGGGCCACACCCAAGTCCCATTCTCGTAAGGCAAGCAATTTTTTCGCTAGTGAATCAGAATAATCATACAAAAGCATTCGCCTGCAGTCGAGAACAATGTGATATTTACCTATTCACGTAACGTCAAAGTATGCCTCCATTACTACGACTTACAATAATTCTTTCATTTTCAATATGTCCACCATTTAAGATTTTCATCCAGGTAAAATTTGTAAGCGACCTTCTGGAGGTAGCCCTGTAAGAAATGAAGTCGTGTAAGCATACATTTTAAATTGTGGTGGAGAAAATAAAACATAAATTAAAATAAAAAGGACACATACCTTTGCCGCACCAATCCCCATCCGCCATAAATGTAACGAGCGCGTGCATCGCGCAAGATTTCTACTGTGCAACTGAAATGAAAGGCGCTCTGCGGCAATGGGCCGACGCCAACTGCGTAATCAATTTCTAGAAGCTTCTACGGAAATGGAAATACAACTTGAATCAAAAAAGTTATTGTCGTTAGCCATTTTTTTAGTAGAATTAGTTGATATTTATGGTATTAATTTAAAAATCCATAAAAATACAAATTAGTGGATTTGTATAACATTTATAAGTAATTTTATTTTTATCTTCCAATAGAATTAGAATGTTCAAATTACATGGCTGCCAATATAGTGAGGAACTTTGCCAAGTTTTCAATTTGTATTTTTTTAAATGGAGGGTGCATGGTTTGAAAAAATCGGATAGGTGTAAAGTGTGACGTCACTTGACCAAATTTGACAGCTTTGTGCTCCAATCCTCCATAAAATCTGCATACAATTTGTATGGAATTAGTTCCACAAAACAAAAAAAAAAACGTTTCATAGAGAGACCAAAAAAATAGGATTATTGCTAATCATTGTAATGGAAACCAACAGGGGCAAAAAACTTCTTAGAAACGTCGTGTGTGGATAAAAAAATTAAACAAAAAAACAAATGACGAACTGTAGAGCCTTGCCTAAATATCTCCTAGTGCCTAAGGTAACTTCAAATTAAAAAAAAGCTACTTAGTTGTTGTATTACCCAAAATCAATCAATTCTCCCTTTTACACCCCACTCAGGGGCATAGGGAGGCAACAAGAGCTCTCCATTGCGCTCGATCTTGCGCAATGTTTATGACTTCCTCGTCCTCCTCCCACACCATGTCCCTCAGCTCTGCTTCAAAGGAGCGGAACACAGTGTGAGAGGGTCTTCCTCGTCTTCGGGACCCTGATGGGAGGAAGAACAGCGCTCTCCTCGGCCAACTGTCATTCGGCATCCTTAACACATATGTCCCAGCCAAGTCCATCTCCTCCCCACAATGGTATAGGTGATAGGCTCACGCTGGGTGCGTCGGCGTATAGCATCGTTCGTGATGCGGTGGTACCATCTTACGCCCAGAATTCTCCTTAGGCACTTCATTTCAAAGGCTTGATATCCATGATTATACCTACTATGATAGAATAAACTAAAATTATCTAATTATTTATCAGTCATCTTTTGCGTAAATTAACAAAATTTTGTACGGAAATGTGTATAGCGCCACTACAGAATGCTTCGGAAAGCTCCGCAGCCCATACAAAATTTTGTTAATTCACGCCAGCGTAAATGTCACGGAGATTCGGAATAGGGGTACTACAGAAGGCGTCATTTTTATTTTCATATTCCTTAATCATGTATGTATCTACTATCATAATTGAGAATTAAGAAAACAGCCTCAATGCCTCAAGTTTGTGGTGTAATGTTTACAATGTAAGAAAAATCTTACCATAATATTTTGGTAAAAGGTAAAATTTTGTTGTGATCATTGCCTATTCTTTCAACAACATAGAATAGAGAACGGGTTTCAAATATGATTAATTTCCTAAACTATAGAGGAATTTCTTGTTTTTATTACAAACTTATGACCCGTCGAACTTCATCCCGCATCCTAATTAACAATAATTATTACATACATAATGAAATAAATTATAAGGTAAATTTAATTAGGTAAGTTTTTCTGCCATTAACTATGTATATTTACTTAACTCATGTAATGCAGTGTTCAGACGGGGCGAAGTAAGGCCAGGCTAAAGAGTAGAAAATAATTGAGGGCGCTGCAGTCGTTTGTATGGCAACATTTAATAAGTACTCTACATTTATAAAGTAAAGTATTGTAACATTTGTAACCGCCAAAATATTTTAAAAAAATACTATTCAATGTGGTATTATGAAATGCTTTGTAGAGGTTATTTAAAAGAATTTAATAACGAACTGTACCAGCCATGGCATTAAAAACGAGATGGAAAAAAATCTATGCAAAACGAGTCAAAAAACAAGAGATAATATATAATATAATGGGTGGTATAATCCACAAAATGGTGCTTCCAACTGCTTACTATTCTATGGCTGAATTTGCATCATATAAATGTTAAAATGTTTAAATATAACCTATAATTTATTTGTAAGTGAATATTATTGTCCTTAAATCTCAACTGGTCAGAAAAGGCACAATGAGCCTCGGACGCCTTCAAGCGCAATGGAGAGCTCTTGATGCCTCCCTATGCTCCCGAGTGGGGCGTAGGCCCCCGCATTGCTGGGTGGTGAGTACGTAAGGGCTATAGCACGACTAACTACTTCCTAGTGTAGTTAGCGCGAGTACGTAACGTTACAAAATGTAGTTAGTTGTGCGTTTCAGCGTGGTTATTATGTAGTTAAGCCGTGGTTATGAGTAGTTACATTGATGTGTGGTTAGTCGTGCTATAGCAAAAGTTACGTACTCACTACCCTGGTTGGTTTGGGGGTAGTTCGCGGCGGGCTTGATTTGTCCGGGGCCGGCTTTCTGGTTTGATTGTTTCAATCGAGCTAGGAGGTCGGTTTTGTGTGGGTCGGGTTTGCTGCGGATTGGTCTCCACCGGGCTGGCTTGCGGTGTGCGGGGTGCCTTAAAGGGAGAATGTATGTATGTATGTATGTATGTATACAAAAAAAAATATCCAAATTAGTAAATGGTACTTAATAATTTTTAAAATGAATTGGATGTTGTATTTACTAGTTAGAATTGCTGTCCATTCGTAAACATTTGTAATGTCAGACAATAACCCATCAATAATTCAATAACATATGTTCAGTGTTGCCATTTAGTTCATCAATAATTAATTTCTACTCTTTTTAGCCAGACTGTAGTGCTGGTGTTATTATGATAATTCGTAAATAACATAGTTAGCAGTAAGCTCTTTCCGTTAATAATCTTCGAAAAGGTGAACCAATTTCGCGTTAAAATAATACCTACCCCCCTCCCCTCCCCCCGCCCCCCAGTTGAAAAATATGCATTAAAGGAAATCTTGTGTACATGGTGAAATTGGAAATGGTCGGTACTAAATCCCAATAGCCCAATGTAATCAGCCGACATCTTTCGTACGCACAGCGACATTTCCAACTTCATAACACGCAATACAAATTTCTGATTTTATCAATCGTGGTCGTGTTTAGTATAGATCAAGTAAATTTTGCCGCCCTCCTAAAAGGGGCTCCCGGGGCGGTCCGCATCTACGTCCCCTCTCCTCGATACGTTACTGCCTAGTTGTCATTTGGGTAAGAGTATATATAAAATATATATTTAGGAATAAGTTTTTCAGAGCAATTTCATTATTGTTATAAGGATAGGTACAATAATTGTAATAAATAATAATAAACATTTATTTATTTTGAAAACAATTAGGTATTTTAAGTAGTATTATTATACTCTATGGAATTTTCCAAAAGCAAAATCAAAGATGCATTTTAGAATAATATTGTTGATTGTTGTTTCTATGTTCTATGGTTAGGTGTTCTGTCTTCGATCTTTCAGTTTTACTGGAGTCGAGGTTAATTTTATTTTGTTTCAAAATATACCCGTTTATCCGTAATGCCGGAGGATTTAGTTGGGAAACCTTTACCTCCACTCATTAAATTTTTTAATGCTGTTGGTTACGTTATAGACGCACCTGTCACTTGGTTCAGAGGCAAGTAACAACCTAATTAATTTGTTTCAATATCTTCCAAATTAAACTGTAAAATGGTAATTTAATTGTTAAAAATTGCTTAAGAGTCACTCGATTTTATTTCATTTTCATAAATGATAATATTTAAGGTCCATTGAGGGATTCAAGACAATTATGTAACAGATGGATTGTTTACTTCTTGAGACTGTCAATAATTATTATAGTTATTGTTTTTTGATAACATGAAATTTGAATAATGTTTACACGAACCCGAGTATTTGCAAAGTCTATATGTGTCTCCTGTAAGTTTTTATTCGCTCATATCAATTTAACAGTGCCAACAGCTCCAAATATACACTAAATAGATGTAAAATAAATAACAATTCCGTTTATTAAGTATATTGAATACAATTTATTAATTTATTTAAAAAAAAAAATTGTTTTATGATTTTTTAAATTTAAATAGAGAAAACATGAAGTTCAAAACATAAACATTAATTATTTATTCTACAGAGGAGCCTCTCATAAAGAGCAATTAGCAAAAATACCTATCTAAAAGTTGCTTTCTTATCAAACAACATCTTGCATAATCAGTTTGATATTCTAATTCCACTGAAATGGAAGTCTCATTTTTACATTGAGTTGTGAGCTGCAACTTCTGTACCAGTACAAGACATTAGGTACTCGAATCAATTTTTATGAAAAGTTTACTTGAAAAAATATCCCCAAAGAAAAAACCACGAGAAGACAGCTGAACTCAATGTAATATATAATAAAATCATTGAATAGTTTCACCATTATGAGGAGGTGGCAAATTTATTCTATGATATACATTTTTGTCAAATTTTAAAGAATCTGGGCTGTTCATTCTTTAAAGAAAGCAATGTTTGTGCTACCAACCATTTAACTCTTGAAACTTATTTGTCATTATGAATTACAGTAGGCGCGGGATACTGTGATCACATTCCTGTGTGTTTTGATTCTGTTAACCAACGATTTTAATGAATTGGTTGGTAGTCCAGTGGTATCAATCACCGGCTTTCATGCACACAGCGTATTGGAGGTTGTAGGTTCGAATCCCGGCCGTGCCGACCATTTCCGCTTTCACGACACAAGCCTTTGCTTAGTGTGAAAGATGTCAAAAGTGTATTTGTGTTCACTTCGAGTGAGCACAGATTCATTTAAAAAAAAAATTAATAAAAATAAGTGGCGGCCATATAGAATATACGTACAGTAGGCGCCGGATATTGTGATCATGTTTGTCCAGTTTGTTTTGATTCTATTAACCGGCGATTCTAATAAGCGGCGGCCATACAAAATATACTACTTAGTACATACCTACATATATTTCACACAAACATAGGTACTTACACATTATATACCTAAGAAAGGTTTTTATGTCAAAAAAGTCGTAAAGAAATCGAGACAAAAGAGAATCTGTCCCTATGTTTCGGATAGTTTTCGGAAATATGTGACTTCTTTCAAGCATTTGTGTAAAAAATATACCTACCTACATCACTAGCAAGTGTTTCACGGCTTCAAAACATCTGGTAGATGCACTCTTTCCAAAAATTAAAATGTCATCAGTCCGCCATAGCGCACATTAAAAGTGCTCACCGTTATTCGGTCTTTTGTCTTTTTGCCTGTTCCAGGGTTCCAAACTTTTATCGCCATGCAATAAACAAACACACGCACAGCTGGAAACAGTTCAAAACTGACCTCGACTGAGCTATAAATCTTTTTTAATGCGCAATTTGTCTATTGACTCGAAATTGAAAAAAAAAATACAAAAACGTGCACGTCAGTGGCTAAAATATAAGAAAGTGTTCTAAATTTTTGGAACAATTGATTCTATTAACCGGAAATGTGATTCTATTATCCGATAGACATTGTATGAAAATCTTCATTTGGAATCGGGACTTGGACTTTTGATTCTATAAAGCGGCTGATTCTATTAACCAGTGATCACAATAACCGGCGCCTACTGTACTTAGTACATACCTACATATTATTATGTTTCACACAAAGTATAAGAAAGTGTTTTATATTTTTGGAATTGATTCTATTAACCGAAAATGTGATTCTATTATCCAATAGAAATTGTATGAAATTCGTCATTTGAAATCGGGACTTGGACTTTTAATTCTGTAAAGCGGCTGATTCTATTAAACAGTGATCGCAATAACCGGCGCCTACTGTATTCATATTTTTATCAAATCTAAATATTAAATAGTATTTTTGTCTGCGTGTTTTACATTATTTGTATTGGAAAAGTTATTTGGAATAACATCAGGTAAAACTCTGGAAGGAACTATGAATATGAACTTGTAACGGGTTCCGCTGTATTTGTTTGTTAAACACGATTAATCTTATTTGTTGCATAGCAAGTTTGGGTATAAAGACTTTGGGTATAAAGATAGTTTGTTATAAATCAGGTTTCTGATTCCAAGAAACAAGAATTTAGTTAGGATTAGTCATAGGTGAACCCTGGCTGAGTCAAAAAGATTTCACTTCCAATTATTAGATAACAATTTGACCAAAAACCCTAATTTGAGCTAGTGTCCTCTTGATAAAAACTTCTGTGGTCACTGCATATGAGGAGTGGATGGAAACAACGTCTTTGTTCACTGTTTTTTTCATAAATGGATTAAATATTCCAATATGCAGGTATTAGCAGTTTATACTATTTTAGCATATCAACATAGGAAGAAGCCATACAGATATTGAGAAAATGCCTTTTATAACAATATAATTGACTAGTTTTTCATACTCCCTAGATAGACTTGCGGCTTTTTTTGTAGTTCGTGGGGTGGGATTTGGCTGATGATTGATAATCAGTCAGCTGCAGTATGAGGGCTGTAAATCCACATCGCTGGCGTGTACTCTGCAGCCAAAAACGTATTATACATTCCTAAAAAAATATTTCTAATGGTTTTTTATTTTTTTCTACCAATTTTTTTAGTGCCCAATCCCATACAAATAAATTATTTTAACATTCAACAAATAGTTTGTTCTATTATTTTTAATGAACTCAAAGTGAACACAACTTTGACATCTTTCACAATAACCAAACGGTTGTGTTGTGAAAGTGGAAATGGTTGGTTTGTCATAAATAAGAAAGCCGTTGATGAATGCCACTGGGCTATCAACCACTTTCTTGTCATTCTTTCTTCAATGTCAGTTGAATCTGATTGAGTGCGTTGAAGACTTAATTGACGTATAACAACCGTAGTTGTTACCAACAAATTTCAGTAATATTTAAGGATAAGGATTTCGCTAATTGTTTTTTCACTAATTCCTAATTTAAAAAAAAATAATTTGGTTAAAAGAAGGTTTCTTGTTTTGTTTTTACAGAGAAGGTAGTTGAACCGAACCGTAAAGTGTACCCGTGGTATCATCAAAAGTTCCGCAGAGTGCCCACAGTCGACCAATGCTACACCGATGACGAGCTATGCTTTTTTGAAGCTAACATGCAATTCAAAAGAGATAGGTTAAACATTTATTTACTTAGGATCTATTCCCATATTTCTATCGGGCTGTTGCGATCTCTGTCAAAAAATATAACATCAAAATAACTTTTCTTTATTCTCAATTTTTTATATTGTTTGATAAAATTTGAATAAAGAACATTGAACATGCAATATCCCTTCTATTTTCAAACAGAAATGAAAAAAAAATGCAAAATAGGTACCTATTGCCGCAATAGCTCTAACTAGTTTTCTCCTTGATTTATTTTGAAATTTTAAGATATATTCACTCTGATTCCGTAAGAATTCCGCTAAAGCTTAGAATCCTTTAAAAAAATATATATATGATAAAAGTAAAACTGATAGTTCCACTAAGATACCTGCTTATCGATCAATTTATATGGTACCTGATGAAGATCTGCCCAAATTTTGGAGGAAATGTTTTATTGTCATAACTACTCCTCTCAATTTTTTTCTCTTAAAAATGACAATAATAACAAAATAGTTTGTTATTTTCTACAAAAATATTACTGTGCTCTTGTTTTCATCATAAAATAAATAAATTGATAGGGTTACTTAAACATATTTCTTGATCAAGACGAATTTGTTTGATAAAAAGCAGATTTGTCTGCCATTACAAGAATTCTGACATTTGGAAATCACTTGCAACTATATACACTTTGATTGATTTCTTGTGCAATATCACTCAGGTTGGTTGAAATTAGTTGACAACCTGCGAAATTTCAAAATTTTAGTTGATGCTAAATTTTAGTGGAAGTAATACAGAATTGGGACGATATCTGTCTAATATCTTTGTATAGAGAATCATATCTGTCTAATGATACCGTTCTTTAGGTCGTATACACACTGATCCAAAATGTGAGGAATATTATATTATTCTTATCTGTTTTATTTTAGATTGGTAGATGCAGAAATCCTCTACGTGTTGAGAAAGAGAGCAGAAGATTGCTTTTACTATGAGAGCCCCGACATTGCTCCGTGTAAAGAAATGCACAGGACTTATTTAGGAGCAGAAACAAATTATTTCATTAAATGTAAGTTCATTACAACCATGAGCTCTTTCTGAATTTATAGATTTTCATATCCTAGGGAGTTTTGATTTAATGATCTCAGTATTAATGTCCTTATGTACTACATGCTAGAGATGGTATTTAGAACAAAAATTACAAAATTTTATGTCATACGAACTATAATCTAAATAGCCCAAAATAAATTAAAAAACCCATCTGAAATCATGCTTGTATTTTGCAGATGGTGAGTTAGGCGCATGGGCAGATGCAAGAAAAGCTTACATGAAGCAAAAGCATCGTATGTTGTGGGAACGTCGTCACGGTCCTATTGGTACTGGCACCAAAGAATGGAGGGAGGAACAGGCTGAGAAGGCAAAATAAGTCAGAAGGGAAGGGAAGTTGTTTTTGATGAGATAGCTATTATTTGTATTCTACTCTGTTATGATAAAAAGTGATTATGTAAATAGAATCCCGTGTATCTATTCCAATAACCTCTCTTTTATAAAACAAGTTACTTTAGTTATCTGACGACAATATTATAAGAACACAAAATATAGATCATCATCAGGGATTGAAATTCTTTATCACAGAACAACAGAGATTCGAGTCAAGTGAATCGAAATGGCCGCCAATGGTATTGTTCGGTTGGTGTTTCCATAGCGACAATGTAGAATCAACAGCTTTTTAGCATGAAAGATACCGTTAGTGGCTATTTTATTGCACTTGACCCAAGCGCCATGTTTGGACTTATGAATTGGGCCGTTTTAATTTTGCGAAGTAGCAAGGTGCAAAGTAACAAGTATTAAACACATGTGGACAGAACTGCAGGTGTTCAATTAACGGTGATAGAAGTGAATTTTATTTGTTACGTTAGCCTCGTACGGAGGAGACGGAAGCGACTCTCCTGGCTCGGAAACATTTGTGAATGGAAATATGTTTTTGTATAAACGATATTCAGGAACAAACGTTAGTATAAAGTTTACAACAGTAAAAAACACAAAGTTGGAATAAAATTTATTTTATTAAAACAATATCAGGATCTTTTTTGTATTACCAAGTAGAAATATTTAAAAGTTTACATTGAATCAATCACAGTATGAAAACAATTACATGGGAAATAATGGTAAATTACGTCTAGTAGTGATGGGAAACAGCACGTTATTGTATTTCTATGAGTAAAAATATCTTAAAATATGTCAATGACAAAAATCATTGTGATTAGGACTCCTAACATACTAACTAAATGTGTCTTTAGTAAAATTATAATCCTTTACGAACTCTGGTGAAAATTATAAAATGAAATATCACATTTTAATAAGTTTTCTCTTAAAATTTATACAATAAACATACCACGGTTGATTCTTTTTTTTTTACCAAATAACTTTCTTTTCATACGTAAATTATTAGTAATTGATAAATTTTAATGACAAATTCAATTGGTAAGTATCTGCAACTTAAAATCAAACTCAAATTTTTTGCCCGATTGATAAAAAATATGACAAAGAAAAAATGTTCTAACATTCAATGAAAAATGAAGATATTGGAATACATGAGACAACATAGAGAGCCAGTATGGTGCTTGGTTATGAAAAAAATATATTCATCATAGCGTAAAATAGTGTCTTTAATAATTCTTAACAAGAATCAGTCTTTAACTTCTTAGTTATAAAACCCTGTTCTTTGTGCTTGTGTGTTAACTTATAATCAAAATACGCTCTCGGTTAAATTAATATTATTTAACAGGCTTAAATCCATTGATAATATTGAAACGGAAATAGCCATCACATTTCATCAAAACCTAATTTAAAATATTTTACAACAATAATACAAGATAACATACGAAATTATTCCCTGTCTAAATTATTGATTTGTTTCATTTTGTATTATATAAATTGAAATTTATCTTAACTCTAAATTAATATACAATGGGAATGAACTTATATCTTATTTAGTAAATCTCACAAGATTCGATTAATTATTTTAAACACAAATAACAAGCACAATATAGTTTTTTTTTGGTGGAGACATACAATTTTATAGTAACAATATAATATTTAGTATAAAACTGTGATGATTTTTTGTTTTGATTCTTTGGAATCGCCATACGGCAGACAAAAAAAATAATGTTAATTATTTTGTTAAAAATAACCACGGTTGCACATCAGATGTACATTTTTGTGATGTAATAATTTGATACGTCATTGAAATAATATAATTAAAGAAATATACACATATATTATTCAAATGGTTTTTTCTTGCCATTATTTAATTATGTTGAAATGTTCAACAACAGAGAGATTAAAAAAATTGGATTACTATGACTTAATTGGAATGACAATGAAGAAATTAAAATACTTACCAGATATTTTATTTCTGACGGCTGTACATAATAATTCATATTAAAAATAACACATATACAGCGCCCAATAATTAATCAGAAAATGTTTTCATAACCATGTAACACGGCATTACATAAAATACATAAAAAAAAATTCAAGTTAAAAAATACAATAATAATATTAGTTATATTCCATATTTTTTTTATCAAACAATAAAAACAAATTGCAATTTCACAATAATAAATAGCTTAAAGTAACTTGCTACAGCTTGGTCTATTATTTAAAAAAAAATCTAATCTACTTTTTTTTACACATGCATATTTAATCATAATTTTTAATTTCTTACATACTACCACTAATAAGGACATATTAAGACATTTTTAATTTGTTACTTTAATTTTTTCTAATTGACATCAATATGTTAAAAACAATTATATTTCTTTTTATTTATGTACATTAATAAAACTAAAGAAAAAATATTACAAAGAGTATGAAGGTTTGTTTACATAGACTAGCTTAACAACTCTACATAGATCCTATTCATTATACAAAATCAGTCCTGGAACACATTAAGTATACAAAATATATAAACATGATAAAAATATTAAGTAGACATACTAATAATATTATCACAAGGAAATTATGATGGACAATCAAATTGAGCCGCTAAACGTATTCTCCTCTTTGCCGTGTTGGAAAGAAGCTGCGGCGCCGGTAGTGGCAGCTGGGAGGGCGCCGGAGGAGTTGGTGAGGCTCTCCAAGGGCCACAGGCGACAGCCGGCGGAGTACTCCACACACCACTCGACTGAAATTTTATAATCAACATTAACAATCCATAAATATTTGAATTCAAAATGAGACGTCTCTTAGTTATGCTCAAAGGGAAACACAAAAATGGCCGCCAGATACACCTTTAATGTTTACCTATACGAAAATATGTAATTGTTCACTAATAGAATGTTATTCTTCAAATACACACAGAAGACGCAAAAATGCTACTAATAAAACAAGTATTAAGCTATAGGAAGAATAATCTCCATGCCAACTTTATTCCTGGCTACCCCCAGGTATAATAAGTAATGACATCATTTCCACTTTCAAAACACAAGCTTTGCTTTATGTGAAAAATGTCGAAAGTGTATTTGTGTTCACTTTGGGTGAGCCCAGATTCATTTTATTAAAAAAAAAATGAGACAGACTACCACTGCACTCTTCATATTTTGACACGTAACTTACGGAAACAAACTAGAAGTTGCAACTTTCAAGCTGTCAGTGAATCGAATCGACCTTCGGAAATATTCGTACATACTCGCGATATTCCGCACACGAACCTTCCTGAGGGTCCAATCGGGTTCGTACCGAATGTTTAGAAACCGAGCCCATAGAATGGAAGAATCACAAATTTCATTGATAAATGCGAGGTTGCCAAAGTATTCTGCAATACAGTTATGACACGGTATAGGGATGATTATTAGTAGCGCGTGGTATAAGTGATTTATGCCGGAATAACTATTCCCGTTAGAACGCAGTTTCTATTAGTACCACTGCATATCAGTATTGCCGTACACCATCCGCAGTGTAGGAGAAAGTTTCATATGAAGTTTTTAAAATGGTTCCCAAAAACAAATTTTTAAATAAACAGCAGCAGCATTGTCGTTGGGCATCCAATCTGATTTCATCATTTTGTAAAAATACAAAATGATATTGTAACTGTTAACTACATATTTGTTCATTTATGAAAAATATATGCATGAAAAAAATCTTACTACTTATTTATGTCTTTGTTTAAGCCTAATCGATGTGAATTTTCATTTTGAAGAGAGAATATTTCTGAAAAATACCTGCAATTTTGTGACTAGCAATACTGTTATGGCGGACATTATGATTTTTGGCAAAATGTCAAAGATTGAAATGTAGCGAATAGAAACCTTTTGTCCGGGTGGCGTGTTAGGCAGTAGTTCAACTCGAGGTTTGGATACGGGGGGCAGCAAGCAAGACAGACCTTGCCTCACATGGACTTTACTGTCGGCCAACACCTCCCATATCTCGTTACAGTGGGATATCATTGCTTCAATATTTTGAAAACCTGAAAGTAGAAGAAGGCTTTAATAAACTTAAAGAGTAGAAATAGTAATGGAGATTAAAAACTAGACATTGCTCAACACTTTCACTGTCTTCAAAACAACCAATTTTATTCTGCTGATTTATGGTTTAACAAATTTTGCATTTTTAAAGAATATGTAACAACTAGTGACTCTTAACAATTCATTACTGATGTTCGATTTTTAAATGGAACGAACCACTACGGGCTTACGACCGCCTTCTACTGATATTTCGAAGGCCGGCTTAGTGTGATCACTTTACGTTAACAACGTTTGCCATTAGGTGGTAATGTTCAAGTCTCCAAAACTCCTAATCATGAGAATTTTCAACATGTTCAACATGTCGAAAAATCTCATGTATCCAACAAGCAGATATTTAGTAATTATTAATGAAATATAGAGATAAAAGTTGGAAATTATTGAGGACAAGAGAGCAACCAAATTTAAAGACTGCGACTGCTGTCATGTATTTGGCGCCAGGATATGACTATATCCATTTTTGTTAATGTCTCATCTTTTGCATTTTTGTTAAAAAATAAAACAATATGTGAGAATGAATTCTGTAGAGTGAGAGCCATACAAAAATACAGCGCTTGACAACAGTGCCTTTAATCAAAATTTATTTCAGAGATGAGAATGGGTTTACGTGTTTGGCAGTGAATGTGTAGAGTTTTTAGGATTCTGTTTTGTGTCGTAAGAACTTTTGTTATATTGAGATGCGTTTTTTAATAATGACATGGGAGACAAATGAATGGTTCATTAACACATTCACTGCCTACTACGTAGATCTGTGCTCGTAGTCTCAGGTGCCGGAAGTGGAACTCACTTCATGTCCTGCTTTTTACATAATAAAATTATATCCAAATTTAAGTGATTAAATTCATTTTGAAATTAAAAAAAAAAACATGTTAAAGGTGCCGTTCCACCGCATTAAATAGAAAAAAGCGCTGTATTTATCCCTTTTGACAAAAGCAGTGTTGTTTGTTGTAGCAGGATATTTTAGAATACTCAAGTAAAAAATTTCTGGCATTTCTCAATGAACTTTGCAGGGATATTTGATCAGCATTGATTGTTTCAGAATCTTACTGAAATGTAAACAGACCTATACGTAGTAGAGGAAGTGGATGCTGATAGTTATGATTGTACAGCTGCTCCAACTGTCTGCAAGTTAGGATACGCTCTCTTTGCTCCGACACAAGTCTACCAACACAACGCCACAGTAGGGGTAGAACGACATGCCAGTTAGATATCTAGAAGCAGACATTAAATGAATAAAATTATTTTATCTATAGCAGGAAAATCTGTCGGATAACAAGCATGGAAAAGTCGGCACGGTAATAGTTGTATGGAGGAATTTCTGATCAAGTATTTCCTGCGGAAATTAGCAATGAATATTGACTTACAGACGAATAATATATATGTTTGAAAAATATTCAGATTTTCTTCTATATTTTAAAACAGTTTTTTAACATTTTTATGCTATAAAAAAAAACACTTAATTTTTTATAAATTGGCCATTTGCAGCTACACAATTTAAGTTTAAGTAAAATTTTAAGTTTGATCTGATGATGGCTAGTAGCGAAAAATCGGTCGTCAATTAAAAAAAACAGTGTAACATAAAAATGACAAATATTTCACATGGGGTAAGTGTTTCAATGAAAATAATCGAGTTACAGACGTACTTACTAATTATAATAATAATGAAATAAAAAAATGTATACCTTTATGCAATTGTTTTGCTTGAGAATTTGCAATGGTGGATCGTAGCCGGCAAGGTCCTTAAACTCTTGACAGAACTGGTGCAATGGAGGGCCACCATTAGAAATGCATTTGTCTGTTGCTAATACTTTGTAAGCTATGAGGGCGGCACTGCCCCAGCCCTGAGGAGGGACCGTGGAAGGAGGAAGAGTGGGCCCTGTACTCTTCGGGAGCATCATGAGTCCTTCCTGAGGCTGTTCACCAAGTGTCACAAGACCACCTTCTTCGCCCCCTTCCAGAACCTGCAAAATTATTAAACCTTTGTACGCCAATGTCGTATTTGTCGACACAGATAATTTTGTACAATGTACATATCAATACAGTAGAGATGAGAGCTAGGAAGAGTATGTGGAAAGACTCTGTTGTATATGGAAAAGAATGTGGTATGAAAGTAAGTGTTGTTACATAGATCAAAATAAACAAGCTGAGATAGTGTGTATGCATGCAAATAGAACAAGAAAGATAGTTAAAGAGGTTGATAATAAAGTGTGGTTGACCAAAAATGATGCAGATCAAACACAGCAATTCTGTCTTCAAGCAGGGCCAGGTCAGAAGCAAAGGAGAAAAAGTATGTTGGTGGAAGAAGCGTGCTTGGATAGAAAAGAGTGGAGGTCTGTTTCTCCCTGTTTACCCCTTAAGGGATATGGCGTGTTGGTTAAGAAAAATATAAGTGTGTTTATTACTTAAAAAAAAAAACTAGATGTACACTGGAGCAAGTTTAAGCCTATATTATCAGTGCAGGAAGGTCCTTGCTACCATTTGGGTATGTCTTTTGTTGTTAAAAATTTGTTGCCCACTTTTATACATCATTGAAAAATAAACTCAAATTTATTACGAGTAAAGTTGTCAATTTTGGGGATTTTTGTGAAGTTTTGTGCAATTATTTTATTATAAGCCAATTAAAAAAAAAATCTATTGGTTGTATTAAAAATTCTACGAAACAGTTATAATTTGGTGTAAAACAAAATATGCACAAGTAGCTGGGTATGTCATACAAAAAAATTCTGGAATTCGAGGGGTTAAAATATACACACTTAAACACCATTCATTCATAGGTGTGTACAACAAGTGATTATTATATTAAAGTAATTTATACCTCAATACCAGGAAGATTTTTGACAAGACTCAGCAAATCGGAGAAGCCGTATGCAGAAGGTTGTAATGTATGCCCATGGACAGTACGGTAAACTTGAGGTAAAGCCACTATCGTGACTGGTAAATTCAGAGATACCAATTGTGACGTCAACACACTTCGAGCAGCTTCTGGATGGAGAGCCACAACTCGCTCGCTTTCCTCATTTGTCCACATCTAAAATTTGTGTAAAGCCTGAGTCAGATGACACATCACTTTCTATGTAATGCTTATCATATAATATTTCACCAAATAACGTTGTGTTACAACAAATTTCTACTCTTCAAAATACCAAGCAATACACATATACCTATACTTCAAATTCTTTCCAATAAATATTCTAACCACTTAGTTCTTATAACAATATTCATAGCAACGGACAAATTAATTTACAATGCAACTAAACTAATATAGTTTTACTTTTAACCATTGCTTGCTTTTAAAAAGAGCAAAAGTCAACTGTTATGATGGTCAGCAAGCCACTGCAAACCAATTTTATGTTTAAAATCGGTACCTGAGTGAAAATAAAAGTTGCTACAAACAAATACAAATTCTGCTCTGCCCACGTTGAACAATACTTGATGTACAATTAGGTTTATCTATTCACAATTCCAGGTAAACAAATAACAAATATTCAAATTTTTTCTACCACATCATTTTACATATATTGTTAATACTAAATAAAAAAATACATCTATCCAGAATGTAAAGATAAACACTAAAATAATCACTTAAGGAAGTCAGGTCGACTGGTACCTTGACAGTTTCAGGGATAGCATGAAATAGGTCCTGTACTTTGGGCAGACCATAGTGGGCCACCCTGAGCTGACGACCAAAATGAGTGTGATAAGCCGGCACAAATCTGGACAATTCTAGGCGACAGTTTGGGGCGTGTTTCAGTAGCTCCGCAGCCTTCATACACAATTATAAATTATGAGAACAAGAACATTATGGCGGTGGTTGAATTATAAGTACAAGTTAAAAACTTTACCTGTAAAGCAAAATGTTTGATACGAGCCATCTCTTCGGGTGTTTGTTTATGCTTGGGTAAGCCAATGCGCCCTTCTTCCGGACCCAGAGCCACACAACTACGAGCCACTCCGTTAACAAGGTCCTCAACTCGACATGCCCCATACTCTACAGGATCGAATTCTCTTCCTAAAAATGAAATGAAAGATTATACACATAACAGAATTACATTATTGGGAAGGATTAGAAATGAAGGAATGGCAAATTACCTAGAGTATGTTGATACAGTTCAGGCAGCTGTGCAAGAAGCAAAGACTTGTCTGGTTGAGCTCGCAACACCTTCAGCAAATCAGCCGTAAACCTTTTCATTTGAGCTGTGTGACTTAATGTTATCATCCTACCTGAACCTTCTCCCATAACCTATAAAGTAACAAATCATACTTTTGTTCAATAACAAAATATCCAAGTGCATACAATACTTTATCACAGACATGCAACAGTGCCTTACCTGCACTGTATGACTGAGGGCATCCAACAAATCAGCTAATCTAGTGAATCCGTAATCAGCGACACGACACTGTCTGCCAAAGTGTAAATGGTAGCTTGGAATCAACCTAAAAGAATCAAGTAAAAAATCATGGACTGCAAGATAAAAAAGAAACATTTGAAAAAATAAAACATACCTGCTAAACGGCATTTGACAACGATTAGCAGTTCTCAATAAGTCTAAGAGTTCCCTTGCCAAAAGAGCTCTCATGGATGCCAAAGAACCTGGTACTTCTTCATCGTTTTGAAGAGTAGTGTTGGCTGCAGCGTTAGGAGGTGTGGTCGGTGTTGGCGCTAATACAATAAGCTTACGAGACTGCGGCGCTGGACTGGAACGTATCGCAACTCCCCTAGTGCTGGAAAGCAGATGTTCCAGAGGAACACCTTTGGTCGGATCTATACAAAGAGGTTCACCAAACTGCGCTTCGTAACATAATGGAAAACTGCAATAGATACATGTACCTATTTAATAACTTGTACAAACAAACTCAAGAGATAATTAGTTTTAATGTGACTAAATACTATTTTGTTACTAAAAATAACATGAATAAATATTTCAGCAATAATTATATGCAACATACAAAATATTTATGGATTCTTAAACTATTTTATGGGAGGAGATCTCACATTTAGAACTAACTATTTGATGCAATCATTAATTGAATTTTTAAGAAGTAGGTTTATTACAGTAGGTTTATAACTACTACAGGCTTTAATAATCTTCTAGTGCAGTTTCAAAGGCTGGCATAGTGTGATCACTTGACGTTAACAATGTTCGCCATTTAGGTGTTCAAATTCGTCAAAATCACCGAAATATTAAATGAAGGGAATCTTTGAAACATGTAAAGACGGCTAGGGATGCGGGCTCCACATGTTCTATTATTATTTTGAGAACGCGCCTTTTTCAGCTTTAACAATAAATTCAGTTGACAAAACAAAAAATCAATGTCAGATTATTAAGCTGCAATTTTCAACATAAAATTACCCTACTCTGTACCTGCCAACCTATTATTTTTGCTACAGGCTCAAATTTTTTAAGGTCCGACATTCAGATCAATTTGTTGCCGCGTTAAATGCAATGACATAATACATGCCCCATTTACATTGTCACAATGCAATGATGATACCTGTTTATTATTAAAACTCCTCCGTGTAAAGCAAGCATGGAGTGTACTCTGTGCGTGAACATGGGAGCTTCCGTGTAAACTGGTTGGATGCCAATGCCTCCGGATGGGCCATTCTCTTCGTCATCTCCATTGGACGGTCCTCCGTGCATTACGCATTTTTCACATTCTCCCCACCACTAGAAAACGTTAGGGTTTATTTTAAAACACTACCATCACTTTCAAAGCATAACTATTGTTTAATAAAAAGTCTCTGTACCTCTGTATGTGTTTCTGTTTCCGGGGGCATCCTTAACAGTTTGACGGAGCGTCCTCGGGGACTATCCACTAGAATACAAGTATCTTTCAATCTAGATATTTCCCCAGCAGGTAATGTTCGTCCGTGTCGTGCTGCGTATAATTCTCTAAGTCTGAATAGGGGTAATTGTTTTTCAGGAGCACTCTAAAAGAAAACATTTGCATTTAAGTAAGTATAAAAAAAAATAAACAACAACGGCTGGTACGTATAAATCAAATCTGCATTTCATTAAATTTGTAAGAGAGGGAAATGAAAGTTTTATGTTGTTTCATTTCAACACTAAATGAGTCAAAATTATGCAACATATTTTCAATGTAAATTTTATAATTTTTGGTTACCTATGGCAAAAATTGATAATCTCAAAAATTGAAAATACCTATATGTCTAAAATACACATTGTTAGTTTAATCGGAACATGTAGTTGGTGTGATTGACAGAATGGGGATGTGAAATATACGATTTATAGCAGGCACATCAGCTGGAAATCTAATCTAAACTCCCTTTAGACCCCACTTAGGGGCATAGGGAGGCAACAAGAGCTCTCCATTACGCAACGTTAATGACCTCCTTCCACACCATGTCCAGATTCCTCAGCTCTGCTTTGAAGGAGCGGAACACAGTATGAGAGGGTCTTCCTCGTCTCCGGGACCCTGATGGGAGGAAGAACAGCGCTCTCCTCGGCCAACTGTCATTCGGCATCCTTAACACATGTCCCAGCCAAGTCCATCTCCTCCACATAATAGTAGAGGTGATGATGCGGTGGTACCATCTTATACCCAAAATTCTCTTGAGGCACTTCGTTTCGAATGCAGATACTTTTTGTGCCTGGGCCAGAGTCAGGTGCCAGGACTCACACCCATACTGGAGAATGAGCAACACACACGCATCAAACAGTTTACATTTCTCGACACTAAACGTCGACGCCTTCCACATCTTGGTCATGTTGTTCAAGGCGCCACTTGCCATACCGATACGTATCGGGAGCTCAGCCCCGTTGCTCAGCTCAGTTGGAATTACATTGGTTAAATAGACAATTAATTCATCATTATATTAATTCCAATACAATATTCCTAGTAAGGACAACGTCTAATGGGAAATCTAGTATTTATATTTAAAACGAAATTGTATATTTTTTCATTTTTGGTTGGGACAGTCAATTATAATATAGAAACAATTAATTGGTGGATGCAAATGATTTTACCTGAAGCAGGTTAGCAACTTGTCTCTTAAGTAAGGGCAATGGTGTTGAAGGTGGTGGTGGTTGGAGGGACAGCAAGAGCCTTCTGCCACCAACCCTGCGCCGGTGCAGTCGGGACACGGCCAACTGAGCTGCCCCAGTTCCGTTCACTCTCACCCGAGCTGTGAGGGATTCTGAGGTACCTCGAACACTAACATCTATAACCTGGTGGAAAAACAATAAGCAATGTAAAATAATATTATGGAATGTGTTTGAAAATTTACAAGACTCTTCTTCTATATTTATCTAGAATTCAATTTTATTCTGTAATGTTTTTTTTTATATGCAAAGACTATAATATCTTCTGTCTGTAGCCTATAACAATTCTATACTAATATTACAAAGTGGAAAGATCTGATTGTTTGTTTGCATTGAACAGGCTCCCAAACTACTGCACTGATTTGAAAAAATCATTCACTGCTGGGAAGCTACACTATCCCCGGGTGACATAGGCTATATTATATTTTCATCATTGATAAGTTCGTCCTTAACTCGGTATTTTTGTTGAAGTAATATACTCATAGTGAAATTATTCGTCTGTAAATGGAAAGTTGCTACGCCATTTGAAATAAACGGCGTCCACGGGAAACATTATATTGGCGAAATATGAGACACTTGGTCCGAGCTTCCTACAACCATGTAAAATATTGACCCTTGCTGACCTCAGCAGTCTAGTGGTGTAGGTGGCAATTTCTGAACAAGAGGTTTTGGTTCCATTTCTCTTTAGGAGAGGAGATTTATCAAAAGTTTTTCACTTGAAATTTCTACCTGGGGTTGACATCCTACCATAGATGAGAAGGGAATGGTTTACTTGACATTTTTATATAGAAAGTGTTCAATTAATTATGAACTCGGGACCTCTAAATCATGAGCCATCTAAGCTACTGAGGTAGGTTATAAGAAACACGACCCTAAACAGCAATATCACCATATAATGTATTTGTGTAGAATGTATAATGAAAAAGACTGGTCGGCATACTCACTGGAACATGCTCGCTGAATATCTTGTGCAGCAGACTCCTCACAGCCTGGGGATCTGCAGAATGCTCTAAATTTGTAACCGTTATATCTACAAATGGAGGTGAGCCAGGCGGTGATCCTGATCTTGCTTCACTGCTGGAATACAAACAGATATCATCATTAGAATAATTAAACTATCGACTATACAACCATGTTTTCAACGAATCATATTAACTCTTCTGATCATTATAACTATTAAAATTTTGGTAGTGCTTTTGACACTATAAAACTTTTATCATAAGCATAAACCATATATTATTTTTATAAATTAAGTACTCAAATTCTAATTCAATAATCATAATTATGACAGGAGTGTCTTTTAGGTCTGCTAGTAACTTATATGAAGTGGTTGGTAGACCAGCGGTTCAGTCGCCGATTTCATTATAGAGGTCATGGGTACAAATCACGTTGCCAACCATTTCCACTTTCACAACACAAGCTTTAATACTTTCTGTATGTAGAAAGTGTATTTGTGTTCACTTTTCGTGAGCCCAGATTCATTTGAGTAATAAATACAGAAATATTAATAAAATTCCACAAAGCCATGAAATGGAGAGGTCCAGTTGAATAAAATTTGTATTACCTGTGTTCACTCATACTTCTTTCCGATGCATTCCATGAGGTCAGGTCCATGAGGGTGGGACTTGGTGAAGGCGAGGGGGTGATGGAAGGAGACAAGGAAGGGGATGCTTGTGGATATCCATTTGTCCCCAATTGATTACTATCTGTAATGACAAATGAATATCGTAGGTATACTACATAAAAATCAAATGTATTATTTATCGAAAAGTTTCTGCGTTTGAAATTAAGGGCCACAGAAGAAGAACAACGCGATGTGCCGGAGTACGGTGTTTTAAGAATACTGAATGGAAGTTGGCCAATGCGAGTGCTGTTCTTCCTTCCAGGATCAGGGTCCTTAAGACCCTCTCACACCGTGTTTGGTTGAGGAGGAGGTCATCGCAACTTTACAAGATCGAAGGCTCCCTACACCCCTAAGTACAATCTTAAAGGGAGTATTGATTGTTTATAGAATATACAACAACAAATAATTCTTATATTTCAGTAAGTAATGAAGTATGGTTTGTAAATGGTAAATTCAAAATTTGACCACAAAAGGTGTCAGACCATCTACTGCTGTTTTACTGAAAGCTGGCATCCCTTTAAATTAACAATGTTTGCCATTAAGTGGACAAGTTCAAATCATGGAAAATTGCAAAAAAATTGTTGCTTAAACAACATGCCACCAAGAAGAAAATACTTGAAAGCATTACTTGATTGAACAGTCGCTTAAGAAACTCACTGTTACTGCTAATATAATTTCTGTTCCCGTGTGTTCCTTTGATACTCCTAAAGCCCAAAGGAGTCCTATCCATGACATTTCTCCTGAAGGGACCCCCTCCTATCATCTCCTCGGAGTAGGACTGGGACATGATGCTGGAGTTGCTCCACGGAGTCTCCTCGTACATTGTGCTAGGTTCCACTCCCTGGATAACAAAAATCACACATAGAAACAATTCAGTCGTGAGAAAACATTTTCCAATAGTAACCAATCTTGGTAGCTTGGTGGTATAGGCGCTAACTACTGGTCAAGAATAACTTCCGCCGGCTATACAGACACCTTCGTATAGAGAAGTGTAAATTTATTTATTTACCAAAACCATAGAGACAAACAAAAAAAAAAAAAAAAAAAAAAACAATATATTAATTAATTAAGTATTTTGATTTTATTGTGCAAAGCAGCACAATTTTGTGGCTATAATCTTACCAAGCAATGAAGCATGGATGGTGAGGCTAGTGGCGAATATAAACCAAATAAATTTTTATTTTAAAATAGTCAACGGAACACAGTTTATAATGCAATATTTTAGAGGCAAATTGATTTTCATTTCAATATGAGTTAAGATAATAAATTTTCAGAACTCTTGTTAAAGAGACTGGTTTCTAGATAGCTAGGCTACCGAGCTCGGTTGATATTCCAATTAAAACAGCTGGAGACACTAGTAAAAATACAACACGTCACGGCTCTATGAACTCGTCCATTAATCACATAATATCAGATGGGGGAATGTACTGAGAATATCATATGTATTTATTTTATGACTCAATGCGTGACTTCTATCTAATCTGAAAAGCAGCGGTTACCTTATGAACAATGTTTCAATTTATTCATGTTTTTTGATCATTTTTAAATTTTAGTGCTACAAGTACGATGGGATTACTAAAAATTGTTTACTTGAGGTGGCACTTGCATGCATAATATTGACAAGTTTTGAATTTTTTTTTATATTCTACTGTAATTTTGTCTGTTATATCCAACGAGATGTGATGGATATAAATGAAAGCATGTAATACTCACAGTTTGTTGTGGCAAAGGAGGGAACATGGGCATGGGAGGGTGAAGAGTGGCAGGAGGGTGGACAGCCAGGGGCGGAGGGGCTGGCGGGGCACTCACAGAACGTCCAGCTCCTGTGTGGTAGCCCTCATCACTCGACGATCTCATTCCACCTGCAACACACCATTATAATAATTCAAGTAATCGTTACTTTACTAATTATTACAAATTAAAATTTTTAATAAATTCCTGAAATGGTAAGATCTTCACAGTAAAATTTCAGTACAAAACATTGTCATCTTTTGAAAACTAATCATCTTGAGAAGATGTTAAGGTAGAAGTGATTGGTAGTCTAGGGTTCAACGCCACGTGTCGTCCTTCCTCTTTCATCACACAAGCTCTAAGTAGCTTATTGTGAAAGAGTCAAAGTGAGTATTTGATAAAGCACAGATTCATAAAAAAAGACAGGTATCAGGTAGTTACTAATAATATTGTCACCACACCCCATATTAAAATAAGTAAGGTCCAACTCACCCCCGTATATAGTTCTGAGAGGAGGCAACACTCTAATTTTGTGTCCGTAAACATCTTCACCGTCCATGCGCTTCAAAGCTCTGCAACAAACAACACAAAAATTACTTACTACTAGATAATAAATTCATTGTAACATTTTATTTGTTTATGTTTTAATGTAGAGAAAATTTATTTTCTAACTTTTATAACAATTTATTTTAGGATATTTTTTTTTTCAAGTGTTTGGCCTAAATATTCAATGGCTGACTTTAGTATCACAATATATCCCTGTACCAACAATCTTTTACAACACAAGCTTTGCTTACCATTAAGAAAGTGTATTAAAAAGGGCTATAATTCAAATAAATAACAAATAATAATGAAAGTTAATTTTGATAAATTTAAGGAAACACAAGTACACTTATACAAAATTTAATATACCTAATCTCGAGTACTTTCACATAACTTGTCAAGAGACTAAAACAAGATCCTCTTTTATTCATTTGAAATTTTGTTTTCGCCTCTCGCCTATGTTATTATAAATATTGCAACAGTGCAACTGTGTTTTCTTAAATTCATCTAAATAACATTTCCTTAACAAATTCTCAATAATCATTTTATATTTCTTACACATTAATAATTATGTACAAATGACCAAACATTTTTTTCAGCAAGGGTTTGAAATTCAGTAACGTTTGGAAAAATATCGAAAACTTGAGAAGATAGTGCTACAAAAAAAAAGTATTCTTAAGAAGAAACCTGAATTTATTTTTCAGTAGATATGTAATAAAAAAAAACAAATTTATAATATAAAAGTAACATTTACTGCATACCAACACTACATGTTGAAATTTTAACAAATTCAATATGCACACTTAAATCAAATTCAGAAAAGGTTTTTAAAGTATTCAATTAAATTTTCTAAGAAAACACATTCAAAATTATTTGAATTAAAACAGACACCTCAAATTAATTTAATTAGGTACAATGAAACCAAACGAATAGTAATTTAAGTAATTAATTTTAAACTGGAACAAATTAAAAAAAAATATTGTTGCAAAAATTCAATTAAGTATATACTTTTTTACCTGTCTTTGAAGTAATTATGGTTGAGTAACATTTTAAAAATAAATACAGATTAAAATAAATAAAACAAAATCACAGATATCGAGTAATATAGTATATTACTGTAAAAAAAAACAATTTCAATCAACACATTACTACAAAACAATTGAATATGTAAAACGGTCCAACTATCAATTGTTGAGAACTGACACACCCTTCATGATCCGTAGATTTGCAGTAAGTGTGAAAATACGAGGGTTTTAATTATAAAATTGCTAATCTGTACGTTCTCATTGGTTGAAAATAAATTCTCAATTTGATTCAACCAATCAGGTGGCAAAATTCGGAAATGCGAGTACTCCACAAGACAAGGTCACTTGAACTCTTAATACCTACGTCTTTTTATGTTTAGCAAAAAAACATATGTTCACATCAAGAGTATTGTCACCAAAAAAAAATGAAAAAATCAGCTGTTTGGATTTTATTGCAAACTGTTCGGAAATCAAATCAATTTTAAATGATTTGACAAAATTTCTAGAAGCTCCAAATCTTATAAATAAAAAATGAATAGCTGTTGCTAAAACTCGAAAACTCCTGTACCCATTTGGCTGATTTTGATTTCAAAATATTCGTGTTAGCTCAGGGTATTTTCAAGCAGTGAGAAAATATGAAAGGTGAGAGAGAAATAGAAAAAATAACAATTTTGTTTTCCCACATACAATCTACCTGTCTGTCAGATGTATCACAAGGAACGATCATTATTTTTTTGGTTGTGAGCTACTGAAAATGAAGTGTGCTTAGGACGTATGTAAGTGATACGAATTATCGAGTCATCTAGTTTTTTTTTTTTTTCAATATTGGCAATCCATTAAGAGTCATCTAGTTATAAATAAAAATAATTATACACACATTTGATCTCTTAATTTGAATTTTTCAATCATATCTGCTTATATAAGTTATACTAATCAACATTACAAAATAAATTACAAGGAAAATGTACCTTACTAGGTGTAAACCTGTATCGAGGATAGCAAATATAACACAATGCCTAATAGAAAAAACAAATGAAACAACAATCAAAAAAGAAGCACCTCAACATCCAAATTTCATCCAAATGTTTAAATCTTATAATCAAAAGAGATAAAATAGAGATCATAACTGAGCGGAATAAATAATCAAAACGGGTAACACATTAAAGTGAAGTGTAAATATTACATTATTTTCGATTTTTTTTGCTTGTGAATTGTCACTTTGAACCACTACAGGCTTACAACTGTCTCAGTCAGTGAATATCCCTTCTGAAATAACATGTTATAACTATGAATTACCTAAGTGCCTGGTGATGGGTCTGAAATAACATGTTATAACTATGAATTACCTAAGTGCCTGGTGATGGGTCTGAAATAACATGTTATAACTATGAATTACCTAAGTGCCTGGTGATGGGTCTGAAATAACATGTTATAACTATGAATTACCTAAGTGCCTGGTGATGGGTCTGAAATAACATGTTATAACTATGAATTACCTAAGTGCCTGGTGATGGGTCTGAAATCGAATAGTGGCCTTCGGAGGTTGCAACGACATAACTTTTCCTCCGCAATTTTCGGCCAACTGCCGTAGCCTTCTGCACAGCCGCATGGGCCCCCACGCTGGTACATTAGGGACGCCATCTAAGTCTACACAATAAACAGGAATGTTTGCATCCACCTAAAATTATATAGTGCAGAATGAATTAAAGCTTTATATGTGTTGGGGAGGTTTGGTTTCTTTGTATTATTTGACAGATAAATTAGCCAACCTACTTTGTAATTTCTTGGTAATTGAGCAGTCAAAGCGCTGAAGCAGTGATGCTGGGAAGAGCAAGCTATTAAAGCTTTTGTTGTGTTTGCCCGATGAATTAGAATTACCTCCATCTTTTTTCTGAAAATTAAGGAAATAAGAGTTTTATTTCTTTTCAAAATTACGGGTACATAAATAATAACAACAAATAACATTCTTGTATACAGAGGTGTCAGTATAACTGGTGGAATTTAGTGCTTGAAGTATTTTCTACCAATCAAGCGGTCCTGTCCAATCAGACAGGATTCCAACCACGAGTTGAAATTTCATGTGAAAATACACAGAATATTTCGGAAATTAAACCTGGGACCTCTTGATCAGGGACAGTGTTTAAGATCTTAATCAAGAATTTTTGTACACATGTCAAATATTTTAACAACCATATATGAACTTGCTTACCAGTTAGAAGCTATAATTATATGTAGTAAATAATTTTTCTCTTTTCCACATTAGTTGAGTTATATAATATTATTATAACCTTATGAAAATAACTACTTAAAAATAAAAAAAAAGACACATTATGGATAAAAATAAAAATCATTATAACATAGATAGGTCTAAAAGTTTTAATAACCTATGCAAAAAATCGCTGAGATCCGAGGCAAAGTTGACATCTCCAGAAATAAGGACAAGGGCTGGCGGGGCACGGGTGCATCTGGGAGAGGGAGGCACTCCCGCATATAAATCTGCAAATCTTCGCATGCATTGTCTTAGTTTCTCATCAGCGGCGTTCTTCTGCGTGCCACAAACATGAAGCAAATTCACCTGCATTCAAAGAGGTTTTTTTTCTAATGATAAATTGAAATGTTTCATTAGACAGTTGATAATGGAAACATGGTTTTTAATTTGTTTTTAGCTTAGTAGCTTGCACCTAATATCCAATCTTCCGTCCCTACTCAAAGGGTGACCTTAGTCGCAAATTTATATAAAAATTTAATTTGCGCAATTTAAATGTTACATTTCTTTTATTTTGACTTCACAGGTGTGAGCTGACAACAAACATACTAATGTCATTGTCATTAGAAAGTTTCATCATTTGTATACATGAGATTTTTTGACATGTTGAGAATTATCATGATTAGGAGTTTCGGAGACTTAAACATTACCATCTAATGGCGAACGTTATTAACATAAAGTGATCACACTAAGCCAGCCTTCGAAATAACAGTAGAAGACGGTCGTAAGCACGTAGTGATTTGATCTATTTAAAAATCGAACATCAGTAATGAATTATTAGTCATTAGTTGTTACATATTCGTTCATCATTTGTGGTTATTACGTACTTCTATAATGACAAATACCTAATTGTTGAAACACACACCGGGTGTCTGCTAGTATTTACACATTGACAGATTTTCACTGAATATTGATTGGTGTTGCATTTTATTTTGTTTAATAAAAATTAATCTGAGCTGACTTTAAAGTGAACATAAACACACTCTGACATCTTTCACAAAAGGCAAAGCTTGTGTTGTGAAATATGGTCGGCACCGGGGATTAAACTCACTAAGCACTTAAGCGACTGAACTACTAACTATTTTAAAAGTATTACTAAAAATATATTGAAATATTTCACCTGTGCATCGTTCAGATCCTGCAAGAGATTAGGGAGTTCTTTTCTAACATCACACACTACGGTGAATTCGGCTTCCCTTCTTCCTGGTAAAAACTTATCCCGGATTGCCGCTACCACGGATACAGCAGAACATCCTTTAGGAACCTACATGGAATAATAATTTATTACAAACCAATATGTAGTTAAACACTGATAAAGCTGAAAAGTCATTGTATTAAAATAGTGTAGACGAAATGACGTCGCCATCTCATAGTAACCACATATACCTACGCTGATTATATTATTAAAATGTGATAAACAAGAAATTTCTTGTCTCGTTCTTTTCCTGCAAATGGTATTATAAGTAGGTTTAACAAGGATTTTTATAATTTAAGATTTAATATCCCAATAAAGTAAAAACATTGCACAAGATGAAGTGTAATGGAGAGCTCTTGATGACTTAAGTAGGGTGTAAATGGGGGATTCGATTTGATTGATTGATATAGAAAGTAGGTCTTTACAAATAAAGAAATTCCTAAAGTTCTTTCACATACAATTATAATGGACATGCTTTTCGCTAAGTAAAGTTTATTTATTTGAAACTATGCAAACAATTTACAAATCAGTTTATTTATATTTTTGGGATAATATTTTTCTAGCTAAAAAATTATTTTTCCGCAATTTTGTAGCAACATTTAAACAAAAATTAGCACATTCTCTGTTCTTAGAGATTATTTTGAGGCATTCTAGTCAGAACGAAAGGTAAATGTAACCTTTTACTACCTATTATGTAGTTATTTAGTTTAGTTTGTAATAAATTTCACCACCTCAAAACAACAGGGTTCTAGCCCGCAATATTGACTCGAGCTTTAAAATTAAATCATCTATTTGAAACTTTGAGGCTCAGAAACTTACTTTTAAGTTGGTATTTGTTGGTATTGCCTTGTTGTTCTAAAGTCATGATTTGTTTCATGAAAAAAATGAGATATCTTACATCAAGAATTTGGATTCATTATAGTAATTATTTACCTGGCAATTTTCAATATCCCAGAAAAATCCAATAGGTGGACATTCGTCAGTACTAAGATTTTGAAAAGCAGATGTCAAATTATGAGGTAAAGTAGGCGGAGGAGTGGTTGTATACTTCTTATATCGTCTAATTGTAGATTTCTTTGGAGTCCCCGTTTCCTCGGAACTACTGGCCCAGTCCTCTTCTGCCGCACTGCCAGACGATGAGTCTGCATCTGATTAGAAATAAATCAAAATATATTTCAAGAAAATACTTATTTTGACTTTTACGCAGGAAAAAACATTCAACGGATGAAACCCTCACCTTTATAATTAAGTGGTGGAATTCTCGGAGGTGGAGGGAATGTAAAACCTCTTTCTGCAGAATCTGAAGCTAAATGGTTCATGTCCACATAAAAGTCCTATGAACACAAAAATCGCCAAATTACAAATTTTAAAACTAGTATGTAGACTCCATATAAATGGAACAGAGGTTAGGAAGAAGAGGTATGTAGATACCAGTAATCAATAGCAACAAAGCCCTCATTTCTCTCTATCTTGGCATACTTTATTTACTTTTTCAGCTATACACCAGACCAGTGATTTCCAAAGTGGTCTATAGGACCTCGAGGGATTAATAACCCGCAGGTACCAATTTGAGCTGAATCCCGACGTCCCTGATGATTACATGAGATCTCGCTCCCATTTTTTATTTTAAATTCATAGAGGACTTACAAACGTTATAAAGCATTCACCAATTAACCGAGCGATGCTCTTGATGAATCAGCTGTCTAATGAGATTGATATTTTCAATATTACATATGAACTTTTCTGCAAGCCAATTGAGTATTTGATGTAGAAATATTGATGATCTGCTTTAATATGAAAATAACTTGTATTGTATTTTTAGTTATTCTTTTTTTTTAATTTTTTTGTATTTTCTTGTAAGTGTGATAGACGCAAAGGCTTTTTGAAGCTGTTAAGTCTAAAGAATAAAATTAAAAAAAAAATTTATATACAAATATAGTTTTTTGGTTATAAAATTTTAATAAGATAAAAGATAATACATAATCACTATTATTATTTTTTATGAATCTAAGATAATTATTGTTCTTAACCACAAGCTCCACATTCATAACAACTTATTTACATTTTACCATTAAGCACCTATTATATTCAGTTTTAATTTTAAGCATTAGATTTAACAGGAAATGTATTTTCTGTTAATGTGCAGTCGTGCCCTCATTGAGGATCTGAAGTTAGTTTTTAAAGATCCTTATAGCTAGGCAAAGAGAAATATATGAACACAATTTAATTAATTGCTTTCGTAGTGAAGATGAATGAGGAAATTAGTTAATTTATATAAACGATAACAAAAACATAGAATAATCCAAACCAAAAACTAATAAATTCAAAATACATAATATGAGATGTTTTCATTAAGACACATTAAATTAATAATTCATTACAAATAGTTATAATAAATATTTTAAAAATTCTGGCAGTAATCTCTGATCTAAAGAGTACCAGTAAAAATCACCTTGATCTCAATAGATGACAGATATTTATCAAATATAAGCATATTCACAATATCTTTTAATATCACAAACGTGGTATGAGATTGCAACAAATATTACCTTTATTACATGTAAAATATATCCTGAAAATGAGTAGAACTGCTTTTAGATTTGGTTAGATTAACACGAAAAATTAGGACACGATGGGCTAAAATTATAAAATAGTCGAAATTTATTTCGACACGTCAAGAGAAAATAAAAATAAAACACTCAAGACATTATACCACACTCGATTATTCATTCACTACCCATCCCATTCACTCATTATTTTGTTTTCTGGTTGTTTTCTGCTTTGTCTGCAAATGCCTTCTGTCAATCAACCGTCATGTCGTCTGTGCATAGATTAAAGATTTCTTCCATGTCTTCATAAATCAATAGAGAAAAAATATTATGCGCCTACAAGGCGCCTACTATGACTCAAACTAGAAAATCATATTCTACCAACACTCCTATAAATAATATAACAGTAGGATTACTTCTATTGCCAATAAGCCACGAAAATTGCGTTGCCGTGCTTGAGGCTATACTTGTGGGCTATAACATCAAATATGCATAAAATTAGGTACACACTAGTAAGAGTCGTAAAGACATTTATTTATTTACATATATAAAAATCAATAATTTTTGTACAAAAAATCTCAACTAGGACAAGCCTGTCTTTGAGAAAATGAGTTGTAATATTTTTAACTAATTAACATGGGTGTACCCCCAGCATTTACACATTCTCCGGATGTACCTATATAGTTTAGAGGGAGACCCAAAGACTTATATTCTTATACCTATATCTATAGGGAGCAAGGGCGGGGGGGGGGGTCATGACCCCCCCTTGGGCTGAGTCCAGGCCTTTACTTTGAAGTACAGTACTTACATTTATTAATAAAATACCTACTTTTCTATGATAATTATAAGTTATTGTGGTTCATGACCCCCCCTGGATCATGTAAATGACTTTTTTTTTTAGGAAAAGTGTAGTTTCCAGATAGTAAATTTTGGAAATGACCTTTTTTACTATATCGTGACCCCCCCCTGGCGCCAATGCTGGATCCGCCCTTGATGGGGAGACCCCTTAAACCGACCATTATTATACGTTGAATAATAGTATTGACAAGTTATAAAAGGTTGATATATTTTTTAAATATAGTTAGTAACTTTATAATACCTTCGGAAAATATTTTTTTTTTTCTAATGTTGTCGTCACTGATTCAGAAAATGACTTTTAAATCCATAGATGATATAACGATATTTATTTTCTACGCTGACGTTTAAAAACTTTGACGTTTGATTTGATTTGCGTTTGTCGGGTGAAAAAAATAACAATAATCCAAAGTGATAGTAATGAATACTCGGTATTGATATGATTGCAGAAAAAACGCAGTTGACCGGTTTAGATTGTGCCGTCTTTTAATTTAAAGATTTGCATTTATTGATGAACTGTTTTAATTGAGAATATACAATGTTCCCATCCAGCCAT
Source organism: Mystacides longicornis (assembly GCA_963576905.1). Classification (NCBI taxonomy): domain Eukaryota; kingdom Metazoa; phylum Arthropoda; class Insecta; order Trichoptera; family Leptoceridae; genus Mystacides; species Mystacides longicornis. The sequence continues at coordinate 11,103,261 of OY756425.1, read as the reverse complement.
AAAACTGTTTTTGTACTAGATCACACTCCTTATTTTGGTATATCTTCGGAAAACTTTATAGAATTTGATTTGTCTAAATCAAGAGGGCCAGGTTATGCTCCACTGGCTCCTATATCCAAAAGTTTATGGACGTGCAGTGTAGAGGCTGCCGTGGAGTACTGTCGAATTGTATGGGATTTATTTCCACAGGGAAGATTAGTGAGTAATGTTAAAAACAATTAGAGTAGGCGCCGGTTATTATGATCACTGGTTAATAGAATCAGCCGCTTTATATAATCAAAAGTCCAAGTCCTGATTCCAAATGAAGAATTTCATACAATTTCTATCGGATAATAGAATCACATTTTCGGTTAATAGAATCAATTGTTCCAAAAATTTAGAACAATCTCTTATATTTAGCCACTGACGTGCACGTTTTTTTGTATTTTTTTTTTTGTTTGTTTATTGTATGGTGATAAAAAATTCGAACCCTGGAACAGGCAAAAAGACCGAATAACGGTGAGCATGTGCGCTATGACTGACTGATGACTTTAGTTTTTGGAAAGAGCAAAGCTCCCAGATATTTTAAAGGCGTGAAACACTTGCTAGTGATGTAGGTAGGTATATTTTTTACACAAATGCTTGGATGAAGTCACAGATTTCAAAAACTATCCCAGACATAGGGACATAATCTCTTTTGTCTCGATTTCTTTACAATATTTTTGACATATAAACCTTTCTTAGGTATATAATGAGTAGGTACCTATGTTTGTGTGAAATTTATGTAGGTATGTACTAAGTACTTGTATTCTATATGGCCGCCGCTTATTAGAATCGCCGGTTAATAGAATCGAAACATACTGGACAAACGTGATCACAATATCCGGCACCTACTGTACTACTTTTTCTTGTATATTAAATTTTATCATTTTCAAAAGGCTAGATACCAACACTAATTCAATTGTTTTATTTCTGTCTCGCTGGAAGTGTAGTTCAAAACAACAAAATGGAACGGGTTAGATGAAATATAAAGAAACCAAATAAATGGCTCCGCCCCAAATAAATAATATACACAATATATTATTAGCTTATAGGTTGTTTGGAAGAAATTGCCCTAGGCAATAAGCCCGCCAATTTTGGTTAATTATGTTTATTTTTACCCAATAAAGTGATATATTATTATTATTATATAGCAACGAAATAGTACTTGCCTTGGATAGTCATTATTTTTTATTAGCTGTCACGCTAATTTCTTAGAATTTTTCTATTATTTGTTACGGTGTTTTAGGTAAGATTTGTTGTAAGTGATACTGCTGCTCATATATTGAATACATGGAATCCTGTTCAACAAAATTTGACCCATGTAAGTAAGCTTAATCACTCTTAAATGACGACACATTTGTAATAATAGAACATAACATGTGATTTGCTTCTCTAATATTTTCCAGATTTTGAACGCCATGTGTTTGATGGGAGTACCAAGGTCTGTAACAAGTGTGAGTGGTAATGCATCAGGTGGAAGTCCTTCAGTTGTGCCCGGATTGAGAGCCGCAGTTGAGGCTTTAGCTGAGCCGTCCTCAAATCAACAATCTCGATTACATAAAGATCAACATACTCTTAACAGGTTTGAAAACTTATGACGTTTGTTGGCTGTTTGGGTCAGCTCTTCTTGTCCAGAGGTTGTGTATTCTACAATTTTGATTGTTTTCTATTCTACTTTTAGTTTTATTGGCATTTTTGGATCATATTTTGTATTTTCTCATGTTTCGATTTACTTATATAAAATTACCCTTCTTTCAGATGTCGGATAATATGTATAACAAGCGCCAGAGACGATGCATCAATGAGAAGCTTGGTAGACATTGTACAGACTGTTCTTCTGCAACAAAATAAATCATTGTTGTCCCAGTAAGTTATGTTTAGTTTTATTCACACACAAACACTACAATTAATTATTGATTAATTTACCTACTTGTATTTAATTTTGTTTTTTTTTTATTTCAGAATGATCCGAATACATCACTGTCATTTAGTAATTTTGAATATTTATCCTGCAAACGTTGAGTCTCAAGTTAATAGTCAGCCGCTTCGAGAGGTATGTAATTTATTCTCAACTTTTATTTTATTAATTTTAACATCTCTTAGTAAGTGTACAAAAATATTCCCCATATATCCTATATAATAATTGGTTAAGTTGGTTTGTAGCTCGATATTTTTGTTGAAATTCTCTTACCGTACACAAAATATTTTAAATACATAGGACAAAACCAATCCAACTACACGAAATATTTTTCACACTTATTTAGTTTCTATGACAACAATGATGTCTGCAGGAAATATTATATAGATGAAATGTGTGATACTTCAGAAATTCTCACATTCAGTATTATTCTGTGTCTGCGGTCCCCAAACCGGTAAAGTTTAAGGGACCATATAGCTGATTTATAAGACAGTTAAACAAAAGTAATGACCTCTTTTTATGCTTGTTTTTTGCTGCTAGTTCCATTATATTCTGCACAAATCAAGACCCAAATATAATCTTTTCTTAAATATACAAACCCGTTATATATATTTTGTAAGCAAGCACTTTGTTGATCACAAAAATTTTAGAATATGTCGTGTTTTGTTTTTAAGGTGTGCAGTTCTTTATCGGTTGAAATTCACAGCGTGGGAGCTGGTAAATTAGCGGCACGCTTGTTAAGACTTTTGATGCCACATTATAACTTGGCCAGCACCACTGTTACTGGAATACCCATGAAGGTACATTTTTTTTATGTAAAATTAAAAGATTTTTAATGTGAATACAAGTACAGGATGTTATTAATAGCACTAGGATTAAACACAGGTATACGCTGACAAGGAAGTTTAACCACCATCCCAATCTAAGTTTTAAAAAAATTAAACTAATATTTTAGTATTTCGACATTCAAACTTAATTTTGTCTATTATCCTTGTTTAGATCCTTTATTTCGCTAATACTTAAATAAATAGTTGCTACAGGTCTACCTTGGTACGGGCTTTGCTCAGTTAGGTGGATTCAAATAAAGTCTATGAATAAAGAAAGTTATTATTATTATTATTAATTACATCATTGGTTCAATGATGTAATTAAGTTTGGATGTTTATCAATATTTTGTATAAATAAATTCTCACTTCAAAATTTTTTCTGCAATGATTTGACTGGTGAAAAAAAATGTAGATTTAATCAAAATTCATAATAGCTGGTGAATTTTTAATAGATGTAGCAATGATGTGGTTCCCAGTTCAGTTTAAATTTTTCAATTGAAATTTCTATTTGAAATTGTTTTCCCGTCTTAAGATGGTGGGACCGTAGAAAAGTTTGCCTTACGGAATAAAATGTGATATATCAATATCTTTATATATAATATGAAATTATTAACTTATTTTATAATTATTTCTTGTCTTCGAGATGCTGGGTTTCGTTTCTTATGAATCAAAGTTGAAGTTTGCTAAAGAATGTTCTTGACTCAGCCAAGTTCTTGTAGTCCTTATCTCGCCTAAATGGCATCACAAAGGCAGAAATTGTGATAATATTCATCCATTGATTCTTGCAGGAGGAACAAAACGCCAGTTCTAGCGCCAATTACGATGTAGAAATCTTACACAGTGCATCGGCTCATTGTGATATAACAAAGAGTACTACCACTACACCAACAGCATTCGGGGACAAATCTCGGCAAGATCCTGACACAGACTATGAAACTGTAAGACTATTCACATCACTAACTATCTAATTTATTGTTGTGGGAAACACTGTAGATTTCCATATTTAACACTTAACCTGTTAACCGGGGAGTTCCCATTCTAATTACGCAACATGTAACGGGCGCGTATTCTTTCACTAGGACGTGTCAACACGCCACGCTCGGATAACGTCATTTCATAGTACTGTTTTTTTTATTTCTACTTAAAATAAATAAAAAACTATGAAATATATATTTTATCGTAATTGATATGTATAAAATACAATGGAAAAAACAACATTTCTACGAATACAAAAAGATACCAACTATAATTCATCATCGCTGATATCGCTCTCATTCATTTTGATGGACACTGAAATAAAGATATTTTTTAAATAAAAGGTTGGACATACAAATAATATATAATAGGAAATATTTTTATAGCCATTGAATGTATTTAAATAAACAAATAAAAAAATACGTAAGTAAGTATAAGTACGTACCCGTCACTGGTCACACAACACAACCCACCGCTCGCAACAGCGAAATGAAACTGACTCCATCCACGTATTAAATTCATGTCGAGACCCGTATGAATGACGTATTACTATAGTTGTTAGAAAATATAAGTCCCGCACGTTCCAGGGCGCAACATTATTTTCAAGGACGTATTCATATGGCATACCCGTACCCGATAATTTTTACGTATGACATATTTATACGTTCTGCCCGGTTAACAGGTTAAATATCAAAATGAGTAATACTTTGTAAAATCTACGCAACACTTTATTAAAAATGTTAGAACGTTTTTGGACTTTCGTCCATCATTAGTTACTTATTACTAAACTTAAAACGAGAAAGACAGGATAAACTTATTGCTACGGGGAAAGGGGATGGCTTTGGTGAGTGAAAAATCAAGAGGTGGGTGGGATTAGTAATTTTAAAAGAGGGGATGTTATTTTGGGGATTTCAATATTGACTAAATTATTACTAATTTTAGCCCTTTATCACACTTATTTAAAACTATGAATGACCAGTTTCTCTTTTGCGGTCCACCCTCTCCGAGTTCATGCCGAATTTTTTTATCACTTTTATATATGTTCCTCTGCCCTTGTTCTTATTTTCCTATTTGATTGGCCAATGTAATGTAACATCACAATTATTGCATTCCACTTTGTACACCCCACTTTTGACTTATATGTTAATTTGAGATTTATTGTTCAGAATTTATTTTTTAATGGAGTTATTTGTGTAATATGCTGGGTTAAATTTATTATTTATGTACATTTTAAAGATGACCGCACTTTTGTTATCAGTGTATAACATTCTCCTCCATATTTTATTTCATATAACTTTCTCCTCCACATCTTTTTGTTATACCTGCAATTTTTTTATTTAAAATTCCTTGCTTCTCTACAGGTGACGCTAAGATGGTGTACTCCACGAGGAAGTTGGGGCGAATGGGGGGCTTGTGGTCCCCTGCACAGGGTCACCCCGTTAGATGTTGCGTCAAGACCGTCCGCTTGTTTAGTCAATTTTCTTCTCAGTGGAAGATCAGTGATGCTGGAAATGCCCAGGTAAGTTGTACATTAATCTCATATTTAAAATGTCCTCAGTATTTATGGCTATAATCGGAAAGATATTTTTTTTTTCACGAGAATTCTCGAATTTTTTTTTTTTTATTAAAATTAAAGACAATTAATTAATGACAAAGTTTTGCATCCTTGGGTACGGTTCCATTCTAAAATCAACAACTAAAACTTCACAATAAAGGAATCGCCACAGTAAAGGTGACGCTGCGATTCCTTTATTTGTGTAGACAACAAATAATGGTGTACGTGCCATTTTTCCCCTAGGAAAGGTGGAGGTAAAGTGATGTCCCATGTGTTGGCTGCTCACGGAGGGGAAATATTTATACAGGTGCTGGGTGCTGGAAGGTCAGCCTTGGAGGATCCTCCCAGTGTTTCAGAAGGACCGGGCGGGAGAGTTACAGACTATAGGTCTGTGAATCAAATTACATATTTATTATTATTTCAACTCAAAGTAATCGGTATTGATTTTATGGTTTTGTTATATTTTTATTGTAGAATAAAAGATTTTTGTGAAGTGATGCAACAAAACAAGTTAGCGCCGCTGAGGGGTCCCGGGGCACTGTGTCGTGCCAAGACACGTTTAGCCAGACACACCATTTCGTGGCCCCTTACTTTATCTTCAACCTTGCTGCACAGTTCACTTATCTGCGAGGTAATTAATGTTTTTGTGTGAGAGATACTTATACAGAGCACAGCTCGGTTAAGCTGAATTACTCGGGTGCATACATACCTACACTCCAAGTATACCAACACTAAATCTATTGACCTTTTTCAGTTTGTGGATCCTCTGCCTCGTCTTATGGTGAAAGAGACTCTAAGCGAAGAGGAAGTGATGCAGTGCAAACAAGTGATATACAATTTGGTGGGGTTAGAAGCCAGGCATGAGCCTTTAGCTTTGACTACTATGGGACACAGGTGATTTATACAGCTCTTAACGAAACACTTGAAAACGAGTGCAGGGCTTAAAAAAAAAAAAAAATTGCATAGAATCTTTAGATCTATTAATTACAATGTTTTATCATCATTAAATGTTTATTTGTTATGCAGAAGTAAAGGAGCTCGTCGTGAAGAACAGTGGAGACAAGTTTGGGGAGAACTGGAAGCCTTGGTACGAGGTCACCAGAGTTCACCCGGACATCATTCTGTTTTGTCATGTCTCCGAGATTGTAGATCTAGTTCTGATTCAGGTAATAAACTCCACTCTCCCAATGTAGGTATGCAACGGAAGAGAAAAAAAGCTATTTTTGTTTTACTATTATAGTGTATCTTGCAATCTGCCCTCTCGGGTAGTACGCCCGCTCCTATGCGGGCAAAAAAAAATTTCTATGAGAGAGTACGCCCGCACCTATGCGTTTGATCTTACAGTTTCTATAAATCACCGCCATTTTGACTAATATTTGTATTGGTCTATTCTACGAAGTTCATCTACCAATCCTGAGAAAGAATTTTGAAAGTAGGCGTGTTTTTTTAGGAATTATGAGAGATGCAAAAAGTCACGTGACCAGGCTATACGTAGTACATTATATAAGTATGTGTTTGCCGGGGTTGCGCACCAATTCCTCGTGAGTTCTCGAGAGCGCAGTGTTTTTTTACGGAGATTTTTGTGGAGCAAGTTCTTTTTAGTTCGTTTGATGTGTTTTTGGATTTTTTTAAAATAAACCATTCGCGTTTTATATCACTTTTTTGGTAAGTTTTTTTTTTATTTTGTTTTACTTTATGTCAGAGTCTACTAATTATGCCAAAATATAATATTTTTACACCAAACTTATTTTATGAGTGATAATTATTTTATTTTATAAGTAATCACTTCCAATGTCGTATAACTTATGTCCCGATGCTACCTTTTTATAGGCATTGTGGTGAACAATATTACTTCTTGTAAATTTTGTGATTTTTTTGTAGGTACATATGTACTGTCATTCTAATTCTAATTTTTGTGTTTTTTTTTTCAGGGACGACGTGCTGATGGTGTTTTTGTGAACATAGTTTTATTATAAAAGACAATATTATCGTTTTACGTTATTTTAAGTGAAAAAGACACATTTTACATATTTTTATTATATTTTTAGTGAGAAAAGACACATTTTACATTGTTTTATTATATTTTTAGTGAGAAAAGACACATTTTACATAGTTTTATTATATTTTTAGTGAGAAAAGACACATTTTTATTCAAAGACAATTAGTGCTCAGAAACAATTTTTAGTTTATTATTAGTGTTTTGTTATTTTATTATTGATAAATTTTGTGTGTGAACTGAAAATATGGCTAGATTCATGACAGAAGAAGAGGTCACAGCGTATCTGAATGATAGTGAAGATGAAGAAATTTTAGAAGATATCGACGAAATACCCATCAGGGAGCAAGATTTGTCTTCAGATGAGGAGGAAACTGTTGAAAATGAAGAGGAAGACGTTGAAGAAGAACCTCAACCGTCTACTTCGAAAAGACCAAGGCCCGAAAGAAGAGAGTGGAGCAACACGGAGTTTACTCCAACAGTTCACGATTTCAACTTTTCCCAGTCTGGGATATCTCCTTCATTGAATCTGGACGAAAACTCGACGGAACTTGACTTCTTTTTGACGATGATAAACCAAGACATTGTGGATGTAATCGTGAAAGAGACAAACGACTATGCCGATACACTTTGCACATCCGCTTCTACCCATTCAAAATTAAAAAAATGGGTAGCTACTACTGCCGAAGAAATATATATGTTTTTGGCAACGCTTCTGCTAATGAGTCTTGTTGGAAAAAATGCTCTAAAAAAATATTGGAGCACAAATCCAATAATTGAAACGCCTTTCTTCCGTGTTTTGTTTTCACAAGACAGATTCTTCTTGTTATTGAGGTGTCTCCATTTCACCGACAATAATATTCTGTCTACCGATAGATTAAAAAAAATTAGGAATATCCTGGACCCATTCAAAAGGATAATTAAGTCAAATTTTTATCCTTTTGAAAGAATTTGTATAGACGAAAGCCTATTGTTATGGAAGGGAAAGTTATCTTTCAAAATTTATATTCCTTCAAAAAGGCACCGCTTCGGGATTAAATTATTTGTTTGTTGTGATGTTGCGACTGGTTATGTCCTAGACTTCATTGTCTACACTGGCGCTGATACGGATATCCTTTTGTACGACGGACAGGGGGTTTCGGGTTCGGTTGTCCTGACCATGTTGAAAGATTACCTGGGTAGGGGACACAAGCTTTATGTGGACAATTGGTATACATCCCCTACCCTTTTTGATTACTTATTTCAAAATAAAACAAATGCATGTGGAACGGTCAGGACAAACCGAAAAGAAATGCCTAAATTCCCCAAAATAAGAAAGGGGGAAGTTAAGCATTTCCATTCAAACGGCCTCCTGGCCATAAAATGGTGCGATAAAAGGGATATCCATATTTTGACAACAGTAAATGGTGCCAAAATGTCTTTGACAAACAAAATAGACTACACAACCGGACAATTTAAAATAAAACCCGATGCGGTAATCGATTATACAAATAATATGGGTGCAGTGGACAAGGTAGACAGAATATTAGGGTTTAGTGAGGTTTCTCGGAAATCATTGAAGTGGTACAAAAAGGTTTTTTTTCGAATTATTGACATAGCATCAATAAACGCCTTTTTTTTGTTTAAGTCGATATCGAAAAAAAACCCCAATAACTTCAGTGGTTTCAAGGAAAACCTCATTAAACTCATGGTAGAGAAATACCACAAGAGCAGGCCGTCTACAACAGGAGGAAGGCGGGTTCACGATAGCCCAACAAGACTATTGTCGAGGATTTCACACTTTATTAGGCCTGTGCCTCAAATAGAAGGGCAAAAGTTAAAAAGAAAGCAATGCCATGTGTGCAACCACACACAGTTGCGACCACAAAAACGTAAAGATAGTAGTTGGATGTGCAGGGAGTGTGGTGTAGGTCTATGTGTGTACCCGTGCTTTGAAGAGTATCATACCAAACAAAAATATTGATGAATTTTTTATTGTTAATTAAATAAATTTGTAGTATAAACCTAGTTTCAATATCTTTCTGCATTTTTATTTTATGCACCATTTTATAAGTTTATTTATTATCCTTTAATTTGTTTTAACTTTGATATTCTACTATTATTCAAACCTACTTTTATTATAAGAAGAAGAAGAAGAGGTTACAAAATTGAAACAATAATAGGAAAAAAATTTGAATAAAAATCACATGATATTAATTTATGTTGTTCTAAAATTATGCTGGACGCATTATTTTGCAACTATTATCTACGGATAGAAAGATAATAAAAAAGGAAGAAGAAGAAAAAAAGAATTTGATATAAGTAATAAGAGAGCAAAAAATAAAAGAAAAAATTTTTTTTTCGTCTTTTTTGAAATTAGAAGAAATAAAATAACATATTGTTGAATATACCAAAGGTTTACGATACAGGAATAGGTGCGAAATGTCAAAAGTGTTTTTTGCTTATAACTCTGTTATTTTCCATTTTTGTGGTATGCTTTCTTTACAACATTTCATCAGAAAGCAGAGATCTATAAGATGCAGTAAAAAAATAATCATAAAAATGAACATGAATTAACTCACTCCGGCATGCACTTTAATTTTGTTTTAACTCACGCCGAGAGAGGTTAAGTTGTTGGTAGTCCAGTGGTTCAGGAGATTTTTGTACTGAAGGTCGTGGGTCCCCCGGTGCCGACCATCTTCCTCTTTTACAACACAAGCCTTTGCTTACTGTGAAGATTTCAAAAGTGTAATTCATTGAACTACCTGTATACAAATACTTTTTCTGTAATTTTCATAACTTTTCAATGCAAAAATATGAAGTCTGCAAAAATTACCTTATGAATAAGGCCCCCCGCACACTGCAAATTAGTTGGAAGTATTAATCGGTGGCAAATTTGATTTCTATGAAACCAATTTTTTAGTTTTTTCTTGTATTTTGTTTGGGTTCTGTTTTATCGCTAAGATCGAAGCAACATTCTAATTCATTTACTTCGGCAAAATTTGTAAATGCAGGGTTTTTATGTAGGGACTCTCAAAAGTAAAATGGTTAATTTATTATATGTACTAAAGATATTAACATTTTTGCATATGTATGACAGGTGCTGGCAGTGGCAGTGAGAGTGGGTCCAGAGCTTCTGTTATAAGAGCCACCACGGATAGTCCCATGTCCCCACCAGCTGCCGGAGCCTCGGCAAGTCTGCCACCTCCCACCACACTTATTTCAACAACTCCTTCACTAGCGCATACTTCTATATACACTGCCCCCAGGTAAATGCTTCAACATATTTACTGAAAGTGGCTTTTATAAGTTGTTGAACATGCATTTTTTTTCAGTGGAGTAAGTTATTTAAATAATCAAATAAAAAACTTATTAACACTTGCACAATTTTATTATACCTGACATGTTTCGAAGGGGCAAGTCCTTCATGATTACAAATTAATTAGAAAATGTTTGTAATTAATTGAAAATGTTTCTTATTAACCTGTGACTATGAAGGGTGTCTCCCTTCGAAACATGACAGGCATAATAAAATTATGGAAGTGTTAATAAGTTTTTTATTTAAATTTGATTATTCCAAGAGATGAATTTAAAATTCGGATAGAAATTCTATATTATCTTTGTTTATTGTAAGACTAAAACAGAAATATAGATAGGTTATTGAAACAAGCCATTAATTGTCGATTTTTTAAATTTCACTGAATCAAGCTTTTAATATTTTTCATTTCATTGTTTTCAGATCTATTCTTGATTTAGTAATAAGTAACGAATCATCTCGATTGAGTTCAAAGCGAATGGACTTTGCTGGCCGATTAGCAAATCCAAGTGGTGTGGCCCCTTTATATCCTCATTTGCCTCAGAAACAAAACGAAGACCAGCCACCTGTACAAATGGAAGCTTAGCATCATCAAGATTTTTATAAAAAACACCATTCATCTTGAAGGCTGCGTGTTTTTTTACAGCAGTAATGTTTTCACAATGAAATCTTGGGCTCCGAGTATGTTTTAGAAATATTACAATAATTATGACCTGTTTTTGAATATACAAGATGTGTACCTAATTTTAATACAAAAATCTAGTTTTTATACAATAAAGAAATTGTTAAGAGCAAAGTTTCTTTTTTACAATATTTTTGGTTTGAAATCCCAAGTGGATTTAATTGAACTTTCGAAACACAATGTTTCATATTATATAGTTTTTATTCTAATGGATCCTTATGATTTGGGCTGAATGTGCATGGTGGTATTCCATTGTTACACTCTGCATGTGAGTTACCCAACAAATAATAGCAAAGGGTTATAAACAGAAAGTGTAAAACACCTAACCTATACTCTTAATCCAGTTTGATAGAACTCTATGTAATTTTAATAGCAGTAGCCCTCAGAGTTTATTAATTATTTATTGGTCTTCCACAACGTTCGTTATCAAACGAATTGTTGGAGATTGGAAGTAGATCAATGACTTTAACCAGTCAATTATGGATTCAGAAGATTTTCGTCAAGCTGGATAACAGGTTCGTAAATATACTGAAGACGATCATGAACCTTTTATACTTTATTCTGTCATTTTAAGCCATACAGGAATATCTCAACAGTTGTGTTATGGCTGTAACAGTTCTGCCAAACTTCAACTAAAATTTAGAGTTTGTAGCTAATGTCAAGTAATTTGAGCAGGAATATCATAGCTGCAGAGTGTGCAACAAAGTGATGTATCTGCGAAAACATTGTGCCAAGCGTTCTCTCGACATAAAAACTGTCTCCTTTATAATTTTTGATGCGATCTTCTTAAACACTGGGTCATTCTAGAGAAATAACAATAATTTTTGCAGGTTTGTCAGTCTAAATGCTCTTTTAGGATTCTAAGCTTTAGCAGAATTTTTATGTCACCATCTTTTCACTCGAAACATGCTTTAGATCTCTTGTCGGTTCTACAATTTTCTCTACAGAAATTTGAGTATTTAGATTGGAGAAGAAAGAGTGAAATATTTAATGCAAGCTAGCATTTTTTGATTTAGTTTGATAAATACAGAGCTATCAATGACTGTAGTTTTGGTGGTGGAAATGAAAAAAGGTTAAAAAAATAAAATCAGTGATAAATTCTTTATATCTTTTATTAAGACTAAACAAGAAAGTGCTCGAGCACATATTCGGATTTATATTCCACAAAAGTGAATGGCTCGACGCGGCGGAGGGAGACATTGCCATCCAGATGTTCCTGTCTACTAGTGTGGAATATTAAGGCCATGTTGTGTGATCCTACATGTATTGTATGTATGCACCTAGACAGTGTCAACTGGTATCCTTGTGACCACTCTATTATGTACAATGCTACGGTTTCCACTTCCACGACTCTTGTCACTCCCGCAATACAATATAAAAAATAGCATTCACTCGAGATACTTTATCTAACTGGATCAGTCAGTTGGTGAACAACAATTAATTCAACTCTAGCTCACACACATTCAACTTCGTTCACGCAACCAATTTATTATGATTTCTTTTAACATTTTACTATTTATAATCTTACTACAATTAAAAGGCAATATTTTGTGATTTGTGTAACGAACACGGAGGGTTGTGCCAGCATACTAACGCATATTATATTACATTTGAAAGGAAATTCCGGTAGTTGGTTAGTACAAAGGCACTAACCTCTCCGCGAACGTCTTAATAATCTGCACTGCAATCCCTACAACACATTATTTATTATGATTATATACTTCATTGACTGGAATGTCCATCTAGTTACATACATATGTGTATATGGGGGTATACATGTACACCATATAAAGTTACAAGTCTCGGTGTGCCTAAAGAAAACTTAAAGCAGATTGTCTAATAAGAAATGATTTGAACAGAAAAGACAGATGTGATTTTATTTGTAAGAGCATTCCCTCCTGACCTGCAGAAGGTAACACCGGGTAAGGTTGAAAATTAAAGTTTCTAATTCAATGTTTAGGCTTTGAGACTTGACAAATTGATATGATGTGTATGTGTACGTAGGTAGCGTCCCTGCTTCATTAATTTACAGATACCTCCTTAAAAACAAAGTAAGTGTATCATTAAAATTAAATAATGTATACGGTTAAATCTATAAAACTTACAAAAGTCATTCGCCTTCGCTTAAACCTAACAATTTAATAGTAATATAATATCTATAATATATAATAAAAATTACAATTTATGGAATTGAAAAATAAATTACCTAGGTACAATATTGTTTTAATCCTAAGAGCTACACCACGCACCTCTCACCAAATAAATGTTCAATAGAACACGCATCTCGCGCCCAGGCTAATGCATGTTTACACACCTAAGTACACATGGGTTGCAAGTTAAACGTATCCGTCGTTACCTCTATTGAGACGAGACATCCGTATCACAAACAGTCAAAATAAAATTTCATACATTAAAATTATTGTAATTCAAGCACATACAAAAATAACAGATCAATATTTTCTTCTATCGGATACACTTACAATATAGCAGGAAAATATAATATACTCATATTACATCATAATCATCGTTAAAACTACGCCAAATCAAGTGCGAGACCTTTTCTAACACCTTAATAGTCATATAAACAAGTTTATCTTAGCAGAGTGCAATTCAAATATTTACAAATTCACACACTTACTTGCCGATAAATTAACTAGCCGTACAAATCATTTTTATTGAAAATCAACTCTTGGATACGGGCTGAAGTATGGACAGTGTTGCAATATTACAATAAGCTTTGACATTTCACAGACACGACCGTCTCGTATACATCACAAATAGGTATATCATTTACACAAAATATTTTCTCATTTACTTGGTCAAACGTAAAAAAACAACATACAGATTAAATGCTAAAATAAATGAAGTTTTTCATTAATTAACATTCAATGATTATATGCTCGATACAAAGAAAAAAACTGTTTATGCTTTTTTCTGATTCTGTACTTTATCTTTCATTTTTACTATTAAACTGTTATTCAATTGGTTTCATCAAATGTGCCAAATAAAATATTTCGCGTATTCATAATGAATTTCTCTCTTTGAATATCGAAATGAAATAACTTCATATACACCATAGATAACAAACAACAATTTTATTCGATACATAGACGACATACACACAGAGACTAATAAATGCTGTTACAAAAAAATTTCATAGATCGACTTATTGCTTTACTCGACAAAATCACATGGCGGTAAAATATTTTTAGCTTCTGGGTAATTTGTTAAGAGCTTGCAACTCACTACAACAGACATCCTTACGTAAAATGGTATTGATGTGGTCACGCATGTGCATGTGTGCAAGTAGTTTGTTTGAATAGTTAGAGCATTACAAATGAAGATGCGTGGAGTTGTTGCTATTACGACAAATATTTAAGGCGGGATGTCACTGTTCCGGACGAGGTTTTTTACTGGGTGGAGCATCATCATCCTCCACACCTAATGAGTTCTCTTCTGAACTACCTTCTACAATATCGGGTGTCCTGAAACATAACCAAAAAAGGATAATCATTCACTTTAAACTTTATACCTAGTCTATTTCATAACCATAGAGAAAGAAAGCGTTTATCTGTACCTTTCTGTGGGAGGTAGAGGGCTAGCAGCTTTGTCCAGTGAATCCTCCGTGCAAGATGTAGTGGTGTCATCAACTGATTCCGGTAATTTACCTGAAAGTGAACATAAGAATATTATTTAATATTAAAATAAATTGGTTTGGAAACTGTCAGAACATCTTAGAGGTAGCATTCCTGTATGCATAAAAAGAAAAATCAAGTAGACATGGAGCAGAAACCTGGACCCTAAACAGCAAAATATTCATCAACTAAAAGTTCCACAGAGTCATGGAAACAGCGATGTTGGGCATTACATTATGCTAGACCAGTGTTCCACAAACTTTTTGTGTTCCAGGTACACCTACCAAATCAAGAAATTTCAGAGGTACACCCATGATTTTTTTACCCCCCCGAAACGCACCATCAATACCGGCACCTTTTTTCTGAATCGGTAGGCATGACGTATGGAAAAATTTCATAAGGAAGCTACTACCTACCATTGACAGCGTGCCTGATCTACACCAACTTTCGAAAAAGCGTGAAAACGTTAACATATTGGAATTCCTGTCTTGCGTTTTTTGTTGAGCTCATTTAAATTAGTGAATATGTCCGGCAGTTATCTACCTGCATTTTATACAAGTTTTACTACACATTCCTTGCTTTGGAACACAGGAGCCAAATCTTAACCATGAGCATCTAAAAACATTTGGGTCTCATTTTTTCGTGGCACACCAACCGATGACCACGGTACACCAGCGTGTCGCGGCAAACGCTTTGCGGAACACTGTGGTAGACCATATTCATATGAATGTCAAAATACAGCATACATTCTCAACACAGCAGTAGTTACTTTAAAATGAAGGTGGGCAGGACACGATGGACAGATATCAGAATTCCCCAGAAAAGGAAGAAGGGAAGACTACCAGCCTGAATAGGCCCTGGTCCAGCTGTGGAGTACAACAACGGGCTGATGATAATCAATAACATTACCAGAGTAGAGTCGGAGTTTGTATAAATATATGTAGAGTGCTTTTCAGATGTATACCAATTTAACAACCAAAACAAATTTCATATTACACAATTTATTTTTACAACAAACTTCAAAGTGGATAATGCATTCTAGTCACCATTAGTTAGATGTGGGGCTTCAAGGTTGCTCTCATCACTGGTCTCCGCCATAGCCACTCCTGATCCATTTGAACCATTAGCTCCTACGCCCAACAGCTCTGGTTGCAGTTCTGACATTATTACATGCGCCCATACCGCCATCTCCACCAGATGAGGCGACCATTTTGACGTGCTTTCTCCATTCTGTTCCTGTACACCATCAATTTGTTAGCACAACATATTCAAAATAATTTATCACCATTGCGCATTCAATATGGCTCATATGACACTTTTACCGAGTTTTGAGTTTATTGTACCAAAATATTTTTTTCTCCTCTACCATTTACAATACGAGACAAATTAATACTATTGATATTTTTACAAATAAAATTAGTCATAAACAATAGATGCCTTATAATAAGTACCCACAATATATTTCATGACCACACCAATGCATATGACCCATTTTGTTGACATAACATTTTCATTCTGGTTTTTATTTAAAATTTGTCATATTATGCAAAAATGTGTGTGTGAAACCATACACAACATGATTCATATGCTGTTTTTATTTTCAAAGTAAGTATGTGTTAATAATCTTACAGAATTCTATATAAATTAATTTTTATTAAATTAAAGCATACAATTATTATTTTTTTAACAATATGTTAAAATTTCAATATAAACACTATTTCTGTAATCTTGGATATGCATTTTCTTTTTTAAATGAATATGTGCTCAATCAAAGTGACTCTTTCACAGTAAGCTACTTGAAGTTTGTGTCGAAAAAGAGGAAGATGGTGGCACTGTGGCACTGGGGATCGAACCCATGACCTCCGCAGTACAAAAGCTGGCGGTGTAACTGTCAGGTTACCAACCACTTTAGTTGAATGCGTGTGTATGACCAAAATTGAATGTGCAACGTTACATTGATTTAAAACGAGGCGAGTGATACGTACTTTGTTTAGTCTATCACACGCGGTGCGTATATGGGAAACAAATTTGAGGTATTCTTTAGTGGTATAGTCTATTCCTTCCATCTCTGGTATTGCTTTGAGGCACTCGTCCGCCATGAAGGGGGCATTCTCTGGATCTGCAGCAGCTAGAAGCGCCGAGGCCGTTGTTGTGCCCACCCCCTTAAGGTTTGATAGAGCCGTTATGGCCTGTTCTATGTTGGGTAATTTCCTGAATGCCTTTTTAGTTTCGTGCATCACGGCTCTGGGCGTGTTAACTTTTATCAAATTTGATAACTGAGGGTAACATTTTCCTCTCTGAAAAACATGAGTATCTTTAGTTAAAAAGCATTGTTTAATCTGGTCGGGAAAATAAAACATAATATGTGGTATAACGAGAAATACAAATGTTATTCCACAGGACTCACCGTCTGTTTCCATTTCATCAACTGCACCAGTTCTTCGTGAACTAGATGTGCGTCCTTCCCTCTTGACTTTATTTTCATCGGCAACTCATTTTGATACCTACAAAAAATAAAAACAAAGGTTAAATCATCATAAGATCACGCTGTAAAATTTCATAATTGTAAGTACGCTAGCTACATAATGTTAATTTTAATTAAACTTTTTTTTCTTGATGGAGAGTAATCAAAATAATGAAGTTTTTATAAAAATTTTGTTGCACTTTCCACATTTTTATTTCTCCCTAATATGTTTCATAGGTACACTCCCGACATTAGCACAGGATATTTCGAAAATTACAAACATGTTAGGAAGAAATAAAAAAAAGGGTTAAGAAAATATAATAAAACAATTCTTCAAACACATTATTTTCAACTTTGTAATACTTAGACATTATAAATGTTTATAAATAAAACTAACTTTGCAGTATTAGAATAGGTTATATATTTTTTTCCGAAATATATTTTCGGACGACTTTGCGACCATCGTCAGCGGAGAGTTTATTAGACTAACTCTAATTTAGTCTAATAAATCTAATAAACTCTCCGCTGACGATGGTCGCATAGTCGACCGAAAATGTATTTCGGAAAAAAATATATAACCTATTGTAATACTGCAAAGTTAGTTTTATTTATAAACATTTATAATAAAACAATTTAACT
Source organism: Mystacides longicornis (assembly GCA_963576905.1). Lineage (NCBI taxonomy): Eukaryota > Metazoa > Arthropoda > Insecta > Trichoptera > Leptoceridae > Mystacides > Mystacides longicornis. The sequence continues at coordinate 11,085,254 of OY756425.1, read as the reverse complement.
TAATCATTGTGAAAAGTTTTAGTATAATCTTTTAATTACTGCATAGGGTAATGTACTTGAATCTCTGTGGAGAATTTGAAACCTAAATCCCACGTATATTACAAAAATTTGAGATCGAGACACACGGTTTTACTATTCTTTCATACCACGAATAAATCAACTATGACAATTTGTAAGACTAACAATACATAGTGTCTCATGGTTGTAGGTAGGTATATTAAGTGAGTGAGAGAGATTTGCAAAGAGTTGAAAAGAATAAAGAGCAAAATAAAAAGGAAAGTGTTGGGTGGTGGTGGGTGCAGGGGGTACCTGGTGTGTATATAAGGGGGGTAGGGGGTGGGGTGGGTACATGGGGCACCTACCCCCTCCATCCACCATGAGGTACAGCTCCTGGGGGAGATAATCAACAGGTGGCAACACCAACTCTATTTATTTGTGGCCACATCCAATCAGCCTCCACTACACAATCTGTATAATAAAATATGTCTACCAGCCAGCTGCCTGTTGCCCATTTCACATATTAAGCAACTTCAAGCATTAGATTACTTCTACCTCTCCATGATCATTTTTAGTTATTACAGTAATGTAGAAACATCAGTGATCTCTATAGCTGTTACCTACATGTATTTTGTCATACTACATGAATAACAAAACTCATTCTGAACGAAAAGAATATTTGCCTATACTGAAATTTTATAGTTAGGTATATGAAAAATCTTCAAATTCTGCGAGAGAATTGTTTAAAGAATTAACTCAATTTAATCAATGAGTTCTACAAATACTATACAATTCCTACATACATACATTTGGATTGGTATGGGATGAAATGTCAATCAAACAAATTAATGAGACTTCTATGCCTGTCCTCCTGTTTTTCAATATGTACTCAACAAATTTAGTGTTTACTCACATCATGACAACTCACTATATTATTATATTAAGTTTTTAGCCAATCCTACATAATAAAAATTTTCCTGTTATTAAATGAAAAATCATATTTTAAGTACCTACATCAATTAAAACATCTTCAGATAAATGTCCACCATCAAAACCCTTGTTAATCTGTATAATATATAAAAATGGAACTCTAGGAATTTTAACGAAATTTAAAGGAGGTAACCTAAGTGCTGTTTAAAATATATGGTTTAAAACCGATCCATCTGTCGGAATAACGATAGTTAAAAGGTAATGAATTTATCATTAACGTCTGTCGGGAAAGCTAGTACTTTATAGAATGGCTAAAGGTGTACACCAAGTCATGTCATAGTTGACTTGTGATTAGAAATAGAATAAGACATATTGACATAAAATTCGCTGTTTAAAGTCATTTGCTTTATCCATCGTATAAATATTTTAATTCAAAGTTTTAATGGATTTAGGACCATTTTATACTAGCGCAAACACCTTTCTTCATTCACATTCGCTATTTTAATCTAGTCTATATTATAGTGTTACAGGGAAAGAGTATATTATTATGGAGAATCCATTCTGAATGTTTCAAATCAAATAGACGAGTGGTAGGGAATAATATATAAAATAAATCCACTTCTTCTCATCTATAGTACCTATTGCAAGCCATGCTATTTATTGTGAGATCAGGCTATCAGCCAAGGTGGATATCTAATAGTATTGTGGGCCGACGTAGAAGTAAGTCTGCCAACTTGATTGGCCTATGTGGCATTATCATGTCAACAAATCTTTTCTAAGTTTTTAAAGAGGAGACTATGCGAAGGTGGTCTACATACAAAGGACAAAAAAGGTTGAGGAATGAGAAAAATGAAGGGCATACATTCAGACGACACATATCTATGATTGCGTTATCACAAACTGAAATCGTCATCACTGGTTACCCCAATTAATAAAATCGAGAAGTACTTAATAATAATCTTCCATATGTTTATGGATTTTTAATTACATGGGGACATACATACTAAAAAATATTGTAAATCCATTAATTCTTAATAAGACAATATAGGTAGGTATATAAAATTTAGGCTTTATTTCTAATTGAGTTCTACAGATTTTTCCTTACTTTAAATATTAAAAAAATTGTAATTAACCTATTTTTAATTTACTAAAATGTCATTGTACCAAATGTTCGAAAAATTACTAAAAAGTGTAGGTATATTTCTCCACTTGTACCACTCTCTATCCTAACTAAAATATTAAATGTCACACATAATAATATTTGATATGAATAATAATATGATTACCTATTACTGTTTTATATAATGTAATGAAAAATGTTAGTTTTAATTTAAAACGATCAACAAATTTGAGATATTCTACATATTTTTTTTTCTACAAAGGTCGAAACTACTTTAGTCGGCGCAACCGTTCAGGTTTACGTAAAAAATCAACATTTCAAAAGTAGGTATTAAGAAAGAAGAAATAAAAATCATATAGGTAATTTAAATTCTTAATTAAATTAATGTGCAAATAAATAGAAAACTTCTCAGAAGTTTAATAATACCTTGGAAATGTTTCGTGTGAATGTATGAGTAACGTTCACCTACATACTGGCGCGTCTGATTCGACCTTTCTGGGTATTCACGCTTGTTGTAATCACATATTTTTCAACTTTAATAAAGCAACATAATAATACCAAAGGTTCTTTAAATTAATATTGCTAATTAGGTGGATAAATAAAACACTACAATATTGTAAAGTTTATCCGACGGGAAGGGAACCATTTTGAACGGATGTAGGCTGATGTATAGTATACACATATACATTACGTACCGTTAAGAATTAAAATAAAGCTATCACAGGCGTATAACGGAGTTACGAAAACATTCACAATATTAAAAAACATGTTGTATAAAAGAAAAATCATTAGTTGATCGATTTTAGAATAAAAATACAAGAGATAATTGAAAAAGAGTGTCGTGACGCGTACAAGAGACTCCACCATTTTACAGAGACAAAGCGAATATCGGTACGGGAGAAATATTTAGAAACGATTTGTCAATTTGACGGAAGATTCCCACGTGACGGAGTACAATGTGTGGTGTACAGTAATGAGCGGCTCGCGGCTTGGAAGAGATGCAGCCCGCGAGGGAGGAAACCAAATCATTCTGCACAGACATTCATACGATGCAAGTTCATTGACATGACACGGCCGCTTTTAAATTGCAAATAATGTTACTTTACTCACCAGTTATCCAATTTTATTAACTCCTCCGGTTTCTTAGTTCTTGTTTCAGCTTTTAATTTTAACGCTCGAGGATATAACTTCAAAACCTGGTCAAATTGTTTCGCGTTTCCTTCAAGGAAAAACGTAGTCGTATCCCGCAAGGAAGCCATTGTGAACACTGTGTAGTTTACACGCGCGCCGTACTGTGCGCGACAGCAGCACCTGGTCAAGTGAGCTGTACGAAACCCCCACCAATGTATTCGGCAAATCGCCTATTGACATAACATTCTACGAGCGTTAAACATATTAAAAATACTACATCGGACTAAGCTATTGAAATAAAATAATTCCATTTTTATTATAATGACATTTAAATAAGGAAATGTTGTCCAGGTAACTAGGTAATGGCTTTACCTTTTTTAAAGTAATTCTACAAATATTTTTAACAAATAAATTGAATACTCTGTATTAGTGATTGAATCCCCAACTTTGACAATAGATACAGTATTAATTTAGTAGTAAATGTTTCATATCGCTTTGATTAAAAAGGCTAAATGATTTTGTTTCTAAGATAAATCTTGAAATTTTGTATTATTTACTTAATGAATAATGTTAACTGGACTCAACACGACTTCTGATTTCGCAAAATAGTATTAGGTATTTATGCACCGGAATGTGAATATATGAATATTTTTTTTTTCGTTTGTAAAACCTTTTACAAAGTTTTGTACAGGCTTTTCTGTATTTATATTTTTCACATTGTTCTGTTTGATAATTCTGAATACATAATAATATTATAATTTCTTATATTTTTTTTATGTAGGTAGTTACCTATAACCATATTTTACTGACTATTTAAATTACTACACAGTTTTCAGTTGCATGCAATGGTTTATTGTTAGTTTTGCTTTTTTGTAACAGGTATTTATGTTACATAATAAAATGACGCATAAGTGTTGGGACATTAATTTACTCCTTCCAAAACATTTTAAATTGATCTTATTATAATTATTATACAAAAAATCGTTGTTATTAAAGTTCAATTCAAATAATTTTCACAACAAAATATACGTGCAGTTTGTTGAAATATCGACGTTGACGCAGGGCGAATGTTGTACCGCGCATAAAATGTCTGCAGTCGTGCCGCGTTCCACCGCAACATCCATCGCGAGGGATGATCTTCCGGAGGCCCGCGGCACCCCCGGCTGAGGAAATCTATCCCTCCGAGGCAGCTCTTAAAGGAAAACAACATTGGACAAGTGTCACTTTGCTAAATGAGACGATAACACACGTGCACGCGTTTTCCGCGAACACTTTCGCGCGCTACAAGGGCGCCATCATGCGGCCATACGGTATACTAGGAAGCGGGTCATTTTCCATGAAGCTACACATCGGAGCGTACCTACTCCGCTATTACAATACAATACATGACGCAGCCTCTGATGAAAATAATAATACGGTGGGTTTGTTTAATTCTTGTTATCATCTTACTCCACTGCTCACTGATAGACACGGAATACATTACAATATTGGACACTGAATGTTTGTATTTCAGTGTACGCGTGAGTTTGCTCCCGTGCACGAGTGTCAATAGCCAGTATGCGCTCACCTATGGAGGCATTTGAGAAAGTTTAATCCGTTGTATAAGAAGTATTAAAAGTGTTTTTATTATCTTTTAATTTGTAAAGATGGGACACAATCAAACTAAGGATAGACCATCATCAATGATACATTATTATTAAATAAATTTTATAGGTACCTACGTTTTAACTGTTTTAAGCCAACTTTCAAAACAGTAGTAAAAGAGGGTTGTAAATAGGTACTTATCTTTATCACAACACAACATCTGATAGAAATAGGTTCCTCTATCTTTTCAGTGAATATGTGAGGGTTACATTAGTTCAGTACATCTAAAGCTTCTGTAACGAAAAAGTTGCTCGATACGACTTGATACGTATAGTGTGATAGTGATGAACTTGGCTACATAGAACACAAGATTGTAGAAGGAGAATTAATACATTTATAAGGCTTATTTTAATCTTCTTCAACTTATGACATCCAGAGATCGTAGCCTTATGATCCATTGTTCGTCAGTGCGTGTAGTAAACCCTAAAGTCCCTCTTTGAATGCGTACTTATACATGGGGCAGTCGTTTATCAGAGGATTGATCGTTTGTGTCATCCCACATGCGCATGCTGGTGAGTCCATCCATATCTGTACAGTAGGTTTGAAGTGCCGTATGGTCTTTATCACATCTTATTTGATTGATTTCACACAACATTTCTGTATTTTGTTTTATAGAGCCAGGCAGTTATTTTTTGGGACAGGGTTTCATACTGATGACAATAATAATGCGGTCCACAATTATTAATAGATGTCTCAATTTTTGTCTTCAATCAAGAAATCGACAATTGAAGCAGCTAAGCAATATGGATGTCGGAATTTCAGACGTCTTTTGGAGGCGGAATATTATTTATAGGTATACCTACATCAAGATGGATTAAACAAGAAAACAATCAATTCTCTCTTTTTTTACTCCACTTAGGGACATAATATAGGGGATAGGCAACAAGAGTTCTCCACTGCGCTGGATCTCGAGAGTAAAGAATAAAGATGCACAGCGTTCTCCTCGGCAAACTGTGAGTCGGCATCCTTAACGCATGTTCCAGCCATATATCCATCTCCTCTCCACATTTTTAGAGGTCATAGCCTGATGGACACATCGGCAAATTGGTGGAGTATAATATTAACGATGGACTGCACTTTTCTTAAACACCTTTGAGAAAGTAGAACATTTGAAAACCTCGAAGACAAAATAGGGTTGAATGGGTTGAATACTTACCTATATATTATCATGTGAACAGAGAATGGTACCCCAATTATGCGTAAAGTAAGAAATACCGTGTTCTCATCGAGTTCACAAGTAGTATACATACCCTCTTGCGTTCAGCTAAAATATCTACCAACATGCTGATCGATATTTTTATAGATTCAACAAGCCAATCTTCCACGACAGGGCTTTTAGCTTCGCAGGACCCGTCACCTGAAATGGACTTCCCGAAGATTGTATAGATAGGAACAATCAATCGCTGCATTCAGAAGCAAACTGAAGACACTGCTCTTCCCAAAGATTTTCCCGCGCTCCTTTGTGTTGGAGTACCTACACACCACTTAATGGCGCCAAATCTGTGGGTGGAAAAAGTCAGCACTGCACACATGAATGTGTTTGGATCGTCGTATATTTGGGAGAGAATGGAGAACATGACTCGGATGAAGATACATGCCGATTCATATGTTTGACACTGGCTTATGTGGTGTTACTTTTGTTTGCACAAAAATGTACATGTGGAAAAGTTACCTATATACGAACAGAAAAATATGGTGTCCACACGAATGCGTTGTTCAGCAGGATCTTTTCACCATATTTTTTTTCTTATTGACGAGAACTCATCACGAAAACACCATCATTATTTTACCCATTGAAAAATAATTCATTGTCCAATATTGTGCACGGGCCCGGTTTCGTCAAACTATTGAGCGCAGGTATCCTGAAACGGCTCTTCATAAAAAAGGAAAAATGAGTTCCATATATTTTTTTGTGCAAACCTTTTTTAACACTATAAAGATCCCATCGCTCATACATCTTTATGGTTATCAAAATTAAACAGTGACGGCTTTAAAAGTATATAAAAAATGCTCGGTTTTAGGGCGCAAATAATGTAACATCAGTATTAGATTGGGGAATGCAGGGTGGCTAAATGTGTGTATTGATCGCAGTGTTTTTGGCAGTGCCCGAGCGAAACACAGCCAAAAATCAAAATGGTATCTACGAGTTTCATATATATGTTATGAATTCACGTGAGTATACTTCTTATTCGCATTATATTAAAAATTCAACTCGAATTCTACCAATATTCACTCAAAATGGCGTTAAAAATCCGTTTAAAATTTGCGCAAAAATGATAAACCCAACTGCATTAAACATAATAATTAGCAGTACCTACCTATAAATTAGACATAATAATTAGCAGTAGGTAGGTAGCTATAAACCCAACTGCATTAGACATAATAATTAGCCGTAGATACCTATAAATTAGAAAAATCGTTGTTTTCATTTTTTCATTGATCGTATAAGCACCTTTTTACAAATCCTAAATTAAATTCGAGTTATGGAAAAAAATGACGAGGATCTAATAATAGGTAGGTATATTATCGCAAAGAAATACGAGAACCGATGTTTTATGTCCTTGATACAAGATGCGAAAGAAGTATTCTTCAAAATCCTTACTAATGCACTGGTAGACGATGGAATCCTTGAAAAAATATCATACTGCAGACATTTCTGAACCTACGAGTCATAATACTGTGAGGGGAATCCATGGGTTAACATTATCTACCAACACAAAGCATGCTAAAAGATCAAGTAAAAAGAATGAAGAATTTAAAATGACGTCGCCCCTGTACAAAAATGTTGCAGTGGTGTTGGTATGGTATCGGCGTTGGCACTAAAGAGACGCAGCGAACACTCGTCACTGCTGTGTGAAGCCTCTAACATTATTGTATGGCAGTATTGTGCGTTTGGGACGGATAGCAAACAAGACCCGCTGCCTGTCCCCTGTCGGCTACCCTTCTCAGAACTTCACTCACACACTGAAGGGAGCCAGAACCATACTTCCCAGTACCCAACCCAATGCCCATCCATCTGTATTATCCTATACAGGCGTTGGGTGTACACTGCTACCGTGTTATACGTTCTTTCACCGTTCCAGTTCTTTGAGCATGAATTAGGTACAAGTTCTTTTTACATAAATTCGTTTATTTATAAGATTATAATTATAATGATATTATTGGCTATTCGAATGATTAAAGCAAATCGTCCGGACATTATTGTACTGGTAGATCGAAGGATTATTATATAAATTACATATCTCGCGGATATCACTGTACCATATCATGAATATTTTGATAAAGATAGTGCAATAATACAAAGATTATCTTGATCTTGCTCATGAAACTAAAGAAATATTATGTCACATAATATGTATAACACATACATAATGTGCATGTAGCTCTAAGAGAACTTGGTGAAAAAATTAAAATTTTAACTATTTTTACTTTGGTGAGATAATTAAAGTATACTTACGAATATAGTGGCGAAAAGTTCTTTGTTTGAAATGATAATCAACTTCTTGATAAATTGCTTTGTTATTTGCTAATATCATATCCACAAGCGTACAACAACTCTCTCCCATTTTAAAACTGTCGATATTTTCATTAATTTTTACATCAATCAATCAATCAATTCTCCCTTTTCCACCCCACTCTAGGGCATAGGGAGGCAACAAGAGCTCTCCATTGCGCTCGATTTTTACATACAATTTTTTTTTAATCTTCTTCTCTGTCTGTTTTCTTCAGCTGTCCTTTATTGAAGCTCATGGGGTACCTGTCAGATTGATCTAAATGGCTGCTTCCGTTAGCATTTTTACGGTATCTAAATTGTTTGTTTGATATTCGGAGTCAAAAAGATATTAATTTGACAGTTGATTTCGTTGAACCCTGTCAGTGTGTTAGCCATTTTGTTGCATCTGACGTAGACCCCAGATTTGCCTTTACCAAAAAAGATTTGTTAAATCCACTCTATGGTAGAATCTTCCATACACAGTGTATACCCATCTAGCAAAATGTTTCTCGTCCAAACATCACGCATATCGAGGTACCACTGTAGTATGTAGTCCTCTATAAGGATTCATCTTGCTGTATAGTATTATACGGGGTACCAGCCCTTGGGAATGTGCATACTGCTATCTCTCTCTTTTTCATGACATGCCATTATTCTCTGTCTCGTTTCTTACCAACTGGAACTCGAATCCATGGTAGGTATTATAATATTCTGTTATTTTGAATAGGTGAATGTTACCCTTGAAAATGTATGGAGTTTTATAGGGGGATTATTTTGAGATAGACTGACTCGAATATACATTCGAACAAATTTTGAAATCATTTGAAATTATTCGAAAATGGAATTGTGAGGTTTATTTAAAATTTTAATTGTAGCTAAATCGGTATCATCATATTGTTTTATTTAAGTACATTAAATAGTCGTAGTGATAATGATTTCAAAAACCTAATTTTGGGAAAAGTTATGAGGCAAAATGTATCTTGAAAGGTACTCAAAGAGGTCTATCATCAGAATTTCACCCCCACACATCTCTAAACCTAATAGCAACATTTGGTTTATTACTGATAGGTATATTGTTTTTTTTTCCAAATTTTCTTTTTACCATTGAATGAGAATCATAAGGGCCATAGTGTCGATATGATCGAATCTCGATTCGATTTTTTATGTCTACGTGCAAGATATTATATTGGCAGCGCAAGCTGTTTTCTGGATGGGATGGACAAATTAGTACAGACTTCTACTCTTTCCTATCCAGACAAACCTCTTTCGTTTAATTAAAAACCATAATGTTCCGCATACATTTATATCCTATTCCATATATACTCTTGACTTGGCCCTCCGATGTGATCTCGGCAACGTCATTCCAGGTGGGCAATGTCTCCGTGCCCATTCCGTGCATTCTTTCAGATTTATTAATCCTTATTGTCATGCATTCTCTCTTTATATTCATTCTTTCAATATTCAATTTCATTCACTCCATATTCTATTCGATTATTATCATTCCTCTCTTTATCAATCACTCCTAATATCCTGCGTAAATCAGAAATACTTCCATCTTTTAGGTGGTCATCCTGGAAGCCTGTCATCAGATTGTGGATTTGGAATGCCATCTCTAGCTGCTTTTATACAGATCTTGTGTCCGCCACCCTGGACACGTGCTCATTCCAGAACCTTATTCTTCTCTGCCTTCCCCATCTGACAATGTCTTGAACTTCGCATATCTTTTGGATTTCCGTATTCCGTAATCTGTCACGAAAGGTTTTGCCATCAGAGATATATCTGCGAGTAGGTATACTTTCGTATTTCGCTGGTGCGAAAAAAACTTGGTTCTGACAGTGTCTGCTCCGCGGACTCAATGCCATATGTCATGATTTAATAAATATTCTTTTTAAAATAGTCCCATAGAATATTTACTATAAAAAAATAAATAATAAAAACATTTAGGAGAGCTTATCAGTTTAAATTTAGGATTTCTGTTGTCTATGGCCAGGCTAGCTTCGTTCTTTCATAAAATAATACAGTTTGAAAATTTAAATGTTCGCATTTTTGAAGTTTTGAAAATCTATGGAAAACAAGATGTAAATAAAAACATGTCCCATGAATTATTTGGAATAAAAGCAGGTTAGTTATTTCTTAAAATGCTGTTTTTCTTTTAAATTTTGCATTTTATTCATCTTTTATTGCTTAATTTACTAATAGATTCTTTAATGAATTATCCCTCCTGTCATCGAAAGGATATTTATTTTGTAATATTGTTATCAGCGTAAAAATACGTGTTAAAATAAGTATAACACTAGCACGAAATGTCCCAAAATATTCATGAATAATAGCGCCAATTATGATGTTGTTATCAAATTATAAATCCGTCTTTTTAGTTGCGTCAAAAAATGCAGATCATTACAGAAGTAGCTTTGATAAGGATTCCAATTCAAATCCTGAAAGTTACAGAAGTGATTCCTCCTCAACCCTCACTAATATAGACGTAAGTCCTTCATCTTTGTTTTAAAAAAAAACAGTCAAAAATCCTGAAAAGCTGTAAATTCATTATTCTGGTCGCTTTATTTAAACTTCAACGGCCTTTAATTTGTATGCTTTTTGATTATTTTTCAAAATTTGTAGACACAATCGGAGATTATTGGAATAGCTGCAAGAAATTCAGAATGTGATAAAGACAGAAATTCTCTGCAAGACCGACCAAATGGTATTGTAATCGTTTTTTTTTTAAGATAGAAAGTTACAGTATCGTGTCCGGTTTAAAAACACATTTTTGTGATATTTTAGCAAAAAAAATTTACACCGTTAGAAGCACAAAAGCCAGTCGGGCTAGGGAAGAACTCAACCGCAAAAAAGAGGCCCAGCTACGTGAAGCTAACAATAAAGATGGTGCGTCCCCGCCACTTCCGAAACCTCGATTATGCGTAAGCCCATTATTTTTGCTTCTTTTTTGTTAGGCCGTAATCAGAAGGATTTCATAAACGTGAAATTCCTTTCAGAAAGTTCCATCAACGGCCCAGACGTCACTCGCTCCTTCTGAATGTAACCTTTCAAAGAATACAGTGTCTGGAACGTTCGTAAAAAATACGACACCCGTTGAGAAAAAATCATCACAAGAAATCAATAAACAAAGCGATGATTTATTGCTAAAAATGCCCGACATTTGTATCAAGAAGAAACCGCTTACATCTGTCAGGACAGAGTTCAAGGATCTCTCCAAACTGAGAAACAAAAGTAGTATGATCAAAAACCCGATCGAATACCTGGCCACCAAAGAAAAACTTCTAAATAAAGGTGGGAGCATCTTAAAACTTACTAATATTTCCCTGTTATAAAAGGATTTTGTTGAAGGATATTAGTTATTGTTATTTTAGGTGATACAGAAAAACCGGTAGCTAGTAAGCGGAGAAAGGATACAGTGCTCAGACCCAGGACTTCTTTAGCTCAACATAAACAAGTAAGACGGATATATTAGTCGAATAAATCGTATAACAATATAATCTCATTTTTTCTGGTAATAAGTCACAAGTAAAAGGCATTATCTTTATTTACTGTTTTAATTCAGGTGGCGAATAATGATAATAGTTCAGTACAAAATGCCAGTCCTATTAAAAATGTTTCTCCGAGAAGAGTGGTAAAAAGCAATGAACTGGATGATCACCTTTATAAGAATGTCGCCGGTAGAATTACAGAAATTCTTCCTGATAAATATCAAGTTGATTTTACTAGTTTGAAATCCTTGGGAGATGCCGAACACTTTCAACAAAGAAAACTGGATGTAAACTCGCGAGAAAATAGTGTTAATGATAATGTAGCAGTGAAGAAATCACCAAGAGAAAAATTTCCATCGTCGAAAAAGCAAAAAACCTCCAATCTACCAACGGAAACCGAGATAGTTAGTATACCACCGATAGATGTGATATGTCCGGTAAAACAATTCAATAAAGATAGTATTCCCAATGAAAAAGAGCTTGTAAGAAGCGGCTTGGAGCATTTGCTGGAATTCTCGACCATCGATTCAGTGGCTTCTCTAAAAGAAACATTGATTGCAAAAAATCTTAGTCATAAGAAATTGGAAACGCAGTGTCGGGACTTGACCGAAGAATTGCAAGGAACAAAGACCAAGTTGAAAATTGCCGAGACTGCGGTGAGTTAATCAAATGAAGTTTTTTTCTCTCTCGAAATTATACTGCGATTTTTGCAACGACTGTTTGTTATTTGTGAACAGCTGGAGCATTTGAAATCGCAGCAACAATCTCAACTATCGAATCTTTCGAAAAGAGTTTCCGAAGTAGATGAGCTGATGACAAGTGCGATTGCTGAACGAGAGATGTGGAAATCGAGGTAAATAATTGTCAAGAATTTTCCGGAGGTTTTAATTTTTACTTTATCTTTAAACCTCGTAAATCCTGCACATTATAATATTTTTTTGCCCTGGCATGCACATGCCCTAAATAGGAGCTCTTTCAGACTTCTATAATTTTAGTCATTATGGCTACTTTTCAATAATAATTAGACAATTTTTAGAGCGCCGTTTTGTGATCAAAAGACTACCTCAAGGGCGCTATGCTTGCTCTGTTTAAATTTTAGTTGTAAATACAAAATAATTTACGACAAAGGATAATCTGGATTTGACTTTTTGAATAAAAATGTCTTTAACTCCTTCTTAAATTCGTCTAATGTATCTATATAAGCTTCTAATGTTAACCGGAAGTGAGTTCCAGGCTTTCGGTCCAGAAACGCTGAAGGCTCTATTGAAGTATTTAGGTCTATTGGCGGTATTGGCTTCAGCTAATTTATTAGTATCTCGTGTTTGAGATCTAAGAGAGACATGTCTGTCATTGGGTAAGAACGGGATGCATAATTCAGACAAGTATGTAGGGGCCATATTGTGGAGTGCTTTGAAAACTAAGAGGCATAATATTTTGAACTCTACGCGTTCTGGACTCTTTAGCCAATGAAGATTGTGTAGAAGCAATGAAGGTGAGATATGGGAAAAACGATTTATTTTATGAATGAAACGAGCGGCAGCAATCAGGACAAGTTGCATCTTATGAAGTTGGTATTTTGGTAGATTCGCAAGTAACGCATTGCAATAATCTACCCGGGACACTATATAAATGCGTTTACCAAGGTTTTAAAGCGGGTTTCACAGAAATTTATACTTAAGTTAAATGGATGATCAAGTTTGTATAAATTTTCTATCACGTTATTTTTAAAAATACTTCAAAAGTACTTAGTAAGTTTAAAGGATTTTGGTGATTCTACACCAAACAAAAATCTCTTTTCCGTTGTCAGTAATGTAATTGTATTGGTTTAAAATTTCAGAGCTGTTGAGCTGGGAAAGCAATTGAAAAATCAATCCCTCTCGGCAGAAAAATCCCAAGGTATGCGACTATTTTCTTTTTCCATATTTTCCCGTGAGCACAATTTATTTTTTTGTAGTTGTATTGGTATAAATAATATTTTTTTCTTGTGCAGAGAAAAAGAAAAACAGTAAAAGGACGGTCGGTCAAGAAAAGAATTCGGACGTGCTGCACATACACGAGGACACATTCCGGAGTGGCTGCAACGGCAAGAAGCACAAGACCATCAAGATCCTGAAGACGGTGAAGAAGCTGCATCTGACTCCGGAGATGTACGAGAAGATGTGTTACGTGAGGAATGAGGAGTGAATCTCCTCAAGACTCGCCAATTCTTTTACGCGTTTTTTTTTTATAATTACGAATGTACTCCTCATTTACATTATTCAACTCTATATTTGTATGATTTATTTTATACTGATGTTAATAAATTTTAACTCAATGACTTTTTTTCTCTTCTAATTCAGATGGAGTGATTTGAGAATGTATGATTTTAATTCTTCCTCTTGACTTTGATTTTACATCCAGGGATCGAAGCCATTGGATCCCATCATCCGTCAGTTCGTATGCTAGTCCTGAAGTCCTTTTTTGAATGCTAACATGAAAAACTAAGAGAAAAGAAACCGACCTCGGTAGCCTAGTTGCACTGGCGTGGACTTCAGATCCGAGGTCCCGGGTTCGATTCCCGGTCGGGTCAGAGTTTTTCTACGTTTTTTTTTTCACTTGAAATTTCTACCCGGGGTTGGCCTGTCTCAGATTGGACGGGACCGGTTGACTGGAAAAAATTGCCTCAGACAATAAGTTCCGCCGGCTATACCGACACCTTTGTATAGAAAAGTGTTATTATTATTATTTCAAATCATTTATTCATTAAATCACAATATATCATATGAAGTATACATCATTGTAAAAAAAAATTAATAAAAATAAATTAAAATTGAATACAATGCTATATACTAAATATAAAAATATCGGTATTATCTCTCATGATACATCACGATGTAATGTAATCATGAGAGATCTTCGAACTACAGAGAAAGGAACCTTCTTAACATCCTACATGAGGACAACAGAACTGCCTTTTGGATGGCATATCTGAGACCACAACAGATGCCAAGTTTCCCTAGATTGTCTTTAAGAGACTTAGGAATAACTCCATTCGTCGATATCACTATAGGTATTATGTGGGTGGTTGGTGTATGCTACATATCCTTGATTTCGTGAGCAAGATCAAGATATTTAATTATCTTATCCTGCTCGGCTTTTTTCAAATTTTCGTCATACGGTATAGTGATATCCACGAGATACGTTATCCCGTTCCTACGATCAACCAATACAATGTCCGGACGATTTGCGTTAATCGTTGGTATATCCCAATACAACTTTGTATTACTGTTTTGCATTACCGAAATTGGGGTGTACCTATAATAAGGTACTTCAAGATCGAGCAAACCATATTTCAAGGCAAGTTTTTGATGAACTATTTTAGCCACATCGTTATGTCTGTGCATGCAGATACTCAGAACCACACAGGAGAGAACACCCAGACAAAATATGTCTGAGTGTTTCTCCTGTTTGGCCACATGCACGACATTTATCAATTATATCAGGTGTTTTAATAATATATTTTTTATAATTATTAGTGACGATGATCTGGTCTTGTATTGCACAGACAAAACCTTCTGTTTCGCTAAATAGTTCACCAAACCTCAACCATCCAGTCGAATCTTCAAGACTTACATGTGATGAATTTAAAGTTTCGAAGAATCGACCGTGGAGAGACTTGCCTTTCCATATATCAACCCGATCTTGTACCCCAATTATCGGTGGTGAAACAGGATTTGATACATTTAAGGGCGTGTACTTCAAATCACACGCAATGAGGTCTTCATAACCCAATTTATTCCTTGATGAGATAAAGTAAGATTGGAGGAGGTTTATCTCTTTGTTATTCATGTTTTTGATGTTTAACATGCCTCTACCACCAATCTTCCTTGGTAAATATAATCTCATCAAGGAACATCTTGGATGATGCATCCTATATTGTGTGAACAAACTACGTACCTTTAAATCCATCTTGTCTAATTCCGTTTGGTTCCACTTAATGATTCCAAAAGAATACAAAATTTTCGGTACAACCCATGAATTAATGGCCATAATTTTATTTCTCCCGGAGAGAAAACTTTTCAAAACTTTTTTTAATCGTTTAATAAATTCATTTTTAATGTTATTTTTAATAATTTTGTGGTCAAAAACTAGATTTTGTTGAAAGCCAAGATATTTGTAATTTTGATTATCTAAAAGAGGAATGTTTGTAACAGATGAAGAACTATTTTGATGATTGTTTCGGATTATTCCTTTTTGAACATTAATTTTTGCACATTTTTCTAAGCCAAATTCCATTTTTATATCATCACTAAATTTTTTTGTAATTTTGATTAATTTTTCTAATTCAACTAAACTTTTACCAAATAATTTTAAATCGTCCATATAAAGTAAATGACTAAATTTAATACCAGACCTTTTTAATTCATAACCACAATTTGAGGATTCCAATAATTTACTCAGTGGATTTAGAGCTAAGCAGAACCAAAGCGGACTTAGACTATCTCCTTGAAAAATACCTCTATTGATATGGATTGAATCGGTAATATATTTTCCAGAAGGTTGAGAAACAGATATTTTTGTTCTCCATTTTGACATCAAAAATTTTAGAAATTCTACGAGTTTGTTGTTAATTTTATATATTTCCAAAACTTTTATTAGCCAAGAATGTGGGACTGAATCATATGCTTTTTTGTAATCAATCCATGCCATAGAGATATTTTTCTTTTTGTGTTTCACCTGCTCACAAATAATACTGTCTATTAAGAGCAATTCCTTTGTCCCACGAGATCCCATTTTACATCCATTTTGTCTGACAGATAAAATATCATTTTCAATTAAGTATGAATGAATTTTGTTTGAAATTATAGATGTCAAAAGTTTATAAATTGTTGGTAGGCATGTAATTGGTCTAAAGTTATTTGGAGTTGAAGCATTATTGATTTTTGGGATCACGTGGGTTAATCCTTCT
Organism: Mystacides longicornis; assembly: GCA_963576905.1. Taxonomy (NCBI): domain Eukaryota; kingdom Metazoa; phylum Arthropoda; class Insecta; order Trichoptera; family Leptoceridae; genus Mystacides; species Mystacides longicornis. The sequence continues at coordinate 11,068,506 of OY756425.1, read as the reverse complement.
GTTAAGAATTCTGGAAAGTTCAAATTTTCAATTGCAGATTGAAACTGTCTTGCCAATATTATAATGTGAATTTGTAAATTTTTTTAATCCAAAAGTTTTGTAGCCCATCTTTTCCCGGAGATTTCCAATTTTGTATTTTTTTTAATGCAGTTTTAATGTCAATCAAATTTATACTAAAATTTTGCATTTCTGGATGTTCAGAATTAATTTCTTCTAACCAATCACTATTAGTATTATGGAATATAGAATTCGACCAAAGATTTTTCCAAAAAGTTTCCATATCATCTTTATTAGGTAAATTATTCGTTTTGAAATTTGAATTTTCCAGATTGGTAAAACATTTTTTTTGATTAAAGGAGAAGAGATGGTTCTGTTTTTTCCTTTGAACCCTTTCTTTAAATCTTCTTATCCGTTTAGCTAACGCCAAGACTCGTTGTTTAAAAAAGTCAATTTTTTCTATTATTTTTAAATTAAAGTTATCAATTGAATATATATTTTCGATATCAAAAATTTTCTCAACAAACAATTTTAATCTTGGTCTATGGTTTCCAGAATTAAATGATGTAAGTTTTCCAATTATTGAGCGAAATTTAGTTATTCTATTTTCTATTCTTTTTTGCCAACGGGGGGTACTTGAATGGTCAATGATGTTTTGATTTCGACTTCGATTAAATTTAATATTAGCCATATTTATGCAAGTAGCCGCTGCACAATAAAGAATAGAATGAACGTCTTGTAAATTTTGACAGGAGTTTAAATCATCTAAAATAATATTATTAACACGACAAATAATTTTTTCAATAATTGGAAAACTTTTGAATTTCGGCAATAAAGGTCGAAGAAAGGGTTCTTGATTACGAAACAACAAAAGCATCTCTTCATATTTGCTCTTAATAGAGTCATAATCAGGGATATTGAAATATTCAAAGTTCTCGTTTGAAGCATCATTAGAATTTATAATATTTATATTATGAATGTCATCAGAGCTTGTGTTGTGATGATTAAGTTGTGAATTTATGTCCAAAATTGTGTTATGATGATTCATCGGAGAACTTAAATATTCCGATCTAAGAACGTCTAGTTCAGATTCCGATAATAATTTGTTTCTAATTATTACCCGAACCTGATCGGACAATCTTTGGGTACTAACATTTATCGTGGGCTCCAGAAGAAGCCATTCCTCGGACAGCCTTTGTCTGTAGCCAGTCAAGAAACTGCCCCCCTCTGTAGCTCGGTTGTACGCCCGGATGACATTTTTATTCATTTCTCTCGTCCATCTCATCCTGCGGCGTACTTGACCACCTTATTATTATTATTATTATAGAAACTCAAATGTTCAATTGTTTGGCCGAAGGTGCTTGGTGGTATTTATTCATTGTATTAGAAATGAAAAACGAGTCTAAATTTTGTAATACCACGTTTTATTTTAATTACCATTAACCGGTTTTCGAAAGCGACTGCTTTCTTCCTCAGATGGAGTTAGACTTGAGTCTAACTCCAGCTGAGTTACACTCAAGTCTAACTCCATCTGAGGAAGAAAACCGGTTAATGGTAATTAAAATAAAACGTGGTATTACAAAATTTAGACTCGTTTTTCATTTCTAATTATAGAAACTCGTTTATCAGATGGCTGATTGTTTATGTCGTCCCACATGCGCATGCTGGTGAGTCTATCCATTCCCTTTTGTGTATAGGTATGGCCTAGGTACATCACATTTTATTCGGTTAACTCTCTTCCATATCTTTCTGGGTTGTGCAGTCAGGCAATTTTTTCCGGGTCAGTTACTACTTACTTATAGCCTCTGGTTCGATCCTTTCTGACGATACGGTCCATAGTCGGTGTTTCCATTTGTCTTCAATCAAGTAATCGCTACTTGTAGCGGTATGGAGCTTTCCAGTACGATTTATGGATCCATCATCACTAGACTGTTTATTGAAAAGAGAAAAAAAAAACTTTCATTTATTATTATGTCATTACAACTATAAAATGAAGGAAGAGATTACATTAACAAAATCTTGCATACTTTGGTCAACTAAAGTTTGAAAACTCAATCAATGAACGCTCATTTCCCCCAAGATTTACAGTATGTACATAATGCAACAATGTACTTCTAAGCACGTGGGTAGGTACTCACGCACAAATAAACAACATGTTTTCGCGAAACATAAACAATAATATTATGATTGGTAAGTACCTGCCTGCACTCACAAATTATTATTATTATTACAAGTTGGTACCCGTGCCTTACTATCATAAAATGCATAGAAGATAAGTACATAGGTACATAATATTACAATGATGGCGGTCCTCCGAACTTTTGAAGGAGGAATTTTCGCGCGTATTTGTTTGTACATAGACAATAATCACGTCTCGCTTTGCACAAAGTTTCAAAATTATAGGTAGGCACATACCTACTTCATGCAAAGTGAGGCGCATTGTTGTAAAATACTTCAGTGTCAGTAATAAAATATTTTATTTATCTATCGCATTATTATTTGTAATAAAAATATGCAATTCTGAAACCGATATTATTTCGTTCGTTTTTATTATAAAGAAAAAAAAATACCCAAGCAGAAAATAATGTGGGTAAAATTGATAATATTAATAATATTACGGAGCAAGTCTGTTCAACAAAACTTTGTTCCACTACGGTTCTCATAAATCAATAAAGTCTACTGTCCGTTGAATATTTTCAAAAAGTGTAATGTAAAAAGAGTCTCGTCAAATTGGTACAACGCGTATTTCTCAGACTTTTTTATAAAGCGCCTTGATTTTATAGTCTCATCAAACATTTTTTTTCATATTCAGAAAGGTTGCTCAGTCGAGTTGCGGTCTACCGCACGTCGCGTTGGCAGGAAACGAACCGGATTATTGCGAGGGGAATTTTATGTTGAAATGGACACCACTTTGTAAAAAGGCATTTTTATTCGTATAGTATAAAATGGTTTGTTATAAAGTGTCTTTTATTTTTTTATTCTTTCTTTGCTTTTACTTGCTAAACTTTCTAAAATGCGGATAGAATAATGACTAGCGACATGTTGGTAGCTGTAAATGTACATAGAATATAAACCTATGTAATTTTCTCGTCGACGAACATGATAACGTCCAAGTGTTGAATTTGTAGCTCACGGCTTTTGAATTCACGGCGTCACATTGGATATGAACACAATAAAACTTCATGGAAAATTACGAGGTTTTGAAAGTTTATCTTTAGAATAAAATTGACGAAAACAATAATTATTGAGAAATAAATAATCATCACATTGAATTTTATTTAGATTTATTTATAACAGCACGCATAGAGACAAAAAACTTCATGAAAAATGCATTCCAGCACAATATTATTATGGCACAATCATTCAATATCCACAGAGAAAATATGTAATTTTTGAATATAGAACTGATTTAAAAATCTGTCATGTTTGATACTTGATAAGCACGGACAGTGATATCAAAATTATCAAAGTTGAACGGCAGAAAACTGATAAGTACCTACCTACCTGGGCCATATTATTATTGTTATTTTTTAATATTTTACTAACATTATTCTAACAAAATAATGTTGTAAATTTACTTGCGTATATTGAACATGTTATTGAGTCTGACACAATTAGACCAATTTATGCAAATTCTGTAGTGATGTGGTGATAATTTCTTTTGTTTACTTCGAGAGGCGGTGGTAAATCATTTAGGTTGACAGCAACCTGTTGCAGCCTACTCCTGTGTTATATTTAGGTACCTACTCGAATAGTGACACATTTTTACGGCAAGCTTCGTGCAACTTTGTATTGTTATGGTCTTTGCCAGAACAACCGTTTTCGGTATTCACGTGCTGGTTGTCAACAAGAGATGTGCAAAAGGGTGTACGGCCTGTACGGCACTTTTAATCTCAAGATTATTTCTCCATAAAGATATAGGTTTTTTTTGGTTTTTTTTTATATAGGTATAGTACCTATATAGTTTTTGAAATGTGTTGTATTTTTACATTGATTATTCAGCAATATTGAATTTAGTTGAAGTGGTTGTTTTGTTTGGCAGATTTCAACCAAATGGTTGATAGTCTGCTGTCTTGCTGGTCTAGTTTGCAAGCATCTCTTGTGCGGAGGTTCAAAACAGTCCATGGAATCTGCTTGTCGGAAAATGATGGTTGCACGCATGCATGGTATAATTCTATACTCACATAATAATATGAACTTATGAGAAAATTGCCAAGACGGACGGATGAAGATTATGCTAATGCCTCCTTATTATAGGCGTGCCTACACGATGTTTTACAAACTTTTGAGATACCTATATGTTTTAAAAAAAAAATACAGTGACCAACAAAATAGAAATAAATACGTACCTATGTGCCATCAGATATTGGCGATCTTTCAAAATGCACATCAGAAGGTACTAGGTAGGTATATCTAATACAAACTTTCATCATCAAAAATGCAAACTTTGATCAAAAAATAAGAGAAAACCACAATGCTGGATAAGCAAGTGTATTTGAAAATTTGAGGCAACTTATTCGATCAAGAATAATGTGGATCTATTACCTTTTCAAAATGTCAGGTCAAAAGTATAATATAAATGGAAGACATCTAAGATAGGTAGTTGAACAATTTTTAATGATTGTCAAAGTGTCCTCCTGTCCAATGGCATAAGGGAATGATCTCCTGAAAGATTTCTCTGAATCAAGTGTCGACAGCGCCTTGAGAGAAAGCCCCCTCGTCCTGAATAATTTTGCTTCCGGTTCATTCACGAATGTTTCGGAGTCAGGAATGCTGCGTTCTTTCTACTCCTTCTATTTCTCCCTTCATGAATATGCCTTGTAGTTTTCAGCCCTCATTATGTGACCAAAGTATTGAAGTCTACCGGATTTTAATTCTTATAATTATTAGTCTTCTTGGTGATAAAGTCGGTCCAGGATATTTTACGATAGATCCGTTTTTCAAATGTTTACAGGCGATTTTTAACACTGCTATAGTGTAACAGTGCATGTGTGATATTTTCTTTTAAGAATGTGACTTCGTTTGCAAAAAAAAACGAAGGAAAAATTTTGGGATATAATATTGAATTATTAAGGACCCTCCACACTACTGAAGTATTCCAGGAAATATTATGTATATCCACAGCCAAGGGCAAGAGGGGGGATTTCATCATCAGAGAGGATCCAGTCTGTTGTTTATATGTAATAAAACCAAATGTCTGGTCGTCCACTCTGTTTACCCTTTTAGGGAAACGGCTTAAAATGCGAAATGTTATGCCTAGAATGATAGGCAACGCAGATTTCCGATATTCGAAGGTTTTTAAGAAAGTTTTTACCTAATTATTATGAGCTTCAAATGATGGTAGAAGTTTCGCTTTATCATCTCCATTTAGTTTTATTAGCTCCCGCAGGTACTGGAGTGTTTTTCTTCCCGCATCATAGGACGTATCCAGCAGGTTAACGATTTGGTTTAATCTGTTCTCTTGTTGGAATTTGGGACATAATTATTTTATTTATTTAAGACATTATGTTTTATATCGAGCCTTATTTTGAAGAACTTTCTTCTCTATGGGTGCTTTTAATCTAAATGTTCATATTATATACCACCGACCATTTGAGGCCAACCTAAGTAACTGAAACTAAGTATGATTAACAGACTGCGCTATCTGGCTTGGTCATTTCATTTGCACCGTATAGTTCCTAAAAAGGCGATGCTGTATTATTCCAGTTGACCCAATCGGTAGAATTAAGTGTCGGAAGACCAAACCATGACTGGGTGGCGTTGTCGTCTCTGTGATCACGGATCAGGATGGAAAAGCTTTTTAGAGCCGCTTAACAGCCTTATAAGTTGCTGTAGCGCTGAAGATTTTTATGACGTGCTAACACTGTGTCCTGATTCCTGATATTACATTATATATTTTGTTGGTAGCCTTGATTAGTTTGATCAATTTACGCGAATAACGGTTGTTATATACCTAGGTGATCAAATTGATCAGTCCCCGAAACTCCCTAAATTGAAATCAGAATACTGGCTCAAACCAACCCCCTTATGTACGATAGGTATAAAAGAGAAAATAATTTTCAGCATGTCGAATAATTTTGATCCATTAAAACAATGTATTCGTAGTTGGTCTATTTAAAATTCAAGATTTAACGAAACATTTTGCCAAAAGTCCAAGATAAAAGTTATCAGTGTGTCTATACGTTTTGTACATATATAGTTTAGGTACCTATGTATACAAATAGGTTTTGTTGAGGGGTCGATAGATCCAAGTTGCGATTGCAGACGTATAGAAAAAGTACGGCTCAATATCTGCAGATGACAGTTCTGTTGTTGTGATGGGAGATCGAGGAATTGGGGTGAGGTTGAGAAAGTCCATACTCGGAATGAGCTCTGAAGTCATCCAAGGATAAAAAAAGCTTTTGCTATATTTATTTTAGTTTATTTACAAAATAATAAGAATTGCATTCAGCATAAAAAAAATAAATATGATTCTTGTGATCAATATATTTTTAGTTTTTGGAGTCCACATAAATTTGAAGCAAATGCTTCACAAAATGTGAAAATTCACAAGAGTTTATTATTAATTTGAGCTCGATTGCTTTCATCACAGATTTTTGAGTATCTGAATATATTTTTAAATGACAACCTCATTTTTATTTAATTAGGTATTTGTTAATTAGAAAGTTAATTTTTCACTTTGAGAGAGATAAATTTTTATTAAAAAAGTTATATATATTTTATTTTTTTTTTTATTTTATTTACGCCACTGTCATTGCAAAAGTGCATAGAAATTGAAATTTACACACGTAAAAAGCTGACGGTATGGGATGTTTTTTTTGGTCAAGTGCTGGAGGGAGAATTACGCTTGAAGGTGTAGTGAAACAGAGTTTGCAGAAAGCAGGATGATAATAAAGTTTTGTAGAAGTGATCGGTCAGACCAGCAGCCCGATTCACGGAAAAGTTTAAGTCTAAGTTTAGTTCGAAGTTCGAACGAAGTTCGATTCAAACCCTCCGTGAATAGGGCTGCTGGTAATAATAATTATTGTAGGCGGCGACTATCTACAGTCTATGTACCTATTCACGGAGGGTTTGAATCGAACTTCGTTCGAACTTCGAACTAAACTTAGACTTAAACTTTTCCGTGAATCGGGCTGCTGATAGGTTAGGTACTTAAACCTTCCACATCAGAAACAGAGGACGGACGTAAACTCGTATTATGATTCAATTGAAATTCATACACAATAATGGAGGGTAATATAAATAAGAATTAGTTAGATCATGATTGATTTAACCCTTTGAGGACTAAGGGAAGCATGCTTCCCAAAACTATTTACTTATTTTTTCGTTTTTAGGATTTTATTTAATTTATTATATAACATAAAACAAGTTATGGAAGGTTGAATTAATCGTTATTTATTAAAACCGGCAATAAAATATCACTAAATGTGTCAAAATATTTACTTTGAAAAAGTAAAATTTCATGTGAAAAAACTTCGAATTCTGCGATATTTTGGGAGTAGGTAACTATATGCTGTGTTGTTCATGTATTTTTTCATCATTTTATAAGTATGCTACTTAAAGCTTGTGCCGTGAAAGAGGAAGATGGTCGGCATCGAACCCACGACCTCCGAGCAAAACCGTACGAAAGCCGGCCTCGTAACCGCTAGTCTATACCAACCATTTTAAGTTAGGTTGCGAAAAAAGTGTTCTTAAAAAAAAACATTTCTTTCGTAAAATAATACCGGATTCAAAACAGACCTATTATAGGTGAAACTATTTTTATTCTTAGCGGCCATAATTTAAATGTCATAATGACATCTTATTAAGAGTGAAATTGGATTGGAATCGAGATGTAAATGTACCTACAGTAGGGCAACAGGAGGCCATGTCGAAATATTAACGACAGCTCCAACGTTAACAATTTGTTGTTATTTCCATAGAGATAACGTAAAAACTGTTGATCAACGTGCGTTAAACAATGTTGTTCCAAATTCCGAGTCAAAAAAATAATTCTGACAGTTATTCAAAATTAACGTTAAACGTTACCTCGAAATCTATAGAAACATTACGACGCTGCTGTTATATCGAAGACGAAACACATTTTTTTTTAGTTTGGAAACCATTTTCAATTTGGTTAACGTTAACGCTTGGAACGTTAACAGTTTTCACGTTTAACGTTATTTTTATTTTATTTATTTATTTAAAGCCAATGATACACTTCAGATAATACATATGAGTACAAGCAATATATAAAAGACAAAAATATAAGTAATGCATTACCCTATTTAAAAGTGTACACATATTTCACAAGTTGTAATATTTTAAGCCCTTTAAGGTTGTCATCTATAATAAGACATAATTTATAGAAATAAAAACAAAGTAGTAGCAATATAAAATCAAATAAAGTTGAAAAATAAAAGCATTACATATTCACAATCAATTAAATAAAGTTGAATAATTAAAAATTTAAAAAGTTTGAAAAAGCAAAGTATATATAGTAAGCCCAAAAAATATAGAAAAAATAGTGAATTCTAGTTTGAAAAAGTTTTCCCTCCCTGCTCCCTGAACTGAAAAGCTCGGCACAATATTATTAAGTATAATATAGGTATGTATGTATAGAATATTCGTGTTGTAAAACAATGACGAAACTGTAAAAGTCTCGCAGTAGTATGATTGTCAAACAGAATAGGTATTACATTGGTGTACTAATAACAGTGTCTGTTGACTCACTGGAGTCTTGGTTGTATGAACCAAGTATTTCCCATCCGTTTCACTCACATGCGAAGTATTCAATACTTACTCGTATTGTATGACGACGCACCTACACGGTCGCCAGCTCGTAGAGTATGACTCAGCTCTGTCCGCGATGACTGTTGATTCGTTCATATTTCAACCGAGTCGGCCTCTTTAGTTAATTTTGTATGAAACAATTGAATAGTAATGCCGGTCAATTTGGACATTACTCTTCACTTGGTTTGATTGTCATACCTAATATTATAATTCAAGTAATCTTTTGTATGAAAATATGAACACTTAATTGCGTTTTTTATAGGCGTGAAATGATCACATGTTTAGCCGAACTTTGAAACAGAAGAATAAGACCGCAGCCCGCAGGGACTTTACTTCAAAATTATTGAACTCAAATTATCTAACTTGATTAAAAAATGTTAAACTTGTATTAAAAAGTTGTTAAGTATCTAAACAAAACAAAAAACATCGATCTGTTGTCGTGACATCTGAAAGGTAGGAACACTTGGAGTGGGAAATAGAAGTTGTTTTTTATTTTCTACTTTCCTCTCAATTATTTCATATTTTATCACCGTTTCATTACACCCTGAGCTTATCACGGTGTTTTGAAACCAAATTTAACCAAAATCTGTTTATCCGTTATAGAATTTTGGCGAAAACACCACAGCCCACAGCTAATCACTAGGTCGGAGAAAAAAAAATTTCGTCTTTTATATGAAAACCATCAAAAGAATCATTTTTAAAATGTTTTATTAATACTTATTTGACTAAAGTTTTGATATGTTATTTTATTCGATGACGATTTGACAATCTTTTAAGCATGCCTTCGTTGCTGAACAAGTTTTGGAATCTACACTGAGAGAAAAGTAAGGGGTAAAAGCTCGTATTTCTTGAGTTCTTTCTCGTAAGAACTGTTTTTTTTGACTCAGAGTGAAGCATTGGTTTTTTCAATGCTCCGTCATTGAATTTTCATACTCGGTATTTTCCCGTACGGTTTACTGGACATTAGCACGTATTGGAGAGGAATTGATCTATGCAATGTCATTGAATTTTTAAATGATAGTTCATTGGAAAAAGCAATGCCGTCATTGATATATCTAAGTAAGAGACTTCATATTTTCTATTAACGTACGGGAAAAAATCAATGCCGTATACGTGGTATAAACCGTTACATCATAGAAAAATCTAAGTAAGGGCCTGTATATTTTCTAGTAGCGTACCTACGAGAAAAAACCAATGACGTACTTGGTACAACCCGTTACTTCATTGATATATCTAAGTAAAGTCCTTTATATTTTCTAGTATAGTACGAGGAAATACTAATGCCGTGCTTGGTACAACCCATTACTTCATTGATATACCTAAGGAAGAGACTTTTTATTTTCTAGTACATTACGAGGAAAACCAATGCTGTAATTGATTCAACCAGGTAGCAACCCCTTTCTTACCTATTACATCATTGCTATCTAAGCTCTCAATACCTACCTAGATCTAAAAATTCCACACATCCAGGTGATTGAGTTTGTCTTCTTCGTACTTGATACGTTTTCTCCCAGTTGATCAAAGCAAGACACGATGGATATTTTCCATTACCTACCAGCTCTTACCTAGTATCCTATTATTTGTACTGGCTTTACTCAAAACCAAAGAAATAATGGAATTTACAACAGAAATATATTTGACTTGCATAGGTTTTTGAAATTGTACGGATGTCCAGGAAAAAACTCCATGCTCCATCATTGAAAATACCAATGATATTGCGTTTTCATATAAACCATCTCCGTAATAGAAAGAAACAATTCCCGTACGGGATATTTTAAATTATTATATATTTTTTTTTTTTTTTTTTAAATGAATCTGTGCTCACTTAAAGTGAACACAAATACACTCCTTGACTCTTTCACAGTAAGCTACTGAAAGCTTGTGTCGTGAAAGAGGAAGATGGTCGGCACCTGGGATCGAACCACGACGTCCGCAGTACGAAAGCCGGCGTTGTAACCGCTGGGTCATCAACCACTTCGATAATTCGACAATTCGACATTTCGATAATTCGACTTCGATAATTCGACAAACAATTGAATCATTGTTTTATTCCAGTTGCATTAGTTTCATCAATGACATACAGCATTTACATTATTTCTATTCTTACTGGAAAAAACGTAAAACAAGTAAACTTGTTTCTTTCTATGAATTACTTGAATAATTCCCTGATCCGAGAATTTCGGAAATTCCATTCTTGGGAATGGAAATAAGCAGATAAGGTGAATTTATTATTTCAATGATAATGGTTTTTTTCATAAAAGTTTATGATTTTTTCTTGTATTCTGCGGTTTTTATAAAACCATTTACTGTACGTGCCTTCATCATGACAAAATTTCTCTCAGTGTATGATCTAAAAACCGCGACAAGAAGTTTTGGTAGATTTCTATTGATTTTATCCTGGCACTGTCTAAAAAAATTTGAAGAAACCGAAACAGTTGAAAATCAAAGGTTAAAGGTGGGCGGGGGCAGGGGCAGGAATGTTGGATGCATTCCCACCTCCCAGATAAACCCGGTTAATTTTTGCCGAGATGCTAAAAATGAGTGCCACGTGTTCGTGATCATAACGTTGATCATTTCCGGACATTTCTTGCTCTATAGTCTTATCAGTTATTGGCAGTAGATATCCGAATCAATGGTTCTGTCCATCAGTTGTAAAAGCTCGTACCTAATGCATAATGCCTTTTTAATTCCACCATACTCACACCATTTCCTTAATACGAGCCAACCCGACCTTTGCCACAGTCTGTGAAGTCTGACCGACCTTTGCCCACGATTTTTTCATTCCACGTTCTTATATATTGATCATACATAATCCACATTTCATCACCAGCTATCAATCTCTTAAAAAAGGTTAGTTTTCATTAAGTCTCAGCAAAGAATACAAAATGAGCAAACTGCTCACTATGTTTCTTTTAGTGAACTCGTGTGGCATCCAAATACCAAGAGTTTTTGTGTACCCAGCTTTTTTCATCAAAATCAGCCGCATACAACCAGTGCAGCCAAAAAAATTTAATACAAGTTTGTACCTACATACAATATACGAAAATACTTTTTCTCCGACTCAATATTATGATGATATGGCATAGTAAAAAGACATTCAAATTTGGAACAAAATGAAAATTTACAATTCCATAGACAACAAGATCGTACTTTGTTAACACATAGGCAATTTTCTCGAAAATCAAGAAAACTGTTTTATTATTTTATTAACTTCACTGTTCACTAAAGGTCTATGACGTGTAGGTACTAAAGAAACCTTGTTACAAAGAGCCAACTATATAGCAGTTTGCTGATGGCTGGTGGTACTGAGTGTATATAGTGAGTGGCCACCTTGTGTGTTTAGTAGCAGACCTGACAGAACGCGCACAGCCGTTGTCTGCCACCTGCTTTCCACCTGACAACACAATTCATTCGATCTCTTCTTTTGGGAACTCGAACCTTATAACAGGCCTTACTTGGCTAGAATTTTGAAGCTATTTTACAATGAAGAAAATATATAGCATTTAGATAAAACTGTCAAATGTCTAAAGCATTAGGTACCTAATTACTATTTTTTGTTGAAATATTTTTATGTATTTACACTTTTCTGTACGATTTTAAAATATAAAAATTTCAAGTTACAAACACAACATCAACATACAGAGGACGAGCTTACCGCATCAATGTTGTGGTCTCTAACAAACAACAATCCCAATTAATTAGGTATGTGTTATAAGGGTTTAAAATGGTTAGTAGTTATACATAAACATATTAAATGTTTCATTTAAACTTTGGTTGATACCAATCTTTCATTTTCTCTTTCTAATATTTGTCCTGAGATGCAATTATAGGAAAATAAAGATTGCATGGTTTTGCGCAATAGGTAGGTAGGTACTATTAGAAGCATAATGGGTTGTTTTCTTTACTCTTTTCGCCAACGGGGGCAGCACTGTCAAACAGGGTCTAATAGAAATCAGTGTTGCCAACGTGGGCGATTATCGCCATTTGGGCTACTCGGAATGACAAACGGCGACGAAAAAATCTAAAAGGCGACTGGTCGCCAATTGGGCTACTTCCCTTTTAGCGAATTTTCACACCTTTCCGGATACTAAATGACTTTTTTTTAGTGAACTTTCACCTCTCCGGATACCAAATTTTTTTTCGGAATGACCGTTTTTTTAGCCACTTTTCATCTTTCCAGATACCAAATTTTCAGTTGGGCTACTTTTTGTATGAAAATCGGCGATATTAGGCCAAGAGCCGTTGGCACACTGATAGAAATGTCAAATTTAGGTTTGGCTATGACAACGCTGTGACAATTGTATACAAAAGCGTGTAGGAATTGTTGTAATAACTTAACGTGCCATAGCCCTGTTCATTTTGAATATATTTATATAGGATATACGATATAACAAAACTGAGAAAACCAGAAAATTCAGCAAGTCACCAACTATACGCTTTCGAAAAGAATGAATGACATATGGAATGACATTTGATGTTAGAGTAACTGTTAGACCCTTATTAGGTGTGCTGCCATCTGGTGGGAATAGTCGGAATATCCCTAGAAAACATGCACCCCATTATTAATATCTCATTACTTTACCTTACCATTTATCGGATGTCCAACCCAAAGTCAAAACGAAGATCTAAAAATCTTACTCTGTAGGTTCTATGCTTTATTATGAAACAGTGGAGCTAGTGCGAATTTCATCGAAAGCTAATTGCATGCAAATAAGCGCTTATTAGCGCGCAATTAGTGTTCTTAAATCAAACGATCGAATCATTCGATCATTTTAGTATGAAAATTTTTCGATGAGCGTTTCGATATTCGATCATCGAAAACTTATGCTAGGGCTACAGGTATAGAATATAGGGTCATTAATTATTGATTGTCCTATAATTCAGTTGTATGGTCCCCGAAAGGGTTTCTTTTTAACTTTATCGCCTCTGGCACTGCAGACAATTTGATATATCTTCTCGTAGCAACAGTTATATGTAGGAAAGACTGATCGAGTATCGCATATTTCATAGATCTAATATATTTTCTGCAGACCCCAGTCATAGCAACGACTTTCAGACGAATAATGTAAGTGAATATTTCTCGGTTAGTTAGATTGGTTTTGTCATTATGTAGGTGCGAAAAATAATTCGTGTAGAATGTTTCAACGTATATGTGGAGCTACGCACGAACTTACCAATTACATATACATATAATGAAGAATATGATAGGGTCATGGGTTTATAGCCGCTATTTACAGTCATGAACATGGCTATTATTCGGAAGAGCTTCAGTTTTAAATGATAATTATTTAACCACTTTCCATCCTATTTTCCGAGAACATAAATATCAAGCAAACGGATTAACTTATCGTGTAAGTTTTCAAAATGAAATAAAATATAGTTTGATATTTCATAATAAATACTGTATGTTGAACAAGGGCGCGTAACTAGATTTTGTGAACCCCTGCTGGTCTTAATAAAAATGTCCTGTCTATATTTTTTGATCTGTTATAAAGTGAAGGGTGAAGGGTTCTATTCCTAAATCACGTCCAAAGCCAGTTTAATACATGAATAAAAACACCCCTTTTAGCAATACATATATGTTATATATCCTCATGTTATAATGTTATATAGGTACCTATATGTTACTATTCGTGAAATATTTTTAAACAATATAAATATTAGCATTTACATCAGGGGGGGGAGGGTCACGACATAGTAAAAAAGGTCATTCCCAAAATTTGGTGTCGAGAAACTAAACTTTTCCTAAAAAAGGTCATTCCCAAAATTTGCTATCTGGAAACTAAATTTTTCCTAATAAAGGTCATTCCCAAAATTTGCTATCTGGAAACTAATCTTTTCCTAAAAAAAAGGTCATTCCCAAAATTTGCGATCTGGAAACTAAACTTTTCCTAAAAAAGGTCATTCCCAAAATTTTCTATCTGGAAACTAAATTTTTCCTAATAAAGGTCATTCCCAAAATTTGCTATCTGGAAACTAATCTTTTCCTAAAAAAAAGGTCATTCCCAAAATTTGCGATCTGGAAACTAAACTTTTCCTAAAAAAGGTCATTCCCAAAATTTGCTATCTGGAAACTAAACTTTTCCTAAAAAAGGTCATTCCCAAAATTTGCTATCTGGAAACTAAACTTTTCCTAAAAAAGGTCATTCCCAAAATTTGCTATCTGGAAACTAAACTTTTCCTAAAAAAGGTCATTCCCAAAATTTGCTATCTGGAAACTAATCTTTTCCTAAAAAAAAGGTCATTCCCAAAATTTGCGATCTGGAAACTAAACTTTTCCTAAAAAAGGTCATTCCCAAAATTTGCGATCTGGAAACTAAACTTTTCCTAAAAAAGGTCATTCCCAAAATTTGCGATCTGGAAACTAAACTTTTCCTAAAAAAGGTCATTCCCAAAATTTGCTATCTGGAAACTAAACTTTTCCTAAAAAAGGTAATTTCCATGATCCAGGGGAGGGATAGCGAATCGATATCATCAACTTGATGTTTTTCGCACCACCCTAATGAATTATGCCCCTTTATATAAATTATAAGATAAAGAAGTTTGAAGGCATTATTACACTCAAATGGCCCAATTTTGAAACCTTTCAACTCCACTGATTTCTTCATTACTGTGTCTATGGTATTCTGCATATTCAGGACTTCAGAAAGTCTGGAAAATAATGATAGATGAATGATGATGAAAATAATGATGTTTAACATACAACTATAGAGTAGAATAGGCATAGACTTGACGCGCATGCACCTTTAAAAGATTGGCCTGTGCTCTTCTCCATTCTGCGAATGTGGAATGGATGAGGAGTCGGCTGAACATGTTTTGTTTGCCTGCCCCATAAGAAATTCCAACCATCTGGACTATTTTTTGTTCGTAGATGACATATTGTATCCAATAAACGGTTCCTGCTTGTTATCATTAAAATCTATAGCGATTCATCAAAAACTAAATGATATAATAAGAAGTAAATTAATTGTTTTATGATTTTTCTTTTTGGATGTAATGCCATGTAATAAAAAAATAACATAGAGCAGGAGATCTGCAAAAATAATTTGCAAATTCTTCAACGATATAAATTCTCAAAGGTGAATTATTTAAAAAAAAAAAAAAACGACATCCACAGAACAATCCAACATAGAGAACCCACGGCGCCATAATAATATTGTACTTTCTTGAATACGAAATGTGGTGGAAACATAAAAAAGTAATAATAATACTGAAACAGAATTGGTTCAATGTCAGAGGTCACACCGTGGGGATGTAAGGTAGGTCGAAAAAAAGGGAAATAGGTACCTACCCTGGAAAGCGGGGACTCCGGACCTACCTACCTACATCACGCTTGTAGTTATACATAGGGAATTCCCATTGAATTGATAATGTAGTAGGTGTCTATACTTATATATAGATACAGACGACATTTTGTATTATACTGTACTAGCTGCCCCGACAGACGTTGTCCTGTCCTAATTATAGGTAAATATTGAATTTATGAAGTGTTTTGAGTCAATTTTTATTTTGCCTAGCAGTTTTGTATGATGTATATCTTTGTGGATTTGCCCGCAACTACAACATAAAAATTGACATTGCTGAGCGGCTGGTGATAATAACACTGCCGGTAAAAACTATCATAGCGATGCACCCAGCGAGGTCCGTTTTGCATTGTGTTGTAGCGAATATACAAATAGTACCTACCTGCCTATACGTATGTATGTGGTTGTTGCTGTGTGGACGTATTGCGCTGTGTATACTCATACAATATTATACAGTGGTGTCTTGGGTGAATGAAATAATTTACTTAATTGTTCTGTTGTTGATGGGGATATAGTTGCATTAAAATAAGATTGTCTATTATTACTAGATGTAGGATAGTTTTTTTTAACTAACATTATCTTATTATGTTTAGTATACCCACACACAGGCTTAGCCTGGTGGGATCTTTGGTTTAATCATAAAATATGTTGTTTATATTATGCTATTTGTTGTACCAAAGTTTGTTAAAAATAAATAAATAAAATAAAAATAAAATAAAATTATTAGGCTTAGAAAAGCTGATATTGTTCGGAAGAGCACCGGGAATAAGACCTAGAGGTAGATGGCCGATGCGTTGGTTCGACTAAACAAAGTAGAACATAGCGCCATACAACTGGCTGCGAACAGATATGCCTGGAGAACAATAATGGTCCAGAGAGTCCACCGAGATGAGGACCAAGACCCTCAAGAATGAGGTTGACGACTGAGTGGGTTACACTTGAAACTCAATTCTATACATTTTATACTATGAATACTTGCATATAACTCCTTATTTATACCATTTTTTCTTAAAGCAATACCGGAAATGCATCAGAGTAATCTCTAAAAAGGAAAAAGAAACCTATTAAGCCACTATATTTACAACCAATCAGGGCAATGTCAATCGTATCAACTATCAAACCATTAAAAATTGTGTCAAATGCCTATTTAAATTAAAAAAATAGAAAACGTTTTATAGTCAAAAGCACTAAGAAGGTTGCCTCCATTAAGTTTTCATCATTTTCGCTCAACTTTCTCAATTTTGTTTTCTTTCATATTATGTACCTTCTCCTGACAAAAACAAACACGGTATAAAAATTAGTAGCGAAATTGGTCCAACCGTTCCCGCACAACGCCGTGACAATGGAAAATAGGGATTCATTTTTATATGTATAGATAGTACCCGGCATTTATATTATAGACAAGTGTGGAGTAGGTATTACAGTATACCTAATGTTGTGGTAAGTATTTATATAATGTACTATACATACTCGGAGAGATGTGTGTCTGGTTATAGCTGTCTGATTATGTAATATATTATGTAGGTTGGTGTATATAGATAGGTAGGTGCGAGTGGAGAAGGGGAGGGATCAGTCAGCTGATTCTTATCAGCTGTTTCCAACTATTTACTCCAGTGCGAGACCACGGATATCTGCGCCATGTTGAGGTAGGTGAGTATATAGGTAGGTACCTAATATCAACTCTCTGTTTATTATTTACAATATTGTTCCGTGCTGAATGGCGGCAGCTAGAACGCAACGACGTCATCTTCTCTCCATTCATGCAACTCCCACCCACCTATTATGTATTGTATTTATATATATGGCGTGGTATTGCCAGTGCAAATAAAGTACCTACCTATACTCATGTTCATTCATATTCGCTTTTTGATTGCTCCAAGCTGATCCATGCTGCAGTGTCGTCAAAGTACCTATACCTACCCGCCAAGTACCTACTCTATATATATAGGACCTGTCAAAAGTATGTTATTTATTTTAACACGGTTATTTTCAGATAAGATAATATTTGATTGTTTGTATTTTAATAAGTATCTATATTTAAATAAATAATAATATTATGTCACACTGCTATAATTTTTATCTCAACCCAATTTAGACCCAATCGAGTGATTATATTTATAAGAAAAAATACTTTAGTATGGTCAATTAATTTGTGTTGTTGTTAAATATGCAGTAAAGATGAAACCTCTTGTAGGATTTGTGTAAAAATTCTGTGGAATAATATAATATCGTAGGTAATGGATGAGAATATGTGGCATGGAAGTTATATTTTTATTAACAAAGCTGACTGTTTATAATATGTTGAGATGGTTTTGGCATATTGAATGAATGAATGCTCACAGAATATAACGGGAAAATTATTTATATTATAACTGAAAGGAAAAGAGTACCTAAGCAGGCATAATTGACTGAGAATGATGTAGATCGAACACATCGATTCCGTCCTCAAGGTAGGCCAGATCAGAAGTAAAAGAAATAGGGGAGGTTGTATTAGAAAAGGTATGGAGAAAATAATGGAGGTCTGTTCCCTCTGCCTGCCTCTTATGGGACAGCTTACCATGGTTAGCTGTCGCTACAACTACGGATTACTCGATCGAAGACAAATATAGACAATAAGTATGGACCGCATCGTCAATAAGGAACCAGAACCTCGTATAGCTGACCCGACAAAAGAACTGCCTGGATCAACGCAACCCAGAAATATATGGTGTAGAGTTAACCGAATAAGATGTGATGTAGGCAGGGTTGCCAGGTTTTTTTCAAAAATATACCGAACCAAAACAAAAAAAGGTCATTTTCAAAATTTGCTACCCGGAAAGTAGTAATTTCCCCTAAAAAAAAAAAAGGTCATTCTCGAAATTTGCTGTCCGGGAAGTTACAAATTCGCTAGGAAAAATGAATATTATTCCCGAAAGTAAAAATACCGAACACTCCATAGTTCGGTATTTTTTTCATACCGAACACCGAACATGGGGCAAAATTACCGAACGGTTCGGTAAAATACCAAACACCTGGCAACCCTGGATGTAGGCTGCACCGCTTCCAACTTACATAAATGGGGATGGATGGACTCACCAGCATGCGCATGTGGGATTACACAAACAATAGACCATCTGATTAACGAGTGCCCCATGTACGCATTTGAAGAAGGACTACAGGACTTGCATGCACGCACTAACGGATAACGCGATCCAATGGCTTCGGTCTCTGGAGGTCAGATTGTGAGCGACCATAAGAAGAAGAAGAAGTATTTTTTAAATATAAATTAATTCTAATTTTTTAAATTAAATGGCTAATTAATTGGCTTTTGATAGAAACTCGCAGTTTGTTGTTTGATAGTAAGGTGCGATTGACAGAATATGGATGGAAAATATATGGCTAAGAATACATGCATCAGTTGATATTAAATTGGTTAAAAGGTAATTAATAATTTATCAAAATACAAATTCGGACACAGGACAACGTCTGTTGGGAAAGCTAGTTGCTTAAAAATTTGGTTCTAACTGCTGATAATCTGAAAGATTTATGAACAAATAAGGCCTCGAGTTTGATTCTTGAGCGATTTAAAATTTTCTTATATTTTTTTTCACTTTTGTTTTGTTTTCTTTCTATCTCAATTTTCACTGCCTATATGTAAGCTACCGTGTCTGAGATCCATGTGAAATGCTTGAAAACAATATTTTTGTCGACTCTACCTCAGAAACGAATCGAAGTCTATATAGGTATCCATGTAGTAGGAAGCTAGTTTTTTTATAAATATGGAATAAGGCCTTGAGGCCGAAATCCAGTAGCAAATAGCTAGTATAATAATAAATAAAAATGTAGATGAGATTTATAATTATAAGCCTGTAGCCCTAGTACTTATAAGTTTTCGATGATCGAATATCGAAACGATCATCGAAAAAGTTTCATGCTAAAATGATCGAAACACTACTTGTGCGCTAATAAGCGCTTATTTGGGTGCAATTAGCTTTCGATCAAACTCGTACTAGCCCCACTTTATAGGTATGATTATAGCCAATACATGTACCTACCTAGGTCAGATTTTCACAGGATTCCAATCGGTACATACTATATGCAATGACTGATCCACTGAAGTAGCAAACTAGGATATAGACTAGAAAAAGGTCCTTTTTATTTGAAATGTGGCAATACTGGCAATCCATTCTCGAGAGAGTGATCCATTAGAAAAAGGTTGACAAAAGGTTTTATAGTTTCTGCAACCTATAGGTAACGCCAAAGCTCCATACTACTTTACTCACTGTATTCGATTCTTCGTAAAAGGTGAGGAGATCGCTACCCGCAACGGCATAATATTTAATATTTACAGTCCTCTCATAAGCTTAATAATTATTGGTCGAGTAACGAGTACACGAGTAATTTAGTAGATAACTAAACGAGTCTAGTTGAATATATTCCAGCCGGCAGTTTTGGCGAGTCGAACAATTTTGTTCTTATTTTTTAGCTTGGATAAACTCCCCACCAAATTCCAGCCGGCAGTTTTGGCGAATCGATCAATTTTGTTCTTATATTTTAGCTTGTATAAGCTCCCCCACAGTTTACTGGCTCACTTGCTAACCTACGCAAGCGCGGATCCAGGGGGGTCAGGGGGGTCATGACCCCCCCCCTGGTCTGGGTGTAGGGCTTTAACTTGAAGTACAGTACTTACATTTATTAAAAAAATGCATACTTTTCTATTATAATTACAAGTTATTGTGGTTCATGACCCCCCCCCTGACCCCCCTCTGGCGCCAATGCTGGATCCGCCATTGAACCTACGTAACAATAGTTTAAGTCGAGTTCATTAGTTTGCAACTAGCGTGGAGTTTCGCAAGAATGCTACTATTATTGATAGGTACTATTTTTTAAATTAAAAAATAAACAAACTTTGTAGTTCTACGAATATTTTATTATAAATAATAAAATACAATAAGATAGCGCTAAAACGTTTTCGGACTCTCGTCCATCCTCAGTAGCGTCTTACAAGTTACTAAGACGCTACTGAGGATGGACGAGAGTCCGAAAACGTTTTAGCGCTATCTTATTGTATTTTATTATTTATAATAAAATATTCGTAGAACTACAAAGTTTGTTTATTTTTTAATTTAAAATAGTTAAAAATGTTCTACAATGTGAATCACGATATCAAAAATGAATTTGAAGTACTATTTTTGTTTATTTTATACTTTATATTATATTACATATAATGAAATGTACAGAAAGCGAGTTTATCGATAGACATCAGCGATGTCTTCTAAAACTAATACCTACATCGTGTTGCGGCTGTTAGTTAGTTTTGAAAACCCTCCTCACTAAAGAATTGCACTCGAATATAGCGTGAAAGGATTTTGGTCGAGCGGCGAGTTATTTACCTACTACATTACTTGTGTGAACTAGGCTTAAATCTTACTCGCATTTTGCATCATCATGTAAATTTTTTAAACCAACGCCATTTTTGTCTGTCATCAATCCGATCGAACTGTAAAATCGAAGGAGAAAAGTCGTACATATACAAAGAACGCCAACGTTCGGAATTTAAAACGAACGAAATGTTTCTATGTACATACGTGTGTATTTCATTCTTCTTCGTGGGTAGGTATGTAGGTATATACCTACCCATAAAGTTTACGGTAAAACTTGCGTACATACGTCAACGAGTTGTGCCGATGGTACTGTATTTTATAGGTGTTGCCATATTACGACTACTTGTGTTTGAAGTAGTAATAATAATAGCACTAATAATAATATAATGCATTGTACCAATGCCTTCTATAGTAACTATAGGTGGCATTGAGTAGGTAAGTACCTCCTGCCCCCAACAGGCAACACTCACACACATAAAGATACGTACACACTCCGTAATTGTGACGTGATTTGTTCCTTGACCCAGACATTGTCTTTTCTCTTAACTTGATTTCATTATTATTATTATTTACTCGACGTACTATGTAGGTACAATGAATAAAATCATATAGGTACGTACATATTACATAATACGCGCAACTTCCTATTCAATAATCTGAATGAAGTGTTGTTTAGTGATGTATGTATTAATAATTAAAAGTTAATAGGTTGGTACCATTTACTATAAAAACAAAGTACATAATAGCACTTGCACTTAGGTACATATTCCTTTTTTGTTTCAGGTTTTTATTAAAAGCAATTTTTTTCAACTTAACAAATTGGTTAGTTTGACATGTTTTGTAAAACAAGTGAGTGAATTTTTAGCAAGTAGGTATTATTTGACAGCCTACGGCCTACATAATAGTTATAGGTCCATGCATTCCAAATTCAAAATTTGTTTTACGTGTCAAATTGATTCTCTTCACCGATCCGATAAGTATTTAAGTACCTACTTACATTGTTTACCTATTCATCGTTGCGATGCATGTTTTGGTAAAACAAAAAATGTGGTTATGCAATACCTATAAATTTATATATGTAGGTACGTATTAAATTGTTGACTAAATACTTCATCGAATCTCTCGACTCCATCAGAATCAAAGAGATTTGATGTGATGACTATAGCCAGATCCAGCAGCCCGATTCACGGAAAAGTTTAAGTCTAAGTTTAGTTCGAAGTTCGAACGAAGTTCGATTCAAACTTTTGTGAATAGGGCTGCTGGTAATAATAATTATTGTAGGCGGCGACTATCTACAGTCTATGTACCTATTCACGGAGGGTTTGAATCGAACTTCGTTCGAACTTCGAACTAAACTTAGACTTAAACTTTTCCGTGAATCGGGCTGCAGGACTGAACTGTGGTGGACCATGGTCGAGGCGATGCAGTTGGCTATAAATACAGACATTGACCAGATTGGTTGATTGGTATTTGGTCAAGTCAATTTTGCACAATAGCCGCAGTTAGGTATTTTATTTTAAATCACTTCGTTTTAACATAAAGAAAGTGTGAAAAATATTTTGCCCTCCCCTTTAGAAAATTTTCTTCGGGCGCCCATGTTGACAGCCCCCTCTATACCTATCGAATTAAAATAATTATTACCACAATATGGCAACGAATAATTTAGAATACGACTGTGTCTGCACTATTTTTGTCAAAATAAAAACTGCTTTTCAGTGGGGGTAATTGTATTGATAAACGGTCAAATTCATAAAAAAAAAACAAAATTTTCAATAAATCTCACATTTGTTTAAACTTTTCTTAAGTTGTTCTTGTAGGAGTAAAATCAAATTGTAAATAGATACCTATTATAGGTACATAATATTTATCTATACTTATACGAATAATTATTTTATTATTCGAAATTCGCTATATACTACGCAATTAGCTTAGCACCTAGTAGAAATAAGTTTGAATTTAGAATTTGATAGAAAATTTCAAATAAGACCAATAATGAGACGTTTCAGTTTCACAAAAAAGAATCAATAAGTAAATAATAATATACCTACCAGTAATTCTGCTTGAGAAATAATTATTTCAATAGATATATGTATTTTGCGCTAATAAAACATTTTCATAACAATATTATAATTTGAATTTATCTGTTGAGTAAGTATATTATTTTTCCAGCGTAGTGTAATTATGAATTTATTATTCTCGCTTTGATAGCATGCTATCTCACAATGTTGTTGTCATTAACAATAATAAAGCAGTCAGCCTGCGATGATTAAACAACGTGCATGAATACACAGCAATAGCAAAATAAATAATTTATTTAATAAGTACGTCAGCTAACATGTCAAGGTTCGTTTCCATCCTTTTGCGCAAGTGGCGATAGGCGGTATTATCGTATCGTTCCAATCCAACACGACTTCCATACACAGCGTTTTTTCTCTCTTGCCCCTATCTTGTATCGTATAATATAATACGCTGACAAAAGTGGCATCCATACAAGTAAAAATATACATGTGTGTGTGGCTTTGTTAGATATGACATTGTAGTTACCTAGCGATGTTGTAGCGGGTAAAATATTCACTGAAGTGCCACCCACTTTATACCGATAAACGACTATAAAATGTCATGGCATTGACTGTGCCATGCACAGTGAGACATCTATTGACAATGTCTAATAACTAAACGATTTTTAATACATTCCCGCTTTTTTGTCCTGTTATTTTAAACTGTTTCAAACGAAAAAAGATAGATGTTACGTGATATTATTAAAAAATAATACCTAATATTGTTTATCGAAAAAGAAATTGTTTTTTTTTATGTTCTTAATTAAAACCAGATTCACTTTGGATTATAACAATATAATGATGTCAAGATTTTCCACCGAAACGTGAAGATAAATATTCTAATTTGAAATTTTAGCACTTGAAATAAACTTTTTTGCAGGGTTAGGTAAAAAGAACGACCCTCTACTCTTTTCTTTCCAAACTCTAACTATCTTCCACTGACAACATCACCTGTTTCATTTGCCTTCGACCTGGCCTTCCTCGAGGATAGAATTGATTCATATCATTCATGGTCAACCGTGCCTTCTTACACCTTTTCTTTCTGCCTTATGAATAATTAAAAAAAAAATCTTATTCGCAGCCATTCTTTCAAAATGCCCAAACCATCTAAAATACTCATTAACTTTAATTTATGTAATAACACTAACTTTTATTAGGTAAATGAAATAATTTTTCATAATTATCATAAAAAGTTACTGAAGTAAGTACCTACCTTGATGATTTTTGAAAGCTGTGGTTTTCTACTCTAAACTTGAAAATATGTTCATTTTGAAATTACAGAGAAGTTTTAACAAAACTATAATGAAAATGACAAGTGGATTATTTTATAAATTCTATTTTTTTTGTAATTTCCTTTCCAGTGGCTCTACAATTTCAACCGTGTCAAAATTCGACAGACAGAATATGCATGGTTAAAGGTATTCGAGACTGCAGGACCACTTAATAGCATCACGAGTGGTGACTAAGAACTTACTTAACATAAGGCATATTTAGTCTTTCTTCTTAGTTTATTGCAGAGGACACTCATTTATAATTTGTCTACAAAGATTGAACAAATTAAATAGATTTTTCTGATATGCACAGAAAAATTGCAAACGAAACAAATTGAAAAGGAAAAGAGACATTTTGTCTGACTTGCTCTGTGATGATACAACTATCTTAATGGTTTTAGCCAATACATGATTAATAAATGTATGAATCAAAAAATCTGTTAATTTCATTAGGTTCTGTAATAAAGGTAAATAAAAAACTCGTAAGTTAAAAAAAAATCAGTTTATTGAGCCAACTATGGTCTACAAAATTCAACAAAAACTGTACACAACAAATGAAATTAGAAAATATTAGTTACAAATTAAAAGTAATTATATACATAATTAACAAAAATATTGCATACTCTTATAAAAAAAACAATGATCCTATAATGTAAAAACTTATTACAGATTTTGTTAACCTAAATAATAAAATATATATAAAAGAATGTATTTTTTTGACATTCAAGTGTAAAAGATGGGCTGCGCTTTTAATAAGCGCATTTTGACACAAGCACTCAATAAAATTGACATTGATTTTGATTTAAATGTAAAAAAAGTTATAATCTCTTTATTCGGCAATATAGAAACTAATATTTAAATCTCCGTCATCAAATAATCAACAATTATTTACATAGAAAAAATTGAAATTTTGTAATTCAATATTGTTCACCTTTAATTAATTTGATTTACTCACTTTACATACTTAATCAATATTTTATTTACTTATAATAACACACGGCCAATTTTGAAATAATTTGATTTTCTTGAATGGTGTACTTATATATTTATATAATATAAAATAAAAATAACATATATGCTTAAAAAACAGTTCACATAAGACAAAACATTGACACATAATATTGGTCCCATTATGTGGATGTTTCGCATTGACAACTCAGTTGAAGGTAGAACTAGAACGTAGGATTTTTCTTCTTTTTTTTCTTCCTTAGCAGAGATTGAAAAAAAATGTTTCATGCCACATTCTCCTATATAGTGAGTTTTAGAAGAATGATAAAATACATAAAATGTAACGTTGATAAATTTTCAATAAATCACAACGTAGTAAATTTCATTTAAGTAAGTAAGTATAAAATGATATGAAAAAGAAAATGATTTAAAAAAATATTAAAATATAACCATTACGTGACAGAAATCGAATCGTATATACATAAAATTTAATTGACTAATCATGAATAGAATATACGAAGGCTATCAAACCAGCTTTATGCCACATATCAACTATTTAACTAGTATCAAAAAAAAAAAATTTCAAGATGCTCAGGTGACTAGCAAGTTTTATTAAGGATGCAATATTTTAAGATGGTGAATATAGTTTTAGGAGTCTCTTATTGTAAAGAAAATCAAAGGCTCAGGTAAATATTGAAAGTGAAAGTCAATTACAAACTTATTTAACAAAGAAAATGCATTTTTGACCAATTACTACAGACAGCTTTGTTTTTATTCCATGAGGAAAATTAGCACCATGCACATAGTAAGAAGATTTCAAAGTAAAACTTAACATTTATAAACCAATTTTGTCAAAAGGTGGGTTGGTTGAAATAAAAGCATTCTATTAGAAATACTTTTTAAAAATCTAATCATACTACTTAAGCTATGTACACTTAATAACATGAGAATTAAAAAATATATTTTACAGTCGATTTCAATGACAACAGTCTCATAAAATTGCACAGAGCAATATAGCTGCTTATGAATATTAATAAATTAAAATTATATTGGTAATGTTAAACAATAAAGCTTATAATATATAGAAATTGAGTAGATAAATACAGGTCAATCCCGCAAAAACCAAATCCATGCAATTGTTACTACAGATAACCATAGATTTTTATGGGTTTGTGTAGATTTCTGTGTGGATGACGATTGACGAGCAGGTCATAGACTAAAATAAACTTTAGCTGACCACAAATTTTGGATTAATGGAGACAAAATTTATTAAAACCTTCAGTGAATTTATATATAAACACGAGGCATACTGAATTCCGTTCCTCACGATATCTTTGTATAGAGTTTTCACCTGTAATATCAATAAGTGATGTTTTCCTATATTATTATTATTATTATGGTAACGAAAAACTGAATATTGTGCGAAAAAAAATTGTGCATTATTTAAAATATGTGCTGTTTACTTTTAACAGTAGGTTAAAATAAACCTAAGCTTGTATGAAAACAATTTAGACTAGAAATGTCTCTGACCAAACATTTAAAATACTAACAAAGGAATCATAGATATGTATGTATGTGCGTGTGATTGCTACAAAATTAGTTTATTCATTTTTGTATTTTTTGCTATACAAATATATTGTGTGTATTATTAAAATTTTTTGATTAAAAATATATTTTTCAAGACTATTATCATAAGTATGTATTTATTAAATTTATAGCATTAAGTATTATCATCTATGAGTTTAGTACATAAAAACATATTAATACACTACTAATGCCATTGAGAATTGCTTGCCATAACGAACACATTAAGTTAAAGATTATATAAAACACAAAAAAAATGCAAGCTTAATCAACAGAAATGAGCCAGTGGATAATAATAATAATAATATTTGGACAACTTTTATGGCGCCGTTTAGTGAAATATCTTCACCTCAAGGGCGCCTCACATAAAAAAGAAAAGAGTCAATAATCACCATTAGGTTCGTCTGAAATTCGAATACAAGGTGGTCTAGCCAGCAGTGCTGCCAGTCAGAATATAGATCTTGCAAAATATAGTCAAGCTGTCACCATCAAATACAATTGATTATTACGGCAACACTGATGAGTTTTCATCAATGGTATTAGGGTAAGATAACAATTTTCAGTCTGAATGTTTTAATAGTTGAATAAATCATCATACTAAATTAATTTTCACTATGTAAATTTACCAACCGTACAAAAATATAGAATAGATGAAAATTCCATAGATACTTTAGGAATAGTAGGGCGTCAGATAAATCATAAACATAATTAACATTTTCATTATGAACACATGCTTTATGTGTTGATTGAAAAATGTAGTCATAAACTCCCTTTTAAGCTTCGTCCACAGGCGAAAGAACAGTCTTGAAATTTTCGAATGTCAACCAAAATGTAAGACTCCAAGGTGCCATACGTATCCAAACTGGTAGAAAGCCTTTATAAAGTGCGGTGAAACCTTCGCCTTTGATGGTCTTGTTGAGACACTCCCATGATGAGGAGTAATAAAGGCCTCTAAAATGACAAAAACATGTGATACTGTCAAATAATAATGATACAAGTAATAAAAGTCAAATAAAACAATGTAGGTATTTTGTTTTCTTAATGATCTTTTAGTAGCCTGACTAGTTTCATACTAAGAAGGAAATGATCTAATAGCCCAATTATAACACTATGTACTCCGAAATTTTCATGAAGATTTTAGAAAAAAATCATAAAAGAATTCAAAGAATGTAAAATTCAATCAGATAAGCCTTTATATAGGTAATTTTATATGTAAAAACACAGGTTCCCTTCATTTCAATAATAACATTTCTCCCAATGAAACAAAGCAGGAGATATTAACACACAGAAACATAGATACTTTAGTATGGACTGTGCTAAGCTACAATTTAACAGGATTAATTTTTTGACTGAAACTAAATGGTAAAAAGAAAAATTACAAACATAAACAAGGACTTAAAGAAAGGTTGTATTTCTCAAAATAATGAGAGGGCCAATCTAAGTATGTATAGAAGATAGGATTGTACAGAGGGTCTGATCAAGAAGAAGATTCAACAGAAAGTTTGATAAAGAAGTTGTGCACAAGTTACCTTCCTTTCTCATCAACAGGCTGATTCATAACCCTCGTTTTGACCACGTCAGCTGGAGTTCCAAGGCCCGCAGCCACAAATCCTGCGGAGAAACTGGACAATGTGTGCAGAGGCCAGCGATCTTCTAGTAATAAATATTTCTGTATATATTGTTTGGCCATGTCGTATGTTGTTAAATCACCCAGATTTACTAAAGCGGCTCTTTGCATATTCGGAATAGAACCTAGAAATCGTTAAAGATATACATTAATGACATGTACTAAATTGACAGAACAAAGAACACAAAATCACGTCAAATAAAAAACAAAAAAAATGTGTGTATAAAAATATTTATAAAAAGAAACCTTTCCATAGCCCTCTAATTCCGCCAGATTTCAGCACTTGTGTGAAGGCATCCCAAGCTCCATTGACCCTTGCTGGTTCTCCTAGGAGCCTCCTCCTACCTTCCATTTGAACTTGAACTTTGACCAAATCGGTTGGGGACGACAACCATTGACTGATCATTCCAGATGTCATTCCACCTTAAATGAAATATTAAGGAACTAAATTTATACCACATTACAAAATAAATTTTGACTCAAAACAGCTTGATTAAAAAATGTTTTGACCAGATGTAAATAGGAGACATCAGACATCTAATAGGAGAGTTTAATAAAGAAAGAGGCCATTGCAACACTTTCACTGTCCTCTAACCAGTTTTATTGAAAAATGCAAGAAATATTTTAAAAAGATATTTATTTTATATCAAGTATAAAAAAGCCAAGGATAGTGCTGTTCTTCCTCCCATCAGGGTCCCGAAGATGAGGAAGACCCTCTCACACAGTGTTCTGCTCCTTCAAAGCAGAGCTGAGGGATTTGGACATGGTGTGGGAGGAGGTCATACATATTGCGCAAGATTGAGCGCAATGGATAATCTAATTGCCTCCCTATGCTCCTGAGTGAGGTGTAAAAGGGAGTATGTATAAAGATGTAATATTTTAGAAATGGCCAACCAGCTATACATATATGTATATTGAAAATTAATTCTCTAGTGAAAGATTCACGCACAAACACAGTGCCTTTGTCAAAATGACAAATGCATATTTTGAAACGGAGAGCACAGATCTGCGTAGTATGCACAGATGCCTATTATCTATGATCCATATAGCTGACAGTGAATGTGTAAATAGTTTCTTCATTCAAAACCAAACATCGCAAAGGAGAAATCTGTAATGGTGAGTGATGAATTTTACTTGAAATAAATAAATAAATATTTGGGAGAAAAATAATATAATCTAGCTATCAATCAATGTAATTTTCTTTTAAAAAATGTACAATTATACTAACATATGGCTGATTTCCACAGTGGAAATATCTCGTTAGTTTTCTTCTTGAAAACATCTTTCCTTAAAATATCATATATTACAATACGACATCCGGAATAGACTACATGTCTGGCAACTGCCGGTTGGATACCTCTCCATAAGTATACAAACCCTTCCTCCTTGACAATTCCTGAAGCAGTTTTATACATACCTCTGTAAGGAACCTGGAATATTTTAGATACATCAATTGACTGGAGTGGTGAAAGAACACTTGACTGTGAACGTATAGGCAATATTCAATCAATGCCTTATTCAAATGAAAAAAAATTACGATCAGAAAGGAACTTAATGGCACCTTTTGATTTTACAAAAAATATTGTTTTCATATGTACATCGTCCCCTGCGTTTAGATTTCTAATGAACTTCAACTAGTCAGATTTTTGTATAATTCCGAAATATGTGCAGTCTGGAAAAATGAAGCGAAAATAAAAAACTCAAGAGGGCTGCACTGCCTCAGACTGAATGGGGTTACGAGAAACTTTCTGAAATTTGGTAAACTTGAGATTTTGGAAATTTCTTTTTCTTAATGTAAAAACAAACATACCATACCATGGTCAAAATTTATAGTAAAATTAACGAATTGAATGTGCATTCTTGGTGGAATTATTTAAATAAAATAAATAATTGTTATTCTACAAATTACTTAATACCCTGACGACTAGTTTCGTAGGCACAGGTCCTGCATGGTCACTGGTGACTAAGAAATTAGTTAATAAACTAACTAAATCAGATTCTTAGCCACCCGTGACCATGCAGGACCTGTGCCTGCGAAACTAGTCAGGGTATTAAACAATATGTGGAGTAACAAATCAATTGTTTTATTTAACTTACTTTACAAATTTTATAGCTTTCTCAGTACACTTCATAACAAAATGTTTCCTAACGAAACAATCATATAAGCTACTAATATTATTAAAATATGTATTGTAATATTCATCAGTGACATGCCATCCATTTATTTCTATGATTTACTAAAGTTTGCACTCTCTGTTGTTTCTATCATTTAAGTGTTATGCTTTTTTAATTTCTGAAAGAAAAGTTCATACAAACAACAAGACACATCTACTTCTATCAACACAAAAATGAAATCTTAATTTACCAGTTGCCCATTTTTCTTGGCTAATTCGCCTTGTATTTGTAGACGAGTTTTGGTTAAATCCAAGGGATAAGTAACTGCAAGAGACATATTCATATTAAAAATGTAACATACCTACATATTAGAGGGGTTGTTCTATACCCAAACCAGTTAGACAGAAAAATTTTGATATCATTGTGCTTAAATACAAGACTATTATTTTAAACTATGGATTTTTATGATAAACAAATTCTTCACATTTATTAAGGACTTGTAAAAGATCATTTATGTCTCTCATTTTCTATATATTATATTCTTTTGTTATTTTGCTGGTAAATTACCTTAAGAATAATTAAAAAAAGGGCTAAATTATTATAGATATAGACGAACTAGAAATTATCCACTTAATAATTTTTAAGAGGTTCACCAAATACTCTGCTGTCCCCATCAAAAACATAGCATAGGATATTACAATATATACACCATGTACTTACCAAACTCCGCAATACTTGCAGCACATACCGACATTACATAAGTACACCAAATTTTGTCTCCACATCCTGGAAGTTTCGAAGGAGTAACTGGAGGAACTATTGGTATTTGAGACGGCATTGTATTGTTGGTGTAGTATTAACTTAGCTCAACACAAACAAATTGTAATGGAAATATACATTATGTTCAATGTACGATTCGATATAATTTTATCACATTTTCTTGTTTTTATCAGTGAAAACTCTGCGGCGCATTGCGTAAATAAAAAAATGACATACGAATGACAGCTACTTGACAGTTTTTATTAACCATAGATGATAATATTCTATCTTTCCATTCCTGAATGTTATCATTTTATGTTTCAGTGCTACCAACTCTAGAGCGTGCATTTGGAATTTATCCAAAATTCCTTGTATCTATCCATAGAACATAACTATTAGGTATGTCGGAGTGTAGTGGAAGTGGAAGAAGCGAAAAATAGACATAAAATAATAGGAATTCTCTAGGATTCGCGCTTTGCGTATTGTACCGGTTTTGTGTTTAATCGTGGCAAGCTATTTTGAATAACTGTTTATATAACTTTTTCTCAGAGTTAAGTCAAAATTTTGTAATCGAATACTATTGTAAAGTTATTTTTGAAGTTAGTCATACAGCCTCGCGAACATAAAGGGCGCAAGTGCATCTCCTTATTTTTTATATGTAGAAATGGCTGCTTGTGGGTGTGTGGTGGTTTCGGCATTTCAAATCAATTGAATTTTTTCTGTATTTAGTTACTAAATTGATAAATTATTAAACGTGTAGTGTCAAAAGTTGATTAGTTCTGTGTTCAAGTTACTATTAACAGGTGATTAATTATAAGTACTGATTTATAACTCCATTTCACATTTTTGGAAAGTGACATTTATCATCGCCGGTATTTCAAGAAAGTAAACATGGAAGCAGTGGCTAAGCACGATTTTGCCGCTACAGCAGACGACGAGCTTAGTTTTAGAAAAAATCAAATACTTAAAGTGAGTATGCATCTTATTAAATCAAGAAAATGAGATTTTTTAAACTTCAATGTGCGTTAACAACTCCAGACTAATTTAAAATTGGAATTGAATATTTCTAGATTCTAAACATGGAAGATGATATGAATTGGTACAGAGCTGAGCTAGATGGTAAAGAAGGCTTGATCCCTAGCAACTATATTTCCATGAAAAATCACGAGTGAGTTTGCATTCCATCATTTACTTTCTCAGTTGTTCTTCTTTAAACATCAATTCTAAAATCTTTCATATATTTTATTGCATGATTGATAAATCATTAAACAATATCTTATGGTTTTGTGTCAATGATTCCAAATAAACCAGTTGAGTGATGAATCATCCTATAAGTGTGTACCTATAAGGCAACAGTTCCAAATATATCATCTGTCTGTTGTTATTTACAATCATTGTTTCATTATAATTTGATTTTAACTATGTCGCATTTCACAATAACTTTCTTTCATAACACTACATACATTTGGATGGGAAACATTACAATAATTATTGCGATATAGCTGCCCGTTCCATTGAATATTTAATTAAAACTTTTATTAACTCTAACTTTGAAAGAGGAATGAATCATTGGATACAAAGAAAGTTGAATAAAATGATTAATATCCATCTTTTGTTTCAAACTTTTTTAATTTTGGGATTCTAAATCATAATTTAAATATTACGTTATCAATTCAATATTTTTCTTTTTAGTTATGTATGTACTTAGTTCAAATATTAATGCTGTAGATAGGTATATGATTCCTTCGAAGAGTGTACAGGAAAAGATTAAGTTGGTGATATTGAAATTAAAAACTGTAAAATACATGATATATGATTGAGAACCATTTGAAGAATGTCGAGATGTCTTTGAGACTAAGGTGAAAGTAGACTATGCCGTCAATCCTGCGCCTCATATCCCAGGACAGTGGTTTTTAACCTCTTTCCCGTTTCTTCTTCCTTTGTCGTATCAGGTTTCCCCAATATCGGCAATCACTTCTTTTAAAGCATCTCCTTCTCTTGTCAGCTTGTCAGCTAAAGTCTGCTTTCTTCCCAGACTTGCCCATTAAAATAGGCTTCTGGATTCAATATTTTTCCACAAAAAAATCCAGATAAAAAAATGAAACCTCAGACTTTAATATTTGCTAATAAAACAAAAGAATAGAAATGAAATATCTATGTTTTGTGTTTATACTTTTGTTCTTAAAAAATATAATGACATTCGAAGAAGGACCATATTTTGTCTGTTTTGATGAATGACGAATCAAATTTTCCATTTGGATTGATTGATATTTAATTATCAATTTCCCCGTAAAGTTTATCTGTCTTAATTGAAATAGTATGAAGGCCAAACTTGATTGGACAGGAGATGAGTCATGGGCAGACATTTCTTGGTGGTTTACATTATGTTTTCCTTATGGTGAAGTGGGGGTAGATATTTATTTCCACTACATAGGTAGATAGTTGACCATTGTTTTACTTGATGTGTCAAATGGGGTACAATATTTTCCTTATATTTGGTGTAGGTATGTAATGTTAATTTCAACATAAATACTTTACTTTTTCATCCTGCATTAATACATGTGAAAACAAGAATTTAAGGCATAGATAAAATTCAACTCTATTTTCTGTATGTACCTACAACTAGTTTTCTTATTAGTTAGACCAGCGGTCGTCACACTTTTCTGCTCAAGGGCCACATTGGACTATGTGAGCTCTCACCGCGGGCCGCACCATGGGCGCCAGCATTCCCCCCCCCCTACTATTGAAAATAAACAAAATGATGTTAATGTTTTGTTACTTTGAGTACATCGGTTTGTCTGTGAAGTTTTTTTAGTGAAACAACTATTTCCATTTCCGCGAAAAAGTGATACCCTGTTGTCGAGAGCTACGAGTGCCTGTGAAATTTTGCTATGGATGCGGAAACTGAAAAATACTTATGAGGATGCTTTGGTTGAGAAAAAAATGGTTTCAATTTTGAAAAATTAAGAAAAGTCAATTGAAAACCCATCCCATTCATCACAACTCTCGAAACAATAAGTAACGAAAAACTTTGGAAAATCGATGCTCTCGTTTGTAGGTAAATGCTGTTGTTGACGCATACTTATAGGGACTTCAATCCAGAGAGAGAGAAAATTAAAACCTTTAAAAATGCATTCAATCAGGTGGTCCTGTTTTACAAAAAATATGACAAAAGTCGAGAATATTGTACTCGAACATGCTCGAATGAAAATTAATTCGTAAGCAGATTTCATCAAGCTATCCGCGGATATCAAAACACTCAATAATCATGACTTTGTGGAACACGTAAAAGTCTGGTCAAAGAGAACCTACCACAAATCCTGACACTACCACAGTAAGAAACGCGAATTGAATTTTCTATGGAGAGTTTGGAGCTCTGTGCTGAAAATTCTTGAAGTTTTTTGTGTTTGCATTATTACTGGGAACAAAAACTGATTTTGTCATTATGCTCCTGAGAGAAACGTGAGTCAATACAGTCCATAAAGAAATCGCTCCGAAGTAGTCATGACCAGTCGAAAATCTCCTTATGACAGCATTTCAACCCTCCTTACGAGTTTGTGCTTATTGACTATTTCAAAATAGGCCAAAGTATTATTACCGCAGTAGTTTTCGCAAGCACAATGCATGGTTTTGTAGGAAGCAATTGAAGAAAATCATCAAGGAAAATTAACCGCCAATGCCTTGCTCCTCGACGACAACGCGCCGATTCGATTAGCGCGCGTTGCTAAGGCTGGTTTTCGATACTATGGTTTCCAAAATTTCAATCAACTACCATAAAGCCTAGCTCTGGCACCTGCCGACAATTTTCGTTCCCAAAAAAGAGAAATATATATTATTGAAAAGCTATTTTCCGATGATGGAAGAGTTTAAGGTGGCTAAAAACAATTATTTTTCAGAGAAGGAAAAAATATATTTTTGAAGGCTTTTGAAAAGATACATAAATTGCTGGTGGACTGGCTGATGGCGCTGGAGTCAAGCCTGTAGAAAAGGATGGCACGCAGCCCTCTACGGGTGAAGATTTTTCGGAAATGCCGTACAAAAAGTAAAGAAAGTAATTGGCGTTTTATAAAGCGCATTAGGGTTGAAAAAGACTATATATGTAGAATAGTACAATTTTTTTAGATTTTTTTGCCTTTTCCGTCTTTTCTATAACCGATACCGAGAATACATTGAATTCTCCTCGTATGTAAATTGAAAAAAAATAGTGATAACTACGTTATATTGAAGATTTTTATTAGAAATACAAACGTTATTCATGTAACTTTATTTTTTAATACTATAAATCTTAGGTATTTCCGTGCTTCCCATCCCCGTTATCTATTTTATTAACTTTGTCGGTTTTGGCAAGATTTGTCTTTGGAAATCGCTCGCCGCGGGCCGCAGATGACGACCAAGGCGTTAGACCATCTAACTAAAACTTAAGTTTCCGAAACTAGTGTGAGAAATTAATGTGTGAAATAATGAAATTATTTTTTGCATTTGAACAAATGACAAATTACCAATTTATTGATGCTAATCTTACACTAATCATGTTCAAATTTTAATGGTGAATTACAACCACTACGGGCTTCCGACAGTCTTCTACTTTTGTTTCGAAGGCTGGCTTAGTGTGATCACTTTACGTTAACAACTTCCTCCTGTGGTCAAATTCCAAATCCATCAAACATGTCATCCATGATAAAAAATCCCTTGCCCCAGATAGGATTCGAACCCACCACCCTATCTGTTCTGTGCCGAGGTACTAACCTCCAGGCGACCTGCAGGGTGTACACATTTTTTATCTGTCTTAAATTTTCCTGTCGGTAATTTTTTTTCTGTCAGGTGACTTTAGAACACGTTTCACTAACATAATATAGTTAGATGAATTGACTAAACCTATGAGCTGAAATGAAGGAATAAAAAATGAATCTGGGTTCACTTTAGTTTACATACTAAAGTAAACCTTGCATTATTTAAAATGAGGAAACAGTCACTTTAAGGAATAAAACCTGCAGCCTTCAGTACGCAATGTTGATGTGAGGGATTTATTCAGATGTGTTATTCAAAATATTGTTAAGTTATTATTTGAAAATTTGGGAACGCGATGGTAAAGAGTTTGAAAACCAGTTGCTTCTTTGTTTATGACAGATTAGAAGGTTTGGTATTTTTACATATTGAATGGATGTACGGGGAAACCATTTTTAGAAAAAATGTTGTTTAAAGGGATTAGTAGAGAAGGCAATGCTTCTTTGTTTTGAGATAGTATATTTGGCCCTCGATAGGACAAATAGTTTTTTTGAAGTTTAGTCTAGATCCACGCTCCGATGGGAGACGTTCTTAAATTTTGTGTTGAAGTGTTTGAGTAATTTTTAATATCCTTCGCATATTTCAATTGTACATATTATGTACCTACCGGGGTGTGTCCGAGTGTGTTGTTATTAATACGGGATTTGCGTGCGACTTGATTGATGTGTATCTTTGGAGGTTAAAATATCACATTTGATAAATTCGCGTTTGATAAAACTTAGAATCTTCGGTTTTGGATTAAGCCTTCTGTTTAATTATTATAATATATTATTTATTGTTTGACTGGGCTAACCATAGAGGGAGGTCGCGTGGCGGATCGTTAGATTGGACAGCCCCCGTGATAATTCAACTTCCAACTATGAATGTGACGTGTTTATTTTCGTTTGTGCTTTTTTGCTAAATATTGGAAGGTATGCTGAATTTTGGGTGAGTGACCATATTTTTATGATATTAGAATTTGTATGGACACAGAGAGATGTTTTTTTGTGTGGTATTTTGTTTGTTGCTTGGTTGCCCCGCCAAGCATGCTTATGAGCAAGTTGCTCGATGTGGTTTCAGCTGAGAGAGATAGGTATGGCCGATGCGTTACGGCATTGTTTTGAATATTTGTGATCTCTGTGTGCCATTGGGCTTATTGTATTGCAGCATGTACCTCCCTGTATTGTTTTCACGCGTCACATGTCAAGCACACGTCGCGAATTGTTATCTATCATTCGCGGGTTACCCCATTTTCCGATACCAGTGGTGTGACCTATCTTTAATGTTTATTTTTGAATCCGGTTAAGAATTTCATATTTAGAACCTTCTAGTAAGCTTAGTGTAGAATTTTCATTTGTAAAAGTAGGTACATTGGTGTGTGTGTTCCCCGTGAGAGTAATTTTATTCAGTCGAGCTATGAATGAGTTTACTAAAGTTCGCGTCTGTCCGCGCACAGATAGAGTTTATATTTTAGTTTTCGCCGCCGTGATAAATGTAAAGTTATAAAACCGGTATGTGTAGGAGGGCTGTGGACTGAAGATATACCTCACATGACTCTCCGGGAGAATGGGTTGACTGAATTGGACGCTCTTCAGCTCAGCTCAGGAAGTTCTCTTCGAAAAAGCAGTGCACAAGCCCAAGATGGTGAGCCACTCGGAAACCTAATGAGGAAAACTTGCGGTCTGATGTACAGCCCGCAGTAATTCGACTAGAAGGTTAATTAGTGCGCCGGTAAAGTGATCGAACGGTTATTTTGATAGAGAGATCGATAATCAGTAAATATATGTATGCGAGATAGTCAGTACATTTGTTAATAGGCAGGATCGCGTTGTTTGACTGTAGCTAGTCGTGGCATAATTTTTCGCGTAGTTAAATCCTGTCCTATTTTGAGTCTCTGCCGGAAGTACGTTTAGATATTTAGAGTCAAGAGTTACATAGTCAAAAGATAGCTTTCATCCCCTGTAGTCTGTACACCATCAGGAATCTTTTTCAGTTGTATATATACACTATATCTGATAGCCGAATTTCGCCCCCTTTTTGGTACCTGTTCGAGGCGTGAGGTCGCATCGAATTGGGCCAGTCTCGGACCTTCAGAGTTTTTTTTTTGCCTGAATGCCAAAGCAAGAAGGTTCGTTTGACAAGGAAGGCCCTCTGTCGGTGGCTAATTCCTCCCATGGACCTCGAGCATGCTTATCAATGTGAAAGTTGGAGTTTCATCCATTAGGCCACAAAACTGCTATTTATTAACGTTTAATATTCTTATCGACAAACGTGTGAGTTCATAAATGTAAACCTTAACATCATACTAAGTAGCATTATGTCACAGCTTTTGTCGTGATTTGTACATACAAAGTATTTCATTTCAGATAATGAAACTCAAATAATTTTTGTATTGACCTGTTAATTCACACTTTATTTTTTCGTCATGTTTCCAACTATTACACACACAGATTTTAACTTTTTTGCGAATTACACAATTTCCCTAAAAGGGCAGGCAGAGAGATCAGACTTTCACACTTCCTTTACTTTCAATTACAGTCTCTTGTATTGCTTTTGTTTTTGACCTGACACAAAATCAATGTGTTTCAGCCCTAAATATTATTTTTCTTTTTCCTTTAGCACTGGTACTTTCATCATGCTCAAAACAACTCAAATTAGAACTTTTTACTACCTTTACTTTCATATCACATTCTTTCCTATGATTTCCATCCTTTTTCTTCACATATCCGTAAAGATATACATAATTATTATCTACTCAACATTGTTAATTTAAAGTTAACGCTATTCTGATATATATCGGAATGATTGCTCCCATTACCAAAGAGCTAGTATTTGGTAATGTATAGTTGATAATAATGTGAGTACCAATTACCAGGGGGCTATATCTTGTTGACAATTTTTATCAATATCACATGTTTACTATTTACAGTGGCCATTAATCAAATATTCCATTCAATTTGATAATTATTGGTACTTCTCAAACTCACAGACAGTTCTGAAAGGAATCTGCATTTGGAATGTTGCTGATTCTTTAAAAAATAGATTTTGATAGTTAAATTATTGTTTGATTAGATTGAAAACATAACTCTTTTTTTATCTGTATAGACGATTCAATTTTTATTTTATGCTCTACATATAGGCAAGCAACAAGACGTGATCTTGATCATGTCCGAACTTCTTAGCTGTCCGCAAATAAATATTAGACATATTCCATTAATCTTATTTACATATTGTTTTGACTATTATTGAGTGTTCTATAAACAACAACGATATAGATTGAAAAATTATGGATGGTATTTCCTTACTTCTGATTTAGACTTAATTATTAAGCAAATCCAGCTGACCAAAATCGTGACAGATGTTTTAAATGAAAATATTGAAACTATGATTAACGTTTCTTGTGGAGTGTGTAATTTCTTTGCACTGTCGTCACCTCATGGAAAATACTGCGTTTTGTGACTTTACATTAGATAAAAATGAGGGATTTGTTTTTCAAAAAATTCAAAACGATACGTCTTAAACCATAAACTTAACAGTAGTAATCAATTGTAATAAAACAAAATAATAAATTTAAGATCCATTAACATAAGATTGTTCAAACAAATTTTGGTTTTGTTTATCATGTGGTGCAATTCTGCAGGCACATTTAAGTTAGATTAAAATTTGTTAAATACAATATTTGTTTAGCGTAGTTCACAGTCCTGCAGTTATCAACAACTATATTATTCTCTGTTTGGTGCTAAGTTTAAATAATTTTTGGTACAATGATACTGTTATCTTCATTCTTGTTCCGCATTCTGTAAAGTCACTGTTAGGGTAGACTGTATTATATGGAAACAGTCAATTTTTGATTGAGTATTTTAGTCGAGTGGCGAGTAGTTTAGTAACAAAACGTGTCTGAACGCCTAAAATTTAGTCAAGTAGATTAGCCTGCTCTTTAGTCGAGTATATCCATTTTTCTATTCTCTTGGTCGAGTAGCGCCACCACTAGTCATTGACCACCAAAGGGTGGCCGCTTGAATGTGTGTGAACCTATATTTTAGTCTTTAGCCGGAACCATAGATGATATAATAATTCCATAGATTTTTATGTAACACGTAATAATTGCAACACAAATGACATTCCGTACTAATGAACCACACCTACTCAAATATAGTGTGAACAATTTTTGGTAGATTAGCATGTGATTTGTCTACTAAATTACTCGCTACCCAACGCAAAGATAATTATTCTTTTATCAAACATGTTTTAAAAAAAATGAATGTGCACAACTCAGTTTATGCAAGGATAACTGTAAAACTCTAGAGCAAATGTGTTGTAAAACCGTAGTCAGTATTCCAATGAATCCTAATTATTGTTTAGATTCTCTACAGCTTTTATTATCATTATTTATATTCAATATATTATCTCATGAAGATATTTTGGTACGCTTGCTCATTCTTCCGTGTCCTAATAATAAATGTCTGTGTATAATTTCAATATGTTTATGAAAAAAAGTTCAATGCTAAACTAATAACGAGCCAACACGTCTAAATCAATCGATTTAAATTCAATATATTTGAGATCTGGAATAATTCTTTTTTTTCCGTATATTTTTTCCTATTTGTTGGATACTGCAGAAGTTTTTTTTTAGATACAGAAAGTCCCTAAAGGGGTGTGCAAGGAAAAAGGACCTCCTCTCTTTCTATCCAAGAATATTTCTAAAACATAATTTTTCATGCAGCCTCTCCTATTTGTTTAGCTTCTTATCTGGCGTTCTTTGTGGGCTGAATCTATGTGTTCAATCCACATCATTCTTGGTCGACCTTACCTTCTCACTTCTTTTTGCTTACTTCCACATAAAGTTTTTTCAAACATTCCCATTCTTTTCCATATCCCACAGACTTTCCACATATCTTATCTCCACTGCAGTTATACATTTCTCATTTTTTGACCATTTTTCATTTAAAAAGTCAATTTGCTGCTTTTTTATATAAATTTTGATGTGTGTATTATGAGGTGCTGGAGGAAAATGGACTTGGTGTGGGAGGAGGTCATAATCATTGCGCAAGATCGAGCGCAGTGGAGAGCTCTTGTTGCCTCCCTATGCTCCTGAGTGGAGTTCAAAGGGAGTTTTGTTGTTGTATTATTGATGTTTAATCATCCATGACCAGAAATTACGAAATTCAAGCGGAGAAAAGGAATGCTCAAAAAGTGTTTCGAAGACTAAATTAACACATACAAAGGTGCCAGTATAGCCGGCGGAACTTATTGCCTGAGGCAATTTTTTCCATTCAGCCGGTCTCGTCCAATCTGAGACAGGCCGACGTCGAATAGAATTTCAAGTGAAAAACACTTAGAAAAACTGACACGACCGGTAATCGAAACCACGCCTATACCACTAGGCTACCAAGGTTGGTGTAATATTCACAGACTTTTGTGTAAAATTCTTGCAAATTTTTGAATAGTATAAATTATATTGAAGTTCTTTCTAAGAATAGATTTAATGGCAATTAGAGATGGAATGATAAAACTAAAACATTGTCAGGGGGAATTTACTGTCCCATAATTTAAAATCTGCTACAGAAGAGAATAGACTGTGCAATATAATAAATTGTTAAGTTCACATGTAATAAATATTAGAACAAAGAACGATGAGTATGGAATGTCAAGAATATTATTAATAAAAACATTTGAGTAATAAATATATTAGTATTTATCCGAGTTTATTTTTCTTTTTATTACTGTTAACTGTCAGGCTTTTTTACAATCCTTTTAATGGTAATGGTAAACAAAATTAACTGTCGAACGGTGTCATAAAATTTAAAGTATCCTGATACTTTTTCAATGGATGTAAATAGATTATGCCCTTTTGTAAGGATCCTAAATGGTTTTATTATCCCATTTGCCGGTTCACTTTGGCGATAGTATACAAACTGTTTTTGTTGATGGATCGAAAATGATAAAATTAAAAAAAAAAAGAAATCATTGCTTGTGGGTGGCTGCTAGTATTAACATACACATTAACTCACACATTCTTGGAAAAATCAAACTCAGTTGTTTTTTTTAATATGTACAATACTCATAATATAAGAGTCAGTTCATTGCATCACCTACTTTAATTATTTATGGATAAAATATATTTTTTTATAATTCGATGCAATGTAATGTTCAATTTGAAAATTATTCAGGAATGTAAAGATTTTCATGTCGAAATAATTGTTAACAATCGGAATGTTGAACCATCACATAGACCCAATAAGTTATATTTTTGGATGTCTGCCAAAATGCATAAATGTAACGAGAGACGAGACAAAGATTATAATAATGCAGTCAAGTTATTGCAATGTTATTCTTTGTCGGCGTTTCTGAAGTTGTACAAGGGGTATGGTTTTTAAAAGAGACCAATAATGAGAAAGTGCGAATAGGCTATGGAGATCTTATCAATAGATATA
This sequence comes from Mystacides longicornis, assembly GCA_963576905.1. Taxonomy (NCBI): domain Eukaryota; kingdom Metazoa; phylum Arthropoda; class Insecta; order Trichoptera; family Leptoceridae; genus Mystacides; species Mystacides longicornis. The sequence continues at coordinate 11,025,511 of OY756425.1, read as the reverse complement.
TCCCTGGGTATAGCATAAACTGCAATGTCCTTATACTTTAAAGACTACACAGACTTATTTTTCATAATAAAATTTTAATAAAACAATTTATTTGCTTTTCCACATGTTTAATGAAGTGCCGTGGGGTTGATGGCTAAGAATAGCACCTATGCTCCTTTTGCTGGTTTTTCAAGCATCCTGTAAGAGGCAGGAAATTGAAAAGTCAGATCGGGACCGTGAGGTTGACCACCTCACGTCCTTAATCTCAACTGGTCAGAAAAGGCACAATGAGCCTCGGACGCCTTGGAGTGCAATGGAGAGCTCTTGATGCCTCTGTTGGTTTGGGGGCTGATTCGCGGCAGGCTTGATTTGTCCGGGGCTGGCTTTTTGGTTTGATTGATTCGATCGAGCTAGGGGGTCGGTTTAGTGCGGGTCGGGTTTGCTGCCGATTGGTCTCCTCCGGGCTGGCTTGCGGTCTGCAGGGGGCCTTAAAGAGAGAATGTATGTATGTTTGTTAATATCCTGAATTTCTAAGAAAAAGACATATTGTGTTAATAATTACTCTAGTCTAAATATTAAAGACTAGCCACAAAAACTGTTGGATAGCAGGCATAGAAAAGAGCTGAGAAACAGTTGCAGACAGTTTGACATTTCGTGGACTAATATTTCAACTAGCTTACCAATCATAATAATATTTATTCATACTTTACCGTACATTGATTCTATAACAGGGGTTCCCAAACTTTTTCAGCCCACGGCGCACTTGCAAGTTTAGAAATATTCAATTAACAAATATATAATATCGCAGAAATACGCTAGTTTTAGTATTGGTTCAGTAAATTTTTTGGTAAAAGTGCGAATTTCTTCGTGTGATTCGATCTCAAAATATTAATTGTTGATTTATAAGTAGGTATATCCGCTAATATTTTTGGTTTTGAATAGTGATCGGCGCTTCGGATAATGATAGAGGATCGAATCGCGGTGCCCCTCTTTACTTTCTACAGCGCACCAAGGCGCCGCGGCGCACACTTTGGGAACCCCTGTTCTATAACAATAAAAATTGCAAGTTATATACAAGCACAACATAAACAATCCACATACAGAGGGCGAGCTCACTCTAACTACTAGCCCTAATATTGGATGTGGAAAAACAAGTAGTCATATTTATATTTCATATTTCCATCAAGAATCACATTGAATTGTAGCCTTATTTTTCTCCTTAATTATCAAAATCAAAACTATAAGATTTGCATTATATTATAATTCCAGAAATATGATAAACCATGCTCTCCATTGGAAAGTATAACGGTTAGATGTAACTATTAATAGTAGATCACATCACATCACACACTAATGGTGTTGTTGAGTAATGAGCGTGTTGGTGCTATAGTGTAGAGTCTAATACCAGCTTATCCAGGAATCTATTTATGTTATTTATTTAACTCTCTCTAGTGAGTCATTATTAAAAATGAAAGTCTTTCAATTTTATTAGATGATTGTGTATGTGTGTTTGACAAAAAGTTGCAATCTTTGCGATTTCTTGCTAATAATTCAATCAATAAAAGATAATGAAAGATTACAATGGCAAATTCTTTCCCATATCAGTGCATGGTTTTTTTCCATTGTTTGATTTTACATATGAAGTAGAAATGTTGGAATTGTTTTCCACGCTTTTGTACTTTAATTGAAGTCTGTAATATTATTGTAGATCTAAAACAGCCACCCGTCAAGAAAGTTAATACGGCACGCATACAGGTATCACACTAGTACTTGTCCCGCATATTGTTGTGTCTTTGTCAGTCTAAGGCTGTTGTATTCCGTTCATATTGTGTGTTATTGAAGTCATGGTCACATGTACCAAATACAATTCTTTCTGAATATCACAATATTTATTGTTATTCTCTTTCTGTATTGTTTCCAAGGAGCTTCTGTTTTAGTTATAGAACCTTGGTGGTGTGGAATCTTAAACAACGCCATTATTAGTATTGTGCATTCATGGTACAAACTAAGGTGTAAGATTTCTCATGCAATTATTGTAATGATCCTATCAACTATGTAATTAACATTATCTATCAACCTACTAATTATGTATTTGTGTCTGTCCCTTATCAATAAATATTCCGCTATCATATTGCCCTTACTCAATGCATCCTACAATGTGAGACGTGTAATTGATTGATAAAATTGCCTCATTGCCTGTGCTAATCATGCCTTAATCCCCTTATGTTGCTACATACTTTAAATCCTCCAAGATTAGAATTACTCATGAATCTGGTATTTAAAACATTCATTAAGATATACAATAATTTCAAGCAAATATTATCCTCTACCCAAAAGAGGTTTTGAAGATGAATGTACGTAAATTTATTGCGTTGAATATAATCTGTGAAAGATCTGAAGAAAGAAAACACTAAATTATATCTGTGAAAGATCAAGTGGAAAGCTCTTGTCGCCTCCCTAAACTCCCAAGTGGGTTCAGAAAATGATTTATTGTGTTACTACGATTGTTTGACATTATCGACACATATCCACAAAAAATGATATAACTTTTTGATGAGTATAACAGATAACTGTTATAGTATAAACATACTTTTAACTAATGTGGTTTAAAAACATGTTCGCATTATTTATCTTTCAAATGAGACTCGTTTAGGGTACGTCGGTTGGACGATGTCAAAGTTGGAAATAGGTAGAAACATTTATTTGTGTTTTATATTTATGGATAGTGGTCTCAAACCATGGCCGTGGGGTTGCCGGCTAAGAATAGCACCTCTGCTCTTTTTGCTGGTTTTTCGAGCATCCTGTAAGAGGCAGGAAATCGAAAAATCAGATCGGGACCGTGAGGTTGACCATCTCACGTCCTTTAACCTCAACAGGTCAGAAAAGGCACCATAGGCCTCGGTCGCATTCGAGCGCAATGGAGAGCTCTTGATGCCTCCCTATGCCCCTAAGGGGGGTTCAGGCCCCCCGCATTGTGGGTTGGTTTGGGGGGGATCTGTGGCGGGTTTGATTTGATTGATTTGGTCTCAAACCATCTTCGCTTTATTGCCTTTTTAATGAAACAGGTTTGTAGCCCATTGGTTGTAAATGGTTTCCGAATTTATAACCAACATAGAAACATTTGTTTGTCTTTCGTAGATATTGATAGGTAGAATTTCTTTTTTCAAATTACTAGTAAATTTAAAGACCATCGCAGTAAAGAAATTCTCTGTAACAAAATATTTTTTTTTATGTAGGTACTTCAATATAGGGATTACAAATTGACACAATGTTTTTACAATTTTTCCTACAATAATTTTCTTGAGATTTCGCAGGACAGTTTGCTGATATTTAATTTTTATTTTAAACATAAGTATCATTTACTTTTCTCCTATAAATATGCAGAATTTAATAATTATTGTTTTTCCTTTAATAAGTTTTGAAGAGGCTCTAATTTTTATTATTTAATCCATTTGTCTTTCATACATTTTGTGTAGCAAAATATAATGTATGTCAACAAACTGGGATTATACTCTATCAGTACCTATTTGCTGAAACATTTTTAATTTTGGGCATTGGCCTGTACATTTACGAAACACCCACTTTAATAATTTTGCAAATATTATTATATTTGTATATTTTATCAATATCTGAACACCTATAGCCTGTACCTAGACCTGTAGCCAAAATTAAATCCTCGATATGTAACTATGACTCATCCAGGCAATAACTTTCCATAAAAAAAATATATCAAATTATTCGAGTTGAAATTATAAATTGTCTTGTGCTTTTTCAGTTGGTATTACGGCCGCATCACGAGAGCGGACGCTGAAAAACTATTAGCAAATAAACCCGAAGGCGGATTCTTAATTAGGATCAGCGAGTCTAGCCCCGGAGACTTCTCCTTATCCGTTAAGTAAGTCTTTTTAATCCCATTTCATCAAACCAGTTCTTTTAGTATGTTGTGCACTGTTGTGACTTTTGCGTTGAATGTTTGCAGGTGCTCAGACGGAGTGCAACATTTCAAAGTATTACGAGACGCGGGCGGGAAATTCTTTTTATGGGTGGTGAAGTTTGGTTCTCTGAATGAACTTGTGGAATATCATCGCACATCTTCCGTATCACGCACGCAGGACGTCAAGTTGAAAGATATGGTACCAGAAGAAGTAAATTAACCCATTCTTATTATTTTCTTAGAATAAGACGTCAAATATTTCAAATATGGAGTGAATTTCATAATAATAATTATTATGTTGTTTTGTTTTTTTTTCTCTCACATTGGCTTTCGTAAATGTTTGGTCCTCAGCAGATCTGACTGCACAACTATTTGGTACCCCCGTCGAGGTACATTTATTTTTAAATTAAATGTTGTTTTAACATTTTGTGGATTAACTATCTATATTTTTGTTAACACTTTCCAAATATTATGTTTTAACTAAAAATATTGTTTATGTAAAGCTTTTTTCCTCTTATATATTATAATGTTGACAATTTTCATTCAATGCTTATCACCCCACCTATTAACATTTTTATATCTAATATGAATCATGTAATACAAAAATCTTTACATCTAAAACCAAAGCGCATTCATTCATTAAATATAATTTGTGATAAGTGATTTGCAGATGACCAAACATAGAGATTCATTTATTTCATAATACACTGTTCATGTTGCTTTTTTATTAAGTATTTTTATAACCGATTTGTTAAAATGTAAGGCCCTATTTAAATTCAATTGATGGTGTTTGGTTGATTACATCCTCGATAAGTCATCTGAATTGGCAATTTCTTGTCTTTGTGATTGGATAAGAATAAATAACGGTGTGATTGAGTTGTTTTGTACCTGTGAAGCCTCAGCAGAAATGTTTGCTAAATTTTAACCCGCTTTTTATTTCTAATGGCTCTACAACCAATATGGAGTCCAGCCTCTTCTGTTTTTGCCACAGCCTTCCAACTGGGAATATTCATTATCTGTGCAGCAACTCTCCCAACCTCATCCTCCCACCGCAGTAAAGGCCTGACAACTCTTCTTCTCCCACCTGGCTGTCCTTCAAGTGTTCTTTTTCCTCCTCTATCCTCAGCACATGTCCTGCCCATCTAAGCCTGTTCAATCTCACATGTGCAGAGAGTGTGGGGTTTTTATAAATAGCCCAACTTCCAGATGTATCTTCATGATAACTTTCATTGAGAAGTGTACCTACTTCAAAATGTTATTTTCACCAGTTAACTTAAAGGTTTGGCACTCAAAATTAGAGTTAAAGGTACATCTCTGCATACAATTGTGAATTCCTTTAGGGGAGAAGTTGAACACCCTAAAGAGGTTATTTAAAATGACTACAATCAAACGCCATCTGATCAAAGTATTTAAGTCATTTGTAAGTAAAGAAAGAGGTTCTCAAGTTATGATATTGTGTTTCAGATGCTGGTCCAGGCAATGTATGACTTTACCCCTCAAGAAGCCGGAGAGCTGGAGTTCCGCCGTGGAGATGTAATAACAGTGTTAGACCGCTCAGACCAGCATTGGTGGCAGGGGGAAATAGCCAATAGACGAGGTCTCTTCCCCGCCACCTATGTAACCTCATACCGTACACAATACTCCCCCTCTAGACCTAATGCTCAAATAAACCCCTAGTGAACAAGTGCCCCTCCTAACATTTCAACACAACCATCATCTACAATGTGGTCCATTGTTTATTCAAAAATATATTTTCCAATTATCCTGAGCTACAAAATCAGATCTATCATGGATGGCATATCATTTTTGTATGTCATTTTGTAACAAAATATGTTAATCACTGTGTGTCGGAGGTATACAACACTTTGTTAATAATTAAGTATAAAAAATTACCCTTTTGTTAATTCAAACTGAATTTTTTGCATAATAATTGTATAGAAGACCAAAATTGCGTTTTTAATAAGTCTAATGATCATATTTTGACAAGTATAGCTTACCTCCGATATACAGATTTAAGTATTATATTTTACTGATATATTTTTTAAATATTTCGTCAGCCATTGTTTTGTTTATTTGTATTAATATCTCAATTATTGTCATTACGAGAACTAAATTTATTTAAAATATGACAAATAAGGTTATTTATATTAGCTATTTTGCTTTATGATTATTATTTTATTATCCTTGTGTGTGGCCCATATGAGGCCATATTTTCAGTTAGGCCCATATCTCCCTAGATGCCATTGATATATTATTGCCAGTTGCGTATATCACAGAGTATTTGCCTTTTGCGAAGTTGCTGTAGCATTATTTTGTTTGGCAACACTGCTGACTACAATGCCATGGCATCCAGCTATGATATGGGCTCTTATGATAATTTTTTGACAATATAATAATAAAACATTGTGCTCATAAGCCATTCCTTTGTTATAAATAAATGTATCAAACATTCAGTTTTTTTTTTCATCAGAAAATAGTTTAATTTTTTACAAATATTCGCTAGAGCTAAAAATTTGAACACCAATTATTAATAATAAATTTTGATTTTATTAAAGTGTTTTTCATGTAAAATATAAAAGATATTTCAATAAGATCTTTACAATTATTTGTATCTAACAGTCACACAGTTAACATTACACGTATGGTTGTTGTACCTAATTTTGATGAGTATGAGATTGAGTCAGAACAGAAAACACTTTTACACTTGTTAAGTCTCTGGAGCACGTCTTATATTGCTTTCCCCATGCCGTGTAATCTTGTGTTTATTATTATGGTTCGCAGCTTCACACCTATAACATAATACGCAACACATATCTCTTGTAATGTTTTTGAGCTTTTATCTTCACAATCTCGCATTTTTTTTTGTGTTTTATATTTATTAAAGAAATTCCATGTGTCAAATTAACATTTTGATATTTAGAAAAAAATATAATATTTAATTAAAATATTTAAGTGACTAGAAATTGTCATTTGAATGGTCGTTTATATTATGAAACTTTCTAGGTGTTTTGATGATGCAAATTTACTGGAAAGGCAAAAAATAGGTTATATATTATGATTATATAGAAATTATTTGTATATTTTGTTTGGTGTTGGATATTTCCAAACGCAGATGTAGATATTTATGTTTTCAAATTTGTAAAAAAAAAATGACGCGTAAAAGGTTTCATAGAACAAACGACATTGTCTTCTCCAAAATCAATTTTTGTTTGAAATTTTGTATGTATATAATTGCATACTTGAATAATTTCTAATATTTAAGTTATCTTTTGATGTGTTTAGGTTATATATTTGCAATAACTAATGATATGGGCCAATTTTGATTACTAATGAATAGTTGTTCTATATTAATAATTTCATAAAAATAAAATCAGACGATATCATTTGAATTGAACTATAAATGATGTATGGATCAAGATAATATATATTATAATATATACAATACATAGTGATAATGTGTACTTTTGTAAATACTACTAATAATAATAAAAATATCCCCATGTTATGTTATGATGTAGGCGTTAGTATGAGAATGGTCTAAATTCTGATTTTGTTGCCATTTTTAACATTTTAAACAGTAAAATAGTATAAAATGATGTATATGTTAATTATGTACCATGTAGTGAATAGTACATATATTTTTTTAATTTTAATTTATCTATTATGCATTATTATATTTTTATAATTGATATATATATATTATATTTATTAATACATTATACCTATATAAATATCACAACGACATTGGGTTTTAATTCATTTTCAAGGAAGATTTTATAGTTCACTTGAGAGCTTGTTTTTCCCCTCCATCTTCAAGTCATTAGCAGTGTGTTTTTTTTATTTCTAAATGAAAAAAAGATAACCAAATTTTGTGATAAAAAAAATAAATATTAATCAATCAAGACTCCCAGAGGAAGACAAAAAGAGCCCTTCGTTATGCTTGATCCTGTGCAATATCAGGGACTTGCATATGATAGTTGTAGTTTTCAATTGATTTCTTAAAATATGAGTTAGTACCCGAAGTAAAGGAATAACAATTGTGTTAGTCACTGATATGTCTCCATACATTCTAGCGCATTATCACCTCGATTCCATTGGAATTCTACTAAAAATATATGTAAAAAGTATATTTTCACCGATAGTTCCAATTTCCACCGAAATTTATCATAATTCCTCTAAAATGACCCTTTATTTATTTAATTTAAGGGGCACCTAAGAAATACCTCCAAAATTTTGGAGGAACTGATTTTATGTCAAAACTACTAGTGTAATTTTTTTTACAAACACCTCCCTTAAAAACGACAATCAAATCAAAATAATTTATCATTTTCACAAAGAATTACTAAAGATACATTAATAGTGCTATATTTCTTGATCAAGATGAATTTGTTTGAGGAAAAAATGCAAGTTTGGCGGCCATTATGAAAATTTGACATTTGGAATGCTTGAAATTGCTTGCAGCTATATTCACTTTGATTGATTATGCAATATCGCTTGTGTTGGTTGAAATCACTTGACATTACCCGCGAAATTGAAAATTTTAGTTGATGCAAAATTTTAGCAGATCCGATACAGAATATTGGGACAAATACAAGTAAAATCTTAGATTATAACAAATGGAAATCACAGTGTAATTAATATTCTATTTGTCTCTGCAACGCTTTGTTCATAAAACACATGTATAGTGGAAATAAAATACGCGCTAAACGCCAAAAACTTCATTTTGAGATAATCTAATAAAACTGATTTTTCCCCCATACAGACATAGTACAATGATGTTTTTTGGATCTGTTTTTTTACGCCTTTAGATCATCGATATGGACTTAGTGTAATATTTAGGCTATTGACAATGGTTTATAGAACATTTCCTCATACTCAACTCATTTTTGGCGTTTAGTGCGTATTTTATTTCCACTATACACATATTTTGATGTAACTAAGACTTTCTCAGTATATATTATATCGAAATTATACTTTTTTTTTATAACAACGTTTTTTATATGAAGCTGAATTACATTATGAATTACTTCCCATATATTAAGTAAATGTTATACCTCCCTTGATTTGATCTGTAATTGGTTAGAAGAGAGGTTATGTGTAATTTTTTGTTTCGGAATTACAATGTTTACTGCCTAGTACGAAATGTTAAACATAAAGTTATAAGACTAGAGTGAATCGTCAGGGAGTCCTATCAGGTGTCTCGAATAAATTGTCGTAGTATGGAAAATATAAGTCATGTGTAATTTAGAGTTAAGTGTACGCATGACTTATATTTTGCGTGTAATGTGTAAATTCCGTTGTGTGTCTAAAGCTAAAGCATAGAACAAAAGAAGAGGGCGAACATTGAATTGCTTTATGAATAGTTTGTGCCTTTAGTGTGTTTGTGTATATCGTCATGAGAATTCTATGTCATAATAATGTATTTATATATTGTAACTTAACGACGTATACTGTTTATATATTTAGCTACATCGCATGATATATTTGCTTTAATTTGAGTTGTTACCGCTCATTTTTGTTGAACGATTTGGTGAACAATAATGTATAATGAATATTATAGCTAAATATAAATTTTATCTAATATAAGTTTCCAGTCAAACTGAATGGACAATGTATAAATATTTCTTTTTTTTACTAATAAATTTCTTACATATGTCATTGTTTGTTTCATTACTTTCTTCTGTTAGAAATTCTAAAATCAGATACCAATAGGGTATTTGACTAATTTCCAGAAACCGTTTTAAATTATTCTACGATACATTATAAGCACATTCTCTTTATATTTTCTGAAGATATGCCATATTTTATATGAAAATCATGTTTAAAGTTTAAATATCCAAAAACGCGCGTAAAACGCTGTCTTGTATAATGGCGCTGGTCACGTGGTGCATTTTACGTCACACCATAGTATTGGTATGAGTTTTCTAACGTGTTGATGACTGTCATTTACCCACTGTGGTCTGACGTCACAGGGAACACAACTAATCACAAGGCGTTTTCATCGGTGACTAGTTCCATAGAAATATTTGGATTTTTATAAAAAATAAGCCTATTTAAGTTGTAAAATAAAAGAAATAAGCTTTCTTGGGCCATTTTCAAACAGGATGACCACAATCTGTACCTTATTTTTCATAGTGTCAAATACCCTATTCCTATAGTTTATTCAAGAATATTAGTACATATCAGTGGCGAAAACTGAATATTTTCAATGGTTAAGCTACAGTAAAACTAAGTTAATCAGTACATCAAATACAAAAAACACATTTTTAGTGAAAAAATGTAACTTTAAAATTTTTTGTATGGACGCTTCACCTCTGATCCAAAGAAATTTATGTTACTGAAAAAGTGAAGCAAGAATGCGCGCAAAGTTCTGCTCTTTGTCTACCCTGTACAGGGTAAGGCGTGATGGGAAAAAATCAAGAGGTTGTTTTACTGTCATAGAAAAGTAGGTAGGTATATCTTCACCAAGAATGTTTCTAGTTTCTTGCACAATTTGGATAAAAATATAGATCTGTGTGTGTATTGTCAGTCATGTTACGGCATAACATGGTATTTATGGCGATAACCGATAGACAAGAATGTTTATTCATTTTTACCCGTTGTGGTCTTGGCCTGTGTTTTTTCCAATTTTATTCTTTAAAAATAACTAATTAAAAAAAAAACAAATATAAAAGCTCCGAAAAAAACAAAGGCCAAGACCATGAATGCTTAAAGTAAATAAACATTCCTGTCTATGGGTTATCACCATAATGGGAAGTTTTCTGGGGAGCTTCCAATAATACACACTAGGTGGCAGAACTTCTAATCAGGTCTATTGTCAAATTCAGTGCTGCCAACGTAGAGATGTTTTTATTCCTTTTTCTGCCACTAGAGGCGCCCTCGCTAACCCGGTCTATGGTAAATGTCAAATTAACGTTTATAATATCAATATCTACATATCATATAATATTAATACGTGAAGGAAAAAGTTTGAAAAAAAAAAAAATTTAAATATGCCTTCAACATACTGTTGCGTGCCGTTTTGCAAAAACAAGGGAACACATCTTTTTCCAAAGGATAAAACCTTGATGTCAAAGTGGTTACATGCTATTAAACGTGAAAATTGGAAACCGTCACTTAGCTCAGTTGTTTTCAAGGATCATTTTCAATCAAATGACTATTTCAAGGAAACTTTGAATTGTATAAGTATAATGTGTATTATGAATATTTAGAAAATCTTATTATAAAAATCATACTAACCTTCCTACTAATACGGCCTTTTTCCCACAAACCTTCGCATTACGTCTTTTTAATTCTTTTTTTAACTGATTTATAGACCATTCTCCGTAATTTCTATTCATTTTAAAATTATTTCTAAACGCAATGGTAAAAATAACAAAAATACAGTCTCAAACTGACAAATCTCCGAACGTATTTATTTATGTTTTAATAACCAGCTGTCATATTATTATAATATTTAGATGAGAAGCGCTGCTACCCAGTATATTATTATATTATCTATGCTGCTACCTACCAAATGGCAGTAAATCGGCCCCGTTGGCCACACTGAATTTGACAATAGACCGGATTAGCTAGGGCGCCCCTAGCGGCACACAAGGGAAGAAAAACTTCCCATTATCGTGTTACGTTGTAGTACAATATTTATGGCAATAACACACAAGTGTAGCCCTGGCATTACTGCATAACGACGCAGGTGTAGCCCTGGTATAAGAGCTACAATGGCTATAAATAGACTTGCCAGATGTCCTGACTTGGCCGGGACGGTCTCGGTTTTCAGACAAAATCCCGGTGGCCCAGCCGGTTTTCTTCCTATCCCGGTGAAATAAACTTAAGCAGCGAAAGGGGCGATCTTTGCTTACCGCATAGCAAACCATAGTCTAGTTTCAACTAAATTTGTTGTTGTTTTATTAATATAAACTAATAATTACCAAGTTTATTCAACCAAAATTCTCACTCGGAAAAAGTGCCTCAGTGTGAGGTAATAATATGAAATGTCATAGCTCCTTTATCCCTGGAAGAGCTTCAAGATGGCTTCTTGACCAAGTCAAAGTATATTTCTGTAAGTATAGATGCATCAAACAAAAAGGATAAAATAATGGAGAGGCATTATCAAAAATAAAGGGACTACACTTGGTAGGATAAGGGTTTTAATTATTTTACATAAATTATTAATATCAAAAATATTTGTACAATAGCTGCCATACGAGTATGCCTTGCTGTTTTTTTAAATAGCATGTCAGAATACGTTCATAATAATATATTGTCGAAAAGATAGCTTTTAGCCATAGCTCTATTTATGTAGGTTATTTTCGACATGTCTGATAATGCAGTGACAAAATAATAATTTATCTGATGGTTTTAAAATAATAATTTGATCCTTTGAAATTTTATTGAAAAATTATTTTTCTTAAGTTTTTCCAAGCTAGTGATTAAAAAAATATAATTTATCGCACTGGCAGCCCTTAAATGACAGATATTCAGCCGGTCGTGGAAATTTAATTTCTTTTCTCTTTCGATTTTTATCCGCTCCCAGTGGCATTTACACGCGTGAGTATTTTTTTAAATATCTAAATAATCTTTCAATTATATTGAAATAATACCTTTTTAATAAAATTTAGGTTTCATACTGTGATTATTTTGTAGCTTATTTTGTATTATGAACGATTTTAAGTGGGATTTTAAAATGTTTGAATTTGTCATGTCGCGCTGTCTGTTTTGCTTTGAATTTGCTTGTATAGAATTATTTATTAAATAATTAGTAATTCTAATAAGTGATAGTTGTTTAAATTCATCAGTTTGTAACGATCTGAAATATAAAAAATTGTGTGATGTGTAAAGAGGTTATGTTTTTTTAAACTTCTGTTTTTTTCTAGGTTACATCGTAACTCATTGTAAACGTAACAATGTCGGGAGGGTTAGACGTGTTGGCGTTGAGAGAGGATGATGTCACCAAGATGTTGGCTGCGACCACACACTTGGGTTCAGACAATGTCAATTTCCAGGTAAATAAATCCCTTGAAGTACCTACTTCTTAAAGAATCTTATGTTGATAAATATTCACATGATGATAATTATTTCTGTTCCTATAATTCATAATATATAATGATGAGTTTGATTTTCCCAGCTGAAAAATAATATAAATCAAGAACATAATTAGATTTTTATAACTGTCTTTTTAATACAAGTTTTAACTGTTTTTTTTAGATGGAACAATATGTTTACAAGCGTCGCTCTGATGGTATCCATATCATAAATTTGCGTCGCACATGGGAGAAGCTCCTACTAGCCGCCAGAGCTATTGCAGCCATTGAACATCCCGCTGAAGTTTTCGCCATCTCTTCAAGATCCTTTGGACAGAGAGCCGTGCTAAAGTACAGTTCGTACACCGGGGCTACACCAATTGCTGGACGTTTCACCCCTGGTGCCTTCACCAATCAGGTAAAATTATTATTTTAATCAATATTATGAAATATCCAATTTCTCTACGTTTTATTATGTTTGTACCATTCATTAAGTGCTCACATACTTTAATTTACTTAAGGAACATAAGTAACTAATAATTTTCAATGTATGCATTTAAATCCATCCACAGCTGTAAAAAAGAACCAACAAATACTTACAATAATTGGTATAGGTGTGTTGTGATTTAAGACAGACTAATGAAAACAAGTCAAGAAATGGGATTTTTGTCACTTTAAGTGCTTTAATCTTTATTCTGCTTATTAGTCACCATTAAATTAAATCTTTTTTTATGTTAATCGTTAAAGAATGTAATGTGAAATGTTAGTAATTAAATCTGGAAAACATCTATATAGTGGTACATGTAGGGAAAATAGACAAACATGTTGAACATTCAGCATTTACAGCATATGAAACAAATGATGATATTTTTCTAAGGAACCAATGAATTTATTGATTATAATAAGAATCCTGATGTATTTTACTGGTATCAAATTTTTTGCAATTGTTAAAATTTTTGTTTCATGTAAGATTTTTTGTTTTTTTGTAGGTCCAAGCTGCTTTCCGTGAACCTCGTTTGTTGATTGTGACAGACCCACGCACAGACCACCAGCCCGTGACTGAAGCATCGTACGTTAACATTCCCGTCATCGCATTCTGCAACACTGATGCTCCTCTACGCTTTGTTGATATTGCCATCCCATGCAACACCAAGTCCTCCCACTCTGCTGGTTTGATGTGGTGGATGTTGGCGCGTGAGGTCTTGCGTCTCCGTGGAGCTATCCCACGCGAGGGCCGCTGGGACGTAGTGGTAGACTTGTTCTTCTACAGAGACCCAGATGAGTCTGAGAAGGAGGAACAACAAAGCAAGGAGATTGTTCCAGTTAAACCTGAGCCTGTTGTTGTGGGCGTGGTCCCGACTGAAGAGACTTGGGCTGAAGGAGATGCTAATGAGGAGGTGGTGCCAGTAGTGGAGGCGGCCATAGTGCCTGATGAGGTGAAGGCTGACGACTGGAGTGCCACCACCACAACACATGCAGCCACAGCCGCCGCCCCGCAGTGGGGTGCCGCCCCCAATGACTGGACCACATAAATATGCAGTGTGATGTTAGTCTCATGACCACAATAAACATCTTTCATAAGATTATTATCTTTCAATTTCTACCTCCATTAATCTTTCATCTAATCTTTAATTATGATAGAGAATAAAATTAAATGAATTAAAGAGGAAGAAAACTTACTTTTACATACTGTGGTAGTTTATTCAAGCTTATTTATGTACAAAGCTACGATTTTAGATCTCCTTAGACTGTATTTGCATATTTTAGTTAGTCTGCTTGATGCCATGATGTTGCTAAAGACTTGGATTGAGGACTGGCTATGCACTAATTTCCAGTGCATTGTTAAACTGAAGCAGTCTTTAACTGCACTGTGACATCATTTCAAAACACTGTAGTGATGTCATATCCAAATTAGAAAGAAGTCAAATATTGCAAATTTTTCACTTAGCTTTCCTTAAAAATGGAAGCAAATTGCAGAAATATGTTGAGGTGGTGGACCAGCAGTATCAGTTGATGGCTTTCGTATGTACAGCATACTGAAGATTGTGGGTTTTCAATCCCAGTGCTGACCATTTCCTCTTTCACAATACAAGCTTTATGTGAAAAATGTAACTATTTGTGTTCACTTTGTGAGCCCAGATTCAAAAGAAAAAAAATGGAAGACAAGACGACCCACAGTATTAATAAATAACACTTCTATAATAATGTGTCTGTATTATTATAGCCGGTGGAACTTAATGCTTGAAGCATTCTCTACTAGTCCCGTCCAATCTGAGACAGGATTCCAACCCCGATTAGAAATTTCAATTGAAAAAACACATTGCAAATTTCTAACCGGACCGGGAATCGAACCCGGGACCTCTTGATCTGAAGCCAGTCAGTCAAAATCGGGACGCAAGGTAAAACGTTTGCGGACATAGTAAAATGAAGATCCAATAATTAATTATATTGGGTAGGTGCACTGTATCAGAACCAGCCCCCCAATTCAGGAAAAAGCTTAGTTATTTACTTAAGGTATCGGTTCTTGAAAAAAATCTTTTTAGGTGAATGAAACAAATTCCAATCATTATTAAGATTTATTTTCACATTTTCCGCAACTAAACAAGATAAACTGTTTATTTAAAGTTCATTAAACGATAATACGTAAATTTCAGTTATGTTAAGGAATGGCGAAATCATTTAGTAGGTATAATCGATAAAGATAAAGTGCCAAAAACGGCTATTTTGAGAGAATGGGCCCTTAATTTTCAAATATTGAACTAGTTCTAAACTTAAACTTTTTCGCGAATTACCCTGCAGGCCCTGCAGAGCCAGAATAGGGCTTGTCAATCTCTCTGCGGTCTGCTATGTTCAAAATATTCGTGTGATTTTTTTCTTATGTACCTACCTAGGTCTCTAGCTGTCCTCAATAATAATTAAGGTCTTTATTAGCTGTGACCAAATACAAATATTTTGAGAAGCAGTAGACGGTCTTTGATTTGATATTGGTGGTTAATTTGGCAAAACACAATTAAACGATAACGGCATTATCGATGTAGGATCAATGGATGGGAACATTGAGAGCGAAAATGGCTAGGTATAATAATTTACTCCATCTACTGTTTATTATTCCGTGAAATGGAGATTAATTTTGAGATTAATCATCGGGAACCAGAGGCGCTTAATGAACTTGAGCGGAAAAAATGTTATGTTATATCTGGTCAAGTGTGACTGGGACTAATTCGTATTTGATTTAGTTTTATTTAAAAAGCTGCGTTTTTGATATTTTGATTCATTTGGTTTCTTTCGTCAGTCGCTGAAGATATAATAACATCATGAAAGCTCGTGTTTTTTGTTCCGTGGTTTTGTTAATAGTTAACCGCGTCAGTAGTTATAATGCGAGTGACTTGACGATGTGGGGGCCGCAAATTGGTGCGTTGATACGAAGTGGGAAGTCAGTTGTAAATCGGGAGCAAAGTAGTTTGGAAAATTCTTTAGATAATCCTCATTATGAAGTGCCGGAATATTATTACAACGCGCCATCTAATATTCCACCAGATAACTACTACTATGTCGTGTCAGAGGCGGAAAGAATCAGCCGAGGAAAAGATAAGAATTATTTTCAACGCAAGACTCCTCAAAGAAGGCACTGGCCGGATGGATACACTTCCGTGACGGAACCTGAATACACAGAACACACGTGTCATTGCGAGGAATCAAGATCATCTGAAGATTTGCTGACGTCCATTTCAAATTTTGTTTCGAAACTTGTTAAACTTCTCTTTGGTGTGTTCACTATATTGGCTCTTCCTGCGGTGTTGGCAAAGCTATTCTTTTTCCCTTTGAAACTATTCCTTGGGTTAAAACTATTTTTGAAGCTGCTGTTCCTATTACCGTTTTTAACAAGATTTTTCCCGGGGATCTTTCCCATAACGAGTGTCGTAGCCAAACTCTCCGAGCCGTCGTTTTTAGAAGCTACGAGAGAACTAATTGGACCTGGAGGGGTGGACAACAATGCTAGCGACAGAAGTGCAAGGGTGTTAGGAATGAATTTTTCACAAGATGAAAATAATGGTTTTTGTATGGACAAAGTGAAGTGTATTTTCAACTCTGTTGGGAGCTCACAACCTTACGATGCCATTTCTTTTATGACGGACCTCCTCTACAAAAGCAAGAGAAAGCGGGCGATTTATCGTTTTTTCACAGATTTGAAACGAAGCGAAAAACTTATAGAAAATTGCATGTCTAAAGAGTGTTCGCAATAAAAAAAATTATACATGTTGATATCTGTAAATATACTAATAAGTGAAAATTTTATTCGGAGGTGTTGGCGTGTTGGGTAGGTAATAGTCCATTTTCAAAAATGTACAAATAACAATAGGATAATAAAAACTATTTAGGTACATTTTTTATTTATACATTACTACCCAGTTTTCGATAAAGGGTAGATAAATGCTACGAAGAAAGAAACAGTGGCTCCCAAAATTAGTTTTTAAGGTAATAAATAAAAATAACACTGCATGTAACTGAATGCAGCTTTCGAGCATATATGATGAACACCCAGAAGACTTTTTCACCTTCAATGACCCAGCGATCGAATATGTTATAGAAAACCTTTTAAACATTTGACAAGCAGGCCTGTTGCTTGCGCTCATCCAAACATTTTTATTATTTTACCTAATGACTATTATTTTGAATAACTTATGATGTGAAGTACTGTATACCATACGATAAATAAATATAGTAAAGAGTACAAAAATAATCGAAACACTTTTTGATTTTTACTACGAATGCTCATAATTTTTAATTTCATATACTAAATACGAAAGTAGGTATTTACTTTTAAGTTTTTCACGTTTCTAATAATTTAAGAATGGTTTAGTTAGGGCATTCAAACTTTCATTGATTTTCAACCCATCTCACACTAAATTAAGTATGTACATATGTATTTATTGAGTTATAATAATACCTAATAATTATTGTTGGGTTCTGGTAATTAAGAGGGAGAATATGAATAGGAAAACGGGTTTACGGGTTATTTCATAAAAAAAATACAATTATTGATAGAGTTTACCTATTTGAAGATTTTAACACGCTAATTATTTTGTTATGTATTGAAAACCAGCGAAAACCTTTTGGCTAAATTTTAATCAGTACTTATTTAGAGTCTACTATAAATTTTGTTGGTAGGGAAGAAACACAGTTATTTATTTTATTTTTTTATAAAGTTATAATTTGTTCATAAAATAACTTGCATACATAGGTATATTAAATTCTTATTTATTGGCCACCGGTTTCGGAAACATTTTATATTTAAGCTGGTAACCGTAACCGGGAACCAATAATAAAATAATAAAAAAAGACAGCGAAATCATGTCTTTTTTCGAACATAAAACTGTTAAACTATTTTATGGTAAACCTAAATAATATAATTAGAAGAATTTGCATCTACTTTAAAATGAAAAATGATTTTATGATAGCTTTTTTTTATCATTATTAAAGTTTTGTATACCTATAATGTTTACGATAAAGAGGAGATATTTTACTGCTTCTTTCCGTGTACACACGTAATAAACAAATATTAAAAATGATTTTTTCGTTTTCTCTTATAATGGCTGTAACAGACAGTTTGATGTGCATCTTTGAATGAAGTTCAGAAAAATGTTGTGGTAGGCTTGGTATCCATCAATATGCTGAGTCTTTCTGTAAAGCTGTCGGAGTTGGAAAGGTGATGGCCACCTTGCTGGCGCTACCGGGACGTACGCCCAGTGCTCTGCTTAAAGAGGTGGCGATTGTTATAACGGGGAAGACTCCAAAACGACTACGAGCATGCGTCGGGACAGGGAGGGATTCCGGAAGAAAATCTTGTGAACGAAACACTATAGAGAAAAACCCTACTTTAGTATGGATGGATCCAACTGAAATTTCTCACAAAATGACACATTAGGTATGGAGTATTTTTCGTAAAAATTAAAGTTGATGGTTAATCAGTAGTTTTCTGATTTTTATAGATTACTAGCTTTCCCGACAGACGTTGTCCTGTGTTCCTAAATACGAATATTGAATTCGAATTTGTTTGACCAATGTGATTCCGAACGATACGTCTGTTTTAAACCATGTATATTCCATCCGCATTCTGTCAATAGTGTCAATCGCACCAATTGACAATTTCTGTCAGAATTTCATCAAAATTGGAATAAAAACTATAAGGTAAAAAATACTAATTAGGTTGTCTACATAGAGTTTTCTTTAATTTCCCTTGCATTTTTCTTAATTTTTTTCTTCTAAAAGGACATTCTCCTGATAAAAGCCTACACGACAAAAAAGAATTAGCGAAATCGGTCCAGCCGTTTAGGCGTGATGCGATGACATCGGAAAATAGCTCTCCATTTTTATATATAAGACTAGCTGACCCGCCCGTCGAACTTCGACCTAACCCAGAATAAAAAAAATAATTTACTCCTGGTTTATGCAATGTTTGTTACATTTTAACCTTTTCTTCTTGTGACTATAATCCAAGGAGTAGTATTGAACTTGTTTGACTCCGCTTAAACCTACCATACATTAGCAGAACAGATCACCAAAGTTTCAGTTAAATACATTACTGGTCTTTGAATCTATCGATTACACACAAACATTCAGTTTTATGTATATATATTTATGATCTTTGACGTGTATCGAATTCGTTTGTACATTATAAAACTATCTAACAACTTTTTGATGCAAATGTTGAATTAAATATATTTTGAGTTTTAATGGATAATTTAATTTTTTCTCCTATTTTTTAGATTTTCTGATTGTGATCACTATTTTTAAAGTAAAATGTTCGTTATTAGATGGCTTAATTTTCTTCATGAGAATCTTCTTAGTCTCAACAATTCCTCTTTTAAACAGCGCTAGAAGTTAAATGGATAAAATTATATAGACCGCTATGTAGCTAATAAATAAAACAATAAAATGTAGTGTTTGATTAATCAAAATTTTGAAAATTTGAAATTGATAAAATTATGAGAAAGAATAAAAATAATGAAATATTTGGCCTCAGATTTAAAGCGTAGACAATCAGTCAATTATAGACAACATTTACCTATTAGGGAAATTGAGTTTAAATCACTACGTTGTACCTACCTAACTCGTTAAAAATTTCTAATGGAATTTCACTTAAACCAATAGAGATTGCATACGATTCAGGAGGTAGTAATAAATTTCAAACAATGTATGTAAGTAATTTTTTTTCAATGTTTACCTATCTATGCCTGAAATTTTGTTATCTGGAATCTTGATTTGTTGGTTTTAACTGGAATTTATGGAAAAGTATACGCAGTGCAAGAGTATTTACAGGAACTTACTTAATGATAAGAGCACCGTCATTGGAATCCATAAAAAGCCTTATTTATAGCAATTTCTAGTTACCATTACTTATAATTTTAACGGGAGAAGAGAAAAAAGATTTATTCTACAAAACTGTAATTCAGAATCTAATGGTTTAAATAATTTTCTAACTAAACATTTCAGTTAGACCATCCGTCGACATATTGATGATGAGGGGAAGTGCAGCGTATGTAGGTAAGTATTGGAACCCTCTTTTCAAGCAGAGGGGATGACGTCTCCTCAGTTCGCTTCTGGAGGGTTGCAAGGCGGCTGCGTGGCGGCCATATTGGGTGTCCACGGCCTCCGCGCATCAGCCATCCAGTCTGTCTCTATTGCCGTCACAGGGCCGATTGTCTTCTAAATAAACATTGAGAAGATTAAAAATATCAATAATGAGCCCCTAAAACCATTCTAAAGTGACATTTTGAGATAAGGACTCGTTGCAATGTTTATTTTGTAGTATTTTTCTAACCACTGTGCGGCTAAACGAGAATTTTACAGCAAAGTTTACGGATTCGTTTGTGACATTTTAGTGACTGTGTCTGTTATTATTATTTTAACTTTTTACACTGAATCTATGGTGAATAATGTTGAATATTCAATTTAAATCAGATCCCGACTTCATTTTGTGTTTTTGCATACTTTAAATTAGTTTCAAAACACGTAAATACGTTTCAGGAGCCAGTGTTTTTCTTTTCACGATTGTGTGAGAGGTAGCCATTTTGAGCTTTTCTGTTAGGCCGACCGATTTCAGAGAGGTGTATTGTTTGTTGAAATAACCATTGAGTTGGCATTTGATTGATGTTTTTTTGTTGATAAACCTTTAGTGAACAATGTTATATTTTGTAAAAGTTATGATTTATTAAACAATCGATTGTTTATGAGTAAAATGACCGAGTATTATGAATGTATGTCAAAGAGGGTTGATTCACAGGCTGTGAACGATTTCCTCTCCTTCAATTTACAGCTGTTGTGTTTTTTAGTCGTTGCGAAATTCTTTGTTCAACATTTAATTGTTTTTCAAGCGACAATTATTATTACTTAGATATTATTAATTTTACATTCGTTTAAAAATTAAGCGTTTAGAATTAGGCTGTAGGCTGTTATGAATGGGTTGGTTAGTAAACAAAATGATCACGTATGTTCTATATTATCACGAGTACAAAAATGAAGGTTTTGTACAAGTAACTAAATGTTTTAATTTATTTCCTACAGCGTTATCCTAATTAAATCAAGAGTTTATGATTATTTTTTCGTTATTTACACCTAATCGAATTGTGCCACTCTCTTTACTAATTCGGTTATATATTTTAGTAGAAGCAAGTAATTTGCCAATTGATTATTTTAGCCGAATGACATGGTGAGAAAAGAAAAACAATGGTCTTATTAGTTAAAAGAATAAAATAAATTATTGTATTATATCAAAATAAATTATTAATGTTGATGAAGAAAGGATCACATAATAATTTTTTTTCTTCTAAGAAATAAGAAATATAATAGCTCTTAATCAGATATAATAAAAATTGTGTGCGTATGTTTGTTCGTATAAAAAAGTGATGAAAAGTTGTATTCAGTTCGTTTGTGTCGTACTTTGGGATTAACAGGCACCTTATCTGCGTCATCACATTTATTTTCAAGGTATGATATCATGAAAAATATTAAAACTTTTTGCTAAAGAAACAGTATCACGTGATTCAAAAATTTTTTATGGGATTTTATACTAAAGAAAAACTACTAAATACAAATAAATCCCTCTTAAAAACTGTTTCTTTAACAAGGTCTATGAGGTAAAATAATGGTCTCTTTAACGATAATACTATAGTATTGCCCTAATATATATTTTTATATGCTTACTTTTGGAAGATGATACTTTTAATCTTTAATTTATTGAATACACAACTAAATGATTGCAAGATCCTACGGATGGGGAAAGTTAAATAAATAAATAAATAATGTAAATAATTAAATAAAAAAGTGGGCGTGTAGTGTACGTACCCTAACCATCTTATGTTTGCCCTCTCACTCTCAAATTCAACTATTTTTGAAGAATTGCAATCCTGCATCATAATATTATGTTCACTGTGCGCCGTGTGTCTCTCTAAACCTCAAGAACGACTAGACCGATTTAGCTTTTCTGGTTCGAAATATTCGAATAAACTCAGTGTATTTTTAAATAGTGAAAAAGAAATGAAATATTTCCAAGAAAAAATAGAAAAAATCTGATTTGTGTGTGTTTGGTCTTTGTATCTGTCAGATGTGCCACAACAAAGAATCGTTGTTTTTATGGTTGTGATTGTGAAGTAGATATGCTTAGAATGTAGGTGAAATGACGTTTACAGGTCATCCAGCTGGTTTGTAAAGAAACAACTGGCATAAACCTACTTTATTTATATCTAGAAGGAACTTGGTCTTCTTTTTTTGAACGTGGCAATCCACTCTTTAGACACTAAATACTCTGTGCTAAAATCCAATTCCAATCCAAATCAAAACTACCTTTACGCCCCACTTAGGGGCACAGGGAGGCAACAAGAGTTCTCCATTGCGCTCGATCTTGCGCAATGTTTATGACCTCCTCACATACCATGACCAGATTCCTCAGCTCTGCTTCGAAGGAGCGGAAGACAGTATGAGAGGATCTTCCTCGTCTTCAGGACCCTGATGGGAGGAAGAATAGCGCTCTCCTCGGCCAACTGTCATTCGGCATCCTTAACACATGTCCCAGCCAATTCCATCTCCCCATAATGGTAGAAGTGATGGGCCCACGCTGGGTGCGCCGACGTATAGCGTCGTTCGTGAAGCGGTGGATCATCTTACACCCAAAATTTCCCATAGGCTCTTCATTTCGAAAGCTGCGACTTTTTGTGCCTGGGCTTTGGTCAGGTGCCAGGACTCGCACCCATACAGGAGAATGGGCATCAAACATCAAACAGTTTACATTTCGTCTTGACACTAAACGCCGACGCTTTTCATATTTTGGTCATGTTGTTAAAGGCGCCACTTGCCACACCGATACGCATCGGGAGTAAAATCTAATTATTTAATAGATTTTTTTTTAATTATAAAATGTTAACAAAAAGATATTCTTAACTATAGATATTATAACATAATTAGTTACGAACGTTAGAGTTGCATCGGTGGGGTACACAAACAACGCTGAGCAATGCGTAGAACTTGAGTTTTCCAGGGTTATTTGTATAGAGTGTATTCTAGACCTCCATACCAGCAAGCAGATTCTAACATCGAGCCAGTTATAAGATTTCAGCTTTTTTCTGTGAATCGCACTTTACCTCCTACATTTTATGTGTCCGAGTGCTTGTTAATTAGGCCACTTCGCTCCAATAACCAGCAGGTGCACCAGCATTTTCGTTAAGGTGCCTGCCATACACCGTAGATAAGTTATCTAGCAGCTAGAGTAGGCATAATCTACTTACGGCCGGCTTCATAAAAAATAAAGGAGACTTTTAACTCCCTTTAAAAAATAACGGGTTTCATAATAACAAAACGACATTTAAATTGCATTTAAAACCGTCTTTTAGCTAAAGTACCGTTGACGATTATTATTTTTAGTTAAAGTCGACTTTAGGTAGGTAGTTCAAATTTTTACCACCGGAGTTCATAGAAATTTTTTTGGCGCTTTCTCTGTCACAAAGATAAACATTTTGTATGCGGTGACACTGTGGACAAAAATGACTAAAATAGGGCGGAAAACATAGTAAAACGCGAAGAATATTATTGTTTACAGATTTTGTTTATAAACCATACTAATAAATTAACACAAAAAAACGGCACTTTGATTTGATGCTCTATTGAGAAATGAAATTGACAGATCAATAGAAATTCCGCGAAAATATTAGTAAACAACCTATGTTTTCCATAGATTTCCATGGTAACACTACCAACTGCTACCAACTTTGAAATATTTTTTTGACATTTCAAACATTAGCTGGAATATTTTTTATGAAACGCGTCAGCTTAAAGAGGAGTCTTTAAATTTAACTAAAGTGTTTCTTTTGAAGCTTTTTATGAAACCGGCTGTTAGACCAATTGTTGTTCCATTAGAGAGCTTTGAGAGGTTTTTGCGAGAGCGTTCTAACGAAAGCGAAAAATACACCGTTTGCCTACACCTGCACCAAGTATGAACAACCTTTTTTGTCCCGGGATCGACTTTTCAATCTTTTTCTCGCGGCCATTTCTGGCTCAGTGATGTAAAAAGTACCTCAAAATCCTTCCTTGAGTCCTTTATTGACCACACTCTGAGGACGGGCTAGGAGCTTTCCCAAGTTAGCGGAGGACAAAGGACAGTATTCAAATAAAAGCAAAAGAATAACGATATTAATTACATTGCTTTTTATTGACTCATAGGTATACGAAAAGACAAATTCAAAATGTTAAATTTATTGTGATATTTTTGACGTTGCAGATTTGTTGTATTGAGCTTTCAGGATCGACCGGTTGCCCATCCTCGGCCTGAACTGTATCATATTTCTAAAGCTGGACCTCTCAACTAAAAATTGCTAAGGAGCTAAATAAAGATCGTCCTGTATCAGATTTTTTTTTACTTACTACATAAATAAAATTTTATTGTTAAAGGAAAATTGCAATCGTGAATTAAAAAAAAACCTTGCCCTATGTAATCTCGGATATTACGAAGCCAAGAATTCTGTTTTTAGCCTACGCCTCTTCGACTCTCTATTTTGCCTTTCAAAATCAGTTGCAGTATAGATCGTATAATAAATAAAACACGTTTAAAAAGTGAACTGAAAAATGTGTTTAAAATAATGAAATGACAGACTTTGAAGTACTTCCTCCAGCCAACCCGTTATAACAGTGAAAAATCCAAATATAAAACAAGAGAAAAAAAAGAATATTAATCACACAATTAAGTGTGTAAACAAACAAAATGTATAAAAAGGATAATTCATGCATCAACTCTAGCTAAAAATCTACGAAAGTATAAAAATATTATCACCAGGGTTGCCAGGTGTTCGGCATTTTACCGAACTGTTAGGTGTTTTAGCACCGTGTTCGTTGTTCGGTATTAAAAAAATACCGAACTATAGTATTTTTCGGTATTTTTTTAATACCGAACTATAGGCGGTTCGGTATTTTTTCCGATTTATTTTTTTTCCCTAAAATAAACCAGTCCTTTCCGGATACTAAATTTTCGGAATGACTTTTTTCTTTTATTAGTGAATTTAAATCTTTTTGGTTACCAAATATTGAGAATGACCTTTTTATCCGGATACCATTTTTTTTGGTGAACTATCATCTTTACAGATACCAAGTGGGAACACTGGTTCGGTATTTTTTTGGAAAAAAACCTGGCAACCCTGATTATCACCGATATTAGGTAGGTATGTTAATAAATAATAGAGATGCAACGGATATCCGGCAACTATCCGGTATCCAGCCTATCCGGCGCCTAAATGCTATCCGGCCGAATACCGGATAACTAGCACCTATCCGGCCGGATACCGGATAGTAAAAAATAGATATTTTTGGATGACAAATACACCCTGAAATCACAAGAAAAATTATATATTATATCATTCTGCTGAAAGATGCAGATAGATTCCGCGATTTTTGGAACAATAAAGTTCCGGCAACGGAGTCAGTCCAATTATTTGGTATAGGTATGCCGCCTACGTAAGCGTAATTCATTCGTTGTACCCACGGTAATGCCCGGGCTCTACTAAAGACTTCTTCAGTATTCAGCGAATTTAATTAATTTCGAAAAAAAAAAAACACATATTTTAAGGGGAGCGCTGTTCTTCCTCCCATCAGGGTCCCGAAGACGAGAAACACCCTCTCATACCGAGAGGGTCTTCCTCGTGTTCCGCTCCTTCGAAGCAAAGCTGATGAATCTGGACATGGTGTGTCAGGAGGTCATAAACAATGCGCGAGATTTAGCGCAATGGAGAGGTCTTGTTGCCTCTCTGTGCCCCTAAGTAGAGCATAAAGGGAGTTTGGGTTGGATTGGATATTAAGGGAGCCGTAAACCTAAACAGATTGGAAACCTCTGCACTAATGCTATCCTGGCTACAATCTTGGTTCCGAAGGTAAATGTTAAAAATCTAAACGCTCTAATCATAGGAAAAAATATTATTACACCACACTAATCCAGACTAACTAATGCGGTTGATGGTTTTTTCGACAATGTTCCGAATAATCCCATATTGATGAAGCAAAGAACCAGAAGTATACGCCGGAAATCCGGCGGCCGGATATCCGGTATTCGGCTGCTTAGTTGGCCGAATATCTGGTATCCGGCAAAATTGCTATCCGTTTCATCTCTAATAAATCAATAGCATAAATTGTTTTGAATCTTCTTGTAGTTGTTCTATTGTTACAACATCGTTGCCCAGTGATTTGGCTTACGAATTATACTTTCTGAAAGGCTGTGTAGAATATCCTTTACAAAGTTTTTTTTACAAAGTTTTTGTAGCCTGTGTAGTATTATAATTTTTGGCTAATTTACATAGAACCAGTCGAATTCGCATTTTAGGTAACTAATTCTAAAAAAACATTTAAACCCTTTGATATGCCGTTATAATTTCAGAATAATTCCGCTGTATTTCAACTTTTGTAATATTTTTTATTATTCATTCAAGGATAACAACCCCTGGGGCCGGGTGATTATTGCCGTTACAAATCCTCATGATTTCAAACCAAATGGAATTACTTTTGGTCCCACAAGGACTTCTGTCTAGACACTTTTTTCTGTCACTTACTTTTGTCTCCTATGCTCGATTTATATCTATATCGGGTGAAGCTAGAATCGATAGGGGCTCTCACATACTCTCTTTCATTATTTTCCGGTCTCCCGGGGTTATCAGATCATTGGGTAAGAACACGTAGAAAGCCGATTCCGACCCGCGCCGACCGGCTCAAAGATTATTGTCTATGGTTTCAATGCATTTAAATGGGCAATGGGCATGCCGGATAGCGGGTTCCTGCTTTTTCTGTGGGTATCCCCATTCAAATTTAAGTAACATTATTTCCCTGGGTCGGCGCGGGTCGGAATCGGCTTTCTACGCGTGTTCTTACCAGGGTTGCCAGGTGTTCGGTAATTTTGCCCCATGTTCGGTATGAAAAAAATACCGAACTATGGAGTGTTCGGTATTTTTACTTTCGGGAATAATATTCATTTTTCCTAGTGAATTTGCAACTTCCCGGACAGCAAATTTCGAGAATGACCTTTTTTTTTTTAGGGGAAATTACTACTTTCCGGATAGCAAATTTTGAAAATGACCTCTTTTTTTAAGGGGAAAATTATACTTTCCGGATAGCAAATTTTGAAAATGACCTTTTTTTGTTTTGGTTCGGTATATTTTTGAAAAAAACCTGGCAACCCTGGTTCTTACCCATTCAAATTATGAAACATATTTTTCTTCACCTGCGGCTTTTTTGGTCATGAATTTTGTGATCTTTGAGAAAACTGAATACTCGTTGTAAGAGTGTTGTCTCGCTTGTTTGAAACTATTAGAATACAGACAAAATACCATAATTGAGTAAGTCATTTTGTAAAAAATGCAGTTACCCAACTTGCATATCAAGGTATCGACACCATTTCAACATAATAATGTCATTATCGCTAGTAAACAAATGTTAGAAATCAGCTATCTTGAGACTGCATTTAATTTCTTTTACATAAGTGAAAGTAATAAAGTAAAAAAAATTGGCTTATTTCCCTAATGAAATGTCATCATATGCCGCCATATTGTTTCCATAGTGACATAGAATATTGTGTAGATGTTCATTGTTCAACCTCCGTATAAGTGTGACATTTATTTGTTAGTAACCTCAGGTCCCAAGCAATATTGTAGGTCTTCGTATTTTTTCCTTTAATTGAAAGGAAGGATAATATCAAAATAATTTAAACAAAAAACAAAACACGGAGTTCAGTTAATAAGATAATAACTACTTTTTATTCTGAGACGTCGACGGGCCAGCTAGTAACTACTGAAATATAAAGCATGCACTAAGCAGAAAGGTGAAATTCAATAACTTTCGCAATATAAGTTATTTATATCTATCAAAAATTTAAGTTATCATTATCGGGAACATTGAATAATACTACAATATACATATTACACCAATTATGTGTATTCTTTTCAAGAAACATATTATTGTATCCAATCATGTCAAATTTTTTAGAATAAAACCAATTATATGTATTAATGTTAACCATATTTACTTTTTATTTTGGCTAACACTTCATATCATTGCGTAACATAAGCAAAAAATTTCACATAAATTTCAATTCTGATTGAATTTTTAAATTCTTTTATTTAATACGAACAATACAAAATTTCTGTATTTTTCAAGAAAAAGAATATTTATATTACTGTGTTTTATTGCTGGAAAGTATCACAAAACTGACCAAAGTGAGTCGGATAACAACTGATTTGGATCACTATTGATTCGCCAGTTCGGGTCGCTATGCAAAGTGATTTGTCACCATCACTACGGTTTATTGTGTGTGTGCCGCCATGGCCGCCATTGTGCCGCCCGGTAAACGTCAGATGACGTCATCCTTTAAGTTTAATGGTCTATTCGAACATCACCAGCACACTTCCCGCACCTCCCACTTCATTGGACACACATATTTACAGAAATTTTCTTCATATTATATTCTTTAATATTAGAACATACTCTTTGTATCGAAATCAGTACAGTGGAATACGAATTATATATTCTTAATTTTTTTGTTAATTTCTCAGAGAGGACGAAAACCGATTAAAAATTTGACTCGATATTTCGAGTCAGTTGGGCTGTGACGTTTGCTTGGATAGCTAATATGAACCCCTCGCCGCACGTTAAAAAATCACGCCTGGAAACCAGCCGTCTTTGCAGAAACAGAGTATCTAATGGAAAAAATCTGAAACGTTTATTCTTAAGTGGTTGGTATCATAATAATCTACAAAACAATGATGAGGAGAGTATTCTTTTGAAAACTATCCAGAAGCAACAAGTGGCTTTTAGGTCATAGTAGATGTCCTGCTGTCAGATTTAGAGCATCCAATATAATGGAAGATGCCAGTTGGCTCTCTAATATTTAACGTGCTCCAGGAACTTTCATAATTTGAGGATATTTGGGATTTGTTAAAAAAATCTCAAGTTGCTTTTGCTCAAAGCCTCCATGGTGGTCAATCAGTGTGTAAAATATGTACTGATCCATTTTCTTAAACAATTTTTTGAACCTATCACGCCGTGGCAGAGAGAACGGACCTTCAGTCCTTTTTTATACAAGCACTTTTCTTTAAGATAATTTATCTTTTCGACCGTGGCTACTTGGTGGAACATACTTCGAACTTATTTTAAAGAAACAAAATATTTAGTTTTTTCCACAATTTTATTCAGCTAACTGGTTTTCGAAGACCGTACGTCTTCTTCGTCAGGCTAACTTCGTTGAGTTAACATCTACTAGCCTGACGAAGAAGACGTACTTTTCTTTAGCTTCTTCAACCGACATACCGTTTCTCATACAACCTCTCCTATTTCTCTTACCTGATCTGGCCTTCCTTGAGGACGGAGTCGATTTGTTCGATCATTCTCTCATTCGCCTTTTTACACCTTTCCTTTCCGCCTAATAAAAAAGCAATCTAGTGTAATATCAAAAGAATCTTGGTCTAGGAAGTGTGTTGCGTAGATTACTAATTATGAAAAAGTATAATTAAATTAAAAGTCTTTATTTTTGAAATGTTAATAACAACGGTTCATTATCCTAAGAATATGGGCATATTTGTCGTTGTTGGCCGAAATTGGGCGATGATTGGTCGTATTCGGTGACATCAAAGAAATGTTGCAAATATAGCCGCAGCTGCGATCTCCTAGACGTCCGTCCTGAACAAACGTCAGTCAGTAAACAAAAATATCGACGAACGTGGGGAGCTTCACGATTAGAGATGAAACTATCACGGCGACTATCCGGTATCCGGCCTATCCGGCGGCATAATTGCAATCCGGCCGAATGCCGGATAACTATCACCTATCCGGCCGGATACCGGATAGTAAAAAACATATGTTTGGATAACTAATTGACTTATTTAGTAAGTAACACATAAGAAATACACCTTGTAATCACAAGAAAAATTCTATAACTATGAAAATTGAGTAGCAAACATACTGCAATAGGGGTAAATTATGATGAATGAATACTTATTTCTTTATATATAGAGGTAGCAAGCGGGTTCGCTAGTCTTCGTAAATAAGGAAAGTTTAATAAAAATAAGTTTCGTCATATAATCATCCTGATGGAAGATGCAGATAGACTCCGCGATTTTTGGAACAATTACGTTCCTGCAACGAAGTCAGTCCAATTGGTATGTGCCGCCTGCGTGTACTCACGGTAATTCACGCATTGCCCAGTGCCCAGGCTCTACTAAAGACTTCCTTAGCATTCTGCGAATTTTATAAAATATGAAAAAAAAAACACTGATATTTTAAATGGAGCGCTGTTCTTCCTAACATAGGGTCCCGAAGACGAGGAAGACCCTCTCGTACTGTGTTTCGATCCTTCGAAGCAGAGCTGAGGGATCTGGACATGGTACGTGAGGAGGTCATAAACATTGCGTAAGATCGAGCGCAATGGAGAAGTCTTGTTGCCTCCCTATGCCCCTAAGTGAAGCGTAAAGGGAGTTTGGATTGGAATGGATATTAAGGAAGCCGTAAAGCTAAACAGATTAGCAACCTCTGCACTAATGCTATCCTGGCTACGACCATGGTTCCGAGGGTAAAAGTTAAAAATCTAAACGCTCTAATCATAGGGAAAAAGCATGATCACACCGCACTAATCCAGACTAACTAAATGCGGTTGATGGTTTTTTCGACAATGTTCCCAATGATCCCATATAGATGCACCAACCAACCAGAAACATATGCCGGATATCCGGTGGCCGGTTATCCGGTATTCGGCTGCTTAGTTTGCCGAATATCCGGCATCCGGTACCCGCCAAAATGCTATCCGTTTCATCTCTATTCACGATCATATCGGCCGATGATGGCCCACGAATATACAACAACCAGTGGCCGGCAATTCACTACTGATGTTCGATTTTAAATTGTATTTTTTTTTTATTTACCCATCACGCCGTTAGGTAAAGAGTACGGATTTCCATTCTTTCCTATCCAAACAAACCTCTTTCGCTTCGTCCAAACGCATAACATTCCGCATACATGCTCTCCTATTTCCTTTGCTCCTGACTTGGTCCTCCTCTAAGACTGAACCGATATGATCGGACCATGTCATTCGAGGTCGACCTCGTCTGCGTGCACCCTTTCTTTCAGATTTATATATATCCAGAATAAAATTGTAATTAAATTGTATGAACAAACCAAAACGAAATTACGGTTATTTCGAAGGCTGGCTTTGATGGCTCAACATTTCCAAACATTTTTTAGCCCAGCATCGAATGAAAGGAGGGGTCTATTCTATTTTATGGAAGCTATTCAAATCTTCGATCCTTCCGAAATTGTTAGAATACCGTCTTGGTTTTATATGCTACGTGTTAATTCAAAAAACAATAATTTAACTTTCTCAATATTTGTTTATTTTGAAAGATCTTCGTAACTTGACATTAATGTTATGTGGACGAATTCCTAAGTAGTTTAATATTGATTGGGCATCGTTTTGGCCAGTGCTTCATAATATATTCTTTAATTATTTTCAATTGAAAAATTATTCGATTCATTAAAAAACTTCGTCCTCAAAACCACAATTAAAAAACTTTATATTTTAGAATAATAATTATAACAAACGTATGTTTGAAGTTTTGAATTTCCACATGACTACGTAGAAGTTCGTCTATTGTAGTAGTATCTATTGTTTGATGGACCATTGTATTGTTGAATGAAATTGATTTGAGTTGTTCTTTTGTTCCAGGGAGTGCACCATGAGTCAGTAATGTGTGAGGGGCCCAGGGCGGCGCCTCGCCTCCGTTGCTAGTGCGCCGCCCCCGCCCCCCAATCGCCACCAACACTGCATCTGCATGCAGGTAATTATTCTCCCATTTCACCCTCAAACTTACTGTAAGATTCTCCTGTATTCTTGCTAGTGAAA
Organism: Mystacides longicornis; assembly: GCA_963576905.1. Taxonomy (NCBI): domain Eukaryota; kingdom Metazoa; phylum Arthropoda; class Insecta; order Trichoptera; family Leptoceridae; genus Mystacides; species Mystacides longicornis. The sequence goes on along the minus strand of OY756425.1, from coordinate 10,993,167 downwards.
TTCTCCTATTTCACTCTCAAACTTATGTATTGATCAATCTGTATTCTGTCAATTGTCTATCTTTTCGCTGGGAGGAATGCAATAAAATGATTGACGACTGAATATCACAAAGATGCTAATTGGATTGAAACATACAACAGAGAAAAAGGGAAACAAATTCTCCAGTACATCGTTCTAATTGTGTCTGGTCTATCCGGATCGTCGTTCTTTGCATCCAGCATTTGTGGGATAAAATATCGTGTATGAGAGTAACAGGTTTATGTTTTCTCGTTGCAGATGTCCTGACGGCGCGGCCAGCATGCCGGCCGAAGAGCAGGGCTATGGACACGGGCAGCATGGAGTATCAATGGGGCAAGGGGGAGCGAGTCGCTACAACTGCGAGCGTTTCCCCAGTGCTGCAGAGCGCTTCAGTCTGCCTCCCTCGGCCGGCTTTTCGCCCCCGCCACCACCCGCAGCTTACAGAACTTATCCGAGGGATGGTTCTCCACCTTCTCCGGCTCCACCCGGGGACAGGTTCGGGTCCCAGTCGACCCCACCAACCGCGTCTAGTCTCTCTCCGGAGAGGTCTCCGCGACGCAATCGTCTCCCTTCTGCCCGCTACTTGGCGGGCTCCACTCCGGTGGTCTCGCGCTATGTCCCTCCGTCGGCGCACATCCCCGTGGAGAGGTACGTGCCCCGACCGGCACCGCAGCCGGCGCCCTACTACTGCACCACGGAGCGCTACGGCCCGGATGCCTTCAGGCAGTACCGCCCATACAGGCCGGCACGTCGCTGCTGTCCTCCGCCGCAATCTTCCATGACCCCCTCAGCCCCGGCGCTTCTGCCCCCGGAGAGGTTTGCCCGCGAGTACTCTTCCTCTCCACTCCTCTCGCACCCGCACTCCCACCCCGACATGGAGCCCTCCTATGTAGAGTATGTGGGGGCCTCCGCTGGTCGCCATGTCAGCTGCACTCCCCCTGGGCCTCGGCTGCAGCCAGATCCTCCATGCTGCATACAAGCCAGAAGGTGCGCCCCTCCACCTCTTAACTGGTGAGTATTCCTGCATTTTTACACAACAAACATCTTAACTAAAAATATTTTAGTATGTTCATACGTAAATAATTGGTAGGTCCCTAAAGAATGACAAATACTTTATTTATAAGAGGTAAGTACACACATTCAGTTAAGATAAGGCGGTAGGCAAATAGACGCACTCATACAAACTGCCATATTATTATCTTGATCCGATTTATCTAATCAGCCGCGAAGATTTCATTGAAAATTTGCACAATCAATTCCGACCAACTTCACGCTGGTTCCAAGGCTGCATTTGAATATCGAGTGTCACTGTCAGTTGTAGGACCGGTGTCAAAACAGTGTTTATCTGCATTGTTGTAGTTTATCAAACTTAGTTATGTGCAAATAAATAACACCTTAAATTGTTCATAATGAATTGAATGTTAATACATAATATTGTTTAGTGCAACGGATTAAGAAACAAACAATGGAACGACCCAGCATCCGCTGGAGTGATTTGTTGAGGTTTGTTTTTGTTTTCTTGACAGTTTTAACCTCTCAACGCAATTTATTTTGGTAATGACGAGCATTTTCTTTTCTATGACATAGGTACATAGCGTATGAATAAATCATGCTTAGCTATTTAGGATGTGTACAAAATAACGCAAATTAGGTATATTTTGTTGTGGAGATTTTAACGCGTTCGTTCAATGTCAGCTGTTAGTTCTGTTTATAAAGATGTAGGTATCTGTTCTGACTCAATATAGGTACCTACCCACCACATACCCGTCTATTACGTTTTTAGACTCGCCTTTTTCGTCGCGCGATTATCTATCCATAGGTTCTGTCATTGAATATCAAACGTACCTAATATAGAGGATTTCGAATTGTACTAATATAGGATTCAAATTAAATCATATTTACTAAGTTATTTTGAAACTGTTTACTCAATGTTAATGGAAACAAATACGTAACTCAACATGGCAAATTTATTAAGATACAGAGTCCCCTACTGCAATACGTTATCACCTCGTCAATTGTTGTTTAAATTTTTGGAAGCAATGGACAGGAGGACCCCAGACAGGCTGAAGAAGCAGATGTTGTTCACGAGGATATTCCAACGGCACACGGATGCCTTTCTCTTCAGCAAAGTCACAAATGAATCGTCATTCTCTCTCGTTCTATTGTTGATTTCGTCAATTTGGTTTTCCACTTCAAAATACCTGCAATTTTTCAAATAAATAAGAATTATTTAAAGATTGTTGACCCACTCACTTGCTTTATATTATCAATTTTAATTCATATACGAGTAGGTACATATCTTTATATTTAAAGATTATTAAGTGCGTGTCTTTCGCTAACTTTCGAAAACTACCGATTTGGTTAATTATTTTGGTTCTGAAGTATACTTACAAGTTCATGTTATTTTTAAACGGTGAGGAAGTATGGAAAAATTGCGAGAAAAAAATAAAATATTAGATCATTTTTAATAACTTTTTTCATTGTTACTTTATAAAAAGCAGATAAAAACTTTCTACCGATCGTTTTTCAAATTCTTGTAATAGAAGTAAAACCGCAGAAATATAATAGCCGGTTGCTAAAAAGCGTTTTAAAATAAGGTAGAAGCTATGAACCGTACTCGGTTTGATGCATTGGACATAGTGACCGAACTACAGTTCGTAATTTTTTCAATTTCCTGCACTAAATAAATTAGGTAAATGTGCTTACTTGATAGTGAGTAAAAAGAGCTCACCTGTTCTTCCACTTCTGTTTGTCATCTTCAGCGTTGGCGATTTCCTGCTCAATGGCGTCTATCCTGCTGCTCAAGCCGTGCAGTCTGCACTCTTGTTGCGCCTTTAACTGAACAGCCTGTATTTTCACATCAGACATTTATTTTGATAACCACCCCTATTAAATCAACTACTTAATAATAGTTTATACTTAATACATTGTATGTATTATAACCTTATTTTATAGCATTAAATTAATGAATTGTAACTGCCGTATATTACAAAAACGTCACTCTTCGAATACGCTCAGAATAACCAAAAGTGCCACTAAGTAATAAAACATGCACTTCTTATTTCACCCGCTTCAGTTTTTTTTTATTAATTAGGCATTCCATCCTCAAAGAGTGAATTTTTGGTAAGCAATTGATATTCATATCAATAGAAAGCATTGATATTTTTTTTATAATCCTAATGAACGCTCAATGAAAAAGGACTGGTCGAGAGGAAATCAGGTGGATTGATTCCATCGCTTCCGTTTTCAAGGTAGATCAATAAAACAAACAGGAGATTCTGTATCGGAAATGCTAACTGTAAGCTGCTGAAAAAAGCCAAGTAAGCGTGTCTCAATAGAAAAGAGTGGATTTTCTTTCTAGATCTATGCTTACTCCTTAGATACGACGTGATATTCAAAATATAGTCCGTTTTCAGCGCCAAACTTGGTTAAAAATGCCCAAAATATTATTATCTATAGCACAGAAGACGCAAGCTACAATATTTTTTTCTCAGTAACATTTATAGATATGTTTCTTCCAAAATTTTTGTAATGGTTTCTCTTTAAACACGGTTATTTATCACTAAAAAGATTCTAATTTATTTCTTGGTGTTGTAGAAAATATCCTTATAAAAGTTTAAAAACTTTAAGTTGTGCAACTCACCGTATCTTCCTTGATCTGCAATTTTGTTTTCAGTTCGCCGTACTTATTTTCCGCCTCATCCAATTGTTTCTGCAGTTTCTTTATTCTATTGTTTGCGGTCAACTGGCATTCGAGGTATTCCAACATTCTCTTTCCATCGAGAGATTTGTCATTGTCTCCCATCTCCAATTCAAATTTACTTACCTTAACAAAAATTATTGAAAAATTAATAACAACAGATCATAGAAAATCAAAAATATATTAATAGGTAAGCTTCTTACTGGGCTTAAATTTATGGCGCTTTCCAAATTTTGATTTTGATCTGCTTTTTCCGGTGACTCCTCTGTAAAAAATGAAGAATAAATATATTGAAAAGCTCTCTCATGATATTTTCATCCAAGAAAACCACTATAAAGGGATTGGTTGACTAGGCGACATAAAGAATCGAGTCAATGAATATGATCGAAGAGACATGACAAAGTACTAACCTAAATCTTTATCTTTCTTAATTATTTAATTTCCTTGCGTCAAAAGTACATATATGTTTGTGTGCAGGGGTAAGGTTTAAGAAAATTTCAATAAGAAAGGGTTAATATGAAAAATAGACAACTTTTAAAAATGAAAAATCATGAAAATCGATTCAGCCCGCGAACATAATAATTACCAAAGTCATACACTTCAGTTATTACAGAGACAATGAAATCAAAGCATAACTCTCTTTGAACCCCACTCAGGGGGATATAGAGGCAAAAAAGCTATCCATTGCGCTCGATCTTGACAGAGACAATAACCGCCATTGTGACTAAAAATTGGTAACAAAAACTGGGCATAAAAAAGCAAATCATTGCAAATAAATAATAGCTATAGAATAACATGAATCAACTTTTTAAGACAACATTGACAAGAAGCTACAGTTTTACCTAGAATTTGTGGCAAAGCATCCGTCATAGTTTTAGAATCTTTTAGATTAGTTTTGCAGCTTATGATGATCCACTGTTTGATCAATAATAAAAACAAAATGAATGACCAGGTATCGATTAACGGTTCCATAGATTAATTTTGACTCATTTTTGATGCCGATCCAACTGTGTGATAGCGCGGTGGATACGTTTTATTTTAACTGTCATTATTCGGGAAACGTTTTTATTGTAACATTCTACGGTTTGAATTTTAATTTGACGGAACAAGTCTTTTATCTCAGTAGGTACTAGGTAGGTACCTTCATCTTTTTTATCAGCCTTTCACTTAGAAACTAGTGGTACCCCGGTTTCTATCTTTGTCATCCCTTCGTTCCTACTTTTGTCATTCCTTTTTTTTTACTAAGTACCTAGTTATGTACTTGTTTATTACCATTTTTACTGATTCATTTTAGGAAAATAAATCTATATTATAAACATGGTGAGCTATTTTCCTTAGTCATCGCATCACGCCTAAACGGCTGGACAGATTTCGCTAATTCTTTTTTTGTCGTGTAGTGTTTTATCAGGAGAAGAATTTTATGAAGGAAAAAATTAAGAAAAATGCGTGGAAAATTAGAAAATCAAGAAGTAGGAAACTTTTTTACTACTTTTTACAATATAATTATTATTCCACTAGCTGACCCGCCCGTCGAACTTCGACATAATCCAGAATAAAAAAACAATTTTAACTAATTGCATGAATTAAATACAGTTTATGACATAAAAACTGTATTAAATAACCTCGTTCGTCACCTACAGCGTTCGTCATGTTTCGGCCGTTTTTCTTTTCTAGGTAAACCATTGGTGCAAGCGGTACATTGAAAAGAAAAAATATTTATAAAAGAAATTTTAAATTGAAGCGTTTCATAAAAAAAATATTTGAAAGTTTATAACAGTTGATATGTTACCAATGTTACCATGGAAATCTATGGAAAACATAGGTTGTTTACAAATTTTTTCGCGGAATTTCTGTTAATCTGTCAATTTTATTCCTCAATAAAGCATCAATGTGTCGTCATTGTTGTTAATTTATTATTATGGTTTATGGCTTAGTAAATGAAATCAGTAAACAATAATATTTTTCCCGTTTTGCCATGTTTTCCACCCTCTTTCGGTCATTATTGTCCACAGTGTCACCCTATACAAAATGTTCATAATTTGTGACAGTTAAAGCGCCACAAAATTTTCTATGAACTCCGGTGTTAAAAGATTGAACTACACTAAAGTCGACTTTAGTGCCAATAACGAGTCTTTAACATAAAGTCGGGTTTAAAATGTCATTTTGTTGTTAAGAAACGCGTTATTTTTTTTTAAGGAAACTTAAAGTCTCCTTTATTTTTTATGAAACCGGCTGTTACATAAATTAATATAATTAATATGTTTGCAAGTAATGGTAAAATATAACCGATTCTCTGTGTAACTTTTTGATAAAGATTATCTATTTTAAATAGGTACTTCGTTGGTTCGCATTATCTTACATATCATGTTTGGTCGGATGTGAATTCGAAGAAAACAATGGGAAGTTTTCTGGGGAGCTTCCGACAATACACACTAGGTGGCAGAACTTCTAATCAGGTCTATTGTCAAATTCAGTGCTGCCAACGTAGAGATGTTTTTTTTCAGTGATGCCAACGTTGGGAAGTTTGTTTTCCATTGAGTTGCTAAGAAGTTGTTGATTGAGTTGCTAAGAAGTTGTTGATTTTGTTGCGCATAAATTTGAGAATAAATCTCAGGGGTGCTGTTCTGTATTTTTTAATTTGTATTTAGGTAGGTATATAAAAAAAGATGAACAATTTTATTTGTAATAGTATGTAAAAAATGTACAATGATTACTCTAAACCTATTGTAAGTTATCATGTATAATAATATATAAGTTGTTTAATTTGAAATAAACTAGAATGATATTTTGGAGGTTAGATTGTGAGCGAACATAAGAAGAAGAAGAAGTAAATCGCCCCCGTTGGCAACACTGAATTTGACAATAGACCGGATTAGCAAGGGCGCCTCTAGCGGCACAAAAAGGAAAAAAAAACATCCCATTAAGTGCAATTTGATATTATTTACTCGAAATATTTGACAGCTATAATTAAAACTTTGCACTAAATGGCTTCTAAAATAAAATACTGTTTACTTAGTAATAAAAAGTTAAATACTGGTGAAATTATTAATACTTCTCATAGTTTTCCCTTCATTTTGAACAGATGCATCCTCCTTAGTTTTCTCATTGCTGATGACTGTGACTTATGGTTGATGATTGGTTACCAGTTATGATCACAAAATTCCTCAAACTTCTGTTTACTTCACCATCAATGATTAAAACTATTAATAGTCTATCTTCCTGGCTTCCCCACAGATCTGCCTCTGGTTTTTTTTGCTAGGTGATAAGCGTCTCAGTTTAGATAGTTCCTTTCTGGAAATGTGATAAAAGTCAACACTAAAAAACCGCAAAAAGTCTTTCACAGGTGCTAATGATTGTTGAATATCAATGGGATGTTTTTTTTCTATTCGTGCCACCAGAGGCGCCTTTGCTAACCCGGTCTATTGTCGAATTCAGTGTTGCCAACGTGGGCGATTTACCGTCATTTGGGCTGTTTGGAACGAGAATCGGCGAGGAAAAAAATCTAAAAGGCGACAGGTAGCCAATTGGGCTACTTCCCTTTTAGCGAATTTTCACCTTTCCGGATATTAAATTAGTTTTTTTAAGTGAACTCGCGCCTCTCTCCGGATACTGAAATTTTCGGAATGACCTTTTTTTAGCGACATTTCATCTTTCCGCATACCAAATTTTTAGTTGGGCTACTTTGCGTTTGAAAAACGGCGACACTAGGAAAAGTGCCGTTGGCAACACTGGTCAAAATAACGTTTATAACCTCAATCATATGAATGTTCGTGTGTGTTGTGGTCGTTTTGGTGTCTTTCGTAAATAAATACATAAAAATTTTTTGTTTATATTTTGTGTTACAGTGATAATAAAAAAAAAACATTTAGGTATCATTCTAGTTTATTTCAAATTAAACACCTTATATATTATTATAAATGATAACTTACAATAGGTTTAGAGTAATTATTGTACATTTCTTTTTACATACTATTTCAAATAAAATTGTTTATCTCCTTTTATTTTTTATATACCTGCATAAATACAAATGAAAAATATCATAACAGAAAACAATAATAAAACAAGAAGATACAGAACAGCACCACTGAGATTTATTCTCAAAGAACAGCACTGGAATTCCACCCTTGAAGACAAATACATAGTGCTTTTGTTTGTGTGTGGTGAAAAAGGACACACTATGGTTTTACTCCTAGAAAAGGCCACTTTTGCAATCATCAAAAATTAAAACGTTAAATTGTTTAATTGAGAAAACAAAAAAGAGAGGAGATATGTTTGCAGAATATTCACCAGTCAATGCTAGATGGTATGTTTTACAGCTGTCATAATATTTAGACCTTCATTATTATATTTAAAATGTTCAGATAAAGTTTTTTAATTAGATAATATCGAAACATTTTGGATCACCGTATATAATATACCAAATTACTTATAAATTATATTTTGATGTTTAAAAAATGTATAAAATACTTTTTTTTTTAATAACACTTAGATGTTTTAATATTTAATCTCGAAATTTTATTCAAATAAGCTAGGAAAAGTGTTGTGTCAATCAAATAAGACAACACTTTTGCTATCTTATTATAAAATGTCAAATCGTAAGTACCCGCCTTTTTTGGCGTACTTAAGAATGTGACAGGAATACCAATTTAGTATCAAACTAGACTTATTAACGGATTTTTTAGTCACGAAAAGCTTCCAAAAGTATCCGCATCGAAATAGCGCCACTTCTTAATTTCAAAAATACCAATTGCTGAAAAGTAGCAACTTTAGTATCAAGGAATACTTAAGAAAGCGTCAGGAATAACCACCCTGATTAGAATTGCTGCCACCTAGTATGTCTTGTCGGAAGCTCGCTAGAAAACTTCCCATTAATCAGTTCTTTTGGTACTCTATTGGTATATAGATCCTTAACTTTATGGCAAGCTTCATTTTGCAGGTTCCGGGTACGTATAGAATATTAATGTACATAGTTCGTTGTAGTAGAATTGGACGATATCTTTACAGTTTTTTTGATTTAGAAGAATGATTGTGATTTTAATACTTCTTAGTAGAAGATGCAATATAAAAAAAATAATGCCTTTAGAATAAAAATAATATGGCAAAAAAATGAATATCGTTTAGAATGGTAGTCCATTTTAAATTTTAAATGTTATCAATTCTTGAGTCAAACTATAAACTCTTCCAATTTATTTTTACTTTTACCAGATAAAATAAATGAGATTTGTGTTTGTGTGACCGAGAGAATATGGAGAGTTCTGCATGATTATGTTTCTTTATGACTTTTATTTACACCGATTTACAGACGCAATAAGAACTTTTTACGAGTGCTCTTGTGTTTGTAGCTATGCATAAGGTATTAGATAGTTTGCATGACTGAGAAACCCAGGTCTGTGATTTGTTTTATCTTGATACAATTTTTTCTCGTTTATTTATTTATTTACAATATCTCCCGTAGGTCCTTCACAGGACTCTTGGGTTCATCATTCTAAATAACAATCTTATAAAATTATAGGAGGGAAGTTATGAACATACAGTTTACTATAATAACAAAACAAAAAAATCCATATCAAAACAATCAAAATTTCTGGATATTTCATTAAAGTGTAGACAAAATTGACACAGACCAAAAGCAAATGTCTTTTATTTGGCCAACGTTGGTCTTTAATATGAGTTCGTTTGATAGTTGGTTTTAGTGGATTCAAGATTCATGAACAGAAACTTGACCAAACTACGCGAAGACAAAAGTTAACGTGAAAACGTTGACAATTTATGGAACTTGCGTGATAAATGGAAAACTATTGTTATTTAAAAGTTAAATTAATTAAAGCGAATATTTTATACCTCTAGTAAAATGTGGTTGGTAGTACAGCGCAGCGGTTCAGTCGACAGCTTTCGTTCGAATTCCGTTGCCTACCATTTCCAGTATTTATACTTTCACACTACAAGCGTTTGCTTGTCAAACGTGTATTTGTGTTAGCCCAGATTCATTTCATCATTAGTATGAAATTGGAGACGTCTCCTTCTCAGACTCAAAATTTTCTTCTTCTTTCTAAGTCCACATCCATTTCCTTTTACTCTCCTCCTATCTGAGCTCTCCTTATCCACCCTCTTCCCGCGACTGGAATAACATCATCAGTTTATCTTTTTTTTGGGGTTGGCCCACCCCTCTTCTCTTATCCCATGTACTCCGTTTAAGAATTTCGGAATTATTTATCTTATTTATCCTCATATCTTATTCTGTCTTTAAGGCACACGCCTAACATATTATATCTTTCCATGGATTGTGTAAATTTTAGTTTAAGTACAGTATTGACAGTGATTGTAATGGTTTCCAGGCCATAATTGATACATTGATCACATCTCGTCTTTTCAGATTATTGATAGGTATGACTAAAAGTCTTGAAATGATTTGTTTTACCAAAGTCTTGAAATGATTTGTTTTACCAAAGGCTGCCCTTTCTAATACTTGTCTAACTTAAACATTTAACAAAATAATGATGACAACAAAAAACTCTTCGATGTTCAAGTTGGACGAGCATCGAAGCTATTTCGAAGGGTAGGGAACAATTATTGTTATTGCTTTAAAACATTAGGTTGGCCAGTTTGGAGTGGGGATTAGTGCAGAGTGCGCCGTCCAGCCAATCACCCTGATGTGCCGCAGAACCTGTGTACTTAATGGATTAACGATCTCAAGGATTCTCTAGATAACGATTATAGGAAGAGTTTTATAGGTCCTAATGATAACATCGGCAGACACAAGAAAGCAGGCACTCTTCTCTCCGCTAAGCCTAGTTCACACTTGGTCGAGTAGCGAGTATTTAGTATTGATGAAAGCTTTTAATTTCTTATGTGTAGGTATGTTTGTTCTGTGTTGTAATTTATAATTATTGTGATGACCATTGTTTGTTTTTATTTGACTTAAATTGAGGTTTTTATTGTTGTTTATTTTTTTTGGAATTTTGAAGTTGATTATTTTGTTTTATTTTTTTTTCGTACTGCTAACATTATTGAATAATATGTTATTAGATCATAGAGTCGTATATAAATAACTAAATATATAACACGAGGAGGATTTTTAAAAAGCAAAGTCCTCAACACAATCTAGGGGCTTGTTCAAAGAAAAAAAAATTAATAAAGATTAAACCATTGTTTTGTGTTAATGTAATACAGTTAAGTATAAAACAATAGGTTTAAAGTTAAATCGATTTTTCTACGAAACGCCATTTTTGCTGCAACTAATAAACTCGACTAAAATATAGGTTCACACACGCTTACTCGTGTAAGAAAAAATCTAAAAAATGGATCGACTAGACTAAGCTGCCGTATAATCTACTCGACTAAATAAGGTGTTCAGAAACGTTTTGTCACTAAATTATTCGCTAAACGACAAATGTGAACTAGGCTTCATAACGGCTGTGGGCCTCTGAGTGTGGTCGTTGTCACGTCTGATTCTCTAATTAACCCCCTCCCCTCCGCCCCCCGTACATAACGAATTCACTTACCACTTCTCTAACGGCCCCCACACCGTTTCGGTCTAGTTATAATATTATTACACTTGGCTTTTGTATGGAAATGCGAACATCTTTATAATTTCAACCCAATTTGTCCGTTCAATTAATATTCCCTTTATTTATCGCAAACAACGCCCTTTGGTTCGTTTAAAGTCTTAATAAAAGTTTCTATTCAATTTCATATTTGAAATGAAGTTCTTGGTGGTCCAGTGGATCGTTGGTGCCTCAGAGCCGGGTGACGAATTCCTTATCACTGAATCTTCCAACATTTTAGCAACAGTAAAATGAATATTTTTCTTAATTAAGTATTTAATCAGCTTTGCATTATACAGGGTAACTGGTAATTCGACCAATGCCTTGAAAGGGGTTACACTGGATCAATTAACCAATGCCTTGAAAGGGGTTACACTGGATAATTGACCAATGCCTTGAAAGGGGTTACACTGGATCTTATTAGCAATCAAATAAATCATTCCTTCATTCATAATCTATTAGAGAAATGTATTATTAGTTCCCAAAGTGAAGTACCTTTTCCACCTTTTGACTAAAAACTGAAACAAAACTTAAATAACTCGAAAACCATTGGCATTAGACCCCTGGTTGATGGGAACAAAATAAATTATTGCAAATAAGCTCTATAACCTCTTTCAAGGAATTCATCGAATTACCAGTCACCCTGTATATTATAATCGGTAGGTTCTGGTATTTTCGTGTAAACACTCTCTAACCCCAGGCGGGATATTTTTCATAAACCTATTTGACTAATTCATTTCAACTAGGGGAAAATATGCTTTTCTTATTGTCTATGTCTATCAACTTATAGACGAATAATATAAGTAAGTAGGTAGGTAAGTATGAAATATTAGCTCTTTACTCTTTACCTATGAAATTGCCGTTTTGTATGAAAAATTCAATGTAGATTTTTTTCAACTTTTTATTATTTCTGTTATTCAAACTAATCACCATGCAATCGATGCATCTTTGCCAATGCAGCGGTAGTTTATTGATGCCCTTATTGTAAAAATCAGCTGCACGGGAGGCAACAAACTCTTCAAAGGCATTTTGTACTGCCTCTCGGGGATTGGATTTTTTTTCCACGCTAAAAGGTTATCCAAATTTTGAAAAAGGTAATAGTCGATAGGTGTAAGGTCTGGTGAGTATAGTGGATGAGGCAGAACCTCCAACCACAACTCTCGCAGCTTTTGTCAGAGATTGTCTGTTGTGCAGTAAGTATGGGGTCGCGCGTTGTTGTGAAGGAGCAGCGGGGACGAGCGATTGACCAAAGCTGGTTGTAAATGTGCGAACATATCCATCATTGTCTTCAGTCCTTCACAATACAAATCTGCAGTAATGTTCATCTGTTTAGTAAGATCTGATATAAATCACACCGGCACTAGACCAGCAAACAGTGACCTTTCTAGGGGTCATTTTTCGTTTAGGGTACTGCTTTGGCACAGAACCAGGATCTAACCAATTTGCTGATCTCTTTTGATTGTCCAACAGAATCAAATTTTTGGCGCACATAAAAATTCGGTTCAAAATTCCTTCATTTCCTTGCCTGTTGAGCAGCGCAAGGTAGATCTCGACGCATACGTTGGGCTGGCGATCGTTGAGTACGTGGTGCATCCATCTAACAACCTAATTTGTCGCAAATCTATAATAATAAAGGAAAGTGCCTGACTGACTGACTGACTGATTGACTGACTGATTGACTGACTGACTCATCAACGCACAGCCCAAACGGCTAATCGTAGAGAAGTGAAATTTGGAAATCAGGTAGGTCTCAATACAAAACCTTCCACTAAGAAAGGATTTTTGGAAATTCCACCCCTAAGGGGGTGAAAAATAGGGTTGAATGTTTTTCAAAGTATGCGAATATCTCGGAAACTAGACATGGTACGAACTTGAGATTTGGCATATGAATTCTTTTATAGAAATGAGTGTTAGCGTATTCGGCAATTTTTCCAAAATTTAACTAAAAGGGACGAAAAAGGGCACATATAAAAAGGGATGATTTTTAAGTGGCTCCTAAAAAGTTTAAAACTGGTTTTATCGAAATTTCAAAAAAATGATTTCTTCAGAAAGAGTCAAATTATACTATTTCGTTTTCAAAAGATATCAGTAATTAGAGGGGAGGGGGTGAGGGGCACTTTTCCAACGTGTATGTGTGTGTATCCGTCCCCTCTTTATAACTTTTGATTCGCTTGATACACAGATCCTAAAATTTCAGAAAATATTGAATACTTTAAGCATACAAAATTTGTATACTCAGAATGTTGAATTTTTTTTTCAGTCAGGGGTAATCAACCTTTGAATTTTTATTTAATTTTTTCATATATCTCGAAAACCATAAAATCTAGAACCCTAAAAATGTGTATGTATATAGAAAAATACAATATCTAAAATATAATTTAATGAAAAAGTTCCAGCATTTCTCAAACTTTTTTTATAAAGAAAAATATTTTTTTTATGACAAATTTACGAGTTTCAGCGCATATATTTCAGAATTTTATAAAAATATCGATAAACGACGAAACCCTCCAACTAGATAATTGATTTTTCTATAAAAAATATATACATCATAGCAGTACATCTCGAACTTTTCTTAACAACTTTTGTAAAAATTTAATTTATTGACGACATCGTTTCATACAATAAACATACATCATACACCGCGAGCTGGTCCGGTGCAGCGTGTATGAATATACGTAGGTAGGTACACCTAGCCAACCCAACCTACTTTCTCCAATACACGTGTCGAAACTATTGCGTAATCTATAATAATAATATAGTTTTGAACTAGCCGACCCGTCAAACTTCGTCCCGCCTTGGAATATAAATAATATGTTCGAGATTTTGTGTATAACTTTAAGTTGATTTCAGTTTAAAGTTATTTAACACAGACGACGACGTAGTCCTTATATTATTTTTCAACTTAATATAATAACTGTAACCGCTGCATCTGTTATAAAACATATCATTATATTACTTACTATCAGCATTCCGTGAATCGTATCATTCATCAAACAACTGATTCCTGTCAAACGCCTGATTTAATTACAAAATTAGAAAAAATGTAATAATAATATGGAAGTTTTATTTTTATTCCGTGCAACTTTTTTCTTTCATAAGACCCTTCAGACAAAAGCAAACACGACAAAAAAATGGGCGATATAAGTTCAGCTGTTCTCGTAAGAAACACGTAGAATGCCGATTCTGACTAGCGCCAACCGGCGCAAAGAATGTTACTATGCATTTGAATGGGGAAACCCACAGAAAAAGCAGGAACCCGCTTTCCGACATGCCCATTTAAATGCATGGAAACCATAGACCATCTTTGAGCTGGTCGGCGCGGATCGTAATCGGCTTTCAACGTGTTCTTACCCATACGATGACCACGCAAATTAGCGTTCCATTTTTATATAAGAGATAAATAATACACTTTCCGTGAATTCAGACGAAAAATATATTGAAGTAGGTAGGCATAGTATGTACCATAATATAGTTTGTATAATATTATTATATACTGTAAAAGCAACATCAAGTTGCGTAGAAGTGTCAAAATAAAAATAAAATAAAAATAAAATAAATATATTTTTCGTACCATGCATCCTGTACAGCGATTCTGAATTGTTTTTTTTTTACGATCGACATTAAAATCATTATGTAGGTACCTACCTATTTTAGTAATTTATTATCTCTACTAAAATAATTTACGGTAAGTTCACGAAAAGAATCTGGATTGTGACATCTGTCAAAATATTTGAAGCCATTTCATAAAAACACTAGCAAAAAAAAAAAAAACTATGTGAGTAATCTTGCTTTGAATTTATTGCGTAAACCATGAATAGCAAGTTGATATAATATTATGTTGAAAAAAGGTAAATAGTATTATGAAGTCAATAGGTAAATTATTTTATATCAAATGTAGTAAAAGTGCAAAATATTAAATTTTAAAATTATCTACAAAATCCTCACATCATTTTAGGATAGATCGTAAATAATTGTTTTGAAAACACTGGCAAGTCAATGACCATATCATTTCGTCACTGTATAGTGCGAAAAAATTAACTGTCCACTGGAACGTATAAAAAATAGAGACGAAAGGGATAGCAGTTAGCCGGATATTATGACCTCCTCACACACCATTTCCAGATCCCTCAGCTCTGCTTCGAAGGAGCAGAACACGAGGAAGACCCTCTCGGTATGAGAAGATCTTCTTTGTCTTCGGAACCCTTGCGGGAGGAAGAAAAGCGCTCCCCTTAAAATATCGGTGTTTTTATTTTCAAAAATTTATAAAATTCGTAGAATGCTACAGAAGTCCTTACTAGAGCCCGGCCAGTGCGTAAATTACCATGGGTATAACGCATGAATTACGCTTACGTAGGCGGTATATACCAATTGGACTGACTCCGTTGCCGGAACGTTATTGTTCCAAAAATCGCGGAAACTATCTGCATCTTCAGCCAGGATGATATATGACGAAACGTTGTTTTATTAAACTTCCCTTACTTACGAAGACCAGCAAAGCTGCTGTTTTCCTCTATATAGTCTAATAGTCTATATAACGAAATATTATATAGACTGCGGACGTCGTGGTTCGATCCCTGGTGCCGACCATCTTCCTCTTTCACGACACAAGCTTTAAGTAGCTTACTGTGAAAGAGTCAGGGAGTGTATTTGTGTTCACTTTGAGTGAGCACAGATTCATTTTTAAAAAAAAAAAAAAAAAAAAAATTACTCTCCATAATTTACCTTATGCTTGATAATCAATTTTCTAAGTTGTAGAATTTATTTTGTGATTATAAGGTGTATTTCTTAAGTGATACTTTAATAAACAAATCAATGAGTTATCCAAACATGTCTCTTTTTACTATCCGGTATCCGGCAGGATATTATTTACGCCGCCGGATAGACCGGATATCGGATAGTTGCCGATATCCGTTTCATCTAATAAAAAATATAAACAGTGGACAGTTAATTTTCTTCCTACTCTACATTGTCGAAAATTCGTTTATAGTCGAACGCCAATTACTTTTACCATTAGAATACTGAGGTTGACCACCTCACTTCCTTAAACCTCAACCGGTTAGAAAAGGCACAATGAGCCTCGGACGACTTCGAGCGCAATGGAGAGTTCTTTATGCCTAACCTATTCTCCTGAGTGGGTCCAAGGCCTCCCGTATTATGGGGTGGTTTGGGGGGAACCGCCACGGGCTTGATTTGTGTGCGGCTGTCTTTTTGGCAATCGGGCTAGGGTTTGGCTTTGTGCGGATCGGGTTTGCTGCGGTTTAGTTTCCTCCGGGCTGGCTTGCGGTGAGCGGGGGGGCTTAAAAGGGAGAATATTACGTTATTATAAAAATGGAGACCTACTTTACGTGGTCATCGCATCACGCCTGGAGGCCAAGTCGAAATATTAACGACAGCTCCAACGTTAACAATTTTTTGTTGAGATAACGTAAAAACTGTTGTTCAACGTGCGTTAAACAATGCTGTTCCAAATTCCGAGTCAAAAAAATAATTCTGTCAGTTATTCAAAATTAACGTTAACGTTACCTCAAAATCTAAAAAAGAAAGCAAATACAGTAACACGTGAGCGAAGCCACGGGTAACTAGCTAGTGTACCAATATTGTTTTGATACTAACATCAAAAGCTGCTGCTAGCTCAGCCACTGATTGAGTATCATCAGCTTCCACAATCGCGTTTAATTCATCATCCTTGACCAAAATGTCCAGACGACCAGGTAGTTCCCTTTTCAAGTCAAAATTTCCAGAATGGAACCGGGCAAACCAATAACAGGTTTTGCGTTCGTTTATAAAGTTGTTACATGCCGTTTGTGCCGCATTGGAGCCACGATGGAACTCATATTCCACAATTACACTAATTTTTAAAGTATCCATTTTGTCGAAAAATGTTCGAATGTAATGAAAATACAACACTTATCAATAAACAAAAGACTGATTTTGTACAAAGATTGTTCTCTTTTTAAAACAAAATTAATTTGAATTATTTAGAATTCACAGCCAATCAAAACATTTTTTTTTGTTTGAAATGTTCAGTACTGAAAAACGGCAAGTTCATAGGTAAAGTCCTAATATATTTCACGTGGGGTTAGTGTTTATCGAAAATACCGAGCTACGGACGAACCTAACTAATTATTATATTATTTGTCTGTATTAAGTTTGTATAAAGTCTGTTATACCGTTACGGATGGCTTTTACTATATAGGTAGGTCCTGGTAATCTCTATTTATAAAAATGGAACTCTTTTTCCCGTGGTCATCGATCACGATGGAACGCCTGAAAAATTTGGCATATTCTTTTTCTGTTTAGTTTGCTATCGTCAGGAAAATGCTTGGAGACAGTTCTTAAGAAAAAAAAGAAAGTTGCATGAATTTTAAGAAAACTTAACGAAGGCATCCTTTGTTGTTTAACAATATAAACTCGTGTTTAACATAATATTGTCAGTTAATTGATAATTTGCGCGATTGTCAGAATGTGCCCCGTAAGTATCGTTTAAAACAGATGCATTCATTCGATTTAACCAATTCGAATTCGTGACGACAAAAGACGTGACAAAATCTGTCGGAAAAGCTAGTAAATAATAATATCTCATGTATAAACAAACTTGTATTCTTGATGAAAGAATTTTGATTACCAACTGATGAAACGTAATTTTTGTGACCAGTTCCTAAGCATAAGTACTAATGTGGTTTCAAGGTAAAGATGAGATATCTAACAACACTAGATAGTTACTTAGGTACCTATATATTAATCCCCTACTTTAACAGCGGCAATGGTCTTGTTGTTCCTGCAAATAGTTTAGAGCCCCCCTCCAGTAGGTAGGTACCACTCGATACACTCCGTATACCCGGCCGGCCTTCCACAGTTGTTGAAGATTTGTTCTCAGTCCACTTGGATGGCACGAATCTCTCTGGGATTATTATTAATTTGTAT
Source organism: Mystacides longicornis (assembly GCA_963576905.1). Taxonomy (NCBI): domain Eukaryota; kingdom Metazoa; phylum Arthropoda; class Insecta; order Trichoptera; family Leptoceridae; genus Mystacides; species Mystacides longicornis. Next base: position 10,974,981 of record OY756425.1, on the reverse strand, counting down.
CGATTGACCCTTTCCCAGTACATCTCGTCCTAAGCAAACAATCCTACATTGCCTGGATATTTGGTTCTATAAACTCTCTCAATATACAGGATGTGGGATTAGGGCATACGTTTTTATTAATGAGGAGAACTTAACTTTTTATTATTAAAATGAATCTATGTAAGACGTAAGACCAAATGCATGACCATATCTAGCAGCCGGTTTCATAAAAAAATAAAGGAGGATTCCTTTAAAAAATAACGCGTTTCATAACAACAAAATGACACTTTATGTTAAAGTCCCTTTATTGGGACTCAAACTCGTCTTTAGTGTAGTTCAATCTTTTGCCGTCGGAGTTCATAGAAAATTTCGTGGCGCTTTCTCTGTCACAAAGATGTATGCGGTAACACTGTGGACAAAAATTACTAAAATAGTAAAATAATAGCGGGAAACATAGCAAAACGGGAATAATATTATCGTTCACATCAGATTTCGTTTACTAACGCCTAAAGGAAACTTTAAATTTTAAAAGTTCGTTTAACTAAAGTGTTCTTTAGCCGCTTTTTTGAAACCGGCTCTAGAGGGCAGGATTGGATGTAAGGTGACGATCGATGGATCTCCGATTGAACAGGTGACAAAATTTAAATGCCTGGGCGCCACCATGACATGCAACAGCGACCTCTACAGTGAAGTCTTAGAGCAAACGCAAAAGGCTGCAGCTACATATTTCCGGATGCTTAGAAAATATCATCTGGCAAAATAAATATTTGAACATCTCAAGCATTTCACAATTTTGCAGGCTTCCAGGACGACCATCCAAAATATGGAAGGATAGTTAAAGTTACTAGGAGGAAAGTTACTCACTCTTAAACCGTTCTACGGGCACTTATAATTCATTTTTTAACAAAATAGACCTGATTAACTCTTTTCCTACGGTTTTCAGGCAAAACTTAAGAACACACCTGACGTCATAGCAATAACTTCTTTTACCTTCCTGCTTCTTTCTTGTCCCTTATTCCTATCCCTCACTCTTTTCCTTCTTCCCATTATCCCTAGCTGAGCCTGCACATATTGTTACATAAGTATTTTTTACTTCTAACCTACTCGCTGTAAATGTCTACGTATATAATTTACTGGTGTTTTTGTTGTCCATATTTTTGTGCAATTGTTTGTAATAATATCACTGTTTGTATATTTGTTTAATAAAATAAATACATAGTTGGGAATCGAAGTCACAAGAGGCAAACAACACAGCAGGAAAATAACAGACGTAGTAAAAGGGGAAGTAAAAAATGAATCTGGGTTACTCAAATTGAACGCAAATATATTTTTAATATCTTTCACAGAAAGCGAAGTTTGTGATCTGAAAGATGAAGATGGTCGGCATCTACGACCACTACGGAATTCGGCGACTGAACCAGTAGACTACCAAACACTTCTCATAATAAAGCTCTAATACTAACAAGCTTTGAATTCTTTGGATCAAAGGTTTTCGGTGGTTGATAAAAAGATAAAAGAAGAATGAGTTATTTACTTAGATATGTGAATATTCTGAAAGGATCAGAAAAAGAATTAAGATGACTGAAGTAGGAAGGCAGCTCCTTAAAACTTTGTCCAAAATACATGTAAAACGGAGGAATTCAGACAGTACCTTCTTACAAATGTATTTTACAATAATATGTACATAATATTTATTGCAAAAATGACTTATTATAAAACAACTAAACTCGTGTAATAGCTATAATACAATAGACAATATAAATTTTTATTTGTAGAAAATATGTGAATTATATGAATGAAAAGTAGATAAGTTTTAAAGTAAACATATTATTCGTAAAAGTAAATCTAACAATTATTCAAGTATGACATCATTCAAAGTTTGACAGCTCATTAAAGCGAAAATAATATCTTCATGTTGGCACTCTTGTGATACCAGTGTTACCGATATTAAAAATAGTACAAAACAATACATACTAGCCACCCTGTAGGTTTGCTCCATGTTTAAATAACATAGATATTATTTGTACTGTCTACCTTAGTTTTGTATTGATTGGATCCGTAGGATGATTTTCATCTCATTGATTTTTCATTACATTGCGACATTGTTTATCTTGATAAACGTACAAAGTATGTTTGGTACACAAACAACAAAAAGAGAATAGTATATAATGTAAATAGGTACTTACTGTTAGTTGTATCCATTAAAAGATCACATTTTTGAGATATATTTTATCACAAAATATTATCAAAGTAATATTTTGTAATATTACGTAAAGAAAAAACTTTTTATCCCCTTTTACGAAAATTAAGCGAACGGAGAAGTATGACAATTCGCACACTTATAGCTTATATTATAGAAGAGTGGCAAATGCTGATATTTTTTTTAATTATGAATAAAAAATACATTAAATCAGAAGAAAACATTACAAACTGTACTGTATTTGACACTCACTCACACTTCGATGTATTTGACATTCACACAGACGCACATATTCTTTTGTTTATCTGTGGTCAAATTGAGAATAGATTGTTTGTCTTTAGTAATAGTAGAAAAAACTTTTTACATATCAACATTTCAAATTTGACGTATCCATCCATGTCATTATATTTTATAATATAAATGAAAGTCGGGTTAGTGCACTTATAACTCGAGATCGGCTAAACAGATTCTTCCGATGTATGATTAATTGGATTCTTCTCTGCTCCGGATAACAGAATAACTAATAAAAAGTTGAAAACATGGATAATAAATAATATAAAATATAATATTAAAGTTAGTATGCAACGGATTTGTTGTGACGCTATCGCTATCTATGAAAATTCCATAACAACACAACTTTTATTAACATGACAACTATAGAGTTTCAAAACACTGGCACGCAGATTATTAATAATTTTTTAACATTCAAACATAATATTTTAAACGTAGGTGTATTTTTGTATACATTACAAATTTGAAGTCAATATTCATAATTAGGACTATACAGGACAACGTCTTTCGGGAAAGCTAGTTTGAAATAACGCTCGCTCAACTAATATTATATCACAATATAAAAAAAATAATGGTAAAACTTATAATTTAAATTAGTTTTGGCCGAATTTCGACCAATAGTAAACATTATTCAACAAAACTAGCTAAGTATGATGAATGATGATTCATCTTACTGCGCGTACCTTTCACCCCCACACACATACGTAGGGCACTTGATCAAGGAAGTCACTGATATGACGTACCCCTAGACCCCGGTACTGTAGAAACACTGAAGGCCTACACAGATACGATTTAAGTGTGTGTAGTGCTTGTTACATAATACATATTAGGTAGATATAACATAGATGCTCTCCTTTCATTAGGGATTACTCTCGTCACGGTGGTGCGATCAATATTCACCACACTCCCCCATCCGTGTCTTCACGTCGCAGAGCAGCCGAGCAAGGTACAACTTATTCTTATCTACTTTCCGACTGAATATATCATATTTCAATATGAATTACCAAATTACTCGATAATAATTCTACGTTCTCCCTTCTCTAATCAATCTATGATTGCTCGCAACCCTCAGTCTTTGGGTAATCAGAATTTTGTGTAACTCAAAGACAAATTCCACATTATTCATTTATATTTATTGATTTATTATATTAAACAACAACCAAACATTTATAATGGAACTGTTTATATGTATATTACGTCATAAATTGTCCAATCATAAATTGTTTTAAATGAGAGATAAAAAAATAAAAATGATGGCTTAAGAAATCCATATGTTTAATACGTGATGGAAAAACTTTGTGACTATTTTTACGAAAATTGCGCGGACGGTGGAGTATGAAATTTCGCACACTTATAGTTTATATAGAGAAGGAGTGGGGGAAGCTAATATTTTTTTTAATTATACATAAAAAAAGATTAAATCAATAAAAAAAACTTTACAAACACTACTGTAATGATTTTTTCAATTGTCTTTGGGTTTACTTTGTGACAGTTATCCATTTTTAGATAAATAAATGTATAACTACGTTGTTTCTGTCACTAATAATTTTATTTGAGTAGACATGTTTCGGCTATTACCTAGCCATTATCAATACTGGCTTAAGAAAAAAGTATTGATAATGGCTAGGTAATAGCCGAAACATGTCTATACTCAAATAAAATTATTAGTGACAGAAACAACGTAGTTATACTACTGTAATGTTATGTATTTGGCACTCACCCACACTTCGATGTATTTGACATTTACACAGACGCATATATTCTTTTGTTTATCTGTGGTCAAATTGAGAATATATTAATATTATTTGTCTAAAGCTTTTTTCAATTACTATTAAAATAGTAATTGAAAAAAGCTTTTAACTATTAGAAGCGAAATTGTATAAAAAGTTTAATTTTATTTCGTTATTCATTGATTTATGAAAAGCCTTCGATACGGTGTTACTACCCACCCAGTCTCACATACCTACCATAGATTTATATGAATACGAATGTATGTTGCACCTGACAAACTCAACTCATTAATAAACCCATTGGACAATTAATTATCAACTTGTTGAACAGAAAGCATCCAAACAATAAATTCAATGCGACTCGATGGTTGAGTGTAGGAATCCATTATAGCATAGCATAGCATAGCGCATTAGTCTCCTTCAGATGAGTGGGTGTTTCTTCCTGAGAGCTGTGTTAATGGAGTTTCCACTTGCAAGGAGTAACGAGGGATGTCGTCGTACCGCCGCGGCCTCTCGGAGCGTTCCATTAGGAGAGGAGTTCTTCAAAAGACTTCTCAAGATTTCATTTAATGCATTGAAAATAATAATGCACCACACTGCACTCCTCATTTAGAGCTTATTCGATTTAGAAACCTATGTATATACTTACTACGGCATTTCTCAGAATGAAGGATAATTAGAAAGGTGAATAGCAGTGTTTTTCACGAAAAAATTTAAGTTTAAAATATGTCACCAAGATATTATAACTGTGTGTTTAGACAAATTATTATAAAAAGAAAAATACTTAAGTTTATTTCGAACTAATCTTTTTCGTGATTACCTCTGCAGATGCAGATTAAAAAATATAGCAAATTATGTACATATATTTATTCCGTATTGACCTACGCTTCATAATCTACATAATAACTCAGAAATGTTTGATTTTTTATTTGCTTTTATCGTATATGGGAGCATCACGCTCAAAATATAAATGCTACGTCAGATATGAATCTGCGCAGAGCCGTGCAAAATACCGGAGAAGGTTCTTAAATACAATATGCTGCATTAACTTTAATATATTTAGAGCTATTTAAAAAACTCTATTTTTTAGGATCTTCATACAAATTTTTCAAAAAAGACAGTAAGCCATCTTTTGGAAACAAAATTACTCATGTAAACGTTGAATGGAATCTTGGTATTACGGTATGAAAATCTAATAAAGTAATTGGAGATTGATTTGTTATACATATAAATGTTATTCAAATCTTATTATTCTCAATAAATAAAGATTTAATGAAAAAAATTGCAAAATAATTCCTCCATTTTGAAGTTTGACATATTTTAGTGACATATAAGGTCGCTAAAACAGCTGCCTTTATCACACATAGAGGTTGTAGGAAATGTAGCTAAGATTCAAACCATAGAGAGAGTAAAACTTGCAAATTATGTAGGTAGCTTCGTATAATATTATTTGGGTCGGTAAAACAGCTGCCTTCATCATTAGTCAATCACCTAAAATTTGTACCATTCCATACATAGAGGGATGTAGCTAAGATTCAAAGCATAGAGAGAGTAACTAGCATAATATTATGTAGGCAGGTTCGATTGAACAGTGAAATTGAATCAAGATGTACCTAACATATTATGATACATGCAGTTTTTTTTCATGTGAGTGGCAAACTATAATTTTTCTTCTTCCTTTTTAATAAACATTAAAAGTGTCATTCTTCTCTCTTTTTATGAATAGGGTATTTGACTAATTTCCAGAAACCGTTTTAAATTATTCTACGATACATTATAAACACATTCTCTTTATATTTTCTGAAGATATGCCATATTTTATATGAAAATCATGTTTAAAGTTTAAATATCCAAAAACGCGCGTAAAACGCTGTCTTGTATAATGGCGCTGGTCACGTGGTGCATTTTACATCACACTTCTGTATTGGTATGAGGTTGATGACTATCATTTACCACGGGGTGACGTCACCTTGACGTCACGGGGACCACAACTAATCACAAGGCGTTTTCATCGGTGACTAGTTCCATAGAAATATTTGGATTTTTATTACGTGTTTTTATAAAAAATAAGCCTATTTAAGTTGTAAAATAAAAGAAATAAGCTTTCTTGGGCCATTTTCAAACAGGATGACCACAATCTGTATCTTATTTTTCATAGTGTCAAATACCCTATTGTGAAAGTGTCATCCTTCTTTTTCTGTGCTTCTGTCAGTTATAGAGGTCTGTTAAGCAATGGGAAGCTAGACTAGAACCTGTTTAATTACCTACCGATCAAGCCTGACAATCGGAATCAAAAACGTAAAGCAAGACGGGTATAAGTTAGTACTATAATATCTGCGTGGAAATATATTTTGGCAAAATGAGTTTGTCGAAAACACGTTTTTGCATAATATACTTTACGTTATGTTCATTAATTCTTACGTTACGTATTAATTTCTTATCTACTGCTATTTAAAATTCACTAAGTTAAAGGTACTTACTCAGTTTCTATTCATAAATGAAAAAACACTTCATTAAACAATACTAATAACTATCTAATTGGAGTGCTAACTGCCTGAACACCATTTCTTCGAACCAACTGAGAAGGATCATTTCAACAGTTGCGTTTACACAAACATAATATCATGAAACAAAAAGAAATATATAAAATAGACTTTGGACATGATAAATAAATAGAATAAGAAGATAATGTAACATATATGAAAAATAAATACTTACGCTAAAACATGTAATACATGATCAAGAATAGTGAGGGAAGAATAAGGAATGGCAAAGATCAGAAGACAAGTGCTGGAATACCTGTTCTTGGGAGAGAGCACCGTAAGACTATTATCTGACATTCCTTTAATCACGACCCTCTTCATAACAGTTGAGTATTCCAGGAATAAGGAGTTACCTTTTATCATTCTTTTCAGTTTAGCTAGCGATGTGACCAACGCAACTCAAAGCATATTTTTATAGACTATGCCAATTTCATCTATCAACAAGTTGGGTAAATTGAAGGATTTATCGAAGGCAATGATTAGATTACTGTCGCATCTTAGAGAGTTTAATTCGTCATTCTGGTGGAAATGTGCCTTGAGCAAAAAGCCAGGCTTCCAATTTTCTTGATTGCTTATTTCAGAGAGACGAGGCTGGATGTTCAGGCGGCCTCCATTCAGCCAACACACATTAACCTTCAGCCGCCCGCTAATACGCTGGGACATTAGTTCCTCGTTTATCATCCCTCTCCCGCCCCTGTCTCTCTCGCCGTGTTGTTATTTCACCGTCTCCATGTGCCTCGGAGAGTTACGTACAAGGCGGTAACGGAAGTCGCTAACTACCGGAAATAGCACAGAAAAAAGAATTATTATTGTAAACGTTAATTAAAAATTAAATCGTTAAAATTTACGAGGGTCGGCATTTTGTTAGTATCTTTTTAATACCTAGCCATTTTATTCAACACGTTGGCGTTGTTACATCTGAAGGCTCGCATTTGTATATAATATTTAGCTAAGTGTTAATCATTTTTGATTCACGGTCTGTTAAATATCGCAAATGTACATGCAGAGATTTCAGACATCTGGTCATTTCATGGAACGTTCTCTTCTTCTGTTGATTTCAAGAATTCTCCACTTCTTAAATCTCCTTGGACTCTCAACCTCGGAGACAAAATAAAATGTGTACCATACATATGTGGCTTATATCTAAACATAATTTTAAACACAAGTCTTTTACTATATTTTTTTCTTTACATTCACACCCAGCGTAGGCCCATCCCTTCTACCATTATTTATTTTATTTATTTATTGTCTACGCAACCAGTGGTTGTTTTTACAAACAATTTTAAAACATTTAAACAAAATACAATAATAGGTGATGCCAAGAAGCAAACACCAAAATAAAATTAATCAAACACAAACAAGAGACAAAAAAACAAACAGTTAGAAATACATAAAAATATCGAGAGGACATGGACATAGTTGGGACATTTGTACTGAATGACAGTTGGCCGAAGAGAGCGCTGTTCTTCCTCCCTCATACCGGTTCCGCTCCTTCGAAGCAGAGCTGAGCGATTTCGACACGGTGTCAGAGGAGGTTATAAATAAACATTGCGCAAGATCGTTCGCAATTTTTAAGGGGGTGGATTGGTGGTGAATATCGAGAGGACATGGACATAGTTGGGACATTTGTACTGAATGACAGTTGGCCGAAGAGAGCGCTGTTCTTCCTCCCTCATACCGGTTCCGCTCCTTCGAAGCAGAGCTGAGCGATTTCGACACGGTGTCAGAGGAGGTTATAAATAAACATTGCGCAAGATCGTTCGCAATTTTTAAGGGGGTGGATTGGATTGGATAGATTCAATCATTGAAAGATATTATGATTTTTATAATTTTTTATTGCGTAAGTTATTTATATCACAATTTTGTTTTCAAATACTATTTTTGATAATAATGTAAAAGGACTTAAATAAAATTCCGTATTATTTTTGGTTATACCTAAACTCCTAGAATCGTGGTTATCTCGCAAAAAACGTCCAAATTTTAAACAGTCTCTCACAACATGATTTTGTTGAATCTTTCAGCAGCAACAAAATGTTTTTGCAAAATGATTATGAAAATTAAAAAAGAACCATATATAATTCAGTTTACTACGAACATCCATTTTACTAAGAACGTTCGCACAAACACAAAGACGGTTGAATGACCATCCACACTTACACTATTCTGTTATTTTTCTTTTTTTTAATTAAACTTTCTTTCATTTCCACCACGGGGCGTAATAATTTCCCCCGTTAATTTGAAAATGTAATTATGTTCCAGTTAATTTTTTGGAACGGCTCAAGTGCGTTTCTATTCTAATTTCACAAGGAAATTGAAAGGAATTAAGTGATTTTTTTTTGTTTCACTTTTGTTTGCGAACTTTTAATCAAGGACCTATCTTTTTTATTTTCAATTTTCCCCTGTAAATTTTAATGGCACTCTATTGGGTCATCACGTTACGATTGATAATTTCTATTGCTTCATGATAGGTACAAACAATAATAATAATTATAATGAACTAGCACCGATTTTGTTTTGCAAATAGTACGACCGAGTCATAATGACTCAAGTCATCCGGACATTGTATTGGTTGATCGTACGAACGGAATATGCTATATCGTGAATATCACTGCAACGAAGTAAAAAAGGTAGACAAAGACTTTTTGATCTGCCTCATGAAATAGAAGAAATGTGGAGGATATCTACCACAATCAAGGTGTCTATTGTGATATTATTGTCGATTAGAGTTATTCCGAAGTGTCTTGGAAAGCTAGGCTTCCATAGAAGTCCCAGATATCCCTTTCAGTCATTCTGCAAGCTATCATCATGAAAAATTTATGTCTTTCAGTCATTCTGCAAGCTATCATCATGAAAAATTGTCAGAATGTTCCTTTTTTTTGTAGCTCGAAGCTGTCTCATGATAACATTAGACCGCGATGCATTAACGGCATGATTGTACCTTCTTAACGCAAACTACATTATACATTAGAAGGGTTGAAAAAAAAGAAAAAAACTTAGATAGATATTTTGTTCAATAGCTTTTTTGAAAGCGGATATGTGAATATCTCTACTTTAATACCACTTGCCAATATGTACATAATTAAAGTTTTCCGATATTTCTTGACTATATTTATAAAAATGTTCAACTTATAAAATCCAACGCAATGATATACCTAATGGATAATGGAATATAAGGTATTTAAAATCTCCCTAAAACAGTTTCCGAGAAAAACTTTGAAAAACATTTTTTAGATAATTATTATCCCTCTCTGAATAATAATATTCAATTTTATACTCGTAATTGCTATAGCTAGCCCTTTATTGTACCTATTTTAATTATTATTTTTGTCATCAATATTCAAAATATACGTATATTTTTTCAATTTCCTGTACACGCGTCTGTCACGTGACAATAAAAAATAATTGCTCTTTTTAATTACTTGGAAATTAATTTTCTTTGTTTATTTTTAATTGAATTTTTATCAATAATAGCTGTGATTTCTTTCCGTATGAAAAGGTGTATTTACATTATTATTTAACTATACTGGAAAAATAATTATTGTTTTTTATCTTTTTTTTTTTCAATTTCTCTCTTCTTCAATAAATGTCAAAAACCTATTGTGATTTTTTTAGTAAGTAGTTAACATGGTTCCAGTATTTTCCTTATTTTTTTCTTCTCTTTATAAAAAAAAAAATATTTGCACGTTATTTTAAAACATGAATATTAAAGTCCATTCTACTATAAAACGTATATATTTCAGTTTCGTATGTTTTTTAGGACTCGCGAAGTAATCGATTTAGTATAAGTGCCAAAAACGGGTGTTTTTATGCAAAGCCCTTGACCTTCAAATATTTGGCTTGTTCTAAACGTAAACTTTTCCGGGATAATAGTAACCCTGATGGCTGAAGTGAACTCTTAAAGTAATATTTATAATTATAAAATAAACGACATTTTAAGGCTTCTTGACGTAGATTTCCAGATTGTTTTCGGGTTTCGTATTTTTCACCTGTCCACTTATCTCATTTTCAACATGAAATAATTTCCGCGAGACGAGAAACTCACGAGGGGAATGTAAGTAAGTGAAAAATAATACGACCTTTTGTCAGCGGGTGACGTTGACGTATGGGGAGAGACGAGGAAGGGCGGGGTGGGGAGGAAAGAAGTCACTCTGGGGTGTATCTTCCGGTCACTTGTTCTTTTATTTCCGGTGTCGTTCTTCCTTTCATTTGGTGAACAAACATTTGGACACATTAGCCACGCCCCGAACGAACTGAAAGAAAAATGACCTTCCCTAGACGTCTTGTGGAAACAATATGTTTATCCAAGCCACCATTCTATCTACTATGAGCCCTGTTATTATTCGATCTTATCGTTCTATTATCTACCATCTGTTGTAGCCCTGATATGTCACTGATATTGTTTATTGTTTTTTTTACGTACAATAATATTGTTTGGGGTTCGTCGATCCAACCAATTAATTACAATACTGATCCAATAACAAAACCTTCCTAATGAAGATTGATTTTGTGTGTCCGGTGAACTATTCTATTTCGTAAGCGGTCAACAATACATTTCACACCTCAGTTTGTTTCGAAAATTACTATGCGATCTATAAAAATTATGTTTATGAGAGCTGGAAATTTACACAAGTAAGTACCCACCTATCTAAATGGAACTTATTTTTTTCCTATAAAACTTCTTGTGGTCACATCAATGGTACGGTACAAAAATCTGATGAGGTAAGGAAATCTTTGCGTTATATTTTAAGAAGGTAGTGCATAAACATTGTTGATGAGTAAATTTCATTTAATTACGATGACCAACCAATCATATAAGAGTTTTGATCTTGAATATCAACTGAATTCCAAGCCGATTATTAAAAATTATGTAGGTACTTTTATCATTATCCGATTTCTATGATAAAATATTGTATAGAAGTCGTTTTCACAAGTCTTCATCCCACCTAAATTGATAAGGCATATTACAATAAGTGGTTGGCATTTTTCCGTTACCGAAGTTCGTTAATTAAAAATAACGACCGAATATTATACACTTCTATTTTTCCACCAAGGCTATTAAGTCATTTTTTACAAACCGCATATACTCATATTTTCTACCATGTTTTTAACAAACCACATACACTTCTATTTTGCCACTAAGACTAGGTCATCTCTTTTTTCATAAACCGCATGAACTTCAATATTTCTAGCAAGTAAGTTTTTCAAAACACCGTATATTTTTAATTTCTACCACGGCTATTTTATCATTTTTTACAAATCGCAAACACTCCTATTTTCCAGCAACATTGATGCTCAATAAATTCTCTAATAATGTACCACCGCTTATCTCAAGCCAGTAAAGTTACATCATAAAATCGTATTATTTAAATACGTATATTATTATTTATGGAACATTAAAATGCAAGCCTTTGTTTCAAAAGCGGAAAGCGGAGTTACATAGATTCTTCCACTATTTTATTGTCTAAATAAATGAAAATTCAGAACGATTTCAAGTTGTTTTGAATTTGTTTAGTGAATCGCTTTAAAAACAATAATGGTTTTCTTCCAACGAACCGAATCGAATAAATAAGTTGGGGAGCGTCAGCACAAGTTAGCTGCTGCACCAGCGGGAACTTGGTATATTGAAGTGGTTAGCCCCAGTGGTTTATACGTGTACAAAAGAAACGGCGTCCTACTTTGAGCTTGTTGAAAGTCTGCTTGTGTGTATAGGAAGGTTTCCTCTTGTCACGGCGGAAGTGCTTCCCTCCTTCTCCCTGTCACAATTATAAATATCTCTGGCTTTGTGCTCGGGAGTTTAACCTTAAAAGACTTCCTGTGCACCCGCATTCCCCGAGACATGCTTACTGGAAGCTAACAATATCAATTATTATTATTGCTTTAAACTTTTCACGATAACTTATTCGCCTTGCATTATTTATTATAGAATGCAACTTTTGAAAGTTAAACATTCGCAATTATTATTATTTGTGTTTCAATCAATATTCATGAAGTAAAATCTTTTCTAACTTAATCATTCAAAACTTTCGATAACTTTTTTTTTGTTAGTTCTTATCAAATTTTAAATAAAATCTCTTCAAACTAACTTAAGGTGATAGTTCATATTACATAATGATTGCTCCTTTTTTTAAAAAAAAAAAAAAAATCAACCAGGTAAAAAGTGGGTTTAATAAAACACCTGTAACCTAATGAATTAGTAATAAATTTTTTAAAATTAAATAGTAAAGAATAAATATGAACATTAACAGAAAAATATCTTCGCAATCTTTTAACGATTTTTGTATTTTTCAAAGGTATATATGTCACCATTGAAAAATAGCAGTAGATAATGGTTTTTTAACCGACGTAGTTCGAGTTTAACATCGAATGTGAAAGAAATAGTGAATGCTTACGGCGGTTTATCTATTATGACGATAGTTTAAGAGTGCATTTACACCAAACGAACATAAAGCGAGAGCTTGAAACAGTAGATATATTTTCTTGATCATCGATATGAACACCAAGGAAATAGCCATGAGAAAGAACCAAAGCTCTGGCGTGTAGTCTGTCATTTGCCCAACTTCATCGTTTCTATGGTGTCCAATATCAACGATAAAATAAAAGTATTATCTATATTCGGTTCGTTTGGTGTAAACCCACAAGTTCGATTCCGTAGCAGTTTGGCTAAAACTCGCCTTTTACAGCAAAAATTTTGAGTAAAATTAAAGAATTGAACGTGCATTCTTGGTGGAATTATTATACATTTTTTCTTTGTCACTTTGTTGACAATAAAACGTTTCTTTGTTACCTGTAACGTTGCAGAATCTGCGAAACTATTGTCAGGGTATTGGTTTCTAAATGTCAAAATTTTCGTAATGGTCGCCAAATTTAGTTTTTGCAAACAAACAAATCTCAACCGAGGAATTATTCAACAATATTAATGTAATTTTATTAATTTTTATTCAGAACATGAAGATAAATCCTTGTTTTTGAAAACTCCGTGTGTTGTAGATTACTGTTAAACGTCTCACCTAACCTACATTCTCTGGCCGAGATGTGGAGCACCTACGTACGTACCTGGTGCAATCATTTGCAGCTTTTAATCCTAAGTCTTGAAAGAGATCGCTTGTGGGGGAGGCTTCTTGAATAATGTTGTGTAAGGTTTAATTTTCAAGAATGTTCAAAGTGAGGGGTGTAATGACACACACGGCAACTACCCCTATGTACATAATACACAGTACAAACCCCCGGCACTGGCAACACTCGTGAAACGAGGTCACTCGGCATGCCAACACTGAATAAAGGCGTTGCTGGTCTGTACACAAAATAAATTTCACGCAAAGCACGCAAAATGAGGGTTAAGTGCAAATTTTAACAAAGTTGAGTAGACAACCAAACATTCTTTTTCATCAACGTTTTAACGCTCATAAATGTTTGAACTCAGAATAATTTGGGGTATAACATAGTACCACCGAATGACATCAACCGGCGCGTCAGGGTCCCCAAGACGAAGGAGATTCTATCACATCGTTTTCTGTTTCTTCGAAGCAGAGCTGAGGAATTTCACATGGTGGAGGATCAAGCTTCTCTAGATCAGCTTGATTATAGAGGATTCGCTTTTATTGTCTCCTATTGCCCTGAAGTAGAGTTAAAAGAGCGTTATGATTAAAACTTTTGTAAGAATATTTATTTGTTTTCATCCGATATTTTTCTGACTTGTAGTTGCTTCGTTAAGTGCAATCAAATATTTATAAAAAATTGCCACTCAAGCTGAATAATTTAATTCGGCCGACGTGGGACGTCACGTCATGATTCATAATATAAATAAGAATAACACTAGAGCGATTATAATTCGTTACTTTATGGTTGCCATAGAAACCATAGTGCCATGCGATTACGTTCAATAACTTTCGATGACAGCGAGATGACAGACGACTCCTCATTAAAATATGTGTATATGAATACTTCGTTTGAGGTATGAATCCTATGATATCATTTTCCAGTCGACTAATCACAGAACGTATCCATGACATTGAAAATGCGATTTTCAATCTTCCATAGTAAATTCATTTCAATTAAGGTACAATGAGTTTATTTTATACATATACCTACTTTCCGTTTATCATGTTTATACGGGAATAAACATTTTTAGTCATTTCTGCACTTCATACATAAAATATTTCAGAGTTTTATTCAGTACCTACTAGCTTTCCCGACAGTTGTTGTTCTTTAGTTCTTACTATGAATATTAATTGCAAATTTGTAATTTATACAAGAATACGTATAAAATATGTTTGAAGGTTGAAAAACATTTCTGAAAGCTTGAAAGAAATTCTATCAAAAATCCTCGTACCAATATTTTGAAACTCAATGGTTGTCTAGTAAATAAAAATGGTGTTGTTATGGAATTTTCAAAGATGCCGTTGGCGTCGCAAGATATCCGTTCCATACTTACTTTAATATTATATTTTATTGCCAGATAAAGTGGATTAAAATAAAAGAACCGTCTTTCAATAAAATTACCACGCGGCTTTTTATTCAAATTTTAAAAGAGGCAAAGGAAGCATAATAAAGAAAAATTATACATTTCCCATATTTCATAGACAATTTAACTTTTAAATTATTTCTTATCCTTTTTTCAACTTTTTATTAGTTATTCTGTTATCCGGAGCAGAGAAGAATCTAATAAATCAAACATCGGAAGAATATGTTCAATTTATTGATCTCGAGTTATAAGTGTTCGCACTAACCCGACTTTTTTTTAATATGATAGATTTTACATCATTTGTTGAAATTGGCACATAAGTCTTATTTTGCGTTCTTTTAAATTTACAAATGAGTCGTTTTTGGTGTGCAACGAGGATACATCATTATTTTCACACACAGACAGCGCGGGACTAAAATATATACGGCGATAAATTTTTACGAATGTGTGTTGTGCAGAATTTAGTGAGTTTCATATAGGTAAGTAAATATTTCAATCATGTTGTTTTCAATTCATTTTCCGGTGGAAGTATTGCAATAGATTTTCTATAACTTTCTTCTCGGCTAGCTAGACATGTGAAATTTTAAGAATAGGTCAAAAACACATGAAGATGTATGATTCCTATATTTTCAGACATATTACCTACCGTCATCAGACAGTGTGGCATTCAAAGAGATAGAGAATAGGAAGTCTGAAGAATAAAGCCGCCTTATCTTCAATTTGTCTTCATAAGGCTCATATATCTCCATTTTTTGTATAAAATACTAGCTTTCCCAGCAGACGATGTCCTGTAGTGCTTACTACGAATATTGATTTCAAATTTGTAATTTATACGAAAATACGTTTAAAATAGGTATGTTAGAACGTTAAAAAGATATCTGAAGGCTTGAAAAAATTTCTATCAATACTTAATCTAAGTGCCAGTGTTTTGAAACACTAGATATGATTATCAGGAAAATAAAAATCGTGTTGTTAAGGAATTTTCACAGATGGCGGTGTTCCGTCCGTTCCATACTAACTTATATTATTATTTGTTATCCATTTTACAATTTGGCACTTAGATCTTCGCTCTGCGGATGATTACGGAGAAGCTTTTGAGTAAACATCAGAAGCTTTTCTGTGCATTCGTAGATTTGGAAAAGGCATATGATAGGGTAGACAGGGGTAAATTATGGGAAGTTCTATCAATTTATGGAGTGAATAACCGGTTGATTCGTGCCATTGCTTCGCTATATTCGGAAAGTACTGCGTGTGTGAAGGTGAACAGTCACCTTTCACCGGAGTTCTATCTTACGAAAGGTGTGAAGCAAGGGTGCGTCATGTCACCTTGGTTGTTCAATTTGTTCTTTGATTTTTGCGTCAGTGGGTTAAAAGATATAAATATAGGGTTTGAACTAAATGGAATAAAGGTATGTGCGCTTATGTATGCAGATGATTTAGTACTTATGGCTGAGTGTGAAAATGATTTGCAAGAACTTGTGTCAAGTGTGTTTGAAGATTGTGCAAAAAATGGTCTAAAAATGAATGTAAGCAAAACAAAGGTGTTGGTATTTGAAAGGGATGAAGCAAGAACGAATTGCAAAGTAACCGTAGAAAATGAATGTCTTGAGCAAGTGAATGAGTATGTGTATTTAGGAAGCATGTTTAGTCGTGATGGAAAGTGTGAGAAAGAAATCGAACGTAGGAAAGTTGCTGGTCCCAGGGTGGGCGGTGCATTAAGACCTATAATGAGAAACAACAACGTCTCACTACAAGCAAAGAAACTAGTGCATAACGCAATCCTGCTACCATCGATGATGTATGGTTGTGAAACGTGGACATGGACGAAAAAAGAAGAATGTAGTATAAATGCAGTAGAGATGAAATCTCTACGAAGAATATGTGAAAAAACTTTATGGGATATGGAAAGGAATGAAAATATTAGGAAAGAATGTGGTATGGAAAAGTGTTGTAACAAAGATGAAAGTTAATAAGTTGAGATGGTTTGGGCATGTGGAAAGAATGGATGCAAACAGAATGACAAAGAAAATTCATAAGGCTGAAAGGAATGGTGTAAGAAAGCGTGGGCGACCGAGAATGACGTGGATCGAACACATCGATTCCGTCCTCAAGGAAGGCCAGGTAAGAAGTAAGAGAAATTGGAGAAGCTGTATGAGAAATGGTATGTCGGTGGAAGAAGCGAAAGAAGTATGCTTGGATAGAAAAGAGTGGAGGTCCGTTCTCTCTGCCTACCCCTTACGGGACACGGCGTGATGGGTAAAAAAAAAAAAAAAAATTTTACAATTTTTTATTTGTTATTCTGTTATCGGGAGCGGAGGAGAATCCAATTAACTAATCAACATAAGAATCTGTTCAGCCGATCTCGAGTTATACTTAAGTGTTCGCACTAACCCGACTTTCTTTTATATTATAAGAATAGTTCGGAATAAAAATCGCAAGGTGGCGCTTGCGGGTTGCGCCGAACATTAAAAAAAATATGACAGTCAATGACCATTTTCTTTCCAAATATGACCTTCTTAGTAATTTTGTAATTTTTTTACCTTTTCGAATTCAATATTCATATTTATGTCAGTCCAACGTCTGTCGGATCAGCTTGTTTAATCTATATATTAAAAAGTTTTACGGAAATTGCGCGGACGGAAGTGTATGCAATTTCGCACTTACAGTTGTTCATATAGAGGAGTTGCCAATGCATATGGTTTTTTTTTAAATATGCATAAAATATAGATTAAATCAAATAAAACACATTACAAACACTACTGTAATTTTATGCATTTGATACACACACACTCGATATATTTGACATTGTCACAGACGGATATTTTATCATTTTCTTTATCTGTGTTCAAATTGAGAAAATATTAAAATTGTTTGTTTTTAATAATAGGTAATTGAAAATTTTTTGTAGATTATCAATATTTCTAATTTGACGCATTTTGTTTTTTTTTTTTGAAAGAAAATTGTGAAATAGCGCTCGCTCAGTTTTTGACAATGGAACCTTAATAATGTTCAGAATTATAATTAAAATAAGTTATGGTCGAATTTCGAGCACTGGTCGACCACTAGTTATAATTATAAAAACACGATGTACAGGTAAATAGAAGATGCGGAAAACTTATAAAAACTTTTGAATGCCAATAAAATGGATATTTCAAGTTTCTCAAAAAAAGACGCCTGTGGGAGGTTAGCTAGGTAGGTACATAATATGTATATTATATCAGGGCTACCAACTTCCGGATGTTATTTTATTTTCATATTGCGTGCTCATTCTACGGTTTTATTGATTTTATTATTAGGTGTACCGCTCTGTATACCCTGTGGGTAAATACCCACTGACCTTAGCCTTTGTGTGTTGAATTACAACCACGTGCGCTAAAAAATAATATAAAACAGCCCTATGTGATTTCAAATTATAATAATTTGATAAGAAAAAATAAAGAAAAGCGACCACTTTTTATAAATCATCATTAAACTATTTATTTTTCTTTAATAAAGCAACGATCCGTGTGCATTAAATTGAAGTAAATTTGTTAGTCCCATCCCTCTGTATGATACGAAATATTGTGCATATTATGTGCAATGCTTTCTCCATATAATACAAATGTGCATGTTAGTGTGCGTTTACACCAAAGGAACATAAAACTGAATCTAGAAACAGAGCATGCTTTCTTTTATGGTTGATATTGGACACCATTGAAACAATAACAAGCAAGAACTAATTGATGGGCGATGACACATTAGTGTTTACTAGTGGTCGGCCAGTGCTCGAAATTCGACCATAACTTATTATAAGTTTGAAAATTGTTAAGATTATTTTGTTAAAGATTAAGAGAGCGCTATTTCACAATTTTCTTTAAAAAATAATGACATGGATACCTATGTTGAATTTGTAATGTTGATATGTTTAAAGTTTTTTTTCTATGGTTGTTTAATACAAAAAATATAAATCTATTCTCAATTTGACCACAGATAAACAAAAAAATTATGTCAAATACATCGAAGTGTATGTGAATATGAAATACATTACATTACAGTAGTGAGCGAGGTGTTTTTTTATTGATTTAATCCTTGTTTATGCATAATTTAAAAAAATATACATATTTATAGATTACTGTTTATATCAACGGTTAAGAAAATATACTCTACTTCCAGCTATGGCTCTGTGTAAGGATAAAGCATATCTGAGTGCAGCATTCAAATTAGTGACTGCGCGAAAATGAAACTTACCCTTAAATTGTCAATTCCTACTCCAACAGTCTTCATAGGCAATGAATTGGGTGGTTCCCTGCGTGAGATTCGAAGAAGCAAGATATCACAACTGATGGTAACTAAGCTATTAGTGCTGTTTAAACGAAAACATGTTGGACAATAAAGGCATTCGAATTCTTAGTTTGAGTATCATTTGATATGATTTAAAAAAATATATCTCTTTCCAAATAACAACGTTTGATTAGCGTTCTGTAGAACAAAACAATGAAAAAATCACAATCTCGAAAACATTCGAGTAGTTTCATTTTACCCGAAGCCCTGCTTCAAATAAATTTCTTTGAATGAACGGAATTCGAAAATTTCTGTGTCAATCTGTAACTCACAGGAATTCCTGCTGACTCAGTAAAACTCAACTAAAGCCTTCTGTGGTCTGTCACCTTTATAACAAGAACGTTCAAATGTTTGATTCATCAACAAAGTCACTTTTTTCTTAGAAGTTAACCTTTTCTACTGAAAATTATAATATGTACACAAAGTGTCTATTATGAAATGATTGTAGAAAATTTATGAAGAAAAGTTAACAAAATTGAATGTTTATGGTTGAATTTATTTTTTTCTTCTGGGAAGGAAAAATCTAGTTTCTAAAGACAACGGTCTGTAAAGTGTGATTTATAGCAATAAAATTACGTCTAATAAGAATGCAACAAAGAGCACAAGATGATTTTCGAAATCTTCAATTCAGTTTTCAAATTACGGATTTTAGTTCACCTGAAGTAAAAAATATATGCATGGGCTCCATTATAAGGGTGTAAAGGCGATGTTTAGAGACCTCTAGCGCTGCGCTCCATTTCAAATCCCATACAAATGAAATTCTGTTTTTTGTTTAATTTTTTTTAACCACAAACGACGTTTCTAAGATTTTTTTGCCCTTGTTTGTTTCAATTACAATGATTAGCATTAATCCTATTTTTTGCTTTCTCTATGAAACTTTTTTTTTTGTGGAACTGATTCCATACAAAATGTATGGAGGATTGGAGCGCGAAGTTGTCAAATGTCTGGTTCTGACGTCACACATTACACACGTATTCCGCGGGCACAAGGACAGAGTCGGCGTGACACATGTGGTCACCCTTGGGCTAGATGATTAGATTGTCACTGTCCAGATTTTTTTTGACAAAATCTGGCATAATAAAATATCTATATCCCCAAATTTTCCCTCCTGTCTCCAATTTTCTAATATGAATATGGAGTTGTATGATGCTTCATGTAATTTCAGTGAAGGCGATATAATGTTAACTTATTTATAAATGGAATTCCGCTCAGCTAATGAATTAACGGAACGATAATTGGTTAGGTGGGGCGGAATTTGACGTTTCAGCTAGTTAATTCATAATATCTCAATTTCTTACCATATTTGTCAGAATATTTCCTCATTTGATACTCAGGGTCTAAACACTTTATAAATAAACACGAACATTAGAATAATAACAGGGCATATTATTATCAAAACAGTTTTGCTTAAAAACTTTGATGCGAGTTTGAAGCAATTAAATGAAGCGATAAAGATAGTCGTTGGAAGAACAAAGAATAGATACCAGGCCGTTATGTGTGAGCTTATTCGAGTACAACTAGGGATTGCAATCCGGTATCATTTTGAATCCGGCCGGATCCAACCGGATTTTCGTCAATCCGGCCGGATCCGATCGGATCCGACCGGATTGAACTTACCTTGATAAATTTGCATTTTTAAGTATAATGAAGGATAAAATTAAACCGGCACGTATACAAAATTAATTTAATTAGGGTATGACTACTTTTAAATGGTATAAACTGTATTTTAGTTTCAAAAGAATTTTTTTTTCCAATGAGAGTATTTTTGTTCATTTAAAGTGAACACAAATACTCTCTTTGACTCTTTTACAGAGCTTGTGTATGAAAGAGGAAGATAATCGGCATCTGAGATCGAACCACGAAATGGATCGCACGAAACAGTGCGGCTTCGCAACCACTACCAACCAATTCAATAAATAATTATAAATTAGATTACGTATTATTAAAGTCAAATATAAATTTAACGAAAAATAAATTCCACACTTATATGACCTGCTTGATTGATCATGATTTACGATGTGCAAACCAGAACAGACACAACGAAAAAGAAAAATTCTCGAAAACTCACCAACACATTGTGGAATAAACCATTCGAGGCAGAGTTAGAAACTCCTGATTCAGAGCTTCTGCGATAGGCCAAAGATATAAAATAAAATAAATCCTATATCGGATTGTAAAATAGGCTGGCTTGGCCTACGCTTTTGGGGGATAATCGGATGTCGTGTCCGAGCCAACAAGTCTGCGATTAAGGATGACTGAAGTAACGAAAGGCTGTATTGTTCTTTCTCGGACAGAGTCATTAGTTGCAAAATCATACAGTCTGATTCCCAAAATGATTTGAAATAGGTTAATATATATTTTATTGGATAATTTTATTGTTGAATGCCCTCAGATGTCTTTTCATTCGATAATCAATATTGTCAACACGATCAGTCATGCCTACCTTTAAATCTCCACCTTGGGCACAGGGAGGCAAAAGTAGTATTCCACTGCGCTCAGTGTTACGCATTTGCCTCCTTTTCTCTTTTAATCTTTATAGGTACCCACAATTTTACCTACAATCACCCTGTGGAATTGTTAGGGATACGGGTTCGAGTTCGCTCTATGTTGAGTATGTCGAAAATCCCTTTATATGGTAAACCGGATCCGATCTCCGGATCCGTTGATTTATGCCGGATCCGATATGAGCATTTTGATGCCGGATCCGGTTTTCCGGATTGCAATCCCTAAGTACAACACACATTAGCTTTTGTGTGAGCGAGAATTTTTAATCAAATTGCTTAAAAGCAATGAAACTTTCTAGAAAGATTTTAGTCATCGATTGCCTATTGAGAGTTTTTACAATGTGTTTTCTCGACAACAATATAAATTCTCGAATAAAATGAAAGTGAAACAAGACAGTAGCGATGTTTTGATTCAACGAGTTGGCGAGATTTTGAATAGAGCTGTCAGGAAATCTGTTTTCTGTATAAATGTTAAAGGCTTATCAGAAATGGATAGGACTTAATATATAATTTAGGACCAAAAGATATAAAACACAAGTTTTATAAATAAGTACTATGAAGATGAATAAATGAAAATTATTGTCACATTTGTAATGACAAAAAAAGACAATTTGGTAGTCTTAAATTTTCAAGGTGTAGATTGTTGGTATTCAAATTTGTCTTCAAATTTTGTAATTACGAAAATAAAGTTTTCTTATTGAAAATATGTTTTACAAGAAAGTTTACAATTATTTTTATTTTTTTTTTACAGTTGTCGTGTGATTTCTTCCATTCCTTTAATATTCAAAGCACCTATTGAAATTGTTTATTCTGTACTCTTGTTGCCTCCCTATGTCCCTGAGTGGGGTTCAAAGGGAGGTTGTTGTGTTGTTGTTGTTGTTCGTAAAAGTTTGTAACCTCAAGACAAGAAAACTAACGAATGAGTGTTCTTCTGATGTGAACTCAGACTTGGGTACTTGTAATTATAGGTAAATGACACTTCTCTATTCAATAGTGTTCTCTTATCAGTATAGCCGGCAGAACTTACTGCGTGATGCGATTTTATCAAGTCTACCGGTCCCGTCCAATCGGAGATAGTCCAACCCCGGGTAGATATTTCAAGCAAAAAACACTTAAAAAAAACTCGGAAATCGAACTTGGTACCTCTTGATCTATCCTAGTCTGTACCATTATGTTACTGAGGTTGGTAAATATTGGAACCTTTGTGCATTTTCCCTCGAAGCTGGCCTGGCCGATACAGATACCTTTGTTAACTTATCTATCTATTTCAAAGTGTTACAAATTGAGACGGATAAAAATGTTTAGAGACGAATACAATATACGTAGAAAAAGCAGTTTCTTTCAAGATGAATTTGAACATATTGAAGTGCATACCTACAGAAGAATGAAGGGGAAAATAAAGGGACGCAGAGGAGTCGGAACTCTCCTGGCTCCGAAACATTTGTCAGTGGACCAGACTGAGAACTGTTGGAGACTTATTCTGGGCAGATGAAGACAGGGAGGCTTTCTCTCAAGTGTTAAGCGTCGGGGGACCAAATACGATATCAGAGGATGAAGCAGAATAGAAGAATCGAATGAGGCAGGCTGAAAAGAACATTGTGGGAAACTTGATTGGCTAAAATGATCTGAGTTCATCACGTTGATTTCGACTTCAAGAAAGGCCAGTTCTGAACTTAAAGAAACCAGTTCGATGATCAATTATATGTAATTGAGAAAGAATCGGAGTGATAATGTAATATTTTCTCTGTCAACCCTTTTAAAATCATGGCGTAGGGGGTAATGAAGAATACAATATACTACCGAATCTCGCCAATAATAAAAAAAATACAAATCCTAGTCTTATTTTTAAGTTATAATTATTTTTTTACATTGTTTTATTTTAGAACGAAGATAAGAATTAAGTAGCAGAGCTTCTTTATTCTATGAAAAAATATTTAAAGCGTATAAGAAATATTAACCAGTGTTTTGTAAAAACAAGGCGAGATTAAAAAAACAGCCAGTCACAAAGTTAGAGTTGGCTTGGAATTATAAAGATAGTTGTTTGTTACATCGAGCTCCCACTTGTCATGTGTCGGATCTTTGCTTTAGTATTAGTCGGACGCCCGTCTTCTTAGTGAGTACACACAATTTGTGTATCGAGGCATGGAGAAATTTTTAGTACTTCTTGTACTATTGGGCGCGATAACTGTCTCGTGATGTAATTTTTAAAAGAAAATGATATTTTTTATTTCCTATTTTACGACACAAGTTTTGATGTCGAAAAGTTTTTGTTGAATGAGTGTTGTTAAAAGGATTCTTCGTCACGTTAAGGAAAGATTAACTACACGGCAACTTACTAAAAAGGCTATTTTTATTAATGCATTCACAGATCTGGTGACATAAAATTCAATCAACGTACATAAGTTACATTATATATATATTGTATTCTTAAAAATATTTCTAATAGAATGTTTTTATGAAAAAAAAAACAAACCCTAATTGAATGACCGTAAAAACTAATATTACAAAAAACTTAACCTTTTTACAAAGTTCATTCATTTTATTTTACTTTGGCATTTTGTTTACTGCGCTATTCAAGTCACACTAATTGACACTAAACGTCGAGATTTCACTCATTCCTGCTTTCATTATTTTGGAAGAGATAAAAATATATCAGACGGCAGAACTCAAACGAAGAATCGGACTAAGTTGGGCTGCCTTTGGGAAACTAGGGTATATATTAAAAATTAAAAAAACACCCATCAACTTGAAGAAGAAGGTATATGAAGCTTGTGTTCTGCCAGTAAGTACATATGGTCTTGAAACTGTCACTCTGACAAAGCATAGCGCAGAGAGACTAAGAGTCACGCAACGAGCGATGGAAAGAGCCATGCTAGGACTGTCCCTTAGAGATAGAGTCAGGAACGAAACGGTGAGGGATAAAACTAGAGTTACAGACG
Organism: Mystacides longicornis; assembly: GCA_963576905.1. Taxonomy (NCBI): domain Eukaryota; kingdom Metazoa; phylum Arthropoda; class Insecta; order Trichoptera; family Leptoceridae; genus Mystacides; species Mystacides longicornis. Next base: position 10,950,014 of record OY756425.1, on the reverse strand, counting down.
TGATCCACCGGGTGATGACTCTAAAATGGAAATGGGCAGGACATATTGCTAGAGCTACTGACGAAAGATGGACCAAAATACTGGTGAATTGGAGACCGAGAGACACGAGAAGAAGTGTAGGAAGACCACAGATGAGATGGAGGGATGACCTGGAGCGACACGCTGGGGTGCTATGGATGCAGACTGCGCAGGAGAGATCGACATGGAGGAACATGGAGGAGGCTTTCGTCCAGGAGTGGACGGCGATAAGCTGAAGAAGAAGAAAAATATATATTACTTTGTACTTATCTCAAAAAAATACTGCGTTCGTAGTGTTACGGCCGTTTTTTTTCTAGGAAAACAAAACATAACTGCATTTGTTTTGGCGTCTCGAACGCTTGAATTCCTAGCTTAAAATGGGATTGAAAATATTAAAATCCAACACGGTTTATCGAGACAGTTGTGCATTTTAATCACTGTCAAAACATGAAGATTCAATAAAACTATTGTCATGTCATTTCACGTGATGTTTTGTCACGTCCGACACACGACAACTGAGAGCCGGCTCTCGGATAGAGAGCGTACTCTGTATATTATAAAAGGTAGTCCTCCATTGTTCTTAACATGCATAAGCTTTTAAAAAAGCTGCAGAAACTCCCCTAACCCCCCTTGTTTATCACTACTATCTAATGGAACTTACACAATGTTGGTTAACAAAGACAACAGAAATATAATATCGCGGGGGAGGAAAAAAAATGTTGCAACCCGTGTTTCATGCCGTAGTACAGTTGTCTCTTCTAACTTTGAACTAACAAGCTTTTACATGCTATGAAAATATAAACATGTATTATTGTCATTAGGAGAAATGTTTTTCTCTTTTTATTATGGTGTGGGTTGCTATAACCGCGTCTATCTAGTATCATACGGTGAAAAAAATCAAAAGATTTCTACATTGTTGTGTTTTTGAGAATGTTCAATTATGTTTAACAGTGTTTTTATAACATTTTACATTATGGATGGACTCTATAAGCCTATTCATTTTTTATACCTTCTTGGGATTATAACTAGATTTTTTCTTAATTATAATTCCGGTTATTTTGGGAATCATACTTGACAGAATATGAGTCTATCAGATCTCAAACAGTCGGATTTTGGGCTCGCAATCCTTTATCAGGCTACATCAGATGAAATACTTTAACAAATTAATTTTAAATATAAATAAATGTCACCCTTCTTGTAGCCGACGATACTTGATTTTGATGCTTGAAAGCAATCTTTAGCAGTCGACTTTAGACAGGATCCCAATCAGTGAAAAATTTGACTAGATCGGGAATTGAGATCCTGAAAAATCGAGGTGATTGCTGACCCCTAGTCAAGTGCAACATTTACAACAATTACAATTGCGAAACATTTTTTTAGGAGTTTTTATTCGTGACGTCACTCGCGATCACAATCGTAATACATACTTGGCTACGGACCCAGGATCACTTCTTCAGATGTCGGCTCCTAAGCAACTTAGTTTTATTTCAATGAAGAACCCTCCTGCAGTTCTTAGATCTTCTCCTTTATATTACCTACACTAGCTGTCCCGACAGACGTAGTCCTTACTATGAATAATGAATTCAAATTTGTAATCTATACAAAAATACGTTTAAAATCATATGTTTGAATGTTGAAAAAATATTATTTCTGAAAGCTTGAAAGAAATTATATATTCTTTAATCTGCGTGCCAGTGTTTTGAAACTCTATGATGGTTGTCAGTTAAAATTTTTTTGTTGTTGTTATGGAATTTTCATAGATGGCGATGACGTCGCAAGAAATCCATTCCATACTTACTTTAATACTATATTTTGTATAATTTCTTATCCACTTTTTTTAGTTATTCTGTTTTCCGGAGCGGCGAAGAATCCAATAAATCAAACATCGGAAGAATCTGTTCAGCCGATCTCGAGTTATAAGTGTTCGCACTAACCCGACATTCCTTTCTATTTTTATTATAAGATAAAAGTTTAGCGAAATATTTTCTCATTTCACGACAAACTATGACATTTTTCTATTAAGCCACAACCTCTTCGGATACAACTTGGAAACTAATATAAACTAAAGAGTCAACTTAGTTTGCTTTTCTTCAAACAGAAATTACATTTTTATTCTTGCGAATTGCTTACACGAAACATTGCTATTTAACGTCAAATGGATTGTTTCTACGTAGTATTGGAGTATCTCACATGTATAAGATAGAAAATACGTGTACTACCTAGTAAAAAAACTAAATTGGAAGGTTTGCCTTAGCATGACGGTTTTGGGCAAAACATTTTGGACAGAAAACTCTTACACTCTATTCCCAATTGCTGTGTGTCGGGCCCGAATTTTAACCCCGTTAGCACACCTCCGCTGCGGATTAGCCGAAGCGACAACGGTCACATCTGTCAGTTTCTGCGCGCCATGTTGAGAGTGAGACAGCATGCTCAATCCCGTACTGTTTTCTATACATTCATCTCTCTCTTGCGGTGTTTCGCCATAGATTACTTCAAATTGTATTCACATCTCCGCCTGATATTTCGCGGATCCGTGTGTTTCGCATTCCGCCCGCTTTTGAAGTTGTCAAAATCGACAGAATTTTGGAGCGAAATTGAAGCGAACGTCATGTTTTCCATAGAAATCAAAGATGGAAACGTTAATTGCGTTTTGTTGTGGGATGGTTTGCAGAAGTTGGATGTGCATATTTTCTAAATTGTAAGTAAAAACGTTGTTGATGTTGTAATATTTAAAAATATATATGAAATGTGAAATAATATTGTGGTTTTAATTATTTATATTTCCCAACAAAACATAACCATAGAATATACTTATGTGTATTTTTCTCTTTCGCTACTCGTTTACCCGCTAGTGTACTAACACTACCTGCGATTTCGCTTTCTGCAGTTTCGTGTTCCGTGATTCGCGGCGGAGGTGTGCTAACAGCCTGATGGTGTGCTTTGGTCCTAGTCAGCAACGATCGTGCCGGAAAAAGTCGCGTAAGTGCGAATACTTATAACTCGAAATCGGCTGAACAGATTTTATGATGTTTGGTTTATTAGATTCTTCTTCGCTCCGGATAACATAATAACTAATAAAAATTCTAAAAATGGATAAAAAGAACACAAAATATAATATTAATGTTAGTATGGAACGGTTTTACTGACAACAACGCCATCCGTGAAAAATTCCGTAACAATACAATTTTTATATACCAACAACCTTTTATATAGGTACCTACCATTGAGTTTCAAAAATATTTTTTTAACATTCAAACATATTTTAAACGTATTTTTGTATAAATTACAAATTCGAAATCAATATTCATAGTAAGGACTACAGGACAACGTCTGTCGGGAAAGCTAGTATTAAATATTTTTTTTAATTTCATTTTCAGCATTTCTCAGTGTGAAATAAGTCAAAAGTATATCTGTACTCACTTTATGTTAATTTCAATAAAAAAATATTTTTATTTACTCACCCAAAAAATATTTACCATCTACTTGAGATACTTAGTAAATTCTTTCTTCTCCATCTATTTTCTTCACAAGTTACCAACTGATTTAATAAGCTCTCCATATCTCTTCGCTTTCAGACTGTCTGACGACGGCAGCGCGTGGATGGTTCTCTCTTTATTGCTGCTATATTTATAAGGGAGGTACACCCCCCCCCTCTCAAAGAGGGTATCTTCCTTCAACAATATGCACTCCAACTCTTATTGTTGTGTGTCCAAATACTACTTTATATTATATGTTCTTCAACTACTAATAGATTGTAATAGTAAATATTTTATATACTAGCTTTCCCGACAGACGTTGTCCTGTGTTCCTAAATATGAATATTGAATTCGAATTTGTATGGTGGTGAGTTAATTATCATTTGACCAACGTGATTCCGAACGATGCGTCTGTTTTAAACCATGTATATTCCATCCGCATTCGGTCAATCGCACCAATTGATAATTAGTGTCAAAATTTCAAAATTGGAGTAAAAATAATAAGGTAAAAAGTAAAAATAAGGTTGTCTACGTAGAGATTTCTTTAATTTTCTATTTTTCGATGCATTTTTCTTAATTTTTTCTCCTAAAAGGACATTCTCCTGATAAAAGCCTACACGACAAAAAAGAATTACCGAAATCAGTCCAACCGTTTAGGCGTGATGGGATGACATCGGGAACTAGCTCTCTATTTTTATATATAAGATTAAAGTACTTTATATGAGGGAAATATTTTCGGCTAACTTCTACTGCTGTGTCGAAGGATGACAAGAGTCTTTTGTAAGTCCTAACTCAGGCGTACTTGCGTAGAAAAAGGTCAACATGAGCATGTACCTCTTTCTGATCAAGTTAAAAAGATAAAATCAATAGATTATCAGCCTTTCAGCCTGTTTCCAACTGCTTCAGTATTTTAGTCGAGTAGCAAGCATGTTGATTAGTCGGTTATTTAGTCAAGTCCATTCATTTTATTCTATTTTTTTATTTATTTAATTTATTTATTTTATTCTATTGGCTCACTTGCTAAACGTGTCTGTTTTTTGGTGTGAAACTTGCAATTTAGTTGTAAGCGCTCTCACTAATGAAAAATTACTGTTCTTGATAGTGTAAACAATTTTTGGTCACTCGAGTATTTTAGTCACTAAAGTATGTAGTAGCTACTCGACATTAGTGGGAACTTTGCTATAATTCGACTGTCTGAGAATTTCATTGTCTGTCAACTTTTGTTCCCAATATGATGACATATTTTGGACTCGAGAAATGTAACCGTTTATGAAATAAAGTTCTTTTAGTTTCTCAGAACATCAGGGTCTTTTTCTCTAATATGTCTCAAGGTTTTAATGCAATTATGTGAGAATGCCATTCTTAGAAAGTGTATAATTTCATAGATGTACCGCGTACGAGTGTACGATACAAGGTACAATATAGTGTTTTAGCTGGTTGCCGTACTTAACATATTTCGTACAAAAGTTGTGAACTCGAATAATTTTCTTTGGGGTGATGTATGATACCACTTTGTATGAGGCAAGAGTTCTCACAGCTCAACTTTGTACAGGGTGAATATTCCACTATGAACATACCTACATTATAATTTATCACTCAAACATACATGCTGTTTCTACATGATGTATAAGTTTTTATTAAATAATTCAAAAGCTTACATACCAACTTGATCTATGGCATACTTTTCAGAAAAAACTTGGATAAGAATAATTTCAAAGATGTGTCTTTTCAACCATATTCCGAAAATAAGATTTTCTTCCTCAAGTTCAATATTTTTTAAGGATTATTCAATTTTTTTTTTCAATTGTCATTGGGTTTCCTTTGTGACAATTATCCATTTTTAGATAAATAAATGTATAACTATGTTGTTTATGTCACTAAAATTTTTATTTGAGTAGACATGTTTCGGCATTTATCAATACTAACTTAAAATCTACAGATCTACATATTATATTATTGTAAGCTTTTAACTAAGATGTCGTGAGGAGGGATGGGGAATACGGGGCTGTGTGGGATGTTGTCTTTTAACGAGAATATTTTAAGTATCGGTGGTGCGTTTGGTATCGTTATTTTATTTACAACTAGCTGACCTGCCCGTCGAACTTCGACCTAATCCAGAATAAAAAAATATTTTTGATTTATTACATGATTTAAATACAGTTTATGACATAAAAACTTAATTAAATTTAGCTAATAATTTATTTCATCATGTATCCAATAATTATTGTTGATTCGGATGCGGTATGAAGTTTGACGGGTCATAAGTTTGTAATAAAAATAATAAATTCCTCTATCTATAGATGGGTAACTTTAAAAAAAATCTAATAGATGGCAGTGTAGTAGGAAGTAAATCACATGTGATACACGTTGCGATATTCTATATGTTGTTGAAAGAATAAAAGTCCATCAAAAGCAAATTTTACCGAATTATTATGGTACATAAGATATTGTTGTCGGCAGGGGGGGTTAACTCTGGTTATAGTACTTGCCAACAAGAATATGGTGATGTTGGTACATCGTGGTGGTAATGTTGGTAGTCTTTGGGCATGAAATTTGTATAACAGACGCAAAAAATAGAATTACCGGTTATGAAAAAGTTTCGAAATATGATCTTAGAGTGAATATAAAAAACATCAATTTATTATTATGTTATCATGCGGTGTTTTTATTTGTGAATTAATATTTATTTCTTTATAAGACACCAGATTTCGAGAAATAATGTTGCAAAACTTTTTTACTTTTTGAAAGCTGGCTACACTGATCTTGTTCCCAAACAACATCCAAACCCAAACAACTTCAGCCATTTTTATTTGGCCGAGCGCTGGCTGTTTTTGTTATTCCGATTTTTTTCCTGTTTCCAACTCGGGAGATTGTGTTATTAATTTTGTGTGAAGTCGAATCGGTGTTTCGTATCGCTGTGAAAAATAGTCTCGTTGATATCAAGAAAGATACTGTTGTTTGTGAGAAATAGACTCTGTTTTGTTTTGACAAAATATGGACTCTTGTTTCGACAAATGGACTCGTGTTTTGTTTTGAGATTTAACCACTACGCTATTGTCTGCACATAAAAAGTTGTTAAAACAAAGACTCATAGTGTAATTAATATTTACAAGTGGTTGTGTGTCGGTTCTAGACATTGACTCTTTCGTTTACCTTATTATTTTGTTATTATGAGTTTCAAGTATCGGAAATGTTCCTTCTGTGGCGTCATAATAATAATCACATACAATTAAAGACACATTTGTATTTCTTTTTAAAATATTTTGTAATGAGTCCTACGTACTCATCATTTTTAACAGTAAAAAAAGCTTCCGCTGTGGTTACTTCTGTGATTTTAATAATACGTAGAATCATGATGTATTGTGTCGTTTAAACATAGTTTTTTTCGTGTACCTAATTGTTATTGATAATATATTTTTGGCTTAGTATTATTTTATGCAATAGATACCAATACATACTATTTATATTGTTACATGTTTTATTATTTGCATAGAAAATAAATGCCATATTTAACTACTGCTGCATTTTAATTCTTTATCATAACCATTTTCAGGATAAATGATTCAACAGTTGTATTCTAGTATAAAGATGGGATATTTTTATATCCCATTTTTGTACTAGAATGCAACTATTTTGGTCGCTAGTGCGCATTGTACCGACCCATATTTGAATTTCCCGCTTTTGTGTTTGGGCATGAAAAGCGTGAGCGAGAAAGATAGATGCAATCTGTCAATTTCCGTGTTTGCATATTTTTACTATGAAGTTGGTATTCTTCTCTCGTTAGAGAGTATATTGTGTTCTGTGGTTGTCGGAGTTAATGCTTTTATTATGACTTTCGAGAGTCTCTGTCAGGTGTAGTTTTTTTATACGTCATGTGTTTGGAGCTGAGTATTTTAAAGTTAGTGAAGTCTGTAATATGGTCGGTCTCAAGTATATGGTTTGCGAATTCTGAGAAGCCAGTCCCTCGTAAGCATTTTTTATGTTCGAGCATTCTGTCACTGAATCTTCGAAAATCTCTGAAAAGAGAATCTCACCAATTGTAGTCGATGAAATAATAACGAATATGTAACAACTAATGACTCTAACAATTCATTACTGATGTTCGATTTTTGAATGGAACAAACCACCACGGGCTTACGACCGTCTTCTACTGTTATTTCGAAGGCTGGCTTAGTGGGATCACTTTACGTTAACAACGTTCGCCATTATTTAAGTCTCACAAACTCATAATCATGAGAATTCTCGACATGTTCAACATGTCGAAAAATCCCATGTACCTATATAACAAGTAGATATTCAATAATGACCTAATGAAATATAGAGAAAAAAGTTGGAAATTATTGAGAACAAGAGAGCAATCAAATTTAAAGACTGCAACTGCTGTCATACATTTGGCGCTAGGATATGAATATATAAATTTTTGTTAATGTCTCATCTTTAATGCCTATTTATTGGCTTTGTTGGTGCACAATCTTATTATGTCTAGATTTTTGTGACCATTTTTCAGGACTAGATCTTAACGAATATGCATCAACTAATGACTCTAACAATTTGTATATTATTAAAAGAACAATGTTTGGAGTTATAACCCTATGAAGCGAATACCTTGAGCTTTCACTAACCCCACCCCTTGGATTAAAACATAAATTATACGCAATAACCGCAGCGCACAGCACTAACAATCACAATAATAATATGTAAATTTGCAATTCACACAAAGCAACCATTAATTTACTTCATAATATTATAATTACAACTGTTTTAATAAATTACTAGTTTAAAGAACAGTGCGGTGTTGGGGAACCTAAATGCTGTATTCCTATGACGCGTGTATGAACTGGATGACGTGACAATGTTTGTAGGTTAAATGTATGAATAAATAAGGCCTATTTCACACACCTTCGACTCCATAAGGTCTTTTTCTATTTGAAAAAAATTACGACAAACATATAACTAGATTTTTTGGAGTTATGTGTCATTACTTAAAATTATTTTTATTTATTTTTTCAGGTAAGTCTCACCACCACGGTTTGTTCTTTTCATGGTAATGTATGGGTAAGTTAGTACAATTTAAGATATTCTTAGGTATACTGGAATTTATCTAACTATTCCCCCTTTGAAACCCACTTAGAGGCAACAAGAACTCTCAATTATTACTCACGAACTTGCACAATGTTTTTGAAATCCTCCCACACTATGTCCAAATCCATGAGTTCTGCTTCAAAGGAGCGGAACACGGATTGATGGAATACTAAATATAAAAAAAGTTATTTTTTTATATTTTGTTGGCCGCACTATTATAGCCATAATAGGGTGAAAACACGTAGAACGCCGATTCCGACCCGCGCCGACCGGCCGCGGCGTAAAGAATGTTGTCTATGGTTTCGATGCATTTAAATGGGCATGCCGGAAAAAGGGTTCCTGTGGGGCTAGTACGAGTTTGATCGAAAGTGAATTGCACGCAAATAAGCGCTTATTAGCGTGTAAATAGTGTTAAATCAAACGATCGAATCATTCGATCATTTTAGTATGAAAAAATTTCGAAACACTTTCGATGATCGTTTCGATATTCGATCATTGAAAACTTATACTAGGGCTACTGCTTTTGCTGTGCGTAGGTATCCTCATTCAAATGCACAGTAAGTAACATTCCCGGTCGGCGCGGGTCGGAATCGGCGTTCTACGTGTTTCCATACATAGTAATATAAATACCTGCTACCAGTACCTACCTAGATTTTGCTTTGCCTAAGTTTTACACGTGAAAATGAAATAAAGGAAAGAAATGAATAGGTATGTTTAATTTTATCAATTGTATGCTGGGTAGCCAGCAAAAATAATGCCTAATTTTATAAACAGGCTAACAACATCTAAACGCTTGCTTCATTCTTCATCTAACATATTATTATGTTTTGAAAGGGATATCAGATGCATTGTTTGACTGAGAGTTATAAAACGTTTGGCTGCTTTCGATGAACAAAACCATATACAAAAACCATGAAGATTTCACCAACACACCAAAAAAAAATTTTCAATAAATTTATCATTTGATTAATTCATCTATTATTATCAATTACGCACTCAGTAACACAGAACATAGATAGACTCCACAGTTCTGAAATTGAGACTGACCGCAAAAAGTTGAATTATTGAATGGCTCGAAAACAGTTGGTTTAGAGAATGCCAAAGAAGAAATTCTTCACACTAGTCCTCTCCTAAGGTCTGAGATATTTCGACGATCATGTGTCTGTGAGACGTTTGACATGAAGGGTTATACTTAATGGGAGTTGGGCTGATATGTCTATGCTGAATGAGGAGCATCCCTCTCAATCAACACAATAATAATGATGGTGTAAGATAATGAGTGGAATTAACAGAAGCGCCGGGGCCCGGCAGCGCAATTAATTTTTGTTCTCTCTGCCATTTTCCTTCCTAATTATTACTGCCGTGAAATTTAATATTATTCCTCTACCTACACACCTATTGTTTGTGTCTCTGTGTGTACCTACTTGTCTCGCAGAAACCTCGTGTTCATTTGTTATGAAGATGTTATTAATAGCCCGGGCTCTGGGCTGAGATGAATTTGAGAGGCTGTGTAGTACCTAATTTTCATTACGAGTGGAATTGTTAATTATTCAGCCGCAAAGAAGCGGCGAAAACTAATCATTTATAGCGCATTAATAAGGGATGTGAATTCCTTTATTTAATTTAGCTTATCTCTCTTTCCCGTTGCTTGAAAGCGAAATTCTTTGATTATGGTTTGTTATATGACCTAAATAGTAAAAAGATTAATGTATAAATAAGAAAAGCCTTTCTAAAAATTGAAAAATAGGTAGGTACTTAACTATTATATGTTCCCAATTTACCGATTTAGGTTTTGCCTGGCTAATTGACATATTGTAAAATAATAAAGTAGAATAATGCTGTCAATTTAAGTAAAATGATAACTTATCTTTTTTGATTCTCCTTTAATACTTACTGCATTAAGGAATTGGGGCTTGCTTTTTATATACCTACTGCCTTTATGAGTTTTTTTGGGAAAAATGAATCTGTTCTCACTCAAAGTGAATACAAATATTCTCTTTGACCTTTTCACAGTAAGCTACTTGTGTCGTGAAAGAGGAAGATGGTCGGCATCTGGGAACGAATCCACGACATTCACACGGAACAGTACGAAAGCTGACGTCGTAACCGCCAGTCTACCAACCACTTCGAAAAACATTACTTCAAAAATTTAAAATTTTCTACCCACTGTCAAATGCTGTAAGAAGATTATCTACGTTAATTTTTCTTATCTTCCACGCACTTTTTTCTTATTTTTTCTTCCAAAAAAACCTTCTCCTGTCAAAAGAAAACACAATAAAATAATTGGCGAAAATGGTCCTAGCGTACACGCTTGATTCGATGACCAAAGGGTAGGAGATAGGGATCATTTTTTATACGTTATGAAGATTGGAGATTATTTACTCGACTTGCTGATTTGAACAAAAGTTCACCCAAGCGCTAAGTAACGAAGGTTATGCATGCAGCTAGTAAATCGATCATTAAAAGCTTCTGAAAATGAGTTTGTTGTTGTTTTTTGAAATTAGTTTGAACAACCTTTATTGGTTTTGTATCGTTTGGAAAGGCTACGTGTCACCTCTGTGACAGTCAATGAACTTGAATTGTAAAGAAAATATACGTGATTCAGGAGAGAACAGACTTTTTTTGTAATAAAAAATGTAACACTCCCAGTCGTCAATTACAATAATAAAAACATGATTTAATTGACTTGTCCCCAGCCGTCACGAAAGATAATTTATTTCGTATCTTGCTGTTTAATTTACTTTATTTTTAATTAATTTATACACGCACCACCCTTTATTCAATTAATCATTCTTTTTTCAAAATATCCAAGGTTATTCGTGGATCTAAAATAAACATCGAAAAAGTTTTATAATAACTTATCTCGATTGTTTTAAAATATCAACAATCTTTTAATATTCAATATTCATCGCATTTAATACCTCTTGATATCACAACTCATTCTTAATCATACAGAAATAAAAGTTATTTCTTAGTTTCTTTTACATAGATCACTCTCTCGAGAGTGAATTGCCACTTCGTAAAAAAGAAGAAGAAGAAGAAGAAGTTTCTTTTTCTCTTTATTGTGACAGTTTTAGCTTTTACAATTTATATTTTATATTTGACTAGCTGACCCTTCGAACTTCGTCCCGCGTTATTATCAATAACATATTGCTGATTAAAAGAGGAAAGATGTCAAAACATACACGCACTCTCCCTTTAAGGCCCCCCGCACACCGCAAGTCAGTCCGGAGGAGACCAATACGCAGATAACCCGACCCGCACGAAACCGACCCCCCGGATCGATCGAAGCAATCGCACCAAAAAGCCGGCCCCACAAATCAAGCCCGCCACGGATCCTCCCTAACCAACCCGCAATGCGGGGGGCCTAAGTCCCACTCAGGAGCATAGAGGCATCAAGAGCTCTCCATTGCGCTCGAAGGCGTCCGATGTATGTACTAGTGATATTGCGGATGCGGAGCTTTCAAGTCAGACATCAACATCCGCAACATCCCTAGTAGGTACCTAAATTAAATTCATGTTTTATTGCCTATTACTTATTACATTATTCAACAAATTATTCTTAGGTAGTAATTATTATTATACACACATCAACATATTTTCGAACTCTAATAAAACATTGTCATCATATTTTATAATAGGTAATTTATCTAAATTATAATTGGAAAGTTCGTTCAAACACAAACCCCACACAAAACATTTTTCATACGTATTTCTATGTGACAAAACCGATCCAACTACGTAAACCAAATTCATACTTTTCTTAAAATTTCGAGAAATATTATGTCGACGAAACATGTGATACTTGAAATAAGGTTGACGGGATAATTTTAAAAAAATCTTCCACGACGTGTATTGAGCTATGTAAAAATTGAACTCAATGTTTTGGAATAGTTTTTGAAACAATTCAGTCCTTTGTAATAATACACAGAGAATAAAACAGAATCCATAGTTTATTCACGACCAAATCAATCTTTCTCTCTCACTTTCAACATTCTGTTTCTGCTATTCTAAATTTAACGGCAACATAGAAACAACGTTTCAAACGTTTTAAATTTTAGAATCTATTTTTGTTACAGTTGAAACTAGCTATTTTCTTTGTACCGTGCCAATGGATAGAGAACAAAGTATTACATTCTCCTTATTTATTATTTATATATTCATATGGCTCTGTTACTGAAGCAAATAATTTTAAATATTCATTTTATGTAGTAAAATAGGGAGTATTTCAGTGAATCTATATTATAAAAATGGGGAGATATTTTCCGATATCATCGCATCACGCCTAAACTGCTGGACCGTTTTCACTAATTATTTTTTTATCGTGTTGGCTTTCATCAGGAGAAGGTTCTTATGAAAGAAAAAAATATGAAAGTTGCGTGGATAGTGAAAAAATCAATGAAAAAACTCTAACTGCTTTATTTAAAAACTACGATTAGTGGAAAAAATACCTCAGCGATAGAAAATAATATTACGATAAAGCTGTCGTCGAGATAGTTTAACGCATATCGCTTGATTGTGAGCTGATCTCTGTAGATTTTGACCCGCCATATTGGATTTAACGTCAACTGACAGTTGTTTCGAGTATACAAGAACGCTTTTTGTAATAAATACACTGTATTTAAGTTTTTTCCCCGTCCAAATATGTCCTCCCTTCATATTTTGGTCCATTGTATTTTGGTTTATCATTTTGATAATAGGAAATTTAAATAAATAAAGCAAATATGCATTTTCGTAATCATTTGAGGGCTTACAACCATGATGCACCAACGAAATTTGTAAGAAATATAATGACGTTTTGAAGAAAATATTCAAAGAATACTTTTTAAGTAGGTACAAAAATTAAATTTGAAGTGATCAAACGTAAATTAGTTCATTTTGGCTGAAACATAAAGGTTTCGTATGATTTAATAAGGACTTAACTATATTTTGATATAAAATAAATAATTAAAAAATAAGGTACCTATTCTGCATCAAAATTAGAAAAATTGAAATTCAATTAAAGTTTGACAGGAACTGTCGGTTGTTTGATAGTTGGTGCGATTGACAGAATGGGGATGGAATATGCATGGTTTAAAACAGACGCATCGTTCGGAATCGCATTGGTCAAATGATAATTGATTCATCACCATACAAATTCGTATTCAATATTCGTACTTAGGACCGCAGGACAACATCTGTCGGGAAAGCTAGTTTCTAATAAAAATTGGTGATGATTTTATGAGTTCATACTTATAATAATAATTATGGTTACAGCAGCAACTTTTTCTCGCTATATTTACACTTTTTCATGTCAAAGTGTTCATTTTGATTCTTCATTTATCAACCAGTCGGGTTTCTATTCATTCGAAATAAAACTTCGAAAGATTTTGACCGATCGGTCGACAATTTCGACATCGATATATTTTTTAGATTTTTTTTAATCACTTCTGCAAAATTTATCTCGGGTAGATATAGCCAGAAGTCATATAAAAAAATTAGTTATTAGGATTTGAATAACATTGCAACTAGATCGAATTTAGGCCGTTTTGTGAATACCCCTCCTGATCACAATAAATTAACTACCTCTAAAATTTGCCACCTTTAGAAATTTACAAGGAACCACCTGTATTGTTTATTTTTCTTTTATCTTTGGCGAATAATCGCAGAAGAATTCTATTCATACATATTATTCTGACCATAAATAATAGAAATAAAGCATTATGACTGTTTGAAATTTATTATTTCTAGTGACTATTTATTATTTTCAACCGTGGAAACTGAAATACTAAGGGTGTAATGTGTTTTTTATATTTTAAATGTGATTTATCGCCGAGAGTAAATTATAATAATGGAGTTTCATAACCTTACTTATGACTCTTTTCCATTTCAATGATATCAGTCCTGGTGGATAGTACAACAACCTTCTAATGTTGGGGCTTAAAATAGAAAGCATTGAATAGCTTTTTGCAGCTTTGGATATTATGTAAATAAAAATATCTTAAGTTTTGAACTTAATTGTATTGATATAAATATAATTGTGTCTAGCATTTATGGTGAATAGAAAATATGGATACAATATTATTTTTATATTTAGGTGCTTATTTTTTTTGTTTTGTTTACCCATAAACAACTGAAATAATATTATATTGTATTATTATAGTTAGTAATAGTTATAGTTAATGAATGAAGGAAAGTATAGGCGATGAAAAAGGCAGCATTTTTTTCAATCAAACGTTCTTGACCGACCTTAAAAAGTCATGATTCCAACTTAGGGTAGAAAATCAAGTGACAACGACTAGATTGGAAATTACCCCCGGATCACTTGTTCTGAAATCCCTGTTGTCCTAACTTCTAATGCATGTTATTTAGACTTCTCTATTTTTTCGTTAAAATATCTACATATATGGCAAAAAATTAAGTTCTTGTGTACAACAAATTAAACATACCTACTGCAAATTGAAAAAAAAATAGTTTTTCGGATCAATTTTGTTAGTCCTTTTCATTTTGAAACCAACCAACTATACGTACAAAATTTCGTAAAAATCAACTTAGCCGTTTAGGAAATGAGTAAAAATCGTACGGACAGAAGCAACGTACCTATATAGGTACTAAATGCAGATATTCTTACGTTTTTTAAGTTTTATCTGGTGTTTTTATAAATAGTTATAAAATAATCAAATATTCTAATAGGAAATTACTATCGGGAAAATTTTCATACGTAACCTGCGACCAAACATAATATAAATCTGAAAAAATGATATAATCCATTACTTGCGAAATTAAGTTGATTTATTCGAAATGTAAGAGCGTAACCTAAAGACAGTAATCCTATATTATATTACTACAGAATAATAATTTCTGCTATGCGTATTTCGTATTTTTACTTAAGAATATTTTCATTTTACTTATACTGTTTTTACGATATTTGGAGTGACAGTACAGAGCCCATAGAGAATAAGCCATATACACAACAATCATGATAATAGTACAAGTCTCTTGCTAAAATTTTGTATCTAAAACTTTTACGTTTTACTGTCCAACGGGGAGTTGTCATAAAAAAACTGCCCCCGTTTAATTATATAAGCAATGGCCCGGGATATATATTTTTAGTAACATATTACGACTAACTACTAGTTGCACATGGCTTCAGATTAAAAAAATCAATAGATTTCAAGGCTAAATAGAAGTACAATAATAAACAAAATAGCTCGCTAACTGTTTTTAGTTTAACGAATGATGTGTGAACACCCTCGTAGCATAATATTTCAATTTTTGTCATAAAAATCACACAAATATCGCAATAGCACATAAAAATGATTCACGTACGTATTTATGTCTTCCGACTTTCGACGTTTCGACTCCCGGTATTTACAGTCTTCCTCTTTCCCGACACAAGCTTTGCTTAGCTTGAAAGTGTATTTGTGTTCATTTTGGGTGAGCCTAGATTAGTTTTTTTATAAAAATTAAATACTACAGCTATTTATTTAATAAGTTCACGGCACAAATGTGCCTTTAAACAAGATATATCATATATAGCAACATGCAAATAACAAGCTTTACAGAAAACACATGCAAGCAAAAAGAACAATTCCAATGATGATAATAATTACAAAAATATTAGAAACGGTAAAAACAGTCAAATATACATATTATAACCTGATGAATAAAATAAAATTATAAGAATAAAATCAAATCACAATAAAAAAGCAAAACAATCCATTGTAATATAGCAAAAGAAAAGAAAACAAAAATAGGAAGAAATATTAACCTCTTTAAAATAACTATTTATAGATACAATGATGAAAATAATCCAACTGTCGATTTGTTGAAGAGAAATTATTTCTCGAGACAGATCGGCAGTATCAAGCCAGGATACGTGAGATTTGTATGGCCAGGTGTACATTTTAAACGGTTTTCAAACTTTGACGACAAAAAACACCAACTTAGAGGCTTCGCAGCATATATGTTCTATATATGGATTTACTCAGAATTCGGAGGAGAACATTTTGTGTGTCTGTGTGTGTGTGTGTGTGTCCGTCCGTCCCTTATAACTTTTGATTCGCTTGATGCATAGATCCTAAAATTTCAGAAAATATTTAATTCTTTAAGCCTACAAAACTTGTATACTCAGAATTTTGAAATTTTCTTTCAGTCAGGGGTAATCAACCTTTGAATTTTTACTTAATTTTTGCATATATCTCGAAAACTATAAAAGCTAGAACCCTAAAAATGTGTATATATATATAAAAATACAATATCTCAAATTGAATTATTTAATAAAAAAGTTCCAGGGTTTCTCAAACTTTTTTTATAAAGAAAAATATTTTTTTTATGACAAATTTACGAGTTTCAATGCCTATATTTCAGAATTTAAAAAAAATATAGAAAAACGCCGAAACATATCAACTAGATAATTTAATTTTCTATAAAAAATACATACATTATATCAGTACATCTCAAATTTTTCTTAACTTTTTTTGTAAAAAATTAATTTATTGACGACATCGTTTCATACAATGAACATACCGACTCAGGCCATCGACAGTTGGATCTCATGTATACATGCAACTAGTATAAAAAAAGTAATGAATAGCAAACAACAAATTTAAAAGCAACGGAATAAATAAAATAGTAAAAACAACAATTATTAGCAACTAGCAGTCTGTCCCTGCTTCGCACGGGTAGGTACATAGGTATTGAAAAAAATAATTCAGTTTTCTTATGATCTTTATAGATCCCTAACTTTATCAAAATATTCTATAGGCTATGTTAATCTGGAATAATGTAGCATTCTAATGGTCCCCTCCCGTCCGGCTCGTACCCCAGTGACGCCTATATCTCTGCCGCATTTCAAATTTTTTTTTTTTAATAAATCAACACTTATTGTGGCATTATTATAATAGTTAGACGTATGCTGTCGCGACACTTTTTGTAGATAATTATGTCTTCTACAAAGTTGTAGTACATTATTTTATTCTATCTTCAATAGTTTTCACAGCGCACGCGATTTAAAGAATATTTTAGGTAATTTTTTTACACCTTGTGTTACATTATTGGAGTTTTAGTAAGGATCCCAAATATTTTTGAAAATTCAATATAGCCTATGTTCACCGGGGATAGTGTAGCTTCCCAAAAGTGAAAGAATTTTTCAAATCGGTTCAGTAGTTATAAATAATTAAAAATATAATATATTTAAGCATGCAAAAAGTCAAGAACCCAACTATCTAGAAATAGTTCCCAGGCGAGGGAATCAAAAATACGTCGAAATGAAGAATCTTCATCTATGCTTCTATCTTAAAATATTCCTCGACAACGGTTAGAATTTAAAAAAATTCACTAAGCGTTTTTAACATTGAAGCGCTTTTTATGAAAAAAAAATGTTTGATACTTATTCGGCAAATAATATCAAAAACTTCTACGTCTCTTTGGTTATATTCATTATTACATGACAATCGAAGAATATTTTTTGAAATTTTAAATAAAATAATATATGTTTTTTCTTTTTATATACAGTTAAGTACTCAAATTATGAAATGGCGTTTCAATTAATTTTTTTAAAATAAATAAACACTTATTGTGGCATAACTATAATAGTTAGACATATGCTGTCGCGACATTTTTTGTAAATAATGATCTCATCTACAAAATCGTACTACATTATTTTACTCTATCTTCAATAGTTTTCGCAGCGTACGCGATGTAAAGAATATTTTAGGTAAATTTTTTGCACCTTGGGTTACATTATTGGAGTTTTAGTAAGGATCAAAGGCTACATGAAAATAAAATTTAGCCTATGTTCAGTGGGGAAAGTGTAGCTTCCCAACAGTGAAAGAATTTTTCAAATCGGTTCAGTAGTTTCGAAGCCTATTCCCGTCAAACAATTAAACAATCAAAACTTTCCTCTTTATAATAGTAGTGTTGTAGATGAATTAACACGAAAGCAACATAATAAATAAAAATAGAAGATAACAACAATTATTATTAGCAATCAATTTACTTGAAAGCAACGGAATAAATGAAATAGCAAAAAACAGCAATGAATAGCAGTCAATATAGTTAAAGCAAAAAAATAAATAAAATAGTAAAAACAATAATGGTAAGCACGCTATATTCATAAACAAAAAATTATATTGGATAGTAGGTAGTTACATAATATTATACTATGGAAGTCCCAATTTAATTAAAAGGAAAGCGATGAGAATCAACCTTCGAGGCTTCAGTTAACCAATAATACAAAAGCGCACGTTGATTATGTATGCATTTTCCAACGCCTATTTATTGGAAGAGAAGGATCTTGAAGGATCGAGATAAGTCCGCTCTTTGATTCTTTTGTAATTATGTTCAATTCAAATTGGTATTTTAAATTCAATAAAGTGTTATTTATTTATTTACTAAAATACTTACATTATATAAACATAAATATTATATTATACATGTAGCATTTTTTACTTAATATTCCTTAACCGAATTCATATTTGGTTTAGGAATATGAAGGTATTTGAAAGGAAAGTGAAAACAAAATAATAGTTTCATGTAGCATCCTTCTAAGATATTCCCGCTTACTTACAAGTAAAAAAATACGGTACAGAGAATAGCGAACGTAATAAGATATGTGCGTAATAGTAAATATGCATGTTTTAGTGAATGTTTAGGTAAGCTAATATGGTGAATATGCATGTTATTGTACGCACTACTCGGGTAAAAATAGTGTGCTACCGTTGGATTATTTATTTCTAAATTGCTCCATAGCGACGATACCCAATTATGAATTTATTTGGCGCAGTCGTAGAGAAATATGTTTCCTCTCTCTTTTGCACACGCTGCTCTCTCTCTCTCTATCGTGCTATCGATCTACCCCTCATCCCGCATCCCCGTACCCACCACCAGCCGTATAATATTGTCTGCTACATGTTACCAGGGTGGCTCGCTGTACCTCCGTACCTACTCTAATCAAGTTATTAAAAATAATATAATAATGGACCTTTTCCTAGTTTCATATTCTAATTATAAATATAGGCTGTGTGTTAAAGACACATCCTCCCCTAAGGTTTTCTTTTTTTTTCAACACCGCAGCCTCAGATGTAAAATAGTAGGGTAGGTTCTCTAATCCAAGGGGGTTGGTTTATTGGAAATATTGAGTTAGCAGACGGATCCATATTTTTTTTTATGAAATGTCGGCATTTTAGTATTCCCTTGACTGGGGCTAGGAACATTTTTTTTCCACTAATTTCCTTTCAAACAAAAATATCTTATTCGTTTGATTCATATACACAAGAACCACTTTCCATTCCTCCTCTCCTTTTTCGTTAACATTTATTCTGGAATTTTTCGAGGTCGTCATATTTATGTTCCGTACACGTCGTTTTTGGTAAAGCATTCCGTCTTTCAAAAGTTCAAAACAAGTTGCTGATTTTCGTTTCAACTATTTTGCAGCCTCCGCGCAATTTTTGTACCATAATATGATGGTATATATATATATATATATTTTTTTTTTTTCTGTGAAGAGGTGGTCACGGAGAGAAATATACGATGCGTGAACGAAACGTTTTGGGTACTCCGTGTACTCAGGTTGGCTCTGAAAAGAGCCGTTGGTCGCCCGACGTTTCGATTGGATTCCACCAATCATCATCTGGGGCAGATGGGAAGCCGCTAGGAAGCAGCTGCTTATATACATATCTTCATAGTTTTTGTCTTTAAGTAGGTACTGTGGACCTATCGACAATGTTATCTATATGGACCTTGGTATCTTTATTCTTTATTCTTTATTCATCCCCCATAGGCCCTCTGCGGGGCACTCGGGTTCATTAAAAATATTCAGTTCACAAATCACAATACATAAAACAGGAGAACATCATTATACAAAATAGTACAGTATATGCAAATATTTGACAAAATATAAATAATATGAATGTTATTCAATGCCAAAGGGGTGTAAAGGGTCCCTTTGGCATCTCGTCAATGTACAGAGCTACAATATGACAACAATATTATAGTTGCAGTAGCGACAAGAACAAAGTCGAGAAGAGTATTAATAATGTTAATATGTCAATAAAATGATACAACACCACATATGTAAGAAATTAGGTTGCTAACATGTCATCAATGGAGTAAAATGCATTTTCGACAAGATACCTTTTAACCTCTCTCTGGAAACGTATAAAGTTAGACAATTTAAGATCAGAGGGGAGATGGTTATAAAGCCTCACACTCATGCAAATAAAATTCTTGGACAGCTTCGTCAGTCTATGTTCAACAGGCCTTAGTAGAGTTTTATTGCGTGTATCGTGGTGATGAAATTTTAAGTTTTGGGGAGTATTTTCCAGATTTTTGTGAGCGTACTTGAGACATTCATAAATAAATAGACTAGGAAGAGTTAAAATCCGTTGTTCTTTAAATACCTCTCTACACGAGTCTCTAGGACTCATACCTAATAGGGTTCTGACAGCTCGCTTTTGTAGAATAAAAACTCTTTTTACACTAGATCCCATGCCCCAGAACATCACTCCATAAGACATTATAGAATGAAAATACGCGTAATATACTGATTTAGCTGTGGTTATTCCACATATATCTTTGATTTTTTTGATAGCGTAAATTGCTGAGTTCAATCTCGAGCACAGCTGATCTATATGGGGGTTCCACTGTAGGCCTTTGTCCACAGTAACGCCCAAGAATTTACAGCTATCAGTTAATTCTATTCCCTTTTTCATTAGTGCAAACCGAACTGGATCAGTTCCATCCGATCTTCCAAGAGAGAAGTTAATGGCATTTGTTTTCGTCATGTTGAGGACTAAAGAGTTATCACTAAACCAGTTTTCCAAATTGGATAGGGTTTCTAAAGTATTTCTTAAAGATACATCAAAGTCATTTCCACCCTTCAAAATTAAAGAGGTGTCGTCGGCAAACATAACAATCTCAGAGTCTGTGTTAGTAATGCTAGGCAAGTCATTTATATATACAATAAATAATAGCGGACCCAGAATGGATCCTTGAGGAACTCCACTTTGAATCATTGCTGATTCTGATCTAACCCCATCAATTTCAACAAACTGTTGACGATTTTTCAAATAGGACTGAAAAAATTTGTTTTCTTCATTTTTTACGCCATAATATTCCAGTTTTTTAATCAATATATCATGGTTTACACAATCAAACGCCTTCGACAAATCACAGAAAATGCCATAAGCATTGTGTTTATCATCCAACATTTTTAGAATAGTATGGAGTAAGGACCCAATGCTGTCTGCAGTGCTTTTTCCTTTTTGGAAACCGGATTGAGCCACGTTTATCAATTTGTTATTGTCTAGATGTACTTTTAGCTGGTCGAACACAATTTTTTCAATAATTTTGCTTAAAGTTGGTAAAATAGATATTGGCCTATAATTATTTGCCTCAAGTCTATCTCCTTTTTTAAAAATTGGCAACACCTTGGCAAACTTCTGACTATCAGGAAATATCCCGTTTTCAAAACAAATATTAATAATGTATGTTAATAGCGGAGCTAAATAATCTATTATTTCTTTTAACAGTCGTGTTGAAATGTGCCAAAGGTCACCGGTATTTTTTGATTTCAGCTGTTTGCATGCTGTTATAACATCTTTGTCTGTGATTTTTTTAAATTTGAAGTTTGTGGTCAAATTTGGGCAAGTTTTAATAACGTGGTTTAAGGCATTGTCAATAGAAGGTACTAGGTCATTTGTTAGTGTGTTAGATATATTTACAAAGAAATTGTTAAAAAAGTTAGCTGTATCTAAGGGGGTCAAGTGGTTAGTTTCCTTAAGGCTAATTTTCTTGTTATAAAAACAATTGTCGCTTACAGATCTCCCAGTTTCCATTTTTATAATATCCCAAGTTGTTTTGACTGGGTTATTGGAATTTAATATTTGTTCACTTAAATATCTTTGTTTCGCCTCTCTACAAACTCTTTTAAAGACAACGCTAAAATTCCTTACATAGGTATGAAATGTTTCGGAATTATCATAGGTTCTTCTATTATAGAGTTGGAAGAGTTTTTCACGTGAGATTTTTATGCCGTGTGTGGCCCATGATTGAAACTGATGTTTTTGTTTTGGTTTTATCTTTTTTAGTGGAAGATGGTGTTCTAACTCGGTTTGAAACAATCTAAGTGTATTTTCAATTGAGTCATTAACATCATTGCAATTGGAAAAATTGTCTGGTTGTATTTCAGATAGTGATAATTTAAAGTTGTCCAAATCATTTTTATTGTAAATTCTCTTATATATTGCTTTTTCGCTAATAATATTTTTTTGAGGTACAATTTCCACACCAACAGATTGACCATAATGGTCAGATTTTACTAGATTTATTAATTTAGTGTCATACACTTTTAAATCTGTGAAAATATTATCTATACACGTTGATGTGTTAATTGTAACTCTAGTGGCATTAAAAATACTTCTGGTTAGTAGAAAACTATTTAATAAATCTACTAGTAGGCAACTCTCATTTGATCTACTGTCAAAATTAACATTGAAGTCTCCACACAAAGCTACATATTTATTGTTCTTGTCGCATATCTTTGTCAGAATTTCATTTAAAATAATTAAAAATGATCTAAAATTTCCATTTGGAGGTCTGTAGACGCAAACTATTATAATGTTTTTCAGTTCTACACAACTTAGTTCACAAGTACCCTCCACAGAAGCGTCCACTACATCTTGTCTATTTTTCACCTTAGTGCCATTTTTCACCATAATTAGTGTTCCGCCCCTGATTGTATTGACTCTATTAAAATAACTCATCAAACTAAAGTTTGGAACACTATATTGTAAAATTTCACATTCTTTTAGCCAAGTTTCACTTAAACAGATTATGTCAATATTTATTAACTCATTTGAAGAACACAGCTCGTGAAGTTTTCCCTTTAAGCCTTGAACATTTTGGTGTACTATTTTGAAGCCAACTGCACTAAGAATCTGCTCCTCCTTTCTCTTCCTCTCCATAAAAAAGGTGCGCTACTTCTGAGTACATTTGGGGCTGTTGTTATAACTGGAATATTCGAATATATATTCTCCGATCGTTCACTTTCCTCTGGTTCGTTTCTATCTTGGTTATTTGGCTTTACGTTTTGTCCAAACTTTAGACGGAAAAGTAACTGCTCCGATATAGGAATATCTTCGTTAGTTTCTACAATATTTATCGTTTGAAACTTGTTTGTCATATTGTAGAGCTCCAAATTGAAGTTGTAAATCTGTTGGTTTCTATCTACATTCTTACCATACTTTAAAGACGCAATATAAAGTTTGACATTTTTTTCGAGGGACATTTTGATGAATCCTTCTATCACTTCCTTCAGTACCTGCTTGTCCCTTATGTTTTGGTATCGTGCTGGACAGTAAGATGGCACTCAAGACTCATATAGATAACATTGTCGATAGGGCTTTTAGGAAGTTAAATTTTATAATCAGAATATCCAAACCTTTCAAATCAATAAAAACAATCAAAATTTTATACTTTACATATATACGTAGCATCTTGGATTTCGCCACTGTTGTATAGAATCCCCAGTACGTTACGAACATCAACAGGATCGAACGAGTACAGAACAAACTATTAAAACAACTTGACTTTAGATTAAAAATTAGTTTTAACTCTCATACACAATCTGCACGTTACCATAACATATTGACTCTAGAAAACACACGAACCGTAACAGACCAAGATTATCAACGGATTTGTCGACTCCGGCGATCTTCTTGGGGGAATAAGTTTTGATAGTCCTTCAAGATCCACAAGATCGCCACCAATATTCAGAATGCCTAGATGTAGTACTAATTACGCTCAAAGTTCATTCTTTCAAAGATCATGTACAAATTTTAATGTTTTTTTAAGGACGTCAACTTATACAATTCTTCCCAGCAGGTTTTAAAAGGTCTGTGATTGAGAATTTGCTATCACATTGAGAGTCCGACCAGTGCGAGCAAACCTATTTGAGATTGCTCCTACCCTTTCTCGGAACAAGCAGAAACAGTGCATTACCTTTACCCTATCCTCTTTCCCCTTTTCCCTTTCCCAGTATCTGAGCCGAGTACTTAAATATACTTCACTGGTGTATAAGTTCAAATGTATATACTTCACTGGTGTATAAGTTCAAATGTATATACTTCACTGGTGTATAAGTTTAAATGTATATACTTCATTGGTGTATGTTTCGTAATGTTCTTCTTCTTGTCGTGTCATACTGTGCGCGTATAGAATATGTAATTCTACTTTTAATTCTTTTTTTCGTAATGTTTATGTACTGTCTTATTTTTGTATCAATTTCACTGTCTGTATATTAATGTTAAAATAAATAAATACTGTATTTTAAAGGGTAAATAATTTTAACTAATATTTTTGTATTTATATTAAAACGTTTTTGGTTTATTTGGGAGGTTAGATTTGACACTTATAAAACCATTAACAACTTTAGTGTTGACGTTCTTCAAAAGTTTTTGTCTAGTCTATTCAAATTGTTTGAATATTCAAATAAAGAATATTAAATTAATCCCACAATAATATTTGTTATTATTGTCTACGGTTAGAACAAAAAAACCGTTTCAAACTACCGTTTTTTGCCCTTATTCGTGGCTATTAAAGTATCGTTATCCATAGACAAACTAAAGCAGTAAATTACAAAAGCTTGAGTGTATTTATTTAGCCAGAAAACATTTTCATTTCATACCAGTTATGATAATTAATATCAAAAGAGTTTTCCTGTCAGTTTGTTAACGATAACAATTATTCTAACTTCTAATTTTAAAGTTAGTCCGTTATTAAGATTGAAATACGTCAAAGGCAATTAGACACGTCTTAATCATGGTGTTGCCATCAAATAAAAACCACGCAAATGGTTTTTATTAGATATCCCTATCTTCGTGTAGTTTTAATTTTTTATTCGTTTTCTAAAAATATAGACCGCTTGGCCCTTGCTAATTTTTGAGATTGATGAACGTGTATCATAATAATTAATCTTTCTAAACATAATATTAAGGTTTAACACGCATAGAATATTTAAGAGATGAGTGTAAACTGTGGATCAAACATTAATGTCAAAATTCATCAATAGGTCAATCAATCAATCAAATCTCCCTTAACACCCTACTTAGGGACATATGGAGGCAACAAGAGCTCTCAATTACGCTCGTTCAGAGGAGTGAATAATATTTTTGTATAATAACTTACCTAACGAAAAATAAATACAAGTATGTTTCCAATACAAACCAAACTCCACTTAGAGGCATAGGGAGGCAATAAGAGCTCTCCATTGCGCTCTATCTTGCGCATTTTTTATGACCTCCCACACCATGTCCAAATCCCTCAGCTCTGCTTCGATGGAGCGGAACACAGTGTGAGAGGGTCTTCCTCGTCTTCGGGACCCTGATGGGAGGAAGAACAGCGCTCTTCTCGGCCAACTGTTATTCGGCATCCTTAACACATGCCACAGCCAAGTCAATCTCCTCTCCACAACGTTAGAGGTGATGTGCCCTCGCTGGGTGCACCAGCGTTTAGGGTCGTTCGTGATGCCGTGGTACCATATTACACCCAAAATTCTCCTGAGGCATTTCATTTCGAAACCTGAGACTTTTTGTACCTGGGCTTTGCACACCCATACAGGAGAATGGGCAACACACACCCATCAAATAGTTTACATTTTCGAGTATGTCCAGCGTTTGTAAAAAGTGACGTGAGTTAGCTCATCAATGGCCGCTCTTTCAAAAAAAAATGTAGAAGATTTACAGTTTAAACCAATATTTGTATAATATTGGCTGGATATCACGAAAAAAATTGTAATATTTGTTAAGAGTGTAATTTTGATGTATGGTTTGTAGCAAAGGTGAGATAAGATTGCTTCGATATGTCGAAAAAAAAATATGAAAGATCATAGAAAACCATAACAAGGTGTAAAAGAAAAGAAAAAGTCGACAAAGGTAGAACACATTGCGCTCTTAAGGAATCCCAATCGAGAAAGGAAAGGAAGTATATTTGGATGAAAAACTACTTCTTTAATGTAAGGCACAGCACGATGGGTAAAAGAAATACGTTTTTCAAAAATAGAAAAAATGCTGGAATAAAGAAAGAACGAATTTATCAAAACGTCTGAAATACTTCAAATTCATGGCATTTTCTAACTATTTTTTTATATTTTATTAAGAAAAAAAAAAATGAAAACATCGCAACTCCATTTACCTAATTTCTGTTTCGATACTTCATATATTTTCGAAACACTTGTAACATGTTCGATATTCTTAATTTGAACTCTGACGTTCGATTTTAATTCAAAATGTTCCATAGATAAAAATACAAAACTATTGTCCAAGGGATTGAATTTGTTACGGATAATACATATTTTATTTTATAGGACAAAACTTGAATTTACAAGTGGGTTGTGAACTAATTTAAAAATAATATTTCTTCGAGATAGTTGGTAGGGAACGACCGTCCTCTTCAACATTGTAGGATGTTAAACGCCACGCTCCGGTCACGTCCACAGAACTCCAGGAAATAATAATATTGTAGTGTAGTAATTCGCTATCTTCTTATATCCTGCTGTTCTTCTTTGAAATACTTGTTTGTAGAAACCTACTTGTAAGCGATTTATAAATGGCTAGAAACTTCTGCGACTTGTGGTAGGTATGCATTGTATAATCGCACAAATTAAGTACGGCGATGAAGAAACTCCAAAAATAAGTAAATACAACTTTTTTTTTATAGTCATTTTGATTCCTGTGTCGGATATTAGCCTAACTTGTGATTATCCATATGTGCCTTTTTAAAGCTGCTTGATTAAGGTGGGCTGGACATGTACAGAGAATGTCTGTCGGGGTCCTCAAACCCATCATGACTGAACACCCAGGTAGGAAAAGAAGGGTTGGAAGACCAAGGCTGGATTGGGAAGACGAGGTGAAGAGGGATGCAGCACAACTACAAGGGCTAACAACTTTACTGGAAGACGGCGATAGGAAATTGGCAGTGGCAAAGACTGAATAATTTAGACGGCTTTGATGATGAAAAATGATTAGTTTGTACATCGATAGAAATGTTTTATTAAAAAGCATCTTCACAAAGCATTGAGTGTAAAGTGTAACTTTTTCTGATTATCAAGTAGTAAAACCACGAGGAATTGTAATTATTTATGGATGCTTCGGCACTGCTTCCTATTATTTTATTGCCCGCCCGCTCTTCCATTCCTAAATACATTTTTTTCCTAAGAAACATTGAGATTGGTATTAGCCAAACTCATGAAGTTTGAGATGAAAATCAAGAGTCTTAACTAGAACTACGATATGGGATTGACTGAACAGCATTCGGAGAGCTTACCCTAGTTTGAAATTTCCAAAAATGCAGAATTGTTTAAAAATCAAGTTTTGTTGAGCTTTGCCTAGTTTTCTTCGTCTGTGGTTTCAAGGTGGCAGTTGGCAGCATCTTCTCCTCTCAGTTCTCCGCTCTTTAGTTCGATGTATGAACTGCACTCCATGTCCTGGCATAGGTATCTGTTGCAAATACTCCAGGGGCGGGCGACCCCTACCCATCAAACCCTTGACAAATCCTTTCAATATAATAAGCAGGATAAATAAAAAAATATGGTGAAATAAAATAAATAAAAAATTAAATTTTATTATACCTAATAGAAAAAGGGTGTACAATTTATCTAAGTAAAAGTGGAGATACTTTTTTAGGTCGAGGTCTCACGCACAACTATACGATATCCTTATCCATAAAATAAATATTTTTTTATATATGAAAACATTTTGTTCACAACTTAGATGGTTTATAAAGAGGTTCAATATACAATATGAAACGATACCTTTTTTGCCCCCCAGCATGAGGAAACATAATATTATCTTGTATTATTAGCATCACCCATCTACATTTGCGGTCATTTCAATTTCCCAAGCTGGCGTACGAAAGATTTGTCGCGATAAGGCATTTGAAAAATATCGACAGATATAATAAATTTGTCTTTATGGCAACCCTCAGATAACAGCAGCCATGGTGCTTACTTCGCTCTTTTCGTTAAAGTTATTACTGGGGTCTTACCTTTTTTTATATATAATTTCTCATTAAACAAGATAAATATCTCATATTATGTAAAATTGGAATGAAATGAAATGAAGATATTATCTTTTACTATTCCCTTCATTCATACTATAGTTTTTTTAAATGTAATATCTACTCAGCATTTGGGTGAAAAGATTACACCAACACGCTATTGTGACTTGACAATAAGCAATATGAAAGGGTTAACAAGTTCAAGTATCTTGAGAGTCTAATCACTAATACCGTTAACCCAAATGTGGAGGTGGTATACAGGATCGAAACCGCACGAAGCACATTCAATATAATACGAACCTTCTTCTGCAATGATTTTATTTTTTATTTAAAACTTCGGCAGAGAATGGTAAAATATTTCATATGGACGGTACTGCTATAGGCTCAGAAACCTGGGCTCTCAAAGTCCACAAATGAATCGGTTAGAAGCATTCAAGATTTGGTTACACAGACGGATGCTTGTAGTACCGTGGACAGACTCAGTTACCAACTTGAATTAACAGCAGCAGAGAGTTTATTTATTTTTACAATTTTTGAGAGGTCAGACAGTCACACAATACATATAATTCAATATCCAATACATATAAATCAATATCATGAAAACAGATTGTGGACTAGCGAAGACCCCAACGTTACCAATAACATGTAACACACGTCATACCTTTAATAATAAATTCAAAATACTCAAGATATTATAGCAAAAACAACATACATCCATCGATAAGTTAATAGAGTTACTTCGAAAAATATACTATCTGGGACAAATTACACACTCGATATCAACTCTTGCTTATGAGAAAGGTGAATTTTCGCAGAGGTTATAACCGAAGGCTGGATGTGTAACGTAAGAGAATGTACCGGAAAAGCAACAATGGAGGAGTTGTTCTGGGTTGTGCGTGACCGAGAAGACTTCGTTGGGGACAACCAACAGGCCACAAATAGAAGAAAATATCTACTCAGTTTAAAACTGTCTTGTTCATTTGTAACGTGTATTCTTCATGCAGCATTTAGTAAATATTTCAAGATAATTACGTACAGTGCAAGGTCTAAACTCAATCGAGAACTTTTGTTTTTTATAAACAGTTTCGTTGAAAAAGTTTCAACGAGTATTGAGGGTTGAATCGACCAAAAGCAACTCAAAAGTCCTCCAAAGATTCAAGCATTCTTCCTGATATTTCTGATCTAATCAGGACTTTTTTGATGGAAAATGCTGAGCAATTATTTGACCTTGTTTTTGTATAAACTTTTATTTATTTTGTCAAATAACATCTTTCGAAAAAGTATGTGGATGTATACAGTATAGGTACTTCGTACTTATACGGAATGGAATTGAAAAGGGGGTACCTAAAGTTCGATATCATATTTGTAAGGAAGTGGCTTATAGTTTTTTTTACTAAATTCACAATAAGTCGTGTGAAAAACGCCGGATGTGCTGCGCTACTTAATAAATAACAACAGGACCAGCTTTTAGTTAGGAATATCCATTTTTGAACGAAGCTTCTAAAGAGAGTTTAGTGTAAATTGGAAAAAAAAACTTTCTCTGTAAATAAAACTTGGAAACAGTCAAGGTTTTCTGTCTAATTAGCATCACGCCATCCTATACCGAACCTCATCTCTACTCTATACAAAATTTGAGTCATGTGAAAGTTTAAGGGATCGCAAAATAAGATTCAATTGCATTTATTTTTTATTTAGAGTCACAAAAATTAACACTTAAATCATATTTTCTGCGCTTTAACGATGTACAAATAAACGAAGCTAAAGAATTCAGCTGTTTTGTTTTGAGCTACCACTAAACTTGATATTTTGTTATAGGTATGGCTTCAATATTATTAAAAACATTTAAAAAGTACGATAATATTTTCGTGACGGAGGTATGAAGATTATTCTTTATTCTTTCGTTCATTCAGAATTAAAAGTAACAAATTATTTTTAATTTTTAGAGATTCTTTTCTAACATTCGTTCGCAAAATGCTAGAAATATTATTTCACAAATTTATTGAATGATATTTTGTAATAGAGGTTATGTGTGTCACCATGTGACTTCGTCGCCCCTTTTTACGATTGCACAATGATAGTCAACAATCTTGCGTAATGAAGAATTCGCTTTATTGATAAGTAAATGTGGATCAATACAATATGCTTTGCATCTTTTGATTTTCATTTGAAGGGGAAATGATGGCTCTGGGTACAAAATGCTCTTGTCCAGAAAAATATGGTGCGATAAATTGTATATAAAGGATTCATAATTAATAAATAAATAAATAAGACTTTATTATTTCAAAATGAAGTGTGGAGACAGTAAATAAGACAGTCGAAAGAGCGGACTTATCCCGAAGGATCTCTGCCAGCCAACCAAGTTAAATCAAAGAGAACATATTAAGATAATAATATGTTCTCTATAATTCTAATTTCCTGCATAAAAAGACCTCGGTAGCCTAGTTGTTCTGGCGTGGACCTCTGATCCGAGGTCCCGGGTTCGATTCCCGGTCGGGTCAGAGTTTTTCTAACTGTTTTTTCACTTGAAATTTCTACCCGGGGTTGGCCTGTCTCAGATTGGACGGGACCGGTTGACTTGGAAAAATTGCCTCAGGCAATAAGTTCCGCCTTTGTATAGAAAAGTGTTATATTATTATTTTATCCGCCCGTTTCAAACTACATAAATAACGCATCACTTCATAGATTTTCTAGATATAGATATTGTTCGAAAAATATTACAAAATTACAATTAATAGGTAAACCAAGCAACGCTACTTATTCATAAACTTGCAAACAAAACAAAATTTTACATAAGTGACACCTTTATAGATATAGGTCAGTCAGTACATATAAGGGAAATCTATATTATGTGCAAAATCATAGTTTCATAACTCCGTAAAATGTTATAAAAATACCATGTTTGTTCAAATAACGTAAATACAAATTTTTTGTTAAATGTCGAACCATTCATCACACATAATGTTAAAATGGAAATGTCAAAAATTAACATTTCGTTTCAAATGAAGGTATGTAGGTATATTTTAATCGAAAACATTGAAATTTATTTCGTCTTTCAATTTTAATACCACGATCGTTAAACCGTATAAACTTTATTGAGATGGCCAAATAAAAACAAACAAGATCTATCAAAGACAGTGAGCACAAATTCATTAAAAAGAAAGAGGATTAAAAGGCTTTTTTTTTTAATATTTCTTTCTCTAAATCACATCAAACAATGACTAAGAGAAGATAAAGCAGAGCACTTCTTGAGAGGTGTTGTGACCAAATTCCTAATGCTTAATTTAAGGACAATAAAATTAATGATTTCGATAGGACTCCATAATAAGCCAACCGCTTACAAAATATTCGATGGACCGAGAGAGTTTCATATTTATACGTGAATGTGAAATCGTTGACATCAAAGGTCCTATTAGCTTTCAGTCACCTGCTCAGCGACAAAGCCATGTGAATACATGGAAAGATTTGGGTTCATCTTGACATTTGACATAATATTCAAAGCGAACATTGAACACATGATTGTGTGTAGGTATTTATTAGAGTTTCATATCCGACAAGTTGAATCTTTTTGGTTCTAACATCAGGCTATTATTCTAAGCCAACGTCTCGGCTGACGAGGATCAAGGATGCGTTATTGGATCCTGTCAGAGGCATGAAAAATATTTCAACATTTTGAATTTATTGATTTTTTTTTACATTTCATACCGTAAATCTGTAGACGTATGAACGATCAAACTAAGCAAAACTGAAAAATATTGTTCCGTTCCATCGTGCCGTACATCTGCAGACAAACAACCCTGGAGAATAATGGTCTACGACAGAGTCCACCAAGCATGGTCACCACGATCCTCAAGAGTGAGTATGACGAATGTCAAAAGAAATATAATGAATGTTCTGTCATTGCAGAATGAAACTTCTCTTGCAAAACATTACCCAAATAAGAGATCTTTCGCTCTTTCATTACAGTCTGCAATTTAATATTCAGTTTCTTTAGATTCACACACGACCAAGGTTTTCTCTGAACTATGAAAAAGTGGCTTTTTAAAGACCCCTAGCCGGTTCATTGTACATATTACTCTTAGGTCCAACAATATAACAGAACGGACCACATATTCCTCTTATCATCTTCTAGATAGGGTCTTGCTGCTTTGATTCGAAATTTCACCGCCACACCTGACCCAAGGTTTTAAAAGGTTTTTTTCTATAATACTTCCAAATTTTAACATTAAACAGCTAATTTTATTTTGCTGCAAACAATCGGTTCAAATTTACAAAATAATTAACTACGAAAAAAAGAATAAAATGTCTTCCATTCGAAATTCGGTGAAAAACATATCAAAAAGAATGTTAAATGTTGTTTAATTTGCAGTCAGCCCCTAGTGATATCCATGTTGTTTTTTGTTCAGCCGTCAATAAAAAACAAAACGTTTCCACGGACACATGTGGCGACACACTGAAAGCTTTTTAATATATTCCACAAATAAGACAGTTACCCGGATGAATTGACTGTCTGAAAGTGGGACAGAGGAGTGTGGGCCGATGCAAGGGACAAACGAATGAAGCCATCAAACACACTTCCTGTTCTGTTTATCCTCTCAAATGTTTTATAAATGAACGATTCTGTTTTTCCACATGAGTCGTGTTTGGGTCAGCCGTAAAATATTTTCGAAACAAGGACTTCATTTAACCTCCCCCCCCCCCTCCCCCGCCTACCCGCAACATATTTAAGCCGTTCCGACAGAAATAG
The DNA here is from genome assembly GCA_963576905.1 of Mystacides longicornis. Lineage (NCBI taxonomy): Eukaryota > Metazoa > Arthropoda > Insecta > Trichoptera > Leptoceridae > Mystacides > Mystacides longicornis. Next base: position 10,916,660 of record OY756425.1, on the reverse strand, counting down.
TTTCAAACCTTTTTGTTTTTCATTTGAAATCGATTGCGTATTTTCAATTTGAACTTTTTTTCATATTATTTTACTCATCTATTTTTATTTTAAACAGTCAGACAACATTGATAGTATTTTGAATTACACAGATAGATTACCAATATAATATGTAATTTTTTAAACTATTATAAGTACAAAATAAAAAAGTCTCCGTGTATGATGAAATTATTAATTATGTGATGGTTTTATCATCTAGCCAAATAGAAAACAGTCCTATTAAAACTTTAGCACATAAACGAATAATAACTAATTTATATGTTTTTTTTTTCATTTTTGATGTGACAGTTTTTCTAAAAAGGCACATTTTACTTAGTAAGTTATTACCTCCTCACTTTTTTGGTGGTATATCTATAAAATATGTATACAAATAATAATTTGTTATAATAGAACGTCAGGCAAAAAAGCAATATTACCATCAAGGAAAAAGTTAGCGGACTTTCATTAAATTTTCATAAACTACCTTGAAATTTTCCCCAATTATTATGTGCTAATTATAATTATTAAACAAAGTAGGTATTTCAATTTAAAGCATTTTTTCTGCCTTACAGTCATTAGATTAAAAATTTCAAAATAAGTCTCTAACTCACACATATTATTAAACTTTTGTTTAATAATTAAATTCCCCAAAATGTAATCAATTGAAAATTTCTCGGTATCCTTTTTCATTTTCACATTTTACAATGTGGTCGGACTCAATTATCGCGTCAGTTACGTTTTTATGTGAATTGCCTCAGTAACAATTTGGTAGTTGGTTCCCTTTTAAACCGCTCTGACGCCGGCTTGGTTTAATCCTTAAGAGACGACTGCATTACTTTTAATTATTATTCCAACATTTTTGTTTCCATTAGTAATTGCTTCTTCCCTTTCTCGCCCATTCTCTCCTCCACTGACCTCGTTTTTTATGTAAGTTTCGAATTGTGTTCGCTTCCCGTTTCTTGAAATATTAAAAGTAAAAATCATTAAACCCTGCCTTCCTACATAATATAAAATGTAGACGTACATATAGTTACTCAGTTGCTTTCTATTGTCCGGTATTTCCGTATTGAGTGTTTACAATTCGTTACAATAATAGGACCTTATTTGTTTAGCAGTTTCAATTTTCATCTTTCAAGCACCTCATTAATTTTTACTCATTATGTATTCATGTAGAGGAGAATTACAGGAATCTCTATGAACTATAATAAAAACAATTTTCCGTATCCGGACCGTATTCCGTACCATCAAATCTATAATAGAACACCAATATGATTTGCCATCAGGGGGAGGTTGTCTCTAGGAAACTGTTTCTCGATGTAAATTTTCTCCAGTGTCTAGTTTGGGACCCATGATTCGCTATGATCGGGCTCCTGACCCTGTCCTACCACTTTAAGAGCTCTTTTCACATCTCGGTTTCGAAGGTGGCACGCGCAGTATTGAGTCTTGTCTGGATTTGGGAGAGAGTTAGAAAAATACCCGAATACTACAGAAAAAATACTACTATAATTTAATTAAAAACTTCGCGTTTAAAAAAATGAGATGGCAAAAAGGCAAGATTTAATAAAACCGGGTGGACAAAAAAGATGTTTGAATGGCAGCCAAGGTCGAAAAAATGACAATCAATCTCTGAAAAAGGTTGCTGAAAGTGGATGAAGGAAGTTTCTGCTGGTTTATATGTTATGGCTGTCTAAGAGCGATACCAAGTTTGCCCATAAATCTATAATAATATTATAAAAATGGAGAGCTATTTTGCGTGGTAATCGCATTACGCCTGAACAGCTGGACTGATTTCGCTGATTCTTTTTTGTCGTGTTTGCTTTTGTCAGGAGATGGTTCTTATGAAAGAAAAAAATAAGGAGTTTGCGTGGAAAATTAGAAAATTAAAGAAAACTCTAAGTAGGCAACCTTAGTAGTACTTTTTACCATATAATTGTTATTCCAATTTTGAAAATTTGACAGGAACTATCAGTTGCAAAATAGTTGGTGCGATTGACAGAATGTGGATGGAAAATACATGGCATAAAACAGATGCATCGGTCGGAATTACATCAGTCAAAAGATAATTAATTCATCACCATACAAATTCGAACACAGGACAACGTCTGTCGGGAAAGTTAGTTTGTTTTAAAAATAAAAAAACTCACTACTTGAAAGGTTGGCTCAGATTCGATTCATTCTTCTATTATTTCTTTGAACGGACTGGTAAGAACTTATAAATCTATGTACCTACATTAAACAATCTACTCTTGGAATACGGCGAATGAGTCCATAAATATTTGGAACGTTTTATTCGACAAAGGAAGTGGTTATGTTAAGACCTTACTTTCTGGAACTTTAAGTAAATTATTTATCTTATGTAAGTAATCTTTAATGGATGTAATGTTTTCTAAACATCTTTAATTTATCTGCTTTATCTGCATATTAATTGATTTCTATCCTGCGTGTTTTCCACGAGGATAACAACGTATTCCCTGAAATTTCAACCATACAAATAAAAGTGAATGTGAGTGTCTAACCAGTTCGTAACACTATTATTATTTCATGTTTAAAAAGAAAAGAAAAGAAAACAAGGAAATTTTTGTTGCGTGTTTGAGAAAGGAACGGTATATCCGTAGAAACCAGCTCAGACCCAACCGCACACCAAGATACTCGAATACTTATATTTCGAAATTACACCATACACTTTCGTTCACGTGCGAACTTTTCAATTCCACCGGTAATGACCTTATCATCGTGAACATTTCAAGTGAATAATGGCTGGTGGTGTTCTGCGAAAATTAATTCCCAATTTTTTCGTGGTTCTCAACCACTGTAGGAGCTCGTTTATCACGACTTTGATCTCTTTAATCATGTCTTTGAAGTAATATAATATGAACAATGAAGATTATCATTTACATAAAAATACAGTTATGTACTAGCCACATACGGCCAAAATACAGATGCTACGTTCGTTTTTTTTTCTACGTAAAGCCGCGCAAAACTTTGCTAATCGTTTTAGATTCCTTTATAAAGTTTACTGCATATTATTATTGAAAAAAAAAAAATTTCCGAAACCGCACATATTCTAACATGTATTAAAATGTTGGTATATTTATACGTTTCGACATTACTACATAGAGAGAAGTTTGATGGAATTTCATCGATAATAATCTATAATAATAAAGGAAAGTGCCTGACTGACTGACTGACTGACTGACTCATCAACGCACAGCCCAAACGGCTAATCGTACAACTAGATATTTTATTTTTCTATAAAAAATACATACATCATAGCAGGCCATCGACAGTTGGATCTCATTTTACATGTAACTTTTTTTATAAAGTAAAACATTTTTTTATGACAAATTTACGAGTTTCGGTGCCTATACCTATTTCAGAATTTTATAAAAATATCGAAAAAAGCCGAAACGTTTAAAACTGGTTTTATCGAAATTTCAACTGCAGATAGAGTCAAATTATATTATTCCGATTAGGGTGCGTGGTAGTTTTTTTCGAAAAACCATATCTCTTAGATAAATTAAGTGAGAAAGCTGTAAATTAATATATAGATTCTTACTTTAAAATAAAAATCAACCGGTTTCATTGTTTTGTCAAAGATTTATTTTAAGCAGTGTTATTTGTTCCCACCTGGGATACGAATAAAATAAAATATGGATGTTGTTTCCGAAATATTTTAATGATGATTTTAATTTATTAGTTTAAATAAGACGAATTAATAATGTATTTTTAGCAAGGAGCACAGTGCACATTATGCAGATATATCAACGAACCGCCTCTTGGTTAGTTTACTCACGATACATACAAGAGTTATCTTCTTTGACGAATTAGAAAATGCTAATACACAGTGAATGTAGGTGTCAGCGTTCCCCCAGTTTAGGAAGAGAAACCAAAAAGCACGTGAGCGAAGCCACGGGTAACTAGCTAGTATTTTATAAAGCAATCGGGCGTCCCCTGGAAACGGCTGAAAGCCGGCTTATCCTTCTGCCACCAGAACACCAAAGCTGGATACGGAAAGTAAGTAAGTATCGATTACAATATTTATACTAAAAAGTGTCCGCTATAGGTACAGTTAAAAAATGTCCGGTACAGTTAAAAAATGTCCGCTATAGGTACATCCTTTCACAGTGAGCTACTTAAAGCTTGTCTCGTGAAAGAGGAAGACGGTCGGCACCTGGGTTCGAACCCATGACCTCCGCACGAAACAGTGCGAAAGCCGGCGTCTTAACCGCTAGTTTACCAACCGCTTCAAACATACGTACTTTAATAGCTTTAAAATATTCAATAAAAAAAGTAAAACGACATACATACCTGCCTAAATTAAATATAACTACAGTCTTTTCTCTCTGTATTTCTTTTTTTCATCCCATCACGCCGTGTCCCGTAAGAGGTAGGCAGAGAGAACAGACCTCCACTCCTTTCTATCCAAGCACACTTCTTTCCCTACGTCCACCGACATACGGAATCGATTGTTTTGGATCCACGTCATTCTCGGCCTTCTTACAAATTTCCTTTCAGCCTTGTAAATTATTATTTTTGTCATTCTGTTTGCATTTATTATTTCCACACGCCTAAACCATCTCAACTTATTGATTTTCATCTTTGTCACAACACTAACTTCCATACCCTTTTCATATTTCTTTCATTTTGAAAATTTCACTTAATTATATTGCCACAAAAAACTAAAATGAATTTTAGCTTAGTGCTTTGTCTATCTCATTCTTTCGAGAAATGTCCTGTAAGTATTATATTCAACACTTTTAATAACAAACTTTTATTTTGGATCAATGTGAAGGCTTTTAGTTGCTGTGAGGGCATAGTCCTTTATACAGATTAGTTTTATATACTTGCATCTTGCATCGATGTCAATTACATATTATATTGTTTTCTTTTCGCGACACATTTGAAAAAACAATTTGCATCTTCATCAGCGGAGATAATCATGTTGATCTTACCGTCACTTTTTGTTTACGTGACCCAATTCTCTATCGGTTCCGCTGAAATTTAGCTTCAACTAAAATATTCAATTTCGCGGGTAATATCAAGTGACTTCAACCAGCCCGAGCGACATTTGCATAAAGGTGCATTTATATTAAACGAACCCCAGAGCTTGAAAATACCCCAGAGCTTGAAAATAAAGTATATTTTCCTAATCGTTGATATGGTCACCAAGGAAACAACTACCAGAAAGAACTGTGTCATCGCCTACTAATAAATTGTTGTTTCCATGGTGCCCAGTATCAACGATTAGAAACATATGCCTACTCTATTTTTTAAAGCATACTCTATTTCCATCGTCGCAATATTTAAAAAGGGGGACCCCCTTGAATGCGGAAACTACCGTGGAATTACTCTGCTGAGTGTTCCCGGTAAGGTATTATCTCAGATATTACTACGCCGCATTCGGGGGCCTGTCATGGCTGTCTTGAGAGAGCAACAATGCGGCTTTGTACCTGGAAGGTCCTGCACGGACCCAATTTTCTGTGCCAGGTGCATCTTTCAGCAGTGCAAGGAGTTTAACTCTCCAGTCGCTTGTTGCTTTATAGATTTTGAAAAGGCCTTCGACAGCCCACATAGACCATCGATATGGAAAATTTTAGCTCTGTACGGTATACCTCCGAAGATAGTTAAAATGGTGCAGTCCCTGTATGAAGACTCCGAGTGTAGCGTGAAAACGTCAGGTGGTCCTACTGAAGCTTTTAGGATCACCACGGGAGTCAGACAGGGCTGCGTACTAGCTCCTTTTATATTCATAATTGTCATGGACTTCCTGTTGAGAAAGTCCATGCAAGGAGCAAGAGGTATACCGATAACACAGAGAGATGGTCTAATGGGCGAACTGTGCGATCTGGAGTACGCGGACGACCTAGCGTTGTTCAGTACGACAGTGGAGGAATTACAGCGCAGTGTTTCAAGACTCTGCGACGAAACAGCACGCCTTGGCCTTCGAGTCAATGCCAGTAAGACGGAGCTCATGGCGAGTAATGCCTGCCCCGATAAACAGCTACCGATAACCATCGATGGTCACCAGGTCTCCCGGGTGGATAAATTTAAGTACTTGGGAGCAACCATTACCACCACTGGTGACCTCGGGGCTGAGCTCCCGATACGTATCGGAATGGCAAGTGGCGCCTTCAACAACATGACCAAGATATGGAAGGCGTCGGCGTTTAGTGTCGAGACGAAATGTAAACTGTTTGATGCGTGTGTGTTGCCCATTCTCCTGTATGGGTGTGAGTCCTGGCACCTGACTCAGGCCCAGGCACAAAAAGTATCTGCATTCGAAACGAAGTGCCTCAGGAGAATTTTGGGTATAAGATGGTACCACCGCATCACGAACGACGCTATACGCCGGCGCACCCAGCGTGAGCCCATCACCTCTACTATTATGTGGAGGAGATGGACTTGGCTGGGACATGTGTTAAGGATGCCGAATGACAGTTGGCCGAGGAGAGCGCTGTTCTTCCTCCCATCAGGGTCCCGGAGACGAGGAAGACCCTCTCATACTGTGTTCCGCTCCTTCGAGGCAGAGCTGAGGAATCTGGACATGGTGTGGGAGGAGGTCATTAACGTTGCGCAAGATCGAGCGCAATGGAGAGCTCTTGTTGCCTCCCTATGCCCCTAAGTGGGGTCTAAAGGGAGTTTGGATTGGATTGGATTTTTTAAAGCTCTGGGTCTTTGATCGTTTGGTATAAATGCACCCTAAGAAATCGATCGAAGTGAATATAGCTGATTTTAAGCGAATGATTTCCAAATGTCAAAAAAATCATAATTGGCCGCCTAATTTTCTTTTTCTTAAACAAATTCATCTTGATTAAGAATTAGAACACTATTAACGTATCTTTTATAATGAAAACAAGAGCACAATAATATTCTCACTGAAAATAAAAAAAAATATTTTGTTTTAATTGGTGTTTTTTTTGAGAGGTGGGTATCTGAGAAAGAAATTACACGAGCAGTTTTGACATAAAAGCAGTTCCTCTAAAATTTAAGCGGGTCTTTCTAAGGTGCCGCTGAAATTGATTGAATAGCGGGTCATTTTAGAGGAAATATGACAATTTATGTGGAACAGTCAGTGAAATATACTTTTTCATATATTTTTTATCGGATCTGATAGGGAATCGGGTGATGAGGTACCAAATTTGAATTTTCTGTTTAGCTTAACATGTCCAAATTGATGGAATACTTAATTATTGCATTACTAATATTAAAACATTAGCGGAATTTCACATTGAAAAGACGTCAGTTTTTTTTATTATTTCTAAACAATACATCAAATTTAGCGCATATTCCATAGCGCGTACATACTTGCACCTGTATTTAAATTAAATAACAGGTTCCTTTGAATAATGCCTACCTTCGCCGAAACACTGCCAAAAATAATAATGGATCGCTCTTTCTTCCGAGTGTATAATTATTAAGTTAGAACCTACTTGTTACCTCCACACACTTATTCATCCTTAGCGTGTTATTGAAATTCATAATCGTGTGTGTAACTTAAATTCAAAATCATGTGTGTAATTTAAATTTTTGTTTTAAAGGACAAACGAATCAATAATGGCCGCCAACAACTTACTGTTTCGCTTTATTTGATATCAATTTAAAACAATGTGTTGAAGGGTAATTTGTGTCGCCCCAAATAGGTTTTTTCCTAACGATGATGGTTTTATTTTTACACATTTACGTCATTGACGAAATAGGTTAAGTACTTTTATTTATTTATCGGTTCTTTTGAGTTAGAAACGATTTTGTTGTTGGATATTATTACACTTCATTTGTAGATCCATAAAAGGCAGCACAGATATCCAAAACAACCTCTCCATTTCATTCGGAGATCTATTTATTTATTTATTAGTGAATATACGGCAACACTTTGCCTTTATCAGAATTTAACAAAAAATACTATTAATTTACAATAAAAATATCAAATACATGAAACAATGACAATAGAATAATAAAATCAATGTTTAACAAAACAGTGTATAAGCAATTCAAAACAACAACAATAATAATAATAATAATAATAATTATCACTATTCCGTATGACAAAATGGATAACGTATCTCGTGGATATCACTATTCCGTATGACGAAAATTTGAAAAAAGCCGAGCAAGATAAGATAATTAAATATCTTGATCTTGCTCACGAAATCAAGGATATGTGGCATACACCAACCACGTACATAATACCTATAGTGATATCGACGAATGGAGTTATTCCTAAGTCTCTTAAAGACAATCTAGGGAAACTTGGCATCTGTTGTGGTCTCAGATATGCCATCCAAAAGGCAGTTCTGTTGTCCTCATGTAGGATGTTAAGAAGGTTCCTTTCTCTGTAGTTCGAGGATCTCTCATGATTACATTACATCGTGATGTATCATGAGAGATAATACCGATATTTTTATATTTAGTATATAGCATTGTATTTAATTTTAATTTATTTTTATTAATTTTTTTTTACAATGATGTATACTTCATATGATATATTGTGATTTAATGAATAAATGATTTGAAATAATAATAAAAACATACAAAATAGTCAGATTAATTCAATCATATTAACTAAATATATATTTTTTAGTAAGATGAATCGGTGCTCCCTCAAAGTGAACAGACTAACACTTCCTAACAGTAAGCTACTAAAAACTTATGTCGTGAAAGAGGAATTAGATTCCTAAAACTATTTATGTGTAGAAAATTTAATTATTTAAATAATTTCTTAGCCATTGTTTTGAGTCTAAAACTGTCCATAGCTTAGTCCTTTGGATCTGTTTTCAGCTTTTCATGGTCAATGTTTAACTGCTAGTATCAACCGCAAAAATTCATATCTGAATACAAAAGAAATTCGGGTTAGTTACATAATTTATAATTCGTGAACGGCTGAACCGATTTTTATGATGTTTGGTTTGTTGGAATCGTCTCGGCACCAGACGATATAATAACTATTAATAACTTTAAACAGCGAAAAATGATAAATAATAAAGTAAAATATCGTCGGCTGCTAGGTTCGATCCCCGATGCATCTGCTTTTTCTTAATCTTATTTTTGTCTTCCTTTATTTTATTTATTCGAAGGCGGTATGAAGTTCGACGAGTCATCTAGTTTTCTATGAAGTTTAACCGTCTTACTTATAAAAAATTCGTTAATCGTGAGATTACATATAAATCACTGATCAGTTTTTACTTAAATTATAAAAAAAATACTTAATCCGCGTTTGTTATGTATGAAGATGACATTTCATACAAAATTTTGTAAACAAACAAATAGTAACTCCGGGCAACGCGAGTAACTACCAATATTCGCTATGTCAGATTTGAACGAGTTATTGATGCAGAATAGGTAGGTACCTTATTTTTTATTTATTTATTTAATCAAAATATAGTTAAGTCCTTATTAAATCATACGAAACCTTTATGTTTCAGCCAAAATGAACCAATTCATGTTTGATCACTTCAATTTTAATATTTTTGTAGATACCTACTTAAAAAGTATTCTTTGAGTATTTTCTTCAAAACGTCATTATATTTCTTATAAATTTAGTTGGCACATCATGGTTGTAAGACTTCGATGATTACGGGAATGCAATATTTGCTTTATTTGTTTAAAATTTCTATTATCAAAATGATAAAACAAAACAAAATGGACCAAAATATGAAGGAAGCACCTAATAGGACGGGAAAAAAACTTAAAAACAGTATATTTTATTACAGAAAGCGTTGTTGTACATACGAAACCATCATATCTCGACGAGGGCTTGATCGCAAATTTTCTACCGCTGAACACTTATTTTCCACTAATCAGAGTTTTTAAATAAAACAGTAAGAATTCAAGAATTATATCATTGTCGCATACATTTTCAACTATGATTTTGGAATGAATGGCATTGTTATTTATTCTTATTGTTAAGGATAAACAATTCTAAGAATGGGTAGGTTAGTGTTTGTCATTTTTATTAACCTGTTGTTATCAAGTTTGTTCCGCTGAATTGAACTGAATTCACTAAGAAGAATTTATTTTTTATTTTATTAAACAAATATACAAACAGTGATATTATTACAAACAATTACATAGCAAATAGTATGGACAGCAAAAACACCAGTTAAGTATAAACGTAGACATTAACAGCGAGTAGGTTAAAAGTAAGACAAACAACAGAAAAAAAACTTTTAAACCCCACATAAAGGCAGATAAAGACAACCCAAATATTATACTGTTTAACCACCCCTAATATCGGGAGTTGAGCGTGAGATAGGTACAAATTAAAATCTGAATTTGAAATAAATTATTGTAAGTTAAAACTTGGTTCAGAGATATAGAGGTTGACATAAATTTTAAATGATTTAAATTTGATGATTAAATTATAATTTAAACGATTTACAACAATTTAGATTCCACAATCACCTTGTTGAATAATTAGAAATCGGGTGAACGAGAGTCTTTGTGAAGTTGGTTACTTATAAGATATCGTCAAGGAGCGCCATTTTGCTCCACATTAAGGTTAAACACGAATTTATTCTATTTGCGATTTTGTTAAAGAGAAAATATTCCTGGCATTTCCTGGAAGGGGTATGTTGGTAAAGTATGAAATGTGGGGGGGAATTTAGGGGAGAGAAGGGGGGGTTGATTGAACCCACCGGGAAACTCGGGGTGGGGATAACGTGCTACCTTCCCTCTAGACGGGTCGATACTGGCCCACTCTCTCTTTTTCCTCGCATAATAGTAGTCTCTCTGTAGCAGACACCACACCGCACTCTCTACTGTGCGAGTTAAACCATAAAACACCTGATGACTTATTGATGAACTCAATTCGCAACAATATGAACCGTTTAACGGTTTTCAATGGCTTAATCAGAAACAAAAGAAATTCAATAAGTATTTGAAATTTGGAACAAAAATAAATGATGTTTTTAAAAATTAATATATCTACATACGCTCTTTGTTACCCCATTTAGGGGCATTATCTCTTTTAAACATAAGATATTTTTTCAAATTGTATGACCTTCATAAGAAATCGAAAAACTTACCTGTATCGCTGCTCACAGTTTAGGAATCACTACTCCTTATACATTGCTTTTTTTACTACTATTTTTATGTCACTAATCACTACTCATTTGTTTTAAACAAAATAAATATATAAAATACATTGTGTGGAATAAAATTCGAATTATTCCGATATTTATATTATTTTCTTACTAAAATTAAAAAACGCATGCTAAAAAAATTCTAAAATTACCACGTAATATAACATACCCGAGCTAAGTTCTTGTTGAGTCCGGTAGCATTTCATTTACGCCACAATTATTTAAACTGCCCCAATAATTTGGCTCAAAGGTTTATTTAATTACCCATTTAATGATGCTCCTTAATAACTTAATGGGTGTGACACCAAGTTGAACAATCATGACATTTTCGTTCAAATTTGAGGTGACCCATTACCCTTTGGAAGCTAATGATAGATATCGAATATAAATACTTTCTCTAGTAAAAATCTTTTAAATATTAGGTGCGTGATGAAAATATTTTTTTGAACAAATTATTTAAACAGAATCCAAGACGAAAATAACCAGATGATTGGGATTCATCCATATTAAACAAAACTAATCTATTTAAATCGATCATATCTGAAAAGTTTTAAATTAAAAATCATTCGTAAACCTTTCACGTTCAACATCAACACAGACATTAAATTAATTTTTTCATTATTATTTAAAATAAAAGTAAATTTATAATTTTGTTTATTTAAACGAGAGTAAGAGAGGAAAAAATAATTTCATCATTGGTATTGTCTTCTCTGTCATAATTCATATCTTTTTAAAAATTATGGTAATTTTATTTCAGAACGTTCTTGTTTTCAGTTATGCTCCGCCATTCATTTTTATGAAACATTTGCTGTTATTATTACTCGACCGAAAATTGCTTCATTTATTGTTAATGGTATTTCTATTATATACCAGCCTAGTAATTATATTTTTTCCCGCGGTCTCCAAATGATCTGATCTCTGTGGTTGTTCCTCTGATAGTTTTGTTGTATTTATCATCATAGTCTGTCACCTCGCTGTCATCGAACATATTCAAATGGTACTACAGCAACCAATTAGTAGACAAGTTAAAATTACTTTAAGAGATAAAATATTTGTTTTTTCTTAACCACTCAATTATATCTAGTCTTTCTACTGTGTTACTTGCATTCATATACTATTAAAACTAGATCTTCAAACAGTAGTTAGCTGGGAGGTGTTCGGTCATTTCCCCTCAAATAATCCTTGGTCTGAAAGTGCGAATGCGCTCATAGGTGTTTTTATAAGCCATGGTATTTTCAATTTAGTAAGTAGCTACCCTCTTTTGAATGAGAAATTAAATTTTATTATCCATAGCAAGTTTTGTAAATGTCAAATTATCGCAAATTAATTTGCTTGTCATTAGATTGTTTCATACAAATATTTATTAGTTTTATGTAAAACTGGTTTTAAGTATGTGAAGTACCTAAGTATCTATTCAAACAAATAACCGGAAAAAGAAAGGTCGGCAGATTTCCAATACAATCCAAACTCCCATAACACTCCACTTAAGGGCATAAGGAGGCAACAACTGCACTCCTTTGCGCTCGATCTTCCGCAATGTTTATAACCTCCTCCCACACCAAGTTCAAATCCCTCGGCTCTGCTTTGAAGTAACGGAATATTGTATGAGAGTGTCTTCCTCGTCTTCGGGACTCTGATAGCAGGAAAAACAGCGATCAATGAAAAAAGACACGTATAAAGATATAATAACGATGAAAATGATATAATCTTCGTTATTAAAGAAAAAAAAATAAGGTACCTAGTAAGAAGAATATTCTTTGAGAGTATGATGGTATAAAAAATAAAAATAATACGTATATTCTTTGCCGTGGGGTTGCCGGCTTAGAATAGCACCTCTGCTCTTTTTGCTGGTTTTTCGAGCATCCTGTAAGAGGCAGGAAATCGAAAAATCAGATCGGGACCGTGGGGTTGACCACCTCACGTTCTTAAAACAATCGGTCAGAAAAGGCAACAGAATTAAGCCTCGGACGCCTGGACCCCATCAGAGGGGGGTTCAGGCAGCTGGTGTCCCCCCTGTATTGACCACGGCTCGATTAAGGAACAAGAGCTTGAAAATTGGGACTCTGAATGTCCGCACTCTGAGGGCGGGCGGGGAGCTTGTTGCTGCCAAGTTGGCGGGAGATTATGGACTAGATATCCTGGGGCTGAGTGAGGCACGCATCCCAGGCTCGGGGCAGAGTGACGCTGGCAATTATGTCATGCTTCACTCTGGCCACCGGACTGCACGGATGCGTGGCGTCGCTCTACTTTTAAGTAAATATGCCTTCTCTCGCCTTCTTGGTTGGGAACCTGTTTCTGACCGCCTGATGAGTGCGTCCTTTAAGATGAGCGGCGAAACACTGACGGTCCTTCTATGCTATGCTCCCACTGAGGATGGGGACGCGGCTGCTAAGGACTGTTTCTATGACAGTCTGGATGCAGTTGTGTCCCATGTTCCGAGGCGCCATCGCCTAATAGTTCTGGGGGACTTTAATGCCAAGGTTGGCAACGACCCCCAGAATGGACCAGGCGTCATGGGTAAGCATGGCTTAGGAGTGATGAATGATAACGGAAGCCGTCTCATTGGTTTCGCTACGCTCCATGGACTCTTAATAGGGGGAACTCTCTTCCCCCACAAGGATATCCATAAATACACCTGGACCTCACCCGACAGAAGAACGAAAAACCAGATAGACCATCTCCTGGTAAGGGCTAGCAGCCGAACTGACCTGCGGGATGTCCGCACCTGCCGGGGAGCAGACATGGACACGGATCACGAACTCCTTGTGGGTTCGTTCAGATTCAAATTCCACCATTTCCAGCCAAGATCGTCTGCTCCTCGCCCGCTGGACATACGCAGGTTAGAGAGTGCTCAGTGTCGTCACTTGTACGAGACTGAGTTACGCACATGGTTTGCCCCCTTGTAGGATTCACCCAGAGCTGCCCCAATTGAGTCAGCCTGGACTAGCTTTCGTGACGCGGTTATGGAATCCGCACGTTCTTCTGTCGGCCATAAGAATAAAAAGAGGCCAATATGGATGTCCGATGGGTCCTGGAGTCTCATCGAAGATCGCCAGAAGGCTAAGACCCTCAGAGACAGCGAAAAAGACCCTCAAAAACTGGCCGCTTTGGTGTCTGAGTACAGGGAGCTGAGCCGCAAGGTGAAGCACTCTGTACGAACAGATAAAAGAAGACACCTGGACTCTCAGATACGGCGAGCACAGTCTGCTGCACTCGGTAATGACTCAAGGACACTTTTCGAAATCACCCGGGAGGTCGGGGGCAGGGGTCAAAAAAGACCCGTGACGGCAATACGAGACTCTCGTGGAGCTACTGTCACTGCCCCCGAACTGATTAAAGGGAGATGGAGGGAGTACTTTGAGTCAATATTGAACCGCCCCGAGCCCTCCTCACCTTACAACTTTGAGGAGGAGTTGGCGGGTCTGAATATACCTCAGGCGACTGGGATATGTGAAGATCCGCCGACCTACAGCGAGATGGTGCTGGCCGTGATGAGATTGAAGAACAACAAAGCGCCAGGAGACGATGGAATCCACGCAGAGCTCCTCAAACAAGGCATAGATACCCTTGGCCAACCACTTCTCGATATATTTAAAATGGCGTGGGAAGAGGAGAGGTGCCCAAAAGATTGGCGGAATGGATCCATCGTCGCAATATTTAAAAAGGGGGACCCCCTTGAATGCGGAAACTACCGTGGAATTACTCTGCTGAGTGTTCCCGGTAAGGTATTATCTCAGATATTACTACACCGCATTCGGGGGCCTGTCATGGCTGTCCTGAGAGAGCAACAATGCGGCTTTGTACCTGGAAGATCCTGCACGGACCCAATTTTCTGTGCTAGGTGCGTCTTTCAGCAGTGCAAGGAGTTTAACTCTCCAGTCGCTTGTTGCTTTATAGATTTTGAAAAGGCCTTCGACAGCCCACATAGACCATCAATATGGAAAATACTTGCTCTGTATGGTATACCTCCGAAAATAGTTAAAATGGTGCAGTCCCTGTATGAAGACTCCGAGTGTAGCGTGAAAACGCCAGGTGGTCCTACTGAAGCTTTTAGGATCACCACGGGAGTCAGACAGGGCTGCGTACTAGCTCCTTTCATATTCATAATAGTCATGGACTTCCTGTTGAGAAAGTCCATGCAAGGAGCAAGAGGTATACCGATAACACAGAGAGATGGTCTAATGGGCGAACTGTGCGATCTGGAGTACGCGGACGACCTAGCGTTGTTCAGTACGACAGTGGAGGAATTACAGCGCAGTGTTTCAAGACTCTGCGATGAAACAGCACAATGCACACTTCGAGTCAATGCCAGTAAGACGGAGCTCATGGCGAATAATGCCTGCCCCGATAAACAGCTACCGATAACCATCGATGGTCACCAGGTCTCCCGGGTGGATAAATTTAAGTACCTGGGAGCAACCATTACCACCGCTGGTGACCTCGGGGCTGAGCTCCCGATACGTATCGGTATGGCAAGTGGCGCCTTCAACAACATGACCAAAATATGGAAGGCGTCGGCGTTTAGTGTCGAGACGAAATGTAAACTGTTTGATGCGTGTGTGTTGCCCATTCTCCTTTATGGGTGTGAGTCCTGGCACCTGACCAAGGCCCAGGCACAAAAAGTCTCATCATTTGAAATGAAGTGCCTAAGGAGAATTCTGGGCGTAAGATGGTACCACCGCATCACGAACGACGCTATACGCCGGCGCACCCAGCGTGAGCCCATCACCTCTACCATTGTGGGGAGGAGATGGACTTGGCTGGGACATGTGTTAAGGATGCCGAATGACAGTTGGCCGAGGAGAGCGCTGTTCTTCCTCCCATCAGGGTCCCGAAGACGAGGAAGACCCTCTCACACTGTGTTCCGCTCCTTCGAAGCAGAGCTGAGGGACATGGACATGGTGTGGGAGGAGGTCATAAACATTGCGCAAGATCGAGCGCAATGGAGAGCTCTTGTTGCCTCCCTATGCCCCTGAGTGGGGTGAAAAAGGGAGAATTGATTGAATTGATTGATATTCTTTTATAAATTTTATTGTCAAGTACCTACAAAGAAGTTTATATATTACTGTGAGTTCAGATCAGAAACGAGAAAATATGGAAAATTAATATTCTTACTTAATTATTTTATTTAATGTATCAAAGCCATTTTTATAATATCATATGCTTTGAGCCGAATTGAAAAATTAATCAAAGGAAAAAAAAAATTAAAAGTGCGAAACATAATAATTTATTATAACAAGCATTAGAATTTGGTTAACTGTATGTGTACACAGACAATATATTATCACCCTCGTATAAAGATTGTTAAGCCTACATGTGTCACGTACACGGGTCTAGAGTAACGGGTAAGTAGATAGGTACTACGAGTTGTTAGCGAATTAGTATTCGGAAACTTCAGAAATATCCTAGGAATTCTAAATTTAAATTCTTAATTTAATTAATTAATTAGCGAATTTCTTTATCACACGAGCCTTAAAAATTAATAAAGCTAACAAACGTGATGTGAAACCGATTTGTCTCACATTTTGTCGGCAGCGGCATTTAAGGCTCCGTTCGGTTTGGTGACGTTTTCGATTGGTTTTCGGTCTCTATCGATAAAATTGGGATTCGGAAATTATTTGCGATGGAGGTCGAGTGCAGTGGGGAGCTTTTGTTGCCTCCATATGCTCCTAAGTGGGCCTCAAAGGGAGAATCGGTAGATTGATTGATTAATCGTCAAAAAATGTGTTTTGGAAGGCAGCATCATTTGCGGTTTTATTCGGTTCGGTGATGTTTCCGATTGGTTTTCGGTCGCTATCGACGAATAAAAATATGAAACTGTACATTATTTTTGTCAGCGACCGAAAAATAATTGAAACTGAACCTAGTACAACCGCAACGAGTAAACATACATACATACATACATCCATGGCGCTACAACCCTGTGTGGGTCTTGGCTTCCTCCAGAAGATTTCTTCATGCCACCCTGTCTTCCGCCAATCGTCCACCCCCAGCAGTCCGAGGTCTCTCTTTGCTCCGTCCAGCCATCTCAGTCTGGGTCTTCCAATGCTCATCCTTCCAGCAGGTCTCCCACAGAAAACTTCATTGAGGACGGACGGTTCGCTCGATCTTTGAACATGGCCCAGCAAGCGGAGTCGGCTAAGCTTTATGAATTTTGCGGCGTTGACATAAACATTAATTCATAAAAATCGCGGTCAAACCGAATGCGCCAGTGTTCTCCTTCTCTGACTGGTCCGTAGATTCTTCGCAGTATTTTCAGTGAATAAAATATAAATTTAAATAGCCGAAGTGTTAAATAGACACGTGTTTCAAAAAATCCTTTTAAAAAATAATGTTATATAAGATTTTTTAAGTATTCTTAGATTTCTCTGTATTTGATGTTAAATTATCACACGCAACTCAAAAAAATAAGGATCAGTACCCCTATTCTCTGTTTTATCGGAAGGTAGTCACGGTAGTAAAGTAAGTATTACACGATATATTTTATATGGGAAACGTGTATAATAGCGCCGCAACAGAGATATTTCTAGAAACAAAAGCGATTCTCGCATTCCATACGTATAGAAGTTTTTCATACAAAATGTATCGTATAATACTCACTTTACTACCGTGACTACCTTCCGATAAAACTGAGAATAGGGGTACAGTATCTACACGTGGAAAAACATTGTCAAAAAAAAATTGTTATAAGAGAAAATTTATAAGTTGTTGACCTTGAATTTTTATCACGGTATAAATTAATTAAAATAAGAAACTTTAAAAACAGTATAATATCTTTTTAGACCTTTTCCATAACTTTATTTTTTCCTGACACGATAATATTATTAAGGAAAATGATACACGGGCGATCGATTTAATAAAATCTGTAGTTATACCTATATTTTGTTATGGACTGCTAAATACATTGATTATTTAACATTTTAAAAACATTAAACAATAACGTTTGTGAATGGTGAATCTGTAAAACAAAATGGAGCTATACAGTGTATAGCTATATACATGTCATGTTCTTAGTCTGGATAATATCGAAATTGTAACATTTACTGTTTTATTTAAAAACTCTGATCAGTGGAAAAGAGAGCTCAGCGGTAGAAAATTTGCGATTAAGCCGTCTTCGAGGTAGTTTAACCCATATCGATTGATTGCGAGCTGATCTCTGTAGATATTAGCCCACCATGTTGGATTTTATGTCACTTGACAATGGTTTCGAGTGTACAACAACGCTTTCTGTAATAAATATACTGTTTTTAGGCTTTTTCCCCGTCCAATTAGGTGCTCCCTTCATATTTTGGTCTATTTTGTTTTGGTTTATCATTTTAATAATGGAAATTTTAAACAAATAAAGCAAATATTGCATTCCCGTAATCATCGAGGTCTTACAACCATGATGCACCAACTAAATTTATGATAAATATAATGACGTTTTGAAGAAAATATTCAAAGAGTACTTTTAAAGTAGGTACAAATATTAATATTGAAGCGATCAAACATAAATTAGTTCATTTTGGCTGAAACATAAATGTTTCGTGTGATTTTATAAGGAGTTAACAATATTTTGATAATATAAAATACAAAAATAAAAAATAAGGTCTGGCACCTATTCTGCACCTACTCGAAATCATTCAAATCTGACATAGCGCATCTCGGCTGTAAGCAGTCGCGTTGCCGGGCTACTATTTTGTTTGTTTACAAAATTTCGTGTGAAATGTCATCTTCATACATGACAAACGCGGATCAAATATTTTTTTTTACAATGAAGTAAAAACTGATCAGTGAATTATATGTCTTCTAACGATTAACGATTTTTTTATAAATCAGACAGACGGTTAGAGGAAAACTGATTATGGACGCTTCCAGTCGCAGCCACCGACACCCATAGTACCCATACTGTCGTTTCATTCACGACCCAATAAAATACTCTTCGTATATTTTTTATCTGATTTCATCTTGTTTATTTATGTTTTTGCTTTTTCCGGTTGATGTTTTTTTTTGTGTTTGTTGTGTGAGAGTTGTGAAGACCACAGTCGACAAAAAAGTGGTCCTCTAACTCTTGCGGTTGACAGTTGAAAAAGAAAAATAGATATACATCGATGTCTTCGTGATAAATAATGATATAAGAAGAAGCTGTCCCGATATTATTTAAATGATGATTAATGGAACATGATTGGGTGGGACTTTTCATTGTACCGGCAGCACTGTCCGGCGAAGCACTCACACCTTTTCCTTTCCCGAAAATGATATAATAGGATAGTTAGATGATAGTTTTGGTGTAGTTTACAGGTGCCTATTTTTGGCCTTTGAAATGTTCCAATTCAAGACGCCGGCGCCGTTTACGTATAAAATTATGTAGGCTACAAAATTCATTAATATGAACTATCACACTAATAATACACCCAAACTTAATAAATGTAGAAAAATTATTTGATTCACAATTGAATGACAGACCTCGCGTCTTTGAGTATTTTTATATTATATTACTGAATATTTAACTGATTAGTCATAAGGCATAAATCAGCCCAGAGGGGTTGGATCAAAGAGTTCCATATATAGAGCGGCTTACTTGCCTTGTATTTTATCTGTCCTCAAACTGAGGCAGTTAACCGCTGCGATTTTTTATGAATTCAGTCTGTCACAGACGTTGCTAGGTGCCGCATCGTGTTGCTTACATAATAATTGCTCAAAATGCCCTCATGTGTAATGAGATACTGCACCAATTATGCAATAAAGGTGACAATATTATATCTTTTCATCGGTAAGTACAATTTATTACATGTTTTTTTTTTCATTTCATTATGAATAATATATTATTTTAAATTTGTCTACATATGTCAATATTATTTGACACATCGATATCTTAATATGTAAATTGGGTAACTCCGAAATAGTCACTTTTCGGGATGGAATGAATTAAATACCTATATTTTTAATTAAACTGAATATGTGCACACTCAAAGAGAACACAAATACACTCTTTGACTCTTTCACAGTAAGCTTAAGTTTTAAGATATGGAATAACTTCTTTTTTTTCGAAATTACCGGCAATCGTATCCCACAAGAAATGTTTTTTGCCTGAGTTTAAAATCCAGAGAAAATCAGAAAACAATAGTACTGATTAAATAATTATAATGAAGAAGAAAGAATAAAGTCAAATAAGGATCAAATTATTTTCAACAAAAGATAATAATAATTGTCTATTTATTTCAAGAGAATTGAGACTTATTAATTAAATGAAGAATATTAACCAACATGGAACAACTTTTCAAAGAATATTTACTGATATTTTTGTTCACTCACTCCTTTTTTCCATATTTTTCCTCCATATTTTTTTTATCATTTTAGGTTTTTTGTACTCAGTGCTCCACAGTTTTCTTTTTTTTTTTACCAAACTTAAGTATTTCTTTCTCTCCATTTTATGGTTTAAATAAGTAGCCTGTGAAGTTTATTCTACCAAAATGCTCCCGCTATCTCTTATCATATTATAATATCAAAAAAATCATTACTCTCTCCCAGTAGTAATACCAATATACGTTGATTCGATTTGTCTTAATCATTATCATGAGTATACAATTCTCATTCTTACTCCATTCTGCATAGAGAATAGTATTTTGAACGATGCTAATACTATCATGGACAAACCCATCTTTCTTTATAATTTATTAAGGCATTTTTTCATTTTATATATTCTGAAAGACGTGGAAGACCCTCTAATACCGTGTTCCGTTCCTTCGAGGCAGAGCTGAGGGAAATGGACTTGGTGTGGAAAGAGGTCATAAGCATTGTGCAAGATCGAGCGCAATGGAGAGCTCTTGTTGCCTTCCTATGCTCCTAAGTGGAGTTCAAAGGGAGTTTTGATTGATTTGATTCAGTAATGTTAAAAGATGTACTGAAATGTAAGTGTACAACGTGATATTATCATTTGGTTTTCTTTCATAGGTTCCCGAGAATAGGGAATGAAAAAAGAGAAGAGTGGATCAAACTGATTCAAAAAGATCGCAGTGAAGAAACTTGGCTACCATCTAAATTTTCAACAATTCGTTCAGTACATTTTAAGAAAGATAATATAATTGGTACATCACCCGCACACCTCTCACCAAACAATACCGAATTTTTATACCATCATTAGGTAAATCGTTTTGTCAAAAATGCAGTTATCCATGTTGCATATCAATGTATCGACACTATAGCAACATAATAATAACATTGTTGCTTAGTAAACAGTTTGTTACTATAGTAAACAAACATCTACTGAAATATAAACAATGCACTAAGTAAAAAGGTTGAATTCCATTACATTCGCAGTATAAGTCATTTATATCGAAAATTAAATTTTTCTAAGTCATCGTTATGAATGTTTTCGGCGCATTATTTAAACACAATTGGAACATCACCCGCACACCTCCCGTCCCTCCCACCAAACTGGACACAAATTTAAAGTGAATTTTCTTCCTATAAGCCACTCTATTTATGGAACTCTTTGGGTTGGATTGCCAATATTGAAAAAAAAAAAAAAAAATAAAGATTTTACTAGCTTCCCCGACAGACCTTGTCCTGAGATCAAACTATGAATATTGAATCCGAAAAAAAGAATGATATAAATGATTTTGAACCAATGCCATTTCGACCGATGCTTTTGTTTTAAACCACATATTATGTTTCATCCGAATTCTGTCAATCGCGCCAACTATCAAACAACTGATAGTTTGTGTCAAATGACAATTTGATATCAAAATTAGATTTATTCACTTTTCGCGTTTTAGTTTATGAAAAAAATGCGTTGCAACAAATTGGAAAAAACCCTTGAAAAAAATCTATTTAAAGTCTGCGTGCCAATATATTTAGTGTCAATGGTTGTCAGGTAAATAAAAATTGTGTTTCTATATACTTTTTTACAAATGGCGTTGTTGTATCAATATTCGTTCCATACTAACATCATCCAGTTACGCACACGCCGTGGCAGTCAACATTTTAGTGCACTAGGTACCTCTCTCTACACACCGCGCGCTAGTTGCTTCCCAGCGGCTTCCCATCTGCCCCACATGATGATTGGTGGAATCCAATCGAAACGTCGGGCGACCAACGTCTCTTTTCAGAGCCAACCTGAGTACACGGAGTACCCAAAACGTTTCGTTTATTCTTCGTAATGAATTTATAAATAATGTCTCGTTACTTGATTTTAAATAGCAAGCCTTCTCTTATAAATCAATAGACGAATATGACTACTAAGATTGCGATTTTTTTTATTGAAACTCAAAAAACAAATCAATTGTAAAAAATCTTAATATCAACGATATGGAGACTTTTGAACACCGTGATTGCTTAGATTGTGTAAAACCATGTGGAAAAGATGAGGTTTTTGTGTAAAGTCTTGCCGTTGAAAGTTTAAAGTTATTTCCGGATCGTCTGATTTTGAATAAAAATCAACACCACATTTCGACTCTGCACATAACATATATGGGTCATGAGTAAATTTAAGTTCACGAATAGATTCTAGTGGAAATTTTGTCAAAATCTGCTTGATACACAAACTTGATCTTTTTACGATAGGGTAAAAATTGTTTAGTATGACTTTTATACAATGTTTATTTTGTTCCCACTGAGAAATATTTTCGTGAGGTAGTTTCATTTTTGTTTGTTGCCCGTAGTCACGTGGTATCATCGTAAAACCTGTTCTAGGGAAACCTTGCTAACAAATTAACTGAAAAATCGAATCAAAACACAATTTTAAACATCGCCAGGAAATACATACTGTAAGATTTCCATATTCCATTTGAGTTTTTACGAGTTAGAATCGCTGCGTTTACTTTCATAAAATCTGCTCGGCTTACTTCGGGTGTTTTAGAAAATTGGTTTTATATATGGTAAGTAATATTGAATCTACACCATTCTCCCTTCAACGAAAACGTTTTTCTTTTCATATTATTTGAAATAATTTTATACCCGGTTGATGTGTGTGTATCTTTGTTTCTTTTCAAGATATCAAATTTTATTTCGATGTTCTTCCAGAAATTTCTAAAAAAAAAACATATTAAATGCAATATCTATATGAAGACTTTCTTTATAATATGATTACTATTTGCAGCCCTTTACCATCAGATCAGAATGTCTGATAAAAGAAGGTAACGTCAAAACCCACGTCTGTCTTGAACATGAATGTGAGAGAATTGTGAATAGTCCCCTCACATAACAATATTATCACTAGATGGCACTGCTGTCGAGTAAATGCGGCAGTAGACGGAACTACCTAACAAAATTACATAACCTTTCATTACAATGACATAATATCATAATAGTAATAACACTCGTAGAATATTGGTAGATAACAAGGTATTATATTATTATGTGTGGATCTTCCTTCAATCCATCATCCCATACTTTCGTATTTCTTATAGTTTAAAAAGCAAACTAACTGCAAATTAATATCGTAAACCATCTTAAAAAAATTCCAATGTCTATGGTATGATAAGGCAGGGCACAAGTAGTACAAGAATCACGCATTTGAAAAAAGAACGATGTTTAATTTTAAATATTTAACCCATTTCATTTTCGTCGTTGGCAATATTTTAAATGTTTTTTACGCACCATATACACAATCGGTTTGTTGGTTTGCATATTATAATCTGAACCAAATATAATCATAATAGGCAAATCTCTTCCTTGTATTATTTTAGTGTCTAGTAAAAGATTTTTTATAACTTGGTGATTTAATCTGACATAAAAACTCTCAGCCATAAAAGATACAAAGTGAATTCCGCGCCTTTTCATAAAAGTTCAAAAATATAATAATATATCAAGAGGGGCGGAAAGTATGAAAAAAAATATGGAAATTTATTTAATCTTTTTGAAAGAAATATAGCTGTTACAATGTTGGCGACATTTTGGAGTGAAAATACATACGTATAAGTTGCCTACTCTCTACACAGCATTGGCAGACTCCCGCTGAAACAGTACGTTTATATCTTTATCATCGATTCCTACCATTAGCGGTGATATTGTGGATGGAAAGCCTCTGAATATGAATCCATACATCTAATTGATATTCATGTAATTTAACCAGAGTTTTGTATTGCGGAATATGTATACATATTTTAGTTTGTCACTAGCTGTGCAACCCGAAACGTTCTTGCAATTTACTATCGATAAACAGTTGATAGTTTCGGCCGAAGGTGCTTAGGTACCTAGAAAATATCTCTTAATAAACAGCCAAAAGATATGGGAGATAGTATCATGGACTTATAAAGACACAAACATTAGTGAAAGAGTCTAAAAATATTTAGTTTGAACTGGCGGGCGGGGAAAAATCAAAATTAAGGCAGAAGAACATAAAGTTAAAATTTCTCTATCAATTCTGAATCCTGCGCTGCAGCAGAAACATAGGACATAAGTTTAGTAAAATATAAATGATAAAGGCTGTAAATTAGATTAGCTAGATACTATTCGTATCCATAATAATTGCAAAAATTATCTCTTAAATATCTAAATCCCACCAATAACAAATTGTTGCTTATACTCACTAACATCCCAACTAACAACGGCTAGTTATCATCCCTTGCATCATAGTATGTATGTAAATCCTGTCTTCATACATAGTTTAGTATTTTTTGGGTTACAGAAGATGGATGGTTTTCCAAAAATGTTATAACCAATAAATATATCCTTATATAAGTAGAATTGTCCACGTTTTTTGTGTATTTTAATTTATCAAAAAAGTTCTACAATGTTAATCACGACAACAAACTTGTTTTCCATAAACTCTTTCACTTCTTTAGAAAAATTATTCTTTGTACATTCGCACAAAATATGTAACTAGACCGTATAATATTAATGTAGATTGATTTTGTGAGTATGTATGTTCATTGCCACAATATACAGTATTGTACTATAGAAATGAGACCAACATATTATAATTATAAATGATAGCATCGCTTGAGCGGGGTGAGGGGGAGCCTCCCTGGTTTGATTACTATTTTGTGAAATAATAATCCACGCGATTATACTACAGAGCCTTGTGGAAGTTTGGATGTGTGTTAATTAATGAGAGGATGTATGCTATCATACTGTTATATAAACACACAAAATGTGATATTATAACCATTTATTACTTACTTTTACTAAATCCACGTTCGCTCCCAGTGTGGAGCTTGCGGACGCCACGAAATTCCTCCAAGCCTCTCTATCTTGCGCCAGTTGCATAGCTTCATCACAGCTTAGTCCAGCCTCTTGTAAAATCGCAGTGAATGCCCGCTTGATTGTTAATTTTCGGGGACATGCGGAGAACATGGCCAAGGCAGCTCAATCTGCGATCATGGAAAATAAAAGAGGTTTGTTGATAGACCAGCGGTTACGACGCCGGGTTTCGCACTGTTTCGTGCGGAGGTCGTGGGTTCGAATCCCGGCCGTGTCGACCATTTTCCGCTTTCACGACACAAGCATTTGCTTACTGTGAAAGATGTCAAAAGTGTATTTGTGTTCACTTCGAGTGAGCACAGATTCATTTTTTATAAAAAAAAAGTAAAACTCAAAAAAAAAAATTAAATCCCTAAAATCTGTTTTCAACACTAAGGATCTTCTTCTATTGAGCCTTGTCAGATGCCAGGATTCACATCCACACATTAACACTGACAGAATTCTTCATGTAGAAGTTGGTAGATTTCCACAGCTTCCTCATGTTTCTAAATGACGAACTCGCCATTGCAATTCTTATGGAAAGCTCCTTATCTATCCCGCCGTTTAGTGTCAAATAGACTCCCAGGCATTGGAAACTGTCGACATCTAAGACATCGTCGCTTCCCATCAAAGTTATGACTCCCTGGCTTTATCATTTATTCACATTGCTAAGTGTAGTGTGCTGCAATGGTTTGCTGGTTATGATGTGATGTCCCTCTTAGAAGAACCCCTTGTTTGTGGACTGTATATAGGTAGGTATGTTGACTGAGGTTGAGCACTGAAATACTTCTGCAGGTGGTTTGGTAAGAAGCTGTGTCCTCTACCAGAGTTTAATGTAAAAGAAAAGATGAATACTTACAAGCAGCCGTATTTATAGGCTCCAAAATAATACAGTGTAACTATGCGGGCCTGCATTACATCATATATCGCAAATATTTCACAAATTTCTGAAACGCTGTACACTCGTCATCACAGGGGTTGCTAGGCACACCTAGTGCCTGTGTTTAAATAAAACTAGGTAGGTAGCTAGGCGTGAGTTTGTATATTGTATACATCATTCTGAACACTAAGTTTATTGCTCGTTTACTCAATGCTGTTTCATTTTCAGTTTTTTTTAACTTACTTTTCGTGTGGCATCAGAAATTTCTTCATACGAAGAGGTTTTTGTTCATCCTCATATACACTCTTGACTCCAGCATCGTCAACCAGTCCATTGCCTCTAAATTTGAATCGTGAATGTATTGGAGGCTTCCTGAAAGCTTTTTGAACTAGCAGTCGTCCACGATGAGTTTTAACGTCTGCACAGACCTGCATTTGCAATCAGGGACACTTTTGTCCTAATTTCCAGAGTTGTAATTTCCAAATGGTGACAAAAGTTGCTAGGATATTTTTTGCATAATCACACAAGGATTACTAAGCGGGTGGTGATGACTTTCTTCCACTTTAATCAGGATTATTCATCCATGTTTGTTTTTGATTTGGCACCTTTAAGCGTCTTTTGCCTTCCAGGGTAACTTAAAAGAATCTTTTTGGGCACTTGCGCACTGACCGATGTGGGTTTAAACAAACATAGTAGCGGAAAAATAATGAGGGTAAATATTAAATCAGAATGACACATTTTTTTATGAGAGTGTTATTATTATTATAAGGGCGGACGTTTACGGGTTGCATCGACTGTTGTGAAAATCTTTTGATAAAAGGCTTTTAGTGGGCCGCTGAAACGGTAAAGGTGACATTTATTTTCCTAATATGTCCATTTTTTGGGATCACGATTTATTGCGTTTTACGAGCGTTTAATTTAAAGCAAAAAAGGGTCGAGCGGAGGTTCCTAAGCTGCCCGGAACGTTACGAGGTGAGCTTATTTTTATATCGAAAGCGAACGCTCTCACCGAAAATCAATATTCGATAATAATTAGTGTCTTATCGGACTCGTTTGACCCTTGTCGCCTTTGAATCGACCACTTTATTTAGTTATTTTTTGGAATAGTGTTCTGCGTTTTATTTTTATATTTTACTAGCTGACCCATCGAACTTCGTCCCGCCTTAAAGACAATAAAATATTGCTGGGTAACATACCTAAGATAGCTAACATACATGACTACTCATTGTGATAAAATCAAAAGTTATAGAAAAAATAACAACTAATGACTCTAACAATTCATTACTAATGTTCGATTTTTAAATAGAACAAACCACTACGGGCTTACGACCGTCTTCTACTGTTATTTCGAAGGCTGGCTTAGTGTGATCACTTTACGTTAACAACGTTCGCCATTAGGTGGTAATGTTTGTCTCCGAAACTCCTAATCATGAGAATTCTCAACATGTTCAACATGTCGAAAAATCTCATGTATGCAACAAGTAGAAATTTAATAATAAAATGAAAAATAGAGATAAAAGTTGGAAATTGTTGAGAACAAGAGAGCAACCAAATTTAAAGACTGCGACTGCTGTCATGTATTTGGCGCCAGGATATGACTATATCCATTTTTGTTAATGTCTCATATTTATTGCCTATTGGCTTTGTTGGTGCACAACGTTCTAATTATGTTTAGATTCTTGTGACCTTTTCAGGACTAGATCAAAAGTTATGTGGTTGTAATATTATGAATCAGTTATTTCAAAAGCACCAAAACTCACCCATTTCTATAATAGATATCTATACTGAGTTTTCATTATCTGACTTAGTAATAAGTCTGACGTATAAAAAATTGCATAACTAAAACACCAGAAAAAGATTCATTCATTGGTTTAAAAATACAAAAATATGCTTAAAATATGTTTGAATGTTAAAAAAACATTTCTGAAAGCTTGAAAGAAATTATATCAATAATCTGCGTACCAATGCGCAATGTTTTGAAATTAGATGGTTGTCAGGTAAATGAAAATTGTGTGTAGTTATGGGATTTTTCACCGATGGCGTTGTTGTTGTTAGGAAGCCCGTTTCATACTTACTTTAATATTATAAATAAGTATAATGACGATTTAAGTATAATGATGGGTATGTGGTCCCCAAATTTAATAATAAGTACGGTAAAAGAACATTAGAATACAACGTGCCAAAGATATTTAATATGATGCCGGCATCTATTAAGGAATGCAAAAGTAAAAATATTGCAAAAAAGTTAGTCAAGGAATGGTTAATAAAGTGTGCATTTGTATATAATTAGTTATTTGGATTAAGGTCTGAATTTAATTAATTTTGATTTTTAGTCTAAGGGTTTAAGTTTAAAGTTGTGGTTTGTAAGTTTAAAATTAATTTAATTTTAATGTAGTAGTAGATTAAGTAAATTTTCTTTATATCATGTACAATTAAAGAGAACACGCCGACAAATCTTTTAGATTTGGCGTGACTCAATACTTGTTTTTTTGTAAATAATTATAATATGTTCTATATTATTTCAATAAATAAAAAAAATAAATAAATAAATAAATATTATTTCATACTTTTCGTTTTTTTAATAGTTATTCTGTTATCCTGAGCGGAGAAGAATCTAATAAACTAAACACAATAAAAATCTGTTGAGCCGATCTCGAGTTATAAGTGTTCGCACTAACCCGACTTTCATTTATAATATTAGAGACTACAGCTACGATCTTTGGAACGTTGCCATAATAAGCGCCCAATTTGTTGAATACCCCTAAAGAGTTTTTTAATGGATGTGTATTTTTGAACTTTCCTATAAATTAGCAAAAATACGAAAAGCTAACATTATGAACGAAGAAAATTAAATATATAAATAAGTGGTACAGTATGTTAAATAGTTGTTAACGAAGTGGTACAATGGTACAGTATGTTGTATGCAAACCTTAGCATTATTATTCAAGTTCAAAATGTTCATCAGGTTCATCCTTCCGTAAAATCGTTTTCATTTGTTTTTAAATCCGTTAAGGGTTAGGTAGAGAAAACGGACCTCTCCTCTCTTCTTTCCAGTCACACTTTTTTCACCGAGATACCATTTATCATACAACCTTTCCTATTTCTTTCGCTTTTTGAGGACGAAGTCGATTTGTTCGATCAACGTGTTTCTCGGTCAGTCACGCCTTTTTACACTGGTAAAATGTTTCTAATTTTCATCTAAAAGTTTCGGATGAAAGAATGTTGCTGGACCAGTGGTGGCATCTTTACGTACAGCCTATTGAAGGTCATGTGTTAGAATCTCGGTGCCGACTGTCACAACATAAGCTTTGATTGATGTGAAAGATGTCAAAAGTGTATTTGTGCTAACTTTGGGTGAGTCCAGATTCATTTCATTAAAAAAAGTACTAAGAATATCTAAAAAGTCGTCAAGTACCTACTTATTTATTTGCGTGTCATTATTAATGTATGTCTTGTAGTTTAAGAGTTATAATTTTTTTTTACAATATCTTTAACTAAAAATGTCTTTTTTTTCTTGTTGCAGGTAAGCTAACAGCACGTAAGAATATTGTGCAAATTATTATGGCATTTAAGATACTTCGACAATCAGGTAAAGTATGTAGTATATTTTTTTATTGGTTGTGGTGAAAATTTATTAATATTTCTCGTTTCGTTAAAATTCTAATATTTCTCAGCTAAATCATGACATTAAAAAGTTTAATGGTAGATTGCATTGTTTCATAAACAGCAGTTAAAAGTTTAATAAACGGTGTTTTGTTTGTAGAAAAAAGACAAATAGAGAGAGTATAGAGCTATAACTTAGCTGAGCGGACATTATGTCAAAAAGTTAAAAATAGTTAAACTCATTTAAAGTTTTATATATTTTCCTTCTTCGATGATAATTAGGTGCTGTTTGTTGAATCGATTTCCTTCCACTAAGTAGATATTATTTATCTTCTAGACTTCGGTCTGTAAAAGTACGTTCATGTTTATTGAGCTCTTAGACAAATTCTCTGTTTTAAGATCAAAACTGTTACTATGTTTATTCAAAAAAAAAACTATAAAGCCTGTAAAAAGTCATCGCATTGAGCAAAAGTGACGTATTGTCGGGTTTTTATTAACTTACTCAAAAGACAACCAATAAGAGCCCGGCTCTACGTGTAAAGAGAAATGAAGTAACTGTGTATAAAGAATTGCACTATTTTATCTTTTCCTTGATTTAATTAAATTAATAAGTAGAAAATAAACAAAGCTAAAGCGTGCTTCTTGATTTCTCAAACTAGGGAAATAAGGGAAATATTTTGTAGTGTATATTACGCAAGAATAGTCAGCATGAGCTCCGTTCTCCATGTTCAAACATTCGTTTCTTCTAATTCACGAGTACTATCAGCGGGAGAAGCTAAAATTGCACTCAACGACTAGTTGTTTGTCTGTCGTATTAATAAATAGATACACATAACTTCTATGGTTGTGGTGACGTTCTACTATCAATTTTTATTCGCATTAATTATTAGAAACGAATAACGCAATACACATAACAATAGATTCATAGAACTTTGATCTACAATTCCAACGAAACAAATATTATGAAATCACCTCAATGAGTCTTTATTTAGATTTTTCTGATGAAGCTTTCTGACACATAAATCTTCACTGTCAAAAAGTATTTTCATGTATGTAGGTTCTTGTAGAGTAAAACGTAGCCCCGCCTACCGAGCAAACGAAAAGGACTACGAAGTTTATGATAAATGTATGGGCCCAGTCGGGTGTCGTTCTGCAAAACGACTAGTCGTTGAAAACCCACAGACAACTCTAATTTGTGTTAAAATGACTACGAAACCAGCATTTTGTTGATAGAGTATAGTCATATAGAATGCAAAAAATCGCTAGGCCTACAGGTCACCACGATGTTAGCAATCACTTCAGCAAAAACCTCTCGCACCTGAGCTGGCTTGAACAGCTCATCCTGTATGGTTATTCATTTTATAGAACTACATCTCGACGGTCACAATGACATATCGCTTCATATAGTTAACTGTGGCTATGTTTTGCTTGTATCATTCAAAAGAGCTGTATATACTCGTACGAAAGAGTCACATGACAGGAGATCTACTGTGACACCCAGCGTTCTTTTTTTTACTTGAAGGGGAAATATGTCCGACACCCAGTCAGTTAAGATTGGGTGGTGTCTGATTTTGACCAAGCTAAAACCCCGCCTTATTCTGTAACTTACGGTTCCTGCCTTTCGGCTTACCCAGAGACGTGACTTGGACCTACTTATGTATTATGCTCTCCATAGCCTGATTTTCACCCGCTGCCATTTTTTCATAAAATTTTCCCAAAATTGCTGCGTAACCTGCCAATTCTCCTTTAGTGCCAGCATGGTGGGTATGACGTTGTCAGGAGGCTGTCGCTTGATTGAACCTGCCATATATGCGCAGTATGTTCTCAGTGCCATCACTCTTTGGCTGCTGTGAACCATATATTCTATTTATATTTCAGAGCACATGACCTCACTCTCGCCGCGTACAAGATTTTGGACTGCACCGTCGTAGCCAAGATCTGGCGTTTTATGTAACCGGCATACTACTCTTGCTTATTTGTAATTCTGTCAGCTCATGGTATAAGAAGCATTCTTATATTGTGGAACTATATGTCAACAGTCACATTTTTGTTCATATTGTTCATACAACGAATGATCGTCGTTGCCAATGTTTAGTGCACCGTTCAATACAGCTGAATATTCGTAAATTTAAATAAATTTTGCTTCAGTTTCTTTAAGTCTGCCAAATAGTAAACTCAAATATTATTTTGTTCAACTGCTTTTTCAGTTAGTAACGTCAAAGCGACGTCGACTTTAGTGACGCAATTTTGTTTATCTGGAGAACAGTCGGAGACTAGTGACACAAAAGAAGACTAATTAGTTATTGTAGAATGAGGGAACGTTGAACCAGGGTGGAGCGCCAACTTAGTACGGCGTCTACGCTATAGTGGGGTTTCTCCTGAACCCCCCTCTCGAAAAACACCCCCCTCCAGATCTCGCATTGAATACTAAACGCCTCTCAGGGAAACAAATAATTCTAATTATTTTGACGCGAAATCGACATGTCTTTTGAAGGGTAACTTGTTATATATTTTACAATTCCAGCATTAGTATCGTATCGATTTTATTCAATTTAAGTAATAGTATGATATTCAAATTTCGTTAAATGATTGGTTGCTCATTGACGTGCTGAATAAATGAATTCGAAATAAAATTAAGCCCGTAGATTAGGTGTTTATCCTTTTAAATGTTTTTTTTTCTATAACAATAATATTGGCGAAACATTCATTCTTTGTAATTATTTTACTATGGGTTTTTAATTTTTTTTTTTTAAATACTTATCTTATCAGAATAATATATTCGTTTATTTACTTAACACAATGTATTTTTTTTTTCAATTAATATATTTATTTAATAAAAAAAAAAAACAAAGTTAAATGTTTATTATTTTCAATTATTTTGAAGGTAAGTTATGTGATAGCTGATAAGGAAATAAAATTATAATATAAAAAATAAGATATATTTTTATAAAATTAAAGAATTGAACGTGCATTCTTGGTGGAATTATTAAATACGGTAATTTAAATAAAACAAGGCACAGGTCCTGGAGTCAGGTTATTAATTTCTAGAATAACAAATAAATTGTTTTATTTAAATTACCGTATATTTTTTTAAAATTTAATGTAACCGATTGCACGAAGATTGGCTTATCTACGTGTGAAAAAAAACCTTAACTGTTATTTAAAAAATAAATCTACCGAACACAGAAAAAAATAAAAAAAATAATAAGAAAGAAAAAGAAAAAATATAAAATATTTAACAGAAGTCCTTGAGTGGCAAATGGATAAAAATAAGCAACTTAACAATAATATAAAAAATCCCAACCATTGTTTTGCTGAAATCGGACATAGGTATAAAGACTACCTTTTTTTGATGTTTCTTTGTTATTCGTAGGATTTTCTTCAATACTATACAGTAGAAGCGGTGACTTGAACTTATAAGATTTTTTCCTTAGGGATCCCTGGTGAAAATATTTAATCCTCGAAGTTGACGTGATTGTTGTCAACATTTAACTTCGTTACGAAACTACCAGTTTTGAACCTTGGCTGACTGAAACATGAATCACCAATTAATTTATAAATAATATTTTCTTTAAACTTCGTGTCTGTAAGTTTTTTTTTATAAATTAATCTATGCTCACTCAAAGTGAACACAAATACACTCTTTGACTCTTTCACAGTAAGCTACTTAAAGCTTGTGTCGTGAAAGAGGTGATGGTCGTCACCTGGGATCGAACCCGCGACCTCCGATACGAAACAGCACGAAAGCCGGCGTTGTAACCGCTAGTCTAGTTGATTGTTTAACATTTTTTTCGGTTTTAATATAACCACGTAACTGAAAACTCCCTCTTTCATCAAAAGACTATGCCCTATCAAGAGAGCAGAAGATTGAAAATAGGACATATTTTTTTTACATTTTCATTTGATTGTTCACGGCGCATAGACATTAAAAATCAATTTAAATTCACACTACATCAGATGCAAATAAAATCCGGATTTCCGTATTTAATGAAATTAGTAAAAAATATATGTTTTTTTTAATTGATCCTGGTGCCTTATGTTTTTTACATAGGTTGAATTGAAAGTTGTTCTTTCTCACCGTCTGAAAAAAAATAATTCAAAATATGTTGTTAAAATCTTGAATAATTATCACATATTTTTTATCATCGATTTCTTTTGTTATTTACTTCTTAGTTTAACTATGTGTAAAACAATAACTTCTTTGAGCAACATTAAATTCATTGGCTAAAAGATACCAACAAGTATACAGAATTTCTCTTTATGGAATCAAAATGAAATAAATTTAGCACTATAGATGATAAAATTATATTTTGAGATATTGTTATTTACAGACTTGAATCAATAAGTTAAGACGCACTTGAGACTATAGTATGTGGGAGGATCCAATATAACTTAAACCACGGGATATATTGGGATCAGTTTTCACAGAATTACGTTTTTTATAATGTGAAAACCGAGTAGATTTCACAACATATTAATTTGTCTGTTTGAGTAAAGTCTTTTTCTACTTATTCTGTGTATAAATATGCTTAAAGTTTTATATTGTTGAATCGTTTTATTGCTTTAGAATTAGGTTGCTCATCTTCAAGCCCCATTAAAAATTAATGTACCTATGTTGAAAATGAATTTGTCAAGTCTATTAACAACCGAATAGAGTTTTTACTATTGTTCCTCAATCCTCAATCAGAGAACTGTCTCTGTTTTATAAACATCATTATGTAAATTATTTTGAACATACTATATTTTGTAATTAAATAAATGCAAAATCAACCATGGTCGGATGGAATGTCGAAAAAGGGAAAAACCAACTAATATAGCGATTTTAAGTTATCTTAACATCGAAGTCTCGGTTTTAGTGATTGTGAGTTATCTTAAAAATTCAGTATGATGTGAAATACAATTATAAATCAACGATGAAATTACATAATTTATTTTTGGTTACAGAAATAGATATTAAAAGTTATGAATTTGAATAGTATATGTCAAACTCGTTTTATGCATAAATTATTTACAAAAACCCATTTTTTAAATGTATCTGTGCTCACTCGAAGTGAACACAAATACACTTTTGACATCTTTCACGCTAAGCAAAGGCTTGTGTCGTGTTGAAAGCTAAAATGGTCGGCATGGCCGAGATTCGAACCTGCGACCTCCAATATCCTGCGTGCGAAAGCCGCTGATTGATACCATTGGAATACCAAGCACCACTTTTGAACGATAAAGTGTTAATTTTGGTCTGTTTAATGTTTTTTTCTTTACTTAGAATCTTTAGCGTCTACTCACTTCTCTGTGTTTTAACTAGAATGGAAAAGCCAATGTAGCTCATTGTTACAGGCTTTTCAATACTTAAAATACTGATATCATTCAAGTGAAACCAATGACCGATTAGTTTCGTTTTAATCGAAAAAAAAAACGAATAAATTTCTTGTTACAACTTATTGTTGTAAGAACCGTCATTAAAGATCACTCTATCCGCGTAGTGACAAAAAATGACCGTGAGTGGGGAAAACTATATGGAAGATGTGGAGTGATATGGTGAGTCAGATATCCATCAGACCAAAATTCAACCATTCGTCCATCACTCCAAACGGATCGTCAATGGGTGGGTGCAAATCTCACAAAAACTATTTGGAGTGATCATTAATGGGAATATTTTCATGAATGTCGTCTAATAGATAACATCTATTGGATGAAATCCATTTCGAGTGATCGTGAATAGGGGGCTTAGGAATACTTAACTTATTACAAATATTCATTCACATACCTACTTATTTTTCATAAGAAGAGTTGTTCAAAATAGTCATGCACATTTGTATATTATTATTCGTTTTCATGGGATGGTATTTGATACGGCTACGTCAAGATTTCAATATCGTTCCACCAGAAACGATTACATTACTATTTGTTTGTTCAACAAGATTTTGTTTCAGAATATAAACGTTAGATAATCTGCGTATCTCCAATAACATACCGCTCAACCTAGGACGTCGGGTAACATCCTAATAAATAATACAGAAAATAAGATTTGACATATGAAAAGGATCGGTGCCGCATAATCACATTACACCGAACTTATGATATGCGTCATACAATAAATTTCGTCTGCCTCTGAGGCTAAATCAGTTCTATTTTCAGCAAATCTCCTCAAAGTTATTGACCCTATTATTTTATGAATAAATATTGTTGTTTCTTAATTTTATGAAATAAGTTTTGGTCTTTATTTGGACTATTTCTCAATTTCTAATAAGGCATCAACGCTTAAAACCCGAAAGTCCCACTAACACCCTTCAACAGATTTTTTCAGAAGGTCCTTTTAAACAAGCTTTATTTAAAAACTACGATCAGTGGAAAAAATAGCTCAACGATCGAAAATATTACGATCAAGCTGTCATCGAGATAGTTTAACGCATATCGTTCGATTGTGAGCTGATCTCTGTAGATTTTGACCCGCCATATTGGATTTAACGTCAACTGACCGTTGTTTCGAGTATATAAGAACGCTTTTTGTAATAAATACACCGTATTTATGTTTATTCCCCGTCCAAATATGTGCTCCCTTCATATTTTGGTCCATTGTATTTTGGTTTATCATTTTAATACTAGGAAATTTAATCAAATGAAGCAAATATGCATTCTCGTAATCATTCGAGGTCTTACAACCATGATGCACCAACAAATTTATAAGAAATATAATGACGTTTTGAAGAAAATATTCAAATAAAACTTTTTAGGTAGATACAAATATTAAAATTGAAGTGATCAAACATGAATTAGTTCATTTTGGCTGAAACATAAAGGTTGCGTGTGATTTAATACGGACTTATTTGATATAAAATAAATAATTAAAAAATAAGTTTAGGTACCTTGAATCAATAACTTGAAATCATTCAAATCTGACATGGCGCATATTGGTTGTAAATACGCGCGTTGCCCGGCTTCTATTTTGTTTGTTTACAAAATTTTGTGTGAAATGTCATCTTCATACATAACAAACGCGGATCATTTTTTTTTACATAAGTAAAAACTGATCAGTGAGTTAAACATAATCTTAGGATTAACGATTTTTTTTTAAATAAGACGATAACTGTTTTTCTCATGAAACATGGCCCAATGAATTTCATGAATTTGGATACCGTAGTCTCATTTTCGTTAGGTCAATAGTGGAGAGAAAGGACCGATTTATAGAGAACGCTCATATGCAATAGATATGCCAAGACATGGAGAATTATATAATAATAATATTCATACATCGAACTGAAGAGAACAGCGGAGAACCTAGAAGAGTGAAAAACTTTCTCATTTTAAGACTCAATTACAACCAATTCTAAACAAAAGGCATAGTACCTATCACAAAGAACTTCATTGCTTCAATTGTTTTTAAAATGCAAATATTTTACAACTCATTCTCTTGAAAAGAATATGCATTCTGAATTTTGTTTCTACAGTGTCCATCCGTCGCTCCTTCTTATTTTCAAGAGTGTTTTTCTTCCCATTAAGTCCAAGTCACGCCGAGTCAAGTGGCCGATGTACATCGCCATCTTTTGTTAGCATTAAAAGAAAATAATAACGTGTTTAATGAAAGTGTAAGTAAATCTTTCACAGATCATTAGTCTGTCACTGTGTTACTATGAAGGAGGGCTGTCTATTCTTATTGTGACTGTTATCTGGAGTGTTCCTCTTCTTCTTTCTACTCCTTCCTTCTTTTCCTTCCTCCCCGTTTCCACCTTTACGAGGAGTTGTTTCCAAAACGCGGTAATTAATCATTTTTTCACTTTACATTTAATTTTTCATGGCGGCACATCGCTTGATATTTGAAAAGCTTTTTGTATTTGGCTGTAAACTGAAAATATTTTCCTATGTTTTTTTTAATTTCCGATAAACGTATTTCAATTTCTGAAAATCAATCATGTATTTAAAAAGCCTTTATTATCTAAATACAAGTCTTAAACAGTTTACAATATTGAATTATATGAATAATTATTATTTTTAAATACCTACTCTCTTTTTTGTGGATATTTCTGGATTTTGGTGATATTTTTAGCCAAGTATCTCACCTTCAGTAAGAACCAGTAAGATCCTTCAATCTTCTAGTAGGTAAGTACTGGTTTGGTCTTTCTTCTTGATTCCATAGTTTTGTTGTCATTTCCACTGATTTCTGCCCAACTATTTAAGCCGTCACACCACTATGGCAGTTGATTATCAACTGTTACCTTTACTTACCTTCCACTCTATAGTTTTCTTGGTCCTTCTGTTTTTCTTACTAAGTTATCTATAATAATAAAGGAAAGTGCCTGACTGACTCATCAACGCACAGCCCAAACGGCTAATCGTAGAGAAGTGAAATTTGAAAATCAGGTAGGTCTCAATACAAAACCTTCCACTAAGAAATGATTTTTGGAAATTCCACCCCTAAGGGGGTGAAAAATAGGGTTGAATGTTTTTCAAAGTATGCGAATATCTCGGAAACTAGACATGGTACGAACTTGAGATTTGGCATATGAATTCTCCTATAGAAATGAGTAGTAGTTTTCTTGGACAGTTTTTCCAAATTTTCACTAAAAGGGACGAAAAAGGGCACATACAAAAAGGGATGATTTTTAAGTGGCTCCTAAAAAGTTTAAAACTGGTTTTATCGAAATTTCAAAAAAATGATTTCTTCAGAAAGAGTCAAATTATACTATTTCGTTTTCAAAAGATATCAGTAATTAGAGGGGAGGGGGTGAGGGGCACTTTTCCAACGTGTATGTGTGTGTATCCGTCCCCTCTTTATAACTTTTGATTCGCTTGATGCACAGATCTTAAAATTTCAGAAAATATTGAATACCTTAAGGTGCTTAAGCATACAAAATTTGTATACTCAGAATTTTGAAATTTTTTTTCAGTCAGGGGTTATCAACCTTTGAATTTTTATTTAATTTTTCCATATATCTCGAAAACCATAAAATCTAGAACCCTAAAAATGTGTATGTATATAGAAAAATAGAATATCTAAAATATAATTTGAAAAATATTTTTTTTATGACAAATTTACGAGTTTCAGTGCCTATATTTCAGAATTTTATAAAAATATCGAAAAACGCCGAAACGCTACAACTAGATAATTTATTTTTCTATAAAAAATACTTACATCATAGCAGTACATCTCAAACTTTTCTTAACAATTTTTGTAAAAATTTAATTTATTGACGACATCGTTTCATACAATAAACATACATACACCGCTAGCTGGTCCGGTGCAGCGTGTATGAGTATATACGTAGGTAGGTACCTACCCAACCCAACCTACTTTCTCCAATACACGTGTCGAAACTATTGCGTCATCTATAATATTAATATAGTTTTGAACTAGCCGACCCGTCAAACTTCGTCCCATCTTGGAATATAAATAATATGTTCGAGATTTTATGTATAAATTTAAGTTGATTTCAGTTTAAAGTTATTTAACACAGACGACGACGTGGTCCTTATATTATTGAATTTGAATTAGTATAATGATACATTCATTAATACCTTTTTAACTACCTACTGTAACCGATGCATCTGTTATAAAACATATCATTATATTATTTTCTATCAGCATTCCGTGAATCGTACCTATCATTTATCAAACAACTGATTCCTGTTAAACGCCTGATTTAATTTCAAAATTAGAAAAAATGTATAATGGAAGTTTTATTTTTATTCCGTGCAACTTTTTTCTTTCATAAGACCCTTCAGACAAAAGCAAACACGACAAAAAAATGGGCGATATAAGTTCAGCTGTTCTCATAGGGTAAGAAACACGTAGAATACCGATTCTGACTAGCGCCAACCGGCGCAAAGAATGTTACTATGCATTTGAATGGGGAAACCCACAGAAAAAGCAGGAACCCGCTTTCCGACATGCCCATTTAAATGCATGGAAACCATAGACAACAATCTTTGAGCTGGTCGGCGCGGATCGTAATCGGCTTTCAACGTGTTCTTACCCATACGATGACCGCGCAAATTAGCGTTCCATTTTTATATAAGAGATAATACACTTTCCGTGAATTCAGACAAACACTTTA
The DNA here is from genome assembly GCA_963576905.1 of Mystacides longicornis. Classification (NCBI taxonomy): domain Eukaryota; kingdom Metazoa; phylum Arthropoda; class Insecta; order Trichoptera; family Leptoceridae; genus Mystacides; species Mystacides longicornis. Next base: position 10,876,869 of record OY756425.1, on the reverse strand, counting down.
CGTACCTACCTACTTCAATATATTTTTCGTACCATGCATCCTGTACAGCGATTCTGAATTGTTTTTTTTTACGATCGACATTAAAATCATTATGTAGGTACCTACCTATTTTAGTAATTTATTATCTCTACTAAAATAATTTACGGTAAGTTCACGAAAAGAATCTGGATTGTATTGCAATTCTTTATGTCTTGATCTGTCAAAATATTTGAAGCCATTTCATAAAAACACTAGCAAAAAAAAAAGCTATGTGAGTAATCTTGCTTTGAATTTATTGCGTAAACCATGAATAGCAAGTTGATATAATATTATGTTGAAAAAAGGTTAATAGTATTATGAAGTCAATAGGTAAATTATTTTATATCAAATGTAGTAAAAGTGCAAAATATTAAATTTTAAAATTATCTACAAAATCCTCACATCATTTTAGGATAGATCGTAAATAATTGTTTTGAAAACACTGGCAAGTCAATGACCATATCATTTCGTCACTGTATAGTGCGAAAAAATTAACTGTCCACTGGAACGTATAAAAAATAGAGACGAAAGGGATAGCAGTTAGCCGGATATTATGACCTCCTCACACACCATTTCCAGATCCCTCAGCTCTGCTTCGAAGGAGCAGAACACGAGGAAGACCCTCTCGGTATGAGAAGATCTTCTTTGTCTTCGGAACCCTTGCGGGAGGAAGAAAAGCGCTCCCCTTAAAATATCGGTGTTTTTATTTTCAAAAATTTATAAAATTCGTAGAATGCTAAAGAATTCCTTACTAGAGCCTGGCCAGTGCGTAAATTACCATGGGTACAACGCATGAATTACGCTTACGTAGGCGGTATATACCAATTGGACTGACTCCGTTGCCGGAACGTTATTGTTCCAAAAATCGCGGAAACTATCTGCATCTTCAGCCAGGATGATATATGACGAAACGTTGTTTTATTAAACTTCCCTTACTTACGAAGACCTGCAACGCTGCTGTTTTCCTCTATATAGTCTAATAGTCTATATAACGAAATATTATATAGAATTACTCTCCATAATTTACCTTATGCTTGACAGAGCTGGGCGGTACTCGAGTACAAGTACTCGTAGATTGTACTCTGAGTACTTTTGGTGTACTCAGTACTCAGTCCACGAGTACATTTCTAAATCCTGTACTTGTACTTGTACTCGGTACGTTTTTGAGCCTAAAATGTACTCGAGTACTTCGAATGTACTCGAGTACTTTAGAATGTACTCGAGTACATTCAAAGTACTCGAGTACATCAAAGGTACTCGAGTACATTAAAGTTACTCGAGTACATTTCAAGTTCTCGAGTACATCTTTGGATTTATTGGAATACGTTAAACCAACTATGATACGTAATTTGAATTTATATTGCAAGTAGAGACTTGTTACGTGTCGTGGTTATTAGTAGTGGTAAAGTGTGAATGTATGGTTCTCGTTTTTAATTCGAGAGTGTTGGTGACGAAATTGTTGTTTTTAAAACCCGTGTATTATGATTGAATTGATTATTTCAAAAACTAAATAAGTTTTTGAAAAAAAAGACGGAATCGTCATTTTATAGAGTATAGTCTGAAATCCTGCTCTGCTATTGCTCCTTTACGTAAAAACTGAAGTAGGTATATTATTTATATGAAAAAATTGTGATTTATGATGGGCTCTAATCTGTTGAATAGAATAGAATAGAATAGTAAAAATATATATATAAAAAAAATAAAATAAAAAATTCAGAACTTCGATACTGCTAAATCCCATAAATTTGTAGTATTTAGACACAACAAAAAGAAGACGTTGAGAATGAGATGTTCAAGCAACTTGTAGCAGACGGTCTTGCGGAAATTTTTCAGGCTTTTACAAGACCAGCACTTTAGATGTTTTAAATTCTTTCGGCAGGTGGCCCGCGGCAAGGATATTCGCAGTGTATTCTTATTAGTCATTATTATGTTAATAATTGTCCTCGGTAGCCTAGTTGTACTGGCGTGGACTTCAGATCCGAAGTCATCCGGGTCAGAGTTTTCGTAAGTGTTTTTTCACTTGAAATACATATCTACCTGGGGTTGGCCTGTCTCAAATTGGACGGTACCGGTTGACTGGAAAAAATTACCTCAAGTAATAAGTTCCGCCGGCAATACTGATACCTTTGTATAGAAAAGTGTTATATTATTATTATGTTAATTGTGAGTTTTTTTTTATCCTTGTACTAATGTGCACTACAACTCTATATTAAAATATAAATTGTAAAAGGCCGGTTGGCCGTTGAACCAAATAAAAAATAATAATAATAAATAAGGCCCGTATGCGGTGATCAGACGAGGCGAATATCGCCAGGACACTAAAATATCGCCAGCCAATTGAACCGTGTGAACAGATTGTCGATAAATCTGAAGCGATAAAAATGGTTGAAAGCGATACCGCCTCAAGTTGAACGCCCTTCAACTTTTGTATCTGGTGGAACGATGCACGCATGCGCACTGCGCAGATATGCGCGGCGTCCGTATGTTCTGTTTCTTGACAGTTGAAAGCACTGCTCTAAATTTATTTCTCCTTAGAATCCAATTCCACACCTAATATCTGCGTTGTTTTTATTTTTCCTCAATTAGGAGTCTCCTTATATCGTCTAAAACAATATTATCAACTAACCCCAATTACTGCGTGACTTCTACCTCGACGTCCGCCATTTTTAAAACTATCAGCGTACCTGACAGATTGAATGTATGCCGGTGGACTCGTGTGAACACATCAGACGATCAATGGGCGACCGAGCGATATTTTTTTTATGCAAGCGAAATAGTCTGGCCTTATATCGCCTCGTGTGAACACCGCATAATCCAGGCAACATGCCATCAGACCCAGCAGCCTTTTCGGCTGTTTTAACGTTTAAACGGCTGAAGTCACCTCTGTTTCAGTGAACGGAGCAACCAGGGTAGATCGGTTTGGACAGTCCTTTGTGCTGTGTGGAGCTGTTCCTTCTTAACCTTGGGTTGGAATGTTTTGTCTCCGGGCGCTCTGCCGTTGTCTACTATTTTGTTTGCAACAAGGTTCGCTGAAATCTTTGCTGTGCGGTCCGGTGGTTTAATTTGCCACACTTTACGGAGTAGGGATCATGCCTTACGGATTAACTGTTGTAGAGATTCTTCTCCTCATGGTATAGACTGTTTGGCGGCCTCTGAAACTGATGTTATAAATTTATGGTATTTAGTAGGCAGTGGTAGGTACGAGAGACATCAATGTCTCATCGAAATGGGCGGCGAAGATGTCCCATTTGTCATTTTGGAAGTTCCATCGCGAGACCTTCGAGGACAAGCACAAGTCCTGGGTGTAGCCGTTCCATCTAGCTGATAAAAGGTGCCTCTGTCTTTGGCATCATAAACGAGGTGAAGATTCTCAGTCTCCATATATTCCGTGAGGTCCTCACCATTATTGTCTGTGGTTCTAAATCCCCAGTTGGTTTGATTGCTCCCATTATTAAAGTCTCGCATTATGACAGATGGATGTGGGAGGGCTGAAGGAATGACTGTGGGTGGCCACTGGAGTCTATCAGGTTTGTAAACGTTGATGACTTTTGTGTCCTATTTTGATGGTGACTGGTGACCAAGGACACATTACCTGATTTAAAACAATGTTTTCCAAATCCAAATCAGGCCGTCGCGTACGTTGGTGGCCACACCGTGGACAGCGCCAGCTAGGTTGAAACCGGGAACCGTAGGTACCTCTGGTGGTGAGTTGGTTTAAGTTTGCTGTGTGGGTTTCCTGTAGAAGTATAACATCAATACATAGATCTTTTGTCAGTTTTGTCAGATATTCGGTCTTAGAATTACATACTTATTTCATCTATCTTCTATTTTTTCCAAGGTCTCTTGTTTTATTGCCCAGAGGAGAGCTGTTTTTGCGATTTGTATCATTTACCATACCATGTTCTATTTTCTTGTTTTTAATTCAATCCTCTTTGGTTTATCTGCTTTCTCTCTTCCTTATTGATAGAATTTTGCCGTTATAACGTTGCCCGGGGGTGCACCACGTGGAGGCGTTATTTTACCCATTTTTTTAATGTAATAATATTATAGTTATACACTTTTTTGTAAAAAAATTATTTCATGCAGTTTGTTGTAATGATCGATTCAATTGCTCGCGATTACATTATGTTTTGAAACATGCGCAAATTTGTTGGAGGTTTATAAAAGATTTGCGTTTAATTAATCACTCATGTACTCGGTATTTTGTACTCGAGTACTTCGATCTGAGTACTTGTACTCCGAGTATATTTGTGTGCAGTACTTGTACTCAGTACTCGAGTATTTTTTTCCTGTATTCGGAACAGCTCTGATGCTTGATAATCAATTTTCTAAGTTGTAGAATTTATTTTGTGATTATAAGGTGTATTTCTTAAGTGATACTTTAATAAACAAATCAATGAGTTATCCAAACATGTCTCTTTTTACTATCCGGTATCCGGCAGGATATTATTTACGCCGCCGGATAGACCGGATATCGGATAGTTGCCGATATCCGTTTCATCTAATAAAAAATATAAACAGTGGACAGTTAATTTTCTTCCTACTCTACATTGTCGAAAATTCGTTTATAGTCGAACGCCAATTACTTATACCATTAGAATACTGAGGTTGACCACCTCACTTCCTTAAACCTCAACCGGTTAGAAAAGACACAATGAGCCTCGGACGACTTCGAGCGCAATGGAGAGTTCTTTATGCCTAACCTATTCTCCTGAGTGGGTCCAAGGCCTCCCGTATTATGGGGTGGTTTGGGGGGAACCGCCACGGGCTTGATTTGTGTGCGGCTGGCTTTTAGGCAATCGGGCTAGGGTTTGGCTTTGTGCGGATCGGGTTTGCTGCGGTTTAGTTTCCTCCGGGCTGGCTTGCGGTGAGCGGGGGGGGCTTAAAAGGGAGAATATTACGTTATTATAAAAATGGAGACCTACTTTACGTGGTCATCGCATCACCCCTGGAGGCCAAGTCGAAATATTAACGACAGCTCCAACGTTAACAATTTGTTGTTATTTCCATAGAGATAACGTAAAAACTGTTGTTCAACGTGCGTTAAACAATGCTGTTCCAAATTCCGAGTCAAAAAAATAATTCTGTCAGTTATTCAAAATTAACGTTAAACGTTACCTCAAAATCTTTGGAAGTATTACGACGCTGCTATTATATTGAAGACGAAACGCATTTTTTTTTGTTTGGAAACCATTTTCAATTTGGTAAACGTTAACGTTCGGAACGTTAACAGTTTTCACGTTTAACGTTATTTATTTCGACCTGAACGGCTGGACCGATATCGTTTATTCTTTTTATGTCGTGTTTGCTCAGGATAAGATATTTATGAACTAAATTTCGAACCTACGACCAGACAAACAACAATAAATCAACGTGAAAGATATAAATTGAAATGTTAAAAAAACGTCTGTAGCTTGAAAAATGCCCAAAGCAGATAGAAATAAGTGTTTTAAAGATCACTAATTTCATTGCTTTTCGAGACCTGAATATTTTTTTATTCATATCCAGCAATATAAAAATTGATTTCAAATAACGTCATTTGATGGAATAAAAGTTATTCGAGTTATTTTTTGGGATTCTCATAGAACAATGTCAGTCAAGTTAGCGAAATTTTTAAGTTCGCGGGCTGATTCTATTTGTATAAGAAGCACATATTTTTTAAATACAGATTAATAACGACAAATATAAATAAAAATATAGTAATTTAATGGAAATTTTAGAATATATATTTAAAAAAAGAAATGTTGATGATGTTTCTTATTATTATTAATTTTGATGCGAATATAATTAATTCTGCATTGTTTAGGAAGAGAAAGCAAAAACAGTAACACGTGAGCGAAGCCACGGGTAACTAGCTAGTTTATTTATAAAATACAATATAACAGTTTTCACAGATATTTCATACGTTACCTCGAACACCGTCGTCTTTTCTCTGAACAGTTTATTTTACTTCTTTTCTCATATTTCTTTCTTCTTTTGATTGCTAGTGTGTTACTTGAAACTTTGTTTACGGATTAAACTACCTCGACGACGGCTTGATCGCAAATTTTCTACCACTGAACTCTTTTTTTCCACTGATCAGAGTTTTTAAATAAAGCAGTTTAACATACCACTTACCTAGATATAAACCTAGTATAAGTTATAATGATGTTTAGAGTAAACTGATAATATTGCAGTTTAATAATGGACAAAGATTAAAATAAAATTAAAGAAAAAGAAAATTAGATAGAAACAAACAAGTTGACAAGATTGTCTAACCATCCGTTCGGCAATAAAGGCAAATAAAATGCTACCCGCACTAAGAAAAATAATTTCAACATTTTTGTTGTGGTTGGAACTGTTTTGTAAAAAGCTTTGGTGGCATGTCTTGTGAACGACAACATCAGATCCTAAAATTAGATTACACCACTTGTTGTGAGAAGAATTGCTGGGATGTTATTTTAGCGTTTTGTGTAGTGATAATAGGATATCATCCATCAATCTCAGATCTCGACTGACAACGAATTTTCAATATAACCTCTCCTCACTAGATATAGCCTCGACGCTCATAATGTTTTTCCCATCGCGATTGATAAGTGAATTCTCTTTACATTCTATCATCTATCTTTATCAATTTCGTGTATGCGGTACTCTTACGTACATATTATGTAGGGGAACCCGGGGCAGTACGGGCCCCTTAAGCTTTATGACATAATAAATACAAGATTTAAGGAAATCAAAAGACTTTTCGCATAATTATTGAGAAATATATTTAATAATCTTTAATTTAAAGACATAATATGATCTAAGACTACCATATATTTTATCCAATAATGTTTAAAAAAAAAAATGGAAATTTGCTCATAACGATGGGCACACTCAGGTGCATTATGAGCATGACGTAAATACATTTAAATCTTGACACAAAATGAGCAAATAAGGAAGGGTTCGTCATCATTGTGATCTTCCCTGCACATGAACAGTGAGTTGGCCCATCTACTGCACGCACGACAAGACACCCATCATTCCCTCGATTGTGAGTAGAAGTTTCCACAATAGATGCCTCTCCTCTTCTGAATCACTTTCTTTACAATTCTCATAGGTATCTTTTCTTTTTCTTTAAGGTCTTCTTCCCTGTTTTTAAATGAGGTTGAGGTTTGCGCTCTAGTGTTTTGATCATAATTATAAGCAATTTCATTCTTCTTAGCCGACTGAAAGGCTAATTCTCTCGCTTCCTTAGCAGACAGACCAAACAATCTTGACTCATATTATGTTGCAAGTTCTTCTTCTTGAGTTCGTGTAAAAACTGGTTTAAAAAACTCTAAGCGCTTAGGCTCTTTTACTTGCTAACTCGATTATTCTTTCAATTTTCTTTTCAATGTCGAGCGTGGTACATCATATGTTTTGGAAGCTTGTTTGCAGGATAGTTTCTTACTAATAATATCTTGGACATCTAGTTTCATATTTTTTGTCCCATTCGCCACGGTTCGTGCTTCTTTTTTAATTTCTAAAGATATTAAATCCTGCAAATATATACAAATTTATTTTCAATAAAACGTAGATTCTATTACGGGGCAATGTGGGCACCCTGCTCATATTGCCTCGCCCATAATGCCCCATTGTTGTGATTAAAAACAAAACAAAAATATGCTATTAAAGAACTTTTTTTATTAATGCTTCATTATTCAAATAAAATGTTTAATTATGAAACTATGTATAAATTCAATGCAAGTTTAAGAATGTTTAATACTTAAAGGAAATAAATATTATACAAAATATTGATATATTACATCAAAATTCAAAAAATACCAAATTGTTCGCTTATTCCTTACTAAACACGAGCTCGCTGACAACACCACTTGTCTCGCATGCACGATTGCACGAGGTCAACTGAAAACCGAATCACGGGTCGCCCGTGGCATTGGTCTATCACGAAGAAGAGAGAGAGAGAATGTTCAAAATGCCCCGCTGCCCATATTGCCCCGGTTTTCCCTACAGTAAGAAATTATATTACAAAATATCGCGAGTTCATGGTTGTAAAAGCTCTAAAAATCCAGACATTTTGTCTATAATAAAATTACTGAGTTTCACGTGCTTTTTGTGGATTTATATAAGCGCTAATAACTTTTCTGACTTCTTTTATACGGACGATCTAATTTTTCTATGATTCAATTATCTAAGATTCAATAAGCATCAGAAGATTATTTTTACTTTTGATTCAATAGCAGTCAGTCATGCTTAGCAAAATTTTAATTCTAGACTGCTAAATTGAGTTTTGGACGCTAGTGGCCATTAATGCTGTATTCAGGCATATTCATATTCTTCTTCTTCAGGGAGATCAGGGAGTCTCCGTTAGTTACTCACTAAATGGCACGGGTCGAATTACACCTTGGATTGGATTGTATCGCCTTTCCAGCCTGGGCCAACGTAACAATCTCAACCGCTTAAAGGTGAGAGTCGAGTTGAAATTTAGTTGCATAGAGGTATTAAATGCTCTTATATTGCGCTGAACATTTTCTTGCACCCCGTACATTATCGTGTTAATAATATTATTCTCCTGTTTTATGCAAACTCTACATCAAATCAAATTAAGTCCTATTGTGAAGCATTGACGTCTAAAATCATTATGAATTTTCCTCTCATAGACTTTGGCATTATTTTTAATTAAGTTACTCCTACACGGCGAGTAAAGTAAGAAGATTGCCAAAACAAAATATAAATATAGGCATTAAGACCTTCCCGCGATGTCGCTTCACCTATATCTACATAATAATTCAGAAATGTTTTTTTATTTGCCTTTGACAATACTTTCCGTTATGTCGGAGCATCACGCTCAAAATACAAATGCTACGTCAGATATGAATCTGCGCAGAGCGGTGAAATTTGCTCGAGAACGTTCTAAGATACAATTGGCAACGTTAACTTTAATATATTAAGCGCTATTTAAAAAACTTTATTTTTTTAGGATCTTCATACAAATTTTTCAAAAAAGACAGTAAGCCATCGTTTGGAAACAAAATTACTCATGTAAACGTTGAATGGAATCTTGGTATTACGGTATGAAAATGTAATAAAATAATTGGAGATTGATTCGTTATACATATAAATGTTATTCAAATCTTATTATTCTCAATAAATAAAGATTTAATGCAAAATTTTGGAAATATAATTCCTCCATTTTGTAATTTGACACATTTAAAAAAATTTATGGCCGCAGTTTGTGTAAATCTGTCGTGGCCATTAGATGAGTAAGTACCTGATAAAATCATATTAAATGTTGGTAAATAATAAAGATACATGAAATTAAATTCATAATACATTTAAATATATTAATCGTAAAAATGATTTTTGAAAATTGAAATGAGTATAAAAATTCTTTAGTAGATTTGGTCGATAAAACAGAACTCTGAAAGAAAGCGAATCTGACAGGAACTAATGACGTTCCTGTTTATCAAAATCATAATGGATTTGTCAGGTATGTGTGCATGTTTATTATAGTAAAAAATATATTTGTTTTATCCACATCATAATAAATAAGAAATACTGTATAATATCCATATCTCAATTAATCACATAAAACAGATTGTTGTGGACAGAATCATCGAATATCACTTTATTTGAAGATCACTTTATTTGCTATTATAATAACAAAATTATCTAAATTCTTAATTAATAGGTATGAAGATAAATTAAAAACAATGTTAAATATATATTAATATTTTATTGCGTTAATATAACAATCTTCACATATGTTTCATGGATTATTGCTGTAGTAGTTTCTTCCGTCAACAACATATTCTCTTTACACATCTCAAACATGATCATGTAGAATAAAGAATCCTTGAAAGACCAAAACTGCAATCGTTGGATGTAGTCTGTGAAGATTGACAGGTTTTGACGCAAAAAAACCCAAAGGTATCTCAGTCACAGCACAATTTGATGACAGATAAAAGTAACCAAGGTTTGTGACACTGAAAATGAATAAATTAATCATCAGTCAATAAATATTTGCGTTTATTTTTCTTTACTAACCCCCTTTGCACTAATGGTTGAATTTAAAATCAAATCTTTTAGTTTAGCATACATCATATTGCTTATATATTTTGAAAAAGAGTATGAAAGTCTTAGATCATTTGTTTTCAATTTGGTTACCATTTAAAAGTGATTCATGCATTCTTAAACTAAAAAATAATAAAATCATAGCGATGGAAAGAATGTTACAGAAAATGTCAATATTTTTTTATGTTTCTGAGCCAATACTTAAAAATTACAAAGAAGGGATTATAATCTTAATAAACAACATTTGGTACCTACCGAAAAATCTATTAGAGCAGCAAACTCATATTTATGTATTTATATTTTCAAAATTGGAAGCATTATATCACTCTCTTATGTTTTTTGACATATCAATATTTATCAACAATGAGTGACAAGTGACATTGACTATGAATTCTATTGATCTATGTATAAGTAAATCTATGATTACCTAATTAAAATAAAGCAGCGTATTTTTCACAAATCATTCTTCCAGGATGGGTTTTCTAAGAATAATAAAATAATAATATTACTTAACCAATTTATATATTATATTTTGTGTGTAAATGACATCTACTTCATATTATATTTTTATGAAGGTTTGTTTTACAGACACTATCAAAAGAAAATATGTATAGCGGAATAAAATGTCGTCTATAATTAATTAGTAATTTTGCTACGTCATAATTAATTATTAAATAAAAAAGGTTTTAATTATTTATATGAATAAAAAACATATTTTCAATATAATCAATTTTATAATGAATTATTTCTGAACTGTATGCACTATCTTCATCTATGGTACTTCCGCACGAGCTGTCAAATTTTTTACGCGTGAAATTGTGAGCATAGATAATATAATATATACTATTGTGAGGCAATTGTGAGAGTCTGAGAGTGGTTTGTCGAAAATAGACATCAAAACTGATTCATTCCTTGGAAAAATATTTAAATCAGTAGAGTTTGATGGATGGACTGAGATTTAAATTGATTAATATTGGATTTCAGGTATGTAACCTATAGCTTAAAAAAACATATAATTTATAACCTAAAAATAATTATCATACAGATACAAACATCACCTTCACTTACTTCTTAAGTTTCACATTTTAAACCTGTGGAACATTATTCCAAATTCCTTCCAATGTTTTATTGTAAATTATAAAAAGAAATAGACATTAAATGCAGCAAATTTAAAACATTTGTCAACACACATTATTTTTTTGTTGCAGATAAGTGTCTAGCCAAGGAGCCAGTCATTTCATTGCAACAAATCACAGAGACCGCAGAGCAATATCTGATAATATTTTGACTAAGGGATGAATTATGAATATAAACTTGCTTGAACACAAATCAATTCTTAGTAAGTATTGAATCTTCTCAATAATAACTTATCAATATCAACTTTTGTTTAAAATAATTATAGATTTATTTTAGAATTTTATATTCAGTACATTTAATTTTACTTCTCACTCCTAAAATATGTTCTTTTTATTAAACTCATGTTATATCCATTACTTTATTTAAAAAGTGTAATCTCTTATTTGTTTTAAAATTATGCGTAAGATAATTTTGAGATACCTGTCTAACCTTAGAAAGTCCCATCCTAATATTGGTTTTATTATTATAGATAAAGACTACGCTGGGCCAGACATGAGCAGATAATGCCATCATTGCGAGCACCAAAGAGAATTATGGGTGAACATCCGGCCGAATTGGAAGACCTAGGCTGCAATGAGAGAATATGGTCAGGAGGGATGCCGAGCAACTTTTTGACCCACGAAATCAGGACAGATGTAGAGACAAGGTTGACTCTGCGTCCAGTATTGGAAGCCAAGGCTAAATTAGGCTGTAGCGCCATCGGAAGAAGAAATATTTATAGATATTATGTTAAAATAACCAACACCAGGCCGATTAAAACGTCATTTACTTATAAATTTTTCACAATTTTTAATATTATTCTTATGAATATGAAGATTACCTATGTATATTTAATTTGCAGATTATGTATATTAAGTAAATACTAAAAAGAGCATTCATAGATTTGTTAAAAGAACCTAGCAACATCATTAACTTACAAGTGATTGCATTGGAGGACAATTATTGTTAACTAAATTCCAAACTATTAATTTTTTTTTAATTTAGATATATTATTATTTTAATTTCAGAATTATTATTATTGTAAACCTGTTTTTTTTTTTGTTGAAATTTAGTTGAAGTTTCTATAATCAGACCTCTTTTCCTGTAACATCGAAAAAATTCATATTATTACAGACTGATATATTCAACATTACACCGTTATTTATGGTCAATTTTAAAATGCCATTTTTTTTAACATTTGACCAGTACTAACTGGATTATGACTTTCTTCTCTTGCTATTTCGAATGGCTTTGTGTGATGACTTCACGTTAACAACGTTCCTTATTTAGGTGGTCAAATTGAAATCCTTGAGTAATCGACAAATTCAACAATCTGCCAAGATGCTAACCACCGGGCCAACGGCCCGTTGCATTTATGCCTTCCATAATTCGTCTATGGAGCTGAGATTCCTAGGATTATATCTTATAATGAATGCAATGCCAAAACGTCTACAGAATTTTAAAATGTGTCAAAATTTTCTAGATATTTTCTCACAACAATAACATTTACATGTTTTGTATATCTCTTATTAATTTTCAACTCTTGGTATGACTTATATTAAGCACCTATGAGAGATGTGAGTTCTAATTCTCTAGAAGTACCTAAATATTTATACTCAAAATTATCATTTATTAAAAAGTTTTACCCTGTTAAATGAAGTTTATCAACTGCAAAATACCTTAGTTATTTATTATAAAAGTGTGTTTCTTTACCAATTATTGTATTGATTGTTTTATTAATGTAAGTAAAATTAATTTTTGAAATCCAAACTCCCTTTACGCCCCACTTAGGGGCATAGGGATTTAATAAATTGGTGGTATAATTGCCATAGCAACTTGAAATTTTTATTATTACCCTATTCCTGTGTTATATTTTTAATAAGCAATCTACACTGATTTTTCTATTCACACGAAGGCTGGATGTGAGGTGCAGGTTCGAATCCTTGGCCACAAAATTCTTTACTATGTTCAAAATAATTAACACCCACTTCTGGTAAGAAATTTCTGGTTCCAATTCCCAGATGGGTCAGAATATTTATAGGAATTTTTTATGCAATATTTTCTTGCTGGCTATACTGACAATTTTTCATACAAAAGATTTTCAGGTACAAAATCACTGGCTCGGGTAGAGGTCTTAACACTTAAAATAATTATGTACCTACCTGTTAAATTTGATATTAAGAATAAATAAAGCTTTGTAGGTACATAATTATATTTTTGCAGAAGAACAACTAAAGCATTTACAGAAATCAAGTGTTCTATCTAAATGTACTTGAAGGGGAAGGTATAGAAAATAGATAAAAATGCTATGTTTATGACTCACCTTTGCTGCCTCCACAGCAATTCTACAAATTTATCATACTATCTAATTATATCTACCTATTTACCAATTCAAATCCTCAGACTTACAGGTAATACAAACTCGATCAGTCAATCAATTCTCCATTTTTTGACCCCACTTAGGGACATACTTTATAGGTACCATATTTTATTAATCCATAAATCAGGTTCTGTAATTCACATTTTTCTCAACAAACTTCATCAACAATTTTATGGACGGGTAAAAAGGCTAGTAATTAAATAACCGAATAAATTCCCTACCGCTCCACGTATTTTCATTAGTGTTAAATTCTGGGGTATCAAGTTAAAATGGGCGAGAGTCAAATTTTACTCGTTTGCTATTTACACTTTTATGATTAAATGTTGTAAACAAGAAGTTGCCAAATCCGTTTACGGAATTTTAAGTTTTAAAATCTATTAAAATTATAAATATAAAAGCAAAAATATTATTGCATTACATTTGGAAATTCAACAGAATTTAGTGTAGATAACTCAATAAAGAAATTTTTTAACTGATGCCCCTTTTACCTTCATACCCTGGAACTCGCCCCCGCTCATAGAACTAACTATACAAATAAAAAACTTTGAATATCATGTTCAAAATTCATGCCGTACGTAATAATTAACACATTTCAAAAAACAAGAATAGGGTTGCTTTTTCAATAGACCAAAAACTAATTTCATCACAATATTTTAAAGAAACTATTTTATAAAGGTACCATTTTGCTATTATATTAAATTCTTAGGTTTTATTACTTACTCTTTTGTAATACATATTTTGAACATTTGGTTTATTTAAAAAAATGTGAAGTCAAGAGACTGAACAATCAAACACCAAAAGTGAAGGCAAGTATTATAAATATTACGTACAATGGTGAAAAATATTATCAATGTTATGGTATACACCTATTAATGAAAGTACAATAAGCCAAATCATCAAAATGAATTTTCACTACATACGTTAATATACAAAGCGTACCTACATCAAATTTAGATTATACTCTGTAATCAGGTGTAACTGTGAAATTTTATGAATGATTTATCAGAATACTGATTGAATCATACAATTATATTATTTTTAATAAACTGGTAACAAAGTAATAATCTTACGGTCAGAAGTATTCAGTCGCTTGTTATTATTATATTGGACTAATAAAAATACCACCTACTGCCACCGCTACACTCCCGTTCTCTCCGGGGTAACCTTCTACGCTGCTAATTTGACGTAATAATTTGAAGTCGGTTATGCGAAGGCTATTACGGGGCAATTTAAAAGCGGCATTTCGGTTGAAACAGAAAGAGACGACGGAGAAAAGCGGGACAGAGAGGGAGAAACCATAATACGTTATTGCCTTTATTTATAGCTTTCTTTATTATGCCTTATAATTCAGGTTAAGGCGGGTCCGCCTGCCCATACACCAGGCAGGTGTCGCTGCGTACTTCTTGTAGCTGTCACATATTATGTTTGCCCTCTCAATACTGATAATTATTATCTATCAATTTGTTTGTGTTCTGTTGAACTCTGGTAAACATATCGATCAGCCGCTGGGTATCGTTGATGGGCTCTGTTCACTATTGGTATTATTACTACCACCACAATGTTTTCTCCACTATAACATGGGTCTATTCATAAACTACTACTGTTGTATAGATGTCTCTTTGTTTACGAGCTGTTATAGGTCTATTAATATTTTATCTTGCCATCGAATATTGTGTTTGTACTGCTTGGCATCATATTTTATCAGTTGTATTAAACAAACCAATTAGAACATAAAATGCAATGCTTAAGATGAAATTTTGATCAACCATTGCAAGGCATTAGAAGTGGCATTGTGCATTTCATTACATGTGCCAGGTAACGCTCTCAGGGGGCAAGTCTCCACAATATGTTGGATGCTCTGTACAGGTTCTCAACAGTCACAGGCAGGGGATTCATGCATCTGACCACATCGGACGTGTCCCGTGCGGATCCGATTTAACGCCCATTGACGTCTGGGGACACTGAATCTAGGCATTGTTAACTTTCAATAGAGCAATAAATGGGCACTTTTTAGAATGTCAATGTCATTCTCTGTGTTTAGAAAACTCGCCACTACTCTGCACAGACCTCTTTTTATTTATGTCTTCAATCGCTTTTCCTATCATGTCTTAAGCTTTTCATCATCATTAAAGTTTTCTTAAATGCCATGTCAATCGTTTTGCAACATGCTTGAACAACTTTTATCTGCATAAGATGGCAGAGAAACGTACAGCGAAAGAACAAAATAAGATCAAATGCAGATCCTAAATTAGACAGAAAAAACTAAACCTGAAAAAATCTGAAATATGTGGATAGTTTCATAACAAGCTAAACATAAGGTACATAATTTAAAATAAAAATATACTCGAAACTTTTTAACCCTATGAAACCCAACTAACCGTGATTGATGAGTACCAACTATGATAGTACAGCCTAGTAGATATCTTACTCTATGTAGACGAATGTTCCCTAGTAGTTAAGCGTATGAATACTAATAATATTATCATGTAGTCCAACACAATGACTGGCTAACGCTATGACGTTACACAAACATCTATGTAGTGGTGCGTTATTTCTGTTTTTTGAAGCGGGCGTATACATCGCACTCTCGTCTTGCTTTCTCCTCAGTCCTGGACGAAGAACTCAGCAGGGGGCAGTCAAAATTGGGTCAAAGTTTGAGTCGTATACAGATAGTAGACCGACCTCGGTAGCCTGCCTAGCGGTACATTTATTTATTCAGCGTATGCCTCAGGGTCATGTTTCCTGCATGTCAGATGCTTGTCTCAATGTAATCGCGTCGTCGGTCAAAGCGAGGTAGTGGTTTAAACTTGGACTTAAGATCAAGTGGTCCCGGGTTCGATTCTCAGTCGGGTCATAGTTTTCCCTAGCCTGTCGGTTGTCTGGAAAAAAAATACTTCGGGGAATAAGCCGCCTTTTCTCACACCTTTTTATAAAGAAGCGTAAATTTATTTATTTATTAGATCTAGGCCAAGGCTCAGTCTAAAATTATTATATTGAGCAGGACTCCTTCCTTTTCAATAGGTGAGGTGGTTAGAAGAAAAGACTAAATTCACTAAAGAAATCATGTTTATTTATAGAGCAGATGGAAAAACGGGCGACGCAGTCACACGGTGACGGGTGATGCCTAATAATATTGTACTAGCACAGGCTGCCGATGTTATGAAACTCCAACTTCTACATACATTATTATTAAATCTAATTATGACTTAATATTTATTGTGCCTAATTAGAAGTTTTCCCTTGAATTACTATGGGGTGAGTTCGCCGTGTACCCGACTGATATCACCGCCTATACATAAATATTATTATTTTGTTGTTTTCTCAAGGCTCTACGTATTTATTTTGATAACGTCAACGTCGCTGTATTAATGAGAAAACTTTCTTACCTAATATAAGTGAGTTTGTTTTTTTTTTGCGAATAAATTTTCATGCTCTGTTTTATCTTCTTGTTGTATTAGGTGTTTTGTTGTTCGGTTTCTTGATATCATTTTGATTCATGCTAATCGATTTTTATGATTTAACCTCAGTGTGGAGTATTTTTTAGTATTTATTATCACTCAAGGTGAACACAAATACAGTCATTACAGTACTTTCATAATGGGCTGTTCAAAGGATGTGTCTTGATTGGTTGGCATCTAGGATAGGACCCACGCCTCCAGTACAAAACACTACGAAAGTCGGCGAACCGCCGGGTTTACGTCGGTAAAAGAAGAATTGGGGTTGCATTACATTACATTTAGTTGAAAATCGCCAATAACAGTTTGAAACCAGTAGAAGAAGTGGGATAAAAAGAATGGCCAAACGACAACTGTTGGCCAATTAATCATAAAGCCTTCCAGGACCATTTTTGGAAACCTATCCCCTGGCATAGGTTCTTACATCTTCTTTCCAAAATATTCCATTTGGCTGCTTTGTTCGACAATTTTTTTTGCCTCCAAAATTTTTTCAACATCACCATTCATCTATCTGTGATATTTCAGGAAGCATATTTGAAAAATTCACATACCAAAATCCGTCTTATTAGTATTTTTTTTCTAGATTACCGGCGACCTATTCTATAGGGAACGTATTGCGCCGTGATTTATTACGGGTAGTGTATCTATTATTCAAACTGAATACCGTTATTTATGTATTCTTTAAAATGTTGAATAGATTATCCATTATTTCGGAAATATTGCTGCTTTCGATATTTACAATTTCTAATAATTTCAATACTAATTTTATAATGATAAAATTTTAGTACTAGATTCACAAAAGCGCTCGACATTATCAAATTATTTATCTTGAAAGTGCAACTGCGCTCGTTAAATCTCTAAAAATAAACTCTCACTAAGTGAATACCAAAGGTACGGTAGGCCCCTCCAAACAATTAAAAGGCTCTACGAAGCTGACCTTCAGGCCGTTGGTGTTGACTGGGGTGCGGCTGCTGGAATCGCAGAGGACAGGACCGCATGGCGAGGACTTGTGGAGTCCATATGCTCCGACTAGGGAGCGTACATGGATGATGAAGAAGAAGAAGTGAATACACAAATAGTTTAATTGTTATAACTTTACTACTTACTGTCCAATGAGCCTAGTATTCTTGCAATCTTTCAGAATATAAATGAATTGTTGCTAAATATCTCGTATTTTTCAAAGTACTGAACTTAGTCAATTTGTCAGAAAAACAATAGAGAAATTTACAGTTTTTTTTTTTTTTTACAAAAATGTATAGAAATAGAAATAGCAATCCTTCAAGAAATAAAAACAAAATCCGAAGTTATGAATACTTTTCTGTTTACTTTTACTATTGCGTAGAAAAATTTGGATTTTGGCCTAGATCTCTCTCTCGAGAGAGTGGACTCCTACCATATAAAAAGAAAAGAAAAAATACGTAACATTTCATGAAAACTTCGACATTTCTTCTTTTTTTTCTTTTTTTATGCATTTCCACTCACAAATGAGTGATTTATACCTACATTTCTTCTTATGTAATAATAATATTATAAAGAGGAAAGATTTTATTGTTTGTTTGCATTGAATAGGCTCTGAAACTATTATACCAATTTGATAAAATCTTTCACTTTTGGGAAGCTACACTATCCCCAGTTAACATAGGCTATATTATATTTAAAAAAAATCAAGGATCCTTGCAATAACTCCAATAAAGTTACCCAAGGTGTAAAAAGATTACCTAAAATATTCGTTACATTGCGTACGCTGCTAAAACTATTAATGATAGCATAAAATAATGTACTACGACTTTTCAGAACACATCATTATTTGCATAAAATGTCGCGACAGCATATGTCCAACTATTATATTTATGCGACAATTTGTGTTCTTTTATTAAAAAAATAAATAAATTGAAAAATTTTAATGCCATCAATTTATCACCAAACCATCTATATGGCAAGTCGGATAATTTAGTAAGTACGAGAGAAACAAACATACAAAACGATTATTCATTATTTATTCTCGTAAATAATGATCGTAGATTCCCTGGTAGTTGTAGTATCACGAGATTCCATCTTCCATAAGACCTAAGCGTAATGATCCAATTAGGGTGATATTTACAGAGTCAAGATTGAACTACCCACCCCTCGACACAACCCACCCGAAATCCCAATTTAACTGAAATAAGGAATTATTATTTCTCCGATTTGTCTTTTTTTTTATTATTCTTTTAATTTCATGTTAATATAATATTTTAATCCAATTTTGTTAGGAAAGAACTTCGAAATAAATTTTCCCATTTCAAGCTCAATGATACTTAATTAAAATTAATTAATTTCATAACATTATAAACGAAAAAAGCAGTATTAGATGTTTTTATAAGATTAGAGTCATAGAGAATGAACTCAAACTCTTGACTTTGTTTCTCTTCCTCTAATTTGTAATTTTCTCTACCTCAAAAAGAAAAAGGTCACATTATTTCAAAAAGATTATTTGAACCAAACACTGACATCTTTTTGATTAAGGTTTTGTGAACATTCTAGATGTGAGGCTAGCCTTTTATGAGCTCAACTGCCAGCTGTACCGCCACCTGTGATGGTCTGCCCGGGAGTTTTCTTTCCATGGGGTTGGCTGTCCAAAACTTCTTCTGAGGAAGTCTAGATGAGTCTATTCTTCTCACATGTGTGTACCAGAACTTTCTTCGTTGCATTCCCCATATTACAATAGGTACCCAGTACCCACTCTATATCTAACTCTATCTTTGAGAGTTTTCATTTCTGGGAGTATTTTTGGTCCTATCATTAGCCCTGTACTCGATCTTGGACGACCATATATGTCATTAGTTCTAAAAAGACGTTAGGTACGGTGAAAAAGTTTGATTTCTACACTAAAAGGGCTAACACATTCGAATATACTAAACCTTCTTCTTTTCTTTTGAGATATTTGGCGATCTGTTTTTCCTCAACTCCGGTGACGTGCCTACCGGGTCTTTAACATATGGAAGTTCTTTGGCAAAGTCTTCGAAAACATCTTGCAAGAGGATAAGGATTTCAAAGTTCATTTAACCTAAATAGCCTTTCGACACATTCCTTAAATTAATTCCCATCAATTGCTTGGGTGTAATTAACAATCCCGTCATCTTAAGCAGCCTCTGACTAACTGTTCTCTCTCTAGTTTATCGCCCATATAAATCCAGATCCACTTAAGAGATCCGCCCGTTGGCCTGGTCCAGTTCTCCGAGTGGGCGGGTTGCCAACTGCAACTGTTTTGAGATATTACCTACTGCTCGCTACCCAACATATTACGAGACAACACGAACGATTTGTTCTGGTTTAACAGCGTATCAATATACGTGTCTTTCTTTAAAGCTACTTTGTATTAGGTAAATTTTATAATACGATTGAAAAACGCAACATTTGGAGAAGATGTAATTGAAGATGAAGACTATTATTTTTTTCCTGCGGTCTTTTGTGAATTCTTAAAGATTGCGCTATTTTACAACGTTCTGCACATTTCTTTATCCATGTCCGCTTCCCTGTTGGAGGATATTATCCTCGCCATGCAGCCCTGTCTTTCGTAATCTACTTCGCCTTACTCCAGCCAGCATCGACACTCTCTTTTCAGCCTCATTACAGTATCACACAATCTTCTATTACTACTTTCAGTACGTAAGTTGTGGGTTGTTCTTGTACGTTAGTATCGGTAGTTGAGAGTTATATCCCTGATAATCTCTCTTTCCCCATTTCATTTATGGGCAATGTTCAGGAGCTTTAAAATACGGGATTATGCAACATTTTTTTAAAAAAATCTGTCACCAATTAAAACAGCTAGATTATCTAAGTTTGTTAGTGATAAGCATCTTTCGTAACCTTTTTTGCATTGTTCAACTAGGGAATGTATTTTTGAAATAACTAAAAAAACTTATGCTTCGTGCTTCATGTTTATACTCGTTTAATCTAGGTTTTCAACATCATCCACTTTTGCCATCTTGAAAATGTTTTTGTCGTGAAAGAGGAAGGTGGTCGGCACCGGGGATCGAACATACGGACTTCAGAACGAAATTCCGCGACTGAAATGTTAGACTACCAACCATTTTATCTATAGGTATAAAATGTATGAGAGATACGCACATTAGCTTGCAAGACCCACTGCCGTTTTTTGTTCGAGCATTTTTTTCGATTGTTCGATATAAAATAAAGATTCTTATCTTTACACTGCGAACCAACGATAATATGAACAACTCTGTTTTGGGAGAAGAAAAAAAAGAGTGGGTAAACGTGGGTCGAAAGGAGTCTTCTCCAATTTGTCTATAATTACAGACCACTCCGCACACATACACCTATAAACAACCCTTCGCTATTAATCAGACAGAGAGGGAATGTGTGGGATGTTTATTTTGTAACTGGGACAATATATTATTACAAAAACAACACACACTCACCGATCTACCCAGCGATTATATTCTTTTTTATTGCCTCTCCAAATTCTGCTCTTTTTTCATTCTTCACGATAATAATTCTACAAGTTCTACATTCTTATTTATCCGAAATAGCCTTAACATCTCTTGCAGACTCTGTTATTATTTTTATGTAATCACATTTTTGTTTATCAACAAAGAAACAAAATAGGATTACATAAGTTTGTGCGTAGCTTCGAATATTTTGTGAAACTCTGTTCTCAAATACGAGGATATATGTAATAATATTTAATACTAGCTCTTCCAACAGACGTTGTCCTGACTATGAATATATTGTTCGAATTTGTGAAATGCTAAAGTTTACCGATATTTTAACTAATGTGATTCCGACGAATGCATCTGTTATGAGCTATATATTTTCCATCCGCATTCTGTCAATTGCACAAAGTATCTAGCAAATGACAGATTCCTGCAAATGCAAATTATATTTCAAAATGGAAGAAAATAAGTATATCGTAAAAAGTACTAAGAAGGTTCACTTTGGTCAGCGCAACTTTTTGATTTTTTTCTTTCTTTAGACTCTTCTGACAAAAGCGAACGCGAAAATAAAAAGGCGAAATTGGTCAAGCCGTTTAGGCGTGATACGATTTCCAAGGAATATACATAGGGCCGTTCTGGAGAAGTACGGTTACAGACACCGTGACACGAAATTTTTATATATTAGAATGTCTCTATTTGTTAAAATTTTCTCTGCTTCACCCATTATGTACAAATTACTGAGTACTTCTAACTTCTACATAATATTATGATAACTTTTTTTGTAACGAAGTAATTAATGTCATTAAATTATGTAGCATGCTTATCAGGCGCGATGAACCTACCCATATAAAATCAATACGGATAATGGATACTGACACGAAACTCCTTTCATGTTATGTATCTCCACACACCTCCATAATGTACCACTTTATTGAGTAGATATTATATACCTTCAACCTAACCAACTGGGTATATTATATAACTCAAGTTTCTACACTAAAAGGCAGGGATTTCTTTTCCTCTTCTCTCAGTATAATTTATCCAAACTAACGATAAGAGATTTGATGTATTTATTTACATTTGCTATTGTCAGGAGAAGGTTCTTATGAAAGACAAAATGAAGAAAGTCGCGCGAAACATTAGAAAATTTAAGCAAACCTAAAGTAGGTAATCTTCATAGCACTTTTTACAATATAGAATTTGATAGAAAATGTCAGTTGTTTGATTATAGAATTCGAATGAAAAATGTATGGCTTAAAAGAGATGCATCGGTAAGAATAACATTGGTTAAAGGAAGGTACCTAATTAATTTACCAATATTCGAATACATACGAAGTGGTTGGTACATAAGTGGTATCAATCGACGAATTTCGTACGTATAGCGTATTGGAGGTCGTGGGTTCGAATCCCGGTGCCGACCATTTCCACTTTCGCAACACAAGCTTTGCTTTATGTGAAAGATGTCGAAAGTGTATTTTGTGTTCACTTGAGATTCATTAAAAAAAAATATTCATACTTGGGTTCGCGGACAACGTCTGCTAAGAAAGCTTAATAAATAAATAAATAGTATTATAAGTAAACGCCTCAATCAAATGCACAACCAGTTTTTAGAGTACTTATCATTGTCAGGTGCTACAACTTAATACAAAATTTTCTATACCTACAGTGTACTGATGGGAATGGTAAAGAATAAGTTTGTAATATGCACTTGTGAGGAAAATAGACTCATCCAGACTCCCTATTTTGCATTGCTGGCCAACCCCTTGAAAGACACTCCCACCATATTATCGAAGAAATAGATAGAAAGCTGTGAGTCGATCCATCTCTGATAAAATAACAGGTCTTCAGGCCTAAAATATGAAGAAGAAGGCAGTAGAACACCAGGATACGGAAATAACTGGTTACAATTACATATTTGTAGGAAAGCCAGGTCGAATGCATTCAATTTCATACGAAATCCATAAGACTCAACGGAGTGAGCTGTCCCATTAGGTGACAACCCTATTAGCCAGGGTATATTATGAAGACATGGCTAATACGGGACACGGCGTGCAGCGGGGTTATAAGACCGGGCGGGGTTCTACTTGACCATCACCACGGGGATTCTGGTTAATTTATGGTTTCCATTCACGAACGGTTCCCTAAAACAAAACTTATCTTTGCCAAAGACTTTTAAATATTAACCTGCTTATCTAGTTAGCACTGGTATTGAATTAAGTCTTTTTTATTCTGATAAAGTATAAGGTATATAAAAACATTCATTTCTATTGAGGTTGCTAACGGCGCTGATTGGCGCAATACAATTCCAACTCCAAACTCCCTTTACGCCCCACTTAGTTAGAGAGGCAACAAGAGCTCTCCATTGCACTCGATCTTGCGTAATGTTTATGACCTCCTCCCACACCATATCCAGATTCCTCAGCTCTGCTTCGAAGGGGTGGAACACAGTGTGAGAGGGTCTTTCTCGTCTTCGGGACCTTGATGGGAGGAAGAACAGCGCTCTCCTCGGCCAACTGTCATTCAATATGTCCAATGTTTGTGATGCGGTGTTACCATCTTTTGCAGAAAAAAATGGTCGGTTGTCTACTCAACTTTGTTAAAATTTGCACATAACCCTCATTTTGCGTGCTTTGAAATTTATTTTGTGTCAGCCAAGTCCATCTCCTCTCCATAATGGTAGAAGTGATGGGCTCACGCTGATGCAGTAGTACCATTTTACACCCAAAATTCTCCTGAGGCACTTCATTTCGAAAACTGAGTTTTTTGTGGCTGGGCTTTGGTCAGCAGATGCCAGGACTCACACCCATACAGGAGAATGGCGAACACACACGCCACGCATCAAACAGTTTACATTTGAGGACGTCCATTAATCACGTGATGTTTATGTACAACTTTTTAGACCCCCCCCCCCGCCCCACTTGGTGATTTTTCAGGATACCTCCTCCACCCCGAAAATCCCATGTACTTTTTTAGTACAAATAATTAAGAAACTTATGGTTTTATTTCCGTCCTGTTTTTAAATTTCTGAACGAGCAACTATGTTTCATTAAATTCATCAGAAAAATATTAAATGCACTTAATTTTCTCACTAGACCTCCCTCCCCCTACGTTTTTTTCCCCCGCCCCTTCTCCCTTTTGGGCTCACGTGATTATAGATGCCCTCTTTCTTCTCGACACTAAGCACCGACACTTGCCATATTTTGGTCATGTTGTTAAAGGCGCCACTTGCCCTTCCGATATGTATCGGGACCGGGAGCTCAGCCCCGAGGTCAGTGGTGGTTATGGGTGGTCCCAGGTATTTAAATTTATTATTATTAAGTTAAATTTATTATTACAACTTTTTTATTTTATGTAGTCTACCGCTTGCGTCGTTCGCACGTTTTCCCCGGAGGAAAATTCACAAATAACGCAACGCATCGTAAGCGGAGGGCCTAACTCTTTTTAATACGTTGTGTAATGGGTGCAATGAGCATGGCAAATGTAAATGGTAAAACCAAGCTTTATACCTATTTATAATTTTCGAGTGTATCGAACTGTACTCTAATAGAATTAAGTTTCAACTACGTTTTACTATAGAAATAATGTATTTTCCTCAATTAGAAATACGTAGACAGCACCAGTGTTTTGAAACAGCATATTATTACGTGTTTTTGAGTAACAAAATACCAATTTATTATCACTCTCTCGTTATTTATCGCAGCTACTTTCCGTTCTCTCAAATTAATATTTATCACCGCTATACGCTGTGTTCTGCTACTCTATCTATTTGTTACGTGAAAATATTGTTTCGTTTTATGAATTTTGTAACGAGGAAGCGTAAATATTGGAATTTTTCGTTATTATTTTTGCAATATAGTGTGCTATATTATTGAAGTTAGTTGCTATAAGCGGATTACGCCCAACATGCGTCACATAAATAGAAAAATCAAATACACTTTTTAACACTCTTTTGGATTTTGTTAAATACTCGATTTTTTTTTTATTTTGGTATTTATCCGCATCCAAGCAAATTACTGAAAATTTAATTCCGATGAAAAATATAAAAATAACGATGCACTATAAAGTATTTATCCAAATTTCCTCATCAAAAATGTGAATTACCCATTAACGCGTATTTTTGAACTATTATTGTGCAAACGTAAAAAGGGGTGACGGGTTGCACCTAGTTTTTTATAGTTTTCGTTCTTTGCAGCGTTTATTCAAATATCTGCTTCTGATTCCTGAAGATCTTAATCTTTTTAAGCGACGTTTTGATCCAAGTAAACAATATTGTGGGAGATGGAGGATTTCGATTGTACGCCGTGTCTTTGTCATAAATAACCTCTGTCACGCGATACGGGGTTGCCTTGTTCTGCCCGTAGGCCCTCCTTCTCGGGAGCCGAGCGCCACATTCCCCAAATATGAACGACTAATTTGGGAAAATTAAAGGTATTCTTGGAAACATCCACGAAGCGGGATTTTGTGGGAATTACCGAAGCAGCGGCATTTCTTTAGACGAGCTTAGTACCTAAATATTTATTATTGTTTCAAGCAACAAACTAGTCGAAATTCAAAGGAACAAAGTATTTTGATTCCTTATATCATCATCATCTATTATTTCAAAGGATTTTTTTCATTGTTTTTCATCTTGCAAGCCCCTTTCGTCCACTGTTGAACCATTGCCTCCCCTTAATCTGATTTTAAGGACGTAAATGGACAGTCTCAGAAATCCACATACCACGCTGTTCAGGAGGGTTGGTATGGGTTTGATACAGGTTTTACATCCTGTTACTATCATGGGAATTTAGTTCCATAAAAGTGATAGGTACATTTATTTCACTGTTGCTCAGTCTTCAAAGCCTCCTTAGTTTTCTAGCGGGGGAACAACGTGCAGACGAAATTGCAATTTGGGTCGGCTAGGTGTTATATTGACAACTTTAATTCGCTCTATTTTTTATTTTAATTTTACAAATGTACATAAAATTATAAGTGATTCTTGGCTTTCCGAAAGTTAACACAAATATACTTTATGCCATCTTTCACACGAAACGAAAGTCGGCGATTGAACAACTGGGCATCGATTAAAGTTGGTGCGTAATTTTTTTTTTATAAATAAGCTAGAATTATTTTATACTAGCTTATACCCGTTTTGCTTTACGTTTTTGATTCCGATTGTCAGGCTTGATCGGTAGGTAATTAAACAGGTTCTAGTCTAGCTTCCCATTGCTTAACAGACTTCTATAACTGACATAAGCACAGAAAAAGAAGAATGACTTTTTTACCGACCTCATAATATTATACGAACCTACCGACATAATTTGCAAGTTTTTATAGAGAGCTCTGTGGTTTGAATCTTAGCTACATTCCCTACTTTGATAATTAATTGGGCATTCCACCCATAGAGGGTGATTTGTGCTATCTGTCAAACTTCAAAATGGAGGAATCATTTTGCAATTTTTTTCATTAAATCTTTATTTATTGAGAATAATAAGATTTGAATAACATTTATATGTATAACAAATCAATCTACAATTATTTTATTACATTTTCATACCGTAATACCAAGATTCCATTCAACGTTTACATGAGTAATTTTGTTTCCAAAAGATGACTTACTGTCTTTTTGAGAAATTTGTATGAAGATCCTAAAAAAATAGATTTTTTTAAATAGCTCTAAATATATTAAAGTTAATGCAGCAAATTGTATTTAAGAACCTTCTCCAGCATTTTGTACGGCTCTGGGCATATTAATATCTGACGTAGCATTTGTATTTTGAACGTGATGCTCCGACATACCAAAAACAACGACAAAAGGCAAATTAAAAAAACATTTCTAAATTATTATGTAGATACTTAGTATATAAACAATCAATACCATCTTCCTGTAAAAAAGGTCCCGGGGCTCTTAAGCCTATTGACTAAAATTCAATGAAAATTTTGTTCCATGTTTTAGAAATTGTGTAGGTATACTAATTACTCTTACATAATATACTTTCGTTTTTCCGCCAATCTAAATAACCGAACAATCAACAGATTAAAATTGTAATGCTGTTTTTTATCTCACGCCTTACAAAACCGTTTGCTTATTGAAAAACTTAACGGGAAGTCGACGAAATAGCTCTAATAAACTTAGTTAATTAGATTTTAAAAGTACCCGTAACTTTAAATTACATTTTCAGCTATTGAACCACACAGATATTCAAAGTACTGTGGTACAAAAAAAAAGACAAAAGATATTTTGTTTACTTAAGTTAAATGGCGTTAAGAGCGCTCTTTAGACGATCGACAATCGCTATAAAACTCACTCCAAGGCCTTGAAACGACGACTGACGAGATATATTCAACCGTTTGTTAATATCTATAAGTTAAAAGAAAGTCGGGTTAGCGCGAACACTTATAATTCCAGATCGGCTGAACATATTTTTATGTTGCTTAGTTTATTGGATTTTTCTCCGCTCCAGATAACAGAATAACTAATAAAACATCGAAAAAGCGAAAAAATATAATACAAAATATAATATTAATGTTAGTATGGAACGAATTTCCTTACAACAACACCATCTGAGAAAATTCTATAGAAACACAAATTTTATTTATTGACAACAATTGACATTTGCAATTCCACAAAGATTTTTGATGTTTTTTTTCAAGGTTTTTTCTTATTTGTTAACATTGAAACGCATTTTTTATAAATTACACCCGAAAAGTGAATAAATCTAATTTTGAAATCAAATTGTCGTTTAATAGTTGGTACGATTGACAGAATTCGGATGGAAAATATGTGGTTTCAAACAGATGCATTGGTCGGAATGACATAGGTTAAAAGTCATTTTTATTATTCTTTAAAATTCTTATTCAATATTCATAATTTAGACCACAGGAAAACGTCTGTCGAGAAAGCTAGTATTAAAATAAAATTTTCTTAAATTACCTAGTAGGTAATTGAAAAAAATATCTTAATTGTTTTATTAAAAAATATAGGCATGTATACAATTGAAGGGTTTTCGTACTGTATGAAAGAACTAAGGTAGTCTCGGCAAAATTACCAATTATATAATAATAGGTAATTAAGCTATTTTCTCAAATTAATATCAACCTATAGAATCATTTATCGCCTCACTCATTATGCGTTTCTTTATGATACGTTGTTACTGTGATGAAAAATACTAATGGCCAACTCAGGCAATTTATGACATTAATATTTTTTTACAACCCTATCATATATCATGGGAGAGGGTGGCCCGGGAGCTGTACCGCTGGAGCCTAATTACAGGACAAATTAATTATGTCACTAATGCGAAACACTACAATAAAATATCCACTCCCTTAAGGATAAACCTGACCTGCGAGATCTTGAGTTTATCTCCGCTGATAACAATACTAGTATTATGTATTGGGGTTCTCCTTTTAAAGGCTTTTCTAACTTCGCCAGATCTGTATTGTCTTGTTAACCATCTTTTGTGTGCTATGGTAGGGTGTTAGCTTCTACTCCAAGTATCTTCAGCGCTGTCGTCCATGAATCATCCTTCAAATCAGTAGGTGCTTTCGTCCATAGTTTTTGAATTGGCTTTTTGTAATATAATGACTGTTTTTAACGGGAACTTATGAAAGCATTAAGTGAGAAAAGACAGTTTATTTATGATTTCTATTGAATAGGTCTTCTTCTTTAACCTCTTTCTTTTGATCTATGATCTTTTCAAAAAGCTCTCAAACCGGGCTCCTTTGATGATGAAGTCCAAGTTTCTCTCCATCTTTTTGGGGGGCTTCCATCTGGGATTCCCTGCATCACTACCTTGGCAATTCCTTTGTCATCCATCCTTTCGACATGATCCCTCCAGAACCTTCTTCTCTATCTACTCCATTTTACGATATTGGTGACATTGCAGGTTCTTCGTAAATCATCATAGGGAACTCTATCGTTTAGGGATCTTCCTGCTATGCGTCGCAACCTTTTCATTTTGGACGTTCTAAGAAGCTATTTACTTTCTGTATTTGATGCTTGAAAACAGCAGCAGTTATGATGTCTAACCGTCTTTACGGGATCTTTGCGAAGTCTCCATGATAAAATTTAAGCGGTGCATCTTTTGCAGTCTTGTCTTGCAAAGTTCCATGGCTTTTGCCATTTTAGTCTTACTTCCGTTCCATGATGTACGCTAGTCTCTACTTCTGTTTTATTCCTTATCCTTCATTGACCTTCACTGGGACATTGTCCGCATCAACATCTTCTTTTTGATTAGGTATATTTTAAAACATCATTTTTGTTGATACATGCCTCCTCTGGCTTTATTTTTTTACTGAATATTCATAATTGTCTGACAAGAGCTACAATCATTACAAGCGATATTTTTATTATCAAGATTTAACGATTTTTTTTTTGCAAAAGTAAAATTGGCCAAGGTTTTTAATAAAATGTAGCACAAAGACTTGCAGATACATTAACTGCGCCAATTGTTAGGAGATTTATATCTCACGAGATGACCTCATCCAGCAACGGGTCTTGTGATCCGAGAGATATTTTTGCTTTATTGCTGGAGCCTTTATTCATTCGGGTCATAGTGTAGCCGTAAATTGTAACAAAATTGCAATATTTGTAAGTCTTTCTTTATGAGGTCATAAATTAGAATAGATCAATGGCTTGGGGGAGGAGGGAGGGGGTTAGACTTCGTCTTTTATCTATTATCACTCTCTGATATTCTGTTACCTCAATGAACGTAATAAAAATTACCTCACGGCTTTATTGGAGCTTGGTATTTTAGTTATATCCCGGTATTTTAGTTATATCCCGGTATTTTAGTTATATCCGGGTATTTTAGTTATATCCCGGTATTTTAGTTATACCGGGATATAACTAAAATATTTCGCGTTTATGATAGGTAATCACCTAATAAGAGTGAAAAATTTCAAAGCAATTGCAAATTTAAAAAAAAAGATGAATATAAAAAACACAGGCCATTGCGTGTTTTTTTTTTAATCTGGAGGATAACATTAGTAACAAAGACGATCTTTATAAGACTCTCAAAAAGGCAGAGGAGATGTGGGACATCTCAAAAACGCCAAAAAAGTGCATAATCTCAAGGGCAAATGCCCGATTGCTCTCCCATTCTAATGCTTATATTTCTTGGCTACTAACTGTTTACCCCCCTCCCCTATCTACTATATCCTGTTGATACGTTTTGAGGTTTCAGGCTGTCCCCCTCCCATTCTTGTGAATCTTGTATATTTTATTTTAAAAATATCTTAAAATTAAGAAAAAAAGAAAAAAACACTATCCACCTTGTGATTTTTTCCAACCCCCCTCCCTCCCCCTTTCGACCTCACAAGATAGATGGACAACGTTTAACCGAAGTATACACGATCGGAAACGGAAGTCATGGTCAAAAGCGAGGAGGGGGGGGGGGGGGTAGGGCAGCGCAAACACACTTATATTAAACTGTTTTTGACTAAAATCCATTATAAAATTCTTCAAGGAAAAAATCTTATATCACTATTAAGTATCTCATAGTGAGAGAACTTCGTTGTAGCGAGACTCGGCCCGTTATTAATGATAAACATTTTATGAAAGTTTATTAAAGTTAGACCTCTTATGATTGTAAATTATAATTTTTATGTCGGCCGCTTTTATAATCTCGAAATTCGTACTTTTATAAATATTCATATCCAGGAATAATTCCACTCATAATTATGTGACAGGAGCTCGTTTCAAGCTGTTTGTCGTTTTCTCAGAAACTCAAGCGAGCTACTTAAGCCAACATCACGTCGTCATTTCAGAAACACAATATTTCCCTTAGTTGTATACGCCTTCAAAATTTCTTTCTAAATATCTAATGAAAATTTTCCTCGAATCTTTATTAGGTTTTTGTATATTTGAGCTAATCCGGAGTTGTAAATGGGGTAAGCAGCAAAATAACCCCTTTTTAAATGCGCATTAAACAGTTTTACTACTGCAGGCTCCGACGAATAAAATATAATTAAGTTATAATTATAATCCAGTTTTCGTATAAAAACAACATTATTAATTTTATAGTTAAACCAGCGGTCTCCCCAGCTTCGCAATTTTCATAAATATGCCTATTTTTTTTTCAAAATATTCTACAGCCTTTTAATCTGGAATAATGTAGCATTCACGCCTTATATCGCTGCCTAGCGAGGTGAGCCACGGTGAGCGGCGACCAGATTTTTTTTCGAATCGAATGTCCGAATTGAATAATTCAACAAGTTACAATATAAACGTATTGAAGCAGTCTTGATATAAAGTAATTTATTTTGATAAGGAGTATAACCAATATACAAATGAAGAGCCTTTTCTAGAGGCAGCATTTCAATTAAACGTTTAAAATAAAAGAACACTACTTATTGTGGCATAACTATAATAGTTAGACATATTTATGCTCTCGCGACACTTTTTGTAAATAAATAATGATGTATTCTGCAATGTCATATTACATTATTTTATTATATCACCAATATTTTTCGCAGCGCACGCGATGTAAAGAATATTTTAGGTAATTTTTTTTTCACCCTGAGTTATATTATTGGAGTTTTAGTAAGGATCACAATTTTTTTTGAAAATATAATATAACGTATGTCACCCGGCGATAGTGTAGCTTCCCAAAAGTAAAAGAATTTTTGAAATTGGTTCAGTAGTTTCGGAGCTTATTCAATGCAAACATTAAATCATATCTTTCCTCTTTATATGTTTGTATAGATAATACGACTCTAGTAAAAAAGTCTTGTTTCTTCATATCATATCTTCAACACGTTCCTTACAATATGGGCCTGTCGGAGAAATAGATAGAGATGAGAAGGTGACGCTTACTGCGTAAACCTGAAACGGCTAGAGATGAGGATGTGACTTTTACTACGTAAACCTGAAACGGCTAGAGATGAGGATGTGACTTTTACTACGTAAACCTGAAACGGCTAGAGATGAGGAGGTGACGCTTACTACGTAAACCTGAAACGGCTAGAGATGAGGAGGTGACGCTTACTGCGTAAGCCTGAAACGGCTAGAGATGAGGATGTGACTTTTACTACGTAAACCTGAAACGGCTAGAGATGAGGAGGTGACGCTTACTACGTAAACCTGAAACGGCTAGAGATGAGGAGGTGACGCTTACTGCGTAAACCTGAAACGGCTAGAGATGAGGATGTGACTTTTACTACGTAAACCTGAAACGGCTAGAGATGAGGATGTGACTTTTACTACGTAAACCTGAAACGGATAGAGATGAGGATGTGATTTTTACTACGTAAACCTGAAACGGCTAGAGATGAGGAGGTGACGTTTCCTACGTAAACTTGTCCTCTAAAAGATCTCACCCCATTGGCTTATATGAATTGACAGAAACCATTGCTGGCTAAAATACAGCATTACAAAAAAAGAACAATTTTTTTTTTCATTTATTTTTATATCATTTTCTTTCACAAACAGATGATAAATCTCTTTTAAGCAAAACGAAAACTTTTAAAAACTTCCCAGAGTTTTTCTCTATGCATTGTGTATCGTTCATATATTCTTCACGGTAACATTTAGGAAACTAAATTTAGGGTTAACAAATCTAAAATTAACTTGCCTGCCTGTTTGCCTCGCTAAGGATTCGCGGAATAATCGATTTAGTAAAAGTTTTCATGCAAAGCCCCTTATGTTTCAAATATTTGACTTGTTCAAAATTTAAACTTGTTCGTGAATAACACTGCTATTTAAATTTCCCTTCTTTAACATTTCAATTCTTTTATTATTACTTTTATTTCTTGTTATATTTGTTGACTGAACATAATAATATGTTTACATTTTGACTAGATTAGGTATGTATAATATTATTTTCGCCACAAATTCTCCTATTTGAGAATATGTGCTCTCGAGAGATTCGCTCATGTGTATGAGAACGTGAAGGCCACGGTATATGTGACGGCAGGTACTTCCTCCTTTCAACCCTCTCATTTCTACCTTACGCAAACACCTTCGTACCTTAGGCCTATTTCACACATTATCGGTCCTATTTGGTATGTTTTCGGTTATTTTCGTTCGCTGCCGATTCAATGTGAAACGGTCGAATTGATGAACATTTTGGCGGCAGCGAACGAAACCGGACCGAATGGAACCGCATATGTGTGATATAGGCCTAAAGTTGCTAATTTATTTCGCTCTCAAAATTTTCCTTCAAATATTTACGCACGTACTAGGAATATCATATAATATGAATAAAAGGAATTTATTAACTTTACACACTGCGAGTGTGTACATTGGTTGGAAGAAATATACTTTCGAGAGTTTTATTACCCTTATTCTAATAACTAGCTGATACGCGTTTTGCTTTACGTTGTTCAATTCCACAGACTATACCTACATATACTTCGGCAATTGCATTTTCAAAAGATAGCTACCTATCTCTTTTAGTTTTAGTTTGTTACTTCGGACATGATGTTCACCTTGAGAGTGTCTTACATTATTACAATTATTGTATATACTATTTAACTGCAATAATAAGTGACAATACACGAAAATACACACCTACTGAATGTGGTGACATATTATTTCCTTCTGAAAATATGAATTGATTCAGAAGTTGACATACCAACATGCTAATAGTAAAGGACTTTTCTGAAAAATTTATTCATAAAGAAACAAAAATTTGCCTATCAGTGCCGATTACAATGTCATAGCAGAGGACTTATAAGAAATTTGATATAGAAGTGACAGACAGAAATAATTATTTTTTTAGACAGAATAAGAGTGTTACCTACTGATTGAATATCGTGAATAAGAAGACCTCCTGAAAAGTTTGGATATTGAAATCTTGAAAAAGGAAATATCACACTAGTATTTTTTTAATGAATATTATAATTTAGCGTATTTAAATGAACAAATAAAGTCTCTTTTATTTTACTCTCCACATTTCTAAGTCTTGTCTCGTCTGTCTAAAAATAGCCGACACAACAAAATAATAATTAGCGAAATTGGTCCAGCCGTTCACACACGATGCCATGACCAATAAAAAAAGGGTCAAGTTATTATATACTAGCTTTCCCGACTAGTGTTGTGTAGTTCGCGAACGAACTAGTTCGAAAGAGCGCTCCCACAGGTGAACTACTCGAACTAGTTCCCTCATTCCCCGTTCCATAGTTCATTAGTTCGTGACGTGACCGAATGAGCGAGAGTGTGTCGTTCGTTACGAACTATGCACTATGCAGTCTATTACCGCCGGTCGCTCACTGCACACGCGCGTCTCGTTCTTCGGCTCTTTCGACCTAGTTCGTTCGCGAACTGCACAAGACTAGCACCGAGCGAACGCGTTTTCTCGGCGACAGGTTAAATCCTCAATGAACGCAGAACACTGCTGTCATCGAATAAAATGTCCAAATTAATATTCTTACATAGTATGTAATTTTTATTGTATTTCATTTTTTATACATAAATAAATAAAACTTAAAATATTATAGAAAGGTATTTTAATCACTACTACTATTCATTCGGAGGTTTTTGCTGTTTTTAGAGTACACAATTTGTAAGTAAAAGTACAGCATTCCATAGTCTTATCACATGCAGCCAGAGCAGTATCAAAACGAGCGAACGATCTGCCTTTCACTGATCCGAACTGGGAGCTGACGAACTAGAAGAGCGAACTAGTTCGTTTAGGGGCGGAGAACTAAACCGTTCGATCTCAGTCGCGAACTACTATGCCCAAGACTATTCCCGACAGACTTTGTCCTGTAGTCCTTACTATAAATTTAATATTGATTTCGACATTGTAATTAATACAAAGCACGAGCTCTGCTCAACTTTGGGGGTAAAATATAATGTATTTAAATTTAAAAAAATATAAATTTATTTTGTGTATATGTATTTTTAATGTTTTTTTTATTTTCTCAATAAAAATATTTGAATTTGAAATTGAATTAATACAAAAATACGTTTAAAATATGTTTGAATGTTAAAAAGCTCGCAAAAAATTCTATCAAAAATCTGCGTAGCAGTGTTTTGAAACTCAATGGTTGTCAAGTAAATAAAATTTGTGTTGTAATGGAATTTTTCACAGATGGCGCTTTTGTCATTAAATCCGTTCCATAATAATTTTAATATAATATTTTATCTTATTTGCTATCTATTTTCGATGTTTTATTAACTACTGTTATCCGGAGCGGAGAAGAATCCAATAAACTAAAAATGATAAAAATCTGTTCAGCCGATCTCGAGCTATAAGTGTTCGCACTAACCCGACTTTCTATTATATTATAGATTAAATAGATAATTTGCTTTACTTCATCGGTCAACGAAACTCTTTTTGAAATCTTTCTGATGGAGATATGAAATTGTATCTAAGATATATTTTTACATTTAGTTATTGCTTCGTCAAATTAGAAAGTTGGTTATAAAGTAGGTGCGATATTATCAGCAGGTAGACGTTTTATTGCTTTTTAAGACGCTGATTAGGAGCTTTAATGTAGTCGGCATCCTGACTGTGTTTAACGTTGTCGCCCTAATTATACGAGAGATATTAAAAGCTCCAATAAACTTTCTTAGAGTCGATTCGTCGCTTTAACGAGTTAGATTTACGATTTTTTCCGTTAGGTGTAAACGTGAAAGTCTCTCCCTAAAGTGGGGTCGAATTGAATTGGCCCAACCACCCTCTAGATAACCGTTTACATAATTTCACTCGCTCTTTTCATTAACTTGGCGCTAATTTTCTAACTACCCTTAAAACCTTTTATATTGCTCTCTCGATACTTTTTAATATTTTGTATCTTTTTTATGACGCATAACGTCTTTTCCGTACCCAAAAGACGTTTGATTGAGGGTTTTTTTTTTCTTAATGTTTCAATGTGGCAATCCTCTAAAATCCAAATCATTCTATCCATTGAGGGATTAAAAAATGAAAATAAAAAACACCGATAAAATGTGAAGAAACGTAGTAAATTATAATACAAAATTTTCGAATGCTGGTGAAAAATAATTCTTCTAGCAAGATAAGCAAATTCTAGCAAGATATTAATATCGTCCAATCTCTGATACAATTCAAACCTGAGTTGAAAATCCAAAGAAAAACTCTTCATCAAACCACGACACCGGAAATCGAATTCCCCTCAGTCTCCCCTTATAAATTTTTTTTCGATCGATATTCGATCATCGAAAGAATTTCTATACAAAATTATCGAACGATTCAATCGTTTGATTTTAGAACACTATTTTAGCGCTTATTAGCGGGCAATAAACTCTTATTAAACTCGTACTAGGCCCATCGAGTCCTTCGTGAACAAAAAAGGTTGGAGTAAATTTTTGACGCAATTCATTTTAATCATATCTTTCCTTGTCGGATCCAACCTAATGTCGTATACCTACATCGGATTAATGGCTGAATATTTTATAATATATTGTCATCTATTCATCAACGATTGTAATAATAGTTGAGACGACGGTAATAAATTGTCGTCTCAACTAGAATAATTCTTACCAAACGGTCCAGTGGGAATAGATGAGACAATATCCGAATAAAAATCGGATCCGTCACCCGAAATAGTGGGAATAAACACTAAAACAGTCTTATTTATAAAAAAAATCGTAAATCGCACGATTGCGTATGACTCACTGATCAGT
This sequence comes from Mystacides longicornis, assembly GCA_963576905.1. Taxonomy (NCBI): domain Eukaryota; kingdom Metazoa; phylum Arthropoda; class Insecta; order Trichoptera; family Leptoceridae; genus Mystacides; species Mystacides longicornis. Next base: position 10,839,855 of record OY756425.1, on the reverse strand, counting down.
TTTTACTTCATTTATAAAAAAAAATGTTTGATTTGCGTCTGTTGTATCAAGAAGACATTTCACACAAAATTTTGTAAACAAACAAAATAGTAGCCGGGCAACGCGTGTTTACAACCAAGATGTGCTTTGTCAGATTTGAATGATTTCGAGTTAGTGATGCAGAATAGGTACCTTATTTTTTAATGATTTATTTTCTATCAAAATATAGTTAAGTACTGATTTTTATTTTTCCTCCCCGAAGCACGAGGTTTACTCATTTTCGGGGAGAATTTCAATACTTAATAGCGATTTTGTCTCAATTTTTTACTTTGTAATATATTATACTCAGGTAATTATCAATAAAGGAATTATATTATTATTATTATTTCATAAAATAAAAAGTTGCATTAAATCATACGAAACCTTTATGTTTCTGCTTAAGAACAAAGCAATATGGAGTTACAGTTAGTTTTTTTCCGCAAAATTTATTTAAAAGTGTTCCATATTGTTTATTATATCTACCGAGTTTCATATTTGTATCTACTCAAAAAGTATTCTTTGAATTTTTTCTTCAAAATATCATTATCTTTCTTAAAAAATAGTTGGTGCTTTATGGTTGTAAGATTTCGAATGATTACGGGAATGCAATATTTGCTTTATTTTTTTAAATTTTCTATTATTAAAATGATAAACCAAAACAAAATGGACTAAAATATGAAGAGAGCACATAATTGGACGGGAAAAAATTAAAAAAACAATATTTTTGTTTTATGGAAAGCGTTGTTGTACACTCGAAACCACTGTCATTTGACATAAAATCCAACATGACGGGTTAAAATCTACAGAGATCAGTGGGGCTAGTACATGCTATTTGCATTCTAATAAGCGCTTATTAGCGTGCAAATAGTGTCATTCGATGATCGTGATCGAATCATTCGATCATTTTTGTATGGAAATTTTTCGAAACTCTTTCGATGATCATTTCGATATTCGATCATCGACAGCTTATACTAGTGGTACAGGTCACAATCAATCGATATGGGTTTATCTACCTCGACGGTGGCTTGATCGCATAATTTTCTATCGCTGAGCTATTTTTCCACTGATCAGTTTATAAATAAAGTAGTTAGTGTTGATTATTATTTTTTGTATTTTTAGCAACTTCCAGTCACAAGTCGTAGATTTGTTGTTTTTAAAGCGTTTAAATTGGAGAAACTTATTCATAAATCTGCTTATTACTATGAATAACATCCCAATAAACACATCATGAATCAATTACTTATTTATTTTAAAATAAAAAAAAAAGAAATTCTCTGTAGGCACTTACTCAGTTCTGTGATTAAGTTTAATGTATCGTTTCCCTTTTTCCGTAATGTGTACGGACGGCTCTTTGAGTTGTATTTTATGAATTTTGTGCTTTTTATTGCGTGAACTAATCGACCTTCGAGGCAAACGAAACGGACCAGAATTAACATAATAACCGCTATTTACTCATTTAAAAAAATGGGGCCCATTGTTGTTGCAATTGTTTTTGTATAATTAATATTAAATAATAAACTCTGCAAAAATACATGTACCCAATATAGGAACCCTATAATATTGGGTACATGTATTACGGATAAAGAACATAATATAAAAGGTTTATGTGAAAATTAAATTGGTTTATCAGACCATTCCTAGGATTGTGACTCAAAGAAGAAGATGTGAAAATTATTGTGGTACGAACCGTCTTACTTCTATGTTGAGATTATAATTTGTTTTCTTTTTACTTTAGATTTTCAACGTACAAACGTGTAAAAACATTTTTAAGTAAGCACGATATTATATTGTCAGTTTTGAACATCGCAGTGTTTCACTTGAAGAAAACAACAGTTATGTTATGAAGGCGAATTTCCTTGAATCGAGAAACATTGTATTTATTTCTCGTTTTTGTACCTGCACCCGTGAGAAGGAAGCTGTATAGTGTATACTGCGGACGCACTCATCTCGTCATGTTCTATTATAACACGTCATATTAAAATTCAAATCCTCCCTCTTTGTTCGTTGGAGAAAGATATTTTTCCAGATTTCAGCTGCGTATGTCTGAATTTCTCTTCGGAGCGACTTTCCCGCTCTACATCATTACGTATTTCACAAAATACTCGAGTATTTACACAGTATTACTCTCTTTGATGTATTCTACAATGCTTTCAAATGTTGTTTTATTATTTATGTATTTGTGGAATTTTTTATGCCACATTTTATACAAAGTGTGTTATCATAAACTCTTTCATTCAAGTTTATTTCTATATTTTATTTTTCTTCGTATGTGGTAGTTTTTTGTTGTACTTATTGAAGTATTTTTCTGTCTTTAAACACGCTCTTCACAAGGACAATTTTCTTTGAATAACTTCTTTTTACTTTATAAAAAATATAGATACTTACAGCATAGGCTGCGAGAAATCGACGTCTCTAGACATGCAAACCCCGCCACAAATGTACTCATATTATTTATTGTTTTGCATTATTTTTAATGCAAAACAATAGATCACCATCATAATTAGAAAAATAACCTTAAATATATTTTGCAAATTATCCTTTAAGTATTTTTTTTTACATTAACCCAAGCCATTTCCTTTACAAATAATAGGATATGTGTAAAACATAGAGTATAAATTTGAGTGTTTCAATATTTAGTTTTTCTTTCATTAATATTGAACTGTTTCTCAGCTAAAATCGACTGACAGATTTCGTTATATTATTTTTTATGTTTTTTTAATCTCAAACGCCATGTGTACTATTTTTATAACTGATTGCCACGTCCGCAAAAGTTCTGATATAAACCTACATATTATCCCATTCTTCAAAAAGTCCCATAGCCTTAAACACAAATATACAACTTAAAGAATAAAATCTTCAACAAAAAGTGTTTGTCAAGGTATAGCGAATGTCGTGGATTTGTTCACCCATGCTGACTTTAATATTTTTCACGACTAAGTAGGGTGAAAGATGTAAATATAATTGTATTTATGTTCATCTTACGGTGAGCCAAAACACATACAAAAAAGAAAAATAACAACTAATGACTCTTAACAATTCATTACTAATGTTCGATTTTTAAATGGAACAAGCAACTAGGGGCTTACGACCGTCTTCTACTGTTATTTCAAAGGCTGGCTTAGTGTGATCACTTTACGTTAACAACGTTCAAACAAAATACAAAAAAAGGGATAACATCAAAGAGATAATATCACAAATATTAGTCCAGTTCACTTAACTTTTCACGTCTGCTCTCTCTATTTCGAGCATATGGACAATTTGGGTTGGCTGGAAGAGATCCCTCGGGATAAGTCCGCCCTTTGACTCTTAAAATGTTTGTATAAAAATTGTTTTTTTTTAACCCACAATAAAGCTTTTTTAAATTATTATTATTAATTTATGGACTGCAATGTTTTTGTAATGTGATCCTGTTTTTCACAGTACTAAACGATCCAAAGCTGTGACTTGAACATCAGGCTCTGTTTACCATACCTTCTGATTTCTATATATGAATAGTCATAAATCACAATACAGCTAACTGCTTTTTAATATTTCATTTTACCTATTGAGAAAACGTTTTTTTTAAATTGGGTCTGATTTTTACGTAATTCCAGGCCAATTTTTATTTTTGCGGAAGTGAAGTATTTTTAATCCTTTTTATAATTAATTACTTCGAGCAGAAGGCATCCGTATAGAGTCGACCCAGTACGCCATTGTGCCTTCATAAAAAACCTTGTTTATCCGGATATACTTTTTATTATAATTATTTTTAATATCAGAATAACGAGTCGTTTCTCTCAGATTTGATGTGGAATGAAAATCATCAAGGATTACTTGATGATTTGGTGGAAATGATTACTTGATGGAAAGAGATTACTTTCAAATTTTTTAAAACGTAGGTGTAAAAAGCTACGTTAAAAACTTTATTAAAATTGTAAAATCGTCTTTTAGGAATAAAATGAAAATTTTCTATGAAAAAGAATATAAAGGAATGTTTTTTTTTTTTACTTAATAATACTTTATTCACATACATATAGATACAGACAAACAATTCTTAAAAGCAAATCTAAAATTCATTACACATTTAAAGGTTTGTCCTTCCCAGACGGTTTTGTTTTGTCAATTTGGACGAAATCGCTAAAATTTTGTCAAACAAACCTCACCTGATTAATAGTTAAAGCATTGATTTGCCACATATATTTTGTCACCTATAGAATATCTGTTGAAAAACTGTTGGTGACCCAGCGGTTACAACGCCGGCTTTCGTACTGCGGACGTCGTGGTTCGATCCCAGGTGCCGACCATCTTCCTCTTTCACGACACAAGCTTTCAGTAGCTTACTGTGAAAGAGTCAAGGAGTGTATTTGTGTTCACTTTGAGTGAGCACAGATTCATTAAAAAAAAAAAAAAAACTTTAAATCCTTTTATTAACTATAATTAGAAACTGTTGACATTATAAAAGCGGAGATTAAAAAATGTAGTGCTGCAACAATCTTGGAAAAAAATAGAAACTGATTATTTTTAAATTAAGGCACAACATTTTCAGTTCTAACCGAATGACCGATTTATTGGATCGGTTTGTAGATTGGTATAATAAGTAAGTAATAATTAATTCATTGTTTAGATGACGCTGCAATATTTAGTCTCGCTTTGATAATACCTAGCGGAGACTTGTGACCAGTCAACCTTATTATTATGATATTGCTATTAATTGCTACGGGTTATTTAAATACAGGTACATAATATTTGATAAATTGAACTTATTTTATGACCAACCGTATTTTAGAATATACGAGTACTAGGGCGTGTCTTCAACTTTCGGAACTCGTTGCCTGAGGCAGTATACTTTCCAGCCGAAAGGCCCTTTTTTAACAGATGAATCAACTTTAACATACTATTTTCAGACTCTTGATCCAGAAGTTCTTATGCTAAAAATATGATTGTGTGATATTGAACTTAACTATTCATAATTTTAATCACTTATAATTGAAATCGATATCTTAAAATAGTTGTGATAAAGGTAAGACAATATATTGTTTGTAGACAAAATGATGTTGTCGTCAAATTGGTTCATCCCAAAGTTGCTTTGAAATTTAATCTTCTTGATGTCGAATTACTGATCTGGGTACTAGATTGCTAACTTCCTTTCTTCTTGGTACTTTTAACCCTGAAGTTAACCCTAAGACTCAGCAGACTATAGTTTAAAGGGAAAATATGGAATTTTAGTTATATGGTATGAGTGAAAGTCACATGGTGAAGTACTATGTAGGTTAAGTACTTTGGGTGGGAGAGATTAGCATTGATGAAACCAAAAATTCATCAATGCTAATCTCTCCAACTAAGTCCAATTATTTCCTGCATTCAAGTTTTAAAGCGTGACTCACCCTTTACCATTATAGTCTTAAATTTCGGGTAACTTCATTGTTATTATTCTTTTTTGAAAGAAGTATAAATGTTACAAAATTTAAGAAATTCTATCCAAAATAAATACTATAAGCAATATGTCTAAATACGTTTTATGACTGTTTTCCAAAGTTTAGCCACATATCTATTTCGTTTTTTTATTCGGCATTGCTACCCGCTGCGCCGAGTACTATTACTCGCTATTCCCAGACATGTGACAAGCGATACAGTCTGTTGGAGAGCTTTTGGCTACTGTCCAAGGAGACCTCTTTGTCATTAGAATCTACCATTATCTGAATAGATGAAGCGAACAAAAGAAGTTTGAGAATACGGTTTTAAGTACGTTCACGTATATGTAGCAGTTTGCATGTTAAAAATCGAACATAGCCTTTCTGATTTGAGAAACATTAACAAATTTTCCATACTAACCTTTTGTGAATTGAAATATTATCATATCATATCCTGTCTCACCTTTCCACTCTGTGTCCTGCAAGTCTCATTTCCAGGTAACCATTACAAGTTTCTAGCAATGAATTCCAACATATGAAATTTTACATACGTCCAAAATAAATACCTTATACAAAATGCAGCTGTTCTAATACTACAAATTATTATCAGTAGGCCTAGACAAAATGCATTTGGCGATCGACTACAAACGAATTCTTCGACAATTCGGCAAAAAATTAACTATACACTTTTTATATATGTATGTGTCTCTGTTTGGTTTAAATAGTTATTTATATGTTCCAGTGGACAGTTAATTTTTTGCACTATACATTGGCGAAATCTTCGTTTGTAGTCGAACGCTAATTTGAATTTGTCTACGGGGGCAGCTCTTCTTCGCCACCTCTCTTTCCTTCTGATGTGCCTCTTTAATTCTTAACCATCACTTTTTGTCTTTCCTCAACTCTACTTCCTGAGGGATTTGGACATAGTATGTGACGAGATCATTAAAGCTGGGCAAAATCGAGTGCAGTGGAGGGCTCTTGTTGCCTCCATATGCCCCTGAATAGGGTCAAAAAGGGAGTATTGATTGATCTTTTATGATCACCATTTTTTGCCATCTTCCTAAAGATAATTTACCACATCAATTTGTAAGAATTTCCATAGCCATATTTATTTCTACAAGCATTCCATTATCCAAGCAGCTTAGAGAGTTAATTTAATTTCTATTTCGTCTCTAACTCAGCGAAAATTATTTGAAAAACGCTTGAATTCGGTTTAAAAAACAGAAATTGTCTCCACTACCTCCAGGAGCTGTAAGTATCCAAATCCAATCCAAACTCCCTTTAGACCCCACATAGGGGCATAGGGAGGCAATAAGAGCTCTAAGTATATAGGTATAAATTTTGTGAGGTATTATGTAATTATGGGTGTATTATGTATTATGTAATTGTGAGGTATTATATAATACAGAAACAAGTGCTACAGCATTTGTTTGAAATAATTTACAGAGCTCATGCATGACGTAAGTGCAAAAAGTTTATCTTATATGAATATCTGAATGAATGGGAAATTCGGAGTTATTCATTAGTATACCAACTTCATTAAGAATATGTTTCTGTGTTGGTATAGTACATCGTTTGTTGACATGTTTATGTCTACCAGCGTGACGTGCAGCCGTCGTCTATTAGGGTTTGCAGTGTATGGCTGACGCGAGTGTGTTTTGTTTATTGAGGTCTTAAATAAACGTGCAGCGGGTTTGTCTACTGTCTGTTATTTGCGTTTTCTGTTATTGTTTTGTCATCAATCACCCGGCAGCGGGGTGAAATGTTTATATGCTGTCACTGCGGCCTGTAACGTGCGACAAAACCTGCGAACTACATTATAGCCGTTTATTACTCAACCGATCTCGTTAGCTGAAACATCAGTAATGAAGAAATAATAGATTTAACTCGAAACCCCGCAACACTATGAACCAAGAGCTTTTTTGAACATTTATTATTTCTACATATTGGCATTATTTAACGCATAATTTTTGTTTTAATTTATTTATTTATTTATGCATCCATAGGCTCTTGCATGCACTTGGTGGCGTCAATATCACATATAACAAAATATTGATTTTCAATATATTCAAAGAAATTCGATACAGACAACAATATAATAATCATGTACAAAGAGCAGGAGACATAAATAAAATGTGAAGTACCTGTGATTTGCAGTACCGGTTGATGTAAAGGGTCAACCGGTACATTGTCCTTGACATGTTGTATTTTTATTATCAATTAAAAATTTATAATATATTATGTAGATAGTAACAAAATTGATAGTCTATGCTAAACGCTGATGTTAGCCTCATTTAGCATAACGTCATTGGAGTAAAATGATTTTTCAATAAGTCACTCCTCTCTCAAACTCGGAACCAGCCAGATTTCGGATATCTACCGGGAGCACATTGAACAGCCGGACGCTCTTACATATAGTTATATAGCTTTTAGATGTTTTTGTTCGTCTATGTTTGACGGGTCTGATGTCGTGTTTGCGTCTTGTTTCGTATGTCTATGTGCACCGCCATTTTCGGGGGTTCTCGGCAGATTCCTCCGTGCATACAATAAGCACTCCCTTATGCATGCACCCGCGAGAGTAAGTATGCCTAGTGATTTAAATTTTTCCCGGCATGAATTGGTATGATTTTGAAGCAATGAGGTGATTTTCTCCGAGTTTGGTCAATCATTCTGTGGTTCGCGGGATTGCCTTATATAGATTCAGATGTTTTGTGCAATATGCGATTTATTTGATAGTTCCATTCTCTTTATAGGTAGGTACGTTTGTATCAGACCGCAGCTTAAGCATCGTACTTACTTGCGCCGCGAACGTGTGACATTGCATCAATATAATCGAAAGGCTAAGTGTATACGTGATTCGAAAAGCGAACGCGAGCGGAACACGTGCATTCTTTTGATAAAATTGATATAACGATACACGTTCGCGGCGCAAGTGAGTACCGAGCTTTACATTCAACAAATAGGTACTCAAAGCTTTATATGGACTTATTCATAGAAGTTTTCATATTATTCCATCACATCTACAGATTAGTGGAACGATGATAAAAAGCTACAGTGTTTTTGATGAATTTATACCGAGTTTTTAGCTAAGTTGCTAGTATTAAGAAATGAGTGAGCTTCACTGTCCTTTTTTCTAGATTTTTAGTTTTCATTTGAAATTATCCTGTCTTCGCCGCTACTTCTGTACTTGTTTTTTTTTAATTGAACTACATACCGACAGTACAATGAAAAATAATATTTTTCTAGTTTCCTATTACGTTAAGGTGTTTACGGTTTTTTTATCGAATGTGAACAAAATATGCACTTAATCTAAGAAATATTAAGCATAGCTTACGATGTGCGAAGTCGCCACCAGTGTTCGAACCCATGACCTTCAGTGGGTCAAAGAAATGAATGTTGGAATTCTGTCAATTAGGTTACAAACGGTTAAATGACGATTTGTAAGTAAAAGCTTATCATTGTGAGAGAAACTTCTTAAATTGAAAAATATTTTTGGAAGTACACCATAACTTGTATATTTAATTACTTAGAAAATCATCCGAAGATTAAGAGCGAAAAAAGTATGTACGAAAAATAATAAAATCTGTTTTTTTCCGTTCGCCTACACTTGGCTATTTCATTTATTATATTTTTTACGTCTTTTTAACAAATTGTTTTGAAGGATTTCTTTTATATTGCTTGATTGAACTTTAAATGTGAAAATATCTCCTCTCATATCATTCACCTTTTTCAAAATGTCAATCTTTGAAAAAAATAAATTGAAATCGTTCATGTACAATCGTTCATTAAGGGATTTCAAAGAGTATATCATTTCACAAATTCAAGTGAACTTTGAGTTGGAGTAAACTGTTTTTAATAAATCGTTTTTGAACTGAAACATTTCAACAATGTGATTTTTTATTCTCTTTTCAGGAGGCCCGTGGGTCCAATGGGCTCTAATATGGGCAGCCAGGGTTCCTCCGTGCCGGGAAGTGCTACCTCAACAACAGAAAGGCAAACGGCTCCACCGCAGATGCAGCAACACACAGTTTCGATGCCCGCATCTTCGCTTCCTCAATTATCATCGCAACAGCAGCAAACACAACAGCAAGTTCAACAGCAACAGCTGCAATTACAGCAACAAATTCAACAACAACAAATCCAACAGCAGCAACAAATTATGGATAACCAACAGGCCTCCCCGCCGAACTCTCCACCAGCTGATTCTAATCAAAGATTGGAGAGGTCCATGTCGAGGAAAGAACAAATTAAGAAATATGTGAAGCGGGAGACGGCCTTGTTCTTTGGTCTTGAGGAGGAGCACCAGGAAGCGGAAAAGCAGTTGTGGCGAGAGAGGAGATTAAGATTTTCGGAGAGGAGGTTCGCACCGTTGAGGCCGGAGAACGACAATGACGAGGAAGTAAGATACAGGTAAGACATTTTATATAGTTTATAAATTTGGGATTAGTTTTCTTCTTTTTTGTGTGGTCTATTAGCCTGTTTTATCGAAACTGGTCTTGTATAGTGTAATCTCAGCCGTCTCTTGATATAACAGGTACTTGTTTTCCTTTGGTCTGTATTTTCTAAGTGAGATCGGTTCCTCCCGGGCTTAATGATTGCCAAACATTCCATTTGTTTAAGGATTTTCATTTCTTCCAAAAATCTATTACCAACATATTCTTAAAAAAATTGAAGATTAAATTAGAAATATAACTCTTACTTAGTAACACAACATACAATCCCTTTAAACTTAACAAGAGAAGTACATTTTTATGATATCTTGTTTATTTTTGATGACTGAGATCTAATTTTTTCTCCTTCTTTTAAGTGGTTTTATCTATGTAACAAATTCTTCACAAAATCATTCCATTTTCAAACACTTTATGTTAACAAATTTTTGGATCACTCTCTCCAGAGTGGATTGCCACGTTCCAAAGAAGAAGGAGTTAACGAATTTTTCATTACTATGCGATGAATTTCATTCCATCGACAACGATTTTTTGCAACTCGATGATTTCATGACTGATATCATTTTTGTATAGTGGAAATAAAATACGCACTAAGTGCCAAAATATTAATTTGAGATAATTTCATAAAACTGATTTTTCCCCCATATAGACATAGTACTACGATGATTTTTGGATCTGTTTTTTTACACCTTTAGATCATCGATATGGACTTAGTGCAATATTTGGGCTATTAGCAATGGTTTATAAAACATTTCCTCATACATTTATCTATCATTTTTTTATTTTTTTTATTTATTGACAAGAAAAATATGCACAATGCTTTTAAATAGAAAGATGCCTAATCCCTTACGGGATTTTTGGCTGTTCTGCATACAGGTATTATTCACTTAAAAATAACTTATAAACTATTCAAATCCAAACTCCCTTTAGACCCCACTTAGGGGCATAGGGAGGCAACAAGAGCTCTCCATTGCGCTCGATCTTGCGCAACGTTAATGACCTCCTCCCACACCATGTCCAGATTCCTCAGCTCTGCTTTGAAGGAGCGGAACACAGTATGAGAGGGTCTTTCTCGTCTCCGGGACCCTGATGGGAGGAAGAACAGCGCTCTCCTCGGCCAAATGTCATTCGGCATCCTTAACACATGTCCATCTCCTCCACATAATAGTAGAGGTGATGGGCTCACGCTGGGTGCGCCGGCATATAGCGTCGTTCGTGATGCGGTGGTAACATCTTATACCCAAAATTCTCCTGAGGCACTTCGTTTCGAATGCAGATACTTTTTGTGCCTGGGCCAAAGTCAGGTGCCAGGACTCACACCCATACAGGAAAATGGGCAACACACACGCATCAAACAGTTTACATTTCGTCTCGACACTAAACGCCGACGCTTTCCATATTCTTTATAAACTATACGTAAAGAATTTAACAATAAAGAAAAAAGTCCGGACCCTCAGGCAAATCAGATCAGCCAGCCAACTTTTCTATGTAACATTTAATTTTTTATTTTATTTTTAAAGTTGGCCATAGCTTTGCACTCTTTAATGCCCGATGGTACAGGGTTCCAAATTTTAGGTACCTATAGTAATGTCATCAGTTCGTCTACCATAGTCATTGTGGAAATACGAAGTTTGGAGTTAATACGATTAAGATTTCATGTCTCAATTCTGAAATACTCAAGCTCAACTCCCATTTATTTCGCTACATATAAAAACATAAATCCATCACATCGTGCAATCGCAATTTATTTTATCTGTACAGGAATAATTAATAATTTCCATAAGAGAAGGCAAAATCAAATTATCTTTTTAAATATGTACCGTCATGAGAAGGGATTATTTTTTTATCTGCTTCGCAGAAGGACTTAAAAAACAATTATTATTATTTCGGAATCCAATTTAATTTTGCGGATCTTCACAATATGTTTTAAAAGCGCCGGTAAATTTTGAACTCAAAAAATGGGTATTTTATTTTTTTTTTTCCTTCATATTATTATGTTCTTCTGTTACTTCTTAACAACAAAATCTCGGTATAATTGTGTCCTTTTTTGCACTATGAAGTCTTATTTCATTGTTTTCCACTATTTTGTTAACAAAACAACGCTTGTGTTAAAGTGGAAATGATCAGCACCGGGATACGTATGAAATTCGTCGACTGGTACACGACCTCCCATTGCTCTCTAGTATTTTAGAATCAAAAGTGCTAATTTTTGTCCATCGAATCCCACTTTACATCAAAATTAACGATAGTGCTATATATTTTCCCATCTAATAATTCTTCATCTGAATATCAACAATTAATTTACAGTACTGTCTTTTCCCTTACACAAAGCGTTTATATTTTTCCCTTTCGATATGCGATGTATTTCAAAATAATTGGCTTGTTTTTCTGGCGTTCTAGGATGTGTTTACATGTAAAGAAAACTTAAAAGGAACTAGGATCAAAGCTTAAGTTTCAAAAAAGTTCTCCCTTAGAAGAAACTCACCACATGAATACTTCACTATTTGTTTATTAATTAAAACTTATAATTACTCACGTTGTATTTAAGTTACAATCAGTGTGAGTTTGTTTAAGCTTTCTTATTAAGTAGGTACATATTTTCTTGGCTTTAAATAATTTTACACCGAAGTCTTGCGCCTTAAAGAAAACAAATCGTTTCAGAAGTCAAAAGGTTCCCTTGATGACTTTTTTAAGGTAGCTACCGTATAGTTAATGGATGCAGCACGGATTTTCAAATAATGTTTTGAGTCAATTAGGTACCTAATTCCTTAGTAAAATAAGTTTCTGTTATTGAAATCGCTACAAAAAAAAAATACTGAAAGCTCGAAAAAAATTCTATCAAAAATCTGCGATCCAATATTTTTAATGTCAATCGTTGTCAGTTATACAATAATTTTTATGGAACTTTTCAGAAAAACAGTTCCATACTAACTTTAGTATTACATTTTATATTATTTCTTATGCATTTTTTTCAACTTTTTATTAGTTATTCTGTTATCCGGAGCGGAGAAGAATCCAATAAATCAAACATCGGAAGAATCTGTTCAGTCGAGCTAGACGAGTTTTAAGTGTTCGAACTAACCCGACATTATTTTATAATGTACTAGCCTTTTTACCCGTCCATAAAATTGTTGATGAAGTTTGTTGAGAAAAATGTGAATTACAGAACCTGATTTATGGATTAATAAAATATGGTACCTATAAAGTATGTCCCTAAGTGGGGTCAAAAAATGGAGAATTGATTGACTGATCGAGTTTGTATTACCTGTAAGATTTGAATTGGTAAATAGGTAGATATAATTAGATAGTATGAGAAATTTGTAGAATTGCTGTGGAGGCAGCAAAGGTGAGTCATAAACATAGCATTTTTATCTATTTTCTATACCTTCCCCTTCAAGTACATTTAGATAGAACACTTGATTTCTGTAAATGCTTTAGTTGTTCTTCTGCAAAAATATAATTATGTACCTACAAAGCTTTATTTATTCTTAATATCAAATTTAACAGGTAGGTACATAATTATTTTAAGTGTTAAGACTTCTACCCGAACCAGTGATTTTGTACCTGAAAATCTTTTGTATGAAAAATTGTCAGTACCTATAGCCAGCAAGAAAATATTGCATAAAAAATTCCTATAAATATTCTGACCCATCTGGGAATTGGAACCAGAAATTTCTTACCAGAAGTGGGTGTTAATTATTTTAAGCATAGTAAAAAATTTTGTGGCCAAGGATTCGAACCTGCACCTCACATCCAGCCTTCGTGTGAATAGAAAAATCAGTGTAGATTGATTATTAAAAATAAAACACAGGAATAGGGTAATAATAAAAATTTCAAGTTGCTATGGCAATTATACCACCAATTTATTAAATCCCTATGCCCCTAAAGTGGGGCGTAAAGGGAGTTTGGATTTCAAAAATTAATTTTACTTACATTAATAAAACAATCAATACAATAATTGGTAAAGAAACACACTTTTATAATACATAACTAAGGTATTTTGCAGTTGATAAACTTCATTTAACAGGGTAAAACTTTTTAATAAATGATAATTATGAGTATAAATATTTAGGTACTTCTAGAGAATTAGAACTCTCATCTCTCATAGGTGCTTAATATAAGTCATACCAAGAGTTGACAATTAATAAGAGATATACAAAACATGTAAATGTTATTGTTGTGAGAAAATATCTAGAAAATTTTGACACATTTTAAAATTCTGTAGACATTTTGGCATTGCATTCATTATAAGATATAATCCTAGGAATCTCAGCTCCATAGACGAATTATGGAAGGCATAAATGCAACGGGCCGTTGGCCCGGTGGCTAGCATCTTGGCAGATTGTTGAATTTGTCGAATACTCAAGGATTTCAATTTGACCACCTAAATAAGGAACGTTGTTAACGTGAAGTCATCACACAAAGCCATTCGAAATAGCAAGAGAAGAAAGTCATAATCCAGTTAGTACTGGTTAAATGTTAAAAAAAAAAATGGCATTTTAAAATTGACCATAAATAACGGTGTAATGTTGAATATATCAGTCTGTAATAATATGAATTTTTTCGATGTTACAGGAAAAGAGGTCTGATTATAGAAACTTCAACTAAATTTCAACAAAAAAAAAACAGGTTTACAATAATAATAAAAAGTTGTAGAATAATGGGAGTTATAGAATCTGATCGATGGAAGTTTACATACAGAGCTTTATAAAAGTGTGGTGTACCTACATAATGTACTTATAATTAATTGGACTTAATTTTTTTGTCACACCTCATCAGCAATAAGAAAGCGCTGTAAGTCATAATCATAGACTGCTGACTTATTCTCTATGCTTGCCCCATAGTTAAAAAGACAGAGTGCTCAATTTATATGTGGTGAGCTATGGGCTCTCACCACAATGTTGATTTTATTATTCTGCAATTAAGTATGTACCAACACAGCTTTTTGTTCCTTATATTTAACAAATTGTGAAGGTGGATTCATACTTATTTGAAAATCATATTTTTTATAGAATAAAATAAAAATATATAACTGTATTAATAAAAGTTTTGACTTTTTAGTACAGATTTTTATGATTTTTTTTTAAGAAAATGAATCTTGGCTTATTTAAAGTACACAAATACACATTTGACATCTTTCACACTAACCAAAGGGTTGTGTTGTGAAAGTGCAAATGGGACCACCAGGACTTGAACCCACAGCCTTCAGTGCGCTGTGCAAACGAAAGTCATTGACTAATACCACCGAACTTCCAACAACCTGTTTGTGGATAAAACTTATAAAAAATTGTTCAAGTAAAGCTTCTCACTATGGAATATGTCTATAAATATAAGTAAACTAAGAAGTCGGCACCCAATCATCAAAACATAATGCAACAGTTGAAGAATTTAAGGCCCACGTCAAGTTTCAAACCTGCGTTAAGCTTTTTCATCAACAGATCTATTGCGTTTAAGTGCAATAACAACACATTGAGATGTGACTACTTTTACATTTATAAATTCTCCGTAGGTGGTTCTTCTTATAAATCTGATGTCCTGTAATCATGGTGAAAAGTGCATGATTCAAACATACATGTAGCTATCTCACAAACTGATATGCTCCTCTTGACGTCATAAAGTCATTATTTGGTAAGTAATAGGTAACTACAATGCTTTTATAATTGGCAAGCTTCAAAAGTTAGAAATATGTACCATTTTATGGGAGTATTTGTTTCTTTGTTTATGGGACATGTTTTTATAAGAAATGTAAATGAAATGACTTGCTAGTACAATCACCTATAATAGTATAGGTAGTAAGTTGTTTTAAAATATCACATTATTTGATATTTTAACACAGTAACCTTATTTGAAAATATACTTGCTAAATCCATGACTTCTCATCCTTTATATTAACTTGTCGTTGATGGATTATTTGACTAAAACTAAAAAAATCAATATAAAATTATTTTATTATTATAAAATTATCTATTGTTTGGAAGTGGTTCAGGAGAATAATATATTATTAGATGTTTTATAGAAAATTAAAACACTATAATATGTATTTTTTTTCAGTTTATTTCTGGTTATAAATAAATGAAAACATTCTGTTTATTTCATTTCAATTACATATATTTCAATGAATATAAACACAACTACCAATTTGTAAAATTAAATAACATAATTTGTTAGATCTAGCAGATTAAAAATAGAAAAAAATAAATAAAAACAGAATATAGAAAATCATATGGGCACCTTCTTTACCAAAAGCTATAATTTGTATTCCATAATAAATTTCACATTTAAATCTTACAGTAGAAACAGCCCCGTAGACAAATTCAAATTGGCGTTCGACTACAAACGAAGATTTTGCCAATGTATAGTACGAAAAAATTAACTGTCCTCTGGAATATATAAACAATTATTTAAACCAAACAAAGACACTTATAAAAATATAAAAAGTGGACAGTTAATTTTCTTCCTACTCTACATTGTGAAAGAATTCGTTTGTAGTCGATCGCCAAATGTATTTTGTCTAGGCCTACAGACGTGTTGTGAACAATTGTGTTGTGGCACGCCAAAAGCTTATTTTTTCATAAAAATACAATGCTCAACGATAATGTGTCTCTAATCATACTAAATGTATGAATCCGATGTTGCTTCTAGCATGTCATAGCTCATCAAAACACATTTTTTTATACAAATGAATCTGGACTCACCCAAAGTGAACAAATTTACACTTTTGACATCTTTCACACAAAACGATGCTTGTGTTGTAATAGTTGAAAATGGTCGGCACCAGAAGTCAAACGCACAAAAGCAGTACAATTAATCTGTAACAAAACATTATGGAATTTATATACACAAACATATGAAATGATGTACAATTATCAAATAATAATACGGGACTTACCGCTTTGCTTATTCCAGTAATAAAATGCATACTTGTACATTTTAGAAATTCATTCTTGATATTGTTGTAAATATCTTGTAATCTATCCTGTAAAAAAAATATAGTAACAGAAAATAAATTAATGTAATTGGCTAGCTGCATTGTAATTACGCGATTATTTGAAATAATATTTACTCATTAACTTTGC
Source organism: Mystacides longicornis (assembly GCA_963576905.1). Classification (NCBI taxonomy): domain Eukaryota; kingdom Metazoa; phylum Arthropoda; class Insecta; order Trichoptera; family Leptoceridae; genus Mystacides; species Mystacides longicornis. Next base: position 10,822,923 of record OY756425.1, on the reverse strand, counting down.
TTACCTGTTTTATTAATCCCAAAAATTGATTTTATATCTAAATTCAATGTTTACATTTTTTTATAGTTTGACAACAAAATTAGACATATCCATAGATTTTTTATAACGTATCAAATGAACCATAGAACCAAAACACACTAAAAAAATATTCTTAGTTAGTGTTAAATTATTATCGGAATTTATTAAAAAGGAGAAAAGTATCAATAAAATGAATTCATATAAAATGTTTATAATTCACACATCCTAAACCTGAAAATTAAAAAAAACATTCAATAAAAATATCATGATTTAATTTTCATTCACAAAAAAATACCGCAAATAATTTATGGGTAATCTATGGTACTGGCGTAATGATATCTATGGCGTACTGGCTGTCATCGATATTTTGACAAACAATAAAACATTTTCAAAATTCGAATATTTTTTTAATTGATAGCTGCTGTTAATATATTTCTAAGTAAGTACCTGGTAATATTTATTTATTTAGATTACCCTATGTACCTACCTACGTAATATTTACTAAATTATGTAGAATAAACACTTTTTTAATAGAAATCCTTGTCTTCCAGCATCAACCAAAAATTATATTACTTACATATTATACAACCCAATGAATGTGATAAATGGTTCTTGTCCTGGAATAAATTTTACGTTGGGTGTAAAAAATCAACATGAGGCTATGAGCATACTTTGAGAATGGATGTATAATGGAGATATATCATATATCTACAGGTATAGATTCAAGTTTTCATATTTTATAATGGTGGCCATGTAATAACTATCTACCATAATTTATTGTTTTTATTCTAGGATGGGATGACCATAGTCTTTTTGTTTTTTTTTGGATTGAAGGAACCTTGGTGGTTCCGTCAAGAAAATGTCTCTAAACATTACTGATCACTGCATTTTGCTGTCTTTCAAGGATATATTTCATTCAACACATCTATTAAGATTTTTTACCACAACAATAGGTATGATCTTTCTTGTATTTTGTTTAAAGAATATAACATATGATAAATAAGTTACCATACTTTGCGTTTATCTACATAACGATTTAGATTCAATATAATATTTACCACCATTGTCTGTGACAAAATTCGATACAAATATTAACTTAAATACATCAAAGTGTATTTAAGAACGCTCTCCGGCATTTTGCATTACAAAAATATAAACAGACTAAAATATTATGTAGATGACTTTAGATTACATATTAATGTGTACCTAGCCCAAAAAATTCATGAAATGATATTATCCGTCATTATAGGTACCTATATCTTTTGTGTTTGTTCTAGGATGAATGATTTGTCACAAACGTTGGATAGTTTTAAGAAAAGCTTCAAGTCATACCTCTGATTGATTGCTTTCTTCAAGAATACTTCTTTTGACACGATGAAACTCTATGCATATTGTTTTTTTAAACAAATTTTCACGGCAACAATACCATCAGTCTTTTTTAAATGAACCTTGTATATTACTGTTTTTGCATAATATAATATATGATAAATAAGCTAACATAGTTTTGAGTTTATTTACTATTATATTTCTAAACTATTTTGTGGATAAAACAAACGTTTTACTACACTGATTATAATCCAGTATTCCTGAATGCCATTTAAAGATTCTCAATTATTGTCGATATTATTTCTTTTCTCCCAACGATTCTGTCAAGTTCACTGTACCTAATGATCTAATTTATCGGTCACTGTTTTACCGGCAAGTTTGTTTATGGAATGTTCATACCAATTTCAATGTTTATTATTTTACTTGCAAATCTTTTTCAACAATGATTTTAAGAAACTTTATTAAATATAAAATATATTGAATATAAAATGATTCAACAATTATTGCTAAATTATTTTATACCTATCTGCATTTGAATATGATTTTTAAAGGTAGCTACATAATTATTACTCATCTAATGGCTACGACGGTTTTACACAAAATGTGGCCATAAATTTTTTAAAATGTGTCAAATTACAAAATGGAGGATTTTTTTTTCCAAAATTTTTCATTAAATCTTTATTTATTGAGAATAATAAGATTTGAATAACTTTTATATGTATAACGAATCAATCTCCAATTATTTTATAACATTTTCATACCGTAATACCAAGATTCTATTCAACGTTTACATGAGTAATTTTGTTTCCAAAAGATGGCTTTCTGTCTTTTTTGAAAAATTTGTATGAAGATCCTAAAAAAATAAAGTTTTTTAAATAGCTCTTAATATATTAAAGTTAACGTTGCCAATTGTATCTTAGAACGTTCTCGAGCAAATTTCACCGCTCTGCGCAGATTCATATCTGACGTAGCATTTGTATTTTGAGCGTGATGTTCACATATACGGTAAAGTATTGTCAAAAGCACGCAAACATTTCTGAATTATTATGTAGACTAGCTTTTTTACCCGTCCACAAAAAAAAGTTGTAGAATAATGGGAGTTATAGAACCTGATCTATGGAAGTTAACATACAGAGCTTTATGAAAGTGTGGTGTACTTACATAATGTATATAATTAATTGTACTTTTTTTATTTGTAACACCTCATCAGCAAGAAGAAAGCGCTGCAAGTCATAATCATAACCTGGTGACTTATTCTCTATGCTTACCCCATAGTTAATAACACAGAGTACTCGGTTTATATGTGGTGAGCTATGTGCTGTCACCACAATGTTGATTCTATTATTCTGCATTCAAGTACCAACAAAGCTTTTTATGTTCCTTATAATTAACAAATTGTCCAGATGGATTCATACTCATTTCTCTCTCTCCCTGGCTTGCTCCCAGCTTAACGTCTATGAAGACTGCTAGGGTCAGCTCTCCTCGTCCTCAGGCTGTAGAATCTCCTCTGCTGCACTACTTCCCCCACCCCACATCTTTGCATCTACTCGCGCTTTTGCATCACCCAGGAATTCTTTGGCCTCCATCTAGCCACAGAACGTGGAACATTCAGGTTTATTGCCTGTTGTACAATATGCTCCTGTGGTCGTCGTTCTATATACTCATTTGAAAATAATAAAATTTGTAGAATAAAATATAAATATCTACCTGTATTAATAAAAGTTTTGACTTTTTAATACAGATTTTCATTATTTTTTTTTAGAAAATGAATCTGGGCTTTCTTAAGTAAATACAAATACACTTTGACATCTTTCATACTAATCAAAGGGTTGTGTTGTGAAAGTGATAATGGCACCACCAGGACTTGAACCCATGGCCTTCAGTGCGCTGTGCAAACGAAAGTCATCAACTGATACCACCGGCTTTCCAACAACCTCTTTGTGCCTAAACTTTATAAAAAAAATGTTCAAATAAAGGCTCTCACTCACTGTGGAATATATCTATAAAACTAACCATTATAAAACATCTATTGTTTGGAAGTGGTTCAGAAGAATAATATATTATGAGATGTTTTATAGAAAATTAAAACACAAAATGTATTTTTTTTTTCAGTTTATTTCTGGTTGTAAATAAATGAAAACTTTCTGTTTATTTAATTTCAATTACATATATTTCAATGAATATAATACACAAACACAACTACCATTTTGTAAAATAAAATAACATTATTTGTTAGATCTAGCAGTCTCTAATATAAATTAAAGTCGGGTTAGTGCGAACACTTATAACTCGAGATCGGCGGAACAGATTCTTTCGATGTTTGATTTATTGGATTGTTCTACGCTCCGGATAACAGAATAACTAATAAAAAATTGAATAAATCAATGAGAACTCTAAAATACAATATTAAAGTTTGTATTGAACGGGTTTGCATCAGTACCGCCACCGACATCTGTTGGGGGAAATAGGGAGATGTCTGGTTGATTAATATTTTGATAGAAACATTCAATGTTTTCCCTATTTTTCTACAGATGGTGGCATAGGTAATGATTGAAATTAAAAATATCATTTTTTATTGTACTTTTTCAAGCTTTTTTATAATTTGTTAACGTCTATAATTATAAAAGAAAGTCGGGTTAGTGCGAACACTTATAACTCGAGATTGGCTGAACAGATTTTTATCGTGTTTAGTTTATTAGATTCTTCATTGCTCCGGATAACATATAACAACTATTAAAAAATCGAAAAATGGATGGAAATAGTATGAAATAATATAATATTAAAGTTAGTATGGAACGGGGGAGTTATGGTGCTTTTGAAATAACTGATTCATAATTACCACATAACTTTTGATTTTTTTACAGAGTAGTCATGTATGTTAGCTATGTTATGTTACCCAGCAATATTTTATTGGCTTTTGATTAAAGGCGAGACAAAGTTCGATGGGTCAGCAAGTCAAAAATAAAATTCACATTTAAATCTTACAGTAGAAACAGCCCCCGTAGACAAATTCAAATTGGCGTTCGACTACAAACGAAGATTTCGCCAATGTATAGTACGAAAAAATTTACTGTCCACTGGAACATATAAACAATTATTTAAACTAAACAAAGACACTTTTATAAAAAGTGGATAGTTAATTTTCTTCCTACTCTATATTGTCGAAGAATTTGTTTGTAGTCGATCGCCAAATGCATTTTGTCTAGGCCTACAGACGTGTTGTGACCAATTAATTGTGTTGTGGCACGTCAAAAGCTTATTTTTTCATAAAAAGTAACAACATAATGGTCAACGATAATGTATGAACTAAATGTATGAAACCTATGTTGCTTTTAGCGTGTCACAGCTCAACAAAACACATTTTTTATACAAATGAATCTGAACTCACCCAAATTGAACACATAATATACAGTTTTGACATCTTTCACACAAAACAATGCTTGTGTTGTAAAAGTTGAAATGATGGGCACCAGAATTCAAACCAATTCAGTATAATTAGGTACTGTTACCGATAGTTATTTATTTATCAAATGTCCTCTAGTATTGTAACACCGTATCCATATGGCGCAATTTTTGATAGAATTGGCTGCCAGTTCAATTTTACCGATTGTGATTATGTTTTTTACATTCCAAACTACGAAAACATTGAATACTTTGTGTGTATAATTTGATTCTATCCTAATTCAATAGGAGTTTTGGGGGAACTATTTAACATTAATCTGTAACAAAACATTATGGAATTAAAATATTTACAAAAATGAGAGGAAGTACAATTATCAAAGAATAAAACGCGACTTACCGATTTTGCTTTTTCTAGTAATAAAATGCATACATTTTAGAAATTCACTGTAATTGTATTGTTGTGATCTGTCTATCCTGTAAAAAAAATAGTTACACAAAATAAATTAATGTAATTGGCTAGCTGCATTGTAATTATGCGGTTATTTTGAAACAATATTTACTCAATAAACTTTGCTTACCTGTTTTATTATTCCCAAAAATTTATTTTATATCTAAAGCCGTAAAAAAAATCAATGTTTACATTTATAGTTTGACAATAAAATAAGACATATCCATACTAATCCATAGATTTTTGATGACATTAAAAAAATGACAGAAAACGCTTAAAAATAACTGAATAAGTGTTAAATATTATAATCGTAATTTATTAAAGAATCTATCAATTAAGATAAGTATCAATAAAAAAATTATTATTCACACATCCTAAACCTGAAAATTAAAAAAGCATTCAATAAAAATAATCATTATTTAATTTTCATTCACATAAAAATACCGCGAATAATATTTTATGGTACCTGGCAGGACCACAGAATTCTATACAAATAAAAATCTATGGGCAGGACATCTGGCTGTCATCAATATTTTGACATAACAACAAAACATTTATTCGATTTTTGAAATTAGAATATTTTTTTATTGATAACTGCTGTGTGCTGTTATATTTCTTAATAGGTAGGTACCTGTTAATATTTAATTATTTATATTACCCCATATACCTACCTAAGTAATATTTACTAAATTATGTAGAATATGTAATGATTTTGGTCTTTGTGTAAATTCTCTCTTCTATCTGACATTACTATGATTGCATAGTTTTTATTTGATTTGATTCTGATGTTAATTATATATTTTGTATTTTATAGGCACGGGGTTCCAGACTAAAACATTCTGTACAGTGCACAACCTAATATTAATGAGTATTCGTACAACATTCAAATCTAGATGTTTTATTATGAAGCTCTTAAAAATGTAAGTATGTAACCTCTTTTAATAAGTTATATCTTTAGATTCTAAATTATGTAATAAAGTGAAATACTTAGTTTATGAAATTATATACAACGTAATCGGTTGACTATTTTATTCTTTCATTTCATTGAATTCAATGTTATTTTATTAATTTGTATGCATAAAAAATTCATGAAATGATGTTATCTGTCATTATAGGTACCTAAATCTTTTGTATTTGTTCTAGGATGAATGATTTGTCACAAACCTTGGAAAGTTTTAAGAAAAGCTTCAAGTCATCATACATCTCACTGATTGCTTTCTTCAAGAATACTTCTTTTGTCATGATGAAACTCTACGCATATTGTTTTTTTAAACAAATTTTCACGGCAACAATACCATCAGTCTTTTATTTAAATGAACCTTGTATATTATTGTTTTTGCATAATATAATATATGATAAATAAGCTAACATAGTTTTGAGTTTATTTACTATTATATTTCTAAATTATTTTGTGGATAAAACAAACGTTTTATTAAACTGATTATAATCCTGAAACCATTTAAAGATTCTCAATTATTGTCAATTTTATTTCTTTCTCTCAACAATTCAGTCAAGTTCACTGTACCTAATGATCTAATTTATCGACAACTGTTTTACTGGCCAGTTTGTCTATGGAATGTTCATACCAATTTAAATGTTTATTATTTTACTTGCAAATCTTTTTCGACGACGACGATTTTAAGATTTAAACTTTATTTATATTTCAGAAATATAAAATGATTCAACAATTATTATTGCTAAATTATTTTATACTTATCTACATTTGAATATGATTTTATCAGGTAGCTACATAATTATTACTCATCTAATGGCTATGACGGTTTTACACAAAATGTGGCCATAAATTTTTTAAAATGTGTCAATTTTCAAAATGGAGGATTTTTTTTTCCAAAATTTTTTATTAAATCTTTATTTATTGAGAATAATAAGATTTGAATAACTTTTATATGTATAACGAATCAATCTCCAATTATTTTATAACATTTTCATACCGTAATACCAAGATTCTATTCAACGTTTACATGAGTAATTTTGTTTCCAAAAGATGGCTTTCTGTCTTTTTTGAAATATTTGTATGAAGATCCTAAAAAAATAATGTTTTTTAAATAGCTCTTAATATATTAAAGTTAACGTTGCCAATTGTATCTTAGAACGTTCTCGAGCAAATTTCACCGCTCTGCGCAGATTCATATCTGACGTAGCATTTGTATTTTGAGCGTGATGTTCACATATACGGTAAAGTATTGTCAAAAGCACGCAAACATTTCTGAATTATTATGTAGATAACCAGTTTTCCCGACAGACGTTGTCCTGTTAATCCTTACTTTGAATATTGATTTCGAATTTGTAATTTATACAAAAATACGTTTGAAATATGTTTGAATGTTTAAAAACTATTTCTGTAAACTTGAAAGAAATTCTATCTAAAATCTGCGTACCAATGTTTTGAAACTCAATGGTTGTCAAGTAAATTGAAGTGGTTGGTAGACTAGTGGTTACAACGCCGGCTTTCGTACTGTTTCGTGCGGAGGTCGTGGGTTTGATCCCATGTGCTGACCATCTTCCTCTTTCACAACACAAGCTTTAAGTACCTTACTGTGAAAGAGTCAAAGAGTGTACTCGTATTTGTGTTCACTTTGAGTGAGCACAGATTCATTTAAAAAAATGTGTCGTTATGGATTTTTTTACAGATGGCGTTGTTGTCAGTAAATCCGTTCCAAACTAACTTTAATATTATATTACCTATATATTATTTCTTATGTATTTTCCATTTTTAGAGTTATTCTGTTTTCCGGAGCGGATAAGAATCCAATAACTCAAACATCGGAAGAATCTGTTCAGTCGATCTCGAGTTATAAGTGTTGCACTAACCCGACTTTTTTTATATGATAATCCCCAGTTCTAATACAAGTCTAAATTCCAGATCTCTACTGAAAAGAACCTTGGTTTCATAATAACCATAACACCAATGTACATTCTGGCAGTGAGAAGCCTCTTATTATAATGAAAATAACCTTCATTTCTTCGAAAAAAAAAACCTTAATTCACGTCACGACGTCTAAAAGGGTCGGCTTAGAGGTTCATTTTCAAACTGGGTCACATCACCATACTTGTAAAGAATATAATATCATCTGTGAGCGGTTTCCATTACCTCGATGTATGATCCTTGTTTACTGTCCCACTAGCCGCAAGGCCGCGTATCCTTTTTCAATAACTCCAATTTTATATCCCGCCAGGTTGGAAATATTCCCACAATTTATTTCAGATCAAAACTGATGTGTAATGGTTCTACTGTAGTTTCATGTTGTATGAAAAGGATTGATAATAATAAATCATATCACTACGAGTATTTCAAAATAGAATGGAGAATTTTATACAGGTTTTTTAGTATGCTGATTCATTAGTTTTAATCTAGACCTGGTTTTTCTCACTAGTAAGTTTGGTTTTTGGTATGCGGATGACCAGATTTCCATGAATCTATTTTTTCGGTCTTCTAAATTGCTTACGTCCCTACGTTTGATACCATGTTCAAAGTCTCTCTGAGCCAGTTCATGGTTCTGAAATCAAACCAACTATGTAGCTCATTTTTCATCGGTATGTTTCAAACTAAAATCCTTCAAGTCCCCATTTAGCGAATATGGTAAAAATTTCAATTGTTCAACAATATATGGAACTCTTAAACTCAAAACTCGTTGAGGCTATGAAAATTTTTATTTAAAAAAAAAATGTTACAAATATTAAGTAATAATCCTAACTTTCTACTTAAAAAAAAACTCATTATAGGTTAAAAACATTCCTTAACAAACATTCGAACCAATGACCTTCAGTACGCTATGCCTACGAAAGCCTGCAACAACTGATATCACTGGACTACCAACCACTTCAAAGCACTATAGGTAGGTATATAATTATTGATAGGTAACGGTTTTCAATAATTATGATATTTTATCTCAATTTATGGTCAAGATCGTCTTTTTTTTGTCTATATGCTTTCATAAAAAGAAACTATCCATGATTACATTCTTTACGGGCAATGACCTTATACCCTACAACTATAATATGCATCAGTGCCAAAAATATCACCTTTTCGATTCATTTGATTTTCGAATACACCCATTCAAAATCCTCATTTGACAAAAACATCTACTACTATATGAATTAAAGTCGGGTTAGTGCGAACGCTTATAACTCGAGATTGGCTCAACAGATTCTTCTGATGTTAGATTTATTGGATTCTTCTCCGCTCCGGATAATAGAATAAAAAGTTGAAGAAATGGATAAGAAATTATGTAAAATACAATATTTAAGTTTGTATGGAAAGGTTACGTGGGACGCTCCCACGATATCGCGGGTAGTTCCCTCTCATTCTCGCATACGCTCTTTCAGTAGCCCATCCCACTTACTCCACCGCGCCGTTTCGATAGTTTGAGAAATTTTTCATACAGTCAATAATATTATCGGGCATATCCGTGTTGGTAATAGGCGAAGCAGGGTGTGTGCGCGAGCGCATTTTTCTCAAGTTGTTCCCGCCAGAGCTTTGAATACGAATGAAATAGGGATGTTTCAGAAATAGATTAATGTTATTGTTTTATTAGCTTATCTAATCGAATTAATTTTGTATTGTTTAACGGGGGCGCAGTGAACATCATGTACATATTAACCGGCCATTTTGGGCTAGAACCACAGGACAACGTCTGTCGGGAAAGCTAGTATTAAAATAACTAAATGGTTCGGTAAAAATTTATATCGCCGGCATTCTAAACCAATATACTCTTACGTACTTCATAACGCTCCTTTATTGTGACACATCTAACTGACAGGAACCCTTTGTATCTTTTTTTCTAGCAATTTTTCATTTTCTTCCCGTTTAAAAAATAAATGCCCTGCAGTTAAACGTTTCCATATCAATATATAGAGTTATGTATATCATAGAGTATATGAAATCCGACGCCAGATGGAAGCTGATAGAGTAAGTACTCTGTGACGGAAAAAGCTAAATTTGCTACGAGTTTTCTGTCGTCTGCCTGTCCAACAAAAAGTAGTCGTTTTTCTATGACAGACTAATCGTTGAGTGCAATTTTAGCTATCTACGCCCGCTGAGCTTTAACAAATATTTCGAAATCAATTTTAGCAAAATCGGTTCAGCCGTTCTCAATTTTTAGGGAAACACACTCACACGGTTAATCATTTTATACGGTTTGAGATTGTAGAAACTTCGCTTTTTGTAAATCCTATGCCATTATTTTATGTGCAGTTGTTCGTCTTGAATAAGAGATTTGTTTGTATGTTGTCCAAATCCTTGCTAATACTCGTATTATAGTGCCACCCTCTACGGGCCCATACCCCAAACCCATCTCACCCCTTCTCCCAGTACTCAGCTTAGCGGGCATTAAGAATAAATTATCATGAGTACAATAATATTTTGGACGTGTTCTTATATGACGTCTTTGTACCCTCATATATTCCAGCCCAGCCAACGCTGGCGACTGCTGGTACTGTGTTTTTTTTTAAATATATTTTGCTGCTGATTTACAAACTTTATTTGTTTTTCATGCAAATGAACGACTCCGACCGCTGAGAAAAAAACCCTTGAGGTTTTTAAAACTTCCCCGTGGAGATGGAGTGGGTCGCCGCAATAGGTCAAGAGAGCTTTCAGCGTTGCTTTTTCCCAAACAATATTCCTGGCAAAGAACGTATTTTTATCATACTGTATTTCATTACATCTGTGGCAACCATTTTTAATATAACTTCAATATCTATAATAAACTTGACATCTTTTAAAAACTTATATAATTATGAAGCAAGTTATTCTGCGCTTTTTTCATTCTTATATATTTTACTAGCTGAGCCATCGAACTTCGTCCCGCCTTAAGTCAATAAAATATTGCTGGGTAACATGACATGCATGACTACTCATTGTGCTAAAATCAAAAGTTTGTGGTTATAATATTATGAATCAGTTATTTCAAAAGCACCCATTCAAATTCAAATAAGGGAAGTTACAAAACTTTACATAATACCTGCACTAAAAAATACATCATTATGAAAAATCTTTACCGCCATCTGTGGAAACATAGGGAATTCATTGATCTATAGAATCTGTTATTTCGAAGGCTGGCTTAGTGTGATCAATTTACGTTAACAACGTTCGCCATTAGGTGGTAATGATTAAGTCTCCGAAACTCCTCATTTCAGAATTATAGTCAATGACTATATACTTTTGATTTTGATATGATAATATTGTTAACCATTAATCACCTTTAGATGTTATTTTATCGCGAGCAGTGTATCGATCCGTCTCCTCGCTAAAGATAACTCTCACAGAGATAATGGGATGCCGGCCCCAGAGCGATGTGGGCCATAAACAAAATATTATTAGCTCGGGCTTTAGACACATCCCCGTATAATGGCGCATGTTACGAGCTCTTAGCGCCACTAAATGCCTACATAGCTTTAACTTTATGACATTTTGAAGGAACAACGCAAAATCGTCGACAAATATGCGAGAGACCGACATCACAAAAGGAGCAACGGTGTAGGAATGGCGTAAACCTTACGTAGAGGACTAATCTCCAAATACCAGACAACAGCCATTAAGAGTCGCACTACACAAGACAGGGCCCGACATCCGCAACAATCTGTGGCTCGGTCTCGCGTGATATATGAGCCTATGAATCATTCCGTCCGTACAGCTAAATATTTAGCGAGGGAGCCGGGCCAAGGAATTTTTCATGAAACCAGACTTGCTTGCACCTGATGTGAAATTGTACTGAATTTATTTGAAATTGTGAACAAGTTAACCATTATTTGGTACTAAAAATGACGTTTGATATTCTGCAGAATAAAATCCGTTTGGAACAAGCAATGAAAAACAAAATTGCATAAATCGCGTTTCAAATGGGCAACGACGACCAGGAAGACCACCAAAATGATGGAAAGATAGATGGAATTATATATAACAGACTTTAGGGAATAAAATTAAATAATAACCTTTAGGGAATTTCCAAAATATTGTTATATTATTTGAAGAGTGAATCTTTAAAGCAAATGTGGATGGATGATTTGTTGACGCCGCAGATGGGACGAAAATCATCACTTAGAAGTAATCCGATTTGAAAGTCATTCCTCCGGAAAATAGAAACGAAAGGCTTTGTGTAGTTGGAGCGCTAATATTCAATAAAACCATCGATGCCGATATTCCTTTAAGTATTCACTAATCTTTGATTTTATTTTTACAAAACTCCTTTCCGAGAACCTTACGTCGGATTTTTTTCTCGAAATAAAAAAAAAGGTTTTTTTTTCATAAATATTTTGTTCAATATTCATTTTGCTCTTTAGACCTCATCGGCCAGTTTCTCCAGAAAGCTGCTCTTATTTAAAGGATCTCGAATATCCTTCCACCTTTTGAGAAGACTATAGGTACCTAACCTGGGCGAGTTGTTAGTAAAATTCATAAATCTTTGCTTTTAATTGATTTTAAACTCTAGACTCATCGTATTTCCTTAACAAACGAACAATGCGGTGGTAATTTGATACTTGGGCTGCTCTCATTAATGTTGGCTACCTAAGTAGGTATAGTAAATTCTTCATTGTAGATTGTTTGAACACACACCCCCGCTTTTAGTTGTTCGCTATTCAGAAATTCTTATATTTGAATGTTGGGTTCCCATTGTTTTCGTTACTCGGACTCGAACTAATTACAAAATCTGGCTGGAACTGCTGAAAATCTGTCTCCCCATTGGCAATACAGCCCATATTGTGCCAAAGCCTCCCGAAAATTTTCTCTCCGACCAGTTTTTTCATTTTCTGCCGTCTTCCAACTCGCCACCACATAATTTTCAATACTTCTCCCCTTACCGAAGGTCTCCTAATTTGTCTCCATACCTGCGAAGCAAGGCTGAGAGATTTGGACTTGGTGTAGGTGGAGATTTTTGCAAAGCGCATAATCGAGTGAGGTGGAGAATACTTGCTGGCTCTCTGCGAACATAAGTGGCGTCTCAAAGAGAGTATTGTTTGATTGGCATCCTGTCTCAGATTGCTTAGAAATGAAATGCTAGACTTTACCTACCAATTCGAAGGTTGATTTTAAAAAAGTGAATTTCTGACATGTTCATAGGAGACTTATTCAACTATGCGAGTATTTGTATCGTCTATCTTATTATTTATTTTATAAACTTCTGTCTTGTTGAGAGCCATCTTCACAAGTTTGTCACGTTGCCAAATGTCTGCGTTTAAAGGCGACTATAAAAAAGTGTTTGAACCATAATTTTTCGTATTGCAGTTGTGTCTTAAGAAAATCCCCCTACATTAACCCATTATTATAATATTTTCTTAAGTTTTTATTTCGTGGGACGATTTGACCCCATGACAATGTAAGTCATAAATAAGTCATATTACATTTTAGTCATAAAAGTGGTCACCTAAAATAAGCTTGCAAGTTTTAGTTAATTTTTTAAGTTTGCAAGAAGAAGAAAAAATCCAAAAGCTCTTTGTCAAATAGACATATATAAAAATGGATACTGTTAAAATATTTAAAATCATTTCTCTCTTGAAAAAAAAGCTGTAAAGCCCAACATTCGTAGACGATGTAGTTTTAATATGCAGAAAAGCTCTAAATTGGTTGTTGGTGGACGAAGAACCGCACAAAAAAATACCTTAAAACAAGCAAAACTATGTATGTACATACACATATTCCGTTACCTTACTTTTTCTATGTTAAGGTTCTATGTTACTAAAATTAGGTGTGAAACTCTTCTTAACGATGGACAGGATGTCAGCATTGTATTTTATGAGGATATGTTAGACGAAAAATTATTAAACGTCTATAATCTCTTCCTTCATTATTCGATATTTAGAACAAAGACGAAAGTGGTCATTATTTTGCTGTCTAGAACGAAAACTTATAATATTTTAAAGATGCCAATGTCAGATTTTTTATAACAATAATACAGAAAGTTCTATTACATTAGAAAGTAAATTTAGTCTAAAGTTCTTCTACTTCTTTGCAACGCGGCAATCCGCTCTCGGGAGAGTGATCAATGTAAGTTTAGTCTATAGTTTTCAAACAAATATTTTCAGCAGTTTCTGCAATATCAAATATAAATATTATCTTCATTTTACCTCGTGAAATTACTTTTCAATCAAGGATTTCGAGGAAACCTTATGAAGGTAGGTATATCTTCCTGGAAATATTTTCTCATCTGGAACATGTGGGATTTGATTTCACAGAACTGGAAAAGTTATTCAATAATAACATATTTTCCAATCATCTCTAAAGGTAGGTCATCGACATACAAAAATCTACGTTTTGGAGCCCAGCTTGCTAGGCAGGTCTGTGAAACATTTACCGTATGATTATATCCACCGAGGTAGATAGCATGTTAAAAAATGTACTGAAGGACTTGAACTCGCATCCTCAGCCTCCCCAAGCAGAGATCCTAGCCACTGGACCAACGCCAACGGCCCGATGTAAACTCCTTCCATACCACATACAACATGAGCAAGAGCATGGTTGGGCCCTTTACACCCGTCATGACCCTTTATACAAACACTTAAATGTTCTACCTACAAAATGGAGTGACAAAGTGTTTCCTCATGTTGCAATATTTTGTTTCCTGTCTTATTCCTGTGTGTTTTTCTCTTGTTCATTTTATATGTCATAATCTGTAAAATCTAGATACATAAGTTCAAAATATAATGTAAAACTTATCTGTCGTCCCTAAGTGCTAAGATTGGAAGTATGGTGGCAACAAAAAAATAAAATTAAAATAAATAAAGATAATTCGTATTTTCAACGCGTGTAGGTAATTAGAAAATTTGATTAAAAACTGTTAACGGTAGATGTTGCATGAAATTAAGTTGCTGGTGATGCTTTCCATAAATTCTGAATATTCTCAAACAGATCGGAGAGCAGCATAAAAGCTAAAAACGAATGTACATAAATTAGTGCGTTAATTAATAGTTATGATGTTGTCGATATTAATAGCGTTTGCGTCGTGACGTCTGCCATAATGAATAATAATTACGAAGAACAATAAAAAAACATAAATAGTTTGGGGTGCCTAGTCCTTCGTCTTGCCTCTCAGCAACCCCCCCGCCCCCAACTGGCACATCCCCTTGATAAACGCCTACTTTTACAATACTTTTTGAATTATTCATTTATTCTGTTTTGTGAATTTCTTCCATGTTCCTCCTCTCCCATTATCTTTCATTGCTATGGATTCACTCGGAAATCAATATACACACCTAATAACCAAACGATGAAAAATTCTTTGTACACTAGCTAATACCCGTCTTGCTTTACGTTTTTGATTCCGATTATCAGCCTTGATCGGTAGGTAATTAAACAGGTTCTAGTCTAGCTTCCCATTGCTTAACAGCCCTCTTTACCTAACATAAGCACAGAAAAAGAAGAATCACACTTTTACAATTCATAAAAAGAGAGAAGAATGACACTTTTACAATTCATAAAAAGAGAGAAGAATGACACTTTGACAATTCATAAAAAGAGAGAAGAATGACATTTTTAATGTTTCTTAAAAAAGAAGAAAATTTATAGTCTGCCACTCACAAGGTAAAAAAACTGCATGTATCATAATATGTTACATCTCACACTTGAGTTAATTTCACTGTTCAATCGAAGGGTAAAAAAATACTTTAACAATAATATTATACGAACCTACCTACATAATATGCAAGTTTTACTCTCACTATGGTTTGAGTCTTAACTACATTCCCTACACCCTCTAGTATGGAATAGTACAAATTTTATGTGAAATGACTAATGATAACGGCAGCTGTTTTACCGACCTCAAATGTCAATCGAAACGTAATCCGAAAATGCACTACTCGCATTTTCATTTAAATGTTTATAAAATATATTTTATATGGTTTGAATTACATTTATTTTTATTTCAAATTAATCTTGAATCTTTTAAATACGTTTTTATTCAGTCAAACTTCGGTTCCATGCAACATTTACATGAGTTATTTTGCTTTCAAAAGATGGCCATCTGTGTTAACGAAGATTTTACTATGAAGATTTCATGATTTCTTAAATTTATTAATAACTTAAAATATTTTGGATGAAATGGAAATGTTTGTATTTAGAATTACCAGTAGGTATTTGCGAAATGCGATGAAAAAAACCCAACGCAGTCTGCGGTTATAGCGTGATGTGGCAATATACAAAAATATAAATTAATAAATAAATATACATACTTAACTGAATTATTATGTAGATTATAATATTGTATTTACGGCATATGAAAACCTACCAGTCTGAAGATTTACTTATGTAAATTCTGCTGTGCGTAAAAATATGTTGCTTATTTCTCTATAAAATATACTGAAAATATCAAACATCCTACTTGTCATGCTTAAAAATGATTTTACCACAATGAACTACCAACGTTGGTGATACTAGACGAACTCTTGTATATCCTGGGTTGCGTGTAATACCTATGGTTCTAAAACGTTGGTGGTCACTCTGACGAACTCTTATGTATACTGGGTTTCTCGTTGCAAATACGGTTCTACGGTTCTAAAACTTGTCCAATCCTTTATAAGGTCTTCTTTCTTCTAAGCCCTAGGCCCTCTGTAACCTTTGTTTTTATTTAATGCCATGACACATAGGCACATATCACTAATGATTTCTGTTTTTTTAACATCTTCAGTTTTTTTGACGTTTAAATTAAGATATTTTTTTCAAATATTATGATCGAAATCAAGAGTAAATAATACAAAAAAAAAACACTATTTTTTTTACTAATTTCGTCAAAGATTTTATTTTAATTAATCAATTAAGTTAACTTTAATAATTAACATGTAAATAATTGACTAAATGACACCTTATTATAAATTGCACTTGAATTTTCGTCTGGCTGGTTTTTCAGACAGTTTGTCAATAACGTATTCAAATCCTTAAATTCGCAATAGAAGAAAGTACTAATTAATACGAAATTGAATGATTTTTGTAAAAAAAGTTTTGCTATTCACTCAGTATTTTCTAAAGATTCATTTTATTCTACTTTTTTGTAATTCAGCTGTGATTGGTCTGTCTAAGCTCAATGTTTCTCAACGTAAAGCGAACGCACATACCTTTTTTTTTAAAGAATAATATTTGGTATTTGCAATAGAATGCAATGGAGAGCTCTTGTTATCTCCCTTTGCCTCTAATTGGGATGTAAAGAGATATTATTTGATTGATTGATTTGCATGGAGCATTACTTTTTTCGAATGTGTATGTATAGAAAAATAAAAAAACATATAGCATTTATAATTACTTTATAGGTTTAAACATTTTAAATAAGTTACAAAAATGTTGCCGAAATAGGCTAAGCCTGTGCTAGGGCAAACTTAAAAAAGCTTATAGAAATATAGTCTTATTACAAAATAGATAAAAAAAATACAACATACTGTCTCTTTCTCTCACATACACAACACAACCACTTCAAACCCTCATTCACTCACATTCACACACAGAACACATAAGTGAGACAAAACTACTTTATTAAAAACAACCACTCTATACACAAATAAGGTAGCCACTGAATAAATAACACAACCATACTCCATGCTTAGATGCTAGACAATTCCTCCAAGCATGTCATGCAAGGACACGACCGACAGACCAAGAACCCAGCAAGAAACTCTCTGCCTACGTATTAATTATGTGTTGTATAAGGTGTTACTTTCTCGTGATGATTCTACTAATGTGTTCTTCTTTTGTTTAGGGGTGGAGCCGGTGGTATTTACGGAGCATCCGGAGCGGCGCCGCGTGAGCCCCGGGAGTATCGAGAGTCGTCGCGGACTCGGTCACAGTTGCCGGACGTTCTACCGTCGCCGTCCAACGAAGTCGCGCGACCGGCCGTGGCACGTCACTCGACGCCCGCTTCCACGGCGCCGCACGACGGAGTTGCAGACCACGAAGCGACTGACGCTCCCCAGGACGACGACGTCACGCCTCGCTCGAGGACAACATTGAGACGAAAAGACTCCGTAGCTAGAATGACACTTTCAGGATTGGCGTACGTTGTTACGGTAAGTACCTCCTCACAACTTTATTTTATAACCTTTATTTACATAAAATACCAGGAGTTAAAGCTCTGTTTACCTAGGAGAGCGGTACCGTCATATAGCGGTCGTGATACAACATTGTCTCTGCCACTGAAATGTTGTCTACGTAGATCAAATGGCGCGAATGGAGAGAGTGACCAAAAGAAAAAAATATTAAAAGTATATTTTCGCGCAATTAAAAGCTTGCCAGTTAAATTTCAATGATGTTTGTTTAATAAGCGAGTATGGCTCACTATTATTTGCTGAAAAGTAAAAATTAGAGATCGTAAATTGACACTTGTTGTTTAGCATCCATTTTTCGCCCTAACGCCCACATGGTCACTTATATACGACGGCACTGTTATTTAAGAAATCGGAGCTTTACAAACATATCCGACGTATGACATTATTCATTACGTTAAATTTTATGTCCGCAAATAGGACGGTAACCTTAAGAAACTAATCAAGTCCAAATTAAAAAAAAAAACTACAAATAGCTCGCGCCGTCTAGAAAAAAAAATTAAATACCAGGCGCCATCATGAATACGGCTATCACGATTTGATATCAGCTATCACTGTTACGCAATAAATGTATCCAAGGAACCTGTTTTTTTTTTCATTAATGGTCGTCGATTCGAATCATTTTTGACAACTCTCGTATGTCGCTGCTATCCTTATTGCGAAATAAAGAAGATTGGTAGTCCTTAAAAATATGGTTTTACTTTCTGCTCATATATGTAGGTTATACGTTTTTTTTTTACTATTCGTGTATAACTTTGTACATTTGTAATTTATGAATATAATATAATAATATTATATCCGAGTTGGAAGTACCTAAACGATTCTGAAATTTCAATATGATTTCCACGATTTTATTATTGTCGAAAAAGCAACTTTTCCCTTAAGCCAACATAACTTTCTTGACTAAAGTTTCATAAACAAGTTTTCAGAGTAAAATCAACGAATTCACTCGGGTCAAACGACCGAGTTGAAAGTTTCATGAAATATTTCGGCACTCGCAAACTCGCGGCGGGTAGTTAAGTTTAGGCGCGATGGTGACTTTGTGATAATTTGCTAATTGAATGTTTTTTAAAGACCGCTCTTTCGAGTTTTTTTTAGAAGACTTTTACTTTCGTCCTTCTTAAGCCTAAGAATAATAAAAATAAATAAAAAAGCAGTCTTCCATTAAATTTAAAGCCGTTTAGTTATTGTATAATAAATCGACAAACATGATTTAAAACATTAGGTATCTACTTTATTTATAAACTCCGATCAGTAGAAAAGATCAGCGATAGAAAATCATGCGATCAAGCGTCGTTGATGTAGGTTTACCCATATCGATTGATTATGAGCTAATCTCTGTAGATTTTGAACTGCCATGTCAACTGACAGTTGTTTCCAGTATATATGTTACAGACGCCTGTTATTGGAGCATTGGGGGGTGCATGTGTTTTATAATATTATGTTTATCTTTGTATGTGTTATCAATGCTCTGTTGGTGTCTTTACAATAAATAAATAAATAAATAAATATAAGAACGCTTTCTGCGATAAACACAATGTATTTAAGTTTTTTCCTCTTCCAATTAATTACATATGTACTCCCTTCATATTTTGGTCTATTGTATTTTGGTTTATCATTTTATTCATAGAAAATTGAAACAAATAAAGCAAATATGCATTCCCGTAATCATTCGAGCGC
The DNA here is from genome assembly GCA_963576905.1 of Mystacides longicornis. Lineage (NCBI taxonomy): Eukaryota > Metazoa > Arthropoda > Insecta > Trichoptera > Leptoceridae > Mystacides > Mystacides longicornis. Next base: position 10,803,011 of record OY756425.1, on the reverse strand, counting down.
TTATAACCATGATGAACAAACAAAAAAATTAATAAAGATACTGACATTTTGTAGAAAAAAATATAATACTTTCTAAGTACGTTCAAATATGAAATTCAGAATAATAAACATTATGTAACTAAAGATTTCGTATGATTTTATGCAACTTTTTATTTTCCGAAATTAAAATTTATTTTGATAGAAAATAGATTAATGAAAAATAAGGTACCTACCTATTCTAAATCGAAATCTTTCAAATCTTAAATAGCGCATCTTGGTTGTAATCGTCACTCACGTTGCCCGGCTACTATTTTGTTTGTTTACAAAATTTTGTGCATAATGTCATATTCGTACATAAAAGACTCGGATCGAATATGTTTTTATAAATAAAGTAAAAATTGATCGGTGTATCGGAAGTGATCGTGTAATAAACGATTATTTTTATAAATAAGACTGTTAGCATCTAAGTAAAACGAGTCTTCACTTTGTGCTTCTACAAATTATTTTATTACCATAAACATGTTTTCGGGAGCGACTGCTCCATTCCTCAGATGGACAAAGACTATATGTAATAAACTAATTACATATTTATTTTATGGTAATAAAATAATTGTAGTAGCACAAAGGGAAGAGTTACTCGTATTTTATTTTTACATCAGTGAAAATGGATTACTACCAAACACCCTCGGCCGAAACTATCAACACATTATTAGTATTGTTTGTATCGTTAAGTTTTTATTTATTTAACGGCAAGAAGGGTAGTTAACAACAAGATAATTTATATTACTCGTTTATAAAATCATAAAACCTTGGAAAACATCTTCATAATAATATATTGAAACGCTTTATTTGTGTTTTGTTTGTAATTCGATGCAGGTTAGTTTTTTTTTTCAACATTTAATTATTTTATTTATTCTTCAAAAATCACTCTTTGAGGGTGGAATGCCTAATTAAAAATTATTGTAGTTAGTATATCCACAGTCTAACTTTGCCTGATGGGATCTTTGATTTGTACGCAACGTTCTTAGTATGTTTAGATTATTGTGTCTATTTTTTAGCACTGGATCTGAACAATACAATATATAATAAACAACAACTAATGACTCGCTAATACTGTTCGATTTTTAAATGGTATGTAGGTACAAACTACCACAGGCTTACGAGTGGTTTATTTATATCATTTTATTTATAGTGTTAGTGAGTCATTAGTTGTTGATATAATATATTGTTAGAATATTTGATTGTTTTATGTATATTGGTACTAGTATTGGTAGGTACAAATATATATTGTGCCAAATATCGTTAAAAAGTTAAAAAAAAAAACAAGTGTTTGCGCCCTTTTTCCCTATTCCTGTATTGTTTTTTGTCCTGGCAACACAATCCCAAAAATACTTTTTATCCAAAATTTATCCTACCTACAACCTACAGTTCAAATAGAATCGCTACCCGCGCAACAAGTACTCTTACGCAAAATTCGCTGTAAAAATATATCAAAATGGCATCGTACTTAATATCTGCTAAAATCAGCAAATAATAATAATATGCTCGGAATAAGAAGAGAAAAAATCAACTTGGAAAAAACATAAATACCATCTTCAGTTTGTTATTAGATATATCTTCATTTCCTCTGCCACACGATTTTATAAACTTTGTAATAAGCTTATGATCTTTCTTTTGAACCAAAGAAAACGTCTCAATTCGATTTTTAATATCCTCTTGTAACAAGATACGAGCAGAAGGTATTTCTAAGAAACTGTCGTGGAGTATAATATTCTTCACGTCAGCCAACGGCAACGCCCCAATCTCAAAGCGAAAACTAGGTTAATCATATTGCCGCTATGTATGAGAAGTTCATATCTTATGAATACCAATTATTCCATAAGATTGCTACACGACATTTTATATGACGATATTACATTTAAGATACAATATCGGTCAAAGTAAATACCTGCACAAAAGCCAAGACTCAGATCAGACCAGAAGAATGATCTTGTTTCTTTTCTCATACTACTAGCTTTCCCGACAGACGTTGTCCTGCAGTTCTTACTATGAATATTGATTTCGAATTTATAATTAATACAAAAAAAAAATTATAATTATGTTTGAATATTAAAAAATTATTTCTGAAAGCTTGAAAGAATTCTATCAAAAATCTGCGTACCAATGTTTTGAAACTCAATGGTTGTAAAGTAAATAAAAAATTTGTTGTTGTGGAATTTTTCACAGATGGCGTTGTTGTCAGTAAATCGGTTCCATACTAACATTAACATTATATTTTAAATTATTTCCTATCCATTTTTAGTAATTATTTTGTTATCCGAAAAGGGGAAGAATCCAATAAACCAATTATCATAAAAATCTGTTTAGCCGATCTCGAGTTATAAGTGTGCGCACTAACCCGACTTTCTTTTGTATTATAGATGAGGCTTTTGGATTTCGGCTGCTTGCCTGTCTCCTTAATTTAGTAACAAACAGAGAATTTGTTCTAATGGGTACAACTCTCCAGATTTAAATAATTATTGACCTATGGTTCAATCCAGTATTTAAAAACCGTTTTAAAATCTCATTTGATGGATTGGTTAAGACCGCCACAGAACGAAATTTTCGCACAAATTGTGATAAGAATAGTGAAGTAGCTTCGGCCTCATATATCAAGGAATGACCGTGTTCTTTTTTTATTTTCGTCCTGTCATAAGAAATAACTGTTTTTAAAGGGTTATTTGAATTCTATATTAGTCTTACGAGTTTTAAATCGAACTGTAGGAAAGATGTAAGAAAGCGTGGTCGACCAAAACTGACGTAAATCTAACACATTGATTCCATCCTCTAAAAATCTAGGTCAGAGGTAAAATACCATAGGAAAGGTTGTATTAGAAGTTTTACGCCATTGGAAGCATTGAAATACGTGTCTCTGGATAGAAGAGTGGAGGTCCATTATCTTTACCTGGCCTTAGAAGACATGGCCTGAAGTCTATACCAAATACCCGCAAGCAAGCCCTTGTGCATGAAGAACGAATTTAACGCTCTATCAACAAATTGAGATAAATTAACTGAAAATTGTCAAAAGAACCCGTATCTGACTGCAAAAGACTAAAGGCAATTATTTGTCCTGTGTTTTATTTTTGGCAATGCGATTTTGATTGACTTATGTTATCATTGACAACTGTTTATACGGTTGTAGCTATATGAGCTTTACTTCCTTTATTATAACTATCTATAGCAGAGGACAGGGACAGAGGTTTGTCAAAGTCGTTTACATTAGCTTCTTTGCCAGCCGTCCCTCCACTGCTGGATGTAGGCCTCTTCTAATGTTATCCACCTTTTTCAATTTTGTGCTTCTTTCGACCAGTTTTTTCCCGCCACCGGAATCACATCGTCCACCCATCTTTTTGGGGTCTCTCCAGTGTCCTTTTGTTCTCATAGGGTCGCCATTATGTAATTTTGGCAGCCCACCTTTCATTTCCCTGTCTCGTTACATGTCGAACCCATTGCCATTTTTGTTTCGCGACACGGTCTATTATATCTGCGGCTCTTGTTCGTCGTTTTATCTCTTCATTTCTTGTTTTGTCTTTAAGACTAATTCCCAACATTTGTCGCTCCATATACCTTTGTGAACATTTTAATTCGTGTATTGTGTTGGCATTTTCCATTCCGTATGTCATCATTTGGATGATGCTTAATTGTTGTTGAAGACAAAAACATTAGAATGAACTGGCAGAAAGTCGTTGAAACAAAAATGAGGCTTAATTCTTAAAACAAAAAATGAAACAATAAAACCTTAAAGCTCTAGAAAAGCGTATTTATACAATTCGTTCAGCATAAACAATTTTAAAGGTTTAAATGTGTAGATTATGATGAGTAGATTAAGTCATTGTATAGGTAACCGTTCAAATTGTTGGTTCCCCACAATCCCCACATCACAGAAAATACCTTGATGACGTAACTGGTATTATTATTTAAAAGACTAAATATGCGCTGCCTGAAATTCCTCAGTCTTACGTTAGCCGCCTCTGATCTACAGCGCTCGGTTTGAAGTACAAGGAGGCCTTCTATTTTGTCAGGTGCAGGTGAGTGGAAGATAAGGCACGACTCCATGAATAATAATTCATCTCAAAGCAAATATCTAACGCTGATATCGCTGCCAAATCCTGAACAGATCACACACTGACGAGTGCCATAAATTAATATTCAGGGGAGTATCTCAAATCGTGTTTGCACCCCACAAACTATTTGCAACTGCTTTAAAAATTAACACATTCTTTAAATTCATTAATATTAATTACTAGCTAATACCCGTCTTGCTTTACGTTTTTAATTCATATTAGTTAGTAATTAAACAGGTTCTAGTCTAGCTTCTCATTGCTAAACAGCAGCCCGATTCACGGAAAAGTTTAAGTCTAAGTTTAGTTCGAAGTTCGAACGAAGTTCGATTCAAACCCTCCGTGAATAGGTACATAGACTGTAGATAGTCACCGCCTACAATTATTATTACCAGCAGCCCTATTCACGGAAAAGTTTGAATCGAACTTCGTTCGAACTTCGAACTAAACTTAGACTTAAACTTTTCCGTGAATCGGGCTGCTGACCTCTATAACTGACATTAGCACTGCCATTCATAAAAAGAGAGAAGAATTTCGACACATTTAATGTTAATAATAACAAACAAAGAAGAAAAATTATAGTTTGCCACTCACATGGGAAAAAAACTGCATGTGTCATAATATGTTACATCTCACACTTGATTCATTTTCACTGTTCAATAGCAATAATATAAGGGTAAAATATTCATATAATAATAATATAATACGAACCTACCCACATAATATGCAAGTTTTACTCTATGGTTTGAGTTTTGAATACATTCCCTACAGCTACACCACCCCTACACCCTCTATGTGTGGATGGTACAAATTTTATGTAATTGACTAATGATAACGGCATCTGTTTAACCGACCTCAAAATTAGACATTTAACGTAATCCGAAAATGTACTTTCATTTCAATATTTATAAAATGTCTTTTATATAGTTTGAATTAAATTTATTTTTATTTCAAATCAATCTTTAATCTTTATTACATTAAATATATTTGAGAAATTGTAAAAAAAATTATTTATGATTAGGTACCATAAATATACCTGCAAGGATCCACGACGATTAAAATCCAACGCAGAACCTACGGTTTAAGCGTGATGCTCCAATATACGAAAAAACACATAAATAAAAAAGCAAACATAACTGAATTATTAAGTAGATTAAATATATTTGAGATTTTGTAAAAATTTGTAACTATGATTACCATAAATATACCTGCAAGGATTCACGACAATTAAAATCCAACGCAGAACCTACGGTATTATGCTCCAATATACAAAAAAATAAATATACAATAATAAATAAACATTACCTACTGAATTATTAGGTATGTAGATTATATTTCAAAAATATGATCAATTATAGGTACTTAATTAATCTAAATAATAAAAATTGCTGAAACAATCAAAATATCTATCTTCATTAAAAAAATTGATTAAAAGTAGACATGAATTTTCTAAAGACTGTTCAAGTTAAACTTCTTACTATGGAATTTATGCATATAATAAAAGGAATCTTGTCTTTTCCTATAAATACTACGGTAGTAATATATAATCAGTGTAGCCCCTGAAACAATGTATTGTATAACGTAAGAAAGCATCTATAAAAACTTTGATTCCTCTAGAAATAGAACCCAGATCTTCATGATAAGAAGTCAACATCTAATTATTAAAACTTAATGCACACAACTGTTGAAGAACAAATTTAAGGTCCACGTCAAGTTTTAAACCAGAATCTAGCTCTGCATAAACCGATTATTTTCTCTAGATGTGGTTGTACAGAAGAATGCTGAGCATAATATCATGTGTTGACAGGGTGTCTATAGAGTCCTGGGAATGATACAAAAGTAAAAGAGAGCTCCTGACCACTGTCAAAAGACATTATGCCTCATACTTGGCTACATACTCATTATTCCGTGATGAAAAATATTTTATATGAAATTGACTTGCTAATAAGACCATTGTTATCTTCTTGCTTCTCAAATTTACGGAATATCCTTTTAATAATAATAAAGTAAGTTGTGTTAAAATGTCACATTATTTGATAGTTATTTTAACATTAACATAAATATCTTATGTAAAAATACTTACAAACTCCATGAATTCTCATCATTTCTTTTTGCTGGAGGCATCATTTTTAAATTTTAGTGGTGTTTGGAAGAATATATTATTATGTTTGATGAAAAAGAAAAACATAATGTTATTTCATTTAGTATATTTCTGGTTATGAATAAAACAATTTTGTTTATTTCATTTCAGTCATATGACAAAATGTCATTGTAACATCTAACAGATAAAAAATAGAAAAAAAATCTCCTACATAAATGAAAACCACAACTTCATGGTAAGCTCGCCCTCTGTGTGTTGATTCTGTGATGTCTTTGTTATGTGTTAAGTTTTTATGCGTATATGTACACAAATTTACAGTAAAGAATAAATAAAAACCTGTATAAAAATGTATTTTATATAGAGTCAGCACACAACGATCCACTGATAATGTTTCTGACTCGCTAAAATAAAATATTGTGTTTCAAACTTGATTTAGTGTTATAAATAATTGTTAATTATTTATCAAACAAATGGTTTATCGTCTAGTAGGTATTGTCACAGCATATCTTATCCATACTATGCAAGGTTTTTAAAGGTTGACAGCCAGTTCATTATTACTGATTATGACATAATAGTTGTATTTTTACATTCCAAACTTGGCAAACATTGAATATTTTTCAGTATGACATGATCCTGTCCTTGTTGAACTGGTAACTTTGATATATCTTTTTACGTTTTAGAAATTCACCAATTAGTTTTTATTGTTGAAAATGCCACCAGAGCCTGTAAAAATATAGTTACACAAAATATTAGTCAATGAAATTATAACCGCAATATAATTTTATTCTATTGTTTTGAAACAAATAACTATGCTTACCAGTGGATTGTTCATTAATATTCCTGTTCGTTATTTATAATTAAAAAACAACCAGACAATAGAAAGTTGGTTACATTTTTTTATTTTCATTAGAATAAGAATAGTTCTTCAATTTCTAGCTTGACAACAAAATCAGAGTGTCAAAGAGTCCATAGACAACGCAACAAAATATTTCTTTTTTAGCGCTGCAGCCGTTTTCGAGCAATTCGGGTGAATAATAAAAAAGTTTTGTAAAAAAATACGTAGGTGTGTATCGTAATTAATTTGAGGTATTTTTATTAATTTAAAGAATACATTATTCACACAAAATACACATTAAAAAAAATCATTATCTTTCACAAAAATATTTCATTTTAATCATAGAAGAATCATAGTCTATAGTTCACGGCTGTCAGCTGTCATTAATTTTGACACATAGATGAAGTAAACAAAACAAAGTAAATTTTATTGTTCTAAATTTGAATAACATTGAATAAATTATAATAAAGGAATATTATTGCTGTTTATTTTTTTCCAAGTAGGTACCTACATTATAATATTAAATTAATCAAACTGTACATATAATATTTTGTTGTGAATTATGTAGATAAAAATATTATTTTCTCTAAGTGTCATTTACCTTGCATCTAATGTACCCAACCCATGACTGTATGTTTTTAATTAACTTTGTTTTAAAAGTTTTTTTTTCATGTTCTAGGTATGCGTTAATTTGATTTCTTAATTGTTAATATTGATTCATTGTGATCTTATTCATTTAAATACTTTAAAAAAATACCTGTAATAAAAAGAGTGTTGATTTTGGCTACTTATAGATGTATTATATACCTACAATAACTTTAATTAATGTACATGATATCACATAATGTAAAATATGTGGAAGATGAAATGACATAAGGTTTATGTTGTATCATAATAATATTGTATTTATTCTAGGATGAATGATTTGTCACAAACCTTGGTGGGTCGTCAAGTAAGGCTTCCAATCAAACCTCTTATTGGCCGCTGTCTTTGAAGAATACTTCTTTTAACACAATTGGTTTAAAGTTAAGTATGTGATGAATATTTTTTTTAATTAATTTTCACGTCAACAATACGACCATGAGTCCAAATTTATGACAATACTTTTATAATATGCCGGATAAAATAAATAAGCTAATGTGGTTTTGAGTTTATTTACATATACATACTAATTTAGATACAAAATAATACCGCTGTTGAGTGTGATTAATTTTAATACAAATACGTATTATATTTCTAAATTATTATGTGCATAAAACAAACATTTTATTAAACTGATTAAAATCCTGAAACCATTTAAAGATTCTCAATTATTGTTAATTTTATTTCTTTCTCTCAACAATTCTGTCAAGTTCACTGCACCTAATGATTTAATTTATCGGCAACTGTTTTACCGGCCAGTTTGTCTATGGAATGTTCATACCAATGGGATGTTTTTCTTCCTTTCTGTGCCGCTAGAGGCGCCCTTGCTAATCCGGTCTATTGTCAAATTCAGTGTTGCCAACGGGGGCGATTTACTTCTTCTTCTTCTTATGGTCGCGCACAATCTAACCTCCAAAATATCATTCTAGTTTATTTCAAATTAAACAACTTATATATTATTATACATGATAACTTACAATAGGTTTAGAGTAATCATTGTACATTTTTGACATACTATTACAAATAAAATTGTTCATCTTTTTTTATATACCTACCTAAATACAAATTAAAAAATACAGAACAGCACCGCTGAGATTTATTCTCAAATTTATGCGTAACAAAATCAACAACTTCTTAGCAACGCAATGGAAAACAAACTTCCCAACGTTGGCATCACTGAAAAAAAAATCTCTACGTTGGCAGCACTGAATTTGACAATAGACCTGATTAGAAGTTCTGCCACCTAGTGTGTATTGTCGGAAGCTCCCCAGAAAACTTCCCATTGCAATGTTTATTATTTTACTTGCAAATCTTTTTCAACGACGATTTTAAGATTTAAACTTTATTTATATTTCAAGAATATAAAATGATTCAACAATTATTGCTAAATTATTTTATACTTATCTACACAATATGAATATGATTTTAACAGGTAGCTACATAATTATTACTCATCTAATGGCTATGTGGGTTTCACACAAACTGCGGCCATAAATATTTTAAAATGTGTCATTTTCAAAATGGAGGTATTATTTTTCCAAAATTTTTCATTAAATCTTTATTTATTGAGAATAATAAGATTTGAATAACATTTATATGTATAACAAATCAATCTCCAATTATTTTATTACATTTTCATACAGTAATACCAAGATTCCATTCTACGTTTACATGAGTAATTTTGTTTCCAAAAGATGGCTTACTGTTTTTTGTGAAAAATTTGTATGAAGATCTTAAAAAAATAAAGTTTTTTAAATAGCTCTAAATATATTAAAGTTAATTTATCAAAGAGTATTTAAGAACGCTCTCTGGAATTTTGCGCGGCTTTTCGCATATTAATATCTGACCTTAAGGTCTGTTTTCTACGATTGATGCTGATTCAAAAATATAAATAAATAAACGGACTAAAATATTATGTAGATTAACTTTTTCAGATAATCTCTTATAACCAATTTATATTTTCCAATACAAAATCTATTTAGAGCCCGCGCAGACAGGAAGCGTTCTGCGTTCGTCCGGTCGAGTTCTAACACGCATAGCACACGGTCAAAAAAGTTGCGTTCCATTTTCCCTACCAAGCTTGTACGTGATACATGTATTTCGATAGTTCGTCTTCAGAAGATGAAGCACTGCTTTTGTGGACTTTGGAAGAGTCTAATAAGAAAAAAGGTACTGGGTGCAACCGATTAATATTGAGCGAGATGAAAAAAGAGAGTTCAGTATATTTTTCCCTGAATTACTTGAATATGAAGAACGTTTTGTTATTATTTATTGACGTTGAACGAATGTCAATAAATAGTTTTAATGAATTGCATAATTATATTAAAAAAGGGTTTTTAGAGTCTGTATCACTAATCTATATAATATTTGCCTTGAACACTGACTGACTGATGTCATTAACGCCGCTAGATGGCGCGCCACTCGCAACTAAAGACAAATTTTGTTCTATACTAATATACGGCTGACAGCTGACAGTAACATAATAATATTATTATGCCTGGTGGCTGAGCTTTTTTTTTTAAGTTCTTGACGTAGAGAAAAACAATTTTTCGGGTCAATTACAGCCATTAGAAAGCAAAGTGTACCAAATTAGGAAACTTTTACGCACAGCGGGACTTCATAGTGAAGAAAAGCCTTAGTAATGCCATGAGTGCAATAAAAAGTTTGCGGTTTCAAGTAATTTAAAGAATGACATGCGAACTCATAGCGGAGAAAAGCCATACGAATGCAATAATTGCAGTAAAAAGTTCAATCAATCAAATAATTTTAACAACCAATGACATACTAATAGCTATTTGAATGGTAAGTTTGTAATAAAAAGTTTAATTTCATTTTTAAGTTTGCATAAATAGTTCAATCAACCGTGTGCTGTAAAGTATCACTTGCGAATTCGGCCAAAAAATTGACAAATCGGAAACTTTTACGCACAGCCGGACTTCGCTTTACAAGTTTGTGAACTCATAGCGGAGAAAAGCCATACGAATGCAACCATTGCGATAAAAAGTTTAATCAATCAAATGATAAATCATGATAAAAGCCATTTAAATGCATATTTTGTTAGAAAAAGTTCAAAATTTGTTTAAAGTCTGACATATGAATTCGGCCAAAAGAAAGCATAGTTTGTATGAAAAAGTTTACCAAATCAGATCTTTAAATCACAGACACGATTTCATTGCCAAGAAAACTCTTACTAATGCAATGTGTGTAATAAAAAGTTGTTTTTTGAATTTTTATAAATAGTTATAGTATCATGAATAGTTATAATCTATCATCGAGTGCTTTACAGTCACACAAATGAATTCGGCTTTAAGAAAACAAAGATTCCATGAAAAAGTTTACCAAATCACGAATCTTTAATCCACACACACGAGATCATAGCGGAGAAAAACCATACGAATGCCATGTTTTCAATAAAAAGTTTACACACCTAGAGTAATTTTTTAAAGATTTTCATGTGAATTCATAACGTTGAAAAGCCTTACATATGTAAAGTTTGTTATAAAAAGTTCACGTTGTTTTTTGAGTTTTCATGAAGAATTCAATTAATCAAGTGTTTTAAAGTCTCATATAAGAATTCGGCAATACGAATGCAAAGTTTACATGAAAAAGTTTAATCAATCATATCGGTAAATACCCACATGCCAAAAGCTATTTGAATATACAGTTTGTAATTAAAAGTTTAAGTTGTAGGTATTTGAGTTTTCATAAAGAGTTGAATCAACCAAGTATTTTGAAGCTCGCATGTGAATGCTCACAGCTATGCTATGAGAAAGTAAAGTTTGCATAAAAAAGGCCATAGGTGGGCGCCACGGGCGCCTTTAAAAAACTATATAATTATTCTGCTTCTACTATATTTTTGATAACACTGTCAGTGTCTTGAATAATAAATAAGTTGTTTAAAGAAAAATTTAATAAAAAAAAATTTACGAATTGTGTATCCCTGGCTCAATGGAAATGCCTAATATAATGAGCTAACCTCTATTGAACTGTGAAAACCAAAATGGCCTGTGGATTATCTACGTGATACATGTCTTTTGATTTGTGAAAAAAATGAGAGGGGTAAATGACATTAAAAGTATTCTTCTCGCCATTAAAGAGGAAAATTACTTTTCAATGGCGCTCAGATATTCCATTGTTTTAATATGTAGATATTAGAAACCTTTATCTCATGCTATAAAAATACTTATTCTTTGGAAGAAAGTGATAGATATCTTGGGTTAATAAAGCGGTAAATTCTCAGAAGGTTGTGGCTGTTAAATTGGATCTGAAACTATTGTCTTTGGGAAGCGGATTGTGGAACAAGTACGTCTACCCAGGATATTATATACCTAGCCATACTTAGAGTTACGTGTCATTTAAAATATAAATTTTATTTTAAGAAACGACAAGTCAAGTAAACAATAATTTTCCTTAAGGTACGAGTAATTAACTTTTTTTCTTTAAGATACGAGAATTCAATTGAGTTACTTTTTGCTTTAAGATACGAGAAGTCAGGTGAGTGATGTTCTATTTAAGCTAAGAGCAACCGAGTAATCTCCTTCTAGTTTCCCAGAAGGAGATTTTTTTAGTTTAGAGGTTTCAAAGTTCATGCTTCAGAAACATTCTGAAAAAATGACAACTGGTCTTACTTACATTGGAGCATATAATTTACATAATGAAATTAAGTTACATTTCAAAAGCCAGTTAGGGGTAAAGTTTTGTTCGTAAGTTTTCTAATAAATCTTTTGAATGAATTTTCGTCCATCTTCCATTGAAAGAGGAATCTTCTTCTTCTTCTTCGCCCTCGCCTTTGTCCCATTATTTGGAGTCGGCTCTCCGTGTCCTGTTGCGCCAAGATTTTCTGTCCAACGCCATCTCTGGCTCCACTTCGCATTCTTTTAGGTCCCTATTGATGCTCGACAACCATGTGGCGGGTGGTCTGCCTGGTCTCCTGGCTGGAGTTTCAATGTCCATGGCTCTCTGGATCATGTTGTCTTGTGGTCGTCTCATAACATGCCCATACCATCTAAGCCTGTTTTCCGTTATTTTTTCGGTTATGGGTGCGACCTTGAAACTTCCTCGGACATGGACATTTCTAACTCTATCGAGTCTGGTTACTCCTCCAGCCCATCTGAGCATCTTCATCTCTGCAGTGTCCATGCTTTGTTGGTGTTTCTGTTTTAATGTCCAACATTCAGAGCCATATGTCATTGCGGGTCTTACTGCGGTCTTGTATACTTGACCCTTTACTCTGACTGGCATTTTTGTATCACACAGTACTCCAGAGAGGGACCTCCATTTTAGCCATCCTGTGTTAATGCGGTGGGTGACATCTTCATCCGCATCACATTGAGGTGTTATCACGCTGCCCAGGTATTTAAAGGATGTTGTTTGGGGTAATGGTGTGTTTTGGAGGTAAATACGTTGTCCTGTGTTCTATTCCTGTGAAAGAGGAATCTAATTTTTATTATTTACATTGGTTTTTAATATATTTTATACAAATTTGTCAAACTCGCCACTTCTTTTATGCACTTTTATGCACCGAGTATACACTAGTAAGTTTACGGTTTTCGAAAACTTGCAATTTACAAGTGGATCCATAACGGATTTGTGGCATTTGAATGATAATTTGCTTTGAGATGAGAGCAATATTACAAAAAAAATTAAATCGGATCTTGAGGTTTATCTTTAGTAAATACATAATCAAAAGCCTTGAAGCAATAATATAGTCTTTTATTAGCAAAACAAAATAAATATCTCCATTATCTACGAAAGGAAAGTAATACAAGCTGTCATCTCAGTGGTATGACGTTGATTGAAAAACATCGTGAAAGTTGGTTGATTTCATATTTTGTGATCTATCATATTTCAGGTTTGGAGGTCAAAAATCTATACCCCATATCCTCATACATAATTATACAGTAATTATCTCATGTTTTTCATGCCAACATTTAGTAGATGTTTTGTAAAGTTAGGTAAACAATTTTCAGGTCACATTACTTATCAATTTAAAAATGGAAAAAAACGCGTTTTGACAACACAAATATTACTTAGAACCTTTTCAAAGATACTTATATAAAGAAAAGATTCGGAAGAGTTTAGTTTTGAATATATTGTGGTCCGATCTATAGTTCCGTATGGGGTAAGCAATGAATCAATTTGTCCATCAAACTTTATTTTTAGCAATCCTGGATACGAACTGTTTACATTATACAGAGTAAAATGCGTGTTGAATTAAATTTATGTATAATCATTATAAAAAATCTACATTTTTATTTTAAGTGAAATCCATTTGTTTCCATATTTCATTATCGGTGCCAATGCCATTTAAAATGGACAAAAGATGTATTAAATAGAATAGCTTTTAGAACAGAAATTAATTTGGAGAATTCATCTTAGTGTTATATAATGATTCCATGGACATTATTTGGTTTGATTTCTTGTCAACACTTCGTCACTTTTATTTTTATGCCATTATTCTTCCCCCTGTTACAAGACGCAAAATGAAATTTAAAAATACTTTAAGGATTCTCCTTCATTCTTCTCTTTAATGATTATTCTCCGTCGAAACCTTTCATGTCACTTTTTTCTCTTCGTATAATTCTGCCCATCTATTAAGATTGTTCCTTATATCTCCCAATGGGATATCCCTGGAAGCGATCAAATAAAGCTTACAAAATATCCCCTATGGATGCTACCGAATTAATATAAGTAATATGCGTTTTAGAAGAAATAAAACGAGGTTATTTTTCTGTGCTTCAGGATTGATCATGATTAAAAAATAGTCCTGGTTGCTTTACATCGCATAATGTATTTTTTTTGTCATTCTACCGAATAATTATTTTTATCTATACTTTTTCATTTTTTCTCATATCGTATATCCATCAACTAGGCAATGGTTGTTGATGGATAAGAGGTGATGGCCAAAGAACACCTTGCCGATCCTCACTTGCGCGTTGTCTGCTAGAAAATTAATGAGGGTGATGCGACCAAGACCGATGTGGAAAATGTAAAACCATGTCACTAAATCCCCATAAACTGAAATTTTTATGAAAAGCTGATGGAAATCCATACCAACCGGCATGGTCAACGTGGTACGGAGTCGCTAAAAAAGGCCGACCAAACAAGCCACTAATATTGAAAAACGAAAAAATTAATCAGAATCCGTACTTCGCTTGCTTGAGAGATACTCAAGAAAGAGATGATTGAAAGGACAGGGGGAGGCAGCAATTACGGAAATAGGCTGATGAAGAACAAGTAAGAGACAATGGCTAAAACATAAAACTAGGTGACTATAAAATGTAGGTGTTTATAAGAGTAGTATCATTATACGCGTGCTACTTATAGGAAAGATTTTTTAAAGTTTTTCTTCCAGTACTCTTGTTTACAAGTAGTATTCTCGATAATCATAATAAAAAAAAAACCAAAAACGCTATCCTTTATGTAAACACCCGTCGAGTAGAACTTCCTTTGAGCGGAGGATCTTTGACGCTCAACTCAATTCATCTCACACGGTTGCATTATTTAGGTTTATTGTAGAAAATACATTTTGCGAATATTCTGACCAAAGTGTTCCGAATACTTCAAATGGATCGGAATATTCCTCTCCCCAAAGCCCACCTTCCATGACGCCGCCTGAAAAGCAACCCATTTTAACCCCGTTTCTACCCTCCACGTTAGTATTATATTCACCACCCTCGGAGACATACAAAGAAATATGGAAATTTCCGAGAGAAGTGTAGTAATAAGTACTGTGGACTATGAGCCGACCTACATCGTGTACGTTGTTTGTCAAATGTTTGGCATAAAAAGGGGTGTACAAATGACTGATCCCTCTTTCGTGTATTCCAGAAAACTTCTTTGATTTCTCAGCAAATTTCGATTTTTTTCCCAAGATATTCGCATCGAAAAAAATATACCACCTTTATTAATGGATTCGGATAACGCGTATTTCAAGATTTTCGAGGACATCATTTCGACACTGATCCACTTCGGGATTGACAAAAAATATTATTATATTATTATCGGCGGATATTTTCGAAAACTCGTGGTGATATGTATTTAAAGTAACGCGTGGGTATATATAACATATTAAATTGAAAACCCTTTACACTTGATTTATGAATAAGGTATGGATAATCGGTAAAACAGGGATAGAGAACCCCTAGGGCTATCCAAAAACCTCAATGTATGTTCTACGATTTTTTGTCGTTTTCGAGTTATAATTTTTTTTCGAAATTTTTTTATGTGACCTATTTTTAAATCGCCCTCAAACATTTTTGTCAATTTTCAGATTTGACTATTTTTGACATAGGTACTACTTTGTTTTAAGCTAATCAAATTGGATAAAACAAATTATTACATCTAAAATGTACCTACACTATTCAACAATTTTGAAAAAATAAAAATAATGAAGGGTGTATCCCAATAAATAGCGTCTCTGTGACCAATTATGTCGTGACAATCGGAGTTTTTCGAAAAAATTCGAAAAAAAATATAACTCGAAAACGACAAAAAATCGTAGAACATACATTGAAGTTTTTGGATAGCCCTAGGGGTCCTCTATCCCTGTTTTACCGATTATCCATACCTTTTGGGACACCCTGTATAGAGGTAGTAAGCGGCTTAGCTTGTCTCTGTAAATAAGGAAAGTTAAATAAAAATACGTTTCGTCATACATCATCCTGCTTGAAGATGCACATAGGGTCCGCGATTTTTGGAACAATAACACTCCGGCAACGGAGTCAGTATTCGTAATATTACTATAGATCATAATATTACTTCCGCTAGTAAGTGTTATATAACTATAATCTTTAGCCCATGTTTATTTCGTTAGGTAATTCTTAGAAACAAAAAAACTACCCTTTGACAAATTACCAAGGTGCAAAAATACTTTAATTTACAAATTTTTTAAACATTGCCAATTTAGAAAGAACAACACATACAATAGCTGATTAAACTCTAACTGCTTTATTCAAAAACTCTGATCAGTGGAAAAAAAGAGTTCAGCGGTAGAAAATTTGCGATCAAGCCGTCGTCGAGGTAGTTTAACCCATATCGATTGATTGCGAGCTGATCTCTGTAGATTTTAGCCCGCCATGTTGGATTTTATGTCAACCGACAATGGTTTCGAGTGTACAACAACGCTTTCTGTAATAAATATACTGTTTGTAAGTTTTTTCCCGTCCAAATAGGTGTTCCCTTCATATTATGGTCCATTTTGTTTTGGTTTATCATTTTAATAATGGAAATTTTAAACAAATAAAGCAAATATTGCATTCCCGTAATCATCGAGAAATATAATGACGTTTTGAAGAAAATAATCAAAGAGTACTTTTAAAGTAGGTACAAATATGAAAATTGAAGTGATCAAACATAAATAAGACAATTCATTTTGGCTAAAAAATAAAGGTTTCGTGTGATTTTTTAAGGACTTAACAATATTTTGATAATATAAAATAAAAAATTAAAAAATAATGTCTGGCACCTATTCTGCACCTACTCGAATCATTCAAATATCACATGCGGCATCTCGGTTGTAAGCACTCGCGTTGCCGGGCTACTATTTTGTTTGCTTACAAAATTTTGTATGAAACGTCATCTTCATACATAACAAACTCGGATAAAATATATTTTTATAAGTTAAGTAAAAACTGTCAGTGAGATATACGTAATCTTACGATTAACGATTTTTTTATAAGTAAGGCGGTTAGACTTCGGTTACGGATCAGTCCAAAACATCGTCTTTGCTATTTTT
Organism: Mystacides longicornis; assembly: GCA_963576905.1. Taxonomy (NCBI): domain Eukaryota; kingdom Metazoa; phylum Arthropoda; class Insecta; order Trichoptera; family Leptoceridae; genus Mystacides; species Mystacides longicornis. The sequence goes on along the minus strand of OY756425.1, from coordinate 10,785,618 downwards.
CCATTAAATTATTCATACAGTGATTTGACTCATAGAGCAACAGAAAAATAATTTACGATCATCATGGCGGACAAGTTCACTGGTGTAGGTACTAATCCTTCGGTAGGTGGCCATTTAGACCAACTTTGCGAGTGTAATAATTGAAAATGGATCAAGTTCTGGAGTGGGCGGGCTGCTTTCGACGGAAAATAATAATTTAAAACATTGAAACCGAAATGGAAATAACTTTAATTATTGGATTCTACACCAATCATATTCCACCGCAAATGTACACAGATATTAATTATGTTGTCATACACGAAAATATTTTCTCTCAAGACCACAAGTTACAAGTTATTAACCGCAAAGAAGCCGAATGCGATGGTTTCCTAGGGAGCGGTCCGTCGTCTGATTAATCTTTGAAAACGTGTTTGAAAACATTGAGATAGTGCTTTTTGTCGCTACGGTAACAACATAGATAAGTTCTACACTGACACATTCACCGATATTTATAACAATACATACCATTAGAAAGAATTGAAAAATGCAAATGCCCCACCCAGGAGCATAGGGAGGCAACAAGAGCTCTCCACTGCGCTCGATCTTACGCAATGCTTATAACCTCCTCCCACACCATGTCCAACTCCCTCAGCTCTGCCTCGAAAGAACGGAACACAGTATGAGAGGGTCTTCCACGTCTTCGTGTCCCTGATGGGAGGAAAAACAGCGCTCTCCTCGGCCAACTGTCATTCGGCATCCTCAACACATGTCCCAGTCATGCCCATATCCTCTCCGTAATGGTGCTGAACAATAATGGTTTGACAAACCACATTGTTGTAGCCATTTTCTATATTTACTGTAAGTATTGGCATGAAAGTTGCCTGATCTTCATCAAGAAACCTTTTCTTTTATTATACTTTGCAATTCTTTGGCAATCAATCTTTCTTTATTTACATTTCCACCAGAGATGCACGTACGATTCGTTTATTTAAAAAAATAAAAAAATGACAAATAATTATTCCCGCTGTAGAAATGTAGCAACATGGTGTCTAAGTGTGTAGGAGTAGATTATAAGAGAATGCCTTTATATTGTATTTAGCGTTGGTTACAATCTTGTTAAACTTTTTAATTACTTCAACCTTTCGAAATGACCAGCCGCTATTTATAAATTAATTATCTCTTTCAAATTTAATTAAAAGTTTTGTTATATAATAATTAGATATTATAAGCCAGGGATGTGTAGGGTGAGAACTCCATTAAATGTTGAGTTCTTGCATTTCAAGAAGTCACTTAAGTGGACGGAGTAAAAACAAAGGAATATTAGAGATTCATTATTGTATATTTATTTGTCTTTTAATAATTTAAATGTTACCAGCTAGGGGATGAAGTTTGAAACAATCTTTCTAGCAGGGTGGGTGGCGTGATCAAATCACTGAAAAGGGGTCTATGTAAGTAGGTGCCTACTTGACAAATATTTTTGTATCTATGCTCATTAACAAAACAATTACGCAAGTAGGAGGATATGAAAGTAAAAATATATGATATAAAAGAAAGTCGGGTAAGTGCGAACACTTATAACTCGAGATCGGCTAAAGAGATTTTTATGATGCTTAGTTTATTGGATTCTTCTCCGCACCGGATAACAGAATAAAAAATTTAAAAATAGGTACATAACAAATAAAATAAAGTATAATATTAAAATTAGTATGGAACAGACTTCCTAACAAGAACAATTTTTATTTACTTTTGACAACCATTGAGTTTCAAAACATTGGTACGCATGTTTTTGATAGAAATTCTTTCGAACTTACAGAAATATTTTTTTAACATTAATACATATAAATAAAAATTGTGTTGTTAGGGAATTTTTATAGATGGCATTGTTGTTAGGAAGTCCGTTACGTACTAACTTTAATATTATATTTTATATTATTTGTTATCCATTTTTCAATTTTTTATTAGTTATTCTATTATCCGGAGTGGAGAAGAATCCAATAAATCAAACATCGGAAGAATCTGTTCAGCCGATCTCGAGTTCTAAGTGTTCGCACTAACCTGACTTTCTTTTATATTAAAGAGATATGACATCAACAGTACCCTGAGAACACAATTATTAGATTAACACATACCTAATATCCTCAATGCTCCAATAACGTGATGGAAGAAAGTCAATCGAATGCTTGAAAACATATTAAGTTCCTCAAATATGGTGGTAAGATGACGTAAGAAAGGCTTGAGAGTGGATAGACAACAAAAAAAAAATTAAGTACCTAACCAAGAAATTTATCGAATTATTCGGTACTCTACAAAGAAATTTGAATCCATGTGGATATTTTATTAATAATACCAATTAAGCATATTACAGATGCGATTGTTAAATAGAAGTCTTAAATAAAAGTCTTTGAAGTGGTTGGTAGCCTAGGGGTTCGTACTGTTTCGTACTGGAAGTCGTGTGTTCGATCCCAGATTGCCGACCGTATTCCTCTCTCACGACACAAGCTTTAAGTAGCTTACTGTGAAAGAGTCAAAAGAGAGTATTTGTGTTCACTTTGACTAAGAAAAGATTCATTGAAAAAAGAAAAATTCTTTTTACGCACCAGATAAAATTGAAATGAACCAAAATAACAAGCTTAAATTGACTAATCCTCGTACCAAAAAATCCCTGAATTTCTTTTTCAATAACAATCATTCAACCTTCATAACAAATTTCAATCGAAAAACAACTTTCTTTCACGTGCTGAAAATAGTTTATCTACACCAACTCGCTATTTTGGAAAAACGTGGTTTGGATTTTAATTTATAATGTTTAAAAACTCCATTCAATATTGATTCGTTTGATCATTTCAAACTTGATTGATTGCCGTTGAAACTACAAATAAATATCAAAAATAATTATTATTTTTATATGGAAAAAGCTGAAGCGAAAAATCTACGAATATTCTAGCGGACAAATGGCACAATCCCAGGTGCCGACCATCTTCCTCTTTCACGACACAAGCTTTAAGTAGCTTACTGTGAAAGAGTCAAGGAGTGTATTTGTGTTCACTTTGAGTGAGCACAGATTCATTTTTGTAAAAAAAAAATATTAATTATGATTTGTTTTTTTTTTCTCACAAATATATTTCATACTCATCAAATCATGAACGTCATTTGCATAACATATTCAAAATATGTTGCTGGTTACAAATTGGTTTAATTTTTAGGTTACAAATTCGTTTCCGATGATCGATCTCAGAAATCCAAATAAACAACACTATTGTATAGATAGGTGTCAGTTTAGCGGGCGGAACATTGTGTTAAAGTTTTCTCTACTAGTCAACCGGTCCTGTTCAATTGGTCCCGTGAAGGAAAAACTTTGTGAATATTTTTACGAAAATTGCGCGGACGGAGGATTATGAAATTTCTTCTATTTATTTCAACGACCACAATTTTTAATAATTTGTGTGACTGTCTTTTGAATTCTTTCAAAACGAATTGCGACGATATACTTGCAATACACTGGGGTATGTACAAACATTTTCCGAAGTGTTTCAGTATCCCTACCTACTACAGGACATAAAATATTCTTCTAAGTCGTAAAGTCAAGCGATCGAAAAAATTTATAAATATATAATGTTTATCTGTTCTGTGGGATATGTAGGTCATGTCTGCGTGGATATTATCAGGTTGTAGGGGCCAGTACCCCTGTGCACAGTATTACAGTAAATAACAGGACGTGTTTCCTGTTCGTAAGTCTTTTTTTTTAATCGCGTCGTTAATTTACCGAATGGATGATGTCGGTGAAACGAAGGGAGAAGAAACATTCACGGGAAAAGGCAATAAAATATCAAGTGTCATTACGTAAGAAGGTTTTTCTTAAAACATTATTGTTACTTGCGACGTGTATAGAAATAACATCGTCATTTCGACACCGGAGCTCGCTCACACTATCCCTATTTCTTAATCTTTTCCTCTTCATGTAAACCATTTCCACTTACACTTCCTCTCATTGTCCGTCACAATTGAACGAAGACGCTAAAGGAAGAAGCAAATGGCGCTTCTATTTGAGCGTTTATGGACTTCATTCAGATTAATAGCGTCCAACGTTTTAATGCTTCATAATGGCGTGCATTCATACAAAGATTCAATTCTTGTAAAAGATAATTGCTTTAATATTATACTTTTTCCGCTGCAAAACATAAAACTCGGATTCTTGTATGCTGCAAGGGATAGACGTGCTTTTAATCCGAACTAATGTGCATTCCAAGTCACTTTAAACTTTTTTGTTATAAAGTTCCGTAAAAGTTTCCAGCACAGCTGTTACAAGTAACTTTCAAAAAATGCAAAAAAAACGTGATTAACGATTTGAGACCCTATCAGATGCTTTAAGAAAAGTGAAACGAGTCACATAACATAACATTCATAACTTTGAGGACATTTTTCTTTCCTTCTCACAAGTGCTATTTTACCTTAACAAATTTTTCGACAATAATGCTGTGGAATGTGGATGGTTTGCGATATTTAAGTGGTTCGATGCAAGTTTGTTTTCTTCAAGAAACGAAGAACCTATAGTAGGTACACAAGAGCCTATAGTAGGAACACAAGAGCCTATAGTAGGAACACAAGAGCCTATAGTAGGTACACAAGAACCTATAGTAGGTACACAAGAGCCTATAGTAGGTACACAAGAGCCTATAGTAGGTACACAAGAGCCTATAGTAGGAACACAAGAGCCTATAGTAGGTACACAAGAGCCTATAGTAGGTACACAGGGAGGCCACTATCGAAATTCAATCCCGATTTCAATATCGATCGTCTACACATTTAATACCTACTTAAAGTACTTGTATAAAACTTTATTCGTGCTTTTTTTTAAACCAATTAATTTCATGCTTAGTAACCAAAATCTAAATATCATATTGACATCGTTATTTAGATTGTAATTGCATCGGAATCGCGATATAAATTCAGAGTAAGGCAGTCCGAATGGTGTGCGTTTATTATTTTGTTTTATTTGAATTGATTATTTAACTATTTTTTTATTAAAATCTCTTAAGATACATTTTTGCCACGTGAACCACTAACTAAAAAAAAGTGTTTCGAAATAATGTCCGAAAACAAATGATTTCTTGATAGGTACAAGATTCAATTATAATATGCATATTCTGTGTTCGAAAATTTATCTATATGTTTTTTCGTACATATAATTTCGAACAACCTGAATTAAACCAAAAGTGATGACAACTTTCTCTGCATTCAAACGGCGTTATAATTTGCAGCTGGGAATCAGCTTTTCATTACACGTAACGGATTTTCGTTTATCGTTCTTTGTAATACCGATAAACCGTTGTGTGAATAAAATGCAGCCTGACAGTAGGTACCTATACTTAGTTTCAATAGAAAAGTCATAATTTTATTGGATTGGAAATTGCATAAAGACCAAATTTCATTCCGTGTTCCTTTATTCTATTGATTATGCATTATTGCATTTTCCCTGATTTTCACTAATATTTTAATCGGCTTAGCTCGGTTTGTAATCTCTGCTAAATTTCCTCTGATAGACAGTCGATCAGATTTTCTTTCAACATTTTGGTGGTCATCCATGGGGCTTTCTATACCCATACCATCATGTCTCCCCCAATGGTAGATTAATTGAAATATGTAAAAGTGTGAACGTGAGCAAACCTTATGGTAAGCTTTAGAACATCTAGTTTTACTCTTGCAAAACTCTTGCATCAGCAACATCAATAGGAGGAAGCAGAGGTTAAAGAATTATGTTTAGCATTAATTTGCGTTTTGAAATTGACTAGGTAGGTACTCACCTAATATATTATGGGTATGGTAGTTTGTAGAGTGCTAGAAGGTTGGATGGATGATCAGTTTTATTGTTGAAGTAACATAAAGGAGTACAGATTATAATTGGGCGGGCGCCGTGTGGCGCACCGCGATGCGCGTCGCGAGACGGATGATGGTGCGTGTCCTCTGTATGCAGACTTGTTGGTGACTGATAGTTATGCGGCTTTGTACGACGTGGCAGGCTGCTACCAGGTGTCGACATCATCTAGAGAAGCTATTGGTGGATGATGTCGTCATGCAAAACATGGCCCCTACAATATAATATCTGTAACTCTCTCTCTCTCTATTTTAACTTTGTATAACATAGCTCTTCTTTTGCAAAGGTATTCGGATTTGGATATTATTTCTTAAGCATGATGAACATAGAAAATATTGTTGTCATCTTTGATCGTTTTGGTCAATTCTGAATCTATGGTTCCATGTCCTCTGTCCTCCGCACCTCACACCGCCAAGTATACAATCGCTTTGTTCTACCATTCATTCCGTTTGATTGAGAACAACATAATATAGCACCAGCGTTCTCCTTCTGCTTCATTTTCTTTGATAACTCCCATAAAATTATTTTTTGTTGTCATTTAAATGAGTTTTTTGAGCTTAGTCAATGGTAGTTGGAACTCCTTAATGCCACTGTACAAAATCTGTTAATAATTATCTTTTGAGGTGGTTTCCCTACAATTCGGATGTGTCTAATCCGATAGAATATAATCAAATAAACTATCTCATGATTAAATGTTCCGAACGATAACCAAGGTGTTTTATAATTATTAAAAAAATTGAGTTAACATATCCAAATTTACTTTGTTGGTTATTCTTTGAAGATTAAGAGAGGGAGAAACACTCGTAAGAGGAAACGCAGCTCAGCCTGAAGCTTGAAACAGCCTTCTCATCGTATTACAGCTGTATAACCACACACGTACGGGCGCGTATTAAGGCTCTTTCTCGAAAATGAAATTATTAATGTATTTTTCGATTTGAAAGCTGCAAGCGTTTACCGTTTCACGCCTCCATTTTGTTTCCGCTTCCTTCTCTTTTTAATGTTACACAACAGGGTGATTTCTAGAACTTGAATACACATATTATAGTGTTGTACATTAAAGCTTTCCATTTTGTTAAAAATTCGAATGCGTTTCAAGTTCTTTGGTCTGGAATACAAAAGAGTTTATCTTTAAGAAATGCTATTCAAAAGTCAAGAAAAAGATAATTTGATTCTTGTATTCCAGCTTACATAAAGTTCTGTAAACAGACTTATAACAAAAAGAGCGTAACTGTTTCAACCTCTTATGACAATGTGTACATAAAGTGTGGATTCCTTGAATACAATGTGACCTTTTTAAGCAAACGTTGATACTACTGCCCAATGATTGAAAGCATTTAACATTTTCAGTTATTATGTTGTAATTTCTAATGAAGTATTTATAAAATTTATTGTTGATTTGATTTATCCAATCACAACTTTTTTTGTCAAAAGGACTAAGAATAATGCCGCGGATCTAATTTTTTTTTTCAATAGTATTGTGATCAAATTGATATATTTTTTTATGATTAAGAATAATGTCGAAGGACAAAGAAGGTATGATGAGGGATGTGGCATTCACGCATTGATCCTGACCAGAGCTTTATATCTTTCATAAAGATGAAAAAAAAAATGAAAAAATCACCACACAAAATATAATGATAGTTCATAATCCCTAATATAAATAAAAGTCGGGTTAGTGCGAACACCCATAACTCAAGATCGGTTGAACAGATTCTTTCAATATGTGATTTATTGAATTCTTCTCCGCTCCGGATAACAGAGTAACTAATAAAAAGTTGAAAAAATGGGTAATAAATGATATAAAATTTAATATTTAAGTTAGTATGGAACGGATCACCTGCGACGCGCAAACGTCATAGCGGGTAGTTCCCTCTCATTCTCGCCTACGTGATCGCCGCTCTTATGCATTGGGTTCCTAGGGAACGGTCTGTCGTCTGACAAGACGGCGTCTTTCAAAATTATATGACAATGTTTTTCGTTACTACGGAAACAATATTGACAACGTTCTCAACTGACATATTCACCGCTTTTAAAAGTAGCGGCGTATCCGTAGGAAAACAACCCATTACAGTAGCCCATCCCACTTATGCGATGGGTTCCTAGGGAGCGGCCGTCATCTGACAAGACGGCGTCTTTCAATATTATATGACAATATTTTTCGTTACTACGGAAACAATATTGACAACGTTCTCAACTGACATATTCACCGCTTTTAAAAGTAGCGGCGTATCCGTAGGAAAACAACCCATTACAGTAGCCCATCCCACTTATGCGTTGGGTTCCTAGGGAGCGGCCGTCATCTGACAAGACGGCGTCTTTCAAAATTATATGACAATGTTTTTCGTTACTACGGAAACAATATTGACAACGTTCTCAACTGACATATTCACCGCTTTTAAAAGTAGCGGCGTATCCGTAGGAAAACAACCCATTACAGTAGCCCATCCCACTTATGCGTTGGGTTCCTAGGGAGCGGCCGTCATCTGACAAGAGTGCGTCTTTCAATATTATATGACAATGTTTTTCGTTACTACGTAAACAATATTGACAACGTTCTCAACTGACATATTCACCGCTTTTAAAAGTAGCGGCGTATCCGTAGGAAAACAACCCATTACAGTAGCCCATCCCACTTATGCGTTGGGTTCCTAGGGAGCGGCCGTCATCTGACAAGACGGCGTCTTTCAATATTATATGACAATGTTTTTCGTTACTATGGAAACCATACTTATTGGCAATGTTCTCAACTGACATATCCACCGCCGTTTATTGTAGCGGCGTATCCGTAGGAACCCAGACCATTACTCTACCGTTTCGACCGTTTTTGAACATTTTCATACAAAGTCAACAAAATTATCGGGCACATTCGGTCGGTACTTCATAGGTGAGGTAGAATGTGTGCGCGCGCATTTATTCTCACGTTGTTCCCGCCTGAGCTTTGAATACGAATGAAATATGGATGTTTTAGAAATATTTTATCATTATTATTTTACTAGTTTTTTAAAGGCGCCCGTGGCGCCCACCTATGGCCCTTTTTATGCAAACCTTACTTTCTCATAGCTGTGAGCATTCACATGTGAGACTTCAAAACACTTGGTTGATTCAATTCTTTATTAACTCAAAAACAACTTAAACTTTTAATAACAAACTTTGCATTAAAATAGCTTTTAGCATGTGGGTATTTAACTATTTGATTGATTAAACTTTTTCATGCAAACTTTGCTTTCTTATGGCCGAATTCATATGTCAGACTTTAAAGCACTTGATAATAGAACTCTATGAAAATTAAAAAAAAATGAACTTTTTATAACAAACGTTGCATATGTACCTATGGCTTTTCAACGCTATGAATTCACATGAAAATCTTTAAAAAATACTTTCGAGTGTAAACTTTTTATTTCAAACATAGCATTAGTAAGGCTTTTCTCCTTTATCATGTCGCGTCTGTGCGTTAAACTTATGATTTGGTAAATTTTTTCATGCAAACTTTGCTTTCTTATGGCCGAATTCATATGTCAGACTTTAAAGCACTTGATAATAGAACTCTATGAAAATTTAAAAAAAAATGAACTTTTTATAACAAACGTTGCATATGTACCTATGGCTTTTCAACGCTATGAATTCACATGAAAATCTTTAAAAAAATACTTTCGAGTGTAAATGAAAATTAAAAAAAAATGAACTTTTTATAACAAACGTTGCATATGTACCTATGGCTTTTCAACGCTATGAATTCACATGAAAATCTTTAAAAAAATACTTTCGAGTGTAAACTTTTTATTTCAAACATAGCATTAGTAAGGCTTTTCTCCTTTATCATGTCGCGTCTGTGCATTAAACTTATGATTTGGTAAACTTTTTCATGCAAACTTTGCTTTCTTATGGCCGAATTCATATGTCAGACTTTAAAGCACTTGATAATAGAACTCTATGAAAATTAAAAAAAAAACTTTAACTTTTTATAACAAACGTTGCATATGTACCTATGGCTTTTCAACACATGAAAATCTTTAAAAAATTACTTTAGTGTGTAAACTTTTTATTTCAAACATTGCATTAGTAAGGCTTTTCTCCGTTATGATGTCGCGTCTGTATGTCAGACTTTAAAGCACTTGATATTAGAACTCTATGAAAATTAAAAAAAAATTGAACTTTTTATAACAAACTTTGCATTCAAATGGCTTTTATCATGAGTTATTATTTGATTGATTAAACTTTTTATTGCATTCGTATGGCTTTACTCCGCGCATGTCATTCTTTAAATTACTTGAGACCGCAAACTTTTTATTGCACTCATTGGAGGTTATTCTGAACATCCGACCCGATCGAGTTGCATCGGATACGATACAATAGCTTGACAGACAAAAATAATAATTTTGTAATACTAATTTAAAATATTCCACTATATTTTTTACATAACAAACGCGCCTATTTTAATTAAAAATACTAATAATTTGTTATTTCTATCAATGATTATTTTTTCTTATACTTAAGAAATTATTTTTTTACCGCAAAATGTAAGCAATCTTTTACATGATATCTATACTCTTAGATAGAACTTTTCTAAACAATTTTCATTAAAATTCTTCCAAATTTTTACCAAATAAATAATTTGTGTGCTATTTTTTACACTTAAATTTAAAAAAGATGATTAAACACTAGTAAAGACTTGGTTGGATCGCAAGCGACAGCGAAATGGGCGTTGAGTAGACATCCGATAGTGTTGCGACGAATGCAACCAGTTATCCGATGTTTCATTCGAATCTGACTTGTAAATAGTAAGAGCCTGTACAAAAGGTTGGATCCTACGCGACACTATCGGGACGCACACAACTCGATAGGGTCGGATGTTCAGAATAACCCCCATTGCATTAGTACTTAAGGCTTTTCTTTACTATGAAGTCCCACTGTGCGTAAAAGTTTCCTAATTTGGTACACTTTGCTTCCTTATGCCTGACTTCGCATGTGAGTTTTTAAATAACCCGAAAAATTGTTTTTCTCTACATCAAGACCTTTAAAAAAAGTGCTCAGCCAACAGGCATAATAATATTATGTTACTGTCAGCTGTCAGCCGTATTAGTAGAACAAAATTTGTCTTTAGTTGCGAGTGGCGCGCCATCTAGCGGCGTTAATGACATCAGTCAGTCAGTCAGTCAGTCAGTCAGGCAGTCAGCCAGTCATTCAGTCAGTCAGTCAGTGAGTCAGTGTTCAAGGCAAATATTATATAGATTAGTAACTTAATCGGATTAATTATGTATGTTTGTTTCTGGGGGCGCAGTGCACATATGAACTGGCCGGCTCTGGTTAGGACTACAGGACAACGTCTGTCAGGAAAGCTACTTGTTTATAATTAATAAGCTTGCCGATTTTGAAAGAGAAAGTTCCTTCATTTTATACAGTAATTGTAATATCAGATAATATATTAGGTCGGTTCATATGAAATTGCCGATTTTCGTTTAGTCGTAAATGAACCGCACTTGAGCACGGACGTGCGTTACGTTAAGCGATATTTTTTATTATTTTGATTCTTTGGTGTGTTGTGTTAGTATTGTTACATTTTTCGGTGATATATTTTCACAAATTTTTTATTTTTAGTCCTTCATACAATATGGTCTCAATAAAAATTTACGTATAGTTTTTTTGTATGAATATAAACTTCATCACAGCCCGGCAACGGCTACAAAAAACATCAATTCAGCCTTTGGGACAGACACCACTAATGAAAGAACCGTTCGGTTTTGGTTTTCCAAATTTCGTTCTGGTGATACCAGCCTTGAAAATAACCCTCGTGGAAGACCACCATCTGTTGTTGAAAATGTGGAATTAAAAATAATTGTCGAATCTAATCCTCAAACAACCGTTCGTAAATACGCAGCAGAACTTGGGGTTTCTCATTCAACGATTGTTCGACATCTGGGTGCTATTGGAAAGGTGAAAAAAATGGATAAATTGGTACCCTTTTAGTAAACAGGCTCGGAATACTATTACTCCACGACAACGCAAGACCGCATACTTCACAACTGACCATTTCAAAATTAAACGAATTAAACATTGAAGTTCTTCCTCATCCTCCGTATTCACCAGACCTTTCTCCTACAGACTATCATTTTTTCAAACATCTGGACTTATTTTTGAAAAATAAAACGTTCACCAACGAAATCGATATTATTAGGATCTTTGATGACTTTGCGGCTTCCAAAAATCAAGAGTTCTACAAAAGTGGAATTTATTCTTTGCTAACTCGTTGTCAAAAGACTGTTATGTAAATGGCAATTACTTTGATTAATAAATATTTTTATATTGTTACAAAAAATGCATTTTTATTTGTTGTTAGAAATCGGCAATTTGATGTGAACCAACCTAATATAATCATACCACATCATCTGATATTGCAATAAAATGAAATTGCTAATCTTCCTAAAACGGTTGACAAATAAGTAAGCAATGATCATAATGTATTGAAACGATCACTCAACCATTAGGAAGGCCTTGAATACAGATTATTCGCGAATGAGTAACAGTAACGGTACATATAGGATTTAAGCTCATAAATAAAATAGCTCGACTGTAAAAAAGTTCACTTTAAATATTTTTGTGAGTGAAAAAGAATTACGGTGTGTATTTGTACATTCGGGGCAAGTCGGACTTTGAAAAGTGTCTAGAAGTTCTCTACCGCTCTCCCTCTTGTCGCTTTTCGCCACTGATTTATGATCCGACACTCCGCGTCATAAGCACGCACAGTGACGTCAGACCGGCGTGAAGAACTTTTAATAGACCTGGGATGAAAAGTTACAGGAACTTCCCTCGTCTAACGATCCTAATAGTGATGGAACATAAATGTGTATTAACTGTTCTACTTGAGCGGCGAATATCGATCGTCTTCTTCGCAAACTTTTCCTTACATAGACTATTTATACTTCTTGTATTACTCTCTTAAACTCGCTCTAATGGGCATATTAATTGATTGATTAATTCGAAATATGAATGACACTTAGGAATACCAGCTATATATTTTTTTTTTAAATACTGCTGTTTCGAAGGCTGGCTTAGTACGTTAACAACGTTCGCCATTAGGTTGTAGGTATTTATGTTTAAATCTCCGAAACTCCTAATCATGAGAATTCTCAACATGTCAAAAAATCACATGTATACAAGTAGATATTTAATATTTGATGAGATATAGAGATAAAAGTTGGAAGTTATTGAGAACAAGAGAGCAACCAAATTTAAAGACTGCGACTGCTGGCATGACGTATTTGGCGCCACATGAATAAATACATTTTTGTTAATGTATTGGCTTTGTTGGTGCATCATAAATAAGGCTGGCTCAAGATAAAGAGTAGTTCGGATTGATGGTCGACAACCTCTGATTTCAACATTCATCGATACGTTAACCATTTTTCCTCCCTCTTCTTTTCCTGACGTGAAATGCACAGTTTATCTACCGGAAGTGTGTGTGCTTCAGCCCTCTATAAATATGTTTCCCGCCTTGCACAACTTGAAAGCGTAAACAACTTTACCACTTTAAAACTTAAAAAGTAAATAGAATAAGTTCATTCTCGATGTATACAAAGCTATCAAACGTCCACATAATAACGTATGATTGATGAATGTAGAGATAGCCGAGCCATATAAACCACCGTGTCAACAGGGTGGCCCCGCGACCTCATTGCAACAGATTCCTTACAAATTCGGGAATAAGATGCTGTTGATTAATTATATATTATGTTCGCGGCATTTGATACATCAAGGCCGAGGGGGAATTAATATGGGCGTAGACCTAAGAAAAGTTCTAAATACAATATTATTTAAATATATGTAATGTAGTATATTGCCTCACTAGACCTAAGAAAAGTTCTAAATACAATATTATTTAAATATATGTAATGTAGTATATTGCCTCACTAGACCTAAGAAAAGTTCTAAATACAATATTATTTAAATATATGTAATGTAGTATATTGCCTCACTAGACCTAAGAAAAGTTCTAAATACAATATTATTTAAATATATGTAATGTAGTATATTGCCTCACTAGACCTAAGAAGAGTTCTAAATACAATATTATTTAAATATATGTAATGTAGTATATTGCCTCACTAGACCTAAGAAAAGTTCTAAATACAATATTATTTAAATATATGTAATGTAGTATATTGCCTCACTAGACCTAAGAAAAGTTCTAAATACAATATTATTTAAATATATGTAATGTAGTATATTGCCTCACTAGACCTAAGAAAAGTTCTAAATACAATATTATTTAAATATATGTAATGTAGTATATTGCCTCACTAGACCTAAGAAAAGTTCTAAATACAATATTATTTAAATATATGTAATGTAGTATATTGCCTCACTAGACCTAAGCCTGTTCCGAGATAATACTAATAAAAATTGTAAAATAAAGTTCAAAATCTCGCTGAGGAGTACATCTCCAGCAATAAGAAATTTTCTATTTAAAGACAAACAATATTAAGCTATTCTCAATTTGCCCACAGATAAACAAAATAATGTATACATCTGTGTCAATGTCAAATGCATAGAAGTGTGTGTGAGTATCAAATATTTAACATTATTTTTTTTGTTTGTAATGTTTTTTTTTAATGATTTAATATATTTTTATACATAAATAAAAAATATATTAGCATTGGCCACTGTGTCTATAAAAACTATATAAGCGTGCGAAATTTTCAAGTTTTTGCTTCACGTATTAATATGTTGATAACAAAACATGTGTTCAAATCAGAGTTAACTAGCGTTTGAATTGCAAGACTTCAAAAAAAGTGTTAAATACAACAGACAACATTTTCCGTCAATATTCTATAGGGGATCGAAAAAAATATATGGGCTATATCGGTTTTAATAAAACATTTAAATGTTCCCAATCGCAGAGTGTCTAAATATAAATCAACTTGACAATCTGTCCGGAAACATCTAGGCACGGTGAAGGGGTTTGGGGAGATGAGCGGGGAGGAAGAGTTGCCTGATATTTCCTTCTAATCTGCAATATTGATTCCATTTGATACCAACACCACCGTATGTTTACCCCACAATTCAATATACTTCACGTACGAACTCTGAACACTTTATCTTCAACAAACACCTTCTACGCCTTAGACAATAATAATACCCCATATTTTATTGAGATATGCCATTTTAAAATACAGAATATCATTTTAGACTTTTCACGATTTTACTGCTCTCTTTAAAAATACATATTTTTATCATAGAAATCATTTTTGTTGATTGTTGAATCTGTCCGGGTTGTACCGCGAAAAGGGAGCTGCGACCGCGAACAAACCGCCACCAGCATTAGCTCCCGAAGATGCCCGCCACAGAGATCAGTTCCTGCCGTGAAAACCTTTCAAAATAATTAAAATCATTATATTTTCTACGTGCTACAAGGCCTTAGACATAAAATGATTTTAAAGGGAGCTTATTTTTGTCGCACACGTAAATTATTTATTTAGCGTATGGCCATTTCATCAAAATATATAGAATTCAATACAATTAATAAGAAAAGTACTTTTTTCCTTGTCACGTGTAAATAATTGGGACTTTCTGAAGAAAATGCTTCATTTCGGCGGGGATACCTATATTTTATTTGCAGCGTTCATATTTCGTCACGGAATCTAGTTACTAATGGTAAACGTCACATGTATATTATCGCCTGATTTGATATCTCCTCAAGATAGCACGGAATCTGATCGATCACTAGAAATAGGTAAGATTCTCGCGATATGTACGAAGCATATTAATATTTATATTTTGACCCAATTCCTTCTCATACACCTGGATTCCTAGGAAGCTTGGACTTAGGTCGATATTTAGCTTATGACGTTTATATTGAACGTATACCTTGACATTGATAATGTATAGCTTAAAGCTTGATGGAGGTATTGTACCTGGCGCACCAACATATTGCCGACTTCGGTAAGTTTTTACCAAGAAGCTCGTCATCTTCTAAGCATGATTAGTGACATCTTCGAGACTTGTCTTCGAAATTATTTAAGCTCAGGTGGAGGTCCTGAAAATAATAAAATATAATACACTAAATTTATGTATTTATGCTGGGAATTGAGGGCATGACAAAGATGATCAATCATGCCAGAAAATTGCCAACATGTGGAAAGACATCTGGCAATCATCACAAAATAAGTATCGTAGTGGAAGTTTTTCGACTAGTCATTCCCTAGAATCTAGGGTAGTGGAAATTTTTCGATTAGTCATTCCCTAGAATCTAGGTTAGTGGAAGTTTTTCGATTAGTGATTCCCTAGAATCTAGGGTAGTGGAAGTTTTCCGATTAGTCATTCCCTAGCCCTAATTCCCTTGGTCGGTCAACGCATCACGCACGAACGCCTAGACCAAGTTCGGTTATCCTTTCTTTGTTATATTTACTGTTATCAGAAGTTACTTACGAGTAAAGTAAAAATATTTAGAAAGTTGCTCGGAACAAATTTAAGAAATCTTGACGTAGCAAACCTTCTTAGTAATTTTGACAGTATAATTTTATCTATTTTTTGTATTTCAGTTGGCGTTTAACATCTAGAAAATGTTGATGCTTAGAGTGACTTTTGATATCGTTGAAAATAGATGCATCGGTGTGAATTATATTATTAAAGGAGTTAATAAAATTTATTATTACAAAGTCTATCTCAATAGGACACGACAACGGCTGACGAGAAAGACAGTTATTCGTTTATGAAAGTGTTATCATGCAATTTTAAACATGTCATTTCGCTGGTCTCTTAATAATGTGAATATTTTTGCTTAGAATTGGGGATTCTTTCGTAAGTTTGGATTCATAGTGATCGTATTCAAATTTAACCGCTAAAAACCAATCGTATAAAAAATATAGATAATGTTTGCATTTAAAAAATTGGATATTTTGAAGCTTTTAAACCAACATTATTTTGCATATCCTCCATTTGAACAGAGTTTAATATACTGAGCTACTACAGAAGTACAAGAATCGATGAAAACTGTCATTTTTGCTAAAAATAGATAGCAAAAGATACTAATGAATTTCTTTTCATTACGCTTTATTCGTGGGCCTGATGATCGAATGAGAGAAGAACGAAAAAATAATTCATCTATCTTAAAAAAAAACGGAGACCGAATAAAATAAATTTTCAATTCATTGAAATTAGGATGAAAATTTGACTGAACTACCCCGTCTCCCTCCCTCACTCCTCGCTTCATCTCCTGTCTAAATGTCTACAGCTATTATTATTCCTACTGATCAAATCGATTTCGGGAAATTTGTCAGCCTTGCTCCTCTGTTCCCAGTTATTGATTAGATGTTTTCTCTTTTTTTCTTCAACATCGTGAGAAACTTAGATATTTATTTTTCCCCGGAACATTTGAGATTATTTACCTATTTTGAAATTTTTAGCTTTATTTCTTTTAGTACCTACAGAGTTCTTGTATGTTTTATAAACAAAACATATTTTAAACTACCTATATTGAAATTTAATCAACAATTTCCCATTTTGAGATGATTGAACAAACATATATTGATAGCAGGTTGCAACAATCAAAATCAAGTCAAAAATAAAAATGAATTATTTAACACTTTTCTATAGTAAGGTGTAAGCGTAGCCAAAGCAACTTTGACGCTAGGGCTATTTATATAAGTAATAGTTAACCTGGTGTAAAAATTTCATGCGGAAAATCCTTTGTATAAATTCAGTTTGTCCGTATTTTTGTTGAAACCCCCCTAACCCTATGCGAAATAATTTCAGACAAATGACAAAACATATCTAACAACGGGAAATATTGTTCATACTTTCCCATGTTATTCCTCTGTATGTCGATATTCGTTGCGATGACAAAAATATTATCCGCGGAAAATGAAGGAATTAACGTCAGGGCAATTGGCCCAGTGGTGACCGTCTCTGCATGGGACGACGAGAGACGCAGGTTCGAATCCTGGCCGAAGCATGGGATTTTTCCACATGTTGAAAATTCTCGGGGATTTGAACATTACCACCTAATGGTGAAAGTAAAGTGATCACACTAAGCCAACCTTTGAAATAGCAGTAGAAGACGGTCGTAAGCCCGCAATGGTTTGTTCATGCCATTATTTTTTTTTATTTACCTATTTATAATGCATGAACAGACATTAGTTATGATAAAGAGCAATATATGGACGATAACAATGTTTAAACAAAACTTTTCGGCATTTTATATTTTTTTATTTTTTTCATTGTCCGTAGGCCCCTTAGGGCTCTTGGACTTGTCAAATCACAAAATTCACAAAACAAAATGAAAATCTTGGCAAGACAATAGACAAATATGTACATAGATAGGCATTCACTAAAACCCTTAATCATTCGTCCTCAATCACCATATTACATATAAAAGATTTATAAATCGAACAGTATATTAGTCAGTCATCAGTAAGTTGTTGATAATAGGTATATTCGTTATTGCTACGAGAGTAAATGTCAAATTATCCGCGCACAACCCGACGTGACAAAGTATAATTGTGACCCTTGAAAGGACCATAGAACTGTTTTATATTTATTTATGTATTTATATATTTAAAATTAACGAATTGAACGTGCATTCTTGGTGGAATTATTTAAATAAAATAATTTAAATAAAACAATTTTTTTTTTAAATGAATCTGTGCTCACTCAAAGTGAACACAAATACACTCCTCGACTCTTTCACAGTAAGCTACTGAAAGCTTGTGTCGTGTAAGAGGAAGATGGTCGGCACCTGGGATCGAACCACGACGTCCGCAGTACGAAAGCCGGCGTTGTAACCGCTGGGTCACCAACCACCTCCGTTGATTTCTTATTCCACAATATTTATTTACCTGACTAGTTTCGCAGGAACAGGTCCTGCATGGTCACGGGTGACTTAGAAACGTTTAACGTTTTTTTATATTATGTGGAAGAGATGGACTTGGCTGGGACATGTGTTAAGGATGCCGATGACAGTTGGCCGAGGAGAGGGCTGTTCTTCCTCCCATCAGGGTCCCGGAGACGAGGAAGACCCTCTCATACTGTGTTCCGCTCCTTCGAAGCAGAGCTGAGGAATCTGGACATGGTGTAGGAGGAGGTCATAAACGTTGCGCGAGATCGAGTGCAATGGAGAGCTCTTGTTGCCTCCCTATGCTCCTAAGTGGGGTCTCAAGGGAGTTTGGATTTGGATTGTTCACCGAAGAATGTTGATGTTGTTGCAAGAATGAAATTAATGAACCTACTACCGACTCGTACGCTACAGGAAACATTTCATATTATCATTTTTTTATCAATAAAAATTTATCTGGGCTCAATACATCTTCGTGTTATGAATGTGGAAATAGTCGGCACCGGGACTCGAATCCACGAACTTCATTACACTGTACGTACGAAAGCTGTCTGATACCACTGGGCTACCAACCACTTCACAATGTGTAAACATTTAGTTTCTTTTTCACTACAGACTGTCGTCTGACAGGCTTTGCTGCTAGTAAGGCTTTTAAAGCATCGGGGTGGAAGGCAACTTGTGCAATTTATTAATGAAAAAGGGGGTAGAAACCACACAATAATGAGTGGGGGTTATAATCAAATTAAATGCAGTTTTCCTATATCAAGTGTGTGTTAAGCCATCTGGTGTTTCACAATTATTTATTTCGTTACTACCCGTTTAATTGTGGCAGCTGCTTGCAACACCTAATCTCACCCCTCATTCACTGAATATTTTCATAACCGCACATTTTGTTTATTATTTAATTTAATCAACTAAATACAGGATTGAATTTCGCGATATTTATTATATTAAAATAAATAAAATAATTTGCTCGTTGTTTTTTTAGACCAATTATTAATTTCACAACTGAATTAACTGGCGCACAAATATTGTATCAGATGAGGTAAAGTAGATTCTAAATATTGAATATTACTAATGAAAAATCAGTCTCAATATTGTAATACTACCACTAACCTGTTTGCAAAAGTTCTCAAATGCAGTAAGACTAAATAATACAAATTTGACTGAATACAGAAAGATTGCGTACAAATCAAAGTACACAGTGTACCTACCTGTTAGAGCAAAGGGACTGTTTGTAGAGGGTGAAAAACTAGGAAATAATGGGAAGGTACGATATTAATGAAGGGGATACACAAATAAATGTACATACATTATATATAACTGTGTACCACCACCTTTGTCCTTTAAGTTCACTTGGAACGCTTTTTAGCGAGCACTCGAAATCACACACACTATGGCCGGTTACTGTATTTGAACTAGTTGGCTGTAGACAATGCATTTCCTCTTGTAGTGTGTTGGTAAAGCTACGGCTACACTATGGCCCATTCTGGTCCAGGCTGGCCAAACAGGGGCTCTGGCCAAGCATTGGCAAGAAGCAACATTTGGCAAATATACTTGTACACCTGGCTACACTATTGGCCCAACGACAGCTGGCGCTTGGCACGAGGCTAGACTGCCACACAATGTTTCTATCACTGACCCATTGATTAATTATTGTTTTTATTCATCATTTTACATTCCATTCTCCAATTATTTACTGTATACTCCTATCTGAGTGGGGATTTTCAATAGAGTTTATCTCCCTTGGCAATAAGGAATATTTCAATATAATTTCCAATTCACAAATATAAACAATAAAAACATTCATAATTTATTAAACCTAACCTTCAATTTTATTTGACGTTAGTTGTTTTGCAATAGATACCTACCTATATATTTACCTAGCTCTTACAGGTTGATTTGGACTATAACATAAATGAAAATAAAAGATACCTATTACCCGTTAGCCATTCTGATTAATTATTCCGCTCAGATGCGATCTCTAGTACCTATTTAATCACTTCTAATTATAAGATTTAAAGGTCTGTTTGTATGAAGTTTGGATATTGGGGTGGTTCTCATTGTTTTTCTGATTTTGTTCTAATGTTTACACCTAGTGTGGTAGCATTTAATTGTAATTTAATTTTGTAATATTGATTAGTATGTATAACTTATGTATGCAGATATAATAATTATAATGTGATTTCAAGTGAATAAATATATAAAGAGATAAAAAAAAAACAAGAATATATGGGTGTATACTTAGTTTTCGAGTGGTTTAAAGAAAGCATCCACGACAGTCTTTGCAGTTTGCGTTTTTCATTATTTAATAACAGAAAAGCAGATGCCGCATGTATCACTGAATAGCATGCTGCAATTAATGCCATATCATTATCAACTTCCATTATTTTATCTGAATTAAAAAAAATAATGTACAAAACACTATGAAAATAACAACATGGAAGACATGACAGCTGTCAACATTGTTCCAATATTGGTGAATATTTGCGGACTCGATCGACAAGTAAACAAGTAACGGCCAATGTCAAATATTTGGCGATATTGGTCATTGGTGGAGCGGCCACACTATTTGCCCATGCTGGGCCAGAGCCTCTATTTGGCCAGCATGACCCATAGTCTAGCCGTGGCTTGACAATAATTTGGCGGTAATTGAAGAAACATAATTTGTGCCGGAAACATAAGTAGGTAAAGGAATGCCCTAACAGTACCTTATAAATATAATTTAATTTGATAAAACCAGGAATCTCTATAATATAAAAAACCTTGGTTTGCTGGCAGAGATCCTTCGGGATAAGTCCGCCCTTTCGACTGTCTTATTTACTGTCTACACATTTTGCTTTGGAATAATAAAGTCTTATTTATTTATTTAAAAAAAGTCGGGATACTGCGAACTCTTATAACTCGAGATCGGCTGAACAGATTTTTATCATTTTTGGTTTATTGGATTTTTCTCCGCTCGGGAATAACTAATAAAACATCGGGAAATCCATAAAATAATAATATTAATAAAATAAAATTATATTAAAGTTAGTATGGAACGGATTTCCTGCGACGCCAACGCCATCTATGAAAAATTCTATAACAACAAAATCATTGTTTACCTGACAACCATTATATTGGTACGCAGATAGGCATAATTTTCGAGGTTTCAAACATATTTTAAACGTATTTTTGTATAAATTACAATTTTTGAAATCAATATTCATAGTAAGGACTACAGGACAACGTCTGTCGGGAAATCTAGTTTTTCATAAAACAAGGAGTTAATAATGCATAATATTATTTCAAATATTTTCTATTATCGGCTTATAAAGTCTTGTTTGTGAAGATGTGTTTTACGTTTATATACGTGTTTACGCAGTTGCTTTCACATCAATCGATCGATACCATTCTCTTTTCTTCCTAGTCTGTCAAATATTAATATTCCTTCTTATTGTATAAGGGATTTTCAGGGATAATAATATAACCCTCTCATTGTTTACACTGCCGGTATTATAGAGAACTGTCTATATACTAACGGACCTACAACATTTTTAGCCGTGTTGTATTCATAAACTCGCGCACCCAATAAGGCTTCATAAAAAATAAATATTTAGGTAGGTTTCGGGGATAGAATAGTTTGCTGTGAAGAGAACCCTTGTCATTTCTTTCGGGATGATAGGATATTCTTCATTCAAAATATTATAATACAGACTCAATATTAAATTTTATGCGAACTTACGTTACTTTTGTTATTGAATAAAGAAATAATTCTCTAAACAAGTTGGAACAAAATATAATATGATCATGGGATGATCGTTTCATTTTTTTTTTTTTTCTAGATTACCGGCGACTCATTCTATTCGGAACGTATTGCGCCGTGGTTTAAATTATATAGATATTAGCAAAAGAATAATCGTTTCATGATCAATATGCAAATATCAAATCAAATCAAAACTCCCTTTAAACTCCACTCAGGAACATAGGGAGGCAACAAGAGCTCTCCATTGCGCTCGATCTTGCGCAATGCTTATGACCTCCTCCCACACCATTTCCAACTGCCTCAGCTCTGCCTCGAAGAAACGGAACACGGTATGAGAGGTTCTTCGAGACCCTGTTGGGAGGAAAAATAGCGCTCTCCTCGGCCAACTGTCATTCGACATCCTCAACACATGTCCCAGCTATGCCCATCTCCTCTCCTTAATAGTGGAAGTGTTGGGCCTGCGCTTGGTGCGCCGGCGTATAGCGTCGTTGATGCGGTGGTACCATATTACACCCAAGATTCTCCTGAGGCACTTCGTTTCAAATTCAGATACTTTTTGTGCCTGACTTTGGTCAGGTAGGTACCAATATGGAAATAAGGTAAGGTAAAAAAAACTCTTATGTACGCTTGTACGCTTTTCTTACCATGCGAGATGGTTGGTAGACCAGTGGACGGGTTTCGTACGTACAACTTACTGAAGATCGTTGGTTCGAATCCCGGTGCCGACCATTTCCACTTTCACAAGCTTTGCGTTCTGCGAAATGTGTCGAAAGTGTATTTGTGTTCATTTTAGGATGTGCCCACTGCCCTGATTGTTGTGTTTGATTCGATTGTTTCTTTTGTTAGCCCACCTCTTTTTCTTCATTCGAATGGACTAACAACCAATGTCTTTCAGGAATCCCTCAATTCCTTAATGGAACAGCTCAGTACTATGTGCCTCATAGCCTTGATCCGGCAACGTGAACAAAAAGGATGATTCCTTTTACCCCACTTCTGTGAAAGGCGGTAAGCTCGCCTTTTGTATGTTGCTATAAGGGTCTGTACACATCTGAACACGCGCGGTTACGTAACAGATTGTTCGTGACGAACCATTGGTTACGTTACCGCGGGTGTTCAGATGTCTGCAGACCATAACATGCAAATTCAATTTTTACTGTACAAAATATAATATGACGAGTATTTGTTTATTAGGATGAATTTGAAGGACGTAGTTGCTTTTTCAAGTCTCATGATAATGCATAGGTACTTGTGTTAGACGAAAACGGTCGAGATTTAATTATTAAACTTTATTCAAATGTGTTTTTAGTATACTCATAAATTTGAGCTAGTTTCATATTATATTCTAATAAATGGAAATAGATAAACGAGGTAATATCGTTATCATTTAAGATTTTCTATGGCTTGTGTCGTATTTTTATCTCTAAAATATATTTACTACATCTACCTAGGACAATAATTCTCTCAAGTTTTTTGAGAAGATATCATCACCGCCTTCATAAATCTAACGACGTAAACAGCACCAAAGTCACCCTGAACATCGTCTGGCAGGTCTGGCTTCAGTTATCAACAACCAACATTAGTTCACCAGGTTAAAAATATTTTCTACTTTTTTATTTTTACCAATTCTTTTTTTAATTCCCTTCTTTTTTTCTTCCCCCACGCTACCGTCTACTTCAACCCGGCCCATGTTTCCTTTCGGTTTTGCTCTTGACATATGATCGATCCTTTTTTTTTTCATTGTTGTACCTATTTACATGCATACAATATATACACCAACTCAAACTTATCTCGTAAACTGAATTTCATTTCTTATACGAATGAAAGT
The DNA here is from genome assembly GCA_963576905.1 of Mystacides longicornis. NCBI lineage: Eukaryota > Metazoa > Arthropoda > Insecta > Trichoptera > Leptoceridae > Mystacides > Mystacides longicornis. The sequence goes on along the minus strand of OY756425.1, from coordinate 10,761,371 downwards.
GTTCGGTTAGGAAATTAATGGATAATGTCAAATATTGAATTTCATAGTTTCTGGTATAATTTTTTCTGTATTGGTGAGAATGTCAACAGTTTTAACCCTCTCATATTTTCAAATGTTGGTTTTAAGAATATAAAAAAGGTACAAACCCAATGCTTCGTTTTATATTTAGTGAAATTTTTCTAAAATTTATCTTATATATAAAAATGGAGAGCTATTTCCCGATGTCATCGCATCACGCCTAAACGGCAGGACCGATTTCGCTAATTCTTTATTTGTCGTGTAGGCTTTTATCAGTAGAATGTCCTTTTAGAAGAAAAAAAAATAAGAAAAATGCATGGAAAATTAGAAAATTAAAGAAAACTCTACGTAGACAACCTTATTAGTACTTTTTATCTTATAATTTTTATTACAATTTTGAATTTTTGTCAGAAATTGTCAATTGGTGCGATTGACAGAATGCGGATGGAATATACATGGTTTAAAACAGACGCATCGTTCGGAATCACATTGGTCAAATGATAATTAATTCTAATTATGTTTAGATTCTTGTGACCTTTTCAGGACTAGATCTTAAAGAAAAAATAACAACTAATGACTCTAAAAATTCATTACTAATGTTTCAAGTGAATAAACTCTGACCCGATCGGAAATCGAACCCGAGTCCTCGTGATCTTAAGTCCACGTGCACTTCATATAGATATAATATTTTTAGTAACAGTTTATAGTTCTAAATAAAATCAACTAAAACCGCTAAGTTATAAGAAAAAAAGTAGCTTCAATTACTATAAGACAGATTTTCATTTAATTCAACAAAAGAACATGTCCCTAATTTCCGAAGTCGATGAACTTGTCACTATAAACTCAATCTGAGTATATCGGTACTCCAAATAGAGGAAAAAGAGCTGGTTAATCATTAACATCAACGCTGGCCTTTAAACCAGTATGAGCGATGATCTACTCCAAAATCAGTTCACCATCATGTCCAATCCATCGTCAGCTTTCTTCAGCTGATCCATCAATCAACACTCATCCAACATAACTCAGATCTTTTACCAGAAATTTCTTTGTTCCATATTTCAGCCACCTCAAAATGTAAATCTTTATAAATTTAAATATCTTGGTATCATTGAGCATCTTTTTAAACTCACGGTTGTATGTGATCCACCATCCGACGTATTTGCAGGGAGCCGATAGATTTTCGATTTTTAATGTCTAGAATCAATGGTGTCTTTTTCTATCCATTCTTTTTCTAGCCATGACTTGGGTATTATCTACCACGGTAAAACTTTTTTGTTCTCATTGAGCATCTCTTCTAACTCACGGTTTTACCTTATCCTCCATTTGTCATTATCGAAGAGGCACAAAGCTTTTCTGTTTAACTGTTTATCAAAGTTTCAGGTCTGTTCGCTGGTATTCATATAGTTTAAAGTTTGTATTTATTTATCAAAGAATCGTTTATTTCGAATAGCATCATTTCAAGTGAAATGAACGTCGCGACAGCTCAGCTCCATTATGTAATATCAAATGTTTTTCGCTTTGAAATCACGTCCCCTCATACAAAAGCGAAGATTAATTTCGCTTATGTAGCATGACATGGTTCTATTACAAATATTTTCCGCTATAAATTTAGTCTCCCTGATGAAAGATAATTCCGTATAGAATAATGGCCCGGGGGTCATGAGTTGAGAACATTGTTCCGACTCCAATAGTACATGGCCCTGGTGTAGCTTGCTGCGTATTGTAATAATATTCTTGACACGGACTTATTACTCCACGCTCGCTTACTTACTTCAACTCTTAGAGAATAATATGAATTCATATCTATTGAGTTGTTTGAATCGCTATGAACTTTGCAAGTGCAATTATTTGATTTAGAATATCCAAGTTCATAATAATAAGTATTAAAGCAATACGATTACGGGTTATTATTTAATTTTAACGTTTGATAGACTTCCTACAATCAAAATTAAGTAGGTAAAAAAAAATAAGATGAACGGTGTTGAAACACTGACTGCCGCGGAGTGTTCAGTTGAGGTCCTTGTTCTTTTAGGGTGGGTTTTATGACGCCGCGAGTAATAGTAAAGTATTAAGTTAGCACAATTATTACTTCTTTACTATCAGGTGTTACTCGATCGTAAGGAATATCAAAGTAAATTATAGGTAATTGATTAGTAACATGCATACCAACATCACAATGCTTAAAACGTTTTTTTTTTATCGAGCAAAATTATGTTAAAATGACATTTTTTAATGACTAAAATATTGCTGTTACTTTGCTATCGCTAACGCTTTGCTATTACTAACGATCGAGAAACCCACCCTAACGGCCGGTTTCATAAAAAATAAAGGAGACTTTATACTTACTCCCTTTAAAAAATAACGGGTTTCATAACAACAAAACGACATTTAAAACCGTCTTTTAGCTAACGTACCGTTATTGATTATTATTTTTAGTTAAAGTCGACTTTAGGTAGTTCAAATTTTTACCACCGGAGTTCATAGAAAATTTCGTGGCGCTTTCTCTGTCACAAAGATAAACATTTTGTATGCGATGACACTGTGGACAAAAATGACTAAAATAGGGCGGAAAACATAGCAAAACGGGAATAATATTATTGTTAACAGATTTCGTTTACTAATTCATAAACCATAATAATAAATTAACAGAAAAACGGCACTTTGATGCTCTATTGAGAAATGAAATTGACAGATTAACAGAAATTCCGCGAAAATATTAGTAAACAACCTATGTTTTCCATAGATTTCCATGGTAACACTACCAACTGCTACCAATTTAAAATATTTTTTAACATTTCAAATTTTAGCTTTAATATTTTTTATGAAACGCGTCAGCTCAAAGGAGTCTTTAAATTTTAAAAGGAACTTTAACTAAAGTGTTCTTTTGAAGCTTTTTATGAAACCGGCTGTTAGTGTTTATTACGTACCTATATTGAAAATAAACAGCATAAAATGTTTTTAAGGTTGCTTTTTTGCTATGTAGTTTGTTGATTCACTGTTTTTCGCCCTTCAAAATATTATTTACCCATCATGCCGTGTCCCGTAAGGGGTAGACAGAGAGAACGGATCTCTACTCACTTCTTTCGGTTCTTCTACCGACATACCATTTCTCATACAACCTCTCCTATTTCTCTCGCTTCTGACCTGGCCTTCCTTAAGAACGGAATCGATGTGTTCCATCCTCATCATTCAGCCTTATAAATTCTCTTTGTCATTCTGTTTACATCCATTCTTTCCACATACCCAAATCATCTCAACTTATTGACTTTCATCTTTGTCACAACATTAACTTCCACACCACATTCCTTCCTAATAAATCTTCCGTTTTAAAACATTAGCAAATGAAAAGAATTGTGGACAAGAAAAATGGTAGCCAATCAGGACTTTTGATTTAAAAAGATTGTATTTTTTATTCTTTAAATTGTCTCATTGTCTCATAAACAAATATTTTCGAAACGGAAACAATTTCTTTATCACGTGCTTGTTTTTTGAACCTACATTCATATGTAAAGTCTGTGTAGCTTGTAAAATTATTCCGATAGTTTTAAAAGTGAGCAAAGTGTGAACTTTTACAAGCGCACTTTCTGCGAACAGTGCAAGAAGAACAGAATGAAAAGATCGATCAAATCGAACTGTTGCTGTAAGATTTATTTGATTAGTTGAGCAAGAACAAGGAAAGGAAATAAATTGAACGGATTGAGCGCAGTTTCTGGGAGGTCATTATGGGGACCTAGCGTCCTGTCCCGACGACTAATGTGCAAACTTTCTCCGGAGTGCATAATTGCCTCTCCATGTACCCTATCACACCAGATATTTCCTAATGTATACTACGACCCCCTCTGTTAGATGCTGGAGCAATCTCCGAGGATAATTATTATTAGTTGTTCCGACAATGCGCTTCTGAAATTAACTAATTCAAAGTTAACTCTCTTACTCACTGTATACCTACATGTGACCGTCTAATGGGTTAACATGTTAGTTTGTATGGACAAAATGTGGAAAAACCTTACCTATACACGTTGAGAAGTGTCCATATTTTGAATCATCCTGTTGTCAGGACTCTTTCCTCGTGGCTTTCTTCGTAACCAGTCTTCTCATGTTTTGGCAACACCTTTTTATTGTGGCCCTGCCAACTTTTTGGGATCAACTATCCACCTTGTGGTCTTTTCACTTGCTAAAAAAACAATATCAAGATCTCTGGAACAATGGCTCTTTAACAAAAATAACCCTCTTTATATTATACTGACATTTTCTTAACTTATTACGAACTACGTTATCCGCCGGCGCACCCAGCGTAGGCACATCACTTCCAACATTGTGGAAAAGAGATAAGCATGGGCGGGACATGAGTGTTAAGAATACAGTATGACAGTTGGTCGAAGAGAGCGCTGTTCTTCCTCCCCTCAGGGTCTCAAAGACGAAACATTACGCAAGATAGAGCGCAATGGAGAGCTCTTGTTGAGTTGTTGCCTCTCTATGCCACCCAAGTGGGAGAATTAATGAATTGTTACTCTAAAAACCAGTTCTGCCGTGCTAAGCCAAAAGGCGTTATCTCAACAAAACCTACTTTCGAGATAATTGATATTTTGTAAAAATCATTTTCGCACTAACTTTTAATAAAAAAATTGTATATATTTTTATTGCTTTTAACACTATTTCATGTCTATTTATTAAAAGTGTAAACAAAATATCACTTCATTATGTATTTCAGTGTTTTTTATGAGATACGGCCATTTTGCTTAAAATATTTTGATTTAAAAAGTGAGTTACCGCTTTCGATCGTAGGCTTAGTATGCAATTTTCTATACAAAAATGGAAATATTCAGTTTGGTGAAAAATTGATAGTTCTATTTTGAAAATAAGGCCGAATTATTTTTTTTAAATAATTTTAATATATTAAAAATAAATTACGATGAATTAAAAAATGATAGGATGTTTTATTCGAACAAAAAAAAAATCCTCAAAAGTTGCGGTTTCTCTACAAAAACTCAATCTGTTTTCAGGTCTTAGAGGGTTTGGAGTGATTTCAGAATACCATATTTTTGCCTTTGAAATTTCGATCAAGTTAGTTTTCTTTTTTGGGGGTGGCGACGATACTCATTTGGCTTCCTGAAATATCGCTTTATAATGAAATCATGGAGCGACACGTACCTGGTTACACTGGATCAGGAGATACTGCGTAGTTTATTTTTTTCATCATTAACATGTAATTATATTTTATTAGGTTGTCTATTGTTTCTGTATGTTTAAAAATTACCTATCCAATGTAAAAGGCTCTTAAGCCGTTGAAATCTTGAATAAATAAATAATTTTTACCTAAGCATTAAAATTTAATTATCTCATAGTTTTAATTTATCGACAATTATTGTTTTTTCTCTCGACACTTCAGTTTATCTTTATATTCCGCAAATTTAACAATTTATTTTGATTACCGGAGATATATCCACAGTTCTACAGGAAAGTGGACGTTAATTGTTTACAAGGGTTTAATTAGTCTAAAAATATATTTGGTACTTGGGTATTTTTTGTCTATTAACTACTACGATTAACCTGCTCGCTGTGATGTTTTTTAAAGATTTTTTCTAGCTGTAGGTGTGTTCTACCGGAAAAAAATGTCAAGATTAAGAAAATGACTCTAGATGACCTTTATGAAAGGCATGACTACACGACACAATACAAGCTTTCTCGATTTTCACCGCGCCCCTATATCAATGACATTGTGCAGGTCGAAGTAAACAGATGCAGCTACGATTTGATCTATAAAACTAGGTTCGAAAATGATTTTATAACAGCCAGTATCGTCGCCACCCCCAAAAAAGAAAACTAACTTGATCGAAATTTCAAAGGCAAAAATATGGTATTCTGAAATCACTCCAAACCCTCTAAGACCTGAAAACAGATTGAGTTTTTGTAGAGAAACCGCAACTTTTGAGGATTTTTTTTTTTGTTCGAATAAAACATCCTATCATTTTTTAATTCATCGTAATTTTTTTTTAATATATTAAAATTATTTAAAAAAAATAAATCGGCCTTATTTTCAAAATAGAACTATCAATTTTTCACCAAACTGAATATTTCCATTTTTGTATAGAAAATTGCATACTAAGCTTACGATCGAAAGCGGTAACTCACTTTTTAAATCAAAATATTTTAAGTAAAATGGCCGTATCTCATAAAAAACACTGAAATACATAATGAAGTGATATTTTGTTTACACTTTTAATAAATAGACATGAAATAGTGTTAAAAGCAATAAAAATATATACAATTTTTTTATTAAAAGTTAGTGCGAAAATGATTTTTACAAAATATCAATTATCTCGAAAGTAGGTTTTGTTGAGATAACGCCTTTTGGCTTAGCACGGCAGAACAGACAATGACACGAAAACACAGCGAGTAGGTTAATCGTAATAGTTAATAGACAAAAAAATACCCAAGTACCAAATATATTTTTAGACTAATTTAACCCTTACATATAAAATGATTAACGTCCACTTTCCAGTACAACAGTTGTAATCTCAGGAAGCCAAATACATTTTAAAATCGTATTTTGTTAAAAAAATACTAAGCATCGAGGCGGCAACTTTAAAACCCTTCGGAACAGAAACTTACTGCCTTTTGCCTTAGTAATTATGTTTGAGTTAAGATCGCTATTTCCTTAGCCCTTTTCATGTATCTTTAACATACGGCTCTTTAGCTTCACAAAAATAACATACGGCTAAGTTTCTTCATAATTTAGGGTAAACTTGAGATACGAAATATATTCTTAGGTGTTTTTTTCTATGTTATATGAGAGATATGAATTTTTGGCTTAGTGGAACAGATACAGACTGGGTTTAGCTATCAGAAGCGATAAAAAACAAAAAAAAAATTTTTTTTGAGATACGGCTTTTTCGCTTAGCACGGCAGAGTTACTCTAGTTGGTTTCCGCCCCCTGGGACCTCGATGACCAGTTGTCACTCCAGAGTGTTTTAGCGGAGACTATGACCTCTTCGATTCTTCAAACACAATCCCTCGAAAAGCATAATTTTGCCTTCTTCACATTCGGACGATTTCGTTTTTGTAAATCGTCCTCTCATTTCCTCGTTTGAAACTCTGTGCATGAACGTAACGCCTTATATTCTCTTTTCTGTGGTCCAGGGTAATTTTTTGCAACACTCTCTACAATATCATACAACAAATTATCTTGCTTTATTATAGTCGTACTTGTTGACCTTTAAAGTCATTTACATTTACAGCTGAAAGATAACTCGATAAGTTGAACGAAACAAGCTTTGAATATAATCAGCTTAACTTCTCGTTGTGGCTGATGAAACACAACACATATAAAGCTGACATTAAGACGAACCGAGTCCTCCAAAGGAATAATTTGCTGTGTGAAGTTTTCTCATAAAATATGAAATTTAATCTTATTTCATAATAACTAAGTACCATCCTGCTATTATCATAATATTTCCCGTCCTGATGATGTCTGTATAATTTATGTACGTTTAGTATAGCAAGGGGATGTTTTCAATAATGCTCAACTCCAAAAAACCGACAATTTTTTTTTTATTCATTCTCATCCTTAGGCCCTTTCGGGCACTTGGAGTCGTCAAAAATATGCAAAGGAGATGGCCTTGGCTGGGACATGTGTTAAGGATGCCGAATGACAATTGGCCGCTTTTCTTCCTCCCATCAGGGTCCCGAAGACCCTCTCATACCGTGTTCCGCTCCTTTGAAGCAAAGTTGAGGGATCTGGACATGGTGCGGGAGGAGGTCATAAACATTGCGCAAGATCGAGCGCAATGGAGAGGCTCTCTTGTTGCCTCACTATGTCCCTACGTGGGGCGTGAAAGGGAGTTTGGATTGGATTCGGATAAAAATGGAGCCCTATTTCTTGTGGTCATCGCATCACGCGTGAACGACTGGACCATTTTCTATAATTATTTTTTGTGTTGTATTTTCTATTGTCAGGAAAAGGTTCTTAGGAATGAAAAAAAAAAGATAGTTGCGTGGAATATTAGAAAACTTAAAACTAAACGTGTTTAACCTTCATAGCGCTTTTGACAATATAATTTTTTTGTACTTTTGATGATAATTATGATTGGTGTTTGCTGTGTATCCATTGTTTGATATTCGGTGTATGTGACATTATTTCAGTTACCCATTGTACATTACCAAGTTTGAAGAAAATATTGATGAATTTGACTATCTTTGATCGCTAGCGTTTTTTTTTTAATAATTGAATCTGTACCAAGTGAACACAAATACACTTCAAATTTATATAAAAACACATTTTAACATTTACATAATTTTATTACACCTGACATTTTTCAAAGGGGCACGCCCTTTGAAATGTCAGTCTATCAATACTCCCTTTTACATCCCACTCAGGAGCATAGGGAGGCAACAAGAGGTCTACATTGCGCTCGATCTTGCGTGCTATCATGTCTAAATCCCTGAACTCTACTTTGTTTAAATTTGACTATTTACTTGTTACTTTCACCACGAAAAAATGCATGTTCAACTATTTATAAATTTTAAAAATACATTTTTTACACGTTCACTGAAGCTTGTGTCGTGAAAGAGGAAGGTGGTCAGTACCTGGGATCGAACCCACGACCTCCGAATGATAGCCGATGTCCACCAGGCTACCAGCCATTAAAAAAAGTTAACATTGTTCATTTTTTGTTCGTTTAGAAGATTAAAATATGTAGGTAGGTATATGTATGTTTAAATAAATTACACAATAGGGACATTAATGTAAAAAAATAATAATATTTCATAATTTAAATTAATTAAAAAAAGTAATGTTCACTTGCTTTGATTTCGGTTCGATAGAAGAAATATGTGGCTACTTCAGAAACCCGCCGAAATACTAATAAACTTTTTATTACCCACTTTATTTTTAATTTTAATAAAAATGCAGGTATTAAATTTCATGTATGTAGATCTTAATATCAAATTTTACTACTTTATTCGATTAATTTACTACTTTATTCGATTAATAATTTATCTATACAATATTAAATAATATCTTTTAGAACTGCTGTTTTTTTGCTGGTAGGTACTCTAAACGGAGAAAATTCATAGTGTTGGACTTGACAACCTTTGAAAATAACCTCCTGTATAAATTGTTAATCTCAACCATTTTACTATTGAGCGAATACTTCAAAGAAGCTGGAATCATAAATCTGAGATTACGCGTGTCGCGGATTCAACAAATCGGAATCAATTCTCGTTCCATCTCTCATAAAATCTCATTAAAGAAAAAAACATAATAAAATATTGTTCGTGACTTGAATTCTCATATCTACTAATTGCTTAGCTTATAAATTATCTCGTCTAATTTTCATAAACATCCAATTAAATTTTCTTTAAAGATTCATTAACAAACAATATCCATTACTCGTTGAACATATTATTTTTTATCCTTCGATTTGGTAACTTTTCTTGACTTATCGAATAATAATTTTCCATTTATACACCCATTCCACCAAATCTCAAAATGAAGAAAAAATAGAGAAATCCTACCTTTTCCTCATTTAGATTCAGAAAAAGCTTTGCTTCTTCGTATGATTTACCATTCCTCAAGCAACTGTCATTTTTTCTTCACGACGCCTTCTTCATCTTCTATTTCAGATTGTCGAATTTCTATCGGTTTGGCCTAGTATTCTAAATGTTTTTTCACCTTATCTCTGATATTCTTGTAAAACCAAAGACACAAAACTGTTGAATTCATATCTGAGTTCCACCGATCAACCTTTAACGTTTATTTGAAAACATCGTCCAATATTCATGTAAAGCCATTCGCCCAGTTTTTTGACATTGAGTAAAAACTGTATTTTTGGACAGTTCTTCATTCGGACAAATAAAACTGCACCCCTATTCTATGCTGCCGTTACATTAACGCTGGCGTGAAGTAACAAAAATTTGTATGGAAACGTGTATAGCGCCCTTCAGAAAGCTCCGCAGCCCATACAAAATTCGTATGAGTTTATCACTTCTTACGTTAGTGAGAAAAATTCGAAATAGGGGTCCTACTTAATGAACACCTTATTAAAAATCACATCTCTATTAATAAAATAATATTTCGTAAAATAGCAGTTATCATAAAAATATTTCTCATAAACTACGTTGTGAATCCTGAATGATATGGTCGACGCTAACTTTACGCATAAAACAGTTTTTTTTTTAATTACGCAAACTGGCCTCCAGCCCACAACTTGAATAATATTATCTTAGAGAATTATCAAGCAATCTCCACTAAATCTCCTCAATGTAAGTTTTACCATTACGGTGTGGTATCACAGCATTATGATACATTAAAGTTTGAATGAGTTTTTAGCACTAACTCATGATTATAATATCACTCCGTCTCTACTATTAAATTTCTTTTTCTTCATCCTTCATTTCCTCTTGGACTGTTTTGAGGTGATTGGGTAAGAACACGTAGAAAGCGGATTCCGACCCGCGCCGACCGGCTCATAGATTCTTGTCTATGGTTTCAATGCATTTAAATGGGCATGTCAGAAAGCGGGTTCCTGCTTTCTCTGTGGGTATCCCCATTCAAATGCATAGTACAGTCTGGCTAAAAAGAGTAGAAAATAATTGAGGGCGCTGCAGTCGTTTGTCTGGTAACATTTAATAAGTACTCTATAAAGTAAAGTATTGTAACCGCCAAAATATTAATAAAAAAATACTATTCAATGTGGTATCATATGAAATGCTTTGTAGAGGTTATTTAAAAGAATTTAATAACGAACTGTACCAGCCATGGCATTGTAAGTGAATATTATAGGAATGTACAAAAAAATATGTCGGAAAAATATCCAAATTAGTAAAAGGTACTTTTTTTTTAAATGAATTGGATGTTGCATTTACCAATTAGAATTGCTCTCCATTCGTAAACATTTGTAATGTCAGACAATAACCTATGTCCAGTGTTGCCAGAGTGATAACATTTTAGTTCATCAATAATTAATTTCTACTCTTTTTAGCCAGACTGCAACATTCTTTGCGCCGGTCGGCGCGTGTCGGAATCGGCTTTCTACGTGTTCTTACCCATTACCAACAATCGGTCCATCGCTTGGGTAAGGTGGTCGTTTATGGTGTTCTGCAGTTTTGTATTCCATTCGTAAAACTTGGTCGTTGCGGAACCTCTTTCCACTTTTTTCACACCTAAAACCATTCCGAAAATCCCACATTCTTAGATTCGATCTTCAAATGTTTTGCCACAGTCTCTTATTCTAAAGTGGGCTGGACTAAGCTAACAAAGTTCCAGAATTAGAATAGAGCATTCATTCTTGATGCTTTATTGTCTCTCTTTTTCAGCATTTACATAATGAAAACATACAAGGAAAAATGAAAACTAGAATTCCGAGGCACTTGCTCTAGATCTGTTGATCGCGAGTAGGTACCAGTTATTGATTGTTCTTAAAGTGCCAGTGTCCGATAGTACACTGCATCTGATTCTGAAAGTGAAATTTTTACTATTGCAAGTTTGCGCAGTTTATATTGAACGAGCGAACATTCCTAAATTATTTCGTAGAGCAACGAAATAATGACCCATCTTTCATTACACAAGAAGAATTCGCTAGAATGAGCATTCGCTCGTTTGATCTTAGCCCACCTTTACTGGATCGAAAGAGGTTCTTAGTTCGAAAAGTGTCTTCTGTAAATACGATACCATAAGCATTATTGGACTCATATTTTATAATCTAAAACATAAATAAATGGTTTTAAATGATTTGATAAAACTAATGTTTTTTTTTCTATTTGTTACAGTCACTTTCGAAACACAAACCTAGACCGAGACTGAATGGCCGTCAATATTCGAGGAGTTACCAGCCGAGGGCCAACGATAGTTTAGCACAAGATGTACCTGATTCAAGTTCCTCGCAAGGACAGTCATCTTCGCAGAGACCATCTCTGGAAGAGGAGAAGTTTTTCGGTGCGGAACCCGAAGATGTGGACGCGACTGACGGTGAACATTCTCCAAGGATGTAAGTATTTATACCCTTAACTTAACCGAATGTTTTGAAATCAGAATTAGCCAAATCGGTTCAGCCGTTCTCGAGTTTTGGCTAAGGACACGCACAACTTATCATCCCTATATAAAAATGAAGCCCTATTTCTCATGGTCGTCGCATTACGCGTAAATGGCTGAACTAATTTTGTTAATTTTTTATTTATTGTGTTTGCTATTGACAGGAGAAGGTTTATATGATAGATAAACATACGAAAATTGCTCGGAACATCAGATAATCTATGTGAGCCTTTACATCAAACGAACATAGAGCCGAGTCTAGAAACAGAGCATTATTTCTTTTATGGTTGATATTGGACACTTGGACACAATAACAAGCAAGAACGACTAATCTATACATTATTAATACGTGAAGGAAAAACTTCGTTACCATTTTTACGAAAATTGCATGGACGGAGGAGTATGATATTTCGCACACATATATAGTTTATATAGAGAAGTGGTGACAAACGCCAATATTTTTTTGAAATTATACAAATAGATTAAATCACACACTACTGCAATATATTTCATACTCACGCATACTTCGATGTATTTGACATTATTTGACACAGATCTTTTGTTTATCTGTTGTCATATTGAGAATAGATTAATATTTTTTGTATTAAATAACCATAGAAAAAACTTTGAACATATCAACATTTTCATGCCATTATTTTTGAAAGAAAATTGTGAAATTGCGCTCGCTCAGTCTTTGACAAAGCAATCTTAATAATGTACAAACTTATAATCTAAATAAGTTATGGTCGAATTTCGAACACTGGCCGATCACTAGTAATAATCAACTAGTTTTTCAAAGGCGCCCGTGGCGCCCACCTATGGCCTTTTCTTGCAATCTTTGCTTCCATATAGCTGAATTCACATGTGAGACTTCAAAATACTTGGTTGATTCAACTCTTAATGAAAACTCAAAAACAACTTAAACTTTTATTTACAAACTTTGCATTCAAATGGCTTTAGCATGTGGGTGTTTTAGTATTTGATTGATTAAACTTTTTATTTCAAACATTGCATTCGTATGGCTTTTCTCCGCTATGAGTTCGCATGTGATTCTTTAAATTACTTGAGTTCGCAAACTTTTTATTGCACACATTGCATTAGTAAGGCTTTTCTTCGCTATGAAGTCGCGCTGTGCGTAAAAGTTTTCTGATTTGGTAAACTTTACTTTCTTATGGCTGAATTCGCATGTGAGTCTTTAAATAACCCGAAACAACAAGTCCTTTAAAAAAAGTGCCCAGCCACCAGGCATAATAATAATATGTTACCGTCAGCTGTCAGCCATATAAGTAGAACAAAATTTGACTTTAGTTGCGAGTGTCGCCATCTTTTGGGAAACGCAGGAACTACAGCGTTAATGACCTCAGTCAGTCAGTGAGGCAGTGTTCAAGACAAATTATTATATAGATGGGTGATGACAGATTAGTGTCCATATCAACGATCACGTAAACATACTCTACTTCCAGCTCTGGCACTATGTTCGTTTGCTTTAAATACACCAAACGACAACGTCTGTCGGGAAAGCTGCTTTATACTGTATATAAAAATATATATGAGTATTCAAAGTTTGGTATTATTTATATAAACTTGAGTAAACTCTGATTCATGTACGAAAAGCTAGGTAGGTACATAATACATTAATTTCATATTGTACATATAGGTATTTTTAAACAAAATATGTACCGAAAAAAATGTCCACCCTTACCATTTATTCATTACTGGAACCTTTTTTTTATGGGATAGCTAGATTTTTTTTGTACGGAGCCGTATTCCTCGGATAAAAATATTTAAAAAAATACTTTCTCCCTTTATTTAGGCATAGGTTTATTTTCAATTCGTAAGGATCTCTTGTTGTTCCTTAGGCAGGTACCTACCTGTACGTCTTCTAAAGAAAGCTTTTATCCGGAGATAGAACTGAATGCTTTGAATAGCTAGGTAGGTACACAAGATTCCAGCATTAGGTACTTAATATTTTTTCCCTTTTATTTTCTTTGAACACTTATCTATGACAAATCTTTCATATTTCGTGCGCTTTGCGACCGTTATTTGTCTTTGGTATTTTTTTCTGTTTGTATTTCCACATAAAAAAATATTATCAGGTTTTTTTTATTTTTATGAAATATCTACATAATATTTTAGTCCGTTTATATATATATATTTTTGTAACAGCATCAATCATAGAAAACAAACGTAAAGGTCAGATATTAATATGCGAAAAGCCGTGCAAAATTCCAGAGAGCGTTCTTAAATACTCTTTGATAAATTAACATTAATATATTTAGAGCTATTTAAAAAACTTTATTTTTTTAAGATCTTCATACAAATTTTTCACAAAAGACAGTAAGCCATCTTTTGGAAACAAAATTACTCATGTAAACGTAGAATGGAATCTTGGTATTACTGTATGAAAATGTAATAAAATAATTGGAGATTGATTTGTTATACATATAAATGTTATTCAAATCTTATTATTCTCAATAAATAAAGATTTAATGCAAAATTTTGTAAAAATCATTCCTCCATTTTGAAATTGACATATTTTAGAAAATTTATGGCCATACTTTTTACAAAGCGTCGTAGCCACTGTAATAGATAAGTAATTATGTAGGTGCCTGATAAAATAATATTCTAATGTAGATAGGTATTAAATAATTTAAAAATAATTGTTGAATCATTTTATATTTCTGAAATATAAATAAAGTTTAAATCTTAAATTCATCGTTGAAAAATATTAAATTTAAAATCATCGTTGAAATTGGTATGAACATTCCATAAACAAACTGGTCGGTAAAACAGTAGCCGATAAATTAGATCATAACGTACAGTGAACTTGACAGAATTGTTGAGAGAAAGAAATAAAATTGACAATAATTGAGAATCTTTAAATGGCTTCAGGATTTTAATCAGTTTAATAAAACGTTTGTTTTATCCACATAATAATTTAGAAATATAATATTTGTATTGAAATTAATCACACTCAACAGCGGTATTACATTGTGTCTAAATTAGTATGTAAATAAACTCAAAACCACATTAGCTTATTGATTTTATCCTGCATATTATAAAAGTATTGTTAAAAATTTGGACTCATGGTCCTATTGTTGGTGTGAAAATTATTTTGAAAAAATATTCATAGGGTGTCATATACTTAACTTTAAACCAATCGTGTTAAAAGAAGTATTCTTCAAAGACAGCGGCCAGTAAGAGGTTTGATTGGAAGCCTTACTTGACGACCCTCCAAGGTTTGTGACAAATCATTCATCCTAGAATAAATACAATATTATTATGATACGACATATAATATCATTTCATCTTCCACATAATTTTTGTTATGTAATATTGTGTACATTAATTAAAGTTATTGTAGATATATAATACACCTATAAGTAGCCAAAATCAACACTCTTTTTATTACAGGTATTTTTTAAAAGTATTTAAATGAATAAAATCACAATGAAATCAATAACAATTAAGAAATCAAATTAAAAACATACAGTCATGGTTACATTAGATGCAAGGTAAATGCCAAATCATATTTTTATCTACATAATTCACAACAAAATATTTTATGTGCAGTTTCATTAATTTAATATTATAAAGTAGGTACCTACTTAGAAAAAAATAAACAGCAGCAATAATATTCCTATATTATAATTTATTCAATCTTATTCAAATTTCGAACAAAAATTTAATTTACTTTTTGTTTTGTTTACATCGCCTATGTGTCAAAATTATTGACAACCGTGAATCCATAGACTATGATTAAAATGAAATATTGTGAAAGATAATGATTTTTTAAATGTGTATTTTGTGTGAATAATATATTCTTAAAATTAATAAAAAATACTTACCTCAAATTACTTACGATACACACCTACGTATTTTTTACAAAACTTTTTTTATTATCCAGCCGAATTGCTCGAAAACGAAGCGCTAAAAAAGAAATATTTTGTTGCGTTGTCTATGCCCTATGGATTCATTGTCATTGACACTTCTTATTTTGTTGTCAAAAAACTAATTAAATAATACAAACGAATGAGATGTAAAAAACTTTCTATTTTTCTGGTTATTTTTTAATTATAAATAACAAACAGGAATATTAATGGACAATCTACTGGTAAGCATATTTATTTGTTTCAAAACAATAGGATATTAATAATTAGTTGACATTATGGTTATAATGTCATTGACAAATTTTTGTGTAACTATATTTTTTACAGGCTCGGCAGCATTTTCAACAATAACAGCTAACCGGTGAATATCTAAAACGTAAAAACACATATTTCAAGAGAAGATCAACCAAAATCGGTATGTAACGTAGTATCTTATCATTATTTAATTCTATTAATTTTGTGTGTATAACTGTTATGTTACAGATTAAATTTTGAGTTCCTAAAAATTTACCAGTTCAATGAGGAGGAAAAATATTCAATGTTTCCAAGTTTGAAATGTAAAAATACAACTATTAAGTCATAATCAGTAATAATGAACTGGCTGTCATAAGGATAAGATATGCTGTGACAATACATAAAAACTTAACATAACAAAGACATCACGGAATCAACATACAGAGGGCGAGTTTCTATCAACTAACCCCGTTTTTTCATTTGTATAGGATTTTTTTTTCTATTTTTTATCTGTTAGATCTTACAATGACATATTGTCAAATGACTGAAATGAAATAAACAAAATTGTTTTATTCATAACCAGAAATATACTAAATGAAATAACATATTATGTTTTTCTTTTTATCAAACATAATAATATATTCTTTCAAAAACCACTAAAATTTAAAAATGATGCCTACAGCAAAAAGAAATTATGAGAATTCGTGGAGTTTTGTAAGTATTTTTACACAAGATATTTATGTTAATGTTAAAATAACTATCAAATAATGTGACATTTTAACTCAATTTACTTTATTATTATTAAAAAGATATTCTGTAAATTTGAGATGCAAGAAGATGACATGATGGTCTTATTAGCAAGTCAATTTCATATAAAATGTCCCACAATGTGCTTTATTCCATTTTTAAATGGAACATCAGTAATGAATTGTTAGAGTTATTAGTTGTTACAAATTAATCATGCTTCGACGTATAAGAATATCTTCTTCGTGTGGTTCTCCTAACTGAAGTTGGTGACCATCACTGCAAACTCTTCATGATTTTGAGACAGCCTTTTCTCAGAAGACTCTCTTCTGCTCAAAACCACTTTTTTCCTTGAATTTTAAGTTGGAAAAGGGAATATTTTTCATTTTATTTATTTAGATACATAAATAGGACAATACATTACGAAACATACACCAGTGAAGTATATACATTTGAACTTATTCATCACAGAGTAATGAGAATTTAGCCAAAGTACGAGGCATTGACAGTGGTCAGGAGCTCTTTTTTTACTTTTGTATCATTTCCAGGACTCTATAGACACCCTGTCAATACGTGATATGCTCAGCATTCTTCTATACAATCACATCTAGAGAAAATAATCAGTTTATGTAGAGCTAGATGCTGGTTTAAAACTTGACGTGCACCTTAAAATTTGTTCTTCAACAGTTGTGTGCATTAAGTTTTAATAATTAGATATCGACTGCTGATCATGAGGACCTGGGTTCTATTTCTGGAGGAATCAAAGTTTTTATAGATGCTTTCTTATGTAAAACAAAACATTGTTTCAGGGGCTACACTGATTATAATATATTACTACCATATTATTTATAGGAAAAGACAAGTTTCCTTTTATTATATACATAAATTCCATAGAAAGAAGCTTAACTCTACAGTCTTTAGAAAATTCATGCCTACTTTTAGTCAATATTTTTAATGAAGATAGATATTTTAATTGTTTCAGCAATTTTTATTATTTAGATTAATTAAGTACCTATAATTGATCAAATTTTGGAAATATAATCTACATACCTAATAATTCAGTAATGTTTGTTTATTTATTATTGTATATTTATATTTTTGTATATTGGAGCATAAAACCATAGGTTCTGCGTTGGATTTTAATTGTCATGGATCCTTGCAGGTATATTTATGGTAATTCATGTCTACTTTTAGTGAATATTTTTAATAAAGATAGATATTTTAATTGTTTCAGCAATTTTTATTATTTAGATTAATTAAGTACCGTCATGTCGGGTGACTTTATCCCAACATTTGGAAACATTTCACTATTCACTTTGTGGTTTTCACTGTTAAGGATGTATCAGCTCCATATCATTTTGATAAAAACTAAAAGGTGCCCCAGTTGCAATACAATCATTTCAATAATTTTGACTACAAATATATATAAATATTTTTATTTTGGGCCAAAATATATCATCATAGAGGGTGACTTTGGCCCCCGTAAGTTCTGTGATAGAAAATGTACTTTTATTATACTTAAGCTAATGTCACCCGCCCAGTAGGTTCATACATAAACAACTCTTTTAATTATTTGTGGTCACATTTATGTACCACAACTGATTATGGCGGAAATATACAAAAACGGCAAATGCGTGGAGATTTGTGAACTACTAATGCCATCTATCGATTACACGCAAAAGTTTTTCTATATCTCTGATTATTTTGTATCGGCGGGAATTGCAATTTTATTATCATTTTGGGCCAAAGTCACCTGCTAGGGCTAATGTCACCCGACATGACAGTACCTATAATTATTGATCAATTTTTTGAAATATAATCTACATAATAATTCAGTAATGTTTATTTATTTATTATTTTATATCTATTTTTTTGTATATTGGAGCATAAAACCGTAGGTTTTGCATTGGATTTTAATTAATCGTCCTGGATCCTTGCAGGTATATTTATGGTAATCATAGATACAAATTTTTACAAAATCTCAAATATATTTACTGTAATTAATAAATTTCTAAAATTATAAAATCTTCATAGTAAAATCTCCGTAAACACAGATGGCCATCTTTTAAAAACAATATTACTCATGTAAATGCTGCTTAGTACCAAAATTTGACTGAATAAAAATGTATTTAAAAGATTCAAGATTGTTTTGAAATAAAACTAAATGTAATTCAAACCATATAAAACACATTTTATCAACATTGAAATGAAAGTTCAATTTTTACCATTCTACACATAGGTAGAGGGTGTAGCGAATATAGTCAAGACTCAAACCACATTGAGAGTAACACTTGCATATTAACGGAAAGTTTTCCCTTCTATTGAATAGTCAAATTGAATCAAGTATGAGATGTAACATATTATTATACTGCAGTTTTTTCCATGTGTGTGGCAGAATTTTTCTTCTTTCTTTTTTATAAACATTAAAAGTGTTATTCTTCTCTCTTTTTATGAATTGTGAAAGTGTCATTCTTCTTTTCCTGTGCTTATGTCAGTTATAGAGGTCTGTTAAGCAATGAGAAGCTTAATACTTATAAGTAGTCTGTGGAGGCTAGACTAGAACCTGTTTAATTACCTACCGATCAATCCTGACAATCGGAATTAAATACTTTATTTTTTCTGGAATTAAATACGTTAGGCAAGACGGGTATAAGCTAGTCTATAATAAAATATGAAAGGAACATCGCCGCTCTGCCGTTAAATATTTGAGTCACGTTTTGACATTTTGGTCTATTCGTGCCTATGTTATTTGCAATATTTTTTCTAGCTATTCTAGATCTAAATTTGTTTAAGTATTTGCATCGTTTTTTTTTTCTTCAAACTACCACAAAGTTGTACCACCTATCTCATTCCAATGCCACTTTTTAAGCCCTACGATCTTTGCGATTGATTCGGCTACCATCAATGTCACTGGCATCTTCAGAATCCTTTTTTTAGAAAAATCTTCATGACTCCTGCCCAAGGGCAGACATAACAACTAAAAACCCCTCCTCTGAATCTCTATGCCCAGTACGAGCGTACCGCATTTATGCATTGCTTCGTATCAGTGTTATCTGATCCCAGTGTAAGTTCGATATTCGATCATCGAAAAATTTCCGTACAAAAGCGTTCGAATGATTCGATCATTTGATTTTAGAACACGCTAATAAGCGCTATTAACATGCAATTAGCTTTGGTGGTTATAACCTCTTCCTATATCTTTCATCATCTTGATTAAGGTCTCTCACGCTCTCCACCATAAAACTTTCCAGGAAGTCTGGCTACACTTCAAATTCAATTGATGTTCACTTGCGTGAGCCCAAATTCATTAAAAGAAATCCACACAGTTGGTATGAAGCGTAAAGTTTGTTTTCGTTCTCCTTTAAAATGAGAATTCATCAATGAGCCTGTTCTTGCAGTAAAAATTTCACGTACATAGTAAATACTTTATCATGAAAGTTCCAAGAAAAAGTTATAAAAATCTTATATTTTCACATTTGATCTTCAAATTAAAACTTTCCTTTTTGTAATATTTTTGTTTGTTTTTGTACAGAACATATCGAGCTGACGTAGACCGTTCAGACGAGGATCTCCTTGAGGGAAGAGAAGGCGGATGGGTGAGAACGAGCAGACCCAGGGACCAGCAGGTTCCCGCGACGCCTCCCGTTGGAGATGGACAAAGAATATCCCCGCAACTTCTCGACAGACTGACAGACAATTCCAACAGGCGGCAATATGGCATGGGCATCGTGGGACACTGCTGCGGGTAATCAAAGATTTTTATTTGCACAAGATGGACCACAAGTCCTAGTTTTTTTTTGATGCTGTAATCTGGAGTGAAATTGTAACGGAGAGAACGAGTCTCGACGCTTTTTTTCATCGCTGCATTTTTCGCATCGCATCGCACCTTCTTATACTTTATCTTTCAGCCTTGTATTTTTTTTTTGTATTTCTGCTTGCATCCATTCTTTCGACATGCCCAAATCATCACAACTGATAAACTTTCATCTAAGTAAAAACTATGACGTTGAAAGATATGAGATCATTTCTCAGTACGCAACATTCTTTTTACAGCTGTCATCATACGTTGAATATTGTGTGTGCTAAAAAACGTGCAATCTTTTGATGAGCATCATGCTTTTCTCATTGTAGTAGGTAACATAATATTACTCATATTTTTCTGGAAATATATTTATTCCATTCGCCATTCTGTTTTGTCTTATTATTAAAACCGTGTTGACATCTTCAGGCGTGTGGTCCTCATTACACGAACATGCTGTTGTCGGGTGTTTCGTTCTCATGTTGAAACTCTTAATTGACATCCTGTTCCCAGTGATCTGGGGAATTGCCTCCTATATGCCCGCTAATCTCGCCACCCCTAGGGTAATGTCTTCTGGCTTGGTAAAACTTAACTCTCCATCAGAATAAACTAACTGTTAACAACTACATATTACCATATTCAACAAACACTCCGTTTGTTGAACCACAACGATATTGTTATTTACTTTCCCCCCCATTACCAAGTTATTTGTTTACATTTTTAACCCAATATAATATTAACTTGTAGATTTTATATGTCGACTATTTTTCATACCTTCTTATTCTTTTCTTATGAATGTATGATTTTCGTGATTTAATAGGGCCATAACATCCAGTTGGATGAGCCGCCAAAAAAAAAAAAAAAAAAAAAAAAAAAAAAAAAAAAAAAAAAAAAAAAAAAAAAAAAAAAAAAAAAAAAAAAAAAAACCAGCCAGGAAACTTCTATCCTAGATATATAGATGAATAGGCAATATAAATAATTTGTTTCAGCTTCCATTACATTCTTTCTAGTTCTTCATTCTTCGGCATCCTGTTTCCATCCATGTTTTCCAGTTCTACATATAATTTAACCCAAAGCTCATTGTGTAATAACTGTTTTTTTTTTGTCAAATCATTGGTTTTTTTACACATATAATTGGGGAGAAAATCCAGTCTTTAATCCGCAGGGATATAAACAATTATTTATTCTTTTTTGTATCGGTTTCCCTACATTCTTTTTCCTTTCAGATGAAAAGAAATACTAGTTTTGCTTCATATTTCATAATACTTTTATTACTATTATCTATTTATTAATACGTGAAGGAAAAACTTTGTGACTATTTTTACTAAAATTGCGTGGACAGAGGAGTATGAAATTTCACAAACTTATAGTTTATATAGAGAAGGGGTGGCGAATACTATATTTTTTTTAAATTATGCATAACAATTAATTAAATCTATAATAAAAACACTACGCACACTACTGAAGGTAATGTTCGTATTTCTCACACACTTCGATGTATTTGATATTATTTGACACAGATCTTTTGTTTATTTGTGACCAAATTAAGAATAGATTATATTTTTGTATTAAATGACCATAGATAAACTTTGAACATATCAACATTTTAAATTTCGAGCACTGGCCGACCACTTGTAGCAAAAAATAAAACATTTTATACAGATTTTATAGTTGTAAAACTCTTATGTAATATTTTTTTCTGTTTATATCAAAATGTGATGTTTAGAAATGTGACAGAAAAATAGACATTGTCAATTTGATGAGTTGCTTTCATCTACAGTTTTCTTTAATGACATGTTTTTTTCACCCATCACGCCGTGTCTTTTAAGTGTATTTTAAGTAGAGAGAACCGTACTACTCCCTTTTCTATCCAAACATACTTCTTTCGCTTCTTCCACCGACATTTCTCATACAATCTCTACCATTTCTTTTGCTTCTAACTTGGCATTTCTTGAGGAAAAGATCCATATATTATGTTCGATCCACCATATCTCGTGTTATTTCTGGATACTTACATACCTACTGTTATTTCTTATTTCAGACGCACTGTCCGCAAATCTGTGATACATCACGAACCAGTGAGGAAACAACTGGATGACATGAAGGACTACAGACCATACTTCACATACTGGGTCTCTTTTGCGCAAACCATCATCTTGCTAACGGCGCTGTTCTGCTATGGTTTGGGCCCAGTGGGGCTGGACAGAGTCCGAAGATCGGGACAAGTTTTAGTCACGAGTCTAAGTTTACAACAGGTGAGCAACATTTTGAGTTATTCAACAAAACCATCACCAAAAAAAATATTTCAGAAAAATAATTTTTATTTGGGAAAAATTTGGGAAACAATGACTCCATTAGATTCCTGAACTGAACTCTTTAAGGAGCCTTTTACATCTTGAAAATAATTTATATCACTTATTCCTGAAGACTCACTTGAGCAAGTTTAAATATGAAATTCGACAATCAAACAGTATCCATCAGTGAACTACTGGCTACAGGCGGCGATTTTCTACACACGTAGTAAGAGCGTTGGTTCAAGGCCTGCCTCCGACTACGCTGAAGAGGTAAAAATGTGGATTAATGTAACCTAAAATGGTGAATACTTTCTATAGCGTAAAATGATCATTCTAAATCAGCCTCTTATGTGAATGGTTCCAAATCCACCTAAAAATCGTAAAATTGGCTTCAAATATTGAAAAAAAAAATACATCCTTACTATCAATATTTTTTTAATGTTGTTCCTATAGCAGATACTAGCAGGATACCCGGCGTGTATTTCGCTAAATAAAGGAAATATATTTTAATTTTTTTTTCATCATTTTATTGGTATAAAACTCTAAAACCCTCATCGCATAGTTATACATCGGATGTTCCAGTTTTTGATCGGAAATTATACAAACAACAAACTTATTATATTTATTGTTCTTTTCACGATTTTTTGCCATTAATTGTCACTATCTAAAAAAGTTGTCAAAAGATCAAAATATCGGCCTACATGTTCTCTATTTGTAATATTTTTTCAAGGATCCCGAAATCAATCTTGTTTTTTAAACGTTGTCTGTCCGTATCATTACATATGTTTTGCTCAGAGTTGGAGTCTAACAATGAAATGAGTTCTTGTTACATATTAATCATTCTTTCTGTTATTTATCAAAATATAAAATGGATTCGTAAGATTTATTTCTAGTACAATCCTTATTGCTATTTATTTTGTCTCGTAATACACGTTAGGTATATTATGATGTTACAACAGGTATTTTTAACTATTCACAAACACGAAAATTCAACATTCAGAGACCTATCCCATTGGTAATTAATCTTTTACAACTCATCAGGTACCTAATTAGACTTTTATATAAGACTACCTGACCCGCCCGTCGAGTTTTGAACTAACCCAGAATAATAAAATATTACTCCTGGTTTATGCAATGTTTGTTATATTTTAACCTTTTCTACTTGTAACTACCCTCCAAGGAGTGTTATTGAACTGTCATACTCCGCTTAAACCTCTCCGGACATTAGTAGAACAGATCACAAAAGTTTCATTGAAATACGTTCACTGGTCTTTGAATCTTATCGAGTACACACACACAGACAAACATTCAGTTTTATATATAGATTATGGGCAATTCATTAATGGTCTGTTTTCCTAAGAATACGGCGTTACTATAAACAGCGTCGAATGCGTCACTTTAGAACATTTTGAATATTGTTACCGTATTAACAAAAAACATTGTCATATATTTTGAAAGACTGCCATCTTGTCAGATGACGGACCTCTCCCTAGGAACCAATAACAGTTCATCAACCCATAGGTGACAGTGCATAACAGTTCCGCTAAAATTTAGCGTACGTTTAAATTTTTTTTCGCTGGAAATGATCGGTTTGAATATAGCTGTAAGAGATTTTAACCAAAATAAAATGAATAATGAATGGACAGAAGCGATATATTCTACTGTACATACTCGTATATTATATTCTTTGTATTCAAATATCAACATTTTCGTTAAATCTTTTAGCTAACAATGTTGCTCCTTATATTATTATCTGTTCATACAATTGAATGGTCTAAGATTTAAAAAAAAATGTACCCCTCCCTAAAGGTACCTATAATTCTCATATAAAATGGTCTAGGGTGGTTGGGAAATAAACTTCCGAACAATAGAATTCCAACATTGTTTTTCAAATCGTTTTCTCATCCCATAATGGCATATGACGCCTACGGAAGATCAAACAAATCCCGACCATATCAATTTATTTCATTCCAAATAAAATGATTTGTCGATCATCGCAAATAAATGATTGAAATAAAAAATGGGTCCTCGTATAAATTATCTTCTTAGTGAGCCGAGCAGAATATTACGTGATGGGTTTTGGCAAAGTCCCAGAATTGTCGCAAGGAGCATACAAGGTTTGGATATGTACATAATAATAGTAATATTATGTGCTAGGTTTATCACATTATGAAATATATTTCCTTCCTTCCTTTTCTCGCTCTATAAGGACCAAACGCGGAATCGACTTGTCCTACAAATCTCGAACTAGCCTCGAAATCTAGTTTTTATTATAGAATCGTTGAATCAGCCCTCCGATATCGAATTCAAAACATGAATATTCGAAGCATGTGCGAATCGAAGGTGCTGTTAGATGGGATATACAGAAAGAAAGGTTCTGAAATAACCATGCCTCAAGAATGGCAGACGAAAGAGCCAGAGTGCCAGAATCCAAATAATACAGCAACCCTCCTGGCACTTACTGTGTTGATTGTTGTTACTAATTTAATAATAATTGTCAAGTTTTTGCAGTCAGCCTGTCCCATTCAATCTGACACATGCCTACCCCGGGTAAATATTTCAAATAAAAAATTCTGCCCTGACCAAGAATTGAGTTCGGGACCTCTATATCAGAAGTTAGCGCTTACGTCACTAGGCTACCGAAGTCGATGTATACGAAGAAATACTGAGTTTGATTCAGATTTAGAGGTTTTTCATTGAAAATTCGTGAGGGATGCGTTTTTTATACTATTTTTTTGGGCTATCCTTAAGAAAAATGGAAATTTCTATTAAAGAACACACATGCTTTTAACATTTTTCTGAGATGTTTTTACTTGAGAAAACCTCATAAGTCTTAGGGACTATAGTTTTTCCATTCTTCATTCAGTATTTGACCGACCTCGGTAGCTTAATTGTATAGGAGCGGACCACGAGGTCCCGAGTTCGATTCCCGGTCGTTTCAGTGTTTTTTCAATTGAAATTTCCACCCGGGGTTGGCATGTCTCAGATTAGATGGGACCGGTTGACTGGAAAAAATTGCCTCAGGCAATAAGTTCCGTCGGAAATACTAAATATTTGTATAGAAAAGTGTGGTCATACAAAATCAGCCTTTTTTGGGTTTCTCTACCGTTGCCCCAAACATGCTGTAATCATTGATTATTGTATTTTTCCCATCTTGTTAGGATAAATAATAGTAAATAGATTCCTTCTAAGAATGTTCTATTACCTTTTTATTACTCTGAGCCATCGTATTTTCCAGACAACATTCCCAGGATTATTTTCCATTAGGTTAAAAAGCGATACAATAATTTGAAAAGATCGCTAGATATAGTAGGTATATTTACATTATCTTTCATTGAACGTTTAACATATTAATAATAAGTGTAGGTAGGTACTAACGGACTCTACAGACATCAAAATGGCAACAGCTGTCAAACATTTGTAATTGGCAGGTTCGTCTGTAATTCGGTATTTTCCAAATAGTAAACAGCTAACTAAATTAATTATTGCTTTGTTGAAAAAACGTCTTCTATTGAACCAAATGCTGGATTTGAACTATTCTCAAATCAATTCAGTTTTACACACATGAAATTTCATAAAATCAGTCCAAGGAGCTCAATCACATACACACACACACTATCAGAAGAAATTTATATATTAGATTACTACCGAGCTCAATCTAAGCAGTAGACATCTATCGTTTGATTGGAACCCCGACATATTATACCAGACGGGTAAGCATGTTGCTAGGGTATCTAAGGCTTGGATTGTCTCAGATTATATGCGACCATTTGACTGGAAGAAATCGCTTCAGTGATTGGTTTCAGCAACACTTCACACCTCTTTGTGTATTGAAGACAGCTAGTGTGTTCTTAGAATATTGATTTTTAATACATATACCTACTTGAGCTGAAGATGTAAAATGAGAACTTGGCTATTTTTTTAAGTTTCGTGGCAAAGTAATGTGAGTTTATTTTTTTTTTTTGTGAATTTATTAAGTCAGTTTGGTTTGACACTTCTTATAAAAATAGGTATAAAATACCAAAGTTATATGAACCAGGCAACCACAACAGAAGTCAATAAATAGATTCGATACGTTATCTAAATAGTAACAAATAATATTATGCTTTATTACGTAAAATAATTAACTGGTAAATTACGTAAAATTACGTATTACGTAAAATAAATCTTGCACTTTGTGTAGGTATAGATACTTGAAACAAGTTAAGTTTGAGAAATAGAAACTAAATTCTTAACTAATATCTCGATTTTAGGGTATCGTAATTCCTTCGAAAAAAAGAATTAAAATAATTAAAAATTCACATTTGTCCACATACTTTCATGGAAAAAAAATAAAATATCAAAATTAACTCAGGGTTCGCACGAATCCGACACAGACATTTTTTTTTTAATTTAAGAGATATGAAACAGTTTGTTATTAATCCAATTAGGTAAACACTTCAACTATGGCCTGGGAAAATCTACATAATAATTCAGTAATGTATGTATATTTATTTGTTTCACTCCAACTGTATGTCGGAGCATCACGCTAAAAGCGTAGGTTCTGCGTTGAATTTTTTTCTTCGCAGTTTTTCGCAAATACAATTGTGGTAATCTGAGATACAAATATTTACATTTCATTAAATATATTTTAAGTTATTAATAAATTTCTAAAATTATGAAATCTTCATAGTAAAATTTCACCAAACACGGAAAGCCATCTTTTGAAAACAAAATTACTCATGTAAAAATTACACGGAATCGGAGTAATGCGGTATGAAAATGTATTTAAAAGATTGAAGATTGATTTGAAATACATACAAATGTAATTCAAATGTTATAAACCTTATAAAATAATGATTTTCATAAAATTTATCAAACGCTACTCCATTTTGAAGGAAATTTTGACATATTATAAGAATATGGCCACCGTTGTTAGAACAGTTGTAGCCATCGGAATCAAAGTTAAATTAGATGCCTCCCTGCATATTGTAATGTACATAATTATTTTTATATAGAACTGATGTAAAATGATTCAAGATAATAGAGTTTAAGTAATAAAATTTATGAATGAAAATTTAATTTGAAATTTGTATGAACATCCATAAAATAGCAAGAATTGAACGGTAAAACAGGTACTTACCCACATCTGAATCTCAAAACATTACCAAAGTGAATTTGACAGCTCAAATATTATGTTGCAGCAAACAATAGTAAACAAAACTTCCTGTTTATTTTGGAAAAGAATCAGATATGTGATTATTTTGGTAATAAAATTCACTTGATTTATCCACATAAAAATTAATAACAGATATTAGATAATATGTAGGTATTAACGACACTATTCAAAATTCTTATGTAGATAAATGCAAACTTATGTTTTCTTCCTTATTATTTATTTTATTTAATGTTATATTCATCATAAAACAAGGTGGGTAATCTATATAATAATTCAGAAATGTTTGTTTTTTTATTTGCCTTTTGTCGTTGCTTTACCGTTATGTCGGAGCATCACGCCTAAACGGCTGAACTGATTTCACTAATTCTTTTTTTGTCGTATTGGCTTTTATCAGTAGAAGGTTCTTATGAAAGAAAAAATTAAGAAAATTGCGTGGTAAATTGGGAAATTAAATAAAACTCGCATTAGCCCCTCCTTCTCTATCTACATAATAATTCAGAAATGTTTTTTTATTTTGCTTTTTACCGTATGTCATAGCATCACGCTCAAAATATAAATGCTACGTCAGATATGAATCCGCACAGAGCCGTGCAAAATGCCGGAGAAGGTTCTTTAATACAATTTGCTGCATTAACTTTAATATATTTAGAGCTAATTAATAAACCCTATTTTTTAGGATCTTCATACAAAATTTTAATAAACATTAAAAGTGTCATTCTTCTTTTCCTGTGCTTATGTCAGTTATAGAGGTCTGTTAAGCAATGGGAAGCTAGACTAGAACCGGTTTAATTACCTACCGTCCTACCTATCAAGCCTGACAATCGGAATCAAAAACGTAAAGCATGACGGGTATAAGCTAGTGTATAATAATTACTAGGTTTAAATAGTCTATACTAATATATAAAGAGGAAAGATTTGATTTTTTGTTTGTTTGTTTGTTTGCATCGAATAGGCTCCAAAACTACTGAACCGATTTGAAAAATTCTTTCACTTTTGGGAAGCTACAATATCGGCGGTGAACATAGGATATATTGAATTTCAAAAAAAAATGGGTAACCTACGAAAACTTCAATAATGTAACCCAATGTGTAAAATATTTACCTAAAATATTCTTTTTATCGAGAACGCTGTGAAAACTAATGATGATAGAATAAAACAATGTACTACAATTTTGTAGAAGACATCATTATTTACAAAAAGTATGGCGACAGCATATGTCTAACTATTATAGTTATGCCACAATAAGTGTTTTTTTATTTTTAAAAAATCAATAAAATGTCACCTCTAGAAAAGACTCTTTATTGGTATCTTGGTATTACTCCTTATTAAAATAAATTAGTTCATATTCAAGTCTGTTTCAATATGTTTGTACAACTTTTTGAATTATTCAATTCGGACATTCCATTCGAAAGTTATCACGAGTTTAAAAATGTGAGTATTGGAAAAAAAAAAAAGCATAGTCTCTTATCATCTCAACTTATCCGATGCAGAGTGCGTACGGGAGCGGGGAGGGGTCAAGTTTAGTAGAAATACCGCGCAAAGTAGTCACGGTGGTAAAGTGACGTGACACGATACATTGCAATGCAATTAGGTATTCCAGATTAACATATGCTATAAAATATTTTGAAAAAGTTAGGGATCTGTATGAAAACTAAATTATTTTTAAGTATCTATCTACCCGTGCGAAGCTGGGGCGGACCTCTAGTATGAAATAAAGAGGAGACAATCTAAAGGAGCGTTTATGCCAAACGAACATAGAGCCAGAACTGGGAAATCTCTAATATAAAAGAAAGTCGGGTTAGTGCGAACACATATAACTCGAAATCGGCTGGACAGATTTTTATTATGATTGGTTTATTGGATTCTTCTCCGCTTCGGATAACAGCATAACAACTAATAAAACATCGTAAAATGGATAGAAAATAGTATAATATATAATATTAAAATTATTATGGAACGAATTTACTGACAACAACGCCATCTGTGAAAAATTCCATAACAACACAATTTTTATTTACAACCATTGAGTTTCAAAACATAGGTAGGTACGCAGATTTCTTTCAACTGAGTAAAAATGAAGTGTTACAAAGTTACTGCAAAAACCATAGTGAATTTCTTTCAAGCTTTCAGAAATAATTTTTTAACATTCAAACATATTTTAAATGTTTTTTATATAGGTAAATTACAAATTCGAAATCATAGTAATTTATTTATTTATTTTCTGTCAAAATTAAGCATTGCTCACCATTACAGAGTAATCCTTTGCATTCATAGTAAGGACTACATAGCACAACGTCTGTCGGGGAAGCTAGTAGAGTATATTATTTTCTTGATCGTTGATATTATTATGGTCACCAAGGAAATGACAACAAGAAACAACTGATATCGCCCACTATTGCTTGTAATTGTTTCCATGGTGTCCAATGTCCACCATAAACGAAAGTATGCTCTGTTTCTAGATTCGGCTCTATGTTCCTTTGGTGTATTATGCTTACTAATCATTTTTTGTATTTCTTTTTATTAATTCGGCATTTCTCTCAAAAGAGTGATTCGTGTAGGTATTTGTATTTTTATTCACAAGTAAATTCATAATTTATGATTGTATTTCAGGTGGAGTATCAAGAGCCAGCTAATTTTTGGCTAGGTCCCCGGGCGGCAGATTTGATTCACCTGGGAGCCAAGTTTGCGCCCTGCATGAGGAGGGACGCGAAGATCGTGAGGGAGGTGGCCCAAGGCCAGCAGAGAGAGCGGGACACGGCATGCTGCATAAGAAACGACGATTCTGGTTGCGTGCAGTCCAGCAAGGCGGATTGTTCGGTCAGTTTTAATTTGATCTATTTTATAAAAGCACTCTTCAGATATGTGACAATAAATTTCGCGAACTTGTGAATCTCTATATATAAAAATCGAAACCTATTTTCCGTGGTCAACAAATCACGCTTGAATCGCTGGACCAATTTCGATAATTCTTTTTTATTGTGTTTGCTATTGTCAAGAGAAGGTTCTGATGATGTAAGAAAAAAGGATGCGTGGAACACTATATAATTATATTCTTATTTTGAAATTTAATTGGTGTATGACAGAAACTGTCATTTATTTGATAGTGTGCAAATGACAGAATACAGATGGAAAATGTATGGTTTAAAACAGATGCATCGTTCGGAATTACATTTGTTAAAAGGTAAATAATGTATCAAATATACTCATACGTACTATACTAGTTCGAATTCAGTATTAGTAATTAGGACCACAGGACAACGTCTGCCGGAAAAAATAGTATAATATTATATTGAGAAAGAAACCTTTTTTTCTAATACTGACAAATACCCTGAGCCACGAACTTCCAAAGCATAAGGCATTATAAAAACGTTGTAAAATTTATTCAGTATACCTTTTTTCGAGTACTTTTTTCACTTGAAAAATGTTATTTAAATTATTTTGAACGTTGTTTTAACCGAAATCTCTAACATAAATTAAATTCGGGTTAGTGCGAACACTTATAACTCGAGATCTGCTGAACAGATTCTTCCGATGTTTGATTTATTGGATTCTTCTCCGCTCCGGATAACAGAATAACTAATAAAATGTTGAATAAATGGCTGAGAAATGATATAAATAGAATATTTAAGTTAGTATGGAACGGATCACCTGTGACGCGCCAACGCCATCGCGGGTAGTTCCCTCTCATTCTTGCAAACGTATTTGCCGCTCTTACAGTAGCCCATCCCACTTACTCCAATTTTCATACAAATTCAACATCGGGCACATAGAGGTAGAATTTCGGCGCGCGCATATTATATTCTCGCGTTGTTCCCACCTGAGTTTTGAATACGAATGAAATATGGATGTTTTGGAAATATTTTAATGTTAATATTTTATTAGCTTAATTAACTCAATCGAATTCATTATGTATTTATTGTGGGGGCACAGTGCACATTATGTATGTACATATGAACGGGCCGTCTCGGGTTGGAACCACAGGACAACGTCTGTCGGGAAAGCTAGTCATTAATAAAAATATCAACTGTTTTATAGTAAAACGCCATAATTTAGATGAAAATACCTTTGACCTCCGACTTATTTAGTACAATCTCTTGAAAAATATAATCCTTTAAAAAAAACACTCAACCTGTGATTTAAGCCAACGTCGTGACTCATTTCCATAAGGTCAAGATCCTGATGAAAGGTGACCTTGTCTCTCGAAAGCTGAATCGGCCAACCCACGTCTTTCCTTTAAGCTTCAAGATATTCGTGTTGAGAGATTTTGAGAATTTCGCTAATTCTTTTTTGTTGTATTTGCTATTGCTTTTTGTTAAAAATATAATCCTTTAAAAAAAACACTCAACCTGTGATTTAAGCCAACGTCGTGACTCATTTCCATAAGGTCAAGATCCTGATGAAAGGTGACCTTGTCTCTCGAAAGCTGAATCGGCCAACCCACGTCTTTCCTTTAAGCTTCAAGATATTCGTGTTGAGAGATTTTGAGAATTTCGCTAATTCTTTTTTGTTGTATTTGCTATTGCTTTTTGTTTCGAGTGGGTTGAATTGTTAATTATTAGTTTAGTAGTTTGCATCTTTTTTTTTTTTTTCAATATTGGCAATCCAACCCCTCTGGGCTGATTTATGATCGTAAAAAAATTTGCATTTTGGTATTTTTTTTTTAAATGATTAATTTTGATTTCGCGACCTCTTGGGCCGAGGTCCTCATGGGCCGGGGGCCCGTAGCATTTTGCTACCCCTGCTACCGTGTAGTTTCGCCACTGCTTTTAAGTGCGTTTGCCAATTGTATAAACTTTATTTTTTAATTTTAATTTGACATTTAACTGTCGGTTGTTTGAAAATTTGCGTGATTGTCAGAATGTGCCCTGTAAACATCGATTAAAACAGATGCATCGGTCGGAAATATAGTCAGGATAACGTCTGTCGGAAAAGCTAGTTTTTTTTTTATAAAATAACTTATGACAACAAAATTAGAAAGGTGGGATAAAACGTAGCGCCAGTGTTTGTCAGACAATAAAAGTTTCCTTTAACTGCTTTATTTCTTGTCCGCGTCACAAGATTAAAGTTTTTTCCATCGCCCGATAAAGTCGACGATTATTCGAGGAATTTCCCCAGCAATTGTGATGCAAATAGGTGGTAAAGAGCGCGCTGGTCCAACAAAGGAGGAGGAGCGATAGTCCCGATAACGAGATTGCGGCATAAAAGATAAAAGTCTTAGTGTACTTGTCACAGAAATATTATGTAGGTCGTTCTTTGGACTCGGAGCTGGAGCAGGGCCGTTGCTAAGTTTTGACTGTATATGCTTTAGCAAAGTGCGCTTTATCTACGAATTTTATCGACAAGTTGGTACGAATTTTTTTTCATTGTCTGTTTCTAAAGAGTAAGTATGTAGTCTAAAATCAAAATCATTTCGGTTTTTTTTAACTTTATTTGTCTTAACGATATATCAACAACTGAAGACTGACTAATACTGTTCAATTTTTAAATGGTATGAACAAACCACTATGGGCTTACGACCGTCTTCTACTGTTATTTTGAAGGCTGGCTTAATGTGATCAGTGATCACTTTACGTTTACAACGTTCGCCATTAGGTGGCAATGTTCAAATTCCCGAATATTATGAGAAATTTCAAGATGTTCAAAATGTCCCGGGCAGGATAGCAGTAGCTTTATCTGCCTTGTTCTAAGTTTCCTATTTCCCTAATAGACTGTTTTTCTTAGAATACTGTAGGTACTGCAATTAAACAGCGGTGAATGTGTCAGTTTAAAACATGTTCGATATGTTACCATAGTAACAAAAAACATTGTCAGAATTATTTTGAAATAGGTACTGCCGTCTTGTCAAACGACGGACCGCCCCCTAGAAACCCAGTGCATAATGGGTTGTTTTCTGGGTTCCTAGGGAACGGTCCGTCCTCTGACAAGACGGCGTCTTTCAAAATTATATGATAATGTTTTTCGTTACTACGGAAACAATATTGACAACGTTATCAACTGACATTATCACCGCTGTTTATAGAAGCGGCATATCCATAGGAAAACAGACCATAAGAATGCGACGATTCAGAGAACGGCGTCAGTAGAACGTTGTTTATTTTGTTACCCTAGTTACAAAAAACATTGTCGTTATTATCAAAAAACGGCCGCCATCTTGTCAGTGTCAGATGATTCGTGAACGCTTTCATTGATAGCACTGAATTATTTTATTTTTTAAAATATCTATTCTTGCTTTTACTTTCTTTGTTGGGCCGCACAAAATGAGTTCCAACTCCAACTGGAGAAGTGAAGATGACGAAATCATGAACCTTTATATAATGTTAAAAAATAAGGAATAAAGAAAAACGCAGATGAAAAACGATTGGTGGCGTGAATTAGGGCAAATGATAAAAAGGGCACTTTCTGTGCTACGAGATTTATATAAATTGTCTTCTCTCATACGATATTCTCCTCTGATGCTTGGTCATCCTCCAAACAAATAACTAAAGCAAAATCAAGACCGTTCATTTTCACGTTCCGACACAATACACAAATTGACGGTTGTTATAAAAAAAAACAGAGAATCTAGTCCTGAAAAATGGTCACAAGAATCTAGACATAATTAGAACGATGTTCACCAACAAATCAAGGCAATAAAGATGAGACATTGTCAAATACATGACAACAGTCGCTGTCTTTAAATTTAGTTGCTCTCTTGTTCTCAATAATTTACAACTTTTATCTCTTTATCTCATTAATTATTAAATATCTACTTGTTGTCTACATGAGATTTTTTGACATGTTAAACATGTTGAGAATTCCCATGATTAGGAGTTTTGAAGACTAAAACATTAGCACCTAATGGCGAACGTTGTTAACGTAAAGTGATCACACTAATCTAGCCTTCGAAATAACAGTAGAAGACGGTCATAAGTGGTTTTTTCCATTTAAAAATCGAACATCAGTAATGAATTTTTATTTATTTATGAATAAATAAATAAAAATAAATAAATTGTTAAAGTCAGTAGTTGTTACATATTCGCTGACGCGTAATGGTTCATGTTCATTCTTTAAGAACCTGGAACAAGCCGTTTGAAGTTTTCACTTGAGAACTGTTCGTTTTGTCGCTTTATTTAAATGATCTGTATTTCATCCAGTTTCGGGCTCCGTACTACTGGTCCCGCCTCTGTTGTGCTAATACATTTTGTTATATTGAACTCGATGTGGGGGGGTCTGTAATGTGGAAAACTCCACGTGACCCCCCTGTGCTCTCCCGAACACAACACTGGGACTTTAGTCCGTTAATTGTATGTATATCAACCCCTCCCGTTCCTATGTATATACAACAGTAGACTATACACAGATAGATAAACAGTCTGTTAATTGTATATCTTCAGCTCCACCGACCGTTGAGACGAATTTAATATTCACGAAGGACGACCGCTATTTCGGAAATTAAACCTATCTTAAATTTCCGCTGTTCGCCTTTTCACTCTATTAATGATTTACACTGAAACAGTAACCTCTATAAAGTCCGGCGACTGAAACACGAAAGCTTTGTGTGTGATATCACCTATTTATCGACTGTTATTCTGATGCCCTACTTAATCTTTAACGCCTAATGCTATATTCTATCAAAGCGGTCATAATATTATGACCGCTTATATTATAAGCGGTATTTATTAAATTATAATATTTTAATAATATTTTATTATTTACTTTTATTATATATATAATAGAGTTAAGTAAGAATTGTCAAATTTTTCTTCCCGAAAAAAATCATCAAGAATTTTTCATGAATTCACTCACACAATGCACCTTCGATGGTAAAAGGTTTTTGTGAGGACCTTTTGGTCTGTAACAATAGAACTCCTGTAATGTCAATTCCCAACTGTGCTTCCAGAAACTCTCTGCGTGAGAAACGTCTTCCATGGGTTTTTCATGCAATGCCCCAAGTGTGGATGAATTCATTCTCCTCACATGCGCATACCTTCTTCGTTTTTTGTCCAATCTTACTCTGTCCTCAAACTCGCACATGTTTCCCTTACCCCCATTTTTCTTACTCAAGCATTTCCCGAATATTATGCTTCTTAGAGTCATCATTTCTGAAACTCTCAGCACATTTTAGCTCGTCTTTTGAACTTCATCATGGCTTTCAAAATTATTATTTTTCATGGAATTTTTTTCAATATTGGCTTCAAATATTGAAAAAAATTCCATCATAAATAAGAACCATCTATAGTAATGTAGATAAAGTTATCAAAAATATTACGAATTATTATTTTTCTATTGATTCATAATAAAAATACTTAGCGGCACAACAGATTGCGCCTTTTCTCCACTAGTTCTTATTATGTAGGGTCAAATGACTGAAAAAGATCGCTTCTGTGTTTTCCATCACAAAAAAATATATAGGTACATACTTAATAGCATTAAAGCGGAAAACATTATACTGTAAGTAGGTACCTATAAAGTTGTAAACAGGAATATACAAGCTAGTTCTTGAAAATGTACAAATTCCAGGTTATGGTATTGCAAATCTTTTTATTAATATACCAGCAATCGTGTTACAATGGGCCTTCCATCTTGAAAACGTACTTCAGATTGAAGCGGACAATTAAAACAATTAAAGCATTTTCTTCATCTGCCACTTTCGCCTCTGAGGATCTTTCGTAATCGGCATTTAAGTCGTTCAACTTCATCTTTTGGTAAAAAGAGAGAACTCAAAGCTCTTAACTCTTGGTTGCTTCACGTTTAATCGTTTTTAATTGTTATTTTTCATTTGTGTTTTGCCATTAAGGAAATAATAAATTGCTTGATAATCAAAAGCTGGATTTTCTAAGAATATTTATTTTTTAAACATCTTCAGAGGTAATTGTTTTTGAAAAAAAAAACGTCTTTCTTTATTTCATTTCTCTTCATCTGTATAGAGTCGTCCATATGGCTGGCTTCCTCTAAAGTTCACCACATCCAGTGACGTAACTGTAGCTTCTGGGGAACATGACAATTCTTTTTGATGGGACCCCCATAAAAAAATCGCCTATAGTTACGCCACTGCCTCCATCCTATGGTATTGTTTACATTATTAATTCTGCGTATATCTCATCATCGTAATTAGTTTCCTGGGAATTTTTCTGCTAATTAATTCACAAATATTCTGTATTCTTTGACTTTTTAGCGTTGTTTTGAAAAAGAGTTGTCAGATTCAGGTAGATAATTAGGTGCAGGCACCTCTGAATGTTTTTAACTTAACCCTAACAAACAAAAAATTGGATGACCCTTTTAAATCATTCCCCAAAAACAAACTACTTATATTTCCATTGAGATAGTTATCACAGCAGCCGTCTTTAAAAACCGTATTATTTGATAGATAAAAAAACATCTGCAATAATTAATCGTAGTCCCTGTTTTACGATGCTGTTTAGCAACCCAACTCAAAGACATGGAGTGACGAAAAACCTATTATTATTAGGTAGGTACTTTCAATTCTCAAATATCAAGTCACCTGATGTAAAAGATTATTTTATGAATAAAAAGGTCGATTGATATTTTTTATTGATTTATAATCGATTCAGTTTTTTATAGGCTTCTCTTAAGATAACCCGTTTTGTGGCTATACATTTGGAACACGAAAATATGTTTCGAACAAAGGAACTCTGTATCTGATCCATAGAAATTTTATAACAAAAGCCTGAATTCTCTTTTCGTGGTTGCGTTGAAACATTTCAAAAACAATCAAACGATTCCAAAGATCAACATTTCAAAATAGAATTTCGAACATCAAAGAATCTTCTTTTTTCAAAGCTTTTGCCTTTACTGTTGAACACGAGTATTCTGACCTACATCTCCAAAATATTCTCTGTGCTATAAATTAAGTAGGCACATTAGAAAGCCGCACTTGCTAAGCGGGTTGGATTTTTAAGCTAAGTTTCATCGGTATCTTGATTGAAAACAATGTCTTCTTCTTCTTCCATATCCGATCCCTGGATGGAGCATACCTATAGACTCGGCATACCTGCAGTCCTCACTGCTTATTGTCCCTTTCGACACCCTTAAGATTCGCTTGCTTGATGGGGTCTAAGAATGGATCAAAAAATAGTTTCCAAAGCTAAACTATCAAGTTTTTCCTTTCAAAACATCGAAAAAGGTGACTTGTAACTAACTTATTGAAAGTTTCTCTCGAAAGTATCGCCATAATGTATTCTGTATACCTACCTAGATTTATTGTCAAGACTGTTGGCAAAGGATCCGCCTGGCATATTTTAAATGGCAATCTTTTAATTGAAAGCTTAAAAGTTCTTCCTGTGCCTCTCAACAATATTTCAAAACTTTTTATGCTCGAAACGTGACCTAATTCCTTAGTTTGTTATGCAACATCCTAACCTACTGACATATTTAAACAAAGAGCTCTTCCCCGTATATACGTCCGTACTTAAAATACACCATAAGCTAAGTACAACAAACATTTTTTATACTAAAGCAGTAGAATAATAATAATATGGAACATTTGGTTTTACAATCATTTTTTTTTCGTTTTGTTGTTGTTCACACGCTTCGTTCGTTTTTCAAAATGTATCTACTTTCATAGATTCGTTAATCGAGCGTTGAAGAAACCATAGAAGTTTGTTTATGCGAAAATTATTATCATTATTGTTTAAAAAATAACAATGCAAGTTTACTTTGTCTATGGTACCTATATGTACCTACCTACATACTACATTCTTGCCCTTTACACTTCAGCAGAACTTGGTACATATTAGAATATTATTTTCTCCATTCTTTTCAACTGAGATATTATATTGTTTATGTTTATTTTGATACATCAATGGCACTACTTATTCTTTTTATGGAAAAATGTTCTTTGCATCCTAAAAAGAGATTGTCAGTAGGTAGGCACCCACAAGGTACCTCATTACACATTGCTTAACATCTTTAAAATTATTGTATCTACCTATAAATTCTTTCTTGGCTTTTTGATTCTTTGCCTGGCTGTGGACAAACACGAGAATGACCCAATTAAAACACATAAAATGTCAGTAAATCAAGTTAGCTGTGAAATTCGCTATTTTTTTATACTTGACAGAGGTACACTACATTTTACATAGGTACTTACGTAATAACTTTGTGTGTGCTATTCCTACTTATGGTGTTTTATTTATTTTAATTAAACTTTTATTCAAAATTACGGGTTTGTATAGCGAAACGATTTTCATAATATCCTCTACATTTTGTCTAAAAGGAATAGGAATTTGTCACAAGTGTGATGTGTTTGCTGTTGTTAGGATAATATATTATAGTTATTTAAGAAAACGTAGTTAACCTTCTTAGTTCTTTTGACGATACCTGTAAACTTTTTCTATTTTTTTAATTTGAACTGGCGTTTGGCATAATCTGCCAGTCGGTTGATAGTTGGTGCGATTTGCAGAATGTGCCCTGCAAACATCGTTTAAAACAGATGTATCAGTCCTAATTATATTGTAAAATAATTAATTTTTCATTACACAAATTCGAATTGAATATTCATAGTTGAGACAGGACAACGTTTGTCGGGAAAGCTAGTTTTACTCGGAAAAATGTGAATTTTTTTTAAGAAATTCGCTTTGAAGTTTACTTGAGCGATAAAATATGTTATTATGGAGTTCAGATTGGTTGAATCTGATCCATAAGATGAGATGAGACTGAGATGAAGAAGGAGTGCTGATTTCTTTTCTCTGGTAGAATGATAGTGGGGAAAAT
Organism: Mystacides longicornis; assembly: GCA_963576905.1. NCBI lineage: Eukaryota > Metazoa > Arthropoda > Insecta > Trichoptera > Leptoceridae > Mystacides > Mystacides longicornis. The sequence goes on along the minus strand of OY756425.1, from coordinate 10,721,491 downwards.
GATCTTTATCAGAAGATAAGGAACCCTCTTATGAGTTTAGTAGGATTAAGAATATCTGGAGTACTCACCGACTTTCACTATTTCTTTGTGAACAAGTCTAAATAGTTAAGAAGGAATTCGACTCACTACCCAAATGAAACTCAATTTTATATTATAAAAGACACAAGCACTATATTAGTGAATTCAAATAAAGTTATCACAGAAAAAATATTTTAACTTAAAAACTAATTACAATATTATGCACTGTAGGTTCTGAAGGAAAGAGTGAAAAAATTGCGCAGTGAAAAAGTATATATAGGTAAATTATTCACACAAAATAATTTGTCCAAAAAGGTGATGTATTCTCCCTCTGGTGCGAAATAATCTAAGCTAGTTAATTTGGTAAAACGGTGGTGAATCTACGTTGTTGATAAGTACAAGTTGTATTCGGCGTATTCCGCTAGATGGCTCTTTATCTTCTTATAGGTGGCGCTATACATTCGTGGCATCAGAATTGTGTGGTATAAATTCAATACTATATAACCGCTATACAGCCTCCCGCAAGAATTTATGGCGTGCTATAAATTCTGATGTGGAGAAAATATCTTCCTCCCTGACCTGGTGGTGGAGTGTGGAACTCTGCAGTCCTCTGGTTGAGCGGTTTGTAGGATGGTACGTACTGGATGTTGACATGGCTCGACTGGCTGGGTTCTGTAGCGACTGGAACTTAAGAGAAGTTGGACAGAGTGTTCACGACGTTAGTGCGGTTGCACTGGGAAAATATGATGGCTAAAATAGGTTAAAACAGCGTTGATGTGTTTTACCATATGAAGCGGCGATGTTGATTTGCGCTCGGCCATTAATGCAGCAGCGATGTTGCTTGTGCTGTAGAAACTGGTTGATCCATGTGGTCGGTTGACGAGCAAGGAAAAATGCATCAGTTGTTTTCAGTGGGGTGTAATCGTGGTGTGATGTACGTGTGCCACTGGAGAGAGACAGTAGTGGGGCAAAAATCGTTAGAGAAGTTTGGCCTCCGAGCTACGCAGTCTGTGAGACAACTCGTGTAGTCCGCCTTTGCTAAGTACAGCAGGTGAAGATTGCTACCGTAGGCTTCCATCAGTTGGATTTGTGTTGGTGTAGTCCAGCGTTGGTTGAGTAGTGTCGTGATGAGATAATATGCAACATATAGAATAAACAAAAAAAATTTACAATAGAATTGGTATAAGTATATTTGTTTTAGGGTGGTTCTTGAATTTAAATTTTGTGAAATACATTTTAAATTTGGATTTGAAATTAAAATTTATTTGAGTATATTATAAACAAATGTTGATTTTGAAAAAAATTTACAAGTTACATTTTACTAAGATAATTGTTCTAGGAAAATTTTTGCTAAGTGTGGTGTTTCAATGTTGTTTTCTGTTTAATATTCAAAATAAAATTAGGAAAAATTATTAAAATTGGTATTGAATAGTTATGATTCACAATGGTATATGTTTAAATACTTTTTTTTTGTTTATTGAGTGAAGTTACTATGTGAGATCCTTTATATATAATAAAATTTGTTACCAATCTGGTATTAGCAATATACAGTTGGTGGTTTTGTATTGGGATCTGTAATCATTTGTAAAATACATATTAGAATTTTTATACAATAAAATAAGTAAAAAATAGTGGGTAGACATAGTAATATAGTTGTACATAGTGTGTTTGGATTAAAAAATTTTCATAATGTTATATTTTGTCAATGTATGTGTGTCAATAATGTTAAATAAATGTTACTGATTTGGGAAAATGACACTTTTTAGGATTTTGTTTTCAATGGTCTTTTGTATGAATGTAAATACATTAATTGTCTTTTTCTTAACTCGTTGAGTTGTATATTTGATGGTAATAGATTATACGTATGACGCTGTGGTCATGTGTGTATAATATAGACTATACGTATGACATTATGGTCATGTGTGTATGTCTTGCTCAATCACTACAAGATAGCTTTGAGATGAAAATCTCTGCTCTTGCGTGTATGTAGTTAGCCGACGAAATGGGGATTTCGGTCTGAAAATGCGCGATGCATTGTACTAGACGTGGCGTGGAATACATAGAGCTTTTATGAATACATGTGTATGAATACATGTGTATAAGTATTAGGCCGTATTTGCATATGTAAGTTGACCTCGAATTGAATTCGGACTGAGATTCTTGAGAAGAATTTCTCTAGTCGCGGAAAACGTTAATAGCAATTGGCTAGTAGTAGATGGTAATATAGGATGGTAATATAATTGTTTTACATTGACAATTTAGATAGAATATTTTTTATAGACCATTGAAATATTTGCATCGTTGATAAGTTGATACATAATTAATCATTTATTGACCAGAATAAAATAAGAATTGGTAAAATATGTATGAAATGTTGATAAGATATTAACTGTAGGAGTCTGAATGTCATTTTATGTGTTTACTAAATATCCATATGACAATATACAAATATGTGAAAAATGCGATTTAAATTTCTTGTTTTTCTTTAAAATGCAATAATGCGCTATGAAAATTTAATAAAAATGTAGGTATTTGTTTCGCTTGTTGTTTATGTAAAATATAAAAAGGTTACCTCAAAGTTTGGCAACATGAAAACAATGTACTTGTGAATCTGCAATCAGATAATCAAGGTTATTCTTTTGTAAAAAAAATCATTTAAATTTGCAATTCAGCATGCGATTATAAATAGTTAATGTATTAAATTAAGTTTTATCAGTATTTAAAGACATGAAAAGTTTTATGAAAAAATCTCGATGTGACATTGTATCGTGAAAAAAAATTTAACCTACAAATTATTGTTCACATATTTTAAGTTTTTTTCTTTTTTTAAAGATTTTAATATCAATTTTACGACATTTAGGCATTATTGATTAACTGTCTGTAACAATAAATAGAAGGCAGAAAAACAAGAGGCTTTTAATAATCCGATAAGTTGACAATTGTTTGAAAAAAATATGGGCTGAATGCCGTTTTACTATGGTATTTTTAAAGATTTTACTTGCCTGTAACCTATCGGATGACTCTCCCCTTCAGAACCAGTTGATTTTTAGAATTTGCACATGATTTTACACTATATTTGCATATATTTTGTCGAAAATTTGAATATATTTATCGCGAACAAAAGCGGCTGGTAACGCTATTTTGACAGCTGCGTGTTGTAATTGAGTGCAAGTAAGTGAGATAATTTGGAATGAATGTATAGAGTGTTAAATATTCGAGATGGATTAGTGGACGAAGGTGTGCATGTAACAATTTTATTAAGATTGTCGAGAAAAATATGTTTGGAATGTTAATGGATTGTTGGAGATTGTTGGAAAATGATGGATTAAGTAAATAATTGAAGGGTGTTCGAACGTCGTGGGGTCACCAATTTATGGGGTTCAGATTGGTTGAATCTGATCCATAAGATGAGATGAGACTGAGATGAAGAAGGAGTGCTGATTTCTTTTCTCTGGTAGAATGATAGTGGGGAAAATGATCTTTATCAGAAGATAAGGAACCCTCTTATGAGTTTAGTAGGATTAAGAATATCTGGAGTACTCACCGACTTTCACTATTTCTTTGTGAACAAGTCTAAATAGTTAAGAAGGAATTCGACTCACTACCGAAATGAAACTCAATTTTATATTATAAAAGACACAAGCACTATATTAGTGAATTCAAATAAAGTTATCACAGAAAAAATATTTTAACTTAAAAACTAATTACAATATTATGCACTGTAGGTTCTGAAGGAAAGAGTGAAAAAAATGCGCAGTGAAAAAGTATATATAGGTAAATTATTCACACAAAATAATTTGTCCAAAAAGGTGATGTATTCTCCCTCTGGTGCGAAATAATCTAAGCTAGTTAATTTGGTAAAACGGTGGTGAATCTACGTTGTTGATAAGTACAAGTTGTATTCGGCGTATTCCGCTAGATGGCTCTTTATCTTCTTATAGGTGGCGCTATACATTCGTGGCATCAGAATTGTGTGGTATAAATTCAATACTATATAACCGCTATATTATATTAAGCCGTGAGCGACATAATTGCTTTGACATATTTATTTTTAAATGGCGCTTTTTCTATATACTGGAAGAGCCGCCGCTCTATCAGCCTCGATCCATTATTCAGCCTAATGAACATGCGAATAAGTGAGGGTTTGCATGTCCAGCCGGGAATAACATTATCAAGCCCACACGGAATGCAGAAAATAATTTGCAGTCCGGAAAACGGGCTTGATTGATTATTTTGACGACCTCTGTGGCCTAGTTGTATCGAAGCAAACTTCTGATATAAAGATTCCGGATTCGGTTTTCCTAAGAAAAGTACTGAACTGATTGATCCCGCTTGACAGCAAGCATGGTATGAAAATATTTTTAATGTACATACTTCAATCAATCAATCAATACTCCCTTTTTGACGCCATTTAGGGGCATGGAGAGGCTTAATCTTACGGCTTAATCAATCAATCAATACAGCCTGTGTGACGCCATGTGGAGGCTTACTATACTCCTGAAAGTTGCTTCGCTTCTCGGCTTGTTGAAGAAGATCAAAGTTTTTTTTAACAAATCTGGGCTCGTTTAAAGCGAACACAAATTATCTTTCATAGAAAGCAAAGCTTGTGTTTTGAAATCGGTAAATGTTCGGCACCGGGATTTTTATACAAAACTGTTTTATAGTAAACTCATAAAAAAGTAGAGGAAATAGTATTCGCCTAAAAAGGTCCTGAAAAAACTTAAAAAGAAAACAGATGTTTGAGAAGCTTGCGAATATCTATAAAATAATTCAGTAATGTACCTACTTATTTTCGTATAATATGTTATCGCATCGCGCATATCGCAGATTTTACGTTCGATTTTAATAATCGCAGATCCTTACAATAATTATAAGTGTAATGCGTACTGCTGATGTCTGTAATGGTCTGGTAGAGCACTACAGATATCAGCAGTACTCATCGCAAAAGCTGTTATGGTGAGTGCTGGTGTTTATTTTACTGATAATAATTGAATAAATAAATAAAATCAGCTAATAGTATGAAGGTGTGGAAGGGTATGAAGAATGTTCTGGCACCCATAGAAAAATAATTTGTGAGAAAAAACGGACTCATTCAAATTTCTGCTAGTCAACCACAATGATATATTGTGGTTGACTAGCAGAATATAGTCAATCAATGATAACTTCAACCTTATTCATTTTGTCAAACAATCTTCATAAAAATATGATACATTTTTTTGTATAAAATCGCAACAAAACAATCCTAGAGCGAAATAAAAGATTCCGTGTACCTAATATTATGAAACAAAAATAAAAAATGGCCGATATTTATCAAACGAAATCCCTTAAGGCAACCTCACACTGGCGTCATTTGAAATATGTAAATTTCGCGTAATGATAATTTTTTAAAAGTGTCGCTTTACATGGAAATCTTGCTTTGTAATTTATCGTCCGGTGGCCCCGCCGCAACATTACTCCCAAAAGATCCATTCCTGCGATTTAGGAATCTTCTGTGTATCTACCAGGATTTCGGAACATATTTTATTCGTTCGCTTTTTTTTGAGGTTATAAAAATAATATCTTCAATCAATGTCATACTTATTTCACATAATTTCTGTTGACGCACAATACTTTCAGAATGGTAGCATGATACTACTTACTACCCTCCCTTCTCATAACACCCTTAGGGTGGGTTTTTCGACACCGCGAGTAATAGTAAAGTATTAACACAATAAATAGTCTTTGATACGATTAATTGAATTATTAGCGATAGACAAAGTAGGTACATCGTAGGTTCAAAAAATATTATGCCGTAAGTAGGTAGGTACTTAGTTTTTTATTCCGACGACAGATACATTCAAACTTTCAGATGTCGTTATTGTATTTTGAAAAATTGGTAGGTAGATTGGTAGTCAAGGGGTAAAATCGCCAGATCTACCGAAAATTTGATAGATATGGCAACACTGCTAGGTAGGTACCTACCTTTATATTTTATTAGATTGCTTCGTTAATTTTTTTTTTAATTAAAAGAAATTAACACTTAAATATACATTGTGGGGTAGGTACGTAATATAATTTAGCGATTAATCAATCAAAACTCCCTTTGAACTCCACTTAGGAGCATAGGGAGGCAACAAGAGCTCTCCATTGCGCTCGGTCTTGCGCAATGCTTATAACCTCCTCCCACACCAAGTCCATTTCCCTCAGCTCTGCCTCGAAAGAACGGAACACGGTATGAGAGGGTCTTCCACGTCTTCGAGATTTAGCGATAGACAACTATAATTGGAACATTGGAGTTGGTACCGATGTCAAACGTATGCATGCGTATTGTTCATGTACTGTTATTTGTTTTGTTGGTTTATTATATAAAAGACTTTGTCATCATGTCCTAATCGGAAGTAAAACATAGAAAATTCTAAATTACGAAGTCTATAAAAAATGCCTAAACGATGATTCTAAGAAAAACGATGTTTGTATTGAAAAAGCTTGTCGCTAAGTCACATATCTGAAAAAGTGTTACATGGTTTACCAAAGAGAGAATTTACTGAAGGAATGTTACCCATCACTAATAGTATAGTATTTCTTGCACACGCATGCACTGGAAAAGGTGCGAGGACTCAGGCCAACAATGACGGTAAGTATGATCCTCCCTACCTCCTAACTCTAGCTTTCTGTGAAAATTGGATTTTAATCATCGCTGATCCTTGCAAATGTAATTCTAGTAATGTTAGATACAAAATATTCCATTTTCTCGAATATATTTACTTAATAAATTTCTAAACTGATTGAATCTCCATAGTGAAATTCTGTTCAAAGGACATAAGTGTGCACAATACCTCGATGCGACTGAGTGCATCTTAATAAATTAAAACAAATTAAATAATTAAAAAATGGACAATAATATTTATTATTACAAGAACATTGGCTAAACCATCCCCCTTGTGGATGAAATGCCAAAAAGGAGAAAAAAAATGCCTATACGAGGTTGATATTAAAGTTTCTTTCTAATTTGTTTTTATGTATGTTTTTAGAATACAATATCTACGTGGAAAAAATGGTCTGCCGGGGATTCAGGACCAGGTGGAAGAATATCTGGATCTGTTTGTGGACTGGATCCAAAGTAAATAATCTTTCTACGTTTTATAATTTACAGCATTTTTCCTCACCGCCCTCTGTGATCTCACTCGGGATAGGAAGGCACCAAGAACTCTCCACTGCGCTCGACTTTGCTCAGTATTTATAAACTCCTTCAAAACCATATCTAAATGCTTCAGAAGAAGCTGGCATAGTATGATAGCGTCTTTCTCATCTTGAAGAACCTGATGGGAGGAAGAACTGTTTTCTGTACAATCATTCGGCATCCTTAAAATTTAATCAATCAATCAAAGCTCCATTTGTGACTCAATTACGGGCGTAGGAAGGCAACAAGAACTCTTCTCTTCCCATACCATGCCCAAATGCCTCAGCTCTTCTATGAGAGAACGGAGCAGAATATGAAAATGTATTCTTCATCTTCGAGACCCTGATGGGAAATTACAGTTTCTTTGTAACAACACTTTAGAGGGCAAAGAATGACAGCAAGAGCTCTCCATTTTACTTTGTCTTGCACAATGTTGATGATCTCCCACACCATGTCCAAATTCCTCATCTATGCTTCGTAGGTACGGGGCATGGTATGATAGCCATCCTTGTCACTAAGACCTCTTCCATGTCGTTAAGTCCAACTGTCATTGGCACCTTTAACACAACACTACATTATTTATTTGATTTCAGATACTGCGACGCACCAGCATCTGTAGCTCCGTTTGAATGGCCTGATGACATCACAAAATGGCCGATATGTCGCAAACCTCACGGATTCCCTCGAAGACACCGCGACAAGACGGCAGAGCACATGGCGTGTGAAGTAATTGGACATCCTTGCTGTATAGGAGTGCACGCGGCATGTAGAATTACAACTAGAGAGTACTGCGATTTCGTTGGAGGGCATTTTCATGAAGAAGCCAGCTTGTGTTCACAGGTAAATTTATACTGTCATTTTAGTTTATTTTAGATAATCTAACTATGAAATCTTAACTGGAGCAAAAAATAAAATTTACTCTTAACTTTTCCAGGTGTCTTGCCTCGATGATGTGTGTGGAATGTTCCCTTTTGTATCTCCTGATCGCCCTGATCAGTTTTATAGAATATGGACTTCATTATTTTTACACGCTGGCATCTTACATTTGACTGGCACTTTATTATTGCAATGGTTCTTGATGAGGGATTTAGAAAAACTCGCAGGACCTTTAAGAATAGGAATTATTTATCTCGGATCGGGCACTGCTGGAAATCTAGCGAGCGCCATTTTTGTTCCATATAGAGCCGAGGTAATTTATCAATAATTTATTGTTCAATATTTTTGACAGTTGATCTTTTGATATTTTGAGATAATTAATTTGAATGGATGGTTATTGCAGGTTGGTCCAGCCGGAGCACATTTTGGTTTGTTAGCATGTTTGATTGTAGAAGTTATAAATGCCTGGCCACTCCTACAGTCACCCCGTCGAGCTTTCTTCAGACTTCTCGGACTGGCAGCTTTACTGCTGCTTCTCGGAGTTTTACCCTGGATTGATAACTTCGCTCACTTGGTTGGGTTTATCTTTGGATTTCTTCTCTCCTATGCTCTCTTACCTTTTGTCTCCTTTGGTCCGTATGAAACACAAAGAAAGAAAGCACTGATATGGGTCTGTTTGCTTAGTTCGGCGATACTCTTTGCAATGTTAATTGTTATGTTTTATATTATTCCCGTGGATTGCGAAATGTGCACATACTTCACATGTCTGCCTTTTACCAGGGACTTCTGCGCCTCTCAGAACATCGATTTTAAAAGAGAAGAGCCCATAGTATGACAAAAAAGTAAACGGCCGCAGACAACAGCCGTACTCACCAGCACCAGACAATGCTTACCAGATGCCAACGCTAAGTGTCCGTTACTTGGTTCTAATAGAGAAAAGTCACATCCACTTTACCAACACATCAAGTGGGTAAGCTTGATCTTTGGATAACAGGGTGACAATACTCGAGGGCAGAATTGTTGGGAGGCGAGAAGGGCTTGTGACACGATCAACCAAACCATCCCGATTCATCTTAGGCAGTGAACGACTTCATGCTGACACATGTAGTAACAAAATATTATGCACACAGCAATACGGATGATATCAAAGCATGAGCACACCGTGAAGTGAGTAAATTGACGAATGTATTAAAAATAATATAACAAAAAATATAATAATATAAAGCAGTGCCAACAATATTATAATAAAATACAAAATAACTATGTCAAGAGAGTTAAACTAACAGAAACACTTATAATGCAGTGTGGACAATTATACAAAAATACAATTTCAACGCAGCTTGGGACGTTATTGTGCGACGGATTATTATACTTGTGCATTTATTAAAAATAATTTAAATGTACTTTTTTTAATAAATGTAAGGGAGAATAAATACATAAACATTGGTGTGGTGAGGAATCTAATAAAACATTTATGTATGTATATGTTAAATGATTAATAATTATAATTCCATGATATATGTATAAACGTGATTGGGTAAAAAATATTCAACTAATTGTAAGCATCACTATTTATATGTTATACTTAAATTTTAATATGAAATGATACACAATTCCTTTCCTTTAAACTCAAATCAAATCCCGCGTAGTCCCTCTCTCAGTTTTTTGAAAACTCAACTGCACAAACAAGTAAGTTGACATTATTTAATCACGTTATGTATTGTATTATATAAATATCAACATGTACAAATATATTATTATTGAAGATGATATTATGTCACAACACATACACACACAAAAAATATTTCTCTATTAAGAACAATTAACTTTAAGATATTATTGATAATGGTAAGAAAATACATTGTATTTATCACTTAAGTTGAAGTGTCATACAACAAATGCAGTTGAAACTAATTTTTATCAAATAATAGAAAAAATATTATATTTATGTTATGTTATGGTAAACATAAAACTCTAAAGTCTTTGAATTTCACTATGTAAGTACTAAAAATGTCCAAATTTTATGTCATAAAATAGATAATAAGGCGGAGTGTTTTTTATTATCTTGTTTTTTTTATTATTATTATGAGAAAGATGGCAAATTTTCTAGAGACTTTTGAAAACAGTGTCTAAATAAAAAATACCCCAGAAAAAAGCGTAATTTGAAAAACAACAACCTTTTATCGACCATAGACTAATTAATGCAAGGATGCCTAAAACAGCTTCCTTTTCATAGACACATTTTAGGAGATGTCGCTTCTAGTACTCATTAGTATATATAAATCAATGGTTTCGAGAGATAATTAACTAAATCTCAACCTATGTTGTTTTATTGAAGGGACGAATGGTATTTCTCAGGAATCATAATTAAAAAAAAGACTATTCCGGGAAAATATCAATTAATTCTGGATATAAATAAATTAATCAGCGATATTATTTATGTAGGTAAGTTGTCATTTTTTTTTAGCCGTTACAGATGGCTTGGTGTGAACCTTTAGCCAACCTCATAGAACCATCGATCAGTGTTGTCAAATCAAAAAAATTATGTTTTATCAAAAATAAATCAACACTTTCGTTTATATTTGTCTTAATTTCTTAATAAATTGTGTTTGTAGTATGACACAGCAACGTGTGACATCATTTTGATAAAAGTGTTAATTAATAATAAATAATATAACCTATACATTATAATGTAACATTATTTATTAGTAATGAGTTGTTATGTCGAATTACTGTATGTAATCTTGTCTTAAATGTAACTCACATATTATGTACATGTGTCTCATTCATATTTCAAAACAATTCATTCTGCCAATCATTCACCACAGATGTAATCGTTGGATGTCATTTTTTTAATGTTCATGTTTTTGTTTTGAAATTATCCCATAGATGAAAAAAATGCATTCATAAAAGATAAAAGATTTTCTCTATGGAGACGATTACATAAATTTTCATCACTGCCAATAGTATAAGAATTTATTGATGAAGAACAATCCTCTTGCTGTTAATTTTAATCAATTCAGTGCTGAATATTACAATCGTGATATAATATATCCCATCCATTCATTCATACAATTAAAAATGTTTCCATAGTGACAGTGAGTGAGGAAATAATATATCTGGATAATCTTTAGAATTGGTTATGAACCTTATTGCAGAACTTGCTAATTTCTGACAGCATATTAAAATTTTAATACATTATCACTAACAAATTAATAATGAAACACTTACGTTTATGATTTTTTTGCGTAAGACTATTACTAATGCATTAATACGGATTATGTGAAAAAATATAAGTGACATAATAATTATTTAATATACTAATCAATCAATATCTGTAATAAACAAAATATATTTTAAATCTATTTTATTGTCAATTTCTATATTATAATAAGTATTATTTAAAAATCAAGCCGAGTGTACTAAATATTATTTCAAATTTATTTCGAATAAAAAAATATCATATTATTCTCATATACCTACACATTAATCTAGAAAGAATATTTTTCTATAAAATATTATATTCTCATTACATACATACATACACATACTTCAACATTTAGACTAATATTCTTAATATGTGATGCAATTTGGACTAAATATTAAAAGACGAATTTGAAATTGTCATTACCATTTATTTATACATAAAAAGTTACCAAATGGTTATGTTTACTCAATTTATTAAATATTAATTTATTTGATTATCTAATGGATAGTTTGCAATAACTTTAAATATTAAAAAATAAATAAAAAGCTACCCTTTTTGTGATACTTAGTTTGTAAAAACATTAATTATTTTAATATATTATTAAAAAAAAAGAAACATTCCGAGAATGAGTTGTTATATATTTTAGTTGTAGCTAATTATTTATGATTTTGTAAAACTTGTATGACAAGTTCTTTCCAACGTAAAATATTCAATCATTACAAATTATTAGATACTACTCTATTCAATTTTATTTGTATAAAAAAAAATTACTGCGTCATGTTAAATTGAATATAGGTCAAGTCTCGTTTTGATGATTAACAATATGACTAAATTCTCGATATTAGAAACTTTTTTTATTCGTTTATTGGTGATGATATATGAAACAATTTTGTACAAAACTGGTACACAATCAACAAGTAATAGGTTCATGAAAATGTTAATGAATTTAATGTACTTATGTACTGTATTAGTGAATTCAATAAATTGAAGACAGACGGCAAACATTCAGCTTCAGTAATAGGATATTATGAATCATAATCGACCCTGTCGAATTCTTTTCCAAGTCCGTGACATCTACTTACAACTTTTCTTTGGAATGTTTTTACATTTACACGAATTCACTTCCTATCGTAGAAAAGAGGCTAGACTCATTTTACAATGGATATAAGCTAACGGTAGACATTTTTAAACAATATCTATCACTTTTCTGTGATTTTTTTATAAGTACCAGTAATTTATTTTTTAGTTGTCGTGAAAATGAAAAAAACTGATATTATAACTCTTACAAACAACAAAATAGCAATCTTGACTCGTTTCACTTCATTATAGCGGGACTTGGCCTATAGCATTGATTCAACGTACCTATAGGTTATTTTATGAATTGAAATTTTCAGTATTCTTGTACTTCATATCATATTAAAAATAAAACCTTATGTAGCCACAGAAAACAATTGAATATGAAAAAATGAAGCACTAATCATTTTTCCACAGCACAAATTACCTTTCTGCATTTATATAATGGACATAATCGTAAAATACAAAATGTTTTTAGCATGCCCCTATATTAGGTAGAAACAGTGATATATTATTATTTTATCTTGTGAAAATTAATTGTGATGTGTGTTGCTTTCTTATCTGCTATACAGACATGCATTTGGAGATGAATTGTTTATGCAACATTCTTTTTTTGTTTTTATATACCTACTTAAAACAATAGAATTTACGGTCTTTTGATTTGTGTACATACAATCAGCAAAACACAAATCGGTTTATGAAAGCAAGAAAAAATCTGTCACTTTTGAAATCTTATTCTGTGTAGTGTTGCCAACGTGTGCGATTTATCCCCATTTGGGTTACTCAGAACGAGGAAAAAATCTAAAAAGCGACTAATCACCAATTGGGCTACTTTTCTTTTAGCAAATTTTCACCGTTCCGGATACTAAATGACCTTTTTTTAGTGAACTTTCACCTCTCTGGATACCAAAATTTTCGGAATGACTTTTTTTTAGCGACATTTCATCTTTCCGGATATCAAATTTTCGGTTGGGCTAATTAGTGTATGAAAAACAGCGATATTAGGCAATTATTTTATAATTTTTAATCACAAAACATCACGATGGATGATTGTTGCTGTAAGCAAAAAAAACTTAAAGATGAGAAGCATTTTCATTTTAAGCAATGTATTTTTTAGTTTATTTATTACTACCACGAATCATTTTTTAGATAATTACCTACTATCATAAATCTGATATGCAATGTTTATTTTTGATTTGAAAAGTTTAATCGAAATGAATATCAATATTTTTCTTTTAACTTTGGGTAATACTCCAGATTCACCACTTTTAATGATTTTGAGGTTATTTTATTTGATACTCTGCATCGGCAAGTGATCTTTTATAATTGAGTGCGATTAATTATTCTCATCCACGAAATATGACAAATACCCAAATCAATTCATCAAGTTCACATTTTATTCTAACAAACTGAATAAGCCGCGAATAAGAGTTTTATTATTTCGACGTCATCTCCAAATGTTAATTATTAATTTATTTACTTCAGATTTATCTCAGAATTTTTGCAAATTATGTTTGAAAAGTAACCATTTTTATAATCATGAAGAAAAAAATTATTTCGTATTTTATATTATCATGTCACAAAGATAACCTAAAAAAACACATAACTGTACCCATGTAAATATGTGAAAAGTATTTCATTAATAACTATATTATTGAAGGTAATACATAATAAATATAGCAATGTCAGAGGAGCAGAAATGGAGCAGGATATTTCTAAATATAAATACACAACATATTATATGAGTCTGTGTTGTTTTGTAAGACTTGCTATTTGATATATAATATTATGTACCCCCCTTAATTAACATAATTATAATACAACATGTACATTGTAACAATATAAATTAATTGTAAAACTTTAGTCTTTATTAAATATTTCAAAATTATTGTCTGGTTTCATTATAACTTTCCTAAAAACTTTATAAAAAAATTGTCGTCTTGAATCAAAAACACCGTGAGATTCTCTAAAATTAAATTTTAATTGGTTCTATGCTTCAACAGGTAATCAAATAAGGCCCCGTCCGCACTGCGATATTTCACCGCAGCGATCGCAATTCTGTAACACCATGAATCTTATGGGAGTATTCGCCCTTGTTGAAAAAAATTTGTTGCAAATTGAACGCGATGCGGTGCGGATTATTTCCGTGCAAATATTTTGTACAGTATGCAGTAGGTATGGCTATGTCCACACTGCGAAGTAAAATTCGCAAATTTCTCTCAGTCGTGCGCTGGTAGTACTTTCGATAAGATATCTCGTGCTTCATCTCCCGCTCGAGCAGCGTCCGCGCAGGCGGTAGAAAATGAAAATGCCATTGAAATAGAAAAATAAATAACACTGATGCACAGGAGACCTCCTCTGTGGGACAAGTTTGATCCAAATATTACGATATAACATTAAAGGTGAGATTGTGGGACGAAATATATGAAGAAATATATTATTTATATTGAGAACAATCCAGTGATGCGGAAAAAAGTTAATTATCGAATGATTTTATAATAACTTAATTCTGTAATAACCTAAATTTTTTACTGTATTTTCGCAGCTCTTCATGTTTTATGTAGAGGAATCCTATCATAGGTCTCATGGCCGTAAATGGATGAATCCAATGTTCGCGACATCTTTTGATACGTCTGTATGCCGCTGCCGAAGTATCAGATAAATTAAAAATTTTCTGTTGTCCATGTTAGACGCCTGTCTCAGCTGAGAACTGCAGCGGACTGACAAAAACCCTATGAAATTTTATTCGCAGTATGTACTAGGTGAAATTTCGATCACGGAATATAATCCGCAAGAATAAAATTTGTGCGGTCAAAAATCGCAGTGCCGACAGGGCCTAAAGAGCTGTAAAATTGATAAAATGATAAATAAAAGTTAAAATGTTCCAGAACCCACCTTCTAAGTACTTATTATATTTTTGGATTATACCTATTCTGATCCTTTTCCAATAGAAGTAAGGGTTATTCTATAAAAAG
This sequence comes from Mystacides longicornis, assembly GCA_963576905.1. Taxonomy (NCBI): domain Eukaryota; kingdom Metazoa; phylum Arthropoda; class Insecta; order Trichoptera; family Leptoceridae; genus Mystacides; species Mystacides longicornis. The sequence continues at coordinate 10,706,181 of OY756425.1, read as the reverse complement.
TCTGCGTCTTCCTTGGAATAGGTTATTTTGGAGAATTTTCCCAAAATAATATAGCTGTGAAAATCTTCAAATTCTTGCTTTTTGATAAAAAGTTTCAGTCTGTTGTTCCTGATGTGATGTCTTCTTAGGAAGCAGACTTCTTGTTATATCACTCCAGCGGTTAAGCTATTACCCAGTGGTTTTAAGTCTCTGGCAGTCTTTGAGCTTCTGGTGTCTGCCAATAGTGTTATTAGTTATTAGATCCTTAAAATAAAATCTTTATACAAAAAATATCAAGTAAGAAAACACATTATTGATATATTTTTATAAATTATCCCATCTTAACTTTATTGTTTGTTAATAAATAAAATAAACAATTAAAATCCCAATATAAATTGCACATATTACGTTTGGTTGCCACCCCGAACTTATGTATATTGGCAACTTAAATTAATATCAGTTCTTTGGTTGAGCACTCTAAGGACATCTTCTATGGAAAGATGCCTAATGGATAACTCAGACAAAGCTCTTTGGGCAGAATTTTCTTCCAGGGTGTGATCCAACACTTCACTCAGGACATTTTTCAAAAGTAAAGCAGAACCCAACAATAAATTCAGCAGAATGCAGGATTCTTTTATTCTGTAACAATAAGATTAAGTTAATTGATTAATTGAAATCTTAAAAACGTGTACTATTTTAAATATTTTCAATTAATTACTTAGATATAAATTGAAGACTGAATTTTTCTAATTACTTAGTAATGAAAGCAAAATATTGGAAAATCGACAAACAAAAAATAAAACCATGGACAGTAGGCACAGATGAGGGCTAGCAAACTTTTTTTGCTCTGCTTCAAAGATCCTTTTACAACAATGTTTCCCTATTATCCCAAAATTTGCACTATTTGCAAAAAAAAATATTTTAACAATTTTAGCCACCGTTTCTAAAAGGCTTAACAACTATAAAAACAGAACAAAAAATTATAAACATACTTAGGTAAGAATCCATCAGTAGATGTGGAGTATTGTGCAAATATAGGCATAAGATTTCTAGTCATATCGAAATGGAATTGTTGGGTTCCTCCCGGACCCCAAAGGCATTCTTTCACAACTTCCTAAAACAAAAAAAAATATCTATTGGTTTTTTTTATTATTTAAGAGACCTAGTAAAGTTTTTTAATTTGTTATGAGTTCCAAGAATAAAGTAACTTCTTGACAGCTGAAAGGAAGAGAAAAAATATTAATTTAAATAAAAATCATGACTGCAATGGAAAAAATATATCTTAGTACAATGCTCCTCAAGAAGTAGTGTTCAATGATCGAAATAAATGGTACTTAGTGCGATGACATCTTTTATAACGAACTTTATAACGATGCTCAGTTTTTTTTACCAAGCCCGGAACTTTTGTAAAATTCATCCAAACACATGATTCCTTTACAATGGTCAAAATTGAAGTGGGGTTTTCATTAAAAACCATTGCTTTTTGCAAACCCTAGTATAAGTATACAGAATGCATTTTTCATCCCTAATAACCATAGAATTTTACTTGTAAGAAGTGGGGCAGCCATAATACACCTTCTCTTGTATGTTTCTCCTCAATGTTTCTCATCTGATCTTGAATTGTTAACTAGAGACATTTATATCTCTCAGAAAAATCTTAAATTCTTGATTTGACTGAATTTTTTTGACAAAAATATCAATTAACAAAAAAACTATAGTAGGTATGTATTTACCTCAAAAATGAAATCGTCAATTTCTCTAGCGACAGCTCTAGTAAGAGGTGCAAATAGTTCAGGAGTGAGAGACGAATGCAGACGAAGAAGTCTCGAACTTAGTGCCCCCAAAGCTCCGCACAAAGCCACAGAGAGGGTTCTACACCTCCAATCAGATGATTCCGGTAAACAGTGCCATCTTAAAATATAAAACTTTATTATCAAATCTATGCCATCAAAATATAAACCAAAGTTATCTAAATAAAATTTTGCTGACTGTTGTTTTCTGTAATCCCTGGATGCAGCTTTAACTTCAAGCACCAGATCGTCACTGATCAGTTTACAAGTTCCATCCACCAAATCATCCAGGAGTGCTGGAATATCTTCAAACACCCCAGCGTCATCATTTTCTCCCATAAAATTCATCTGTAAAAGAAAGTAAATGTGTGAAACATAGCACGGGAAAATTATTAACCCATTGAATGCTAACTATGTAATATTCCATAACTAGTATACATATCTATCTATGGTTTATTTACGACGCGTTATAACTAGTATATATGCTAACTAAGGAATTCTGCGTAGTACTTTTGTATATCACCAATCCATAACAAATAGTATACATCCAAAATCTGTTTTATTAGATAGTTTGGCATCATATTATGATAAACGCAATGATATATATTTTTTTAATTATAGGATGCCATATCAATATAAAAAAAACACTTTCAATCAATCATTCAATAGAAAAAAAATAAACTTAAAAACAATTCTGGAAAATGCAAGGAGGAAATAAAGTTGGTGTGGTAAGGGTAATAGCATAATATATAACCTATATTGCCCTGGGTGCCGTGAATATGGAATAGTGCGTATATTTTATATTGGCGTTGCTATACATATAGTGTACCGTAGTTGTCCCTTTGTATAGGGAGTAGGGATAACACACTTTGTTATATTAAACTATCTTAGCAATCAATGGGTTAATATGAAACATACTGTGAAAAAATCTTACTCTTAAATCAGTGTCGCCAGAAACTATTTCAGAAGGAAGGGTGTCATGCTGGAGATGTTCTACTTCTTCCTGAGCCAACTGACAAGCCTCCGCTTCAACTTGTAACAAGGACAGAGATCCTCTTTTGCCTGGAAAGAATATTGAAAATAATGAGAAAAGAAATTTTTATATAAAGTTTCATAAGTCCTTGTGGCCAAATTATCAAGTTTTTTCAATTTGTAATACAATTTCTTCCATTATTGATTCACTTCAATTACCAACGAATTGGCTAATACTTATTAAAAGTTGTAATTCCTACATTTTCTTTACTAAACATATTCTAGAGTAAAGTTTAAAATTCCTCGACAGGAATATCTAGCTAGACCAATAACGATGGCATTTTTTCTAAATCTATATATTAATATGACAAGCAAAAACTTTTTACCCCTTTTACGAAAATTGTCCTTGTTTTTTAAAGAAAATTGTAAAATAGCGCTCGCTCAATATATCTAATATAAAAAGAATGATGTTCAAACTTATAATTAAAATTAGTTATGGTCAAATTTCAACCACTGGGTGACCACTAGTTAAGGGGTCGTCCATTGATCATGTGTGCTTAAAAAGGGGATAAAAAGATCCAGATAAAAAATCACGTAGGAAGAGGGGGGGGGTCTAGTAAGAAAATCATGTGCATTTATTTATTCTGATGAATTTAAAAAAACATAGTTGCACTTTCACAAATTAAAAAGCAAAGAGGCAAAAAGTAAAAGCATAACTTTCTTCATTCTTTTTACTAAAAAATTACACGTGATTGGGGGGGGGGGGATTCTGAAACCTCACCAAATATCACCAGGGTGGGGTATAAAAAGATGCAAAAAAATCATCGCATGATTAATGGACGGCTACTAACTATAAATAAGCATAGATTTGACATACTTTTCCTTCTATTCAACTTAAGAGACGGTGGTATCCTAGGTGTTGCGTCTACATCTGGAATGGTCATATGTTGTTGTTCGGTAAAGTGTTTAAATTGTCTTTTGTAAAAGTACAATTGAAGATAAGGCTGAAAATATAAGGGAATTCATGAAATGATATTTGAAGACAAAACATTTTGTACATAGTAAAGTATATAAAAGTTTGCACTACATACCACAGAGTGCGACCAATCTACCAAGGCTCTTCTCAGATAATGGGTTACATTTAGTAGAGACAGAAGCTTTTTGTCGTTACCTTCCAAACCTCTGGCCCCATCACACTCGCTGTTGACTTCTTCACCAATCAGTTGGGTTAAACGTACACGGAGATCATTACACAACTCTGTCTGCAGTTCCAAAAACTGTAATCTAACCAAAAAAATAAAACAACATGTTTGAATAAAGAAATCTTAACTGGAACAAAACCCTCAACTGCCGGGTTACGATGATATCTTCTCACCCCCTCCCCTTAGATTACCGACAAGGAACGTGTTGTGGAGGGAACTGACATTGTCTCCCCGGCATCCTACGCTCGACGAGGAATGGCTCTCTCTCTGGAACGAGGCAAACATGCCAAATGGGCACCTTATAGAAGATCCCAATGAGCGTGTGCCTGGATTCGACCTACCCCGAAAACCAGGGTTGCCACCCGTCCCGATTCTGCCGGGACAGTCCCGATTTCGAGGCTATTGTCCCGCGTCCCGACGACCTCTGAATTTTGTCCCGATTTTTTATAACACGCCACTCGACAATTTTTGGTTAATTCACTCAGACTCAGACTTGACCTTGTCCAGTTGTCCACGTGAATCTTGATAAGTAGATATAGATAGGTACCTATGTTATTGTGTGATGGACTAGGTTAGTCAATTACGTGAACTTTGTAAAAGATTATTTTATTAATAACGGTGCAAAAATTAGATCTAAGAATTGTGAATACTTTCTCTTAAATGAGAAGATATTATTTGTTAATATTAATGCGAATTTTATACACGAAAAAGGTAAAATTTTTAATGAATAATTAGGTAGGTACCTATACGAAATATCACACTTACACACGCCTGTACGGCTGGTCCGATATCGCTAATTCTTTTTTTCTCGTATTTGCTTTTGCCAGGAGAAGGTTTTTATGATATAAATTAGACATTCAAACTTACGACCATACCAACAATAATAAATCAATGTGAAAGATATAAATTGAAATGTTTAAAAAAAGTATGTAGCTTGAAAAATGACCAAAGCAGATTGAATTGAGTATTTTAAAGATCACTTATTTAATTGCTTTTCGAGACCTGAATATTTTTTTATTCATATCTAGCAATATAAAAATTGATTTCAAATGACGTCATTTGGTGCAATAAAAGTTATTCGAGTTATTTTTTGGGATTTCCATAGGATAATGTTGGTCAAGTTAGCAAAATATGGTGATTTTTAAGTTTTCGGGCTGATTGTATTTGAATAAGAAAAACATATTTAATTTAAATACAGATTGATAATGACAAAACTATAGTAAAAATATAGTAGGTAATTAGGTTATTTAATGGAAATTTTAGAATATAAATTAAAAAAGAAATACTCAGACAGTCTTGGAAATGGGCAAAGATGTTTTTTATTATAATTAATTTTGATGAGAATATAATTCTGCATTGTTTAGGAAAAGAAACCAAACACAGTAACATGTGAGCGAAGCCACAGCTGGTAACAGAGCTAGTCTGGGGCGTCCATTAATCACGTGAGCCCAAAATGGGGTGGGAGGGGTCTGGAAAAAATCACGAAAGATCACACAGGGGGAGGGGGGGGGGGTCTAGTGAGAAAATCACGTGCATTTATTTTTCTGATGAATTTGAAGAAAAATAATTCAGAAATTTAAAAAATTCCCGAAGTTTAAAATCATATGTTTCGTAATTCTTTGTATTAAAAAAAATATACGTGATTTTCGGGGAGGGAGAGGGGGGGGGGTTTCCTGAAACATCACCAAATATCACCAGGGGGGAGGGGGGGGGGTTCTAAAAAGTTGCAAAAAACATCACGAATAATGGACGCCTCCTCTCCTATAATCGGCTGAATGTCCCGATTTTATTTTTTCAAAAGGTGGCAACCCTGCCGAAAACAGTGGAACGCACTGTTTTTCTGTCATTTTACTTCTCGCCTACTCACTTATTAAATTTTTTTGTTTATATAATTTACTGATGTTTTAGTTTTCTATATGTTTGTGTAATATTTTTTGTATGTATCATAACTATTTGTTTAATAGTCTTGAAAAAATTGTAATTCCACAATTCTCATTACCTGACGAAGTCCACTGGCACAAGTCCTACATGATCACAAGTGACAAAGAAACACCAGTTTTAAATAATTCCACCAAGAATGCGTGTTCAATTCGTTAATTTCATCATATTTGTTTTGAAATACATAGCTTGTAGAATAAAGCAAATAATAATTGAGAGCATATTAATGAAACAAAAAACATATTTTTTATACCTATGTCCAGGTTGAGGTAATATGGAATATCTTTCATGGACAGTATGCAGAAGTGAAACCAGCCAATCTGCACCCTGAGGTATGCTTTCTGGAGAACCATCTGATATCTCTCCGCCCAATACTTGCAACCATTCTTCACCACTTAACATCTCGTCTATCTTTTGTATAGCAACTATTAGGAAAGAAAATGAATGAATAAATTAACTAAATATATTATACAAATAGCATTAAAGTATATTATCGAGACCGGAAACTTACACTTCTTCTCAACATCCAACCATCTTTGAAAGTATTTAGCTTCAGTTAGAACGGATGTTACACGCGGTATTTCTGGTTCTACGGGCGGTAGGTCACCTACCAAAATCCTTAATTCTTTTTCGAAACCGAGACATTCATCAACAGCATGAGAAAAAAAAACATCATCACTCATCACCGTGGATAACAAAATGTCCAACTTGTCGACCACCAATCTTAATAATCCTGCAGTAAACTCATTCTGAAGAAAAAACCATGATTATAATATGACACATTGGTGACTGCAAAAAGTAAGTAAGCGGATAATATCTGTTAAAAAAATACCTGTGCATCTATGTTCATTTGTAAATCATCAATAACTGGTTGTAAATTGGTTTCAATAAATGGCAAATGATCCCTCAGCCATGACAGAATAAGAGTCATGAACCACTCTGGTCTATCCAGTCTGTTGGTTTTGCGATTACCAGAAAAATGAAAAGCAAATCTTTTCTTCAGTGGCATCAACATGAGACGAACGGGCAGACACAGTCCATGTTCTAAAAATACACCATTCAGACTGATTAGGAGAGTAACAGCATTGACCTATAAAAAGGCTCTATTTTTACTTTACGCATTCACTGCAGACTTAGAAATATTTCCACCAATTTTGAGAAAGGCAGTGTTATTAAGAAATGTGTTTGTCCGTGGATCTTTCACTAGAGTATCACTCACAATATATTTGTTAACGACATCAGAAATACCTGTATTTTTATGCCTTACTTTTTAAATATATTTAATAAAGTTTTACTATATTTACTAAAATTTATTATTGTAACTTAATTCTTTTCTGAAAAATGACATTTAAAAAACAACATATTGTGGTAATAATTTAGATTAAACATACCATTGGTTTCATCCTTATTAGACAAAGGCATCTGAATTTGCAACAAAAACGAAGCCACTTGCTTTAATTTTGTTATAGAATCGGGTGAAATATTCTTGGTTAGTGAAATAGTTGCCGATGTAAACGGCCATTGTATTTGTTTCAAACAGACATCAAAATCCCTATAAATGTTATTATGTATCAATTACATAATTAATTCAAGAATATTTTTTCAAATCTTATTAATAATTTATTATTTTAGACTTACTTAGAAAATTTATCTTTCAGTATATTATACCAGTAGTGTGTCACATCAGATATGTAGATGCCTCTATGTCCTGTATTGTATTTATTTTTCATATCATACAAATATTGTAAATGCAGTATACTCTGCTCTGAATCTGTACAATTCTCTAAATCTTTACTATAAATAAACACGCAATTATGAATTATGTAGTTACAATTCTATTGCAACATTCATTTTAATATAAATAAACGGCACGTTTTTGTTCAATATAATAAAACTTACCTGAGACTATCGATACTCTCTGAGACTTCCAAGTATTCTTTTGCTGCCTCCAAAGATCGTATTTGATCCACATATTGTCCAAGTGTATCAGCTATTGGTTCTATATCTTTAAAGAATTCTTCATTCTTCTTGGCTATTGATGAAACTTTCTCCCTAAAACCTTTTATTTTATCAGACGCAGCATGTGCCCTCGCTACAGCAGCAGAGACTTTGGAAGGCACTTCACAATTGGCCAAAGAGAGCTGTAAAACATTAGTATGTTGATTTCCAATCAACCATTCACAAAAAATAAGAGTTTAATTAAATTTAATACATACAGATTTTTCAAGTTCTTGTTTGTTGGCTAAAATACCATCTCTTATTTGATATATTTTATCAAGATCTTTTAAATCATTGCCTAATTTTGAATCGAGCTCTTCAAGTAAGAGTTTTTTACGCTCTTCTTGCATGTTGAAATATTTTTTGCTATTTTTTACAAACTATAATGTAAAACGACACAAACGAACAGAATGAAAACATCCACGACATGTCATCTATTTACAGTATATTTATATTATCTGTGATCTATTATTTACATCTGACATTGACAGTTCTATTGCCATATAAAAAAAACACGAACCATTTTTTATATTAATTGAGTCATCCTCTTTCAAAAGCCATTTTGGTTAATTTTATGAAAAATTGGAAGAAATATCTTTAAAAAGTATCAACACATTAATTGCCAATCACTCGGCACCGTGCGATTGTTTCTAACAAAATTCGATACTCATAATATGGTCACCCCGAAGCATCATTGGACATCGAGAAAGGGATCCAATTTTGAGCACAATAATTTATTGAAATCTATATTAATTATTTAAAAAAGAAACACCACTAAGCAATACACTTAATTCAGGTTTTTGTTAGTTTAAATAGAATTGAAATTTCCCAAACTGTACGTCGCGACGCCCTGGGCGTTCTTTCATTGAGGGTTCGTGAAGTTTTTCCTTTACAAAATATTATTACTGACCTCGGTAGCCTAGTAGCAAAGCCTCCGACTTCAAATCAAGAGGTCCCGGTTTCGACTCCTGGTTTGGTTATTTTGTCATTTTATTCGCTGTATCGTCTACATCAGTGTTTTTCAATCTGTGGGTCGCGACCCATAGAGGGGTCGTGAAGCCTTACTCGGGGGGTCGCCGGCAAAAGGAAAAGGCAAGGTTCCATACTTCAATACACAACACAGTTTCAATGAGAAGGATGGGATTGTTTATTTTTTTTTAAATATGTCAAATCGTGGTGTTATTTTAGAAATGTTAATTATCTATATAATTATTTTCTTATTGAAGTCTATTTACCTATATTTTTAGTTTTAATGTCCACCAATGGTAAGAAGTGGCGAATGGCACTATAATTTCTTTGCCAGCTCTGGATATTCTTGTTTTCCTTTCATTTAGAACACGTCACAATACTTTGCGAATGAAATTCTATTTTAAGCAAGCCGTCAGCATCGATATCTATAAGATCATCTTTAATATTTGTTGTCAGATCTTGTAGGTAGTTCTACTGTACTGTAGGTATCCAAGAAAGGATTTAGACGTTAATTTTCAGCATCAGAGTGAATCGCTAGATTGCAGCGTGGTAGGTCTTAAAAATGAACAATATTAAGAAAAAAGAGAAATGGAGACTAAATAGTTTTGTCTGTCTATCGCCTAAGGGGGTAGCTAGAATTTTTCAAACTGTAAAGGGGTCGCGTATTCAAAAAGATTGAAAAACACTGGTCTACATAAATAAAATAAATAATATAAAGGCAACAGAATTGTGAACTTTTCTTTACATCTATTTAATGTAAAGACACATCTGTACCACTAGTATAAGTTTTCGATGATTGAATATCGAAACGATCATCGAAAGAGTTTCGAAAAATTTCCATACAAAAATGATCGAACGATTGGATCGTTTGATTTTCGAACACTATTTGCACGCTAATAAGCGTTTATTAGCGTGCAAAAAGGTTTCGATTAAACTTGTACTAGCCCCACTGTTGGAATTATTGAGAACTGTTCAAGCAGTGGCAGGGCTGACCAAATGCCACGTTCCCTTGACGCGAGAGGGTCACGTCCGAAATAACCTTAATTACATTTTAAGCAAAATTTTGTAAATTTTATATTTTTTATGTAAGTAGGTACCGATTTCGGCATTCTCCAGCTCGCTGCCGACTCGGAAGGACGTGTGTGTTCGCTGTTCGCGCTGTGCTTCAGGAATTATTTTTTCGTATATTCGTGTTGTTATTGTCGCAAAGTGGAATGTAACTTAAGTATAAAAATTTATTTTCTATTTTTTATTTGTAATATTCTTCAAGGATCAGGTCCGTATTAAGTTTTTTATTTACTATTATTCTTTTTTTCTCTCTATTTACTTTTCTTTATTCTGTTATCGTTTCTGATATAGAAAGGGTGTTCAGACTTCCATCTTCATAGAAGATGGAGGTACCTCCTCACCCTCCCGTTCCACCTCTCCCTCCAGATCCTCCGGATCCTCAAGAAACGAATAAGCTGAAGAGAAAAATGACTCAAGCCGAGGAATGTCTCATATCTGACCCTGATTTATCCTCCAATCAGTCTGTTTCTACCTCATCGAATGCTTCAAAACCCAAGGAGACTCCCTTACGGGAACATTTTTACTCCTTAAGATCTCTTGGCCCGTTCATTGTTTTTGTCCAGAGTACAGAACCTGGCAAGTCAATCCACCCCTTGGACTTCGGTAAATTTCTTTATAATAAAAAAATTAACAACATTATTAATGGTTCCATCAAGTCGGAGGGGAAGTTCCGTCTGGTCATGGAGTTTTCCACGGCCAGTTCGGCTAATTCCTTCATTAAAAACATCTATATCCAGTCGAACTCAGCGTTCAAAGCATATATCCCAACCCACAACGTGACCCGCATGGGTCTTATAAGGGGTGTGTCTACAAACATCTCTGACGAGGATATCATGGCCGCGATTTCAGTGTCTAATCCCGATGTTGGAGAGGTGCTGAAGATCCGTAGGCTGAGCTACAAAGACAGGTCCTCGGGAAAAGTCGAGTGGAAATCGTCTGGCTCGATTGTGGTGACTTTCGAGGGACAAAGTCTGCCTAACAATATATACATATATTACAATAGTTTTCCCCTTGAAACATACTTTTATCCTACAGTACAATGTTTTAAGTGCCTTCGCTTTGGCCATACTAAAACAGTGTGTAAATCAGTTGAAAGATGTTTCAAATGTGGCGAAAATCACCCTGCAAATGAGTGTTATTCTGAGCCTACCTGCTTCCATTGTGGAGGACCCCACGTCTCAATAAGTTTGGCATGCCCGGAGTACCAAAGACAGAAGGAAATAAAACAATCCATGGCCTTTCACAATATCTCGTTTCTTCAAGCCTCCAAACGTCATCCCCAACAAAAACTATCGTATGCAAATATCGTAAAAAAAGACGTTCCAAACCCCCGTCCCATTCCCCAACGCAATGTCATCGTTGAGAACTCTCAACAAAACATCTCATATAACTCAGTTAGATCGACCCCCGCGAGAGGTAAATTTGTTTATAAGTCCCCAAGAAACCCCCCGTCTCTGTCTTACGACCGAACGGAGCTTAACGCCCTTTTAATCTCCCCAAATGGGGAAATGTTATCATCCTCTCCAAATGGATTTGCCCTTCAAAACAATTATGAATCATCTGCCCAAAATATAGAAAGACTTTCAAAAGATTTTAACTCTGACAACAAAAACTTCCTGAAATCATTGATCTCTTTACTTTTAGAAGCACTTTCATCCAAGAATTCTGACATTTCATACGCTGCTCTAATTCAATCTCTAAATAAATTTGTCTCCGAAAATGGCTCCGAAAATACAGAAAATCAACAACCTGTCAATCCTTCAGTGGAATAGCCGCAGTGCGGTTAGTAACAGGGATGACATTATTTTTCTTCTGAAAAAGCATCACGTGGACGTTGCTGGAATTTCCGAATCATGGTTTTCCACAGATACCGTCGTGTCTTTTCCAGGCTACGTGTGCCTGAGGGACGATCGTTCCGACGGTAGAGGCGGAGCCGCTCTTCTTATTAAAAAAAACCTCCACTTTTCCCCTTTAAAAATTCCTCCCTCCCCGGGATCTCAAGTAGTAGCCGCAGAGATCCTAGGTATTGTTATTTTTTCGGTCTATTCTGCTCCAAGAACTGCATTCAATTCTGATTATTGGACGAGGGTTGTCTCCAGCCTTCCATCCTCTTGTATCCTCTTAGCCGATTTCAATGCACATTCACCATCCTGGGGTAGCCATTTCACTGATCCGGCTGGAAGGGCTATTTTAGAGTTTGCTGATGACCAGAATTTAGTAGTCCTAAACGATGGTCAGCCTACCAGACTCTCTTTACCTAATCAAAACCCTAGTGCAGTTGACGTTTCTCTTTGTTCCGCTGATTTAGCCCCTTCACTGTCTTGGGAAATTTCAAGTGATCCTTACTCGAGCGATCACTTTCCGATTCACTTGTCGATCCGCAACAATAGGATCCAACTCCACAAATCTCAGTTAAGAATAGGTTATAGAACAAAAAATGCAGATTGGACTCACTTCAAAGACCTCCTTGCCAATTGTAGCGTTGCCAAGCGCGGCATAGACAGCGGTGAGGTTTTGGTGGATACGTTCGCAAATGATCTGTCCAGAAGCGTAATTGAAGCAGCAGATGCCTCAATTCCCAAACAAAAGACCGGTGTAAGGAAAAAATCATCTCCTCCTGGTGGGATGAGGAGTGCACAAATATGGTTAAACTGAGATCCGACGCCATCAAGAGGTACAAACGATACGCCTCTCAGGAAAACTTCTTTTCATTCCGTAACATTCAGGCCCAAACTAAAAAACTCCTTAGGAAAAAGAAACGTCGGGGATGGCAGGACTATTGTTCTTCTATTTCTCCAGACACTCCGATTTCCGAGGTCTGGTCCTCAATTCAAAAGTTCAGAGGCTCTTTGTCTCCCAAGCCCAACCCAAATAAATGTTCTGATTGGGTCGATAGTTTTGTGGAGAGGCTTGCACCTCCCTTTGTACCGAATGAGTCGGAAACGGTTAAAGTTAGCTCAGCGTCCCAACAAGATAATTGCTTTCTCTCTTCTCAATTTTCCCTAGACGAACTGGTACATGCAATACAATCGTCAGGAGACTCATCCCCTGGCCCAGATAAGATCCCATATTCTTTCTTTAGACACTTCCCAACCCCCTTCCTCCTGCAACTCTTGAAATTATTCAACCAAATTTTGGAATGTGGCTCTGTTCCAGAAACATGGAAACGGCAAATAATTATCCCGATCCTAAAATCAGGTAAGGACCCATCTTTGGGACAGTCCTACCGACCAATAGCCTTGTCTTGTTGCTTTCTTAAAATTTTAGAAAAAATGATAAAAGCTAGACTCGAATGGTTTTTGGAGACGAACAACCTACTTCCTCAGCGGCAGCTCGGTTTCCGGAAAGGTAAATCCTGCCTGGACAACCTGAGTATTCTGATTACAGATGCACGTATAGCCAAGTCCAAAAAGGAGGTTATGGTAGCTTGTTTCATGGACGTCTCAAGTGCCTATGACAATGTGTTGTTACCAATACTTTACAATAAAATGGTTTCTTTGGGGGTGCCTGTCCCCACCTGTCGATTGATCTCTAACATACTATGCGAACGTCAGCTCTTAATTGAGACTCCCGGGGAGACAATTCAGAGAACGGTGTGCAGAGGCTTGCCTCAGGGTTCTTCACTAAGTCCCATTTTGTTTAACATATACACCCAGGATCTTCATTTCCGCATCCCTCCCTATTGTAGTGTTTTGCAATACGCAGATGATTTTGTAGTATACTGTAAGGATAATATAATGTCTCGAGCTGTGAATGGAATGGAGAACACTCTGGACCTCATACAGCCTTGGTTTTCCGAGGCCGGGTTGTCCTTGTCTCCTTCTAAAAGTCAAGTGATAATTTTCTCCAACAAACACAAGATACCAGACGTTTCTATCAAATGTAACAATGTGTCAATACCAATCAGGGATTCTCTTAAATTCCTTGGTATGACCATTCACCGAAAACTTAATTGGAATATGCATATTGAAGAAACAATACAAAAATGTGAAAAAAGCATCAACGTTTTGAGAGCGGTGTCTCGAGTTTGGTGGGGAGCCCACCCGTCTTCTATGAGGACAATGTATTGTGCTCTCGTCCGTAGTCATTTAGACTACGGTAGTTTCCTCATGGAACCTCTCCCGAAGTACCTGTCCATCAAGTTGGAAAGAGTCCAGTCAAAGTGCCTTCGACTCATTTTAGGAGCTATGAAGTCATCTCCTTTGGTCGCCCTCCAGGCGGAGTGCGTGGAAAGACCTCTCACACTGCGTAGAAAATTCCTTGGTTTTAAGTTTCTTCTGAAGAGAGGTTTATCTGATCACCCCCTCACCCCGGTATTACACGTCCTTTTGGACAGCTGTCGGAGTAATTCTTACTGGCATTCGAAAGTGCCGCCCCTACTTTGTTCGATTTTTGAAAGCATTTGCAATGAATTTTCTGACTCTTTGGCTTCCTCACTTCCGATGTTCTCCATTCCATTCGAAGCAACTGTATACCCCCCAAATATCGTCGAATCTATTGATATCAATAGGTCGTTTGCATCGCTTCCCCCGCATGTAGTCAATACTTTATTCAACCAAAGGGGTGGACGAGGATTGGGGCTCCTTTGTTAGAGTCTTCACTGACGGATCAAAGGCTTCCGGTGGAGAATGTGGAGCAGCTTTTTGCATCCCTTCCCTTGACATTAATAGAATGTTTCAGCTTCCTCGAAAGGCGTCCATTTTCACAGCCGAATGCGTGGCGATGAGGGAAGCACTGTTGGAGGTTTTAACTCAGTCATTACCCCGCACCGTAATATTCTCTGACTCTCTGAGTCTCGTTAATTGCTTAAACACAAACTCAAAATCTTCCTTGAGTTCTCATGTTTTGGGTGACATAAAGAGTTCCTTGCACTTGGCGTTCGTGAGAAAGCTTACCGTGATGATCGTTTGGATACCCTCTCACATCGGAATAAGTGGTAATGAGAGGGCAGATACTCTTACCAAAGATGCTTGTACGTGCGGAGTGTTGCCGCACTCATTTATTCTGCCTGTCACAGACTGCATGAACACTGTGGAACATTCTATTCGGGAGGAATGGAATGAAGTTTTTAAGATTTCTGCGACTGGTGGTCATTACAGGGCAGTGCAGAGTGATATCCCGTATAGTCCATGGTTTAAAAATTGCAAAATTCCTAAGTTGAATGTATCTCTAATAACACGACTACGATTGGGACACGTCGTCCTATCTTTCCATTTGGCTAGAATCGGTATAGTTGGTGACGCTACTTGCGAATGTGGGAGGGAGGAAGAAACAATAGACCACGTTTTCTTTAATTGCCCGCTCTTACCAAACCATGATTTTATCAAAGAAATTTCAAAGATCTGTCTCACTTTCCCTATCAAGATTCAATTCCTTTTGGCACTTAACGATTTTAAAGTCAATCAAATTATAGTAAATCACCTGAAAAAGTACGATAAAAAAGTATAATGTGTGTATGTGTGCATTGTGAGAGAGGGTGCGAGGGTTGTGTGTGTGCGTGTGTGAGGGTGTGTGCGTGCGTGTGTGTGTTTTTAAGATAACATAGACATAAAAAAAAAATTAAAAAAAAAAAAAAATTAAAAAAAAAAAAAAAATTATATGTGTATATAATTTTTGGGGGATTAGTTTTTTTACTGATGTATGTGGTCCTTCCCTATGACTAATTTGTTTAATTTGTATTTTTTTGTTGGTTTTTTTTACGAATTAGGGCATAAATCACTCGAGATCGGGTGCATTGCCGGAAAAAAAAGAAGAAGAAGGTACCGATTTCGGAAGCCTAGATGTATAGGCGTGGACTTAATCACGATGTCTCGGGTTCGATTCCCGGTCGGGTCAGAGTTTTTCTAAGTGTTTTTTCACTTGAATTTTCTACCCGGGGTGGGACTGTCTCAGATTAGACGGGACCGGTTGACTAGAAAAATTGCCTCAGCAATAAGTTCCGCCAGCTATACTGATGACACCTTTGTATAGAAAAGTTTTAATTTATTTAGGTCATAAACATTGCACAAAATGGATTGCAATGGAGAGCTCTTGTTGCCTCCCTATACCTCTGAGTGGAGTGTAAAAGGGAGAGTTAATTAGTTAAGTAAATAGCTACATACTTATACTTAAAAATAGTTAATGTGAGATACAATAAAAGATAATTAAAGTTTGAACACAAGTCAATCAATTTTAGATCTCATTCATTGGTTGCTTTTTTGTTTGGCGCATTGATGGCCCGAGCGAGCTATTGGCTGTCTAGGAATTTCCTCGTATTTTGGCGCTATCGCTGGGGAAGCTTAATCAACGCTCTGTTTGAGGAATCCTGGATTTATATTTTTATATTTACAGAGGGATCTACTGTGCATCCTTTGTTTTATTGTTATAACATGATCATTTTTATGATTGGTTTTTCCGGTTTTTCTTAATTTTATTTTTATGGAACCTGCATGCAAATATAGATAAAGTAAAGTTAATCGTGAATCATAGATACCAGTCATAGTATTTCTAGTGTAGGATAAGTAGGTAGGTACTTAAGTCGTTTATTAAAATAAATTACAACGTGACAATTTTTTTTGCAGTTGGCCACGGACTCATCAGCTAATAAGTTACGCCACTGTGTGTATCAAAATATTTATTTATTTATTTATTTATTATATAACACATACGGCCTCCAGGCCAATTACAGTCAATCGATAAATATTACAAATGTAAGTACCTACCCACATTACAAAAATCTCAGATAGACAAAATATATAATAATTTATAAAAAATGGATAAAAGCTCGCAATAAGCATGCGTAACGAGCAAACATGAAAAATAAAAGCAAATGAATATAAAATATTCTAATAAGCAATAACAATAATAATACAAACATAAATAAATTATGGCTAGAAGCTCGCAATAAACATGCGTAGCGAGCAGACATGAAAAATAAAAGAAAATGGATATAATACATTCTAATAAGTAAAAACAATAATAAAATTAATAATAATAATGAAAAATAAAAGCAAACGAATGTAATATATTCTAATAAATAATAATAATAAAAATATATAAAATTTGGATAGAAGCTCGCAATAAACATGCATAGCGAGTAGGCATGAAAAATAAAAGAATATGAATATAATACATTCTAATAAGTAATAATAATAATAAATTAACAATAATCTGTAATAATAAAAATTTATAAAATATGGATAAAAGTTCGCAAGAAGCATGCGCAGTGAGCAGACATGAAAAATGAAAGCAAATGAATATATATTCTAATAAGTACCCAATAATAATACTAAAAATTTACAAAATATGGATAAAAGTTCGCAAGAAGCATACACATCGAGCAGGCATGAAAAATAAAAGCAAGCGAATATATACCCATTCCCACAGTTAATAATAATAATAAGGTGAAACACAAAAAGAAAAATATCTCTATGGCATGGATTGATTACAAAAAAGCATATGATTCAGTCCCACATTCTTGGCTAATAAAAGTTTTGGAAATATATAAAATTAACAACGAACTCGTAGAATTTCTAAAATTTTTGATGTCAAAATGGAGAACAAAAATATCTGTTTCTCAACCTTCTGGAAAATATATTACCGATTCAATCCATATCAATAGAGGTATTTTTCAAGGAGATAGTCTAAGTCCGCTTTGGTTCTGCTTAGCTCTAAATCCACTGAGTAAATTATTGGAATCCTCAAATTGTGGCTATGAATTAAAAAGGTCTGGTATTAAATTTAGTCATTTACTTTATATGGACGATTTAAAATTATTTGGTAAAAATTTAGTTGAATTAAAAAAATTAATCGAAATTACAAAAAAATTTAGTGATGATATAAAAATGGAATTTGGCTTAGAAAAATGTGCAAAAATTAATGTTCAAAAAGGAATAATCCGAAACAATCATCAAAATAGTTCTTCATCTGTTACAAACATTCCTCTTTTAGATAATCAAAATTACAAATATCTTGGCTTTCAACAAAATCTAGTTTTTGACCACAAAATTATTAAAAATAACATTAAAAATGAATTTATTAAACGATTAAAAAAAGTTTTGAAAAGTTTTCTCTCCGGGAGAAATAAAATTATGGCCATTAATTCATGGGTTGTACCGAAAATTTTGTATTCTTTTGGAATCATTAAGTGGAACCAAACGGAACTAGACAAGATGGATTTAAGGGTACGTAGTTTGCTCACACAATATAGGATGCATCATCCAAGATGTTCCTTGATGAGATTATATTTACCAAGGAAGATTGGTGGTAGAGGCATGTTAAACATCAAAAACATGAATAACAAAGAGATAAACCTCCTCCAATCTTACTTTATCTCATCAAGGAATAAATTGGGTTATGAAGACCTCATTGCGTGTGATTTGAAGTACACGCCCTTAAATTTATCAAATCCTGTTTCACCACCGATAATTGGGGTACAAAATCGGGTTGATATATGGAAAGGCAAGTCTCTCCACGGTCGATTCTTCGAAACTTTAAATTCATCACATGTAAGTCTTGAAGATTCGACTGGATGGTTGAGGTTTGGTGAACTATTTAGCGAAACAGAAGGTTTTGTCTGTGCAATACAAGACCAGGTCATCGTCACTAATAATTATAAAAAATATATTATTAAAGCACCTGATATAATTGATAAATGTCGTGCATGTGGCCAAACAGGAGAAACACTCAGACATATTTTGTCTGGGTGTTCTCTCCTGTGTGGTTCTGAGTATCTGCACAGACATAACGATGTGGCTAAAATAGTTCATCAAAAACTTGCCTTGAAATATGGTTTGCTCGATCTTGAAGTACCTTATTATAGGTACACCCCAATTTCGGTAATGCAAAACAGTAATACAAAGTTGTATTGGGATATACCAATACAAACTGACCGAACGATTAACGCAAATCGTCCGGACCTTGTATTGGTTGATCGTAGGAACGGGATAACGTATCTCGTGGATATCACTATTCCGTATGACGAAAATTTGAAAAAAGCCGAGCAAGATAAGATAATTAAATATCTTGATCTTGCTCACGAAATCAAGGATATGTGGCATACACCAACCACGTACATAATACCTATAGTGATATCGACGAATGGAGTTATTCCTAAGTCTCTTAAAGACAATCTAGGGAAACTTGGCATCTGTTGTGGTCTCAGATATGCCATCCAAAAGGCAGTTCTGTTGTCCTCATGTAGGATGTTAAGAAGGTTCCTTTCTCTGTAGTTCGAAGATCTCTCATGATTACATTACATCGTGATGTATGATGAGAGATAATACCGATATTTTTATATTTAGTATATAGCATTGTATTTAATTTTAATTTATTTTTATTAATTTTTTTTTACAATGATGTATACTTCATATGATATATTGTGATTTAATGAATAAATGATTTGAAATAATAATAATAAATGCCAGCGAATATATAATCTTACAAGCAATAATAATATAAATTACACAATATGGATGAAACTCGTAAGAAACATGCAGCAAGCAGATATGAAAATTAAACACGAGTGATACATCAATTACAAGCAAGAACAAACTAAACAACCAAAAAAGAAAAATATTTTATTTCACCCTTTCTACTTTTATTGTATAAGCCAAACGTTTTTGTATAATTAAAATATGATGTCAATTCAAAAAAAAAGGCTTGAGCGGACCATAAGTATGTATGTATCTGTATCCTGAAAAATTGTTAGGTATTTGAAATATCACTTCTTCAGGTAGGTGTTATAATAAATAAATTTCTACTTGTTGCATACATGAGATTTTTCGACATGTTGAACATGTTGAGAATTCTCATGATTAAGAGTTTCGGAGACAAACATTACCACCTAATGGCGAACGTTGTTAACGTAAAGTGATCACACTAAGCCAGCCTTCGAAATAACAGTAGAAGACGGTCGTAAGCCCGTAGTGGTTTGTTCCATTTAAAAATCGAACATTAGTAATGAATTGTTAGAGTCATTAGTTGTTATTTTTTCTTTAAGATCTAGTCCTGAAAAGGTCACAAGAATCTAAACATAATTAGAACGTTGTGCACCAACAAAGCCAATAGGCAATAAATATGAGACAGTAACAAAAATGGATATAGCCATATCCTGGCGCCAAATACATGACAGCAGTCGCAGTCTTTAAATTTGGTTGCTCTCTTGTTCTCAACAATTTCCAACTTTTATCTCTATTTTTCATTTTATTATTAAATTTCTACTTGTTGCATACATGAGATTTTTCGACATGTTGAACATGTTGAGAATTCTCATGATTAAGAGTTTCGGAGACAAACATTACCACCTAATGGCGAACGTTGTTAACGTAAAGTGATCACACTAAGCCAGCCTTCGAAATAACAGTAGAAGACGGTCGTAAGCCCGTAGTGGTTTGTTCCATTTAAAAATCGAACATTAGTAATGAATTGTTAGAGTCATTAGTTGTTATTTTTTCTAAATAATAAATAAATAACACTCTTCTATACATAGGTATCAGTATAGCCGGCGGAACTTAATGCTTGAAACATTCTCTACCAGTCAACCGGTCCCGTCCAATCTGAGACAGGATTCCAACCCCGAGTTGAAATTTCAAGTGAAAAAACACATTGAAAATTTCTGACCCGACCGGGAATCGAACCCGGGACCTCTTGATATGAAGTTGGAGCCTTTGCCACTAGGCTACCGAGGTCGGCAATAGTATATGTACTTTCTATCTTAGACATTCTTATATTTGTGAATTGCGTGCTTTAGATACTCGGTAAAGCGTGTTCGTATTTTGTGGCTTTAATTAATGTTTCTGAGAAAATTCAAATTTGTCATCAAAGATTTCCTAGAATACCTACATAAAAATTTCGCTCAATTTCGAGAAATCGTGAAAGTAAAGAAACCGATATGCTTTACAATACATGAGCAACTAAAAATAGTTTAAAAAAACCAAACCCTAATTTAAAAATAATTACCTATAAGGTACATTGAAATCTTTTAAACTAAGAAAAGCTTGGTGCTCGTAATAGAGAAATATGGTTACCACCGAATTTCGAACACACAACCTTCAGTATGTGGTACGAAAAGTCAGCTAGCAATAACGAATAGGTAACGAATCAATTCAATGGGGCACATGGAGGAGACCTAGGATAAAGAAACTTCAACATTAACAACATCAATCTTTCAATCGTACCAGTTAATCCAGTTATCCGTTACATTGAAACAGAACTGTTGAGCCTTAAGTCGATGCAAGCATAATCCAAGGTTCTTTTGTCGCATCCCAGCGTCCTTCTCGCCCGTTTCCCAAAAAGAGGGAAAAGTAGGTATGTAATCTACCGTGTATCGGATCCATTTATTTGATTACTGCTTCCATCCCCAATTGGACGGACATCGCTGACATTAAATTAATTCTTCTCCAAAGGAAGGGCTATTTTTATAAAACCAACCCCCTTCTCAGTCTACTAGTAATACCTAATTAAACATACATCATAGGTTGCTTAAGCTCCATTATTATATTTACTGAATCGCTTTTGTTTCTTATTTTCAAATCAGAATGAAAAAAAATGACAATCATTAAGATGAACAAACAGTAGGTACCTACTTAAATCTTCCAGAAGATATCAGAAAAATAATTGCAGATACAGCTATATTGCAACAAAATACTTCTTGTAGCTTTAAACGACGCCAACTTGTGGTCAGATTATTAATTGTAAGCTGAATCGGACAACGGACGGAAAAAGCTGGTGTGTGCTGAAGAGTATGAAACTTTGCGATGTTCTTGGTTGAAAATATTATGTCCCCTCTCCACATACTTCAGCTCCCACCCCCCTCAAACAGACAACGCTCCGCCCTCGATCTTTTATATTATTCTGTTGAAAAATACTCCAATATCGATTAGGGTCCGGCACAATAGTCGGTTGGCACCTGTTCTACAGTGCTGCCCCTGCCCGCCACACGAGGTACCCGACTCACCCTACCTACACCTGCACACCGTGGCGGCCAGCCAGCAAATTCCCAGCCCTCACTCGCTCAAGTTGTGACGAAGCAGTCGGTACTAGGAGGTCTCTGCATGGTGTGTAGTGGTGTGCTGTGGACTATGACACGAGCTTATGGGGGTGGTAGCAGAGGTAGTTGCTTATAGCAGGTGTATGTTGGTATGGGGTGGTCAGTGGACGCGACCACTGCCCGTTTCTTCAATCGATCCGCTTCGATATTTTGTCTCGCTAACATCCACCAACATTTCTCAATAAAACGCATTTCAAATTCAGAGATTTGTAAAAAAAACACAAACTGATAAAAGTGATTTGATTTGAATAAGTTCAGTGGTGGCATTAAAATAAGAAAAGTTTCAAAGAACCATTTTCCGGTGCGGAGCGTCGCAACTCGATGACATCGTACAAAAGACGCCGCTGTGATTTTGTGTGGATTTTCTGGTGTATAAAAATGTGATCCTTCTTCCTCGTAGAATCAATCTAAAATAAAAATGTTGATCACGTCAAATTCTTCTCCGGTTTCGGGAGAAATGCTGGAGGAAGGCATTTTCATTTCAGACGAGGGTGACGTAAACATGAGCACTCACTTTGTTCCCGAATCTTCACATACCATAGAAATACAGTACATCTCGCACGTTCCAGAACTGGGAATGTACGATACAGACATTAACGTGGTGGACGAGGCAGTTATCGAAGAGATAAATGCTGAAGATGGGTCCTTCGATTGCACAGTCGGACAGTGTATCGAGTATCAAGAAGAAACGGTCACCACCAATGAATCTGACTCACCAAATCACGATTTCGATACAGATTCTCCTTGTTACTCAAACGACTGCAGCGTAGACTCTTGCAATGCAGACTCAGGGGAAACAGATCTTACAAATTTGAATTGGTTGCAAAATATCACCAACATAATGGCCGTCCCAACAATGCCTATAATTCACCCGAAGACAGCTCCGAAACCCGTTATAAAGAATGCCAAGTTGCACAAAATGAAACAGACAATTTTAAAATGTCAAGAAGATTTCGTAAAGAACGTGGACAAATATCAGACAGACGGCGAAAAGAAGCCTCCATTCTCGTACTGCTCATTAATCTGCTTGGCCATGAGGTACAATGGGGACATCATGACTCTTTCAGCGATATATTCTTGGATTAAAGACAATTTCAAATACTACAGACATGCAGACCAAACGTGGCAGGTAATATTGTATATTCTATTTTAGTTTTCCCTCTGCGCTCATGTTTGACTTCTATTCAAAAACCTTAAGTAGGTAGGTAATACCCATAAGATAATGGGTAAAAATAATATTGCTTGGAATGCATCTGATCAATCATAGGATATTGTACAATCTCATCAAGTTTTTATGATTTTTACTGCCAACATTACTAACGACTCCAGTCACCGCGTTAGTCGAGCTTTTTTATTCATACATCTTCATGAAAGTTCTTGGAATTTTTTCATTTATTAGTAGGTTCTAGAATTAATAGATAGGTCCATAATATGTCTGATTGTTGAATTCAGAAATTAGATGTTAAGAGAAAGGCCCCTTTAACAATTTGCTATTTGGATGCACGTATGGCTTATAATTGAAGGCTATCGTACTCCCAACGTAACATTACTTATTTACTACATTAACTAGTCCTCCTCACGCATGCTGTAAGAAAATCCATTCACAACTTTTATAAATCTTTTTTCACTCTGTGTACCATATACCATGTTCAAGGCTTATCAAAACATCTATAACCAGTTGCT
Source organism: Mystacides longicornis (assembly GCA_963576905.1). Lineage (NCBI taxonomy): Eukaryota > Metazoa > Arthropoda > Insecta > Trichoptera > Leptoceridae > Mystacides > Mystacides longicornis. The sequence goes on along the minus strand of OY756425.1, from coordinate 10,682,554 downwards.
GATTTCCAGTTTAAAATTAGCTTCTATATTTTGTGTTTCCACTTACTCGTCTCCATCACCTTTGAGATATTCTGACATTTTCTTTTATGTTTTCGGTCCTAGCTTGCTTCTTGAACAGCCCATTATCATTTAAGTTATAGCTACATTTCTTTCTGCATATTTTTTATAGCTTTTGACCTGTATTTCATTTCAAAATTCTTTTTAGATATTTTAGGATATGAACAATATTTTCGCTATCAGAACAGCGAGATTAAAGGACACGGTTTCAAAGCGAAATTATGTTGTTACCAGTAAAACAGAAAAATCTTTCACTTTGGATTTTTGATTATGCGGGATTCCCTGTTATCTACTGAATACGTGTCTTCAATTATCGCAATAGTTCATTCACATTGATAGTTGAGTTTTCATTTAATTCGCTCCTCTCAAAAACTCTCAATTGTTTCTTTGATAATGGGAAAACGGTTTCAAGAAGTTATAATATACCTACCTATCCTTTTCGGGTATCTTTCTTTACTTTTCAAGATTGTAAATATCATCATCATCACTGTGTCCACCATAATGTTAGGAAGCAAGACCAAGCTGAGTCAGAAGAACACTAATGTTCTTCCTTCGTCAAGTTCAAATAGTGGTTTCTGACCCTCCGATTTCCAACGAGTAGAACTGATGAAAAAGAACATGCTGTAGCAGGGTAGTAACACATTGTAGTGTTGCGGTTATTTATATGCTTCCAAGAGAACTTTAAAGAAACTATGTGCATAGTTGTCTATGTATAAATAGCAGCAGCTGCGTAATTTCTAAACCCTTAAGCAAACATTGTGATAAAAAAAATCAGCTTGATTAAAACCGCCAATATAGAGCGTGTAAATGATATCAGAACACAGGGTGTATTTATTGAAATAGATAAAGTTCCCTATATTACGCGGATCCGTCGCGCTCAAAAGAACAAGCATATGGCGTATTGACAGAACACAAGGTGTACAAAAGTGGATTTATAAACTTATACAATATGAAAGTGCATGGTACCTGCGTAATATCTATAATACATATGTACCTATTTCCAGCAAAACAGTTACATATTACAGTATTATCTCGTGCGCGGACCCTAAAATTTTTCCCTCATGTTGAAAAATAGAAACAATAAGTGATCGTGTTATGCTGTCCATAATTTTATATCATTTACTTTTTCTAACTTTTCGTTATCTATCACCAGAGCAAAATTCATGCCTGTAACAGTGATTTATTGGAAAACGTCAATTAGATTGGATTGTAGGTATAAGTTTGTCTTCTCTCAGCTGGTTGACTTGTTTTTTTTATAACTTTATTGAAATAAACACATATACGTATATAAGCAAACAAAAAAAACAATAAAGAGACTTAAGTACAGAATATACCTACCTATACACAAAAACAGCGCAACAAATGAGCGGATTCCGAATGACTTGTCAACTTTGCTAATGTCCATTCGAGCCCGATATACCCAATATACCTACTCGTACACTGTTTTGACCGTCTTTCGTCAATTTTCCTTTTTTTTTTTTTAAGATCCATTACAAACATGCTCGTACCACTTAGCCGTCACACCATCTTCAAGCGGTCACCGCGATAGGACGGAGGGTTCCCTCTGAATCATGAAATGTAGGAAACAGTCGTTCTGATTCTTGACCATTTCTTGAAACCAATCAAAATATGTAGGTATATCAGAAAGTTTCAATGTATCATGTTTAATATCCATTCCATAAATAACACATCGATATAATCATTCATCGCAAATAAATCTTCAAAAATATCACAAGGGGGTATAATTGTATAATAATATCACGTATATTTATTTTTTTTTCCTATATTTTCGCGATTTCTAAGCCTTTCTAACACATTTCACTCTTTTATAATTTTTCAGTTGTTTTTTTTTTTGTACCTAGCTACCAAAAATACATGTTCGATCGGGAGGGTCTAAAAAGTTGGCGAAAAACATCACGAGATAAATTATTATCAAGGGCACGTTTGTTCTCTTTTCTCAATGTCAGGTTATGCAAGATAGAGGGATGCTGAATCATGCTCAACGGATCATTTTGATTTCTTTGGTATACATTAGTACCTACCAAAGAAAATACTTATTCATTGTACCTAATAAGGAACGAGTCGAAAATTGTGAAAGAAATAAACTAAATGAATCTATTGACATTCATCTACCTTAATTTAGGTATTACAAACGGTTACAATACAATTACATTTTAATTACATACAAATTGGTTTAAAATATAATGAGTTTGCAACTCACTATAATTGTCATGTTGGTTTGGTAAAGAATTGCCTGGTATTAAGGGAAGGGTGAACAGAAATAATTATTGTATAAACGATTTACGCGGTTATTCGGATGGCCCAACAGCTGTTGAGCGGGTACTATGGGAAGTGAACTCGTTGAAGCGGAAATAACGCCACGCGCTACAAGTTCCCAAGGGTCTTAACTGTTCTTAACCACCAAGCATATACTTACTGAAATAATACTAAACTTGTCGTACATAAAAGATTAAATAATAAGTATTATTATTATTAACTACCGATATGTGATCCGTGCGTTTGAACTATTTTAAAGGTAGGTAGAATAGATACCTACAAGTAAACTTCGAGTTATTAACCTCCTTGATTTGTAAAAGAGTTATTCAATCAATCAATTCTCCCTTTTACACCCCACTCAGGGGCATAGGGAGGCAACAAGAGCTCTCCATTGCCCTCGATATTGCGCAATGTTTATGACCTCCTCCCACACCATGTCCATGTCCCTCAGCTCTGCTTTGAAAGAGCGGAACACAGTGTGAGAGGGTCTTCCTCGTCTTCGGGACCCTGATGGGAGTAAGAACAGCGCTCTCCTCGGCCAACTGTCATTCGGCATCCTTAACACATGTCCCAGCCAAGTCCATCTCCTCCCCACAATGGTGGAGGTGATGGGCTCACGCTGGGTGCGCCGGCGTATAGCGTAAAAGAGTTATTAACCTCCTTGAAAAGTTTGAGATTAAGAAAATAATACTGAATAAAAGCTATAAATCTAGAGAACGATGTAAGTTTATAAATATTGATATAGGTACCTACTTACAATTAATTAAAAATCTTACTGATAAAATAAATTCTTAAATCAGTATGTCATAACAATTTTTGTATAATGTTCATTTAAATGACGATTCACTTCACAGAAAATCCTTTTTTTCGAATTTGTGCTCAACTAAAATCTTGTATCGTGAAACAATATCGCACGCCACTGACATACATAATACGCTTTTCAATAAACATTAAACAATTAATTGTGCATGTTGGACAGTTGGGTTGGGCCTTAAGCCTATTTCGCGCAGTTGTGGTCCGCTTTCCGCGACGGAATTACAAGTAAGATTTTTATAAGCATCACAATTCGCCCTTGCTTGTACTCAAATTTTAATTCTACAATTATCTACATTCAGCGAGTGAGCGAGAAAGGGTAGTATTAGGTATAGCCACGCTTGTATGAAAAGAATGGATGGATGATAAATTTCACAAAAATGTGATAAGCATGATCGAGGCCTATGGGAGGAATTAGCCACCGAAAGAAGGCCTCCCATATCAAACGAACCTTCTTGCCAAAATTCAGGCAAAAATAAAACTCCGAAGGTCCGAGACTGGTCCAATTTCGATGCAACCTCACGCCTCGAGCAGGTACCAAAAAGAGGCCAAAATTCGACTATCAGATAATATAGTGTATATATACAACTGAAAAAGGTTCCTGATGGTGTACAGACTACAGGGGCTGAAAGCTTTCTTTTAACTATCTAACTCTTGACTCTAAATACCTAAACGTACTTCCAGCAGAGACTCGAAATAGGACAGGATTTTACTACGCGAAAATTATGCCACGGCCAGCAACAGTTGATCCTGCCAATTTACTATTTTACTGTCTACCTCACGTGTATTTAATGATTATCTATCTCAATATCAAAATAAACGTTCAATTACTTTACAGACGAACAAATCAACCTTCTGGTCAAATTACGTACGGGCTGTCATTAAACAGCAAGTTTTCCTCATTCGGTTTCCGAGTGGCTCACCATCTTGGGCTTGTGCACTGCTTTTTCGAAGGAAACTTCCTGAGCTGAGCTGAAGAGCGTCCAATTCAGTCAACCCATTCTCCCGGAGAGTCATGTGAGGTATATCTTCAGTCCACAGCCTTCCTGACATTTTTTTTTATAAATGAATCTGTGCTCACTCAAAGTGAACACAAATACACTCCTTGACTCTTTCACAGTAAGCTACTGAAAGCTTGTGTCGTGAAAGAGGAAGATGGTCGGCACCTGGGATCGAACCACGACGTCCGCACCAAACAGTACGAAATCCGGCGTTGTAACCGCTGGGTCACCAACCACATACTACATAATATTATTATACGGGCTTCGTAACTTTAACTTCAATAGATTTACACCGGCGCGGGCAATAACAAGCTCAGAATATCATAATATCGCGACCGGATATTCATAACAAAATAATTACTCTCTCGGGGAACACACCGATTTGCCTACTTTTACAAATGAAAATTCTACACTAAGCTTATACTAGAAGGTTCCAAATATGAAATTCCTAACCGGATTCAAAAATAAACATTAAAGATAGGTCACACCACTGGTATCGGAAAATGGGGTAACCCGCGAATGACAGATAACAATTCGCGACGTGTGTTTGACAGGTGACGTGTGAAAACAATACAGGTAGGTACAGGCTGCAATACTTGTACAATAAATCCATTGGTACGCAGAGATCACAAACATTCATAAATATGCCGTAGCGCGTCGGCCATACATCTCTCATCTAAAACCACTTCGAGCAACTTGCTTATATGCATGCTTGGCGGGGCAACCAAGCAACGTACAAAATACTACGTCGATACCTAATATCTCTGTGCCCGATAATCATCCTGGGTAGCTGACAGCGACGGAACAAAATACACTCAAATAAAAATATGTTAACTCACCCGAAATTCAGCATACCTTCAAATATTTAGCACAAAAAGAAAATAAACACGTCACATTCACACAAATGAGGTATGGTGTATCACTTGTTCCCTCTCCACCTTGAACCTCGCCACCCGCCGAATCGGGAAATCTTCAATACATAATAAACCATAATTAAACGGAAGGTTTAATTAAAAAAACGTGGGACTCTAAACAATAAAAACTCTAAATATGTGACTCAATCGTCAAACACTTCCAAATGACTACAGAAACTATAAAACGCGACGGAAATTATAAATTGATTAACAAGGAAACAAAATTGCGATAAAATATAGGTGGAGAGATGTTTTCTGAACGAGAACTGATATTGAACTGATGTCAAAAAAAAAATCAAAGCATTCATCTCAAAACAGGAGAATTTGCCTTCTATACTAATCCCTTTATAAACACCATTTTTTCCAATCTTTTCCCAGTACATCCATTGAACGCGTAAAAATAACCAACTTTCTAATATGCCACAAACAAACAACCACTGTTTTTCAAACTCTTTACCATCGCATTCGCAAACTTCAAATAATGACAACCATATTTTGAATAACAAGATATGAATAAATCCCTCACATCCAGGGTTGCCAGGTGTTCGGTATTTTACCGAACCGTTCGGTAATTTTGCCCCATGTTCGGTATGAAAAAAATACCGAACTATGGAGTGTTCGGTATTTTTACTTTCGGGAATAATATACATTTTTCCTAGTGAATTTGTAACTTCCCGGACAGCAAATTTCGAGAATGAGCTTTTTTTTTTTAGGGGAAATTACTACTTTCCGGATAGCAAATTTTGAAAATGACCTTTTTTTTTTTAAGGGGGAAAAATTCTACTTTCCGGATAGCAAATTTTGAAAATGACCTTTTTTTGTTTTGGTTCGGTATATTTTTGAAAAAAACCTGCTGGCAACCCTGCTCACATCAAATGCCCCTATTGTTTCAAACATGCAAGTTTACCTTTTCACGAAAAAGTTTCGAACAAATCCAATATAAGCACAAATCCAATAAGGCTTAAGGGGGCTTTGCACGAAAATACCCGTTTTTGCACTTTTCAGTAAATTAACTTTTGATTAACTTAAATTAGCATTTTATTTTAGAATAAACATTAATTAAATAGTTTACTGAGGCAGGCTGAAGGCAAGTTCTTTATATTCTAACTTTAAGATCCATTTAGTCCTTTGCAAATCCGAATATAATTTACGACTTCGGAGGTGTTACAAAATGAGGCGTAATTGGAATTTGTCTCATTTACCTACATTTGATTTCTTTTAAACGTTAAAATTACCCATTAAGAAAAGTTCGAACTAGACATGTATCTCATCTTCTTTGACCATGAATTCCTACACCACTGACAAAAATGTGCCTTGGAGAATATTTAATAATATCTCAAATTGAAATATTTGAAGTTCTTAGCTAAGTATGAACTGAAAACATTCCAATGATAACCATAATACATCATGCATACCTAAAGTATTCACATAAAATTATTTTTCTCATTCCAGAATTCCATTCGTCATAATTTATCCCTGAATAAGATGTTCGTAAAAGTCGCCAGATCTAAACAGGAACCTGGAAAAGGTGGATTCTGGAGATTGGATTTGGGCAGATTAGAGGATTCCAGAAAATTCAAAAGAACACTTACTACGTCCAAATCGAAGAAGAAGAAAGGAAAATCAGAGGAAAAAGATGATGAAACCAACAACACAAACATCGAACAGGACAAAAATTTTGAAACAAACAACAATAATAACAGCGATAATTTGTATCCTATTGAAAATAACAGCGACTCTATGAGTTATAATTTGCCAGATTTGAGTTTGGATGGGCTGGAGCCATGTCTGTCTAATTCCTTGCAAGGTGAAGTCGGTGCCAATGTCATTGTAGAACCTGTCCTCTCCGGGGAATTTGGTTCACTGCTCCTGCCAAATCCATGGGAAGATTTACAACCAGATATTTTGGATTCTCTTTTAGATTCTTACCTCAAATAGGATCCGGAAAAAAGCAAAAGTTTCTTAAAATAATAGACAAATGAAGAAGAAATAACATGGCAGTCGTGTTTAAAAATAAAATAACATTTATAATCAATATTGTAATAATTCATAATCATTAATATTAAAAATTAATATATTTTGATAATATATTGTAAAAATTTTGGCGTAATATATGAGTCCGTCCAATGAAACCAAAAAGTGCTCAACAAAAATTTATTTGGATCTATTGAATTCTTTAAAAAAAATATTTTATAGCTGTTTATTAAAAAAATATTTTACAAAATGCAATTGTATAAAATTATATTTACAATCATAACATCAAAAATGTTACGTAATAAGTGGAATCATTTTACACACTCTTAAGGTGGGATCCCACGGCCCGTGAAATGGCGGGCCGGACCACACCAGACCGGACCAACAGGCCGTGGGACCCCGTGCATCCGTCGAGGCCTGTGGAGATCCGTTGCCGCCCGTCCAATCCATCGGGAGTCGGTAAGATCAAAGGCGCGGCCTGTCGGCGCCCGTGCGGGCGCGTCTGTATCTGTTATTTTTAATTAATTTCACCTTTGGCGGGGAATGCGCATACACGTGATGGAGTGGACTAACGAAATAATATTCGAATTTTTAACTCTGTTGGAGAGTGAACCAGTGCTGTGGGATAGTTTGTCGCCACAGCATAAAAATAAAAACGATGTGCATGATGGATGGGTACGGATCAAAACAAATTTAAAAGGTGGGACAATCCTTATCGGAGAGTTGAAGAAGAAAAAGGATAATTTGATGTTCACCTACAGAAAAATAAAATAAAAAATTAAAGATTCCACAAAAATAGGAACTTAACATGTTGGACTGGTTGTTATGACGGGCCGCCACGGGCCGTGGGAACGGTTCTACGGGCATCCACGGGCGTAGCGTTGTCCGCCCTGGCCCGTGGTAACACGGGCCGTGGGACCCCACCATTAGCCTATAAAAGCCCTAAAAAAATCAGAATGTTAATCAATTTTTTTCCTGAATTTGGATTATAAACAAAGGCTTTTTATAAAATCAATAGTTAAAATTACTGCCCAGATACAAATAATGCTTGTAGATTTTCTCAAAAAAACAACAGATGTTGAAAATTGAAAATCATCTAATTCAAAGAACATTGCAATATTTGATAGCATAATCCCCTGTTCAAAGTACTTAAATGATTTGAAACTAGCTGATTCCCGTCTTGATTTGCATCCTCCCTTTTACTGAAATTTCGCTACAGGAGATCCATCATTTTTTAAATTTATTAAATACATTTGAAATAATGGAATACTAACTACAATTATAATTGCAAGGATCAGCAATGATTTAAATTATTATGTAGATTTAAACATCTGGAATGAAATGTGCTAACACTTAGGTTGTACAAATTATTATGAGCAATATTAAATTTGTATTTTTTACAAACTCAGATAACAAAATGGTTGTGTGCCTTTTTAGATGTTTGCGTGTCCATGAAAATAATAAGTGTGTGCCTATTCTTGTCTTAAAAACATTGTATTGTATTTCTAGATTAGTGCATTTAGGCTAAACATTTCTTAATGAAATACCTTCCGTCCATTTGTACATAATTTGTAGATTTAACTTATAAAATATAGATTCTAGTCAAAATGTAGGCATATTTGAATTTATCATTCTTTGGAATATACCTTTTTCCTTTTAATTATAAAATTATATACCTAATAAACAGTTAAAACTATCATCTATTACCCATAACACAGGTACGTACATATTAAATTCATCATTGTCCATAAAAAAAATTACAAAAATCTTTATCCAGAAATATATCTTCAAATATCAAATTTGTCTTAAAGAAGAATAAATGAATTGCTATATTGATCATTTTCATAAATAAATTATTTATTATAACTTTTATTAAAGAAAAAAATTAAATCCATACAATAAAATTAATGTACATTGAATGCACAAAGTATTAATGTTTGCTCACAAATTATTATTAAAATAATATTGTTTTCTTCTAGATCACTAAAAAACATAAAATTTAGCATAAACACAAAAGTGTATTGTTGATAATAATGTTTTTCATAGAAATATTTATATTATTATATTGAATCTAATGGATATTTTATATACTAATCCTAATGTTTTTGTTTACAACAGTGCTCAAAACTATTGCAATATTTAAAAAAATATTATGAACTAACAGTATGTATGTATATCAATCAGTATTTGAACTAGAAGTGATTTATTCATAATAAAAATATTTTGAAAAAAAAAAAACTTTTTTTCAATGTAAAAACAAAATAAGTAGCTACCTATTTGCGCTATTTTGAAAGCACAGATTTTGTCAACTAAGAAAATAACAACAAAAATAAAGGCTTGTATTAAGCATATTAATGTATAACAATATTTTGTACATTATCAATACAAGGGTGTAAAAACTTATGGTACAGGCTTATTTTTATTATTGACTAGCTGATATGACAAATTTGGCCATAGTCAGATAAACGGCTTGGCAATACATAAAATATTTACCAACCAAAATTGCTTTTTAAATATAACAATTATTTTTATGCATTGGTTGGAGTCAGGCAAGTTGAGGATATTATATTATTAATTAATAGTCACTCTCCTTGTCTTCCCTGCAAAAACATTTAAGGGAACTCAGTTAGTAGGATTGAAGATTCGATAAAAGCAGCGCTAGCTATGATTGTTAGTAAGCGACTTTGTAAATATTTTCGCAATTAAAGCTACTCCTGTATTGATATTCCCACTAAGCATTGTTGGAAAAATTGAAGCATCAACAACATATAAGTTTTCCAATCCTTTAACAGAAAAATCATAACCAACAACAGAAGATTTGTCCGTGCTTGCTCCCATCTTGCAAGTTCCGATGGGATGATAAGAAGTAAGACTAAAATGTTTAATGTAACATACCCAATAATCTTTACTATCAAATACATAATTTTCACAGCCAGGAAACGGAATTTCGTTAAGAATTGCTGTCATTTTTTTCATTGCCTGCGTGTTAATTAATCTTTTAATCAAATCGACGCCCTTTAATAAGACTTCAAGGTCTTCTGTATCACTAAAATAATTTGGATCAATAGCAGGTAGATCATAAGGATTATTACTAGATAGTAAAATCCTTCCTTTACTTTTGGGATGTAAGACAATCGGTAAAATACTAAATGCATTTTTATGAAAAAGTTTTGCAAAGTAATTTTCCCATACATGATCGGTTACACCAATAATATTTTTCAAATGAACTCCATAATCTGTGGATAAGCCGAGTGGAAGAAACATCAGTTGCAAATCTGGCTTAGAATCATTATCGATATCTATTAACGCGATACCTTCACAGCCTGAAGACGTCCAAGGACCCGAGCCATGGACGAAATAGTTCCAAGCACTCACAGGATTCAAAAATTTCTCAATGTTGAACGTTAGGGGTTTGTTGATAGTATTCAAGTCTAAGCCGGTTCCAATATGATCCTTCAAATTTTCACCAACTGGTAGATCTTTATATACGGGAATATTCATTTTAATCAAATGATCCTTTGGACCAACGCCAGACATTAGTAAAATTTTAGGCGAACCAATAGCTCCGGCAGATAAGATAATACCTTTCTTAGCATAAACTGTCATGGATTTGCCAAATTTTTCAAAAAGTACACCAACCGCTTTATTGTCTTTGATTATAATTTTATGAACAAATGAATTTGTAGAAATTAATCCATTCGCTCCGGAGAAATGATGAACAAGAGTATGAGAAGTTGACCAACGTCCTCCATTTATTTGATTGATGGCTGGTTCCATAAATCCAAGCTTCGAGTAGGAAGTAGGATCAATCACAGGATACCCCATTTCAATGCCAGCTCTTAAAAAACTGACAGATAAAGATGTTTTATATGAAATCTTACTATAAGGTAAATCTGTAGCTTCTAATTCCCTCAAAATTTGCTTTATCTCACTTCTTGAATGATTTGTTTCATTGAACCAGGGAACAATTTCGTCCACATAACCTCTAATATGAATCATATTGTTCATTTTAGCAGATCCTCCGAGTATCTTACCAGCAGGCCACGAGCAAACCTTTCAAAAAGAAAAGGTACTTATTTAAAACAAAAAATTATTATCCCTGGTTTCATAATTCTGTAATAAATGTTTCATTATATAGAACTGGTAAACATTCTTCGATTGAATACGACAGATTAACATGGAGAAATCTCCTCAAACTGTCCCATCCAATATGAAAGTTTATAAGTATTCAAAGATGAGTAATAAGTACTTAAAGACTGTACCCCATTTTTAAATCCCAAGCAGGCATTTTTTTGTTGAATAGTGGTGTATTTCCAATCGTATAATGTATGCTGTAACAAAGGACCAAGTGCTGGAGGATTTAAAAGGGGTCCTCCATGACCGCCAGCTTCCAAAACAATATATGACACATTTTCTAAGAGGGATAAATGATGGGCTATAAGTGAACCGGCAGTACCGCAACCGACTAAAAAGAAAACAAAAATAAGGGTTTTTAAAGTTTTTTGAGGTTAAGAAATTGAGTATTTCTGAAATAAAATAGATCCTTCAATACATTACCAATTATATAATCAACACTTCTTCCATCCACTTCTTCAAAAAAGTGAAATAAATATTCAAAAACATATACGAGGTTAATATAAATTGATAGTGCGTACAACGCTAGGACATAACACGAAGAAATGAAAAACCTTTTGTAATGCATTATTGCATTATAATAGAATACTAAATAGAAAATACATTTCTAACAATCTAATCGCTGAACTTTTACAATAAAATTGAATTGCACTCAATTCAAACAATGATAAGTTTTGAAATTCTATCATTTTATCTGACAGCTGTCATCCGTTTATTCATTGGCAGTATTTTTTTTTTTTTTTTTACTTTTTTTTCATCAGGCAACATAAAATATTTGGAAGGAATTCCCATTTAAGTTTTAAAATGCGAAACAATTATGAACTTTTTCAGTATTAACTAAAAGTCCTTTCATTTTTGTCACGTACAGGAGACATCAATATAAGTATTTAATTGAATTAGTTTATTTTTTCAATTCCCGAAGATAAATACTCTTTTGGTTAATGAACTTTTGATTGTAGAATAATATGCAAGTTGCTGCATCACTCGATTTCGGGTGCCAGTCAGTGGAAAAAAAATATGCAAGTTCTTCATAATATACCACAATCAACAATTAAAACCTGCCAGATAATAATTATTATTACTTAGGAATTAGCAACATAATTCATGACACTCTTTCCCAATAATTTTCATGTTTTTCTCAACATAATCAACAGTCTCATTCCTCAATGCATAAATTATTTGTGGTAAAATTTTCTTTCTCAGGTTAATCACCCATAAAAGTAACTTCTCTCTATGATTAGATTAATGTTATAGGTCAAGTCAGTTTATAATGCAAAACTCTCACACTACCGAGGCCTGTGTGATTTGCCATCTCTTTCGCTAGAAAAAGAGAGAACAATACTTGAGATAGATAGTACTTTTGTTAACAAAAAGTGAACCGGAGCTAACCCATTTATAAGAAGTTTTTCTTTACTACTGACATTTTTATTAGCATTCAATGAGGTCCAGAAATTAAAAATGCCAGAGGCAGCTGAGTGACAACAGTCACACTGTTTTGATTTGCTTTGCAATTTTTTATTTAAATTCAATGAGATATTATACTGGAGATGCAATTCCATACAATTTTTAGTTTGAAAGTAGCATTATGAGTAAATTTGAAGTTGAACTTAACTAAAAATATGCAATCAAGCATTACTGACGAATATGTTTGTCTTTGTCACACATAATACGCCGAACGGCTAAGTGCTGTCACCTTCTACCGGTACACATTAATAGAAATTTCTTTTTGTGCGCGAGATTTGAATGCATTTGTCAGAATTGTCTAAGAACCTTTTGAAAAAGATCTCTCGTCTTTATTAATGCGAGGCAGACAACGAACAGTTTAAAAGCACATTTATAAAAATATTTTTCGACAATGGAAAAAATGATTTATTTATTCGAATCAAAATGACCCTTTTTATAAAAACACTAGTTATAGTGTACTTCCTTCTAAATTTCGTCCGGCTAGGTAAGGGCTCATACACACAGCTTAAACGAGAACCGTTAGAAATCCGGCACTGTGGGAAAAACCGCTGGCGATTTCTCAGTTGTATGATGGATTTCGTAAAAAAATTCATTGAAAGTGGAAAACCTCTGTTTGCAGAACATCCTTAAATTCCATATATAATTTTAATTAAGGAGCACTCTGTTTAAATATAAGTTGTATTCTTTTTTCTAAATAAATTGATAAAAAAAACCTTGATAAATAAAAAAAAAAATTCTAGAAATATATACCTATTCACTGTTGCATACGCCGCGTACGGGTGTATCTTTTTAAATGAATTTGGGTAAATTAAAAGTGAACACAAATACATTTGGAAACTTGCACACACTATGGAAGAGTTGTGTTGTGGAAATAGTCGGCACAGGGATTCGAGCCCAAGACGTATGCTGTAGTAAGAAAGCCGTCGACTGAACAGCTGGGTTACAAATTCAAATAAAAATGTATCTACGCGTTTCATACAGACTCGTTTTTTTTTACCCCGCTCGGTATGCACCCGTAGTGTGATGTGGGCCTAACTAATAAAACAAAAATAATTGTCAAATATATTTTTATATTTTAAACATTTTATCACAATAATATGCACTTAAAATATATAAAATACGTCCTTTTTTTATAAAAGGATTTTCCTATATTGATTTCTGTTGAGGAACGACTTTTATTCACCACAAAATCCACCATTTCAAGAACGCCGTATTACCGCAGACACAACTGTCAAGCTCGAGCTGTTGTCAACGACTAAAACACGAGCGTGGCACATTTTCGGTGGTGGCACACTTTTTTACATGCCATTTTTTAGACTCGATTGCATCTCTAGTATAATATCTCATTGTTTAAATTTCACATTTTATTCAGGTTTTCTGGTATGGAATAAGATTTTTGAAATGAAAAACACCATGTCTTAATATATTGTTTAATTTAAGAGTAAAATTAATGAATAGATACACTGTGGTTTGGTGAAAAAGCTTACAGCTTCCCTTATAAAGCTAATATTTGAGGTACAATTTTCAGCCTATCAAGTGTTTCTTGAGGCATGCAGTATGTTGGGTTGACTACTTTAATATCCTTATTTCCCAACAATGACAGCCCAGCTAGACCAAATAATGTATGGAAAGGATCAGCCACATCCCCTGGCCTGTCACTGAAGCCACCACTTTCAGAATCTTGACAGGCTAAAATGAAACTCTCCAGAGCTTTCTTATCCACCCAATGGATACGATTCAGCATAGACAATGAAGCTAAAACCCACCTGGAACAATCATATAATACCTGTGTGTGTATGTATAACATATTGCCTAATTTGAATTCAAATGTTCATTCCTTTTAAGGAATCAATAAACATAGTAATAAGAGTAAAAAATTTCGAATGCAGACATAATCTGTAACGCTGCGGCCACAAGAACATTATGTCTACAGCCAATAAGCCCTAAAATTTTATAACACACAACATCAAACCTCAAATCTAGATGAGTTTAGGTTCACAGAGTTCTCAAAATTCCATGCTTGTCTCGTTATAAAACCCCATTCTTTGAAAAATATAAGCACAATTTGTAAAGAAAACAAATGCAATGTTGCCAAAAAAGCACAGGCCAAGACCGCTAAAAACAGTCTTATCTATGGGTTATCGGTGTAACACCACAAGAGTTATGCCTAAAATTAAGTTCTTTTAACTATAATATCATGAAAAGTTGTTTTGATAAATACTCATGCCAGTTTTATAATAAAATATACCTAGCATAATATTTTGCTTTGATTATAAGCTGCGATATAAAATCCACAATTATAAAAAAACTGTTTAATATTAAATTTTTAAATGTCAAAATGAAAAATTAAATGTCACACTTACCATGAATAACATAAATCGGGTAATTTTTCTGGTCTTCCGTTTAATCCTCCACTTGGCAATTGTCTTTCACACAGCCACCAGGCTAATTCATCACACCTCAAGGCATCCAGTCTTCCACAGATAGACAACAGACCAACGCAACAGTATATGAGACCTAGAGAATAGTAAACATAACGTAAGAGTCAATAAAAGTTGTTTTGTTACATAGATTACTTTATTCTATGATTAAAAACAATACCAGCATGACTCTCGGATCCAGGCCGTGAACCAAATCCACCATCGAAGTTCATACAGCTGAGAACAAACTCCACAGCCTTATTCACATCAATGGCATCTAACTTATGTAACAAGGACAGACTTAGAACAGCGCAAAATGAGAATCTCGTATCTACTTCCCCCCATTTGTCTCCTGCGTAAAACAATGCAATTATACCTTTAGTAGAACTGTACTGGATGGACAAAGATAAATGATTTCTTAAGGTACGTTTTCACCAGTGTTTCATAATCTTCAGGTTCAGGAATTTTAGATGTATAAACTAAAATGCCTTATTTCTATAGTTGGTTAAAATCTCAGAAAAAAAACTAAATTTAGAGACATTGATAACTTACCGAGATTTCACATTAATAATATTATAAATAAATAAACACATTAACAAATTTGTACCCGCACTACTGGAGTGCATCAGCAAATGTGCCAGAGACCATTTTGTTGGTATCGTTTCATGTCTTGAGTAAATTTATTAATTATTGTAAGGTTAATAATTATTAAACAATTGTTATCTACCCATAAAACTTCCGTCTTCCAGCTGTAATGATTTTATGTACCTCACAACACTGTCAACATCAATATTATCTACTTCGTTGTACATACTAAGAATCTGTATGGCACTACATGTATATAGAATGTGAGAATCATGTCCAACGCTAGCCGATATGCCGCCACTTTCTTTATCCTGACACGATTTAATGTATTCAATTATCTCTGATCTTGGTATTCTGAAAGAAGCCATTGAAAGAAAAAGATTCATTAGTTGGTTAAAAGCTCAGAAAAAAACTAAAATTAGAGACATTGAAAACTTACCGAGATGATTTGCCCATTAATTCTAACGCGGTTAAGCCCCAATACATTCCAGACATTCTCAAAAACTCCGTCATACAATACTCATAATCATCTTTGTTAACACCATAAGATGCTAGGAATTGAGAATGTTTGTCGACTAACAATGATTTTGGGCAGTCATCACTCAATGTAACATCTTTGATGAGAGACATTTTTTTAAGATATATGTAGGTTCTACGATCACTAGTAAATGTAGGTGTATTTCAAAGTGAAAATTCTTAAAGTGATTTGTAATGATCGATATGAAATTAGTTTTTATAATATTTAAGTTAAATACACCATACAACTTTTTAAAGAATCAACTGAACACTTGATTTACACTATTACTTAATCACACGATTCTGTTTTGTACAATTATAATATTATGTTTTGATAAAAATCAAATTATTATTGTGACGTTTATTCTACCTGTTATTTTGACACAATATCAAAAATACCATAATCAAAACCATAGAAGAATCAGCATTGAATATTTTTATATGGCTAATATTTAAATGGAACAAACCACTACGGGCTTACGACCGTCTTCTAGTGTTATTTCGAAGGCTGGCTTAGTGTGATCACTTTACGTTAACAAAGTTCGCATTAGGTGGTAATGTTTGAGTCTCCGAAACTCCTAATCATGAGAATTCTCAACATGTTCAACATGTCGAAAAATCTCATGTGTTCAACAAGTAGGTAGATAATATTTAATAATCAATGAAATATAGATATAAAAGTTGGAAATTTTTGAGAACAAGAGAGCAACCAAAGACTGCGACTGCTGTCATGTATTTGGCGCCAAGATATGACTACATCCATTTTTATTAGGAAGTGCCTCTAGAGCCGTAGCCGGATCCCGTACCCGCGTCCGTAGATTTGTGTGTTGCCATATTATTACAGTTCATACTATGGTAACACTCAAATGACAGTTAATGTCAAAGCGTGAATTGGCGCGAATTTCGTATTAGTACCAAAGGACAGTTTGAATTTTCGTACGAATCTCATTGAGGATACATGGGATACTATCCTGTTAACCGGGCAGAACGTATAAATATGTCATACGTAAAAATTATCGGGTACGGGTATGCCATATGAATACGTCCTTGAAAATAATGTTGCGCCCTGGAACGTGCGGGACTTATATTTTCTAACAACGATAGTAATACGTCATTCATACGGGTCTCGACATGAATTTAATACGTGGAGGGAGTCAGTTTCATTTCGCTGTTGCGAGCGGTGGGTTGTGTTGTGTGACCAGTGACGGGTACGTACTTATACTTATTTACGTATTTTTTTATTTGTTTATTTAAATAAATACATTCAATGGCTATAAAAATATTTCCTATTATATATTATTTGTATGTCCAACCTTTTATTTAAAAAATATCTTTATTTCAGTGTCCATCAAAATGAATGAGAGCGATATCAGCGATGATGAATTATAGTTGGTATCTTTTTGTATTCGTAGAAATTTTGTTTTTTCCATTGTATTTTATACATATCAATTACGATAAAATATATATTTCATAGTTTTTTATTTATTTTAAGTATAAATAAAAAAAACAGTACTATGAAATGACGTTCTCCGAGCGTAGCGTGTTGACACGTCCTAGTGAAAGAATACGCGCCCGTTACATGTTGCGTAATTAGAATGGGAACTCCCCGGTTAACAGGCTATTAGTATCCGGAAATAATAATTAAACATCTATATTATCTATTCAAAATTTGAATTTTTATTTGCATGTCTTTACATAAAGCTTAGTCTTTTTTTACTAATTTTTAATTTTATTTCTTTGTGACTTTTTTTAATAATTTTTTTGAATACGTGAAATGAATTTGTGTTTAAAGCCGAAAGCCGTTTATATTATGTAAAATAAAAAAAATATGGCGGATTACCTAATTCTAGGAATCCCAAATTTATGTCTCAATACTTGGCAATTTTGCATGGTTGATAGTGAAGTGTTAATATTAATCAATTATTCAAAAATGAAAGTTGGTGATACAAAGATTTCCCAAATGTTTTGGCTGATAAATATAATAGACGCAAGGAGTATTGAAAATCAAATAAAGTGGCATCATACAGAAAAAGATGCTATGGAGTCTTTAAAATACTATTATGCAACATTAAGTTGTATAAGAGGTGGCAAGAAATACCACTCAAAAAGTGAAAACTCCACAAGAAATATTTTGTCACAGATTGTCCCGCTTCCATCCACCTTCATAGTAAAAATGTGGACAATTCTTTACCGTGACAACTGTAATAACCATGCATCCTTGCAAGCTTATTTTAATGCATTGTGGCAGCAGCTACTTAAATTGCCTCCACGTATTGAATAAGAAGCTCAAGAGCAATTGAGATTCATCCTCATCTTCATCGGTCCCTCAATTCTGAGGATCATGACCATCATCATCGTATCAGCCCGCGAACTCAATAATTACCAAATATTTTTTTACGTTTTAACTTCTAAAATGTTATATTGTGGCAACCATACTTCTAAAAAATAAAAACATCTACATTAATACGTATTCTATTGTTACTATTGCTGATAGTTGTAATTTTGTTATACAATTACATTATTGTTCAACAATATTAATAATGAAATCCGTGCTCAGCGACAATTTAATATCATCTGTCAATGTCAATCGTCGGCTAAACAAAGTGTCAATTTTTAGTTGTCTATGATAAAATATTGTCTATGGAGATCTACGGACGCCGTACCAAATTTTTGATGTTTCCGTCTACGGCTCTAGAGGCACTTCCTTTTTATTAATGTCTCATCTTTATTGCCTATTGGCTTTGTTGGAGCACAACGTTCTAATTACATATGTCTAGATTCTTGTGACCATTTTTCAGGACTAGATCTTAACTAATATTTGACAACTAATGACTCTAACAATAATAATTCATAACTGATGTTCGATTTTCAAATGGAAATGTTCGATTTTTATATGGAACAATGAATACATCCTTAGAATCCATCCAGTGGCGTACCGTGGGTTTTCGCCGCCCGGGGCGGGATTAAAATTTGGCGCCCCCCTCTATAAAATTTGGCGCCCTCCCCCCCCTTATATAAGCTGTAACCAGCCTCCCCCCCCCCTATATAAATTGAAAAAAAAATATTTCAAAATAAAAAAGTAAGCATATGTATTTATTTTAATTTACATACTTACAGCACAACAATAGTACAAAAATTCAATTTTAGGATAAAGTGGGACAGAGAGCTAACTTCTGACAGATTTTTCTACCTGCGGATCACCGCAAATGTTTTTTTAAGAAATTAAATGTTATTTTTGGTAAAAATAAAAATTTTGATTTTATCAATCTGGTCGTGTATAATGTACCACAAGCAGATTTTGCCGCCCTCCCAATAGAGGCGCCCGGGGCGGTCCGCCCCTCCGCCCCCCCCCCCCCCCCTCGGTACGCCACTGAATCCATCCATCTCCTAGAATAGTATTCTATTGCTCAAAAATACATCACTCCTTCAGTCCCCACCGATCCCACAAACTGAGAAACTTTTTCAACCCAGGAGATAACTTAGAAAATAACGCGAGTGATTTATTAAAAATCTTGGTTTTCTTATATTAGGTACTGTTCATCTGTTCATTAGCAACACCTATCTACATAATACCCTGTACCGGTTTGTAGATCTAAATAAAAACAAAAGTTATTTTTTTTTTTTATTAAAAATGAATCTGTGCTCACTCGAAGTGAACACAAATACACTTTTGACATCTTTCACAGTAAGCAAATGCTTGTGTCGTGAAAGCGGAAAATGGTCGACACGGCCGGGATTCGAACCCACGACCTCCGCACGAAACAGTGCGAAAGCCGGCGTCGTAACCGCTGGTCTATCAACCACCTCTGAAAAGTTATCTATTGCTATTATCAAATTACTAGCTTATACCCGTCTTGCTTTACGTTTTTGATTCCGAATGTCAGGCTTGATTAATTAAACAGGTTCTAGTCTAGCTTCCCATTGCTTTGCAGACCTCTATAACTGACATAAGCACAGAAAAAGAAGAATGAAACTTTCACAATTCATAAAAAGAGCGAAGAATGACACTTTTAATGTTTATTAAAATTTTGTATGAAGATCTTAAAAAATAGAGTTTTTTTAAATAGCTCTAAATATAGTAGATAAAGTTAATGCAGCAAATTGTATTAAAGAAACTTCTCCGGCATTTTGCACGGCTCTGTGCAGATTCATATCTGACGTAGCATTTGTATTTTGAGCGTGATGCTTATGACATACGGTAAAAAGCAAATAAAAATACATTTCTGAATTATTATGTAGATAGAGAAGGAGGGGCTAATGCGAGTTTTATTTAATTTCCCAATTTACCACGCAACTTTCTTAATTTTTTCTTTCATAAGAACCTTCTACTGATAAAAGCCAACACGACAAAAAAAGAATTAGTGAAATCGGTTCAGCCGTTTAGGCGTGATGCGACGACATACGGTAAAAAGCAAATAAAAAACATTTCTGAATTATTATGTAGATTTACCACGCAACTTTCTTAATTTTTTCTTTCATAAGAACCTTCTACTGATAAAAGCCAACACGACAAAAAAAGAATTAGTGAAATCGGTTCAGCCGTTTAGGCGTGATGCTCGGACATACCGTAAAGTAACGACAAAAGGCAAATAAAAAAACATTTCTAAATTATTATAATAGATAGATAAGGTCGTTTTGCATAAAAATTGGTTATTTTTTTGTTAATCTACTATGTACATCGTTTGGTTACGGCAGGTCGCGGCCGCATAGAATCAAATTTGTCTTCTATTGGATATTGGATCGATCTTATCGGTAATCTATGTAGCTGTCAAGAGTGTCAACAGAACTGTCGTAATAAAAACATCAAATGTCAAATTTTGGGAAACTGCAACAAAATGACCAAAAATACAAATTTTGTATGGGAGCTATATAAGCCGTTATTGTTATCAGATTGTTTTGGGTAAACTGCTGTTATTGGAACACTGGAGATTCTATATATTTGTTTTGTTGGTGTCTCAATAAATAAACTGAACATGGTTAAATCGTGTAGTGCGTACAATTGTACTCAGCGGGCTTCTAAAGGCTCTGGAATTTCTTTTCATGGGTGAGTGTTTGGCACATTGTTGAGAATTACATGAGTTTGAATATTGCATCTGGCTAAATGTTTTGATTTATGTTTATTTTTTTATCTTACTTATTGTATTTTTAGATTTCCTAAAGACGATAAGCGTAGATCTGAGTGGCTTGCTGCGTTGAGAAGAAAGAATTTCACGCCATCACCTCATAGTAGGATTTGTAGTAAACACTTTGAAAAAAGCTGTTACCAAAATAGGTTTGGAAAAATTCAACTCTCAGATACAGCTTGTCCAACTATATTTGATTTTCCTGCTCACCTTAAAAAACCGAAAAGTAAAAGAAGAGTTTTAAAAAGGAGTAACAGTGAAAGAATTTCTGAAAATAATAATCAGTCACAAGATGCCCAAAATGGAAAAATGAAACTCTCAGATACAGCTTCTCCAACTAAATTATATTATATCCCTGTTCACCTTATAAAGCCGAAAAGTACCACAAGAATTTTAAAAATGTGTAACAGTGAAAGTATTTCCGAAAAGTATAATCAATCACAAGATGTCCAAAACGGAAAAATGAAACTCTCAGATACAGCTTCTCCAACTAAATTATATTATATCCCTGTTCACCTTATAAAGCCGAAAAGTACCACAAGAATTTTAAAAATGTGTAACAGTGAAAGTATTTCCGAAAAGTATAATCAATCACAAGATGCCCCACCTAAAAGGTAAAGAATTTTTAGATGATTATTCTGAGATATTGAGATAGACTTTATGATTTAACAGTTTCTTTTTTTATTTATTTTAATTTAGTTTAGTTTTATGTCTGTTTACAAATATTTAATATTGTTTTATGTTCACTAAAACTTTTTATTGCGAAATTAGAATGAAATCTTTCAATATTACTTTTGTTATTTTTAGAGTCTGCAGAAAGCGGCAATATATAGGTGATTACAGTGTGGAACATCTAATGAAATCTCCAGAAACAGCGATAAAAGCTTGGGGGATAGCATTGAAAATGATATCCCGGAAAAATACATTAATGAAGGTCATTCGAATGAGAAACGAAAGGATGAAAATGAGAATCAAAACTTTGGAAAATTTAATTTCTCATTTAAAATAGAAATGTGTGATGTCTAAAAACTCTTGTAAATTTTAACAGTGAGGTTTTACACTAAGCAAGCCCCCCATCAGTCATAAAATTTCCCGATATCAGATTATATTGGTCATCAAATCCAGCTTTGAGGCTAAATATTATGGCAGACTCTATACCAGTCAATAGGGCTAAGATGAAATCAAACTCTTAATACATTTTGTAAACAATAGAGCACTCTTCAGAGGATAAGTTTTGGAAGCTTAGACTTATCCTAAATAAGTTACGTGACTCATTCCACTGCCCCGAAAGAGAATCAATCAGTCGATGAGGCGGTGGATTTTATGTGGAAACATTGTTCAAAACAATAAGTCAGAAAATGGGGCTTCAAAATATGGGTATGAGCCAGTACATCTGGCTACGTTCGTTGTTTCCAAATGTACCAAGGAGTGAACACCAGTGTCAAACAATCAGTTTGGTCCAGTAGGTGAGTCTGTTCTGAAAGGACAGAATCATAAACTGTTTATAGACTGTTAGGTTGAATAGAGTTCCAAATATAAAAGACAAGCTGGTTTCGGGGAAATCATACATGGGACATAGGTAGATGTTATCTCTACCTATGCTAGTATAGAACCTCAAGACACATTAAAATGTTGGGATACAATTACCATTTCTCATTTGTTTTGTATTCAACAATATAATCTGAATCGCGTACAGATGGCTTTTAACTGCGCTGCAAGGCTTATTTTCCGCGAGGATAAGGGCTGTCACATCACACCTCTGCTGGAGAAACTACACTGGCTAAAAGTACGCGAGAGAATCCAATATAAATTGTGCCTCACGGTATACAAGGCCATAAATGACATGGCACCCCGTACACTCTCTGAACTCTGCATCACCAAGGAGCCAGCAACAAGACCCTTACGTTCAGCCATGACATCTACAAACATACTAAAGGAGATCAACAGGAGCAACAAGTCGAACTTCCACGACAGGGCTTTCAGCGTAGCAGGACCTGTCACCTGGAACCGACTTCCTGAAGAACTTAGAAAGGACCAGCCCATCAGCACATTCAGGAACAAACTGAAGACACTGCTCTTCCCACAGAGCTTCCCGTGCGCCCTTGAGATGGAAATCCATTAAACGGCGCCAAACAAATTATCCAGCATCATCATCATCATCATAATATGTACATTGGAAGGGTAACAACACTTAGAAAGCGGATTCCGACCCGCGCCAATTATATTGTTTGCATATAAAATTTGTATAAATATTTTTAATTTTTAATACAAAATATGAATGATCAAATAATGTAGGTACATTTATTTCCACTTAACCCATTTCATATAACCCTATTAAAGAGTATAATTAATGTAAGAAAAATAAACAACGAGAAATTATTATGTAATAAGCCTCAAGTTACGCCTTCACCACGCCCTTTTGAAAAAAAAGATTTTTTTTTTCTAAAGAAAGCTTGGGTTAGTGGAACACTTGTAACTCGAGATCGGCTCAATTGGATTCTTCTCCGGAAAACAGAATAACTAATAAAAAGTTCGAAAATGGATAAGAAATAATATAAAACATAAGTAACGGATTTCTTGCGATGCCATTGCCATCTATGAAAATTCCATAACATCACAATTTTTAACATAGGGTTCCTGGCACGCAGATTATTATTAGAATGGGATGTTTTTTTTCCTTTTTGTGCCGCTAGAGGCGCCCTTGCTAATCCGGTCTATTGTCAAATTCAGTGTTGCCAACGGGGGCGATTTACTTCTTCTTCTTCTTATGGTCGCTCACAATCTAACCTCCAAAATATCATTCTAGTTTATTTCAAATTAAACAACTTATATATTATTATACACGATAACTTACAATAGGTTTAGAGTAATCATTGTACATTTTTTACATACTATTACAAATAAAATTGTTCATCTTTTTTTATATACCTACCTAAATACAAATTAAAAAATACAGAACAGCAACCCTGAGATTTATTCTCAAATTTATGCGCAACAAAATCAACAACTTCTTAGCAACTCAATCAACAACTTCTTAGCAACGCAATGGAAAACAAACTTCCCAACATTGGCATCACTGAAAAAATCATCTCTACGTTGGCAGCACTGAATTTGACAATAGACCTGATTAGAAGTTCTGCCACCTAGTGTGTATTGTCGGAAGCTCCCCAGAAAACTTCCCATTATTTCTATCAAGCTTTCAGAAATAATTTTTTAACTTTCAAACATACTGGTACCTATTTAAAACGATGTTTTTATAAATTACAAATTTGAAATCAACGTCTGTCAGGAAAGCTAGTGTTAGTATAAAAAACACGATATTATGTGTATTCTACAAAACTGAATGTTTGTGCTCGATAAATTCAAAGACCAGTGAATGTATTTCAATGAAACTTTGGTGATCGTTTCTACTAAAGTATGGGAAGGTTTAAGCGGATTGTGAGTTCAATACTACTCCTTGGAGGGTACTTACAAGTAAAAAAGGTTAAAATGTAACAAACATTGTATAAACCAGGAGTAATTTTTTTTCCATTATGGGTAAGGTCAGGTAAGAACACGTAGAAAGCGGATTCCGACCCGCGCCGATCGGCTCATAGATTCTTGTCTATGGTTACAATGCATAGATATAGTAGGTCTATGATGCATTTAAATGGGCATGCAGAAAAGCGGGTTCCTGCTTTCCCTGTGAGTATCCCCATTTTAAATGCATAAGGAGAGAACACGTAGAAAGCCGATTCCGACCCGCGCCGACCGGCTCATAAATTGTTGTCTATGGTTTCAATGCATTTAAATGGGCATGCCGGAAAGCGGGTTCCTGCTTTCTCTGTGGGTACCCCCATTAAAATGCATAGTAATATTCTTTGTGCCGGCTGGCGCGGATCGGAATCGGCTTTCTACGTGTTCTTACCCATAGAAAGCGGATTTCGACCCACGCCGACCAGCTCATAGACTGTTGTCTATGGTTTCAATGCATTTAAATGGGCATGCCGGAAAGCGGGTTCCTGCTCCTTCTGTGGGCATCCCCATTCAAATGCATGATAATATTCTTTGCGCCGGTCGGCGCGGTTCGGAATCGGCTATCTACGTATTCTTACCCATAGTAACATTCTTTGCGCGGGTCGGAATCGGCTTTCTACGTGTTCTTACCATAGATAATATACTAATACTGCTTAGACCAAATAATATTTTTTATGTTTCGATTTCGTTGTTCTTGGGTGTTTGGTATTTTTGACAGATGTCAAATGTTAATGTCGAACGGCGATCTGTGATACAAATTACTGACGTGTCTGTAGCGGTGTTTTATTGGAAGTTCAAATTGTTTCTGAGTGCAATGGATTACATAAAATCAATTCCTACACACATTGATTATGCCGGTCAAGCCCGAGCAGAGCAAATTTACAGATTTATCATCACATTGTTCAGCATAGTTGGCTTGGTTTGGGGTTACATCGTGCAACAATTCTCTCAATCTGTGTACATATTGGGAGCCGGATTTATTTTAGCGACAATTCTCACCGTACCTCCATGGCCCATGTATAGAAGGAAACCTCTTCAGTGGCAACTTCCAGAGGGACAGATGACCAAGCGGTCTACAGGAAAGAAGACCAGGAAGGACGCTCATTTATAAGTCTATTTATGTATATATGTCTATTTTTTGTCTGAAAGTCTAATAAATTTGGTTTTTTATTAATACAGATATTATTAGTTATCCTCAGTAATAAATGTGATAATTATTAAGTTCGCAAGTTGATTCGATTTTTGACAAATCCCCTTCTACATGAACACGTTTTCCTAACAAAGTGTAGTGCTATCGCTCGGAGAGGTGTCCAAAAAAAAGGGGGTTCTTCCCTTCTATAATTATTGCCTTCCAGATTTAACCTATTAATGAAGGCGGAAGATGGCGAATCCGGTACAATGATGAACTATACGGATTGTATGATGACATTAATATCAGCAAGTTCATCAAAATATGCCGTCTCCGCTGGCTGGGACACATAGAGAGAATGGACGAACACACTACCCTCAAGAAACTCTGGAGTGAAAGCCCGACTGGCAGACCAAGGCTGAGATGGCTCGACTGCGTGACTGGAGACCTGCAGTCCCTGGGAGTGAGGAACTGGCGTCGCAGGACGGCTGACAGGGCGGAGTGGCGACGACTACTTGAGGAGGCCAAGACCCACAATGGGTTGTAGCGCCGTGGATGATGATGAGATTTAACCTATAGGTACTATTCGAATCATAGTATTATCATTCGGGGATGATATGATATCAAATCCACTAACATAACCAAATTGACTAAACTCAACATCTTAATTTTCCAAACAAACAACTTAACTTGAGAATGGAAAAATAAAATGTCACTTCATGCAAGGAAAAGTTTATATGCAGTTGACAATGCTGAATGAGGTTATAACGAACCCTGTTACATTCCTGTGAATCAGAGCTGAGATTAATGATATTTATGACTTAAGGACCTTTTTCTTTAAAGCTGGGGAACAGGTTAATTTTTTCTTGCATTTTTCCTTAATCTATGAGTAATACCTAAGATATTTATTCCTTAAGTAAATCTACCTCTTTTGTAGCTTTCTAGAACCTACAAAATTAGTCGAAAATAACCAATCTCTACATTTAATATTAACAATGTGAGTCAAAAATTTTCTTAAAAAATCTGGAACATAAGATTTTTTTGATTAGGAAAACCTAGTTCTGGTTCTGAGTAAACTTTATAAAAATAAAAAATAGTTAATAAAACTTTAAAAAATTTGGGCCATACGAAAATTTTATCTGTTATAGCCCATGACCTTTATTGGAAAGGCAATTTGAATAGTTTGAAGATGAGCATGGCTTTGATGTCTTTTAGCCTGACCACAATAATTAATGAAATTTCAAGCAATACGGCAAGTTAGATTTAGTCATTTTGTTCCGTGTCCAATTTGCCTCCAAAGAGACAATATGAAAAAGAAAACTAATTTTAGGCTATTTGGCAAACAGGAGAGGGTAACAATTAACACAGGTTAAATAATTAATAATAATAAATTTATTCACTAATGAATCATATGAAAATGTCATCTTTGTATTTCTTTAACATACTAAATTTATATCTTATATTCACTTGGTGATGATACAAGTTTTTTTACTACAAATTGAGCTTTACAAAATAAATTGACATTTTATAGTATTTTAATAAAAAAAAAAATAAAGCATCCAATTTATTTTGTAAAATGTCCAAACCAACTGAAAAACTTGTATGGTGCTAATTATTGAATGAGTTCTCTTACAAAAATATAACAAAGGTGTAATGTATAATCTATAATAATAAAGGAAAGTGCCTGACTGACTGATTGACTGACATACTCACTCATCAACGCACAGCCCAAACGCCTAATCGTAGAGAAGTGAAATTTGGAAATCAGGTAGGTTTTAATACAAAACCTTCCACTAAGAAAGGATTTTTGGAAATTTCATCCCTAAGGGGGTGAAAAATAGGGTTGAATGTTTTTAAATGTATACAAATATCTCGGAAACTAGACATGGTACGAACTTGAGATTTGGTATATGAATTCTCCTATAGAAATGAGTAGTAGGTTTCTTGGACAATTTTTCCAAATTTTCATTAAAAGGGATGAAAAAGGGCACAAATACACAATTTGACTATTTCACAGTAAGCAACTAAAAGCTTGTGTCGTGAAAGAGGAATATGATCAGCACCTGAGATGGAACCCACGATCTCCGCACGAAGCAGTACGAAAGCCGGCGTTGTAAGCACCAGTCTACCAACCACTTCAATGACATAATTTTCAGTACATATGTGTTGAGTTTTTGTATTGATGCTGGATAAATGTGGTGAGATGTACATCACTAAACATGATATAATATAGTACTAAGTAGTAAACGTTGATGGAGTCAACATCGGTATGATTCAAAAACATCACAATCTTTTTTGTGTTTATCTAATTCTTTGAATTGTTAAATGCATTTTTTAGATATTCTTAATCGGAATCGGTTTACTTGCGTATGTATTTGGTTTAAGCAATGTTTTATATTTTGTTAACACCAACCAGGGGAAAGGTGAATTCTGTATATCCGGTTGATGGAAGCAAATCGAAAATAAATAAAAAAAAATTGCAGTTTTATCATTATTGATATAACTAAAAAAATTTTTTTTTTTCAACAAGAGTTTTTGTCAAAAATATTGAGAGCAGGTTTCATACCTTCATAAGTATGTTATAATCACGCAAACACTTTTATACTGCCACTACTTTTATATAAATTTAAAAAAGTCATAGAAAATCATTTACCCCTGTATTCACCAAGAAAAACTTAGTGTACGATCAGCTAAGCGAAAGATTAGCTTAATATCTCCCTCAGCCTCCCTCAACGCTTATAGCTATTCATCAACGAAAACTTACAAAACTTAGCTGAGCCTAGACTGATCGTGTGTATCCATAGATAAAACTGTCATTTATTTACGGAAGCAGTCAATAAAGTAACTAAAATGTATAGTTTTGATTATTTATATAAATATAAATAATTTTTTTCTATTAAAATTTTTTTTTATAATATAATTATGATTTCTTATTTAGTTTAATTCAATGATAACAATAATTTTTATAAACAAAATCCCAACGCGTTCTTTTCAGACGCCATTAGCTCAGTCTTGATCAACGCCTATCGATAATAGGCCAAAGCTAAATGAAGTAGGTAGTACTTTCTTACATTTATATTGTTAAAATACTTATATGTACATAAGCATTGTAACATGGAGAAAAAAAGGCAGCAGAACTTTTTGGTTATTGATAAGTGTCGATTTGTCGAGCTGATTAATTTACATATAAAATTATTACATGCCTGCTTACAAAAATATTGAATAAATTACGAAAAAAACGCAAAAATTTGTAAGGAGGCGGCAACAAATATGGCAGACGCTATAGAATAATTTTGACAGATGGACGCTTAGCGTAATGTAAGCCAGCTCTATAGCCGATTAAAATTTGAGGGAAAGGTTCACTCAAATCACGCTGAGGGAGTGTATAATATTTTGGTGAATACCAATTTTAACATTGATCGTAATTTGAGCTGATAGTACGCTCAGTTTATTTTGGTGAATACAGGCGCTAGGCTTAAAATTAAGTTTAATAATATCGTATAAAGTATTTGTTCCAATACCGGTTCTGTTAAGTAGAAGACAAAGCAATTGAAAGTTTGATTTATCAAATAAGCTATTTTCTCCTAGTCTCCTATTTTCAACTTTAATGAAGAAATTAATGTCCAAAAACACTAAAAAAAATCGAGCTGGGTCCCCTTTATCAGAAATTATTGGTGCCGAGACATCTATACTACCTGCTAAGAAATAAATCATACATGGTTGTCGAAACTATACTGTAAAAATGCATAACTTTGAAAAGAAGGTACTCACATGAGAAATAGATATTTCATCATAACAGATATCTAGCTTATCCATTTCAACAAAATAAACCACTAACCAACTATTTTCATTTAAAATGTTTTAATACATCTTCTTGTAATATTTAAATCAAAATGAATGTTAGTGAAACTGATTCAATTGACATAGTAATTGACTAGAAAAGTATTTGAAAATTCCAACTTCAATCCTGTTCAGTACCTTCGAGCTTTTCTTGCATGAGCTTTATTTTTTCTGTGTCGTCCAGTTCTTCAGTCAAAACTTTTGATATATCTTGCGAATTTTTACCTTCTTCACTCGAAGATTTTATCATCTTAATATTTGAAGGAGGCTTATCATCATCGTCATCATTGCTGGAATTATTTCTCGCCGTACCGCTCGGATAAATTTGGTGAAGTGTAATAAGAGCAAATATAAACGGAAGCAAGTAGTTGAGGCGATACAACGCCATAGGTGTGGCTATTAATATAAACACTGATGAAATATACAGTATTCTTTTTAAAACTCCGTAATATTGCCTAGAAATGAGAAAAAAAAAAACAATAACTATACAAGATAAATACAGCAGAAAGAAAAAAACCTAAGATATTTTTTTTTCATTTTCTTTATCTAACATGGTCACACATCTTTCATTCACCAACATATCTTTTATCATATAACATCTCTTATTTTTTTTACTTCTGACCTGGCCTTCTTTGAGGACAACATAAACATGTTCCATCTGTCATTCTCAGCCAACCATGGTCTCTTACATGTTATCTTTCAGCTTTATAAGTTATTTTTTTACTTCTGACCTGGCCTTCTTTGAGGACAAGATAAACATGTTCCATCTGTCATTCTCAGCCAACCATGGTCTCTTACATGTTATCTTTCAGCTTTATAAGTTATTTTTTTACTTCTGACCTGGCCTTCTTTGAGGACAACATAAACATGTTCCATCTGTCATTCTCAGCCAACCATGGTCTCTTACATGTTATCTTTCAGCTTTATAAGTTATTTTTTTACTTCTGACCTGGCCTTCTTTGAGGACAACATAAACATGTTCCATCTGTCATTCTCAGCCAACCATGGTCTCTTACATGTTTTCTTACAGCTTTATAAGTTATTTTTTTACTTCTGACCTGGCCTTCTTTGAGGACAACATAAACATGTTCCATCTGTCATTCTCAGCCAACCATGGTCTCTTACATGTTTTCTTTCAGCTTTATAAGTTATTTTTTTACTTCTGACCTGGCCTTCTTTGAGGACAACATAAACATGTTCCATCTGTTATTCTCAGCCAACCATGGTCTCTTACATGTTATCTTTCAGCTTTATAAGTTATTTTTTTACTTCTGACCTGGCCTTCTTTGAGGACAAGATAAACATGTTCCATCTGTCATTCTCAGCCAACCATGGTCTCTTACATGTTTTCTTTCAGCTTTATAAGTTATTTTTTTACTTCTGACCTGGCCTTCTTTGAGGACAACATAAACATGTTCCATCTGTCATTCTCAGCCAACCATGGTCTCTTACATGTTTTCTTTCAGCTTTATAAGTTATTTTTGTAACCTTGGCCTTTGTACATCATGGCCAAACCATCTCAACCTATTGATTCTTACAATTACAATGCAGGCTTAAGGTCCACCATAACGGTAAGGAGCACATTAACCTGTTAACCGGGCAGAACGTATAAATATGTCATACGTAAAAATTATCGGGTACGAGTATGACATACGAATACGTCCTTGAAAATAATGTTACGCCCTGGAACGTGCGGGACTTATATTTTCGAACAACTATATTAATACGTCATTCATAGGGTCTCGACATGAATTTAATACGTGGATGGAGTCAGTTTCATTTCGCTGTTGCGAGCAGTGGGTTGTGTTGTGTGACCAGTGACGGGTACGTACTTATACTTACTTACGTATTTTTTTTATTTGTTTATTTAAATACATTCAATGGATATAAAAATATTTCCTATTATATATTATTTGTATGTCCAACCTTTTATTTAAAAAATATCTTTATTTCAGTGTCCATCAAAACGAATGAGAGCGATATCAGCGATGATGAATTATAGTTGGTATCTTTTTGTATTCGTAGAAATTTTGTTTTTTCCATTGTATTTTATACATATCAATTACGATATAATATATATTGCATAGTTTTTTATTTATTTTAAGTATAAATAAAAAAAAAACAGTACTATGAAATGACGTTCTCCGAGCGTGGCGTGTTGACACGTCCTAGTGAAAGAATACGTGCCCGTTACATGTTGCGTAATTAGAATGGGAACTCCCCGGTTAACAGGTTAAGCTTCGCTTACCAAAATTATTCAAATTACAATGTCTCCTTACCCTAACAGGGCACTGTAGGCTCAACAAGCACATGTGCACCATCGGGATCCTGGACTCTGGCATTTGCAGGATGTGTGGGGAGTCACTAGAGACCCCCATGCACCTCCTCTGTGAATGCCTACCAATGATGCAAAACAGACATAAAAATCTGGGCAAATTCCTAATGTGCCCAGAAGAAATTAAAGAGCTCAACGCCAACAAAATCCTCCACTTTCTCCAGGAGGGTGGACTGAGCGACGAGCTCTAATGTAAGGCTAGTCACAATAGTTCCACTATGGGACGCAGTGACAGCAACCCCCTAGGGGGCAGCGAGCCTAAC
Source organism: Mystacides longicornis (assembly GCA_963576905.1). NCBI lineage: Eukaryota > Metazoa > Arthropoda > Insecta > Trichoptera > Leptoceridae > Mystacides > Mystacides longicornis. The sequence goes on along the minus strand of OY756425.1, from coordinate 10,650,193 downwards.
AATAAAATAATAATAATGTCTCCTTAGCACGAATTTGAGGCTTATAAAATGTCATTATATAACCGCGCAATTATTACGTTTTTGAAGGTGAAATGTCTAATTAATTATGATTCATTACGCTTATTTGTTTGCTGTTTTTTAGGTTGTTTCATTAGCGATTCTATTTGGATTTATTCGTGACCCTTTCTTTGATTATTTGACCACCACATTGACCGCTATACACTGTTCGCTCCGTTTGATAATAATTACAAGATCGTTTTGCTTTTAACCTAGTTAAATGTATATGATATATGGTTATCTTTATTGAACACATTTTTCACTTTCCGTAGCTGTATCTTAATTAAGTTAAATAACCGAAGCAAGGGTCATAACCAGGGTTGCCACCTTTCGAAAAAATAAAATCGGGACATTCAGCCGATTATAGGAGAGGGGGCGTCCATTAATCACGTGATGTTTTTTTGGAACTTTATAGACCCCCCCCCTCCCCCCCTGGTGATATTTGGTGATGTTTCAGGAAACCCCCCCTCCCCCTACCCGAAAATCACGTGTACTTTTTTAGTACAAAGAATTACGAAACATGTGATTTTAAACTTCATCATCAATTTTTTAAATTTCTGAATTGGTTTTCTTCAAATTCATCAGAAAAATAAATGCACGTGATTTTCTCACTAGACCCCCCCCTCCACCTACGTAATCTTTCGTGATTGTTTCCAGACCCCCCCCCCTCCCCATTTGGCGCTCACGTGATTAATGGACGCCCCCATACTAGCTGTTACCTGTGGCTTCGCTCACCACATGTTACTGTATTTGGTTTCTTTTCCTAAACAATGCAGAATTATATTCTCATCAAAATTAATTACAATAAAAAACATCTTGTCCCATTTCCAAGACTGTCTGAGTATTTCTTTCTTAATTTATATTCTAAAATTTCCATTAAATAACCTAATTACCTACTATATTTTTATTATAGTTTTGTCATTATCAATCTGTATTTAAATTAAATATGTGTTACTAATTCAAATACAATCAGCCCGAAAACTTAAAAATCACCATATTTTGCTAACTTGACCAACATTGTCCGATGAGAATCCCAAAAAATAACTCGAATAACCTTTATTGCACCAAATGACGTCAACAATAACTCGAATAACTTTTATTAACCAAAAATTGTCGAGTGCCGTGTTATAAAAAATCGGGACAAAATTCAGAGGTCGTCGGGACGCGGGACAATAGCATCGAAATCGGGACTGTCCAGGCAGAATCGGGACGGGTGGCAACCCTGGTCGTAACACATAAAATTCAAGTCAGAATCCAAGGGCGAGTATTAAACCAAAACAACAACACAAACAATGGCGCGCATCCCGGTGAACATGACAGATGTGGAGCTAAATGCATAGATAAAACCACGATAAAAGACAAGTAGGACTACCAACTTAATCATATCTACGGCTTAGCCAAGCCGCAGTCGAATTTTGATTGAAATTCTTGTGCGAGCGGTAAGCACCACTAAACTTCTAAGCTTCCTAGGACAATAAACCTCCAAGATAAGCTACAAATTGTAATTTCGGCCCTTATTACTTTCAATGTCCCAAAGAGTCTTTCCACCTATTCTTCACAATACTCTCATCTCTACTTCATTTATACTACCTACATTCTTCATTTTTTGTTTTTTAATGCACACTATTTTGAGTTACTTACAAATCTTTTTTTGGAGCATCTATTTGCCAAAGAATTGCAGCACTAGAGCACATAATTATTCCCGGTATATATGAAGGGTCCGGATTTAATACTTTGTTGTACCTAAAATAAAACATCACCAATTAATAGGATCAAACAGTTTAAGTTGTAAACAAATGTGCAAAATACAGCGAGTACATACTTATAATTGTGTGCCCATGTCAACAACGCAGGTACATTGAGTAAAGTGATCAAACACCATAAAAAGAACATTGCAAAGTGGAAATGTAAAGACTCCAATGGGAATTCTTCTTCCTCATCATGTTCATTAGGCACAGGAGGGTCAGCTTCATTAACAGTTGAGTCTTGAGTCTGTGCAAACTCATTTGTTGAAGTAGAATTTGCAAGTTTATCTACATCATTGTGCTGACTGACTGTATCACCACTACCATCCGACTTATTTAGAGCTTCAATCCCATTTAATATCATTTTTTCGTCATTCTGTGAATCGAGAGATGAATTTTCACCATTATTTTTTAGTTCTTCAACAATGTTTTCAGATTTTATAGATTCTATACTTTGTTCCTCAGTTTCCTCTATATTTCCACTGATGGCTTGTTCTTTTGCAGAGGTTTGTAACTTATCCGCTTTCGCCTTTTTCTTTTTTGATTTCTCTCTTGGATTTTTGACACCAAGTTTTTTTGCAACTTTTTTTATTGTTTTATAAACAAAATGTTCTAAATAATCTTCGTACATTTTTGTTAGCTGAAAATAAATAACAATCAAAGTTAATCAATTTTGGCGTTACATTCTAGATTAATTGCTAGCATTTGTTAAAAGAGTCACTGACCAAAAAGAAATAAAATCCGGCCCCAGCAACAAGTGCCACAGCTCCGCAAGATCCAGTTGCCATGGCAACTAGCAATGAACCCCCTGCCCCGGGGGCTTTTCTCAAAGCATTGGCCACCCAATCCCATAGCTTGATTCCTCCACCACGACCAACAGCGATGAGTCTGCAATAAATTTGAAAAATAATTAAATTATGTACCTTTTAGTTTAAATTTTTATTCTGTTAAAACTCTTATCTATCTTCCAGTTACGAGTCACTTTTTTGATTTGTGTACAGACAAAAATCCGTTTCTTTAAAATAAAAAATGGGGCTTTATAGTCAAGAGAGCAATTTGGAATAATTGTTTGTGGCCCGGGTTTCTGACTCGAGGACTAAGTTACCAGAAGAATATTTACAAGTTTTACTTCAGCATTGTCAAATACCTAAATATCTTGTGTACTTTCAGCGATTATAAATACAAAAATATAAAGCAAATAGAAGTTAAGACGTGAAATTTGATCAATCTCACACAAGTATACGTTATTGGAACTGGATAATAATATTTATGTATAGTTATTTATTAATTTACGGATAAAATTTACTAACCTGAAAATGAGTTTGTGTGCAATCTGGCCAGAAAAAATCAAAAGACACCATACAGCAGCTCCCAACAAATGCATCAAACCAAGTGCCACCACGTACAGCAAAAGTGGCAACACCAGGAAGTTCTGTGACAACGACACACCAATGCTCAAATCAGGCGCTATTTTTGCCAGAAATGGAATGGCTCTAAATAAAAAAAATATATTTTAAGCATCTGTTATCGCAAAGTAGAAATCGTTCATTACAAATTCAATGGAACGTACACAAATAACATAGTCCCCATCCTAGCAGAGAGCAGCAGGTAATAGGGCTTAGTGTGGTCTCCGCACAGAGCTGAGTGAAAGGAAGTTCCCATGTTTGGTGGTGCAGAAGGTTCCATTGAAGCGGCCCAATGGCGCAATACAAGTAGGGACACGGCTGCCAAATATGCGGGTAGGGATGTGGAATAATGGCGTGAAAGTTGACCAAGTGTGTCGTAAAATGAAGAAGAAATACTGTGAACATACAATGGTAAGATAATGTAATAAGTTCAAATTTCAAGTGCAATAAGATTGAACTTTTACAATGATACAACAGTTTTATAAACAATTTGCAATCATGGCAGGATTTCAACCTATCACAGATCCATATTTGTGAATGTTGAAGATTCCTACGACGAGTCGATATTGAACATAATAACAATTTAAATTATGTTATATATAAAAATGGATTGCAGTTTATTAGTCTCACTAAAACTCAAAGTTTAAAATGGTGAAAAAATAATATGAATTAATTGCAGGGAAAATAGAAAAATGAGTGAAATGGTGTCCCAATAAATGATGCATTTTGTCGAGAATGTACATGAAGTGGATAGGCGGTATGAATTTCACCATGTCATCTAGTTTTTGACAGAAACTTCTAAAACTCTCCCACTTAATTTTGAAACATCTTGAAAATTGTAACCTACCTAACAATGGAAACACCTTGTTCAAAAGACCGGCATTTAGACGACAGAGGTTTGTACATATGACATATGAATCAGGTTAAAACTCAGATTTTAAATAACAGTAGAATATGGTTTTAAATAGTTTAATCTCATGAGTATACGACCATTCCGATGAAGGCAGGATATTTTCATAAATTGTAGTAGTTAAAACAATTTCAGCATGATGAATCTGGCAGATCTCAGATAGTGGAACCGAGAACTGAAATCCTAGCAATTATATATTTGAACTTTGTGAGTGTAATGTTTGCATGGTTGATTTAACACCTCCCTATTCTGAAAGTGTAAAAAATTTACTTTTTAAATTGTTTACCTCACACTAAAAGTACATTGTGGGTCCAAATTCAACACAACATGAACATGCTGGGAGCTATTCTTTAAATTTGGATTTCCGGTGAACAGTCGTAAGCGCAACGGAGAGTTTGTAGTTTCACTGAAAAAAAAACAGTTTACTCGGTAATCAAACGATATAATGGACCAAAATTTAAATTTGGTTTCTTTAAAGATCGAAATTTGCAAATCACAGTGGTTGATTGATTTATGAACAGTTTAGACTGAGACAAAGTCAAATAAACAAAACATTTTTGGCAGATTTTTGTGTTCAGTCAATGAACAGATGATTAGTTCAACTAAAAGAAATTGTCTTTGGTTACATGGTGGTATAATGTATACTGTACAATGTTATTTATTACATTAACATTTTGGTACAAATAACCATAGTCTATCGTCTATGTATAGGTTATGTATGTCATAATGAATCACCCACTGTATATGATTTTTGAAAAATTTGAATTATTTCATAACACAATAATTTGAAACTTACGAAAATGTCGCATGAATTTCCTGCCCTTTACCCCAGGGCACTACCATTTTAGCGTTTGCGTGGTAAGTTTTGGTCCCTTCGCACACAACTGGTTCCACAAAGAGAACAAAGGCTTGATACAACATGTCGAATCCTGGCAAAGTAATGTTGTATATCAGAGCATTCTTGAATGTTTCTTTGATGATCATCTGTCTACCGAAGTTGTAAACAGACGGAAGTTTTGCTTGAACAGTTCTTGAGACTTGGTTGTGAATATCTACTGACACTTTGACCTACACATTTTACATATATATAAAATTAATAATGAAAAGAAAAAACATGTCAAAAGGGGTTATTTGGCATTTGTTATAACAAGATTTGACATTTTTTACTGTACATTGGTATACATAAAAACTTAACATAACAAAGACATCACAGAATCAACATACAGAGGGCGATTACCATAATGAAGTTGTGGTTTCTAACAACTAAACCCATGCCAAAAAAAATTATGTAGAAATTGTTAGGAAGTGTAGCACTTGGAATACAATTTAGATTTGATAAAAAAGGGAATAAAAATAAGTGAGCACAGATTCATTTAATAAAAATTAATCCTTTTTAACTAAAAAACTGTCTAAGGATATTTGATTATGTCGATGAATCAAAATATGGTGAAAATTTGTCACAGCATTATCTTTGAACAAATTTGCCACTTCCAATGACTAATCAACAGTCAGAATGTCGTGACACACAAGTAAATATCGTGAAAACGGGATTTCTCTTTCTGTGAGTTTCGAATTTCGTTATTGTTTTTACCAAATGTCACTCGATATTGGAGCTACTTCATCAATTTTTTTTTTTGCTCGTTTTGAACTCTTTCGCTCATTTACGAATTGCTGTTTTGAGAGGTTCCACTGTATATTGTTTGGGGAAGAGGCAAAAAACTTACTGGTTTAGTCACTGGTGAAACTCTTAAAATTATGTGCGTCCATTGTGGATAAGAAGCCTTGAGAGCTTTGAGATTCAAAGTAGCAGTTCTCCGTCTACCAACTTTTGTAGGTATCCATCTGCTATATCTTGAGAGATGACGGCCGTTTAAGCTGCAATCGAAATGTAAATGAAATAGATACAAAAATAGCAACTTTTAAAATATACCATCCAAACTCATCTTCTAAAAAAAATTCTTACCAAATTCTGTACTGTCCGTGAACATATTTTGCCTGACATCCAAATATCCAGTCTTTGTCCGCGATGTCTGTTACATCATATGTAACTTTTTCATGATAAGGAGCATCAATTAATCTCACCATGTAATACCAAGTTCTAAAACAAATCAGCCAGGAAAAAAAATGAATTTTAAGATTTTCTGTAACAGTAGGAAAAATATTACAGAGCTCTTTCAGAGTTTCTAAGACCCGTGTTGCAAAAAGAAAGAAGGCAAACAGGCAGACCTAGGAGAGAAGTAGCAGAAAGAAGAAAGACAAAAAGTATTGATAGAAAAACAAAGACAACATTTAAAGCTGAGAAGAAGGGTGCTAATCAAGAATTATATCAAGAAAAGAGAGGTCAGAGGTAAAAACACTTAAAATAAATAAACATATTATCCACCCAATTGGCAGGCTTATTGCCTTGGGCAATTTCGCCCAACCATCCAATAATTAAATACAGGAGAATCTGTGTGAAAAATGGTATGTCATTGGATGGAGCAATAGAAGTGTTACTGGATAGAAAAAAAAGAAGTGTAACGGTACTCACACAGAACCAACTGTTTACACTTCCTGCAAAAAATATATGAAATGTAACTCACTTAGTGACACCAGTGTCATGAACCATAAAATAGGTTCTGCGACTGTCCTCGTGCCAATGTGAATCTGGAATGAAATTCACAGCATCCTTGTAATAGGTCTTATTTAAATTTTCTCCAATCTGTAAAAGATACGCTTCCAATAAATATTACAAGTGTTTTAATTTATAATAATGATATTTTATTTTAATTTACAAACGACAATAAAGAAAAAAGGCCGGTTTTCCAAAGTTTTTCCGACATTCAACTATTGTCACTTATTTCAATTATTTTTCTTTTGGAAGTAATATAAAGTTTTTATGTACTAACATTGAAATAGTACTGTCCCATTTTTTGTATTTGTAGAGTGTCATATGTGAGTTGTCTCGTTATCGGATCAATGACAGAAAATAAAAATCTGTTAATAACAAGGACTAATTGTTTACACCAAACGATACATAAGTGATCTGTTGATAACCAAACACCCGGGATACTAGTCGTCTGAAATTGAACAATCTCAATAAATAACAATTATATTATTTGTGATCAACTTTACAAAAAAATTATTACAATACATACTAAAGCATTTATGTCACTGTGAACTGAGTAAGTCAAATCTGATGGAACTAAGAGATCTCTGACACCTCCACCAACAGATATGAGAACCTTCTTATTCCAACTGTTTGGTGCTATATTTGAAATATTCAAATTTTTCATGTTCCAATACTCTTCGATTTTCCTATAGAAGGTATCGAAGTAATAATCCGAATTCATCACTGGATATTTATGTGGTGTTGCCAGTGTTAAAATTAAATTTATTTTATTCCGATTTCTTGAATTTATAAGCAATGACCTGGCAATCACACCTCCCTAAAAATACTTGAATGTTACTAAAATAATAATATTTAATTAAGATAAAAGTATTTAGTGTTGCTAATGTTTATCGACCATCGAGTGTCCAATTAAAATCACTGATGAGGGAACTTGAAATCTAGAATTAGCACTATACAAGTTGAGAATTGCATCAACACAATGGGTTGCAAATTCTTTCTGTCTGTCTAACACTCCTCCAAATAGACCTGATCTTTCATCATTAAAATCAACTGCAAAAAACATAAAAACAAAGTGTTAACATTTCCTTTTCTTTAATATTCATAATACCAAAATAATTAGACATTATTTTATTTAAATAATTATGGTATACCTGAAAAATAATCAAAATGGAAATCATAGTTAGATGACTCTAATGCTTTTCTTAATGCCACTGAAGCAATGGATCGAACCTGCTTGTGGCTGCCAATATTACCAGGAAGGAACAATACAGGAATTCCATTAAATCTGCAATATACCATAAATGAAATCACTTGTTCACAACTTATGTTATTAAAATATTTTTGTTGAAATTAATTCGGTAACTATTTACTTCGTGGGCTTCTTCGATTTTTGACAAAACCCTTCTAAATGAATATCTGTAACTTAGAGCATAAAGTGTGGGAGTCACATTTTAGTAATTTTGCAGGAGAGAAGATTTAGTGAAACTTGAAATTTCAAAACGCGAACTTTTTTTCTATATAAAAAATATTAAATCTGAAAATATTTTTTTTTCACCAATTAGACCATGTTTTATGTTTAATTAATACAATTTTCAATATTCTTTATAATAAGAAATATAATGGACTCCCACACTTTATGCTCTAACAAAAATTGGACTTAAACATATTTTTAATTTCAAAAGTCACCTTTTTTAACAAGTGGTGACTTAAAAATTTTGACCACTTATAGAACCTTCAATTGCGAATAAAACTGTATCATTAAGTCAAAATCGCAAAAAAGTGGACTCCCACACTTTATGCTCTAAGGTACAGATATGTTTCAACCTAACAGAGTGTAAGTGTTATCATTCGGGGAGGTGTCCAAAGATGTATGGGGGTTCCTACCCGCAAACCCCCCTTGAAAACTACATTCCAACCTTAACCTAACCTATTCAAATCGTAGTCTTATCATTCGAGGATGTTATCAAATCCCCTAATGTATCCAAATTGACTAACTAAACGACAATGACCAACAATATCTTAATTTTTCAAACAAAAAACTCAAAATGAAATAGAATTAAAGAATAAAATGTCACTCCATGAATGAAAAGTTTGTATGAGAAAATAGGCAACTTTTGAAATTGATTTTTACTTTAAATTGGTTAAAGAATATGTTACAACTAATGACTCTAACAATTCATTACTAATGTTTGATTTTTAAATGGAACAAACCACTACGGGCTTACGACCGTCTTCTACTGTTATTTCGAAGGCTGGCTTAGTGTGATCACTTTACGTTAACAATTAGTAATGAATTGTTAGAATCATTAGTTGTTGCATATTTTTTAAGATCTAGTCCTGAAAAAAGGTCACAAGAATCTATACATAATTAAAATTGGTTGATAAAATAATTCAAATGTTACCAAATCAATCCATAACATGCTTATTTACCAATCTGCATATACATTTGATATGTGTTTCATATAAAAAATCGTTAAAAATCGAAGAAGCCCGCGAAGTAAATGATTACCATTGATTCAACCAACATTATGATTAATGTATAAATAAACATTAACCTCATTTTGCGAGCTCTTTCCGTAAAACGTCCTTCACTGTATGCATATAAGCCATATTGAGGAAATAGTTCATTATCAGGCACCTTAATCCTCTAAAATGTAATCGGACGTCGTTTTATATAAGAACATAATGGTATCTAATACGTAATAGATGTTTGTCATTATAGGTTGTGCGATAAATGATATAATGTGAAAATATGCCTTGGGAATCACGTTATATAGAATATTCTGAACATAAATCTTATAATACTAACAACAAACTGAGGATATTCAAACATATAAGTCATTTCGCAGAGATTTTCTCTATCACTTCTCAGGTTGTTGAAAATGCCGGCAAAAAACAAGAAGACAATTATAAGTGAAAACAGTTGGAATATACTGAAAAAAGCCATTTTTTCCAAAACACAAACAGAATTCTCTACATATCTATCATTAATTATTTCAATACAAAAACTCCACTTTGACGTCTGCCGAATAACAACAATATTGACACATTGACAGTTCACTGCTCAACCCATAGATAATAATAAAATTAATAATAAATTAGTTACCACAGACTTTCCCGCACACAAGGGTATCTATGGCAATGAAATGGACCAAAGGAGGGGACGTCCATTAATCACGTGATGTTTTTTTGCAACTTTTTAGACCCCCTATCCCCCCTGGTGATGTTTGGTGATATTTCAGAATACCCCCCCTCCCCCCGAAAATCACGTGTACTTTTTTAGTACAAAGAATTAAGAAACTTCTTATTTTAATTTTCGGCAATTTTAAAAATTTCTGAAAGTGCAACTGTCTGTCTTTAAATTCATCAGAAAAAATAAACGCACGCGATTTTCTCACTAGACCCCCTACGTGATCTTTATCCAGACCCCTCCTCCCCTTTTTGGGCTCACGTGATTAATGGACGATTCAGTGTAACTATAGGTGGCATTGATTGGCAAAAGGATTGGACTAACATACTTTTTTTTTTTTAATTTAATGGCATTGCATCCATAAAGGATGATACAGCCAGGTTTAAATCAAGTAAAGTCAGAATAAAACGGAAAGATCAAAAAAAAAGGAGACAAATGAAATAACGAATTTCTGCCTTTATGATTTTACCTACTTGGGTACAAAACATTTTTACTGACCAAGAATTACCAGAATCAACAAAATTTTAATCAGCATATTGTGGCCCCATAGCCCAGATTTCTATTCTAACCCATCAGATAAAACACTATTTGTTTCCTTGTTCTTCTTCTCCACAACATTTCTACACTCCACTCTATCCTTGCAGTAAGCTTGAAATGTTCCATATCATGCACCCTTACTTTTATGATCTGCGCTAAAATCCACATTGCTTCCTGCCACAGAAGTGTTGTGAATATCTAAAAAGCAGGGTGACATACGTCTTTAAAAAATTAGTAACTGAAGAAACTAAAAGGTAACTTCTGAATGTTCAATGTTGTGGCAGGAATCTATATATTTTTAATACATACATATTATTTTGTAACTCTATGATAATTTAAATTCTTCCTGCATTATTTTTTTATGTTAGTGGCAAAAGAATCTGTTTACTCAAAGGAGTTTTTCCCAAAGTCCGCAGTGAAACAAACAAACAAGTTAAAATATTATATTATTTGGGTTGGTTGTTAGAGACCAGACCTTTGTTGTGGTAAGCTCGCCCTTTGTATGTTAATTCTGTGATATCTTTTTATGTGTTGTTTCTTATACTTATCAATGTACAGTAAAGAATTTATCAATAAATAAAATGTTCGCAACCAGCCACATGAGCACTTGGTGTCCACCCTAGTGTATCCAAGGAAACTAACATGTGATAACTAGTAGATTCGTCAATAGACTCTCTTATGGAGGCTTAAACATAAGAAACCAGTTGTCAAACAAAGAAAAAACGTAAACATTTTGCAAATTATGATATCGATAACTTGTGTACATATTTTTTTCCATAACTCTTGCAAGGGGTAGACAGATTGTCCTAAATCCCATCTTGGTAACTCCAGATCCTCAGCTGTCACATTCCAACAGGTAACTTGATTGCAGTGATGAAACTGGGTAAAAACAATAGAGAGATGTTCAGTTCTGTCATTTTATTATTTACAACAAATATTATTACCATGCAGTATTTTTTACAACTGGTAAGTACACATAATATAATGTATCACAAAAAAGACTTAAATCAATAATTTTTAAAAGTTCAATGGGCTAAACCAGTGATTCCCAATGAGTGAACCACAGCTTCCGGGGAGCCGTTGCGCTGTCATAAGGGATCTACAACAAGGGTAAGTTAATCAAATTCTCAAGGAGAAAAAAAATCTGACCTTTTAAGAGAGACACAGAAAAAAATCTGATGGGAATCGAAACTGGAAAAGATTGGGAACCTCTGGGCTAAGCAGTAGTAAATAAAATGTATATAGGTCACAATAAAAACAAAAAATATTTTTTAACACTTTTTCACAGGGTTGTTTTTTCGTAAATCTATAAAAAATCGGGTTAGTGCAAACACTTAAACTCAAGATCGGCTGAACAGATTTTTACGATGCTTGGTTTATTGGATTCTTCTCCGTTCCAGATAACAGAATAACTATTAAAAATGCATAAGAAACAATATAATATTAAAATTAGTATGAAACGGATTGACTGATATCAACGCCATCTGTGAAAAATTGCATAACAACACAATTTTTATTTACCGAGTTTCAAAACATCGGTACGCAGATTTTTGATAGAATTTCGTTCGAGCTTTCAGAAATAATTTTTAACATTCAAACATATTTTTGCATAAATTACAAATTCGAAATGAATATTAATAGTAAGTACTACAGGACGTCTGTCGGGAAAGCTAGTTTGAATTAATTTTCAGTAAATTTTGATTCAAATGGAATATCAGATTCGAACAGTTGTTTTGAATATCTACTCCCTACGCACAGTGCTGGTCAAACTGGTATTGGGTCACGACCTTCAGGAATGAAGAACACGACCAAGAAAAAGAAGAATATCTACTAAAAATTTACCAGGCAAAAATTAAGTAAATTGTCTTGATTGAATGCAAGATTTTTTTAACACATTAAAAAGATAAGTCATGTAACTATTAATTATTGATTCTGATAGGTATCACTTATCTACAAAAACAACAACAGTGAAGAAGTACTAAAAAGTTTTTCCAAGCATGGATATTACTTTCCATCAAAAAGAAAATTGCATTTTTAGTTTATTATTTTACTTTTGAAAAAAAAATTTCATCAAACAATTTTTTATCCTTTTTTTGTTTTGGCACAAGAGATATTATATGTATGCAATTGTTGGCAATTGGTCTAAAATATACTATTAAGGCATTCGTAATGTACATTTTTACTTAATAACAGACTTTCTTGTATTAGTAAAATGACAATGGTGGTGATATAAATTTAGATGAGAAAACCGCAAAAATGCGTTAAGCCGTGATGAAAATTTTGGTTCATATATTGTTTGTTAGCTATATTTAATTTGAAGAAAGTAATTTTAATTTCATACATATCACCAGATAGAATTGTAACATGTCAAATACTAAGGCATATGACAAAATGCTGGAAATTTAAAACTTAAATTCAAATAATATTACAAAAAAAAATCTGCAATGTAAACAAGATGGGTCTTGTGGGGCAATCATAATATGAAATGTTTATGCTTGCTACTTATTTTTTTTTTTTAAATAATTCTAATATTTCAAAAATAAAACTCAAGTAAGCACACCTTGATGGTCTAGTTTAGTTTGTAGAGATTGCGGGGTTCGATTCCAAAGTGTTTTACATTAAAAATTTCTACCCAGTTCTTGATTGTGGGTTAAAATCTCAGAGCTGAGCATTTTCTCTTACATAACCCAAATTTGATTAGGGTGAAAGATGTCAAAGGGTATTTCCGTTTATTTTTTGAGAGCACATATTATTCTTTAACATAAAATGGAACAGAACCGTTAGACTGGGATAGATATACTAACAACCTTGTATCGGATGATCATTTTTAAATAACATAATATAATAATTATTGCATATGGCGAGTTTACAGTGGAACTAATAAAGCTTCGATTAGCTGCAATACAAATGGCACATTGGCAAACGATTTGAAATGTATATTTAAAACACACAAAAAAAGACAGGTATGTTTAAACAAGTTAAACATTTCCATCACAATATAACATGATTTTTTTTTATTAAATATAAACATTTTTAATTCAAACAAATATAAGGGTTGTGTAAAACAAGAAACACAAGGGTTATATTCGAGTACCTACCTATATCTGGATAAAATTATTGTTTTAATTTTTTTAACGAAATTAAATGGTTTATATTTTTTACTTTTAGGAATCCAATTGATAAGTTAAAAAACATGATCCTATGATCCTAGTATATATAAAAATCTTCATATTTTAACAATAAAAATTAAAGCACTTTAATAATTCGCTTAAAATTCTAGAGGTTTGTTATCAGCGTGGATACTTTAATTGCAATACGACCTAACCATAAAAAAATCAAGTAATAACAAAGTTTTTTAATGCAGTTATATGGAATCGCGGTCACTAAAAGAATTTTAAATGAACTATATAAATGGGATATAATATAACCTGTTACAGTTTTATAATTTATTGAACAAGGCATATTGCTTAGAGAGCAAATGCTGACCAAGTAGTAGGTACAATGAGTGTAAAATTTGGGTTAAATCCAATTGCAAAAAAAGCCCTCAAAAAATGTTTAAAACCCTTTAGAAATAGTCTTCGGTAACCTTAGCAAGATCAATAACCACTTAAACCAGTGTAATCTATAAGTATAAATGAATCACTATTTCCATTGGTTGTGCATCACGCATCAACATCTGTTGTTTCTTTACTATTGTCAGGAGAATGTTCTAATGGAAGAGAAAATTAAGAATGTTGCACGGAACAAAAAATTAAGAAATAATTATATAAGTAACCTTCTTAGTGCTTTTGACAATGATTTTTTTTATTTAAATTGGCACATGACATAACTAGATAGGTAATGCGATTGACAGAATGTGCCCTGTAAACATTGTGTAAAACAGATGCATTGGTTCGGACTATAGGTATTTGTTAAATAGGGAATTAGTTTATCATTATAAAAATTAAAATTAAATATTTATAATAACAGGACAACCAAGCTAGTGCAATTATAATTATGTGTAAACATCGCGAAGCATGCCCAATAGAAATAATTCTATAACCTCCACTGAGCAAGATGTGTTTACACTGGTATAAGCAAGCGCTGTTCCTTTTTATAGGTACCATATAATTAATTAACTTACTAAAATCACTTAACATTCATTTCTCCCCGAAGCACGAGTTTTACTCATTTTCGGGGAGAATATCAATGATAGCGATTTTGTCTCAATTTTATTTTGTATTAATATTTATACTCAGATAATTATCAATAAAGGAATTATATTATTATTATTATTTTCTAAATGGAGATTACAAATTGAGTGTTTTTTTTTTAATCTTAAAATCTCGAGAAATTAAATTTTCATTTACATAATTGAAATTTTTCTTGTTTCTCTGTCTTCCTATCATATTGCAGCGGTTTGTAAATTTTTACCAATAAATCAATTGACTTTGATTTTAGCAAAAAAAAAATAACAATGCAAAACTAATTCTTGGTGGAATCATTTAAATAACAATTAGGTATTTTGTTTTATTTAAATTACTTCAATGTAAAACTTATTGAATAATATTCATATTTGATTTCATCTGGATCCATTCAACAATTAAATAATATTTTTGAGAATAGCAAAAAACTATAATAATATTGTCATAACTACTGGGTATGAAATTATAAGAAAAAAAAACCTACAGAAATCATAATAGGTGTACATTAATTAATTAATTAAAATAATTATAAATAAAGTGTTTATATATAATATATGTCTACCTACGCTAACAATATAATGTAATTAGAGTTTGTAATATGTATATTATCACAAGATAACTATCTAAATAATTAAATCTAGTAATGAGTTTATTACATAGAATATCAACTCAATATTTAAAGTCACCGTGGGTCCGTAAGTCCCTTTATATCGGGTAAGTAAGATTGGCTCGTTTATGTAAGCCAGACATCACAGAACCGTTACAATATTAAGGTTTGGTGTTGCCATTTTGGCTCAATGTGTCGTTGCCAGCTTGAGTCGGGTCTTTGCTGTCTAAAGAATTTTTGGATTCGACAATCACAGTGATTTTTTCATCACCAATTAAAAACATTGCTTCTTCGTAAGTCGGCGGAGGCACTTCGGTACTACTAGTCTGCGGGGCTACGGACGTCCCTCCAATGATGAGAGCGTCGTAAGACGGTGGAAGGGTGGCCGATGATGCGCTCCTTTGTGTTTGGCTGTTTGAAAAGGCTTGTTCCACTTGGGCAGCGGCCAAATCCTGCAAAGATAAATGGACTAATAATAATGTAAAGTGAATGCAAAATATAAAAATGATTATTGGCATTTTTAGGGGAGCTGGTTCGAGTAGAATTTTTATTTTACAAAAAAAAAAGAGCATTTTTGGAGGAATCATGTACAGAGGATAGACAATGTCGCAATGGAGATTTCAGAAACACGCAGACCATTGGGACAACCGCTTAAGAGATGAAGAGAGAGCTGGACCTTATTTGTCCCAGGACCAGTAATTAAATTCTGAAAAACAGCATGAGTATTCACGAAAAAGTATATTTCGAACTAAATCTATTCTTTTACTTAAGGATCATCATAGCGCTAAAAAATAATTTTAGGTGAATGAGACAAAATCCAATTATTATTAAGATTAATCTTCACAGTTTTTTTTCGCATCTTAGGGAGTGTTCAAGTATTACGTAACGCAAAAGGGGGGGGAGGGGGGGTATTCTTGTAAAACGTTACTACTCTATTACCGGCGCCACAATAAAGGTATTTAGTTACTTTCCAGTAATAATTGTGATTTGAGGCATACATAGTTGTAATATGTGCGTTAGCCAACGTTTAGAAAATGGGAAGAGGGGTAACAAAGAGCGTTACGGTACATCTCGGGGGGGGGGGGGGGGTCAATAATGTTAAAAAAATGCGTTACGTAATACTTGAAGGGTCCCTTACGTAAATATTTTTTTTTTGAGTAATGGATCCAAAAAAAATCGAGCCATTCCAGAAAAAAAAGGTACACAAAACCAGTTAAACTATTTAATTACAGTTTATTATACAATGAAATAGAAATTTCAGTTTCGAATGTTAACGACTTGCAGAATCGGTAAGTAAAATCGACAAAGTGAAAGTGGGTGTTTACGTGCAACGCACCTTTAAGACTCAAATATTTTACTAGCATTATACTCAAATTTTATTGTGAAGAACAAGAAATGGATGAAAGATGCAAAATTCTAGGGTCGGCAGACTAAAAAAGATAAGTCAAAAAAAGAATTATTCGACTTGTTGTTTTCAGTTATCTGTCTTTAATCACTACACAGCTGTACCAAAGCAATTCAATCAATCAAAACTCCCTTTGAACTCCAATCAGGAGGATAGGGAGGCACCAAGAGCTCTACATTGCGCTCGATAGAGGAAAAAAGCAAAGCACCTAAGATTAATTGATACTTATAATAAAGTCAATCTTCAAACATTAAATTTGTTTCTGAATTATAATAAAAACTTGTCTTACTGTAACCAAATGTGAAAAATAAAAGAATGTGAATAAATGTAGGAATTTTGCACTACTCATTCTACTGAACCAAGCAATAATGTTTTCACAAAATATTTGTCACCATTCTGATAACAATACAAAATATTTTGTTAAAGGACAGGGTATGTCATTGTGTTATTTCTGTGATTGAATAATAATATTGTTTGTTGACTTTCTATTGAGAATGTGTTTTGTTTATTAATTGAAATGAACCTCATATAACTGCTTACTTGTATACTGACAACTTTTTATTATTTTTAAAAGAAAAGACAAATAGGTAATTACTGATGTCAGATTTGTATGTATACAAATCATCAATATTTAAAAACAACATCAAAATAATAGATAACATTAAAATATAGTGTGAAGAGCTAAATGAATGAATGATGCTAATCTTGAGTCATAATATTGAATGCAAATACTCACTCTAAATAAGGCTCTTTGATGGTGTAGCATTTGCATGACACTCTTTCTCCTTAAATACAGGATACTTTTAACAGCCACCATCATTCCAGAACATATAAATATGGGGCCAACCAGCCACATATGACCGAGATGATTGAAAATGTATCCATCAGCATCTCCGAGTGCCAATACGGTTATCACCGTCCCTACAGAAAATAACACCATAGATAGAACGAAGTATGAATAACTTGTGCAATCACATCTTCCAAACCTTTGCTCTTCATCAAAATCTAATTCTCTTTGCCTCAGACGTATAAATGGGCTATCAAATACGGTTGTCATATTATGAAATTAATTTAACACAGCACAAATACGCAATATTTTATAAAAACAAAAACACCAAGGAGAACCTCGTCACTATTTTTAATAAATCCATAACACAATCCTAGTAATAACGTCGAGGAAAGCACTTCAATTCAAATATATTATTTAGAAAGCGTATTTATTTTATTTCAAAGAAGTGAACTTTCAAAAGAGTATCAAAATGTAATTGTAATAAAATATCTTAAAACAAACAAATTATCTACAAGCTGACAAACATCTTACGAAGATTCCTTCCACCAGGGGGGGTTAACTCTGGTATTGGTACTTGCCAACAAGAATATGCTGATGTTGGTACATCGTGATGCTAATGTTGGTATTGTATGGTATCGAAATTTGTATAACAGACGCAAAAAATAGAATTACCGATTATGAAATAATTCCGAAATATGAACTTTAGAGTGAATATTAAAAACATACATTTATTATTATGTTATCACGTGGTGTTTTGATTCGTGAATTAATATGTATTTCTTTATAAGACACCAGATTTCGAAAAATAATGTTGCAAAACTTTTTTATTTTTTGAAAGCTGGCTACACTGATCTTGTTGCCAAACAACATCCAAACAACTTCGGCCATTTTTATTTAGACGAGCGCTGACTGATTATTCCGTTTTTTTTCCTGTTGCCAACTCGGGAGATTGTGTTATTAATTTTGTGTGAAGTCGAATCGGTGTTTCGTATCGCTGTGAAAAATGGTCTCGTTGATATCAAGAAAGATACTGTTGTTTGTGAGAAATAGACTCTGTTTTGTTTTGACAAATGGACTCTTGTGTTGATTCGACAAATGGACTCCTGTTTTGTTTTGAGATTTTACCACTACGCTATTGTATGCACGTAAAAGATGTTAAAACAAAGACTCATAATAGTGTAATTAATATTTACAAGTGGTTGTGTGTCGGTTCTAGACATTGAATCTTTCGTTTACTTTATTATTTTGTTATTATGAGTTTCAAGTATCGGAAATGTTCCTTATTCTGTGGTGTCATAATAATAATCAATCACATACCATCAAAGACACATTGTATTCCTTTTAAAAGATTTTGTAATAAGTCCTACGTACTCGTCATTTTTAACGGTAAAAAAAGGTTCCGCTGTGGTTACTTCTGTGATTTTAATAATAAGTAGAATCAGGATGTATTGTGTCGTTTGAACATATTTTTTCGAGTAACTAATTGTTATTGATAATATATATTTGGCTTAGTATTATTTTATGTAGGTAATAGATACCAATAATACATACTATTTATATTGTTACATGTTTTATTATTTGCATAAAAATAAATGCCATATTTAACTACTGCTGCATTTTAATTCTTTACCATAACCAATTTCAGGATAAATGATTCAACAGTTGTATTCTAGTATAAAGATGGGATATTTTCATATCCCATTTTTGTACTAGAATGCAACTGTTTTGGTCGCTAGTGCGCATTGTACCGACCCATATTTGAATTTCCCGGTTTTGTGTATGGGCATGAACGATGTGAGCGAGAGAGATAGATGCCATCTGTCAATTTCCGTGTTTGCATATTTTTTCTATGAAGTTGGCGTTCTTCTCTCGTTAGAGAGTATATGTGTTCTGTGCCTTCCACAGAACACATATTCCTTCAGTAGTAGTTTAGTACTTATTCTATGGATTCCTTCAATTTATAAACTTATCTATGGAATGGAAATGAATCACAGGCGAGATTTTAAAATGTAAAAAATTAAAAAATACTCACAGTTCAAAAAGTGGCTACTCGCGGCGCTAGTAGTTCAAAAATAAAATGTCACTCCTTGCAAGGAAAAGATTTTTGACAAAACCCTTCTAAATAAGTATGTTTCAACCTAACAGAGTGTAGTGTTATCATTCGGGGAGGTGTCCGAATTTGGCGAGATTTTAAAATGTAAAAACTAGTTGCATGTAAACATGAGATCCAACTGTCGATGGCCTAAGTCGGTATGTTTATTGTATGAAACGATGTCGTCAATAAATTAAATTTTTACAAAAAATGTTAAGAAATGTTTGAGATGTACTGATATAATGTATATATTTTTTATAGAAAATTAAATTATCTAGTTTATGGGTTTCGGCGTTTTTCTATATTTTTTTTAAATTCTGAAATATAGGCATTGAAACTCGTAAATTTGTCATAAAATATATATTTATCTTTATAAAAAAAGTTTGAGAAACCCTGGAACTTTTTCATTAAATATAACTTGAGATATTGTATTTTTCTATATACATACAAATTTTTAGGGTTCTAGCTTTTATAGTTTCCGAGATATATGCAAAAGTTAAGTGAAAATTCAAAGGTTGATTACCCCTGACTGAAAGTAAATTTCAAAATTCTGAGTATACAAGTTTTGTAGGCTTAAAGTATTAAATATTTTCTGAAATTTTAGGATCTGTGCATCAAGCGAATCAAAAGTTATAAGGGGGGGACGGACACACACACACACAGACACACCCTCACACACAGACACACTAAATGTTCTCCTCCAAATTCTGAGTAAATCCATATATGGAACATATATGCTGCGAACAGTGGCGTTCCGTGGGTTATTGGCGCCCCCACATAACTTTTCCTAAAAAAAAGGTCATTTCTAAAATTTGGTATCTGGAAACATGTCATTTCCTAAAAAAAAAAAAAAAGGTCATTTCTATAATTTTTGCCGCCCTGCTAATAGAGGCGCCCGGGGCGGTCCGCCCCTCCGCCCCCCCCCCCCCCCTCGGTACGCCACTGGCTGCGAAGCCTCTAAGTTGGTGTTTTTTGTCGTCAAAGTTTGAAAAACCGTTTAAAATGTAGACCTGGCCATACAAATCTCACGTATCTTGGCATGATACTGCCGATCTGTACTAGACCTTAGTAGCAGAAGTATTTTTTCACATGAGCTCTCTGATTGGATGGTACGGCGGAGCGTACCATCCAATGAAATAACAGCTAGCTGTCAAAATGCAACCTACGCGCGAAAATTTTAAATGAAGGAAATTCTTTTTTATAGTTTCTTCCCCTTATGTTGTATTTTGTGACTTATTTATTACAACGAGGTGTTTTCATTGAGAAAAGAATCTTTATTCCTTTTTTGAGAGACCGAAGCCTTTAATGAGAAAGTGACGACACGCATAGTGAATAACGAATTATTTAGTATGACTATCGTATTTTTTTTTTCACCACACTTGTGATTTCACATTTTGTTATTCATTATTTATGTGAAAAGTCTTACCCAAGAGCCAAGACCATCACATTAGACATTAATCCATGTCCATTAAATTGATATAAACAATTGTACATACTAAAAATAAACATTTCCCAGAAGCAGACAATCAGCAAACTCAAATAGTAAATAAAATTATGCTTAGTAGTGCAAGTTCACAAAGCACTAATGGCACAAACTCTAGTTTAGATCCTGCAATCTATGCAAAAACTTTAAAGTTTAAACTTTAACGCACGTTTGAAAATACAAAATTCATTAACAGCTTCATATAATATTCATATGTTTCTGGACAAGAAATTCCGACAAACAATTCCTTTACAGCGCGTGTCCTAAATTGCGTAATACTCAGAGAAATTGTAAAATCACAAACAAATCAAATATAAAATTAATCTAAGGCGAAGATAATAAAGAAAACCTTTTTGTGCTCAGAGTGCAAAAATAGTTTTCCATCTAGGTACTAGAACTAGAGGACTCAGCAAGCATTTTGTTTTGGAGCATCAAAATATTAACTGCAATATTGAAAGTATGGAGTTCATTGTAAATGGGTGTTCCATTAAATTTGACTTTTCAAATGTATCGAAGGATCGGGATTTCTGTACTTCTAATTCCCAATATGTAAGGTTGGTAGTCCAGTGGTATCAATCGCCGGCTTTCATGCACACAGCGTATTGGAGGTCGTAGGTTCGAATCCCGGCCGTGCCGATCATTTCCGCTTCCACAACACAAGCCTTTGCTTAGTGTGAAAGATGTAAAAAGTGTATTTTGTGTTCACTTCTAGTGAGCACAGATTCATTAAAAAAAAGGCCACAGCGATTTGATACTGCATGTATAGGTACTTATTTAAAAAATTTGAATGATATTTGCACTGTTTTTGTGGTCTTCGAGAATATCAATGTCTAAATGATAAACCGTTCCATTTTCTAGTATACCTACTTAGTTTTGTTTCAATACATTGTAAAAGCAACTTAGTTGTGTAGAAATGAATAAAATGAAAAAAAATATGATAATTATTTACATCGCGGACTTCTTCGATTTTTGACAAAACCCTTCTTAATGAATATATTATGTTTCAACCTAACAGAGTGTAGTGTTATGATTCGGGGAGGTGTCCAAAGAGGTATGACCCCCAAACCCCCCTTAAAAACTACGTTCCAACCTTAACCTAACCTATTCAAATCGTATCATTCGAGGATGTTATCAAATCTCCCAATCTATCCAAATTGACAAACTAAACGACAATGACCACTAAACAATATATTTACTTTTTCAGACAAAAACAGCAATTATTTTAGAATCAAGAAATAAAATGTTGGTTGACGGTGAAACGAGTTCCCCGCTGGACGTGTTTTGTGCTGCGTGAATTCAACTACTATTGGAAATTGATTTTTTCTACACTCGATAAGCTTTTTTTTTTTAATTTCTTTTTGACTAATTCTTACTATCTTTTTATTTATTTAGATATTATTTTTGTAGTTAGTTTAACACCATTTAAATTACTGTACATTTATTTTTTTATATTATTTTGTTTTGTTTGTCCCGTGCGACGTTATTGTTGCATCGGGACGGCACGGTACGTACTAAATACGTCATTATTATTTCTTTATTATTTTTGTTTCTTTATTTTGTATTTAAATCACTTGTGAATATTATTATATGTGACGTTAAAAAATGGAGGAACGTGATGGAGGTGAGATCCCCCCTGACATTGGGGTGATTTCATCGGTCTCTGACCCTCCAGAGTCGGGGAAAAAACGTAAACTTTCTCAAACTATCTCTGAAAATACAATTAAAGACAAAGATGTTTCTC
The DNA here is from genome assembly GCA_963576905.1 of Mystacides longicornis. Lineage (NCBI taxonomy): Eukaryota > Metazoa > Arthropoda > Insecta > Trichoptera > Leptoceridae > Mystacides > Mystacides longicornis. The sequence goes on along the minus strand of OY756425.1, from coordinate 10,627,435 downwards.
TTGCTCAGAACACGAGCAACATGATCCAAAATGAATTGTTATATACACCGGATATTCCCGGGCCGTTTGTCGTGTTTGTTCAGAACGCTGACGACACACATTTGCACCCGCTAACATTCGGGAATTTCTTATACAGAAGAAACTTTCTCGGCATAAAACCTGAATGCATTAGAGCCGAAAACAGATATAAAATTTCTCTAACATTTAATAATTATTTATCTGCAAACGAGTTCGTTAAATCGACCTTTGTCTCTGAAAACAAATTGAAGGCCTTTATTCCGACTTATAAGTTGGTTAAATCAGGACTAGTAAGAGATATTCCCCTGGAATTATCTGAATCTGATATCGTTGAAAACTCTTCCACATTTGGATCCTCGATTAAAGTTTTAAAAGCCCGCCGACTTAATAGGAAAAAAGTTGACAAAGACACTAATAAAATATCATGGGTCCCTTCAACTACTTGTATTCTGACTTTCCGCGGGCAAATCTTGCCCAAAAACATTTACTTATTTTATAACTCCTTACCAGTAGAACTATACTCTGAACCTACTATAATTTGTCACCTTTGTGCTAGATTTGGGCACTTAAGGAAAAATTGTCGATCCAAACCCAGATGCGCAATCTGTAGTTCCACTGAACATAACAAGGATAATTGCACCTCTAAAGAGGTGAAGTGTCCTAACTGTCATGGAGATCATAGTGCTCTGCACTCTAGTTGTCCCGAACTAAAAAGGCAAAGAGACATAAAAAAGGTTATGGCTGCGGACAACTTATCGTTCGCCCAGGCTGTTAAGCTCTTCCCGAAATCTAGCAAACCCTATAGTGAAATCGTCAAGCCCTTAGAAGGGAAACTCCCCTCAGTCCAAGTTCCTAATAATTCCCAAAACTCTAGTCGACGAGTTACAATCTCGACTAAAGCTAACTCAGCTCCTCTCAAAAAAGTTTCACCTCTGTATAATGATAAATATTACATAGACAACCTTTTTTACACTAACGGGCAGGCTGGGAATCTAACTCCAGGATGTGCTCTTATAACTCCAGAGTCATTCACTTCAACATCATCCGAAAACGAAATCTCAAATGAGAGTTCCTCATCTCTCAAAAATCACATTTCAAAATCTTCCACCGATGAGACAAATTCTTTGAAATCAGCCTTAGAGCTGTTGCTTGATATTATTTTTAACAAATCTGATATGTTCACTTCAAAAATACTTCCTCTTATTAAAACAATTATAGAAAAAGAATAAACAGACAATATTCTCAACATTTCGTTGGAGAATGCTATTTGTTATTTCGAATTCAAACTATTCTACTAAACGTTTATTACCTACTAATAATTCAATATGTCAGATAATAATCAATTGAATATTCTTCAGTGGAACTGCAGAAGCGCAATCTCCAACAAATCAGATATTATACATATGTTAAATCAATTCTCTATTCACCTTTCAGCTTTAAACGAAACATGGATCAAACCACATTATACCTATAATATTCCTGGTTACTCTGTCTTTCGAAATGACAGAGTTGAGGGCAGGGGAGGTGGAGTAGCCATATTGGTGAAATCATCTCTCCATTGTGATCTTATTCCAATTCCAAGCAATCCCTTTTTAGAAATAATTGCTGTCTGCATTGACGGTATTGGATACGTCTCTGTATATATTCCCCCAAATGGTGGATTTGACAGTAATTATTTCAACTCGATTGTCCCTTTACTTCCAACATCATTTTTCCTGCTCGGAGACTACAATGCCCATGCCGTTGCCTGGGGGAATACCCTAACTGACAGAGCGGGTAACCAAATACTGTCATTTGTAGATAAGCATGACCTATGCATCCTGAATGACGGTTCACCAACCAGACTGTCTTCCCCTAATCAGAATCCAAGTGCAGTGGACTTAACAATTTGTACTGGCAATCTGGCTTGTTCATCAAGCTGGAGTATCCTAGACGACCCGTTTTCTAGCGACCACTACCCAATTTTTGTTACTCTATCCGTAGCTCCATCCAGAAAGTTTTCTTACAGCAGACAATTATACAGTACAAAAAGGGCAAACTGGGCTAGATTTGCCGAAATTGTAAAGGAATCCAAGTCTAAAATCGGAGATACGTCCAAGTCTCCTGTCCAAAAGCATTATGATGACCTGACACAGATTATTTACGTGGCGGCTAATAACAGCATTCCCTCTAGAAATAAATCCAGCAAAAACACGAAAAATGCCCCTTGGTGGGATCAGGAGTGCTGTGATCTTATCACTGAAAGAAAACAAGCTATGCGAAACTTTAGGAAAAAATTTGATTCAGACTCCTTTATACAGGCAAAGGCCATACAAGCCAAGGTAAAAAAAAAACTACGAGCTAAAAAGCGACAGAGTTGGCAAACCTTTTGCTCTTCTCTGTCCCCGAATTCTCCCCCTTCACATGTTTGGAATATGATCAGACGCTTCAAGGGTTCCTTCCAGACCTCCAGAGCTTCTGCTCCTCTTTCTGACTGGCTTTCAGAGTTTTTAAATAATCTAGCTCCTCCTACTGCCCCTAACTTGGACCAAATAGTTCCCCCTTGTATAAATAACAGAAATCTCCCTCAAAATAACAATAGATTGTTAGAAAAAGTAAATATGTATGAACTAAAGCTCTGCCTACTATCGGTGAGGAATTCATCTCCTGGTGAAGACAAAATTCCGTACGCTTTCTTTCAGAAAGCTCCTGACATCTTTATCGAATCTTTTCTCGACCTTCTCAATAAAATACTATCTTCGGGAAACATTCCCAACTCTTGGAAACACCAGTTAATTATTCCCATCTTAAAGCCTGGAAAAAATCCTAAACTCGCTTCCTCCTACCGGCCCATAGCCTTGTCCGCATGCGCCATGAAAATTCTGGAACACATTTTGAAAAACAGACTGGTTTGGTATATAGAACACAACTCTATGCTACCTTCTACACAGTTTGGTTTTAGAAAGTCACTGTCTTGTGTAGATAATTTGAGTGTATTGATCACGGATATCCAGATTGCTTTTACTAAGAAAAATCCGATGTCGGTCGTATTCCTTGATATAACATCTGCTTTCGACAATGTCTCTATCCCTCTTCTTTTCAAAAAACTTGTAAGTCTCGGTATCCCTCACCAAATTGCCACATTGATCTTTCGCATGTTTACGGAGAGAAGCATTTCAGTGAGCGGAGACGTCCCTGGAGACCACAGGGTGGTCTGGAAGGGCCTTCCTCAGGGGTCAGTTTTAAGCCCTATCTTGTTTAACGTCTATTGTTCAGACATCCCCAAGATACCTGATGACTGTCAATTGATTCAATACGCGGATGATATTGCAATATATACTACTAATAAAAATAATGTATGCGCTGAAAGAGCTTTGACAGGAGCCTTAAATATTGTCAATTCATGGATGGAACGGAATAACTTATTCCTATCCCCTCAAAAGTCGAGAGTTGTATCATTCTCCAGAAAGCACGTGAATCCATCTATTTCTGTAGAGCTTAACGGAAGTATAATCCCTCAGTGCGAAGAGGTTAAATTTTTGGGTATGTCTTTAGATAGGAAATTGACCTGGAGCCCTCACGTAACTCATACACTGGCCAAATGCGAAAAAGGTTTAAATATACTTAGAGCGATCTCTGCCACCTCTTGGGGCTCCCACCCTTCCTCTATGAAGAACATATACAATGCATTAATTCGCAGCCACTTAGATTACGGTAGCTTTTTATTGACTCCAATATCCAAAGCCTTGGTGAACAAGCTGGATGCGGTACAAACAAAATCTTTGAGGCTCTTGGTTGGCGCAATGCCCTCCACTCCAAACAACTCTCTCCAGGTGGAATGTGTTGATATGCCACTAAAGATTAGAAGACAATATCTTTCTGATTCCTTCTTTATTAAAAAACGGACTTTCACTGATCATCCATTGCTGAAAAATTTACCCATACTACGTAACCTATATCACGTTAACGGTTACTGGAAAAATAAATCGAGTCCTTATTTATGCAACAGTTACAGTAATTACATGACTCAGTTTGGCGTTAAACGTTACCCCTTTCCATCCGCTGTTTATGACCTTCCTTTGGAAGTCTTGCAATTCTCCCCAACCGTCTTTGAAAATATCGGTATCGGTAAAACTCCTAAAATATCCTCCAATCAAATAAATCAGACGTTCTTTTCAAAAGCTGATTCTTCTTGGCCAAACCACATCCAAATTTTTACTGATGGCTCCAAATTTTCTACTAGTGATCATTCTGGATCGGCGGTTCTCATCCCCAAACTCAAAATAAAATCAATGCTAAAACTTCCTCCGGAAGCCTCCGTTTTCACGGCAGAGTGTGCTGCTCTGCACCAGGCTCTCACTCTGTGTGATCACCATGAATTGGAAAGGGCAATCATCTTCACGGATTCCTTATCTCTAGTAAATGTACTTGCGTCCGGCTCAGGTACTGATAACTGTATCATCTTAGACATTAGGAGAAACCTATATAGTCATAAAGTAAAAGGGAGAGATATTGTCATAGCTTGGATCCCGGCTCATTGTGGTATAACACCCAATGAGGACGTAGACGCATTGGCAAAAGAGGCCACCAGCAATGGATTGGTCCCTCGAAACTTTGAACTCCCCCTGAGTGATATAAAACGTTCTGCCTTTCTCGGAGCAATGTCGGCCTGGACCGATCATTGGGATGAGGTAGGTAGAGCTAAGGGATCGATTTATCGGGACATTAAGGAGTCTATCTCCAGAAAGCCATGGTACCAAGACTTCAAATTCTCCAGATCAGAAATAGTCACACTGACTCGCATGAGATTCAATCACCATAGACTGGATAGTCATCTATTTAAAATAAATTTAGCCTCGTCTCCACTCTGTGAGTGCGAACTCGATATGGAGACATTAGACCACGTCTTTCTCGGTTGCCCAATAAGAGATTCATATGAACTTTATTACGAAATCAATGAAATTCAGTTCCCCATTAATATGTCTTGTCTGTTACACTCTGAAAAGCTTTCTGTCTACAAAAAAATTTTAAAATCAGTAAAACAGAATTATTTAATTATATAAACAGTATGTGTGTGTGCGTGTATGTATATATTTTTATATAAATGCGAGAATGTATGTACGTAAGGGCGTGATTGTAAGTAATATGTAAGGCCGAGTGTGAATGTAAAAATAGTAAGTCTTTATATAAAATAAAAGAAAAATAATAAATTAAAGCATAATATTTTTGTTTTGCAAATCATCAAATATTTGAAACTGGCACAAATCGTCCCTCTAGGGATGGGATGCCATAAACATAATAATAATAATAAATAAAATGTTACTCTATGAAAAAAAAGTTTGTATGAGAAAATAGGCAAAATTTTAAATTGAGATTTACTTAAAATTGGTTGATAAAATACTTCAAATGTTATTAAATCAATCAATAACATGCTTATTTACCAATCTGCATAATATACATTGTGTGTTTCATATAAAAAATCAAAGAAGCCCGCGAAGTAAATAATTTCCAAAAATAATATAATCACATTAGGTACATATTTAAATAGTGAATAAAAACGAACAAGGGTTCTGTCTCTGAAAAAGGGAATAAGGAGTCCTTTCTCAATGATAAACGACCTCATTGAAATAAACAAGTTACAAAGTAAAACATAATGGAAAAAAAATATGAAATAACTTGAATTTTCGCGCGTAGATTGCATTTTGACAGCTAGCTGTTATTTCATTGGATGGTACGCTCCGCCGTACCGTCCAATCAGAGAGCTCATGTGAAAAAATACTTCTGCTACTAAGGTCTAGTCCGACGAAGCGTTAAATCGTTGACGAATCCTGTTTGACGTTTGAACTGTGGCATGACAAATTGGCGGCAAAATTCAAAATAATGCTGTGGATCTTGACCAATCTTGACACTCGTCATTTATTTCTTTCACGCCAAGATGGCTTTTTAAAGAAAAATAATCATATTATGGAGATAAAAAATGAAAAGGATTTGACACTGGTATGGGACACTTATTGATATCATACTTAAGTTACCTCTCCAAAACACGAGTTCTTACTCACATTGGAGAGCAATCATTTTTTTTTTTATTTAGATTATGAAGTTACAAAAATTACATATTTTGTAACTTGAAAATAACAATATTATTTCACTTATATTATACAGATTTAGACGATTTTATTTTAATCATTTAATGATTTGTATTGCCTTATTTTTTGTAAATGAAAAAAAAAAATTAAATATAATATGTAATTTAGACTGGTTTTTTATTTAACCAGTCTATTCAAATTTAAAATGCAAACTGAGATTGTATTGATTGAATAATTATTTTGATAAGTATTGCCGAACGATCACCAGATGACATCATTAGTTCAATTTTTAAAAAATTGTGACATTCCTTGTTTTTCCCGCGTAGTCCTCATAATATGAAGGTTAAATGTCAAAAAAAGATGTATTTTGTAAATCGTTATACATGTGTCATGAAGTCATGACTAGAGAGCCCATGCCCACCTCTAGTCATGAGAGTGGAAATGGTGACACCCATGACCTCCATTACGGTAAAGGTACGTAATCTGCCTATGGATACCATTGGGTATCAACCACCTTGAATTTATATTATTTTCAATTATCATACAAAGTATAGCCTCTGTGTCAAGTTTTATTATACAAAAATGTAGATCATGTAAATTTTAACTAGATTACGTTATCAGTTTCAAAACTGACATTCATCATTTATATTCTGCGCCCTTATATATCTGCTGGCATTTCTAATGAGGTTACTGTTTGGTTTAAACTCTTTCTGTGATCTCAAAGTGGTTCGATCATTGTGTTACCTTTTTCAACTTAATAATCTGACATAATTCTTATGTGAAGGTGAGGTTACTTTTGGTTTATACGTCATAATATCTGATTTTTTTATTCCTTTCACTTGTTTTGTTCTTAATATTTATATATTATATTATCACCAATAGAAAATTAAAATAAATGTTTCAAACTCAGTCATGCGCTTTTATTTTCTTATTTGTTTGTTTAGTTACTACATGAAAGTCTGTAATCAACCAAAAAAGACCTTCTCGAAAGGCCAAAGATCCTCGGACATGAAAATTGCATTCTTTTTGCCTTCTTTCATTGAAAGATACACATTTATCTACCAGTATAGTACAGAGAGCATATATCTTTATCATATCCAAGCAGCTCATAATTCAGATAACTTGGCAAACCACAAGCACAGTTAACATACCCATATCTAGAGCCAGCTTAAAAAAACTACATGAAACTCTCGTAAACATCTGTTCAAAATTTTTTTACAATAAATGGGAACATTTCTTCAAAAGATGATCGAGCCAAGGCCATCCCTTTTGATAAAGCGGAAAACCGCATTTGGAACATTGGTGCTGTCACGCACATGAGTGAGTGTCAAGATTTGGGCTCTAACCCTGTCTACCTATTTTGTTTGGATTATTTTCATCATGTTTGCTACCGAGGCTCAGCACATCATTTTAACCTATTGCAGCTTTTTATTCAATTTTTTTTTTAAATTTAATTAAGATATTAAAACTGCTTTAAAAAGTCTTAAGAATGGAAAATGACAAGGAACATTCCGGCTGAACTATTCAAGTATTATACCTATAGCAATGGACACCATAAAACCCAACTTCATAAGAGAGCTAAAGTATGGAATCATATTACAACACAAGCTTTAAGTAGCTTTCTGTGAAAGAATCAGAGTGTATTTGTGTTCACTTTGACTGAGCACAGATTCATTTGTTTGAAAATATATATATATATATATATTTAAAAAAAATGGACATTAATGTTATGGGAAACAATAATATACCCATAACATTACATAGTTTAATTGTAAGACTAATCGAAACTATTGACTTAACATAACGCAATGCACTGTATTGTTTTTTTTTTCATTTACAAAAAATAAGGGAATACAAATCATTAAATGATTGCTCTCCAATGTGAGTAAGAACTCGTGTTTTGGAGATGTAACTTAAGTATGATATCAATAAGTGTCCCATACCAGTGTCAAATCCTTTTCATGTTTTATCTCCATAATATGATTATTTTTCTTTAAAAAGCCATCTTGGCGTGAAAGAAATAAATGACGAGTGTCAAGATTGGTCAAGATCCACAGCATTATTTTGAATTTTGCCGCCAATTTGTCATGCACAGTTTAAACGTCAAACAGGATTCGTCGACAATTTAACGCTTCGTCTAGTCCGATCAGTCTCGAGAAATAATTTCTCTTCAACCAATCGACAGTTGGAATACTCACAGTTCAAAAAGTGGCTACTCGCGGCGCTAGTAGTTCAAAAATAAAATGTCACTCCTTGCAAGGAAAAGATTTTTGACAAAACCCTTCTAAATGAGTATGTTTCAACCTAACAGAGTGTAGTGTTATCATTCGGGGAGGTGTCCGAAGAGGTATGGGGGGTTCCACCCCCAAACCCCCCTTAAAAACTAAGTTCCAACCTTAACCTAACCTATTCAAATCGTAATGTTATCATTCGAGGATGTTGTCAAATCCCTAATCCTTCCCTAATCTATTCAAATTGACTTAACTAAACGACAATGACCAGCAATATTTTCATTTTTCAAAAAAAAAAAAAAAACACCAATTTGTGAATCAAAAAATAAAATGTCATTTCATACTCCATGAAAGAAAACTTTGTATGAGAAAATAGGCAACTTTTAAAATTGATTTTTACTTAAAATTGGTTGATAAAATAATAATATGTACTTCAAAAATGTAAAAAAAGGGAAAAAAATAAGGCCTACACCGGGAATCGAACTTACAACCATCAGTATGAAAGGCGGCGGTTATTCATAGTAACATTCTTTGCGCAGGTCGGCGCGTGTCGGAATCGGCTTTCTACGTGTTCTTACCCTATGGAATGTATGGAAGTTTCACTACCGTTATTATTATTTATCTATGGTCATCTGTGATCGTGTTATGTTATAAATATTATTGTGTTATGTTGTGAATTAATAAATTATTTCGCATATTGACGAGTTTATTGTGTGCTAATCTTCTATTGTTCACGCTTATTTTATGAAGAATTTATTTAATTCAGGAACTGTGATGTAATAATTGAAAAATGTGTGAATTTTTGAGATTTTGCGTCTTTCTAAGTTTAATATCTTATAGTGAGTTGCCTGATGACATGTTTTTTTTCATTTTAATACAAGTGTTTTAGTATTAATCTTTTTAAATTGAACTTTTATTTTAGTCGTATGCAGTAAGTATTACGTTTCTATTTCGAACGATGGCCCAGTTGTATTAGGCGCAAATATTACATTCAAAGCAGAAGTTACACCAAAGGATGGTTCTAACTTTACATTTATTTGGAATGCCGAGGGAATACCGAGTCATAACGCAGAAGTAAGTAAATCAAAGGCTTCAGTATATAATAAATCTATTCCAGTATATAATAAATCCAGTTAGGATTTATTTTCAAAGAGGTAGGTAATCATGTGTAGGGGTGGGAAGTTGTCAACCTCCTAGTGGTCCACCCCGGGTAACGCAGATAGACAACAAATAGGTGCTGCTACACAGCAATGGCGCAAAAAATGATAAGGAAATGAAATTTTTTATTAAAGCGCCATTGACACCATACATATATATATCATGCCAGGATATTGATAGATTTTTAATTGCATTCAAATGTTTTCTTTGCTTCAGCTATTAAAAAATATGGTAATTATTAACTTCGCTGGCTGATACGATTTTTTGACAAACCCCCTCTAAATGAATTTATGTTGTAACCAAACAGAGTGCAGTGTTATAACTCTGGGAGGTGTCTAAATAGGTATGGGGGAACCACCACCCAAATCCCCCTCTTTAACTATGTTCCAATCTTAACCTAATCTATTCAAACCATAGTGTTGTCATTCGCGGGTGTTATCAAATCCTCTAACCTAACCTATCCGAATTGTAATGTTAGTATTCGAGAAGGTTATCAAATCCCATAACCTATCCAGAAGATCAGTTTGATTGGTTGTCTGAGTTTCGACACAATGTAAAATTTTTTACTAATTACCTAACCTCTTTCCATCAATGTTGAACTGTTGATTAAGAATTAATAAAAAATGAAATATTTCTAGTTCGATGATGCGGGTTCGGAGTCAAGCTGGACCATTTCATTTCCGAGTAGTGTATATCCACCAGGAACCTACCAGGTTCAAGTGACAGCCAGAAAGGGGCCCTTCTTTTGGTACGATGAGATATCAGCAATAGCTCACTTCAACCTGACATGTAAGCTTTTTTATTTTAAATTTCTACTCGGGGTTGGAACCCTGTCTCAGATTGGATGGGACCAGTTGAATGGTAGAGAATATTTCATCCATTGAATTCCGCCGGCTATACTGACATCTATTTTATCTTATTTACCAATAACGTAAACAAACAGTCATTTATAAAACATAATAAAACTCTTTAACAATATAATAGTAAGTGAACTAAAAAAAATTGCACGCTTAGTAAATCAATTTGGTTAGATTGCTATTTATTAAATAAAACAAATAAATAAAAATTATTATTCTTCTGTGAATATTGGTTGATGGATTTGAATTAAAAAAAAAAATTGGGTGTGTTAGGATATTTCAGACTCAAGTTTGATCATTTAGATACACTGTCACACACTCCCCTTATGACCCCACTTAAGGGAATAGGGAGGCAACAGAAGCTCTCCACCGCGCTCGATCCTTGTGGCTTCAATGACTGCTTTCTTTTGGGTAGAACATATTTGATTGATTCTGAGGGGCAGGGTGAATTTGGACAGGCATCTAGTATTTCTTATATAATGTTAATGTGTTTCTGCCCTTAGTGCCCTTCATCTAAGTTTTAGAGCCATGTGGTGAAAGTATCTAGGAACTTTTATATAATTTCTAAAGATTGAACTATACTACTGTTCCACAGTGTTGGATTCTGTCTCTATGTTTAGTTACTTTGGTTTTGATGAGCAACAACAATGTGTCAATGTTTTGGTTTGATTTTATTCGTAGACTTGGCTCACTTATCCAATTGATACATCTTCCATTGAATTGTGTCATATGATATATATGGTATTATCTAGTAGCTTGACCATGATTCTAATTCAATTTATATCTATTGCAGTTGACTGCATAATATGTATAGTGGAAATAAAATACGCACTAAACGCCAAAAACTTCATTTTGAGATAATCTAATAAAACTGATTTTTCCCCCATACAGACATAGTACTATGATGATTTTTGGATCTGTTTTTTTACGCCTTTAGATCATCGATATAGACTTAGTGCAATATTTAGGCTATTGACAGTGGTTTATAGAACATTTCCTCATACTCAACTCATTTTTTTCATTTTTGGCGTTTAGTGCGTGTTTTATTTCCACTATACATATATTGTGTGAAAATCAATGTAATGACTTATCTTTTTTTTCAGATTTCTTGAATGGTGATTTGCAGATAATCCAGAATAATTCGACGGTTGATGGCCAGTATGTTTCTTCCTTTTATCCTCTCCTTAATCAAATTCACCTACGTCCGCCCGATTACGAGTTCATTATGAAAAACGCAACTTCAATAACAACATACTGGTTTATCGATTGTAATTTCTGGGGACAGACCGATAACTTTTCGTTGATACAAGAATTTAGAAACGCAACTGAGAGTCACGATATTGAAGCCGTTGTCGTAGTTTCTTACGAACCCATCGTCATTCCCACGACTACTACTACCACCACCACCACAACCACTCCAAAAACTACAACAACCACTCAGAAACCTACAACTACCACTCAAAAACCCACAACTACCACTCAGAAACCGACAACTACCACTCAAAAACCATCCTCTACTACTACTACAGAGAAACTCCATATTTCAAAGAGGTCCACTTCCAACTATGATCCTGCTTCTCAACTGCCAATTTGTCTTAATCAAACAACCATATCTATGGATCCCAACAAAACTTATGGATATTTTCATCGAAAAATTATAGTGCAAGGTAAGATAAATTCATTGTATTGATTAAAGTGTACCATGGCGTAACCTTTCATCTCCACAATCTTAAATTTATATTTGGAATGTTAAATAGTCCCACTTATCCTTTCATATTTTCCATTCTCTTCATCATTTCTAATATTGCGGAACTTTTTGAAACCAAAATGAGCCAACTTGGGTTTTGGGGAGACACAAACACAGCTAATCCTTTTTATATAAAAGATAAATTAATGTTTCTGTTTGATTTTAGAGCCTGTTTCAAATTTATCTATTAATGGCAACAACTGGCTGCAGCACAAAGACATGTTGAATCTGCAGGTGAAATGTAAAGGCTCTCCCCCCTTTGAGTACTGCACACAGTTCAAGTTGGGCGTCTACAATGTAACTGGAAAAGAGACATGTCGGAATCCCGTCATGGTTGACAGTTGTGACTTTTCCGTGGTGCATTATTTCAGCAATGCCGATATACATTCTGTGGTGATCATTGTATCAAACAACATTCATAAGAATGTCTCTAGAGTTGTGGTGCGGTTTTATGAAGGTGAGCAACAAAATCCTAACTTCTTTACCAAAATTGTACCAAATGTTTTTTGCTTGGAATTATTATTTAGCTTCTACATTTGATATTCAAGCCACTAAGCTTTAGCAATCTGAAAAATGGTTTAAAACAAAGTTCTAGTGGTAAATTGGTTAACTCTTGCATTACCGTTGTGCTTTTGACTTTTCTTTCTACAATATTATTTCTCAGTTAAAGACGGCATTCTTTAAGTTAGCTTTAGATGGTAATTGTATATTTATGCAATGAGAATTGATGGAAAACTTCTTCGAAATAAGTTGATATGGTCAGTTATTTCTAAGTTTCATTTATTACCAATAAATAAATCTAGAAAAAATTCAGTTAAGTATCTACTTATTTATTTATTTTATTTAACATTAATATACAAACAGTGAAATTGATACAAAAATAAGACAGTACCTACATATACATTACGAAACATTCACCAGTGAAGTATATGTACTTATGTCATCCCATAACACATAAACCGCAGACTTTACATTTAATTTTAATAATTGCTTAACCTTGCTGTAATGATTGTAGTAATATTAGATACAAATTATTAAATTTTCTCGATAGTATCTTTAGAGTAAAAGAGAGTTTTTTTAAATAAGTAATTTTTTGAAGATTTAAAAGGAAGATGGGTATCAGCTAGTAAATAAAATAAATATAGCTCACATGTTTTGCACAAATCATATCTTCAAAAGTTTCAAAGGGGGAATTAATCCCAAAGGATCTCTTCCAGCCAACCCATAAAATTATTCTGTTGTGTTTCTTGTGTTATTCAAATATATTTGCTTATATTTCAGTGACTACCAAAGCTCAGCTGTCTGTGATTGTTGTTCCTGTTTCATTTAGCATAATAGCGGTGATACTTATTGTGTTTGGGGTCGCTTATTATATACAAAACAGGGCGAGGTAGAGTCTATAATACAGATATTTTTTTTTGGTTGCCCTTAAATAAATCTGCAAAATATAAATGAACTGATTGATTCTATTTCAGGTTGAATGTGGAAGTGGCTGATTTCAATTTCGGTCATCACTATAATGACATGGAATACAAAACCTTTGTGGAGCGCCTCCGGGAGAATTTCAATAACGCCATCAACTGGGGCACGACCAGAGAAATCGACTCGCCCACCTCACCACCCTGGCCAAGTTCGGACAACAACAAATATGGAACAATGACATAAACTTACCCAAATTATTTTATTATCAAACTTTTGTTTATTTCTTAATAACATAACTTTATCCTTCATGTAATCATCTTAAATGTAAAAAATGGACGTAACTTCTCTCGAAAAAAAATCGCCCTCTTTAAAATTACAAAGGTCACTGAAATGTTGTGGACACAACTGTAATCTTAGTGATTTCTAGTTTATTTCCACATTGGACATAGATCTTTCTAGGTTTAGAGTCCTTAGACTGTCTCCATCCATTCATGTTATGTCTTTATGATATTGGTCTTTGGTATATTATGTATTCATATCAAAATTTTTAATTTTCAGTAACTGCATTCATTAATATTGGTCTTTGGTATACTTCTTCATATCACAATTTGTACTATTAGTGAAACATGCGTAAATTTGCAGTTGTTTTTGTAAAATTTGGTTTGTGTATCATTATATTTGGTTACCTTATGCTTAAATTGAAGAATGATCATTTCATTCTAGTCTCAATGTATCATTCTGTTAGTTTTCTTATGTAGTTATTTATTTTTAATTATTATTGTTTCAATCTTTTATCCAAAGATACTTGTTGTAATTTTTTGAATCAGTTTTGAATATTTACGATCACAGTAAGAAACGGTAACATTCCCGACTATATCAAAATTTATTTTTTGGTAATGTTTCAAGTCAAGATTTCGGTCCGTTATAGTTTTTTTCGTTAATTAAGTATGATTAATTTTAAGTTTGGGTTAATTATTGCTTTATCTGATGTACACATATTGTTTATTTTTTATTAGATCAGGGATCAGTTATGGATAGTGACCTGAATTTTTCGCATTTGCGATAAACCCTACTTTATTCGCAAAATTTTCTATTTATTCGCGAATAACGCGAATTTTCATGTTTTGGCAAAATAAAGTCGAAATATGATTATATTAAGAAAGAAACATAACGGAATCCGCAGACGTGACTAAATTATTAGCATTAACGTTTAAAAAAGGTACCTTATTAAAATTAGATGCCAATTTTCTGCGGCTGAAGGTGACATAGCCGAGGCATGGAATGTTGTGAAGTTACCAGGGAAAGAATTTGCCGAAAATGTTAGCATCAGAGTATGGATGTCTTCTATTAATATCCATTCAGAAAGATAATTTTCATCTTACGTCACGCTAATATCTAAATTTTTTTTAGAACTGTACTCGTTTTCGAATGATTCAGCTATCTAAACTTTTTTTTTTTTTTTTGTAAAGAAGGTCAAAGGACCATATGCCCTTTGAGTCACCGCGACCAATAAGATCTATTGTGACATCCTTCAATGAATTCGTGGAGCGCTGCCTCTTATTGTGCCACGTCTCCAGAGGCCTCTTGCAGAGTGACAGTGCCTCTTCCCGGCTCCTGCCCTCCGCAAAAGGTCTCTTCTTTTTGAAAGATAGGTCCCAACAGGATTCCCATCTCTCGGTTGCAACAAATTATTTTGATCATGTGAACTTATGTCCACTTTGACCACTGATGTGGAAGTACCTAGTATATCCATCACACCAGGTCGGCTCTACAAAGGTGCCATGTACATCCTCCATAGCCAGAACTAGGGAAATAAAAGTCCGCCCCTACAGATCCCTGCATGTAGGGGTAAGGCAAAAAGTCACCCTGAGGTTGCCTGGTATCAGGGAGCCTCCGTTAGTTACTAACCTACCCGTTAGTCACGCATCCCTCGGCACGGGTCGAATGACACCTTGGATTGGGGATTTTTGGGCAGAAAGGTTTACTCCTTCCGGAATGATAGGACTAGGTGAATATGGATGGGAGGGCTCATAGAAGGCAGGAGGAAAGGAATCAGGTGTAGGAAATGCCCTGCATGTTGGACAGCCATGCAAGGCACCCCGTACTCTCTTCAGCTTGTTGACCCTAGCATCCACAGGGACCGAATGTAACCGCCGTTTCAGCCTGGGCCAACGTAACAGGGTCCTCCACTTGTAGGTGAGAGTCGAGTTGAAATGCAGTGGCTGAGAGGCATTAAATGCTCTTTTTTTGCGCGTAACATTTCCTTGGACCCCATCTAAACTTAGGACACATTAAAAACGAAAGCATAACCATATATTTTTTTTTAAAAGTATGGGATTTTGGAATATGAATAATTCTATTTTCCTAGCGTTGTTTATTTTTTGTTATTCTTAAATATCCACCGGAATCTTATTGAAATATTTTTTTTATTCATATCTTTTAAAATTAGGTACCTATACCGAAATTCGTAAAAGATTATACCCAATCTTTGATAAATAACAAACGATTTTACCTTAAAAATAATACCGAAAAAGACCGTTTTACAGAATAATAACACCGCTTTTATAAAAAATAACGCGTCAAATAACACCACTTTTATGGAAAAAATAACACCCCTTTTCCATAAAAATAATGCCTTAAATTCAGGACACTAGCTATGGATAATGAAAAAAATCTTAAAATATCGTTTTTTTTCATTTACTTTCTAGTTAAGCGGACTTGCAGATATATTTAAGATTTTTTTTATTAATATTAATGTCGAGTATATTCCTAATATTGTAACGATGTATTGTGATGTTTTTTTTTTTCGTTTGTGGCGAATTACAAAGGCTTGTGGAAATTTTCTAGTTATAAGAGAACAAAATTGAATGTATAAAGTTTATATAAAAAAAGAGTCCTGTAAAATATATTATATATATATAAAACTAAAAATTTGATGATATGACCATTTTGGTTTAAAAAGTGATGTAGGAATATGTGAGATTTTATAAATTTGTATATAGGAACTGTTTAAATTAGGCATTGATTTATTATTGAAAATAATGCATATTATTCGTATGTTATAGGGCATCTTACAGTTGATAAGTTTGTAGAGATTAATTAAATACATTTTTGTACAAAGATCGCTGCCAGATTGTAAACTAGATTATTTGATTTCTAAAATTTAGCATGCCTTCAATGTATTGACAATATTATCCACAAGATTCAGTAGAAGAACTTATACCAGATGAAATATTATGTAAACAATAATTAGAGTTCTTAGATTCTATTCGTTTAGACATTTTTCCATATTTTTCCACGGAAATTTTTGGTAGTTTTATTGAAAAATCTTGCAGAAACAAAATATGTGATTATGAATAATTATTATTTATTGAATTTGAAGTGAAAATAATATATTTTAAAGAAAAATAGTTACTACAGGTGCCAATATTTCTTAATTTCTTACAAATTGTTTTTTGAAATTCAATCTACATGAATTATTGATCAAATTAATGTTATTATTTCTAAACGATCACCAAAATATATTATAATCATTATTAAATATTCAATCAATTTAATATTTAAAATGTATTAAGTAATATTTAAAACATACCTATATAAATAAAATCTATTTTTAAATTTGTTGTTTTATTGTATTGGCTAGAAATAAAATACTTAGATAATAGGTAACTAAAAAAATCTTTATATATTTTATCTTCTATGCAGTTGTTACCTTACCTCTCTTCAAGGCTGGATGGATTTGAATAAAAACAAAAGGGTGTGTTTAGGGTTACTCTAGGATGGTTTAAATCACAGTATGAGTCGCCAGATTGTTGAGGAAGACGATAAATAGAGGGAGGTGTTCTAAGATAAAATAAGTCTGTGGTAATCTGTGGATGTCAACAAAACCACGAGGAAAGATGCTTCTTTTCAATAATGACCCTCTGGATGGATACAAAAAGATGTCAGTGAAACAATGTTACTAATTAAAACCGACATAGAAAAAACGGGAATTAGAGAGTGCGAAGTTAGAAGGTTTGACAGCTCAATAAGTTCGAAAAGTCGGAGTAAATCTGACAGGTAGTAAACACTAGATCACAGACTACTTATATGACTAGATATTTAGAAAAGTTTTCAGAAAAGTTTAAGTTTAGTTCGAAGTTCGATTCAAACTTTTCCGTGCTGTTTCTAGAATAAGTTTGTATTTAGAATAAAATTATCATTTTTAAATATTTCCAGAGACAATAATTGATGACCTGAAGGGACCGTTGACATGTCTCAACAAATAGATGCCAGGTTTATGAACAGAATTTGACTGATAGTTCCTACTAGCATAGAATCCATAAACAAGTTTGAATAATAATTATTACAAGTTTATTTGAAAAGAAGATTCTGTCAAGGCAACTTTTTGTTGTCATATTTGTTAGGATTTGTTTGTTTACATTTTTATTTTTTTTGGATAATTTTTACAAATACACAATATATTTAATTAATATGCCAATATGGACTTGAAAAATCAGACTGAAAAACCCAAGGTATGTTCACATATTAATATCTGTACGCTATTTATAACTGGATGACAAATTTGTGTTCAAAGTCTGTATCTTTTTCGGTAATTATTAAGTTTACGTGCTGATTCGATTTTTGATAAACCCCTCTTAATGAATACCCCCCTCCCCCATAGCTATGTTCCAACCTTAACCTAACTCATTCAAATTGTAGTGCTATCATTCGGAGATGTTATCAAATCCCTCAATTTATTCAAATTGAGCAACTATCAGCAACATCTTCATTTGCCAGACTTGTGAATCGAAAAATAAAATGTGTCTCCAAGCAAGGAAAAGTTTATATGAGAAAATAGGCAATGAAAAAATACGTTTATTGTTTACTTCGCGGGCTTCTTTGATTTTTGACAAAATCCTTCTAAATGAATATGTTTCAACCTAACAGAGTGTAGTGTTATCATTCGGGGGAGTTTCAAAAGAGGTATGCCCCCCTTAAAAACTACTTTCCAACCTTAACCTAAACTTTTCAAATCGTAATCGTATCATTTGAGGATGTTATCAAATCCCCTAATCTATCCAAATTGGTTTGTTCCATTTAAGAATCGAACATTAGTCATGAATTATTAGAGTCATTAGTTGTTATTTTTTCTATCCAAATTGACTAACTAAACGACAATGACCAACAATATCTTCATTTTTCAAACAAAAACACCAATTAATAAAATGTCACTCGATGAAAGAAAAGTTTATGAGAAAATAGGCAACATTTTAATTTGTTTTTTTTTTAACTTTGTTGAAAAATACTTCAAATGTTATCATATCAATCCATAACATGATTATTTACCAATCTGCATATACATTTGATACGTGTTTCATATAAAAAATTGTGAAAAATCGAATCAGCCAGCCAACTTAATATTATTGGAACACTAATTGGATTGCTCAGTGCGCATATGCTGACTGTAGATTTTCAATCATGTCAAATAAAAAAAACGTTTGTAATATTTGTATACCAGAAAAGGTTGCGCCAAAGAAATCAGAAGGCGCAATCTAGTAAAACTATGAATATTTCAATTTATTCATTTTCCATAATTTGTTTAGCAATCCCCCCATTCAAGAGCCGAAAAATCAATTGATGAAACCCACAGCAGAAAATCAAAATGCTCAACATCGGAGGACTGTTCCAAGAGTGTAACAGAATCGGAATATTTTTGCAAATGTGATTGCACGAGTGGCACACCGACGAGTAAGAGCAGTGCTTCTCATGACTTCATCACCAACTGGTCGGAAATGAAAGCCATTTTGGACAACTCTAAAATGAGTGAAGACAAACATAAGGTGACTTTGAAATATAATTTTTAAAGTTGTAGTAACTGGTTTTAAAACTTTCAGAAATACATTTCAAACAGTTTATACATAATAAAATTATTTCAAACAATGTTCGATCCCAGGTATCGACCATCTTCCTCTTTAATAATACAAGTAGCTTTAAGTAGCTCACTGTGAAAGAGTCAATTAGTGTTTCTGTGTTCACTTTGAGTGAGCATAGATTTATTTATAAAATATATTAATTTAACCTATAGTAGTTATTTCAGTATAAATTTTTTACTAGATAATACATAATTTTCTAACTATTAAAGGTAATTTTAGGGTCTTTTTCAAGGCCGATTCCCTGAAAAATCTTCAGTGAAATCCCACAGCAATCTTCATTCAGAACATGGGTGTATGTACGACGATGACATGAAAAAGGCAGCATCTACTCAAGTTTGTATTACATAACTTTTTATGGATACTATTATTATTTTGTATTTTTTTTTAAATAAAAATATGTGTTGTGTTAGTGATTAACTGAAAGTTGTAGTAAAAATTGCTCTGTATAGAAACATTTTATAGAATTTAATGGTGCCAATATAAATACTCATAGGAACACACAATCATGATCTTCTGTGGTCACAATCCTAGGATTGGTTCGTAGCAATTTTCCCCACTCTGTATCTACACTCCACTCTATCCGTAGGAGATTTATCAGAGTACACGTCTTGTAGATACTTGGTCGTCCTCAGGAGTTTGTCCCCTCGGTCATCCTTACAATGATGCTATTTAGGAGATCTTTTTTTCCTATTACATGTCCTGTCCATCTTGCACGCTTTTAACCCTTTGAGTCTTTTTGTACACATATGTGTACATGAGGTTTGTAAGTCTCGTGTGAAGTTGCCAGTATGATTTTTTCATATATTTTAACATTATCTAGGGAATAACTCTTTTGTCTTTGGATATGACTACAATTATTTTATCTATGACATAATTTTGTCTGTGATTTTTCCACATGTCAATATCAAGTTTTGCAAACGTCAATATCAAGTGTTAAGTGCTCTTCATTTTAACATTTTTTTTATATAATCAGGCATTAAATTCACAAGGTACGTATGTTGTTGTGTTCATTAAATATACATCTTCTATATATTTTAATAAATTTTAAATAATATATATCAATTAATGTAGTTATGATACTTTTATTTACATGTACACATTTGTGTCCAAACATACTCAAGAGTCATTAGAAACATTGTATGATGGATACTTTTCATAAAGCTGTTTATGATTTTTTGTGTTTTTTTAGATAATGAATTCAAAGGAATTAACTGAAAAAGAACTTTATGAGATGCTCAACTCCAATGATTTGGATATGGACTTGTCTGATGAAGAATTCATAGACAATTCAAGGTGCATATTTGTCTAAATAACGGTTTCAGCAAATTTCAGACAGGGCTGCGTATTGGCTCCTTTTATATTCATTATTGTCATGGACTCATGGACTTCCTGTTGAGAAAGTCCATGCAAGGAGCAAGAGATATACCGATAACACAAAGAGATGGTCTAATCAAATGCGTGAACTGTGCGATCTGGAGTACGCGGACGACCTAGCGTTGTTCAGTACGACAGTAGAGGAATTACAGCGCAGTGTTTCAAGACTCTGCGACGAAACAGCACGCCTTGAGTCAATACCAGTAAGACGGAGCTCATGGCAAATAATGCCTGCCCTGATAAACAGCTAACGATAACCATCGACGGTCACCAAGTCTCCCGGGTGGATAAATTTAAATACCTGGGAGCAACCATTACCACCTCTGGTGACCTCGGGGCTGAGCTCAAGATACATAACGGTATGGCAAGTGGCGCCTTTAACAACATGACCAAGAATTGGAAAGCATCAGCGTTTAGTGTCGAGACGAAATGTAAGCTATTTGATGCGTGTGTGTTGCCCATTCTCCTGTATGAGTGTGAGTCCTGACACTTGACCAAAGCCCAGGCACAAAAAATCTCTGCATTTGAAATGAAGTGCCTCAAGGAGAATTTTGGGTAAAGATGCTACCACCGCATCACGAACGACGCTATATGCCGGCGCACCCAGCGTGAACCCATCACCTCTACCATTGTGGGGAGGAGATGGACTTGGCTGGGACATGTGCTTAGGATGCCGAATGACAGTTGGCCGAGGAGAGAGCTGTTCTTCCTCCCATCAGGGTCCCGAAGACGAGGAAGACACTCTCACACTGTGTTCCGCTCCTTCCAAGCAGAGCTGAGGGATTTGGACATGGTGTGGGTGGAGGTCATAAACATTGCGCAAGATCGAGCGCAATGAAGGCTCTTGTTTCCTCCCTATGCTCCTGAGTGGGGTGTAAAAGGGAGAATTGTATTGTTGTATTGTATTGTCTACAAATTTCACGCAACATAAGTTTGCTAAATGTAAAACACTGATAAATTGTTATTGGAATACTATTATTATACAATATTACATTTCATATGAGTAGGTAGGTACATAATATTTTTGGCAAATAAAATTTCATTCATTTACATTTAATTATTATTATTATCGGCCCCTAACGTTCCCCAAATAAATAAAAAACCTTTAATTCATCACATTGAAATACATATATACCTAACATTGTACTATTTAAAAATGATTATATGTTTGGATTAAATATTCCTTAGTACCTGCTAATTGAGTTACATACACCCGTTGAGTACGTTTGGTCACATATGTGTACAACATGAAAAATAAGAGATGAAGGTGGCAATTAAAAAAAAAACACCTTATTTTGTATCAGGGTGTAGTTTAAGTTCAAAAAATCTGAAAAAAAAATTTTTTCTTTGCTAATTAAAAAAAAGCGACTCAAAGGGTTAATAACCTCTTCATTAGTTATGTGGTCCCTCTAGGACAGGGATGCACAAACCGCGGCCCGCATGCGGCCCTTTGCCACTTTATCTGCGGCCCACCGACGATATTGGAAAATCAAAATAATATTAATTACTTTTGTAGCTTTTCGAAGGATTATTAAAAAAAATGCTTTTTAGTTACTGTTTGGGTTTCTTGTGTAAATCGTAATTAACAATATTTCTTGACTTTTTATTGAAAATTTTGAATTGTTGGTAATAAAAATGCGACATAAGTACCTACCTTCCACTTTCTTGTTTAGATTTACTACGTACCTTTTCTACTCTTCGTACCAAGCACATTATATTAATTTCGATATGAATAAGCCAGGAACTAGTAAAAAACGCAAGGTTAGAGATGAAAATCGGCAGTTTCAAGATATTTGGACCGAGAAATACTTTTGTGTTTCATCGCGTAATAATATTGTGTGTTTAATATGCAATAGCTCTATTGCCATTACAAAGGAATATAATGTAAAAAGGCACTATGAAACACAACATCGTACTTTTACAAATCTAACCGGTGATATACGAAATCAAAAAACTTTTAGTGCGGCCCGTCCTTGGCTCATAATCTTCCCCAGTGGCCCCTGCTCCCTATAAGTCTGTGCATCCCTGCTCTAGGACATACCTAGAAGTCTTCTATAGGACCACATCTCAAAAGCTTCCAGTCTCCTTTTATCTCTTTCGAATAGGAGACATCAAGTCTCACAGCCGTACATCAAGATACTCCATACTTAGATCTTTATGTGGAGGAGGAATAGTTTTTAATCTATATCGTTGGAGTATGCCTGTCGACTTCGCTCTTAGACTGACTGTCCTTTGTTCTTTTACTTCCGATTTTTTTTTTTTTGTTTGTTTTTTTGTTGATTTTCATTACTCCCAACTGTAACTAGTTTTGTTTTGTCTTTATGGGAACATACAAAATGGTTATGTATGCCTAAGAGTTAGCAAAGTAGTCATGGAAATAAGTATGTAGGGATTACAAAATATATCTACGTAATAATTCATGAAATGAAATGAATCACTGAATAAATTTCCTACAGATAGAGTGGAGTGTAGAGACAGAGTGAGGAAAATTGCTACGAACCAATCCTAGGATTGTGACCACAGAAGATCATGATTGTGTGTTCCTATGAGTATTTATATTGGCACCATTAACTAAACATAAAATGTACAATACATAGGTAACTGATAATATTATTATCTTATGTCATCGCGTCACTCCTAAACTGCAGACTTTATGTTCAATTCATCGTTGAACCTTGCCATTATAATTTTAGTAATGTTACATACAAATTAATTCCGTTTATTTCAAATATATTTACATATCTAATTTCTAAAATGATAGGATCACAATAGTAAAATGTCAGTTAAAGAGATCCATCAGAGAGATGTTGAAACAAGATGGATGATTTTGTTTTTTAATTTGCAGAGAAGCGACGCAGAGTCTTATGTCCACAATGAAATGTTTGAGAAGAAAATGCTGGAAATGCGAGAAATTTACGATTTGAGAATTAAACAGTTGCACGATAAATTAGATAGAGCCAATCAAAGTAACCAATTGTTGAAAGCGCAGATGACCAAACTGAACAAAGATTATAATACATCCATGTTAGAAATGCAGAAAGATAATTCCACACTGAGGCGTCTCATCAAGGTATCGTGTCTATCTTTTTAGTCAATAAATTAGATTGTTATCCATAAAATATGAATTTCTAATGTATTGGAACTTTTACAATTTTAGGGCCTGTCCAAAAAAGCTTCAATGCCAGAATTTGATAACCTCCAAAAGATAGGGCAGTTGGAGAATTGCTTGATTATGTGGCAAAGAAAGTGCCAATCAGAGGCGGCAAAATATAAGGTATTATCTCATGTGATTCATTATCTATATAACAATTCAGTTATGTACTTACTTATTTTCTTAAGTCATTGCATCACACATAAACTGCATGTGATTTTAACCATCGCTGAATCTTGAAATTATAATCGTAGCAATTCCACTTTCTCGAATATACCTTTTGAAAATTTTGATAGACATCTTTTGAAAATAAGCAATTTAAAAAAAAACACAAGACTTTATTAGTGTTATTCTTTTGAAAATATACAAGTTTTTCCTTAACCCAACGCCCGCCAACATCGCACCGGTGATACCGTGAAATACAGTGCCCCGTACGCCAGCGTCGCACGGGTGATACACTGTGATTCGACATGCTATATTATATCTATATATGAATGTTTTGGAGTTGAAATCAGTTGTACATGTTCCTAAAATATTAGACTGCCACCGCCATCTCTTGAAACCTGGATCAATTCTTTTCAAATTTATACAAAGATTAATAAATATAGGTCACACCGCGCGCGATCATAAGGTAGGTACTTGTTATAGTACTACTATGAGGAAAGATATTTTTTGTTATTATTATGTCACGGGATGAAACATAATGATTTTTATAGTTTTAATAATTATAATACAGTAGATATTATGATATTGTACTAACAAAATGCTCAAGTGTCGAATATATATTGAGATATTGAGTGATTTACGATTGTTTATTTTGTCGTGGCGTACGCGGTATGTCTCATATGAAACATGGTATGGCGGGCGTTAGGTTAAATCATAAAATCTTTACCAGAAATCTTCTCTTCTTCTTATGAAGTCTGAATATCACATTATATGTTGTTAATTTCATTGTACATTTTTTAATTTTGAAATGTTCCGATGTTAAGTCTTTGCAAAACCACCAAGATGCCGAAATTAGAAATTTGCAAAATGCTCATTCTGAAAAAATTATTGGACTGATGAAAGATTACCAGAATAAATTGGATGAGATGGAGAAGTCTTACATGGATCAGATGAGGTAAACATTTATTTTGTTATTTCAATGTTTTGCGTATGTTTAAATTATTCATCATCCACTTATTATTTTTTTTTTTTTTTTTTTTTTTTTTTTTTTTTTATAAATGAATCTGTGCTCACTCAAAGTGAACACAAATACACTCCTTGACTCTTTCACAGTAAGCTACTTAAAGCTTGTGTCGTGAAAGAGGAAGATGGTCGGCACCTGGGATCGAACCACGACGTCCGCAGTACGAAAGCCGGCGTTGTAACCGCTGGGTCACCAACCACTTCATTCATTATTTCCATTCATTCTATCCTGTTATTGTTTCGTTTTCAAAGTTTCTATTGGATGTGTAATTATGGGTATTTTTTAAATTTTAGCAATCTGGAAACTGATCATCAAGAAATATTAGCCGAGAGAGATAAAGAAATAAAATCACTGCGTTCTCAAATACATCAGCAGTGTTTAATGTTGGTTAATCAATTTGTTATTTAATATCTATAATATAAAAGAATGTCGGGTTTGTGCGAACACTTATAACCCGAGATCGGCTGAACAGATTTGTATAATAAAATAATAAATGCTTGGTTTATTATTAACAGAATAATAATTATTAAAAATTCGAAAAAATGGATAGCAAATAATATAAAATATAATATTAAATTTAGTATGGAACGGATTTACAAACAACAACACCGTCTGTGAAAAATACCATAACACAATTTTTATTCACTTGACAACCATTGATTTTCAGAACATTGGTTGGCAGATTTTTGATAGAATTTCTTTCGAGTTTTAGAAATAATTTTTGTAATATTCAAAGATATTTTAAACGTATATTTGTATAAATTACAAATCCGAAATCGATCTTCATAGTAAGGACTAAAGGACAACGTCTGCCGGGAAAGCTAGTCCAACTGTCGATTTGTTGAAGAGAAATTATTATTTCTCGAGGCAGATCGGCAGTATCAACCAAGATACGTGAGATTTGTATGGCCAGGTCTACATTTTAAACGGTTTTTCAAACTTTGACGACAAAAAACACCAACTTAGAGGCTTCGCAGCATATATGTTCCATATATGGATTTACTCAGAATTCGGAGGAGAACATTTAGTGTGTCTGTGTGTATGTCTGTGTGTGTGTCTGTGTGTGTGTGTGTCCCCCCCCCCCCTTATAACTTTTGATTCGCTTGATGCACAGATCCTAAAATTTCAGAAAATATTTAATTCTTTAAGTCTACAAAACTTGTATACTCAGAATTTTTATATTTTCTTTCAGTCAGGGGTAATCAACCTTTGAATTTTTACTTAATTTTTGCATATATCTCGAAAACTATAAAAGCTAGAACCCTAAAATTTTGTATGTATATAGAAAAATACAATATCTCAAGTTATATTTAATGAAAAAGTTCCAGGATTTCTCAAACTTTTTTTAAAAAGAAAAATATTTTTTTTATGACAAATTTACGAGTTTCAGCGCCTATATTTCAGAATTTTATAAAAATATCGAAAAACACCGAAACACCCCAACTAGATAATTAATTTTTCTAAAAAAAATGCATACATTATATCAGTACATCTCAAACTTTTCTTAACAATTTTTGTAAGAATTTGATTTATTGACGTCATCGTTTCATACAATAAACATACTGACTTAGTCCATCGACAGTTGGATCTCATGTTTACATGCAACTAGTAAATAATAAATAAGATATGAAATTGACTTTTTTTTTTTAACGAAAGGTAAAAATGGCTTTGCAGAATATTGTGATTGAAGTACTTATCTTTTTATACTCTTGCAGAATGGAACAGGAGATGAATTCTTTGAAGGAGAAGAAGAGTAAAGACAGTGAGAATGTTTTGAGAGAATTAGAAATGCAACTGAAGATGGTGGAGTGCAAGAAGGAAGCGGCGTTGAGGTTTTTGGAAGGGCCTTTCTTCAAAGATTTTACAACACTGGTGAATGAAAATCATTCACTTAAGGTAAAAATTGTTTACTAACTATAAGATAGATCCCCCATGACTTTGTGGTGGACTTTATCCGCAAGTGCAAGTGCTCATAAAAAAATGTTCTAGTGAAACAACCCCTAGCAATCATAGAAGTATTTCATTATTAGCCCTTGATCGTCCATTGCAGGACATAATTCTTCAACTTCATGCTCATGCCACTCCTCTTTGTCTCTGGTCATCCCCATTCACTCTGCCGTAATGGTCCGCACTATGTATTAATAACAGCTTATTATAATGATTTATTTTGAATAATGCCATACAACATAATCCGAAAATACTGACATCATCAGCTTTACAAAGTCCGTGACCTTGGGCTGAAAATATAACAGTAGGAAAAAGTCCAAAGAAATTATCAATGCACCAATATGCATATACCTATATTATGTACTAATAATTTTACAGAATGATGATAGCTCTTGGAATTATATTATAGTCATTTTGTGCATTCAAACTGAGAAAGTCTTGTGTGTTTTTGTTGCAGTTGCTACTTTTGAAACATAGTTCTGAAGGGTGGAGTTGTGTGTTTGAGGAAATCTTGAACGTCAACAAAGAGTTGGAAAAATTAAAGGGTGATTGTGAGAATGTGGCCCACCAAATGGAGGCAAGTTACATCATAACTTCAAATCCCTTTTATTATATTATTTACCTTTTATTTATAGTATCATTTAACTTGTGTAAACCCCCATACCTTTTATTTATTGTATCGTTTGCTTACCTTTTTTAAGAATTTATATAAATTTCAGACCAGAATAAGCAACTTACGCAATGGCAGATACGAGATGGGAGATTTTCAAGACACCTAAAAGACGACACTCTTAAAGGTTTACATTAACAAGATTAATTCTGTGTTTTCTGCTTGATCCTCTAGTACTCTAGTCTATGTCATCTTACTTCAAAATATTTTATAGGTTTATATTGTTTATTTATGTATGTATTTGCTATATAATAAATTGACATATACAAGAACTAACTATTTTCAATAATATATGTTTCTAATTTGAAAAATAACTAGATTTTTTATTAAAGTAAGTGGTTATTTTCATTTTAAGACAGGATTGATGGTAAGAATTGAAGTATTTAAAAAATCTTGACTTAACATGGAATGGAACCAAGCCTATCTTCACAAAGTTTTAAAGTACGAGTTTCAGAGGAGTCAATAAATCTTTGTAAACATGAAATAGAGCTAAATTTAAAGTCATTTATAAATATAAAATATATATTAATACAAATTTTTGACACATTTATTCTACATTATTTTATTTAGATTTTGATGACGTTTCATCAAATTAATAACGGTTATTCAGAAATATTTTTAGCTGGTTTCAGCAAAACGTGAATACCGCCTCTTGTCAACAATGTGAAGGACATAGGTTCTAGCTTTGGATTTCTCGTCATCCCCGGCGCTAATTCAATAATGAAGTTATCCAGAAAGTGAATGAGGCCGATTTTTACTTGCAGTTCGCCAAATCTTGCGGCTATACAGATTCTTCTGCCTTCTCCAAATGGTATGTAAGCGCATTTCGGTACATCTTTAATGTTCTCTTCGTCAAATCTGTGTGGATCAAATTTATCCGGTTCTGGGAAATATTGAGGATCGTGATGTAATCCCTAAATGGAATGAAAGTAAATTGTCAAGTATCCAAAACTCATTTAGGATTTTAGCTATAATTGGTTTTAAAAAATTAAATACATACGTATGTAGGTATATAAATTTGAGTTCCTTCATCGATTGTGACATCAGTGCCAGGCAATGTGTAGGGTTTGTCACACATCCTGTCCAAAAATGGAAGAGGTGGGTATTTGCGAAGAGATTCTATTAAAAGTTAAAAGGAAAAAATAATAGCTGGTGTCTCAGTAAGAGGGTACTTTTTAAATTTAGTGCAATTTTTTTCCTGCAAGTGGCAACTCTGATAATATGAAATCTGATAGTATGTTTATTGCTATTATGAAAAATGGCGCTGCTCTCTACAAAAGAACAATGCATTTTAATTGCGAAAACTTATCACAAAAGTGGTTGTTGGCGTTATAGCTATAGGGTGAGAACAAGTAGAAAGCCGATTCTGATCCGCGCCGACCGGCGCAAAGAATGTTACTGTGCATTTGAATGGGGATACCCACAGAAAAAGTAGGAACCTGCTTTCCGGCATGCCCATTTAAATGCATTGAAACCATAGACAACAATCTTTGAGCCTGTCGGCGCGGGTCGGAATCGGCTTTCTACGTGTTCTTACACATAGGTTATCTAAATAGGACGTAAGACTCCTTTGAATGAACATACTGGTGGGTCTTTTGAATACATTACAGCTGTGAACACTAGTGTGGTCAAAAACTGTGAAACATTGATTCGGGATCATTGTCGAGAATTCAAATTTCTTATGAAAAGATTAATGGACCGTTTTGCCAGATATTTTACTCTACACTTATTGGAACAATATCAATTAAAAAAAACATAATGCTAAAAAAAATCTTGTTTTTATTAAACGTAAAATGAAATAGTTCAATCTTGCTGAGACATTTATATATTTTTTTTATTTGAGGTCTTTTCAAAAATTACATTAAGTCAAATGTTAAAAAAAAAGAAAAAATTATGTAAAATTGCAATAATTTACCCTTGACGGTCTTGTCTAGAAGTGTCATATCCTGTATGGCTTCATATGTCAGCCCTTCATGTTTTTTCAAAGCTTTACGAATGTCATGACGCACTTGATTCTATAATGATGTAAACCAATCAATATTATGTAATTTGAGTTACACACATCGCCTGTAATAGAATTTCTAGTATACTTACTTGTAAGTCTGTATTCATTGCCAGTTCATAAGATATTAAGCTTAGGGTAGTGGAGGATGTTTCAAAGCCCGCTATCAGGAAAAGATATGTTTGCGCTACGAAATCATCTCCATCCAGTTCTAAAAATAATGAATTTTGACAAAAAGCAAATAAAAGCTATTATAAATCTATTTACAAAAAATGAATGCCTACGCATCTTGCATGAACGCCTTAACCAATTTTGCTAATGCTTTTTTTGTTATTAGTTTTTTTTTTTTTGAAAGGAATAAGTAATTAAGAAATTTGCGTAGAACATTAGAAAATTTAAGAAAACTTTACAACCATATTAACATTTCTAATGTAACCTTAGTGTCAAACAAAAGCACTAGTAATAAACAATATATTTTTGGAATTGTTTTCGAATTCAATATTTATAGTTATCTGTCGGCTCAGTTACTATAAATTTATACTTTTCCAAACAAAGGTGTCAATAAATGTTCCGATCTTATTGCCTGATACAACTTTTCTGTAAACTAGTCGCATTAAATCTGGGACAGGCCAACCCCGGGTAAAAATTTCATGTGAAAAACACTTTATGGGAATCAAACCTGGGACTTCTTGTTTAGAAGTTAGTGCCTTTACCACTAGGCTAATGATTTCAGATATATATATCGAATAAAAATTTGATAATTCTTATCCTTTTCGTACTCAATTTCTCTTGGACCTGTTTATCTTCATTGTCTCTCTTTCTGATTTCCATTACAAGATCTAAAAAGTCATTTCTATTTTCTCCGGTCTTTTCTCTGTGGGCCACTGTATCCCAAACTATCTTTCTCATAAGGTCGTATGTTTTTGCTGAAGCTATTTGAATATTCAGAGCTTTTGTCACATGTGGAGCGAAAAACAATAGAATTTTCGGTATAGCGTAAGAGGGTTTCGTTTCAAAACTCTAAAATTACAAAATATTTATACATTAGTTTTTCATTTAATCCTGAAATTTTTATAATTTTTAGTTTGATGTAACTTACATCCTTATTGATATCAACGAAAGCAGAATAGTTGCCACTCATGGCATCCGGGTCCAATCCAAAACCGCAAATTGCAACTACGGTTGTTGTTAATTTTGCCATTTCAGTTTTCAACTCAACCGGTTTTCCTGAAATCAATACATTATTCACCTATCGTATTTTAAAATATTTATATATGAGGTGGTTGATAGACCAGCGGTTACGACGCCGGCTTTCGCACTGTTTCGTGCGGAGGTCGTGGGTTCGAATCCTGGCCGTGTAGACCATTTCTGCTTTCACGACACAAGCATTTGCTTACTGTGAAAGATGTCAAAAGTGTATTTGTGTTCACTTCGAGTGAGCACAGATACAATAAAAAAAAAAAAAATTAAAGATAGAAAAATATTGCATTTGTTTTGTGTAACATTTTGTAAACATAATATTAACCCTCAAGAGCTTTCGTCTTCATCAATTTAATGAATTTCTCGCAGCACTCATCCACCAAATAGACCATTTTCTTAATTTTTGATGTGGTGAAGGCTGGGTTAAGTTTTATTCTAAAATGATCCCATTTCGGCGAGTTCATTCCAAACAATCTGAAAGTACATTCAATAAGAATTTCATAACCAATTCATTAAAACAAATACCAAAGTAACAAAATACTCTAGTCTTTCAGGTTTTCTGAAATAAAGATTGTATTGTTGATAAATAACTATATCATTACCCTTTGGATCCTAAGGGGTCCACACCTTCATTTGGCGAGAAGATTCTGTTTGGAAAATTATCAAAGTCTTTTATCAGGATGTGTTTTATCACTTCAGGATCCCTAATCAAGAGAGCTGGTTTGTCGAATGAAAAAAATCCCACTATTGATTTATCTGGACATTTGCTGAAAACATGATATGGATATCTTTATTTAGGGATTTCATTTGTTATTTTTCAAACGTTTATATTATCTGTGAGAGTTTCCGCTTAAGACCTGATTGAGCCAGAGAGTCTTTTTTAGATTACCCCTAGGCCTCACTCCATTGGGGTGTAGGTAAAAAGTTGTAAAAATAAGCCATAGCTTCAATAATTAGTAGGGTAAGGGAAATCAACACCTCCAAAATGCTCAGTGTTGTGTTAAGGTGAGCACAGACTAAAAAAGCAAATGCTTGTTTTATCCGATTCAACCAAATGTTTTTTGTGTAAACAGACACAGGTTATTCTTTCATTGCTCTACCTTTGTTAGCTTAGATTCTATGAATTGTTTCAAGAATGCTTGCTTGTTTGATATAAAAGGCACATAACTTGCATATATAAAGGTGCGTTTACACAAAACGAACATTGAGCCAGAGCTAGAAATAGAGTATATTGTTTTAATCATTGATGTGGTCACCAAGGAAATAATAACCAGAAAGAACTGTCATCGCCCATAAGAAGGTGTTGTTTCCATGGTGTTCAGTATCAACGATTAAGAAAATATACTCTATTTTCAAGCCAGAGATCTTTGTTCGTTTGATATAAATGCACCATTACTCGTTGTTTTTTGCTTGGTGTTAATGTCAGTGATCAGGAGGAAATGCTCTGTTTCGGGCTCTATGTTCGTTTGGTGTAAATGCACACTTACATTTACATTCACAAAATCAGACATAGTGTTGGACATAGTTCAACATTTCTAGATTATGTGCCCTGGAGTTCTGTTTCCTGCTCATAGAAATTTGCTTGTTTATACAAATGAATGCTCTGATTTTTTATTTGGTCTTTATTATTATTTGGTCTTACTTGTATAAATCTTTGAGGTGTTCTCCGATGGACGTCTTCAACATCACCATTTCGTAAAGACTGCCGAAGAGTAGTTTTGGTTTCAAATAGAAAATTCCTCTCTTCTTCCAGTAGTCATGGTATCTCGTCAAGAAGAGATAGGCAGAAGTCAAAATGCTCACCAGTAAGATTAACAATTCCACCCACATTATTTGTTTCGTATTTCTTAAAATTAACAAAAATTATTGTTATTGAATGAACTTGCGTAATCTTACTGCGCATATTATAGTTAAATAAATAAATTAAAACTATAATTATGTATAAAGAAGATTTATGAACCTAGGTAGTGACCTTTTTGTTTAATTCAAGGCATAATAAAAATATAATTTACTTCCTGGAAGACATTATTAGGTATTATGCAGTGACTATAAATTTGATAAAAACTAAACGATAATCAATATTGCAGTGAGTTTCGTAGATCTTATTCCTAAATTTTGTCATTTGTGGAATTACCTACCAAATTACTTTTTAAATAAAAACAAAATGTAAGAATTTTTTGATTTATAAAACTTAAAGTACCCCTATAAAAGAAAAATAAGAAATTTTCCCAATAATTTTCGCATTTTCATCGATAAATTTTCCTCTATTACTTATTCGCATACTTTATTTGATAAGTGTCGAAATAACCAAGAAATAACACAATATTATAATTGTGCCATAACAATATGAAAACAATGTTTCGTTACACCCCTGTTATTGGAAAAAGTGAACATTGCCATCTATTTTTTTAAGTTGTAATCAGGGATGAGAGTTGAACAGGATGTATTGGAATCAGTGGCGCACCTATAGCATCTGTTAATAGCCCCCTTCCCCTCCTCAGTAAAAAACATCACTGTGTTTCAGTAAAAAAACAGCACGAAAAACTACCTTCTTTTTCATTAACAAAATGAGGGTATTCCCGGACCATCAGTAGCTTATACACACCACGAATGCAAGGACGTCGCCAGCCCGGGTCCCAGGGGGGGGGGGGGGGGGGGCAATTTGACCCATTCATAGGCTATTTTCTATATGAAGGATGAGGAAAATATGAATTGGCTACATTTTTAAATCTCTAGGGTAACATACCCCCCCCCCCCCCCCCTTTGCGACGTCCTTGCACCAATGTACTGCAATAAAAAATTATTCGTCCATTGCAGGTTTTTTTTAAATTTACCTAACATTTTTTTGTTATAATTGTGTTGAAATCTTAAGATTAAACAATTTGAATGGTATTTAGATGTGTCTCACTATGATTGATTTGGAAAAAAAAACTTGCGCTGAAAATTATTATTTCTGAACTCGCAACCCTCTCGGTGATCTCGGGTGGTAATTTGCCACCTTGTATTTTCGCCACTGATTCGAATAATTACTATAGTTTCGGGATAAATTGCATATTTTTAAACTTCATTTACAGCAAGTCACACAAATACAGTTTTTATTATCGTTGCTTACATTGCATGTAAGAACATAGTTTTTTTTTAAATCACCTTGAATTCTTTATAATACAAATGATTGAATTCCAATCAAATGTCTTACCAAATTTTCATAAAATCACTATACAGACAGTCACACTTAATTGATTATAATATTATGTAAACAAATATTTATACGATAATTATTATTGTATGAACATTTCAATAATAGAAAAATATTTGTACGCAAGGAGAGATGACTGACACAGAATGTTACACAAGACAACCAATAAATAATGGTATCTTGTATGTTATAATGTTTATCTCGACTAATTATGTTATAGAGTGACCATCAGTTCGTCAAAGTAAATAATTAAATAAATAAAAACAAAAAAGTTGCGCCAATAAAAAATGATTGTCCTTATCCTATGTCGATGTCTGACCAGACCCGTAGCCCGTAGCATTAACAGATGAGTCTTTAGGCCACTTCTGAATGCCCTCAAACTCTGTGCCTGTCGGTCAGCCAGAAGTAGAGCATTCCAAAGGGGCTCCTCTAATTCATGGGCAGATTCTCTGCAGACCTCAGTGTCAACCGTCTCGAGGTGACAGGCGACACCTCTGCTACGATTGTATATTTCTGTAATCTACTTAGGGGCATCCCCACATATGGCTCTGTACATCATTACGCAGAATTTGAATTCAGTCCTGGAAAAGCTTCTCTCAAATGCGTTTTAGTCATGCACCTGTAGCACCACACTTCAAACGCAGATAGACATCCCGCTTGATTTTGGTAATATGTCCACGTTTCGCGGTCAAACAGTAGCACTGTCTGCGTAACAGCGTCATAATCTATTTTTTCTATACATCATCACAAGTGTGTCGATAAGAACCCTTTTAAAAATATTTTTTACCCATCACGTCATGTTCCTTAGACTTTTTTTTTAAATGAATGAATCTGTGCTCACTCAAAACTGAACACAAATATATAACTACCCTCTTTGACTCTTTCCCAGTAAGCTACTTAAAGCTTGTATCGTGAAAGAGGAAGATGATCGGCACCTGGGATCAAACCCGCAACCTCCGCACGTATGAAAACAGTATGAAAGCCGGCGTTGTAACCGCTAGTCTACCAACCACCATTTTTTTTTATCCATGCACTCTTCTTTCGTTTCTTCCACCGACATACCGTTTCTCATACATCCTCCCCTAATTATTTTGCTTCTGATCTGTTATTCCTTGACGATGGAACCGATGTGTTCGGTTCACTATACCACGCTTTTTTCACCCTTCCTTTCAGCTTTATAATATTTTTTTTGTAATTCTATTTGCATATATTATTTCAATATGCCCAAACTAGCACAACTTTAATCTTCGTCACAACTGTAACTTTCATTCCACATTCGTTCCTAATATTCTCATTTTGATCCATGTCCCACTAGAATCACTAAATTTTATATTTCACTTTCATTTTTAGAACCACTGCATTTATACTACATTCTCCTTTTTTAAAATTACGATATAAAACCATGGTAGCTCTATTTTCTTCATACTATTGATTAAGAATTCAGTCCACTATATGGAATGTAGCGTAATCTTGAACATTAACTATCTATTTACTATGTATATTGACTGATAGATAGTTGTTGTGATTGAACAAACAATAATGATACTTACTTATATGTACGTAAGTGCTTATTTTCTTGTACCTTATTATGTAACTTATCATTGCATCGGTATGGTCTCCTTCACTTCTTCTCGATGACTTAAGACCCAGGTTTGATTTTGGTCTGGGTCTTTTCTCGTTAAAAGTTTTCTTAAGGTTTTGGAGTTAATATTGTCATAGGTATGATATTTCTGTTAAAGGTGTAGCTTAGCAGATCGTCTTTTAGGATTAAAAAAAAAACAAAATAAAAACGATGAAAGTTACGCATTGAAGCATATTAGTAGGTACTTAGTTATGTACCTACATGAAAAGGAGATGGTAAAAAATAAATACGCTTATAAAACATTTAAACTTAGGTACCTACCTAAGACAATGTCTGCCGGGAAAGCTAGTAGGTAAATAATAAATAAGATGAAATTGACTTTTTTTTTAACGAAAGGTAAAAATGGCTTTGCAGAATATTGTGATTGAAGTACTTATCTTTTTATACTCTTGTAGAATGGAACAGGAGATGAATTCTTTGAAGGAGAAGAGGAGTAAAGACAGTGAGAATGTTTTGAGAGAATTAGAAATGCAACTGAAGATGGTGGAGTGCAACAAGGAAGCGGCGTTGAGGTTTTTGGAAGGGCCTTTCTTCAAAGATTTTACAACACTGGTGAATGAAAATCATTCACTTAAGGTAAAAATTGTTTACTAACTATAAGATAGATCCCCCATGACTGTGTGGTGGACTTTATCCGCAAGTGCAAGTGCTCATAAAAAATGTTTCCGTCTACTAGTGAAACAACTCCTAGCAATCATAGAAGTATTTCGTTATTTATTAACCTTTGATCGTCCACTGCAGGACATAGGCTTCCTCATGTTCACGCCACTCCTCTTTGTCTCTGGTCATCCTCACCCACTCTACTCTAATGGTCTGCCTGCATGATATCAATAACAGCTTATTATAATGATTTATTTTGAATAATGCCATACAACAGAATCCGAAAATACTGACATCATCAGCTTTACAGTGTCCGTGACCTTGGGCTGAAAATATAACAGTAGGAAAAAGATGCAAAGAAATTATCAATGCACCAATATGCATATAAATGAATTTTACAAAATGATGATAGCTGTTGGAATTATAATATAATCATTTTGTGCATTCAAACTGAGAATGCAATTTGTGTGTTTTTGTTGCAGTTGCTACTTTTGAAACATAGTTCTGAAGGGTGGAGTTGCGCGTTTGAGGAAATCTTGAACGTCAACAAAGAGTTGGAAAAATTAAAGGGTGATTGTGAATATGTGGCCCACCAAATGGAGGCAAGTTACATAACCTCAAACCCCTTTTTATTATATTACTAGCTAGTTACCCGTGGCTTCGCTCACGTGCTTTTTGGTTTCTCTTCCTAAACTGGGGGAACGCTGACACCTACATTCACTGTGTATCAGCATTTTCTAATTCGTCAAAGAAGATAACTCTTGTATGTATCGTGAGTAAACTAACGAAGAGGCGGTTCGTTGATATATCTGCATAATGTGCACTGTGCTCCCTGCTAAAAATACATTATTAATTCGTCTTATTTAAACTAATAAATTAAAATCATCATTAAAATATTTCGGAAACAACATCCATATTTTATTTTATTCGTATCCCAGGTGGGAACAAATAACACTGCTTGAAATAAATCTTTGATAAAACAATGAAACCGGTTGATTTTTATTTTAAAGTAAGAATCTATATATTAATTTACAGCTTTCTCACTTAATTTATCTAAGAGATATGGTTTTTCGAAAAAAACTACCACGCACCCTAATCGGAATAATATAATTTGACTCTATCTGCAGTTGAAATTTCGATAAAACCAGTTTTAAACGTTTCGGCTTTTTTCGATATTTTTATAAAATTCTGAAATAGGTATAGGCACCGAAACTCGTAAATTTGTCATAAAAAATGTTTTACTTTATAAAAAAAGTTACATGTAAAAATGAGATCCAACTGTCGATGGCCTGAGTCGGTATGTTTATTGTATGAAACGATGTCGTCAATAAATTAAATTTTTACAAAAATTGTTAAGAAAAGTTTGAGATGTACTGCTATGATGAATATATTTTTTATAGAAAAATCAATTATCTAGTTGGAGGGTTTCGGCGTTTATCGATATTTTTATAAAATTCTGAAATATATGCACTGAAACTCGTAAATTTGTCATAAAAAAAATATTTTTCTTTATAAAAAAAGTTTGAGAAATCCTGGAACTTTTTCATTAAATCATATTTTAGATATTGTATTTTTCTATATACATACTCATTTTCAGGGTTCTAGATTTCATGGTTTTTGAGATATATGAAAAAATTAAATAAAAATTCAAAGGTTGATTACCCCTGACTGAAAAAAAATTCAAAATTCTGAGTATACAAATTTTGTAGGCTTAAAGTATACAATATTTTCTGAAGTTTAAGGATCTGTGCATTAAGCGAATCAAAAGTTATAAAGAGGGGACGGACACACACACACGTTGGAAAAGTGCCCCTCACCCCCTCCCCTCTAATTAATGATATCTTTTGAAAACAAAATAGTATAATTTGACTCTTTTTGTAGAAATCATTTTTTTGAAATTTCGATAAAACCAGTTTTAAACTTTTTAGGAGCCACTTAAAAATCATCCCTTTTTATATGTGTGAAATTTGGAAAAACTGTTCAAGAAAACTACTACTTATTTCTATAGGAGAATTCATATGCCAAATCTCAAGTTCGTACCATGTCTAGTTTCCGAGATATTCACATACTTTGAAAAACATTCAACCCTATTTTTCACCCCCTTAGGGGTGGAATTTTCAAAAATCCTTTCTTAGTGGAAGGTTTTGTATTGAAACCTACCTGATTTCCAAATTTCACTTCTCTACGATTAGCCGTTTGGGCTGTGCGTTGATGAGTCAGTCAGTCAGTCAATCAGTCAGTCAGTCAGGCACTTTCCTTTATTATTATAGATTTACCTTTTATTTATTGTATCGTTTGCTTACCTTTTTTAAGAATTTATATAAATTTCAGATCAGAATAAGCAACTTACGCAATGGCAGATACGAGATGGGAGATTTTCAAGACAGCTAAAACACGACACTCTTAAAGGTTTACATTAACAAGATTAATTCTGTGTTTTCTGCTTGATCCTCTAGTACTCTAGTCTATGTCATCTTACTTCAAAATATTTTATAGGTTTATATTGTTTATTTATGTATGTATTTGCTATATAATAAATTGACATATACAAGAACCAACAATTTTCAATAATAGATGTTTCTAATTTGAAAAATAAGTAGATTTTCTATTAAATCAAGTGGTTATTTTGATTTTAAGACAGGATTCCTGGTAGGATGAAAAACTTGGAATGGAACCAAGCCTATCTTCACAAAAGGTTTAAAGTACGAGTTTCAGAGGTGTCAATAAATCTTTGTAAACATGAAATAGAGCTAAATTTAAAGTCAATTATAAATATAAAATATATATTATTAATACAAATTTTTGACACATTTATTCTACATTAATTTATTTAGATTTTCATGACGTTTCATCAAATTAATGACGGTTATTCAGAAATATTTTTAGCTGGTTTCAACAAAACGTGAATACCACCTCTCGTCAACAATGTGAAGGACATAGGTTCTAGCTTTGGATTTCTCGTCATCCCCGGCGCTAACTCAATAACGAAGTTATCCAGAAAGTGAATGAGGCCGATTTTTACTTGCATTTCGCCAAATCTTGCGGCTATACAGATTCTTCTGCCTTCTCCGAATGGTATGTAAGCGCATTTCGGTACATCTTTAATGTTCTCTTCGTCAAATCGGTGTGGATCAAATTTATCCGGTTCTGGGAAATATTGAGGATCGTGATGTAATCCCTAAATGGAATGAAAGTAAATTGTCAAGTATCCAAAACTCATTCAGGATTTTAGCTATAATTGGTTTTAAAAAATTAAATACATACGTATGTAGGTATATAAATTTGAGTTCCTTCATCGATTGTGACATCAGTGCCAGGCAATGTGTAAGGTTTGTCACACATCCTGTCAAAAAATGGAAGAGGTGGGTATTTGCGAAGAGATTCTAAAAGTTAAAAGGACAAAATAATAGCTGATGGTGTCTCAGTAAGAGGGTACATTTTAAATTTAGTGCAATTTTTTTCCTGCAAGTGGCAACTCTGAAATCTGACAGTATGTTTATTGCTATTATGAAAAATGGCGCTGCTCTCTACAAAAGAACAATGCATTTTAATTGCGAAAACTTATCACAAAAGTGGTTGTTGGCGTTATAGGCATAGGGTAAGAACACGTAGAAAGCCGATTCCGATCCGCGCCGACCGGCGCAAAGAATGTTACTATGCATTTGAATGGGGATACCTTAGATAAGGAAAGAAAGGGGATACGTAACTTCTATGCATTGCCGTACTAAGAATCTGTGACCATTTCACCATTTTTTGGTGGCAGACATTGGCAGGTACAAAATACATTTTTTGTACTAAATATAAATATTTTGCCAGAACTGCAAATTATAAACTCTAAGGAACATGCATACGATGTCAAACAAAAGCTAGGTACTGGAAGAAAGGAAACTTTTAAGCGCCACGGATGATCCGAAAAGTGACAGGCTGGTGGCAAACAGGCACTTTTTCTATAGGAAACAAGTATAAAAATGGTCACACGCCACCGGGCATAGTTACGTATCCCCTCTCTTTCCTAATCTAAGGGGGATACCCACAGAAAAAGCAGGAACCCGCTTTCCGGCATGCCCATTTAAATGCATTGAAACCATAGACAACAATCTTTGAGCCTGTCGGCGCGGGTCGTAATCGGCTTTCTACGTGTTCTTACCCATAGGTTATCTAAATAGGACGTTAATTCTCCTTTGTATGAACATACTGGTGGGTCTTTTGAATACATTACAGCTGTGAATACTAGTGTGGTCAAAAACTGTGAAACATTGATTCGGGATCATTGTCGAGAATTCAAATTTCTTATGAAAAGATCGTTTTGCCAAATATTTTACTCTACACTTATTGGAACATTATCAATTAAAAAAATCAAAATGCTAAAAAAAACTTGTTTTTATTAAACGTAAAATG
This sequence comes from Mystacides longicornis, assembly GCA_963576905.1. Classification (NCBI taxonomy): domain Eukaryota; kingdom Metazoa; phylum Arthropoda; class Insecta; order Trichoptera; family Leptoceridae; genus Mystacides; species Mystacides longicornis. The sequence continues at coordinate 10,586,653 of OY756425.1, read as the reverse complement.
AAATAGTTCACTCTTACTGAGATACTTATATTTTTATTTTATTTAAGCTTTTTTAAAAAATTACATTAAGTCAAATGTTAAAAAAAAAGAAAAAATTATGTAAAATTGCAATAATTTACCCTTGACGGTCTTGTCTAGAAGTGTCATATCCTGTATGGCTTCATATGTCAGCCCTTCATGTTTTTTCAAAGCTTTACGAATGTCATGACGCACTCGATTCTATAATGATGTAAACTAATCAACATTGAGTTACATACATCAACTGTAATAGTTATTTCTAGTTTACTTACTTGTAAGTCTGTATTCATTGCCAGTTCATAAGATATTAAGCTTAGTGTAGTGGAGGATGTTTCAAAGCCCGCTACCAGGAAAAGATATGTTTGCGCTACGAAATCATCTCCATCCAGTTCTAAAAGTAATGAATTTAGACAAAAAGCAATAGCTGTTATAAATTTATACATATATAAAAAAATGAATGCCGATTATCACAACAGAACACCTTAAGCGGTTTCGCTAATTCTTTTTTTTTTGTTGTGTTTGCTATTCTTAGGGTGCGTTTATACCAAACGAATATAGAGCCTAATCAAGAAACAGAGCATACTTTCTTAATATGGTTGATATTGGACACCATGGAAATAATAACAAGCAAGAACTAATTAATGGGCGATGACAGTTCTTTCTCGTTGTTATTTCCTTGGTGACCATATCAACGATCAAGAATATACTCTACTTTCCAAGTCTGCCTCTATATTCGTTTGGTATAAACGCACCCTTAGGAGAAGGCTCTTTTGAATGAAAAAAAATTAATGAGTTGTGTATTTTTCTAATTGGTACTAACTTAGCCCATTGCACGATAATAATTGCGTCTTTCTGGATATACATATTTGTAAATTTTTTATTGTGATTTGTTTTGTATAATCGCTATCAAATGTTTCTGATTTTTTTATCTGTTCAATTGATTTTCTTTTTGATGCCTTTAAACTTGTACACTCTGTTATTATCGTTATCGCCGTATACTCGTATGTGAGAAATGAATAAATAACCACATTAACTTCTCTAATGTAACCTTATTAGTGCTTTTGACAATATAAGCTTTTATCACGAAGCATTAAAATAATAACAATTTGGAAAATTGTTTATGTTAATTATGCAAATTCGAATACAATATTTATACCTAGTTAAACAGACTTTGTCGGGTCAGCTATATAGTATAAATATAAATTTACACTTTTCCGTACAATGGTGTCAATATAGCTGGACCTCTTGATCAGAAGTTAGTGCCTTTACATCTATAGGCCCATGGCTAATTGTAATATATTGAATAAAGATTTGAAAATTATATCATTTTCTTACTCAATTTCTCTTGGACCTGTTTATCTTCATTGTCTCTCTTTCTGATTTCCATTACAAGATCTAAAAAGTCATTTCTGTTCTCTCCAGTCTTCTCTCTGTGCGCCACTGTATCCCAAACTATCTGTCTCATAAGGTCGTACGTTTTTGCTGAAGCTATTTGTATATTCAGAGCTTTTGTCACATGTGGAGCGAAAAACAATAGAATTTTCGGTATAGCGTACGAGGGTTTGGTTTCAAAAGTCTAAAATTAAAAAATAATGGCACATAAGTTTGTCATTTAATCCTGAAATTTTTATTATTGTTAGTTTGGTATAACTTACATCTTTGTTGATATCTACGAAAGCAGAATAGTTGCCACTCATGGCATCCGGGTCCAATCCAAAACCGCAAATTGCAACTACGGTTGTTGTTAATTTTCCCATTTCAGTTTTCAACTCGACCGATTTCCCTGAAATCAATACGATATTTTGTCTATGGTATTTTAAAATATTAAAGTATATTGCATTTGATTTCTCTAACATTTTGTAAATATAATATTAACCCTCAAGAGCTTTCGTCTTCATCAATTTAATGAATTTCTCACAGCACTCGTCCACCAAATATACCATTTTCTTAATTTTGGATGTGGTGAAGGCTGGGTTAAGTTTTATTCTAAAATGATCCCATTTCGGTGAGTTCATTCCAAACAATCTGAAAGCACATTCAAGAAGAATTTCATAACCAATGCATTAAAACGAATACCAAAATACTCTGGTCTTTCATGTTTTCTGAAATAAAGATTGTATTAGGGACTATTAATAGCTTTATCCTTACCCTTTAGATGCTAAGGGGTCCACACTTTCATTTGGCGAGAAGATTCTGTTTGGAAAATTATCAAAGTCTTTGATCAGGATGTGTTTTATCATTTCAGGATCCCTAATCAAGAGAGCTGGTTTGTCGAATGAAAAAAATCCCACTATTGATTTATCTGGACATTTGCTGAAAACAAGAGATGGATATCTTTATTTTGGGATTAAATTTGTTACATATGTTTCAAATGTTTATTTTGTCTGTGAGAGTTTCATCCCTGAGCCTTTTTTAGATTACCCCTAGGCCTCACTCCATTGGAGTGTAGGTAAAAAGTTGTTAAAATAAGCCATAGCTTAAGTAATAGTAGGTTAAGGGAAGAGTTCCAAAATGCTCAGTGTTGTGTTAAGCTGAGTTTTGACTAAACAAGCAAATGCTTGTTTTATCCGATTCTCTCTGTGTAAACAGAGAGAATCGGATGTGAGTGAGAAATGTGAGTTTACACAGCCATAGCTAGAAATGAATGCCATATGCTCTGGTTGTTTGTTTTTTTAGTCCAAACCCACCTTTAGGGAATGATTACATGTTCTTGGAAGATCTGTTAGTACCATGAATCGGTTAGACGCATTTGAGATGCTGGTAGACCGGAGAGTGCTCCGCATGAGTCCTGTAAAGGTCTAGGGTTGATAGGGAGTTGTGGACAAATATCCTACTTGGGTCACGTACTTAGAGCGGACAAATACTATTTGTTGCACTTGACAATTAAGAGTAAAATAGAATATTAACGACAGATATCCTAGATCCGGAATATTCATGAGGGACGGGGATCGCAAGTGTTGAGGAACTGTTGTCGTAGTCACAGAAAGAAGATGGATGATCAGTAATATTTGATGGGATAGTATTAGGTTACGTTGATGATTTCTTTGCTGAAATGTATAATATACAATATTATGTTAAGATCTGTAATGTTTACGTCTGAAAGGTTATCTAGATGGTTATTGATTATTGTACTATTGTTGCCTGGTTGACACACAAAGTTTTTTTTAAAAGACTTCTTTATCCATTGTAATTTTAGATAAGGCTCAACACAGTTTTATGCCGTGTAAGTTAGCGTTTACAATATGGGAGTTTTACCTACCAATAAAACTCTTATTATGTTGTCTTCCTTATCCAGAATATACCTAATGCCTGCTTTGTGAGAATTCAATTGACAAAACATCACATAGCGCTCCACTACCTTGTGACACTTGAAGTAACAAAAGGGGATTCCCATATTACTGGTACAAAGGAAGATGAAAATGGCACGAAAGTATGACTAGAAGTTTGAAGTCTCTCTCACAATATATTCTGGATAAGGACAGACCATACATAATAATATATTATATGGTACACCTAGCTTATAATTTGAAAAAAAAAATATAATTATTACTTGTATAAATCTTTGAGGTGTTCTCCGATGGACGTCTTCAACATCACTATTTCGTAAAGACTGCCGAAGAGTAGTTTTGGTTTCAAATAGAAAATTCCTCTCTTCTTCCAGTAGTCATGGTATCTCGTCAAGAAGAGATAGGCAGAAGACAAAATGCTCACCAGTAAGATTAACAATTCCACCCACATTATTTGTTTCGTATTTCTTAAAATTAACAAAAATTATTGTTATTGAATGAACTTGCGTAATCTTACTGCATATATTATAGGTAAATAAATAAATTAAAACTAAATAAATAAATTAAAACTAAAAATAAAGAAGATTTATGAACCTAGGTAGTGACCTTTTTGTTTAATTCAAGGCATAATAAAAATATAATTTGATAAGCAGGCTCGAGGTCTATGGGAGGAATTAGCCACTGAAAGAGGGCCTTCTATGTCAAACGAACCTTCTTGCCAAAATTCAGGCAAAAAAAAAACTCTGAAGGTCCGAGACTGGCCCAATTCGATGCGACCTCACGCCTCGAGCAGGTACCTTAGAGGGGCCAATATTCATTAGATATAGTGTATATATACAACTGAAAAAGGTTCCTGATGGTGTACAGACTACAGGGGCTGAAAGCTTTCTTTTAACTACCTAACTCTTGACTCTAAATACCTAAATGTACTTCCAGCAGAGACTCAAAATAGGACAGGATTTTACTACGCGAAAAATATGCCACGGCTCTAGCTACAGTCAAAACGATCCTGCCCATTAACAATTTTAATGTCTATCTCGCGTGCATTTAATTATTATCGATCTCAATATCAAAATAAACGTTCAATTACTTTATAGACGAATAAATCAACCTTCTAGTCAAATTACCGCGGGCTGTTATTAAACCGCAAGTCCTTCCTCATTGGAATTCCAAATCGCTCAACTGCTTCGGTCTTTGCGCGCGACCTTTTCGCCAGTGAACCTCATGAACTGAGCTGAAAAGCGTCCAAATCAGCAACAGCCTATTCTCATAGACAGTCATGTGGGGAAGGTCTTCAGCTTGCGTCAACAGCCCTCCTACACATACCGGTTTTATAATTTTACGTTTATCACGGCGGCGAAAACTAAAATACAAACTCTATCTGTGCGCGGACAGACGCGAACTTTTAGTAAACTCATTCATAGCTCGACTGAATAAAATTACTCTCACAGGGAACACGCCAATGTACCTCTACAAATAAAAATTCTACACTGAGCTTACTAGAAGGTTCTAAATGTGAAATTCCTAACCGGATTCAAAAATAAACATTTAAGATAGGTCACACCACTGGTATCGGAAAATGGGGTAACCCGCGAATGACAGATAACAATTCGCGACGTGTGTTTGACAGGTGACGTGTGAAAACAATACAGGTAGGTACAGGCTGCAATACTCGCACAATAAATCCATTGGCACACGGAGATCACAAACATTCATAAATATGCCGTAGCGCGTCGGCCATACATCTCTCATCTAAAACCACACCGAGCAACTTGCTCATAAGCATGCTTGGCGGGGCAACCAAGCAACGTACAAAATACTACGTCGATACCTAATATCTCTGTGCCCGATAATCGTCCTGGGTAGCTGCCAGCGACGGAACAAAATACACTCTAATAAAAATATGTCAACTCAACCGAAATTCGGCATACCTTCAAATATTTAGCACAATGCACAAAAAGAAAATAAACACGTCACATTCACACATATGAGGTATGGTATATCACTTGTTCCCTCTCCACCTCGAACCTCGCCACCCGCCGGATCGGGAAATCTTCAATACATAATAAACCATAATTAAACGGAAGGTTTAATTAAAAAAAAACGCGGGACTCTAAATATGTGACACACCATAACTCAACAGTCAGACACTTCAAAATTACTACAAAAACTATAAAACGCGACGGAAATAATTATGAATTGAATAACAAGGAAAAAAAATTGCGATAAACTATAGGCGGAGAGACGTTTTCTGAACGAGAACTGATATTGAACTGAAGTAAAAAAAAATCAAAGCATTCATCTCAAAACAGGAGAATTTACCTTCTATACTAATCGCTGTAAACAATAAAACATTTAAATGGTTTCCTGGACATACATTCAGTGCGTAAAAATACCAAACTTTCTAATCCGCCATAAACAAATAAGCAACTGTTTTTCAAACCCTTTACCATCGCGTTCCCAAACATTCAAATAATGACTTAACAATATTTTGAATAACAAGATATGAATAAATCCCTCACATCAAATTTACTTCCTGGAAGACATTATTAGGTATTATGCAGTGACTATACTTTCGATAAAAACTAAACGATAATCAATATTGCAGTGAGTTTCGTAGATCTTATTCCTAAATTTTGTCATTTGTCCAATTACCTACCGAATTACTTTTTAAATAAAAACAAAATGTAAGAATTTTTTGATTTACAAAACTTAAAAGTACCCCTATTAAAGAAAAATAAGAAATTTTCCCAAAAATTTTCGCATTTTCATCGATAAATTTTCCTCTATTACTTATTCGCATACTTTATTTGATGTGTCGAAATAACCAAGAAATAACACAATATTATAATTGTCCCAAAACAATGTTTCGTTACACCCCTGTTATTGGAAAAAGTGAACATTGCCATCTATTTTTTTAAGTTGTAATTAGGGAGAGTTGAACAGGATGTATTGGAATCAGTGGCGCATCAGTGACCATCAGTAGCTTATACACACCACGAATGCAAGGTCGTCGCCAGCCCGGGGCCCAGGGGGGGGGGGGGGGGGCAATTTGACCCATTCATAGGCTATTTTCTATATGAAGGATAAGGAAAATATGAATTGGCTACATTTTTAAATCTCTAGGGTAACATACCCCCCCCCCCCCTTTGCGACGTTCTTGCCCCAATGTACCGCAATCAAAAATTATTCGTCCATTGCAGGTTTTTTTAAATTTACCTAACATTTTTTTGTTATAATTGATTGTGTTGAAATCTTAAGATTAAACAATTTGAATGGTATTTGGATGTGTCTCACTATGATTGATTTGGAAAAAAAAAATTGCGCTGAAAATTATTATTTCTGAACTCGCAACCCTCTTGGTGATCTCGGGTGGTAATTTGCCACCCTGTAGTTTCGTCACTGATTCGAATAATTACTATAGTTTCGGGATAAATAGTAGATATATTTTTAAGTTTCATTTACGACATGTCACACAAATACAGTTTTTATATTTAAGAACATAGTTTTTTTTTAATTACCTTGAATTCTTTATAATACAAATTATTGAATTCCAATCAAACGTCTTGCCAAATTTTCATAAAATCACTATACAGACAGTCACACTTAATTGATTATAATATTATGTACACAAACATTTATACGATAATTATTATTGTATGAACATTTCAATAATAGAAAAATATTTGTACGCAAGGAGAGACGACTGACACAGAATGTTACACAAGACAACCAATAAATAATGGTATCTTGTATGTTATAATGTTTATCTCGACTAATTATATTATAGAGTGACCATCAGTTCGTCAAAGTAAACAATAAAATAAATAAAAACAAAAAAAGTTGCGCCAATAAATGATTGTCCTTATCCTATGTCGATGTCTGACAAGACCCGTAGCATTAACATATGAGTCTTTAGGCCACTTCTGAATGCCCTCAAACTCTGTGCCTGTCGGACAGCCAGAAGTAGAGCATTCCAAAGGGGCTCCTCTAATTCATGGGGTAGACTCTCTGCAGACCTCAGTGTCAACCGTCTCGAGGTGACAGGCGACACCTCTGCTACGATTGTATATTTCTGTAATCTACTTAGGGGCATCCCCACATATGGCTCTGTACATCATTACACAGAATTTGAATTGAGTCCTGGCAAAGCTTCTCTCAAATGCGTTTTAGTCATGCACCTGTAGCACCACACTTCAAACGCAGATAGACATCCCGCTTGATTTTGGTAATATGTCCACGTTTCGCGGTCAAACAGTAGCACTGTCTGCGTAACAGCGTCATAATCTATTTTTTCTATACATCATCACAAGTGTGTCGATAAGAACCCTTTTAAAAATATTTTTTACCCATCACGTCATGTTCCTTAGACTTTTTTTTTAAATTAATGAATCTGTGCTCACTCAAAACTGAACACAAATATATAACTACCCTCTTTGACTCTTTCCCAGTAAGCTACTTAAAGCTTGTATCGTGAAAGAGGAAGATGATCGGCACCTGGGATCAAACCCGCAACCTCCGCACGAAACAGTATGAAAGCCGGCGTTGTAACCGCTAGTCTACCAACCACCATTTTTTTTATCCATGCACTCTTCTGTCTTCTACCGACATACCGTTTCTCATACATCCTCCACTAATTATTTTGCTTCTGATCTGTTATTCCTTGACGATGGAACCGATGTGTTCGATTCACTATACCACGCTTTTTTCACCCTTCCTTTCAGCTTTATAATATTTTTTTTTGTAATTCTATTTGCATATATTATTTCAATATGCCCAAACTAGCACAACTAATTTACTTTAATCTTCGTCACAACTGTAACTTTCATTCCACATTCGTTCCTAATATTCTCATTTTGATCCATGTCCCACTAGAATCACTAAATTTTATATTTCACTTTCATTTTTAGAACCACTGCATTTATACTACATTCTCCTTTTTTAAAATTACGATATAAAACCATGGTAGCTCTATTTTCTTCATACTATTGATTAAGAATTCAGTCCACTATATGGAATGTAGCGTAATCTTGAACATTAACTATCTATTTACTATGTACTCGTATATTGACTGATAGATAGTTGTTGTGATTGAACAAACAATAATGATACTTACTTATATGTACGTAAGTGCTTATTTTCTTGTACCTTATTATGTAACTTATCATTGCATCGGTATGGTCTCCTTCACTTCTCGATGACTTAAGACCCAGGTTTGATTTTGGTCTGGGTCTTTTCTCGTTAAAAGTTTTCTTAAGGTTTTGGAGTTAATATTGTCATAATGATATTTCTGTTAAAGGTGTAGCTTAGCAGATCGTCTTTTAGGATTAAAAAAAAACAAAATAAAAACGATGAAAGTTACGCATTGAAGCTTATTAGTAGGTACTTAGTTATGTACCTACATGAAAAGGAGATGGTAAAAAATAAATACGCTTATAAAACATTTAAACTTAGGTACCTACCTAAGACAATGTCTGCCGGGAAAGCTAGTAAATAATAAATAAGATGAAATTGACTTTTTTTTTAACGAAAGGTAAAAATGGCTTTGCAGAATATTGTGATTGAAGTACTTATCTTTTTATACTCAGCTAGCTTTACAGAGTCCGTGACCTTGGGCTGAAAATATAACAGTAGGAAAAAGATGCAAAGAAATTATCAATGCACCAATATGCATATAAATGAATTTTACAAAATGATGATAGCTGTTGGAATTATAATATAATCATTTTGTGCATTCAAACTGAGAATGCAATTTGTGTGTTTTTTTTGCAGTTGCTACTTTTGAAACATAGTTCTGAAGGGTGGAGTTGCGTGTTTGAGGAAATCTTGAACGTCAACAAAGAGATGGAAAAATTAAAGGGTGATTGTGAATATGTGGCCCACCAAATGGAGGCAAGTTACATAACCTCAAATCCCTTTTATTATATTATTTACCTTTTATTTTATTGTATCGTTTGCTTACCTTTTTTAAGAATTTATATAAATTTCTTACCAGAATAAGCAACTTACGCAATGGCAGATACGAGATGGGAGATTTTCAAGACAGCTAAAACACGACACTCTTAAAGGTTTACATTAACATGATTAATTCTGTGTTTTCTGCTTGATCCTCTAGAACTCTAGTCTATGTCATCTTACTTCAAAATATTTTATAGGTTTATATTGTTTATTTATGTATGTATTTGCTATATAATAAATTGACATATACAAGAACTAACAATTTTCAATAATAGATGTTTCTAATTTGAAAAATAACTAGATTTTCTATTAAATCAAGTGGTTATTTTGATTTTAAGACAGGATTCCTGGTAGGATGAAATACTTGAAAAACTTGGAATGGAATCAAGCCTATCTTCACAAAAGGTTTAAAGTACGAGTTTCAGAGGTGTCAATAAATCTTTGTAAACATGAAATAGAGCTAAATTTAAAGTCAATTATAAATATAAAATATATATTAATACAAATTTTTGACACATTTATTCTACATTAATTTATTTAGATTTTCATGACGTTTCATCAAATTAATGACGGTTATTCAGAAATATTTTTAGCTGGTTTCAACAAAACGTGAATACCACCTCTCGTCAACAATGTGAAGGACATAGGTTCTAGCTTTGGATTTCTCGTCATCCCCGGCGCTAATTCAATAACGAAGTTATCCAGAAAGTGAATGAGGCCGATTTTTACTTGCAGTTCGCCAAATCTTGCGGCTATACAGATTCTTCTGCCTTCTCCGAATGGTATGTAAGCGCATTTCGGTACATCTTTAATGTTCTCTTCGTCAAATCTGTGTGGATCAAATTTTTCCGGTTCTGGGAAATATTGAGGATCGTGATGTAATCCCTAAATGGAATGAAAGTAAATTGTCAAGTATCCAAAACTCATTCAGGATTTTAGCTATAATTGGTTTTAAAAAATTAAATACATACGTATGTAGGTATATAAATTTGAGTTCCTTCATCGATTGTGACATCAGTGCCAGGCAATGTGTAGGGTTTGTCACACATCCTGTCAAAAAATGGAAGAGGTGGGTATTTGCGAAGAGATTCTAAAAGTTAAAAGGACAAATAATAGCCGGTGTCTCAGTAAGAGGGTACATTTTAAATTTAGTGCAATTTTTTTCCTGCAAGTGGCAACTCTGAAATCTGACAGTATGTTTATTGCTATTATGAAAAATGGCGCTGCTCTCTACAAAAGAACAATGCATTTTAATTGCGAAAACTTATCACAAAAGTGGTTGTTGGCGTTATAGGCATAGGGTAAGAACACGTAGAAAGCCGATTCCGATCCGCGCCGACCGGCGCAAAGAATGTTACTATGCATTTGAATGGGGATACCCACAGAAAAAGCAGGAACCCGCTTTCCGGCATGCCCATTTAAATGCATTGAAACCATAGACAACAATCTTTGAGCCTGTCGGCGCGGGTCGTAATCGGCTTTCTACGTGTTCTTACCCATAGGTTATCTAAATAGGACGTTAAGTCTCCTTTGTATGAACATACTGGTGGGTCTTTTGAATACATTACGGCTGTGAACACTAGTGTGGTCAAAAACTGTGAAACATTGATTCGGGATCATTGTCGAGAATTCAAATTTCTTATGAAAAGATTAATGGACCGTTTTGCCAAATATTTTACTCTACACTTATTGGAACATTATCAATTAAAAAAATCATAATGCTAAAAAAAAATCTTGTTTTTATTAAACGTAAAATGAAATAGTTCGCTCTTACCGAGATACTTATATTTTTATTTTATTTAAGCTTTTTTAAAAAATTACATTAAGTCAAATGTTAAAAAAAAAAGAAAAAATTACGTAAAATTGCAATAATTTACCCTTGACGGTCTTGTCTAGAAGTGTCATATCCTGTATGGCTTCATATGTCAGCCCTTCATGTTTTTTCAAAGCTTTACGAATGTCATGACGCACTCGATTCTATAATGATGTAAACTAATCAACATTGAGTTACATACATCAACTGTAATAGTTATTTCTAGTTTACTTACTTGTAAGTCTGTATTCATTGCCAGTTCATAAGATATTAAGCTTAGTGTAGTGGAGGATGTTTCAAAGCCCGCTACCAGGAAAAGATATGTTTGCGCTACGAAATCATCTCCATCCAGTTCTAAAAGTAATGAATTTAGACAAAAAGCAATAGCTGTTATAAATTTATACATATATAAAAAAATGAATGCCGATTATCACAACAGAACACCTTAAGCGGTTTCGCTAATTCTTTTTTTTTTGTTGTGTTTGCTATTCTTAGGGTGCGTTTATACCAAACGAATATAGAGCCTAATCAAGAAACAGAGCATACCTTATTAGTGCTTTTGACAATATGAGCTTTTATCACGAAGCATTAAAATAATAACAATTTGGAAAATTGTTTATGTTAATTATGCAAATTCGAATACAATATTTATACCTAGTTAAACAGACTTTGTCGGGTCAGCTAGTATAAATATAAATTTACACTTTTCCGTACAATGGTGTCAATATAGCTGGACCTCTTGATTAGAAGTTAGTGCCTTTACATCTAGGCCCATGGCTAATTGTAATATATTGAATAAAGATTTGCAAATTATATCATTTTCTTACTCAATTTCTCTTGGACCTGTTTATCTTCATTGTCTCTCTTTCTGATTTCCATTACAAGATCTAAAAAGTCATTTCTGTTCTCTCCAGTCTTCTCTCTGTGCGCCACTGTATCCCAAACTATCTGTCTCATAAGGTCGTACGTTTTTGCTGAAGCTATTTGTATATTCAGAGCTTTTGTCACATGTGGAGCGAAAAACAATAGAATTTTCGGTATAGCGTACGAGGGTTTGGTTTCAAAAGTCTAAAATTAAAAAATAATGGCACATAAGTTTGTCATTTAATCCTGAAATTTTTATTATTGTTAGTTTGGTATAACTTACATCTTTGTTGATATCTACGAAAGCAGAATAGTTGCCACTCATGGCATCCGGGTCCAATCCAAAACCGCAAATTGCAACTACGGTTGTTGTTAATTTTCCCATTTCAGTTTTCAACTCGACCGATTTCCCTGAAATCAATACGATATTTTGTCTATGGTATTTTAAAATATTAAAGTATATTGCATTTGATTTCTCTAACATTTTGTAAATATAATATTAACCCTCAAGAGCTTTCGTCTTCATCAATTTAATGAATTTCTCACAGCACTCGTCCACCAAATATACCATTTTCTTAATTTTGGATGTGGTGAAGGCTGGGTTAAGTTTTATTCTAAAATGATCCCATTTCGGTGAGTTCATTCCAAACAATCTGAAAGCACATTCAAGAAGAATTTCATAACCAATGCATTAAAACGAATACCAAAATACTCTGGTCTTTCATGTTTTCTGAAATAAAGATTGTATTAGGGACTATTAATAGCTTTATCCTTACCCTTTAGATGCTAAGGGGTCCACACTTTCATTTGGCGAGAAGATTCTGTTTGGAAAATTATCAAAGTCTTTGATCAGGATGTGTTTTATCATTTCAGGATCCCTAATCAAGAGAGCTGGTTTGTCGAATGAAAAAAATCCCACTATTGATTTATCTGGACATTTGCTGAAAACAAGAGATGGATATCTTTATTTTGGGATTAAATTTGTTACATATGTTTCAAATGTTTATTTTGTCTGTGAGAGTTTCATCCCTGAGCCTTTTTTAGATTACCCCTAGGCCTCACTCCATTGGAGTGTAGGTAAAAAGTTGTTTTAACATTAAGCTATGGCTTATTTTAATAAGCCATAGCTTAAGTAATAGTAGGTTAAGGGAAGAGTTCCAAAATGCTCAGTGTTGTATTAAGCTGAGTTTTGACTAAACAAGCAAATGCTTGTTTTATCCGATTCTCTCTGTGTAAACAGAGAGAATCGGATGTGAGTGAGAAATGTGAGTTTACACAGCCATAGCTAGAAATGAATGCCATATGCTCTGGTTGTTTGTTTTTTAGTCCAAACCCACCTTTAGGGAATGATTACATGTTCTTGGAAGATCTGTTAGTACCATGAATCGGTTAGACGCATTTGAGATGCTGGTAGACCGGAGAGTGCTCCGCATGAGTCCTGTAAAGGTCTAGGGTTGATAGGGAGTTGTGGACAAATATCCTACTTGGGTCACGTACTTAGAGGGGACAAATACTATTTGAGGCACTTGACAATTAAGAGTAAAATAGAATATTAACGACAGATATCCTAGATCCGAAATATTCATGAGGGACGGGGATCGCAAGTGTTGAGAAACTGTTTCGTAGTCACAGAAAGAAGATGGACGATCAGTAATATTTGATGGGATAGTATTAGGTTACGTTGATGATTTCTTTGCTGAAATGTATAATATACAATATTATGTTAAGATCTGTAATGTTTACGTCTGAAAGGTTATCTAGATGGTTATTGATTATTGTACTATTGTTGCCTGGTTGACACACAAAGTTTTTTTTAAAAGACTTCTTCATCCATTGTAATTTTAGATAAGGCTCAACACAGTTTTATGCCGTGTAAGTTAGCGTTTACAATATGGGAGTTTTACCTACCAATAAAACTCTTATTATGTTGTCTTCCTTATCCAGAATATACCTAATGCCTGCTTTGTGAGAATTCAATTGACAAAACATCACATAGCGCTCCACTACCTTGTGACAGTTGAAGTAACAAAAGGGGATTCCCATATTACTGGTACAAAGGAAGATGAAAATGGCGCGAAAGTATGACTAGAAGTTTGAAGTCTCTCTCACAATATATTCTGGATAAGGACAGACCATACATAATAATATATTATATGGTACACCTAGCTTATAATTTGAAAAAAAAAATATAATTATTACTTGTATAAATCTTTGAGGTGTTCTCCGATGGACGTCTTCAACATCACTATTTCGTAAAGACTGCCGAAGAGTAGTTTTGGTTTCAAATAGAAAATTCCTCTCTTCTTCCAGTAGTCATGGTATCTCGTCAAGAAGAGATAGGCAGAAGACAAAATGCTCACCAGTAAGATTAACAATTCCACCCACATTATTTGTTTTGTATTTCTTAAAATAAACAAAAATTATTGTTATTGAATGAATTTGCGTAATCTTACTGCATATATTATAGGTAAATAAATAAATTAAAACTAAATAAATAAATTAAAACTAAAAATAAAGAAGATTTATGAACCTAGGTAGTGACCTTTTTGTTTAATTCAAGGCATAATAAAAATATAATTTGATAAGCAGGCTCGAGGTCTATGGGAGGAATTAGCCACTGAAAGAGGGCCTTCTATGTCAAACGAACCTTCTTGCCAAAATTCAGGCAAAAAAAAAAACTCTGAAGGTCCGAGACTGGCCCAATTCGATGTGACCTCACGCCTCGAGCAGGTACCTTAGAGGGGCCAAAATTAGGCTAGTGTATCAGATATAGTGTATATATACAACTGAAAAAGGTTCCTGATGGTGTACAGACTACAGGGGCTGAAAGATTTCTTTTAACTATCTAACTCTTGACTCTAAATACCTAAACGTACTTCCAGCAGAGACTCAAAATAGGACAGGATTTTACTACGCGAAAAATATGCCACGGCTCTAGCTACAGTCAAAACGATCCTGCCCATTAACAATTTTAATGTCTATCTCGCGTGCATTTAATTATTATCGATCTCAATATCAAAATAAACGTTCAATTACTTTATAGACGAACAAATCAACCTTCTAGTCAAATTACCGCGGGCTGTCATTAAACCGCAAGTCCTTCCTCATTCGCTTCGGCTTGCTGCTGCTTCGGTCTTTGCGCGCGACCTTTTCGCCAGTGAACCTCATGAACTGAGCTGAAAAGCGTCCAAATCAGCAACAGCCTATTCTCATAGACAGTCATGTGGGGAAGGTCTTCAGCTTGCGCCAACAGCCCTCCTACACATACCGGTTTTATAATTTTACGTTTATCACGGCGGCGAAAACTAAAATACAAACTCTATCTGTGCGCGGACAGACGCGAACTTTTAGTAAACTCATTCATAGCTCGACTGAATAAAATTACTCTCACAGGGAACACGCCAATGTACCTCTACAAATAAAAATTCTACACTGAGCTTCCTAGAAGGTTCTAAATGTGAAATTCCTAACCGGATTCAAAAATAAACATTTAAGATAGGTCACACCACTGGTATCGGAAAATGGGGTAATCCGCGAATGACAGATAACAATTCGCGACGTGTGTTTGACAGGTGACTTGTGAAAACAATACAGGTAGGTACAGGCTGCAATACTCGCACAATAAATCCATTGGCACACAGAGATCACAAACATTCATAAATATGCCGTAGCGCGTCGGCCATACATCTCTCATCTAAAACCACACCGAGCAACTTGCTCATAAGCATGCTTGGCGGGGCAACCAAGCAACGTACAAAATACTACGTCGATACCTAATATCTCTGTGCCCGATAATCGTCCTGGGTAGCTGCCAGCGACGGAACAAAATACACTCTAATAAAAATATGTCAACCGAAATTCTGCATACCTTCAAATATTTAGCACAATGCACAAAAAGAAAATAAACACGTCACATTCACACATATGAGGTATGGTGTATCACTTGTTCCTTCTCCACCTCGAACCTCGCCACCCGCCGGATCGGGAAATCTTCAATACATAATAAACCATAATTAAACGGAAGGTTTAATTAAAAAAAAAACGCGGGACTCTAAACAATAAAAACTCTAAATATGTGACACACCATAACTCAACAGTCAGACACTTCAAAATTACTACAAAAACTATAAAACGCGACGGAAATAATTATAAATTGAATAACAAGGAAACAAAATTGCGATAAACTATAGGCGGAGAGATGTTTTCTGAACGAGAACTGATATCGAACTGAAGTCAAAAAAAAATCAAAGCATTCATCTCAAAACAGGAGAATTTACCTTCTATACTAATCGCTGTAAACAATAAAACATTTAAATGGTTTCCTGGACATACATTCAGTGCGTAAAAATACCAAACATTCTAATCTGCCATAAACAAATAAGCAACTGTTTTTCAAACCCTTTACCATCGCGTTCCCAAACTTTCAAATAATGACTTAACAATATTTTGAATAACAAGATATGAATAAATCCCTCACATCAAATTTACTTCCTGGAAGACATTATTAGGTATTATGCAGTGACTATACTTTCGATAAAAACTAAACGATAATCAATATTGCAGTGAGTTTCGTAGATCTTATTCCTAAATTTTGTCATTTGTCCAATTACCTACCAAATTACATTTTAAATAAAAACAATATGTAAGAATTTTTTGATTTACAAAACTTAAAAGTACCCCTATAAAAGAAAAATAAGAAATTTTCCCAAAAATTTTCGCATTTTCATCGATAAATTCGCATACTTTATTTGATAAGTGTCGAAATAACCAAGAAATAACACAATATTATAATTGTCCCAAAACAATGTTTCGTTACACCCCTGTTATTGGATAAAGTGAACATTGCCATCTATTTTTTTAAGTTGTAATCAGGGAGAGTTGAACAGGATGTATTGGAATCAGTGGCGCATCAGTGACCATCAGTAGCTTATACACACCACGAATGCAAGGACGTCGCCAGCCGGGGCCCAGGGGGGGGGGCAATTTGACCCATTCATAGGCTATTTTCTATATGAAGGATGAGGAAAATATGAATTGGCTACATTTTTAAATCTCTAGGGTAACATACCCCCCCCCCCCCCTTTGCGACGTCCTTGCCCCAATGTACCGCAATCAAAAATTATTCGTCCATTGCAGGTTTTTTTTAAATTTACCTAACAATTTTTTATTATAATTTTGTTGAAATCTTAAGATTAAACAATTTGAATGGTATTAAGATGTGTCTCACTATGATTGATTTGGAAAAAAAAACTTGCGCTGAAAATTATTATTTCTGAACTCGCAACCCTCTCGGTGATCTCGGGTGGTAATTTGCCACCCTGTAGTTTCGTCACTGATTCGAATAATTACTATAGTTTCGGGATAAATAGTAGATATATTTTTAAGCTTCAGTTACGACAAGTCACACAAATACAGTTTTTATATTTAAGAACATAGTTTTTTTTAATTACCTTGAATTCTTTATAATACAAATGATTGAATTCCAATCAAACGTCTTACCAAATTTTCATAAAATCACTATACAGACAGTCACACTTAATTGATTATAATATTATGTACACAAACATTTATACGATAATTATTATTGTATGAACATTTCAATAATAGAAAAATATTTGTACGCAAGGAGAGATGACTGACACAGAATGTTACACAAGACAACCAATAAATAATGGTATCTTGTATGTTATAAGGTTTATCTCGACAAATTATATTATAGAGTGACCATCAGTTCGTCAAAGTAAACAATAAAATAAATAAAAACAAAAAAGTTGCGCCAATAATTGTCCTTATCCTATGTCGATGTCTGACCAGACCCGTAGCATTAACAGATGAGTCTTTAGGCCACTTCTGAATGCCCTCAAACTCTGTGCCTGTCGGTCAGCCAGAAGTAGAGCATTCCAAAGGGGCTCCTCTAATTCATGGGCAGATTCTCTGCAGACCTCAGTGTCAACCGTCTCGAGGTGACAGGCGACACCTCTGCTACGATTGTATATTTCTGTAATCTACTTAGGGGCATCCCCACATATGGCTCTGTACATCATTACACAGAATTTGAATTCAGTCCTGGAAAAGCTTCTCTCAAATGCGTTTTAGTCATGCACCTGTAGCACCACACTTCAAACGCAGATAGACATCCCGCTTGATTTTGGTAATATGTCCACGTTTCGCGGTCAAACAGTAGCACTGTCTGCGTAACAGCGTCATAATCTATTTTTTCTATACATCATCACAAGTGTGTCGATAAGAACCCTTTTAAAAATATTTTTTACCCATCACGTCATGTTCCTTAGACTTTTTTTTTTAAATTAATGAATCTGTGCTCACTCAAAACTGAACACAAATTATATAACTACCCTCTTTGACTCTTTCACAGTAAGCTACTTAAAGCTTGTATCGTGAAAGAGGAAGATGATCGGCACCTGGGATCAAACCCGCAACCTCCGCACGTATGAAAACAGTATGAAAGCCGGCGTTGTAACCGCTAGTCTACCAACCACCATTTTTTTTTATCCATGCACTCTTCTTTCGTTTCTTCCACCGACATACCGTTTCTCATACATCCTCCCCTAATTATTTTGCTTCTGATCTGTTATTCCTTGACGATGGAACCGATGTGTTCGGTTCACTATACCACGCTTTTTTCACCCTTCCTTTCAGCTTTATAATATTTTTTTTGTAATTCTATTTGCATATATTATTTCAATATGCCCAAACTAGCACAACTTTAATCTTCGTCACAACTGTAACTTTCATTCCACATTCGTTCCTAATATTCTCATTTTGATCCATGTCCCACTAGAATCACTAAATTTTATATTTCACTTTCATTTTTAGAACCACTGCATTTATACTACATTCTCCTTTTTTAAAATTACGATATAAAACCATGGTAGCTCTATTTTCTTCATACTATTGATTAAGAATTCAGTCCACTATATGGAATGTAGCGTAATCTTGAACATTAACTATCTATTTACTATGTATATTGACTGATAGATAGTTGTTGTGATTGAACAAACAATAATGATACTTACTTATCTTACCATAACAATTCAGTAAAATTTGTTATAATTAGGGTCTATTTTTTCACCAACATATACATTAAGTTAACAGTCTTTACATGTGATTATTTTTCTACTACATCGGGATCTCTTGGATTTTTTAAAAAGTAAAGCAATTATAGAGGAATCATTGTTTTGATTTCAAACTTATGACCCATCAAACTTTATCCCGCATCCAATATATTATTAGCTAAATTTAATCAAGTTTTTAAGTCATAAATCACATTTTTTTTATTCACTCAAAATTATTTTTATTTATTCTGGATTAGGTCGAAGTTCGACGGGCGGGTTAGCTAGTATGTATATAAGTGCTTATTTTCTTGTAACTTATCATCGACATCGGTATGGTCTCCTTTACTTCCCGATGATTTAAGACCCAGGTTTGATTTTCGTCTGGGACTTTTTTTGTAAGAAGTTTTCTTCAGGGCTTGGAGCTAAAATTACCATAAGAAGAAGTATGATATTTCTGTCAAATGTGTAGCTTAGATCGTCTTTAAGGATTAAAAAAAAAAAACGTTGAAAGTTACACATTGAAGCGTAGTTCTTGGTTATGTACATGAAAAGGAGATGATAAAAAAAATAAATACGCTTATAAAACATTTAAACGTAGGTACCTACCTACCAAAAAAAAAAAAAAACTAATAAATTTGTCAGTTTAGTCAAAGATTAGAAATTTCGACAAAAAACAAAAATGCATAATGAATGACCCCACAATAATGTTAGATGATAATCTCTAATATAAATTAAAGGCGGGTTAGTGCGATCACTTATAACTCGAGATCGGCTCAACAGATTCTTTCAATGTTTGATTTATTGGATTCTTCTCCTCTCCGGATAACAGAATAACTAATAAAAAGTTGAAAAAAAAAATGGGTAAGAAATGATATAAAATATAATATTTAAGTTAGTATGGAACGGATCACGCCATCGCGGGTATTTCCCTATCATTCTTGCAAACGTAATTGTCGCTCTTACAGTAGCCCATCCCACTTACTACAATTTTCATACAAAATCAACATCGGGCACATAGAGGTAGAATGTCTACGCGCGCATCATTATATTCTCGCGTTGTTCCCGCTGAGTTTTGAATACGAATGAAATATGGATGTTTTGGAAATATTTTAATGTGAATATTTTATTAGCTTAACTCAATCGAATTAATTATGTGTTTTTTTATGGGAGCGTAGTGCATATTATGTACCTACATAATATGAACGGGCCGCCTCGCCGCCACAGGACAACGTCTGTCGGGAAAGCTAGTTGAATATATGCTCAATAGTTGAGAATTTTTTTTATCTTATAAAAAAATTCATCTGGGAAATTGGGAAAGCGAAGATAAAAACTGTGAAAGTGAAAATGCCCGGCACTGGGATTCGATTTCACAACATTTAGTATCTGGGGCCTGGGGTCTACTATTAACATCGAAGAGATGGCAAAAGGTGCAATGACTGGCATTAACAAATTGTGGAGAGGCAAAAAATTAAAAAAATTAAAAACTGTGTGCTTTTGTTTTAGTTTGTATGTTATTTTAAAAGATAATTATGTAAAAATCTCTTTATATTAAGAAGAACAACTTCAATTCTTCAAGACCCTTTTTATAATTAATTGAATCCGATACTTTTAATCAGGTACCTATCTTTGCTTAAGTTACTAGGCGACTGCGAGTTCGTTATACCAGTTACCTACATACCTACAGCATAAGTTATAAATGAAGTATATTTTTTTGTGGATAAGATTAGAATTGAAACATTTTTAACTTATATTTTTCAAAAACAATAAGGTTTCCCGCTCTAATTATGAGACTACCTAATTATAAATAGGTGGGCATTTTAATGAGGACACCTCTAGACTATAGGACGTGGCAACTCCTTATTGTAGGGCAAACTGCGGCCCAATGGGTATGTATTTTGAGGCCCATCATAATCATTAATTGTAGGTACCTACTCTTAACTTTTTTTATAATTAATAAAATATACTTCTATTGATGATTTAAGAATAAGACGAAGAAATACTCATTTTGAATTATTGAATTTATCCTTCCATCCAAAAAGTAGGATGTTATGATTATTAAATAAGTAGTGAGATCTCTAAGGGCAAACGTAACTGTGACTCAATGGTTTATCAGGGAAAAAATATGGATCTATGTGTTTTTCACACAGTTAAATGAATATAGACAGACTTTAATTACCCATTGGACACTTATCTCGATAATATCAGAGCATGTCATTACTCAAGTTATGCTGTTTCCATTTTTTTATTGAAGGTTTTCATGAAGCGCGTGATGAACAAATAAAACGATACACATAAGCATAATATTAGGCAGGTACCTAGACTCTGAGATACCTTTATTCGATACCAGAAAACTAAATGGACTACAATGTTTAAAATTTCCCTAACACACTCTTTGGCCAACTGGCCGAAAAGCGATGATTCCCTAATACCTTTTAAAAAATTTCTCGTATTAAGGGTGCTGAAAGACAGCTCAACGCGAAGGACACTGTGGGGCTAGTACGAGTTTTATCGAAAGCTAATTGCACGCAAATAAGGGCTTACTAGCGTGCAAATAGTGTTCTTAAATCAAACGATCGAATCGTTCGATCATTTTTGTATGGAAATTTTTCGAAACTCTTTTCATGATCGTTTCGATATTCGATCATCGAAAACTTATACTAGGTCTACTTATTTTAAGTAAACTTTAGGCGAAATATCAAACATAACAATATTCATAGATTCTATATGAGATAATATAAAATTAATTTATTAGAGGAAAATTAAGTTGTCAGTGCTCATATCCATATCGTAAATTTATTATTCGCATGTGAAAATATTCTTGAGATAAAACTACATTCGAATCATAATATTGTGTATAAATTTGTTAGTTAGCCGTTTCTAGGATTCGTGACCAATCTGGCCATGGGACGGCCTCGAATAGCAATGCGGCCAGCCGTTGTTCTTACAAACATCTCAGTTGGAGTCAACCAAATTGTGGTACGTGTGTCAGAAAATATAATGGCATACGTGGATATTGTAGTAATTTATTGTACCTAAATAAAATCAAATATGACCGCAAGGTATCTGAAGTTATTTCAAACAGGGCCAATCAAAAGTTCCCGAGCTCGATCTTTGTGATAAAAATTATATAAGTGTTTTCGATCACATGACAATGAAACCTGGGTTTTGAAGTTCAAAGTAACGAAATCGGTCGAAAAGCTCTGGGACTCAAAAGGGTTTTTAGGTACCTACTTTTGGATTATACCAAAACTGTCCAAAGTTTAACCGTAGTAGCTTTCGCAAGCACTGCGTGATTTATGGGAAACAATTAATTGAAGAAAAAAGTCAAGGAATATAATTAGAGTCGGTCCATTCGAGCTCGATTGCAAGAACAATAACAAACCAACGGGCAAGCCAGCCGCTTAGCAAAAGCCTGGGTGTTTTGACAGCAGCAACGTGTGTCCAAAATGCGGAAAAGAAATGTCAGCGTGCGATACGAAGTGCAGTCACTGCGACGGCAAAGGAGGCGGAAAGCATACTACTGGTGTGCATCACGGAAAAAGTCATACGGGAGTAAGTGCACCACCCCCACCATCAACTGCCCACAGCTCAGGACACATATAGGACCAAGGGCGCAACAAGAACCCGGTGTGTTGGTCTGTTTCCCAATGACCATGGGTGAGAGAGAATTGGATCCAAAGCATCATTAGCACCAAGAAATACTAAATCAAAAATAATAAAATAATTGACCGTCAGCGCCTTTTCCCGCCGTTTCACTTGGTTACGCATTGCCAATGGTGGTGGTTTCCAAAATATCAATCAACTATCATAAACATAGTCGTGGTGCGCACCGAAGAGTTTTGTTAATGGAGCTGAAAAAAAATATTTGTCTAAAGCGATTTTTCGACGATGAAGAGTTCAAAAACGATTATTTTTTCGAGTAGGATAAAAAAAAATATATATATAAAAATCCTATTATTTAAAAGATAAATTCGCGTTGATAAACGCAATGAGGTTGCAGAAGACTATATTATAGAATAATGACCTAAAATACTTCTGATTTTTCTGTCTTTTCTTTCATATACCTACATAGCGAGAATACTTTGAACTCCCCGAATGAGGTTTCTTGTATTTTTCCCCATGATTACAAGTCTAATGATTTAAGGAAACATATTACATAACACGTAACCTATAAATATGTTTGCGTAATGAATGTACTTGTCATGTGATAGGGACACAAAATGTTACATGAACTTGCTGTCTGGTTCGGAGCCAGACAACCTAATCGGGTTAATAATATGTGCTGCTTCTATTACCTACATTCCCATGTCACTACTCGTATCATAATAATAATTGTAGACTCGTATGGATTATTGTGGGTTGAAATTGTCATAGGGGTGTATAATAACCGAGACCATGCACCTAAATACACACATTTTAGACGGAGTAGATGTGTCTATTGTCATATTATATTCAATACTATAGCTTTCCCGACAGACGTTGACCTGTAGCAGTAGTCCTTAATATTAATATTCATTTCACATTTGTAATGTATACAAATAATATACTTACGTTTAAAAAATATGTTTGAATGTTAAAAAAATATTTATGAAGGCTCGAAAAAACTCTATAAAAAATCGGCGTACCTACCAATATTTTTAATATCAATGGTTGTCAGGTAAACAATAATTTTGTTGTTATAGATTTTTTCATAGATGGCGTTGGCGTCGCAGGAAATTCGTTCCATACTAGCTTTAATATTATTTCTTATGCATTTTTTTCAACTTTTTTATAGTTATTCTGTTATCCAGAGCGGAGAAGAATCCACTTAATCAAACATCGGAAGAATCTGTTCAGCCGATCTCGAGTTATAAGTGTTCGCACTGACCCGACTTTCTTTTATATTATTATAGATTATGCAACTCTAAATAGCTGTAATAAACTCTAAGTAAATAACCGAGACCTTCACTATATAATGACATAAAAACTGAATAAAATTTAGCTAATTATTTATTTCATTATGTATGTATTAATTATTGTTGATTCGGAAGCGGGATGAAGTTGGACGGGTCATAAGTTTGTAAAAAAAAGAATAAATTCCTCTATCTATAGATAGGTAACTTAAAAAAAATCTAATAGATGGCGGTGTAGTAGGAAGTAAATCACATGTGATACACGTTGCGATATTCGATATGTTGTTTAAAGATGGTCCATCAAAACCAAATTTTACTGAATTATTATGGTAATATTTGGGTTTTATCATAAAATTTATAAGGCTGTTGATTACTCGGAAGATTTTTAAAAATTCTATTTTACTAACTGAGTGATTGATTTTCTTTCTTTCATTAATCAATTTACTATTTCGAGTGTATGTAAGATGTGCTGACACTCCTCCATCCATCTGTTGTCAGTTGTGATGTTCGCGTGGATTTGTTTCTATGCATAGCTAATGCTATGTCTCATAAAGAGTATGTAACACAGAATTGTAGTCCATGTAATAGGTTGTAAAGCATACGTAGGGAATTCAGTAGATATATTATTGTAAAGGTATAGCAATGGAGAGCTCTTGTTGCCTCCCTATGCCCCTAAGTGTTTGGATTGGATAGTCTACATATTGGAGATAATTATTATCTTATACTGCAACTATCTCACGGAATTATATCATCAAGTATATTACATACCAAATTACACTGATATTTTAATTATTATTATGCCATCATTAATAATTATTGTACGTATTATATTTTATCGTAACGTGTTTCATTACTAAGAGCAGTAACATTTAACAAAATCGTATTGCACATTGAATTAATCGTGTTCAAAAATTATATTTGACCCTTCGTGAGTTTTTGAAGTTATAAAAATGTAAAAGATAGATAAAACGCTGGAGGGATAATGACAGTCGGCTTTCCTAGAGGAAAATACATCAGGAACAACAGGATAGCAGAGCTAATCGAAGAAGAGGAAGAATATAGTTACAGTATTCTATAATAAAAAGTTGCTTCAAAATTAGTATAAGAGAAAAAAAAATCATGACCAATGTCAGTTCTTCTCATTCAACTATGATTGATCGTTAACGTGGTCGAGATCCTGAAGCTCTCTAATGCACTAGGTTCCTAGGGAGCAGTCCATCGTCTGTAAAATAGACCATTAGGATACCCCATTTTTGACCATTTCAGTTTAGAACTTTCTATGTTTTTAAATACATAATAATTTATCATTCCTTTAAATTAAGATTTTTTTACTGTGATTAATGTATTGAATATATTGTAAAGGAAAGGAAAATGTAAGAAAAAGAAAAAATAAAGTATTATTATTATTATCATCATTATTGAATTGGTGGAAATATCACAAAAAAAAACATGTGGCATAAAAATCACAGCGATAGTTGAAATCACACACAAGTATAAATAACATCAGTCATCTTATTGCTCGGTGATGACTTTTTAATAACAGCTGTGACAAGGTTAGTTGTTGTGCTCATGACTCCAAGTTCGCTTAGCGTGGATACTGAGGGGGTTGCATGGCTGTAGGTACTGATCCAGACTCTTCACGCTAATATTGTCGCACTCACGCGACACTTCTGCGTATTAAAATGCGGAAGTGAAATGATATGTTATTAAGATTCATTACTCGCTATTCCAACCGCACTGTTATAATGCCCTGCATATTTGTATCGGTTAGTGTATGTATGGAGTAAATGTTGGACCATCAAAATTTCAATGCAAAACAAGCTGGAAGCATTCGAGTTGTGGTTGTTCAGAAGAATGCTACGCATCTCATGGGTCGACAGGGAGTCCTGGGCATGATGCAAAAGGAAAGCCAGCTCCCGACCACTGTCAAGAGACGCAAGGCCGCATACTTTGGCTACATATTCCGGGGTTAAAATATCCTCTCCTCATACTTATAACTCAAGAAACAACAGTGGGAAGAAGGGGCATGGGAATACTGGATGCACATCATTGATAAGGCTGGCTCAGGACCGTAAGGAGTTCAAAGTTATCGCCGTCAACATCCGTTAGGCACACGAAGAAGAAGAAGTGTATGTATTTGTTTTAAAAATAACTACACGCATACTCCCATTTCTCTGATGCGAATTGTGGACCCTCATAAAGGAGATTGTGCCCAAATGCACACAGAGAGTTAAGAAGAGGGCCATGTTGGGGATCTTGCTCAAAGAAGAAGGAATGGATCAGAGGAGTGACAAGACTGACAAGGGTCAATAACATAGTTCAAAGAGTAACAGACTGAAGTGGTCGAGGGCTGGGCATGTGGCAAGAACCAAAGGTGGACCAAAATCGTGGCAAAATTTATATTGACGATGAGATGGAGTGATGATGATTAGAATGGCACAAAGGGAGAGATGGCGATTATTGTGGGAGATCAATGTTCGCAAGAAGGCTGAAGAAGGTGTATGACACTAGGAATGAAGTAGGTACGCGCGTTGTGTGACGCCTATTAAGTACTTAGGGGGCGTCCATTAATCACGTGAGCCCAAAAGGGGGAGGGGGGGGGTCTGGAAAAAATCACGAAAGATCACGTAGGGGAGGGGGGGGGGTCTAGTGAGAAAATCACGTGCATTTATTTTTTATGATAAATTTAGTTACACAGTTAAACTTTCCGAAAAAAGAAGAAAAAAAATCATTCTTTGTGTTAAAAAGTACACGTGATTTTCGGGGGGAGGGGGAAGGGTATTTATAAACATCACAAAATATCACCAGGGGGAGGGGGGGGTCTAAAAAGTTACAAAAAAACATCACCTGATTAATGGACTTCCCCTTACAGTAATCAATGCTACATGTAGGATATCATTAGATTGTTATTGGAATACTAATTGATATAATATTATATAATCCTTCACGTTAAATCATTGATCTATATTTTAATTACGGATAATTTTCATAGATGGCGTCAAAGTATAGTATGTTTTTAATTAATTAAATATTTATTAAACTAAATAAAATAAAAAAATATTGTAGGTAATTAAACCTAACTGTATGATACTGGCGAAGCGAATAAATCTTAAGTTAGGGAATCAAACGGTTATTTGTCAAAATGGGTTTATATGAGCGCTCGTTCGCAACCGAGACTCGAGACATAACTGTTCCGGTCCCTGGGATGTGGTGTCTCGGGTCTCGGTCGCTGCGCTAACCTTAAGACAGGCTGATCCCAGGTAGAATACAAATTTCAAGTGAAAAAAAAAAACGGAATCAACGAGGAAACGAACCCGGAAACTCTTCCGCCTCTACCATTAGGCTACCTATTATTTATCTTTGTGACTTGTGGTAGAGGCAGTTTCTTTTTCAGATCAGCTTGTGCATATGTTTTTGTTTCTCTTAATGAAGATTTCATGAAACAGTGCGACCCAGAGTTTACCAATCTTTTGCGGCTGAAAACTCTCTTTAAAATCGGAGTTTTTTTTTTCAAAATTATTGTTCTTCTTGGGGAATTCGAATATTTAAAATTGTTGTGGTTCCCTGTTGAATACACCCTTTTTTTATAAAATCAATCTGTGCTCACTCAAAGTGAACACAAATACACTCCTTGACTCTTTCACAGTAAGCTACTGAAAGCTTGTGTCGTGAAAGAGGAAGATGGTCGGCACCTGGGATCGAACCACGACGTCCGCAGTACGAAAGCCGACGTTGTAACCGCTGGGTCACCAACCACTTCAAACTTTGAGAGTCAATCACTAACATATCCCTTAAGAAAATTTATTAATATTATTGATGTTTACCGTGTAGTTATTCATAATGAGAATGAAAAAAAAAAACACTTGTTTCATACTACACAAATTATCTTATTACTGAAAATACTGAAATTTCGATCGTGAGATCAAAATTTTTCAAAACAAAAATATTTTTATGCCCACCAAATATTTTATGAGATAGAACAATCATAAACATAATTATTATTTTCACGCAACCATTAGAGTGAGTTTGTACCAAGCGAACATAGACACAGAGCTGGAAAATAGAGTATATTTTCTTCTTAATCGTTGATATTGGACACCGTGTAAACAACACCGAGCAAGAACTAATAATTAATGGGCGTTGACAATTCTTTCTCGTTGTCATTTCCATTGATGAACATATCAACGATCAAGAATCTATACTTCTATTTTCCAGCTCTGTGTCTATTTTCGATTGATATGAACGCACCTTCACATTCACTAAGTTGAGATTTAAACTTGATTTTGTTCTACAAGAAAGATCACTACTTACTACTTGATACACTTACAAGTTATTCAGGGGTATTGATCATAAAATCAACTTACAAAACACAGTTTTGATTCACTTTCAATTCCTTGGTCAACGCTCGAGATAATTATGTGGTCTAGAATGTTGGCTGTGCATGGAGATAATTTATCATTCTTGTAACTGCGTACTTCCAATTACCACTTTGCTGTCACTACACACCATTTATTTCAAATTGTTTGCTTATTTATTGATCTACGCCTCGTTGGGCCTTATTTTTTATTAGATTTAGAATTGGACAATATTACGATACTCATAGAAATCCCTTAGGGTGAAACTGGTTGCCAAACTAGTATAAACCAATAATAATTCCTCCATAGATGGCTTGAAAAATAGAAGTAAGTTCTCATAAAGTTATACGAAAATTTGCTAGAGCTCACATTTAGTTATTGTAGAAACGGATACTAATAAAAACATAAAGCTACATACAAAATCACATAGGTTTTTACAAAAACATTGCTATTGCATACAAAAAGTTACTAAAAGATGAACATTATTATTTACAAAAATATTGCATTTTTTTGTGTGCATATCTCT
Organism: Mystacides longicornis; assembly: GCA_963576905.1. Taxonomy (NCBI): domain Eukaryota; kingdom Metazoa; phylum Arthropoda; class Insecta; order Trichoptera; family Leptoceridae; genus Mystacides; species Mystacides longicornis. Next base: position 10,557,864 of record OY756425.1, on the reverse strand, counting down.
AAAATCCCAATAGTTGATGCATTATGTAATCCTGATAACATCCATAATATGGGATAAAACTTGGACAGAGACGAAAAATCTGGAAGTTGGTATAAAATTCTCTAAGAAGGAGACTACATAGGATAACACACATAACAATACATAACGAAGAAGGTGGAGTGGATGTTAGCGTAGTGGTAGTGAATAGAATGAATGTGAATACATTGAGGTAGTTTGGGTATGATGAGAGGATGAATTAAGAAAGAATTACAAAAAGGAGCTATAAATCTGAAAGAATGGGTGCAAAAAGACGTGGCCGACATAGAACGACGTGGACCGAACATTGCCGAACATATCGGTGGCGTCCAAAAGGAAGGCCAAGTATAAGGAATAGGAGAAAATATATTCGAAAATTCGTACTTTCTACCCTCAACCACTCCCTCCGACTGGGTAAAAAAAAGTTTTTGAGACATATTTTAAACCAAAAACCAATAACTAAAATTAATGACCAAAAATTCATGTGTTACGATTTGTAAGCCTTTCCATCTCTCAATTGTCTTAAAGAACACGGAATATCTAGATAACGGCAAGAAGTAGGAGATGATACGGTGAATCATTATGTGCATAAAGGTTTTACGAAGATCACCGCTCGCTCCAAGAATATGCGGTATTTACGATGCAGCAACCTGCAACGGCAAACCTTCTGCAACGTGTTTATTTACCTCCGTGCAAGCAGCTGTTCAGTTGTTGTTGTTGGAGTGCTTTGCGCAGATCTTGCGGACGGCCTTTCACTTGCAACGCTTCGGGCAGTCTGCGGTCACACCGGCCACTTTGCACGCCGCACTCTGCATGTATCCGTATAACATAACCTAATGTTGGTATCATTACAAATAACTGTGACAGGTATTTCTGCAACTGATAGATAATAATAATTGACCGATTCACAATACTGCGGTTTGAATAAATGTTTGCGTAAATTGCAATCCGAGAATCAGATTGTTTATTTATAATTATTTATTCTACGGCTTTTTGTATTGTATTTTCAAAGAACATTTTCTAGTCGTGCTGGCTTATTATGAAGAAAGACAATCATTATAAGCAAAACTACTATATGCATATTGACTGCAAAAAGGTATAGAAGCAAAAAAACGAAATAGTTTATATCCCTGCGCCGTCTATTGTGAGCAGTCTGTTGCATATTAACAAGTTGCAATTTAACGTCTCAACATTTAATTGATAAAAATATATATAGGTAGGTGTCCAAGAAAGTACGATTAAGCGAAAGTCAAAAGATAGAACACTTTTAGGGCGATCTAAATACCTCAATATACTTATTATGTTCAGCGATTTTTTAATATTTTTTGTTATAATTATTTTAGTCCTTTTTTGTCGAGCCCTGACTTACAGATGGTTACAGTGACACCAATTTTCCAGGTACATGCACATTTTTTTTTCTAAAATAGCTGAATAGTATACCTAGCAGATACATAAACAATAATGGGTCTATCTAATACCATAATGCCAACGAAAAAATGCTGAATCTCAAAATAGGGAACAATTTAAATTAAAAAAAAAAAAAACTTTGAAGACGATTTAAAAAAAAATATCATTAATTTTTTTTCTCGTAACTATTTTTAAAAACTTGCCAATTTATCAATGTAGGTATGTACCCTGTAAATTTCATAAAGCTATCTTTATTGCATCATACCTACTTTTTTCATTCGCGTAGTCGTACTGTCACGGACACCAGAATAATAACTACTAATACATTCGTAATGCGTGTACGTTGATAGAAGCATTGTTGGGTTGTTCAGCGGCTAGGGTTCCACAAGGGCATGGGATGACAAGTTCAAAATGTCAAAAAATCCCATGTCCATAGTAGTATAAATATGAAAAAAGAAACACCTTTTGAAAATCGAACATCCAATGATTATTTAATGATAGCACTAAAATATGGTTCTGCATAATATGTGGCCAAAAATAAGAGAAAATAAAATATTTTCAATGACAACACTGCTATTATTGCCGTAGACTTTTTCCATACATTTTTCAACGATGGCAAAGTTTGAGGTTAATAATAGAGACAAACAAAATGGATATTAGTTAACAGTCCTGCTAGCTTAGATAAGGAAAGAAAGGGGATACGTAACTTCTATGCATTGCCGTACTAAGAATCTGTGACCATTTCGCCATTTTTTGGTGGCAGACATTGGCAGGTACAAAATACATTTTTTGTACTAAATATAAATATTTTGCCAGAACTGCAAATTATAAACTCTAAGGAACATGCATACGATGTCAAACAAAAGGTAGGTACTGGAAGAAAGGAAACTTTTAAGCGCCACGGATGATCCGAAAAGTGACAGGCTGGTGGCAAACAGGCACTTTTTCTATAGGAAACAAGTTTAAAAATGGTCACACGCCACCGGGCATAGTTACGTATCCCCTCTCTTTCCTAATCTAAGCCTGCCAGATTAACCATAGATAAACATTGATTGATAATCAATTCCATTTTTTTAAATAAAAATCATATTTAATGACTGAATGTAGCGAATCACTCGTCGATAAAAAAATTAAAATATGTCAACAAGTTTTCAAATGCAATAATTAAACTTAATCAAATATTTTATATACTTACGTCTTAAAAAAAATCTAAAAATAAAACAAATTTATTCAAATGAATGCAAGAATTATTCAAAATAAACAAATAAGAAGCTTATCGAATCCACAGACAACAGAAATTGACAGATTTAACAAGGATTTAACAAATTTATTGAAAACAGGTTGTCGATGCTCATTTTATTACCTATATGGAATAAAATTTTTACAGTTATGTTTTACGCCATAATATAGGCATATTTTCTACGGAGAAATTGATTAACTTAGGTACCTACCTACATACATAGGTAAATTATACCTAATTCTAGAGTTGAATTGGGTAATTGTGTAATGTTCTAGCGACTTTGATAGCCTAATTATTATTATTGTCAATGTTTTCAGTTTCGGAATAAGAAAATCCATGAAATGAAGTAGGTACTTTTCAGGTTGTTTTTCTTTGAAATGTGTACCTAGATTAATGGTTCGATTTAGACTGTATAGGTGCGAACTCGAAAATATCCGATAAATTGACACACTTTATGTTTTTTAAGGATGACGATGATCGACTTAATTTTTTTAAGCCTTTGAATTTTTACGATTTTGTTCATGACATAGCCATGTTTGATCATATCACTCAAAGAAGGCACAACAACCACTAAAACACAATTATGACGGGAATTAGTTTGGAAATAAATAGTAAAGCAGAAAGGCAAGATAATTGTTTGCTGTAGGAGAAAACTATGCATATTTGGCGATGTAAGATGAAAAATAGAATGTTGTTTTTAAAGAAAGCGATTGGAAGTATTCTCGCCTATTTTATAAGCATTGAATGTCTTAGAAATTAATGGGATGATATCTTTGTTTGACAAATAAATGCCCTACAAATGTTATGTAGCAGTATCCGAGGAATGTGGTCTCATTATTCTAGGGGATTTACAAGCGAATTATGCCTATTTCACACATACGAAGTTCGATTCATTATTGATTCTTGCAACCGAACAGATGGAACCAAACGATCCGAATGGATTTATGGAATATGTGTGAAATAGGCCTTATGTATAGGAATGTGTTTGCTCTGCGGTGATCTCTGACATTTCATTTGTACGTAAGTACCTGATGTTCAATTGTTTGTAATAAGCAATGGATAACATCTATCAAGGACGTTTCATGTCAGAGGCACTCGGACGCTTGGATTCTTTTTGGAAGATCTACGGAGCATGGTTCATACCTATCTATAACATAAAAGAAACTCGGGTAATAGTGCGAACCCTTATAACTCGAGATCGGCTGAACAGATTTTTATGCTGCTTGGTTTATTGGATTCTTCTCCGCTTCGGATAACGGAATAATTATTAAAAATACGAAAAATGAATACCAAATTATAAAATATAATATTAAAGTTAATAGTATGGAACGGATTTACTGAAAACAACGCCATTTGTGAAAAATTCCATAACAACACAATTTTTATTTAATTGACAACAATTAAGTTTCAAAACATTGGTACGCAGATTTTTGATAGAATTTCTTTCAAGCTTTCAGAAATATTTTTTTAATATTCAAACATATTTTTGTATAAACTACAAATTTGAAATCAATATTCATAGTAAGAACTACAGGACAACGTCTGTCGGGAAAGCTAGTTGTGAATAAAAACGAGTAGAATGTTTTCAAAATAAGAACGAATAATACATAAAAGAAGATAAGGTATTAAAATATTTATGAACAAAATTTGAATAAGCACTTAATATTATTTAAAAAAAAGAACACAATTAATATTCAAAAGATAAATGCATGTGTAATGGAAATTCAAAAAAATAATACCCAATGGCGAATGTTCAAAAGTTTGATGATGTTAAGATAAACAAATTCAAAATTGGATTAAATAAGGCCACCTCCTATAAAAGTAATGTGGACAGGGTTTTAAGTAATTCATGTAGACTGAGCTAGAATCTTCTACTACTAATTTATTGAGTAGACTAACAGCAACACTTATATACAACAGAAATATCATAACCCAGACGTAATTACTGTACGATGAGGTGGGCACTGCAATTCATTCATTCATAGGACATGGATTACGTCATTACATGGTATTCCTACATGATTTTTGTACATGCAACATCCTTCTTATGTTATTTGTTATATACCTGCAAAAGTGGCACAGCCATAGGAACTAAGTAATATATCATTCATTGATGAACTTTCGTAGTAGCTTAGATTGCCTTTGTGATTTTAAATATGAGACAGCAATAAAAATGGATATAGTCGTATCCTGGCGCCAAATACATGACAGCAGTCGCAGTCTTTAAATTTGGTTGCTCTCTTGTTCTCAATAATTTTCAACATTTATCTCTATTCATTTATTATTATACTAGTTTTTAAAAGGCGCCCGTGGCGCCCACCTATGGCCTTTTTTATGCAAACTTTACTTTCTCATAGCAACATAGCATAGCTGTGAGCATTCACATGTGAGACTTCAAAATACTTCGTTGATTCAACTCTTTATGAAAACTCAAATACCTACAACTTAAACTTTTAAATACAAACTGTACATTCAAATAGCTTTTGGCATGTGGGTATTTACCGATTTGATTGATTAAACTTTTTCATATAAACTTTGCATTCGTATTGCCGAATTCTTATATGAGACTTTAAAACACTTGATTAATTGAATTCTTCATGAAAACTCAAAAAACAACATGAACTTTTTATAACAAAATTACATATGTTTGGCTTTTCAACGTTATGAATTCACATGAAATCTTTAAAAAATTACTCTAGGTGTGTAAACTTTTTATTGAAAACATGGCATTCGTATGGTTTTTCTCCGCTGTGATCTCGTGTGTGTGGATTAAAGATTCGTGATTTGGTAAACTTTTTCATGGAAACTTTGTTTTCTTATGGCCGAATTCATTTGTGTGACTGTAAAGCACTTGATATTTTTTTTTATAACAAATTTTGAACCTTTTCTAACAAAATATGGATTTAAATGACTTTTATCATGATTTATCATTTGATTGATTCAACTTTTTATCGCAATGGTTGCATTCGTATGGCTTTTCTGCGCTAGTGTGCAATATTTTTATTTCAAACATTGCATTAGTAAGGCTTTTTCTCTGCTATGAGATAGTCACGATAGTCTATGGGATAGTCTATGGGATAAATTTATGATTTAGTAAAATTTTCATGCAAAGTAAGCTTTCTTATGGCCGAATTCATATGTCAAACTTTAAACCACTTGATAATAGAACTCAATGAAAATTAAAAAAAAACTTGTACTTTTTATAACAAACGTTGCATATGAATGGCTTTTCAACGCTACAAATTCACATGAAAATCTTTAAAAAATTACTCTAGGTGTGTAAACTTTTTATTGAAAACATGGCATTCGTATGGTTTTTCTCCGCTATGATCTCGTGTGTGTGGATTAAAGATTCGTGATTTGGTAAACTTTTTCATGGAAACTTTGTTTTCTTATGGCCGATTTCATTTGTGTGACTGTAAAGCACTCGATGATAGATTATAACTATTCATGATACTATAACTATTTATAAAAATGAAAAAAAAAAAAACTTTTTATTACACACATTGTATTAGTAAGAGTTTTCTTGGCAATGAAATCGCGTCTGTGATTTAAAGATCTGATTTGGTAAACTTTTTCATACAAACTATGCTTTCTTTTGGCCGAATTCATATGTCAGACTTTAAACAAATTTTGAACTTTTTCTAACAAAATATGCATTTAAATGGCTTTTATCATGATTTTATCATTTGATTGATTAAACTTTTTATCGCAATGGTTGCATTCGTATGGCTTTTCTCCGCTATGAGTTCACAAACTTTTTATTGCACACATTGCATTTGTAAAGCGAAGTCCGGTTGTGCGTAAAAGTTTCCTGATTTGTCAATTTTTTGTCCGAATTCGCAAGTGATACTTTACAGCACACGGTTGATTGAACTATTTATGCAAACTTAAAAATGAAATTAAACTTTTTATTGCAAACTTACCATTTAAATAGCTTTTAGCATGTCATTGGTTGTTTAAATTATTTGATTGATTGAACTTTTTATTGCAATTATTGCATTCGTATGGCTTTTCTCCGCTTTGAAGTCCCGCTGTGCGTAAAAGTTTCCTAATTTGGTACACTTTGCTTTCTTATCGCTGACTTCGCATGTGAGTTTTTTAATAACCCAAAAAAATGTTTTTCTCTACGTCAAGACCTTTAAAAAAAGTGCTCAGCCACCAGGCATAATAATATCATTGTTACTGTCAGTTTGTTGTCACTGCTGTCAGCCATATTGTATTAGAAGAACAATATTATTATTTGTCTTTAGTTGCGAGTGGCGCGCCATCTAGCGGCGTTAATGACATCAGTCAGTCAGTCAGGCAGTGTTCAAGACAAATATTATATAGATTTCTACTTGTTGCATACATGAGATTTTTAAATAAATAAATAAATAAATAACACTCTTCTATACATAGGTGTCAGTATAGCCGGCGGAACTTAATGCTTGAAACATTCTCTACCAGTCAACCGGTCTCGTCCAATCTGAGACAGGATTCCAACCCCGAGTAGAAATTTCAAGTGAAAAAACACTGAAAATTTCTGACCAGACCGGGAATCGAACCCGGGACCTCTTGATCTGAAGTCGGAGCCTTTGCCACTAGGCTACCGAGGTCGAACATGTTGAGAATTCCCATGCTTAGGAGTTTCGGAGACAAACATTACCACCGAATGGCGAACGTTGTTAACCTAAAGTGATCATACTAAGCCAGCCTTCGAAATAACAGTAGAAGACGGTCGTAAGCCCGTAGTGGTTTGTTCCATTTAAAAATCGAACATTAGTAATGAATTGTTAGTCATTAGTTGTTATTTTTTCTTTGTGATTTTAGTTATTTGATAGGTGTCTACTTTTTAATGAGACCTTTCTTCTACATACATACATATATTCTCCCTTTAAGCCCCACTTAGGAGCATAGGGAGGCAACAAGAGCTCTCCACTGGGCTCGATCTGGCGCAATGTTTATTTATCTCCTCCCAAACGAGATAAAAAACATTGCGCATTGGAGTTGTGGGGAGTTTTTCTCTCAGCCGGACTGGTTGGGTAATCTAATCTAATGTGATGTTCTGCTTTGTTTAAGACTTTCTTTCTTTCTGCACCCTTCAATTTTGTCTGTAATTTTTTTCTTTGCTTGGGATACGTAAATATAACGAGGGGTGGGCTGGCTGGCCTGGGAATTTTTGTTGGGGCGAGTAATAAGTTTAATGATGGGTATATTATAGGCATTGATTACATTATCCTTTAGTTTGTAGTTTTATTTTTTACTATCTGCCTCTGCACAGGATTTGCCTAGTGAGGCGAAATTTGCTCGGTCTTGAAATACTAAAGCACGGGATGAATATATTGTGTTCTGTATAATATGGCAAATGTAAAAAACCTTTTCTAACTCCCTCAGCTTTGCTTCAAAGAAGCGGAATACATTATAAAAGGGTCTTCCTCGTCTTCGGTTCCTTTATTCCACACCGTCCAAAACAAAAAAAAAGTGGAATGTCAAATAAAGTTCAAGGCTATATTGGTTGAATTCTTGGCAAAAATTGTTGTACAATGAGAATTGCCGACCTCGGTAGCCTAGTGGCAAAGGCTCCGACTTCAGATCAAGAGGTCCCGGGTTCGATTCCCGGTCGGGTCAGAAATTTTCAATGTGTTTTTTCACTTGAAATTTCTACTCGGGGTTGGAATCCTGTCTCAGATTGGACGGGACCGGTTGACTGGTAGACAATGCTTCAAGCATTAAGTTCCGCCGGCTATACTGACACCTATGTATAGAAGAGTGTTATTTATTTATTTATTTACAATGCAATTTGTTTCGAATAAATAAATTAAAAAAACTGGTCAGGTAAATTTTCTTCTTCTCAGCCTTGAAACGTCCACTCCTGAATGTCTCCTCTAGGCTTCCTCCATGTTCTCCACTCCCGTCTATCCTGCGCCTTCTGCATCCATGTCCCACCAGCAAACCTCACCAGTAGCCCTAGTATAAGTTTAAGCGTCCTCCTAGTATAAGTAAGAGTTTCGAAAATTTTCCATACAAAAATGATCGAACGATTCGATCGTTTTATTTCAGAACACTATTTGTATGTTTACAAGCGCTTATTAGCGTGCAATAAGCTTTCGATAAAACTCTTACTAGCCCCACAGGTCATCTCTCCATTGAAGTTAGGGTCGTTCGGGGTTGTTTTGGGATGTTCTAGGGCGCTATTACAAGAGACATTCCACCTTGGTTATGTTCCGAAATTAATACTTCTAATGGCTGACGAACGAGATTACCTCTAAGTCATGGTTTAGTATGAATAAATAACTTTTATATTCATGGATATTTTAAATAACTATAGTGGTCGGCCAGTGCTCAAAATTCGACCATAACTAGTTTAGATTATACATAAGATTGAACATTATTAAGATTCCTTTGTCAAGACTGAGCAAGCGCTACTTCACAATTTTCTTTCAAAAATAATGACTGGTACGTCAAATTTGAAATGTTGATATGTTTTTTCCATGATTATTTTACCGGCAGTCTGAATGTCATGGGTTCGATCCTCGGTGTAAACCATCTCCCTGTTACAAGCGTTGCGTTCTGTGAAAGATGTCAAAAGTAGGTATATTTTTTGCTCATTTATGGTGAGTCCAGATTCATTAATCGCATTCAAATAAACATAATTACTTTTACAAAAAAAAAAAACCAATCGCATTCAAATAAATCTAAATACTTTTATAAAAAAAATCATAATGTTAAAAGTACCTATATCGTTAATCAGAATTTATCTACATAATATTTCAGAAATGTTTGTTTTTTTATTTGCCTTTGACAATACTTTTACCTTATATGTGAACATCACGCTCAAAATACAAATGCTATGTCAGATATTAATATGCCCAGATCCGTACAAAATGCTGGAGAAGGTTCTTAAATACAATTTGCTGCATTAACTTTAATGTATTTAGAGCTATTTAAAAAAAATTATTTTTTTAGGATCTTCATACAAATTTCTCAAAAAGACAGTAAGTCATCTTTTGGAAACAAAATTACTCATGTAAACGTTGAATGGAATCTTGGTATTACGGTATGAAAATGTAATAAAATAATTGTAGATTGATTTGTTATACATATAAATGTTATTCAAATCTTATTATTCTCAATAAATAAAGATTTAATGAAAAAATTTGCAAAATGATTCCTCCATTTTGAAGTTTGACAGATAGCACAAATCACCCTCTATGGGTGGAATGCCCAATTAATTATCAAAGTAGGGAATGTAGCTAAGATTCAAACCACAGAGCTCTCTATGAAAACTTGGAAATTATGTCGGTAGGTTCGTATAATATTATGAGGTCGGTAAAAAAGTCATTCTTCTTTTTCTGTGCTTACGTCAGTTATAGAGGTCTGTTAAGCAATGGGAAGCTAAACTAGAACCTGTTTAATTACCTACCGATCAAGCCTGACAATCGGAATCAAAAACGTAAAGCAAGACGGGTATAAGCTAGTTGAAAAATATATTAAGTAATAATTGGTAGTGACTAGTAAATTGGTGGAGTCATCTAGAATAGTGTAAAAGTGTGGTCTTTTAGTACCTACCCTAAAAACTATATAGTAAAACATCGTAATTATCGATGTCTAGACAAGTCGTTTTTAAAATAAAAACTAAAATGTGGGAAGATACTTTTAGCTTTTTCGTTGAATAAAAATAAAAAATATTTCGATTCTTATTACGACTGTGAAATATTGAATAGTGTTTTTGTTGTTCAACTTAATTGCTTTAATTTTTAAGTTACGTCGTGATGATCACATCTAATACACACAACCTGTTTTCACTCAGCAAAGCATTTCATATTATCCAAAATAAACAAATGATAACAAATAATCTACAATATAAAAGGAAGTCGGGTTAATGCGAACACTTATAACTCGAGATCGGCTGAACAGATTTTTATCACTTGTGCATTATTGGATTCTTCTCCGCTCCGGATAACAGAATACCTAACAAACAAAACATCGAAAAAGGGATAGAAAATGGAACGGATTTACTGACAACATCGCCATCTGTGAAAAAAATCCACAACGACACAATTTTTATTTACCTGACAACCATTGAGTTTCTAAACATTGGTACGCACATTTTTGATAGAATTTCTTTTCAGCTTTAAGAAATTATTTTTTTAATATTCAAACTTATTTTTGTATACAAATTCGAAATCATATTCATAGTCAAACCACTGGACAACGTCTGTCTGGAAAGCTAAATTAATAAAACAAAATAACTACTTATGAGGTGATCTAAATCCGAGAGGACAATACATCTGGAGGAGTTGTTCATGATGGCTACGACCCTCAGCAAAGAGGAAGACGACTGGTAAGGTGATTTGACGAACTGAGAGAGCCAGAGAATCGTGGAAGTCGGGAAGGGAGATCTATATTCAATACAGGATGTGTGAAGGTTGATGAAGATGTGGATCTACCACCCCGTGTATCCTCGTCTGTTACGCTATTTGTTTTTCATGCGCACAGTTTTTGAGATGTTTATGTTCAGAACTGCAGTAGCCGATTGCTCCTGAAGACATTCTAGTACAGAGGTCAGGTTTGCCACGCTGCCTCTAACAGGACTACATCGTCAGCTTATTCCAGATCACAGAGTCGGGTGTACGATTGGGCCTGAACTCCCCCGACATTCGTTGTGGATAAACTCAGCACAAAATCCATCAGGACTACAATGTAATTTACAATGTAACTTATATAAAAGGCATAATGCCTTATATTGTTGAAATAAAATAAATAAGGGTTTTTTGCACGTTAATAAGCACTTAATAATGTTCTACCTTCCAACGATCGAACCATTTTGTATAGACATTCTTATCCTAACTTGGGAGACAGTACTAGATACTGAGAGTCATTGAACTGCATCATATTATCCAAGATCAATTAATTGAAAAACTGCTGTATTTATCTTGTTTTGAAAAGAAATATAATGTAATAATTATTATTTCTCCTAGTGATATGGAAGCTGATAGTGGTTCAATGATTTTAAAATCACTCGAGGAATGTTAGTGCGAAACAGGTAGTCGGTCACCTTTCACTTCTCTCGATAAACCGATAAATAATCATGCCGTAGCTACATAGTTTCACTGCACACGAAATATGACTCATGTGGGAATTTAAGCACTATAAATTGAAATACAATGTGATGAGTCTTAAATAATAGAGTTTAAAATAAGGTCTCGGTATGTTACACATATCTATATATTAATACGTGAAGGAAAAATTGTGTGACTATTTTTACGGAAAATGTGCGGGCGGATGAGTATAAAATTTCGCACACTTAAAGTTTATATAGAGGAGGGGTGGCGAATGCTAATAATTTCTTAAAATTATGCATAAAAATAGATTAAATCAATAAAAAAATTACAAATACTACTGCAATTAATGTTATGTATTTGATACTCACACACACTACCTATAAAGAAGATCAACATCATAGAAAAAAATGTAAAATCTAAAGCGCCTCATAATGGGAGCAAAAAGCTTTTTGGGCGGTATATTTAAATGGAAGGTGGAGCTGAAAACAGCGGGATATATACAAATTCATTGCATCAAATTGAGAATACAATAATATTGATTTTTTAAATAAGAATAGAAAAAACTTTATAAATTTTTATTAAATTAATTTATAGACCTCCACCTGGGTTCGAGTGATTTTGGGAAAAAAACTTTACACATTCTACCAACATTTAAAATTTGACGTATCCATGTCATTGTTTTGGAAAGAAAATTGTAAAATAGCACTCGCTCAGTCTAATGTTCAAACTTATAATCTAAATTAGTTATGATCTAATTTCGAGCACTGGTCGATCACTAGTATGTACAATTACAAGATGGACTAGTATAGGAATTCGATCTAAATGTATTGGGCTTGATAGAATTTTCCGCCCCACCCGATAATACGAGTACCGCCATTGCTTAGCATACTTATTTATAGTTATGTATCTAACTAATTAGTACGTATTACTTTTTTTAAAGAAAATGTATCTGTGATCACTCAAAGTGAACACATATACACTCTTTGACTCGTTCACAGTAAGCTACTAAAAGCCTATGTCGTGAAAGTGTAAGAACACGTAGAAAGCCGATTCCGATCCGCGCCGACCTGCGCAAAGAATGTTACTATGCATTTGAACGGGAACACCCACAGAAAAAGCAGGAACCCGCTTTCCGGCATGCCCATTTAAATACATTGAAACCATAGACAACAATCTATGAGCCGGTCGGCGCGAATCGGAATCGGCTTTCTACGTGTTCTTACCCAAAGGGAAGATGGTGGGCACCTGGGATCGAACACGCGACCTCCTCTACGAAACAGTACGAAAGCCGGCATAGAAACAGCCAGGCTACCAACGACTTCAAATGCCTTATAGTAATAATTACAGCTTTCAAGTTTATCCCTAAATAAATAAAGTAAATATTGCCTCTTTCATATCGCTTTCGGTTTCCTCCCTACTCAATCTACACGCAGATATACGTACAAATTATTGAGGGTGTTACACCAAATTGAACAATTTGATATACAAATTACTTCTAAACAATTTAGTGTAGCCCACTCAATTTTCACATAGGTTAAACATTTAGTGTGCTCCTAAATTTCCACATAAGTCATATTTTATATGATGTGTCTGAATAGTTCATTATATCTGAGATTTTAATGCTTCTACTCTCTTCTACTTCTGAACTCAATCTATCACCACAATTCCGTGATGATGGAGTCTTTCTCATACCTAAAATAGCTCCTAAACGTAATTATTCAAATTTTTCTAAATTTTTGTGGGTGTAGGAATCTTGTTATGAAGTTTTAAGATCTCAAAGTTTCATATCAGATAACACAAGATGGATGAGTGTTTGTTTTAAGAAAATAATATTAGGCTCGATTATACATCAAGTTTCTGATAAAAATTTGGACTAAAGTTTAGGGATTATATTGTACGGACTCATTTTATATATTTTCATATGTAGATGGATAATTTTTAGAGATTAAGAGGCAATTATTGTAAGTATGTCGCAAAGTGTTGTTATGTTTTTTTTTATGAAGTGGTTGGTAGCGTAGCAGTTAAATAGACTATTTTTCTTTTGAAGGTCGTGGCTTCAATTCCCGGTGCCGATCATCTTCCTCTTCCACAATAATTATTTGTGTGATATATTCATTTTACAAAAAATAAATTCATGCATTCAAAAACGAATAGCCTCGGAATATGAATAAATTTACTATATTCTGCCTTTGGGTGTCCCTACGGGTGTACAGGAAAGTGACAAAGAGTCCTTCATTACGCCCAGTCTTGCGCCTTTCTCAAGGCTTGTCGATTTTAGCCTCACTATCTATTCACCCTTTAAACCCCACTCAGGGGCATAGGGAGGCAACAAGAGCTCTCCATTGAGCGCAAACTTGCGCAATGTTTATGTTCTAGACAGGGGGGACACTAGCGGCCCGAATCCTCCCTGATAGGGTCCAGGTGTCCGCTTATTTCTTACGCATTTGCCGACCTGCTGGCGTGAAGGACGTGAATTGTGGGGCTAGTACGAGTTTCATCGAAAGCTAAGTGCACGCTAATAAGCGCTTATAAACGTGCAAATAGTGTTCTTAAATCAAACGATCGAATCGTTCGATCATTTTTGTATGGAAAATTTTACTAGGACTACTGACTTGACGATTTTTAGATTTCCTGCGTCTAACAGGAATCTCAAAACTGTGATAACTTAACCTCAGCACACCCTGGATTCTGGATTTAAGATAATAATTTTAATTTATCTTTTCGACCTTAAATACTTGATGGATCATATCTTATAGAGTTTAGATAACATCAAATAGACGGAAGAAGAAGCCGTTCGGTCTTCGAAAACGAATAAGTTTACTAGTGAAATTGTCGAAAAACCAACATATTATTCCTGTTAATTTACATTACACCCAGTTCGGTTCTTTAGCTCAGGATTCTATAGCTTCTCTAAAGGGGTATGTATTGAGTTTGGTCCTCCACCAAATTCTCCAGGCTTATTAATGTTTGGCCATTAAAAGCTATTGAACATTAAACATATAGTAAGTATATGAAATATATTTGCATTACTTTGTTTATTCTGTCCCGTATTTTCCCTTTAAAGCGCATATGCACTTGTGCCTTTGTAGGACATTGTATAATAATTATTACCTACTCCAACCACAATAATATCGTATTATATGCATAGATAGAACAAAGGTAACCGAATTAATGTAGGTATGCGGCTAAGCTGTAAACTCATGTACGTACAGTAAAAGCAAGAGGTATAGGAACAGTATTGGCACGCAATTAATACGGAACGAATCAAACAATTATAGTAGTAAGTAGGTACTTAAGTCAAAATATGTTTGAGGTATTCTTAGGTTAATCATAGAATATTAGGTAAGAGGTTGGTAAATAAATTGCTAAATATCCAAATATTATCAAAGATTTTATTGCACTCGGTCTTTAATAATCTCTGCTGGCTTCTTTGGGGACAACCAATACTCCCTTTAAGACTCCACTTAAAGGAAAAAAGAGGTCTCCACTGCGCAATTAATACGACCTTCTCTCAAACCGTGTCCAAATCCGTCAGCTTTCTTTTGAAGGAACGGAACACGGTGTGAGAGGTTCCTACTCGTCTTCGGGACCCTGATGGGAGAAAGAACAGCGCTCTTCACGGCCAACTGTCATTCTAAGATGGAACCACCGAATCACGGCATAGGGCCATTTTTGTTCCTCCATTATGGAGATGAGGTGAACTTGACTGAGAGATGTGTTAAGGATGCTGAATTTTGGAACACGGTTAGAAAAAAAATATTCAGATATAATAACCACGGGTAGGTTTTAATCGTTTATATTAGATTTTTTTATAGGGGTTAACAAGATATTATAAAAACTAGACGTTACCTACATATTTTACAGAAGAGAAAAACGCACCCTGGTTTCTACATATGTAGTTACTACTTACTAGCTGACCCGTCGATGTTTCACATGCCGTCTATTTATCCCATATCAATATAGTAATCAATCATGGATATTTTCTTTGAGTACTATCAAAAAAAGAAAAATGTGACAAGAACTATTTTTCCCTTATCCGTTGAAATGGGAGCAAAAAACGCATAAAACTAAAAACTTGAATTAAACAGAAATATAGTATCTATAGAAAGCTGAGATTAAATCTAAACCATCCTTGGGTAGCCCTCAACATCCCTAATTATTTTCACTGAAATCCGTAAACTTATAAAGGAGGAGTTTGGTAACAAAGAAAACGCTTAGATTTTATAGATAAGATTTATTTTATCGTACTTTTTTACGACTCAATCCTTTGCTTTGAGTGAAAGATATCTAAAAGTGTATTTGTGTTCACTTCGAGTGAGCACAGATTCATTAAAAAAGCAGACGGAATGTCTAATTTTACTGTTTTTCATATACTTTCAGTATGAATTAGGATTTTTTAAATGAATCTGTTCACACTCAAAGTGAACTTAACAGTAGGTAAGCTACTTAAAGCTTGTGTCGGGAAAGATAAAGATGATCGGCACCTGGGATCGAGCCCACGACCTCCAGTGAGAAAATTGACAATGGAAACACCAGGCTACAATCACTTCTCATCTTTTGGATAATCTCACTCTTTATCTGCATGTTGCGTGTTTCGACTAAAGATCATCAATATTACCTATTAATTTGCTTATATCTATTGATGGCATAGTACATACGTTAGTTATTTGATTGAATTAGTACCCGATTGGAATGACTGCAAATAAATCGTGCAAGGTTTCGTGAAAAATCATTCGTTGAATTGTTGCCTGGTGCTTAGCCGTGTTCATTATAGATAACAGCCGCGGTAGGCACGCCATAGCTAGGCTGTATAGCGCGCCACTCCGCGTAGATAGAGCCTACATTTATCTGACTTTAGAAAGTTGTATGTGCCCGAACGAAACGAAACTCAGTTGTACGTAGTCTGTCGTTGGGGGTGGACGTCTCGCTGTTTGTTCTATCGCTTCTTTAATCGAGCTTTTTATTTAAACACGATCGAATCAAGTTTTTAAAACCGAAGTTATAAAATACGTGTGTTCATTTTTTTTCGAAATATTAGTGTTGAAGTATAACCATTTGATATATTATAAAAATTGTGTTGGATATAATATTATATTTGTTTTCAAATTGTCAGTATAACATTTTTTTTTTGAAAATTTGTGCTTACAGTGTATCTAGTTTGGACTGACCTACAAGGATTTTAATTCGAAATAATTTTGTAAGTATTTTATTTATATTAAAATATTTTGTTAATTTATTTTGTCTATTTTCTTCCTTTATTTTAATTTATAATTCCGATGAAATTATACACTTGATATTTTAAATATAATATCTAAAGATTTCATAGGAAGTGAAAAAAAAAATACGAGCTTTTATTCGATAGATTTTAATTTTGTATCTATTATTTTCGCTTCCGGGTGGGCGTATTCCCGAAAAATATACATTTTTGAAAAACACAATAATGAAATACACCGTCGTTGGGTCGTTCTTTTCTCTCCAAGGATTACCATCAAAGAGTACCCACCTTTCGCCTATAAATAACCTTTTATATTTCAACTTTCAGTTTTTACCAATTTATATTTTTGAATATATATTTTTTATATTATGTGACACGTGGGACTGATAACGTTCTAAACAATGTGTAGATCATCTTTGAGTCTCTTATTTTATTACACTCAGTTTGGTTGTTAACAGTCACAGATATTTTATAAAAGTCAGTAGGTACCTCAATTTCAGGAATATTTTTTTAGGATTATCAAGCACCTACATTGATTTTTTTTAAGTAATATTATCTGCCTTAGAGAATATATTTTATTTCGTGTAGTTTGTATGAAATAAATCGGAATGAGTTTGTAAGCTACGCCATAGCTCATCAGAAAAATGCTCATGATTAAAAAAACTATGTCGTATAACTTTTTGCATGGTTCCTACGATAAATCAAATAAAATTCATGATTAATTTTTGATTTTTCTTTTGAAAATGCAAATTATCTTCACTCAAATATTCCTTGAAGATATTTTTAGTACGAAGCGTAAAATATTCCCATTCCTACAAAAATGAGTTTTCAGCAGCCCTTATCTCGCGCATAGCCAACGACTTCCTACAACAAATTGCCCAAATCCCTCGGCTCAGCTTTGAAGGAATGGAAAATAGTATGACTTAAAAATAATAAAAAAAAATCATGCCACGGGAATTGGACCCGTGTCATTCAGTTCGTCAATACCAAACCAGAGTTCTTCCACTTCCTATTTTATAATCGGGATGTTCGTCTGTAACTAGTATTTTTGTTCATACCCTCCCCACGCCAAAATATTTTTGGTACTTTTTTTATCAAAATTATGTAAAATACTAGTACGAGAAATATTTTTCATACTTAGAGCATTCGTCGGTAAATCGATGGTTTCTACGGCTATCCGTGGGCTTTGTTGTAATCGAAGAAATTTCTAATACTTGATTAGAGGTTCATACATACACTAGGAAGAAATATCAAATTGTCCACAGTTCGCAACTAGCTGAAGCAAAATTGGGGTCCTCTATCGGACTTATATGTGAGAATCAATAAATTTATGACCCTTTTGTTTGCCTGTTATCAGACAGGTTTTGCTGCCAGTTTAACAATATAATGTTTTTTTTTTGTTTTATTACTGCACCACTTAAAATCGCGTGGTGCCAGCGACTTTCCAGCGTAACTACGACCCCTCCAATTTCTTTTTAGAGCAACTAACGACTCTAACAATTCATTACTAATGTTCGATTTTTAAATGGAACAAATCACTACGGGCTTTCGACCGTCTTCTACTGTTATTTCGAAGGCTGGCTTAGTGTGATCACTTTACGTTAACAACGTTCGCCATTAGGTGGTAATGTTTGTCTCCGAAACTCCTAATCTCATGTATGCAACAAGTAGAAATTTAATAATAATAAATGAAATATACAGATAAAAGTTGGAAATTATTGAGAACAAGAGAGCAACCAAATTTAAAGACTGCGACTGCCGACATGTGTATTTGGCGCTAGGATATGACTATATCCATTTTGTTTACTGTCTCATCTTTATTGCCTATGGGCTATTTCTTTCTGTCGACAATCTAATTTGCAAAGGATGCATTGACATGTTGTATTTTTGGAAATTTTCCCATACAGTATTGCAGTTGTCAAATTACATTATTTTACAACAGGCACATTTGTTAAGTCCAGATTTAAAACCGTCTAATTTTTAAACCACTGTTTTACAAACGATTTAAACATTCAATAATTACAATGTTATTTAACTGTGAGTGATACCTATAATAACGAAAGTGAGAAATTCATGAATATTAATAAAAAAAATATCTAATCAGAGCTCGCGATTATGTTGTGTTATGCTTAAACAATTTTACGACTATTTATGTAGATTAATATGGCCAGTCGTAGTGAGAATCTCCTATTGTAAGATTAACTAAGAGTTACTGATAAAAGAAACGTGTTTTGTTCATGTTTTTAAATCATCGATTCTGTATAGCTGTCTTCTGCACGCAATAAAAAATGAAAGGTATTGGAGCAATAAAAAATGAAAAGCCTCCTTCGAGGCAGAGCTGAGGAATCTGGACATGGTGTGGAAGGAGGTCATTAACGTTGCGCAAGATCGAGCGCAATGGAGAGCTCTTGTTGCCTCCCTATGCCCCTAAGTGGGGTCTAAAGGGAGTTTGGATTTGGATTGGATTGGAGTAGGTAGGTACGTAAATGAACTGATTACCAAATTGGTTCTATAATACTGCACTACATCGGTACTTGTGACAAAACATTTCGTTACAATACTGTGGTAAAAATCAATACCTATAGATTGACAAATATATATTTCAGAGTGTTTTCAGCTCTCTCATGGTTCATAATATTAGTCGCCATTTTTAGTGTGTTAACTTTTGATACGAGGTGCCGACAATAATATTGCCAACCAATTAGTGAATCATCAGAAACTAGCTTTCCTGACGGATGTTATCCTATAAAATATAAATTTATTAACATTTAATCATCCGATGCAACTATTTAAAACTATATATTTTCCTACTAACATATTGCTGACAACTGTACTATACCTACCTACTTACAATTTTCCTAAATTTTCTAATGTTCAAACCATCTCCTGACAATAGCAAATATGACAAAAAAGAATTAGCGAAATTGGTTCACACTTGATGATCACATAAAATAGGGCTCCATTTTTATATAAGTATACAGATTCTGGGAAAGTGTCCCACATCAAAATATTGCAGTATTTTTTTCGAGCCTAATCGGAGTTTGAACTAAGGACCTTCGACACCTCTATAGTCGGATTTTTTTTAAACTTAGATTCCAACATTATGCTATGAATTACGTTACATCAGCACAACTTATCTTAAACTATGTATAATAGCGTTCGGTCAGCTTAAAACCTACACCAAATTATTATAATGAACGTTGTACTAGAATCTATGTATGAAGATAAATACAACTTATTATATTCTCGTCTCTAACAACTTGAGACACGTGAGTGAATTCCGTATGTTAAACCATTTTGTTGATAGCATAAAACTGTCTGTGTCTGTATATACGTGGCAATCGACATTCTTCAAGTGTGATTTGTTCTACAAAATGGACAAAACAAATCAACTCAATTTATTTCCTAAATTGTATCTCATTGTGTTGGCTATATAATACAAGACTGGATTACTGGATAGAATTTGGTTGAATATTTTCTGTCTTTTTTTATACAGAGAAATTCGATAGGTCTTGTTGCTTTGACTTTAATGATAGGTAATCAGTTCTGCAGAGTATTGTATTGCAGGATTAAAATAAAAAAGACTTTCAATCTCGTAATGCTCTTAGAATATTATTATGAAAACCGTCCGATACATAGTTAGCGCAGTGCATAGCTAAATGAAGGTTGTTAATCAAAAGATCGAACGCATTGGAAAGCTCTTATAACATTCATAAAACCTCAGTGTCATAACCCTAGGTAGGCTTAGATACCTCCAAAACTTCTTGGTGGCGGCTGCCACCGTCGCCGTCGCAGCAATGGCTTCCCAAAGCTTCTTCTTGCACTACTTAGTGGATCATAAAAAACAGCTCTTTTTTGGGAGCCAGTTCATCCACGCGAAATAAATGTCCTTGCCACTGTTAATCTTGATCAACTTGACTACGATATCTTGGAAGATACCAAAGCGCACTGTGTTGTATTATAGTTTTCGCCATGCTTTGCCATCTTTAACTGGCCCATTATGTTCGGCGAAGGATAATTTTTCGAGCGTCCAGTCTATTCTCATCCTGCTTGGCTCTGAGGCATATTATATCAGTTAGGAGAGTGTTTACGTTCTAGAATCTAGATGAAGATTTTTAATCACAAGGAAGTCTTTTCTTAGAGGGAGAAGATACCAATTGATGTATGGGTGTTGTGGAATGATAAAGGGGACTCACCAGTTGAAATAGTATTCATTGTATCTGAGAAGCATAGCGCATTCTCCTTGGTGATAATCAATGAGACCTCTTCTAATGTACATAGAGGAAGTGGATTAGTAAAAAAATGCAAATAGATCTGTGTAGCCGTTAAGATAATCGTTATTTTAAATAACGTGATTCGTTTTTAATCACGACATAATACACAGGTCACGTTAACACACCAATTAACTTATTATTATTAAAGGAAACACGTTGATTGATTCGATGGTCAATTTTTTTGTTAGATAAAAATTGTATTTTTGACTATTTTCATAGACTTTGTGCTAGTAGTTTTTATGTATCTTGTGTTGATAGCATTTTCCGAAACCGTTTATCTTTTAAAACGAATTCTCAACTTAAATTATTTGATAAAGAAGTTTTGATTGAAAAAGTTTTTGTATTTGTATTATAATATTTAATTTATTCAAAGTCGTTGAAATAAAAAAAAAAAAACAAAAATCCGTCACTCTCCCATAGTCTCTCTAGTTCGTTCTCATGACAATGATGGGATAATGATCCCCATAAAGACGTCCCATGAATATTGAGGAGGTCGTTCTATGTAAGTGCTGCAGTGTACAGTTCCTTGTCGGGTTTATCATTTTCTTTTATTACCGCCTCACTCCAATCTGAGCGGTCACGATTTGTTTTGTAACAAATGAATTGTGATCAGTTTGAAATAATCAGTGGAAGCAGATGATAAACAATATTGCGAAATTTTACCACTTCTTGAGGAATACCTACGGAACAATGAATTAACTGAGTTACACTAAAGAACATAAAAGAATTAAAATACAAGCTCTTTTTTTTTTCAAACAATTATCGATTAAGTAATTTTAAATAGTTATGTCAATTTGCATAGCTTTAAACTTTTTGAAAATAATTTTGATACTTTGTACTAACATACTCGAGCTTTTTATAAATTTTTAAAATTATACAAACACACTTTGCTGGTCGGTAACCACAAGCATTATTGCTAGCTTAGTTGTTCCAACAGCGCGTTATTTAACGCATTGAAAATTTCCTGATGAATTAGTAACGCCATTTGTAAATTAGCATGCTGAAACACGGACCATATATCTGCGTTTAGTTCGTTTAAGAGCGTAGGTATTAATGCTAAACCCTAGTTTCCACTAAAGTTATTGGAAGATTAGTTCAGTAGCTTAACACTCACACTTTGGTCAAGAAACAGCTTGCAACACGACAGTGTAAAGATATTAGTTTTGCTGCGATTTAAGAGTTTTGAATCCCGAGTATAATGAGTAGGCTTGATTTTTTGATAATACCTTTGGCAAATAGCCTTTTATGTGGACTATCAATCTGGAAAAGGTCTTAGTCCGGAACAGTACCAAAATAACACTCATGATCTCATTAGATGAACCATTGTTCAGGAATCAGACATTTGGGAATTTAAGGTCGGTACTATTGCGTTCTACAGAGAGTCTTATACGAGTTCATGAAAACATATGACCATGTATACAGAAATATAACACGTCATGGATAAGGCCAATGTTTACGGTAATGATTATATCCATCTCGTATTTACATATTATTGACTAAAGCAAGAAACAGGTCTTGGATTTTAAATAATTTGTGTACAATCTGTGTGTTTGTTTGTAGCAGGTTCTGTACGCAGTGCAATAACATCATTTAATTAAGAAGCAGTTAATATTTTTATATTTTGAGAATTCGGTAATTTTCCGTTGTAGTTATTGCAAATTATTCCTTGAGGTTTTTTCTTCATCGTTTTATTTATTACAGTCAAAGCTAGCAGACTACTTATCTTTTTTAAAAACAGTGGCTTGATGTTTTGTTCGATGATAATTGTACCACATGGACTCGATGCCAGTGATAGATGGCTTACATTTGGCACGGCACTAAACCTCGTTTTGAATGAAATATTATATCGTTCGAAAATGCTCCTTTTTCTTAATATTGATAGAACAGTGACGCAAGCCCATTATGCTTTGAATTGAACTCTTGGGATTTCTTCTATATGTAAAAATGAATATGTGCTCATTCAAAGTTAATACAAATACACTCATTGACTATTTAACATTAAGCTACTGAAGGCTTGTGTCGTGAAAGAGGAAGATGTTTGGCACCTGAGATCGAACACACAACCTCCGCACGAAACATTTCGAGAGCCGAACTCGTAACTGCCAGGCTACCAATCACTTCAACTTGAAACTGTTACAGTATTTTAAATAAAACAAAATGTTGTACTTATAAAAATTGGCATCTATTGAAGAAGACTTGAAAATGTTCATAAAAATCTATAAGAAAAGTTCGAGCATGTGTCATACAATCATACAATATGATTTCTTCAATATTAAATAACAAAACAATATAAAATCAATAAAACTCTTGTGATATGTTCAATATTTTTATATATATAAAAAACATATTATAATCTACGAAGAAGCATAGAAGAAATACATAATAATTACTAGCCATTACCTCTGGATCTTCAATCATATTACAAAATACAGAAATCCGGTTCACTTCACAGCACAACATACAACAACGCAACAACATACACAACAATAACCAGACTATTAATATCTTATCCACAACAATTTTTTATACTAGGACGATAGTTCAAGGTCAGATATCTCCGAAATGATGAGGAATAACATGTTATTTTTTGCATCCATTAAAATTCATTCAGTCAAACATTATAAAATTCTTAAATCTTATATTATTATCTAGGTACCGTAAATTATTAATCAGTATATAAAGCTATAAAACTGTATCACGCCCAATAGAAGACTCAAGAATTTGTGGCTACTAACAGGTTATCTTGGATCAAGATTTCTATTAGTTTTTTTTATAGTATTATAGAGTTGCCTTATCGTGTCTATACTCTATTTCTGGAGATATAGCGTTGCCTTATCATGTCTATGCTCTATTTCTAATCGAAAAAAACTATACGAAATCGTAATATTTTGAGCAAAATAAAGGTGGGCACCCGATGATAATCATACAACCATAATTGATATCGTACTGACATGACATTTATTGGACGAAAATGCGAAACGAAAATCTTATAATTGCGCAAAAAAAGTTCAAATTCGTATATTTTTTTATCGTTCTCTCCAGAAATAGAGAATATATTTTTTTTATCCTCTTGTTATTTAAATGATTTATTTATACGTATTTTAAAATGATTTGTTTTGATTTTGTCCTTAATTGATGATCTAACGAAAATGACTAATGAGAAGATTTTGTTTGTTTCTTAATAAAAAATATTTTTCAATAGAATTTAGCAGATTTTACGTTCCGAGAATTTATAATGTTTGTATTTTTCATTCTTAGTATATAAATTCCAGTATAAACATTTCATATAAGAGGTGTTTTAAAAAATCCATCATACTAGACTCTTAGTAGACAGTTTGCATTTTAAAGAATATGTAACAACTAATCACTCTAAGGATTCATTACTGATGTTTGATTTTAAAACGGAACAAACCACTACGGGCTTACGACCGTCTTCTACTGTTATTTCGAAGGCTGGCTTAGTGTGATCACTTTAAATTAACAACGTTCGCCATTAGGTGGTTACCTAATCTCCGAAACTAATCATGATAATTTTCGACACGTTCAACATGTCGAAAAATCTATTGATTACAACAAGTAGTTATATTTAATAATTAATGAGATATAGAGATAAAAGTTGGAAATTATTGAGAACAAGAGAGCAACCAAATTTAAAGACTGCGACTGCTGTCATGTATTTGGCGCCAGGATATAAATATATACAGTTTTGTTAATGTCTCATCTTTATTGCCTATTGGCTTTGTTGGTGCACAACGTTCTAATTATGTCTTGATTCTTGTGACCTTTTTTCAGGACTAGATCTTAACGAATATCTGTAGTTTGCATTTTGATTCACACATTGAAGTTCAATCAATTAAAATTAATTATCAACGATAATAATATGTAGCTGGCTGAACTAGATGCCTTACTATCGAGACAGGAGGTACTTACTATGTACTTACACAATACTGTAAACGCCGCTTAATAAAGTAATAAATCTTTTGTCTCGTTGTGTCCCTTTCTTATGTTTGGAAAATTATGAAACAAAACTTGTAAAATATCTCAATAGTCTTTCTTTAAAAAAAAAAAAACAAAAAAAAAAGAGTTTATGTACATTGCAGAGTGCAGAGATGTTTTTCTCTAGATAGAGTAGGTACCTAGGAATATATTATGTAGATTGTTTGGAATTATAAGTACAATAATATAATAGAGCTCTCTATCTAGCGAGAGTGAAAGAAAACAGTGTCCAATGAACAATATTACTTTCTTCATAGATTCTGGTTAGGCTGTTGAGATCTATAATAAAAAAATGGGTATAAATTTTCAAAGATGGTCACAAATCTTATATAGAACTTTCTAGATCTAATTGTTTAACCAATGCATCGTCTAATCGTGTGAATAATTTGAATAAAATGCGTGTGAAGACATTGGAACGGTCGTTACAGGTTGAGCTCCATGACCGTGACATCAGGAATAGGGATAAGTAACAAGTCCACTAGTAACAAACACATTCGATTTCTGACTGATAACCCGACTGGCTGAGACGCACTGTACCGAGGCAAAATGTGTTAATTAATTTAAACTTGTAACAAAGTAGGTTCCTTGGCAGGAAATAGACAAGATACAACAATATGTTGTTCGAATTTATTTAAATTTCATATTTTTTTTAAATATCGAATTGTGAGTGGAAATTAAGAATCTCTCGATCTGATGCCCAAGTATCTACCACTAGGCTATTGAGGTCGGTTTGAATTCCTTTGAACCTAAAATGGAAGATATACAAACGGTGAAAGTGATTTTTTGTATTTGCATTTTTTTATAAAACGATTTTTTTTTATTTGAAATTATTTCAAATATATAATAATTTAATATACATAATAATTAATGTTATTTTAACTAGTTCATGGCGTGCATAAAATATGGGTTCTTGGTACAATCAAAGAATTCTCCCACATGTGTAGGGAAAAATATTCTAATTACGTACTTTAATTATTATCTCAGTGTGTCTACCGTATTTCAACATAGCCGTCAGCAGGTTTTTTTTAAATATAAATTAATATTATTGTAAATAAATAAATAAAATAAAAACAATAATATAGTTCAATGCACTTTGTAAGAAAACACGGTCTTACGTAATGTCTTAGTTAGACAGTTTGTTGTGTAAAAGCAATTGTTCAAATGGTCGTGGTTTGGTGTATAGGAAAATATAACTCTTGAGTTGTGCACAAGAATTTAGTTGAATAATTCTATCATGTTTTTGCGACACGTTGCGTTAAGGTAAAAAGTACTAGGTTCTATTACCAACTGAAGTTGAGGGAGCGCTTTTTGCAGTTATCGTTCAATAGCGTTGTGACTTATTTCATATACAAAGTAAACACAAAACCACTATTGGATATTTTAAAGAGAATGTAGAGCTAACTGAAGTGGGTGGTAGCCTGGTGGTTACGTAGCCAACTTTCGTTTTACCTAAGGTCGTGGGTTCGATCCCAGATGCCGACAATCTTCGCCTTTCACGACACAAGCTTTAAATAGCTTACTGTGAAAGAGTCAAATAGTGTTTTATGTGTTCACTTCGAGTGAGAAAAATTTATTAAAAAAAATGATGTAATCATCAAATCAAAATAGTGTTCCATTTTAAGATGTACATTTTTACAAATCTGAACCATTCACGGGCATTCAACCGTTTTCTACTACAGTTCCAAAGACTGGCGTAGTGTGATCACTTTTCCTTCTCAACATTCGCCATCAATATGGTTCAACATGCCGAAATTTTTCAAGCAACCTGCACTGCTCGAACAGGCATCTCTTGCCTTATCAAACAGAAATGCTAGCCACTGTGTCATCTTTCGATATTAGCTTCGTAATCTCTATAATATAAATTAAAGTCGGGTTAGTGCGAACACTTATAACTCGAGATCGGCTCAACAGAATCTTCTGATGTTTGATTTATTGGATTCTTCTCCGTTCCGGATAACAGAATAACTAATAAAAAGTTGAAAAATGGATATGAAATAACATAAAACATGATGTTAAAGTTAGTGGAACGAATATGATGCGACGCCATCTTTGAAATAATCTAACAACAAAATTCTCGCATACGTAATTGTCCATTCTTACAGAAGCCCATTTCACTTACTCCACCGTTTCTGGCGTTTTAGAAATTTTACATACAAAGTCGGACCAAATTGCGCGCATATAATTATATTCTCGCGTTAATCCCGTCTGATCTTTGAACACGAATGAAATATGGACGTTTTAGAATTAATATTTTAATGTTATTATTTAGTTAGTTTATTTTTGTTTCTGGAGGCGCAGTACACAATGAACGGGTCGCCTTAGGACCAAAGGGTCCACAGGACAACGTCTGTCGGGAAAGCTAGTAATATATAATACAAGCACAGGTAGTAACTATATTATTTATTAATTGAATGCAGAGACATCTATGTGATTAGAAAATTGTAGCTATATACCAATTTTTATTTCAACTGCTAATCAGAGATGGCGTTAAGTTATTTACTATATCCATTTTAGATTTCTCTATTTTTTGCATTTTGAATTTTGAACTTCGTTCAGTCCGTCCAACAAAAAGTTTAGGCCTTGATTATCTCCATTTTATTTTTGTGTATTTTGGCTCGAAATACACATATTTAAGGTTAGAAACGACTCACTTCCTGTTCTGAATGTCAGTATTCTTTTGCGATAAGGAGGGTGAGTAGATATCCACGTATTTCCCTTAATCTCATCTCAGAAAGGGAAAGTGAGTGCAGATTCGCATCCCTCCCGTAATCTCATCTTAAAAGGAAGGTGAGAGGATGAACTCTGTAGAAGTACATGAAGAGTGCATAGAGCGCGTCAAAGAAAATGTCTCCCTCGGGATTTTGATATGAACGAGAAATAGATGATGTATTATATTATGAACCGATGGATGACTCAGTCGAGTGAGTTAGTGAGTGAAGCATTGATGGATTTTCATTTGGAGAAAAAATATTTTTGGTTTATCTTGTATCACGTGTTTAATAGTTTTTTTTTGGATACCGACTCTAGCCATAGACACGTAAGTGTGTATTATTCTAAGGTTCATACGTTTTAAAACATTTCAGACCCAGCCCATTAAAAAACTCACTTTTTTTGTTTTGTTTTGATGGGTATCTACCTAGAGTTAAGTATTTTTTTTCGAGCTTCCGCGTTGGAATTTATAAATTGAAAGTGGTGCTAATAGTGAAGTCATTGCATGAAATAAAACAAAACACTACCCAAATTGGATTCGAAATTTAGAATTTGTATCATTTTAAAAAAGTATGATCCTACCTATGACGTTTTTTTTAATCATAGACAAAAAGAGTGAAATTTTTTCATAACACACCTACGGCATTTATTTTTCAATCAAGATTATCCGTTTCGTTTTGCTGTAACTTTTTCTATCTTATCTTGTAAGAAAGAGATGATAGATTATGTTGATCTTTGTAGACTTGCATGTTTTATTTACTGATTGCATCTCTGTGTCTAAAAGGGTAGGCAAAGATAACGGTCTTTCGCCTTTTTCTTTTCTGACCCACGTTTTTCATATTCCACGTAGGTATTTATCCTACAAAATCTCCTGCTCCTCAAATATCTGATCTTTTATTCTTTGAAAATGGAATCCATATAATAAAAACCTTAACTAACCATTCAATTATTAACAACATACAATTTGACAACTTTTGCCGCATTAATTTATTAAGAATAATTATTTGACAGATAACAAAAAATTATGAAATCGAATACCGACGTCATTTCACGCCAATTCACACTACATTGTTAACGCCGCAGAGTGTAGCTACCTCCCGCGTTTTGTGAAGAGCTTAGGCGATTACCTCAGTGCGAAACTCTGGGCCCGACAGACAATAGTCAGGAAATTATATTACAAATATTATGTCAATGTTGTAGCTTCTTCTTTTAATTCATAATCTGACAACCAGTTATTATCTGAATTTCTGGGCTTGAATGCGCTTGATTTATGCTGTTGTCAAATAAATCATGATCTCACGGTCCGTTTTTACTAGTCCGTTTAGGAGTCCTATTTGAACCTCTTTGTTTTAATTTTGTAGGTTAATCTCTTACTTATGTCAACGTGAGATTGACGAAAGCGTTCGAGCTCATATGATTTATCGTAAAAGTGAAACTATGTCATTCTGTTATTGTCAAAAGCTAAAAAAATAAGCTATTCTGAATTGAAATAATTTTTTTCTTATAAAAATGAATCTGTGCTCACTCGAAGTGAACACAAATACACTCTTAACATCTTTCCCACTACGCAAATGCTTGTGTCGTGAAAGCGGAAATGGTCGGGACGGCCGGGATTAGAACCTACCACCTCCAATACGCTGTACGTACGAAAGTCGCCGATCGATACCACTGGACTACCAACACCTCGTTTGGTTCAACTCAATTGGTTCAACAAGTACACTCATAATGACGGCTATTCTGAAATGAAAAACAGACGATTGAGTTGCGTCGTATCCAATTTTTATTGAGACTTTTGACATTTCTGTATTCTGAAAATGTTTTATCCAATACATTAGTTACGTAACTACGGCAACCGATTAAGTTCTAAGCAAGAGCTTATTGCGTTGAGTTGGAACGTGAATTTGAGAATACCAGTCAATCTAATCAACTAAGTTGATATCGATTTTTAAGTGAACCTTTTAAAACTTGCTACATTCTTTAATCAATTAATTAATTTAAGTATTTTATTCAATAATTTACGGCGTAACCGTAAACGCCTTTATTTTAAAAACTCAACAAGAAGAACAAAAATTTAGTTAACGTATTTCACAAAGTCACAGAATTGTACAAAAGAGAAAAAATACACAACAGAACAATAAATAATATGTACAATAATATCAGCTAAATGATCATCTGCTCACTAAACCTTCTTTTTTGACCCCACTTAGGGTAATAGGGAGGCAACAAGAGCTCTCCACTGCGCTCGATTTCGCGCAACTTTGACGACCCTTATCTCATTACTTGTCTTTTCCTCAATTGTTAATTTTAAACGCATGCACCGAAAATTTCAATTAAAAATTAAACTCATAAACACACATTTCAAATAAACAAATTAGTCAAAAATCAGAGAAGGATATGTTGGTTTTCTCTTTTGACACGAACAGGAGTAAGTCAATTGTAAAATTGAGTGCAGCTAGATAGGCCAATGAACGTTCTACATAGTATCTACATATGTAGTATTGAATGCAATGTTTAATTAGGACTATTGACACAAGAACCTTGTCAGTTCCTAGTAAAATATGTATGGGATTCTACGAGTTGGCGCTTGGCCCGGTTGCTTCCAACGAACATTAGCAAACATCGAAATGTATAAACGGTTAAACAAATACAGACGTGTCGCTTTGCGAGGGGCGAAATAGGCAAGGATAATATGCGCTCATAATAATTATCACAAACTTCCTGATGTCAAGAGTTTTCGTACGAAGATATTATTAATATGTCAACAGCAACGAGAGTTGGCAAGCACAGCTCTCTCCCTCGTCACATCTATAAATAAATAAATAAACATATAGATCTGATAACGCGATTTTGGTTTGATGTCAAAGCCTCTCTCTCTCTGCGTAGGTATGTGAGCATTCAGCCTGAAACTTTTGACATTAATCCCTGGTGTAACGGTATCAGAGGGTTCGCATAGTTGACAGCGTATTTTGGAAATCGACGGGGCTTTATAAAACTCATCACATATCAGTTTAAATACATTTTTTACTACGATCATTTTGGGTTTACGTGTAATTAGACGTTGTAGTTTCTCTTACTAATGGAATTCAAACAAAACATTTTTTTTTTATTCACATATCGATTCTGTATATTTTATTTTATTTATTTATTTTATTTTAATACAATCAAAAAATCATTACTCAGCATAACAGGTACACACCCTTTGCGCTGAGCAATGAGAGACAAACACAATATCAAAAACAAAAAAACATCTAATACAACAATCTGAGCGGGTTGTGTCAACAAAATAGGTGCAATACATACAGGTGCTCGCCAGTACTCAATTTGCGCAGGTTCAAAATAATATAACTATTATATGAAGTACTTAAGTATTTTTTATATTTATACGTTAATTTTTTTATTTTTTATTCATACGTTAATGCCGATCTGTACAATATTAACGAAGAGCCAAATCAGGAGTATAGGTAATAGGAGAACATGTATGGGGAATATTAAATTGTCTAATTTTTAGGCGAAAGAGATTTGTCTGGATAGAAAAGAATGTAATTCCATACTCTTTGCCTACCTCTTCCAGGGGACGGCATGATGAGTAATCAGTTCATGGCTTCTAAACTGTTTTAACCCTAAAAAAATAAGCGATAATTTACAATGTTACCAACAGGTGATGGTGATAGATTTAGTGTGCTTAAATTTAAGACATTCCATATAAATGATAACAGAAATGAAATTTTCAACATGTCGATTCCGATTTCTGTTTTATAGTAGAAATATTCAAACTAAATTAAATCGAAAAAATAAATAAAGGAATAACTACAAAATACTTGTTATATTGAAATGTACTAGCTGATAATTTGCAATTATTTACACATTTACAATTGAGAAATATATTTTTCTTCGTCTTGGTACAAAATAAAAACTTTATTGAATTTGATTGCATAATCATAATATTATATTTTAATGTATTTAATTTAATTATTGATAAAATTTACACAACAAAATACAATAATTGCTAATAATTGCACATTTTCTAGAATTGTTATTTATAACACTTTATTGATTTTATTTTACAATCATGATATTGCGAATTTATATCTGTTATTTATTACCAATATCTCCGTTATGTACATTCTCCGAGAAAATAATATTTATTGTTTGTTTTGTAATACAACAAACAAATCATAATGATTATTGCTCCTTACACGGAATCTTGTATTTATATCGTAGCGTAAAAGTAATTGTAATAATTATTTATCTATTTGGGGGAAAATGTTACTAGTCGACCACCGGACCACATAATATGGACCTCTATGTTGTGACGACACACCTGTAAAGTAAAATTAGTTTTCAAGCTTTTCTATATTGTAATTGTCAAGTTCGTCCGTAAGCCGGTTTTTTTCGTTGAAATACTTACCGCACGCGAAATATTTTAATACTTAAGACAAAACTAATCTAACTACATATTTAGGTAAATTATTTGTCTGTACATAAGTCGATAGTTTCTACGACAGTTAAACACGACAGGTGCCTATGGGGAATTTTATACCTATGCTTGTCAATTTGTTCGCAGTTCTCAACGCGGTCAAGTAAAAATGTGATGAATATCTTAAATTTTGATATAAAATAACTGATATAACTGAGTCTTGTTTGAGCTTTCTCTCATACGCTCCTTTGAAGCAGAGCTGATGGAAGGAGGCGATACACGTGCAAGATCGAACGCAATGGAGAGCTGCTGTTAATTGTTGCCTCCCTATGCCCACAAGTAGGATGTAAAGATAATATATTTGATTAATTGATAACTACTATAGAGCAATCAAACAAATGAACCTTTTCTATGCCTGTCGTCCGACAGGTTTTGCTGCTAGTTTATTGATGTGGTCCATTTCGTTATATTATGGTACTAACACGGACACCGAAATTCAAAAATATGAACCGTCCGATGATCTTTGAAATTCTGTGTAATTCGGTTGCTCGGGGTAGGTAATGTTTGTAAGCAATAATATTAAGGTTCTTACTAAAGCGAGATAAAATAAGGGGTATGGTCTAATTAGAATGACAAGTAAAATATATTAAATCCATTTTCGGAAAAAAATAATAATTATAGATATCATGAAAAAGTACTTTTGTTTACTTATTGTTGATTATATCCATATTATCATTTCTAACACGCTTATTCTTACGCAGACCTCTCCTATATTAAAACATTTTCAGAGTTTGATTTTTTTAAATAGCTTAGAATGCTTAGATCCTACCTAACAACTACTATAGATTAACTCACATTTGGTAGTTGCTCCGGGTGATGATTCCATTACATAAACATAGGTACAAAATGTTATTCGTTCCTTTATTATCGAACGAAATTTTATGTAATAATTTAAACGTGTTGAATATCGAATATGTAAGAACTAATGACTCTAACAATTCATTATTGATGTTTGATTTTTTAATGGAACAATCCACTACGGGCTTGCGACCGTCTTTTACTGTTATTTCGAAGGCTGGCTTAGTGTAATCACTTTACCTTAACAACGTTCGCCATTAGGTGGTAATGTTTAAGTCTCCGAAACATGAGAATCTTGAGGATTCTCGACATGTTCAACATGTCAAAAAATCTCATAGTGTTGAATATCTTTTGAAAATGGTGTTTTTTCTCTTACTAGCATAATTACTAATTTATTAACTTACACTGGAGATTTTACCCTTTTGTTTCTTGATTTGTTTTATATGTTTTGTTTATTTATCTGTTGATGTCTCTATTAAATAGGAAATAAATAGGTAGGTACTTGTTTGATAATTATTCTTGGATAAAGATACTTGTTTGTTTTATATTACCATATAAAGTTGTTGATGTAAATTATTTAGATAGCAAATTTCGTTATAATTTTTATGCAAATTTCACCTAGTTTCACAAAGCCGGCTATGCCGTGTTAAGCTTGGATATTTCAAGTGGTTGTGGATCAGTAACTCTTGCTTTATTTCCCTCACATTCGGCTGACTTGGTTTGAAGCCAATTTTGTAATATTGTCGCTACACAAGGATACTTAAAAGGGAGAGCAGTTCTCCAGAACAAAAACATATTTGGCGAAAGTTATATTTGATTTTAGAATGCCATTTTCTAAATTCAAATTTGTTAAGCTACGATAAACAGCGAAACTTATGCGGAGGTTCAATCTCTAGTTCTTTTGTCGTGTTTGTTAATGTTTGCATCAAAAGGTTCTTTTAGAAAATAAAAAAAAAATACGTAACGTTCTTAGTGCTTTAGAAACTACAACATTTTCTGTTTTTAATTGGCGTTTGATATGTGTCAAATGTTGATAGTTGGTGTGGTTGCAGAGTGTGTCGTTTAAAATAGATGCATCGGACGGTATTATATTGGTTAAAAATATAATTAATTAATCATTACCCCCGAAATGGACTGGCAGTCGGGGTAATAAAACCAATACATACATAGCATAATCGACTGATATTATTTACATCCATTGAAAAGGGATTAGGATCCCCAAATGTTTATGGCCCCGGCTGTCAGTTCATTCCGAGGATACTATAGTTAAAAGTACAATAAAGTGAACCAACGATTTTCTAAACAAAAGTGTCAGTATATCTAACGAAACTTATTGCCTAAGGTATTTTTTAGCCAACCGATCCCGTCAAATATGAGACGTACCAATTGCCAACCCCGGGTAGAAATTTCAAGTGAAAACACTTTGAATCCAGGACCTCTTAATCAGAAGTTAGCGCCTATAGGTACTACAAAGCTACCAAGGTCGGTTATACGCGTTTCCGACAGGTTTATAGGACCTGTGACTTGGGATGTTTTATATATTTTCAGAACACGATCACATTTTGATTTTTCCCTAAAATAACAGTGATGTAAGATATAACTCCGCTATAATAATTATCCATGCAAGATATAATGTAAGTAGGTAGAGAGATATACATACAGGGTGGCCCTACCCACATTTGCCACCGTCAATACAGACTAATAATCCCATGAGATTCTTGGATGTGATCCCGCTCTAGTGCGTGTGTGCTGCCAAACTTATTAAACAGCGTTATGCAACCCTATCTATTTTAATGTATAAAATTCTTTTGGTATCGATTCTTGACTTGTCACTAGAAACATAATAAGATGTCAATAATATATATGTAGGCACTAGAAAATACGTAGGTACATAGTTACCGCTACTATTTTCGTGAATTCTATTTGTTATTTGCTATTTGAAATCTTATGCCATTTGTACGGTCTCTCTGATGGAAATCCGTTGGAAACTTCAGTATTACAATAAACTGTTATACCTTTTGCATTTGAAAAACAAATCGTTAGAACTTCACGATCACTTTTCATCTTCACGCACACTTTTCTATACACGACGGAACTTATTATATGAGGCATTCTTTTCGTACAACCGGTCCCGTCCAATCCGAAACTCGGTCAGAAATTTCAAGAAAAAGTTATACAATAATATGTGCACGCACATTCCAGTATTGAACATATGGTTTTGAAACTCTTTTACGAATTCAGCTATAGGAAAACTCCTAGTATTGGAAAGAGCAGTAGAGAAAAGGAAGTTAGAAGATCAAGGAATGAAGATGTAAGTAACATATAAAAAAGAGTTACCTATTTATATGGAACTGTGAAATAGTGAGAACTACAACAGACGACGGATGGACCAAGAAAACCCCCGAGGGGTCATAGAAACCCCAGGTAGGTCACAGCTGAAGTGGTCTGAATATATTAAGAGGGTTACTGGAAATCAATGGCCATTTCGACGGGGTACAGAGAATCACCAGCCTGCTTGGCAAGTGTGGCGTTGGTATGCCAATTATCCCTCGCAGATGTCATGTTCAGTTTAGAAAAAAATGTCGAAAGACAAAATATGCGAGGTTGGCCATCATTCAGCAGTGGATGATTATGAGCCTCGAAAAAGAAGTAGAACATAATCCAAAATTAAGCCATTTAACTAAAACGTGACAAAGTTGAATAATAAGCGTTTTTGGTAGCAATCTTCTGAACAGCAAGGTGTTTTGATATGTATAATGCCTCCGTATGTGTTGATGACGGGAGTATTTCAGGATATCGCAATATAAAGGGGTATGTGTGTAGAGCCACGTGACTTCCTTTCGAGCTATCCCATAATTTGGAGGAGAACTCTGTTTGCTTTTGTCTGATTGATCATCAGAATCCCAAGTCAACTCAGGATATTATGTAAGAAATTTCTGATAGAGCTAATCAATACATTATAACATTATAAGTACGACTATAGAATTTGAATAAAATAATTTCCCGTTACTCCACATAATGTTGTGTGTTTCCTCAAATAGTTATGTCATATGTTATTATAATATTATGTTAGATGTTCTTCTTTTGCATCTAAGTATCAGTCTAGGAGCGCATTTATGTTTAAATTCATAGGCCTATTATAGTTAACAGTGACATACGAATACAGGTTTTTAAATCGGCAGATTCTGTTAGTTTTCATGTGTCCTTTCATGTTATTCTTATGTTGTAGCTCATTCGTAACTATAATATGCCGATAAATTTAAGCTACAATGCTCACCTAGTCTTACCGCGCCGTTTTGCACCTTTTGTCTTACTGTCCTTCCACCTTTTGAAGAGTCTTTCATGTAGACGAGTATCGCAAGGCTTTAAATTTTATGTAAGAAAGTCTATTTGTGTTCATTCTTTGAATGTGTGCATGCATACCACTTTTTTCTTTAGCTTTTTATCCAATTTTACAATGTAATTTTTAATTCACATATTATTCCTCTTATTAGTGTGTACGTCAGAAGGTCAATTAAAGATTTTGTTGCCTTTATTTGAATTTTCCCTCCTTAAACCGGTAGTCATATTTTATTATATATTGGTCAGAATCCTGAAACATGATACTAAAGCATCAGCAACGTCTACTGACGTTTGAGAACAGGATTCTGAGACGAATTTTGGGACTTAGGCTTGAGAATGGCTGCTGGCACCTGGAGGCTGAGAATTAATGCGACAATAGGCGTGCTTACAGAACAAATATTGAGCACCAGAGAAATCATATCAAGAAGATTGGCATGGATGGAGCATGTTGCCAAGGTCCGAAGTAGAGAGATCCACAACGAATCTTGTACAAAATAAGCCTATAGGTAGAAGACCAAGACAGACCGACTGTTTAAGTTCACGGATAAATTATCACCATAAAACTACAGAGCTCTCCATTCATTTAATGTAAGGAATTTTTCTTCATGCAGAGTACTTACCTAGCAAGGAAAAAAAATGGCAGGTATTCATATTCAAACCATAATTACTTAAAATTTAGACTAGCAAAGTTTTGACGTAGGTAGGTACCTATTGAGTAGACTTTAAGAGTATTTCATTTTGAAATTTTTATTATTTGCATCGTAGATAATACCTACTTGATAGGTAAGTCCATACTAGGAACTGATGAAAATTTTGGCTAATATTTTTTCGTGTATAATAAATTTCCAATATTTTGAATAAAGGTATTAAATTCGTGTTTAAAATATAAGAGGGCTATAGAAACCCTTAAAAAACTTCCATCAAAGGTTGTAATGGAGAAAATGGGCAGATTATCGCCGTAGACTGCCCATACACACATTCTCCTTTAAAAATTCATACAAGAGGCGAACAGACCCTCAAAGGATTTTCATCTCTCAGAATAACCAGCGGGAAAGAATTGATACGGGTCCTGAATAAATTATATCGCGGGTAATTTTCGAGGGTTTTCGGGTGCCATAAAAATTTAGTAGGTCGAATATAAATGATTCCTCGCGGCCCGGATTTCGAAGAAGGGCCTGAACACTCTTCGTCTTCAATCTTCCCGCAGTAGGTAGGTACCTACCTAACTGATAAATTATTTTATTTCTGTTAGTAGGTAGGTACTTTCGTACTTATACGGGGCCATACGGTTTAAAAATAGACTTGAATAGCCTAAATATAACAAAATCACTAGGCTATTTTGGAAAAGTTAGTGTTTTGATAGCCAATTATCAATTTAATCTGGCTCTTTTCATTAATTGTGTTTTCTTGAAAGTAAATTCAATGAAAAAACATAGTATCATTTCTTTGGAAAGCATAAATAATAATTGTTTTTGGCTGCTTTTGAATATCGTAGCTGATTAATTGCTTGAGGTTTTGGGTTTGAGTCCTGTGCTAATAATAATCGTCCTCTCTTAAATCCGGCAGTTTGCGTTATTGTTGAATCAATAATATTTGCTTACAGGTTTATAGTTAGGCTAATACGACTCATAAAAGAAGAAGAATTTTTTGTTATATTTTTGAAGAAACAGGAAAACAGACATTTTGTTGAAAATCATAAAAGAAGTAAAATAATATTATGTGTCTTTAATAAAATCTTAACGAGTCATATTGGGTCCATTAGTAATAATAAGTTGAAATGACGGATGTGTACCTAAGGAAAGCACCCTCAAACTTTGACATTTGCCATTAATTAGGTGATCAGATTAAAATCCTAAATTCGCTATGTCTCTTGCAGTATCGAACCCACAACCCTAATATTTGCCACTCCAATGTTCTTTTTCTGAAACGGTCTGTTATTAGTACAAACTACGTGCACAGTCCAGCTCCATATTAGTGATGCTACTTTTTGGACCACATCTGTCACCTTTGTCATATCTTTAATCCATTTGTTGCGTTTTCTTTGTCATGTCTTTAATCCATTTGTTGCGTTTTCTTTGTCATATCTTTAATCCATTTGTTGCGTTTTCTTTGTCATGTCTTTAATCCATTTGTTTTCTTACAAACCGATGATTAAATTTTTTTTACGGTTGCATTCTTGATTTTTGGGTTAATATACGGAGTTCAGTAGTTACGATAAATTTATTTGTAGATATACCTACCTGTTCTCAGAATTTTTAACTCATTCAAAATAATACATTCGAGTACCAAGAAGCTCAATATGTACCATGATGGTTATGATATAAAGAAAGTGACCGGACACCAGTGGTATAGTATGGCTGCCGACAGGGATCTATGGAAGTCGGGAAAGGAGGCCAATGCTCAATGCTAGACTGGAGAGGGCCGATGATGATGAACTACTGATCCTTAAAGACGTCATAATTTAAATTTAAATCCATAGTAGGCACCAGAAAGCCTAAATATAAGGCTTGGTGATGTTGCTGGATAAATTCAATGAACTTTAAATGCAAAGGTTAGTTATCCGTAGGTACGCAATATTCAGTGAAGCAGATACAACTTGATGATAGATAATAAAAAAAAAATAATGACGCGAAGGACATTGGTGAGGTTTTTTTCATCCTCCATAAAGTTTATTCGACATCGTTTTGTTTATTAAGAGAGAAGTAACTGTTGTCGATTTTATATACGAGCCAGGAGAGGTCGTTATTGTTGTAGCGAGGTATGGAGAGGAAGTAACATTTAAGCCTAGTTCACATTGGTTGAGTAGCGAGTATTTTAGTAACAACACTTCCGAACACCTTCAATTTAACCAGGTAGATTAGCCGACAGTTTTTTTGGGTCACGCGTTGTTAGTTATTTGGTGGGGAGCGCTAAACGTGAGTGAACCTATATTTTTAGTCGAGTTCATTAGTACCTAAGTAACAAAAATGACTTTTCGCCAAAGTGAAATCATATAATATTATTTATTTTATAGGTAATTTTATACTTTACTGTAAATTGTTTAGTTATTTATTTATTTCTCGTATGGCTGTGTAAGTAGGTAAATCACATCTTAACAGGTAGAAACAATTAAGAAAATCATTTTGTAGGTAGGTATTTATTAAAAATATATTATGAACGTCAGTTGTAATCGCTTGGAGTTTCTTGTTCCATTATCCAATATCTTGTTTTTTCATTGCTCCTTTGCCTTCTCTGTGATGTGATGTACGTTAGGAGATTGATTGAAAATATTTGTTAAAATTTGTTATTCATTTAGTAATACATCAACACAAAACTATCTTACAGTACAATCTACAGAACGTGAGTTTATCGAAAAACAGCGATGTCTTCTAAATAACTACTACAGTTTGTGGCGAGCTGTTCGTTTCAAATACCCTTCTCACTAATGAACTTTACTTGAATAGAATGTGAACGATTTTAACTACTAAATTACTCACAACTCAACCTATTGTGAACTAGGCTTCATTTGGTGCAAACTGGAGATGAAAAGAGATGGAAGAAAAAATATTATATATTTGCTCGTTCAGCCGTGGTGTTTTGTCGAGCAAAAACTCTTTTCGTCTTTTTTTATCTCTTTCTCCACAGGTCCCCGGGTACTTCTCTACTGTCACTACTAGCCTTTTAAACACGCCTTTGTTGTCTCCGCTTTTAACATTTTAATTAAAATTTCCTTCCCTGAAGAGAAGATTTGTGTCAGATTAATTTCTGACAGTACCAACAAATGGAATTGGATAGAAAAAACCATTTAAGTGTTTTATAAATAAAACATTTTTAATGTCCTCTCTATTTATTTAAATCCCCGGTTGAGTCTTTAAATATTACATTCAAATATGAATGAGTAATTTTAATAGTCCTCATCATATTTCGAATGGTCCTGTAACTGTATAATATTGTAAAGTCCATTCGGCGATATAGGCTGAGAAGGACAGGGGAGATTGGAGGCGTTTATTTCAATCAATAATTTCCTTAAGTGTACCTACCATGCGAGCCAATTATCAAAGTTTTTATACAAAAAAATTGTAAAATTTTAATGATTACAATAAGTTGCAGAATATTGAGATAACGACGAACATAGATAAAAAATATTAGAATAGGTTAAGTAATACGTCTTTTTCAAAAATATTTATTGAATACTGACTGCATTCGTTTCTAAACTGCACACTTTTACAGTCCAAATCCGCCATAAGCTATTGATACGCTGAAGCTCTGCTAAGTAACTCTCGGCAATCCAAAAAACTGACACACTTAGCTCATATGTAAGCATAAACAGAGAGCCTAGGAGCTTTTATGCTATTGTATAATTATTTATCTTATTTTTAGCCACTATTCTTTTCCCAAACGCGATCATCATAGCAAAAGATTTTGGTATCCAAATGTTTTTCTTTACTGGCAACCTCATGATAAACACTGGAACTCGTCGTCGAGTGATTTGGGTAGTTGACAAACACTTTTTGAGCAATAAACAAACATTTTCACTCAGAGTTTTATTTGAATAGATTTCAGGAAGGTACAATTTATTTATATCGCTAAAATTGTGGTTTTTCTCATCATCTGTTGTCGACCATGAAAATTCGCATCAAAAAGTGTTTATTAACAGCGTGGATACACACATAATAAAACCTGGGGGGGTATAAAAACCGTTTTAATTTTTGGCCATGTATTTTATCACCTATTCTTACAACTCAATCAGCACGTACGGCGATTATTCACGAAGTATCTCTGCATTTGTTACGCTATGATGGTGCATTTTCTAAATATTTGACAAGTTGTATCACATAAAACGCTGTATTCAGGTATGTCTGTGAAAACCTTAAATTTTTTGTAAACAAAATGTTTGATTTTTAATTTAGCTCATAATATTGGTGTTCGAAAACAACTACTTCTCATTTCATTAGGAATGGGAGGTTTTCTGGGGAGCTTCCGACAATACAGCGCTTCAGGTCTATTGTCAAATTATGACAGCTGTCAAACATATCATCTAGCATTGACTGATGAATATTATGCTAATATATCTCCTCTCTTTTTTGTTGAGATTTGACCAGAGTTGCTAACGCCGTTTTTCAAACGCAAAGTAGCCCAACTGAAAATTTGGTATGCGGTCATTCCGAAAAATTTAGTATCCGAAGAGAGGTGGGAGTTCACTAAAAAAAGGTCATTTAGTATCCGGAAAGGTGAAAATTCGCTAAAAGGGAAGTAACTCAAATGGCTACCTTTTAGATTTTTTCGTCGCATATTCTCGTTCCAAATAGCCCAAAATGGCAGTAAATCGCCCCCTTTGGCAACACTGAATTTGACAATAGACCGGATTAACTAGGGCGCCTCTAGTGGCACAAATGAAAAAAAAAACATCCCATTATGTATGCGATAGTTCTATTTTTGAATAAACAATATTTTTGTCTATTCCATGTATCTTGGTAATTTTAGAAATATTCGAACTTCAAATTTTTGAACTCTCAAATGATATCGGATTATTTTTCATTTTAGTTGGTAAATTGAGTAAGCATTAGTATCGGTACTTCTTATTATATAGTTCTTCCTCTACCTTTAAATTTAAAGATAACGAATTCGATAATTGCAATAAGTGCATACCTTTTACTGCATAAATAAAATGCATTTTATAATGTTTTCCTTTTATTTTTTCAGAATACCAATCTTCGGATAATTGTGGAAACGAAACCGTACGTCATTATAGGTATGTATGAAAGATCTGATGGTTTTTTTTTAAGTAGGCACTGTTGTACTAATCACGCCTTGGCCCTAAGATAATAGTCAGATAGAGAAGAAATTCTCATTCAGATTCTTTACTTTTGTCTGTTCTTTCGTTTGGAACGGTACCTATGTGGTCGATCCGCATACATATCAAACTAATATGACAAATTAAACCGTTTTTTTGTCATAATTTTTTTAAAATTGCTTTTAATCTTCGTGTGATTTTCCTAACAATGTTGGCAACTATAACTTCGAACTCGTCACATTCTTGAGCCAGAAGATGCATCTTGAATTCTAAACCACTATCTGGAGATTCTTGAGTCAAAATAATCCTTCCTTTTCCTTGAATGGTGAGCTGTAGGAGG
This sequence comes from Mystacides longicornis, assembly GCA_963576905.1. Taxonomy (NCBI): domain Eukaryota; kingdom Metazoa; phylum Arthropoda; class Insecta; order Trichoptera; family Leptoceridae; genus Mystacides; species Mystacides longicornis. Next base: position 10,515,231 of record OY756425.1, on the reverse strand, counting down.
AAATATTTTTCCCGATGTACGATATACGAGGTTAAAATATGCTGAGTATCATATTTTCTTGACAGTGGTCAGAAGCTCTCTTTCTTTTTACATTAAATCAGGGTCTCTCTCATTAGATACGTACTATGTCAATATACAACCACATCACGAATGCCTATAGCTGATTTCACATCGTGATTTTGATGGTCAAACCTTCCTCTCCATTTAACAATGCTTTCACAGCTCTCCATTAAGTTCTTAAATTAAAATCGCGATTGTATATCATTGAAGTGGTTGGTAGACTAGCGGTTACGACCATACCACATCCTTTCTTTACATTTTTATTCCCTGTACAACAGATTTTGGGTAAATCGTTTGTACCTGTAATGCATTTTTAGAAAAGTGACGATTTCTCCATTGCAAAAAAACAATTTTAAAGGTAATTAAATTTCTTTGCTAGGTACTTCAGAAAGAATATGTTGTCATGAGGAGAATTTGTTTTATACTGTTTATGGTCTATCTCCTACATCTTATGTACATACAGTATGTTACTATGTGACGAAACGTTAAAAGCTTTCTTTTGTAGAGTAATCTTGTTGTAAGAAATACTCATTGTCACACCTAATGTATCGAAGCCACTTTACCGCACGATATGTCATAATGATAATATGAACACATTGTAAGTATAGGGGAACGAGGGGACCTCCATACTTGCCACGTAGGTCCCATTCCTTGCCATACAAAAGATAACGTTATATCTAAAATGTACCTATATTTTGGATCCATAAGTAACCTTACACTGGAATGGAAAAAAATGGTCATTTTATTTTGTTCTTCTTCTTGAGCGGCCCGTTTCCGTCTTTCACTCTTCTTTGTCGTGATAAACCCTGCAAACCGGATCACATAGTCTTTACGTCTGATCTGAACTTGTCGACACTTCTCTGGATTGGCAATATTGTTAGTCTATCTGTATATCCCATATTATTTGATTTGCAGTATTTTCCAATAATAACATCGTTGACACCTTTGATTTTTTCCTTTTAAGAGCATCTAAGACGGTTGGAAAAGGTCAGTGTGGCTGCAATCTGGAGAGCTCTTTTCGCCTCCCTATGTCCCCAAATGGGGTCTTATAAGAACGTGTAGATAGATAAAAGGAGCAAACCTAATGATATTGATTGGGAAAACATAATTGAGATATGTGTTAACTTTGGCCTGCTCCTGTTTCATGTTGTGTTAGTTTTTTTATGTCGTCGACTCCCAGCATTCCTTGCATCTGTTAGTAATCGTCCTGGAAGCCAACTAGTTTTGGGAATGCCATTCTAGCCGCATTTAGAGCTTTTTGTCTGACATGCTGGATACATCCTTGTTTCAGAAACATCTTCTTGGAGAATGTTTTAAATTTCATGCTTTCCATTCTGATTTCTGTGTTCCGTAATCTGTCTCGTAGGGTTTTACCAGCGATATTTCTGAATACGTTTATTTCGCTGGTGCAAAGGGGTCCTTTTTTTCTCTGTATTATTTTCACTATTTCTTGATTGGACAGTCTTATGTCTTATATTCTCACCTTGCTTTAGATGTTCTGTGTTCATACGCATACTTCTACAATTAATGTTATGTTTTAAGAAGCTAAAGGAAAAATTAATAGATGAAAAGGTTAGCAAAGCTGGTGGTCAATATTTGTTCAAAGTACTTACTACCTTAAGTATAAAACTTAGTGTGGGCACATTTTTTCTCTTTCAAGGTACAGATATATTTGTGTGCGTATCAAGTGAATTCAACATACACATGTGGAGTACACAGTGAAAAGCAAATAACTTGTGTATAAAAACTACTTCTCTAGCTAGCGATATTGTTCCTTTAGAAGACCTCTAGGCAACTTGAGAAGGTTCGGCAAAAAAAACCCATTAAATCATGGAACAATCTACATCTATTTGTACCATCAGAGCTGTCGTTTTTAAAATTGATCATTTATGTAAAAAAAAAAAACGTTTTTTTTTTCACACGAGTTATTCAAATTCGCAATGTATATTTAATAACTTTTTTTTTGAGATTACTTTTTAAAAATGAAAATAATTTATACATATTTTTTTAACTTTGAAAGGTCCTCTACGCTTTTCTCGAAACTTCTAATGAACGTTAAATATTCATGAGCGAGAGAAATTGCGGTTTGACGAACTGCGGAAAAATGCAAATGTGGCCACGACGGGATAGAATATGCGTGAGAAGAAAAAGAAAAAGCATCGAGAAAATTAGAATATCGGGGAATTATAAGGACAAATAATACAGGTGTACAAATTTACTACAAAAACTTTACATTAATTTCCGAAAGATTCATGTAGTCTTGACACTTTCTCGTATATTTAAACTTTTCCTTGTCTTCGTTAAATATTCAGTTAATAAAGATTTTTGGATTTCCGCGTTATTTTAAGTATCAATTCAAGAAGAGCGGTGATATCAATATATAATGAAATATATCTACATTATCTTTAATACCTGTGTACACATCTGTGCCGCGAGCGGTAACGTAACGCCTGCAACGAACCAAATTTTCATAGTACGTACGTGATTCGCGTGCGCGCGATGATCGTACTTACTATGGAAATTTTGTTCGCTTGCGCGCAACGATCGTACGTACTATGGAAATTTTGTTCGCTTGCGCGCAACGATCGTACGTACTATGGAAATTTTGTTCGCTTGCGCGCAACGATCGTACGTACTATGGAAATTTGGTAAGTTGCAAGCGCTATGTTACCACTCGCGTCGCAGATGTGCACTCATCATAAGACATCGTAAAACTGTGTGTGACACACCAAAACTATTCAGATTATCAGTCTAAACTCTAATTAATGAAAAGCAATCTTCTTAAAATTGAAAAAGGGTATTTTTCCAACAATTTATTTATTCATTCAAATTAATAAGTTTGTATAGACAGGACGCTAAATTGATTTCCCACAATCTTTATTGTTTTTCCGAATAGATATTTCTACTGTCAGTGCGTTTGATATTGTTGACATATGTTAGAAATATTGATCACCAACAAGATAGTATATTGATTCTCCAATTTCTCCTAAAAATATAAGTCTTCTGTTTGATATAGATATCTATTGATTATGCACTATGAATGTACCTATATTGTTTCTCCGCTGAATTGGAGTTTATTGATTGTTATAATATGAGTTACTTACTCACTTATGCTGTAACCTACCTAAGTGATAATTTCTATATAAAAAAAATTGAAAGTACATATTTTAGGAATGAATTACCTACTCTGCTACATAAATGCATTTCTATGTTCATTCACGAAGTGAATTACAAGCTGTGTTTTATTTGAGTGAATCAGCAAGTTTGATTAGTTTAAACGGTCAATAATAACACAAAATCATGCTTTTAAGTTTAGTGAAAATCCATGTTGGTTTTAAGCGATCACCCGGTCTGTTCTTAGTCTTAGTAACTACATATATAAAATGTTTTTGATAATCTTTTATGATTGCGAACTATCAATAGTTTTACTATAACCACAAGGAAAACTTTCAAATTTAATAAACTAACGTAAATAAGTATTTTTTAATGACAATAGTTTTAAACAACTTTATGTTTCATTTGACTGTAAATACTATAAAAGAATTTTCATTATTTTTATGTCATAAAAACTGATGTTTTATAAGTTTTTAGGGATTGTCTTTAAGCCCCAAATTATGTTAAGTAATTTTTATTTGATAAGCCAGTATTTTTTAAGAGATTTTAAATAATATGTCTTTCGTGATAATTCGGTGTTTAAACCAAAGTTTAAGCAGACATTAATGGTAAAGGTTCAAATTATCTCCCAAAATGTTTCTATAAAAACACAAAAAAAATCACAGAACATTTTTCTCCTTTCCCTTAACTTCAATTTTCTATTTTGACTCTTTCCCAGTCCTGCGTTCCAGTCAATCGTATGCAAATAACTAGAATTAATATTCACGGACTTTCCCCAAATTTTAGACGTTTTCAAAGTTTTTAGGCTCGGATTTATGTCGGTGGGTACACAAACAGACACTGGGAGTTCGTTGTGGCTTAAAACATGTACCCATTTTCGTCCCCCAACATAGTTTATAAAATATCTAACTTCCATTATTACGATTATCATAATTTAGAAAGTTTTTTTTTTACGATTCCATGCCTATTTTCAGTTAAGAACGTAGACCGTAATTTTAAATCATTGCTTTTTGTTTGTAGAATTATTGTGGTTCTGGAATAAGTATTACACTAGATAGACCCTTTCTCAACAATTTTGCTAATAGGTAGGTACACTATGGTATCAAATTTTTTCATACTTTCGTAAGTACCTAAGAACAGTTTAAAAATATTAAAAAAATAACGGTTTAATAAATTTAATTAAACTGTTGATCTTTACGAATATGTAACAACTAATGACTAATAAATTATAACTGATTTTTAAATGGAACAAACCACTACGGGCTTACGACCTTCTTCTACTGTTGTGTCGAAGGCTGGCTTAAGGTGTGATCACTTTACGTTAACAACGTTCGTCATTAGGTGGTAAGTCTCCGAAAGTCCTAATCAAGAGCATTCTCGACATGCTCAACATGTCGAAAAATCTTATGTATGTATGTAACAAGTAGATATTTAATAATAATTAATGAAATATAGAGATGAAAGTTCTTAATTATTGCGAACAAGAAAGCAACCAACTTTAAAGACTGCGGCTGCTGTCATGTATTTGGCGCCATCAGGATATGACTATATCCATTTTTGTTTATGTCTCATCTTTATTGGTTTTGTTGGAGCGCAACGTTCTACTGTTGATGCACAGTTTCGAGTAAATTATCTTCTTTTTCTTACATATTATTTAGTGAAACAATCCACATTATCTTTCTTGCTTACAGAGATGTTTAATAAATTTTGTAATTTTATTTCTTTTAAGGGTCTATACACATCTTAATACGCGCCGTAACGTAACCAATGTCACGTTGCATGCAAAGTATCAAATTTCCATAGTACCTACGCTGTTCGTGACGAACTACCGCGAATCACAGCTTAGAATGGAAATTTGAGACTTTTTTTGTACGCTGTGGTTCGCGGTAGTTCGTCACGAACCGTGTACTGTGAAAATTTGATACGTTGCATGCAACGTGACATTGGTTACGTTACCGCGCGTATTCAGATGTGTACGGACCATAAGTGTACGTTTTTATAATATGTCACTGTAAAAAAATTAACATCCTATGATGGGATTTACCACCTAAAAGGGGATCGGAGTTGTTAACAGGAGTTGAATATTCATAGCCGGCCTTCAAGCAACAGCGGAGAAGAAGGTCTTAAACTCGTAGTGGTTAAAATTTGAAAAAAAAAAACAACCTCTTAAAATCGAAAAATAATAATTGATTGCAACAAGAACTTGTTGGCTCTATCAATTTTTTTTATAAGCGTGAGGATTTAAAAATATCTTTTCATATTGCCCCGTGATTCAACATTATTATACCAACTAGCAGCAAAAGCTGTCGGATGACAAGCATAAAATAGGATCATTGATTGTTTTACGCACGCTGAGAACTGTGAAAAATTTGACATATTATCTTCCCCTAGGCAAATAGGAACCTCTGATTTAAAATCACATAATATCTCCGATATTGTAGTTCCTGCGGATATTTGAAATTATATATTGTCATAGCACCTATTTTGACGAAAATTATTTCCCGTTGCCGGATTGGTTTTGTCATTTGTATGAAAAAAAAAAAATGTATTTCGCGTGGGGTTAGTGTTTCAACGGAAATAACGCGCTACGAATTAACTCCACCAATTATTATATTTTTGATGATAGACGAAAGCACGCTTGTCTCAGCTTTGATTAAAATAAAAAAAAAATGTTTCAAATTAATATGGATGAAGATATGAAATAAAATGCAAACTTACAAGTCCAAGATGTGTGACCTTGTCAAGGTACTTAACAATGACATACGATATATTTTACAGTTTGTTGGTATTGGCAATGTTATTTCCAATAATAAAGTTACCTGACCCAGTGTTGTGGTATTCGTGTGGGCGGACCCAGGTAAGACTTGTCACTGTAGGTGACCGCGTTATAACAGACCGTGTCCCGTTACTTAAAGGTCATGGAAAGTGTTTCCGATGGAGCGTGAACATTGAGTCTGTTCTCGCCTCCTTGCTTCTGGGGCGTGCATAGGCTAACCTATTTATTATTTCTGTTACCATATCTTGCCTTGCAGTGCTTTTTCAGCAAGTATATTGTGACCCGTTTCGTAACACGCTTCTTCTACGTCATAAATATACACTTTTTGGAAAAATAATATTTTGTGTGATGTTCAAATGAGACTATGAGGAAAGAATGTGGTATGGAAGTTAGTGTTGTGACAAAGATGAAAGTCTATAAGTTGGGATGGTTTGGGTATATGGAATGAATGGATGCAAACAGAATGACAAAGAGAATTTATAAGGCTCAATGGAAAGGTGTAAAAAAGCATGGCCGACCGATAATGACGTGGATCAAACACATCGATTTCGTTTAAAAGAAAGGCTAGCTCAGAAGTAAGAGAATAGGAGAGGTTGTATGAGAAATGTTATGTTAAAATGAAATTAATGAATGAAATGAAACAGACTTTTATTTCTATAGGCCCAGTTGGGCACTTAGACATGTCAAGTTACAATAAAAGCACATAACAATACACAAGAAATAGCAAATAGAAAAAGGACTGAAACTCAACAAAAAAAAAAAAACATCAATCATCACAATTATTAATATCAACAATAGTAAAGGGCCCACCAAGAATTTCGTCATTTACAATTCAGATGTATACATTAAGATTAGAACGATCAATAGTAAAGACAGTACAGACAGAGAAAGATCGTTGGTGGAAAAAGCGAAATTGAAAAACTCGTACTTTCTGTGTTTTTTTATTTTTAACACCAAAAAATTGCATAGGTAAGGTGGGTTATTTTATTTGAAATCCGCTTTCTTTTGTTTATAATATATGATTGAAAAAGTATAAACTGTTCACTTGGAAAAGAATTTTTCGAAAAATAATTCGCAATATCGCACATTTCGTTTGAAATTTTAATTTTAAATATTCGCACATAAACAATACAAAAACATTTACATATTAAATTTTTACAACCATCTGTACCTACTTAATAATTGTTATTATACTTTTACCTATACAATTATCTAAAACAATTCACACGGTGAAAGTAATGAACCACAAAATAGTATTGCTTAAAAAAATAACGCAATAAACAGAGAAAAAAAATTAAAATAATAAACCTCTAAAATGTTTAAACAACGATCGCCAAGATATTACTTGTATCTATTTGCAAGATATTTTATAGGCATATTATGCTTAATTTTATTTATGTGAAAATAACATTATTATTGTTTATTTAAGATGAAGGTACCTAATAGAAAAGTGTTTACATAAAATGATTATTTATTACACTTAAAATTTATATTATTTGTTTTTACATAATAATTCAATTAACAGTTAGTGGTCTAGTTGAATAGCACCTAAATTTCGTAATGGTGAACGTGGCTTCGAAACGGGTGGACTTCGTCATCAACTTTTTTGTATTCGCAAAGGTGGTTACTGTTCACTTCTATGAATTCTTGATTCATTCATGTTATTAAAAATAGTAAATAAAAAATAATCATTTTAAAATTTCATCACTGATTAAGAGTAATAATTCAAGAGTAATAATAATTATTGTTTGTATAATATTCGACATTAACTACGTTAAATTTGACATAGGGTGCATTTAAACCAAACTAGAGCCGGATGTAAAGTATAAGTATAATTTCTTGATCGTTGATATGGACACTTCTTCACAGGTTCTTGTTTGTTATCGTTTCGATAGTGTCCAATATTATCCAACTATAAAAGAAAGCATGCTCTGTTTTAAGGTGCGGCTATACGGTCGCATGTTGTAAAATGCACCCTTCTTGAAAAAGAGAGCTGGACTTAAAAAAAAATCATTTAATTACAAAAAAATGTTCTGTTGAAAGATTGCTATTGTTTGCACGTGCCTAGGAAGGTAGGTACTTAAAAGTTTTAATGCATTGTAAAACAAAACCAAAATTATAAAAACAATTGAGTTTATAGATTATCCAAAATCTAATCCAAACTCCCTTAAGGCACCACTTAGAGGCATATGTAGGCAACAAGAGCTCTCCATTGCGCTCGATCTTGCACAACGTTTATGACCTCCTCCCACACCATGTCCAGATTTCTCAACTCTGCTTCGAAGGAGCGGAACACATTATGAGAGGGTCTTCCTCGTCTTCGGGACCCTGGTGGTAGGAAGAACAGCGCTCTCGTAACTCCTCCACTGTCGTACTGAACAACGCTAGGTCGTCCGCGTACTCCAGATCGCACAGTTCACCCATTAGACCATCTCTCTGAGTTATTGGTATACCTATTGCTCCTTGCATGAGAATAATAAATATAAATGGATCCAGTACGCAGCCCTGTCTGTCTCCTTTGGTGATCCTGAATGAAAAAGATCTAGGTTTATTAAGAACTTATTTATTTATTTTTCAGAATTCCCACAATGTAGGGTGTGGGAAATCTGCAAAAAATAGCCTTTTTCAAGCGGCAACACAAACTTTTCATGTTCATTAGCTTAGCTACAGATCTATTGGTGAATTATGTACAGGGTGACTGGTAATTCAATAATCAATAATGAAAAAACCCTGACATGTGATTTTAAAACGGTGTAAAAAAAAAAGGCTGGAGTACTTTGTTCACGATTTTCAGTTTTAGGTCAAAAGGTGTAAAATACAAAAAAAAAAAACTAACAAAGTCAAATAACTTATAACATCTTAGATTTGACCCCTGGTTAATGTGAACAAAATTGTTGCAAATTTGCTCTAGTATAACCTCTTTCAAGGAATTTATCGAATTACCCTGTAGATTGGAATGTTGTTACAAACCGAAATCTCACTGATAGGTAATTCTATATAATAATTATTGATGAATTAAGATATATTAGATAGGCATATATGCATTATAATTATAACAGCATTATTCAAGATGAGATACAATGGCTAAGCTTCCGACAATAGAGAATCAAACGCGCATACAACTAGCGGGTAGCTACGTACTATCAAATTTACGTAAACCAGTATTATCCAATTTAATATCGGCTATGAACAGATGATTAAGTTTGAGAACAACAGAAGTCTCTCTGTCTAATTGTTCGCATTCAAATTAACTTATTGTTGTTTTGTTTTCAAATTAAACATATTTTTTTTGTATAAACATTTTTCAACTCATCACACTACATTAATGCATTGTTTGTATTTTGTAGTGTAAATTTGACTTTTTTTCAGTCAAATGATTCACTATTTTTTTAAGTTTAATATTAATTGCAATATTTAATTTGTCGATTTTGACGTTTATAAAATTGTTAGTGTATTGTATTTCTGTATAATGAGGATGGACTACATTTAATAGGGAAACTCAATATCAAAATACAAAAAAAAATCGTTTTTTTTTTCAATGTTTTTAATAATAGGTACCTCTTATGTTTACCTCATAAATAACACTCTTCTATACACACATTCATAGGTGTAGACTCCCTACCTCAATGCTGAAAACAATGCCTGCCAGTAAAGTGTAATTGTTATAAGATATATAAAAAGATTTTTATATAACTTAATAAAATTAATAAAATAAATAAATAAATGAATAAAGCCAAGCGCTTCCTTCGATTCCGTAGCAGGGTTCCATTCCTGAGTAAACTTCAATAAAAAACAATCAAACCAGAACCCATGACCATTTGATTGCATTTTGGATTTTAAGCAACAAGGCTAACGCATTGAGGTGGTTGATGACTTCGTGGTTCATTCGTCAATTTCCATTCTGTAGGTCGTAACTTCAATCCCTGATTTCAAGCACGAGTCGTTTTGGTTTCTGCGAAAGAAGTAAAAAAAGTATTTTTGCTCACTTTGGATTCTTTTTTTTCCATTCTCGAAGGAAATATTGTGACTTGGACTCTAGTCCTAGTCTACACTAGGACTAGAACCCTTCACAATTGATCAAGTTTGTTATTGCATAGTGATCTTCAGAGTGCTGGCAATTCTACATTGTTACGAGAAATGTCTACCTAGATTAATATAATGAATGGCTTCATACCATTTATTCGTAAAATTTATCATCATGAGATTACGTACTGATAATTTATCAGCTTAACAAACTATATTCGCAAATTACAAGGTTAGAGTTTAAGGAAGTATAAAATGCATTATGTTTTAGTTGATTGTTCAATGTTTGTGTAAGGATATTAGCTATTCACTGTTTTTTTTTTACAATACAAAAAATCGATTTGCAGTTCTTTAAGTTCGCTTCAGTTCTAAACATTTTTCCACTACCTGTTCAAATTTCATTGCAATATGCATTTTGGGTAGATTTGGAGATAAGTAATATGTAACCTTGCTCGCTTTTAAGAGAAACAGCGTATCTTTTTCAGTCTACCACGGTTTGATCTTATCACCTCTGTTGACTATTAGGTCAGATTGACTCATATTGTCCTAAATCTGTATAGTGTATATTCATATTCTATGGTCATGTCGAGTTTCTTTTGAATCATGCCGTTCGTCTTTCCAAGTTTTCTTTGGGCATTCTTTACATTCAATGGATTCGTATTGTGATATGTTGGTTTATGATATTTGCAAATAGCATATTTTTTCAAAGTTAAGTTAAGTTAGAAAAAATGTTGAGGTAACGCGGGTTTGTTTTTGCTTATAAATCATTGAGTTGTTATCTTCTAAGACCGTAACACTAAGAATTTCAATGCATTCTGCATCTCTTTCACTGGTAGTAAAATAATGAAAGCGGGAAAGAGACAGTGTAATCTTGACGTTTAGTGTCAGTTAGCGTATCTTGGGTACCGCAGTTAACAATATGCGCACTTAAATAAAATGTAAACTTAGTAAAAAGGTTAAAGTCAAAAACTTTTGCAATATTAGTTAGGAATATTGAAAATAAGAATTTTATTTGTATAACGGCCTTTCAAATGCCAGTCCATTTTTCTAGAACACCATTACATTAGGCAGAATTATGTGAAGAAAGTCAATAGAATATTTTGATAAATTTATATAGAAAAACGCCAAAAAATTCAGCTGAAAAGAGTGGAGGGAATTTCCGTGCAATATTATTAATGATATCAAGAGAAAAATCACATTCAAATCCATTTTGTTAGGCACCTAGTAAGTTAACTTCAATAAACTTTGGTTCGTTACAACAAGTAATTATTAAGTACTGTTTGATCATTAAATTTTTTGTTGTTACTAAAACCACAGCACAGACTTGTTTTGTTAATCTCTTTCGTGATTGAGAACATTACTTACCGCTGAGACACATAATTACTTCTTGTTTTTAACCATAATACTAACATTATACTTTTACTATAACTCGGATACTTTTCTAAACACTGTCTGTTTAGTAAATTAATTCATTTATCTGTAAACCATTAATTAAAGAAGTTGAGTAAGTACTAGGTATCTGAAACTATTTATTTCGCAAAGTTTGCAGTTTGACGTTTGGTGTGTAATGGCTTAATTTGTTCAATTCAAGTGAACGATCGTCATCAATAAAACCTAGTTCACATCCGTTGAGAATTTTAGTCGAGTCGTGAGTAATTTAGTAACAAAACGTGTATGAACACCTAATACATAGTCGAGTTGATTTGCCGCCATTTTAGTCCAGTTAATCCATTTTGTTATATTATTTTCTTGGTTGAGTAAACAACCCAAAAACGTATCAATGACCGCTGTTGGTGGGGAGGGGGTGAGAGGGCGCTGAACGTGTGTGAACGTTTTATTATAATCATTAACTACGCGCGTTTGAACCATAAATAATATAATAATACCATAATTTTTAAATATCAGTAAAAGTTGCGACAAAAATCACGATTCGCATTTATGAAATCTACTCTGATATATTGTGAACGATTTTTGATCCAGCAACGTGTACTTTAGGCACCAAATAACTCGCTACTCCACCTAGTCTGAACTAAGCTTTACTGTCATTAGAGGCTGTTTTAATGCAATCACTTGCACAAACGCTATACGTTCCGAATAAATTTTACAACTGTCGATTTGTTGAAGAGAAATTATTTCTCGAGACAGATCGGCAGTATCAAGCCAAGATACGTGAGATTTGTATGGCCAGGTCTAGATTTTTGAACGGTTTTTCAAACTTTGACGACAAAAACACCAACTTAGAGGCTTCGCAGCATATATGTTCCATGTATGGATTTACTCAGGATTCGGAGAACATTTAATGTGTCTGTGTATGTGAGGGTGAGGGTGTGTGTGTGTGTGTGTGTGTGTATGTGAGGGTGAGGGTGGGTGTGTGTGTGTGTGTCCGTCCTCCCCTTATAACTTTTGATTCGCTTTATGCACAAATCGTAAAATTTCAGAAAATATTGAATACTTTTAGCCTACAAAACTTGTATACTTACTCAGAATTTTGAAATTTTCTTTCAGTGAGGGGAAAACAACCTTTGAATTTTTACGTAATTTTTTCATATATCTCGAAAACTATAAAAGCTAGAACCCTAAAAATGTGTATGTATATAGAAAAATACAATATCTCAAATCAAATTTAATGAAAAAATTCCAGGGTTTCTCAAACTTTTTATATAAAGAAAAATATTAATTTTATGATAAATTTACGAGTTTCAGTGCCTATATTTCAGAATTTTATAAAAATATCGAAAAACGCCGAAATACATCATGATAATTTAATTTTTGTAAGAATTTATTTTATTGACGACATCGTTTCATACAATAAACATACCGACTAAGGCCATCGACAGTTGGATCTCATGTTTACATGCAACTAGTATAGTTCAACTTGATAAAACTTTCATAAATTGTCTTTTTTTGTTTTTTTTTTAATAAGACTTTTTTAACATATATTTGAAAAATCGTCGCTCTTTTCCATGACATTTAGAATTTTTCTATAGATTTTTTTTCCACATATTGGACGTACTATAAAATAATAGAAGTGGCTATCAATAACAATTTAGTTCGACGGTGAAATCAATAGTCTAACTATGAATTAATTATTCAATTAAAAAAAAGTAGAAAGATACCTGTGTACTTAAATTAATATTACTTAGATGATGTAATGATTTTATCAGATAAATTATATAAATCAGATAAAAGATAAATTAATTTTCCCATAATAATATGTTGTTATTATTAATTATTTATACCTACTTAAAAGGTTTTTAAAAACTGTCGTTTCAATTTTATAATTAATTTGGGTCATGTTATTAAGTTTTTATATAAAAAGACCTATGTGTTATGAAACTTTTCATGTGACCTCTGAGAACCCTGCCATGCTTTGTATTATAAATTCAACACTGAATAGTTAGTTGTTAATCTATTAAAATTATTGGGGCATACGGGACAGTTTGAACAATCGCCTAAAAATTTGATCAAAAAATTCGTAGTATGCATAAAAAGTATCGATAGATTGTTCTAAATCAAACAACGGGTGATGGTCAGAAACCACAAGTTTGAACGTTTATTGCCAATTGTTAATAAAAGTTATACGACTCCAATAGAGTGGCTATCAACATATCGGGGGATCTAATACAAAATACAATAAGATAACAATCTCTCTACTGGTTTTTAATCATTACAGCGCGCTGTAAACTGCGGAGATGTAAAAACTATTGGTTACTCGAAACGGAAACGTCGTGAAAAGAAATTCGTTTTATTTCCCTTTTGATTCGACCCACATTTTAGGAACTTGATCCACATAATTCTTTACTTTCTTTTACAGCAATAAAACAAATCATAGATGAAAAAAAAAACAATAATTGATTGACTTTCTGCAGTAACTAGAATCTAAATCGGATAAAATATGCTGTTAAATTGAGTTCGATCGTTTTTTTGTGTTTTTTGAGCTATCTCCGATTTGTTACGAAAATGTTTCTTCATTGAAGCAATTAAGTCTCCATTAATCTTCTTAGTTAAGGTTCATGTCTGTAACATGTGTAATCTCCGTACAATATCTTTGTTCAAAACCGTGATTTGACCAGAAATTACAGATAATTTAACAAAACATACCGGATTTTGAATAATAAAAAACACGTCTTGAAAGGCATGTGCACCTATTTGACGAATACGAAGGACATCTTCTCTTAATAGTTTACTTAGGATATAACGAAGACTGGATATTTGATCTACTTGTCGAAAAACTTTGAAAACGTAGAAGTCGTCATACTAAGTAGGTACTAAGATTCCTCCACAGCAACAAACACTTTTACTTTGTGGAATTAAAACTCTCTTAAGGTGACCACTTATATTATTTTTACATTTTACGGCACTTTATAAAGTGACATTATTGTATACATACGTATATGCCTCAAAAATTTTGAATGAGTAAATGTGTATAATTTTTTTTTTTTTAAATATGTAACAACTAATGACTAACAATTCATTGCTGATGTTCGATTTTTAAATGGTACAAACCACTTGGGGCTTACGACCGTCTTCTACTGTTATTTCGAAGGCTAGCTTAGTGTGATAACTTTACGTTAACAACGTTCGCCATTAGGTGGTAATGTTTAAGTCACCAGAACTCCTAATCATGAGAATTCTCGACAAGTCGAAAAATCTCATATATACAACAATTTAATTTAATAATTAATGAGATATAGAGATAAAAGTTGGAAATTATTGAGAACAAGAGAGCAACCAAATTAAAAGACTGCGACTGCTGTCATATATTTGGCGCCAGGATATGAATATATCAATTTTTGTTAATGTCTCATCTTTATTGCCTATTTGTTTTGTTGGTGCACAACGTTCTATAAATTTATTGTGCTTTTCTACAAAAATGTATAAATTCATCAATGCCTAACTCGTTTCTGTCTATTCTTATAGAGAATGAATAAAAATATGACACATAAAAACTAGAATTTGACGTAACTTCTTATTCGGCTGTGTATGATTGTTGCTGGAATCATAGGGGTGGTTTGCCTATAAAAGATAAAATGTATGAATATCTTCTCGGGTATTTATGTTCTCCCCAGTGATACTTTTCACTATATATTGTAAGCGATATCAGGTGTAATGTATTCTTTACATGTGTAAATTTTTTCGTCGTTCTCTAGCAAATATCACTCATTCAGGTGTAACCAATTCTTTGGAAGTAATGTATGAAAGAATTTTTTTATTTTCGTTCGCGAGATAAAAAAATGGATTGAGATAAAACTGTGGTGCGTTATAAAAAAATAGTCTGCAGGGTTACGATTTTGGTAACAGTAAAACTTTTTTTATATGAACTAATACGAATTTCTAGACAACACATTTTGTAACATCCTCTTAGTATATTCATAAAGCCCAGAATACTGACTCTTCGACTAACGCACACACATATGGGAATATCTACGAAATGGCTCGTGAGTTTTTTTTTGAGTTTTTACTTGAAACGGGCGGATACACTCACACACATACTCCATACAGGTACCACGTCTGTTATGAACAAATTATAGACGCACAGCATAACTTTATCCAATATTATTTACTTATCAATAAGTAGGTATCTTAAATTACTCATTAAAATATTATTGTTTAATGTCATTGGGCAAGCGTAAAAACAGTTGACGAAGTCCGTCACATGGTGACGAGTGATCCCTAGTAACATTAATTTAAAGTCAAGCGTTGCCAATATTACAATAATTAGAGACATAATGTATAAAATTTTGATGTAGCATTCAACGCCATTGAAGGTTTTGAAGTTAGGCAGATTCTATCAATCGAATGTTGTTTGAGACAGAATAACTACCCCGGTAGAAAAAGTGATCATTTAAATCTCCTATATTTGAGTTTCCTACATTGAGGATTGCCGAGTGAAAAATTATTCTTAATTACCGAAACTTTCTTATCCCACGTTTTTGAGCCGTCACTGATGACCAAAATAAAAGTTTTTATATCATCTTTCACACTTGAGTCTTTTAGATTAAAACAATATTAACTACCGCTAGATATGTTCCGTCAAAGATTATATGAAGTACATATAGTAATTTATTATTATCAAACGTGAATTAATGTTTCAATTTCCTCGCAAGTTAAACTCTGTTTGGACTCATTATCTCTAGTTTTTGTTTGTTTTTGCCTTTCCGTCAAGAAAGTTTGATCTTAATTAACCTAATGAACGTAGTATATGTAATATTATCTGATCCAACACACACACGCAAACAAGTAAGAGGTTTCAATTAAAAATCAACATACTAAGGTTATAAATGAGGCCTTAATTTGTATTAAGTACGAGATCGGCTTTCTAAGCTGCGGACAACCGTATACGATTCAATTATTGTCCCACTTTTAAAATTGTTTTTTTTTCTCTAATACAATTATTATAATCAAATGAAAGACGTTGAGTGGTCAATTCTGTATCAGTACCGCATAAAAAATAAGCTTCAAATCATATTTGAACTTCTCAAGCGTTATTTATTAGTAAATTGATCAATTTGAATACAGCAGCAACTGATGTCAAAATTTTAGTAATTGCGGAAATGCTTTTTGTAAGCTAATCATTGACAATAGTTTTCTTTGGCAAAAGAAGTAAAAAGACTAAAATAACATTCGATGATAAATGCTTGTGTTTTCATTTGTTTGAAGGATACCTGAAAGAAGCATTGCTACAAATGTAATTTCGACGAAAATGGTATCCTCTTAAATTTTGGCGAGACGTCCTCAGGTGACGCTTAAATTTATCGAATAACGGATCGAAGCTGTTACAGACTCCACACTGCATAGTAATTTGTTTGTAATTCAGTAAGATTTTAAATAGTAGATATGAAAAAAAAAACGGAAAACTGTGAACTTACTTATTTTGCGAATACCTACGGCGTTTAGGTGAGAGTAAAAAAAAGAACGTCATCTGTGAATGAAAGTGTTCAGAAATCATTGAGATGATACGAATTTTGTATCATAGATTGTAGGGTATCTATGTGTTTAGTTTATAATTCACTGGAATGGAAGATAATATAGAGTAAGAACCCGCCTGCGGAAAGGTATCCGATAGAACGAAGTATAGGAGCGAGGTACGTAGGCTCACTAAGTTAGTATTGTCGGATGTAGGTATCTATTTCCTTAGCAGCAACCTTGTTACAAGATCGTCTCGTATATTGAGGTCTTATCACACAGAACAGGTTGATTGTGTTCCTACGCTCGCTCTATCCCTTTCAGAACTGGCCAACACGATTGTGTAGGTAAAACATGTGATCATATTTCGTCGAAAATTTCGCGTAAAATAACTCGGGACTCTTTAGAGAACTGCACGCATCGTTTGTGTAGGTTACGTACCATGCATAGAAATCGTTCTGGGGCTAAGTTTATTCCAATCATTTTATGTTCACTGATGTCAAAGTACGTGATTATCATTCTCCTCCGCTTATAAAATGGGTAAGTGAATATTTCTTTTAAAAAATTACTTTTATTACACACAATGTTTGAATTTTAATTGAAAACTAACTAAATATTTGTTTTATAACATAATTATAGCTGTATCTTATGATTTTTTTTCGTAATTTGTCAAAAAAAGTATACCAACACAAATGTGTAGGTTAGGATTTAATTGCGATTCAATCAGTACATTCTACGAAATAATTCTTTGAAATCTGTTTTTTTTTAATACGTTATTTTATATTTGAATGTAAATAATGATGATTAAATATATTATAAACTGATGTTCTGATATATTTTTATTTTTTATTTCATATATAGCTCGTTACTTGGATCCGATTAAAGACATTGAAGATATTGTATTATTATTAGAAAATTCTGATGTGGAAAATTCAGACGATGATGGCAATGAGGAAACTTATTTATCTCAGACATTTGAAGAGGAAGAGAGAGAAGAAGAACCAATCGAGGTTGTGTCAGAAGAAAAAGTTCCAGTCCCTCAACCAATCAAGGCCGAGGTTGTAATAGATGACAGACTTCCAGATCCTCCAATACTTAAAGTTAGAGACATCATATGGAAAAAAAAAGGATTTCGAAGGTGTTTCTCTTCCAAATGATCCTGACTACTCGAATTTGGAAGAGAGACCTAACATAAAAACACCTCTGAAATATTTTGAGAATTATTATACCCAATGATGAGTTCTTTGATAACATGTCATTATTTACAAACATGTATGCTCTATCGCAGAAACATATTGAATTAAAAACAAATATCACAGAAATGTCACCACAAAACTATCGACACAATCTCCCGCCAGTCGATAAAAGGACAGATGGCTTTGAACTCACCAGCGCATCCAGCGTGAGCCCATCACCTCTACTATTATGTGGAGGGGATGGACAAGGCTGATGGGACATGTGTTAAGGATGCCGAATGATAGTTGGCCGAGAAGAGCGCTGTTCTTCCTCCCATCAGGGTCCCGGAGACGAGGAAGACCCTCTCATACTGTGTTCCGCTCCTTCGAAGCAGAGCTGAGGAATCTGGACATGGTGTGGGAGGAGGTCATAAACGTTGCGCAAGATCGAGCGAAATGAAGAGCTCTTGTTGCCTCCCTATGCCCCTGAGTGGGGTCTTAAGGGAGTTTGGATTTGGATTGGGCTTTGAACACTGGCCAGTAATTGACGATCTTACCTCAGCTAGAATGTGCAGGCTAACTGCTTGCAAAAGTCGCACTCGTACTCGGTGTGAAAAGTGCAACGTTTATTTATGTTTGAGTAAATTAATTGTTACAAATTATTCCACAATTCATGTAAATAGTAGTTCTAAATATTGATTTAGTTTAACATACATATGACGTATACAGTATTTTGTAATTTCAATAAGAATTAAATTATAAAAAAATCATTAGTATTTTATTATGGTAGTAATACAATCCCAACCCACACAATTGTGTGGGTACCTTTTCCAAAAAACCACTGACATTTTAATTTTTTTATTATTTTTTTCATCATCCCATAGTCTTTTAGATGTGAATTATCAAGAAAAATAGAGAAAAAAAATCCTTTTTATTTTTCAGTTCTGAAAGGGCTATGCCGAGCGTTGTACGCGCCATTACATTCAATCTACATTATGTCGCATACATAACTAATATTATTCCGTGAGTAATGATCTCGGTGACATTTTATGTGTGCGTATAGCCCATCACATACGTGAGTCTACATGTGAACGTGACGATAAAGTACACTTTCAAACAAGGATGTCATTGTAAGTTGAGAAACTGGTTATAAAAAAAGTATCTGTGCTTTTTCTACTACTTAAGGGAGGGGAAAGTAGTGTGATCGGTGTACAATAATCCTATTCTCGATTGTCAATCGATGGGTGAGCGGATGAGTTCTTTAAGAAAACATACGAAAGTGTTAAAAATTTATTAGAACATCGATGGACATTCGAGAATAGGATTCCAGAACTGAAACGTGGACGCTGAAGGTAAATACGATGAAAAGAATGATGATGAGATATAGATTCAATAGTGTAGCATATTTCTTGGATGGATGTGGTCATGTATACGGAGGGAAAATATTGATAGAGAATTGTTGACAAACATTCAGATCCGTAAGATCTCACACTTTAGTCATGTTCTCAGTACATACTCGTTTTAGGCTACATAAGGGCTAGGACTGGGATCCAAGCCGTCGGGGAACTGATTCATGCAGCTAGAGACAAGGGGGCCTTTGCCCAAATGATACCCAATGTGTAGTAAGAAGAGCGTGATCTTGGGTCTGAAAGTGCAAATTCTGTATCCTGACGTCGTGTCCAGTCAAATATCAGTGTTGGCAACATTTAATCTCGATACTATAGAGCGCATGGTTTCTGATTTCCATCTACTATTGGACGATGCAAAAATTTTTGGACTTACGTGATAAATGTGTGGGAAAAAATGGCTTTGACTATATGGCCAAGCATCCACATTCACAGGATCATTCTATTCAGAATTTTATGAAATTTGTTTCTCTTGTCTACTGGGAAATATCGTTTCCAATTATTTTCAAATATATATGAGGTTAATGATTGCTACAATTACCTAATTTATGTTTGTATTTCATAATGCTATTCATAATAAACGAATTATGTATTTCAAATAATTTGTAATTACTTTACATAATATTATCAGTTATTCCATTTATTTCACAAAACTAGGTACCTGTTTTGTTTATTTTTTACACTTAATTATTATTTCACTACAATTTAAAATCATTTAATCTAATATTTTAACCGTTTGAATTCTGTTTAAACGTCATAATATAATAACAATTATCAACCGCATAAACAGTAACGAGATATTCATAAAACAATAAAATCTAATTACTTATCAATGATTTTGTACAAAATAATAATTATTTATTTCACGATTACCGAAATATACGAATTATTTAAATTGTAAATTATATTAATCAATACTTTGAAATCTATTATTATGAAATAAATTGAAAAACTACGTTTATTTTATTGTTATACACAAAGAGTTCTATACATTTAAAAAAAAGCTGCTAACCTAGGGTAGCCCAGAACTCATAGTATATTATAACAGCCAGAAGACAATTATTATCTTCTCTAGAACAACATATTCAATATTAATCGGTAGGTACTTTACAGGGGACCCACTGAAGTTACGGACCTCAAATTTTACGTGCTTGTGTAGGAGCATAAGACCAACCCGTATACCAAATTTTATGAAAATCGAAAACTTTTTTTTTTTTCTTTTTTAGTCCTTTTTCTAGAACAAGTGAAATTTTCTTTGGATACTTTAAGAGGGTTCCCCTGAAGGTACAGATCTCAACATTTTACTGACTTATCTACATCTAGGGGCTAACCGTTCTACCAAATTTCAATCAAATCGGATAAGAATTACTATGAGTTATGGGTGCGCACACATTTTTGGTGTACTCGTACGGGTACGCAGAAATTTTCTTCCTCTTCTAAAAAAAATTTTTTTTGCATTTTTGGAATCTACACCCTCGAAAACGTCGAGGAAATTAATTTCAGCGAAATCTATTTTATTTTTTTTGAAATCCGATCACAAGACTCGTGTATATTCCATATACTATGAGTAAAATGTATCTAGGTACCTACCTACCTGCTTCTCATTTTCTGCCATGCATGCGTGTTCTTCTATCAACATACAGATGTTCTATGTGACATTAAACTAATCTGTCCTAAAATCTATTATGTTAGATAAGAATTTCAATATTTTCTATGATACTGCATAATTTTTATAATAATCGTATGTAACAAAAAACAAGGTTTAAGGCGTATCGTTTGTCAGATTATCTTTGTGTGGTTTTCTGTGAAACAACGCTTGTATTATTATACCAGCCAAAACAACCAACTAATAATAATGAATAATTATTCAGATTTTAGTTTGAGAAAGTTGTGGCTATTCTCTTATAAACTTTACAGATATTTCTTCATTTAGATCGTGTACGTAGCTACTTGAGATACCTACCTACTAAACACTTCTGTACACCGCAATTTGGGTGTAAACATTTCTCAAATTATAGATACTTTGTCTGTTCCTTTTATCTATTTTGACTTTGTTTTCCACGAGCTTTATTTTTTTTGGTATGAATTATTATGAAGTTTATATTTTATTACTAGCTTTAATATTATATTTTAATTGCACCCGTATGATGTTTCTCTGCTAATTAAGCCAAAGTCTGTTCAGTATTACGTGACGCATTTTTTTGATATTATTGACCCCCCTCCCATGAGCGCACCGTAACGTATTTTAGCCCCCCTCCTTCCCTTTGCGTAACGTCCATGTGCCTATTACGTAAACCTTAAAAATTCACAATTATTACTGGAATGTCACTTAAATACCTTTGTTAGAACTCTCCTTCTCTCCCCGGTATTACTCAGTAACGTTTTATTTTAATACTTCTACGCATCTTGGTGTTGATTTTTATTTATTTATTTTATTTCCCATAGGTACCAATATTTTTACAATGAGTACAATAATAATGCATACTTACAATCTAGGTAGATATACCTATATATTTTTTTATTTTGGGATTTATTATCTCACTTGGCAGATGCCTGTATAATTTTACAGTATAATTTTACAACAAGAAGCCCTCCCCCCCCTCTCTATTTTGCGTTACGTAATACTTCAACGATACTTAAGATTACCTTCTTAAGGCTAGGGGGTAAGCCAATGACCTTGGGGTAATGGGCGTGTCTATGTCCTTTGTCCCCCTCTTCTCCTGCACTTACCTCAATTTAAATCTCCCCACACTAAAAAGTAAGAAAACTTGCAGTCTGTCAAGAAACAGTTAGCAAAAAATTGAGGGCGCTGTTATCGCTCATGGTAACACATTAACACTGACTGTGCTAAAATAAAACACTGTAACGGAAATATTGAATATTTATAATAAAAAAAAATATATTTTAAAAATGTCTATCGTGACTTTTCACGAAGATTTATGCATATACTTCGAGACCTAGAGATGTAATTACTTTTCTAATCGAAGCTGATTGTCAATTTCTAGTGCAAATACGTAGTATAATTAAGTTTTAAATTGTAATTATTTTTTGAAAACTGAAAAAGTACAAACTGTATGAATTTTTCATTGTCCATGGTTTATTTTATAGTAGATTACAGGTTGGAGAAAGTCTGTAGGATGTGGAACGTCATATTATGAAGAATTTGTCTCGAAGCGGTCGTTGAGTTCTTCTACTCGTTCAAGTCCTTTTTAACGACATTCGGATTATTTTATGATTATTTCATCATAAATGATAGTTTTGTGTTTGGACAATATATTTTTATTATATTTTATTAATTTTGAGCTTTTAATTTTCATATTTGAACATTTAATATTTTTATCAAAACTTACAGTGCGTGTTATATATTTACAAAACATTAGGTGTTATAGATTATTATTATGTGTGACTGTGTTGTTATACTGTGGCATTACAACTACATATTTTGATATAATATTTAATTTCGGTTTTGTTTAAAGAATTTTAAAACATGGGTAATACAAGAAAATACGTGGGAACAAAGAAAGCATTATTTCGAAAGAGAAATGCAAAGAAGATGATAGTGAAAATTAAATTGAAAAAAATGTAAGCATTTACCCAAATACAAATAGATTTTTATTTTTGCAAAATATATTTTACATTTTACATAAGATCATCTAAAAAGGCGATAGAAATTGGTCAAATGCACTCAGTCTGAAGAGTGAAACATCAATGGGATGTTTTTTTTTCCTTTTTGTGCCACCAGAGGCGCCCTTGCTAACCCGGTCTAAAGTCAAATACAAATTAACGTTTATAACCTCAATATTCATATTATGATGTGCGTGCGTGTTGTGGATAGGCTGAGAACACGTAGAAAGCCGATTCCGATCCGCGCCGACCTGCGCAAAGAATGTTTCTATACATTTGAATGGATGTGCGCACAGCAAAAGCAGGAACCCGCTTTCCGGCATGCCCATTTAAATACATTGAAACCATAGACAACAATCTATGAGCCGGTCCGCGCGGGTCAGAATCCGCTATTGGGTAAGAACACGTAGAAAGCCGATTCCGACCCGCGCCGACCGGCGAAAAGAATGTTACTATGCATTTGAATGGGGATGCCCACAGAAAAAGCAGGAACCCGCTTTCCGGCATGCCCATTTAAATGCATTGAAACCATAGACAACAATCTATGAGCCGATCGGCGTGGGTCGGAATCGGCTTTCTACGTGTTCTTACCCTTATACGTGTTCTTACCCTTTGGTGTCTTTCGTAAATAAATACTTTAAAATTTATTTGTTTATATTTTGTGTTACAGTAAAAAATGAAAAAAAAAACAATTTATCATTGTAGTTTATTTCAAATTAAACAACTTATATATTATTATACATGCTAACTTACAATAGGTTTAGTAATCATTGTACATTTATTTTTACAAATTATTACAAATAAAAGTGTTTATCTTATTTTTTATATACCTATGTGTAGATATCACCTATCTTTAAGATATACGACGCCATTTTTAAAAGGATCGGTTCCTAGTGTTTGATAACGATTTATCTCTAAGATGGCTGTCAAAATAGCGTTCACTGACGTTTACAAACACCCGTGACATCAAATTAGGCGCGAAAATACAAATCCATAGAAATATCAACACTGTTATCTTATAGATATTCATCTATTGGATAGTTTTCAATTGATGCGGCCATCAGATTCTTTCCATCACTTTATCCACTACATAACTCTATCTTATAGATGGCTACCAAGAACATTTATCTACATATTGATGTTTGCGGAATGTTATGTGTTTGGAGGAAGCGAAAGAGGTTTGTTAGGATAGGAAAGAATGGAAGTCTTCGTAGTGGTAGATGAACCGTGCTGGCTCATGCTAATTACCCATTTATAAACAAATATACTCAATCATCATATATTGTTTTAGGTCTGAAGTAAGATATGCGTCTCCACCCAGGTTGGAACCAGAAGTAGTAGATAGTATCAGGTAGGTTTGCATTTAGTTTATGTTTTTGTTGTTCGTATTTGAAGAACATCTTAGAAAAATGAAGAAATTTTCTTAGCTTTGTAGCCTGTACCTAGCAATCTTGCGTCTGTATTATATTCTTCAGGAAAAAAGGGTCTGACGAACCTTTACTACATCAGTATGTACTACGAAGTTATTATTATTATACTACCATATATTATGTTTGTTTCTAAAGGAGTAAATTCAAAATTAGAATCAAGTGATACTTATGACAGTGATAGAATGCCGCTCTAGGAGAAGTCATGGAAAATAATTTATATATCTGACAAAAAAATTAATTAATTTTAAATGTGTGTTCCTATAAATATATATGATAATGTTTCGTTTTAGAAGTGAATTCATAGATATGTCTCCAAACAGAAGCAGAGAAGACTACACAATTTCAAATGTCACGTAAGTATACACAACTTTGACTTGAAAAAATAACACGTCTACATTATAGTGTTCAACCCCTTGGTGGAATCAACACCACCTATATAAGAAGGCCTTAGCGCTACGTCACATCGGGAGGCCCACCATTCACTTATCTATATCTGTATGTACTTACCTGTACGCTATGATATCTGTCTACAAGCCGGCGGGCTGGTGACGCGAGAGGCCAAAATGGCCGCCAGCGCTAAGGCCTTCTTACATAGGTGGTGTTGGGTGGAATAAACAATCTCATTTTGTTTGAACTTTCCCCCCCTATGTAATAAGGTATTATTGTTCAGTGTTCCCCATGGAATGTTTACACTGGTGAACTTTTCGTGGATGTGTAACCCTGGCTCCTGAACTGGTCTTTTTCTGAAGCAAGTGGGTATAGGAGTTATCAGACTGATTGTAAAGGTATGATCTAAAATGATAATAGAAATCGGCCAACTGCTCTCAAGGTGAAGACTGAACCAACTTCAGTAATTGTGATGCCTCATACACTACATCATGCTGCCAACTGCTTGTATTATGACTGTTACTATGTTCACTATTTAGAGTGAAAGGGCAATAGGTTGTTAGATAGATGTGGTTTAAAATAAGTACCATGTTTCTTATATATTAATTCTTATTTTTCAGGGAGGAAGATGGGAATGGTGAGATAATTATAGGAAGAAGAATTTTAAATGTTAGCTTTTTTATGAAACAGCTTGTCTCTATATCTACGCATGGCCCATTGCAATGTGGTCTAGTTTCTTCAGAAATAGTGTCAGAGTCTAGGGTAGGATTGATTTCAAAAATCAAAATGAAATGTAAGATGTGTGGGATGTGTTTTATTATTAATAGTGATGAAGGTGAAAATACCATGAACGTAAATACATCTGCAGTTGCTGGTTCAATTGCAATTGGATGTGGTCAATCACAATTGAGTCAATTGACAGCTACATTGGGGCTTCCAACAATTACCAAACCATTATTCAACAGAAATATGCAGTTAGTCAATGACATTTGGGAACGAGAAGCATTAAGTTCTATGAATGAAGCAGCAGAAGAGGAACGCTTATCCGCTATAGCAGAGGGAAAAGTTAATAAGGATGGTATCCCTATAATCGATGTGATTGCTGATGGATGTTGGGGTAAAAGGTCTTATCAAAAGAATTATAATTCTTTATCTGGAGCAGCAGCCATAGTAGGAAAAAAAACCAACAAAATACTGTTCATGGCAGTTAAAAATAAATATTGTGCAGTATGTGCACAAGCTCAATATAAAGGAATGGCACCTCTGAAGCATACGTGCTATAAAAACTATTCAGGTAGTTATTTAAATTTTATAAAAGATTTAAAATGTTTTGAAAGTGAAACATAAGATCACGATGTGAAAAGGCAATAACATTGGTTAAATGCCTTCAGTCTGAAGAAGGTGGAATGTGTTCATTCTAAACACCAATTTGCTCCCTACGTTCCCTGTTGGTAATGTGAAGGGCGAGAGAGAGATATATGTACCTATACCTAATATAGGAGCATACTTATTGTACCTAATCATGTTTTTGTGTTTTTAGGTTCATCATCTGGAATGGAATCTTGTATTATCGTCGAAGGTTTCAAAAAAAGCGTTGAGATGCACAATTTAATATACGGGCGTATAATATCAGACGGTGATTCAAGTACATACTCCAAGCTTTTAGAAGCTAGACCATATGAAGGCATTACTATAGAAAAAATTGAATGTCGAAATCATTTATTACGAAATCTGTGTAAAAAATTAAATTCACTATCTATTGATACTAATTATTTAAAAAAATTTAGAAACTTCGTAACAAAGAAAAGAATTCTGACAATTCGAAAAGTAGTTATAACTGCAATAAAAAAACATAAAGAAACTAATGATGTTACTTCTCTCCACAAAGATATTTTATTAGCAACCGATCATGCTTTTGGTATGCACAAAACTTGTAAACCATATTTTTGTCGTAGTATTGGTGAAGATGAAAATATAAATAAAGATATATTAACAAATAGTATATGGCAAAAAATAAATAACATTGTAGCACAACTAGCTGCTCATTCTAGAAGTCTTGTATGTGATGTTGACAGTAATGCTGTTGAAAATTATCACAGCATTGTAGCAAAGTTTGTTGGTGGAAAACGTGTGAATTATAGTCAAAGCTATCAGTATCAAATGAGGTGTAATGCTGCTGCACTCTCATACAATACAAAAAAACCACTATATAGACTCCATAAGGCAGTCGTTGGAGTAAGTCCTAGGGGACAGTTAAAGAATTTGGAGGAAGGCCGAATAAGTCGTGCCAACAAATATAAAAAACAAATTAAAAGAAGACAGCTTTTTGGCAATAAAGTAGACTCGGAAAATTATGGTGACAGTTGCTTGAGACCTGATGTAAGCGATGAAGCTCTCAAATTAATGAAGGAGAGTTTTTTAAAAAACTTGAAAAAAACTCCAGAAGAGCGGGAAAAGATAATGTCACAGACTATACTCCAAAGTGAGTCAAGTGAATGGTTAGAGTTGAGAAGAAATCTCTTAACCGCCTCAAACTTTGGTCGAATCATAAAAAGAAGAATGACAATTAGTTGTGCTACTTTAGTTAAAGATTTGCTCTACAAACAATCGATTCAACATGTTGCGTCTATAAAACATGGAAAAAGTAATGAAATAAATGCAATTAGGCAGATAGAAAAAGATTTTAATGCTAAAATTCAGCCATGTGGATTATTTTTAGATGAAAATATTCCATATCTTGGTGCAACACCGGATGGAATTATTGTCATTGATAATGAGAATATGATTGTAGAAGTGAAATGTCCATTAACTGTGTCAAAATATGGTTTAGAAGCTGCATTACGAACCAATAAAATGCAATTTTATAAAATAAATAAAAACGGAGAGTTACTAATAAATAAAAATCATAATTGGTATTACCAAGTCCAAGGACAATTGCATGTCACTAAAATAAATAAATGCTTGTTTGCAATATGGTCAAGAGAAGGTGAATCAATTAAGTACGAAATTATTGAAAAGGATGACAAATTATGGAACGAAAAAATGGAGGAAAAATTATGTTTATTTTATTTAAACTGCATTTTGCCTGAATTGGTTGATCCCCGATTCACCCGTAATATGCCAATACGAGACCCAGAATATATATCGCGTGGAATTGAGGAAAGAAAAAAAAACAATGAAAAGAAAATAATCCAAAAAGTAAAGAAAACTCAAAATCGAGAAATGGAAAACTCACAAGATGTTGAAACTTATCTACCGATGGAGACTGACGATGATACTTTTTTGTTAATAGTATCGAATAGTGAATCTTAATATTTCTCGCCTGTCTTATAATTTTTCTGTATTTATTGATTTCGACATTTCTTTTTCACGTTTTTTTTTGTTTCTGGCGTTTCATGAGGCCCAACGCATCAATATGTAGATAAAAGTTCTTGGTAGCCATCTATAAGATAAAGTTATGTATTTGATAAAGTGATGGAAAGAATCTGACAGACGCATCAATTGAAAACTATCCAATAGATGGATATCTAGAAGATAACAGTGTTGCTAAGCTGAAATCTATTGATTTCTATGGCAATTTCTGTGGATTTGCTTTTTCGCGCCAGATTTGATGTCAGATGAAGTCTTGTTTTGACAATTAATGCGTATTGAATAAAAAATTTAGGTTCGGTTCTAATTTTGTTTCGCATATTACCTATAATTTTATAATATTATTTCTAATACTTGTAACTGTACAATGATTTAACATAAAGTTTAAGAATATTACAACATTTCGATCACAATTTAGATTTTTTCTTCCAGATCGTTTGTTTGAAAACCGGCAAATTGGTGTCTTTTGTCGATCAAAATTGAAGAAAAATATGATTTGTTCGAAGCTTCAAAATGATAATTCTTTATAATATGTACATATTCTCGCTGTGTTTAACGAAGATTTTGTACCTAATTATCATTTTGGTTTATGAAAAAAACAAGTCGAAAGTTGTTCACATTACACTACGAAGACTTCCATTCTTTCCTATCCTAACAAACCTCTTTCGCTTCCTCCAAACACATAACATTCCGCAAACATCAATATGTAGATAAATGTTCTTGGTAGCCATCTATAAGATAGAGTTATGTAGTGGATAAAGTGATGGAAAGAATCTGATGGCCGCATCAATTGAAAACTATCCAATAGATGAATATCTATAAGATAACAGTGTTGCTATGCTGAAATCTATGGATTTCTATGGATATTTCCATGGATTCAATTGATATTTCTATGGATTTATATTTTCGCGCCTAATTTGATGTCACGGGTGTTTGTAAACGTCAGTGAACGCTATTTTGACAGCCATCCTAGAGAGATAAATCGTTATTAAACACTAGGAACCTCCTTTTAGAAATGGCGTCGTATATCTTAAAGATAGGCGATATCTACACATTGATGCGGCAAATATCTCAAAGAAAGGCTTTTCTGTAAGATAAATTTATCTATCCACTGATTGATGCGTTGGGCCTATGAAATAAATATCTACATTCAGAGTGCAATACCTTTACACTGTTCATATCAAAATTCTGATCCTGCTCAATGCAATGATCAGCCATCTCTGAATGATTGGATAGCCCCGTGAATATTTTGCTTGCAATAGTGAATATATAACTTTGGTTTATTTTATATTTTAGAAATAAATCATCATTTGTGTTTCCTTTTTGCTAACTTTTTAATAAAAGTTATTTTATTTTGCACCCTTCTAGTTTAATGCCAATGGATGTCTACTACTTTCAAACAAGTGTTTTGATACAGATGATGTAATATGAGAATTGAATCGTAGGTCTACGTAGAATTTCTAGTCTGTAAGTATTTTTTAATAATAAAGTATGTCCAAAATTATTTGGATTAGTAAATACATTGACACATCCAAAGAATGGCTGACGAGGAGATGCCGAAGAAGATTTTGGACGGCATGCCGAGCGAAAGACGTAGACCAGGAAGGCCGAAGCTTCGGTGGCTGGATGGTGTATAGTGCGGGGCGCCCAACAGATTGGAATCTTCAACTGGCGTAGTGCCGTGCTGGATCGTCAGGCGTGGAGGCAAGCTCTTGAGGAGGCCAAGACCCGACCTCCGTTGTAGAGCCACTGATTAGATTTTTTAGTAAATTTCTTCCCTTTGCATTATTCATTGAATCGAATTGCGAAACGTTTGAATAATGATAGTAGTTGTGATATCCCATGGAATAGGTCGAGGTAAAAATCTGTAATGCTTATAAAAATTAATGAATGACTGTCTCTTTATTTTGATGAATATATTTAGTAGAATGTGATGGTTGGGAAGCTTGTGTTGTCAACAAGAGACACTCTTTTCTATATACTGATTATTTTTAAATAAGATTACCTACTTCAATTTGTAACAAAACAACTTTCCCTTTCACACTATATTAAAAGTTATTAAGTAATTAAATTAAATAGATATAGGGTTGAAAACAAAATAATAAGTATAAGGTAACCAGTGAAATAGGTAATATGTTAATTGAAAACATAAATAGATAATTTTCTGTAAAATGCGTAAAAACAATTCAATTTTCTTTCGCGCACTTTTCAGTGTGGGAGAGTTAAATTGAGGTATGTGCAGGAGTAGAGGGGGACAAACGACATAGACACGCCCACTACCTCAAGGTCATTGGCGTACCCCCTAACTTTAATAATTATTTATTGTTCCTTTAGCAGGTTTTTTCTCTGAAATAACCTGCCAAAATTTTTACTTATTTTGGACTTCAGGATATGAAAAATAAAAAGCCATTATTAAGGCTCTGGGGTAGGGTAATCGCTGTTTTTTGGTGTTTTTTCATGCAATTTTTTATCGTTGTTGTTAAAGATAGCTTCTTGAGAAAAATATTGTGATGTTCTTCAATCTTTCTTCTAGTGCAAACACTTTCAATATCTTAAAAATATTGAATATTTATAATGAAAAAAAATATTTTAAAAATGTCTCTGTCGTGACTTTTCAAGAAGATTTATGCATTAACTACAAGACCTAGAAATGTAATTATTTTTTTAATCGAAGGAAATTTTTAATTTCTAGTGCAAATACGTAGCATAATTGAGTTTTAAACTGTATTTTTTTTAAAAAAACTGAAAAACTACCAATTGTGTTAATTTTTTTATTGTCTATGGTTTATTTTATAGAAGATTATAGGCAAAAGAAGCGGTGAGGGATGCGAGGCGTCATCATGCGTCATTTATGCGAGGCGTTTCGGAGCGGATGTTATGTTCTTCTGCCCGTTATCGACATTTGGATTATTTTATGATTATTTCGTGATAAATGATAGTTTTGTGTGCTTGGACAATATATTTTTATTATAATTTATTCGTTTTGAACTTAAACTTTGCTTATTTGGACTTTTTTTAATATTTTGTTTATAATTGACAGTGACATTTGTATATAAGATATCGTAATCTTGTTTGTATTTCATGATCAAAGATAGTTTTGTGTTTGTGTGTTTGGACATTAAAATGAACAATACAATACGTAGTGGATCAAGAAAAATCATTATTCGTGTGTATTCGCCACGTATTCGCAATGTTTGGTGGAGTTAAAGCCGGAGAACTGTCTACTAATGTTTTCTAACTAACATCTCAATTGATTGGTAAATACTGTGTTTTTTGTAGATAAAATACTTTTTCATGATTAATTCTAACATTTTCAAGTATAAGAAGTTAGTTAGAGCTCATTTAAGGATACTTTATTTGTTTTAAAAATATCTGTCAATGAAAGATCACAGGACAGTTTGTTTTGACGATCGAAAAACAAAACACGGTATAGAAAATAATGTTTGTTAAATTACAATACTATATACTATATAAGTTGATTTTTTTTACTTTTTTAATTAAAATAATACTTTACTTTTTTAATTAAAATAATGTATAAACTTATTAAATTATAATACTAATATTAAGAAATCAATCGATAATAGTAAATATGTTTTCGACAGTGTCAGCTCATTGTTTTTATACAATAAAACTTTCATATCAAATAATTAATCTTTATTTTTTTTTTCAGGTATATAATATGTGCGTTCTATTAGGAGAATTGTAAAAGAAGGGAATTCAAATCAATGCAAATTTACCACGCAGTTTGAGAAGCTTGTTACAAGTTGTACGAAATTATTTGAATTATGATGGGAGCTACGAACTTCTACGAAAAACTTTAATAAACATTGGGTTTTCGTACAAAAAATGCAATTCAAATAGGGAAGTATTGATGGAGACACAAAATATTGCGGAAAAAGAGAAAATTATCTTAAAATAGTCATGGATAACAGGAGGTTGCCAAAAGAACTCCAAAAATATAATTTATATAGATGAAAGCTTAAAAGAATATTACAGTTTGTCTATACTTTATTTAACTTCAATTAATTCATTAAATATCACTTTATTTTAATAATGGCTTTTTATTTTTCATATCCTGAAGTCCAAAATAAGTAAAAATTTTGGCAGGTTATTTCAGAGAAAAAACCTGCTAAAGGAACAATAAATAATTATTAAAGTTAGGGGGTACGCCAATGACCTTGAGGTAGTGGGCGTGTCTATGTCGTTTGTCCCCCTCTACTCCTGCACATACCTCAATTTAACTCTCCCACACTGAAAAGTGCGCGAAAGAAAATTGAATTGTTTTTACGCATTTTACAGAAAATTATCTATTTATGTTTTCAATTAACATATTACCTATTTCACTGGTTACCTTATACTTATTATTTTGTTTTCAACCCTATATCTATTTAATTTAATTACTTAATAACTTTTAATATAGTGTGAAAGGGAAAGTTGTTTTGTTACAAATTGAAGTAGGTAATCTTATTTAAAAATAATCAGTATATAGAAAAGAGTGTCTCTTGTTGACAACACAAGCTTCCCAACCATCACATTCTACTAAATATATTCATCAAAATAAAGAGACAGTCATTCATTAATTTTTATAAGCATTACAGATTTTTACCTCGACCTATTCCATGGGATATCACAACTACTATCATTATTCAAACGTTTCGCAATTCGATTCAATGAATAATGCAAAGGGAAGAAATTTACTAAAAAATCTAATCAGTGGCTCTACAACGGAGGTCGGGTCTTGGCCTCCTCAAGAGCTTGCCTCCACGCCTGACGATCCAGCACGGCACTACGCCAGTTGAAGATTCCAATCTGTTGGGCGCCCCGCACTATACACCATCCAGCCACCGAAGCTTCGGCCTTCCTGGTCTACGTCTTTCGCTCGGCATGCCGTCCAAAATCTTCTTCGGCATCTCCTCGTCAGCCATTCTTTGGATGTGTCAATGTATTTACTAATCCAAATAATTTTGGACATACTTTATTATTAAAAAATACTTACAGACTAGAAATTCTACGTAGACCTACGATTCAATTCTCATATTACATCATCTGTATCAAAACACTTGTTTGAAAGTAGTAGACATCCATTGGCATTAAACTAGAAGGGTGCAAAATAAAATAACTTTTATTAAAAAGTTAGCAAAAAGGAAACACAAATGATGATTTATTTCTAAAATATAAAATAAACCAAAGTTATATATTCACTATTGCAAGCAAAATATTCACGGGGCTATCCAATCATTCAGAGATGGCTGATCATTGCATTGAGCAGGATCAGAATTTTGATATGAACAGTGTAAAGGTATTGCACTCTGAATGTAGATATTTATTTCATAGGCCCAACGCATCAATCAGTGGATAGATAAATTTATCTTACAGAAAAGCCTTTCTTTGAGATATTTGCCGCATCAATGTGTAGATATCGCCTATCTTTAAGATATACGACGCCATTTCTAAAAGGAGGTTCCTAGTGTTTAATAACGATTTATCTCTCTAGGATGGCTGTCAAAATAGCGTTC
This sequence comes from Mystacides longicornis, assembly GCA_963576905.1. Classification (NCBI taxonomy): domain Eukaryota; kingdom Metazoa; phylum Arthropoda; class Insecta; order Trichoptera; family Leptoceridae; genus Mystacides; species Mystacides longicornis. The sequence goes on along the minus strand of OY756425.1, from coordinate 10,481,445 downwards.
ACTGACGTTTACAAACACCCGTGACATCAAATTAGGCGCGAAAATATAAATCCATAGAAATATCAATTGAATCCATGGAAATATCCATAGAAATCCATAGATTTCAGCATAGCAACACTGTTATCTTATAGATATTCATCTATTGGATAGTTTTCAATTGATGCGGCCATCAGATTCTTTCCATCACTTTATCCACTACATAACTCTATCTTATAGATGGCTACCAAGAACATTTATCTACATATTGATGTTTGCGGAATGTTATGTGTTTGGAGGAAGCGAAAGAGGTTTGTTAGGATAGGAAAGAATGGAAGTCTTCGTAGTGTAATGTGAACAACTTTCGACTTGTTTTTTTCATAAACCAAAATGATAATTAGGTACAAAATCTTCGTTAAACACAGCGAGAATATGTACATATTATAAAGAATTATCATTTTGAAGCTTCGAACAAATCATATTTTTCTTCAATTTTGATCGACAAAAGACACCAATTTGCCGGTTTTCAAACAAACGATCTGGAAGAAAAAATCTAAATTGTGATCGAAATGTTGTAATATTCTTAAACTTTATGTTAAATCATTGTACAGTTACAAGTATTAGAAATAATATTATAAAATTATAGGTAATATGCGAAACAAAATTAGAACCGAACCTAAATTTTTTATTCAATACGCATTAATTGTCAAAACAAGACTTCATCTGACATCAAATCTGGCGCGAAAAAGCAAATCCACAGAAATTGCCATAGAAATCAATAGATTTCAGCTTAGCAACACTGTTATCTTCTAGATATCCATCTATTGGATAGTTTTCAATTGATGCGTCTGTCAGATTCTTTCCATCACTTTATCAAATACATAACTTTATCTTATAGATGGCTACCAAGAACTTTTATCTACATATTGATGCGTTGGGCCTCATGAAACGCCAGAAACAAAAAAAAACGTGAAAAAGAAATGTCGAAATCAATAAATACAGAAAAATTATAAGACAGGCGAGAAATATTAAGATTCACTATTCGATACTATTAACAAAAAAGTATCATCGTCAGTCTCCATCGGTAGATAAGTTTCAACATCTTGTGAGTTTTCCATTTCTCGATTTTGAGTTTTCTTTACTTTTTGGATTATTTTCTTTTCATTGTTTTTTTTTCTTTCCTCAATTCCACGCGATATATATTCTGGGTCTCGTATTGGCATATTACGGGTGAATCGGGGATCAACCAATTCAGGCAAAATGCAGTTTAAATAAAATAAACATAATTTTTCCTCCATTTTTTCGTTCCATAATTTGTCATCCTTTTCAATAATTTCGTACTTAATTGATTCACCTTCTCTTGACCATATTGCAAACAAGCATTTATTTATTTTAGTGACATGCAATTGTCCTTGGACTTGGTAATACCAATTATGATTTTTATTTATTAGTAACTCTCCGTTTTTATTTATTTTATAAAATTGCATTTTATTGGTTCGTAATGCAGCTTCTAAACCATATTTTGACACAGTTAATGGACATTTCACTTCTACAATCATATTCTCATTATCAATGACAATAATTCCATCCGGTGTTGCACCAAGATATGGAATATTTTCATCTAAAAATAATCCACATGGCTGAATTTTAGCATTAAAATCTTTTTCTATCTGCCTAATTGCATTTATTTCATTACTTTTTCCATGTTTTATAGACGCAACATGTTGAATCGATTGTTTGTAGAGCAAATCTTTAACTAAAGTAGCACAACTAATTGTCATTCTTCTTTTTATGATTCGACCAAAGTTTGAGGCGGTTAAGAGATTTCTTCTCAACTCTAACCATTCACTTGACTCACTTTGGAGTATAGTCTGTGACATTATCTTTTCCCGCTCTTCTGGAGTTTTTTTCAAGTTTTTTAAAAAACTCTCCTTCATTAATTTGAGAGCTTCATCGCTTACATCAGGTCTCAAGCAACTGTCACCATAATTTTCCGAGTCTACTTTATTGCCAAAAAGCTGTCTTCTTTTAATTTGTTTTTTATATTTGTTGGCACGACTTATTCGGCCTTCCTCCAAATTCTTTAACTGTCCCCTAGGACTTACTCCAACGACTGCCTTATGGAGTCTATATAGTGGTTTTTTTGTATTGTATGAGAGTGCAGCAGCATTACACCTCATTTGATACTGATAGCTTTGACTATAATTCACACGTTTTCCACCAACAAACTTTGCTACAATGCTGTGATAATTTTCAACAGCATTACTGTCAACATCACATACAAGACTTCTAGAATGAGCAGCTAGTTGTGCTACAATGTTATTTATTTTTTGCCATATACTATTTGTTAATATATCTTTATTTATATTTTCATCTTCACCAATACTACGACAAAAATATGGTTTACAAGTTTTGTGCATACCAAAAGCATGATCGGTTGCTAATAAAATATCTTTGTGGAGAGAAGTAACATCATTAGTTTCTTTATGTTTTTTTATTGCAGTTATAACTACTTTTCGAATTGTCAGAATTCTTTTCTTTGTTACGAAGTTTCTAAATTTTTTTAAATAATTAGTATCAATAGATAGTGAATTTAATTTTTTACACAGATTTCGTAATAAATGATTTCGACATTCAATTTTTTCTATAGTAATGCCTTCATATGGTCTAGCTTCTAAAAGCTTGGAGTATGTACTTGAATCACCGTCTGATATTATACGCCCGTATATTAAATTGTGCATCTCAACGCTTTTTTTGAAACCTTCGACGATAATACAAGATTCCATTCCAGATGATGAACCTAAAAACACAAAAACATGATTAGGTACAATAAGTATGCTCCTATATTAGGTATAGGTACATATATCTCTCTCTCGCCCTTCACATTACCAACAGGGAACGTAGGGAGCAAATTGGTGTTTAGAATGAACACATTCCACCTTCTTCAGACTGAAGGCATTTAACCAATGTTATTGCCTTTTCACATCGTGATCTTATGTTTCACTTTCAAAACATTTTAAATCTTTTATAAAATTTAAATAACTACCTGAATAGTTTTTATAGCACGTATGCTTCAGAGGTGCCATTCCTTTATATTGAGCTTGTGCACATACTGCACAATATTTATTTTTAACTGCCATGAACAGTATTTTGTTGGTTTTTTTTCCTACTATGGCTGCTGCTCCAGATAAAGAATTATAATTCTTTTGATAAGACCTTTTACCCCAACATCCATCAGCAATCACATCGATTATAGGGATACCATCCTTATTAACTTTTCCCTCTGCTATAGCGGATAAGCGTTCCTCTTCTGCTGCTTCATTCATAGAACTTAATGCTTCTCGTTCCCAAATGTCATTGACTAACTGCATATTTCTGTTGAATAATGGTTTGGTAATTGTTGGAAGCCCCAATGTAGCTGTCAATTGACTCAATTGTGATTGACCACATCCAATTGCAATTGAACCAGCAACTGCAGATGTATTTACGTTCATGGTATTTTCACCTTCATCACTATTAATAATAAAACACATCCCACACATCTTACATTTCATTTTGATTTTTGAAATCAATCCTACCCTAGACTCTGACACTATTTCTGAAGAAACTAGACCACATTGCAATGGGCCATGCGTAGATATAGAGACAAGCTGTTTCATAAAAAAGCTAACATTTAAAATTCTTCTTCCTATAATTATCTCACCATTCCCATCTTCCTCCCTGAAAAATAAGAATTAATATATAAGAAACATGGTACTTATTTTAAACCACATCTATCTAACAACCTATTGCCCTTTCACTCTAAATAGTGAACATAGTAACAGTCATAATACAAGCAGTTGGCAGCATGATGTAGTGTATGAGGCATCACAATTACTGAAGTTGGTTCAGTCTTCACCTTGAGAGCAGTTGGCCGATTTCTATTATCATTTTAGATCATACCTTTACAATCAGTCTGATAACTCCTATACCCACTTGCTTCAGAAAAAGACCAGTTCAGGAGCCAGGGTTACACATCCACGAAAAGTTCACCAGTGTAAACATTCCATGGGGAACACTGAACAATAATACCTTATTACATAGGGGGGGAAAGTTCAAACAAAATGAGATTGTTTATTCCACCCAACACCACCTATGTAAGAAGGCCTTAGCGCTGGCGGCCATTTTGGCCTCTCGCGTCACCAGCCCGCCGGCTTGTAGACAGATATCATAGCGTACAGGTAAGTACATACAGATATAGATAAGTGAATGGTGGGCCTCCCGATGTGACGTAGCGCTAAGGCCTTCTTATATAGGTGGTGTTGATTCCACCAAGGGGTTGAACACTATAATGTAGACGTGTTATTTTTTCAAGTCAAAGTTGTGTATACTTACGTGACATTTGAAATTGTGTAGTCTTCTCTGCTTCTGTTTGGAGACATATCTATGAATTCACTTCTAAAACGAAACATTATCATATATATTTATAGGAACACACATTTAAAATTAATTAATTTTTTTGTCAGATATATAAATTATTTTCCATGACTTCTCCTAGAGCGGCATTCTATCACTGTCATAAGTATCACTTGATTCTAATTTTGAATTTACTCCTTTAGAAACAAACATAATATATGGTAGTATAATAATAATAACTTCGTAGTACATACTGATGTAGTAAAGGTTCGTCAGACCCTTTTTTCCTGAAGAATATAATACAGACGCAAGATTGCTAGGTACAGGCTACAAAGCTAAGAAAATTTCTTCATTTTTCTAAGATGTTCTTCAAATACGAACAACAAAAACATAAACTAAATGCAAACCTACCTGATACTATCTACTACTTCTGGTTCCAACCTGGGTGGAGACGCATATCTTACTTCAGACCTAAAACAATATATGATGATTGAGTATATTTGTTTATAAATGGGTAATTAGCATGAGCCAGCACGGTTCATCTACCACTACGAAGACTTCCATTCTTTCCTATCCTAACAAACCTCTTTCGCTTCCTCCAAACACATAACATTCCGCAAACATCAATATGTAGATAAATGTTCTTGGTAGCCATCTATAAGATAGAGTTATGTAGTGGATAAAGTGATGGAAAGAATCTGATGGCCGCATCAATTGAAAACTATCCAATAGATGAATATCTATAAGATAACAGTGTTGATATTTCTATGGATTTGTATTTTCGCGCCTAATTTGATGTCACGGGTGTTTGTAAACGTCAGTGAACGCTATTTTGACAGCCATCTTAGAGATAAATCGTTATCAAACACTAGGAACCGATCCTTTTAAAAATGGCGTCGTATATCTTAAAGATAGGTGATATCTACACATAGGTATATAAAAAATAAGATAAACACTTTTATTTGTAATAATTTGTAAAAATAAATGTACAATGATTACTAAACCTATTGTAAGTTAGCATGTATAATAATATATAAGTTGTTTAATTTGAAATAAACTACAATGATAAATTGTTTTTTTTTTCATTTTTTACTGTAACACAAAATATAAACAAATAAATTTTAAAGTATTTATTTACGAAAGACACCAAAGGGTAAGAACACGTATAAGGGTAAGAACACGTAGAAAGCCGATTCCGACCCACGCCGATCGGCTCATAGATTGTTGTCTATGGTTTCAATGCATTTAAATGGGCATGCCGGAAAGCGGGTTCCTGCTTTTTCTGTGGGCATCCCCATTCAAATGCATAGTAACATTCTTTTCGCCGGTCGGCGCGGGTCGGAATCGGCTTTCTACGTGTTCTTACCCAATAGCGGATTCTGACCCGCGCGGACCGGCTCATAGATTGTTGTCTATGGTTTCAATGTATTTAAATGGGCATGCCGGAAAGCGGGTTCCTGCTTTTGCTGTGCGCACATCCATTCAAATGTATAGAAACATTCTTTGCGCAGGTCGGCGCGGATCGGAATCGGCTTTCTACGTGTTCTCAGCCTATCCACAACACGCACGCACATCATAATATGAATATTGAGGTTATAAACGTTAATTTGTATTTGACTTTAGACCGGGTTAGCAAGGGCGCCTCTGGTGGCACAAAAAGGAAAAAAAAACATCCCATTGATGTTTCACTCTTCAGACTGAGTGCATTTGACCAATTTCTATCGCCTTTTTAGATGATCTTATGTAAAATGTAAAATATATTTTGCAAAAATAAAAATCTATTTGTATTTGGGTAAATGCTTACATTTTTTTCAATTTAATTTTCACTATCATCTTCTTTGCATTTCTCTTTCGAAATAATGCTTTCTTTGTTCCCACGTATTTTCTTGTATTACCCATGTTTTAAAATTCTTTAAACAAAACCGAAATTAAATATTATATCAAAATATGTAGTTGTAATGCCACAGTATAACAACACAGTCACACATAATAATAATCTATAACACCTAATGTTTTGTAAATATATAACACGCACTGTAAGTTTTGATAAAAATATTAAATGTTCAAATATGAAAATTAAAAGCTCAAAATTAATAAAATATAATAAAAATATATTGTCCAAACACAAAACTATCATTTATGATGAAATAATCATAAAATAATCCGAATGTCGTTAAAAAGGACTTGAACGAGTAGAAGAACTCAACGACCGCTTCGAGACAAATTCTTCATAATATGACGTTCCACATCCTACAGACTTTCTCCAACCTGTAATCTACTATAAAATAAACCATGGACAATGAAAAATTCATACAGTTTGTACTTTTTCAGTTTTCAAAAAATAATTACAATTTAAAACTTAATTATACTACGTATTTGCACTAGAAATTGACAATCAGCTTCGATTAGAAAAGTAATTACATCTCTAGGTCTCGAAGTATATGCATAAATCTTCGTGAAAAGTCACGATAGACATTTTTAAAATATATTTTTTTTTATTATAAATATTCAATATTTCCGTTACAGTGTTTTATTTTAGCACAGTCAGTGTTAATGTGTTACCATGAGCGATAACAGCGCCCTCAATTTTTTGCTAACTGTTTCTTGACAGACTGCAAGTTTTCTTACTTTTTAGTGTGGGGAGATTTAAATTGAGGTAAGTGCAGGAGAAGAGGGGGACAAAGGACATAGACACGCCCATTACCCCAAGGTCATTGGCTTACCCCCTAGCCTTAAAATAAAGTGATATTTAATGAATTAATTGAAGTTAAATAAAGTATAGACAAACTGTAATATTCTTTTAAGCTTTCATCTATATAAATTATATTTTTGGAGTTCTTTTGGCAACCTCCTGTTATCCATGACTATTTTAAGATAATTTTCTCTTTTTCCGCAATATTTTGTGTCTCCATCAATACTTCCCTATTTGAATTGCATTTTTTGTACGAAAACCCAATGTTTATTAAAGTTTTTCGTAGAAGTTCGTAGCTCCCATCATAATTCAAATAATTTCGTACAACTTGTAACAAGCTTCTCAAACTGCGTGGTAAATTTGCATTGATTTGAATTCCCTTCTTTTACAATTCTCCTAATAGAACGCACATATTATATACCTGAAAAAAAAAATAAAGATTAATTATTTGATATGAAAGTTTTATTGTATAAAAACAATGAGCTGACACTGTCGAAAACATATTTACTATTATCGATTGATTTCTTAATATTAGTATTATAATTTAATAAGTTTATACATTATTTTAATTAAAAAAGTAAAGTATTATTTTAATTAAAAAAGTAAAAAAAATCAACTTATATAGTATATAGTATTGTAATTTAACAAACATTATTTTCTATACCGTGTTTTGTTTTTCGATCGTCAAAACAAACTGTCCTGTGATCTTTCATTGACAGATATTTTTAAAACAAATAAAGTATCCTTAAATGAGCTCTAACTAACTTCTTATACTTGAAAATGTTAGAATTAATCATGAAAAAGTATTTTATCTACAAAAAACACAGTATTTACCAATCAATTGAGATGTTAGTTAGAAAACATTAGTAGACAGTTCTCCGGCTTTAACTCCACCAAACATTGCGAATACGTGGCGAATACACACGAATAATGATTTTTCTTGATCCACTACGTATTGTATTGTTCATTTTAATGTCCAAACACACAAACACAAAACTATCTTTGATCATGAAATACAAACAAGATTACGATATCTTATATACAAATGTCACTGTCAATTATAAACAAAATATTAAAAAAAGTCCAAATAAGCAAAGTTTAAGTTCAAAACGAATAAATTATAATAAAAATATATTGTCCAAGCACACAAAACTATCATTTATCACGAAATAATCATAAAATAATCCAAATGTCGATAACGGGCAGAAGAACATAACATCCGCTCCGAAACGCCTCGCATAAATGACGCATGATGACGCCTCGCATCCCTCACCGCTTCTTTTGCCTATAATCTTCTATAAAATAAACCATAGACAATAAAAAAATTAACACAATTGGTAGTTTTTCAGTTTTTTTAAAAAAAATACAGTTTAAAACTCAATTATGCTACGTATTTGCACTAGAAATTAAAAATTTCCTTCGATTAAAAAAATAATTACATTTCTAGGTCTTGTAGTTAATGCATAAATCTTCTTGAAAAGTCACGACAGAGACATTTTTAAAATATTTTTTTTCATTATAAATATTCAATATTTTTAAGATATTGAAAGTGTTTGCACTAGAAGAAAGATTGAAGAACATCACAATATTTTTCTCAAGAAGCTATCTTTAACAACAACGATAAAAAATTGCATGAAAAAACACCAAAAAACAGCGATTACCCTACCCCAGAGCCTTAAGTGAACTTTTTATCGCAAATATTAGTACCGAAGTACACTTTTATTATTTTAGTATTATTCACGTGAGTCCTTTTCATATACAGCGGCATTGAAATAGCGTATGCCTCTAAACTCTATGGCCATAAATGTAGGTGACAGATAAGGCTTGAGCGTCGTGTTTGTTTTCTTCATAATGAATTTAAAAATAATGTCTCTTGGAGTCCTAACGTGATTTAAATAGCCCTAAGCTTTCTCAAAGAAATAGGATACCGAATGCAATATAAGTTTTTTTTTTTAATCTGTTTGATAGTTGCAGAGATTATAGATTTCAAACCAAGAAAGTATATTTACGAGTATATTGCCATATACAAAATATCAAAATGCGTGTAGGAGAAGTTAAATACATTTTTCAAAATTTCTTCATCTACTTCTGTTACGATTGCGTCCTTTCTTCTTCTCTCTTCTTCATTTTCCTGGGAAGCAGATGTCCAGCTATCGCTCCACCTCTTTGGTGGTCTGCAAGTTGGTGTAGAGTCAGCTGCTATTTTTATAATCCTTTCAGAATCTGTAACACTAGTATAAGCTTTCGATGATCGAATGATTATACCGTTTGATTTTCGAATACTAAACGTCTTCTAGATCTACCCCATCGTACAACTTCCTGGACATCGCAGGTTGTCTTTTTTTTCATTAAAACATAAATAATTAACTAAGATAAAATATTGGAAGTGTATTAGACCAAAAATATTCCAAAACTATTTCCATATTACCTTCTTACATGTGACTTTAATCTCGACTTTAAGTTGTCATTATTGTTTCGTAAAGCATGAACACCATCAACTCAAAAATATGTTGTCATTTACTCGTGAAAAGCTAGAATGAAACAAACGTCAAAAAAAGATGATAGACAAGACTTTGAATATTGACCGTATTTTGCATTTAAAAATCGTTTCGTTCCTGTACAAAAGAATACAATATCTCAACAAAAGGTAAGATGATTTACTTGACCGTGAACGAGGTGATTGGTGTCATATAACAACACATCATTACGTAAAAAATATGGGATATGTGTTTATTTTAAGTATCACGAAATTAGGTTTAAGTGCAAATTTAAAAAAATGTCATCTATCACAATCAGTTTTGTTCAAAATCTGCACTTCAGTAATTGAATTAATATTTACTTCCTACTAGAAGCAACATATCTTCATAAAATGGGGTAATAAAAAGAGTTAATTGATCGTCACGCGCACAATAATTGTCTTCGTTCGATAAAAGGTATTTTCAAAAATGTACCCATATCCTAATTTGATTTTGTTTTATTGCTATCTCGCTTTGAGTAATCAACAAGACGGAAAGATACAGATGAAAGACAAAGAAACCGTTCAAATAATTTTGGCTCCACCCCTAGCAAACAACAAACTCGTATTCGCAACGAAAGTGCACTTGCCTTGCAAATAAGTATGTCTTAGTAAGACTTATCTTGCAATGATTTTTTTACGTTGTGTCTTAATGGTTTTGGACAAATTTTTCGTGCTTTAATTATTATCAACACATGACTCATATTATGTTGGCAACGACGATAAGTGAATAAACACAAACGATATAATTACAAAGGCCATTACCGAGGATGGTAATTAATAAGAATTATCATAACTGAAGATTGTACGCTCAGATAACTACTATTGTGTTTATGAATCGCGTCTAAATATCCGGCTTGTTCAGGTAAACTTTAGTTTCATCTGCCGGAGGAAAATTCAAGGACAGATTTATCTGTCATTACTTGAGATCTTTAAAAAATTTAACTATTGGTTATGCTTAAAAATGTAACATGTTCATTTTACCCATCATGCCGCTTCCCGCAGGGGTTAGGCCACCAGGTTACCATTTTGTCCTATCCAGACAAACCTCTTTCGCTGCATTCAATAACTTAATGTTCCGCATACATTGTCCCTCATTCGGTATTCCTTATACTTCTGAAATGTTCCGCATACATTGTCCCTCATTCGGTATTCCTTATACTTCTGAAATGCTCCGCATACATTGTCCCTCATTCGGTATTCCTTATACTTCTGAAATGTTCCGCATACATTGTCCCTCATTCGGTATTCCTTATACTTCTGAAATGTTCCGCATACATTGTCCCTCATTCGGTATTCCTTATACTTCTGAAATGCTCCGCATACATTGTCTCTTATTCCTTATTCTTCTTACTTCTTTGAGACTTCATCGACATGATCGGTCCACATCATTCACGGTCGGCCACATCTACGTGAACCCATTCTCTTAGATTAAAATATTCTTTTTATCTTTCTTTCTTCATTCATTCTCTCAACATGCCCGAGCCACCACAATTTATTCACATTCTTCCTAGTTACTGTTTGGAAAAAAAGGCTTTGTCAACATAATATTATAATTATTCTATGGTCATGTATGTACTGCCATTATGTTTATCTTTGGTTGTAATCTTATTCTTTTTCCTTTTTTGTCTCTTATGTTCTTTCTCTTCCTGTTCAGTGGCTGATGTAATGGTGTTGTTGATTTTTGCTCTCTGAATAAAAGTTTAATTATATCCTAGATACGTTTCATTCTGACTCCTTTACAACTGCTGCCTAAAATTATTAACCTCTGGCTCCAACAGTTACTACACTAACTTTTAAACCGCGTAAAGATCTCATTTCTACATCATTTATGTATACCAACTTACACATCATGGATGTTATCAGGATTGCATTTTGCATCAACTGTTTGGATTTTAGAGATATTTTCTTATTTCTCATTAGAGGCCTAAGTGCACTGCTAACCCTACTACCTTTTCCATATTTTGACGTTGTTTCTGATTTTTACAACATTTTTTGCTAAAGGCAAAAGCACGGTGCTGTATAATTTAATTTAAAATATGGAAAAATATAAAGAATATCATTTGGTCTTCTTATACATAAGATTAAATAATATTTTTTTTCAAGAAAATCTTAAGATATCGATTTTTAGTTCACATCAAATATTGTAATATCCGGGAAGTCTTATTTGATAGTTACGCCTCCCAAACTATCAAGATTGTTAGATGCCAAGAAGTTTGATTGGATATAGCTTGACTGGCCATACTTGGATTAAAAGACAGATGACTTGAATTAATATTCCCATTATAGTGTGACTCGTGTGTAATTATCCGGAGCGTCAAGGCCACGATGATACGAGACGTTCCACACTAGATAATATTGACAGAGCTTCCATTACTGTATTAAAAGAACCAGAAATATTTTCCCCCGGGCCATGTTCAAAATATTTCTCAAGACGTTTTTATCGCCGCCTGACATCAATACATTGTACAACGCCTGATACATGTTTAGTCTCATTTTACACCGTCTTGAATGAATTCTTTTTGCAGTTCAGGGTGCTCGTTGGTGGAATAATCTCCCAGCGAACCTTAGACTTTGCCAAAATTCGACGTCATTCAAGCGAGCCGTTGAAGCAAACATTATTTCTTCTAACGCAGTCTCCATACAGCCTGAACCCTGTCTGTTCTTCCACTTCCACGCGTCCTTCCACTTATCATTATGACTTTTTATTTTTAAAATGGCAGGATTTCAAGCAACAAACATCACAAACTTAGCATGTTTAATTATAGATTAATGATTTCCCCCCTCTAAGTGAGAAACCTTTTGGACCTTGATGTTTGTCAGTAACTCTCTATCAACTAGCCCTTTGCGCAAATCTTATGTTACCGACTCCGTCTGTCCATTGAATTCTCCTAATCGATTCGTGGTAGGTACTTTCTTTGAGACAGTACATACTTGTGCAATATTCATCCCTTGCTAGGGATGCAAAGGATCAACATGGGTAAGAGCAGTTATATAATACATTTCAATCTTTTCATCTTTAATATTCCATTTTTAAATATAAGTATAAAATTATCACGTTTTCAATTTTTTACACTTAAGGCACGGGGAATATTTATGCTGTTTCTAGTACTGAAACACCGATGGAGTTTTTTTTTCGTCTAATCATGCGAAATCATTGGTCAATTGAGAATGATAAAGTACTGTTATTCCAGGATTCAAAAGATTGTTTATAAAATAATAATGATATTTTTTTATCGAAAATATTGTTTTGGATTAAAAATGAGACCATTAACTGTATAGAATATTTAAATTGAAGTATGGAGATAGTAAGTAGTTTCCGAGTCTTAAAAATCTTTAGATACTTTCACTTTTAACAAACCACTATTAATATTAATAGCTCTCAGCTTATCAAATTATTCTGTAACATTATTCAACTCACACTTATCTACGATCTGTTCATTCATTATCAAACCTGCATGTCTGTGGGTAAAACACGTACGTACTTGAATTTTTAAAGAAAATATTGATTAAGTTTGTTTGCATTATGCTTATAATAAAAAATATGAAAAAAAAACTGTGTCGGTCTCAACCTACTATCATGATATTTACATTTTTTCCAGGAAAAATCTCAACCTGGCTTCTAGTGATGGGTTAAGAGAGTAGAGTTAGACCACCTATCGACGAAATCAGTAAACAACAAAAGATACCATCAATCGTGCAGAAAAACTAATGAAATCTATAGTGGCTAGCTTAGTATGATCAAACAGTCTACATCTAATATCCTTCTTTCAAAACACACTAAAATGTTTTTCGCTTTATATTTTGATGATTAATAATAAAAATGAACCATGAGGTAACTGTGAAAAAAACTATGAGGTAAATCGTATAATTATTATCTGTGGAATAAAACACGGCTGTATAATCTGTCTTTAGCTATGTGATTGCAGCTGTAAAGTTGATACTCGGACTATAATTATGTATGTATTAGGTGTCTGATTCGAAGATTCAAAGTTAAAAAGCCTTGACCGCCACGCTTCACGGCTATAAAGCCAGCCGTCTAGTTTATATGTCTTACCTACCGCTGTAGTAAGTTACTACCTGATGTAAACCAATGGCTACCGGCAAACGAAGCAACACCGTAATGGTTTAAACATTTAGTCAGTTTTGCGGGGACAAGCTAATTCTTAAAACAAATGTCTATATAATACGAGGGTGGTCCGATAAGTAGTTAGCCTACAAAAGAAAAACGAAAATTATGGAAAATTTATGATTTATTTTTCAACATAGTCTCCTTTTAGCTCTATACACTTGATCTAGTGATGCTCCAACTTCTTGAACCTGTCTGAAAAATGAGTTTTCTTGAGGTCTGCAAAGTATGCCTCCGTGGCGGCGATGACCTCCTCGTTTGACTAAAATTTCTGCCCGGCGATAGACTTTTGCAAGTTTGGAAACAAAAAGAAGTCTCATGGGCCCAAATCTGGAGAATACGGTGGATTGGGCAGCAGTTCATAGCCCAATTCGACCAATTTAGCCGTGGCGACAGCGGAAGTGTGAGCCGGTGCGTTGTCATGGTGGAGGATAACTTTTTCTTCGCCAAATGGGGCCGTTTTTTCTGCAATTCGGCGTCGAATCGACCCAATAATTCAGCATAGTACAGCCCTGTAACCCTTTTGCCCTTCTCTAGGTAGTCAATGTGGATCACACCATGTGAATCCTAGAAAAAGGGGGCCGTCAACTTTACGGTTGATAGAACAGTCTTCGCCTTTTTCGGAGCACATTCGCCGGGTAAAGTCCACTATTTCCACTATTCTTGGTCTCTGGTGTGTACCAGTAGATCACTGTTTCGTTGACGGTCACAAAACAGTGCAAAAACTCTTTAGGATTGCGCTTAAACAGCGTCAAACATTGCTCTGAAGTGATCTCACGGTTGCACTTGTTATCCAGAGAGAGCAAATGCGGCACCCATCGCGCCGACTGCCTTCTCATGCCCAAAATTTCAAGTAAGATATGATCCACGCGGTCTTTGGAGATGCGTACTATCTCAGCTATCTAGCGCATCTTCAATCGGCGGTCTGCCTATACCAGATCGTGGACTTTTGTCATGTTTTCCTCCGTGGTAGCCATTTTCGGGGCACCTGGGCGTGGCTCGTCAAAAACTGACGTGCAACAACGTTAAAACTCGTAAAACCAATTTTTTACAGTCATTATCGAAGGAGAAGACTTGCCGTATGCAGCATCCAAGCGCTCATTGATTTCGTTGCATGATTTCCCTTTCAAAAACAAGAACCGAATCACCGAACGATATTGCTCTTTTTCCATTTTTCAAAACACTGCGGACACACCGGCTTCCACAAGCGGTAAAAACAAAACTACTTGGTCAAATCGGCTGAAATTTTTACAGTAGTCGTCTAAAAGAACGTACTATACGATAGGAATTATTTGTTGCGATAATGGCGCTTTAAAGCGGTGAGGCTAAGTACTTATCGGACCACCCTCGTATATTCAATTTGTGTTCCCAATTAGGGACATAGGATGACAACAAGAGCTCTCCACGGCGCTCGATTTTACTCATTGAGAGACCTCGTCGTTTCATCCTTGTCATCACTACCAATCATTACTGTTGCTGCCATATTTAAGGCAAAATAATCTGACATGGTATCAAAAATATCAATAGCTTCACGTTGTATCACAGGTTCAGATGGAAATCCTTGGATTATCGCGCTAGAAAGACTTTATTGGTGGTCTTTGAAGTAGGCAAAAGACATGTCCTATTTTTTTAAGGCAGTATAAAAATAAAACAAAATCAAAAATCTTCATTTGTAAAATCAATTTTTGTAGGATGCATTTGATAGTTAATGAATATTGGAGTTACACCATCTTTATATATGACGGTAGCACATTATTAAGTAAATATTAATAATTCATATTGTGTAGGTAATGTAATTAAACTGCACGCACATATGTAAATGTTCATCTTCTAAGAAATGAAATAACGATATACGAATTATTTACATTAAGTACCTACCTACATTACATTTCTTACGTAAAATATACATTTACAAAAAAAAATAGGAATATTGTAATATAAAACATACGCAATATTCCTGTACTGTGCTGTCAATGTCAATGCTAGCCATAAAATTTCGCTGGCTCTATTACATTCTTATATTGATTGTCATCATGGTGAACACGCCAGTTAGCTTACCAAGTTCAAAATAATCCGTTACTGGATTGCTAAAGAAGGCTCGAACAACTTGTCAGCGAGCAATGGTCGCCATTACCAGAAGTAGATCTAGACCAAGAGTGGGTGTAGCAATAGTTAAATTTATATTAAAAACTAAATTAACAGTTAATTATCGTCATATTTGTCAAAACAAATTATCAAAACAGTTTTATATTTTAATATTTAAACACGCTTAGATTAATACGAAAAAATTGCCTGGTTATCACACAGGTAAAACAATGAAAAAGTTTTATATACGAGAAACTTAGGCATTTTTTTTTTCAATAAATCCTTTTCCGTCCTACTAGTGACATCTGCAGAACTGGATCGAAAAATTTGACGGTTCGAAATTCAAATTTTCTCTGTAGGAAGGGCTCTTTTATAATTTCTCACACACATAATATATCCTACTTTTAATCAGAATATTTAATTATCAAAGAATTTAAATGAATTGCAGTACATCGATCGATTGCAATAATGATAGTACATGTATGATTTGAAATAAAAAGCGGAACATTACTTACAAAGTTGCAACATTGTCTCATAACAGAAATTTTGTTGTAATTGGCGGGAGAAATGTCACCGCAAAATGGCGACCTGTCAGAAAATCGAACGCTTTTAAACTTCTCCAATGACATTTTCAAAAAAAAGAAAACAAAACAAAATAATTGAATTTCGAACGTAAAATACTGTCGTGTATGTCGGTGAGTCAATAAAGTATAAAATAAAAGTATGACAATTGGTTGTTTCTTTGTACTTATTGAAGATATCTTGGTTTCCGGTTGATTCCACAGCTTATATTATATAGTATCGAGCTATCAAGAAACTTGTCTTTCACGTACATAAAAACATTCGTGGTATGAATCAAATAGTTGATCGTTACTAAATGTGTATATCCGAGGTGCATATTGTATCTAGTAATAATTACGTTTGGTACATGAGCATCTGATCAAGAACCGGTCACATGTTCATCACACTGTGTAGGTACACAGGTTTGATGCCATTAACCCATTTTACCCTGACGATCATTTTATTCATTAAATTTTATTCGATTTAAGTTAATAAATAATTTAAAAAAAATTAATGATTATAATTATGAGACTTTTCCAAATGATCATTGGGTTTTTATGTCAACAAACTTTAAATAAATCAAGACAATAACAACTTTCTACATAAATTTATTTTAATTTACGCACTGACTGAAAGTTTTCTCCAAATAAACTTTATCTAAAGAATCCTAATTACAAGATTCAAATCTCATTGCAAATTTACAATCAACAATAAACAAGTTTGGTTACATTTTTTTCAAAAAGATCACAACGTTATTAATATATTTTACTATTTTTAATAAAAATATATCTTAAAACGAATATTTGACATTTTTAAACATTTTTTTTTTTATAATTTCGTCTTCATTTTTAGGGTTAAGTACCTATCTATTAAATGGCAATCCGTCCCGTACAAATTGACTATGAAAACAATAGTAAATAAATGTAGGTACCAACTGCAAAAAATATTATTCGTTTTAATGTTTTGAATTTAATGGGTTAATGAATAGGATGATTTCAATGCTAGAGGGAGGGGATGCATTGATGAGTTTCATAATAATATGTCACGTGATATTGGGCAAACTTTCACAGTTGAATACTAGTAGACCAAATTCCTATTCCTATTGTTATGTTATAATATTCAGTTCGAAGGTAATAGTACCCTGACAAATTATATGCAACTATGCATATTACAGTCCTTCTAAATGGAAGTAACTGTGTGCATTCAAATTTAAGCGTACGTTTGTAGAAATTTGTCTATGGCTGAATAAATCATAAACAATAGAAATTTATCTGTTATATCTATGGTTCATCAGTTCAAGTCTATATTAATTCTGTTGACAACACATCGTTTAACGTCCAATCAATATTTAAAAAAAAAAGAATGGTGATGAGTTTGTAAACCTATCTATCCGGCATTTTAAATTAAAATAGATTAATAATATATTATATTTGGAGTTCATTGACTTTTTTCTGTTGGCTAAATTTAATATTAGTCGAGATTAAAACAAGTTTACTTTGAATATTAATTTGTATAATAATAATGACTTCACATGATTTAAATAATAGAGTAGAATCATTATCACATTATCCGTTACATTAGTTATAATGGTGCTTAATGCCACCGTCGATGTTACATTATGGTACGGGTGTGACATGTTATATACCTATATTTTTGTCTATGGTATTGATTGCCAGTTTTAAAATAGAAGAAAGCTGCCGACGTATTTAAATTTTATTTTGCATAGTTTTTATATTAATTTTTCGCCAGATAGTCTTGATCTATCATAAACTGACAACTACGTAAACTTGATTCCGTCTGGATTGAAGTCTGTTTTGAACGTGTTTTCCTGTCTATGGGTGGTGGATCTCTAATTTATTTTCAAATTGGTGGCCCAACAGAATTATGCTTGATTTTTTAATATTTTTCTATCGATGCGCTTTCTAGCCAAGCGAATTCTATTATTACCCCTGAAAATCTTGATAGTTGGGCGATAGGCAGAAACTGCTCTCTGTCATTCCACATCTTGAACTCATCATCAGACCTTACATACTTTACGAGTCCGAACTCTAGATTTGCCACCCCAGTATGCAGTGACAGATATCGCCTTGTCATTCGCCTTCTTAAGGTCCTCCACCTCACAAGTCACCCGCATCGACGGGCAGGATAACAAGTGCACGTCGTCCTACAGTTCCTCACAGCCAAAGCTCACTTCCTCACCCTCAAGGAAATCCCATAGACCTTATCTTCGTAGCATTAAAACGTAAAAGTTTATTCCGAAAAACCTACATGTATAAATTTGTTCAAAATGTAATGGCACTGTTCATTTATATTTTATTCTTGATCATACACCAAAAAGGTGCTAAAGAAATTGCCAATGCGCACCTTAAGATAAAAATTCAATGAATTATCACTGCTATTAAGCTATTTTTTGGTTTGTATAAGATTGACCGTGGGGTTGACCACCTCACGTCCTTAAACCTTAACCGGTCAGAAAAGGCACCAAAGGCCTCGGACGCCTTCGAGCGCAATAGAGAGCTCTTGGTGCCTCCCTATGCCCCTAAGTGGAGTTTAGGCCCCCTGCATTGCGGGTTGATTTGTGTGGGGCTGGCATTTTGGTTTGGTTGCTTCGATCGAACTAGAGGGTTGGTTTCGTGCGGGTTGGGTTTACTGCGGATTTGTCTCCTCCGGGCTGGCCTCCGGTGTGCGGGGGGCCTTAAAGGGAGAATGTGTGTATGTGTATATGAACTATTATATAAGAATTATTATGTATGTAACTTTTTATTTTTTTTATCTAAACCTATTGAAGGTATTATATTGGTATTGAATATGATATGTGAATGTAATTTTTCTGTCCCACTGCTCACCGAAAAAGTTAAACACTGTAATGGTGGGCAGTGTTCATCTTTAAAAATAAATAAAATTTGAAGGAAACTTTATTCGAAAGAACGCGTTCGTCTTACTCGTACTTAGGTATGAGTCTCTTCAATTGTTATCATAATGAGCTTTCACCAATACTTTTCTTAGACGAAACCCTGTGAAATAGAATCCCTATGAGGAATCGGCAAGATTTGCAACATTCAAGATGTTACAGCGTGGAGTAGACAGAAAGCGCCACTGGAGAGAAAATGTTAGTAGAATGGTTCAAGAGAGACTTTCAATGATTGTAACGAAAGAATCATCAGAGTAGCGAAGATCAAGATCCACAAATTTCAAAAAAAGAACAGATCCTGGATCTTAATAGAGAGAAGCAAAAGGAAAAACTTTCCTACAATAATAATGTTATTATAATAAAGTCATGGATTCTAAAAAAACAATAGGTACTTACTTTCCGTGTCCAGTTCCGGTAGCAGAAGGATTAGCCGGCTTTCAGCCGTTTCCAGGGGACACCCGATTGCTTTATAAAAACTCAATCTTCGTGGAGGCTCCTTCTTTGTCCCCCTATATATAATATTAGCATTATTATCTTTCTAAGAAAGCAAGGAAAAATCAGATACTCTCTCCATATTGCGTTAACAACGTATTGTTTTGCGATGTCAGATCAAAGGCGAAATTTTTCATATTATTTTATAATGTTAGAAGCTTCATGTTACATACAAAAACAAAATTGTATTTCATTTTTTTTTATTCGTGAAGTTTTATTAAAATAATTTCATATTATCCTGATGTGAAGAGAGACAGAGGGCAAACAGAGAGAGAGGAAAAAAATAAGATGCGCGCCATGATATAATTTTATCGTTCCGGAAAGTTTTTCTCTGCTACGGCGACATTGTGACAAAAGCCGGGATAATTTGACGAGGAAACCCGAAGCAAATGGTACGCTTCCATTTATCTAATCATATTTTCATGCTTCGTCATAATTTGATTGGAATGTTTCCTTCCATCTTCTATACTTAATGTTTTCTAACGAGGAGATAATATTACGTTGGGAGCGAATATTATAATAATGTATGATATTCAGAAGATGCTCTGAAATTTACGTTTCTCTTTTCTAAGGATGTCGAAGAAAAAATTGTTTTCTTTACAGTCACACATTTTTTCTTCATATTATTTTGATTCTAGTGTTTGTATTTGATATTTAAATTGTTATTATGATATTTAACTTGTTTTTATGAATGCAAGCTGAAGTAGATCTGCTTAGAGCAATCGCACTAGCAGGAACAATATTGTAGTTACTTTGTGAGATGCGAGTTTTTTTTCTACTCTTGATAGAACGTTCCATTTGGACTCCACTGTTTGATACATATGAATATGATGTACCTGCAAGCACGTACTTTATTTAAAACAATCAAGTTAGATCTCTAGGTGCTTTTGCTAGACAAAATCAACTCGGCAGTAAATAGATACGTTGTTTGAGAAATCTCGGTAGATAGTGCTTATTCTGGTTAGATATCTTTCTACAGTGTATCGATATATTAACTAATGTAGATCCGTAAATGTAAAACTGTTTTATGTAATTTTCAAGAGAATTTAAAATAAAACGAATAGGCTACGTTAAAAGACAATTAATTACCAAATTTTTTGTCAACTCTTTTTCCGTTTCCAGGCAACAAGAGCCCTTCAATCATCTTTATAACATCGCATCCACGACACTCCTATAATTTGAAGTTCTTTTTCTATTCGTTGAGTCAACTTTTAATCTCTGGTTGCCCTATGAAGTGGGAGATTCTTTGAGATGAATACAACGCAGCCGGTGACTGCTAGGAAAACTTATTTCATGACATTTGGTTTATTACAACGAATATTCCGAAACACATAAATTCTTAGCGTTGCTTAGTTTTTTATAGTATTTCTTAACAAATATATAGTCATGCTGGTTTTATGACTACTTAATCTATTTAATTATAGTTGTATTCCCCTGTCCAAAGGTTAAAGAACTCGTAAAACAGAGATGTCAATAGCTTGATAGTTCAATTCTTAAATCCATTTGTCACTATCGTAGTAGATTGCTAGAAAGTAAACGCCGAGTTCAAAATCGTTAAAGATGATGAGATTCTTAGTCAAACGTTTGTCTCTTTTTTTACCTATCATGCTGTGTCCGGTTTGGCAGAGAACACATCTTTCGCCTCTTCCACCGATGATACATTTCTCACACAATCTCTCCTATTTCTTTTGCTTACTATCATGGCCTTTCTTAAGGACGGAATCGATGTATACGATCCTCTTATACTTTTTTTTTTGTAATTCTATTTGCCTCTTAACTCGCATGTTCAAGAAGAGACAATGCTTTTTCAGAAAACACATTTTTGATTTACGTCAATGACTTATTCTTCGTTATTGTTTATTCAAATCTTCATTCTATAATCTTCAAAACTCTAGTTTCAGAAGCTGACGATTGTAGATGACGTGAGCAATATTCAAATTTAAACTTTTACATATTTCTACGGGTTTTTCAGTAAATTCGATAAACGAATATGTAACAACTAAAATAACTTTAACAACTCATTACTGATGTTCGATATTTAAATGGAACAAACCTCTACGGGCTTACGACTGTCTTCTACTGTTATTTCCAAAGCTGGCTTAGTGTGATCACTTTACGTTAACAACGTTCGCCATTAGGTGGTAATGTTTGTCTCCGAAACTCCTAATCATGAGAATTCTCGACATTTTCAACATGGCGAAAAATCCCATGTATACAACAAGTAGATATTTAATAAAAATCAATGAGATATAGAGAGAAAAGTTGGAAATTATTGAGAACAAGAGAGTAACCAAATTTAAACTGCGACTGCTGTCAATGTATTTGGCGTCAGAATATGAACATATCCATTTTTGTTAATGTTTCACTTTATTGCCTATTGGCTTTGTTGGTGCACAACGTTCTAATAATGTCTAGATTCTTGTGACCAATTTACAAAATTCGATAAAGGTTTTGTAGAGGTATTGGTTATAGATTTCAGAATTGAATAAAATATAATTCGCCAACAGCCGTGAATCAAAGGCGATAAGTAATATTTCCTATAGTGAAAGAGCAATGAACTTCGTTTCAAACGAGACGTCAATCAGATTTCTAAACTAACTGGATATAAACGGTTTCAACTTTTGTATTTTAAGTGTCGATTATAAAAAAAAAAAGTTTATGCGAAATTTGACCTTGCGATGATCTCACCGTAGAAGTTAAATCGTTTGCTACGTTATAAAAAAAATCACGCATTCCAATTATGGATTTTTTTTTATCCCATTCATAAAATATAATAATAAGCACGCTTTAAGTAATCAGCGAGTTGTCATAGGTACATAAAAGTTTTCATACAACAAATTGAGAAATTCTTAAAACGTCATATTTTTTGGGATTGAAATGTAATATAACGATATCTGTCACAGTAAAAAAATAATCGGTCTACTCCATGCATTTTAATATAACCCTTAGGCCCTGTCCTAGGTGGTCGCATGATCGATGATCGCATGAACGCGGACGCCCTGTACAAATGAACGTGTCCTAACCCTAACTGGGCAGACGGACAGACGCAAATTCGATCGTCCGATGGGTGACTTGTTTGAAATGATCGCGCGTCACTTATATTGCTCTGTTGTATCGATAATTAAAACGACACCTACTTGTCAAATGTTCTTACTTACTAACATTCATATTTATTTGTTTGCGTTGTCAAGGAAAGTGGACGCGCGATGTTAGGACACACAATTTTTCATCGCACGATCACAAATTTGTTTATGCGTTCTACGAGCATCGTATTCGCTCGATCGTACGATCATGCGATCAGCTAGGCCAGGGCCTTAAACGTTAAATTATTCAATAGTTATAACTCAATTAATACTCCCTTTAAGACCGTGATTAGCATAGAGGGGCAATAAGAGCTCTCCGTACTTGCGGTGACCTTCTCCCACACCATCATGTTCAAATCTCTCAGCTCAGATTCGAAGAAACGTTAAACAGTGTAAGCGGATCTTCCTCGTCTTCGGAACTCTGATGGGAGGAAGAACAGCGCTCTCCTCGGCAAACTGTCATTCGGTTTCCTTAACAACGTCTCAGCCACGTCGACGCCCTTTCCATAAGGTAAGAAGTGAGGTACCATCATATACCGGTACTCATTATTTTCTATACAAAAAGCCTTGATGTCTACATAAATTGCAAAATCTTCATAGTCTTTTAAATACAGACTTCTTCAAATAGATAGGTACTACTTAATGATTTAGTTTCTTCACCAATAATTATTTTTAATAACCATTGAACTGTTTATTTTTATAATCAATTATTTTTTGTGTATTGTTAACTGTGTTGTCAATCTTTAACGGTCTGTAAATAACGACAGTGAAAAATAAAAATATTATAATCACTTCTTCGTCACGCTTGGTCAGTCTTTCTATTCGCGAATACAGTTGTTGCGTCATTTTGTTCGACTTTCAAATATTTCTTTTCTTTTATTGTATTAAAATTACTTTATTCTGTTCTTAATTCGAATCAAATTCAAACGTTGGAATAGTCACAGTAAAAAAAAAACTAATCTGAAGATGTGTATTCGTGTTTTTTGTTTCTTTAATAAACTTTATTATACTTAAACCGTTATTTTAAGATTTCAATTTGGCTAATACATCCACAAGTTGGTTTTTATGAATAAGAAAATAAGCGAATAAACAAAATTAATGGATTGAAATTTGTTAGATTTTGTCGTTGAGGACTATTTTAAAAAGTTTTGGAAGCTATGCAAAACCAAAATAGATATTTTGAATTTAATATAGTTTATAATAATATATTACAAAAGAAGTGAGGAAACAGGTACCTGCTTGAAACTTTACGGAAGATATCTGAAAAGAGAAAAATTTGGAATGGACCTTGAATCGGAATTCAAAAGAATTTTTGTCCTTGATATTTTGGCCAATTCTTATGGTACAAGATTCAAACATGCCTATATTTTTATCTGTTTTGAACACTGAGTTTAAGTAAATAATACAGGTAAGTTCATATAAAATATTTCTGTTTCTAATGTTCAGTCTGATCTAAATCAAATTTTCTATTTATAAAACGCTTAAAGATTCCGTGTTGCCCCCTATGTTAGAACCAGGACCCCCTGAAGGTGCCGATTTGACGAATTACGGAGGGTGAAATGTACGGATTATCCTCGGATAATATCGAATCTTTGGCGTAACTTGTAGGACTAAATTATACCGAAAAAGCTGATATTAAAACTTTAAGCTTTGGAAATGTCTTTAACCATAAGGAAATATATTGTGATACTTTTCTTATTAAGGTAATTCTTGTCTTCCATTGTGATATATTATGTAGTTCTGTTCATATACGAGGTTGTTGAGTTCTTAATATAAAAACTATTGATATTTTTTTGAGTGGGTAGGTATATCTTTTATTTTTTTATATTTATGACAGATTATTTGAGTTTTATATTTTAAAATTATTCAGGACTAGCTTAAGTACCCGTGCGTTGCCCAGGAATAGTGCATTATGACCATGATACTTCAATTTATACCTGTGAAGTTATGTTTGATTAGGGCAACCAAATGCAAAAACGGCGAAGAACTCACAGATGAGCTCCTAGATGGCCAGGGTCTCAAGCAAGGTGACTGACTGGACCTCACATACATACCACAACAGTACAAATCCTAATACTTATTTCCAAAGTAGCCAAATCATCAGATATGCTTATGACCTCAACATAGTAGGACGATTCCTGATAGCCATAAGAGAAGTCTTTGACTCCTTGGAAATAACAGCAAAGGAATTGGGACATATTATAGAAATCAAGCGAAGGATAGCAACAGAAAACAAAGCATTCTTCTCTACTCTACTGCCTGTACTCTAGTCAAGAAGTGTCCATAGAAAAACAAAGATCACTCTATGCAAAACTATTATAAGAACAGTTATGACATATGTATAGGAAGCATGAGAAATGACTGCAAAATCCATGGAAATGCTGGACACATTTGAGAGAAGAATGCTTCGTAAGATTTTGGAGCCCACGAACGATAGAGAATCCTAGAGAGTATGGTTTTACCATGAGCATTACAATGTTTACAAAGCTCCCAGGATCTATGAATATGCTAAATTGGGCAAGGCATATTGTTGCTTGTTTTTATTTGGTTGGTTGGTTTTTAAATGAAACTCTTAATTTCACTTATAAAATTTAATTTTTTGTGTCGCCATATTATACCTACTGATGTCAAATAAAATATAATTGCTATTATTAGGTGAGAACAAAAACAAATTTGAAGGATTCATTAATCACGTAAAGGAAATAATATGTTCGGCAAACACTTTCAAACTCACCAATGCCAAGGACAAACTGAAGAAATTTTATTGCCAATTGATTTTAAAACTTTTAAACAAAAAAGTTCGCTATACTGAGATCGACTTCGTTACAACAAATTTTGGTTCAGCACATCTTATATGGAAGTTTTTCAGGGACAAATTGACGATTCGTTATACTGGAAATTTCATTAGGTACTTCGGTATTCGCAATAAAAAAATTTGACCTGTATTTGAATTTTTCATACTTCAATAGTGACTATGCATAAAATACAAAAAAATATATGTAGTAGGTAAGTTGAAGTAATAATATTCCAAATCATTAGAAAGAGTGCACTTATTTAGTCCTATTTCTTAGCTAAAAATCAAAGACACAAACAAAATACAATAAGATAACAGGCGTGTAAAGAAAATTGAACATATAATATTTAAGGATACATTGTGGTCCTAGTTACATAACCTCATCATCGCAATATTAAACTAAACTAAATTATGAAGTCTCAGGTTTGTATCCATAAAAGTAATGAAAAAAAAGGTTCCTATAAGTTGAATAGATGTAAGGTGTGATAGACTATATTATTATATCTATAAAAATAAAGCATTGTTCTTTGAACATATTTACAATGTAACATATAGGATTGTGAAATACTATAGCTAATTATATGCAATTACACATATTGAAAAGATTTAACGAATAAAATATTTAGCGTACAGTGTGTGCTGTTTATATTCTATCTAATTATTATATTGTCTATCCTATTGAAAGAAGAGCTGCTGGCCTGTCTTCTGTTTGTGTCGTATCGAGTCTCACGACATTGGCAACCACTACTTCAACACCCCCGCTGTTCAGGGTCCAGTCCAATCTCTCATGTTGGGCATCTAAGATATTTGTCTTCGAACGGGACCACTTTGACCATCCAACATTTTCATCGGCAACAGTTGAAGGACTCATATTGATCCCGATGCACTGTAAAAAAATATTATTCAATTAAAATAAACACAGAATCCATGAGCAACACATATTTTTTGTTGGGTTTTGAAGACTGGTAAATATTTAATGAAATAGTGGAATTATAAAGAAGACAGTGACAGAATTCTCACTTTTTAAATTAATATTTGTTAAATTTTGTGTATGAAAACAAAAAATGGTAATTATTATTAAGTTTGCGGTCTTCTTTTGATATTTGACAAAAAAACCTCCTAAATGAATATGTTTTAACCTAACAAAGTGTCCAGAGGAGGTGTCCAGAAACCTCCCTAAAAACTATGTTCCAATCTTAAATTAACCTATTGAAATTGTAGTATTATTATTCGAAGATGTTATCAAATCCTTTAATTTATCCAAATAGAATAACCAAATGACAATGGCCAGCAATATCTTCATTTTTTAAACAAAAACACCAAATTCAGAATCAAGAGATTGTATAAGAAAATATGCAACGTTTATATTTGATTTTTATTTAAAAAATTGGTTGATAAAATGCTTCAAGTATTATCAAATCACTCCATAACATGCTTGTATAAAATAAAATTACCTTTAAATCTTTAGGATAGGTATTTTCCATTCATAATTTGCAGTGCAAAATATCCTTGATTTTTCATAATTGGTAAACACTCACGATTCTGTAAACGATGATAATAAAACATTAGTTTTGAAAACACAATTTATATAATAATTTATTATCCCATGTAATTTTACTTACCAGTTCGTGTGGATTTTTCTTTTAAACATTATAATCCATTATTTATTTTTATGATTGTAATAACTCGTACTGTATATTTTATTTGACATGTGTGATGATGTGCTATTAGGCGCGTAGACGTCAGTAGCTTCTTCTTTTTCTTCTTTTTGGCATATCACCCTGCCATAAACTCAAATGTTCAATTAATAAATAATGTTTTTTCAAAACTTTTTGATATATTTGGAATATATTAAAATAATCCGAAAGATCATTAAAAAATTAGGTGTTTGTTTATTTGTATTACATTCTGTACACGAAATGTAAAAATAGGATTAAAAAAACAGGATCATTACGTTTGCGTTTTTTTTTTGCTGTCCTCTCTCATTGTTGTTCTATTGTCTGTGGTTGCCATCGCCAAACGTCAAACTTTTTATAGACGTCAAAATCTGTCAAAATACATTTCCACAATTCCTTTTTCAAAATTCAATTAATGCATTCTGTTTCCTTTTATTTTTATTAGGTAGGTACTTAACTAATTGCACAACTTTCTTTTTGCTTAAATGTACTTATATTTTGTAACAAAGACTTATTTTATAACAATATACTTATTGCAAACATTATACAGTATACCTTCAGGAAAAATGTTTAATATGAGGTTAAATACTTATAATAATAATTATTATAGTAATTTAAATGAATCATTCATTTCACTTACACATGTGTATATTAACTGTGGTCTTTAATGAAATGATAAATTTCCATTAAAGTAAATAATATTCCCCCCTTAAACATGCATACATAATCATTATAAAAATTGTATTCTGATGTTATTTATTTATTTTAGGTTGAATTATGAAGACCACAAAATGCCACCTAAAAGAATATTCTCCAAGCCATTATCGTCCAAACTTTGACATTTTCATTCTGGTTTCAACGGAGCCCACAGAGATCATTCTACCATTAAAGCGTTGATCTTCTGAGAATTATTCTACTTATCAACAGAATGATAAAGCTATTCCTGCTTAGGAAGAATTGATTTATTACTTATATATTATCTTCTAATTATTATAAATATGAAATGTTGTTGTTATTTTCATGCGTTACTACATCACGCTGAAACTACTCAATCATACTCTTTGTAGTTAACTACTTCAATGCATTTCAATATTAATACCTACCTACATATTCATGCAGACCTTATTATTACATTCCACAGGTTTTTTTTAAAACGGCAACCCTAAATTTTCACAATATGGAGGTATATGATGACATTTCATAAGTAAAATAAGCTAAATTGTTTTACTTTGTTTCAATGTTTTTACTTCTATAGTGGAAATTTTTTTGAAATAAATAGAAAGTTTAAGCATTGTAGATTAAAACAAAACCATACATGAGTAGCGACGGTGCAACTAAATGAGATTTAAATACAGTTTCAAGATACCTGATTCTGACAAAATGGCAGGATGAAAATCTTAATTTGTATGGGAGATTTATGAAAAAATCTAATATTTTTATCGATAAATAACATTTTCCAAATATTCATAGCCTTAAACGTCCACTGGTATTATGACTCGCTATAGAGGGTATTACTTTACTTCTGGTATCCCTAGTTTAGCCGTCTATAAAGGACGTTACATACATACATACATACATATATACGAACGGACTCCTTTATTTATATTGATTCCTTAGGGTGATTGTTTTAAAAAAGTCAAACAATCAAAACAATGAAAACAACATTACCATGAATATTTCATGTTATTTGTATTTGAACTGTTTTTGTCGATATAGGTATGAAGCCACAATATACCTACCAGTTTGAACGATAATTTAACTAAAATTCCTTTCAAAGCTATAAAAAATGGTAGATTTGGTTCCCAAAAAAGGATTGCTTCAAAAATAAATGAAAAAAAAAACAGTGATGTTTTATCGGCGTTTAGCATGGTGTAGCAATAAACTTTTGACACCTGTCAGTATCACTCATATTTGGATTACGCCACTGATGACTGTGGACCCTGCGTCCCCCCCCCCCCCATTCTAACACCCCCCCTGTTCCCCCAGATGCTAGAGGACACGCCGGCTATTGGAAGTGACATTGATGAATGATGTTATATTTTTTTGTGTTGTAATTCCCTGAAAGATATCAAACGGAGTCTGTTTTCACTGTGTCCAAGACTTGAATAGACTCGTTGACAGATGCTTTAACGCTAATCATTATTGTCGATGGTCATTTTTTATTCTATGGTGCTGAAACTAGAGTTATTTTAGTAGTCTTCTATCACAAAATTTAAGGACCATCAAATTATTTGATATACCTACTAAACGTGAAAGAATTAACATTTACATTCACGTTTTTTTGTGTGTTATGAATGAATGAATTTTATTCAAAAGAAAATACAAATCAAATTTATCAAAAAAATACAAAAATTTGTAATTGAACCTTAACTTAAATAAATATATGAAATGTTATGATATGAAATTTTATCAGTATTTGTCGGAATATGCAAAAATAACACCGATTTGTTAGGAAGGTGTTGAAATGTATGTTATTATTAAATGTTGTTATTTTATAAGGAAGGTGTTGAAATATAGAACCCTGCGAAAGGTTGTTGACTTTGGTGCTTTAAAGAATCAGATTTCTTATAAATACATAGATTACGTTTTTACTTTTTTCTGGTCATTTTACCTATAGGTATGACGCTTGAAATATTGAGTGGTGTTTATCCAAAAGGCTTTTAAATATTACGTCCAGATTAATGTATTTTCTTCGAGGAGAAACTGAGATGGTTTTTTTCTCTCATATTGAATTTTTATATTCTCTTGTATTGTAACGGATCCGATATACCTAATTGTTTTACTTTTTTTTTCAAATTTAAACTTGATTCATTTTGACTGATTAAAAATTTGAAAAAAAATTAAAGGTTTTCACTTAAGAAAAACTGCAGATTTACAACATCAGTTCTCTACTTATGGCGGGTCGAAGAACTCTGTTTCAAAATAAGTAAGTAAGATACGACCAATATGCTGTTTGTCCAGAATCGCGCTCCCTCTTCCCGCTTTTCATTTTGTCGGCGAAAACAAGCCGAGTCTCTTTTTCTGTTGTCGACCTATAACATATATTTTTGATTAAACTAAAAAACAATTTATCTATGGTAGGCACGCGCTAGAATTTGACAGTTAATTTATTTAAAATGACAAGTGTATACATAGACAACATGCATTCTATTATGAGTGAAAGTTTATCTAGTGACGACATATTATTTTGTTTATTGAGTTTGATAAAAAATGCTTTACCTAGTATGATAATAATGTAGCCGTGAAAATGTATTTATATCATAGCAACGAATATCGAATTATAAACGAATAATGTATGTATGAAAATGTTTTTCTTTGTTCGCATGCATGTTCCTGAATACTAGGAAGTCTCAGGTTCAATAATTATTATCGGCTGTGCCAATATTTTCTCTCTGGATAGGAACTACATATAATAGGTACTCGATATCGGAAATGTTGTTATAGGTACATAAATTAGACTTCAAAAATTTCACAATTAGCAATGACAATTTGAATATTAGATTTGTATGAGTGTTGGGACCTTTGAGAAGAAATAATACTAGAGAAATAATGTGCTTCTGCGCATGGTTCCAACAAGTACCACGTGACTGCTGTTAAACTCACACAAACTGTGACGTTTGTCGTTAGCGGTGTGTGACATTCGATTTTTAATTTTTAATATTATAGCATTACCACCGAGGAATTTTATGTTTTAATCATATAATTGGTTAAACGAAGTACCTAAGGGCTTTGTTGTGTTATCATGTGCTTGTGGATGTGGATGAAACTAAAGTGAATTATTATTGATAATTTATCTTCAGTCACGTGACTGTTGAATACAGGAACCCATTTTCGGTTCTGCGTATCCAAAAAAGTTCTCTAATAATATTTGTACTCAGTGGTTGGGACGTTTTTTACTAGTGTAATATGTTTATGTTATGTTTAATATAGGTCCGCCTGTACACTGCCTGTGTTCTGCCCGTTTTACTGTATGGTTGTGAAACCTGGCACCCAACCTGTGCTCAAAATACACGTATCGCAGGATTCGAGAGCAAGTGCCTCCGAAGAATGCTGGGTGTCCGGTGGCACGATTTCATCCCAAACACAGCCATCAGAGACCTGACGGGTCAGCCACTCGTCACCTCTACCATAAGGTCCCGCCGACTGACCTGGCTGGGCCACGTCTTGAGGAAGCCTACGGATGACATCACGCGCCTGAGCCTCGACTACCACCCTGAAGGTAACAGAAGGCGCGGTAGGCCCCTCCAAACAATCAGGAGACTGTACGAGGCTGATCTCCGGGGTGCTGGAATCGGCTGGGACGAGACGGTGAGGACCGCAGGGGACAGGGTGGCGTGGCGAGGACTTGTGGAGTCCATATGCTCCAACTAGGGAGCGGACATGGTCGAAGAAGAAGAAGAATATGTTTACTTTTCATACTTGCCGCATTGTTTCTTACGCCATGCCACTGAGAGAATGTTCCGCATGCCATGTCAGGCATCATGTATGTCTGTATCTATGGAAACAACAAAAGATGATAAAGTAGTACAATAATAATTGTTGTAGAGTTTGTGGAGTTGAAAAGTGACAGGTAGTTGTTGACAAAAACACCGATTGTTTGAAGCGACCATTACAAAGTAACGGTCTTTAAACTTAGTCCATGGTTTAATATTTTTTTTATTGACAAATAGGAAAATTATTTAAATTTGGAACGAATACGTTCAATTTTTAAATATTTAAAGTCGGAAATAACAAAGTGTAAGATCGATTGATATGCAAGATGTAAAAATACACGATTCAAGTCTGTGTTTGTACGTGTTTCTCATACTAATGAGTTGGTGTTTTTATCTCGTGTTGAACTGAACTGATTCATTGACAGCTATCTTGTCGATGGTGTGATGAGATAAATTCGTCTTTTTTTTGTTTTTTGTAAACTAAATTTTAAAAAGGTTTAGGTTGTGTAATTACTTTCATAGGTGGTCAAATAAATAATTAAAGACGGCCGTCTCATATTAAGAAACTTTACGTTCAGTATGTATAAAATCTCACGCCTTTAGTAAAAAAAATTTTTTAGTTAGAAAATGAAATTTTACCTATTGATTATTAAAATAGTTTGATAATATAATATAGGTTGTCATATTAAAATATGTCTTTATTTTTCATTAAATGACGCGCTAAGAAATACTGAAAAAAATATTCAAATAGAACACCCAGTATTGAAATTGTTAATATCCAAATGCTAAAATTATATTTTCTGGAATTCAAATATTTAACTTGTTAATAAGCTTTACTGTCTGGGCATATGCACGTGTATTTCCATTTTAATTAACTTGAAAAGTAAGTACAAAACTCGAAAATTATTATGCGCAGCGTTTGTATTCTATTTCTCGTTTTCAACTAAGAGTAAGTACCTACATTTGGTGATATTTCACCAAATAAATGTTTGCAGTCTATATAGATGGCGCGATTATATAATTGCAGAAATATATACTTATTATAACCGAAAAAGTTAAGCGAAATTAAAAAAAAACCCTTTGATTTGCAGTGAGTTGGGAATTGATCGGACTTGTTTTGTCTCCTCATTCACGATCATTCCATCCGTTCACATAGAAAGATTTCACTCCAAAAAATCAAATGGACAATGTAGTGTGAGTCTGATATCATCAGTACAAAATACAACCGCGTCAAGCGACTCGACCATCACTCCAAACGGATCGTCGATGGGGAAACTTGAGTAGGCATGATAAGTAAGTCGGTACCTCATATTTGATTGTCAGAGTTAAGTCTTTAAATTTGGTTGCTCTCTTGTTATCAATAATTTCCAACTTTTATCTCTATATTTCATTTATTATTTTATTTCTACTTGTTGCATACATGAGATTTTTCGACATGTTGAGCATGTTGAGAATTCTCATGATTAGGAGTTTCGGAGACAAACATTACCACCTAATGGCGAACGTTGTTAACGTAAAGTGATCATACGAAGCCAGCCTTCGAAATAACAGTAGAAGACGGTCGTAAGCCCGTAGTGTAATTGTTCCATTTAAAAATCGAACATTAGTAATGAATTGTTAGAGTCATTAGTTGTTATTTTTTCATAAAAAGTTTCTCCAACTTAGTCCCATTTTATCATCATCTTTCCATTAGCGTACATTTAATGCTGTTTAAAATTAAATAATAGCAAAATACGCGTTTTAGCGTACTAATGTAGAGATTTTCAAAAATAAAAAAATTCAATCCTATTGATTACATCCATTTGGAGTGTTCGTGAATGGGACAATTTTTTTGGATTTCATCCATTGGAGTGATCGTGAATGGGACAATTTTTTGGATGTCATCGATTGGAGTGAACGTGAATTTCGCCAATGCTATTTACGATATGGTACTGTAATATATATAAAAATTTAGTAGGTACATAACAGAGTATGCAAGCTTTTCAATAGTAATAGAGTATGCTTCGGATGATGCAAACCGTTCATACTGCGAAACGTTTTATTTTGAGTACTCTCAATTTGAAATACATACCTCTATACTCCATTGATTCGTCCGCTTTTTTCAAAACTATTAAATACGTAAGCGGGAGAAATTTGTTAAATATAAAATTTGAATCAGACCTACTTTAAATTCAGTGCATGATTGAAGATTTTTTTTTATAAAAAAAGTGCGAAAATATGGTGAAAATCGAAACCGTATTCCAAAAAAAATGTGTGAATTTGATGTGACAATGATTAAAATAAATAAATAAATTCAAATTTTAAAATTACATAGTCGAACATGAAAATTTAAGTCTATTTATGATGAAAGAAATAATTAGAAGTATGTGTTTTTGAGTTTTTTCCGTCTGGTGGTAATTTTTTTCATTATCGACCTCGGTAGCCCAGTGGCATCATCCCTGGCGTCTGATCAAGAGACAGCGGGTTCAATTCCCGGTCGAGTCAAAAATTTTGTATTTGTTTTTTCAATTGTAAATTTTACTCGGATCCTGTCTCAGATCCTGACGGGACCGGTTGACTGGTAGAGAATACTTTAATCATTAAGTTCCGTCGGCTATTATACCGGCACCTATATATATAAACTGTTGTTTATTTGATGCTATTGGACCCTTTACTAAAAAAGGTATGTTCAAACAGTATCCAATATCGGACACTTTAAACCGGTACCATCCTATCGTTGTGGTTATACAAAAGTACACCGCTATTACGTCGATCACAGCCCTCCTATATTCGGTTTTGTGATTCATCTTACAAAAAAACTCAACTAAAGTCATGTTGGAATTTAGTTTTCAGCAGACATTACTTTGAGAAGTTACATTCTGGACAGAAAAAGAATGTATTTCCTGAGTACCTAAGTAAGCGCAATATCAAGTGCAATGCAGAGCTCCTGTTGCCTCCCTATGCCCCTAAGTGGGGTTTAAAGGGAGATATATTGAAGTTCTTAAGTATTACAAATAAACAAACGGTAAGTTCTCGCTGGTTTTCGTCAATCATTCACAGCATTTTTATTATATGATTTTAAATAGGTCCCTTCCTATTTATTATTTAAAAAAAAAATACATTTTGTTTTACACCATTCTATGTTTACAAACAATGCAAATAAATATTTTCTTATAGGTATTAGTCATTATTTTTATCATCACACGATTTATTAAGAAGCTTCCATGCACAAATAATTGAACGATTTATAACATAGTTTCGTCAGCTCATAACCTTTTAACAGCTTCTATCTCACCACTGTCCAAGAGTAATAATATTTTGATATTTCCAACTGATACAAACATCATTCAGCTGATTGACAGCACAATACCCTTGTAACGATTAGGTTTATTCGTCTGTAATTTCAATCAACTACTAGCAAACCTATTCAAAAACAATCTTGGATAGACAGATCACTCACAAATAAAAGATTTTGATTAATTATTGTTTGACTTATTTGGGGTTTCTTAACTTCATGTCTTCAACTTCAGCCTTTTTGAGGTTTCTTCACCTCATGTAGTTTTTCTTTGTTTTTAGTAGTTTTTACAGACATTAACTATTTTTTGAGGTTTTCCTATACAAGTGCATTATTTTGGCTGATAAGGCTGTAAAATAATACACCAAAAATTATACACTGTTATTTGATACGTTATATTGGAATAAAATTCAATATTTAAGTACATACATACATTATAATAATATACATTCTCCGTTTAAGGCTCCCCGCACACCGCAAGTCAACCCGGAGGAGACAAATCCGCAGCAAACCCGACCCGCACGAAACCAACCCTCTAGCCTGATCGAAGCAATCAAATCCAAAAGCCGGCTCCACACAAATCAAGCCCGTCGCAGATCCCCCCCAAACCGACCCGCAATGCGAGGGACCTGAACCCCACTTAGGGGCATAGGGAGGCATCAAGAGCTCTCCATTGCGCTCGAAGGCGACTGAGTACCTTTTGATGGTACCTTTTCTGACCGGTTGAGGTTTAAGGATGTGAGGTGGTCAACCTCACGGTCTAGATCTGATTTTTCGATTTCCTGCCTCTTACAGGATGCTCGAAAAACCAGCAAAAAGAGCAGAGGTGCTATTCTTAGCCGACAACCCCACGGCCATTTAAGCACACAGTACCTTTATTAAGTAGGCGTTATGCAGCAAAGAATCTTCTTTGAATATCATACAGCCAATCTGTAGGATAAGAAAGTATAAAACAACGTAAAATAATGTGTTTTTCCCTTAACCTATCTAGCCGTTAGCCTATCGATAGATCGGCAATCTTTTTGCTAAAAATCCAAACCATTTGGGAAACAAAAACAACGCGCATTACAACCAAAACATAAAAATAGCGATTGAATGTTCAGTGGCTACAAATAATTCATATGTTAAGTTTATTATGGTATTTATTTTGTCTTGTATTTCGGTTGCGGACTGAGAGTTGGAGCATCGAAGCCAACCAAAGAAGTGACATTAGCTGTTGAACTGTGCAGGCTGCAGGACAACGCGCTCCTATTCACATGTTCCATGATAGGAGTGACATGACTGACATGCACGCACTAATGGCAAATCATAGAGGTGATTGATTAGCCGAAAATTGGGGGTCACTGGTTAAATGGTTTTCGGATATCTACAGAAAAAAGAAAGAGTTAACTATTTATATTCTGTGATTTTGACTTAAAAATCGCGATAAAAAATGAAAGAGTATTCGTTGGGTGAGAAATAATTCACACTTTAATATTTCCGATAATATGACATCGGATACTCGCTAACACATTGGGAGGTGATTTAGCCAGTTCCATTAAGAAAACGAAAAAAAAAAACAAGTTGATTATTTGCTATAAAAACCCCAAACACGTTCCGAATAAAAAGCCTTTACGTAAGGGATGATGGGGAGAGATTTTTGTCGCTTGCAAACGTGATTTTACCACATCCGTGAAAAAACACGAAATCTAATATTAGGTACTATCAAAAAATATAAAAAAGTACCTACAACAAGAGGTAGGTAATATCCCTTATAAAATAATAAGAAAGTAAAACTTAATGTTGAATACTTTGTCACATTTTTTACTTTATGGTTCTAGCTGGGTGCTGGGTGTTTTTTTTTTTTACTTTTGTCCGTTACATTTAAATAAACCGGAACAGATTCTATGGGGCTAATACGAGATTTATAAAAGCTTATTGTAAGTACACTGATGTGAGCTTGTTAGCGTGCAATAGTGTTGTTACGCCTAACGATCGAAGCATTCGATCATTTGGAATGGAGATTTTTGGCTTTCTTTCGTATGGAGATTTAGGCTTCCTTAGGAATAGGCGGCGTTAGTCGATCATTCAATCAATCATTCATTCAATCAGTCAGTGAGCAGTGTTCCAGGCTGTTATATACGTTTAGTCAGTTTCTAAAAATTACCTATCGGTATGAATAAGATTTAAGACCCTTTTGTACTTCAGTGTAGGTATGTTAAGTTAAGATGATATACCTACTTTCAATATAAGCATTAAAACGATTTTGAGGAAGTATTTCGAAGTACGATACGATGGTTTCCGAAGTTATCCGAATGACTACGGAAGACGAAACTTGATTAATTATTAAATAGTTTGTGATGAATTATTTCAAAGCTATCTAAATACTAAAACTGCTTTCAAAATGAAATGAAACACCTTCAATCCAGCAGCTGGAGACACTTCAGGACGGGTAGTACGCGAACTAATCCAATTTCAACTTCTCCGGTGTCCTTGCTGCACTCTGCTCGGCCAGAAGTGGATCTCTTTATTGGATTATCGGACTCTGTGAGTCCCCTCTTTGACACTGATACCAAACTTGTTTAATATTATAATACTGATATCATAATTTTGTAACTATCCTAGAACATCAAATATTATGATTGGTTGAATTCGTCCGTAACTCAATGTTTTCGCTTAAACAGTTTAATATTGCGCGTAATAATATTTAATTTAATATGACTAAACCAATTCATCAACGTATGTAAATTGTTCGTCTGTAAGCTGATAGATGCTATGATAATTGTAATAAATATAACGTTTCCGCAAGAAATATTATAATACGATAGGTAACCATTTTTTCTTCGAGGCGGGACGAAGTTCGACGGGGCTGCTAGTGTTATATGATTATTAGTTAATGATAATAATTAATTGTCAGGCGTATCTATATATTTACAAAGGCTATTAAAATAAGTGTAAAATTCAGTGATTTATCTGATTTCTTTTACATGTTTCACTAACATAGTGTCTTTCCAGGATATTAAGAACCTTTTAGGTCAAGGTCATATTTTTATCTACATAGTTTTCATTAAAATTTTAGGCTGTATCAATTATGTGGGGTGTCATTTTGAACATTTAAATAGCCATAAAGCCAAGCAGAATAACCAGTAGACTTGGCTGTGTTAACCAATTTTTCCATAGATGTACTCGTACATAATTTGTATTCTCTATGAATTTGTTTGAAAAAACTGACCATAGAAATATAGACACACTGTTTTTATCCAGGTTATGTCTCCTGGAAATGTTCAAACTAAAACAGCAAGCATATTTGAAATTCATAGAATATATTCTCCACTCTGTTACATTTTCAACACACTTCAGTGATCATCTATCTGTCTATGAGATATGATTTTAAATTTCCACTTAACTTGTTCGTACGTTTGGTAGAACTGTTCGGATTTAAAAAAAAGTTATGTTCTTTAATTTGAATTTATAGAAATGGAAGGTGACAATCGATTTTAACAATTATTTGATAAGTTATTGACGGTTATATTCTGTTGCCAGTATGATAAATGGCGTTCTATGTTAGTATCTAGGTGTTGCCATTAATATTCAATAGACGACGCTTTTGTAAAGCAGCCATCGCTAAATCTGTAGGTATTATTTATTTGTCATAATATAGAACATCTATCTGCAGTGGTTACAGTGTAGTGAATGTTGAACGTTCGTATTATTACCAGAATATTAATTTAATCCTGTTAAAATTCTATTGTCATCGATATATTATTGCTCAGATTTGTGTAATGGAATGTTATATGAATGAATCAATACGCTACAAAAACAATCTCACTCACTCACTCTTTTCTCTATTATTTATTTCCAAAATTTAATAATTTTTTTTTTTTTTTTTTTGCAGATGAAACATACTTTGGAAAGATATTTAAGTGTATGAATCGTTTTCACGGACGATTTCAAGGATTCTCAGAAACATTTTGGTAAGTACACAATTTTAAAATAAACATTTTTAGGTTTATTTATATTAAAAATGTATTAGAAAATGAAGAGTAAATATTATTACGTATTAAACAAACAATTTTAAAATATTCAGATCAATAGATTGTTTTAAAACACGAGCATTTTTTTCTGAATTCAATGGACAAACGTTTTTTATTGTTAACAGCAGAACTGAGAATATTTCATCATAATACTGATTCATTTTTACCAACTATTAGGTATTTTTATTACTTATTAGGTATTTTTATCATAGATTTGGGAAAAAAGTCTCATTTTGTTTTAGTGACCATCATATAGAATTTTAGAGTAAATATTATTAACATTAACAGAATTTGCACCTCTATTACTTTAAACCTCGTGTCATTTGGCAAAAAAAAAACTGGTGACAATATGAGTATGCAGTTGAAATTAAAATATAGAAGAGGTAAGAGCACTACGAAGAATATGTGGAAAGACTCTGTGGAATATGGAAAGTAATGAGAATATTAGAAAGCAATCTGGTAGTTAGTTTTGTTACAAATGATAATATGAAAATTTATAAGTTGAGATGTTTTAGGTTTGTTGAAAGAATGGACTTTACTAAACTATAATTATTGTTTTATATTTTACTCTCATCAGATGAACGCAATGTGGCAATTTACACCACGCAGGATCGCTTATAAAATCTTTACTTGACGAATGCTACATATATGGTTCTTTACACCATGCATGATCCGATTTCTCTCTTTTTACACATTTATATAACTACTATGCATTATGTTCTGAGACTCTACGTACATTGTACATGCTTGTTTTGTTTTGTTAGATTTCATTATTGTTATTATTGTTTACATTTTACTATATTTTTATGTTGTTGACTATTCCGAGTGCCCGTAAGGGCCTATGGAAATATTTTACGAATAAGAATCCAAAATCTTTCAAAAGCTCAAGATACAGGAATCTTTGTCTTTCAATAGTTTTTCATTCTTATTTACTCACCTACATACCTATAAACTCGACTCCCCTATAACCCTGCAGATTTCACTTTTCTGAGCCCTCTGCAAGCAATCACTATTTTTAATGTATCTAAAACTTCACTACTCTTGTTGTCCATCTTTGCTCTTGCAACTTTGCAATAATTAATCCACGTAATATGCCTATCCTAGTTTGACAATCCATTCGAATACCTCTATTCATGGTGTTACTAATTAAGTAAGAACTTTTGCACCTATGGCATTGGCTTTAGGTAAAAAAATATACAATACAATGCCTTTTGCACATAGGCTATCTATTCTTTTTATTTATTTTATTCTTTTTGTTACATAGTTAGTTTTCTGTGTATCGAAGCCTGATTTTTTCTGTGATAAAATCTTTTCTGATTTTGATCTACTTTGGTAAAGAGGTACGAGTTGTGTTTATTTGTATTCAACTTAGGTTGTATTTTTGCATTATTTTTTTTTTGTAAAAAAATGAATCCTTGTTATTGTTTGTGCAAATTGATATTCGGCATTGTTTATTTTCTTTCACTCACCCCCAATTAAGATTTCCAAGAGGGTGGTTAAATTGATAGGTAGGGTGATTTAAAAAAAAAAAAAATTTTTTTGAAGAGGGTGGAATAAAAAAGATTGATGAGTTACCTAGGGAAACGATTTTTTGGTACCTACCTTATGTAAATAAACATTTAAATAAATAAATTTATTTTATTTTATTACAGGTTTTTAAGTTACATTAATTTAATTCTATCTTTTCTTAATTTCAAGTGGTGTATGTGTAGGTAGGTATATAAAATAAGAGTAGGAAATGGAAAGGAAGTAGGAAATAAAGA
Organism: Mystacides longicornis; assembly: GCA_963576905.1. NCBI lineage: Eukaryota > Metazoa > Arthropoda > Insecta > Trichoptera > Leptoceridae > Mystacides > Mystacides longicornis. The sequence continues at coordinate 10,440,653 of OY756425.1, read as the reverse complement.
TGAAAGTTGATTATAAAATGTTTTGTATCACATAAAAGAAATAGATATGAAGATGTATGTAAAATTTAGAAGAAAAAGAAGCAAGAATGGATAGAAAAATAGTGTAGATGGTTCTTTCTGTCTAAATTTAGAGAGAAGGCTTGATGGGTGAATCGAAAAGAATATATCGACATATCTTTTCAAATGCTTATAAAATCCTTTTCTGTTTTCACGAGTATCGTTTTATAAAAAATTGAAGGGGCTTTCAAAAAGCTTCTTTACTTAAACTCTGCCTTTGACAGAGCTTTGGTATGCTATGTGCTGTAGCACTTGATATACTAGACTACTAGACCAAGATGTAGAGGATTGGTTGCTAAACTTCGTTCTACGAGGCAAAAAAAGAAGAAAAACTAGACGTAATTTTTGTATGCCTCTCTATTTTAATAAGTGGTCGAGCAGTGCTCGAAATTCGACCATAACTTATTTAAATTATAAGTTTGAACAGTATTAAGCTTCCACCGTCAAAGACTGAGCGAGCGCTATTTCAATTTTTTTTTTCAGAAACAATGACATGGATACGTCTAGTGTTGTTCAAAACGGCTATAAACGAATAACACGCTACAGACTATATGTTAAAAATATTTAGCATGCTATTTCATATGCTATTTTATAACGCGCTATTTTTTATCAGATCGCGGATGGTGTGTTAAAATTAGCGGCACGCTAGATTTCGTAGCACGCTACGTCGCACCTAGTTCGTTGTACAGATTATTCGCGTGCTATATTCTACTCGTATACAAGAATATTTTTTTATTAATACGTCGCATAACTGATAATTTTTTTTTTTAAGGAAACCAATGAACTTTGCTACATACTTTTCAGGCTTATTACTGTCTATAGGCAGTTGAATTGAATATTTAGGTAGGCAGGTATTTAAGATTATTGTAAATTTTAAATTAATTATTATAGGTGTATTTAAAGAAAAATTGTCTATGTATACCTATATATAAAATTTAACATAAAAACACGGAATTGTTTTTAAATAATAATTTTAACGTGAGTACCTACACAAAGAGTTTTTTAACCTACATAAATTAACCAAGTCTACACATTATATCTACTCTGCCATGTAGTATCCTATTAGCGAAAACGCAATTTTAACAGAATAATTAAAATAAATAACATCACACACATGGACGTATTATAAGTCCATGGTCGCACACGATGATATAAAATAGTCTTAGCGGGCTGCAACAGAAACATAACGCGTCCGCATCTCACAGCATTCACGCGATGACTAATAGTCTAGTGTGGATTTCCAAATGCTATTTCATAACGACATAGCGTCTACAAACTATTTAGCATAGCACGCTACGTGCGCTATTTAAAATTAACGTGTTATAATAACATGCTATGCGCTAAATTAACCACCTCTAGATACGTCAAATTTAAAATACCTGATTGATCTGTACAAAGTTTTTTCTATTATTATTGAAGACAAACAATATTAATCTATTCTCAATTTGACTACAGATAAACAAAAAAATATATGCGTCTGTGTCAATGACAAATACATCGAAGTGTGTGTGTGTGAGTATCAAATACAAATTATTTAGTGGAATATTGAACGGACCCTAAAGAAGTCACTCAAATTTTGTTTCTAAACTTTGAAGGCTTATATATCGAAACTTTTAGTATGCATATTTGTATATACCTACCTACGTTCTTTCATGCGATGCGTCACATTACATTACAGAAGTGTTTGTAATGTTTTATATGCTTTAAATGATTTTATATTTAAAAATAAAATTAGCATTCGCCACTCCTTCTCTATAAATAAACTGTAACAGCCGGTTACAAAAAAAGCGGCTAATGAACACTTAAAAAAGCTAAAGGAACTTAAAATTTAAACTTTCCTTTAGGTTGGCGAGTTTCATAAAAAATATTCCCACGTAGGTACTTTAGACATGGTGTGGGTGGAGGTCATAAACATTGCGCAAGATCGAGCGCAATGTAGAGCTCTTTTTGCCTCCCTATGCCCCTAAGTGGGGTCTTAAGGGAGTTTGGATTTGGATTGGACTTTAGCTTAAGTATGAAATGTCAAAAAAATATTTGAAAGTTGGTAGCAGTTGGTATTGTTACCATGGAAATCTATGGAAAACATACTTAGATTGTTTACTAATATTTTCGCGGAATTTCTGTTGATCTGTCAATTCCATTTCTCAATAGAGCATCAAAGTGCCTTTTTTTGTGTTAATTTATTATAATGGTTTATGAATTAGTAAATGAAATCTGTACACAATAATATTTTTCCCGTTTTGCTATGTTTTCCGCCCTATTTTAATCATTGTTGTCCACAGTGTTACCGCATACAAATGTTCATCTTTGTGACAGAGAAAGCGTCACGAAATTTTCTATGAACTCCGACGGCAAAAGATTGAACTACACTAAAGTCGTCTTTAAGTCCCAAGAACGGGACTCTAACATAAAGTGTCATTTTGTTGTTATGAAACGCGTTATTTTTTATAGGAAAGCCTCTTTTATTTTTTATGAAACCGGTTGTAGTGTGCGAAATTTCATACTCCTCCGTCCGCGCAATTTTCGTTAAAATGGTTGCAAATTTTTCCTTCACGTATTATTAATATATAGAGCAAGCACTAATGTGGATTATCATCCATGGTTGTATAGAATGCCGGAAAATGGAAAATCTTACAATCAATTTTTTGTGGTTTCTCATTCAATTGAGACAATTCTAATCATAATTTAAAAGAATTTAAAAAAAGTTGTTCGTCGAGTAGAAACTGGTCAAAATGTCGCCATCAACATTAGTCAAACTTTCAAATTTTTGTTGAGTATGAAACTTAAAACGAAATATTTAGAATGTTGGAGAACGCAGATGAAACCAGTCACATTAACTTTTATATTGCTAATTTTATTACCTGCTAAATTCTCGTTTGCCTATTATAAATTTATGTACAATCTGATTATAAATTTTAGTTAATGATCGGGTGAAAGTGAATCTATTGCATGTCTCACAAATATTCACAATTCGATCAGCGATTACATAGTTAATGATAATTATTAAGGTAAGATGACTTGGTGTGAAATATATTATGCAACCACAATAGATGAGTTAACATCATCTTCATGTGTGTAAATAGATTAGTTAACATTATCTTCGTATTGTATTGGAATAGTTTAGCGTACGGTAATTACTTCCTAGACGAGTGTAGAAATCATTAAATAATGCTGATTATATTTTAAAGTCGAGTCATTTATTGAGAAGTGAAATGATTCGATAGGTTGGCAAATAAGCTTGTTTGATTGATTGGGTTTAGTTTGCTAATCATCTGTGGTTTTATATGCTGTTTAAGTGAATTATGTCGAATATAGAAGATGAATTGCGAGAAAACAGGTGAAAAAGTGTGCACAGAGATTACCTAACTAAGAACATCTTTCACTTCGATTAAATTTTTGACAAGTTTAATATATATTATAAACTTATTGTCGAAGGCATGATGGAGGCGTTGGAAAAAAACAAATTTCATGGCACCTTAAAATAAGAGGAAGACCTTTAACTTAGTAGATGTTAATATTGGGGACACCACACCTTTTAATAAAGAGAAAATAATGAAAACTTATATACTAATAGCGATTCATTTTGGTTTAACCACTAGCATCTGCAAAAGGCACCTGCTAAAAACCCTATCCGAAAGTCGCGCATGATGGGTAGGTCGTGTAGTATGGAATGAAGGTCTCCTACATACCATGGTTGAGGGGACCGAGGGTACACACTCCCGGGGATGACCACTTCAAGAGTTTCAACTAGACGTATAGTCAGACGTGTGCTGTTCTTCCTATGAGGAACTCACCATAATATGCTTCGAATATAGCGGAGTGGAGATAATTGCTGCCAACCAGTCCCAGGATTGTGACCAGAGAAAAAAGACTAACAATAAGCTAAGATATTCAGAGTCACCAGTCTCATCTTTCAAAAAAATAACAAGGTAATCGGATGATCATTATTATTATATATTAGTCGATACTTTAAGGTTTTGTACTGCCACCACATCTTCACAGCAGTTTTAACTTTAAGCAACTGATACTCGCGCATAACCTCAACATAAGAGCAGAATCGATCTCAAGGGTAGTACATAGACGCTCTGATAATAAGATTACCGTAGGTCTTCCCAGAATGTAGGGGACGTAATACTATTGACAGACAATTAACGGTATTATGTATGTTGGTATTATGAAATTCAATGTTCTTTGATGAAAATTATGCGTAATGAAATAAGTTTTCTTATTAGAGAATTTCTGTTAGTGTTAACCAAAATATGAGTTCCATGTTCCATACATGTAAACTTGTATTAAAATATACCTATAATATCGTTAGTTTATTTCTTCGTAATTTTTCTTCTATCTAAATATAAAATGAAGGCTCAATCATAAAATGTTTTAATATAGTTAATTTTAAATACTACTATTGTGTAAAAATTATTTTTGGGGAATAGACCAAATTGAGATCAGAATGGCGTGCAGCTGGACTACCGCATAGATAAGCTTCCAAATCCAATCCAAACTCCCTTTAGACCCTACTTAGGGGCATAGGAAGGCAACAAGAGCTCTCCATTGCGGTCGATCTTGCGCAACGTTAATGACCTCCTCCCACACCATGTCCAGATTCCTCAGCTCTGCTTCGAAGGAGCGGAACACAGTATGAGAGGGTCTTCCTCGTCTCCGGGACCCTGATGGGAGGAAGAACAGCGCTCTCCTCGGCCAACTGTCATTCGGCATCCTTAACACATGTCTCAGCCAAGTCCATCTCCTCCACATAATAGTAGAGGTGATGGGCTCACGCTGGGTGCGCCGGCGTATAGCGTCGTTCGTGACGCGGTGGTACCACCTTATACCCAAAATTCTCCTGAGGCACTTCGTTTCGAATGCAGATACTTTTTGTGCCTGGGCTTTGGTCAGGTGCCAGGACTCACACCCATACAGGAGAATGGGCAATACACACGCATCAATCAGTTTACATTTCGTAGCATAGATAAGCAGTTTACATAGATAAGCTTAGATACTTTATAAAACATACGCAGATATCAACTTTATAATACTTAAAGAATACACAAGCACCATACGTGAATAATATTAAAACCTATCGATGTTATGATCATGCAGCCACCAGTGCACACGAAAAAAGGGAACAAATAGTAACGGCACTAAGTAATACCTATTGTGTATTTTTATTTATTTTCCTCGCAATTATTCCAGATTTTATCACCATTTGAAACTTCCCTGAACAAAAACGAATAATTCTAAATCAAAATTAGCCAAATGCATCTGTCAATTCTAGAGTTTAGCGAGACTAACGAACAACAATTCATTTTTATATATCAGATAACAATACCGTTGTCACTCTGATTGTTATTGAACTTGTCCTAATAAAATAAACACTCTGTATAATTATTAATTCTTATCCGATAAGTAGGCTTTATAAGGCTCATACGGTACAGCATATTGTATGAGTGTTGCTGTATAGAGGTATCCTCGCTCATCGGGGAAGCTCCAGTAGTGTTGAGAAGATTAAATGCTTAAAGCTAATTAATGATTGGATCGGAATGATCTACCACTACATAATAATAATAATATACATAGCGCAGTTCTCTATTCGCTGCTTTTGTTCCTCCTCAACTGCGATGACTCGACAAAATGATGAACCTCCCCAACTAATAGGGATTCTATTGTACGGCCGGTGCTCGACTATGGATTGTATTATGTGTACGAGAAACGTTATTACTGTTCTATGAATGCAATTATCTCCCAACTTGCATTTCTATTATCTTTGTAGATGAAATTATTTCTTTGATTATGTCTTTGAGATTGTTTCCACGTTTTAAAATCCTTTGAGAGATGATTTTTGTTTTGTTCGAAATACTAACTATTGAATATCAGGTTTTAATTAATTGCTCTTTGCTATTTTATGAAAGTAAGGTGAAACAGGAATGTGGAAAATGCAGAATACTATTTGAACTAATCTCTAGGGTGGCTAATACATAATATGTCCATTTGATATTTGACAGCGCGTTATTTTGTAATGCGCATAATTTTTTAGAAGAAAGTTGGTTTTGACCGATAAAAAAAATCGAGATTGTTTAAAAAGGTATGGTAATAGTAATTTTATTATTGTTATAGTAATTACCCTCTGAAAGTAACTACTACTCGTGTTTCTAGTATTTCAATTCAGGAAAAGTGACAAAATGAACACTGTATGTATACCTACCTACCAGTAATGCTCTGTTTTTCTAAAGAAAAAAAAATACTAGCCGTGTCATTACGAAGGTAGTATTATTTGAGATAAGTACGAAACATTCTATGTTTATCTCTTTCACTTCCTGCAGTAAAAAATTAAAGCGGAAAAGAGACAGTGTAATCTTGACGTTTAGTGGAAATAAACGTAACCTGGATACCACATCAGTAAATAAGACGTCCACTGAAATAATGTTTGAAGTAAGTAAAAAAGTTAAATTCAAAAACTTTTGCAATACCTATTAGTTAGTTATATTGAGAGTGAGATTTATCTTTTTAGTAGGGCCGTTGAATTGTGGGTCCCTTTTTCTGGAAAACCAGTGTATAAGACCGGAAGCCGACGTAGCGTTAATGTTGGAAAAAAAAATCTTTTCATCAGTCCCTTTTTACTTACATACATACATTATTAAATTGATTAAAGAGTTTATAATTATTTTACCCTCATACCAGCGGTACAAGCTGTCTGGGGGCATTTAATGACAATTATCTGTGAATTTGTGTTTGTAGTGTTATGTTTAATTTTGTACTTTATATCTGTTGAATAAATTGAATTGAGTTGAAAATTGAATAATAAACATTTTTTCCTGTCTTTAAGAATATCTGTATTGGTGGCCAACCATATTAAAATCTTATTTCATGAAAAGTCCTGCATAAAATTGACTTTCCGTCATATTTGCTACGTTTCCATTATCTCGATGCACTTTTGATCTCCATGAGCAAAAGAAAAAGTAGGTAATAAACAATATTATTTATGGAGCTATCTGTAGTATTGACAAAGATTAACGATGTCACTGTAGTCGCACTCGTTAAGAGATGTTCCTGCACCTAAAACAATTTCGTAGCCGCCTGAGATATTATATTACCTACTTCCAGTCCCCCGACCCTCTGTCTGCACTCTGCAAGCGGCGGCTTAAAAGAGGGGAAGCATGAAATATGAAACAATCGTGATCATCTATAGTTGGGTTTATTTTAAATAATCATGACAATTTCTGAAATGGTCGCATTATTATTTGGTAGTACTATATAAATGTCATTATTGCAAGTGGAGTTATTTGAAAATATTTTATATTGCAAAAACAGATTGTTAAAAAATCTTTTACGTGTTTTGATGTCGTAAAAGTTATTATAGTATCAGTCACTCTTTCACAGTAAGCTACTCAAATCTTATGTCGTGAAATAGGAAGATGATCGGCGACAGGGATCGAACCCATGACTTTCAGTACGAAACAGTAGGTAAATCGGCACGACGGAACCACCAAGAGACCATTCACTTCTTTAAATAAAATAAAAAAATTTTGACTTATATAATTAACGGGAATAATTCTAAGTTTGTGACCAGGAGAACTGATACTGATGATATAATATTCCTTATGATGATGCTGGACTAAATAGGGTGGAGACCTACAATAAGTAATTACATGCATTCATTATAATTTGCTTTCAACGTCAACATTAAAAATAATAGATACCTTCCCTATGTTTAATATATCATTCATTTTAATATATTATTCGAGTATGTCACTAGACTTAAAATATAAATTTTCTCTCTATTATCATTTTCTTAAAATATATTAATAAGTGGGTCTCTATCCGAGCGAACACAATATTATTACACAGAGTAATTTACTTTTTATCATACAATTATTTCAACAACATTATCACGATGCAGTGCTCTTAATTGGAAGATAAATTTCGTCGTGCTAATTTAAAGAGGCGAATTAACCCTTCCGGGACCGCATGATAAACGAGGGCTGGATGTAATTTTGGGGCGTTATTGCTTGCTACACCCTTTTCCCTTTTTGTTCTAGAAATATCTCTCTGAATGGTACTCACGTTACAATACGACAATGTAATACCACACTTTGCCTACAATCTACACAGACGTCTAACAGCCAACTTAGCCTTTAATTTCGTTTTTGTGAATCGTTAACAAATCAAATACACGGAGACCAGCTTTGGGCTCACTTCAACTCCGTTTCTATGAAAAAGTTTTATGCAGATGAGCTGCAGACGAACTTGTTTTGAAAGCGGACGAAAATGGAATTCTTCATGAGTTTACCAACTCTCTTTAAGTGAATAATTTGGTAATATAAAACTTGGTTTCAATTTTATCATAGTTCATACAATTTGCTGAAACTGAATACCTATACTTACATTTTTTGTTTTGTTTGATAAAACGACTATTACCTAATTTCCTGACAAATTCATAAAAAAAATCTCAAAGCACGACATATATTTTTTATAACGATAAAACCTTTTCCCCAATATTTTAGTTGTAAGTAATGAATAAATCTTAATAAAAACCCACATTGAATGTTGTGGGAACATTACATGTTGGTTCTATTATTAAATGGAGATGGCTGCGTGTAGCTGAGAAATTTATGTGCACGTTATTGCGTAGTAATTAGGATTATCTCTTCGTATTGCTCTTATATCCTCAAAAGAGCACTTGGGGAGGCATTTCACTTAGAAGAAACTACTTACGTACATTCTACGAAATATGCTCATAACTGGATCTACAAAAATAACGTAATTTATAAACGATGAAAAGTATATTATTGCCATTTTGTATATTGCATTTTGTTGTACAAAAAATATGTTTGTAATTTATGTATTTACATACTGTGATCTATTTTAAATTAGACGACACTCTTCGTCTTTACTAAGGAACTTTTCGAACTTGTATTTAGAATTCCCTAATTATGTTTTTTTTTAATATTTAATCAAGTATCTCTTCTCAATCAACATATACATAGTTCCCATTGATTATCACTCCAAATGACATCCAAAATAATTGTCTCATTCACTATCACTCCATCCATTCAAATGGAGCGATGTCACTCCCTTTTGACAGGTATGAAACTTTTTTTTTAAATCATTTTAACGATCTTTCACTCCGTTAATACACGTATTTTGCTATTATTAAATTTAAAACATCAAAACGTGTACCCTGGTGGAATGATTATGACAAAATGACACAAATTTGGACCAAGAAATCAAAAACAAACAACAGAAAAACCTAGGCAATAGAATATGCACTTTGCAGGCTCAGCTAGGGAAAATGTTCTCAGCTCTTCATACTCTTATGGTTTATTGGTATCCATGATTGCTTGGTAGACTTTGATTTTATAGACCCCGTCGATAATTTGAAATTGGCGTTCGACTATAAAGTACAAACGAAGATATCGTCTATGCAGGGTGCGAAAAAATGAACCGTCCACTGGAACGTATATACAATAACTTAAACCAATCATAGACACTTATATAAAAATGTAAAAAGTGGACAGTTAACTTTTGTTGTTAACCTACATTGTCGAAAAAATCGTTTTTAGTCGATCGCAATATTCAATTTGTCTAGGGCTGCTGATGTTAATCGGTGTACATTTATTAATACAAGCTCTGTTGAGTTCCAAATACGAAAAGAAATGTATATTGCGACAATTTGTTTAAGATATTTTTCCAATGTCTTTCTGTAAATATCACAATTATTTCTGGAATAGTACCTACCATTGCAACAAACAAGTACCCGCATAAACTGCATATCGAATGGCGATACAGTGTTGTATTACCGCGGTCAACTTGGCTGCAGACCACGATCACGTTTTACATTTGTTTTTCTTAGGGTATTTTCTGAGGACATGCAGGTTGCTGAGTTGGAGAAGGTTTTGTTTCTTTAAGCTATTGTCAAGATGAGAGTCAATTATGTACATTGTACGTAACACTGCCAGTGTACTTCTCTTTCTCTACCATTGATTCACATAATATTATGTAGTACGTACTTAATGCGTTGTTCGAGACAAAATTTAAAAATGTTATGTCATCGATAATAATAGGATAGGATAATAGGTAAGGAGTGAAAAGAGACGTTTAGGAAAAGATGAAGAGATAGTTTGGTTTAGCGGAGAGAAGAATCCAATAAACTAAACATCATAAAAATCTGTTCAGCTGATCTCGAATTATAAGTGTTCGCACTAACCCGACTTTCTTTTATATTATACCTAGATATGTTTCTAAAACAATTAATCAACAGATGTCCGCAAGTGTTTAAGGGAAGAAATGACAAATTTTCCGCAGTTCTCAACGTTGTAACTAATTGAAGTTGAGACCTTTAACTGTTTTATAGGACAATCGAACAATAAAAACCATTTTCATTCTATAAAAATGCCTTTTCTGGTGTCTTGAAGTTACATATATTTCAATGTTCTCTGCTATTTCTCTGTTTCTGCTATTTCTCTGTCTCTGCTATTTCTATATCACAGAGTTTCCACGATTGTTTTTAATAAAAATAAATAAATTTATAACCTTTTCTAATTAATATTATAGACACTTATCAAATTTAACCAATTTACAATGTGGAGATGATAATATTATTATTTGCGTTATCTTCTATTGATTCTATTTCGTTAAATTTGTTTGACTATCCTCGAAATTAATAACCGTGTTTCTTTTTCAACCAACGAACTTCTCTGTTTGGTTTTAATTTCTGAGAGTTCACCTTTATTGAAATACCATGGTGAAATACTTGAAATGAAAATTAAACATTAGCTGATATCCGTTATATTGGTTTAATTATGTAGATTTTATTAAACAAATATTTTAGATTTTTGATTTCTAGTAGCTTATTTGGTAAAATGAATTTTTTATTTCGTTTAGAAATATGTTGTTTATTTTAACAGCAACAACTCAATTGATGCATGACGCATCTTCATTTCTTACTAGCTAATAGCAAATATAAAAGTGTTTTTTGAACATCAGTATAGAGTTATTAGTTGTCATATATTCGTTAATAAAATTTAGTTAATAATTTATTGCATTATGTAATAGTTATCGTTGATTCGGATGCGGGATGAAGTTGATAGGTCATAAGTTTGAAATCAAAACAATACCTCTGTAATTGCTTTACTTTTTAAAAAATCCAAGAGATGGCGGTGTAGTAGGAAATAAATCGCATGTGAAACCTGTTACCGTATTGTATATAAGTATCATTAAAAGAATAGACCCCATCAACACCAAATTTTACTGAATTATTATGGTAAGATGTAGCGACACTTTGAAGAGATAAAGACGTAGTTGTTATATATTAAGTTTTTAGTTATAACTCTATCCACCCAGCTTTTTGACTGCGCTCGAACTGGATTCGAATTTCCAGCGGATACACTTTTAATCGGATGCAGAGTTAAGTCTATTGTAACTTGGTTAACTCACGGTGGAGTGATCCTCGCGCTGCGACGTTCCATACGATATCATCACACTTAGCAAGATACAGCGGAGGTGCGACTCAGCATACAGTACAGAGACATTTTCAATGGATACGTTTTTTTTCCAATTCAACGATTTTTCCGTGCATTGCCGTCTAACAAGGAGAGTTTCCTGCAACTCGAGCGTATTTTAGGTCAATAGCTTTCGGAAAATTTCAACTAGATTGATTTGTGAATTTTTTTATTGCTGTCTGTCAATATTTTGCATAATGTCGACTTTTTATAAAATAATTAGGATCAGCACCATCATCAATATTGTTGTTTACTGAAAATTACTGCTACAGACAGCCTTGGACGTTTAGGGAACAATCATAATGTGTACCACCCACTTTGTTCTGTCCAGATTTTTGTTGTTGTTAATAATTAGTATACCAAACTGTATTAACATGTAAATGGCTTTACGCCGTGTGTTGAAATAAATAAAAATAAAAATAAAAAAGAACCAAACCTCGAACGGATTAACGGATAACCTGAACTAATTGATACGCATCTTCTTTTTAAGAAATCCGTTTTCTAGGTATCATGATGTGTGAAAGTATTTAATAAACTAAACTCTAACAATGCAGTATATTATGGTTTTAACAATTTGCAAAATTTAAAAGCGCCTCAATTTAAAATTAAAAAAAAAAGTATGAATAGGTGTTGATTCCATTTACGTACATTTTTTTTTATCAGATTCAGTCTTTTGCCCCGATTATATTTTTTTTTTAGTCGGACAAAAGGAGTCAGGCCACGTCTATTTGTTCTCGATGCAGTAAGCGAAAATGTTTTATTTGGAAAGAGAGCTGTGGTACATTCCTCCCTATAATAGTGGTGCAATGCGGCCTGGAGGTGACTCACCAATTACATTTTTTGAATAATTTTCTATCACAATTCATACAATTAATTTCAAGAACTCTTGACACAACATTTCTATTGAACATTTTGATATTAAAACTTACATTTTTTAAATGAATAGTCCTTAGAAGTATGTATTTTTTATAAAACTAAGAAAATAACACTTTATAATATGTGTGTACCTTTAAGGTAAGATGAATTCAAACAGAATCCGAAAGTGTTTTCTGTTTTTTTTTTAACTCAGCCTTTCTGATGTCCACAGTCCTTCCAAATCTGAGTGATTGACACCTTTGATTGGGACATTAATGTACATGCGTGTTTGTTACGTAACTATGTTCCTTCTTATTTTCATGGATTTTAATGGAGCACTATTATAATGTGAGGAAAGCTAAAAGCTTTCAAAACAATTATTATTATTAGTGTTTTTAAAGAAGTAAGGTATTTGAAACCCAATTTGAGAAATCTACCATGATAGTAAATGAAGTCCTTATTTAGTTTAACATGAAAATAATTATTTTAATTGACAATTTGCTACGTAAAGGGTGTAAATAGATTCGCGTTTTGCGTTGCCTGAGGCAGTTTTTCTAATTGAACATGAACATTCTAGCTTTATCTAAACAGTATAATATGACAAACACGAGTGTAAATTGTTGTACCTATGTATGTGTTGAACTATTTGCTATTCGTCTATTTATGTCTGATTATATCTAAGTTTATTGATTTTACTAAGCTATAAAAAAAGGATGGTGGTTAAACAAATAAAAAATCTTTAAACATGCATTACCCTACTACAGCCATTTTGATTTCATTACCCTTATCAAATCGACGTGATTTATTTATTAATTAGTGATTACACGGCAACATTTTGCCTTTAACAAAAAATAATTCTTCTTTCGGTGTCCTATCGGGTTCCCCCGACGTCGACGACCACCTGAGAGTCAGCCTCCCTATCTTCAGCCGCTCTGAACAAATCCCCCACAGTTCTCAGTCCGGTCCACTGACGAATGTTCCGGAGCCAGGAAAGTTGTTTTCTACCGACTCTTCTGCGGCCCTCTATTTTACCCTTTATGACGAGTTGCAGAACCTTGTATTTTACACCTCTCATTATGTGACCAAAATATAGAGGTGAACAATAGTCTGGTCGTGTTGGCTCTGCGCAAGACCTCTGTCTTGTTGGTCATGTCGGTCCAGGCTATTTTAAGCATTTTGCGATGGATCCACATTTCAAATGCTTCGAGGCGATTTATTATATTAACTTTGAGGGTCCATGCCTCTACGTCGTACAGCAAAACTGACCACACGTAAAAAAATACCAAGATAATATATTAATATACAATATCGATTGAATGTCGAATACAAAAATAAAAACAACATAAGCAACAGAGAAAATCAAAGCTGAAATCAACAAACCATTCAAGAATTAAGCAAAAGTAGGTATAAAATAATTAAAAGAATTAGAAAAATGAGGTTAAAACACCTATAAGTATTTAAATTAAAAAAATAAAAAATATCACAAGACATGAAACAATGAAAATAAGAATAATAAAATCAATGTTTAACAAAACTGTGATGAGCAATTCAAAATAATAATAAAAACATACAAAATAGTCATTAGTTATATTATATTAATCTGATTTCACTATTATAATCCAATTTACAACGACGCTTCCAGCAACGGGTTTGGAATCTTTCTCCATTCCTGTGCCAGACAGGTGTGTGATAGTTTCTTTTACTGAAAAGTTTTGGAAAAAAAAGAAAGTGAAAAAATCTAGAGAACATTCAGTCGTAATGAAAACTTGTCACGTTCCAATTTAAATTTTCACGGGCATCTCCCTTGCTCTCGTTTCAGGTCCTTATCGTCCTCATTTGCCTGCAGGAGAGGTCGTAGCAGGTACCAGTAACTTATATATCTGATAACTTGTACGTGAGGGAAGGTATTATGTAAATTTTACGCCGCTTTGAAAATACGCGAAGCTTTGGGAATAATGGCAGTTACGGTTTATGAAAATTAGTTAATTAAAAGTGTAACCTTCAGGAATTTTAGTGCGACCTTCACCGGTATTAGTACGGCCTTAGGACACACGAATTAAATAATATTTCATTCAATCAGTTCATCTCTTTGAAGGCACAACTTATTTTATTAAAAACTAGCTTTCCCGACAGACGTTGTCCTGTGTTCCTAACTATGAATATTGAATTCGACTTTGTATAATGATAAGCTTATTACCTTTTAACCAATGTAATTGAGATCGATGCATGTGTTTCAAACCATACATTTTCCGTTGACATTCTGTCACTCGCACTAACTATCAAACAACTAACAATTCCTGTCAAACTTTAATTTGATTTCAATTTTTCAAATTTGGAATAAAATTTATATTGTTAAAAGCACTAAGAAGGTTTCCTATTTAGAGTTTTCTATGATTTTCTAATTATCCACGAAACTTTCTTAATTTTTTCTTTCATAAGAACCTTCTCCTGATAAAAGCCAACACGCCAAAAAAAGAATAGGCGAAATCTGTCGAGCCGTTTTGGCGTGATGCGATGACATCGGAAAATAGCTCTCCATTTTTTAAAATTTGGACAGAGAAGCTTTCGGTTTATTCATAAAAAAACAGAACAACACATGGAAACAAATATAGTCATTATGAAAAATTAGAGATAATTCAAATAAGCATCACCATTAGGCAATAGCTTCAAAGTCAATAATACAAATCAAAAAGTTTAATTAGAGTCGGCAAATTTAAATCAAAATAATGATAATATAACATTTTATTAGGTAAAAATATACATAATAATTAACCAATATTGGCCGGCTTATTCCCTAGGGAAATTTCTTCCAACCAACCTATATACTGATAAATATTTTTTTAAATGTATCTGTGCTCACTCAAAGTGAACACAAACACACCCATTGACTCATTCACAGTAAGCTTGCTTGATGTTTCGTGAAAGAGGGAATGGTCGGCACCTGGGATCGAACCCATGACCACCGATACGAAATAGTAGGAAAGCGGGTGTCGTAACCGCCACACTATCAACCACTTCGAAGCAGGACTAAAGAAATTAAACATTGATTGTTATAAACTCGCATTAAAGTATGTAATAACTCATGTAGGTAATAATATCGGTGCAACTATTTCAAAGCACGTATTTTGCAAATAATCATATTAATGACGGGACAATGTCTTTCGGGAAAGCTACTTATTATGTATCTCTCATTTTAAGTTAACAGATTACTGAATTTCCTTCTAACTTTGCTGTTCACAAACCAAAAAAACAAAAGGATTAGATTTTTTTTTAAATTTAGAAATGTTTATAATCATAAGAGCTGAAATTTGATAGGCTTTGCAATTATTTTAAAAGCCTTCCACTTATGATTTAACCCAGGATTGTTAGATGCTTTCATGAATGTACTTTAATGCTATTTGATTCCATATAGCACTTGCAGTAGCTATGCGTTTCATACAAACGGAACCTTTTGACATGGATCGTTTACTAACATAGTTATTATTTCCATAAATTTCTGTGTGCATTCTCCGTGTATTTTCAAGAATCCCACTTACTCGTGTTACGTTCAAAATGGAAATAGTTGTGTTACTGCAAACATAAAAGAAAAATAATAAGCACTCACTTTGAAAAGTTAATTTAAATATGAAAATGTTGTGGAGTCGAAATAGTATGGATTCATCGAATGCGACGCAATCGTTGCTTTGAAAATATTTTCAACAAGCATATCTTCAAAACTATTTTCTATCACATGCAATTGAGTTAAATCATTTTTCAAATAACTATTATATAAGTTTGACGCTTTGTTATAAGCTGTTGAAATAAGTGTGTTTCACAGCATCTATCGATATATTTCGTTATCACCTTTTACTGATTTATTATAGTTAATTTCTTTCGCCATAGATATAAACCTGTTGCCCCTTTTTAATTTTCTTATTTCGGCATTTCTATTTTATGTGCATTTATCAGTCCGGTTCATTCACGAATGTTTAGGAGCTAGGAAAGTTGCCTTAAATTTTTTTATTATTAAATTATCTGTACTTATGAATACAAATACACTTTATAGACATCTTTCCACAACTTCCTCTACCTTTTCATTTACTTCTTAACCATCCATTTACTTCTTAATCATCTTGATTGCAATTTAGAAATTCGTATATAGTGGTGGAATTCTAGTTATAAGTTATTTTATCATTTTTCTTTCAACATTGCGTTAATATCTTCAATGTGTAAACGTTATCTATATCCGTATCTAAATAATCTCACTTACTTTTGATAGCTACGGCTAAGTTAGAAGATTGCTTAAAGTTATTCTGATATAGTCCAGAACACAAATATAACCTCCAGAGGCCTTCCACTTGGATGTATTTAATCAGAAAATTTTGGCAATTTATTGTTTTGTGCGAACTTTTATCACTTGAACTTCCCTTAGCTGAAGCAGTTCCTGAAAAAGTTTTCCATTATTATTTTCAATACAATAACAGCAGCAACATTTGTATTGACTTCATTAGACACGGGTAAAGATAATCCCACAGATCTGTTACTTAGAAGAAAGTGATTATACTTATGTTTTGATAAACAAATGCTGAAGGCCATAATACATTCGGACAGTGCAGACTTATCCCGATGAATCTCTGCCAGCCAACACAGTAAAAAAAAACTAAAAATTCATTTGAAAATAAATTTAGTTCAAAATTTATTTTGATTCATGACATTGCTACATGTTCAATTTTTATAAATCGTCAACTATTTTTTGTTTGGAATATTTTAGTAAAGTCTTATTTTGGGTGCGCTAATATTAATTGTACCATTTGACCAATATTTTAGTTGTAACGACCAACTATTCACAATGAGTGATTCACATCAGACGTTCTGCCTTAAGTTGTTGAATATAATCCGAATAAAAATTTCTCTACTAAAATCCTTTAACAATACCCGTTTTCGAGAATTATTTTTTCCATCATGCATCAATTTTTTTTTTATTTAAGGCCGAAACTTGTAAAAAAATGCGCGATAAATTTAAACGACACAGTTTTCTAGGTACATTATTATTTATGTAGCAACCTTAGAAAACATAAATCACACGAAATATCTCAACCTCTAAAGGTATACAAAAATCTGAAAATTTACTCAATTTAAATTATATTTTGCCTCTTTTGTGTTTTTATTCAATGGACAGGATAACCATTATCTGTTTCCGGATATTTGTTTGCGTAGCTCGGCACTCGAATATTAAAAGAACTTACTTGTCGGGATTATAAAGTTCTGGGGAGTATTATGAGCTGAGATAATTAACAAGGGACCTTTACAAGGATATTCAATACTTTTCGCTTGCTATATAGATAGTTTATTATCATCATTGTATGTGAAAAATATGCTATGTTATCTTCATCAGTATATTTGTGTCTGATTCAATTATTACTGAGTGTAACAGCAAGGAACGATATAAAAATATCACAAAATAAAACAAATAAATACATATATCCTTGTTTATGGCATGTTTCGACAGAAGTACATAGATGAAGATAATCGAATAACTGGTCTTGTACACGAAAAACTCATGATCTTCCCAAGAGTTGAGTATTTTAACATTCCAAAAATTGAGTCTATAATATTCTATGTACGAAAAGTTCACATTTATTATTTTTTTAAATGAATCTGTGCTCACTCGAAGTGAACACAAACATGTGTTTGACATCTTTCACACTAAACAAAGGCTTGTAACGTGAAAGCGGAAATGGTCGGTCACCGGCATTTGAACCTACGCTGTGTTTACGAAAGCCGCCGATTGATACTACTAGACTACCAACCAGCTCTTTCTGGTCTTTATATACTTTGTGACCTGTCTTTTTTTATTTTTTTTTTATTTTTTTTTATTTATAAAACAAATAAATATTTACAAATATAACAAATTGAGTCACGCCAAATCTTATAAGATTTGTCGGCGTGTTCTCTTTCTATGTTCATTTTAAAATATAAACTCAATAATAATATACTACAATAAAATAACTTAAAATTAAATATTCAGTTTTTAGTTTAAAAACTAATTATACAAAAACCCACACTTTAGTTGCATAGGGAAGCATATAATAATGAATCTGGGCTCACCCAAAGTGAACACAAATACAATTTCGACATCTTTCACATAATACAAAGCTTGTGTTGGGAAAGTGGAAATGGTCGGCACCGGGAACCCACGAGCTCCAATACGTACGAAAATCGTCGACTGATGCCACTGGTCTACCAACCACTTCGAAATCAGATGACTTCAGATGTCTACTTTGATTTATTTTTAATGTCATATCTTCCCAAATCTTATCCATATTTGTATTTATTTCTAAGCAACACACCCTGAGAAAATCATTCTGATGCGGAAATTGACAATGCTTTCCTGAGAGTACCTACTATCATTCGGCATCCTCCACGCTTGCTCCAGCCATCTTCATCACTATTAAGATACTGAAGGTAACAATAATTCATAATAACATTGTATTTTCAGTTGCACTTATTTAATTCGGAAAATTTTACAAAGCACTTCTTTTGCTCATTATAGATAATCCTATGAGTGAAAAGAAATTTAAAAGCTTCAATGATACGCTGTTGAATTTAAGAAAACTAGTTCAGCATAATTTCTGCGACTAGAGACATTCAAGTACGAACTAATACGTCTAAATATTAATATTTTATTGTATTACCTGCAGCATTCTTAATAAGTTGTTTGAAGGATGCAAACATTCTAAAACACGTTTCATACTAGATAATAATGGTTGGCGTGTTCTGTTTGTGTATGGTGGATAAGCACTGGTTCTGGTCTGGTCTGGAGCTGGTATCCATTAATAACAGGTGAAGTAAGAATGTGGATATCAGCCCATTATCATAATATATCGATTTAACCCAATGTTATCATTATTCTCTCGCTGAAGAAATAATTTTAAAGTTTAATTGGTTTCACTAACGAAGGGCGTGAACGAATGGAGCGCTCTTAAGTGTAGGCCTACCTACTAGTAAGAGATTGTGCAAATTTAAAAGACTCCTTTTCCATATACGGTGTATTATCGTATAAAGTTCCTTGTGAAATATTTCATGCTATTTGCCTCCAACAATTTAATACACGTAACCTGTATACAATGATATCAACGCCTACAAAACGCATATAAAAGTTAAAGCTTTCTTCATCAATCAACAGAACTATCATAATAATATGCCAGAGTTTGCAAACCATGAGAAAAATCTTTAAGAAATGGATGTTCTTCTTCGTAGTGGTCTTTTGATTGAATTTGTATGGTTGACTATCCGATATAATATCATCTTTTAAATTGACTGCTTTGATTTGTCATATTCTATGAGATCAGTTGTGCTATGTTGTTACCGGAACCTTTGTCTTTAACTTAGCGATTTATCTTTTCAACAGTGTGTTATTTAATTCCTTTATCTTTTCTTTTGAAATTTCGACGAAGAATTATGTTGGTTAGTCGGCCTGATTTTATTTATAACTGTCAACAAACGTTTTAATAACATATTTATGATAATGAGTTTACCATCTATTATGATGTTCCGAAGAGTGAATTTCACGCATGGTAAGCTAGTATCAACCTTTATTCTGAGAAAGAAATCGTTGAGTCAAAGTAATAAATGCTTGTGCTACCGCGTGTCACTCAAATGAAATAATAATATGAATGAAAGCGGCAGCGTTCATCGTTGCAATAGTAGGTATGGTTTGTGGAATTGAACTATTGAGGCGTTGAGTTATCAAATATTTGTGACCTATAAATATTGACTCAAACCAGTTACTGTCATTTAAGATAAAGTTTTTGGAAAAGGCCATTTATGTTTCATTCAGATTTAATTTTTGGGTAATTTTACTTTCGATGATTTGAAAAACACCAACATTGGGGAACTATAGTCAAAATTCTAAATTTTAGACTCTGTTCGAGGCACCTTGTACCTTTTATAAACATGTATCCTATTTGCAATATCCTAAACTTGCGTTTAGGAATTATTGATGAAATAGTGTTTATGCTGGCATAATTTACGAATTGTCTAAACTTCGTTTTAATACCCATAATCAGCCTAATGCCGTGGGTTCCTTGGGATCAGTCTTCCGTCTGACAAGACGGTGTCTTTCAAAATTATATGACAATTTTTTTTTGTTTTTAAGGAAACAATATTGACAATGTTCTCAACTGACATATTCACCGCTGTTTATAATAGCGGCGTATCCGTAGGAAAACAGACCATAAGCCTGTTGTTTCAAACGCAAGGTGATGTGTATCTGTCATTTTTACGTATTTTTGCAATACACAGATTGTTTTATGTATTTATATTTATTTTTAAACTAAGCGGTTTTGTTGAACCCTAATCTTACTTATTTTTTATTTATTTAATGTGTACATAGTTTTAGTTTTAAAATTATTAATTTATAAAAAACAAATGACTTTAGATTGCATTTATTTTGTTGCAAAAAATGTTTGAATACATCAGAAAAATCAGTTTAAACACATACATCTAAAAGTATGTAAAAATAATAATAAATAATAAAAATAATATTGTTTTATATGGTGAGTTGTTAAAACTCTGTTAAGAATAAATCATTGTTTGTTAGTACTTATGTAAGTGTAATAATTAAATAGCTGCTCTAAAATTTATAAAGGAATTTTAATATCCCATTACAGGGGTTAAGAAGGGTCAAACACTCACCAACTGATATTGGACTGGTGACATTCCTTAAACTAATATGTTGAAAATTTCCCGATCAAAAAGGTCCTTAAAGGAATTTCGAAAATCTCTAAAGCAATGCAATATTAATTTAATTATTTTCGTTGTATCTAATTATTATCTTTTTCGCGAACGCCGTGAATCTAAAGAGAATGGATCAATGTTGAGTATAAATAGGTATGAATCGTGCACACATTCAGTATGATTAAAAGGTGTTAAAAAATACGGAATTAAAAAGCATGACGTGTTTCAAAATTGTTGAACGTAATTTATTTGAGCAGGGTTCAAATCCTGTCTTAGACGTGAGTTTTTTTTACCAATGCAAAAATTTGGAAAATGATTTTTTTAATGCCAAAAACGGTAAAGAGAATCTTAATTATGATATAGAAAGAGTACCCCTGTCAGAACTGTATATAAAACTAGTTTTTTTTTCGATCACGCCGTGTCTCGTAAGTGGTAAACAGAGAGAACGGACACCCATTCTTTTTTATCCAAGCAAACTCCTTTCGCTTATTCTACCCACATACCATTTCCAAAAATCCTCTCCTAATTCTCTTATTTCTGACCTGGACTTCCTTAAAGACGGAATCGATAGTGATAATCCATTTAGACAAAGTCAAAAAATATAAATTGTAGATACAATTGTCGCAACGCGAATTTGACAAAATATAAATAAATGGGGTCATATTAATAAAAATTCTCACATTTATTTATTCTGGCACCGTAATTCCTTAGTTGTAAACAACTTGTGCGCAGACATTTTAAGGCTTAAAGTTTTTGTGGCAGATACAGAAGTTGTTGCGCTGATTCAAATTCAAAACATTACAGAATGTAAAGCACCTGGCGTACAAAACAATGTAACTCCAGCTGTAAATAATATTTAATATCA
Organism: Mystacides longicornis; assembly: GCA_963576905.1. Taxonomy (NCBI): domain Eukaryota; kingdom Metazoa; phylum Arthropoda; class Insecta; order Trichoptera; family Leptoceridae; genus Mystacides; species Mystacides longicornis. The sequence goes on along the minus strand of OY756425.1, from coordinate 10,418,657 downwards.
TAATGTGTACATAGCGTGTTTTGGAATGTAGTTTAATCTGGTGGCTCCCACCTAGTTATGCTAATAGTACCTACATGCCGAGATTCTGGTATCTCCATGCCATGAATCGTTTGGAGCTCTCCAGCTTTGGTATTTTCTCTGGGTGTGTTACGCAAGAAGGCTTTAATAAACTACGTGTATCCTCATTCCAACTATTCGCTTCCATGGTGAAATCGCGATATTACCTTAGGTTTATCTCATGTTGAATAATAATATGAAACATTATGTTTAAAATTTCAGTATGCTTATACTATATGAAGAGATTTAAAAAAATTTTTACTCGAGGGTTTTTTTTGATATGTGAAGAGATTTTAAATTTTTTACTCGATATATTTTTTGGCTTATTCCAGTCCACTACTGAAACTTCCAATTTTTTCGAATTTCAAGTGTTGGGTATATCAAGCTATTATCAGTAGGTAAGAACTTATCTTAAAATATCAGTATTTTTTATGAAGGAGGAATAAATTTTTGTTCCTGCTCAACGTACAAAAATGTGCAAAAATCACGTTAAATTATTCTCAATAATTAAAATTACAAAATTAACCACAGGTGACATCAAAGAAAAATACCGTTTTACTAGATGTTAACCTGTGTAGAGGATAATTTCCTTTGAAACAAATATTAATAACAAATTGATAGAAGTGATTCTGTTTGATTAATTTTGATTTGTTAGTGGCATAAAATCATCCAAAAATAGATGGATTGCCGAAAAACAAAAAAAAAAAAACAAATATGTTGTATGTTGTGCCCTATTAAAAAATTAATATACGAACACTTTTATAACGTTAGATTTCTTATTTATACTATGTAGATATAGATGGTTATCACTAAAAATTAACACAGGGTTTAATTATAAATCTACATTTTTTTTTAAATAATATTACTCGATTTTGTGTGCACATTTGTGTGTTTTGGGTGGCAATGAGTTAAATTTACAAAAAAAGCGTACCTTTGAAGGAGGAATACACCTTTATTGCGTCGTTTCTAAGTTAAAACGGTCACGATTCTTTAATGTACTATATTTGTGTCCGTACTGTTTGATTTATAGTAAACCTTCGGTCCGTTGGCGGTTCGTAAATAACATGTTGTTAAAATTTAAAGACAATAAATAAAAAACCCTGTTTGAGGCTGAGGTCAATTAACGAAGCGTAATTGATAACATTACACCTATAATAAAGGAACCTGAATTAATGTTATTATGAACGGTGGAATTTACTACTTCTAGGAACAAAATAACGCTTGTGTAACACGATGCCTATTTTGTTACAAAATGAGTTACGAGTTCTGGTTCATAAAATATCACCTGAGAATGATTGAGATTTTGTTTGGTGACCTTGTCTACGTATTAAAAGTATAAAATAATTTGAGTGTCAACACCATGTGCTTATTTGTCAAATGATTATTTCGTTACATAAGACGGAAATTATCAAAGTATTCACTTTTTCTTCTTCTTATTAGTTAGGTAGTGATTTTTTTCTTCTTTTTGAAAAAAATGACACATTTTTGAAAAAAGAAAACAAACTTTATTTAAGGCCTAAGCCATAATTTCACGCAATTTTGTCGTCCGCCTAATTTCTATAGTCTTTTCACGATGCCTCGATTACGATTGCAATCGTTTTATTATACGTAAACCAGCTTTCCCGACAGACGTTGTCCTGTAGTCTGTAGTCCTAACCAGAGGCGGCCCGTTCATATGTACACTGCGCCTTCAGAAACAAAAATACATAATTAATCCGATTAAGTTACTAATAAAATAATAATGTTAAAATATTTCTAAAACGTCCATAATTCATTCGTATTCAAAGCTCAGGCGGGAACGACGATATATGCGCGCGCACAATTCTACCTCACCTATGAAGTACTGAGACGAATGTGCCCGATAATTTTGTTGACTTGGTATGAAAATTTTCTAAAACGCTCGAATACCGGTGGGATGGGCTGCCGTAAGAGCGGCAATCACGTATGCGAGAATGAGAGGGAACTACCCACGATGAAGTTGGCGCGTAGCAGGTGATCCGTTCCATTCTAACTTAAATATTATATTTTATATCATTTCTTACCCATTTTTTTTTCAACTTTTTATTATAGTTATTCTTTTATCCGGAGCGGAGATGAATCCAATAAAACTAACATTGAAAGAATCTGTTCAGCCGATTTCGAGTTATAAGTGTTCGCACTAACCCGGCTTTCATTTATATTAGATTGACGTCACAAAAAACTCTATAAAAAATGCTTTGCGATCGCAATCGTAATCGCAATGTAACACTTGGCTTGGGGTCATTGAGGGTTCTTGGAGAGGTAGGATTGTGAGCAACCATAGGAAAAAAAGAGGGCGAAAGATAAGTCGAAAAGAATTGTAGTCAAAACTAAATTAATTACGATGTAATTCAAAAGTGATGAAACCAATTGGCTATCGATTAAACACTGCCTGATTACTTAAATACCATTCATTAAAATTACGTCGACTCATATTTAAAAAAAAAATCTTAAGGCGTGTTAGAAATATTTTCAATATTGATTGCAAGGTCTTCACCTTTATTGCCACTACGTGGTCTATTGCCGGATCGTGATGAACGAATTTGTGTATTACACAGCTCTAGGACAATATCAAGGAGGCCTATTTATATTACGGCTGGGTGGGTGTGTGAAAAAAAAGGTTTTACGGTGAAAATATTTAATTGCTAGCAATAAACTATTACTATATTGCTTGGTTTCTCGATGAAGGCCTCATTGCAACATTTTTCCTCTACAAATCTCGCCTACTCTTCCTGTCATAAGTATAGAAAATTAATGATTGTAGGATTTAAACTTGATTTTGTAATGTATCATTATTATTTTGGAAATGATAATGATTCTACATGGTATTACATATTTCTTCCTTTGATTTATGCAATTTCGTTTATAAAGTATAGATTTCTTCTAAACCGATCCTAACTCCATCTTAAATAAAAATGGACGATGGTCCTTGAAGACAAAAATAACGATTGACCTTCTACGCTTTCATTATTTTGGTCATGTTGTTTGAGGTACCACTTGCCATAAGGATACGTTTTGGAACCTCAGGCCCCAGGTTACAAGCGGTAATAATGGTTGCTTCCAGAGGTACCTACTGGAATTCGTCCACCCGAAAGACCGTTGAACATCGATGGTTATCGCTAACTGTTTATCGGAGCATGCGTTATTCGCCATGAGCTCCGTCTTACTGGCATTATCTCAAAGGCTGTTGCGTGCTGTTTCGTCGGAGAGTCTTGAAACACGGCGCTGTCATTTTTCCACTGTCGTACTGAATAGTGAACACATTTTATTAACAAAATTAAAAGACAGTGAATGCTCTGAAACCTGTTGGGAACAATTCAAAATGCATAAAAAAACTGAAATGGTTCGAAGTAAATTACTACTGCCCAATCAAAGTAGCTACAGTTACTTGCTGAATAAGGTTGTGCACGTTTGTTCGAAGGTAACCTGTTTCAAGTAGGATCGATATCTGACTACGGGAAATGACGGCTATCTATATTTTAAAATATCGTTTTTTTTTTCAAAATTGATGAAAATTATATTAGGTACCTACTTTTAGTTTTGGGGGTAGTGTAGTGAAAGATTTTTAGTGAATTATGTTTTTGATAAAGTCTCGTGTTTCATTGTTTGTCTCTTGAATCAATCAAGTATCCAATTCATTTAATGGCAAATAACACACTTATTTGAAGAGTTTTTCATAAAAAAACGAATCAGTGTTTGCCGGCAATCTTAAAATATATACTTAAATAATTAAATAAGAACCATAATGAGGAAAATGCAAGGTTATTTTTTTACCAAAATATTATAGATATTAAATAAATATTATACATACATTATGCTTCCGTCATCACTTTGAGTAAGCGTAAGTATAGCTATGTACTTCACAATTTTTTTTGACTTTCAAATAGCTTTAATTTTTTTAAGATTTTTTCTGACGTGTTGCTCGCGTCAAAAAGTTTGTATTGAATTAAGTTGAGTTTTATTTGAAACGAAATATTCCATTATTGTGTATAAATTATTCATATTTAAATGAATTTTTCAAAATTATACTTCTTTTGTTACTCATGCTTGGAAATTTATTATTAAAATATATCTTAAAGGTCATAACAAAACAATTTAAATTTAAACTAAGTAGGTACCTACCTAATTTATTTTCATGAAAAACCTTTCCAGAAATAATTTATTCAAAACGTATAAGGTTCACGTGTAAAAGGAAGATTATATTTTTTATTATAACTCCGTAATTGTGAACAATTATTGAATGTCGCTCATTCGAAAATTGAATTCTTAAGGTGGATCGAGACTAAACAAAACAAAGCGTCAGAGCTGCAATAGAGCATTCATTCTTGATCATTTGGTGCAAACAAGGCTTGTTTGCAGAGCTTTCGCTTTACATAACAATGATCAAGAATGAAAAACATAGATCTAGATGTTTACAGTAGTGACTATGGCCGGTAGAGCAGTATGACATTCCATGGAATCATGGAGTAAATAGACGGAGCATCTAAAGAAAGACATAATATCTGTATTTAAACAGAACGTAAAGTCTTCTTTACTTGATTACGCCTATGATTTGAGTCAAACCCATTCTTTCCGCAGTCTTTAAGGCTGCATGAAACATTTTATGATGAATATAAGACTCAATCAAAGCCATAACTATAACTCTTAAAAACCGCCTACGTTTAATATCGTGTCATTTGATTATAGTTAAACTATAATTATGTTATTAAATATCTTATAATTAGGTACTTCAAGACATTAATCGCCCAACCGCAACGATTATTAGGCGTTTATTAAGTAATCCAAGTGACAGTCGAATGTAATGGGTGTTTGTATTAAAACTTATGCCATTGTAATATGCAAAAAAAACACATTATTACGTAACAATTATTTTGCTCACAAACTTGGTGAAGAATAATAAACACATTCACTACATTCCTGAAGTGACAGGTAATTGCTGCATCGAAGGATAACTTCTCCTAAACAGTGCCGATTTACAAGTAGGTACCTAACTAATTGCACGTATCAATTCATATTGCTTCCCTGTTGTGTTAAGTAATCCTTAATTCTATCTCTAATATGCAAATCATCACTCAATTAATAATAATACGATAAAAATGTTTGATTCTATGATATGTAATGTTTTCATTCTAATGTTTGTATGAAGTTAACCATGGCCTTCGAATATGATTTTTGTTACCTATTAAATAATATTGTTATTTTAATTGCATTCTGCGACAGTACTGCTTCCTATATTATTTTGTTAATTGTATAATAATCTTTTTTTTCGATAATACTGTATACATTATATCTACCTACAACAATTTTAAGAATTTTATATCATTAACTAGCTTTCCCGACAGGCGTTGTCCTGTGGTTCTAGCCCGAGGCGGCCCGTTCATATGTACATAATGTGCACTGCGCCCCCATAAAAAATACATAATTAATTCGATTGAGTTAAGCTAATAAATTATTAGCATTAAAATATGTCCAAAACATCCATATTTTATTCGTATTCAAAACTCAGATGGGAACAACGTGAGAATATATGAGCGCGCACACATTCTACCTCGCCTATCAAGAACCGATAGGAATGTGCCCGATAATTTTGTTGACTTTGTATGAAAATTTTCTAAAACGCTCGAAACGTTGCGTTGGAATAAGTGGGATGGGCTACTGTAAGAGCGGCAATCACGTATGCTAGAATGAGATGGAACTACCATCATGGCGATTGAGATTTTCTTCTCAAATTTTTTTTTTTTTTTTTTTTATAAATGAATCTGTGCTCACTCAAAATCCTTCCGAGCTTAAATTGCTTTTTTTTTGATGAGTTGGGGATTTGACATTAATTATTATCAAGCTAAACCGGCTTTTGAATAAACAGTTGTAGAAATTGTTACAAAACTAATTCATAGTATTCAGCAACGAACTTAAAGCAAAGTTTAAACTGAGTTTTATGGTTGTTAAATAAAATATAAAATAAACTGTAAAAAATAATGCTTATCTGTGGTAATTTGTTCCAATAATTCGCACACAAAACATTAAATGTTCCACGTAAAATGTTTGCAATATATTATTTCTATTATGTAACTCTAATCTGTTTAGCAGTGCTCTGCAACCTTTTTATTTACTTATGACAAGCAAAACTTTATTTTCTGCGGGTGAACGTCTAATTATGCGCATAAAACAATACTGTATTAACAATCAATTATTCATAGTTTTTTTTTTACAAAATATTGGTATTACCTACATAAATAATGCTCCATGCATGTATTTCAATTACACGGAGAATGAAATTCATCACTCAATTTTCTACCTGTAAAAACCTTGTTGTTTGTCTATGCCACTTTTTTTTATTAATAAATTCAGTAAAGACTTTCTTCATACCTATGAATATTTCATCAAAAATATAAGTAGAATGTTAAGGGCTATATTAGAAATTAAGGATATTCTGATGTACCTACTCATTATTTTACACAAAATTTGTTGATAAGCCCTAAAGATTCTACAGCAACCTACAACGATTTTATTAATTGAAAGATGATGATGTGCGCCCCTGTATTACCACAACCAAAACATGTTTTAACATTGTGAAAACTTTAGAGAAAACGTTAGAAATTTTCTTGCTTTACGTTCAAAATTAGGTTGATTTTCGTTCGAGTTCCTTTAATCTAAACTTTACTTTGTGTTTTCGGTCTACACTTTGCCACACCCGTAAGCAGCGACAGTCTTGTCGTTCACAAGGATAAATTCTTGCAGATAACATGTTTCACCTATCAGCGGACATATAAGAGGTGATTGTCATTTTGGAGCTCACCACAATTACATTCAGTTTCGTCAGCAGAGAGGTAGCCCCATCTGTGTAGGTTTTTCCTATATCTGGTGACACTAACCCTTAGTCTATTCAGGGCAGTCCATAAAGAGTACGGTAGGAATTCACCAGTACTGATGACTTTTGTGGGGCCATCCACTGCGTTGCTTCGAAGTCCGCTAGCCACAATTCTCCTCCGCTGTGAGAGGTGATCTTAATAATGCTATTCCTGGAGTTAAGACGCAAATAATCTGGCTGGTGGTAGTGTAATAAGTGTCTGGGGTCGTTAGTTTGCTTATTTTTCTCTGCATCTGCAGCTGTCTTTACCCCGAATATGTGGTGGAGCTATACCGATGAGTGGATACACTTTATCTGTCAGTGTTGGTGGATAGCAAATGATTTAAAATATAATATTAATTGCTAAAATATGTGCTTTAAATGTAGATGCATCTGTCATTGGTTAAAAGTCATTTATATCATTATTCTAAATTCAAATTTAAAAGTCATATTTTTGTCACAGGACAACGTCTGCCGGGTCATTGGTTGCGGAGCCCTGTGTTAAAGCGCTTAGGATGAGATGCAATTATCCTCTTTATGACGACATTCTTGATGTCTTTCTATTTTAATAATGTTATTATCATCTTTATTGTTCTGCGCGAGCTGTTATAACTTCAAACACATTTCTTCTCGTACCGTACCTATAGCTGGTAAGGAGGTTACTTCTAATGGGATCGTGCGTAGAATAACTCAGCACACTCTCGTAATAAACTGACTAATGGTAAATTTCATGGTGGCAATTTAGTAGGTATATTATTCTCTCTGTACCCGTATGTCAAATTTCAAAATATGACACGGGTAACGAATTGTGAGTAAAAGTGTGCACAACCTTGAAAAGCAGTTTTTCTTTAATGTGACATTTTTTTAGAGCAGGTATGCTGATCACCTTAAGCAGAAGATGTTTATATTTGGATGTTCTAAAAGCCACTTTCACAAAATAAGCCTTTGTTTGTGTGAACACAGATTCTTTTATGAATCTGTGTTCACAGCTATTTGACTCTTTCACAGTAAGCTACTTATAGCTTGTGTCGTGAAAGAGGAAAATGGTCGGCACCTGAGATCGAACCCACGACCTCCAGCTCGAAAGCGTGCGAAAACCGGCTTCGTAACCGCTAGTCTACCAATCACCTCGTTATTATTTCTAATAAATTGTTTTGCAGCAATCACCAAATGCTGGCGTGGTCAGATGAAATGAAATATATTTGAAGTTGTTGGTGACCCAGCGGTTACAGCGCCGGCTTTCGTACTGCGGACGTCGTGGTTCGATCCCTGGTGCCGACCATCTTACTCTTTCACGACACAAGCTTTCAGTAGCTTACTGTGAAAGAGTCAAAGAGTGTATTTGTGTTCACTTTGAGTGAGCACAGATTCATAAAAAAAATATATATATTTATGTAAGAAACGAACTTAGACGCAACAACGCCATCTGTGAAAAATTCTATAGAAACTATTGAAACAATTTTTATTTACGTGACAACCGTTGACATTAAAAATATTCGCACGCACATTTTTATCGATTTTTTTCAAGCGTTTTTTAATTTGTAAATATTAATGCTGTTTTTTTATAAATTAAAACGCGAAAAGCGAATAAATCTAATTTTGAAATCAAATTGTCGTTTGACACAAACTGTCATTTGTTTGATAGTTGGTGCGATTGACTGAATTCGGATGAAAAATATGTGTTTTAAATCAGATGTACCGGTCGGAATTACATTGGTTAAAAGTCATTTTTATCATTGTTTTAAAATCGAATTTAATATTCATAGTTATATTTAGATCACAGGACAACGTCTGTCGGGAAAGATAATTTTTAATATAAAGAATTCAATTTGTTTTATTGAAAATTTTAAGTCCTAATTTTATCCTTTAGTCAAATTTCACTGACAATACTTAACGAGCTCTTGATTGCCATCAGCGAACCATAAAACGTGTGAGCTGATAGTTTTTTAGTTTATAGTTTGTTTGTCATATTTTTCAATCACATTTTAAAACCCCTCAATATAGAATAGGTTAAAAGATTGCTGAATAATATCTTTCTCTATACTAAATGTCATAGTACCAATTTAAAAACCTGTTGTATGCGAGAAGGAAGGTGCCCAGTCTTTTGCAATGTGGAGGCAGGTCAATCAGGTATCAATAGTTTCAATCAAAAGGTATCAATCTTTAACTCGACAAGTAGCGTTTTTAATTAAATCGTACATGCCGTGTATTCAATATTTATAATACGATATTAAATCATTCATTAAGTAAATAATATTTAATTATAACTTAACACGATTCAACAATTTATACATTAATTTAACATTCCACACGTGGTACAAGATAATTTTTAAAGGTCGTTTCTACATCCTAGTAACTGTCGTTCAATTCTTTATCCTTTTGTTCAAATATAATGTTTAAACCAATTAATATTGGTGGGATTTGGTGTACAATTTTTTCCTTGGATTTTTTTTTTAGTATTTTTACATAATTTTACATAATCAATACGTATTATATTTTTCGCGCTGTAGAAGAATGATTAGGCATTTATTTAATACGGTAATTCTTCCTGTACCTGACGTTCAGAACGAATGTTAGGGACTTACGACGTATTCATTGGTTCAGCTCGATAGTGCATTTAAGATCGATTCTTAGCTCCCGAGTAGCTAGAAAATTGGTTTAGAGCACTATAGGAATGGATTTTAATATACATTTCAGAGCTTTTATTTATATAAGCTCTATTTAAGGCATAAATCTTAACACGTACCTAATTATAATACTGCTGGTTTCTTGTACGGCTGTGAACTATTATGTCGATAAAAAACACTGATTGCGCATTACAAAACTGATTCAATAACAATTGACACTAAATCCTTCGTCGGCTTTGTTCAATAGTTTAAGAATTTAGTTTTAGTTGAATAAGTTTTGGCGGTCCAAAATATCGGACGGGATTCACTCAGATGTGGGACCCTTACGCCGATGTCGGAGTCCCGTCTTGGCTTTATATAATGCGAGTAAAAAGGAATCTCCAAATTCCTGTAATACTCGGGTAGTGGAGGGCCTTAAATTCAATGTTCGATAGTTTGTCTAATAGACTGATTTTACTTATAAATATTTTATGCATATTACAGATTCACACAGTAGCAGTAGCTAGCATCAAATTTCCTCTCAACCATCATGTGAAGATCTATTTTCTCACGATCGAAAAGTGGTCATTTCATCAATAATTATCAAATTAATAAAATAAATTCATTGTTGAGAGTAAAATGATTGTTTATCAACAAATTTATGTAAAAGACCTTGTAACAAAATTCGTATATTTTTATTGAACAAAATACTTTTAAACTAAAAGCCCTAGGCTAGTTTGGTAAAATCAATGCAATGAAAATACTTCAAGTAACAATGTTATTTGAGAATACAACAACATTGACGATATACTCCATTCTTATATTACGTTTATATGTCATTACGTAACGTTTGTCAAGTGAAAACTTTTAAACGATGTCAAGTTACATAACAACATCGATCGATTCTCAATGAACAATCGTAATTATTGTCGATGGTTTCGTATTTTTTATTGTTCTGAGGTGTTGGTTTTTTAAGTATGATTGTGTAAGTGTGTATGTTGTGTGATGATCCATGGTTTTATTAAGATTTATGGTGTTGAAGAACCATTGTGTTTTGTAATTGGTGTTGATATTTCTGATTGTGTAGCCAGTGCAGCTCAACGTGTTAAGTATATCTTCTTTTTGATCCTCGGACTCTTTGGTGCACTGGTACCTGCTCGGTGGGTCGGAGAAGACATTCTTGCACGTTGACCTATGGATTAACGATATCCACTGCCGATTCTTAACTTGTTGTTTAGATCTTAAGAGAAGTTTATAAGGTCCATTATTGTGGACAGGTAGATATCTACTTGATATTAGTTTTTAATTAACATTTCTTACGTTTAAAACAAAAGTCAAAACGATTCCTGGATCTCTTGGATGTTTCGTATTATCTTTAAGACAATAATTGTCTTTATAGCTAATAACAGTTGAGAATAACTAACATTGTTTTTCTAGTGCAGATTAAAATAGTGGTCTATAGAAGTAGTTGGTAGCCTAACGTTTCAGACGCCGACTTTCGTTCCAAAGGTCGTGGGTTGTATCCCCGGAACGGATCATTTGTCCTCGTTCAAGTCAGTATAGCTTGGTCTAGAGTGAAAAATGTCAGAAAACACTTTGGGTGAGCCAAGATTCATTAAAAAAATGGTTTGTTTGCTTACTAATCCAATTAAACGTATTATTTTAAAGTAAACATTCTTAAAATAACCACTTATTTCCATACAGAAGGTAAATAGGTATATTGTACTGCACACATATCTTCTCCCGTGGGATGCTCCATTTGGATTATTATTAAATTTACTTGTTTGATAGTAAACCTACATACACAAAAATCACTTCTAATAGGTAACATAGCCTTCAAGGACACTCAAATATTTTCCCATGATGGCTCGTCATAATAATTCGTTCTTTATATAATAGCTGTGACATTTCAACATGATTTAATGGTCGATGGAATTTTGTTCATGTTAATGTGCAATGTAGTTTATAGAAGTAATCATAAATATGTAACTATTTATATTACATTAAAATATTTCGATTTTTGAGAGATGGTTCGCCAGCTTTATATTTTAGAGTTTACTCCTGAGATCTTTCAAATTTAGCGACTAAAGATAGAAGATAAAGGTTAAGAAGTAGGTACTCTAGTAGGCATTCATAACTTTCCTCCGAAATTTCAAGTTAATAGAAGGTATATAGAGCTATTTTTCCAAGCTAAGCGTTAAGTTCAATTTTATGATATGAAATTTAATAACCAAGTTAAACATGCAATTAAATATAGCTAGATTTGTGTATTAATAAGAATTTACAGCGACCATCAACACGCAATGAAGTTATTATAGACCTCACATTGCTCAACATTCTATAATAATCAAAATAAATTTTCTCATTGTCTACAAGATTAATATGATAATTAATAAAATACATCATAATATTGTGTAAGAATACTTGTAATTCCGTATGTAAATATTACGGTAAGGCGTTCCTATAATAACCAATAATTCGGATGATGAAAGACAGCACTTGTGGGTAGAGCCGCCAAGAATCTTTCACCAACACTTCGGAATCCTCTTCTAAATGTCAGAGATGACGTCCATAAATGTGGCGAGGTAAACGTTTTATGCGCAATTATTAATATAGGTAAACCTGTTGTTTGTTTGTAGAAGATTTTTGCGCTGACAGTTGCGCCTCATTCTTATACTTTTTTAGATGAGTAGCTTTTAACCGCTAGCCCATTGGCCTAGTGTAAAGAACTTATTGCATCATCGAAAGATGTAATCTGTGTAACTACAACCAGCTTTAATTTCTTTTTCAAAGGGCCACATAGTCAATTTTCGTCTTGACCATTTTCTGGAAAAACCTTATTATAGTACAATAGAAATACAAAAACAAAAAAATATATATTTTTTTTTATAGTATTAACTCGTTATTTTCTCTAGAGAAATGTTCTTTAGAAGTTAAATCTAGGTGCAAATATTGACCAAAACGAACCAATATAAAAGAACTTTATCACTTTATGACGTTATACGTTCATATAACTTTGTGTACAATGTCCACCATAATGAGACCATATTTCGTAGCTTTATAATGCCAATTACTCTTTGCATTGCATGCATATGTCACAATATGTCATAATCTACAGAAATGTCTGAACATATTAGTAAAAAAGATTATTATCCAGAAGTGGAAAAAGGTGGCAACTTTTCGACTTCGTGAGAACACTCGTATTTTTCACCAATCCTACTAATTTAATAATCTATGTCGTGGTTGGTTTGAAACCTTAGAAGTATACCGTTTTTATGAAGAGAAATTTACCATGAACGCCCAGGTCGAATCGCCTGCCTACTGTCGGATTCTAACCGGCCAAAATATCTCGACTACACCTGCTATGTAAACCAGCCTTTATGAAACCGAAACGGCTATTATTTGATACAGAAAAAAGACAACAATTATTAATTGGGGATTTAACATACGAGATAGATTCAGCACTTTCATGCAATACTTACTGTATTTGCTTGGGATATTTCGCCCATCGCTGTGGCGGGCTTCGTCAGGAGTGGTGACGAATTCTGATACTTTCGGAACCTACTTCCGCCACAGCGATGGGCGAAACATCGAGAAGAAGCAACATACCGCGGACCTTCTTTTTGATATATCTAATTGAGTAATTGCTAACTGATTACACAGCACATAGGAGACTATTAGAAATAGGTAATCAGAGAATCTAAATAGAACAAGGTGCAGTCAAAGTTGCGTAAAACCAAGATTTTATATTGTAATTTCTTTTGTACCGATTACCTTGATAGCTGGGTTAATGATCAAGTTTCTATATGACAGGGTTATTATAATAATCTATGGTGTGATTTTGATTGACGATGGTGGTTACAGTTGGAGAATGTGTTAAGGCTATTTTTTTTTAATATCCCTGATATTGTAGTTAAATATTTCATTTATTTTCAAATGTCCAATTTTATCTTCCGGTTGGATTGTTAAACTCTTTTTCTCATTTTCTTTTATCCTATACATGTGACTGTTCTTATTTTGATGTCATGGCAGGTAATAACAACGTCACCAACTATTCCATCATACGGAAAACCGTCCGTTCTCTTCTATTACGCAGCCAGAACATCTACTTTCATCTGCAATCTGCAAAAAGTGATTAGATTTCTGTAAATTTCACGGTTTATTCAAATAAAAAAGGTTATTTGAGTTGGGTTACACTTTTACATGATAAATTTAAAGAAGACAATTGCTCACACTTCGAGCCATGATTTTTTGTGCCTCATTAAAATATTTTTTGTTAATTAGGTAGGTACTATGTTGAAATTTTTTTTTAATAAAAATGTATTTGTTTTGTTTCAGATGAGGTAAGAACGTGTATCTTCTACGCAACAAGTTTCTTCAAGAGGTTAAATTCCACTCGTAAGTTTTACATGCTGACTTTCGTATGAACGTTTAATATCATTCAGTTTTGTAGTTAAGTTAACCCATAAAGTTAGATTTTATGGGTTCTTTTGACATTTTCCAGGATAACATCTTAACAAATGATGCAAATTGATTACTCGCACAAAACCAGCATTCGAAACAACAGTAGATGATAGTCACTACTAAATAATAACTATGAAAATACAAACGTGATTGGTGTCATGTTAGAATGCTGTTTTTTATCTCATATCTCTCAATAGTTTTTTTTTATTATTTGCGTGTATACTTCATTATTTAAGTGAAAACTCACTATTTTAGGGCGGTCCCTCACATCGTAATAATTTAAGCGTCATAAAATTCTATAATGTGCTTTATTATTATGACTAGGTATCATAAAGTTTAGCTTTAACCACTTATTTTACATTACACATTATTTGAAATGTTTTTAAAATATTTCAACACTCAATTATTATGCTACGTGCTCTGTATCTCATTACTTCAGTAGTTTGTAATAATATGTAACACATATTGAAATAGTTATTTTAAATGGGAAATATTTTCATATAAGAGTAAGGCATAGATAGAGAATATTCGTACCTACATAAAACTATGTCTAGTATATTCATGATTGGCGAGTTACTAGGGCCTTAGGTCATAGTGTTTTTTTCCTAATCAAAATAATGTAATTGAAAGTAGATAAGTTAAAATAACTTGGCAAAATATTATCAATATTACATATCGGAGTTTTTATATTTGAAATCTACACAGCATAACATGATTATTATGTATGTAGAATGTATAGATATGTACTCAAATGCACATATTTTATAAACGTAGGTACTTGAAGTTTTTTTCAACAAGTTATTCACTAGATACTCATTATGATAAGCTAAAAAATATTGTTTTAGCTGTATAATAGTATAATTATGCCTAATGTTTGACACCTGTTTTTAAAAAAGTTTTTGCTTATGATATTTTTAAGTATGGTGTACGAAAAGCATTAATGTATCTTCAAAATTAAATATAACACTCGATCTCAATATTGTGTACAGCCTTTGAAGAGGAATCGAGTCACTTAGGGGGCGTTCAAGTATTACGTAACGCAATTTGGGGGGGAGGGGGGGTCTTGCAAAACGTTACTGTGCGTTACGAGGGCGGGAGGGGGGGTTTTGAACAACTCGTTACGTAACGGTATTTTTTTTTCTTAAATAAAAAAAATTGGGAAATAAATCTTCCAAGTTGGGCAATCCTTTTCGTTTATGTTTTACGGGGAATCCCTCGATTGTACTGTACGTCATTTTTGTTTTTTTTTCTCCGAAGTTGGGCACCCTTTTCGTTTATGTTTTACGGGAAGTCCCTCGATTGTACCGTACATCATTTTTTTTCTCCGAAGTTAGCAAAGGAACCCTTTTCGACAATGTTTTACGGGAAGTCCCTCGATTGTACCGTACGTCATTTTTATTTTGTTCTCCGATGTTAAAGCTTTTGGTGGAAACACGTAGAATGCCGAATCCGACCCGCGCCGACCGGCGCAAAGAATGTTTCTATGCAGTTGAATGGGGATACGCACAGCAAAAGCAGAAACCTGCTTTCCGGCATGCCCATTTAATGCATTGAAACCATAGACAACATTCTTTGCGCCGGTCGGAATCGGCTTTCTACGTGTTTTCACCCTAAGCGTAAGAATTTTTCGCTCTGCGAAAAAAGGAACCTTTTTCGTTAAGTCTTACGGGGAGTCCCTCGACTGCATTGTATGTAATTTTTATTTCGCCCTCCCAAGTTAGCAAATCTTTTATTTTTTACGGGGAATCCCTCGACTGTATTATACTTACGTCATTTTTATTTTATTTTCGTTGTCAGCATTCGTTAGTGGTCAAAAAGGGGGGATTTACATCATCAACTGGACTTGCCAACGCAGCTATGCCAAAATTTGGAAAACAGCAAAAGAAAAAATAAAGATAAATTTATGGAACATATAAAGTGTTTTTTTTTCTCCGAAGTTAGCAAAGGAACCCTTTGAAACCCTTTTATTTTTTACGAGAGTTCAGTAAAAAAATAGTCTCTTGGGTGTTACGTAACATTTAGGGGGGGAGGGGGGGTACAGAAAAACGTTACGGCGCGTTACATGGGGGGGAGGGGGGGTCAAAAATCTTCAAAAATTGCGTTACGTAATACTTGAACGCCCCCTTAGCACACGAACAGAATAAATTTATATACAAAGATGATCTTTTCTTTACAATAAAATTTTAACTGTTCTTAAAGTAGGTCCTACTATAGACGTTTGTGTCATATTAATTACTTTATTCCAGTTCTTGAATTGTTTGTAGGTTAAAACCTTGTTAGCGGTTTACTTTTAATATCAAACAAGTTGAACATTTTTATGATGAATAACATAACTACAATTATAATTGCAAGAATCAACGATGATTAAAATCCGTCTGTTCGGGATATATGCGCGACGCGACGACTTACGAAAATGTATGTTCAAACTGCGTTGTTCCCAACTTTGTTGGTTGAAGATAGTTTGTATTAATCCTACTGCGTGGGTCTTTAAATTCTGCATAGTAAATATTACTTACCGCCGCCCATCATAAGCCCACATCCTGTGTTGGGCAATAGTGCTTAAATATTGTAAAGTTTGAAGGTTTTGTAAGAAAATTACGCCGATTCTTACTTAAAAAGATAAATCTAAATCATTTATCAGTGAAGGTATTTATTGGTTTGTTGTGTATGGAAGTGCAGATTTTATAGAAAGAAAATCTCATATAGGTACTATCGTAGGCTTATAGGTCTGTAATATTTATGTATTGATTGTGAAACTTTACAAAACAAGGGGGAGGGGGCCACTTAACACTCAGGGCACAGGAACAAGAGCTCTCTATTGCGCTCGTTTTTGCGCAATGTTTATGACCTCCTCCCATACCATGTCCAAATCCCTCAGCTCTGCTTCGAAGGCGTGGAACACAGTATGAGAGGATCTTCCTCGTCCTCGGGATCCTGATGGGAGGAAGAACAGCCCTCTCCTCAGCCAAATGCTATTCGGCATCCTTAACACAAAAGTCTTTACTTTTAGATAAAATTCTCTTTCTTCTTCTTCTCTTTTCTAAGTCTTCTAAAAAAACATTGTAATCAATGAGTCGTATGGGTCAAGGAATCTATAGAAAGCTGGAAAAGAGGTTTATTGTTGAATGATTAAATATAATTTTAGTTTTATG
The DNA here is from genome assembly GCA_963576905.1 of Mystacides longicornis. Lineage (NCBI taxonomy): Eukaryota > Metazoa > Arthropoda > Insecta > Trichoptera > Leptoceridae > Mystacides > Mystacides longicornis. The sequence continues at coordinate 10,401,513 of OY756425.1, read as the reverse complement.
TGTAGGTTATCAAATAATCTTATGTTCATAAAATGGTGTTTGAATATCTGTCTTTTTGTCCCTTTTTTTCTTGTTCATCTATTTTAATCAAATTAATCATTTTTCCTTTTCGATAATGTAAACGTTTGCTTATTAAATAGAGTTTGGGTGCTACCACATTATTAACAGAACAAACACTTTATAAAAAAATGAGATAGTTTTTATAAACCGTTTAAAATTGATAACTTATAATAATTATTGAGAGGTTTTTATATTTTTTTATATTATATTAGGGAAGTTTCCTAGATTGACCGCCATGTTTTTGATATTATGAATTCGATAAAGGTGGTAATTCATTTTAATTAATTATTTTGCGATTTAATCGCGATCAAAAACTTTTGATTTAATTAATAAATCAAAATTTAATAATTTGTAACAAAGGGGATGATATGTTAATTAAAAAGTGATAAGGATTATAAAACTGGGTCGATGTTCCATCGCTTCAACATAACTTTATTGGACTAAGGTCTTATTTACGACTTTTACTATTAACTTAGTCCAATATTTTAGTTTAATTTATTTTTTAAAATCAGATAAGCCCTTCTTCAGGAGTGGAAGATAGGGGCTGTAACCAAAGTTGAAGGTATTATAAAAAAACGTTTCTGAATAATACATTGTCATTTTTTTAGCAAAGTATATTTTCGTTACTGCTGTCTGAAAGTTTTGAGATATATATTTTAGGTTCGTTGTTCGCCGAAAAAAATTTTTTTTTTTACTTAATACTTCTTGACATAGATAAGTCACTTTATACTAAGTAAAAAACTCATAATATGAGATTAAGAATCTTGCTATTTTATACAGTCTATGTGGTCAGTTCAGTTTTCATATAATAATGTTCATCTACTTTGACGATTATATTGTAACCTTGCCATCAGCAATGTTGAGTACTTTATTTCCAGTAGGTACCTACCTTCCACTTTTATCATATCGTAATTTGTTTAACCCATAACTCGGTCATACTTTTGCTACTTTTGAGACAATTTTATTTAGCACTAAGGCTTTCTATACTATGTAGTAAACTAATGGTGCATACTTTTTTAGCCATTGATTTTTCTTTCTATACTATGTAGTAAACTAATGGTGCATACTTTTTTAGCCATTGATTTTTCTTTCTATACTATGTAGTAAACTAATGGTGCATACTTTTTTAGCCATTGATTTTTCTTTCTATACTATGTAGTAAACTAATGGTGCATACTTTTTTAGCCATTGATTTTTTAAAGATTGCTTTCCTATTTTTGTGCCCGGTAAATAAATGAAGTAACATTTGAAATGCATAATACTTCTAAATCCTCTTACTATCAATGATGGACGAATATGGAACGGGACATGTAGAATAAAGATGATTGCAATAGTGATGGTAAAATATGCGAAAATATTTCGTAGTTCATGGAATGAACTTGGTATGGAATTAAGCGTTTTAACAAAGATTAAAGTAAAAAAGTTGGGATTGTATGGGCTGAAAAAAGATGCAGATTACAAAAAGATCGTTCCGATGAGGTCGACCCCGAATGACATGGTACGATCATATCGGTTCAGTCTGCTGCACTTACACGCTTGCCGTGGTTTGGCAAACCACCACAAACACCAACGTGTAAACGGGGTGTTTGCCTTGGCTTGTGTGAGCTTGCCAACGCTTGCATCAAGCGGCGTTTGTGAAGGCTTGGAGCTTGTGATGGTGTTGGTGCTTGGGGCAAGCGTGTAAGTGTAGCATTAGAGGAGGGCCATGTCAGGAGCAAAAGAAATAGGAGAGCATGTATGCGGAATGTTATGCGTTTGGAAGAAGCGAAAGAGGTTTGTTTGGATAGGACAGAATGGAAATCCGTACTCTCTGCCTACCCCCTTCGGGAAACGGCGTGATGGGTAAAAAAAAAGTCCAGAATGACTTGGAACGAACAAATCGATTGCGTCCTCAAGTAAGGCAGGGATTTATTATCGAAATTCTATCCCGATTATAGGTATTGTCAGTCTTCCTCTCTTTGACCGACGACACTGACCAGCAGAAACGTGACGCTGCGCTTTACTATTTCTACCATTTTCATGTAAAACGAAATGTGACTGGCATAGGTACGCTAAATAAATAAATATCGCGATTTCAATATCGAACAATCGTTTTTAACATTGCCAAACTGTCAGAATACTAACGAACTGGTAACCTTTTTCGTTTTGTGAAAGTTACCTTTTATAGAAAAAAACAACAGATATCAGAACAACAGATATACAAAAAAACAACAGAATATTCAATTATTATTAAGTTTAACGATAAATTGTTCATTTACTTAAATTGTATCGATACAACTCAAAATAAATCGTAACAATTTAAGTATAAATACCTGTGTAATGTTTGTATATCAACAAAAGAAATTCCCTTAATTTTTCAAAACATTTCATTTCATTAACACTCTCATACCAGCGACAGCTCAAAACGTCAGCTGCGAAACTGTTAGATTAAATTTTCTTTCAAATGTCAATTTATTCAACACACACACAGAGTATAATAAATGCTATAATAACATTATTTCGTCTTCTCGTTTATATTATATTTTTTATTTTTAAGGAGACGTTCCTTTTAGTATTATTCTTAGTATTTGATGTATTACGTTCGGAAGCAATTGGATTTAATCTTGTAATAAATTCAATCTACGGAATGTATTTCATCTTAAATGTCCTTCTATGTATATAATTATAAGCGTCCCGAGCGCTCCCTTCATTTTGACGGGAGCTCTAGTGTTGTGTTTTGATTCAAATCAGTTTCCACATGACAAATTCCTTTGTTAACTTTAAATAGAAGTCATCCCAGCTTAATCCTCGCCTTATACGACCATTAAGTTATGTTGTTATCATTCTAGATTTATGTTTTTAGTATCTTTAGAAGTGAATTTGATGACTTTATTCAATGAATAATCTTAGATAAAGTGTTTTATGTTTAATTATCTATGCATATCATAGTGACAAAACTCACAATTTGGGGTGTGCAATAATGAGATGACAGGTTTCATATCTCTATTGTATAATTATAATAAAATTCATTGGCTTCATCATTCTTTTTGGATGTAATGACATTATATAAAAAAAATGTAAAAGTTTTGGGCGGTATGCAATGTATCTTTGATAACTATGACTTCTTTTTCAGTTATGAGTCAGATAGGCACTTGCTTTCATTTTTTTTATTAATGGTAACCCACCCTATAAGATTGATTTGTATTTACTCACCTGTCCATGTTTTCCACTTATCATATATACAAAGCCGAAACCTTTGTATTGAAATTCGTTAATGATAAACTTAAGAGGTGTGTTAAGAACAAGTTTGCTTCTATTTTCAAATAAATTCTCTTTCAACATATTTATTTTTCTCTTGTATAATATTAATCTATAAGTATATGACATAAAGTCATTTGTCTATGATTCAACAACAATAATAATAACAATATGTCATAAATTCGATCAATCATTTGAATCAATCAGCCATCGACAATATGTAAATTCTTTTTTACTGTCGGTTCGATTAGAAAACGTCAGATGCTATGACATAGCATTTTTATACACCTGTCAAAACAATGACAATACCTACTGCCTATATTAGTCAGATGAATCCAAAACAATCTGTTTAATAATGATGTATGAATTTTATAAGTTCGTCTGTCATACAAGTAATAGTCATTATACATACACCTGAAAACTTATTTGAATTTCGAAAAAATAAAAAAAAAAAAAAATACGAATTTTCTCTATAAGATAGCTATTTACAAACTGTCAAGTTTAAGTCATCTTTTGATAGATTCTTTCGTTCGTATTAGGTATGTATGTGTAGTCTTTAATCTACATAATACGTGTAATACCATATTATTTCTGTGTGTACGATAAAATAATGCTTCGTAGAATCATACTTAGGTCAAAAGCTAGTGAGAATTTAATATAATCTATTGTAATATGTGGGTTGAACAAAATTCATTCACATAAGATTCGTAACCATTGCGTTGCGTTGTCTTAATTTCAATATTATTTCACAGGTATCATTACTTACTCTTATGCAGATAGTTTCATAAATAATATACTTGGTAATTTAAACAGAAAATATTATGATAATGATTTATCGCCATGGCAGTACCTATCTAATTTTAATATTTTTATTATAACAGCTTGAATAAAAAAAATCCTTCAGATTTAATATAAGTACGAATAAGTAATTGAAATATGTACGTATATGTATAGGTATGTTTCTCACTCTTTTATGGTGTCCACCTATGAGCATGCTTTATTATCCAAAAAAAACTATATATTAGTTTTCTGTGTTGAAATTGTGTCAATAGCACACCAAGATAGAAGGGTTTTTCCCATTCATGACCACTTGACCAAAGCCTTGTCACAAAAAGTCTTCGCCGCCTTTGAAACAAAGTGTCTCAGAAGAATATTGGATGTAATGGCCTATGGAACGATATGCATCGGCGCAACTGATGCAAGCCTACCCTTTCTTCTATTATGGAGAGGAGATGGGGTTGGCTTGGACATTTGTTAAGGACGAAAAGGCTGTTCTTCCTCCTATAAAGTTCCGAAGATCGGGAAGACCCTCTCATATTATGTTCCGTTCCTTCGAAGCTGAAAGATTGGAAATAGTGTGGGCGATCATTCAGACTGCATATTTCTCATTTTTCCTCCCTTTGCCGTGTAAAGTGGGATCCAACTGGGGAATAGATGAACCTGTATCTTAACATTCAGAATCTTTCAATATAGTATAATATTTTTACCCTGGATTTTAGCAGTATTTATAAAGATTTTAATTAAATTTTATTCATTGCTTATAATAAAACGTTCATGTTATTACCGACGATAAATTTTCATATAAAGGCTCTCGGCAACCTGTCTTTACTTAGTATTGATTAACTAGCATGGAATGCAAATCCACAAGATCCAATAATAACTCACGTACAGATTATCAATTTAACCCTTCTTCGCATAAATTTTTTCTATAAATTTATTTGCAGTAGGTTTCACGTCATTCTCGGTCGACCACACCTTTTTCAGCCGTATGAACTTTTTTTGCAATCCTATTTACATCCACTCTTTCAACAAACCCAGACCATCTAATCTTATTTATATTTATATTACAACACTATCTTCCATAGGACATTACTTCCTAATATTGTCATTCCTGGGCTTGTCCCATAATTTTTTTTCGTAGTATCGTAAATATCTCCATTCTACTGCACTTACTATTTTCTTGTTGGCAATCTTCAACCTCAATCTTGCAAAGGTGAAATTTCTTATACTGATGTGTTCGAATTATATGTAATACTAAGTACGTCGCATGAAAGGTAATAAATGCGCATGTTTCTCTCCTCTGTTATTTTTATGAGATATTAAGTGAATTTTTTTAAAAAGTGAACACAAATACACTTTCGTCATGTTTCACATAAAGCAAAGCTTGTGTTCTGAAAGTCGAAATAGCCGGCACCGGGACCCGAATCCACGACCCTCAGTACGATCTACGTACGAAAGCCGTCGACTGATGCCCCTGGGCTACCAACCACTTCGGGCTATCAGCCGTTGACTGATACCTGTCATTGGTATCACTGAGGATTCTATGTTTTCTGTGTCATGATTTGTATTGTTTGTGTTGTTCAATGTTCTGATAGTGTTCTTCTCCCTAGCTTGCTCCCAACTTAGCATCTAAGTAGACTGTTGGGGTCAGCGCTCCTCGTTTTTAGGCTATAAGTCCGTCTCTGCTGCACCACGTCTTCCAGTCCCAATCTTCGCATCCGGACACGCCTCTGCACCACCCAGGAATTCTTCAATGTTCAATGTTCTAATAGTATTTATTATAAATAAAAAAGCAAAAGAAATTTGGTTTTAAAATAGTTCTGGTTGAAAACGGGTTACTAAGGAATTCCAGAAACGTTAATGGCTCTATGCAACTGTTAGTATTTATATGAAATTTGTATAGTAAATAATTGTATGTTGGAGGCGTTCGGCACCATCAGTAACATGTTTCTAGAGATCAATGAGAAGCTTTGTAGATTGTAGTAACGTAATGGCACAGAGGTAAATACTGTTATGGACAGTATAATGTATGCAGTTCGAATGAGTTAGAATTATTTAGGTTGAAAACACGTCAGGCACCGCGCCTAGAATTCCGTAAGGCTTTGCCGGTGTTGTATTGTTATGTGAAGTTGTTATATATTATTACGACAACAATGCCAATACAAATAAGGTCGAATGCCAGGGCTTTAAAATATTATACACGTTTAAAAAAAAACTGTCAACGAATCTTAACTATGCTCCAATAATTTTTATTTGAAAAATTTGATGCATAATTCTAAATTCAAATGCTGGTTGTTCTTTTGTGTGTAATGTGTGAATGAACAATGATTTCGTAAAGATTTCTTCTTTATAACCAATGGTGCTTATTTAGTTCGTTCAGATTGGGTTTACAATTTTATATTTTTCTGTGGCAAAACTGGCAGATAAGAAAAAAAAACTTTTTATTTCTTTTAGGTATTTCAAAGACTTGATCTGAATTCACCATTTTAGATTTGTATGACCATTATTTTATTTATCGTTTTTCGAGTTTAAAGAAATTTTAATAAAGATGATTGAACATTCCAATAATAAAAAAAAATATTCAATATAGTTGCGACTCTTGGTTTTAAAACAACGGTAGATTTTTCATACAATATTGGTCGTTATTGTAAGACGTGATTCTTAACTTTTGTGTAAGATAATAATAAAATAAATGATAAATCAATATACGTATAACTTTTCTTGAAATTTTTTACAAGTTTTGTTATAATGTTATACATTACTACATTAATACATTAATTTCAGAATCTACATAGGGATACAGCGAGGCTACAAAAGCTCTCATCTGCGCTCGGTCTTGCGTTTTTGTAGAATAAATGGTAAATCAAAAGTTCTTTTAAATAACAAAATTGTGGCATTATATTTTTTGTCCTCCAAATCAATGTCTATAGTCAGATTGATTTTGTGTCTAGGACAGAATTACTTAACAACCTTACTTGATTACCTTGGATGTTTCAGTATCTGACAGAGAAATCTTCATTCGACAATGGTTTTTTTATTTGTATAAAAATGTAATTACTTTTCAGTCAAGTTTAATAGAGATGTCACTCATGACAAAATACATGTTTTTCCATTCTCCTATTATCCTAAAAATGTAAGCTGTATTAAAACAATATGAAACGTAGGTACTCTGATAAGTGCGACTGTCTAGTGTCCTTGTAACTATCCCCAGGCTAAATGATAACACGAACAACGCGCCTGTCATTTAAGTGGGTAGCTTTGATAGTTTGACGTTTTTGTTAATAAAAACATTTAAAACGTCTAGATAGTGAAAATCACACACTATCTAGACGTATCGGGAATTAACAGACACATATGGAGACCACTCTGCTTCAAAAGTCTTTTTTAATCAGCTTCGAGGTCAGTCATGTAATGTTATAAGCGAGAATCAATATACATATTTATCCATTTTGCCTCCCCAATCTCATTGTACCTTCAACACCGCATTTTTCCCGTTCTTCTGATTTTTCTCAATTCGCCTCTGATAGTCCATCTAATAATGTTGCTTATAATGCTTTTTATTGGCTTAATTTTTGAGACTTGAAATGAATTTTTGATCTAATGGTTCCTACTTAAGGAACAAGCCTTATTATGTTTTCTCTTATCCTCAACTATCAAGCATCTAATTTTGTAAATTCACGCTGCGCTTCGTCCAACTGATATAGTAATCATCATCCAATCAATCAAGCCAGAGCCTACTGGATGGATTCAGACAAGAGATACACTTCTGGTTCTTCTCGTTTTCTTTGCCACTTTGATTAGATGTACCCATGGACTTATCTGTAGCATGCAGATCTATTCCCTTATAATCACGTTCCCCTGATATGCAGTTATCGGGTTTAACATGCATAGAATCGTTTATCTCTCATACTCCAATTTGGTGTTTTATATGTCTGCTGGTCAATTTCCTCGTTTATAATATTCATTATCGTTTACCCCCGTTAGGAATCAAAATAATCTGCACAATACAAGACCACAGCCACGTTATATTGTTCGTATGTGTAGATTGCTTTTAATACTTTCAATGTCACGCGTTGGAACATTTTACTGGTTGAAACTGTGTCATAAATTACATCATAACATTCCATATTGTATCTTGGTACTCACAATCGACCATTATTAACAAAGTTTATATGAAAAAAAAGCGTTATATAGATTTATATTAAAATGCCTGATATGATATTGCTTTTGAATATATTTTATAGCCCAGCTTTTTTAAATGTTTAATAGATTAGACATTACCGGGTATTTTATTGTTCACAATGTTTCTCGTAAATTTTAATATTTAATATAAGTGACAGTTACATAATGTTTGGCATCATTATCAATCATTCATACGATAAATAAATTTTATTTAACGTGTTTTTTAAGTCAAGAGAAGTTTGTCATGATATCGTGATTGGAGAATAAATTTGTTTTTGTGTGTGATATTAGACTATTTTGTGCAGGTGTATTTTAATGTTTGTTCCTGCTTATAAGTTTGTGCATATAGTCTAAATTAAAGATATATTATACAGCCTATAACTTTTTTGTTATCAGCCTAATAATTACCGTGTTAAACATTGGCTTTTTCAATGAATTTCCACCTTTTCGTATTCTTCTGCGTCTATGCCTTTCCTGAAATTCCTTAAACCTCCACTCTTTTGTGCATCCATTCACTATTTGTCTTTTTTGAATCTGGATTTGTCGTCTACGCCCAATCACTTTTGACCGATTAATTAATACACTTTGTTAAATAGAAATAATAAAAAAACACACAATGGTTTGAAAGAAAATTAAAAGATACGCATTTAGGTATATTTTACGCATTTATTTTAGCAAACTTTGAAATTTTTTTCTATTGAGCAAAATTTGGAAAGTATAAATTTAAATGGGATGTTTTTTTTCCTTTTTGTGCCGCTAGAGGCGCCCTTGCTAATCCGGTCTATTGTCAAATTCAGTGTTGCCAACGGGGGCGATTTACTTCTTCTTCTTCTTATGGTCGCTCACAATCTAACCTCCAAAATATCATTCTAGTTTATTTCAAATTAAACAACTTATATATTATTATACATGATAACTTACAATAGGTTTAGAGTAATCATTGTACATTTTTTACATACTATTACAAATAAAATTGTGCATCTTTTTTTTATATACCTACCTAAATACAAATTAAAAAATACAGAACAGCACCCCTGAGATTTATTCTCAAATTTATGCGCAACAAAATCAACAATTTCTTAGCAACTCAATCAACAACTTCTTAGCAACGCAATGGAAAACAAACTTCCCAACGTTGGCATCACTGAAAAAAACATCTCTACGTTGGCAGCACTGAATTTGACAATAGACCTGATTAGAAGTTCTGCCACCTAGTGTGTATTGTCGGAAGCTCCCCAGAAAACTTCCCATTGGAAGACTTGATAGCCAAAGCTCTAACTTAAAGTAGGTACACTTACTTTTTTGTTGTGCTACGATACCTACCTATTAAGGGAACAACGTTTATATAAAAACAGCCATTTTCGAGTGTCCGGCTCTCAAGTAGCTTTTGTGAAAGAGTCAAAGAGTGTTTATGTTTTCACTTTGAGAAAGCTCAAATTAACTGTGTGTTAAAAAAGCAGAGGTATAGAAAGGTGCTCTTCTTTATGGAAACCAATGATCGTTGTCATAACTGGATTCATTTTGGCCGCAAGTAGATTTTGATGACAAACAGTAGCAATCGAATATCAATAAAGAACAATGAGAAACGTATGCACAATGAAAGAAATAAAAAAAAACAACGTTCTCAAGGATATATCATGAATAATAAAAAAGATCTAACACGAAGGAATTCCTTCACGTTACAATAGATACATAGATCGGAGAGGTGATAATGTTAGAGATTTATCAGTCGTGTCATGCGCGGAATATCGCGTAACAGTATTTGCGCATGTGGTTTATTTTGATAATTTTACCTGATTGAAATTATATACGCATGAGTGGTAAATGGACGAAAAGCAAACAATATATAATTATCGCAAGCAATGAATGGCACATAACAAGCATGAAGTGCCTTAAAACCGTGTCAACAATACGACGGTGACCGTTATATTATGGAGTCATTCTCGTACAAACTGTGTCCTTATTCTTGTAACAGATTATGACCATTTTGTAAGACAACAATACAAGACATAATCGTTGTTAGTATAACGGTTTATTCTATGGATCTTATATATTTTTTGTTTATTATTTTTGACGTTTATTTAATTATTTTTGAGAATTTTTTTTTTTTTTTTGTTCAATTTCCTTCCTAATATTCTCAATCCTTTCCATGTCCCACAGAAATATTTAACATAATATAGATACTTCGTAGAGTTCTCTTCTCTACTGGATTTCTACAACATTTACCTTTTTTGTCCAGTCGACGGTATCCATATAACATTATGCACTAGTTTTTTAAGTTTTTAGTGAGACGTTGTTGTTTCTCATAATCGATCTAATAGTACCGCCAACCCTGCTTCCATCAGCCACTTTCCTACATTCTATTTCCATATACTCTTCATTCGTTCTAAACGTAATATGTTAAAAATAAACAAACATAACCTAACTAAACATACCTACTTGTTCATTTGATGAAAGTATTCATTTTCAATGGCTATTTTACAATTCATTCATGCCTTATCTATTTATGATAATTGTAATAACATTCAATCACGTGGGTGATAAATTTGAAGAAAAAAATCGACAAATTTTTTCTCGAAAGGTTTATTTCCTGTTTTTAATTAGATTAGATTCTTTTGGGGATTTCCTCGAAACGTTCAATGTCTATCAAAGAAAACGATATCCAACGACATATAAAAATATCCTTTAAATGCGAACAAAATATGCTCAACGACACATAGATACTCATATCACATTTTTTAATTAAACGTATACGAGTTTTCTAAACTACCTTAGTTATAAATGAATTGGTAATCTAATATATTTCTTGAGTTATAAAATTGATATATTTTAAAAGAGCAAACTTTAGGTAAAACTAGTAGTAATTTTAACATGTAAAATAATAATTTATTTTCCTTGTAATAAATTTATGTTGAAACTCAACCACATTTAGACCAGATTTATATCAGGAGTTTGCAAATGATTATTTAAAATCACAACGTGAATAGGTTACAAACATTGTCGAAATCAACATTAAAATAATTTATTTGGTTACTTCAGATCTCGTTTGATAACTTAAGATATAAATTTAATGTGAATTCTTGGTGAGATAACCTAGGTACTGTGGATTTTTTATCGATTTTTCAAACATATATTTCTTCTTGATGTAGTCTGCTTCCGTGCTTGTTCAAACGGTCATCTCCAAAACTCGTTCAATGTTTAAGAAACTAAGTGAATAAAAAAAAAACACAAGAAGACTGTTCCTTATTGAATTTAATTTAATTATACAATATGCATTGTGTTCAAAATATCGATGATCTTAAATTTATCTCTTATCTTATAACATGAAGGGAAATATTTCAGCAATTTGTTGGAACAACAGTCGAACAAGTTACCAAGTTTAAATATCTTGGCGTCAGCATGGCATCGCATCCATCAACAGTGACCTTTATGGGGAAGTACTGGAGCAAACACAAAAAGCTGCAACCATATCAGGATGCCTTAGAGAGGCGATATGGAAAATTGACCATATGAATATACCCAGCAAGGTTAGAATATACAAAACATGCGTTCGTCCAATTATGACCTACGGTATAGAATCTAGAGCCGACACTGTCCGAACCAACAACCTCCTGCGTACGAGTGAGATGAAGATTCTGAGAAACATCTCCGGAAAAACCCTCCGCGATAGAGTCAGAAACACAGAGATCTGAAGGATCTGCGAAGTCGCGGACGTTGTAAGGTGGGGAAGACAGAGGAGACGGTTTTGGAATGACCAAGTCTCAAGAATGGAAGACACAAGAGCCGCAAAAAATCGCCAAAGACAACATACCACAAGAAAGCAGACCTCCAGGACGACCACCTAAACACCACCACCTAACAGTTGGCACTCAGCTTCCCAAAAGGATAACGTAGCAGGAACAACAGGCCAGCAGGCCTAATCAAAGAGAAAGAAGAAGAAGAAGGTTGGTAACCTAGCGGTTACGACACCGGCTTTCGTACTGCGGAGGTCATTGGTTCGATCCCAGGTACCGAGCATCTTCCTCTTTCACGACACAAACTACTTTGAAAGAGTCATGAGAGTGTATTTGTGTTCACTTTGAAAAAAATATATATTAAACAGAAGTAAATAAATTTACAAAAAGTATAACTAAAGTTTATAAATATACAACCTTTACAATGGTGACTATCACTTACCTCGTCTCATAAAACAAAAATAATATTCTTTTGATATTAATAATGAAATTCAAGTACCTATACAATGTTGAGCTTGGTCCTTTCAAGTTGTGAAACATCCTGATGATTTAGTTATATTGTCAAAGTTCGCAGCGACGAGGACAACACTTATCTAGTTAATAAAGTAACTCTGTGGAACAACTTGTCGGATAAATTATTTCAGCCAACAGAAATGGTTCCACTTTCTCTTATTTCAAAACAGATTTCATGGAAATGCTTTGAATTATTTTGTTTGTGCGATCTTTTCACTATGTATGTAGATCCAAAAATTATTATGTTTATTGTAGTTTTACTCAAAATAAAATCTTGTCTCTTGAATAGTATTTCCCGTGTCCACTGACGCCAATAGGGCTTTATTTTATATCAACCAGTGAAAAGTAAATGGAAATCCCGGATCATGTAGTAAGTCCATCCTGATAATATAGTGTGAGGCATAATGGGCTCCATAGTTTCAAACACTCACTGTAGAGCGCGCAGCTGGGTTAGCGGAGTGGGAGTATTGGCGTTAGGTGGGGGAATCGACGTCATTTTCATTTCTATTAGTCGCCATGCAGTGGTCCGGTGAGCATCGAACCTTTGTCGTAGAAACGTTCTTTAAAACCAATGATGGCCTACGAAAAGCCCTATGCGTCGATACCACACTATAAACAAAAGAAAATATGGCATTTGTCTTTTATGCCGACCAGACGCGAATCGCGTAGAATATGACAGTAGATATGAAGAACTTAATTATTTATCTAGGGATAGGAAATATATTTGAGCTAATATCAGACCAATCTATCAATTCTTCCTTATTTTGACGGGACATAGGGATGCAACAAAAGCTCTCCGCTATGCTCGATCTTTCGCACCATTTCCAAATACGTTAGTTTTCCTGCGAAAAAATGCAGTTACTTAGATAGACTTGTCAAATAGTGAGATGGTTCTGGACGAATGAGAACCACTGACAAGATTTTTTTTTAACAAAAATGGATATTTGTTTTAATTACAGCCAGTTTTTAATAAAGGTTGCGTTATTGTGAACATTATATGACATATTATTATGTCGACGACTTCCACTAAGTCAATAAAAAATGTTTGACATTCCACAAGAAGCAGTAAGACACATTAGAACGCAGCGCGTATACAATCAAAGCACTTTAGCGATAATGACATTTTGTTCGAATGCGGAATTTAAACGACCACAGATAAGAATATAATCGCATCTTGTTAGCGTTGCCATAAGTGATACATGAGCAAGCTAATTAGTAACTAAGCGTCATAAAACGAATGACCAATTTGAGATAATGTCTTTGTGGTGTTGACATTTTTATGAGAACCTCAGTACACACGTACTCTTTTTGTTACATCCAATTCTACCGGCTGGAACGACCACTCTGGATAAGTGAGTGAAGTCAGAAAAGACAATCGGTGTAGTCATGCTGACGTGGTGTTCCTGAGAAATATATCAACAATTCGGAATTTCTATTTAAGTATGATAAAATTAACAGAGTTTCTGAGGAATATTAAAATCTCCAAGATCTCATTTTGGTCATGTGTTCAGAGGGCACTGTATCAAGGGATCGTCTCAACAAGCATACAATGTATACAGGAGTAACATTAAGGTCCGGCCCAGTCAAAACAGAAAAAAAAGAAGTGGTTGGTCTGGCAGTTACGACGCCGGCTTTCGCACTGTCTTGTGCGGAGGCCGTGGGTTCGACCCCAGGTGCCGACCATCTTCCTCTTTCACGACACAAGCTTTAAGTAGCTTACTGTGAAAGAGTCAATAGTGTATTTGTGTTCACTTTGAGTGAGCACAGATTCGTTTGCAAAAAAAAAATTGACACAAGCGCTAAGCATTCTTGAATCTAGTCAATAGTGTAAAGACATTTTTCAATCAGATACTTTTTAATCTCTCTCTCTCTCTGAATATGGTTGGGCCACCGCATTTCGAGTCTAGGAGTCCATTCCATAAAGAAAAATGGAAAACTCTAAAGTCCTTACAAGTTTTATTTTCAAAGATCTGGATATATTAAGATCTTTCCAGATTTTGTTTAGGCGGGTCATGGCGCTTTTTCTTATTCCTACCCTTCTTCTGATTTCGGTTTTGCAATGGTTTGAAAGTAGGATAGGACTGGACTTTAAACCTGTTGTCATGAAATCAGCAATTAACTTAAGAGATGCGATTCGAGATCATTCTCTTCGTTAATAAAGTAAAAATATCTGCCCAAGTACTTTTGATTAGATCAAATTCCAAAAATTTGTAAAAATTTTAAACAAAAAAATTAAATGCAACCAGATTAAACTTTTTTTTGTCATTCGATATGAAATGTTTATTTTCGAATTTGATTATTCGAACCCCTTTCAGACTCATCAAGTGATTTGATCCAACGTCTCCAAAACTTCCGATAAAATAATTTTGGCAATAGCAAACAGAACTTTGTCAAGTTTCTAAATTGCTTCTTATATTTTTGGGGGAGCTTTCTGACATTATAACTCGCCGATACTGAATGCAGCACGTTCTAGATTTTTATATTCTGAAAACGACCAAAGAATTGCAGTGGGTACTTCACGTAACTTTTAGCGTCGAAAAAACTTTATTATTGGTGAAGGTAGTACAAAACATCCGCTTATTTTGAGCTGAACAACAAAATATAAGCTTAAACGCAAAACATCACAAGTCCTCAGAAAAACATCACAAATTTTCTTTTTTAACGATGACAATCAATCAATTATATTCTTCTTGTGAATAATTCTGTAGCCGTTTGACCAAATTAGATATGATTGTAACTTTGTTTTTGTACTTAAATCGTGATCAGAAATCTTCCTGATTCTTAATCAATGATGATCGGTGTAATTTTGTATGAAAATCTCTATTTACTTATACACATTAGCTATTACTTTCAAACGGAAACTAACTAACTTTTTACTTTTTTTTTTCTTTTTTTTAGATGCGTTGACAAGTGACAAGCCGTCAAACGAAACATTTCATTGGAAGTACATGTTTCGGAAATTTGCTTTTTTGGTAATCATAATTCTTTTGTACTTTTGAGCCTCAGGCAATAAGTTCCGCCGGCTATCCTGACACCTTTAAATAACCTAGAAAAGTGTTATATTATTATAATTGTGCTTAAAGTGGCAGGTGTGCACCAAATCAGATGCAATATAAAATGGCTACAAAATTAAAGGTGCAACTGTCAAATTTGTGTCATAAGAGTTAAGAATTTTAAACAAGATCGCGCATCTCGGTGTTGACATCTGTGTATGTGTTTACAGTTTTCGATGGTGGCAGCCATTGCCGACTACCTTTTAGACTTTACTGTTCCGTGAAATCTGGATCACTTCTTATATTAAAATTAGACGGTTACTACGGTTTTAGATTAAAATGAAACGAACGCAACCAATAAATGTATGACTACGTACAGGTAGACTTTTAAGTTTTTTTTATAAGTGACATCTTTAGATGTCACTTATAAAAAGATATAAAAGAAATTCGGGTTAGTTCGAGCACTTACAACCTTGATTCTTCTCCGCTCCGGACAACATAATAACTAATAAAACATACAAAAAATGGATAGCAAATAATATAAAATACAATATAAATGAATTTATTATGGATGAAATTTTGATACAACAACGCAATCTGTGAATAATTTTATACAAACACAATTTTATTTACCTGACAACCATTGAAATTGAAAATATTGGCACGCAGATTTTTGATGGAATTTTCATGAAGCCTTTTTCTAATTTGTTAACATTGAATCGCAATTTTTTTTATAAATTAAAACGCGAAAATTGAATAAAATTAGAAGATTTGAGAACGCAATGTTGTGTGAATGTGAATGATGAGAACTTGGAACAAGTGGATGAGTATGTTTATTTAGGTAGTCTATTTAGCAGAGATGGAAGATGTGAAAAGGAGATTGAAAGAAGGAAACTGACTGGTAGAAGGGTTGGCGGTGCAATAAGACCTCTAATGAGAAATAAGAACGTATCTCTTAAATCCAAACAGCTTATCCACAATGCAATCCTGATACCATCCATGATGTATGGGAGTGAAACATGGACATGGACGAAAAATATGGAACTTGGAATGAATGCTGTGGAAATGAGATCACTCCTTAGGTTATGCGGAAAGAGACTGATTGATAAGGTGAGGAATGAGAATATTAGAAAGGAATGTGGAGTGGATATTAGTGTAGTGACTAGAATGAAAGTTAATAAAGTAAGGTGGTTTGGGCATGTAGAGAGAATGAACGAGGAAAGAATGACAAAAAGGATATTATATAAATCTGAAAGAATGGGTGCACGCAGACGAGGTCGACCTCGAATGACATGGTCCGATCATATCGGTTCAGTCTTAGAGGAGGGCCAAGTCAGGAGCAAAAGAAATAGTAGAGGAATGTTATGCGTTTGGAAGAAGCGAAAGAGGTTTGTTTGGATAGGAAAATGGAAATCCGTACTCTCTGTCTACCCCCTTCGGGAAACAGCGTGATGGGTAAAAATAATATTTGAAATCAAATTGTAGTTAGACACAAACTATCTGTTATGTGATAGTTGGTGCGATTGACAGAAACCGGATGAAAAATATGCGGTTTAAAACCGATGCATCGGTCGGAATGACATTAGTTAAGTCATTTTTATAATTCTTTTGAACTCGAATTCAATATTCGTAGTTAGATCACAGGACAATGTCTCTCGGGAAAGCTAGTAATAATATATACCTAGTTTGTAAAAAAAAAAATATTTACAAACGAATTTATGGCACTAAGCTACTGGATTGGTATTCCAACAGCAAAGACAACTACTAACAAAATAAAGCAGAGGGTGCTAGAAAAGGACAGGCGTATGTGTGTCGGTAGGAAATTGTCTTACTTTGTTTTACAACTAGCGTTGCACCCGTATATTGTTTTTGTTAAAAAAAGATTTTAACATTGTTACGTTTATACATGAAACTGGCTAAATAAAACGTTTACTCATCATCAGTTACTAAATAAGTTCGACTAAATATTAAGTATTGTTCGACTAAAAGTTAAACATTAGTTATACATTGGAAGTCGTTAGTAGTTTAGTTTAGATGCAAACTTTTATTCTGATCGTGTCTTCGAAATCTGGTGAGAACTATTTTCGTCTATCAAGATACAAGATTTGCTCAGGGTTAAATATTATGTCAGATGTTGTTTATCTATTCATTTTGAATGAGTTAATTCTCTTTATCAAAAAAATCCTGATTATAATTTACTGATTTTTCTTTATAGTAACTTGATGTGTTGAAACGCCAAATGGATTTACCAAAAGAATTTATGTGACTGTAATGGTTAAGAATGATGTGGATCGAACACAACTTGAGAAGCAAGTTAGTAATAGAAGAAGATTTCGGATAAACGCAATGCTGGTGGAAGTAGCGAAGGAATTTTGCTTGTATAAAATATAGTGGAGGTTCTTTCTCTCTGCCTGCTCCTTGAAGGATAAAGCGTGACAGGAAAAACGAAAATACTGGTAATAAGTATGTCCTATTGAAGGATGTCAGGATCTATGAATAGCTTTGTCACTTAGGAACAAGAACCTTGAAGTTGATCCAACGAAGGCATTTCCTAGCACAGCGTACTGTAATGATAATTTCACTAACTGCCAACAATCAAAGAAATTTTATACATGCTGAACTATTTCAAATTTTTAGGGGTGAGTAGAAAATCAGGATGTTCTATCTTAATGACAAACGAGAGAAGGATGATTTACCAACGAAGTGACTGTTAGACAATTAAGTAACATATTGCTAGAGCGGGTGACATGGGAAATACTGAAATACACAGAAAATCTGGAGAAGACCAATAATTAAGATCTCACGGTAAATCAAGAGACGCCAAAGAATCATCATCCAACTTTTTTTCATATAATGACGGGGAGATTCTTTGGCGTCTCTTGATTTACCGTGAGATCTTAATTATTGGTCTTCTCCAGATTTTCTGTGTATTTCAGTATTTCCCATGTCACCCGCTCTAGCAATATGTTACTTAATTGTCTAACAGTCACTTCGTTGGTAAATCATCCTTCTCTCGTTTGTCATTAAGATAGAACATCCTGATTTTCTACTCACCCCTAAAAATTTGAAATGTTTCAGCATGTATGAAATTTCATTGTTGGCAGGTAGTGAAATTATCGTTAAAGTACGCTCTGCCAGTAAATGCCTTCGTTGGATCAACTTCAAGGTTCTTGTTCCTAAGTGACAAAGCTATTCATAGATCCCGACATCCTTCAATAGGACATACTTATTACCAGTATTTTCGTTTTTCCTGTCACGCTTTATCCTTCAAGGAGCAGACAGAGAGAAAGAACCTCCACTCTTTTTTATGAATGATGAAATGATGAAAAATGGCATTACAGAAGACAAAATCTAGAATATACAACCGTTGGACCACAAGAGCCGAACACAAAGGCCAACAGAATCGATAAGTTGGGATGATGCCAGGAAGTAGAGAAGAGATTTGAAACCTTGGGAGAATCATAAACCAAAACTAACTGGTAAAACCATCTAAAACGTAACATCCATGCCTGGTAAAATCATATTTTTGTGGTTGTACGATAGGAACATGAGAATAACTAGACTTCCGACATAAAGAAAAACAGTTTGCCTCTTCAAATACTCTAAGAAGGTAACAGTACAAAAAGTTTAACAAAAATTATTGTAGAGATTGCTCTATTGATTGACTGTCTTGTAAAACATTCCAGAGTCTGAAGCTAAAATTGCTTGCGAATGATTGATTGGCGAGACATGGCGCCTGGAACACGGTGGCTGATGGGGATGTACCAAGATTTTAATCTATTCCCACCCCAACCTTTGATCCGTTTTCCAATAAACGAAGGTGTTTCGTCCTTATTGAAAACACGCCCTTAAACTTTGTGACAATTTTGAGAGATCTTTATGTTTTTATTACCTTTTATGGCGAAAATTCTTGAAAATCATTTTGTTTATCTACCTGAAAATTGGACGGTTGATATTTAATGATTGTAATTGCTGTTTTAGTTTTTATGGATGGTTTTGTTTTTTAAAAACTTTGATGCTGTAAAATATAATATTTTTTTAATGAGTAAAAATAATAAAAAAATAATAATATTTCAAAAAATCGTACGAATTAAAATAAAATTACATAGGTAAATTCGGATATAATTATTCCTTTAAATTTCGAAAAATACTACTAGTAACAACTATTTGACAAAAATTTTACTCGTGGTAAACCAAATGTGATTCACTATCGATTGTGAATGCTGGCTTAATGTAAATAATTTTAGTGTATTTACTTGAGAATCTTCCTGTACTACATATCAAAAAACCCTATGCCGCCGTTGTTAGATTTTATTATGTGAATCGTTATCAATTTACAGAGAGGCAACAAAAGGTTTCTATTGCGCTGGATCTTGCGCGGTTCAATCAACTTCGCCTAAACTATGTTTATCGGCTTTAAAGGAACGGAACACAGTATTCGAGGGTTTTCCTCGTGTTTTGAACCCGGAGGAAGAATCTGAAAGCTAGATACTACAATATGAGGAAAACTAAACTCGTCTACGCTATAAAAATATTTTTTAATATCAAAGGTCGACAAACAAAAACAATTTGTTACAAAAGTAAACAGTTTAATTAATAAACACTACAACGATTCACTCTAGAGGTTTATTGTTACACGAAGTATTTTATTATTTTTGACTTTCAATGCTCTAGTTTCAGGCCCCAGGGACCTTGAAACCCGGGAGTGTAATCAGTTAGATAACAATATAATAACACGAACTGATTATAACAAGTTGCGGTGGCTAAGATTTAAATAAATGATGTTAGTTGAAATTTAATTTTGTTTATCAACTAGAATGGAAAGTTTTTTTGTGAACTTTTATATGTATTGAATCCAATTCAAACTCCCTTCAGGCCCCACTTAGGGGCAAAGGGAGGCAACAAGAGCTCTCCATTGCGCTCGATCTTGCGCAATGTTTATGACTTCTTCCCACACCATGTCCAAATTCCTCAGCTCTGCTTCAAAGGAGCGGAATACAGTATGAGAGGGTCTTCCTCGTCTTCGGGACCCTGATGGGAGGGAACAGCGCTTTTCTCGGCCAACTGTCATTCGGCATCCTTAACACATGTCCCAGCCAAATCATTCTCCTCCACATAATGGTATATAATAAAATAATATTTTTCTGGAACGTTTTTCCCATTTGAGACGATGTGGTCACTGTTCAGTACACCGATACTGTATTTCTTGACAGAATTCATTATTGAAATTTCACTAGCAACCATTTTATTGAAGTAATGTGCAACGACAAGCTTTGAATTGCGCAAAAAGTTACAAATTCGTATGTTTTTTTGTAATGCTCTCCAGAAATAGAGAACATAGGAGAGAACCCTAGAGATTATAAACATAACGATCCGTTAGCTTGAAAATGTGTCCATTTTAAACGAGAGAATCGGAAGAAGGTGTCTGAAAAAAACATGGTCTTCTTTACATAGGTGTTATATAGCCAGCGTAACTAAGGCATATTTTTCCAGCCAAACGGAACCCGGGACATCTTGTTTAGATGTTGGCGCCAATACCACAAGAGTTGACAAGGGTTCGTTCGAAAATCTGACACCAAGTAAAAATTGTTGAATTTAGAAATATGAGAAACCATCGTAGAAACATTGGATCCTTATCACTCAGGTTAAGGTGGCATAAGAAAATGAACATGGTAATACGGCACTGTGATAACCTGAGATATGTGGTAAGGATGCCGAAAGACATGCAGTTGGCAGATGATAACGGTGTTTTTTATCGGATTACAAAATATGAAGATCTTCTGTTGCCACAATAAATGCACCCGATTATTTGATAATAAATGATAGTTCTGCCAAAAAGAACCAATTATTATATAAAATATTTCAGGCTTCTATTATTGTATAGGATTAGCAGAGTCATAAACAAACATCGTCAAAAGGATCGTATAAGTATGTCGTGCTCATTAGACAATCCACCCTCCCATAACGCCGACCAAACAATAATAAGCTAAAATTTCTTCCGTATTGACTATTTATCTAACCACAAATATTTACAATCTGCTTCCATTATGTCGCTAACCGCAGAGAGCCCAGCTTCTTGGCATTTATTACGAGATTTCATAATAAAATTATTGTATAATATTATTATTTCTTACGTAACTGAATACTTTCCAACCGTCACGTTTCTCACATTGTTGCTGAAAAATTACAACAAAAACAAGTTCATTTTTCTCAGAACTCAAGTACCTTCAACGTTCTCGAGTATGATTTTTAGATTGAAGAAATACTCAATGTATTGAATGTCTAGAAAAAATGGAGTTACTTGTACTTATAATGAATACAAATTCAAAAATTTATGACCAAGGTTTAAAAAATTATCAAGATAATGAATCGGTGAGATCTCTTTCCGTCAGCAGTTTTAACGACTGGTTGGCTGGATCTTATGAATCCCTAAATTGTTGTTCTTTGACATATTCTCGAAAATGTCGAACAGTTTATAATATTACTAGTTGCATGTATACATGAGATCCAACTGTCGATGGCCTGAGTCGGTATGTTCATTGTATGAAACGATGTCGTCAATAAATTAATTTTTTACAAAAATTGTTAAGAAAAGTTTGAGATGTACTGATATAATGTACATATTTTTTATAGAAAATTAAATTATCTAGTTAATATGTTTCGGCGTTTTTCGATATTTTTTAAAATTCTGAAATATAGGCATTGAAACTCGTAAATTTAAAGTAAAGTTTGAGAAACCCTGGAACTTTTTCATTAAATACAATTTGAGATATTGTATTTTTCTATATACATACACATTTTTAGGGTTCTATCTTTTATAGTTTTCGAGATATATGCAAAAATTAAGTAAAAATTCAAAGGTTGATTACCCCGGACTGAAAGAATATTTAAAAATTCTGAGTATACAAGTTTTGTAGGCTTAAAGTATTAAATATTTTCTGAAATTTTAGAATCTGTGCATCAAGCGAATCAAAAGTTATAAGGGGACACACACACACACACACACACACCCTGACACACACACAGACACACTAAATGTTCTCCTCCGAATTCTGAGTAAATCCATATATGGAACATATATGCTGCGAAGCCTCTAAGTTGGTGTTTTCTGTCGTCAAAGTTTGAAAAACCGTTTAAAATGTAGACCTGGCCATACAAATCTCACGTATCTTGGCTTGATACTGCCGATCTGTCTCGAGAAATAATTTCTCTTCAACAAATCGACAGTTGGATTACGTCTTGAATCTTCAAGGCTTTCAATACAGAGGATCAGTAGATATTATTATATTTATGAACGATCGCCTTGTTAATAAAATTAATTTCTAAATTATAAATATTTTTGAAATTTATGAATCATTTGATACAGGAAAATTTCGTATTAATTTAATAGCATAATGTTCCTGTTAAAAATTATACAATTATTAATCTTAATAAGCACTATTTTGTTCGCTGTATGCAAGTGTAAAAAATATTTCAATTGGATAAAATTAATAGATTTCGCCAATAATTACCAAGCAATATTTGATTCAAATTTAACAGTCGAGCGAGTTTTAATATTTCGTTTTTATTTTTCAGCTTATAATTTATGATTTATTTGATAAATTGGAAAGTATTTGATACGTTTATAATGGGTAAGTACTAAGTAGTAAAATAATACAATGACCTTGGTAGCCTAGTGGTATAGGCGCCAACTTCTGTTTGAGAGGTCCCAGATCCATTTACTGGGCGGTTAGGAATATTTTTTTATTTTTTTTGTTTGAACATTGTATTGAAAATTTGAGAAATATATATATATATATATATATATACATCTTGCTATTAATGCGGCTTCATTAAACCAAACCATGATAGGGCGCCATATGGGTATTTTTTTCACTCTAGTAACTATCCAAAGTCCTTTTATTCTACAATCATCAAGCGCTCTCAATATACAAACTCGTTTTATACTACGTACTCTCAGGCGTCTTACAACGTTGCCTTTTTTTTCATACAAATTTAGATACCTACATCGTATATTATATTTTTATCCCTCAGATTTTACGGCGTCGGTGTAGTAGGTATGTAAAATATTGATATTGTACCTTTTCTTTTGGGATATTGTGTTTAATTGGATAGAGAGCTCTTGGAATGAGCGTAGACCGGCGTAGACATATTTTTTTGACATGTGATTATTTTATAATATCATCGTAAATCTACATAATAATTCAGAAATGTTTGTGTGCTTTCCATCGTATATGTGAACATCACGCTCAAAATACAAATGCTACGTCAGATATGAATCTGCGCAGAGCGGTGCAATTTGCTTGAGAAGGTTCTTAAATACAATTTGCTGCATTAACTTTAATATATTTAGAGCTATTTAAAAAACTCTATTTTTATAGGATCTTCATACAAATTTCTCAAAAAGACAGTAAGCCATCTCTTGGAAACAAAATTACTCGTGTAAACGTTGAATAGAATCTTGGTATTACGGTATGAAAATGTAATAAAATAATTGTAGATTGATTTGTTATACATATAAATGTTATTCAAATCTTATTATTATCAATAAACAAAGATTTAATGAAAAAAATTGCAAAATGATTCCTCCATTTTGAAGTTTGACAGATAGCGCAAATCACCCTCTATGGGTGGAGAGCCTAATTAATTATCACACATTAGGGAATGTAGCTAAGATTCAAACCACAGAGCTCTCTCTCTCTATGAAAACTTGCAAATTATGTCGGTAGGTTCGTATAATATTATGAGGTCGGTAAAACAAATATTGTAAAAGTGTCATTCTTCTTTTTCTGTGCTTATGTCAGTTGTAGAGGTCTGCTAAGCAATGGGAAGCTAGACTAGAACCTATTTAATTACCTACCGATCAAGCCTGACAATCGGAATCAAAAACGTAAAGCATGACGGGTATAAGCTAGTAATTTAAGAATAGAATTATAAATTATAATAACTTGTTTCTTTTCTAATATTAACAAATTTGAGAACACTGGAATATTACATGGCGCAATCAAGAAGAGGACTTGAAGACATAAAAATCACAAAGTGAAGTTATTAAAAAAATAAGAAAATATCACTAATGATAAGGGAGAGAATTTTTGGTGAGAGAATTTAGGCCGATAAATCAACGAAATTGGGTCTACGGAACTATAGTGAAGGTCATCTCAGATAGAGTATTTTTAGTAAAAGTTAGGAATTTAGCGACACAACATGGATTTGTGCGAGGTACACTACAAATCTCATTCTTTTTACTACAGATTATGTGGTTGATGGAATGAAGCGGGGTGGCCAAGTGGACGCCTCTTATACTGATTATAGTAAGGCATTCGATAAGGTGAACCACTCGATTCTGTTAGCAAAGCTGGAAAATTTGGGCATATGTGGGGACTTATTCAGATGGTTCTCTTCGTATATTATTAATAGAAGACAGGCAGTTGTTGTCAGTGGACACAGATTAGAATGGATGGGTGTCCCTTCTGGAGTGCCACAAGGCTCTATTTTGGGCCCCACTTTATTCAATATCTATATAAACGACATCAACACATGTTTTAATTTTTGTAAATTTATTTTGTATGCAGATGATATGAAGGTTTACTCTATACGATTTCAGCGTGACCTTGACCAATTGACTGCCTACTGCAAAGTAAACTGTTTATATTTGAATGTATCTAAGTGTGTTTTGATCAGATTCACAAGAGGTAAAAATCCCATCGAGATTCATTACAATCTTGGCGAATCAGAGTTGAAAAAGGTCGATGAAGTCAAAGATTTGGGAATTGTAATTGATGATAGAATGACATTTCGTAGCTGTTACGAAAAAAAATGTGTCCAAGGCATCACGACTAAACCTCTCAGAAGCCCCGAGGTGGTTAAGATTTTTTTACATAGTGGACAGTGGTAATCGTATTAGCTCGGAGGTTGAGCCTAAACGCTGTGCCGATATTTTTAATAATTTCTTTACTTCTGTAGGAGAAAGTTTAGCTTTAAACATAATAGGTGAGGATTTGCAATCTCTTGCGGATAATCGGGAAGCTTATAACTCCGAAACATTTGTAGATTTTATCTTGCCTTTGGAACAGGAAATACGCGAAATAATAAAAAATCTGAAAACGGGTACATCTCCTGGACACGAAGGCATAACCGCAAGTATTTTAAATGAATATATCGATTTCGTGCTGAAACCGCTGTCCCATGTAAGGTAAAAGCACCAGTGGTAGACAGTGCACCAGTTTTCGACATTTTGAATTAAAAATGTTAATATTAAGGAGTCTATGGTATTAACTTAATAGCTTTATGTTGCAATAATTTCTCGAATCCCTCTAGCGTCATAAGCAATAATTAAAACCTAAAAAGTGCAACGTTTTAGTTGACTTTTGTCGGTCATCGTGTGTGCGCGTCTCTCATTTGTTGTTTTTGAGCAACATCTTAACAAAATTATTAAGGTGATCATATTTATATTTTTTTTTATTTTTCATTAAAATAAATAATAATTGTACATTTATATGTTTCCAAACACTACACACACTCCATATTTTGATGTCACACTAAATAATTCTGTTAAATTTAACAAATACCAAGTGTTAAGGGGGGTGTCGAATACTGGCTCAATTTTTTTTGTAAACACCCAGTATTGGACAGGGGTGTCGAATACCGGGTATTTTATTTTTTCATGGTTAAAATAATATCATATATTCATACAGTTTTAAATGGAATGAATATTACGTGGTTCAATTTTGAGGTTCGTATTCCAACCTGGTCCAGTATTCGACAGGGGTTTGAAATGTGTCGAATACTGGTTCTCAATAGGTGTCGAACATTGGGTTCATAGTATAGGTAATTTTAAACAGTTGCAATAAATTTATTTAACACACTGAAAGATGCCTCAAATTAAAGGAAAGAGATTCCAATATTCGGAAGAAGAATTGAAGAATGCAATCGAGGACGTGTTAAGAGATTTCTCAACAACTTTGAAAATAATAAACCGCCGACAAAATGCAACACTGATTATTGTGAGCCTAGCACAGGATAAAAATTCTGAAACAAATTATATGCCAACTACTTCTTCTTCTTCTCCCTAGCTTGCTCCCAACTTAGCGTCTAAGTAGACTGTTGGGGTCAGCCCTCCTCGTTCTTAGGCTATAAGTCCGTCTCTCCTGCACCACCTCTTCCAATCCCAATCTTCGCATCCGGTCACGCCTCTGCACCACCCAGGAATTCTTTGGTCGTCCTCTGTTTGTCACACGTGGAACACTCATGTTGATGGCCTGATTTACAATATGTTCCTGCGGTCTCCGTTCTACGTGTCCATACCATCGCAACTGTCTTTCCTCAAGTTTGCTATTTATATCCGTCACTCCTAGGCTTCCACGAATGTGTGAGCTTGATCTTGTCTCTCAATGACACTCCTGTCGACCACCTCAGCATGCGCATTTCTGCCGTTTCTAGCTGTCTGTTATAGCTGTTGTACATAGTCCAGCATTCGGAGCCATACAGGAGTGCGGGTCTGACAATTGTCTGATAAACTTTTCCTTTTAATTTGACTGGCATTTTTGAATCGCATAGAACTCCTGACACCGATCTGAATTTCATCCATCCGACACTAATTCTGTGTTTTACATCCGCAGCACAGCTTCCATCATTTTGAATGACTGATCCAAGATATTTAAATGAGTCGCTATTTGGTAGTGTTACTCCATCCATCTGTATTATGGGTAAGTTTGACGTGGTCAAATTTTGTTTCTCAAACGGTAGGTAGAGGTATTCCGTTTTCTTCCTACTAATTCTCAGTCCGTTGTCTTCCAGTGCTTTCCTCCACCTCTCCAATCCTTCTTGCAGATCAAACTACTAATGATGCCAACTACTTCTGTCAGGGAAAATGTTGCGGATGCTGAAACAATTGTAAATTCTTTATGGGAAGAAAACTGCCAGCCTAACATGTCAGAAAAAAGTGGCTGTAATATTCCTACTCCCTTGAAAGTGATATTATTTTGGCCTGAAAAGAAGGTATTGAACATAAAAAAGGAGGACAGTAAATCTTCCAGCAGTACCTAGTATCTTCGGAAATGTGGCAGTTATATCATAAAAAAGATGAAGATAAACAAATTTAAATAGCCGCGAAGCAAAAAAGAGCTGACGAATTATTGAAGAAAAAGGCGAACAATGAAAAAACTGTTGTAAAAAATGTAAAAAAAAATACAAAGAGCAGCAATAGCATCATATGAGATGAATGCAAAAAATTGTTCCATTTGAGATGCATTCCATCTACATACGACATATCAAATTCATATTCTTCAGAATGGAGACTTATTTACTTGCCATCTTTGTTAATTCTGAAATAGATTTCGATAGCAGCGAGGATGATTTTGACATTGATCAAGTTTTGCAAACCGCAAAAAACCCTTTGTTTTTGTTTTGTTAGTAAATAATAATAAAATTCTTCTTCTTTCTTCTAACATGGCAACCACTCTCTCGAGAGTGATCTATAATAATAAAATTGTTAAAGTACTTAATATTTTAGTTTTATGTAGTCAATCAATCAATCAATCAATTCTCCCTTTTACACCCCTTTCAGGGGCATAGGGAGGCAACAAGAGCTCTCCATTGCGCTCGATCTTGCGCAATGTTTATGACCTCCTCCCACACCATGTCCATGTCCCTCAGCTCTGCTTCGAAGGAGCGGAACACAGTGTGAGAGGGTCTTCCTCGTCTTCGGGACCCTGATGGGAGGAAGAACAGCGCTCTCCTCGGCCAACTGTCATTCGGCATCCTTAACACATGTCCCAGCCAAGTCCATCTCCTCCCCACAATGGTAGAGGTGATGGGCTCACGCTGGGTGCGCCGGCGCACTGTGGAATATGGTAGAACAGTCGCAAATATTTAATGATTTTTTAGGTACACATTTTCCACATATTTTTAATTACATTTGATAAAATAAATGTTAACCATTATAATGATATCAAATTTCTACATTTTTAACATTTATTTGTATATAATATAACGAATCAAAGATTCATTACTTGTAGAATCAAAACTAAACAAGTATATTTTGTTACATTTCAAATTCAAATATCTTATCTATTGCTAACAACTAATGGTATGTGTTATATATTATCGAAAACCTTATTTTATATAGATAAATATTTGTCCAAAAAAAATTCAGTATTTTATTTATTATAAGTGTTTTCTTAATAATATTGTAAAATCATAAAAAATATCAATTCCATGAGTTTGACGAAGGTTTTCACTTTTACCGACGTCTTCCGACGCGCCAAAATTTATGTTAGATTATAGCCTAGGTATATATCCTTAACATATCAAAAAATTGGCTGCTCGTTTTTGCTCATTTAGAAGTTATGAATAAAAAAGTACACTCGGTACAAGTAGAGTGTCGCAGATAATCCTATTGCGAAAACCGGTGCTGGCTTTACTAAAATCTATAACTCTTTTATTTTTTAAGATATCGTTTTTGAATTTTGCACAATAATAGCAGAATATTTATTTATTATGATGGTATACATATTTTTTTAAGTTTTTTTGTACAATTATTTTTATTAAAATATATGAAAATTGTTTTTTGTAAATAATAATCATACTCACTTAATAATATACTGAACTTTAATTTGATTTTAAATTAAGTAAAAATAATTTTCATTTATAAAAAATAGATAAAATAAACTAAAAAAATAAAAAAGAATGTTCTATTCAGGGTGTAACGTGATAAACATTTCAAACAATTAATTTTAATATTACTGAAAAACTACAATGGTAAATATGCTGAAAACAATAGGTATTAATATCCTTTAACCCTTTTATCATGCTTTTACATTACACTTCATGATCAATATATACAATTAAAATAATAATAATAATATTTTTCCACAATTACTTTCTTTATGCTAGTATAGAAGATAGGTTTATTTTATACTCTTCTTCATGCTCCAGATCCTATAATAACATAATACTATTGGGAATCCATAGGTAGGTAACTTAAAAAATGAACGAATTTGATGAAGTAGGTACTCTGTATCTACTTTTTTGATCCTGAAGGTCATGAAATCTAATACGCACACGTTTATATTTATATGTCCATCAAAAAGATATGCTTTTAAATAGTTATTGTGAATAAAATCGAAACAATATATAATTTTAATTTTATTTAATTTATTAATTGTTTACATGGTTCAACGTTTAACCATAAAAATAAGTTTTGTGATAGTCAGCCCTGGTTTTAGCAATATGATTTTCTTTGGCACTCTACTATTACTGGGTGTAATTTTATCATTCATAACTTCTAAAAGAGCATAACCGAGCAGCCAATTTTTTGATATGTTAAGGATATATATCTAGGCTATAATTTAACATAAATTTCAACGCGTCGGAAGACGTTGGTAAACGTGAAAACCTTCGACAAACTTATGGAAGATATTATTTTTAAATAATTTTACAGTATTATTAAGAAAAAACTTACAACAAATAGAATACCAAAAATTTTTATGGCTGACATTTATCCATATAAAATAACGTTTCCAAAAATATGTAACACATACCAGTAATTGTTAGCAATAGATAAGATATTTGAATTTGAAATGTAACAAAATATACTTGCTTAGTTGTGATTCTACAAGTAAAGTATCTTTGATTTGTTATATTATACACCCTGTATACATCATTTTTATTTTGATTTTTAGTTCATTTTATCTGTCTTTTATGTACAAAACTACTTTTACGTACTCTAAAATCGAATTAAAAGTCAATAAATAGACTATTTAGTGAGTATGATTTTTATTTACAAAAGTCAGTTTTCAAATGTTTTTAAAAAAATAACTGTACATTAAAACTTATTTATTTTCATATCAGCATAATAAACAAACCTTCTGCTTTTGAGAGTAAAAAATTTGAAAAGAATATCTTTACAAATAAAGGAGTTATAGATTTTAGTAGAGCCAGACCCGGTTATTGTCCACAGTGCGGCGTATAGCGTCGTTCGTGATGCGGTGGTACCATCTTACGCCCAGAATTCTCCTTAGGCACTTCATTTCAAAAGCTGAGACTTTTTGTGCCTGGGCTTTGGTCAGGTGCCAGGACTCACACCCATAGAGGAGAATGGGCAACACACACGCATCAAACAGTTTACATTTCGTCTCGACACTAAACGCCGACGCTTTCCAAATCTTGGTCATGTTGTTAAAGGCGCCACTTGCCATACCGATACGTAACGGGAGCTCAGCCCCGAGGTCACCAGAGGTGGTAATGGTTGCTCCCAGGTATTTAAATTTATCCACCCGGGAGACCTGGTGACCGTCGATGGTTATCGGTAGCTGTTTATCGGGGCAGGCATTACTCGCCATGAGCTCCGTCTTACTGGCATTGACTCGAAGGCCAAGGCGTGCTGTTTCGTCGCAGAGTTTTGAAACACTGCGCTGTAATTCCTCCACTGTCGTACTGAACAACGCTAGGTCGTCCGCGTACTCCAGATCGCACAGTTCGCCCATTAGACCATCTCTCTGTGTTATCGATATACCTCTTGCTCCTTGCATGGACTTTCTACACGTAAAATTGGTTGCACAAATTCGAGCAATGGGTGTAGGCGGTAAAATATTGTCATGGTTCATGAGCTACCTTGAAGATAGAGAGCAGCAAGACTCGAAGACTTCGAGATGATAGAAGTGAGCCATTAACGAGCCAATACGGTGTGCCACAAGGTACGGTTATAGGACCACTATTATTTATAATTTACGTCAATAGCATGTTTAACTTGCCACTAAGAAGTGAAATTGTCGCATATGCCGATGACACCGTGCTGGTTGTGGATGGGGATACATTAGAAGATGCTGTCTCTCATGCTAATGCTGATATGACTGTTTTAAAAAAGTATCTGGACTCCCAGCTGTTGAGCTTAAATACCGAAAAAACTGTTTTCATGGAATTAAGCTTAACTAGATAAAATTATAATTTTGGTAACATAATTATCCACGAAAGGGGTTGCTCAAATGATAACTGTCATCTGAAATGTAAAAGATTGGAAAAAGTTCATAATACCAAATATTTGGGAATTATAATAGATGATGACATGAAATTCATAACTTTAATTGATAAAACAACAAAAAGATTGAGAAAATTGATTTATGTATTTTTGGCATTGAGAGGTGTTCTTAGTTTTAATGAATTGAGATCTGTTTATTTTGCCTCGGCACAGTCAATTCTACAATATGGTATAGTGGGGTGGGGAGGAGTTTACTCGTCCACTCTTAGACCACTTGTTGTTCAGAAGTTAATTATTAAAATCATCCTGATCAAGCCCAGAGGCTAACCAACAGAATTTATTTATAAGGAACTAAAAGTTCAACCACTTGAAACTATTTTTAATATAAACGCTATTTTGGCAATTTTCAAGAATTACAAAACGGAAACACTCAATAGCATCAGATATGATGGGGTGCTTACCATCCCGAGATGCAACTCAGCAGCTGCCCAACACCACTTTCGGTATTTGGGCATAAAGGAATTTAACAAACTACAAAAATAACAGAGAACTTAAATAAAAATATCAGAGACGAAAAAATTTAAAATGGAAGTGAAAAAACATTTTGTGACATGGAATGCTTGAGCGGCTTAGTCTCTGGGTTTCCTTTTTGCTTTTGCTTATCCAGTGTGTTATAATGTGCTGAGACTAATCATGTTTTGTCTTCTGAGTGTTCCGCTCCTTCGAAGCAGAGCTGAGGAATCTGGACATGGTGTAGGAGGAGGTCATAAACGTTGCGCAAAATCGAGCGCAATGGAGAGCTCTTGTTGCCTCCCTCTGCCCCTAAGTGGGGCCTTAAGGAAGTATGGATTGGATATAAAAAAAAAATATATCTATATATATTCATATAAAAATTTGTAAATAACCTGTAGATGAGCCAATAAAATAAAATAAAAAAAACAAAAAAATCTTCATTTTTCACCTTCATCATCATCACAGTCTTCCTGCATCCAATGTTAAACATGGGCTTATTGTTTTGGCTGACATGGTTTTAAATATTTTGATATTTCAAATTCATATAAAAAGTTTTGATGCAATTGGGTAGTCAAAAAATTTAAACACCAAGAAGTAATTAACACTATAATAAAAATATAACCAAATGACAAATATGAAAGCGTATGATAAAACCACAAGTCAAGCATAAAAATGATAGAATAATAATGTTTAGTGATCTACAAAACTCACAAACCAGTGAAGGTTATAAAAAAATATTAGTGATCAACAAGACAAATTAGGTATGTCAAGCATAAAAATGATAAAAAATGTTTAGTGATTGATGAACATGATTTACGAGTCTTGTATGACAAAATATCTAAGCGCACTCTGGTCACTTAGTGGACGGTGGTGCGACGTTGCCAGATGAAGACGCTTGATAATGCGATTATTAAAAGTTAACATACGAACCAAGCGCCGATTCATGCGGTGGATAAAACTAAAATATACGGCCTGTATACTATATTAACGATCCTAACGGCAAATGGCTGAACTAAAAATATACGATCTATATTCGCAATCTTTCACACCGTGTATTATGCGGCGTCAAAAAAAAAAGTTGTGTATCGTCTTAATAGGTGCTCCGAAACACCCAAAAAAAATTTAACATGGGGTTTCAATAGGGCGTCCATATACGGACGCTCTATTGCCTGTGACGCCCTAAACATAGATATTTCGCAATGTATGGACGCCCTATAGTAAGCGAGATGTATATATATATATATATATATATATATATATATATATATATATATATTCTATTTTATTCTATTTCAAAGTAAAAAAAAAAGAAAAGAAAAAATAACAACTAATGACTCTAACAATTCATTTAATAATTAATGAGATATAGAGAAGTTGGAAATTATTGAGAACAAGAGAGCAACCAAATTTAAAGACTGCGACTGCTGTCATGTATTTGTATATTTCAAAGTATTTTTCATTTGAAATTTCTACCCGGGGTTGGTCTATCTGAGGTTGGGCGGAACCGGTTGGCTAGAAAAAGTAGCCTTATGCAATGAATTACACCGGCTATAGACACCTTTGTATAGAAAAGTGTTAATTAATTTATCTCCCGATTTGACACCTAGCGTCGTTTTCATTACGAGAGTGAATAAGAGATAATTTTAGAAGTTTTGTGTCTATTTTTTTCAGTCCTAAAAATATGTTTAAAATTTTCATGTTGGTTTCAGTCCGAACGTGTTTGTGTAAGTACCTTAATCCCTTGTCACTGCAAATGATTTTCGCAATATACACTTAAATTCGATTTGAAAAAAGGACACCCTGTTCTGGATTGAATATATTAACCCGATTTCAATATCAATTCAAATCGTTTTGAATTTGAATCGTTCGAACATTACTTTTACTTAAGATACAGAATGTAACTATTTCTTTATATTCCACTTGCACCGGGATAAACGGTACTATTTTGGATTTGCACTCGAAAGACGGTGGAATAATAGGTGGAACAGATGTGATGGCAAATTGCTAAACTGAATCGAAGGAAATTGTCTTAGCATCTCTCTCATTTATTGTCACAAAACGCGCTGAATTGATTTGGCAGCTCTTTCTTTTACTTTTCTTAGAATATTTTATTTTCAAGCAAAGAACACATTAATATTTCGAAAAAAAAAAGTTTTTTTTACATTCTATGTTTGTTGAAAAACATTTGAATATTCTTACTTATGTTGATGTTTGAATAAGAGATCTAGATATGATACAAAGTATTCCAGATAGAAGGATCTCTCAATTTATTCAATACGAATAAAGCTGTATGACCTGTTTGGGAATATGGAGTAATAATTTAATTCGTTATTCGTACATATTGTGATAAATGAGAGCATAGAATTGAATGGAATGTAGGATTTTGGGTATGAAGACAAATCCAATACAATTATTTGAATCGATCGTTTCTATTGTTGTGTAAGATCTGTTAAATAACCCTCTCAATAAGCGTGTATCAAATCAATAACCATATTCTTCAAACTTAGAAGTTTAATACTATTATTTTTTTTCTATTTCATCTACCGCTGTACAGAAGATTATTATAGGTTATCATCTTTGCAGTGCCTTTCTTCATTTTACCTATTATCATTGAAGTGCATCTTTGTAGATCATTGAAGGATACAAACACGAATCTGACAGAAATTTTAAATGTTCATGTAGGATAAGACATGAATTTTATTACAACTAACAGTCGTACGAATATCATCAAAACTATGTAGCTATAATCTAGTAGTTATACGTCATCTAAATCTATTGATTTAAAAGTAAAACGCATGGGTTCTAGTATAGCTACGAACCGCAAGCATCTCAGAGCCGCCAACGAATTTTCTGGACTAAATGAAATATTCTTATTGGATACCTATTTTGCATGGTCATCGCATCATGCCTAAACGGCTGGACCGATTTCGCTAATTCTTTTTTTGGCATGTTAACTTTTGTCAGGATAAGGTTCTTATGAAAGAAAAAAAAATTAAACAGTTTCGTGGATAGTCAGAAAATCAAAGAAAACTCTTAGTAGGTAACCTTCTTAACAATACAATTTAACAATATAATTTTTATTCCAAATTTGAAAAAATGAAATTAAATAATTAAAGTTTGATAGGAACTGTCAGTTGTTTGATAGTTGGTGCGATTGACAGAATGTTGATGGAAAATATATGGTTTGAAACAGATGCATCGATCTAAATACGCTTATCATTATACAAATACATTCGAGGGGGATTACGACGGTGCGTAGTGACCGCTGCTCGTCGATTCTGCTGCAGCAAAGATATTCTTGTATTTAATAAAAGTTTTGTTGAACTCTCTTCACTTAGATTTTTGAGTGAATATGTCCAAGATGTCAAAGTAATTATAATTCTCTATGAGTAGTATTGAAATCTATAATCTTCTTAGAGAGTCCTTTGACAAGACAAAGGTTTATTTATTTAGTCTGTAGTTTGTTTATGGTTCACGGCAAGGATCTTACAAATTTTCAGTCCTTTGTTACAGTAGGGATTTACATAGATTATTATTACTATACACACAATATGGTAGAAATGAAGTTCAGCCTATTATACCGACCGTTTCGATAACTTTTATTTTCCCTATCTATAGTTGAAAGTTTATCTATCTTCCCGTCTTGGCAGTTCAATTAAAAATATAGTTGGTATACACTCTCAATCCGATTTTTGAATCTATCTTTCGAAGTACCGCGAGCTATGCATTTCGTAGAAATCAGCCATATTATCATATTTTCAAACACGTTGTTGCTCGTGAAATTTGATTTACCGTAATTTTTTCTATGACTTTTTTTTCTTTGATTTTGACGGTTTTGGTGAAACGTATTTTGTACAGCGGCAAAAACTGTTTCAATGAAAGAGTGGGTTTTTTATAAATCGAGATCCGCTGAACAGATTTTTACCGTTTTCGGTTTAATGGATTCTTCTCCGCTCCGGATGACTAACAGAATAACTAATAAAATATCGAAAAAATGGATTGCAAATAATATGACATATAATTTTCAAATTAGTATGAAACGAATTTCGATACAACAACGCCATCTGTGAAAAATTCTATAGAAACACAATCTTTATTTACCTGACAACCATTGACATTAAAAAAATGGCACGTAGATTTTTTATGGAACATTGAAGCGCATTTTCTTGTAAATTAAAACTCGAAAAGTGAAAAAAACTAATTTTGAAATCAAATAGTCGTTTGACGCAAAATGTTAGTTGTTTGATAGTTGGAGCGATTCACAGAGTTTGGATGGAAAATATGTGATCTAAAACAGATGCATCGGTCAGAATGTCATTGGTTAAAAGTCATTTTTATCCTTCTTTCAAATTCGAATTCAATATTCATAGCTAGATCACAGGGCAACGTCTGTCGGAAAAACTAGTTTATAATCAATTTTTTTATATTAGACGCGTAAAAGAAATAAAAGCTTTGAAATATTAATATTTTGCCTAAAGTATTAAATGTATCGATATTTTTTTGTTAATTCCATTGTATTCCGATACCACTGAATATTGAATGGAATCAAATTAGGGAATGATTATATCTTGGGTTCTTTGAATTTCTTTTCGTTAGTCGGCCATTAATCCTATTCAAAATTGTTTTCCTACCGCCTTTCATCTCCTGCTTACATCTTTCTTTTATGTATTTATATTTTTTTTATAATATTCCGATAATTCTCAGAAGATAAATTCACCAACTGGCAACTTTGTACCTACCTATCGGATTTTTGTGTTTTTATCCAAAGATCTTTTCGGTTTGACTCAATGGTTGACTACAAGCGTTTTGTTTATAATAACATAAAAGCGTATACATTTTATCTTCTCCTTAGATCTTGATTTAAGGACAAGTTGCTTTCTTTAAGCTTTCCACCTAGTTACTTAGTTGTTTGA
This sequence comes from Mystacides longicornis, assembly GCA_963576905.1. Taxonomy (NCBI): domain Eukaryota; kingdom Metazoa; phylum Arthropoda; class Insecta; order Trichoptera; family Leptoceridae; genus Mystacides; species Mystacides longicornis. Next base: position 10,364,612 of record OY756425.1, on the reverse strand, counting down.
TTCTGATTCATTAATATCAGAAAACAACACATGGAACTCTTGAAAACTTCAACTTAACGCAACGCAACACCTTCACCAGAAAGCGTTCAAGCTTATATTATTATTATATAAATATGGCATTACGTCACGTAAAGGACGATTTGTGCCAACTGGCAGCAAAGTAAGACTTACTCACAGACGGAAAATAGACATGGAGAGAAAAAAAAAAAAAAAAATTACTAAACAAAAAAATAGCTATCTATAATAAAATCATATTTTTCTCTATGTACACCAAAATATGTTTGTATATGCTCTTCGAAGGAGTGGACAAGAGATGGGTCATATTGATAGGGAGTTGAATATTCATTCTATTGTACAATTCGTATCTGTCTCTTAAAGGACAGTCAAAGAACACATGGTCCAAGTTCTCCAGATCCAGCTCGCACTCGCAATATGGACTGTCGACTAGATTAATTTTGAACAAATGACTGTTCAGTCTATGGTGACCAAAACGCATTCGGCAAATGTTAACGATTTGAGGTCGGGTCAACTTCAAATTATGATACCAGGGTTTTTTGGAGATACTATTTTTGATAGCTTTGTATAGAGATCCCTTGGTAAGGCTCTCTCTATCCCAGAAGATTTCCCATCTTTTAAAGGCTGCCTCCTCCATAATGCGCCTCCGGTCACTTATAGGAAGAACAAATCCCCCAAGAATGGTCCCAGAAATAGATGCTGATCTCGCTAGAGAATCAACTTGTTCATTATATTGTATACCCTTGTGTGATGGGATCCACGTGATGACTGTCTCCTGGTGGTTATTCATTTGATCAAATAGTTCCTTCTTAATTTGTAATAATATCTCATTATCCATACGAAATGGGTCTGAGAAAGAGAGTGATTGGACCAATGAGAGGGAATCTGTGAATATAACCGTTTTATCGAATTTAAGATCACTGACGATGTCAAGAGCCTTCAGCAACGCAACACACTCCGCCGTGAAAATCGATGCTTCTGGAGGTAGCTTGATTAGAACTTTTATGTCGAGAGAGGGAATAAGGACTGCTGCACCCACGCATTCCTCGGAAGTAGTTTTGGAGCCATCAGTGTAAACTTGAATATGCTTTGGCCATTTAGACTCAATTTGAAACTGAAATTCACTGTTTATTTGTTGGGCAGACATCAAACAAGATTTGTCTAAACCCATGTGTGGAACGGTATCAGGTCTAAAGATTAAAGCTTCGAATGGGAGGTTGTATATAGGGGAGGGAAATGGGTATTTTTGTACATGGAAGTTGATGCTCGAAAAACTTTCACACAGATTAGGTGGTTGTCGTTTCAACCAAAATCTATCATTTCTTACGATGTTATTGAGTACAGCAATTCTGCTGGTTAAAGGATGTCAAGCTTATATATTTTATCGTAAAAGTGCAGCTAAGTTCACTGATTTCAAACTATCAAAATGAACCACCACGTTAAATCATAAACACTTCAATTATTGCTACTGTTTAATAAAGTAATAGGTATTTAGTTTAAATATTTTTTTTCATCTTGTTTTATTTCAAAAGATTCTAGGGATTTTCTGGGCCTGCCAGATATCAAGCAATCAATGCTGTTTTTAGGGTCTTCGTCAAACTTGGGTTTCTTTAATAGCTACATCTAGTCTGTAAAATTTTGCAATCATCAACCTCATTATGATCACCGTTTTCTTCCATTTTACAATGGGATGCAATAAGCGTTCATTCAACTACTTTGGTAGTGTCTGACATACGAGATCGCTCACCTATATAATTTCTTATAACAAAATACAATACTACCTTAAAAAACCCCACTTGAGGCATATGGAGGTAACAAAAGCTCTCCACTGCGCTTGACGTTGCGCAGTTGCAGTGACCTCCTCCCACAAGTTCAAATCGCTCAAATTTGCCAACTCCACTCTTTACCACGCCACGCCAATTCTTTCGGCATCCTTAACACATATCCACCTCATCTCCATATTGGAAGACGTGATGGGCCTGTGCTAGGTGCACATGTGTCGGTACAGGGTGACATGTGATGCGATGGTACCTTCTAATACCCAAGTCACTTCTGCCGGGTTTTTGGTCAGGTGCCAGGACTTACATCCATAGAAAATAACGAGCAACAACACAAACTGGGTGTGTAGATTTTCGTCTCGACACTAAACGCCGACGCTTTCCATTGTCATGTTGTTAACAGCGCCACTTTCATATTAGACTGGAGGCGAATGTAGTGTGATCATAAAATGAAACATTTCCTCGTTATTTCAAATTAAAGATGACCCAAGAATCATAGAGATTCGAACGAAATCATTTCAAACTTTTTATCTATACCTACTCCTTTCGTGACCCCACTTAGAGGCATAGGGAAGTAATAAGAATCCTCCACATTGCGAATTGTTTTTCACTTTTTATTATTATCTGTCGCAACCATCTCGATCGGTCCTACGTAGAGTATCGTAAGTTGAAAATGACAACTTTACAGGACGGCCATTCAAAGGTTTGAAGTGATACATTTATCAAGAAATTAACATTAGAGAATTGAATTTTTGAACAGCGCTAAATAAATACCGATATTTTAATTTTGTGTGGTCAGTTTTTCATAATTATTAATACTTTTGGTAGAAATGATCTTACGATATTTTACTACGGCTTCTTTTTGCACAAAAATATCGTATCTTACACATAGCATAGTGTACGTTGTAACCAAAACATATTCGAATATCGTATGTCATACTTATCATATTTTACTACGAAATTTTCGAAAAATTTCTTGTCGTATCTAACACTTTTATAAGATTACTCTGTATTTATTGTGAAATAAATTATCGTATCTATTTTTGAAATATGTTGCGATAATTCCAAACGTATTTGTTCCCTTAAAAGTACCTAAATTTATTTTATAGGACTAAGAATAAAAACTTTATTACCGAATGCCGAATGCATTTTCGTAGTAAATCTTAGGAGTGTCACGCTTAGTTACCTATGCGTTTAAAAAAAAAACTAATTAACACTTTTCAATACAAGGATCTCAGTATCGCCTGAGGAACTTATTGCCTCAGTTATTTTTTTCTAGTCTACCCGTCACGTCCAATCTTACACAGGCCAACCAGGGGTAGACACTTCAAGTGAATAAACACTTATAAAAACTCTGACCCCACCGGGAATCGAACCCGGAACCTCGTACTCTGAAGTTTACTCCTGTACCACTAGGCTGCCGAGGTCGGCTCCTAGCGTTTGCTCGTATACAAAAGGATAAAATCCTTTTGAAAATACCGACAAAACACTCTTAACAATGTTCTTAAAGATAATAAGACTTTTTAGATAATCTACACAATTATGAAGCGATATTTTTTTGTAAATCTAGGGTAAGGTTAACAATGAATGTTTTGAATAAGAGTTGTAAAAGTAGAAAGCAATAATAATAATTGTGTGCATGCCGACAAAAATATTTAAAAACAATACAAAGATTATTTTTATTGCCGTAACACCTTATCGGTATGTCTACACTCTTTGGGCTACAGGTATTAATAATATAATAGCATTGTATATTTTTGCAAACTAAACATTCAACAAAAGTCACTTTTAAACAATGCGAGATAAAATTTTTGTTCTTCAATATTGCTTTATGATTATAACACTTTATGTACTTACTTTTGAAAAAAATATGGGCTCAACCAAAGTGAATACAAATACATTTTGACATCTTTCACGTAAAGGAAATCTTTTGTTGCGAAATGAGAAGATAAGTAGGTGGTTAGAATTGATTTAGGAATCGAAACCATGCCATTCACAACGAAAGACGGCGACTGAAGAGCTAGGCATCAACCACTTGACCAACAATGGTACCACCTCTATGGTAATGAAACATTATAAAAGGATATTCGATTTCATGATAGATTCTTTAAATTTTATTTTGATTTTTTTTTGTGTCATTGATCACGCTGATCTGCCTTTGGGATGGAAATATTTTTATTGTTTAACTAATGTTTTTTGCAATAGTACGACTCGACTGACTCCGAAAACTATGCGATCGCATACGCTGACTTATTATTTTAGTTTTGTAATAAATATTTTTCGGAAAATAAGTGATTGAGCATTTAATTCAACGAGATTTTAGGAATATATTATTCCATATTTGAAACTTCGTCAATTTTAATACCTATATTTTTTATCTATTTAATGTCTTTATCTATTTATTGAACACAATAAAACAGTTGTATGCGGAATGTTATGCATTTGGAAGAAGCGAAAGAGGTTCGTTTGGATAGGAAAGAATAGAAGTCCGTACTCTCTGGATACCAATTTCGGGAAACGGCGTGATGGTTAATAAAAGAGTTTACTTAGATACCTATTACAAATGAGTACGAACTGTGAGTATTTGAACAAAACATATCCCCCTTATAGAGACAACTCTCGTATTCAGGAGGAAGGGATAAATCTTACCTACGCATTTTTTCCACTTAAAACACCTGTTACTCTCGGTTACTGGAGTTGATGAGTTCGAAATCAATGTATTTCAGAGAAATCATATTTTAATATGATATTCGATATAGTGCTTTTTTAAAATAAACAGGTGATAAATACTGCAGTAGATACTTTCTTCAAGGTCTTGATACTTTCTTCAACGTGTAGATTTGCAAACCACGCATTTCTTCCGGAAATGTAAATTTCAACTGGTGAAAAATAGGTACCTATGTTTAAGAACTTAGATATAAAAAAGAATATCTAGGAAAATATTTAAAAATAAAAAAAACTTATGGATATGTTGCATGCACCTATACTCTTCTTTGAGCTTTTGTCATTCTTTTCTCAAGGAGATCGTCCATCAGAACATTCATTTCACTTGATTCGGTTACAAAAGGCAAAGGAGATTCTAAGAGAGTATAAAAAACCTTAATTTATGCTACTATTCAAAAGTTTTAAAGTGTAAATTGTCTTATGTTGAAAATACCTAATCGCGTATAATGTGGTAAGAATAACATACAACAAAAAATGTCCTAATAGTCCGATGTAAATTATGGTAAGATATCATACCATATCGTTTTCAATTCCGCTTTCCAACGTAAATTATTTTAAAGTACACTTACCATATTTTGTTTTAATGCCTAAGCCATGTAAAATATTGTAAGTTCTTCATACAATTATTTACGTCGTTGCATAATTAAAATTACTCAATCAATATATTTAATAATTCGAATTAATTGGGAAATAGATCAGTGTAACACATGAATAATGAACAGATTACCCAAGTTACGAACAAACATATTTTCTGTGAGTTAAATAATATTATATTCCAAACGGCGGCATAAACTTTATTTCAAATTTGCTATTTTAATTGATTTTTTTTGGCCAACTCATAAAAATACGCTTAAAGTGATCAAAAGTCTAATTGAAATATGCGCGTACACACGGCAATTAATTTCTTAATAAATAAAAACAAAATAATAGATGATCCATGTTTTGTTAAGTCGAACGTCGTAAAATATTGTAAAGAGAACTTACAATAGGCGTGCCCAAGTAGTCAGACGGCGTGTATTGTGTCCAGAGACAATACAATGCTATACGTTGGACTGTTTTGTCAAAAGTGATGATACCATAATTGACGTGTATCAAAAAACATATTTCTAGTATCGATATCAACTTCCTGTTTTGGGAAGTGATAAAACACATAAAATGAAGCATGTTTCCGTTAAAACATGAAAAACGCAATTTTGTGGGATACCATAACTTACGTAGGACCGATCGATCTGTGTATACATGTCATATTAAATTGTTCGTATAAAGATGAAGGAAATAATTGAAATTCATAATAATGTTCTAAACAAAATTCTTAGAATATTATGCTGTTATTTTTAAAAATGTGTTCATTATTTCAATAGAAATACCTTTGTGTATTATTTAAAGAATATAATAATGAAAGACAACATAATACTAAAAAAATGTTTTTTGTTTTGTTTCAGATGTCATAAACAACAGTACGGTTCTTCAATCCGTCCAAACGCTGCATCATAAAATGACCTACCAAAAAATTTATAAAATCAATTTATTTTATCACTATTGTTTTGTTGTGAATTATCTTTAAGGAATCGTTTTTGTATTGTTTTAATATAATTTAAGACGAAGTGGTTATATTCATAAATTGTTTGGGTTCTTTTTTTTTCTTTTTTTGTATAAGTGGTGCTATTGGTTGGTGTGTTGTGACTTTTGTGCTGAAATAAAGTACGTTGGAGCCTGACATAATGGAGACGGAGGAGCTTACAAAGCTCGTGGATGGGATCTATAAGGTATGTATCAAAAAGCTTAGTTATTATTCAATTAAACGTAACAAGAGTACATCAAAAAAATATATGATTTTTAAACCATTATAATAATATTATGTTAACGAATACGTAACGAATAACTCTAATAATTCATTACTGATGTTCGATTTTTAAATGGAACAATCCACTACGGGATTACGACCGTCTTCTACTGCTATTTCGAAGCCTGAATTATTGTGATTACTTTAAGTTAACAACGTTCGCCATTAGGTGGTAATGTTTAAGTCTTCGAAACTCCTAATCATGAGAATTCTCGACATGTTTAACATGTCGAAAAATGTTATGTATACAACAAGTAGATATTTAGTAATTAATGAGATATAGAGATAATAGTACGTTAATGAGATATAGAGATAAAACACCTCACGTGAATTCAGTGTTAACAAAGGAGTACGCCAAGGGTGCATTTTATCCCCCGATTTATTTAATATATATGGCGAATATATAATGAGAAAAGCTCTAGAAAACTGGCACGGAGGAGTTTCGATCGGAGGCAAAAAAGTGTCAAATCTTAGGTATGCAGATGATACCAACCTATTTGCATCCAGCGAGGCTGAAATGGTGGAACTACTCCATAGAGTAGAGGAGGAAAGCCTAAAGCTGGGACTTAAGATTAATAAGTCGAAGACCAAGCTAATGATTGTAGACCGAGCGAACACCTTACAAATGACAGATGCACTTTCGGACTTGGAAATAGTTGACAAATTTATTTATCTGGGGTCCACAATTACCAACCTAGGCGAGTGTGAAACCGAGATCAGGAGAAGGATAGGTATGGCAAAGAGTGCAATGACCAGTCTCAATAAGATATGGAGGGACAGGAACATATCCAGAAACCTGAAGGTTAAGATCGTGCGCACACTTGTTTTCTCGATTTTCTTTTACGGAGTGGAATCGTGGACTCTGCGAGCTAGAGATAGAGACAGAATAGACGCGTTCGAAATGTGGTGCTGGAGAAGAATGCTTAAAATCCCATGGACAGCAAGAAGAACTAATATCTCAATTCTTCAAGAACTCCGCATCACGGTGAGATTGTCGTCTCTCTGTCTCGAACGCATACTTAAGTTTTTTGGACACATAGCTCGTAGAGGGGAAGACAGCCTTGAGAAGTTAATCATGGTCGGAAGAGCGCCTGGTACAAGACCAAGAGGCAGATCTCCGATGCGATGGACCGACCAAATAAAGCAAAATATTCCCACCACGACACTACATAGAGCCGTCCATCTGGCAGCCGAAAGAACATCCTGGCGAGCAATGGTCCACAACAGAGTGCATGATGGCCACGACCCTCAGCATTGAGGACGACGATTGGTAAGGTAAGGTAAGAGATAATAGTTGGAAATTATTGAGAACAAGAGAGCAACCAAATTTAAAGACTGCGACTGCTGTCATGTGCAAAATTATAATATATGCAATGCTCGTGAAAGATAAGTCCTCATAAAATGCGTCTATGAAAAGGAAGCTTTGTCTGTCGGTTTGAAAAAAGGTCTTTGCATTTTCAAATATTATTTTAACAGGAATTTTTTATTGTGATACATTTTCTCTCTCTAGAGTATCTAGAAAGTGGAAATAATAATGTGTTTGTTTTTGCTATTCAGCTTGTCATAATGCTTATTTCTGCTTCGATGGAGCAAAATCCAATTGAGGGTCTTCCTTTTCTTTGAATAAACATATTAATTAATATGGCATGATATTATACAGTTTTGTTCTGAATTACGCTTTTAGTACGAAATACATAATAATATGTAACTTATTGACAATAACAAGATTTGATAAGTCTAGGAACGACTAAGCCCCTGCCCTTGCCCCTGTTTCTCGTTCCCAACTGTGGACATTACTGTATTTTGGTCCACCTGCCATTTGCCCTTCATGCCATGGATGCCTGGGCCACGATCAATACATATTTTTGCACTAGATATGATTTTAAGAGCTCACTAATAGTTTTTAAAATCATATCTAGTGCATAAACACTTCATTAAACTGTTTTTTTTTTAATTTCCCAACTTTTGATACATTATTATACTAACGTTCCAAACTTAAAGCCTGACAAAAATTTTTTCAAGTCTACAACTGTTCCTGATACTTATTTTTAGATAGGGATATTACAATTTAAAATACTAGAATAATTCAGAAATACCGGGATTTCTTATTCAGAAATATGTCGCCTTGTCAAATGGACCACCGAGGCCGGCAAAATAATGTCGTTTTTAATATGGCATTTAAGTGTTTTCATTACAAATAAAACATCACTAAACTGCCAGCACCTTATGTCACTTAACTTAACTATGAGAACGGAACCTTCTTCGTCCATACAGGTGAGTAATTACTGTATAATGTTCACTCGGTTAAAATAATACATCTCCGGTCATACTAGGTAGTAGAGAATAATAATATGCTATTCTCTAGCAAGTAGGGAGAAAGATTAGGAATTATCGTAAATGTGTTCACATCGCGATAGTTACTAGACGTCGTTGTTACTGTGGTCGTGATATGCCAACCATTTCTCAATGCTTTCCCTTCTGTGATGACACTGCTCCTAAACTACGAAGACTAAAACAATTATTATCATTACTGTCTACTTTTTACTCGCGCAAATAATATTTTACTCATCACTATTCTTAATTACTTCATTCCTAAAATACTTACTGGGTGTCGATGGAAGATTTACTCACTATACTATATACGACACTTCAAGTTAAGTGTACACAGTCAGTTTTATTCGTGAGTTCAGAAAATATTAATCTTTTATACATGTCCGCTCCTTGGAGCATATTATAAACTCCATAAGTCTTCGTTATGCGACCCTTTCCTCAGCAACTCTCGCCGCTACTACCCAGTCACACCGACGACGCTATGAAAGTCAGCTTCATGGAGTCGTCTTATTGTTTGGAGTTGAGGCTTAAAAGGACTCTGTAGGCTTCCTCAATATGCACACAGGTACCTAGGTATGTTAACGATAGTATTATGTTTGCATTGTGGGCGTGTCTTTGATTTCTGGGTGACTACCGGGCGGCGGTGTACTAATGATGAAGAAATGTAAATATGTATATGCCTGTAAGACTTTGATAGTGTACTGTAATAAAACAGGTGTTTGTATTTTTAATGTTTTTGGGGATAACTAGTTGCTGTATGTTTTTTTTTTCTCTTGCATTGTCATGGGTATAATTGAAGCCTTCTCCTACACACAAGCTTATAGCTTTAGTGGGAGAATAATAACGTATGTATATATTAAAGTGAATGTAAATTATTTTAAGAGATTTTTGTATATGCATAAAATAATTGTTTAAATAAATAAATAAATATAAATATGTGGCCTGGCCTGTAACGGTTCACATGGCTATGGTAACAAACAAACATTATAACATGTTATTGTCATTCTTGGTTTATTTAAACGTATTATTTTCCATGCATATTATTATTATTACACAAATATGGCATTACGTCACGTAAAGGATCCATACATATTAGGTATCATGTTATTATTTAAAGTCTCCATATCATAATAATATTATTAAACAAATAATACTTAAGTAAATATATATTTTAATATTTTTCTATACTAAGGTGTAGCCGGCGTAACTTATTTTCTGAAGCAATTTCTTCCAGCCAAACGGACCCGTCAAATCTGAGACATCCCTATTACGGGTAGAAATTTCAAGTGAAAGACACTTAAAAACTCGGCCGAGGATAGAAACTGCGACCTAATCCAATACTTATATTTTTGTATTGTTTTATGAATGGTTATACTCAATATTTACTATTAGGTATTATTTTAATCGTACCGTATGCCTCTTAAGTTGTAATATGAATATTACGTACCTAACCAATGCAATTCCCTACGTTAATAACTCAAAGAATCATCAAAAAGTTGCATGCAATGAATTTCTCACAAAGTATTGTTATGAAAATACGAATTATTTTCCTTTGTTTTTTGTTTTCCTTTACAGGAACCGACGTTGAAGCTCATTTTATTGTACTTTAATTTAATTTATTAAGAGCTCGAGAGTAAAAAGAGCAAAGCGCTCGTTTTCAATTCAGCGGCGAAGTTTACTACCTCCCGCACCGCTTACGCTGCACTCTTAAGAAGAATAAAACAAAATTCTAAGACATTCATATTGAATCTACAATAGAATAAAAACATAGAATAAATTGAAATTGAATTGTACGGCATACAGAATAGTTTATTAGAGTTGAAGATATCGTCAAAGTGTTTTGAAAATCCTGCAATTGTCTGTCGGAAATTGAAGATTTATTGCTGATTAAATATTTCTTTCTCGATTATTTCTGAGAAGATTTTTCACAGATGCTGTTCTATAATGGTTTTATTAGCATCAGTAAAATTGTAATAAACGTGACTGGCAAAAATAAATGAATAAAAATAAGCATTGTGTTTGAAAAAATGTCAATAAAACGAAGGTGTTTGTTTTTGAAAGAGAAGATGTTACACAACGCATGTTTTTTGAAAGTTAAATATGATAATTTATATTATTATACACTAGCTTACTCGTCAAACTTCGTTCAGCATCTTCATACGATAATTCTTTCCAGAATATTTGCTTAGTTTCTGAAACATCATGGTAAATCAAAATTCACTAATCAAACAAACAAACAAAAAAATAAATTTTCCAATGACAAACGGCATAACATCACAACATATTAACAAACTTAACTCACCTCTTTTTAAAAAATGTTAAAAAAATATTCATGAAAGCTTGAAAGAACAATAATCTGCGTACTGGTGTTTTGAAGCTCAATGGTTGTCAGGTAAATAAAAATTGTGTTGTTATGGAATTTTCACAGGTGGCGTTGTTGTAAAGAGTTTCATTCCATACCTACTTTAATATTTTAATTTATATTATTACTTATCCATTTCAACTTCTTATTAGGTATTCTGTTATCCGGAGCGGAGAAAAATAAAATAAATCAAACATCGGAAGAATCTGTTCAGCCGATCTTGAGTTATAAGTGTTCGCACTAACCCGACCTTCTTTAACATTATCTACTATATAAATGAAAGTCGGGTTAGTGCGAACACTTATAACTCGAGATCGGCCGAACAGATTCTTCCGACGATTGATTTATTGGATTCTTCTCCGCTCCGGATAACACAATAACTAATAAAAAGTTGAAAAATGAATAACAAATAATATAAAAAATTATATTTAAGTTAGTATGGAACAGATCCTCTGTTGGGGACATTCCGCCATCTGTCGGAAATTGGGAGATGTCTGGCAGATTTTGGTAGAAAGATTCTATAGAAGTCGGGCTAGTGCGGACACTTATAACTCGAGATCGGCTGAACAGATTCTTCCATAACTTTTGATTTTTTCACAATGAGTAGTCATATTTTATCATATTTTTTTCACAATGTTAGTTATGTTATGTTACCAAGCAATATTTTATTGATCGGGACAAAGTTCGATGGGTCAGCTAGATAAATATATAAATATACTCGTATTTGAATTCCTCGGCGTTCGAAATTTAAAATGAATATTCAAATATAATAGATTGAGAACAATAAAACTTAAAAAAGGAAACCACAGAATAAACAAAATAATATAAAGATGTCACTCGTTCGCAGATTAACTAAACAAGTGAACATTACAAACACAAAGTTCCACAATCAAAACAAATAGTTGTCGGACTTGTGAGTTGACGCGGTTGGTCTTCCTTACACTCTCCACACAAACTTTCTCACTTAGCTCCCAACAACTTTTGCAATTAAGATTAGAATTCTAACACAACACATACCTACATGAGGTCACATGGGGCCACAAATTATTACCTTGTTTCATTCATATTTTATACCTAGACTGGTACTCATTATTTTCAGCACTAAGTATTTTAAAACAATGTCTGAAATTCACATAGGAATTTTTAACTTTTTTGACTATTTGGTCTTTATGAGAGGAGAAATTGTGTTCAATTTTATATGAGAACACTAGATTAATATTAATGTTTTAATGCTTTTTTTCCACATATTTGTTTAAATATTATTGCATGTTTATGTATCCTTCGAAGCAGAGCTGAAGGATATGGACATTGTGTGGGAGGAGGTCATAAACATTGCGCAAGATCGAGCGCAATGGAGAGCTCTTGTTGCCTCCCTATGCCCCTGAGTGGGGTGTAAAAGGGAGTGTTGTTGTTGTTGTTATATTGTATCATCCCATAAGCGTATTTCTATTGAACCATTTGATTTCAAAGTATTGTTTTTATGTCAAAAATTCAAGTGTGACATTTTGTATCACGTGGGATCCTAACATCAAATATCTATGTTCTTTTTATATTGTTCAAAAGGAACCTCATAGAGAACAATCACTGTTAACATTTACCTACATTTCTAGCCATGTTTTTGCCCATTGTTGTTTATTTATTCGTCTATTGCCGACTTTATCATTGAAGAATGCTACATAATATATGATTCTTTACACCATGCATGAACTGAATTTTCACACTTTTAAACCTGTATTGTGGATAATGTTTTGAGAGTACCTATATTTTGTTGTTCTTTTTCTCCAATGAAATTGAAATATTTAAAGAAGAAAGAATATACATACTAACCAATATAAGAGTTTCATATTTCTCAAAAACGCGATACCTTATCATACGTTATCAAACTTACATTTTATATTATTATCGTAAACAGAGTTTTAACTTAATGGATTTCCTATGTAAATGAAATTTCTGGCATCTAAAAAACATTATATTGTTTTCCGTATTCACAAACACAGCAATAAAATACAAGATAGTGCTCTGGCTGCATTTTTAGTTGTAGATTATGTAAATCACATTTTTAAAAGCCGTTTTAAAAATTATCGCTGAATAGATTCTCCCTATAAATATACCATTATTTCCTGAAGAATAAGATGGAAGATAGATACATAGTTCTGGCGTATTTCAGTGTACTGTTTAATACATTTTTATTTTTATAGCGGGGATAGTTTGAAAATTTTATTGAAAAATATTTCTTGTCTTGTGAATAAGGAATTTTATTACATAAAAATACTGGAAATTACATCTATAATAAATTTATGTATAGAGAATAAATTCTTCATTCTTCTGCATACTTTATTTTTACCTACCCATCCATATTGGTTCTTTGTGGAGCATATTATGGACTCCAGAAAGTCCTCTCTCGCATTTCTGGTCCTGAGACGCTTGATGGGCACTTTTGGAGATCCTACGTATATGAAGAATCGTTCTTCCTCGTAAATTTTGTAAATAATATAGAGGAAAGAACGCAAGTATGGAATAACACATAGAATGACAGCCTATTAAATTTATCTAGATGTAGAGAATGATAAAATGTAAAACTATATTAAATTAAATAAGAGTCAGTTATATATAAAAATGGAGAGCTATTTTCCGTGGCCATAGCATCACGCCTAAACTGCTGGACCGATTTCGCTAATTCTTTTTTGTCGTATAAAAATCAGGAGAAGGTTATTATGAAAGAAAAAAAAATAAGAAAGTTACATGGAAAATTAGAAAATTAAAGAAAACTCTACGTAGCCAACCTTATTAGTTCTTTTTCCATATAATTTTTATTCCAATTTTACAATTTCGACAGAAACTGTCAATTGTTAGATAGTGCGATTGACAGAATGCGGATGATTTCATCCGTATGTATATTCATGTACATATATTCATACATGGTTTAAATTAGACGCATCGGCCGGAATTACATTGGTCCAATGATAATTAATTCATCACCATACAAATTTGAATTCAATATTCATAGTTAGGAACACAGGACAACGTCTGTCAGGAAAGCTAGTTTTATATAAAATATGAGAAAAATGCTACAAATAAGGTGAATAATGTAGAAAGTTTTTTTTTATCAAACTTTTCCAAAATATCTTAATTTTTTTTATCACTACATAACATTTCAGCATGTCTTTAGACAACACATGATATCGTAATGTTTTTAGCTTGCTTTTGTTTTTGAATCTGGGCTCACTCAAAGTGAACATAAATACACTTTCGATATCTTTCAAATTAACCAAAGGGTTGTGTCGTGAAAGGGGAAATGGTTGGCACCGGGAAGCGAACCCACGACTTTTTACTGTACCACTGGGTACTAACCAATTTGTCCTAATAATACCTTAAGACGTTGAAAAAATCTATTAAACAGAACTGTACAGTGTACAATATATCTTTCGACTTTCAAATAATAGTACGTACCTCGTATGTTTTTTTTGTATTTAAAAAATGAATCTGTGCTCACTCAAAGTGAACACAAATGCACTCTTTGTGTGTCGTAAAAGAGGAAGATGGTCGGCACCTGGGTTCGAAACACGAACTCCGATACGAAATAGTACGAAAGCCGGCTTTGTAACCGTTAGTCTTCCAACCACTTTAAAAGTGTCAGACGTAGAACTTATAATAATTTCACAAAAATCGAGAAATGTTGCAATGGACAATTTTTTTTAGTCTACATGTCAAAGCAGTTTGATATTTTTAAAAATCAAAATTATCGACTTTATGAATTATTTATTTCCAAAATTATGAGATGGCGTAGCGTAATTTATTTTATAGTCCGTTATTCCTGAGGTTGAGATAGCGTCGTTCGTGATGCGGATGCATACAGGAGAATGGGTAACACACGCGCATCAAACCATTTACATTTCAGTTGAGGCATGTGTTAAGGATGCCGAATGACAGTTGGCCGAGGAGAGCGCTGTTCTTCCTCCGATCAGGGTCCCGCAGACGAGGAAGACCCTCTCACCGTGTTTCGCTCCTTTGAAGCCGAGCTGAGGGATTTGGACATGGTGTGGGTAGAGATCATAAACATTGCACAAGATCGAGCGCAATGGAGAGCTCTTGTTGCTCCTGAGTGGGGGTGTTAAATGGAGTATTGATTGATTGTTTGATTGAGGTTGAGATTTGTAACTAATAACCAAGGATGTCTATAGGAAAATCAATGATAATGTAATATAACTAATTAACTACTCCCTGTTTGACCCCACTTAGGGGCATATAGGTAGAATCATCAAACCTTATCAATATTCTGATATATGCTGGTTTCTTATTCCTCTAGGGATGGATGGGAAGAATGAATGGTATGAAAAAAAAACTGATTATTTCTATAATCACTTTGAAAACTTGAAGCAGTAAAGTTGAGACTGGCTGTTGTATTTTATGGGGATTCAGTCTGGAAAGTTGTTTGATAAAATTATTCCAACGCAGAGGATACATTATTGTTTTCTGATAAACTTATACCCCCTATACACCCCCTCACTAATATTATGCACGTTCGCTTAGTGATCGAAATATCGACGAGAAAATGATAGAGGAAAGTACTTGCTTAGAGATAATGTATTCCTCCCTGCCATGTAAGCAAAAACGTTACATTGTTTTACATTGCTAATGTCGAAGAAATATAATATGAATTTTATTACTTTCTGCAAAACAACAGAATATAAAATTATGTGCGAAGGTAGGTACCAACCTACCCAAGAGGGAATTTCGTTTTAAATTGATTAGAATTTGTTTTATAGAGTTTAGATGTTGACATTATACAATATTAAATCAGTCATTATATACCGAAGATTAGAATATCTATAAAAAAACATTTAAATTTTTTTAAAGCTATCCTTCGACTCAATTTTGCCAGAATCCCAGGGCCAATTTTTTTTTATATCAATCGTACCTTATGAGGCATTGATGTTATCTATAACATTTGGTTTTTTGATTCCAGTGATGCCTATATTGCTTCTTTGTACCTATTTGGCTTTTATAATGAAGAACAACACATTTTCATCTGACATTTTGACTTTTATCTAATTTGACTTTTTAACTTTGTACTATTTTGATGTTATGTATTTATTATTCGAGATGTTCTATATATTGTTGGCGTCTACGCAGGTCCATAATCTGTTTCTATATTATTGATTTATATGTATTGTCATGACTGTCTGACCTCTCAGAAATTGTAAAAATAAAAAAAATAAATTAACAATCCTGGCAAAATCTGCTCTCAAACATCCTGTTTTATATATTCGCTCAATGTTCTTTATTTCGGAGCATCCGTTGTTTGCTATTCATTAAAAATCCTTTTTTTAAGTTTACCAAATTGTAGCAATACCGGTCGAAAAAAAAGAAGTAGCGGTAGAAGTGCGGTCATTAAAGTATTTCGAAATGGAATGGAATGAAATTTCAAACATGAAAGAAACTTCAGTAAAACCATTGATTTGTTTCACGTGTAATTGACGTTTTGATTTGAAAAGTTTTATAAATTCATAATTTCAATGCTTTTACATTTTAAATTTTGTACTTAAACGTACCTAACCTCCGCACAAATGTTGGGTTGATAACATAAAATATATTTGAAATTTCATATATCGACGGATATGGAAATACCGTGAATATGTAAGGCCTATTTCACACAAGTCACGGTTTGGATTATTTTCGGTCGTAACCAACAAAATGTGACCGAATGGAAACAGAATCGCTGCTTTATACTTTACTAGCTGACCCGTCGAACTTTGTATCGAAATAAATAATATGGGTTTTATGGTTTTTGCAACAGAGCTCAAATTCGTTTTTTTAGTTATTTAATATGAATGACTATTTACTGGGATTAGCAAAACCTGCATACCACGCTGCATTTATTGGGTCTGAGTTTATTTTTTCATCAAAAACTTTTAACTTATGTTAATATGGTGTGGGAGGAAGTCATCATTGCGCAAGATCGAGTGCAATGGAGAGTTCTTATTGCTTCATCTTGCTCCAGAATGGATTTCAAAGGGAGTTTTAATTTTGATTGATTTGATGTTAATATGTAAAAAAAGAATTAAGGTTTGTCATTATATTCGATATTTTAATAGTTATTTTGCTCAGTTAAAATAATATTGATTGATTGATCAAATTACGATAAGGAATATCTCCGTACCGATTCAAAATACGCATTGAGGTGTCAATGGTTTCTTACCCATCACGCTGATTCCCGAAGGAGGTAGGCAGAGAGTATGGACTTCCATTCCTTCCAATCCAAACTCATTCACTTCCTCCAAACGCATAACATTCCGCATACATGTTCATAAGTGTTTTTTTTTTCTAATACTTGATGGTGTGTAGTGTATGTAGAGTGGGGAGAGGAAGAACCCTCCTGATATTAAAGAATAAGAAAGTAATGTCTGCAAACTTTGCTGGTTTATGTATTGTACTTTTCATTATATTGTTATTATTTGTTAAAAAAAACTGTATGTTTGCGAAAAACCGAAAAAAAAAATCTTTTACTTCTGACTTGGCCCTCCTGTAAGACAGCAACGATATGGTCGGTCTATGTCATTCGAGGTCGGCTTCTTCTGCGTGCACCCATCCTTTCAGATTCATATATC
This sequence comes from Mystacides longicornis, assembly GCA_963576905.1. Lineage (NCBI taxonomy): Eukaryota > Metazoa > Arthropoda > Insecta > Trichoptera > Leptoceridae > Mystacides > Mystacides longicornis. The sequence goes on along the minus strand of OY756425.1, from coordinate 10,346,951 downwards.
CCTTTCGTCATTCTCTCTTCGTTCATTTTCTTTACATGCCCGAACCTCCTTTCTTCATTCACTTTCATTCTAGTCACTACACTAACATCCACTCCACATTCCCTTCTAATATTATCATTCTTCATCTTATCAATCAGTCTCTTTCCGCATATCCTACGCAGTGATCTCATTTCCACAGCATTTATTCCAACTTCCAAATTGTTCGTCCATGTCCAAGTTTCACTCCCATAAATCAGGGATGGTATCAGGATTGCATTGGGCATCAACTGTGGTTTAAAAAGAGACCTTCTTAGAGGTCTTAGTGCACCGCCAACCCTTCTCCCAGCCAATTTCCTTCTTTTGAACATGTTTAAGTTTTTTTTTTTTCGATTAAGTTTATAATCAGTATTCGTTGTCAATCATGTAAACAATTCAGTTTAATGGTAGTTTTATAAATCTCTGTAAACAAACAAAAAAATATTCTACTTGTTCTTCATTATACCTAATCATGTATTCATTGTGTTAAAACTTACCTAAACTCCTTATAAAATGAACTTCAATTAAGTATTAACTCCTTAATAGCAACGTTATGTATACGATTTTGTTTGCTGACGGTTTTAAAAATCTCTGTAAATAAAGAAAATTTTAGAAACTCCTTATACTCCAATAATGTATAGGTATTCCTTGTATTAAAACTTACCAAAACCTATCATAATAATTAATTGCAATGAATATAATATGGCCTATCCAATCAATCTTTTTCATACGATATATTTTACATTTGCCTTCTATCAATCGCAACAACTATCAACCCACTGACAGTTCTTTCAAATGTTAATTAGTTAAAATTCAAAAGTAGACCAAATTATTTTGCAAAAAGTACTAAAAAGATTACCTACTTTCTGTGTTTTCAATAATTTTCTAATTTTCCATGCACTTTTTTTTCTATTTTAACCTTCTCCGGATAAAAGCCTACACGACAAAAAGAATTAGCGAAATCGATCCAGCCGCTTAGGCGTGATGCGATGACATCGGGAAATAGCTCTCCATTGTTATAGTTTTCTTTAATTTTCTAATTGTCCATGCACTTTTCTTATTTTTTTCTTCTAAATCAATATTTTTCTGATAAGAGCCTACACGACAAAAAAATAATTAGTGAAATCAGTATAGCCGTTTAGGCGCGATGCGTTGACATCGGGAAATAGCTCTCCATTTTAGTTAGTTTTCTTAAATTACCTATCTAATTTTTCATGTATTTTTCTTATTTTTTTTCTTCTAAAAGAACACTCTCCTGATAAAAGCCTACACGACAAAAAAAGAATTAGCGGAATCGGTCCAACCGTTAAGGCGCCATCCGATGACCACGCGAAATAGCTCTCCATTTTTATATATAAGATTTCGTGGAATTTTAAATGGACCGCAAAGAAATCTCTAAAAATCTTTGTAGGCTTTTTTCTCGATACTTTTAGAATACATAATATATAACGTTCTTTCATGCGATACGTCAATAATTGACGATCATCGTAGCAAATAGTTGTCCGCATTTTTAAGAATTATCAAACTATAAGTATTCGTGTATACTCGAGCTAACCTCTTGTTAGTTTCCTTACCTAAAATTTAATCAGTGAAATTAGGCAAATTATTGCCATACTGAAGTGATAAAGTTTTTAAAAAAATATTTTCTTGATCATATCATATTGTTTTAATACGCAATTATCGAATATTGTGTACCTATCTTGATAAAGGTACCTATGTTTGTTTCGAAACTTAATGGTTGCTTACCTACGTAAATAAAATTGCGCTGTCAAGAAATTTATCACAGAAAGGAATAACCGTTCCATACAAAATGTATGGGTATTTTATTTTCTTAATATTTTTATTCCTTATCAATTTTTCATGTTTTTAATAGCTAGTAGCCTATTCGGGACGGAGACGAATACAACAAATCAAAAACCATGAAAATCGGTCCAGCCGACGGAGACGAATACAACAAATCAAAAACCATGAAAATCGGTCCAGCCGACGGAGACGAATACAACAAATCAAAAACCATGAAAATCGGTCCAGCCGACGGAGACGAATACAACAAATCAAAAACCATTAAAATCGGTCCAGCCGACGGAGACGAATACAACAAATCAAAAACCATGAAAATCGGTCCAGCCGACGGAAACGAATACAACAAATCAAAAACCATGAAAATCGGTCCAGCCGACGGAGACGAATACAACAAATCAAAAACCATGAAAATCGGTCCAGCCGACGGAGACGAATACAACAAATCAAAATCCATGAAAATCGGTCCAGCCGACGGAGACGAATACAACAAATCAAAAACCATGAAAATCGGTCCAGCCGACGGAGACGAATACAACAAATCAAAAACCATGAAAATCGGTCCAGCCGACGGAGACGAATACAACAAATCAAAAACCATGAAAATCGGTCCAGCCGACGGAGACGAATACAACAAATCAAAAACCATGAAAATCGGTCCAGCCGACGGAGACGAATACAACAAATCAAAAACCATGAAAATCGGTCCAGCCGACGGAGACGAATACAACAAATCAAAAACCATGAAAATCGGTCCAGCCGACGGAGACGAATACAACAAATCAAAAACCATGAAAATCGGTCCAGCCGACGGAGACGAATACAACAAATCAAAAACCATGAAGATCGGTCCAGCCGACGGAGACGAATACAACAAATCAAAAACCATGAAAATCGGTCCAGCCGACGGAGACGAATACAACAAATCAAAAACCATTAAAATCGGTCCAGCCGACGGAGACGAATACAACAAATCAAAAACCATAAAAATCGGTCCAGCCGAAGTGGCCCGTTAATATGTACACAATGTGCACTGCGCCCCCGTAAAACAACACAAAATTAATTCGATTGAGTTAAGCTAATAAAATAATAACATTAAAATATTTCTGAAATTTCAGACGTCGCTAAAATTGGTCGGGGGGAGCAAAGAAAATATTTAGGCGATATTTTTGTAGTGATAGTAAGAAATAGTGCTCCTGTTAAAAATAAAAAGATATAGGTAAGTACCTACTACTTAAAAATTAGAAAGTCATTAAAATTAATATGACATTATAAATCCATTTTTCTAGAAGTCTGGGGTACATTGGAAGCAGAAGAAGAAGGTTGTGGCATTGGATCACTTATAAAAGCATATTATTCATTTTTAGTTTATGTTTTTTCGTTTCCGCGTTTTTTTATATCGCTCACTTTGGCTTCTATCAAAATACTACAACCGAAACCGAAAAGCACCATGGACCTAAAAGGCGCTAGAAAAGTCGCTAGAATATTTTGTCATTAATGAAAATGAAAAGTCGTTTTCCATGTCCAAAAGTCGCTAGATCTGGCGACAAAGTCGGCAAGTTAGCAACACTGCCGACAATATTGTTAACGTTTTATGATAACGTCCGAATACCGAGGAGTAAGTGGGATGGGCTACTGTAAGAGCGTATGCGAGAATGAGAGGGAAGTACCCGCGATGTCGTCAGCGCGTTCCAGGTAACCTTGCCATACAAACTTAAAAGTTGTATTTTACATCACTTCTTAACCATTTTTTTAACTTTTTATTAGTTATTCTGTTATCCGGAGTGGAGAAGAATCCAATAAATCAAACATCAGAAGAATCTGTTGAGCCAATCTCGAGTTATAAGTGTTCGCACTAACCCGACTTTCATTTATATAGTAGATTTTACAAAGCCGACGGGACTTATTGCTTGAGGCAATCGCTTCCAGTTAACCGGTCCCGTCCAATCTGAGATAGAGGCCAAACCAGAGTGGAAATTCCAAGTGAAAAAACACCTTGAAAAACTCTCATCTGACCGGGAATCGAACCTGGGACTTCTTGATCTGTACCCCTATTTTAAGTTTTATCGTGTATATATGTAGATCCGCCACAAAGATATTTCTAGAAACAAAAGCGATTCTCGCATTCGATACGTATATACGTTTTCCATTCAAAATGTATCGAGTTACTCACTTTACTTCCGTGACTACCTTCTGATTAAACTTAGAATACGGGTACTGAAGTCCAAGCTTAGGCTTCTTGTCGGCTACGACCGAATGTCAACTGAAGATGAACCGAATCTAATGGAACCGCATATGTGGAGTAGGCTTTACATTCATATTATAATATTATGATGTATCCTTATTGATATTTCGCGCAGGAAGGGGGCCCTATCTATGCTGCCATCAAAATATTTTACTAACAATGCACCTGTCACTTGCATTTCCTTTAGTGAGTGCATCCTGCTCGCATCCTCCAGGGTATTAAAGGGTGTGATATTCTACTACACATACTCGAAAGATTTTCATTGCGTATTGAATCAAAATATTCTCAAATTGTTACCCTGTATTTTAAATAAAATAAAAAATCATAACGCTTACACTTAAATAGAGTTTTTGCACTTGTTATATATAAACACAAAACAATGTTTTTATGGTCGTCTTACGCAGGCTGAACTTCTATTGATCCCTTAAGAAGTTCAGGTTCTTATTGACGTTTTCTATCAACTGTTGTCTTGGTCTTCCGTTATTGTTCAGTCTTCGGTGCCATCTGAGGTGTAATGAATAACGAGACCAACAATTTGCAACAGACAGATCCTCCCGCATTCAGGAAGACATGCAAACTCCTTGCCGCCTAATCGCCACTATCTTTCGAGATTCTGCCACGACTCTTCTTATTCTTCGCTGTTCACAGGAACACTCTCCACTGTCGTGTAAAGATTGTCCTTAAAAACTTGTCCGATCCTCCATGCTTCCAGTCTCCTTTTGAAAGTTCGCCAAACGGATCATATGGCTGAATATGCACAAAAGAGAGAGAGAGAGAGAGAGAGCGCAAGAAAGAAGCATATCTATGCTTTGGTAAACCCCTTCACTCACTCACTCTCCCTTTAAGGCCCTCCGCATACCGCTAGCCAGCCCGGAGGAGACGATTCCGAAGCAAACCCGTCCCGCACGAAACCGACCCCCCGGTTCGATTGAAGCAATCAAACCAAAAAGCCGGCCCCACACAAATCAAGTCCACCGAGGATACCCCCCCCCCCAAACCAACCCGCAATGCGAGGAGCATAGGGAGGCATCAAGAGCTCTCCATTGCACTCGAAGGCGTTCGAGGCTTATGATGCCTTTTCTGACCGGTTGAGGTTTAAGGACGTGATGTGCTCAACCTCACGGTCCCGATCTGATTTTTCGATTACCTGCCTCTTACAGGATGCTCGAAAAAACCAGCGAAAAGAGCAGAGGTACTATTCTTAGCCGGCAACCCCACGGCCGTAAACCCCTTAAAGATAACAAAATACGCGTTCCTGGCAGGGTTTCAATTTTAAAATTTTCTTACGTAAGTATGTTGTTTTGTTTGTGAAAACTTTACGAAACATCCTAAGTAATTGCAAAATAAACATTACCAAAATATCTAAACAATTTACCAAAACTTTCATTTTGAGTAGAAATCCAGTGATTTCCATTCTAACAATATCGTATACGTAAAATAAACATGTAGTTTTTGTTAGGATTTAAATTTTTTGTTTGTTTTTTTTCCCCGAGACACGAAGTTTGAGAACGTCGAGATAAACCGCAGAAGATACGAGTGTTGTTTGGGTAGAGAGAGAGTGAGCGCCATCTGCTGAATACAAAATAAACATAAAAGCGTATGACTTGTCTCCTTGGACGGATCCGTGTACTCAATAATAAAACTTGTTCCGAGTGTAGGGATTTATGTTCGAGTCCTGGGATAACTTTCAAAAGCTTTTGACATCTGTATCAGGTTCAAAGGAGCGGATGATGCTGTCTGGGTGGGACTTGTGTATTTAGATATCTCCAAAGCACTCTTCTGTTGAAGAATGCACAATGTTGGATGAGTGAAATAAATTTTATCATAACTTTTCTGAGAAACTAAATATGGGTTGAAGTATAAGTACAAAGATCGCAATAATAAAGGAATTGAGTTAAAGAAAGTAGGTGTCAAGTAAGGAGAGCTTATTTGTTACGGAATGGATAAATGTGGAGATAATTTGATAATTTGTACATACAAATAATCAATATAAATAAAGGAGTCCGTTCGTATATATGTATGTATGTAACGTCCTTTATAGACAGCTAAACTAGGGATACCAGAAGTAAAGTAATACCCTCTATAGCGAGTCATAATACCAGTGGACGTTTAAGGCTATGAATATTTGGAAAATGTTATTTATCGATAAAAATATTAAATTTTTTCAAAAATCTCCCATACAAATTAAGATTTTCATCCTGCCATTTTGTCAGAATCGGGTATCTTGAAATTGTATTTTAATATCCTTTAGATGTATCGTTGGTCATTATGTATGGTTTTGATTTAATCTACAATGCATAAACTTTCTATTTATTTAAATAAAAAATCCTCTATAGAAGTAAAAACATTGCAACAAAGTAAAACAATTTAGCTTATTTTACTTATGAAATGTCATCATATTCCTCCATATTGTGAAAATTTTGGGAGATTTAGAGTTGCCGTTGTAAAAAAAACTTGTGGAATATAATAAAAGAGGTCTGCATTAATATGTAGGTAGGTATTAATATTGAAATGCATTAATGAAGAAGGTAACTACAAAGAGTATGATTGAGTAGTTTCAGCGTGATGTGATAACGCATGAATATAACAACAACGTTTCATATTAATAATAATTATAAGACATAAGTAATAAATCAATAATTATTCCTAAGCAGGTATAGTTTTATCATTCTGTTGAGAAATACAATACCCAAAAGAACAACTCTTTAATAGTCAAATGATCTCTGTGGGCTCCGTTGAAACCAGAATGAAAACATCAAGGCTTGGACGATAATAATATCCTGACCTTAGAAAATAATCTTTAAGGTGGCATTCACAGGAACATTCACATGTGGTCCTCATAATTCAACCTAAAATAGATAAATAACATCAAAATACATTTTTTATGATTATGTATGCATGTTTAAGAGGGGAATGTCATTTATTTTAAAGGAAATTTATCATTTCATGAAACACCACAGTTGATATTCTTATGAAAGTGAAATGACTGAGTATAACCTCATACTAAAATTTTTTTCCTAAAGGCATAATAGTTGTATTTGTGAGAACAATGTTTGCAAAGTAGATAGTTATAAAATAAATCTTTAATAGAAATAGAAACATTTAAGCAAAAAGAAAGTCATGTATTTGTTTAAGTACCTACCTAATAAAAAAAAAACAGGAAACATAATACATTAATTAAATTTTGAAAAAGGAATAAGTATAAGTATTATTGTTTTACTATTTTTGACGTCTATAAAAAGTTTGACGTTTGGCGATGACAATCACAGACAATAATTGAGACCATAGCAAAAAAACGCAAACGTAATGATTCTGTTTTTTAAATCCTATTTTTATATTTCGTGTACATAATGAAATACAAATAACAAAACACCTACTTTTTAATGATCTTTCGGATTATTTTAATATAGGTATTCGAAATATATCAACAAGTTTGGAAAATACATTTACCAACATTTTACTGATTGAATATTTGTGATTATGGCAGGAACATTAGTAGTGATATGCCAAAAAGAAGAAAAAAAAAGATGCCATGGATAGCGAGCGCATCCCTTCTGTCAAAAAAATGCAATACGAGTTATTAAAATTAATGTTCAAAAGAAAAACCCACACTGGTAATTAATAATAACACGGGATAGTTATGGTGGTTTATAAATTGTGTTTTTAAAACTAATGTTTTATTATCATTGTTTACAGGATCTTGAGTGTTTACCAGTTATGACAAATCAAGTATATTTAGCAATGAGATATTATACGTGGATATTTTGTGAAATGGAAAAAGGCCAATTGTACCTCTCCTGAAGATTTAAGATAAAGGTAATGGTAATTTTATTTCATATGAATCACTGAATCTTTTCTTGCAATGAGTGACATTTTATTTTTTGATTCTCAAATTACTATTTTTGTTTTAAAAATGAAAATATTGCTGGTCATTGTCGTTAGTAAGTCAATTTGGATGGATTAAAGGATTTGATAACATCCTCGAATGATAACACTACGATTTGAATAAGTTAGGTTAAGGTGTGAGCATAATTTTTAAGGGGGGTTTCTTGACACCTCCCCGAGTGATACGTCTACACTCTGTTGGGTTAAAACATATTAATTTAGAAGGGTTTTGTCATATATCAAAGAAGCCCACTATAATACCATTTATTGTTTTCATCCACAAAATTTAACAAATATCAATTTATAAAGTGGAAAATCTGTCACTGTCTTATTTATTATTCCATTGATTCGTTAAATATTTACCAGTCTTCAAAACCCAATATAAAAAGATGTGTTGCTCTGTGTTTATTTTAATCTAATCATATTTTGTTACAGTATTTATGTATCATTGTGGATCGGGATAAATATGAGTCCTTCAACTGTTGGCGATGAAAAAGTTGGATGGTCGAAGAGGTCCCAGTCAAAGGCAAATATCTTGGATACGCAATGTAAGTTCAAGAAGTGCTTGCCAAGGTCGTGGAGAACCCTTACGACACAAGAAGAGAACTGGCGTGTTAATCCCAACAGCTCCTTTTTCAATCACCGATTTAAATATCAACTGAATATTCATCCATTTAAAGAAAATGTTTCTATTTTACCTAATCAATATTACTGAATTCTTATATTAATACATAATCTATAAACAGCACACACTGTACGCTTCTTCTTTAAATCTTTTCAACATGTAATTACATATAATTAGCTATAGTATTTCACAGTCCTGCATTTTACATTGTAAATTTAAAAGAAATTGCATTTGGTGATCGACTACAAACAAATTCTTCAACAATGTAGAGTAGGAAGAAAATTAACTGTCCACTTTTTATATTTTTATATAAATGTCTTTGTTTGTTTTTTTTTGTTTATATATTCCAGTGGACAGTTAATTTTTTCGCACTATACATTAATGAAATCTTCGTTTGTAGTGGAACGCCAATTTGAATTTGTCTGCAGGGGCTGTTGTCTTATTGTATTTTGTTTGTCTCTTTGATTTTAAGTTAAGAAGTGGACAAAATAAGTGCACTTTTTCTAAGAATGATTTGGAATATTATTATACTGCGTATATTTTTTGCATTTTATGCATCGTCGCTGTTTAAGTATTGTAAACTCAAATGTGTATCTGACATTTAAATATAACATAAGTACTTCTAATAGCTTCTAAGAAAATTGTTGCTTTGAAGGATATGGATTTTGTTAATTTCTTTAAAAATAATATCATTTTGTAAATAGATCACATGCTATCATATACCTACCTATGTTATAATTAAAAAAAGAAAATTAAGATTTAATGTCATATTTTTTTAACATCATAATCCAATCCAATCCAAACTCCCTTAAGATCCCACTTAGGGGCATAGGGAGGCAACAAGAGCTCTCCATTACGCTCGATCTTATTAATTATTTATTTATTTATTCAATTAACGGCTTTCGCCTTTTACAGTTTAAGATAACATTTACATACAAAAACAAACTTTACATATTATATTAAAATTAAAAAGGTGAGACAAAATAAATACAAGATCAGCTGTGTTCACAAAGTAAATAAAAGAATATAAACGATTAAAATATAGATTATACAGATCTTACAAAGAGTATACATAAACATAGGCACCCGCACTTATGTATGCAAGCGGTAGAGTGCACCCGATACCATGTACCATTTCATAGTTCAATGCGAAATAATAATAAGAAACAACATAAATGATAATTACCGACCGTTCCCTACTAATATCGGGATAGGTGACAATACCATATTATACGATATTATTACGATAAAGATCATAATATTATAATGATAGTATTATTCTTCAGTTGTTCATATTTATGAATTTCTTTTTTAGCTTATATTTTGTGTCACCATCTAAATATGAACAGTGCAAATGAAAATAATTAATCTTTGAGTATAAACATTGTAAATTTTCACCAATTAAAAGAAATATCTTTTTTTAATTGTTATTATTTTTTTCAACTCCACACATTAGCTTAAAGTTTCATAAAACATTTTTTTACAAAATGTTTATATTGTTTTATTTTGGTTTAACTTATTCCTGTCTCCTCCAGCTTGCTATGTCCTTGGATTCTTATAGATACCCATTAAGATGGCATTCTCTGAACATGCCTTGCCCAATTTACTTATGTTTTTTTTTAACGAATCTGTCCTCACTCAAAGTGAACACAAATACACTTTTTGAAATCTTTCACACTAACCAAAGGGTTGGGTCGTGAAAGCGGAAATGGTTGGACGTCTGGGAATCGAATCTATGACCTCCAATATGCTGTGCGCATGAATGCTGGCGATTGATACGACTGGACTACCGACCGCTTTGTGGTAATATAAGTGGAATTAACAGTTTTATTTAAAAACAAATGAAATTTTTTTTTTATTGAGGTCTTTCACCCGAATTCGAGTGATTTGGCACAAATGAAATTAACCAACAATATGCCTTGCCCTTCTGAGCTTGCCCAATCTAGCATAATCAGAGATTGTAATGCTCATGGTTAAACCATATTCTCCAGGATTCTCTATGTTTTATGGGCTCCGAAATCATTGCCCGTTCTTCGTACCCATATGTCATAACTGTTATAATAGTTTTATAGAGGTTGATCTTTGTTTTCCTATGGACACTTTTTGACTTGAGCATAGGCAGATTTCCTGTTCTATTCTTCGGTTGATTTATATATGTCCCAACTCCTTTGCTGCTATTTCCAAGGCGTCAAAGACCTCTTAGGGCTATCAGGGATCTTCTTACTATATTGAGGTTATAAGCATATCCGACGATTTGGCTACTTTGGAAATAAATATTAGTCTTTGTATTTTCGTGGTATGATTTATGCATCACATATTCCAAGAATAAGCTGAAGAGTGTGAGGGCCAGTCTGCCACCTTGCTTGAATACCTGGCCATCCAGGAGCGCATCCAAAAGTTCCGCGCCGATTTTATATTTTGTCCTACACATAGTTGCCCTGTTCAAACTTAACTTCACAGGTATTAATTGAAGTATCATGGTCATAAATCCACGACTCCTGTGCAAGCCACGGGTACTTAAGCTAGTATTATCATAAGAATATTATTTCTCCATACGAGACGTGTGTGCAAAACGTTCGTTTCACTTTCCCTTGGCGCTGCGGTAAGTTGTAGCGGAGATCATGCCGCGGAGATAATAGACAGGTGTAGAGGTCAGTTGCATCACGACAAAGGTCGACTATGTGCGTGCGACTTAACATTGTCTATACGTCAGTTGTTAGTTAGATGTACGTGTGTAAATATTCAAATATCATGATTCTTCCGTACCTACTTGTGTGTATGACTGTGACTAGACTGCTCCTAAATGGGTTTTAAATTTTATTCTAGCTATCTATTGTTATGAGCTTGAAAATATAATTTTAAAACATTCAAGTACTTGCACAACGTTCTAATTATGTTTAGATTCTTGTGACCTTTTCAGGACTAGATCTTAAAGAAAAAATAACAACTAATGACTCTAACAATTCATTACTAATGTTCGATTTTTAAATGGAACAAACCACTACGGGTTTGTACAGTAGAAGACGGTCGTAAGCCCGTAGTGGTTTGTTCCATTTAAAAATCGAACATTAGTAATGAATTGTTAGAGTCATTAGTTGTTATTTTTTTACCTAATTACTCAAAGTTGAGGAATTCTAAAAATTTAACGAAAATAAAATACCATCGGAAAATAATTGAAACAAACAACTAAATAATATAAAACTATTAGTTTCGGTCTGTTACTCACAGACACCAGCGCCACCGTCTAGAACGATGCATTTTGCATAGCCACTGTGGGGGATACGAACCTCGTACAATTTTATTATTATTATAATATTATGCTTTTTAATGCAGTGTTCCACAAACATAACTTATACAACGTGGCAAAGTGGAATCATGGCAACCAGGATGTAGACTTTGGTGGAATGAACGCCGCTGGAAGGCTTTAATGGCGCTGTTTCATAATTTCAATTTCAACATAAATAATTTCATCAGTCTTGATATTTCTTCTTGCATCAGTTTATGTATGTCTGAAATTTTGTCTTTTTCGGCAACTTGAAGAATCCAATATATAAAATTTAATTGCAAGAAATTGTGACACTTAAATCTGATGCAATCATTAATTGAAACCGATACTTTTAAATAGATTTGGAAAAAACTTCGATATGGTAAATTCTTTTGAAGGTAGGTTTTTCTTATGAGGTTGTGAAATAACGCAATCGATGTAATAATCTTATGGTTGTTGAGAACGCCAGGTGGTCCAAGTGAAGCTTTTAAGGTCACCACGGGAGTCCGACATAGTATAACCTCAAAATATTTCAAGGGAAAAATCATTGTTGCAATGATTATGCATTATTGCAATGATTTTTCCTTTGAAATATTTTGATCCATATGCGGAGTGACAAGATATGCGGAAAGAAATGACATTGATCAGTAGCACAAAATTTGATCCAAAAATGATCTTATTAAAAGACCCTACAATTATGAGATAAAAACAAACCTAGTTGGTTATTATTGAATTTTAGTCTTTTTACAGATGCATTGCTTCAAAAACTTCGATATTGTAGGGAAACTTTATTTAGTATCATAGGGTCTTCATTTTATCCTAAACCTGTGTAAACTGCATGAACCAATTTTAACGAAATCAACTTTTTGGCATTGTGGAGGATTATTGAGAATCCTTGAATAATTGAAGCATTGAATGACGCAAGAGTCGACTCACGATATACCAAATTAATAAAATATGTCTATGACTATGCTACAATGGATGTGAAAATCGATGATGATACCAAAACAGAGAAAATAAAAATCAACAGAGGCGTCAGACAGGGAGATACCATCTCTCCCAAGCTGTTCACTTTGGTCTTAGAGAACATATTTAAAACTCTTAACTGGGAAAACCGAGGAATAAAAATCGATGGTGCATGCTTAACTCATCTCCGCTTTGCAGACGATATTGTACTTTTTAGCAAAGACCTGGATGAACTGAGTATCATGATTAAAGATCTTCATGACACTTCCCTGAGTTTTGGTTTAGAAATGAACTATAACAAAACCAAAATTATGAGTCCATCCAACAGAAACATAAAAGTCAACGACAAAATGATTGAATCTGTTGAAGAATACATTTACCTTGGACATAAGTTAAAAATGGGAAAAGAGAACCAGGTGGCAGAAATACCCAGAAGAATTGGACTTGGTTGGGCAGCCTTCGGAAAGCTCAATCATATAATGAGAAATAAGGATATCCCCATTAATCTAAAAAGAAAAACCTACGAAGCGTGTATCATGCCTGTGATGACATATGGTTTAGAAACAATGTCCCTGACCATAAATACTGTCAACAAAATGAAATGCGCGCAACGGTCCATGGAGAGACAAATGTTGGGCATAAGTTTGCGTGATAGAATCACAAATATAGAAATCAGACGCCGAACAAAAGTCGCCGATATTATGGACCGGATTGCAAAATTGAAGTGGCAATAGGGAGGACACGTGGCCAGACAGCCAGTCTCGAGATGGACTCCCAGAGTCTTAAAGTGGAGACCATGGGAAAATAAAAGGGGAGTCGGCCGGCCACAGAAGAGATGGGCCGACGATATTGTTGCGGTCGCCGGGAAAAAATGGGTTGAAGCGGCCCAGGATAGAGAGTAGTGGAGACAGATGGAAGAGGCCTACATCCAGCAGTGGAGGGAAGGCTAGGAAGAAGAAGAGATTGAGAATCCTTACCATAGTGCAAGACCGCCTGGTCTGGTGGTGTTTAAGTCAATTAGTGCATGATCGTCCCATCGCCATTCGCTTACAATTTCAATCGTGGAGAAAGTCTAAAAATGTATACACAATAATTGGTCTTTGAACTGAATTGAACAGTTTTAACCTGGGTTTTTAGTATAAAAATAAATTTCCAGAATATCCGTCAAATAAATACAGTCAATATGTTACGTGAAAAAGGTTTTCCATAATATTATTATTATTTTGAAAACGTGTCGGCCCTTTTTCCTCGTCGATGAAACAAATTACAGGCCGGCCCGCGCTCTCTCCAAGCCGTTTGTTATTCACTCATCCATCAAGGGGAACACTGTTATTTATTCGCAACATCAGTAAGAAGTATTGCCCCGTCTTAAGGCGATGTATATTTTTATATCCAAGACCGGTATCAGCTTACTAATTGTATTGACTAATGCCGGAGCATGGATGAATGTTGTTCCTATAATAATATATCAAACCAAGTAAGTAACTTGCAAACTAGTCTGTAAAAAATTATTAAGATAATAAACTGTGATAGCAGGAGAAATGGAACAGGTGAAATTTGGCAGAAAGTTTTCAATTCGTTCTTTGCAAATTGTGGGACTTCACTTGAGATGATAATAATAATAATAATTATTATTATTAAAACACCTGATATAATTGATAAATGTCGTGCATGTGGCCAAACAGGAGAAACACTTAGACATATTTTGTCTGGGTGTTCTCTCCTGTGTGGTTCTGAGTATCTGCACAGACATAACGATGTGGCTAAAATAGTTCATCAAAAACTTGCTTTGAAATATGGTTTGCTCGATCTTGAAGTACCTTATTATAGGTACACCCCAATTTCGGTAATGCAAAACAGTAATACAAAGTTGTATTGGGATATACCAATACAAACTGACCGAACGATTAACGCAAATCGTCCGGACATTGTATTGGTTGATCGTAGGAACGGGATAACGTATCTCGTGGATATCACTATACCGTATGACGAAAATTTGAAAAAAGCCGAGCAGGATAAGATAATTAAATATCTTGATCTTGCTCACGAAATCAAGGATATGTGGCATACACCAACCACCCACATAATACCTATAGTGATATCGACGAATGGAGTTATTCCTAAGTCTCTTAAAGACAATCTAGGGAAACTTGGCATCTGTTGTGGTCTCAGATATGCCATCCAAAAGGCAGTTCTGTTGTCCTCATGTAGGATGTTAAGAAGGTTCCTTTCTCTGTAGTTCGAAGATCTCTCATGATTACATTACATCGTGATGTATCATGAGAGATAATACCGATATTTTTATTTAGTATATAGCATTGTATTTAATTTTAATTTATTTTTATTAATTTTTTTTACAATGATGTATACTGCATATGATATATTGTGATTTAATGAATAAATGATCTACATAATATTTTAGTCCGTTTATTTATATATATTTTTGTAAGAGCATCAATCATAGAAAACAAACGTAAAGGTCAGATATTAATATGCCAAAAACCGCGCAAAATTCCAGAGAGCGTTCTTAAATATATTTAACTACATAAGCTTTGATATATTTAAAGCTATTTAAAAAACTCTTATTTTTTTAGGATCTTCATACTACGTTTTCAAAAAAGACAGATGCCATCTTTTGGAAATAAAATTACTCATGTAAACGTTGAACGGAATCTTGGTATTACTGTATGAAAATCCAATAAAATAATTGGAGATTGATTTGTTATACATATAAATGTTATTCAAATCTTATTATTCTCAATAAATAAAGATTTAATGCAAAATTTTGTAAAAATCATTCCTCCATTTTGAAGTTTGACATATTTTAGAAAATTTATGGCCATAGTTTTTTACAAAGCGTCGTAGCCACTGATAATAGATAAGTATTTATGTAGGTGCCTGATAAAATCATATTCTAATGTAGATAGGTATTAAATAATTTAAAAATAATTGTTGAATCATTTTATATTCCTGGAATATAAATAACGTTTAAATCTTATATTCATCGTTGAAAAAGATTAAATTTAAAATCATCGTTGAAATTGGTATGAACATTCCATAAACAAACTGGTCGGTAAAACAGTAGCCGATAAATTAGATCATAACGTACAGTGAACTTGACAGAATTGTTGAGAGAAAGAAATAAAATTGACAATAATTGAGAATCTTTAAATGGCTTCAGGATTTTAATCAGTTTAATAAAACGTTTGTTTTATCCACATAATAATTTAGAAATATAATATTTGTATTGAAATTAATCACACTCAACAGCGGTATTACATTGTATCTAAATTAGTATGTAAATAAACTCAAAACCACATTAGCTTATTTATTTTATCCTGCATATTATAAAAGTACTGTTAAAAATTTGGACTCATGGTCGTATTGTTGGCGTGAAAATTAATTAAAAAAAATATTCATAGGGTGTCACATACTTAACTTTAAACCAATTGTGTTAAAAGAAGTATTCTTCAAAGACAGCGGCCAATAAGAGGTTTGATTGGAAGCCTTACTTGACGACCCGCAAAGGTTTGTGACAAATCATTCATCCTAGAATAAATACAATATTATTATGATACGACATAAACCTAATGTCATTTCATCTTCCACATAATTTACGTTATGTAATATCATGTACATTAATTAAAGTTATTGTAGGTATATAATACATCTATAACTAGCCAAAATCAACACTCTTTTTATTACAGGTATTTTTTTAAAGTATTTAAATGAATAATATCACAATGAAATCAATATTAACAATTAAGAAATCAAACTAAGGCATACCTAGAACATAAAACTTTTAAAACAAAGTTAATTAAAAACATACAGTCATGGGTTGGGTACATTAGATTTCAAGGTAAATGACACTTAAGAGAAATCATATTTTTATCTACATAATTCACAACAAAATATTTTATGTGCAGTTTGATTAATTTAATATTATAATGTAGGTACCTACTTAGAAAAAAATAAACAGCAGCAATAATATTCCTATATTATAATTTATTCAAACTTCGAACAACAGTTAATTATGTTTTGTTTACATCGTCTATGTGTCAAAATTAATGACAGCTGTGAACCATAGGCTATGATTAAAATGAAATATTTTTGTGAAAGATAATGATTTTTTTTAATGTGTATTTTGTGTAAATAATGTATTCTTTAAATTAATAAAAATACTTACCTCAAATTACTTACGATACACACCATATACACACCTACGTATTTTTTTACAAAACTTTTGTATTAGTTCGAAAACGACTGCAGCACTAAAAAAGAAATATTTTGTTGCGTTGTCTATGAATTTTTTGACACTTCTAATTTTGTTGTCAACTAGAAATTGAAGAACTATTCGAACTATTCTTTTTCTAATGAAAATAATAAAATGTAACCAACTTTCTATTGTCTGGTTATTTTTTAATTATAAATAACGAACATGAATATTAATGAACAATCCACTGGTAAGCATAGTTATTTGTTTCAAAACAATATAATATTAATAATTATATGGCAGTTATAATGTCATTGACTAATTTTTTGTGTAACTATATTTTTACAGGCTCTGGTGGCATTTTCAACAATAAGGACTAATTGGTGAATTTCCAAAACGTAAAAACCTTTATCAAAGTTACCAATTCAACGAGGACAGAATCAAGTCATACTGAAAAATATTAAATGTTTGCCAATTGCCAATTTTGGAATGTAAAAATACAACTATTATGTCATAATCAGTAATAATGAACTGGCTGTCATCCTCTAAAACTTTGCATGGTATAGATAAGTTATGCTGCGACAATACCTACAAGACGATAAACCATTTGTTTGTTTGATAAATAATTAACAATTATTATTTATGACACTAACTATGTCAAGTTTGAAACACAATATTTTGGTTTAGCAAGTCTGAAGCTTTGTGTGCTGACTCTATATGAAATACATTTTTATACAGGTTTTTATTTATTCTTTACTGTAAATTTGTATACATATACGCATAAAAACTTAACATAACAAAGACATCACAGAATCAACACACTAACCCCGTTTTTCATTTGTATAGGAGATATTTTTTCTATTTTTTATCTGTTAGATCTTACAATGACATATTGTCATATGACTGAAATGAAATAAACTAAATTGTTTTATTCATAACTAGAAATATACTAAATGAAATAACATTATGTTTTTCTTTTTCATCAAACATAATAATATATTCTCCCAAACACCACTAAATTTAAAAATGATGCCTCCAGCAAAAAGAAATTATGAGAATTCAGGGAGTTTTGTAAGTATTTTTACATAAGATATTTATGTTATTGTTAAAATAAGTATCAAATAATGTGGCATTTTAACACAACTTACTTTATTATTATTAAAAAGCTATTCTGTAAATTTAGGAAGCAAGAAGATAACATGATTGTCTTATTAGCAAGTCAATTTCATATAAAATTCTTTATAAATTTAATATGTCCCACAAAGTGCTATTTCTTCCTTATGAACTATTTCCCATTGTTGCATATAACTTAACAATGTCTATCGGTGTCAAAAGAAGTATCTTCATGTAGGAGATATCCCTATGAGGGGTTGAATCCTGCAATTGGCATGAAACTTTTCACCATAATTACTCATTTTAAGGTCCAGGATAGCAGATTTATTAGATCTAATGGCGAATTTTGTTAACGTAAAGTGATCACTCTAAGCCAGCATTCGAAATAACGGTAGAAAACGTTCGTCGAAGTGGTTTAAACCATTTTTAAATGGAACATCAGTAATGAATTGTTAGAGTCATTAGTTGTTACATATTAGTCTAAATTTGTGGATGAAATGCCAAAAAAGAAAAAAAAAATATTGGTCTAAATAGAGGATTTCAATCATGGCTCGACGTATATGAATATCTTCGTGTGGTTCTCCTAACTAAAGTTGGTGACCATCACTGCAAACTCTTCATGATTTTGAGCCAGCCTTTTCTCAGAAGACTCTCTTCTGCTCAAACCACTTTTTTCCTTGAATTTTAAGTTGGAAGAGGGAATACTTTTCATCACGGAGTAATGAGTATGTAGCCAAAGTATGGGGGATTATGTCTCTTGACAGTGGTAAGGAGCTCTCTTTTTACTTTTGTATCATTCCCAGGACTCACAGACACCCTATCAACACATGATATGCTCAGCATTCTTCTATATAACCACATCTAGAGAAAATAATCAGTTTAAGTAGAGCTAGATTCTGGTTTAAAACTTGACGTGGACCTTAAATTTGTTATTCAACAGTTGTGTGCATTAAGTTTCAATATTAAGATGTCGACTTTTGATCTTGAGGACAAGGGTTCTATTTCTGAAGGAATCAAAGTTTTTATAGATGCTTTCTTACGTAATACAATACATTGTTTCAGGGACTACACTGATTATATATTACTACTGTAGTATTTATAGGACAAGACAAGTTTCCTTATATTAAATTATACATAAATTCCATAGTAAGAAGCTTAACTTGAACAATCTTAAGAAAATTTATGTCTACTTTTAGTCAATATTTTTAATGAAGATAGATATTTTAATTGTTTCAGCAATTTTTATTATTTAGATTAATTAAGTACCTATAATTGTACCTAATAATTCAGTAGGTAATGTTTATTTATTTATTTTTTGTATATTGGAGCATAAAACTGTAGGTTCTGCATTGGATTTTAATGTCGTGGATCCTTGCAGGTATATTTTATGGTAGCTCATGCCTACTTTTAGTCAATATTTTTAATGAAGATAGATATTTTAATTGTTTCAGCAATTTTTATTATTTAGATTACTTAAGTACCTATAATTGATCAAATTTTTGAAATATAATCTACATAATAATTCAGTAATGTTTTTATTTATAATAGTATTTTTTTTTATATTTTGGAGCATAAAAACGTAGGTTCTGCGTTGGATTTTGATCATCGTGGATCCTTGCAGGTATATTTATGGTAATCATAGATACAAATTTTTACAATTTTCAAATATATTTAATGTAATAAAGATTCAAGATTGATTTGAAATAAAAATAAATGTAATTCAAACTTTTCTCTTTTTTATAAACATTAAATGTGTTGAAATTCTTCTCTCTTTTTATGGATTGTGAAAGTGTCATTCTTCTTTTTCTGTGCTTATGTCAGTTATAGAGGTCTGTTAAGCAATGAGAAGCTAGACTAGAACCTGTTTAATTACTTACCGATCAAGCCTGACAATCTGAATTAAAAACGTAAAGCAAGACGGGTATTAGCTAGTTTGAAATAATCTACATAATATTTTAGTCCGTTTATTTATATATATTTTTGTAACAGCATCAATCATAGAAAACAAACGTAAAGGTCAGATATTAATATGCCAAAAGCCGTGCAAAATTCCAGAGAGCGTTCTTAAATACTCTTTGATAAATTAACTTTAATATATTTAGAGCTATTTAAAAAACTTTATTTTTTTAAGATCTTCATACAAATTTTTCACAAAAGACAGTAAGCCATCTTTTGGAAACAAAATTACTCATGTAAACGTAGAATGGAATCTTGGTATTACTGTATGAAAATGTAATAAAATAATTGGAGATTGATTTGTTATACATATAAATGTTATTCAAATCTTATTATTCTCAATAAATAAAGATTTAATGCAAAATTTTGTAAAAATCATTCCTCCATTTTGAAGTTTGACATATTTTAGAAAATTTATGGCCATAGTTTTTTACAAAGCGTCGTAGCCACTGATAATAGATAAGTATTTATGTAGGTGCCTGATAAAATCATATTCTAATGTAGATAGGTATTAAATAATTTAAAAATAATTGTTGAATCATTTTATATTCCTGGAATATAAATAACGTTTAAATCTTATATTCATCGTTGAAAAAGATTAAATTTAAAATCATCGTTGAAATTGGTATGAACATTCCATAAACAAACTGGTCGGTAAAACAGTAGCCGATAAATTAGATCATAACGTACAGTGAACTTGACAGAATTGTTGAGAGAAAGAAATAAAATTGACAATAATTGAGAATCTTTAAATGGCTTCAGGATTTTAATCAGTTTAATAAAACGTTTGTTTTATCCACATAATAATTTAGAAATATAATATTTGTATTGAAATTAATCACACTCAACAGCGGTATTACATTGTATCTAAATTAGTATGTAAATAAACTCAAAACCACATTAGCTTATTTATTTTATCCTGCATATTATAAAAGTACTGTTAAAAATTTGGACTCATGGTCGTATTGTTGGCGTGAAAATTAATTAAAAAAAATATTCATAGGGTGTCACATACTTAACTTTAAACCAATTGTGTTAAAAGAAGTATTCTTCAAAGACAGCGGCCAATAAGAGGTTTGATTGGAAGCCTTACTTGACGACCCGCAAAGGTTTGTGACAAATCATTCATCCTAGAATAAATACAATATTATTATGATACGACATAAACCTAATGTCATTTCATCTTCCACATAATTTACGTTATGTAATATCATGTACATTAATTAAAGTTATTGTAGGTATATAATACATCTATAACTAGCCAAAATCAACACTCTTTTTATTACAGGTATTTTTTTAAAGTATTTAAATGAATAATATCACAATGAAATCAATATTAACAATTAAGAAATCAAACTAAGGCATACCTAGAACATAAAACTTTTAAAACAAAGTTAATTAAAAACATACAGTCATGGGTTGGGTACATTAGATTTCAAGGTAAATGACACTTAAGAGAAATCATATTTTTATCTACATAATTCACAACAAAATATTTTATGTGCAGTTTGATTAATTTAATATTATAATGTAGGTACCTACTTAGAAAAAAATAAACAGCAGCAATAATATTCCTATATTATAATTTATTCAAACTTCGAACAACAGTTAATTATGTTTTGTTTACATCGTCTATGTGTCAAAATTAATGACAGCTGTGAACCATAGGCTATGATTAAAATGAAATATTTTTGTGAAAGATAATGATTTTTTTTAATGTGTATTTTGTGTAAATAATGTATTCTTTAAATTAATAAAAATACTTACCTCAAATTACTTACGATACACACCATATACACACCTACGTATTTTTTTACAAAACTTTTGTATTAGTTCGAAAACGACTGCAGCACTAAAAAAGAAATATTTTGTTGCGTTGTCTATGAATTTTTTGACACTTCTAATTTTGTTGTCAACTAGAAATTGAAGAACTATTCGAACTATTCTTTTTCTAATGAAAATAATAAAATGTAACCAACTTTCTATTGTCTGGTTATTTTTTAATTATAAATAACGAACATGAATATTAATGAACAATCCACTGGTAAGCATAGTTATTTGTTTCAAAACAATATAATATTAATAATTATATGGCAGTTATAATGTCATTGACTAATTTTTTGTGTAACTATATTTTTACAGGCTCTGGTGGCATTTTCAACAATAAGGACTAATTGGTGAATTTCCAAAACGTAAAAACCTTTATCAAAGTTACCAATTCAACGAGGACAGAATCAAGTCATACTGAAAAATATTAAATGTTTGCCAATTGCCAATTTTGGAATGTAAAAATACAACTATTATGTCATAATCAGTAATAATGAACTGGCTGTCATCCTCTAAAACTTTGCATGGTATAGATAAGTTATGCTGCGACAATACCTACAAGACGATAAACCATTTGTTTGTTTGATAAATAATTAACAATTATTATTTATGACACTAACTATGTCAAGTTTGAAATACAATATTTTGGTTTAGCAAGTCTGAAGCTTTGTGTGCTGACTCTATATGAAATACATTTTTATACAGGTTTTTATTTATTCTTTACTGTAAATTTGTATACATATACGCATAAAAACTTAACATAACAAAGACATCACAGAATCAACACACTAACCCCGTTTTTCATTTGTATAGGAGATATTTTTTCTATTTTTTATCTGTTAGATCTTACAATGACATATTGTCATATGACTGAAATGAAATAAACTAAATTGTTTTATTCATAACTAGAAATATACTAAATGAAATAACATTATGTTTTTCTTTTTCATCAAACATAATAATATATTCTCCCAAACACCACTAAATTTAAAAATGATGCCTCCAGCAAAAAGAAATTATGAGAATTCAGGGAGTTTTGTAAGTATTTTTACATAAGATATTTATGTTATTGTTAAAATAAGTATCAAATAATGTGGCATTTTAACACAACTTACTTTATTATTATTAAAAAGCTATTCTGTAAATTTAGGAAGCAAGAAGATAACATGATTGTCTTATTAGCAAGTCAATTTCATATAAAATTCTTTATAAATTTAATATGTCCCACAAAGTGCTATTTCTTCCTTATGAACTATTTCCCATTGTTGCATATAACTTAACAATGTCTATCGGTGTCAAAAGAAGTATCTTCATGTAGGAGTTATCCCTATGAGGGGTTGAATCCTGCAATTGGCATGAAACTTTTCACCATAATTACTCATTTTAAGGTCCAGGATAGCAGATTTATTAGATCTAATGGCGAATTTTGTTAACGTAAAGTGATCACTCTAATGCGTTGGGTTCCTAGGGAGCGGCCGTCATCTGACAAGACGGTGTCTTTCAAAATTATATGACAATGTTTTTCGTTACTATGGAAACCATATTGGCAATGTTCTCAACTGACATATCCACAGCCGTTTATTGTAGCGGCGTATCCGTAGGAAAACAACCCATAAGCCAGCATTCGAAATAACGGTAGAAAACGTTCGTCGAAGTGGTTTAAACCATTTTTAAATGGAACATCAGTAATGAATTGTTAGAGTCATTAGTTGTTACATATTAGTCTAAATTTGTGGATGAAATGCCAAAAAAGAAAAAAAAAATATTGGTCTAAATAGAGGATTTCAATCATGGCTCGACGTATATGAATATCTTCGTGTGGTTCTCCTAACTAAAGTTGGTGACCATCACTGCAAACTCTTCATGATTTTGAGCCAGCCTTTTCTCAGAAGACTCTCTTCTGCTCAAACCACTTTTTTCCTTGAATTTTAAGTTGGAAGAGGGAATACTTTTCATCACGGAGTAATGAGTATGTAGCCAAAGTATGGGGGATTATGTCTCTTGACAGTGGTAAGGAGCTCTCTTTTTACTTTTGTATCATTCCCAGGACTCACAGACACCCTATCAACACATGATATGCTCAGCATTCTTCTATATAACCACATCTAGAGAAAATAATCAGTTTAAGTAGAGCTAGATTCTGGTTTAAAACTTGACGTGGACCTTAAATTTGTTATTCAACAGTTGTGTGCATTAAGTTTCAATATTAAGATGTCGACTTTTGATCTTGAGGACAAGGGTTCTATTTCTGAAGGAATCAAAGTTTTTATAGATGCTTTCTTACGTAATACAATACATTGTTTCAGGGACTACACTGATTATATATTACTACTGTAGTATTTATAGGACAAGACAAGTTTCCTTATATTAAATTATACATAAATTCCATAGTAAGAAGCTTAACTTGAACAATCTTAAGAAAATTTATGTCTACTTTTAGTCAATATTTTTAATGAAGATAGATATTTTAATTGTTTCAGCAATTTTTATTATTTAGATTAATTAAGTACCTATAATTGTACCTAATAATTCAGTAGGTAATGTTTATTTATTTATTTTTTGTATATTGGAGCATAAAACTGTAGGTTCTGCATTGGATTTTAATGTCGTGGATCCTTGCAGGTATATTTTATGGTAGCTCATGCCTACTTTTAGTCAATATTTTTAATGAAGATAGATATTTTAATTGTTTCAGCAATTTTTATTATTTAGATTACTTAAGTACCTATAATTGATCAAATTTTTGAAATATAATCTACATAATAATTCAGTAATGTTTTTATTTATAATAGTATTTTTTTTTATATTTTGGAGCATAAAAGCGTAGGTTCTGCGTTGGATTTTGATCATCGTGGATCCTTGCAGGTATATTTATGGTAATCATAGATACAAATTTTTACAATTTTCAAAAATATTTAATGTAATAAAGATTCAAGATTGATTTGAAATAAAAATAAATGTAATTCAAACTTTTCTCTTTTTTATAAACATTAAATGTGTTGAAATTCTTCTCTCTTTTTATGGATTGTGAAAGTGTCATTCTTCTTTTTCTGTGCTTATGTCAGTTATAGAGGTCTGTTAAGCAATGAGAAGCTAGACTAGAACCTGTTTAATTACTTACCGATCAAGCCTGACAATCTGAATTAAAAACGTAAAGCAAGACGGGTATTAGCTAGTAATAATATAAAGCCTTTATTGATAACATATACAAATATAAAAATAACATGCTTACAGATAATATTATTAAGAACTAAAATATACAAACAAGATACCTCCCGAAAATGAGTATATACTCGTGCTTCGGGAGGGAGCTGATTATTGTTTCATAGGTACCCTCTTTGTTTCGTTTATTTTTTATTTAAATTTAAGCACTTATTGTCCTCAATTTGCCGTGGGGTTGCCGGCTAAGAATAGTACCTCTGCTCTTTTTGCTGGTTTTTCGAGCATCCTGTAAGAGGCAGCAAATCGAAAAATCAGATCGGGACCGTAAGGTTGACCACCTCACGTCCTTAAATCTCAACCGGTCAGAAAAGGCACCATAAGCCTCGGACGTCATCGAGCGCAATGGAGAGCTCTTGGTGCCTCCCTATGCCCCTAAGTGGGGCTTAGGCCTCCTGCATTGCGTGATGGTTTGGGGGGGGATCTACGGCGGGCTTGATTTGTGTGGTGCCAGCTTTTTTGGTTTTGATTGTTTCGATCGAACTAGAGGGTTGGTTTCATGCGGGTCGGGTTTACTGCGGGTTTGTCTCCTCCGGGCTGGCTTGCGGTGTGCGGGAGATCTTAAAGGGATAATGTAATGTATGTAATTGTCCTCAAATGCAACATAAATATTTGATATACCGTCCCATTTTCCCCGTTCTCTGATAGGTATGAGTGTTAAATTCTATAAAATGTTTTTTATTGTGTTTTCTGTTGTTTTATTTGTATTATTAATATTTCTATTCATTTAATGGTTGGATGTATAAGAACGAAATGTAGACGATATTTCCACCATTGTCCAGCAGATTTATGTTTAAAGTAACTGTGTATAACACGCATTTTTATTTATTGCATACAATGTCTGTCTGCTCCTAAAGAATAAAATGAAGTAAGTTTGAAGCGGACGAGACTCGGGACGAAATTTCTAAAACTAAGTCGATCTTCAGTATGAGTGAGATTAGAACACTTTGCTCTATAGCGATTCAAACTATCAATCCATTGATACCGGACACTATGGAAAGTAACTTATTAGTAGGCGATGACAGTTCTTTCTGGTTGTTATTTACTTGGTGACCATATCAACGATTAGGAAAATATACTCTATTTTCAATCTCTGGGTCTTTGTTCGTTTGGTGTAAATGCACCTAAAGAAAGAGAGTGTCAGAAACAGCACCATTAGAAAAATTTGTAAAACCTGTTGACAACGTTGTGAAATGAGGTAGAAGCAGACAAAGAATTTGGAAGGATCATGTGAATAGAATGGAAGATGACCCTATATCCGAGGTGGCAGCTGACGGAAAGAAAGAAGAACAAAGAAGGCAAATGACTGCCAATCAGACCGTCCAAGAGGGACAGCTGGCAGTCAGTGACCGGGAAGGGATTTTCTGATTAGAACAGATCACACAATATGCTCTCAAAAAAAAAAATAGAAGTTTGGTGCCACATGCCTAGACCTAATACGTGAGTAATATATTACGAGAGGTTTAGGGGTTTTTCCCAGAAATATATTTAAGGAAATCTTTAGGCCTCGATAAAAGGCAGATTGATGAACTTTATCTCTGCTTTTCGAAAAGCTGGTACATTCTGTTTCCTCAATACATTGTGTATAAATTTAAGATTGGATTTAGTCGTTCATTTTCAAATTCATTGTCTGTATTTTAAATACATAATGTAAAAAAATATGGATTGGAATAAGGGCCAATCTTATGAACGAGGGACCAAATATTGTAAAATAAATAAAGAGGTTTTGTTAAACCTATGTAAGAGTAAACGTGTTACAATATCGATTATATCTTTATATAACTCCTTACATAATATTATTATGGTTGCTATAATTTTCATATTGTTGATCATAAATCTCTCCCTAGGAGGTGCTCCAGTCTACGTAGTTTTAAAAAGGCCTTGAAACATAAACTTACGATGTGATTGACCAATAAAAAAATATAATTGATGTTTATTTTGAGGAGTTATAAAGAATTATTTAACTAATTCTTGTTCATATTATTATCATTAGTTTAAAAACAAATCAACCTTGAGATTTCATTCGTATGTAGGACGTACGTACCTATATGACTGTTGGACATTACTGAAATAATTGTGTTTTCAATTTTGGCTGTTCCGTAAATCACACATGAACTTAACGGGTCCTAAATCATTTCTGAAAATTGCAAAATGAGGTAAAAGTAATGAGGGAAATAACATTCCTACCTGTCGTATATGTGAATAAACTTTAAACCGAATTTTTGACCTGCAGGAAAGAAATATTTTAAAAATCAATTGAAGATACGCTTTGATACAAGTTTACGCAATTGGAACTGAATAATTTTTCATAGTCTTTTGCGGACCCTATTCCAAAGAGATCCAATCCACACCCAAACCTCCTGTGACCTCCTCCCACACCATGTCCAGATTCCTCAGCTCTACTTCGAAGGAGCGGAACACAGTATGAGAGGGTCTTCTTCGTCTTCGGGACCCTGATGTGAGGAAGAACAGCGCTCTCCTCGGCCAACTATCATTCGGCATCCTTAACACATGTCCCAGCCAAGTTCATCTCCTCCACAAAATGGTAGAAGTAATGGGCTCACGCTGGGTCCGCCGACGTATAGCGTCGTTCGTGATGCGGTGGTACCATCTTACACCCAAAATTCTCCTGAAGCACTTCATTTCGAAACCTGGGACTTTTTGTGCCTGGGCTTTGGTTAGGTGCCAGGACTCATACCCATACAGGAGAATGGGCAACACACACGCATCATACAGTTTACATTTCGTCTCGACACTAAATGCCGACGCTTTCCATATTTTGGTCATGTTGTTAAAGGCGCCACTTGCCATACCGATACGTATCGGGAGCTCAGCCCCGAGGTCACCAGTAGTGGTAATGGTTGCTCCCAGGTACTTAAATTTATCCACCCGGGAGACCTGGTGACCATCGATGGTTATCGGTAGCTGTTTATCGGGGCAAGCATTATTCGTCATGAGCTCCGTCTTACTGGCATTGACTCGAAGGCCAAGGCGTGGTGTTTCGTCGCAGAGTCTTGAAACACTGCGCTGTAATTCCTCCACTGTCGTACTGACCAACGCTAGGTCATCCGCGTACTCCAGCACAGTTCCCCCATTAGACCATCTCTCTGTGTTATTGATTCCAAAGAGATTAGTTATAATAATTATTGTTTCGAATAGTGCAAGACAGACGAGCCTACACAGAACTTGTAGAAGATGTTAAATGAGCCTGCATGCTACTTGGAGGAAAATATAGTTCTTTAAACTCTTTTTATAACAAGTCTAATGTGGTTCGCCTTGAAGTATTTGAACTCCTATCTCTTTATGCCATCATAAATTGAAACATTCAAACACTTACAATTGGTAAATTTTAGGTTTTTAATTAATTAATAAAGCTAAAAACCTAGCTTGAAAAGTATGCTGTTTGACTAAATTTCATCTCTCTGTTCCAATAAAAATGT
Source organism: Mystacides longicornis (assembly GCA_963576905.1). Lineage (NCBI taxonomy): Eukaryota > Metazoa > Arthropoda > Insecta > Trichoptera > Leptoceridae > Mystacides > Mystacides longicornis. The sequence continues at coordinate 10,318,382 of OY756425.1, read as the reverse complement.
AGACGATATTATTTCAGAATATAATGGAAATTAGCTTGAATTGAACATTATTCGTACGTACTAACAACCCCCACAAAACATTAAAAAGGCCATCTGGTTTTGTTAATTCTGTTCTGTCTAACATTTTGCTTCGCGCTTAAGCAATGAAGATGTAGAAGATTTAAAAATCGAAATAATAATATTATTTTAATTTTTTTACAACTGACGATTACATAATTATTCTTTACTAGCAGTAAAACCTATCGCACGATCATCAATTGTTTTATTTTCCTATAAATCAGTTATGTCGTTTCTCAAAGGGTTCTTTACTTTGCCACGTTGTGGATTACGAACAATTTGACAATGACAGTTATTCTGAAATGAAAAACAGACGATTGAGTTGCGTCGTATCCAATTTTTATTGAGACTTTTGACATTTCGCTATTCTGAAAATGTTTTATCCTATACATTAGTTGCGTAACTACTGGCAACCGAGCAAGAGCTTCTTGCGTTGAGTTGGGACGTGAATTTGAGAATACCAGCCAATATTTCTTCATGTAACAATGGTTGTATGTAGGAACTCTAATCAATCACGTACTTCGTCGACAAAATGTTTCCAGCGTTTCCCTTTTTATTATTACCATTCGCATGTAAGTTGATGTTTTCTGGTAATTCAGGTAAATTTTGTTTCTATGGTAGGTACTTTCTTATATTCAACTTTTTCTTTTTTTTTCAAAATTTTTTCTTCTCAAGAACTTTTCTGAAAGAGTGCACTTTTCCTTAAGCATTTAATTTGTTATATCCCTTAAGCACTGACACCTTTTTTTGTAACATTATCACTGATATAGGTCTATGAGACTCCCAAAAATAAACCTGAATTTTTTTTACAAAAAACAATGTTTTTGAAATGTATTTTATATTATATAAAAAATATGAAATACAAACTTACATTTTAACAAAAGATGTTGAAATAAATTTCACAATTAAATGGTTTTCTAGGTAAATTAACATAAAACAACAATTAAAGGAACTTTTTTGTTAATATACTTATAAAAAAATAAAACATTTTTTTTTATTTTTATTTATTTTATTCCCAAAAAATACAAAAAAAACATAAGCATTTTACAATGTGTGTATATATATATATAATTTGTATAAAGGGTTTATTACCTCACTAGACGAGAGTCTGTGCTGAGGCAATACTACTTATAATATAAAAAGAAAAAGAAACCATGCACCCATCAACCATATATGAAGTTTTCAACTTGCATTAGAAAATCGCAAATACAGAATAAGCACGCACACAAAATAGAACACACATACATTCATAAAGTCTTTTCAGCACACTTCACAAGCATCATCCATCACCAATTTAACCATTCGTAACTGCAAAAAACAAAAATAATAACTACTACGCAACACGTCGTCCAACTCAGAAGTCCCTATCTTAAAATTTGCATTAGCGCACTCGCCGATTCGTCAATTCCAACCCGCATCAGCCATTGGTTAACTAGCCTCTTCAAATTCGTTCCCCCGGCGTTCAGAGACTCAGAGATATCCGGCATAATTTTATTATAAATTCTAGGTCCTAAAAATGACATGAATCTTTGGGAAAAAGTCGTCCGTACAGTCCGTGGTCTAAGCAAATGTCTATTTCGGGTCAATGCCGTAAGTACGTAATTTTGAGAGGTAAATCTTTCAATGTTATCGCGAACGTAACATATGAGCGTTCTAATGTAGAGTTGTCTAACGTCTAAGACCCCAAACTCACAAAGAAGCCTCTCTGAGGGGTATCTAAATGGTCTACGACAGATAACCTTAATGAGTGACCTTTGGGCTACAATAAGCGGTTGAAGATTCGTCCTAGCCATGCCTCCCCATCCGATGATTCCGTATAGGAGCAAGGACTGCGCAAGTGCATAATACAACATCCTAAGGATTTCTTTATTAAATATATCTCTCAGGTTGCGAAAAACGTATATGAGTTTTCGCACCCTTTTCGCCAACATATCAACATGATCAGTCCATCGATAATTGTTATCCATGATCACTCCCAGATATTTATATTGCTTAACCCTTTCGAGCTCGGAACACGCACAAACAGCATCCCCAGCACACGAATGAACCCTAACTACCAGATTGGTCTCAGGTTGCTGTCTTCCATCAATACTGAAAGTCATAATTTTAGTCTTCTGAGTGTTCAAAGAGAGTAGGTTTCCATCGAACCAATTTTTAGCAATATTAATCCCCCGTTCGGCAACCTGAAATACACTCTCCCATTCCCTTGACCCAAACAAAAGCACTGTATCATCAGCAAACGAAACCACGCGACCCCCGATATCAAGATTGTTTAGATCATTTATATATAGTATGAATAGGGTTGGACCCAGGACACTGCCCTGTGGGACACCGCAGTTGACTGGTACATAGTTCCCTATTACGTCGCCCAACCTAACGGCCTGCCTTCTATTTGTTAGATACGACTTTAGCCATTTTACAGACAAATCATTCAGACCAATGCTCTCCAACTTTCTAATCAGAAGTGTGTGTGAGACAGAATCAAAAGCTTTTGCCAAATCTAAGTAAATACCCAGACATTTCTCCTTTCCATCTAGTGCTTCCGTTACGTATTCTACCACTTTTTCCAGTGCATCGGAAGTGTTCCTGCCGGAACGGAAACCGAACTGATTATCCGAGAGCATATGATTACCTTCCAGTGTCCTCATCATTTGTATATTTATCGCCTTCTCGTAAACCTTTGAGATTACATTCAGCAGAGCTATTGGACGATAGTTAGAGGGATCACACGGATCTCCACCCTTATGTATTGGGATTATGGTGGCCTCTTTTAGACATTCCGGAAATACACCGTGGCCAATGCTCATGTTTACGAGGTGTGTCAAAGGGTACACCAGTGAATGCCTGGCAAGCCCGATATGTTTTGCAGAGATTCCATCCGGACCCACAGCACAATCTGTTCTAAGTGAACCCAATATTCCAAGCATTTCATTCTCAGTTACCGGCAAGAAACTCCAATCAGATCGACGAGCACCAGCACTGTGACCGCCTGCAGACATCGCCAACTCACTTTCAGTTTTGTTTAATTTGTTCAAAATATTATTTGCTATAACCGATCCGACGTTACTAAAATAATCATTCATGAGGTTTGCAATCTCTATTTGGTCAGTGTGTGTTTCGCCGTCGATACTCAACCTGCCAATTCGCGTCTCCTTTCTTGCCTGAGCCATATGCTCCCTAGCAACATTCCATATTGTTTTAGAATTATATTTGCTCTGTTCAACTTTGTTTTTATAGTACTGGGTCTTTCTCATCTTTATTGTTCTGTTACACGTGTTGCGGTATCGTTTATAAAATTTTTGCAATTTTTCGTTTGAAGGAAACCGCGTAACCTGCTTATGCAACCTATCCCGCCTTCGAATGCATTTGACAAGCCCCTCAGTCACCCACGGCTTGATGCCGTTTGTCGAGTGAGGAACTGTCTTAAAAGTAGTGGAACTCAAGATAACTCCCTGCAACACCGATACAAAGTTATTTAGTGCTACATTTGGATCGACAGAATCATAGACAAACGACCAATCCCTATCTTTAAGTTGTTTAGCAATACTGTTGTAATCTACTCTTTTAATTAATCTTCTGTGCATTTTTTTTGGTATATTGTTAATCTCGATTAAGGTTGTAAAGTGATCGGTAAAATCGGTTTTGATAACGGCACCTCTAACTTCCAATTTGCATCTAACAAAGATATGGTCTATACATGTACCCGACGATTGCGACTCTCGAGTTGCAACATTAATAGCAGACAGAAAACCGTGCTCGGCCAAGAGACATACATACTCTTCGCCTTGTTTATTGAGGGACAAAATATTAATATTAAAATCTCCAGCCACAATATTCATCTCCGCTTTTGGCAGATTCATAATGGCTTCGTCCAAAGAAACGACAAATTCAGACAAGTCGATCCCTGAGGGCGATCTGTAAAGAGCCAGAAGGGAGAATACCTCCGAACACGTCACTTCTATTGCATTAGCATCTTTAATTTTTACTTCTCTAGCTGATGCATTTGGGAAAATGTCTCTTATATATACCACTACACCCTCAGATTTATTGTTATGTTCCGTTGTCTGAAACATCCTGTATCCATTCAAGCTAAGCTCCACATTCCGATCACCCAGCCAACACTCACTCAGGATTATTAAATCCGGATTTAATCCACTACAGGTTAAGAACACAACTAGTTCATCAAAATTTTTTTGAATACTTCTGATGTTAACATGCATGACCTTGAATTTATCACCCCCAAATATATCACAATCGCAAACATTTATCGTTTCAGTTTTGACAACAAGACACTCAAAGTCATCTTCAGCCATCATTTAGAGAAGACATTGTACCCAACATTATTTGCCCACTTCAATAGAAAAGAGAAATCAAATCTCGACTCGCCAGCGATTGACAGAATAACATTAAATACATAACACGTACAAAAAGACCCTTGCGCATCAAATTTGCAGTCACAATCCATAAGCAGAAAGACATTTACATACCATTGTCTGCAGCTCCAGCCATTCAAATGGGCCCCCCTGTCATTTGCAAAATCACTACAATCTCCATGTTGTTTATTCACTAAGTGTATTTCAATGTAATTAAACATATTAATAAAAATACACAGCACGACAGTAATAAACACATACATACAGGGCACAAGGCAGAAAGCAATATGCAACATACAACCTCTCAATAAGTCAAAAAGGTACATAATACACAAAACAAGGTACAAATAATTGATCAACATTTTGGTAGAAAACTCAACACTGAATTTACCAACTAAGTTTCATATCTATTAGTTGGGAAGATCCGCCCCCCTAAGTAATCTAACATCATTCTGTGATTTTATTTTAAAAATTCTCGAGCCCGTCTGCTCCCTGGCAAATATGTTTCCTTTCTTCACCCAGACGAACCGAAACTTCAACTCCCTTGCACGCTCTCTCACCTCCCTGTAGAGATTCTTGTTTCTTGCAGTCAGGTGTTCATTAAAATATATTTTAGCTGACCGTCCATCAAGGTCCCTTTCCTCCACACTTTTTCTACCCTTAAGCAATGACAAAAATTGGTCTCTACGTATCGAGCTCGTCATCCCAAACACAACGTTTGGAGCTCTGTCATCCTGACGCCGCAAGCGGTAAATAGTCTCAACGTCCCTCTCAACCAGGTCAAACTTAACTTCATCAGCCATTTTCTTCATATAAGTGAAAAGATTTTCGTCTTTTTTTTGAGGAATTCCGAAAATTTCTATATTATTTCGCAAAGCTTCCTGTCTCCGTTCCTCTTCCTTTAGCTCCAACTCCTCAACTTTCTTCCGTAGGCTTCCAACTTCATCCTTTAAAGTTTTCTGCTCTTTTATGGTCTCCTCCATAGCAGTTACTTTATTTTTGAGGTCATCATATTCCCTGGACAGAAAGCTGATCGATGACTTGATATCCTCAAAGCTTGTACTCATTTCCCTCTTTATCAACTTGAGCTCCTCAGCTATAAAGACCCTCAGTCTTCTTGTCACTTCATGAGCGATTTTATCATACATTTTATCCGGTTTTTCTCCTGATAGGTCCTCATTGGCACTCTCAGTCTGACCTCTTTCGATAACTCCTGAACCTGCTGTCATCGATCCGGGATCCTCCTTCTTACATGCACAACATTTCCAGTTTGCTTTTTTATCCGCACTCATCCTTTTATAGCCCTCAACTGTTGTTCCTCCACAAGCGTGGTGGAAGTTTTCGAGGCAGCGTGAGCACTTAATTTTTTTAGAGGGACTTAACGTACCACTACACTGCTTACAATTCATATTGCTCAAGTATCAACACCTCGGTAAATTGATCCAAAAAGACCTTACTTCCAGATATTTGTAGTACTAGCTGTTATTTTAATTTTATTAAATTCACTCCTGAATATATGCAATTCTAATTACTTTAGTCGGTAAACACGATTTCTTCCTTTGCTAGTCTCACTGCGCGCGCCACACAGCCCACCTCCTAATGTAATGATTCAAGTGTAACTGTCAATATCTAAAAAAAGATATTTTGACAGATATAGCCAATGTTTTAGAATAAGTTTTCACCAGTTCCTCACCATGTCTGTCGTCCAACTTGTGCTCAAGACAAGCGAATCCCACCAGCGGACACAGTAAAACACAGTTTGTCACTAATTAATTCACTTTACTCACAGATTAGCAAACCTTTAAGCGGAGCCATACAACACACGTCAAGCACGACCGGTTTTATTTAGATGTCTCAATAATATTGCATGCAATAATATTTTTTTTAATAACATAATTATAAACTTTTATGACTAATCTTTGTAACTCAGTCTAAATTTTCATAAAATAAGATCACTAAAAAAAATGAGAGTGCTTAAACTTCAGCCAATTTTTTGGTATCACGTTCCATCATGTATGTGCCAGCATCATGTTCCATCTCTTGAGGAACATCTTGAGCAGTTTCCAGTTCCATATCAGACAAACTGCTTTCAGAATCGGAACATTCCGATCTATCGAGAAAAATCTTCATCAACATCAGATACACCGCTAAAATCACAATTTTTTTCATTCAGAACCCAGTTCTCTAATGTGCAAGCTGAGGCAGGATGTAATATATTAATTTACGTGGCTGCAGTGCGTGAGAAGTACATGGTTATTCGGAATCCATCCTAAAAACAAAATATAAATTTATTAAAAAAACTTACGTAATCACTGATATAGGTCTGTGAGACCTACAAAAAAATTCAAATGTCAATACTGACCTTAAAAAACTTTCGAAACGTCCTCTCCGCTTCACTGCCATTAGCACACTAATCGACTTGAAGGTACTGAGACGCAAAACATGCTCAGGCGCACCAGAGCGAGATAGCAAGTGTTTATTTTTGGAATAGGAGTCTATTAGACCTATAACAGTGCTTAAGGGTTAAGCATAATAAATATCACAATTTACAAATAAAATATAATATCAAATACATCAAAACTGATATTATTTTAAAATTAATATTTCTTTACGAGTTTGGTTCTCTATATTAAAAGATTAAAGGGAGATTATCAGAATCAATTTATTATTGATATTCTTTGAAGGACTTACTGAAATATTATTATGTTTTATCCTAGAACTCTAGTACCCTCTTAAAAAAGTTCAAAGAACGTTTATATATTTTAATAAATAGAAATGTCAAGTATCTTTTATTCAATTTGTTAATTAATGTCAATGTAGGTTTATTATATTTTAAGAATTTCATTTAATTGAATTGTAGATTACTTGGAACTATGAATGATTATGAATTCCCGATTCTGCGTTAGGTATTAGGTATTATTACAGTTTCTTTAATTCGACTTTCAACTGATAGGTAAGTACTATTAAGAACCAGTCGATGGGCCCGTTACTCAAAGGCAGGACGCGATTCCTACTTAAAAGAAAATCTAACTCACTGGTAATGAACCTTAAGTAGTCACTTAGTCAACTAAAATAGCTATTTAGATGTTAAGAAAAAGTTATCAATTTTCCAAAATTTTCAATGTTATTATGTTTCTTCGTCTCATACTGAATTTTTATAAACACTTACCTAATTATTTTTTGAAAGGTTTGTGTATTTACCTACCTAATGAAAGTTCATAATTATGAGTTTAAACAAACACAGTTGCACTTTCACGATTTTTCGTAAAAAATGCAACTGTGCAACTAACATAGTTGCCAACTTCCAAAAATAAAATATTATGGTCTTAAATTAAAGTCCAAACGTAAGAAATAGACTTTACGTATTTAGTTTTAGTCTATCGACTGCAAATTTACGCCTATATTTCTAAACATTAAGTTACGTTTATCGTCACCAGGTATGATAAAAAGAGCCATTTGAAAATAATAAATCATTCTTTTTGTTTTAAATGTCAAACTCGCTAATTGACGTGAAGTTTGCGACATTAATTATTATGACAATGCGTACAAAATAAAAAAAAAACAGGAACGCATTAAAGCATTTGGCCACACGTAATAATGGACATAGGAATTCGAACGTAGAACAAAATAATGACAAACGAAAATTAATATTCGACACACGTGACAAATTAGATTCGTTTTAGAGTCTCTGAGATTTTGGTAGGTACCAGAGTTTGTTTTATCTATGCATACGATATAATTGTTTGAGTGTAAAATTGGATGCATAGATTTTTTTTAAATTATAGTACTTAGAAGTAAGATGAAAATTTTAATAAAGGCGATGGAAAAGGCAGTTCTAGCAAACTGTTTACAGCCCTCAACATACTCATCCTGTATCTTTTTATTTAAAAATGGAGCCTTCTTTTTCGTGAGCCAATTTCGCTAATTATTTTTTGTTCTCTTTGCTATTGTTAGGAGAACGTTAACAGTTACGCCGAACATAAGAAAATTTTATAAAACTTAACAATATAATTTAATACCAATTTTGAAATTTAATTGGTGTTTGACAGAAACTGTCAGTTGTTTGATAGTTGGTACGATTGACAGAATGCGGTTGTAAAGTAAATGCATATGAATTATATTGGTAAAAACAGTAAAAAAGGTAGATAATTTATCATTATATAAATTCGAATACAATATTCACAGCTGGGACCACAGGACAGCGTTTGTTGGGAAAGCTAGTCTGCTATATTATTGTGAATTGTTTTAAAGTTCCACAAAAGTATACCTACTAACATTAGGAATTAAGATGTAAAAATGTTATGACATAGCAGTGAGAAAGATGCGAATTGGTCCAGCCGTTCAGGAATGGTGGGATTACCGAAAGGAATAGGGCTCCATTGTAATAAATACCAAAAAATCCCAAACTGTTTAATATGCCGATGCGAAGAAACAGTCCTTAAAAAAAAACAAAAATAGTTTGTTTTTGTTTTGAATAGGACAGGGTTAGAAATATTCTCATAGGATTCGTCCAAGTCTCAGTAAGTAGGAACCTTTCAAATGCCTTGCTATTATTGAGGGTAGGACACGAAGCGATTTTCACATTACATTGAACACCGTTAGTATCTATGCTACACGGATGGTTATAATATCCTCCAATGCAAACTAACGGGCTGGAGTGACGCCTATAAACGGCGCCACACAGCGTCGTTAACAGCCTCTCGGACGGATTTACTAATGTGACATATTCTGCCTCCGCTCTGTATTGCCAAGATTTAATGTTTATATTTCCTCATATCTATATAATATTTGCCTTGAACACTGACTGACTGACTGACTGACTGACTGACTGCCTGACTGACTGATGTCATTAACGCCGCTAGATGGCGCGCCACTCGCAACTAAAGACAAATAATAATATTGTTCTTCTAATACAATATGGCTGACAGCAGTGGCAACTGACAGTAACATAATGATATTATTATGCCTGGTGGCTGAGCACTTTTTTTAAAGGTCTTGACGTAGAGAAAAACAATTTTTGGGTTATTAAAAAGCTCACATGCGAAGTCAGCCATAAGAAAGCAAAGTGTACCAAATTAGGAAACTTTTACGCACAGCGGGACTTCATAGTGAAGAAAAGCCTTTCTAATGCCATGAGTGCAATAAAAAGTTTGCGGTTTCCAGTAATTTTTTTTTTTTGTTTTTGTTGAGGCCTTCCACCCGATATCGAGTGATTTTGGATTTCCAGTAATTTAAAGAATGACATGCGAACTCATATCGGAGAAAAGCCATACGAATGCAATAAAAAGTTCAATCAATCAAATAATTTAAACAACCAATGACATGCTAAAAGCTATTTGAATGGTAAGTTTGCAATAAAAAGTTTAATTTCATTTTTAAGTTTGCATAAATAGTTCAATCAACCGTGTGCTGTAAAGTATCACTTGCGAATTCGGCCAAAAAATTGACAAATCAGGAAACTTTTACGCACAGCCGGACTTCGCTTTACTAATGCAATGTGTGCAATGAAAAGTTTTGAAACTCATAGCGGAGAAAAGCCATACGAATGCAACCATTGCGATAAAAAGTTTAATCAATAAAATGATAAAAGCCATTTAAATGCATATTTTGTTAGAAAAAGTTCAAAATTTGTTTAAAGTCTGACATATGAATTCGGCCAAAAGAAAGCATAGTTTGTATGAAAAAGTTTACCAAATCAGATCTTTAACTCACAGACGCGATTTCATTGCCAAGAAAACCCTTGCTAATGCAATGTGTGTTATAAAAAGTTTTTTTTTGCATTTTTATAAATAGTTATATTATCATGAATAGTTATAATCTATCATCGAGTGCTTTACAGTCACACAAATGAATTCGGCCATAAGAAAACAAAGTTTCCATGAAAAAATTTACCAAATCACGAATCTTTAATCCACACACACGAGATCATAGCGGAGAAAAACCATACGAATGTCATGTTTTCAATAAAAAGTTTACACACCTAGAGTAATTTTTTAAAGATTTTCATGTGAATTCATAACGTTGAAAAGCCATACATATGTAAAGTTTGTTATAAAAAGTTCACGTTGTTTTTTGAGTTTTCATGAAGAATTCAATTAATCAAGTGTTTTAAAGTCTCATATAAGAATTCGGCGATACGAATGCAAAGTTTCCATGAAAAAGTTTACCAAATCACGAATCTTTAATCCACACACACGAGATCATAGCGGAGAAAAACCATACGAATGTCATGTTTTCAATAAAAAGTTTACACACCTAGAGTAATTTTTTTAAGATTTTCATGTGAATTCATAACGTTGAAAAGCCATACATATGTTAAGTTTGTTATAAAAAGTTCACGTTGTTTTTTGAGTTTTCATGAAGAATTCAATTAATCAAGTGTTTTAAAGTCTCATATAAGAATTCGGCAATACGAATGCAAAGTTTCCATGAAAAAGTTTACCAAATCACGAATCTTTAATCCACACACACGAGATCATAGCGGAGAAAAACCATACGAATGTCATGTTTTCAATAAAAAGTTTACACACCTAGAGTAATTTTTTAAAGATTTTCATGTGAATTCATAACGTTGAAAAGCCATACATATGTTAAGTTTGTTATAAAAAGTTCACGTTGTTTTTTGAGTTTTCATGAAGAATTCAATTAATCAAGTGTTTTAAAGTCTCATATAAGAATTCGGCAATACGAATGCAAAGTTTACATGAAAAAGTTTAATCAATCAAATTCGGTAAATACCCACATGCCAAAAGCTATTTGAATGTACAGTTTGTAATTAAAAGTTTAAGTTGTAGGTATTTGAGTTTTCATAGAGTTGAATCAACCAAGTATTTTGAAGTCTCACATGTGAATGCTCACAGCTATGCTATGAGAAAGTAAAGTTTGCATAAAAAGGCCATAGGTGGGCGCCACGGGCGCCTTTAAAAAACTAGTTATTGTATAATTTCCCTTAAGGGAGACATGCTTTATTTTGTTTGGGTAAGAACACGTAGAAAGCGGATTCCGACCCGCGCCGACCGGCTCATAGATTGTTGTCTATGGTTTCAATGCATTTAAATGGACATGCCGGAAAGCGGGTTCCTGCTTTCTCTGTGGGTATCCCCATTCAAATGCATAGAAACATTCTTTGCGCCGGTCGGCGCGTGTCGGAATCCGCTTTCTACGTGTTCTTACCCTATAGCTTGACGTTTTATTTTTAACATCGAACGCTAACAGAAATTCTGCATACTTACATTTTCTCTTTATTCGTAGAATGGAAAGTTAATGTCAAAAGTTTTATATCTATGAATCTAGTTTGCGGTGTCCGGACAAGGCGTTGCGAATTCGATTATCGACAGGGTTATTGAGGAAGTGGTAGGTTCTTATTTTGAAATGCTGGTAATCTAGCAGATACAAACAAATTTTCGTTTTTCGAATTGTCGCATGATCGAACCACAGAGTAGACCATTCCCTCTCTCACACCATAACCTCTTTCAAATCAAATCTCCCTTTGAACTCCACTTAGGAGCATAGGGAGGCAACAAGAGCTCTCCATTGCACTCGATATTGCGCAATGCTTATGACCTCCTCCCACACCAAGTCCATTTCCCTCAGATCTGCCTCGAAGGAACGGAACACGGTCTTTCACGTCTTCGAGACCCTGATGGGAGGAAAAACAGCGCTCTCCTCGGCCAACTGTCATTCGGCATCCTCAACACATGTCCCAGCCATGCCCATCTCCTCTCCGTAATGGTGGAAGTGATGGGCCTGCGCTGGGTGCGCCGACGTATAGCGTCGTTCGTGATGCGGTGGTACCATCTTATACCCAAAATTCAAAATTCATAACCTCTTTATGTTGAGAAAAATGGCAAATGTATGTTCTTACTTTAAAATGAATCTGTTATACCTATAAAAAAACAACCCGTTGGTTAATATATTTGAAAATAGAATGGAATGCAAAACATGTGTTTCTTATTCCAATGTTCTATTTAAATTTAAAATTTTCAAAACATCGGTTAAAGAAACCTTTCATTTAAAAATAGCCAATAATCACACCGTTCGGATTAATTTTTTTGCTTAGTTGATCATAAAAACAACCCTTTGATTGGCAATGTAAAGTTTTCGTGCAATTGAAAATTAATTAAAATAATGAACTATCGTTTTATGCACGTGTTCTTTATTCTCAAAGTAACCCAAATACTCCATCCCATCATTAATCACCAGTAGCTTACCTTCTTTTAATATAATAAAAAAAAGTTAATTAATTTTCTAAAAAACAAGAATAAAAAACTGAGTGCCGAAAGACTTTTTTTGCTGAGTTTTTGACATTTTTATTAAAAGCAAGGGATTAACGGATTTGGACAGAACCTAATCCGGGACTTACGTATTCGGATATTTTACCTTTGCTCGCACAGGTAATATCTCGATATTTCATTAAAATATGTGTGTGGTTTTTTCAAAATTTTGGAATTCATTCTTTTGTTTCAGATATTTATTTATTCAAAATAGTGAAAAAGTAGTGATGATGATATAGAGTTGATTTTCTAAAATATGGAATTCATGGATTTGAACTTATAATTTTACCGAAAAAATAAAGCATCTACATTAGAATTGATCCACCGTTTTTTTTTTCAATTAAACAAAGTTTATAAGAAGGCTTTCGATTTATTTGTAGGAGTGATTACGTTAGGAACCTATAAACGTAATAAAACCCTTGTTACCCATGATCGTATGACGTACTTCGTCCGTTTTTACGCTGTTTTTCGATTCTTATCATAATTGATGTCAGTAGATGCCTTAGTTTACATCCGAAACAAACATGGTTGAAAAAACATATTTTAAGGAACTGTTTTATTAAAATTTCCTGTATCAAAACTCGCGAACCACTGCATAGATGTATTTGCGGCCCGCGAGAAACTACTGGATAGGCGGTACAAGCGTTTTATGTGTCGTTCACCTGCTGAAAAAGAATAAGATATATTTTAGACTAGATATTATAAAGAACATGTGTTGAAAGTAGTAATCAAACTAGCCTGTATAAATTTATTCCAACATTGAATCAACATTGATACAGAAGAAGCGAAATACTTGGACTTGATTGGTTGCTCCGGTCCTTAATTAGATTTAGAATCGAATTTATATCCGTGAGCCAGCGGATATTGTATCAAGCAAACGTGCTCCCGAACCAACAACCGGAAATAAACAAATCGCAGCGGGATTTAGCGGCCATGTTAGAGGTTGTCCATTTCCTACACCCAATGTCTATGGAATTATTTATCTTTGCCTACGTAGACAATCATATATCACACTTTATGTCGATACCTACTTTGAAACCAATATTTTATTTATTTGTTGCGAATATGTTAATAAAATACTCAGTATGAAAATAAAGGGTTTCATTACATTTAGTAATTGAGAGTATTTTCGTAATACTGCATCTTAATGCAACAAAAAGAAAAAAAAAACATGGAGACAAAAAGCAAAAAAGACTCTTTTAGACTAGGTAGTACTTATTACAAAATGATTTTCAACTGTAGTTTAAAATAAAAAATAAAAAACTTACCGAGTATGTTCACTAGCTGCATTTTTCTTTGTTGCGAATTTAATATATAATAATATTCTTCTTTCGACACGTCTGCGAGTGCACTGTGAACGAATGCAATTTATTATTTAAACAGTCTAATCTGCGTGTATTGTAATATCAGATTTTGTAAATTTTTCCCATTGGATAGCGCAGACCAGTGGCGCTGCAATATTTCCAGGGGGTCACGGACTGACGATAAATTTCCAACGTGCTTGTGCAGCGGAATTATATTGCGATGGGGGGGGGGGGGGTGCAACATCTGTTTATCGATTGTAATGAAGTTGTTAATGTTCGATATAACTCATACCTCTGGCACTCATTATACATTATTTATTCGAAGAAATATTCGTCTATTCAGCATCAAATAACCATAAAAAGATACTCGTGATGACGTGGAAGTTTTATTTTATAACATTTATTTTATTTTATTTTATTTTACAACTTAATAAAATTATAAAATAAAAATAAATAAATAAATAAATAATAGCTGGTCAAACTTTGAACATCTTCGTGCGATAATTTTTCATAATATCTGCTTACTTTCTGAAACATCATGGTTAGTAAAAATTCGGTAATCAAACAAAAAAATAAAAATTTCCAGTGACAAACGACATAACCTCACAACATATAATCAAACTTAACTCACCTCTTTTTTATTCAAACTAAAATCATATCTTTTTATTCACTTTCTGCGTTTTTATTTATAGAACAATATTCTTAAAATGTTTGATTGTTAAAAAAGTATTTCTGAAAGCTTGAAAGAAATTGTATCAATAATTTTTGTATCGGTGTTACGAAATTCGCCGTGGGGTTGCCGGCTAAGAATAGCACCTTTGCTCTTTTTGCTGGTTTTTCGAGCATCCTGTAAGAGGCAGGAAATCGAAAAATCAGATCGGGACCGTGAGGTTGACCACCCCACGTCCTTAAACCTCAACTGGTCAGAAAAGACACAAGAGCCTCGAATGAGTGGGGCTTAGGCCTCCCGCATTGCGGGTTGGTTTGGGGGGGATCCGCGACGGGCTTGATTTGTGTGGGGCCGGCTTTTCGGTTTGGTTGCTTTGATCAAGCTAGGGGGTCGGTTCATGTGGGTAGGGTTTGCTGCGGATTGGTCTCCTCCGGACTGGCTTGCGTAGAGTGGGGGACCTTAACGGGAGTATGTATGTATGTTATGAAATTCCAATGGTTGTCAGGTAGGTAAATAAAAATTGTGTAGTTATGATATTTTCATAAATGGTGTTGTTAATTTTAGTAGGTATTATATTTTATAAATTATTTCCAATCCATTTTTCGATTTTTTAATAATTGTTCTATTATCTTGAGCGGAGAAGAATCCAATAAATCAAGCATCGGAAGAATCCGTACAGCCGATCTCGAGTTATAAGTGTTCGCACTAACTCGACTTTATTTTATATTATAGATTTCTTCAGTCCACGTGTATGTCACTGAATTTCTAAACAGCTGGACTGATTCCTATGAAATTTGGTTTTTGATTTTATGAACGACGTCCTCTGTCAAGTCAGATAGTCAATACTTTGGGAGAACATCTTTGTGATGTCATAAAGGAGGTCTGTCTGTATGGAAGTATTCGTCAAACTGATGCGTCTGTTTTAAACCATATTCCATCCGCATTTTGTCAATCGCACCAATTGACAATTTCTGTCAAAATTTCAAAAATGGAATAAAAATTATAAGGTAAAAATAATGTTGTCTACGTAGAGTTTTCTTTAATTTTCTATGTATTTTCTTTCATTTTTTTCTTCTAAAAGGACATTCTCCTGATAAAAGTCGACACGACAAAAAAGAATTAGCGAAATCAGTCCAGCCGTTTAGGCGTGATGCGATGACATCGGGAAATAGCTCTCCATTTTTATATATAAGATTGAACACAAATACGCTTTCGACATCTTCCACATAAAGCATAACTTGTGTTATGATAGTGGAAATAGTCGACGCGGAAGCCGTCGACTGATATCGCTGGTCTATCAAAATTTCAATAAGACAGGGTTCCTTAGAACAGAAATAGAAACCTGACAAAATCCGACTGGTTATCAAACCTAAGAATCTCCTGTCTTCAAGTCTAGACTTAAGAGCATCAGTTTACTGAATTAGTTATTGTTATACAATAAACATGAACTAAGTCTGGATGTAACATTTTAATAATTTTGTGTAAAGTTTTTTTTACGACCGATCTCGTAGAAAATATAAAACTGGTAAAAAAAAATTATTTATTTATTTATTTAAACATAAACGGCGTAAACGCCTTTTGAACTCTAAACACATTATAATGGACAGCAGTACAACAAATAATAAGATTCACAAAATATAAGTACATAAGCTCAGTGTTCTTAAACTAGGTAACAGTCAATTTGTTAATAATAATGAGAAGTTTTCTGGGGAGCTTCCGACAATACACACTAGGTGGCAGAACTTCTAATCAGGTCTATTGTCAAATTATGACAGCTGTTGTCAAACATACCATCTAGCATTGACTGATAAATATTATACTAATATATTTCCTCTCTTTTTTGTTTTCTCAATTCAACACTTTAAAGTTTTAATTATTGATGATTGCAAAAGTGGCTTTTTCTAGGAGGTAAACCATATAATGACCTTTTTACACTACATAGAAACAAAATCACTAGGTATGTATTTGTCTTCAAGGGTAAGTAAGTAAGCAAGTAAGTTCCAAATAGCCCAAACGGCAGTAAATCGCCCCATTTGGCAACACTGAATTTGACAATAGACCGGATTAGCAAGGGCGCCTCTAGCAGCACAGAAAGGAAGAAAAACATCCCATTATAAAATAAAAATTCCACACTGGATAGACATTCTATGGTAATATCTCAAACACATCCAGTTCAATTCATTCAAAGTAATCTCAAAACAATAAAAAACAAAAATGATTAAAAATACCAAGAAAATTGGATAAAAAATAGCTAAGTACGATAATTTAAAGTCAAAACAAATAAAAAGAAATAACGAAAAAGCAATAGTTTAAAATCATTAAATCAAATAAAAGAATAATAATAAATATTAATAGAAATACAGCAACCGCAACAATGCTCTCAAGCATTTTCAGAAAGGATGACAAATCAAAAACATACACTAATAGAAAAATAAAAAACATACACACACACAAAGTAAGCAAAAGAAAAATAATTATAGCTGTAACAAATAAGCGATGGGAAGCGGTATTTCGCGGAAGAGAAATAAATGAACATCTAGTCACATCTTAGTTCCCAACAAGCTCAGATAACGTAAAGAAAAAGTGAAGGCACATCACGGGCAGACGCAAAATATACTTAGTTATATCGCTGTTAAATATAAGAATTTTAGAAATTTAATTTCGATTTGGTTTGGATGACTGAGTTCCGGGATTTGTGAGGAGTTCGAAAATCGAGGCCTTGTATTGGTGCAAGGACATGAAAAATATATCGGTGTGAGCATCATCATATTCATTACCCAGGCGTAGTATACGTGGAATTACGGCATTACGAAGAATGACAATGATCTTCTAAGATCATAAATTTTGATACAAACATTGTTAAAAAGTCCGTGGCGTTTCATTATTACTTTTTTGTCGAAATTTATTTCACATATTATTTTTAATGGGAATTTTGTCCCTTAATTTTATAGTCGAAGTTTAAAAAGGGAAAAGAAAAATCATCGGTTGCCTTTCTCAAATGAACAGTGAAATCGTTTGAAAGGCCCTCGAAAGTTTTCTTCCTTTACAAAGTAAATAAGGAGCTTTTATCAACTTAAAATTAAACTTTTCATGCGACATGAAAAATGTATAAAAGACCCATTTTTTTTCCTCCTCTCTCCCCAATTTATTAAGCTTTTAGTCGTAACACATAAACATTTCCACCCATTGAACCAAGTTTCTATAGGCCTTTGCCTCTTAGGCCATCCCCTTAATTCAACTTAATGCATCTAAATGTGCAATAAAATTACTCTTTATAAAGATTCCCTTTGCTTCTTTTACAAATACATTGTGTGGGATTATATTGTTAGGATTTTTTCCTAACACCTTTGTTGGTAGGTAATTGAAAAAGGGAGCATTTGAATAAAAAAAGCGAATTAGATATGAGAATCTGAAAAAAAAGAAAAATTCTTGTATTTAGATTTGTTCTCGAACCACAAGTTTAGTCTTGCACCTGAATTCTTTATGAATGATAAAATATGTAGTTTTTGACATAAAGATAATATCTTAGAGGTTATCACAAGGGGTCAATCTTTTGCATTCTCATATTATATGGGATAACTTCAATAAATTAAAGAATATAGACTCTAAAGTAGTTTTGATTTCTCAGTGTGCCATGGAAATTTATTATTTTACAAGCCTTACGAATGTTATTTTATAATATTCCTTAAGACGTTAATATCTTTATCATCTATATTTGGTTCTTCCAGCATTTTCAGAAATTCATAGTGTTTTATCCTATCGAAAACCTTTTCATAATCAATGAAACATGAAAAAAAACTCTTTACTGTTGGTCATTACATTTTTGTATAAGAAAATCCTAGCTATTCTTATCTCGTTCCAAATTAATTTCTGAAGCAAAAACTCGTTTCATAATGACCTTCTTCGCACTTAGAGATGCTCCTGACGATTCTATTAGATTAGACGATTAAAAAAATGGCAATTTAAACACATAACGCATGAGGCTGTTTAGTGTTTACGTGAAAGAAACTGCATTTATTTCGTTGTTTTCGTGGATACGTTCATAAATACTTTCTCTCTTAAAACCCCATTTGAGAGTTTTATAGGGAAGCAACAAGAGCACTGCTCTACTGCGCCTGATCTTGCGCCATCACAGGAATGACACCAGCTAGCAGGACTCATGGTTGTTTCGTGGATGGTTATCCGAAATATGATGGACTAAGACAAGAGATATTGTGACATATAAAGTGTTTTGTCCCTCAAAAAAAAAATAGAATACTCGAAAATAGTCGGTAGTTTGACTATTAGTAAGTAATATTGTATTTTGTGGTGCCATAATATGAATAGATATTTCACAAGTATACGTTATATTATATTGTACGTCATGTGTTAATGTACATTTTTCCGTATAATATGATTAAATGGTTGAAAGTCTACAGGGGTTGCGAGCTTATGATAATGGAATACACGTGGGTAGAAGGTATGAACTATTCAAATGGCAACGATGTGTGTCTTAGTTTTATGAATCTCAGCACTGTTGGCAGGAAAATACTTTGATAAATTTCCTCACGGAGCTGCTTCCAGTGTTTTGATAAATTCCTCCTACCTGGAAACTATTTGCTCATCTTCTGAGACACTCCACACATCACGGGAATACCTCATCTATTTAAATATTTAAACTGGAATATTTGTACGACGGAATATTATTAGTTAAAGTATGCGTTTATTGTAGTGTCTTGCTTTCTGCTCCCACATTCTATCCAAATACGCCACGTATTTACTTTTCGAGTGTATGATAATACGTTTCGGGTATTATTGTCTCTCTTCTTAGTGTCTCTTATGTATATTGAATTACGACGTTGAAGCTCTGGTGTGCTTCGATTAGATACCAACTAAAATTTTATATTTTTTTTCAGGTATTTTTCAATTCTCAACGATGATTACCAACCTCTGATAGGATTTATACTTAGGTAGATCGCTGGGTTTTGCACTATTCATTATCATCTCCGGCGCTAACATCCTCTTAAAGTCTCGGACTCTGTCAGCAGAAATCTCCGTTCTTTCTTGTTCTTATCACTTATCCCAATTGTTCTTTGATTCATCTCAGCTGCTTCAAACACCACGAGCTTTACACAACGTTTAAGTTTATATTCTAGATTCTTGTGTCCATTTTTCAGGACTAGATATTAACGATATATCAACAACTAATACTGTACGATTTTAAATGGATTTGATATACCATGAACTTTGGTTGTCTGACATGTTTTGTTCATAGGTTGGATTGTTGATTCACTCTTAACGCATGGACCAGTCCAAAGTGTTGGTTAAATATTGTGAAAATTCACAAACAATTCATTTTTGTACCATAAAAGTCGTCTTTGACTTCGATCTGGAGGAGAATCTTCGGTATGAACACATTCATCCCCTCCTCATCGATCCGCGGCAAATTTTTCAGATCTTAAAGGAATGTAAACGAACTGAAACATCAGCTCATAAACATTAGATCTAGATCTCGATAGAAATAAATGTAGTTAACCATGTGCAAGAACCTTTTATTATGTTATGAAACAACCCTTTTGCTGTTGAATTTTTTGTTAGAGCTGTTCTCACCTGAAACGACGAAATTATGATTATTTCCCATAAAATAGAATTTCGATGAAACTATAATACATTCTACTATAGGTAGGTAGGTACTTATTGTAAGCCTTTTAACACATGTTGAGAATTTCAACAAAATAAATTCAACAACGTTTAATTCCTGTAAAATATCTTTCGTTGAACTTTGAATACGCATTATTTATATTTAGTTGGTATATTATTATCATCATAGCATATCATACGCCGACGCACCCAGCGCAGGCCCATCACTTCCACCATTACGGAGAGGAGATGGGCATGGCTGGGACATGTGTTGAGGATGCCGAATGACAGTTGGCCGAGGAGAGCATTTTTCCTCCCGTCAGCGTCACGAAGACATGGAATACTCTATCACATCGTGTTCCGTTCCTTCGGGGCAGAGCTGAGGAAGTTGGACAGGGTGTGGGAAGAGGTCATAAGCATTGCATCGATCGAGCGCAATGAAGATGTCTTGTTGCCTCCCTATGCTCCTGAGTGGAGTTCAAAGGGAGTTTTGATTTTGATTTGGTTGATTATTATCATAGAGAAGTTTTTTATAAATTCGTATACTTACATCCAGAGGGCGGTGGAAGTCACAGGGGGAGGCCTATGTCCAACAATGGACGCGAGAGGGCTGAAGAAAGAAAAAGATACTTACATCCTTAAACCTCAACCGGTCAGAAAAGGCACCATAGGGCTCAGTCGCCTTCGAGCGCAATGGAGAGCTCTTGATGCCTCCCTATGCCCCTAAGTGGGGTTCAGGCCCCCCGCATTGTGGGTTTGTTTGGGGGGATCTGCGGCGGGCTTGATTTGTGTGGAGCCGGCTTTTGGATTTGATTGCTTCGATCAGGCTAGAGGGTTGGTTTCATGCGGGTCGGGTTTGCTGCGGATTTGTCTCCTCCGGGTTGGCTTGAGGTGTGCGGTGAGCCTTAAAGGGAGAATGTATGTATGTATGTATATATACTTACATACGTTGAAGTCTTTGGTAAAAATAAGGAAAAGTATAGAAACGAGTCTTTGTTCTTGCATTTTGTTTATTGCTGTACTGAATTTCTATATAATATGTTCGTAACTCCCCTATGTGTTGTCCCTACATAAAATTATAACATCTACTTACTAGAGTTACTTTTATTCTGATTCACTTTTGGCAAAAAAATTGTGTATGTCATATTGAAACGCGAAAATGCCTTATCTCGACCCTGGGGACGCTCTATGAATTATTCATGATTTGCTAAAAAGATACGGAAACTACCCCCGTGTCTTTGTGAAGCCTCTAGCAAACTAGAAACGGATCTGGTAACTTGTTAGACAACTTATTTAATTCGTTTAGTGAATCTATTTTAATGTTTTGGTTAACATTTCGGAAATATAAACGACTTGTTTGGTGTTGGGAAAGGTTCTCACACAAATATTCCTACTAGTAACATTTCTTTTTTACACGATTTTATTTTCTTTCACCTGTTATGTATATTCCTCCAATATAACGCCAGAATTCAGATTTGTTTCCAGACGCTCATGAAAATATATTTTATCATTTACTATTTGCAGTCACACATAGAATTACAAAAAAATATGCGACAATATTGGGTTTTGGTTGAAAATCCAAATTTGTTGATGATTTTGAATTTTGTCAATCCGTTATCTATGTCCATTGTACATCTCTAATATGAATGAAAGTCGGGTTACTGCGAACACTTATAACTCGAGATCAGCTGAACAAATTCTTCCGATGTTTCATTTATTGGATTCTTCTCCGCTCCGGATAACAGAATAACTAATTAAATGTTGAAAATATATAAAAAATTAAAATATGATATTAAAGTTAGTTGGAACAGATTTCCTGCGCTGCCACCGCCATCTATGTAAATTCTATAACAACAAAATTATTATTTACCTGTCAACATATTTTTTTTTACCCATCACGCCGATTCCCGTAAGGGGTAGGCACAGAGAACGGACCTCCACTCTTTTCTATGCAAGCATACTTCTTTCGCTTCTTCCACCGACATAACATTTCTCATACACCCTCTCCTATTTCTCTTACTTCTTACCTGGCCTTCCTTGAGGACGTAACCGATGTGTTCGATCCACGTCATTCTCGGTCGGCCACGCTTTCTTACACCTTTCCTTTCAACCTTATGACATCTCTTTGTTATTCTGTCTGCATCCATTCTTTCCACATGCCCAAACCATCTCAACTTAATATAATAATAATAATATAATAATAATATAACACTTTTCTATATAAAGGTGTCAGTATAGCCGGCGGAACTTATTGCCTGAGGCAATTTTTTCCAGTCAACCGGTCCCGTCCAATCTGAGACAGGCCAACCCCGGGTAGAAATTTCAAGTGAAAAAACACTTAGAAAAACTCTGACCCGACCGGGAATCGAACCCGGGACCTCGGATCTGAAGTCCACGCTAGTACAACTAGGCTACCGAGGTCGGTTATAACTTATTAACATTCATCTTTGTCACAACACTTACTTCCATACCACATTTCTTCCTAATATTTCCATTCCTTTCCATATCCAATAAAGTTTTTCCACATATTCTTCGTAGAGATTTCATCTCCACTGCATTTATACTACATTCTTCTTTTTTCGTCCATGTCCACGTTTCACAACCATACATCATCGATGGTAACAGGATTGCGTTATGCACTAGTTTCTTTGCTTGTAGTGAGACGTTGTTGTTTCTCATTATAGGTCTTAGTGCACCGCCCACCCTGCAACCAGCAACTTATGTTCAATTTTTTTTTCACACTTTCCATCCCGACTAAACATGCTTTGTAAATACACATATTCATTCACTTGCTCAAGACAAAAATTGGTAGGCATATTTATGATGGAATTCCTTTCAAGTTCAAACATATTATAAACGTATTTTTGTATGAATTACAAATTTTAAATCAATAGGACAACATCTGTTGGGAAAGCTAGTTATAGTTAAAATACAAATATTGGAAGTATTTGTCTTTGTCTTTTTAGTACCTATCCAAGAGACATATCTTAAAATCCACAATAGCTGAATTGAAATAAAACAAACATTGCATGAGAAATAATATTGATTTTTCGTAAGTCGTAAACCATCAAAATATTGTTACTGCTCGTATTCTTGTGTATTACTATATACAAATAAGTGTGTGCTCTCTTTTTCTAGAGAGAATGATCAAAAAAGTAGGATACGAATTTGAAATTTCAAGCAAATGTGTGTCACACCCGCTTATCGAAAAGTTGAGAACGTGTTAAATAAAACATTTTGAAGATTCGTTTCATACTAGGTAGGCATGTGTAAGGCCCTTGTCCTAGCTGGTCGCATGATCGCATGAACGCGGACACTCTGTTCGAATATTTATATAACATCGTATGAACGTGTCCTAACTGGGCAGACGGACAGACGTAAATTCGATCGCGCGTCGCTTGTATTGCTCTGTTGTATCGATTATTAATACGACACCTACTTGCCAAAAGTTCTTTCTTACTAACATTCATATTTCTTTGTTTGCGTTGTCAGGAAAAGTGGACGCGCGATCATGCGATGGCAGTTAGGACAGGGCCTGACAATTAATAGGTACATTTCGAATCAATATATAGGTATTTTACAAGTTAAATCAATAAGCTTATCGATGAAATTTCTCACGTATGTTGAAACTCGTAACTCAAACATTATGTCGAAATGCTTTTTATTTAAGTACTTACTTATATGAAAAAACATTGTTTCTTTCCCGAATAACATAATGATTTTTTGTTTCAGAATATCCTGGATAAGTTCAATCCGGGAGCCCGGCAAATGATAACGGCCGGGAAAGCTTATCTGAAAGCTCTTCATGGTAAGTTGCCATTTTTTCTCCTTTGTTGGTTTAAAGGTATGATTGATTATTTTGAATGAAATTGAATTTTTATTTTACCTTCATTTTTTAAATAGGTTAATGTCATTTATTTAAATTTGATTGAAATTCATGAATCTATTGATAATAGTGGACGACCAGTGCTCGAAATTCGACCATAACTTATTTAAATTATAAGTTTGAACTTTATTAAGGTTCTATTTAATTTATAATTAGGTAATTTGGGTCATACCTACAATGAGTTTAAATATCTCGCCATTTCCCGCTCCACCTTGATGATATTTATAAGTAGTGAGTATCAAATACATAACATTACAGCAGTGTTTGTAATGTTTTTTTTATCCTTTTAATTTATTCTTTATGTACAATTTTTAAAAAATATTAGCATTCGCCACTCCTCTATTTAAACTTTACCTATGTAAGTGTGCGAAATTTCATACTCCTCCGTCCGCGCAATTTTCGTAAAAATAGTCACAAAGTTTTTACTTCACGTATTAATATATTGATGCTTAGTGTGACTGCGAATGGTAAATTATAAAAATATATTTTCATGTGAGAGTCTGGAAACAAATCTGAATTCTGCTGTTAAATTGAAGGAATATAAGAGGTGAATGAAAAAAAATTGTCTAAAAAACGATCGATAGGTATAATTAAGAAATCATAGCCTCCTTAATAATATAACCACCTACATAAAGAGGCATCGATGCATATATGTAATCCCTCGCTTGTTGCACCCCTCTTTGAGTCGGAGGGGATGTTTGTTTGGTTATTGCCTTTGAGAGCAATTCATTTAGAATGCGTTTTGTTTCAGAGTGAAAGATGCGAGTCTACTACTATACCATTTTAGTACATTCAAACAAAGCCTTTGCACTTTTATTCTTATTTTTTTTTTATAATATTAGGTATATTTTAATAACAAGGTTGAAAAGATAAATGCTTTTGTCTACACACTATGGTTCCGTAATAATTCATATTGCCGCATATTTTATACACGCTGGCTACACGGAATATATATACTTTATGTCCTTACAACAGTCATACATCACCCTGTGAAAACACCAAATCACCTCGGCAGGTAATGTGTCATACTCAAGTAGTGACTACGCCAAGAAATAAAGTGTCATCGTAATTTGTTTCGAGTGTGTGGTAGAAAAATGATAAAGGGAATTTTTTTAGTTCTTTTATTTACGTCCTGTTCCATGCAGGTACGTTTTAAAATAGATCTCTTGCACTTTAACCGGCTCAAAGGACCATTAAAAAAAGTAGGTAAACAATCAACAAAATATAAGAAAAATATGAAAAAGTAAATGTTTAACATTTAATCTTCTCATTACATTCTTCAATACCTCCTTTCAAATTTCTTAGTGTTTTTTTCCAGCACTGTATTTAAAACTTTTTTATTAAAGTAGTTGGAAAATTAAATTCTTCTTTTTATATAATTATCTTTTGCCATATTGAAAGGTAACTTGAAAGAAACAAAATGAGTGATTTTGAAATTCTTTACATTAATTGAATGTAAAGTAATTTCAAAATTGAAGTTTTCATAACATTTTTTTTTATCTCCTGATAAGATGAAAGGATTTTTTTAATACCTGTAAGAGAGGTCGTAAAATATGATTTTTTTTGAAAGCTTATCTTAATCTATCCGAAAATACTCAAGTTCAAAACTAAAAGCACACACACCGGGTAAATAATAAATTCTATAATATTTATGTACAATTACCTATAATGTCGAATATAAATCTTCGTTTAGCTTGAACAAAAAAAAAAAGCTTTTTCCAAAGCGAACGTTCTCCAACTTGTGTCTCCCGACTCGCATTTCGTTCGTTTACAGTCAATTTATTTTTCGGTTCGTCGCTCCATTTAATGAATTATTTTGGATATGTTTTTTTTATATTTCAACTTTTAGTTTTGTTTTAACACGTCATAAATTCATTTAAACCCATGTTGTGAAAACCATTCCTCAATTTACTAACTAATAAAAGACAGATACCTTTTATAGCAGAGCTGAGGAATCTGGACATGGTGTGAGAGGAGGTCATAAACATTGCGTAAGATCGAGCGCAATGGAGAGTACTTTTTGCCTCACTATGCGTGTGTGGGTTAGTGGGGCGTAAAGGGAAAAGGAAAAGTTTACCTTTTCAATTTTTTTACGATTCATTCACAATTTCGTGTATGTGATTTATTCCTCATTTTTAAAGTCATTTTTGCAAGGGTTCTAGAACATTTTTTTAATAGTCAGTAGATTAAAAATACCTGTTTTAAACACTTTTGTGTTGTATTTATAAGTAGTCTGACTTATGCAAATATCAGAAGGATTTCTTTTGCATAAGTTTTTCTGTCTACCAAATACATAGATGAAAACTTGGGTTAGCTGGAAGAGATCCTTTGGGATTCAATAAGGTGTTATTTTATTTTAAAACTTAGTAACTATGTTTTTTTTTATAAATGTATCTGTGCTCACTCAAAGTGAACCCAAATACAGTCTTTGACTCTTTCACAGTAAGCTACTTAAAGCTTGTGTCGTGAAAGAGGAAGATGGTCGGCACCTGGGATCGAACCCACGACCTCCGCAAGAAAAATTGTGAAAGCCGGCGTTGTAACCGCCAGTCTACCAACCACTTCATTCACTGTTCCAACCACTACATTCACACATTCGTTAGTAACTATCACATTACTTCAAATAACATATGTACATATTATTCTAATTGAATAATCATTTTGCTTTTGTGTGTTATAACGTTGTTTTACAATTGGGAAAGTACCTTCCAGTTTTTAATATAAATATTCCGATCCTTTTGGGTTGCAAGTAACGCGGTTCGAGAGTGTTATGTGTGTATTGTTTTATTAAAAGGTTGTACGACAATTTAATTTCGTCGGACAGTGAAATGTTAGTACAATCAAAATATATTTTAGGTACACAAACATACAATATTATTATCAGATACAATTTTTTGGGACCAATTATATTTCGGCAAAAAATATTATAATATCAACTTTACTTGCGAAAGTGTAAATTGTTTTAAAACAATAAATAATTTATTAGATAAATTTAGGTACACCTTCGTGTAGGTACCAAATATAATTATATTTTTCAAGGTTTATTATTTAATTAAGTAAAAGCGCCAAAGTTTAAACACTACAAAACAATTTCGCAATACAAAGCTTGATTCCAACACAACGTTTAATAATTGTATTTATAAGTGTTCAATTTAAGGGAGCATAGATTCGTTAAAAAACATATTTATTCGAAAACTTGTTGTTACTAATAATTTTTAAAATGCAGGCCATCTACATACTACAATCAATCAAATCTCCCTTTTAACTCCACTTAGAAGCATAGGGAGGCAACAAGAGCTCTCCATTGCGCTCGATCTTGCGCAATGCTTATGACCTCCTGACATTCTACAATAATAATTTAAAAAGATTATTATACTTAAATGACGTCTTAAATGAATTTTCGACGTCTACTTAACTTAACTAGGTATATATTTGATTTCCACAAATCATTTACACACGTTCTGTATTCTTAATTTAAAATTTTAAACGTTGGTAGGTACCTACTTGTGAAAATACCTTTGACGTATTTTTTTTCTTTTTGGCCTTTTATCTATAAGGATGACGTATTTTATTAGATTTGATTAACTTTAAAATATTTTGATTAATTTGAAGTGACATAATTATTATTATGTTCTTACAAAACAAAGCCTGTGTACAAATTCGAATATTCGATTTAGGAATGGTAATGTCGAATGTTTATTTCTAAAATGACCGAACCAAATACGAAATCGAATCGGTTTTTCTAATGGTTAAATCGTGACCGCTTATAAATCTTTAGCCGGAACGTAATAACATTATCTCCGTGCGTGTTGTGAGAGTAGGTACCTACCCCTATCTGTATCTCTCTCACTCCTTGCATGTAAAGGGTTTGTGTAGGAAAAAAAAGAGGAATAAAATGTTGTCGTAATGAAAGCACAAAAATAAATAAGGATTGAGTTACGAGCCTAGAGTTTGTATGAAAAAGAGTAGATAATAATAATAAAAAATGAATAAATAAATATAATATATTCGAGGATTTATGGCTGGTAGGGACATACCTACCGTTTTTGTAGTGGATGAAATTCTTTCATCAACCACATGTTTACAAGGGTTTATTTTCAAAATTGATTGAAAAAATAATGTTTAGGGATGGGTATAACTCATTTTCATAATAAAATTTCCAAGTTTCTTTACATTATTATTTTTTTAATTTTAATTTAATTAAATAATTTGTAACAACCAATGACTCTAACAATTCATAATTGATGTTCGATTTTTAAATGGAACAAAACCACTACGGGTTTACGACCGTCTTCTATTGTTATTGTTAAGGCTGGCTTAGTGTGTTCACTTTACGTTAACAACGTTCGCCATTAGGTGGTAATGTCTTAGTCTCCGAAACTCCTAATCATGAGAATTCTCAACATTAATTTAATTATAGATTTTCGGAATATAGGTAGATACTTTAGTTATTGAGTTTGTTGTTGCATTGTTAGTGTTATTATTATTTAATTAGATATTTATGATTTTTCTGCCATCAGCCGGAATAACAGTATGCGTCGCCCAATGCGCCGGTTGATGTCAAAGAATTATCAGGAATTTGACCAGAATACAGCGAGTGGAAGAACTCGTCGTCATGTGGCTTTCCTATGTCCCTAAGTGGGTTCAGAAAGGGATAATTGATTGATTCGTGTGCTTCCATCCGTGTCTCGATCTACCTTTTGGTCTGTCCCAAGAAATACTCTTCTCCAAATGTCTCCAATTCATCAACCAGAGTCAGCATTTTCTCGTATGGTCCATCAATAATGACATACATGTTTTCCTTCTCCTTGTTCTTCTGCCTTGTCTAGGCTGCCACTCCACTACTCTTTTGGTCCATCTGTCTTCCGGGTATCTGGCCACATGGCACGCCCATCCCCTCTTCAGGGTGGCAACCCTCTCCACCACATCGATAACCCCGGTCTTCACTCGCATCCATGTGTTTGTTCTCCTGTCTCTTAAAGAAATACCCAACATCTTCCTCTCCATGACTCTTTGTGTTACTGCTTGTTTGTGTGTTATCCTTTTGGTCCATACAGCTGTTTCCATACCATATGTTAGAACTAGGAGGACACAGGCATCAAAAAAAAATTTCTTTTGTGAATGTGAGTATTTCGGGGACTTCGAGAGATGTGAGAGATTACCAAATACCACCCAGGTAAGACCACTACTTCTTCTATTGTTCATATACAAGTCTAACTTCTTCTTCTTAATTTAGGCTTTGTGGCCTGCAATTCAAGAGGTGGGGTTTGCCTCCTGCGAGGTCGACTCCCAGCTATCCCTCCACCTCTTTGGTGGTCTGCCTGGGAGCCGTCTTCCATGGGGTTGGCCGTGCAATGCCATGTGAGGGAGTCTGGAAGAGTCCATTCTCCTCACATGGGCATACCAGAACCTTCTTCGTTGCTTTCCCCATCTTACTATGTCCTCGACCTCGCATATTTCCCGTACCCTCGTGTTCCTGACTCTATCTCTGAGGGTCTTCCCGGCTATGCTCCTGAGAGTTTTCATTTCTGAAACTCTCAGCGTATATTTGGTCGCAGTGGTATCTGCCCTGGACTCGATCCCGTACGTCATTATGGGTCTAACACAGGTCTTATATATTTTGACTTTGCTGCTTGTTCTCATATCGGGGTTTCTCCAAATAGAGTTTCGGAGGCACCGTGAGATTGCAGCAGCCTTGTTAATTTGACCCAATATCAAATGTTACACGGAGACACCTTCCATTGAGATCCACCGGAGACCGCGAGAACACCATGCTTTTTGTCTTTGCAACAGAGATCTTCATATTCTGATCTTGACTTGCTTGGTGTCTGTCTGACTGAATATACAAGTCTAACTGAATACTTATACAAAAATACGTTTCATTAAAAACTGCAATAAAAACTTTTTTTTGCATTGTTAACATTCGCAAGCTTTTCTCGGCCTTCTATAATTTACATTTTGCGCTCGTTAAAAGAAAACTCGCCTAGCTTAATTCCAAATCTTATATGTTTTTCTGCAACTAAATCTCTCCGCGGCCTCAGCCACTTCGTGATGAGGAAACTTTTAATCAGAAGTGATGGCGGTCCATTAAACAGGGCGACGTTCCGCAGACCGCGAGATATAAAAACGTCCACCTTTTTATTTTATTTCATCTCGAAATGCTCATTTTTCTTTTCCTCCCGAAAAGAAAACACTCTTCTTCAAGGAGGCGGAGATATGTATAAACATTTTCCGAAATGAAAAAAAGCGAGAACGTGAGGGAGAAGGGAAGGAAACGTAATGTTGTTACAGGAAAAAGTCATATATAAAAATATTAAGACAGTTCGTTTTTTTTTCTTCATTTTGTTGTCTTTTTATTACGGGAGTTGGTTGTAATGCGTTTTTTTGTCTTCTCTGCGCCTGAAATAAAATATCGTAATTTGTACAATTTGACACGTATTATGAAAAGAAAATGTAATATTATATTATAATGATTGTATTTTTGTAATAATTTAGCATTCTTTACCCAGTTTGGACTCGCTCGTTATCAGATAATTTAAACCCATAGATAGAGAAATAACCTAATAATAACTTATATTTACTGTACGTAATGATTTAATTGTTTGATATATGAGACAAGTATGATCAATAACTGCTTTATTTAAAAACTCTGATCAGTGGAAAAAAAGAGTCCAGCGGTAGAAAATTTGAGATCAAGTCGTCGTCGAGGTAGTTTAACCCATATAGATTGATTGCGAGCTGATCTCTGTAGATTTTAGCCCGACATGTTGGATTTTATATCAACTGACAATGGTTTCGAGTGTACAACAACGCTTTCTGTAATCAATATACTGTTTTTATTTTTTTTTCCCGTCCAATTAGGTGCTCCCTTCATATTTTGGTCCATTTTGTTTTGGTTTATCATTTTGATAATAGAAATTTTAAACAAATAAAGCAAATATTCCATTCCCGTAATCATCGAGGTCTTACAACCATGATGCACCGACTAAATTTATGATAAATTAATGACGTTTTGAAGAAAATATTCAAAGAGTACTTTTAAAGCAGGTACAAGTATTAAAATTTACATAAATTAGTTCATTTTGGCCAAAACATAAAGGTTTCGTGTGATTTTATAAGGACTTTACAATATTTTGATAATATAAATTAAAAAATAAGGTTCTGCACCTACTCGAAATCATTCAAATCTGACATAGCGCATCTCGGCTGTAAGCACTCGCGTTTCCGGGCTACTATTTTTGTTTGTTTACAAAATTTCGTGTGAAATGTCATCTTAATACATAACAAACGCGGATCAAATATTTTTTTACAATGAAGTAAAAACTGATCAGTGAATTATAAGTAATCTAACGATTAACGATTTTTTTTATAAATCAGACGGTAAGGGTTCTTGTGCAAAATAAAATAGGGAAACCCCAGATCTGGAGTACTGGCGAGTGTTTTATGAATTCTTATAACATAATCTACCAACTCAGTCTTGTACCTAAAGACCCATTCATGGAATCATTATAATTAATTCATCAGGAATCTTACCATGGACTGCGAAATCAAATAGAAAGCGTCCGGTCATCAAGTCTATATCGAAAACGACTACGGAATAAATATTTGCTCTAAATAGTATGATAGATAGTATAGGATAATTATCGTTATTTCTTTTCCGCTTATATTGTTGAGTCTGTACAACTATCTCTACACCTCTGTTGGGAGGTCTACCACGTGCTAAATTCCCATGAGGCTGATTTAAATATACAGTAAGATGAAAGCTAACACTGAAAACCAAGTGAAGGATAAGATGTAATAATAAAGGGTTCACTACATCATGTTAAATAGCATAATTATAATTATTACATATCGTTACATCAAGAGTGTCGACTCAAGAAGGTAACTTTCAATGCTCTAAGTGGGTATTTTGTAAGAAAGATTATTTCTTAATGGGTGATATGACGTGGAGGGAGACAGGGCTACATACATAAGTGACTGAAGGGATGGAAATGGGGTGATTTAGATAGTAGGTACCAATTTACATTTCATATATTTTGAGGGTGGGATGTTTGTCTGACGTATGAAGTATATTTTTGAAGAAGGTAGGTACTCATCGATTGATGTTATAATCTAATTTTTTATCCCTTATCTTAACCCTTAGAATCAGCTGTTTTCTTTCAAAGAGCTTAGTTTTTCCACACCATTATGTGAAATTTTTATGTGAGACTTATTTGTGTACATATATCTTATCCTATGTTATAAAATGAGGTAGTTTTTCATACAGGTATTCTTCAATTGGTGGGTTTTTACCTCTTTTTAAACATACAATTCTATTAATGTTAAAATTTCATGCCGGTTAAGTAATTTTAATACGTTTTGATCGACGTGTATACAAGTTTGATTATTCAGCGTTAATTTTGAAATCTATATTCCGTTTCATACTGATTAGTCATTAGAAATATTCAGAACAATTCGGAATAAGATGGCAGTAGGTATCTATCATTCTCAGATCATCTATATAATATTTGTCTTGAACACTGACTCACTGACTGACTGACTGACTGACTGACTGACTGACTGACTGACTGCCTGACTGACTGACTGACTGATGTCATTAACGCCGCTAGATGGCGCGCCACTCGCAACTAAAGACAAATGATATTGTTCTTCTAATATAATATGGCTGACAGCAGTGACAGCTGACAGTAACATAATAATATTATTATGCCTGGTGGCTGAGCACTTTTTTTAAAGGTTTTGATGTAGCGAAAAACAATTTTTCGGGTTATTTAAAACTAACATGCGAAGTCAGCCATAAGAAATCAATGTGTACCAAATCAGGAAACTTATACGCAGAGCGGGACATCATAACGAACAAAAGCCTTATTAATGCAATGTGTGACATAAAAAGTTTGCAGACTCAAGAGTCACGCGAGAACTTATAGCGTAGAAAAGACCTACGAATGCAACAATTGCGATAAAAAGTTTAATCAATCAAATAATAACTCATGATTAAAGCCATTTGAATGCAAAGTTTGTTATAAAATGTTAAAAGATTTAATTTTCGTGGAGTTCTATTATCAAGTGCTTTAAAGTTACATATGAATTCGGCCATAAGAGGCAAATTTTGCATGAAAAAGTGTACCAAATCATAACTTAGGCACAGCGGGACTTCATAGCGAAAAAAAGCCTTACTGCAATGTGTGCAATCAAAAGTTCGCAGACTCAAGAATCACACGCGAACCCATAGCGGAGAAAAACCATACGAATGCAACAATTGCGATAAAAAGTTTAATCAATCAAATAATAACTCAGAATAAAAGCCATTTGAATGCAACGTTTGTAATAAAAAGTTCAAGTTTTTTTTTTAATTTTCATAGAGTTCTATTATCAAGTGCTAATAGCGGAGAAAAGCCATACGAATGCAATGTTTGCAATAAAAAGTTTGCATACTAAAGTATTTTTTTAAAGATTCTCATGTGAATTAATAGCGTACAGAAGCCATACAAATGCAAAGTTTGCATGAAAAAGTTTACTAAATCAGAAAACTAACGCACACACGCGATCAAACAGTTAAATACCCACATGTTAAAAGCTATTTGAATGGAAAGTTTGTAATTAAAAGTTTGTTGTTTTTGAGTTTTCATAAAGAGTTAAAACAACCAAGTATGTTGAAGTCTCGCATGTGAATTCAGCTATGAGAAAGCAATGTTTGCAGGAAAAGGCCATAGGTGGGCGCCACGGGCGCCTTCAAAAAAACTAGTTTTACTATAATAGGTGATATCATTTTACACTCTTAATATTTTAATCGACCTTGAAATAAAGTTTTGTCACTAATTCGTTCGTGTGCTTACGTGAAATTGATACTTAAGTACAATTTTATTAATATAATATTATAATTTCAATCGCACAATTTCCGAACTTGTGTATTTGAAGTAAATAAACTTTGATTTATAACTTAATGCCATACAGGTATGTATGTACGAGTATGTACTCGTTATGGCTCTGAATCAAAGACATTCCTAACAAGCAAGTTGTATATTATATTATTATACTCCTTGTTTATTTCCCCAGAGGTTCAGGACTGGCCGAGATTTATTTATTTATTTATTTCAATAATATACGGCCGAGGCCTTTTTACAATTACAATATAGTCACAAACAAAATACATAGTTGGCAAAACACAATCGATATACATTATAAAGTTAACCAATAGTAAGTAGTGTACCAAAAAGATTACAATATAGGACACTGAGACCTTAATTACTCTTAAGATGGATAAAGCTTAATAGTTAAATTGAATATTTATGTATGGGAACTATACCTAACTTTTCTTTAGATAGAAGTAAATAACTTCTATTGTTCCATATTTTAATCAGAATCAAGTCAAGTGAACTATCTTCATAATACAATAACCAACTAATCTTTTAAAGATTCCATACACGTGGCAAGAAATAAAAAATAAATATACGAGTATAGAAATGATTCTAGTACTTTAGGTTGCCTCGTGCTTTACATTTTTTATCACTTTTTTAAGATGTACCTGTCACACTTGATGGAACTGGCCGACTGCATGAAATTAATATATCTTCATTATAACAATTCAGTAAACTACTTATTTTTATATTTCTTTTTAGAAAAATCAATCTGTGCTCACTGAATGTCGACAGAAAAATACACTGCTTGATTATTTCAGTACCTACCTCTAGTACGAAAGCCGGCGTTGTAACCTCCAGGCTGCAATCACTCAATTTTGATTATCGTTGTACTATGCAATTATAATTGTGCTTGTTGGCTGACACCCGCAAAACAAATTCATATCAACTTTAAAATATTTACGAATATAAAAAAAAGATATGGAAAAAATTTCCCCGTAAAAATTATTTCTATTTAAAAATAATAGGTTCATTTTGTTTCATATGAATAAAATTCATTTTTGTTCGTGAAGGCTGTATGTGTCCATTTAACGTAACAAACGGGGAGACAGTCTATTAACGGTGATGGGCACCAGACCTGCTACTGGAGTGTAGATTAAAAAAAAACTGAATGAAAAGCACATGTTGTCGCATTGTGATCCAGTACAGTGGCGTGCATTGTGTTCTGGGGTGAGGACGTACCGTGGTCAGGCGGCTGAGAGAACGAACGTAGTGTAGTTGACAGACGAGCCAGCTTATGCAAACGGTTGGCTAATTTAAACGTTTTTTCTTATTATTTTTTTTTGTAAAGCCAAATCTACTAATCATGAACTGCGGTGTGTAATTAGATTAAACTGCAAAGGATAGTTGTTTATTATTTGTGTTTGTTTTTTTACTTCGACGTCCATTGGACTCTCTGTTTGAAAATACGCCATCAAAGGATGTCGACGACAGTTTGGCCGGAGATAACGCTGTTCTTCCTCCCATCAGGGTCACGAAGACGAGGAAGACCCAAGAACACCATCTTCCGTCCCTTCGAAGCGGAGCTAACGGATTTCGACTGGTGTTGGAGGAGGTCATTAAATTGCCTAAGATCGCAATCACAAACTTATGGATGTTTGAAAAAAACATGTAATTTTTTTAATTTTTTTTATCAAAAACTTCGATTGAACTGGAAGAAATGGAAAAATATTATACCTAAACCTGCCATCTCTCTTCTGTCGGAAAAAAGAAAATTACTTTCCTTGCGGAAATATCATTCGATACTCGCGAACTTCAATTGTGTGAATCCTATACGTGGAGGACGAAATGCAATGATCTCGTGCCATCAACTCGTTCTGAGTTCTTTTTAAGGCTGCAGTCTGAAAAATTGATAGAAAATTTTTTTTTGAAGACTTTCACATCAAAATCCATAATGGTATGAGAAAAAAAAGAAAATCATTTTAAGTTGGATAAAAAATGTAACAATCTGATTTAATCTGGTTCATGTTTCATAGCGTGACACTGAAATTTCATTCATAACAGACGACATAGGTTTTCTCCTAGGCTTTATATTCAACAAAATATGTCCTCTGAGAGCTGAATATAGATTGTCGAAGAAAATCTAGTCTTTTCACACACACTCACACACACGCGCGCTCAGATAAAATGATAATGTTATGAAAGAGGGCTGCGTTGGAGGGTAGGTGGGTAGGAACACGTTAAGGGATGCAGATTAGACACGGAACTGTTATATTTATAGTACTATTCCAAGGGATAGAACCACATCCCTTCCTCACGCAACACACACCACTACCAGACTCCACCCTAACTACCTCCGAGAGATTTATTGTAACGAGTTCTTCAGAGGAATAAATACGCATATTATACGACCACTAACGCCCTGAATGAGCATAAACAGCCTCTACGCATATTTTATATCGTTACCTTCCAGTCTTTTTATGGTGTTTTAATTATTATGCACGAGAAGATTTTAACCAATGATATTTTTTATCCTCAATATTTACACAATTTGTTCGTGATTTTCGATCTCAATAACACATTTTATAGTTATGTAGTTTAGTTTCTTTTTTATACGGTTTCAATCCTGCGGATTGGTTGGCAACAACCACGAACATGTTGTCCTCCACTCCTCTCGGATCTCCGCTCTTTAGCTCCACGTATGAGCTGCATGAAACGTATTTTGCGTGAGGTTAGTGTTTCGACGAAAATGCCGAGTTACGAATGAACTTACCAATAATAATAATTAGGTATATCTTTGCAATAACGCTTCTTGTTTCTCTTATTCTGTCGTTTTCTAGCTCTAGTTTAGATGTAACTTCAAATATTTTACTTCGCGAACCGTGCAAAACGTCTGCAGGCGTTTTTACATACCTACGGTTTTTACTTCATTTACTTAATTTATTATAATATTTATTAATTTACATTTTTAGCTATCTCTTGTTCCTCCCTATGCTAATAGATGGATCGCAAAAGGAGAATAAAAACGCATAAAAAAGTGAGCAATAAATTTTTCAAAAACTGAACATGTCAACGATTTTCTTTATATAAGTTTGAAACTTAATGCTGAACATTGCCGTACCATTAAAAATGATCACGGTATGTCTACATTTGAAACAGCAGAAAATTCAGTAAGTAGGTAGGTATCTAACATTTTTTAAAGATCATAATAGTAATATTTCAGTAACCACAGATAGCTATCTTTTGAAAGCAAAATTACTCTTAAAACATAAATGCCTAATTTTTATTCTAATGAAGATCGAAGAGCCTGAACTGTTATCGCCGTGAAATTTCAATATGTACCTAATATTAGGTAAATTATAAATAATTCAAGTATAAAATGTTTACTCTCTAAACAATGCTCCGTTCTCGGTGGAAGTTTTCCCTACATAGTTTGTTGTGTATTTAGAATAATATTATAATAATATGTATGCAAATAGTTGATATTGCCTTTAGGCTGGTTGTTCGGCGGCTGTGTGAGTTACCCCGTGTTGTTGCAGATGTTACGGGTTACCTCGTTTCAATACATAACTGTGAATACTTACCTGTTTTATAGATAAACCTTATTTTTCATCAATAATATAAGCATCATAAATTTTCTCTTTTCACATAGGTACTTTGTTTCGATTTTCAAGAGCTTTTCTTAGAATTTGTGGGATATTTTGAAGAAATGGGATATTCTATGCTTACTTAATCCGCGTTCGCTTCTAAGGTGGAGTAAGTGTGTTTGGTTTGGCTGGAAGAGATCTTTCGGGACAAGTTCGCCCTTTGACTCTATTAAATAAGTTAAAGTAAATGGCTGTATATCAACAATGTATTTTTACTTTTGCAATAAAGATTTATTTATTTATCTCCGTCTTGGACTTTATCCGGGATATCATTTCATTCCAAGCTGGCATCCTGTATGTCTCCATCGTACGCTCTCTTGATGGTGAGTTTTTGTCTCCCACGTCTTCTTTTTCTGAAATTGGTTCAATAATCTATGAACTCGGGGACATACGTAGGCGTGGCTTAGCTAGCTCAGCCTACGATTGAGGTATCTTTATGTAAATTTGTGTCACTGCTTTTAGAAGCAATAAAAAAGTTTTTGGATTGAGTGTTTTTTATGGAATAAGGACATAACTACGTACCTGTCCCTTTCAGGTTTGTCAAAAATGTTAAAATGCCACAAATATGATGATTCTCGAATATTCTTGAAGTAAACTTATATGACAATATTTGTACGAGAAATTGCATATGTATTCATCGGTATTCAAACATCATAGATGTGATGTCACTCCGAAATATGACCGTGAGTAGGGAAAACTTAATGGGTAATTTTGACTCAATAAGTAATAAATACTCTTTTTTAATTTAATAATAACAAAACGCGTGTATTTATTATGAAGTGAAATTTCTGGTAAATGCTTCTGTATAAATTTGAATTTGTCTACGAGGTAGAAGTAATATGTATGATTAAAAAAATCATCTATGAGAATGTATTGCGATCACGTTCTCTGGTTCTGGACACAACACATGCACCTGCTGGATTAAGAGTAGGCGTTATTCTTCCAGTGAGATGGAATAAATCGGATTAATGTATGTGGTTCGGACACGTGAGTATGGCGTTACAATCATGTATGAAGCTCGAATATAGATTTGAACAGTTTTTTTTATTATTAAAATCTAGTCACCTTTGTAAAATATTTTTAAGCGCAATAAGCTATCATATTTGAGTCGTTTTTCTTAGAGGTAAAGAACACTTTAAAAATTGATGGAAATTTAGAACAATGTGCGAATAAATATTTTAATTAGGAAAAGTGTTTAAATTTAATAATGTGTGGCAATTTTACCCCAAACCTTTTTATAGGCCACATAAATTGCTTTAAAAGTGTAACAAGTAATTATTTTAAATAAAACTTTGTCTATTTCACTTTTTATTTATTTATTTGGCAGAGGCCTTTCGGTTTTTGTTTAAAATAATTACCTATTCAACATGGGATTTCACAAAGTTTCCGCCAAAAACATCAATAATTTGTTAAAAGTGTAACCCAAATAAATAAGTTATTAATGAACGATAAATTCGGTTCATTTATAAATATTTCTATAGGTAAGACGAGTTATTTTGAATGTTTCAATTTTAAATTTGTATACAAAATTAATTTATGTCGAAGAATATTAATTCTCAGTTCGTCTGTCTGTTTCCAAACCTAGTCAACCATTCGCAGGGCTTTCTAAACGGAGACAAATTTACCGGAAAATACCGTTTTTCTAAGAAAAATCGAGGATCTTTTATGGGGCCGGAAATTGATAAATTTTAGGTTATAATTTTAAAAGAATGACCTATGTGTTTGGATATTGGCAAAAATCTGTGTGGACGACTTGATTAGGTTTTCAAGATAAATTGTATAATTAAGCTCTTGGCTTTCGTTTCCTAGATAAATTGTATAAGGTTTTGTGGTGCTGAAAGTCCGCAATTCGTCTCCGTATTCCTAACTCTATCTCTAAAGGTAAACTTCCACGCTATAGCAATATCGCCATATATTTGTAAATTTTCGGCTATGTTGCGCTGACAGTCATAAATGGCACCTTATAAATGTACTCTTGTCATATTACAATATCTATGTAGCATAGAAATATGGCGATATCGCCATAGCGTGGGAGTCTACCTTTAGGGTTTTCCCGGCTATGTTCCTGAGAGTTTTCATTCAATATTCAAGTGTATTATTTGAAACAAAAACATTTTAGAATAATTCAATTTAATACATGAAACAACCACAGACATAACGTTGAATATTCATTGTACCTAGGTACCTGCCTAATTCTTGCATGCGGCTTAACCCTAAATCTGTTCAAATCCAATTACATCAGGAAGTCGTAGCTCGAATTCCCTTTAAATAACCCTGGGTAGCTACATACATAATATGTACATAATGATAATATGTCACTGGGCGGCTATTAGGGGCGCATCTCACCCCATCATTTATCCATATGATGACGTTTATTGTTAATTGAAAACCGATTAAATCTCATTTTGTTTATTAACCCGTCGAAATGAAAAACAAAACTCGTACGAAAAAAGTCGTTCTTTGGGTTTTATCATTACTGTAATTATTTTAAAATACACCGTATCTAAATATTTTATTATTGTTTTCATCTTAAATCATTAAGGTACATCTCCCAAATAATTAAGAATTGCTGTCTGATGAATTGATTACACTCAGAGATTTCTACAAGTTGGTGCTATTATTAATCATCAATAATTAAGTTTAAGACTAACGTGAAAAAATTTCTTTAATCTCTAGCGAGAATTTTATGTAAAATCATTAGGTATAATATTCATTACTATGAAAAACGGATTTCATATATTTACCTTTCTGTTCTGTGTAATTGTGGTAATTTCGTACAATTTCAATATCTTTTCTACAACCATCAACTTGGGTACCAAATACTTACTTACCTTCCGTGTCCGGACTAAATTTTGCTAGTTTGGGTTGCGTATGCAACTTCGCTAGTAAAATAATATCATTTCTAAAGATTTGGATTATGGGTTATAGGAAAAATAAGGTTCTTTATTATAATAAATGATTGCAATCGTTTTCCCATCTGTGTTGATTATCGTAAACTAAGATGCAAATATAATGTTTTATTTTACCCTGTTGAAATAAATGACCTTTCTATATTATTTACCAACGTCCACAAAAACCGTTTGCCAGTTAACTGCTCTCGATTGTCAATAACCTGCTCTTACATTATGTCCTTATTCCTAATAATGTGCTTCGAATGGATGGGACATGTTATAGCAAGGTAAATGGTATGTTATACTGTTAACCTCTATTTAATTAGCATTTTCTTTTATTTTATCTTAATCTTCTTTAATACTATGGAGATAACCAGGTTGGTCTAA
This sequence comes from Mystacides longicornis, assembly GCA_963576905.1. Classification (NCBI taxonomy): domain Eukaryota; kingdom Metazoa; phylum Arthropoda; class Insecta; order Trichoptera; family Leptoceridae; genus Mystacides; species Mystacides longicornis. Next base: position 10,277,418 of record OY756425.1, on the reverse strand, counting down.
ATTATCATTTTACTTTGAACATTATTATAACTTGTACTAGGTTATATTATCTAAGTAAATTGTGTGTTATGCTGTTGACCTGTATTTATACTATTCTTTTTATATTAAATTTTAGTTCTCTTTAATGTTAAGTTGTAAACCTTCTATCTACTTTTATTTTTCATTTCCAAACTATAAGCGCCATTATAAGGTCACTGGACTACCTTTGTCACTAAAGCGGGGTTTACACGGGTGACTAAAGCTGCACAATTTCCGCCGCACGGCGAAAATCGACCGTCTGCGACTTTGGCCGCACGGCGACCGGCCGCATGTGGTTGGTGACTAAATTCGACCGTGTAAAACGATTAGTTGCAGGCAATCGCCCGCGATAATTGAAAAACTAACTATTTCAATTCCGGCACGAACACTTGTTCTTCTCAACATTTTCGCAGGAAATGACCGAACCGCGTGCGATTTCAGTCACCTATGCAATTGGGCTAGCGATGGTGAGGCGATTCGTGAAGGGACTAGCCGCACGACGAAAATCGACCCGTGTAAACCCCGCTTAAACGACGCACTATTAATTATTGTCTTTATTAATTATTGATTTTTAGACCGACAGCGGTAAGCGTAGAAAGGCATATCAGCTTTCTTCTAATTGATTATCCGATATATAAAAAAAAGTATGAAAATTATAACTTTATAATATATTCATAATATTTTTTTAAGGTGTATATTATTTTGCCATGTATGGTTTTTATTCGCTGTCGTGTTCAGAGCGAGTCGGAACCATATTTTACGCTTTCGTATATTTTTCACGATGGTGTTGTGTTACGATTCAATTTATCAGGGGATTATTAGATTACAAATGTACCCCCATTAAATCATTTTAATGGCTTGATACCTTTTTTGTCCATATTTGTTTAATTTTTTTATCTCATGTGGGTTGTCATCCGTATCTTAACAACAGCGTTTTTAATATTTGATTAAAAAAATGCTACAAAAGAATTTAAATTTGGTTTTTTTCACTCATATTCTAACTTTTTTTCATACAAATTTACTTAAATAACTTGACTGAAGCTTGGATAAGATGATCTGTAGAATTTTTCCAAGTAAAGAATAATGTTTATTTTTTATGAATATCTTCAATTTTCTCAACTAGCTTTGAAACGTTCTATTGTCTGTTCTCTATCGTTAGAATGAGAAAAAGCGTCGAAATGCTAGTCGCAGTATTCGTTGAATGAACTAGGAGTATAATTGGGAAGCACCATCAGTTGTCAGTCTTCAGTCTAATGAAATTATTTAATTAATACACTCACATAATATCCTTTCTATGAAGCAACTGACACTGTCTAAGATAATGTAAAATTTCCTGAAACTTTCTATTTTATGCAAGATACTCAAATATTGATAGAATGTAAGATTTTATGGATGTAGTGGGAGTATAATAGAAAGCACAATACATCGTATAATATCATAGCTGGTTCTCTTGTAGTTCTTAAACCTGCTAGTTGAAGTCTTGCTTAACTATTCTGTATGTAGTTAATAACTTATAAGCACTTAAAATTTTGATGACTTAATGTCTCTGGATTATGTACGAGTTTATGACAATAGTTAAAGGTGTATGTATTTTAAAAATAATATCGACAACCGAATCAGGTTAAAATGGTAAACAATTCTTCATGTTACAAGTTCTTCTTTTATGGACAATGACAAAAACGTATTTGTGTTCATTTTATTTTAATGAGTTCAGTAGGGATATTACTAAATGATCTAAATAATATGTTCTAGTCCTTTCAGACAACATTACATTTTTATCAGAATATTTATTTGATATTCGGCGTTTAGTGTCGAGACGAAATGTAAACTGTTTGATGCGTGTGTGTTGCCCATTCTCCTGTATGGGTGTGAGTCCTGGCACCTGACTCTGGCCCAGGCACAAAAAGTATCTGCATTCGAAACGAAGTGCCTCAGGAGAATTTTGGGTATAAGATGGTACCACCGCATCACGAACGACGCTATACGCCGGCGCACCCAGCGTGAGCAACATCTACTATTATGTGGAGGAGATGGACTTAGCTGGGACATGTGTTAAGGATGCCGAATGACAGTTGGCCGAGGAGCGCGCTGTTCTTCCTCCCATCAGGGTCCCGGAGACGAGGAAGACCCTCTGATACTGTGTTCCGCTCCTTCGAGGCAGAGCTGAGGAATCTGGACATGGTGTGGGAGGAGGTCATTAACGTTGCGCAAGATCGAGCGCAATGGAAAGCTCTTATTGTCCCCTCTAAAGGGAGTTTGGATTGGATTGGATTTATTTGAAAATCACGCTTCGCTAAACTTTTACCTCGCATATTAAAGTTATGGCGAATTAATATAGAATGGTTTTAAAAATGTTTTTTAATGTGTTGGCTTCATCATTATTTGAGTAGTTTTCTCATATTGTTGTTTTTTTTTGCGCGCTCTGGAATGTGCAGAGCCGCCAAAAATTTGCAACTGATTTAGTTAAAGTGATTACCTATCCTCAAAATATTATTTTGTTTAAAGTTAATGGCGTCGGAATGGCCTAAGATTAGAATTAGATCGCATCTAGATCGTATATTAGTTGATGTGATTCTCTTCAAAATATTTTGTTTAAAGTAAATGGTGTCGGAATGGCCTAAGATTTGAATTGGATCTCAAATAGATCGTAAAAAGCCCGTTTCTTGATTAACCCTTCGTTCTTTAAAATTATGAAATATAGTTCTTATCTTTCATAATATATTCCGTATTATCAAAGCTGTTTGGATATGAAATACAGAAAGATGCAGGCGAGAAATTATGTGCATTCGTAATGACATTTTCACCGTCATTGAAATCTTGTGAATTGAAATCTTTCTCATTTTTGAATAATACAAATATGGATAGCGCGGAAATAATATATTTCTTGAAGTTTTGAATTATTCAGAATTATTATGGAAATCTCTACCGCAGGAACCAGAGGATATTTCTCATTTTAAATATCGACAGAAGTTTGTTTTGAAACAATGTTTTGTCACCAGTTCGTGACATATTTAAACTATTATTAATAGAGTGTGGCGCGGAACAAACAGGAAATACAGAATTGTTTCCCCTTAACTTCCGGTTTCATTATTGTGATTTGTTCCGTGAATTTTGGAACACTTCTATCACGGTGGTTTTTTGTTTGTTTTCATACTGAAATATTTCATGTATATCCATCTCAATTGAACTGCCATATTAACGTAGAACAGCTCTAAGAAAATCAAAATTTTAATATAACTGACTAATAGGTATGCTACTGCAATAGTTTTTCAATCATTAAACTTTTTACTAAGTCCATAAATTTTATTCATTTCAGTTGGCATCTCGTTTACTGCGGTACTTTACTGCGTTCGTAGTATAACGCCTTGCCATCTTCTTCGTTGGTTCTCAACTAACTTTTAAATGTTCGTTTATTTGTAGAAGGTTTAGCATGTATCATGAACCTTCAAGATGCGTCTGTTTTCCCCAATATCCAAGTTTATTTGTGACAACAACATTTTTTTAACTAAATTTTTTTTATAATTAACAATGTTTGGTGACACAAGGAGGTGCATTTTAATCCAACTCATTTTAATACTAATTATGTCGAAAGTATTTAGCTATTTGCTATTAACAAAAAGTTTTCGACAGATGTTGGTTCTATTAATTCTACTGCTTTACACTCACGTCATATAGGTATTTCAAAATGTGTGAATGAGACGTAGGGAGCAGTGAAAAATAACAAACGCAGACCAAAATATGCAATAACATACTTATCATGTGACGTTATTTTATCTTTAGGTATACTAACCACATTTTTATGTGTCGACTCCTTTAACCACTGATATCATCTCGGATTAAGCTTTATATTTTTTTATTATCTTAAAATAATAGGTACTACGGATGAATTTAAATTATCCTCAGTTAGTTTATTTAAAAGATGACGTTCGGTGTACCTAATATAATTATGATGATTTGACATAATATTTCAATGCATTCCGCTAATAAAACTCACTAGTTTGATCATGGAAACATTATTGTAAGAAGAAAAGTTCTGTGAAGGATGTTACTATGGATAAAAATAAGTGAAGTTCCGTTTTTTTATCGAATCCTAGGAAAAAAGCACTGAAAAAAGTTTGTATTAACACTCTTCTGTGATTTTCCATTTGAACGTGCTTAAATTAATATTAGCTGTTGATTTGGAAGTTTGGAGCCGTATTACTTGTTTGTGTGTTCCGCCACAAAAGGACTTTAACTGTAATAATAACAAAAAGCACCTACCACGGTATGTGCAAGCTCAACTCATGTTAAATTCCGAAACGGAGCATTTTATGCCGAGCTTCAATGGCTTATTGTCAGCTTTTGTTTCAAGTTTATTTGTAACACACGAATAGTTTGACTTTGAAACTTCCGTATGTTGGCTGTTATAACTTTAAACGTGCATATTGGTCTTTTTAACCGGACAGCTATGCAACTTGGGGTGAAAAACTCTTTTTCTGGTAAAAAAAACAGTATATATATTAACATTTCTTTTGTCCACACATTTTCCATGTAATCGGGTCGACTAAATTACAAAACTCAAGAACTGATCAACTTATGCCGCCTACACGAATTGTTATTGCGTGATATTCCTACTGATAAAATCCCTCGTTTACTCATTAAGTTTACCTTTCGTTTAAGGTTGACTTAAACTGTCCTTAGTGTGGTGAAGGTCCCCAGATAATATTTTCTTCCTGTGATGCATCCCAATAATTTTCTATTGAGTTCAGCTCTTCGCACCACCTCTGTATAAATGACCAAATTATAAGACTATACGATCTCTGCACTATAACATCTTACAACTTAAGATTATTTCCAAAGTAAAAAAATGAAACGTTATACAACTTTTGTTACTCCTGGGATTTATGCAACCACTTAACACAACTGTATAATTTTTTTATAGGTAACTATTTGATTGCATATCAAAAGGTAAATAAGTATACCTATTAATAAACCTAAAACAAAATAGTTTATCGTCTTTTGGGAACTCTTTAAACATTTTATGTTAACTCTTAAGTTATACGAATAGAAAAGATTTATAATCTGACCAAGTTTCACAGTATAACAACTTCCTCTCTTCAAGTGACTATTGCAGGCTTAAAAGATTTTAAATTTTCAACATCATAATAACTTCATCCTTTTCACACGTATTAAAAGAGGAAGAGGGAACTTGTTACGAGCTAGTTTGTTGATAAAACGAACGATAATGATACTAAATACACAGTTATATACGTACTTCTTTCGTATGCTTGCTTAAAGTAAGCATTTTTCTTAATTTCATTTTACTTGCTTTGAAATTTTAAAGCGCTTTTTGCGCTTACGTAGTAACGTTCTTTATCTTGTTTATATATCGCTAGGATAGGAGTTTTAATTAGTCCATTTATTCTGACGGCTTGATGAAAAGATGAAATTTCACCTAGAAAATAATGTGTTCTTCTATATATTTTGGTGTTGTTAGCAAATATACAGACTGGTAAGCAAACTTTATACGAATTTGCTGGACAAAAAATGCAATACAGGTTGATCGGGTGTACCTACTTTCAAAGATAGGGTCTAAAATTAAACAAATTTTTAAAATAATAATAAAGGTGTTTTCAAGCTTAGGTATACGAAAAATGCGGACACTCGGCTGTGCTATTACGATGTAACGACGCGGAAACCACCAATACATTTTTTCAAGAGATTGAAAGATCAGTGTTTTGTTTCTTTACAATGCAGTCCAAATAAGTTTCAGCAGTTTAAAAATGAACCCATTTTCACATGATTATTTTTCAAATGAGATCGGTTAGATGTTGTCAAATTTGGACTTAGGTTATTAATTGTGATTTATAGGTATTTCACATACCCAGCTCCAAAAGCATTTTTTTTTAATATTTACAGGTAGGTACCTAATATAAGATCGATTTAAATTTTGAAAACATTGTTTTAATTTTAATATCAACATCGGCTTGCGCTTACATCAAACAGTATTCATGTAGTTTCTTAAAAATATAAAGTATATTATATTGATATTTTTAATAGTTAAAAGTACTTACTTATAACCCTCTGAGATTTTTTTTTCTGAATGACTTTGTTCTTGGGAAAATGTTTTAATTTAACACAAGCCTTTGTTTAGTGTGAAAGATGTCAAATGTGTATTTTGTGTTCACTTATAGTGAGCACAGATTCATTTAAAAAAAAAATACTCGCACAAATTTTATATTTATACCGATATTATATTTCACAACATTCGCTAGAAAAGCAATTCAAAGTTTATAATATAAATATCACACACGTACACGCTTGAAAATAAATTTAAATATTTATTTCTACGATCTTAAGAATTAGTACCTACAATAAAATTTCCGTCTTGAAATTATTATTAATAAAACGTGTTTGAGAGTTTTTGATACTTTCTTTAATATAAACGAAACATATAAAAGTTTTTTGATACTTACTTAATTAAAATGAAAATAATTATTGTCAAAGTTTCTCAGTTGTTAACCTGACGACGTAAAATTTGAAATTTTACAGGTAATATCATCATCTTTTGTGTTTCTTATTTAATAGCCCAACTTCGTCAATGAAATAGAACAATGGGAATTAATTTTTTCTTTCTTTTTTTTTTAATTTTCTTTAATTTTTCATCGCTTTTTTCTCTGTGACATTTTAAGGTACATACATACCCCAATTTTTTAATTGTATTTAAAGAAATACGAAATTGTTTTAAAAATTGTTATCATTCAATTTCGTGGCTGTTTTTTTTCCAAATATATTTCCAAATTATTTGAATAGGTATAAAGTTTGTTATGTTAATGATAAACGTACATTTTTCGGGAAAGATTTTTATTTCTCTTATAGACTTTCAGAATCTACACTTTAAGAACTTAGAATCTTACTTTTCGTTTTAATCTTACTTTCAATGCGGGTAGCCATCGAATGTCGGCGCTATTAGTTAATGTTAGTTACCTACATAAAATTTCTCATAATCAATCAGATATCTCACCATCCGTTCCAGATACCTACTACCTATTCTACTCCGGTCCTACTTACTCGATCAAACCTATCAAAAATGTTGTATGCTTGCATTTTATTGTCAGCGTTACATATCACTTAAACGTTACCATTTCCCGTGCATTGTTCAGCTTAATACTGTACATATTAAAACAAGCGTTCTTTTTAAGCTTGATATTGAGCTGGGATAGATAGGGTATCACCTACTCTACTTATGCCTTGTCTAGGTATTTGGCTTCAAACCAAATGGGCTCTGAGGTTACTAGAACAACATCCCATCGGCCATTCTGTGCTGATACTTCAAGCCACATTTGCAACGTTTGTTTTTAAGGCAAACTATTGGTATCATTATTTATAATGTGAAGTAACATTCGTATATTTCAAGATATGACAAAACTAAATTCATCAAAACTGTTATTCGATACAATATCAAATGTCGTTTTTTTTTTTAAATCATGTTAAAGTTTCTCATATAATATGGTAGAAATGGTATCTAAAGTAAGCTACCAGTTAAAGCTAAAAACAAGGATGTCGTTAGGTCAAAACAATATGTTAACAACTGTCTATTATGAGTTTCCAAAGCAGATATCATGTTTTGACCTAACACCATCGAATGTTCTGGGATAAGAGATTAACAGAAAAAATTCATGAAACAAAATCGAACATTAATCTAAAGTAGGTACCTATACAAATGTTAGATTTGTGAATATTGTCTTAAATAAATTTTGTTCAATCAAAATAAAAATAAAAATTATTAAATAAAACACAAACATTCTTGAACAATTACCTTATAAAGTTAAATATTCCGTCTGAATACACCTACTTTATTTATTAAAAATATTTTTTTTTCCAAATTTTTGATTAAAGGAAATTGTCCGGAGATTTGAGATCTAAGAAGGGGAATACCTTCTTCTTTCTAGATTCGATTACATTTTCTTTTTTTTTTCTTGTATAATTGAAGTTTTACACGTTTTTTTCAAACGTTGGTGAAAAAATAATAATGTATTGGGTAAGTTTTACGGGGTTTGTTAGAAGATAGAGGCCTAAAGTGAATTAAAATGAAATCGCGCGCTATCATCCCTTCGAAAATTGCGGAAGCTAAATATTTGATTCCCAAAATTACCAAAAAAAAAAAGGTTCATGGAGATTTTGAAATATTTAGACGTCTCTCAAATGTAGTTTACCATTCTTCATAAGCATTTTTTCGTATGTAAAAAAAAAAAAAAAACTTAAAACGAAAGGTTTAAATCTTGAGATTGGCATATTATGCATGTTTAAAAATATATGCATTTTGGAAGGGTAGAAAGATGTATATTAAATTGTTCCGAATTAATAGATACAATCAGTTGACTCGTAGATTTGTTTATTTAATAAAAGGCAACGAACTTTTGTTAATTTTGAAATAAAACCTTAAAAGTGCAGCGTGAATTATTCGGAGCAGATAACACCCATTTTAATTTGCATTCAACCCCTCCGCCCCCCTTGAGAATTTGGTGATCCTTTCTTTTGTTTAACTTGTGATACTACACCCAAGCAAGGTTCATTATTATGAAAATATACAACCGGCAAGATTAGTATTCTTACATCCAAATAATATTATCATGTTTATTTATTAAAATATTATTAGATTTTCTTCCTTCGAGATGTTTTTTATGCTTTCTTTGTTATTACAACAATAGATTTATTAATTTTTTTTTCGTATTTGATCGAATAAAAATATCTCATTGAATAAAAAAGGGCCTAATCAATCATTTTTATTATATTCCTGTATAATTAATTCAATCTGAATATAATTATATAGATCACTCGAAACCAGGGTTGCCAGGTTTTTTTCAAAAATATACCGAACCAAATCAAAAAAAGGTCATTTTCAAAATTTGCTATCTGGAAAGTAGAAATTTCCCCTAAAAAAAAGGTCTTTCTCGAAATTTGCTGTCCGGGAAGTTGCAAATTCACTAGGAAATACCGAACACCTGGCAACCCTGCTCGAAACATGGCTCGATAATTGGGGTTAGTTTTACATAACTTGATCTACAAGATGTCGAAATTTGAATATCGATTGGTTTATACCTTATCAAATCATCGAAACTTTCAAAATGGCTGTTATTTCTGTGAAATAATGATAATGTAACACTTTTCTATACAAAGGTGTCAGTATAGTCGGCGGAACTGTTTGCCTGTGGCAATTTTTTCCAGTCAATTGGTCCCGACCGGGAATCGAACCCGGGACCTTGGATCTGAAGTCCACGCCAGTAAAACTAGGCTACCGAGGTCGGTGAAATAATGTGTTTTTTTTTTACATGAACACGTCTACAAATTCGACAGGACAGTGATCCAGTTACGGTATGTATACTATACCAGTGTGATATACATCCATTATAAAGTGGACCACATTTTGTCTACTTGATAACAGTGTATTGGCTCGTCGATTGCAAAAATGGAAAAAAGTGCATAGGTATTTCTAGTACAATGGATGAAACTATCATTCATGTTTCAAAATTATTGAATTTTCCTGAATTTGAAGTAGAACTCAAAAAAAAAATTAATTACTTTTGATCTAGATCTTGGCAGTGTATGTGATAATCTCATGCGCCCCCTACCTTGATTTTTGTTATAAAAAAACCCTTGTAGTAAATTGCCAGCTTTTGTAGTGGAGTCTTTGCCCCTGGGCCGATCATCTTCTTCTCTCATAACTTTTCCATTTTCTTTGGGTGAGCCTTACAATATAAAAGAAAGTCGGGCTAGTGCGAACACTTATAACTCGAGATCGGCTCAACAGATTCTTCCGATGTTTGATTTATTGGATTCTTATCAGCTCCGGACAACAGAATAGCTGACGAAAAAGAAATAATATAAAATATAATATTAAAGTTAGTATGGAACGGATATACTGACAACGACGCCATTTGTAAAAAATGCCAAAACAACACAATCGTGACAAGCATTGATTTTCAAAACATTAGTACGCAGATTTTTGATAGAATTTCTTTCAAGCTTTCGAAATTAATTTCATTATATTAAAAACATTGAAACATATTTTAAACGTATTTTTGTATAATATATTTATAAGCAATATTTACAGTAAGGACTACAGGACAACGTCTGTCGGGAATGCTAGTAAACAATAAAACTACATTATAACAAAATCTTAAATACTGATAATTGAGCCACAATGTGCTATTCACTCAATATATCAAAGTAGTATTCAAATTGTCACATCACCTAATAAATTTTTGTTTTTCTTTTTATCATATTGAGTTTATACCCTATAGCCTATGACACAGAGTGAAGTGTGCTGGGGAAAGAGGTCGATAGTAGAAAACACTTTGCCTATAAGTAAATCTGTATGTTATCTCTCATGTTTTGTTCCATTACAAGCTTCTGACGTTTAAATATTTTGGCACGGAAGCCAAAATGGCTCTAGTACTCTCCGCTCGGTAACACCATTACACTATATTTGGGTCATTTTATTGCAATGACTGGTGTATTTAAAAAAGCGCCGAGTCTAATGAACCCCATTTCATAATAACACCGGAATACGATAATGACTATTAATAAGAGAACGGAAAGAAATTGATTGACTGGAAGAATTTACGGCTGATCTTGTTTATGTTAAAACATTGTTTATTTTGCAATTTTTCGTACCAACGCCAACGGGTTCTACCCGTTCTAAAGGCACGATGCCATTTTTATTAGAGGCCATAATACCGGGACCAGGAGTCGAAACAGTAACTCTTTATCAGAAGTCAGTTCCTACAGAATCAAGCGACATAGTAGGTAAAAATTGGATTGGTATTTTAAACATTTACTACATTATATTGTATAAACTCCGATCAGTAGAAAAAATAGCTCAGCGATAGAAAATCATGCGATCAAGTGTCGTCGAGGTAGATTACCCATATTGCTTGATTCTGAGCTGATCTCTGTAGATTTTGACCCGCCATGTTGGATTTTACGTCAACTGACAGTGTTGTTTGCAGTATACAAGAACGCTTTCTGTAATAAATGCACTGTATTTAAGTTTTTTCCCCTTCCAATTATGTACCTACTCCCTTCATATTTTGGTATATTGTATTTTGGTTTATAATTTTAATCATGGAAAATTTAAACAAATAAAGCAAATACCTATATGCATTCTCGTAATCATTCGAGCGCTTATAACCATGATGCACAAACTAATTTTTTAACAAAGATAATGACAAAGCGATATCCGTCGCTGCATACTGGAGTGGCAAAATCTGAAGTCCGGACTCGAAAAGTAAGTAAGTAACAAAGATAATGACGTTGTGAAGAAAAAAATCTGAATAGACCATTAACGGCCACGTGAATTTTGACATTAGCCTGGAGGGATAAACATAAACAAAAAGTTTAAGAGTTGGAATGTGTGTGTGTCGCTATGCAAAATACTTTGATACCCATTACTATGGTTTATGCATGTGTGGTGTGTGTGTGTGTCGCCATGGCAGCCGTTGTCCCTCCAGCCAATGTCAGATGACGTCATCCTTTAATAGTCTATAATTTTTAAGTAGGTTCAAATATGAAATTCAGTGAAAGAAACATTATGGAACTAAAGGTTTCGTATGATTTAATGCAACTTTTTATTTTCCTAAATTAAAATCAGGACTTAACTTAGAAGTGGTTGGTGGCCCAGCGGTTACAACGCCGGCTTTCGTACTTCGGACGTCGTGGTTCGATCCCAGGTGCCGACCATCTTCCTCTTTCACGACACAAGCTTTCAGTAGCTTACTGTGAAAGAGCCAAGGAGTGTATTTGTGTTCACTTTGAGTGAGCACAGATTCATTTAAAAAAAAAAAAAACTATAATTTTGATAGAAAATAAATTATTAAAAAATAAGATAGGTACCTATTCTAAATCAATAACTCGAAATCATTCAAATCTGACATAGCGCATCTTGGTTATAACCATCACTCGCGTTGCCCGGCTACTATTTTGTTTGTTTACAAACATTTGTGCAAAATGTCATTTTCGTATATAAAAGACGCGGATCAACTATGTTTTTATAATAAAGTAAAAATTGATCAAATTTATAAGTTGTTGAACATGCATTTTTCTTGGTGGAAGTAATTTAAATAATCAAATTTAAATAAAAAACTTTTTAACTATTCCACAAATTTATTGTACCTGACATGTTTCGAAGGGGCACGCCCTTCATGGTCACGGGTTATTTGAAACAACCCGTGACCATGAAGGGCGTGCCCCTTCGAAACATGTCAGGTACAATAAATTTGTGGAATAGTTAAAAAGTTTTTTATTTAAATTTGATTATAAAAATTGATCGTTGTATCGGAAGTGATCGTGTAATCAACAATTTTTTTATAAATAATAAGACTGGTAAAGTTTCTTATTTTATATAGGTATTATATTGTGATGGCTTTTCCCGAAATCTTTTTGAATATTGGCATAAATTAACTTCTATTGCTTAAAAAGTGAGGAGGGAAAATTCGTAAGTTATCTTACATGTCTCGTAAAGTTTAGAATATGTCAAAATATTTATGTTTGATACTTTTTTTTTTATATTTTAAACATCCCTCATAATCTGTTGTTACATTTTGATCACTCCTAAATCAAGAATAATTACTTGAATCTTTCAGGTAAAAATTTTTTCTTCATTGGGTGGTGTAATTTTCATATTGCACCTTCACGAAAATGAGAATCTTGCACATAATTTTATACAAAATATGATAATATCATGATAAGATAGCTTTATGTTCCTACTAAGGTTATTAGATTCCAAAAGTATTTTTTTTTGTAATCAATGACTTCTGTTATTTTCTTTCTTCTAGAATACTTTGAAATATAACCCCTTTAATATAACGAAACTGACCATGCTAAAAGTAATAGCATACGCTGTATAAAAAATGAGTTGTTTTACTCAACTCAAGATGAAATATTGCGGACATTATTGCGCTGTTATATTACAATGTAATAATACCCCATGGTAGCTTTTTGTGTCTGTATAATGATCCAGATTTATTCCCACTTTCTAATAAAACGAATAACGGAACTATATTATGAATCAGCGCAGTGGTATTGTTATATTGTACGGTTCGTGATAAGCCTTCTTTACCTTCCCTCATTCACGGCTAAATCCCTTATTTATAACGTGAGAGAATATACAAAAAGGAACGTACGTGTCAACTTAATAAACTTGCCAGAAAATAATCGCAAATAAATCCTTTTTACATGTGAAATCTAAGGGATTATGCGTTGATCGCATTGTTATATGGAACAAAATGATTTATGAATTAAATTTACAAAGGCTTATTAATTTCATATTATTCTTAAACTCTCTCTCTCTCTCTCTCTTCTACTTGTTCTATTATATACAAGAGTAAAGAGGATGCACGATTCTAAAGGATTTCCCATCAACTTTCATTCCTTATATGGATTTTATCAAAAAGAACATTTTCAAATAATTTTGAAATCCTTTTTGTTTTGTTTATGTATACCAATATTGTTTGCATTTTTTTTATTCTAGAAGGAATTTAATTCAAATTTAAAATTCTCTTTTTCTTCATTATGAATTATTTAAACGTTCAGTAAAACACCTCAGCACTAAAAAATCTTTTACGTGTATTTACCTGACTTTAGTTTCAGAAAAAAAGTCTTTTTGTGTCTGGAAAGATTTTCAAACGAATACACAAAGGTTGCTTTGTTATAATATGAGAAAAACACTCCAGAAAAACGTTGAAGTTTTGTTGTACTTGACATCCTTTTTAGTTTTTTGTTTCTAGAATCGTATAAGGTATTTTTTTTAATATTTAAATGTTTATAGCGTATGCAATAGAAAACAGCAAAATCTTAAAATATTTTAAGAATCTCGTGCTTGTTTTAACGAAAAAAATATTAAAATAATTTTCTCCCATTCTGCTAATTTACATTAGATTTTTTCTTTCATTTTCATGTTGCTATTGCCTACATAAAAATGTATATAAGAAGTACCTATAGGTTAAACATATTATATTCATTCAACGAAAAACTGAATTTCTCACATGTAAGCTATTTATCCGAAATGAGCATTTAAAAAACTATTTTAATCTTGGTCAACTTTCGTTACAAAGGAAGGCTTTTTTGCAATGCCATTTTTGTGTCAATAATAATTTGGCATTTCATTTAGGTACCAAGAGAGTTTTCAATACCGAAATGTTCAATATAAAAGGCTTATGAAAATCGTTTTGTCAAAATTATCAAATGTAAAATATTGACACGTGTGTGTTTAGTTTATACGATATTTGTTTATTTTTTTACAATTTCAATTTTCATTTTTTTATACAAGAATTGTATGGACTTGGTTTTAAATGTGATTTTCACATTTAAATTGTTTTAGTTCTGTCTTAATTGCTGATATCTCTTTTTTTCTATTGCTAGTTTGTCTGTCTGGAAATGTGAAACTCTGTTATTTAACATGTTTTTTGTTTTATCTTAATAATTACTAACATATTATTATGAGATCAGATTGCCTATATTTACTGAAATCTGCGTTTTAAAATTTTAATGTAAAGAAAAAGTAATTTTAATTTAGTTTTTTTCGTTTTTATTTTTAATGGCTTGAATAAAAATAAACAAACCTTTTATATTTTTTATTACCAGTGTAGTTTTAAAATTTTAAGTATCAACTTAGTATTCATAGTTGTTTTTAATATAAATTGAAATTGTTAATTATTTTCTCTCGAGCGGACGAAACCAACCTGGCAACGCTTTGTTGTAATGTTTTTTTTTTTAAACGAATCTGTGCTCACTCAAAGTGACCACAAAAACCCTCACTGACCCTTTCACAGTAAGCTACTGAAAGCTTGTGTCGTGAAAGAGGAAGATGGTCGGCACCTGGAATCGAACCCACGACCTCCGTACGAAACAGTACGAAAGCCGGCGTCGTAACCGCTAGACTACCAACCAGTTTATGTACATATTTTTATATTGTCTGTGGTGTATTTATTGCCAATGGTTCACCCATTACGCACAAATAATTATTGTGCGGGTGCCTACCCACTACCCAGCCTTCTTACCGTACAGTGGTATGTGTGAGCTTTGCGGTGCTATTCTTCCGTAGATACATAATATTGACATGACATTGATGTTTTAAATAAATAAATAAATGTATGATACACTCAACAAGAAGTATTTATGTTGTTGCAAACCAACTGTATAGTCAGGGTAATGTAATGGGATTAAAATGTGTTTTGAATGATAATCATAGAACCATTCGTTCAAAACAAACCTAATTAAATAGGTACTTAGTTCAATTCATTCTCGTCAACGAAATGACAGTTTATCAACTAACAAGTATAATATTCAACCCTCCTTTCATCGCCGTATTGCATTTCACTTTACCTAAATGTAATCTCGGCAACTGCTCGTACTTGTTAGACTAACTTATTTGTGTTTCGTGTCTGATTAAATTATGATTTCTCTTCCAGGGGCTGCAGCTGCCTCCAGGCTGTATGTGGAATCTATCACTAAATTAGGAAGGCAGGCGCAGCAAGGAACATGGGGTGGATCGGCAGATATCGGTAAGTCGACGAATATTCTGTTTGTATATATCGAGTTATTTCCTTTATGTAACTTACCAAGATCACACATAGATTAGGCTGCAGTTGTGTCAGGATGTCTGACGGACATATAATAATAATAATGCCCATTGCCCGTGAGTCGAGCATAAGGAGCACAAAAAAGGACTAGTTCTGTCTTCTATGCCACCTTGTGTGGCTGTAGAGGCCTATTCTCGAAAGACAAATCCTGCCGCATTCCGAGCACGGGTATTCTGCTCCCTCGTCTGGACCTCTCCTTCTCTGTATCTCGGTTCCCTGACTTGCGGCAACGATCTTCCTCCACTCAGGCCTGTTTGTCGCTGTTTGTTCCCAGTCTGACTGCCTACTAACACTCTTCAACGCAAAGAAAGACGTCTGACGGACGCCGTATGGGGGAACAAAGATAATATTATATGTAAACTGAAAGCAAGGTCGGCACTTGTAAAACTTGCGTTAGACCCATCGTTACACGCAGTATCGAAGCAAGGGCGGACACGGTAAAAACAAAAAGCATTATTAGAACGGCTGAGATAACAACGTTGCGGACAATTGCTGGAAAGATTCTGCGGCAAATCTGCGGGGTTGATGATGTGGTCAGATGTGGGCGATAGTGCTGCCGTTGTTGGTGCTAGTTATTCAAAGATCGAATAATTCAGGACTGCCACATTTAGTGTTATCTGAATGAATAGCGGCTACTGGGAAGACCGTCGAAACTGTGGAGGGAGAGCTGGAGTTCAGCATTCCAAGAGGAGTTACTACTTAAATAAACAGATTCATGAGTCTAAGAAAAGAAGAATAACTTCCCATAGTATTAAATGGTATAATATTAGGTATATACATTTTTAGTAATTTGTGTAAACGAAAAATGATGCCCACCATCATAACAGGCCATTAACATTTACCATGCATGATGAAATTGTGTACCTATGGTTTCAAAGGATCACAAAGGCAAAGTTGTCGATTTAAAAAAAAATCGTTGCGTAGCGAGGTCTGTGGTTTTCACACGATCTCTAGTTGTGATGACCTGTCGTTTCTCAATTGAATATGAGAGCCCTAACGTTAATGTAAGATTTGATATGCTCAGCAATTTTCTGGATTTGATTGTTAGCTTAAGCGAATCCTTTTCTCTTTTTTAAACTTGTAGCTTTGTTACGCTTTCTTTCTTACTAGGTAAATTAAAAATTCATACAGTAAGATTTTTCTTTCTAAACATGCTGTATATAATATTCCAGTGCAAATATACTGTGTCTAGACTTCATGCAGTCAGGCGAAACTGTTAAAATTATTTGCAGCCTTCTGTGTCTGAGGACCACTCAAGGCGTGTACATTCTTGCCACAATGTAGAGTATATAATTACAAGGCTACTTGAAACGCTGTGCCATTTTGACTTTTAACTGGCCGCGGATTTCACAAGTGTCTAAAGATACGATAATTCCTATCTTTAGACACTTTTAGGTTAATGCCTGATCGAGGTTTAAATGTCCACAAAATGTGGTGATGTGATATTGTCGAATTACACATCTATCCCCCTTTTTGACCCCACTCGCACATACCCCCTTTTTGACTCCTCACTGCGCTCGATCTCGCGCAGCTTCTTGTTATTAAATTTTCAGACAGTTTTTATATTGTTTTGAAATTTTCAGAGACAGTTTTTGATTATGCGATGTGATTTTTCGTTACTTGTTTATTTTTTTTTCAAAATTGGTAAGTTAGAAAATTTCAATTTCTTTATTATTTTAGCTACCTACATGTAAATAATATCCGTTCTGTTTTATCGTATAAAGTCTTCATGCTCGAGTTTGAGGTAAGTATATACCTCCATGGCATGTTGAGTCTTTGTCACTTTTACGTTAATTCAACACTTAATTGTATTATGACTCGAATGCATTTCCAGGCGCCATCTTATAAGGAAACTTGAGTGATAAATAGACTCCGACATCATTAACCCAACTAATTGCGTTCTTAAAATGTTGGTTAATTCTCATTAACGCTTAAACCGTTTTTCGCTTTGTATCGAGAGAACTTCACAAAGTGTATTTTATTATTTTTCCTTTAAACACGAACACACTAAGTACTTACTTATTATTTTATATTTTTTATTCAACGTTTTGTCGGCAATCTTTTGTTTACTAAATGAATATGTTATAAAAAATAACAGTTTATGTTGCCAATCACATAATATAGATAGTCCACTTTTAACAGACGAAGTTCGCTTAAAATTTTGCAATTTTAATACAAACACTTATCTTTCTTCAGTAGAAACTACAGCCATACGTAAGATATGTGGATGCAAAAGAATGAGAATATTAGGAAGAAAAGTTGTATTGTGAAGAAAGCGTTGCAACAAAGATGAAAGTTGCAGGTAAAGATGATTTGGTTATGTTGAAATAATGGAGGCTGATTGAATTATTACAAAGAGAAATTTAAAGGCTGAAAGAAAAGGTCTGAGAAAATGTGGTTTGTCAATAATTATGGGAATCATACATAGCGATTTCGTCATCAAGGAACGACTGGAGGAAAACTGTTGAACCTCAATTCCGATTTCAATGTCGACCGTCAATACTTTGAATACTTGATTGAATAAGTAGGTACCTACTTGATTGATTCTTATTTTAAACATATTTTTCGTACTACCGAATTTGAAATAGGCCTCTGTGGAACATTATGCAACATTTCGGTTTAACCTAACCTATAAAAATTGTTATGTGCGCAATATATCAACCACCGCATATAAAAATAAGCTCTTATATTCGATAATACTTGTTGACACATGACAGACTGACGAGACAAAAAACAAACCAACAACTCCAAACATTTTATTTCCACAATTACTATGGTAGACGAACTGATGACATTATTATAGATACCTAAAATTTGGAACCCTGTACCATCGGGCATTAAAGAGTGCAAAGCCACGGCCAACTTTAAAAAAATAATATTACATAGAAGTTGGCTGGCTGATCTGATTTGCCTGAGGGTCCGGACTTTTTTTTGTTATTGTTAAATTCTTTATGTATAGTTTATGTTATTTTTAAGTTTATAATACCTGTATGCAGAACAGCCAAAAATTCCGTAAGGAATTAGGCATCTTTCTATTTAAAATCATTGTACAATTTTTTCTTGTCAATAAATTAAAAAAAGAAACCTTCTAAATGACATCGTTATTAATATTGAAATTGGGTCGGTATTGGGATGAAAATGCAGATTAATACTCCAGGTCAAAACAAAAGAAAACAAAATGCTAAATTAATATAGTATTTGGGTAGAAGTAAAGGATGAGTATTTGGATAGCAACGAACTAGGATCCGTTTTCTCTGCTTATCAACTTTAAGTAACTACACGGCGTGGTGGGTTTAAGAAGAGCCGTTTCACTCCTGGCAAAATTTGTTTTCAGTCAGGCAATCCTAATTTTCCCAGGCTGTTCTAAAAGAGCAAATAAATTCTAAGACCATGCACGGTTTTTACAAATTTAAAGTTCATTAATTTATCTCAAATTTATTTAGCGTATGGCTATTTCATCACAATTCATATACAATTAATAAGTACATTTTTGTAATATTTTTTAATATAATATTTTCTTAGCATTCAGTCAAACGTAATTTTCTCAATAACAAAAAAAAACAAACTTTGTAAATGTACTTAATATCATATTACTTGAAATGTGTTTGTTTTTCTTTTACAAAAGAATAACAACCCTAGTAGCAATTTCAAAAAGAAAACTTCAAGGCAGGAATATATTCTTTCAGTCCCGATGTGTTCCTTTCCGAATATCACAATAACATGTCGTATTGTAAAACTCTGACGTTTATTTTTGTTATTTTGTTTTTTGTTCCTTTGGCAAAATAAGTTCAACTCACGTCATATAGGTGGATAAATACTTGCTAACTATCTGACGATAGGTACAAACTGAGAATTGTTCGCTTTGTGTTTTGGGTATGTCGGGGTACCGTGACACTTTTTTCCTCAGCACAAATCACTTACTTTTACTTTCCGCCTCGAACTCAGTTATACACCTAAGCATGCCACCGAAAAGTATTCGTAAATGTGCTAATGAAGTTTCAGACGACAAATCACAGGTTACTAGTAATGTCCAGTATTCAATGCAGTTATTGATAGGGAGAAAGAGCTGTTTTGTTATATAAAAAAATGTATATAAGTTTCATTGAAATTACTGTATAGTTATTATTCAGTTAGTACGTTTGACTTAATAATATAGTCGTTATATTTGTAATTTATTATTTTCATATTGCGGGTTGAAACAAGTTATAAGAAAACTGACAGTTGGCTGAGAAGATCTCTGTTCTTTTCACTTATCGATTTCTGTTTCGTAATAGACCTTAAGGTCAAGCACACTGGAGATCTCTTGATTCTTTGCTTTCTTCTGTAAAGAAAGAAACGACGAGTGTTGTGCTGTATAATTAAACCAAATATAATTTACAAATAACTACTATTACAAACTAATTATGAAGGTTTAACTCTGCTAAAATGAAGTTTTTGCAAAATTAAAAACAACTTTAACCTTTCAAACTGCACGAGTAATGCAATCATGTTTTTAATATTTACAACATTGCACAAATTGCTAAGCAAAACCACGTACGTTATTAATTCTAATTTCCTCCATCTGGCGCTAATTAGAACTTCATCAATAATTGGTACTATTACCTCATAGGGCCGATCTCCCCTAACCTCTCTGAGAATATTACACACGCTTCAAAGTGCCGATGGCGACAATAGAAAACGCCTTCTGCAATATGATACTGTTTTGTTCTTTTCGCAAAACGACGATTTCTTTTTTTTGTTTCTAAAATAGAATTGAAAAACCTACATGTAGGATATTTGTACCTACAATCTTGCGTGTAGGTACATGTATTATTTCAACCTTTTTCACATACATACATTTACTCGAAATCGAAGTAAATTTACTTATAATTATTTTGGTTTGAGCGAATGTTTCGATCCCATGCGTCGAATATTTTCTTCTTCAAAAAGTTAGTTTCCAGTACCCATTCCCAGTTTAACAGTGTGACGCAAATATGTAGGCATAGGACTTAACTCTTTCATACTTTGACATCCGTTTGAAACCGTTTGGGTTAAATTTGTTCTAGACACGATTTTAGTTAAAGTTATCTTCACTTTTACTTTATTATTATTTTATTCATTGGTGAGATGACTTTGCTTTTTATCATAGCATTTATCCAGTATTTTTTGAAACCGAAGGTGCGGTATGAAGCAAACATAGTAATGTTTGAAAACCTTTTTTATGATACGTAAGAGTTCATAAATCTAGAGATTATTTTACTTTTGAAGTGAAATACACTCTCACTTAAGCGTAATAATTCATCGGGTAGTTTTATAGCTTCTCAAAAGCCCTCCATTATAATTGATACTGTATGAATTCACGAAAACCCTTTCTTGTAACTTTTTTATACGTTTTGTAATCAAATTCGAAGTCACTGATTTGGAAGATGGAAGGAAGTTTGTTTACATGGGGGAACACGATGAACCCCATGATAAAACCTTAAGAAATGAGAATTTCTGTAGTCTATGTAGAAATTTTTAGAATAACATTACTTATTCCATTTTTGTTCGATTGCTTAAATACAAAAAAAAGAAATCTTATAACTACAGGAATGCTACATCAGCTTATTTTGTACAAGTACTTACAACGAAAAAAATAGATGCAATTTTCTTCCGTAAAATGATGAAGTGTATATCACAACATTTTCTCGGCGTTACAAAAATGTATATTTATGTAAAATTACAGTTATTGCAACTAACAAAACGCAGATGTGTTTAATTATGAAAAATTGGAGGAAAAATTCATTCTTATCTCCCTCAGTTAATATTTCTCTCTTATTAACATCTTTTATTCAATGATAATATAACATTTAAAGAGTATCTGGCCAATTAATATTAATAAATTGTCTGCTTTCTGCAGTCATCTGCTTTCTGGAATGCCTTTCATAGTGACTTTTCCTATGCGGTCATACACCACTTACTTTAAAGCAATATCTCAAGATTACGTTTTTTGCCTGGAATCTCTAAGTTTTCGTTTTTAAGTATATTTAATACGATTATTAATAATTGTAAGGTGATTAAATCCATCAATTATTGTTAAACGTAACGTAAAAGTAGCATGTGTAAGTACCTACACTATTTCTTTCGGCTGTGGATAGGGTTCATTTTTATAAGTAGCCAATATTATTTTTTTCTACCAATTTGACTTATCCACTCTGCTACTGATAGAAATTCTTTATTTTGTAAATTGCACAACTGTGACCTCATGCGGCGAAGAGAGAAGGCTTTTCGTGTATTAGAAATTCTACATCTACGACATTCTTTATATTATACGAGTATCCTTACAAAATTTCTTCTAGGATATACCTATTATTCCAATAATATTAGTTTCTTAGTACCTTGTGACCATGTGAGTACTTCGTTATGGGAGTTTACTGACCGGCAGAACAGTGTTCAATTGTTTTTCATTAAGACTTCGAATTTTTATATGAGTTCAACTGGTGTATGTTATAGGTGCTTATGTCTTCTTCTTTCGAGTCACAATCCTAGGATTGGTCTGCACCAAGCATGCTGACTCTTCTTATCCACTCCTCCCTGTCACTTGCCAATCTTTTCATTTCTTGGTAGGTGCTGCAGCGCATGTCTCCGATCACCTGGTCTATGTAGCTATCCCTTGGGCGGCCTCTGTGGTTTCTGCCCTCAATCATTCCTTCGACGAAAGTAAAGAGCAGACCCGGGTGCCTGATGTTATGGCCTATCCATTTGGCACGTTGTTGGGTAACTCTTTTTAGGAGCTGCCGTCTTTCCCCGGCTCTACTCAGTACCTCGTCATTTGTGATGTGTTCCTACTAATGGATCCTCAGCCTGCGCCTGTAGCACCACATTTCGAAGGCTGCTAATCGCCCGGACTCGCTCTTGTTAATGGTCCATGTGTCGCTGCCATATAGCAGTACACTCCAGACAAGAGTCTTGATCAAATTCTTCCTCACGTTGATGTCAATATTGGGGGATTAAAATATTTTAGATCTTTTTTGTTAAATTTAAAGTGCTTATGTAACATGCTTTAAATTTGCTTTTTGCCATATCCAGCCTTGACTCTTAAGCACTTGATAGGAACAGGGGGGTGAGGACGCTATTTATACAATGTGTGGGGTAAAATCTTGTAAGTGCACAACCTTCGGGCGACGTAATATAACACTTAGCATGTGATCTAATCCACAGTTCCTTCAACTTTTTTATTGAAGTATTTACACCTCTTTATTTTTAATGAGATAAATGAGTCCAATGGAATGGAGAGAAGAGACGCAACTGAAGAGACCGCGTTGACAGAATGGTTTCAGAGAGTAAGTATTACCAAAGATAGTGCCCGAAGAACTTCTAGAGGGACTTGATCCACTAAAAAGACTGCTCTAAACAGCAGCCCGATTCACGGAAAAGTTTAAGTCTAAGTTTAGTTCGAAGTTCGAACGAAGTTCGGTTCAAACTTTTCCGTGAATAGGGCTGCTGGTAATAATAATTGTAGGCGGCGACTATCTACAGTCTATGTACCTATTCACGGAGGGTTTGAATCGAACTTCGTTCGAACTTCGAACTAAACTTAGACTTAAACTTTTCCGTGAATCGGGCTGCAGTTTTGACTTTGGTTTTATGCAAGAATTTCCTTCGTCCAGTAGTGGATGTATACAATAGTTAAGGGAAAAAACTGTCGAAAAAGACAGAGTAGTGCAATTTTGAGCAGTAGGATATTATAATATGACCTCTTTTATGATGTTTTGTGGGATGGTGTCTGTTCAATTTGTGGAATTCCCTCGTAACATTCAAAATGTGTTCTTAGTAACGGTATGATTTCTCAAAAAAGATGACGGATGTAACTTTACGAAAGTGCGATAGAGACAGTGTAAGACAGTGTCATTAAGCGCAGCTTGGATAAAGCAGCAAAAAAAAACGCTCACTGAAAAAAATGCTTGAACCAAATATAAATATTAAATTCGAAAACTCTTTCAATATTAGTTAGTAAAATCGAAAATTAGATTTTTATATGATTTAATAATATGCCGCTAAATTGCGGGTTCTTTTTTTAAATCATTGCATAATAGAACAGCCCGCATGTTTCTACATAATTCTCTTATGTATGATGGGAGAGAGTGTTATCTTTGTTCTTTTTTTTTAATCTGGTAATCCACTTTCGAGAGTGTGATCTACATATTGTAACTTTTGCAAACTCTTTTTAAAATATTTTTCTAATATGTGGATGTCCAACAGTTTGAGAATATGTTTCAGAGAGCGTTCACCCCTAGCTATTAGTTTGTTCTATGGTTGAAAATGACACCCCGTAGTTGAATCGTATGAAGTGTCAGTCCCTTGATGGACACGTGTACCGCTGAGGTACTCACATACTTACTTCTTACCATTAAACACCTTTGAAACGTGTTCTTGGAGAAGTTTTACCCCACTATCCACATACCTTCTCAATAATAATAATAATTATTAAATTCTTACATCTAGGTATGTCTGATAGCTTACCCTACGACAATGAGGAGAATTCGGTAATAACTTTTGGTATGGAATTCAATTCATAACATTTTAGTATTTACGTAAGTTACGAGTATATCGCGAGGTGTCATGTCATGAATAAACATAATAATAAACTATTTTATTAATCGTCAAAGCAAAATCGTGGAATGTCACATTGTTTAATTTTTTGTTTATTGATATTGAATGTGAACAAAAATACACTTTTGACATATCTCACACTAAGCAAAGCTTGTGTTTATTTGAGAAAGGTAGTCAGCACTGGAGTATACACCGACAACATGCCAACCAATTACTCATATGCTAGAGAAAATTGTATCCATATATACCTATGTCTTTGTTATTATATTTTAAATGAATCTGTGCTAATTCGAAATACACTTTTGACATCTTTCACACTAAGGAAAGGCTTGTGTCGTGAATGCGGAAGTAGTTGGCAAAGCCGGAATTTGAACTAATACGCTGTACGTACGAAAGCCGCCGATTGATACCAGTGGACTACCAAACACCTCAATCTTCATACTGGGATTATGCATAAAAAACTATTAGCGGAATACATTCCATTAACTAATTATTGTGGTTTTTCTTTTTGGAGGTAATATTTTACATTTATTTAAGCATTTAATAACAAATTTCTGGATAAAATAAATAATAACTGCAATATATTATTCACGTGAAATATAGTTTCTTTTATACGTTTGTCAATCATTTTAAACAAAAAAAATTTGGTCTGATTTGACTGGGGTAACAGAAGCAAAAATAGTACTTTTGCGTTTGAGATAATAATTTATTGTAAGTATTAAATAATACTGTTATGTAACTGTGAAATAATACTGTTACGTAACTGTGAAATAATACTGTTATGTAACTGTGAAATTATACTGTTATGCAACTGTGAAATAATACTGTTATGTAACTGTGAAATAATACTGTTATGTAACTGTTATGTAAGTATGAAATAATAATGTTATGAATGTATGAAATAATACTGTTATGTAAGTATGAAATAATAATGTTATGAATGTATGAAATAATGCTGTTATGTAACCGTGATATAATACTGTTGCGTAAATGTGAAGTAATACTGTTATATTACAGTGAAATAATACTGTTATGTAACAGTGACAAAATGTGATGAATGTATGAAATAATGCTGTTATGTAACTGTGATATAATACTGTTGCGTAAGTGTGAAGTATACTGTTATGTAACAGTGACATAATACTGTTATGTAACTGTGAAATAATACTGTTATGTTACTGTGATATAATACTGTTTCGTAAGTATGAAATAATACTGTTACGTGACAGTGACATAATACTGTTATGTAACTGTGAAATAATACTGTAATGTAACTGTGATATAATACTGTTTCGTAAGTGTGAAGTATAGTGTTATATTACAGTGAAATAATACTGTTATGTAACAGCGACAAAATACTGTTATGTAACTGTGAAATAATACTATTATGTAAATATGAAATAATAATGTTATGAATGTGTGAAATAATACTGATATGTAACTGTGATATAATACTGTTTCGTAAGTATGAAGTAATACTGTTATGTAACAGTGACATAATACTGTTATGTAACTGTGAAATAATACTGTTATGTAACAGTGAAAATACTGTTATGTTACTGTGAAATAATACTGTTATGTTACTGTGATATAATACTGTTATGTTACTGTGATATAATACTGTTATGTTACTGTGATATAATACTGTTTCGTAAGTACGAAGTAATACTGTTACGTGACAGTGACATAATACTGTTATGTAACTGTGAAATAATACTGTAATGTAACTGTGATATAATACTGTTTCGTAAGTGTGAAGTAATAGTGTTATATTACAGTGAAATAATACTGTTATGTAACAGCGACAAAATACTGTTATGTAACTGTGAAATAATACTATTATGTAAATATGAAATAATAATGTTATGAATGTATGAAATAATACTGATATGTAACTGTGATATAATACTGTTTCTTAAGTATGAAGTAATACTGTTATGTAACAGTGACATAATACTGTTATGTAACTGTGAAATAATACTGTTATGTAACAGTGAAATAATACTGTTATGTTACTGTGAAATAATACTGTTATGTTACTGTGATATAATACTGTTATGTTACTGTGATATAATACTGTTTCGTAAGTACGAAGTAATACTGTAATGTAACTGTGAAATAATACTGTTATGCAACTGTGAAATAATACTGTTATGTAACAGTGAAATAATACTGTTTTGTAAGCATGTAATTAATTATGCTGTTATGTAAATATGAAATATTACTGTAAGGTAACTGTAATAATATTGTTATGTAAGCATAAAATAATGCTTTTCATAAAATTTGGAATAAAATTGGTCTTATGCTCCTACACAAGCACGTAAAATTTGAGGTCCGTAACTTCAGTGGGTCCCCCTTAAAGTACCGATTAATATTGAATATGTAGTTCTAAAGCAGATAATAATAAATGTCTTCTGGCTGGTGTAATATACTATGAGTTCTGGGCTACCCTAGGAGCTTTTTTTTTTTTAAATGTGGCTCTCTGTTTTAAACACAATTTTTTATACTGATGACCTGAATAACAAAATTACAAAAGCATTTATTTCAATAATCGCAAAAATGAAGTTTCTTCTTATTTTATAAATCTTGAACGCTGATGTGCGCCCTAAAAAATCTTTTTTTCTCTCTACATAGGTATTATTATGATTCGCAACTTTTCCGCGCTTTTATAACTTCGAAATAGCACATTGATTTTGAAGACCAGTAGGTATAGTATATTAAACCAGACTTTTATAAAGCTAACAATGATTTTTTACTGTTATATTCTAGTAGACCAACTATGTAGAATATTTCTCCTTCTTCTTCCTTCCAATGTGGCAACCCACTCTCGAGAGAGTGATCTATAACTAGAATAATATTAACATATAATAGTTAAAAATCATTGTTAGGTTTATAAGTCTGGTTTAGTATAGGTAATATTATAATAATATTATGATGGTTTAGTACACTCGCTTACCTCATAGCTTCTGAATATACGTTACAAATCGTTTTACTAGGGTAATTTACGAAACATTTCACCGTCTTTTATACCTATTTGTTTATTAGCCATTTAAAATACATTTAGGAATATTTTATGCTCTGTAGCTAATTCTACATTCATTATTTATAACGTTCCTGGATTTTGGAAATACATCAAGGTGTGTAAATACAATCTGTTTGATGCTTATATAACTCTTATAAAGAACTTATTTTAATGGCAAATTATTTTCCAATTTCATTTTTATTCCTCTTCATAAGACCAGGTACGTGTGATAACTGTTACGTCAACAACGTTCGCCATAAGATGTTCCTAATTCAAACCCCTGCGATTCCCATCATAATTGCAGCCACAGCTATTCTGCGAACAAATCAATGTTGATTTGTTTTATCATAAGATCACTATTATTTTTTTGAAATTGATTTTGTTTTTCTTGATCCCACTGTCAACCCTGAAAATAATTTTCAATTGTGATTTTTTTCTGATACACCCACATACCAATTTTGATATTTAACGTATCCATGCATTTTTCTATAATTATTTTCTGTCTATGGATGTAAACATTCTTTTGATGAGGTTTTTCAAGTACATAGGTTCTTACATATACATACCTTTTATGTAGGTACATTTTTTTCCTCGGTTTTTATAACTCCAAGGCCACGCTTGCCTTGATAAATGTTGTATCTCTAAATTTAGTTGAATGGTTAATGTTTCACAAGATTTATTAGCGTGATTCAGCGATATTGTTACAACGTCTTTAGACCTATTTGCTTATCTAAAGAAAGTGCCTACTTTCGTCATATTGAGTCGGAGAACATGGTCCGTTCGACTCGTAGAAAACTTATTCGAAAAGTTTCCGGCGAAATTATTTATTTCTTGAGATATGTCAATATAATTTACCACTATTTACTTTTCCCTATCGATTAGAATAAAGTCACTCTTTAAGTTCAGAAAACATGTCAAATAGAAAAATAGCACAGTAACTTATTATTTGATGGGCAAACTTAAAAGCACAACTAAAATTTTTTTATTTTTTATTTTCATGTCAAAATGTTGCTTATGTATGTACATTGTACACATGCCTACTCATTTATCTACCAGTTGAAACTGAAAAAATCTCGCAGTATCTATAAGTAATGCAAAAATGTATGTTAGTTTTTTTCATCATGATTCATCATCAAAAAAATTCATCATGGGTGCTTTCAACATGTCAAACGTGCTGAAAAGTCATATTCTCTCGATTGGATTCGTCTCAGCACAGTACGTTCGTAATTTCAATACTTGGAGATTTTTAAAGCATATCGTAAAATGTTAATAGTCTAGGCAATTATTCCTTCTTCTGTCCTATCCCGGTTCCTGCATTTCGGCCTACCCAGAGACGTGAGTTGGTTCAATAGTGCTCTCCTTTGCTGTCTTCCATCTGCTTCTTTTTTCTCATAATATTATCAAAGAATTGCTGCGTTCTCCTAGAAGTGCCAGCATCTTGACGTTGTCAGGACTAATCAAGTTCATTTAGGATTGATGAAATTAAAATTGTCAACCACAACTAATCGATTCATTCGAAAAATTTGAAATAAATTCAGATATTTAGAGAACCTATTTACATAGAATTTTTAAAACATTTCGGGTTTTCAATGACAGACGTCAATGAAACTGAAAAAAAATCCCGTTTCGTTGTCTAAAGTATTATTTTTATAATATTTGCGTTAAAACAAATATTTTTCTCGTGAAGGAATAAGCATGGATTACAAACTAAAGCCTTGTAAAAAAATATATCCGATCTTCTATCAGGAGAATTATAAAATAAAAATAAAATAAGGAACATTGTTATTATTAAAATTCAAAAGCCTCCTTCCTTTCTTTCACCAAGGGGTGAGAATTTCCACCACACTCCTTGGTAATAAAACTACGTAAATTTGAATATGAATTTTAGTTATGGCATAATTTTGCTTTTGTTCACCTTCTTTTGGGGTTGCATCCCCCCTTCATTGGTGGTTAATGTGAAACCCTCCAAATGAGAGAAGAGGCGTCTTGTAAAACCTTTATAAATATTTTTTTTATCCATTATTTCAAGTTCTACAACATAATGGGATAATTAATTATTGTAATTTTTATTAATTTTAACTGTTTTATTAATTAATTTTGTAAAAAAAAATATTTCATTTAAAGTTCGAAACATACATACATCCGTGGAACTTCACGACCCTCTGTGGGACTTGGTCTCCTCCAGAAGATTTTTCCATGCCATGTCATCTACCTTGCTCCACCAATCGTCCATCTCCAGTATTTTGAGGTCTCTCTGAAACAGACTAAAAATACTTTTTTTGTAACCTTCCACTATCCTTCCTTCCTTTCAAAACACTTAAAAAAAACTATATTATGTTGCATGAGTTGCGTACCTACCGCAAAATTCCTCATTGATTTGTGCCAAAAAGCATTATTTGCTACCTTCGAAGCAAGCTAGATTCGAAGCTAAGAGATATGGACATGGTGTAAGAGGAGTTCATTACAAAGTACAAGTAGTAGAAGTGGGGTGTCAAAGGGAGTATTGATTGATTGACTGTACAAATACATTGATTGCTTTTAACCATTCGGCCTGTATTAAAAAGAAGATACACAATAAGTATTTGTCTATATTTGCTTTTTTTTTCTAAATATTTTTTAAAAGAATCTGGGCTCAAACATAGTGAATACAACCGCGCTTTTGAAATCTTTCAAAGAAATCAAAGATTGTGTTGTGAAAAAGGAATTTAGTCGGCATTGGGAATCGAATCTACGAACTTCAGAACGAAATTCGGCGACTGAACCGCTATGCTGACAACCACTCCAATAAATATTAATAATACGAATTATTCAAGTATTCGTTTTAAATTATGTAACACCTTAAACTTATTAATCTGTTCTAGCGTGAAACATTTTTTCATAAAAAAAAGTATCAAAAAGTAACCTTACGCAATTTGTTCTGCGTCAAAAAAAGTAAGCAAGTACGAATAAAATGAACAGCGCAGGCCTGCCTAAACTCACAACGAATCAAATTTTTAAACGATAACGGATGAATAAATGAGAAATTTTAATTCGGCGAAGACTTCTTTTGGTACAACAAACGTTTCATTACATTTCTCCTTTTTTTGTATAAGTTTTTATTCCTTTTTTTCTGTTCGCATAATTTCCTTTTCAAGAATGTTGTTGTATCAGTTGTTAGAAGGAAACATTTTCCATCTTTTGGTCCTTTTGTTATAAAAAATAAACCTGAGAAATGAACAGGTGTTTAGTTAATAATTCAGGATTCATTGTACGGGTCGTTTCCTTCGACAATTTATGATAAATATACCAGCCCGCCTATCTATCTGCTTTATATTTCTCATTGTAAAGGAGATATTGGATTTTGTTTAGGTCTTATCTCGGATAAGAGATGTTTTTCTTGGTTGAAACAATAATTATTCTTTTCAAGAAAGGTATTTCGGTCTGCTTTTTTTTTATTACGGTATCTTTTGAAATTATGTTAGGTATATCTTTGTTATTTTTTTTTTCAAAAATACTCATAAGACTGCGGAAGTTTTAACGGTGATCAATAAGATTAAAAGTATATAATATTATTGTGAACCTTATGGAGGCAGTGCAATGCTTCTTCTTTTATCTCTTTAAATAGGTCTGCTGACCTGTTTTTATTGTAGAAAGGTCATGGACACTGACAATCAATTGTCTCGCCATCTCTTTGACGGTCTTCCTGGTTAGGGATTTTCTATTGGAACATTGCAGGCCGCTTCCTGTTGAAGTCTATAACCGTCCATATTTTCACTGCCCATATAATAAACACAACTGCATAAGATATTTAAAAAAAAACGTATATTTTAGTACTTATATCGGCTCTTAATATATGAATACGTTTATCTCGAGTTGACGAAATACTTCAATTCTGCCTCGAAAGAACGGCACAGCGCTCTCTGGGATTTGGATGTGGGAGTAGGTGGTTGGATCTTCGTGAAAATGACCGCAGAGAAGTGCTCTTGTTGCCTCCCTACGTCATAAGAAGTGTCAAAAAAGTGAAAATCGATCTATTGATAGATCGCAAGTTGCTGCCTTAAACCTTCTTCTCAAACCTCTAAGATGTGGTATCATTGTTGTAGTGTACTTTTCATTTTATTTATTAATTGCAAAAAAAGTTTCAGAGCAGACAACATCTTTAATGCATCTTACATCTTATAATAAAGAATTATCGTTGAATTTAGTTCAGAAAAAGATAATCTCATTAAAATTGGCTTCTTTTAATCATTTTTACGCTTCGAAGTCAACGAGTACACTGACAATATTTAGAACACTTTCTGATTCACTATACTTTATCATAACACCTTCTAATATAGTGCGTTAGAAGCCATACATAAGTCAGAGGCTTCCAGTATAGAGGATTAGGAACAAACCATGCTATAATCACCCCGTAATCTCATTAGAAGTCGAAGAAGCTCGTCAATAATAACTTATCCATAGTTATGTAACATATTGTTTAAGCTGGTTCCAAGGTTAAGTATAAAGTTTTCTTGTATTATACACCTTAAACAACAACGCTACATGGGTTGATTTTTGTAAGCTAACATGGTTTAATGCTGTGAATCCACAATCGACAGACGACGTGAAATGTGATACTTACGACTTACGTAAAAAATGTTTTACCATGTTTCGAAATTATCAGGTACATAAGCTGATATTATATTTTTTGTTACTGGTGTCTATGCAGCTAATATTTCTCTAGTTTTTTTACAATTAGTTTTTTTACAAACTTTGTACAATTTTTCTGTAGTTTTCAATCATTTTCGTCTAAGTTTTTTCTTATTTAGAGTAACAGCACATGTCAGATAGCTGACGTTTATGGCATTTTGCGTATCCTCCCCAGACTATGTAAAAACCTTTCGGATTAAGGCTATGAGAAGGAAGAGCTTTGCTTCTTCGATTCCTTGAAGAACTTTTTCATTCGTTATCTGGTCTATTCAAGAGATTCCTGGAATTCTAAACAAAGACTGAAGTTTTGAAAGCCCCCGATATTTTGTCTGATCTTTTAGATAGAATTGAAGATTTAGACTGAAGATTTGCTCTGATGAATATCTTTTTGCTCCTTATCTCTTCTTAGTTTGATATCTCCTCAATCTTCTTTCTACAGAAGAACCTGCTCAATCATAGCAAAACTCACATTCTTGATCAAAGTGGTCAGTCAATTACAAAAAACTTCAAACTAACACCTTCTGTTTCAAAAGCTGGTTAACTGGTATCTGAATAACTCGAATGTACTTTAAAAATTATAGTTTCACGACTACTTCGCCTGTAAAAACAAAGTTCATTTATTTTAAAATTAATGTTTCAAAGTCAGACAAAAAGATGAACTTTTTTTGAAAAAAAATGTGTACATTTCTGATGAAAAGTTTTGAAACACAATAGACAACATCGTCACTGGTATATTTTTATCGGAGATATTTCTGTCAATAGCGTTTCGCAAACTGTACATTAGTGTACATCCCTCACCCTGTTTACTTTATTATTGTGAGTAGGGGGCGTTCAAGTATTACGTAACGCAATTTTTGAAGATTTTTGACCCCCCCTCCCCCCCATGTAACGCGCCGTAACGTTTTTCTGTACCCCCCCCTCCCCCCCCCTAAATGTTACGTAACACTCTGGAAGTGACTATTTTTTACTGAACTCTCGTATAATACTATTTATTATGTTCCATAAATTTTTCTTTATTTTTTCTTTTGATGTTTTTCAAATTTCATTGGTGTTTTTTTTGACATAGATGCGTTGGAAAGTCAGCATGAGAGCCTTTATAGGCCAAGAACAGTTGATTATGTAAATCCCCCGCTTTTGTGGACATTATAGTACCTATCTACAAACTCACTACAAGCAATTTGTGTTTATGCGTACTGCGTGTTTAAAGCACTAACGAATACTAACAACGAAAATAAAATAAAAATGACGTAAGTATAATACAGTCGAGGGATTCCCCGTAAAAAATAAAAGAAAAGGTTTGCTAACTTAGGAGAGCGAAACGAAAATATCGACATACAATGCAGTCGAGGGACTCCCCGTAAGACGTAATCGAAAAAGGTTGCTTTTTACGCAGAGCAATAAAATTACATACAGTAGAATTGAGGGACTCCCCGCATTACATAAACGAAAAATCGAGGGCTTCCCGTAAAACATTGTCCAAAAGGGTTGCTAACTTCGGAGAACAAAAAATGATGTACATTACAATCGGGGGACTTCCCGTAAAACACAAACGAAAAGGGTGTCCAACTTGGAACATTTATTTCACAATTTTTTTTTATTTAAGAAAAAAAAACGTTACGTGACGCATTGTTCGAACCCCCCCTCCCCCCCTTGTAACACACAGTAACGTTTTGCAAGACCCCCCCTCCCCCCCAAATTGCGTTACGTAATACTTGAACGCCCCCATATCTGTGCAGCATATTACAGCCATGAATGAGATAGTATCGGGGGTTGTATGTAATTTTGGTATATTGTTATACTTTTGTATGGGACTGCCACCCCTCCGAGACCATTAATATGGTGATTTTGGCATAGAAATATGGTGAATAAGGGGTCGTGAAATAGTGATAATTTTTCACGATTCTTCTGCTCCATCTGCCCCGTGAGTATTCCACTATTTCCCATTTTGAAATATTCCCTTTGTAACTACCTCTGCGCATTTTTTTCTTTCAAATATAAAATATTTAAAAATAGATAGGTATATATCTACAACCATTTTCTCGGTACCAAAGAACGATTTAAATTTGTATGTACAATTTCTCACTTCATTTAGAAGAATAAATTGACACTATAACTACATTCTTAAATCGCAATGTTCTTTTTCTTCTTTATATCATGTTGGGTCCCCTTACGTTGACTATCACTCGATTGAGACTCTCGATGTCATGGGCAGATGCGAAAAACGTTTCGGTTTCTATCCATTCCCTGATATTACGGCATACAATTGCAATAAAACTTTTACAAAATCAGCTCTTATCTTAAGATATGTACAAATATAAATAGTTCAAGATAGACATTATATTTAATTTACTGATTAATCAACTTGACCATTCTTTACTGCGATTTTTATCAAATACATCTGGACCACAATATGATTCAGTGATTTTATTGTTGCAGATGTTACACATAAGTGGCTTATTTATCCTTATTTATTCGCAAATGTCTTTTTAAATCACCTTATATAGTAAACTTTTTATTGCACTAAGCTGTTTTCAGACAGTTTAGTAAATACTGTAATATAGTAGTTGCACTGATGCTGTCATCAACTGTCAAGTTCATTGCAAAACTAAATTGACTAAAAATTAATAATTCATTTGGCTTGAAGTATGAAAACATCATTGTTTTTTATTATAAGCTATTTTGAAAGTGTCGTACTGCTTGGGAAGTTGGTTTAAAATCAGTTACAAGATTCCCACAGACAAACAAACAAGAATACGACTAAGTAAAAATTTGTAGTAAAAATTAAGGCATTATTTGTCTTGTTTCAATATTTTGCCCATTTACATACATCGGTGCTTATTCGGTAGAATTATTTGAGTAATAAAATTAAAATAAAACATTTAATTCGTATTTCCACTTGTTTTATGTTCTGACTAGTTTCCTAGGTATGCGTTCCAAGTATTTGGTTAGAGGGGACTCAGAAAGTTAATTTGAAACGTAAGAAATAAAGTAGACAGATATCTCAAGAAGTTTTTTACACGTAAATATACTTAAAAAACCATTACATTATTTACTAGTACCTAGTGTTTTTTTTTTTAAATGAAATAAAAAATTCCAAATAGTTAGAAAATTATTCAAGGTAAATAAAAGTAGAGGTTTCCAAATTATTTACGCTATTTAGTTAAAATTAATGAAATTAAATAATATATTTAATTCAAAACATGGAGACTTGACAAAACAAAGTGATAAAAAGTTTAATTTGGTTCTCTGTGTAGAACAAACGTTAAAAAAATTGTTAAAATTTAATAATGTTTGAGGGCCTTAATAATCTTTATTAGACTTGTCTGCTTTGTTTCGTCATTTTTCTTTTTCAAATTCTCGAGTACTGGTGCCTACACTGTACTGTGAATTTTCATTTAGCGCCTGTGCTTGATAGAAGAAATACTCGGCAGAAAAAATTGAATTTATTCAAAGGTATTTCATTATGTATGACCTCTGCCCAGTGGCGTGTATCTCAGAGGAATTTTGCAAGGTGAAAAGTGGAATATTTCGCAATCCATGAATTTTAATTCTTTCACGTCCGGGTGTGGTTTATTTCTTTGTTACGTACCTAGTTGCGAATTCTTTGAACAGACAAAGGAACACTTTAAAGCTGTGTATGTTGCAATTGTTCCGTGTAAAATATTTTATTCAGTTTCTAGTAATGTCACTTGAGAGGTTCTAACGATTATTTCGAAACATAGAGTCCTTTACTTATTAACGGTCTATAGACGTGTGTGTTATCCTGCAGGACCATCGATTCTGGGAAGATGAAATCCTACTCTATCCATTTGCAGAAGTTTGAATCCCGCTGGATTCTTCGATATTAACACCTAAGATACTCTTGAAGGGTTCAAGTTTTGCCTTTGATCTTCCACAACCTTGAGTATGAAGCTTTTTTTTAAGAATTTTTAAAAAGAGATCTTATCTTATCTTTCAAGTAGGCATGAAAAAGTACTTTAACAAAAATATTGTTTTAGAAGAGACGTTTATGTGTTTTCGAGGAATAAGTTCATATAAGTACTTACATTTGTTTAATGACGTAAACAATTCACTGTACGTGCAAATGTATTGTACTAACATAACACAACATTCTCTATTTAATCTCAACAAGAGCTCTCCATTATTGCGCTCAATCTTGCGCAATGTTTATGACCTCCTCCCACACCATGTCCTCAGCTCTGTTTCAAAGGAGCGGAACACAGTATTAGAGGGTCTTCCTCGTCTTCGGGACCCTTATGGAAGGAAGTACAGCGCTCTCGTCGGCCAACTGTCATTCGGGATCCTCATCACAATATGTCCCCGCCACGTTGTCCATCTCCTCTCCACAATCCTCAGCTCTAGGATCAACAACGTGATCTAAATGTAGAGTAAGGCCCCAGATCAAGGCGGAGTTGGAAGTCACGACTGTTTCTGAGACGAGGCGAAAAACACAATTCAGGAAACGCCGGAGGACGTTATTCATTTGAGGACATTACATGATGACATGAGCGACAAGACAAAGAAAATTCCACTAAGTTTAGACGTTATAAGGAAATATTAATGATGGATGATTCACAAAAATCCATTATTCATAATAATTGTTCTGAAATATTATAAGATGTTGTACAAATATTTCACTTAATCCTACACAATTCGGCAAAACTGTGAATCAATTACCAAATGACGATGAGGATTATGGGGAAGATAAGTCGCTCAAGATGGTTCTTCTATCTTAATTAAGATTAATGTTGATTTATATTCCCACTAAACAAAGACCGAATATTATGACCATCCTTAAAACATAAATGGTACATCTTAAGTATATAATATCTACATTTCGTTATAATTTTCTCCCTTTGTATCCTTGTGAGTGTTTAAACATTTATGTATTGCTTTCTGTTAGATTCTGAACATTTGCAAGATAAAAGTCGAAATTTTATAAATAATTTTATTCCGATCGGAAATATGTACCGACAAAATGTCGTAGATACTTCTGTTACGAAAAATTTTTTTGAACTTATTTGTTCTCTTACACATAAATCGATTTGAACCAAGCATGGTTGTATTTGCATTATTACAGTAGGTTTTTACCTCACCAAAACGAAAACATAAAATTTTTTAAATGTTTTTGTTTATTTTACAATTGGAAAAATTTTATTCCATAAATCGCCAGATAGTTCCTTCATAATCGTTCGTAGCCCGGTATTTTCGTTAAAACACCAACCTCAAGGTTTAGTAAAATGGGGACCCTTTGAGGAACGATATAAATGATTTAACAACCCTTTTCGACGACTTTCAACCGATAGGTTTTGCTGCGAATCGGAAAATTGTATCTCCTATCGTAAGTTTTTTTCATTCCGTGGTTCAGGAAAAGATTTCAAGGCAGGCTAGAACTGTACTACTAAAAATGTAGCCCTTGCTTCCCATAGGTACATAGCTGTAAATCAATGATGCTTTTTCTATCGTTTCAAACAAAGTGAAATACATCTATTGTTTAAAGGCTATTTAATTGTGACTTGCAGGAAACTGGGCTTCGTTGTATAGGATAAAGAACTGCACATCGGACAGAAATAAATCTATTTCGAGCTCGGTTCAAATAAAAACAAATATTACCAAATTTTTCATATAAGTACCTAAATGTTACATATTTTATTGATTTTGGACAATTAAAGGAAACTTCAATATTATGATTCAATGAAAAGTTTTAATTATAAATGTAAGAAAAAGCATCGCAGTGAAATTAATTTGTTTTTTACATCGACGAAGCTCTCGTGTGTATATAAAGTTTTTTTTTTAGAAATATTTCCTTGTAGTATCATACAGATGTAACTTTTTAAATAATCCATGAATGGTCATCCTATATATTATAATATATACGGGGGAAATAATAATATGAACCTTGCCGCAGTTGCAAACAAAATATGATTCAAGTGTTATATGAAGAGTATGCTAAATAAAACTTTAATTCTTTTTTATAAAAAAGCAATTAATATTGTTCTATAAGAGAATTTAGTTTTGAACAATTAAGTATACCGCACTCTAGGTATGTGTTGTTATTGTTTTCTTCAAATGTGTGATTTAGTCCGCATTCTAATTGACAAATGACTCGATTTTTGTGAGTAGCAAAATTGTATATCCTATTTTGTTTTTGTTTACATACTCTATTTATGCCCCTTTTTATTGGCGAGCGTTATGGGCAATATCGCTATAAAGGTTTATGATAATATTTTATATAAACTACGTAATTTGGTTTTATTTCGGGAAATGTCTACACGACTGGCAACACTTTAAATAAATGACAGCACAACACCAAATAAAAATACGAGATATTTATTTTTCAACGTTCTTTTATAAAATTTTGTTCGTTTTAACAAATTTTGTCAATACAATAATCCTTTATTAATAACTAGCTTTCCCGACAGACATTGTCCTGTAGTCCTAACTATGACTATTGAATTCGAATTTGTAATTTATACAAAAATACTTTTAAATATGTTTTGAATGTTAAAAACTATTTCTGACAGCATAAAAACAATCCGTCAAACATCTGTGTACCAATACTTTAATGTCAATGGTTGTCAGGCAAACCATAATTTTGTTGTTATAATTTTTTTCATAGATTGCGTTGGCGTCGCAGAAAATCCGTTCCATACTAACTTTAATATTATTTATATTATTTTTTATGCATTTTTTAACTTTTTAATACCTAGTTATTCTGTTATCCGGAGCAGAGAAAAATCCAATAAATCAAATATCGGAAGAATCTGTTCAGCCGTTCGCGAGTTATAAGTTTTCGCACTAACCCGCTTTCTTTTATATTGTAGATTAGAATATAAGTGTGTTTTTCGTTTGTTATGCTAAAAATAGCACGTACCGGAATTTCATAACCAATTGCGGTTCTTCTTTTTGGAGGTAATATTTTTCACTAAAACATAATATTATTATATCAAAAATAATTTCTACATAAAATAAATAAAAAGTACAATAAGATGATAATGTCCACATATGATGTTACATTAATTCCTTAAGTTACTCATCAATTTCGTAAAAAAAGAATAGGTACCTACTCTTGATTTTATCGAAATGTGATCATAGGTTCATAAAATAAAATAAATATTAAATAGTATTTGACATAAGATTTACGAAATTTCGATCTGTAATAATATATTATGAGGATGACAGAATTTCTTTTGATCGTATTAGAATATACTAACATTTTTATTTCGACCAACTATTTTATTTTAAATAAATCTCCAGATAAGCATCATTCAGGATTGAAGGTAATCTCTTCAGATCTCTCCCCATTTCCTACCTCCCAACACTTCGCAGTGCGTATATATGTAGCATTAGCCTAGTACTTCACTGGGATACTAACGTACGTATTATTCGATTCTATATTATTTTGCCTTTTGTGCAAGCTCCAAGTGGTGAAATCTATTACTTTTCGCCTTCGATAAGAGAAACGATTTGAATTCATGCGTTTCTTATCCTCTGCTGTGTTTCTGCAAGTTTTTTATATGAAGTAAAACGAAGAAAGTTGACTTTGATAGTTTTATTTACTAGCAGAGAAAAGGAGTTTAAGAAGCCTACCAAAACAACAAAAAATCATTACATGATTAAAATTTTTATACAACACTAGCATAGCCGTCTTGCTTTACGTGTTTGATTCCGATTGACAGGCTTGATCGGTAGGTAATTTAACAGGTTCTAGTCTAGCTTCTCATTGCTTAACAGACCTCTATAACTGACATAAGCACAGAAAAAAAGAATGACGCTTTCGCAATTCATAAAAAGAGAGAAAAATGACACTTTTTATGATTATAAAAAAGAAAGAAGAAAACTTACATATTTTATAATTATTTAAATGAAAATGCGAGTAGTCCATTTTCGGATTACGTTTCGATTGACATTTGAGGTGGGTAAAACAGAAAACAGCCGCCGTTATCATGATTAGGCAATTCACATGAAA
Organism: Mystacides longicornis; assembly: GCA_963576905.1. NCBI lineage: Eukaryota > Metazoa > Arthropoda > Insecta > Trichoptera > Leptoceridae > Mystacides > Mystacides longicornis. Next base: position 10,237,550 of record OY756425.1, on the reverse strand, counting down.
TTTTTACCATTCCACACATAGAGGGTGCTAATGTATTGTAATTAAGACTCAAACCATGTGAGAGTAAAATAGTTAAAAAAACTTGCATATAGGTAGGTTCGTATAATATTATTATTAAAGTATTTTTTTACCCTTAGATTGAACAGTGAAATTGAATCAAGTGTGAGATGTAACAATATAATATCATTATACATGCGGTTTTTTTCATTGTGAGTGGCCTTGTGAGATTTAGATCATATTATAGTTACATTTGTATTTACACTTTCCTTTCAACAATCCTATTGGTACACTCTCGTATAATAAGACAGTTCGGCATCTCGTTTATCGACCTTAGAAGCTAAGATTTTTACAACTATATAATAAGACAGTTCGGCATCTCGTTTATCGACCTTTGAAGCTAAGATTTTTACAACTATATAATAAGACAGTTCGGCATCTCGTTTATCGACCTTAGAAGCTAAGATTTTTACACCTATATAATAAGACAGTTCGGCATCTCGTTTATCGACCTTAGAAGCCAAGATTTTTACAACTATATAATAAGACGGTTCGGCATCTCGTTTATCGACCTTAGAAGCTAAGATTTTGCATTACCTATTTTTCTTCTCTATTATAAGCTTGTATAAGTTTTTACAATAGTTTCTTATTCACTAACATTATTTGAGAACTAAGGTTTTTTTTTCTCTTAAGCATTATCTTCCACCTCATATGATCACGCTCTTAACAGTTAATTAACCTCGAACTACATTTTGAATGAGTTATTATAAGATCAAACATTCATTTTATCCGTATAAAATTGATGGCTTGCACTCTCCAAATCATGAACCTCCGTTGATAAGCAAGATTATATTTTGAGAGACGTATCTGGTAAAATCTTTCGTAAAAATAGAGTTTCAAACACGTCAATCCGAAAGATATGCTAAGGTGAGGTCGTTCTGGATCAATCATATCCCACTTATGGAAGACAATAGGACTGATAATATTACTAGATGACAAACCTCTAGGACGCCCTCCTAAACACTGGAGACGTGGATGCCAGTTCTTTTGCAAGAGGACAAGAACAACAGGCCGGCAGGCCTTATAAAAGTGGAAGAAAAATAAATCCTTTTACTAAAATTAAGCATCGTTTTTAACAGTTTATGGATACCTTACAGTAGGTACATAGATCATTCGACATACGAAAATTGCTGAGGCATTACCTGATGATAAAATTTGGGCATTATTACAAAAGTGAAAAAATGTCGAAGGTTTTAAAACCTTTTTTCATGTTAAGTGGAACGACATATCAATCGAAAGCTGGTTTGTGTCAAGATAAAGTAAATTTCTCAAGTTTTCCGCTCCCCGTACTTTTAAACACATGACAAGGGTTAACGTTCTTACTAGGGAAATTGTTTTTCATTAGTTTCGGTATAAAATGGATATCGGAGTAAAATTATTTTCCGCGAAAGTTTAAGAGATTTATTGTACAAGCTGATACTTGGGAATTTTACTGTTAGGTTTTTTAATCTCTATTCAAAAGTAGTTAAATCATCTATATGATTTTCTCCGCATTTTACAAATATTGGTTATCTTAATGAAACAATTAAAGGGAACAGATAGGTAAAAGCCATTTTGAGTAACCAGAAGTCTGGGCTAGTAACCAGCGGGGTTATTCACGCGAATATTTTTTTTTTGTGTTGAGGCCTTCCACCCGATATCGAGTGATTTAGAAATAGTGAAATATTTCTGACTCAAGGGGGCATTGCACCAAAATACCCGTTTTTGTCATTTTCAGTTAATCGTTTTACTTAATGATTCCGCGAGCCCCTAAAATACAACACTGATATTTACGTTTTATTATAGAACTATCATTAATTAAATAGTTTAACTAGTTCAGCATACTTTTTGAGTAATTTTCTTTTTTATGGAACGTCTTTTTTCTTGATACTCAAAAAATACAATAAGCACTTAATGATACGTAAGTTGCGGAAAATTGGAATTAGTCTCTTTTACCTAAATATGATTTCTTCTGAGCGTTTATAACTCCCCTTAAGAAAACGATTAATTTTAGTTCGAACTTTTTTAATACCGCTACAGCTTAGAGTTTCTTCAGCGTAAAGTGTTCATTGTGATGCATTCTGAAAGAAAAAAAGGTATTATGTTTCAAAGCCCTTTACACTCTGGCTTTTTCACCCTCTTATATATTTTTCGGATACGCGTTTTTATAACTTGAATCTTTCCTTTCTGAATTATATTAAAACATTTTTATGGTAATGTATCCTTATATCGTATCATCCTGTTTTTTGAGCATAAGAATATTATTTTTCTGAAACAATATAAGCGATTTATCCCCGCAGGCAAAGTGACTTTTGAACAATGTCATCTTTCAATCCAATGAAGTCAATTTGTTATCGGTGGAGGAGTTACATCTTACATCATTTTTTTAAATTAAAATATTAGTATCAAATTGTTTCTTTATTAATTTCCTTAGTTTATTATAATGTGTCATCTTATAAACATCAACAAAATTTTAATTTTTGAAAGATTTAATCTTAGGTGGGCGGACTAATTTCAAAGGATTTCTTCCAGCCAACCCATATAAATTGTTGTTGCATAAACCTGAACAGCTTCATAATAATTTGCCGATATTTTCGTGATATGAATGAATATATTATTATGATAAAACATATGGCCAAATAAAAATAAAATACTTTTCTGTGAAATAGGCATATTTCACCTACTGACATTAAAATTACAACATCGAAGATATTTTCTGCATACGTTTAGATTATTATTATTTCACACTTATACTATCACAATATCTTCTTTTGATCTTTAACTATCCACCGCTGGATATCATATCCAGCCAGACATTCTGAACCTAACGCGATACACGCCAGAGGAGTAATAATTGGCATCACAATACCAAACTTACTAAAGTGGGTTGGCGAGGATTTTTCCACATTGGCCCATGATGGCTCAATAATATCTACCGCGGTTGGTAAGTCGACGTATGATTTATTTTGTGGTTTCCAGGGAAGACCAATTTGAGTAGGTATGGAGTGTTATTTTAGATCAAATAAACCCTTGCGTAGAGCATGCCATTCCACCCAATTTTATGGTGTCAGAAACCCGTAAACCAAAAATTGCAAAGAAGAACATCACACTTGTGACATGACAATAACCTTAAAAGCAACCATTTCCTGATAACATAAATACTGATGCTGTCTATTTTACTAAATACTTTACCACTAATAAATCAACCACACGTTTGTTCAATATTAATTGATATGAAACCTCCATATTTGGTTCGCGGTTACATTATTCTATTGAAGTTTGAAGTTAACCTGAAAGGGGTAGGGGATGAAGACTTCTATACTATACTACATCCCTGTCGTTAATTATCATTAGAGAAAGTTTCGTATCGATAGAGTCCAATTATATAGAGACTAGAGTAGGCACCTAGATATAATCAAGATGAGGAATGGCTACAGAATATAGAAATTACATGCCATAAAGATCTATCGATTTTACATAGTTCGTCGGCATGAAAATAATAATTTATCGCTGCCATTCCCTTTTGTGTCTCTGGCAACTATTAAGAGAACGCAAATAAGAAAAGTTTTATTAAAAATTTTCTTTTACCTCTGAAATAAATTATCGGTTTTTGAAATCGCTAATTTTATGCATAGCTTCTTTTAAAGTTTTAAAAGCGTTGAATTCTGTTATAAAAATATTGAAATTTTATTTTTTGTTTGCTTTTAGATTCATCAGTTTGAAACGAACTGAAGTAGGTACCTAGAAAACAAGCATTTTATACAAGTCTTCAGTTTCGTCTCTTGGATTCTGAATCTTATTGGTTTTGATAAATTTAGTGGTAGACCTTAGGACCTTATACTGTCACGATTATTTTTCACGAATGACTCAAATCATTCATTCGTTTTTTCTATCTTTTCTTTTTAATCTAATTTAATCTTAGTAATTATGATATTTTCGAGTGGTTCGTCAACAGCGATATTTGAAGGGTTAGTTATCTACCACAACCTGCGAGAAAGCTTGGAAACTGCTCAATTATTTTTGAAAGCATTTTTCAACACTTCATTAGTTGTTAATATCCATAAGACGACAATGGGTACCTAATTGTGGTGCTCTCTTTTCAGTTGTGCAAATACTAGGATGATAAATGTTGATCGCGGTGGACCTAGTTTTCTTTTTTTTTATTAAGTACGCAATATCAACGTTTTTTTTATTATTAAATTTAAAAAAAAGCACTAGATGCCTGTTATTGGAGCACTGATTTTTTTTGTATCATGTCTGTGATGTTTAGTGTTATGATGGTGCTTTTATAAATAAATTAAGTTAGTACCTATGTCAATTATCGCTATCATCAACAATTCTGAGTAAGGTAATAGCCCATTTTTCACGTTTAAAAATTCTGAGAAGCTATCTACTTAAATTGAATATGTAATTAATTTTATGATTGCATTTTTACTACTGTTACAATACAAAGCAAGAAATGCCGTTTGATTTCATCTAGGTCAAAATTATCCCGTACCTTCTCAGTTTTGTATAATATGTTGGAACTGATCTTACCAATTATTTTTTATACTTATTATAATTTGAAGACTCCTCATTTTTCACACACTGGGCTTGCCCTGTTTTTATAAAGCAAGGGCATTATGATCATCGTGCAACAGTATCCTTCTGCAGATTAAAAAAATTAAAAAGAAATACACAAATATCTCAGAAAATATTTCGATATTTATATTATCGTTTTAGAAAAGCAATTTATAGACTGACACCACCCTCGTATAAAACATACCTACTAAGTAGTAAGTAGCTAGGTATCTCAGGTAAAATCTAAATACGATGACTTGTACAGAACCTTGCAAAGTGATATATGTGATATTTTCCATTAGGGGTGAATTTCAGCTTTATACGAATAAGGGAGACTGTTCGGGGTCCTTACCATAGAAAATAATAAGAATCACAATTTATCTATTACCCCCCGCGTTGCAATCCAATTGGATTCGACTAGGATCAAGCTGCATGTGTTTGACTGCTGATCCTAATGGATGGACGAAATAAAACGGCAATATATCATGTTCCAATCTTCATATAAAACAAGTTTTCCATTTGAACTAGCTGCAAAGGCTGTCGGACGACAGAAATAAAAAAAAGACGCATGCTTACAATTTATCATTTTTTTTCTCTATATCAACAGTTTTACGTATGGAGGAACGTTTGAACAAGTATCACATTTTCCCGCAAACACCTTTGATCGTTAATATTGTCATGGCAACGAATACTTATCGACTTACATCAGACGGTGAATAAAAAGTATGAAAAATATTTTCTCTAGTTTTAGATTGGTTTTTGGCAAATTATTTCCAAAAAAATTGATCGTTTGCTTAAAGTGATTCAACAAAAATTCCGAGTTACAGACGAACTTAACCGATTAGTATGTTTGATGATGTTTAATTTCGTGGATTTATTTGTATCGAATACATAAAAATAACTGATTCAATTAGTTTGTTTATTAGTAGGAAAATTTATTTACATTATATTTATATTTTTCACATTGTTGTAAACCATAATATTGACGTAATATGTTATGTGTACAGTTGTGTCAAAAAGAAGCCAATTTATTATGTTGAATTGACATATTTAAATTCTTATAAGCCAGCAGGTATCATCTGACATAAAAAAGTCTGTATTATTTGACATGTAAAAATAAAAAAATATCTCGTAAAATAGGTGAGCTTTTGTGCTTTTGAAATAGTAGTCATGTATGTAAGCTATGTTATAATATTATTACCCTGCAATATTTTATTGACTCATCGGGACGAAGTTCAGTTGGTCAGCTAGTATAAAAATATAAAAAGTGGACAGTTAATTTTCTTGATTAGATATTGTCGAAAAAGTCGTTCGCGAAATTCAAAATTGTCTAGGGCCATGATTTCTTTTTCAAAAATGCGCTTATAAAGTGGTTGGTAGACTAGCGGTTACATCGCCGGCTTTCGTACTGTTTCGTGCGGACGTCGTGGTTCGATCCCATGTGCCGACCATCTTCCTCTTTCACGATACAATATAAGCTTTAAGTAGCTTACTGTGAAAGAGTCAAGGAGTGTATTTGTGTTCACTTTGAGTGAGCACAGATTCATTTTATAAAAAAAATAAAGTTATCCAACTTGACTTCTGAAATAGGACAATGATGCTTAAATCGACTGTAGTGAAAATGTGTTAATCCAAGTTGTAGTAATAACACTCAGAACTCAGAGTTAATTGTGACCATATAGCTTACGCTAACCACCGAATAGTCTGTGTTCCCTGAATACGCAATCAGTTACACGTCCCGATTAGAGTGAAACGACACTATTACACTGTCTATGGGTGGGAATGCGTAAGAATGATGTGTTCGTGTTTAGATTAATTCCGGATATTTACCAACTGTCTAATTGCGTTGCAATTGACGATGTATCTCCCGTGAACGGTTGAATTGTTAATCGTTACGTGTACGACAACCCACCTGCCTCCTACATTATTCTATTTCGATTGTTTCATGAATTTGACAATCGTCATTCAATATATCTGCTTAAGTTCGTCCGTGACTCGGTATTTTCGTGGAAACACTCTGACCAATACCGTTAATCTAATCTAAACCCTCTTTACGCCCCTCAAAAGAGCAAAGGGAGACAACAAGAGCTGTCCATTGCGCTCAATCTTGCGCAACGTTTTTGACTTCCTCTCACCGATGTCCAAATCTGCTCAGCTCTGCTTAGAAAGAGCGAAACACAATATGAGAGGGTCGTCCTCGTCTCGGGACCCTGATGGAAAGAAGAACAGCGCTTTCCTCAGCAAACTGTCATTCTACATCCTTAACACATATCCCAGCCAAGTCCATGTCCTATCGTTCATGATGCGGTGGTACCATCTTATACCCAAAATTCCCCTGAGGCACTTCGCTTCGAAAGCGGAGACTTTTTGTGCCTGGGCTTTGGTCATGTGCTAGAACTGACTCCCATACAGGAGAATGGGCAAAACACACAAACAGTTTACATTTTGTCTCGACGCTAAAGGCCGACGCTTTCCATACCTTGGTCATGTTGTTATAGGCGCCACTTGCCAAACCGATACGTAGCGGGAGCTCAGGCACGAGGTCACCAGTGGTGGTAACGGTTGCTCCCAGGTAGTTAAAATGTATCTAACCAATACCTTGACCATAGATAATAGTTTCGTACCTACCTATATTATTCATAGAGAATAAACTATTTTTTTTTATTTATGAGCCTTCCACTAACAAACTATTTGCTAATCATTAAATCAGTTATTAGTGTTCGATTTTAAGAGGTAAATTTTATACAAATTTGAACCACTACAGGCTTATGATCGCCTCCTTACTGCTGCTTTAAATGCTGACTTAGTGTCACCACTTTAAGTTAACCACGTCTGCCATTAAGGTGGTCAAATTTGTCTAAATCCCCTCAGTTCCAATTCCTGAAGTCGATAGTTGCTATGAAGATTAACAGGTACATCAGAGGATTCTACGAAAAGAACCTAATTGTTGATACGGAAAGAAATATCATTATAAATTATTGAGAAGTGCGGCATGTATCCCAATCCAACACACGTCACTTATAGCACTTTTTATTATTATAAAAACATTAACGTTGGTAAATATATGACCGACGTGGGGTAGTGGAGTTCCCAATGCAAATGATTTTGTTTATCCCCGCATCAAATTATTATGACGTTGTTCCAACTACAAATAAATCCACGGGGGGAATCAGATCCATAGACGTACTTAATGGGATTAAACCATCGTTAAATAGCTAATTGCTCTGCTTTGTGCATGCAAGGGACATTGACATTATTTGACGGATTATGTAGGTATTTTTTACTACGCGAAACGACGCTATAACAGAAAACATCGTTCAGCGACGTATGTACCAGTATTATAAATTATTCATGTAGGTACATAAATTATTATCAACAATGTGAAATGTAAACTAATATGTAACAACTGATGACTATGACAATTCATTACTGATGTTCGATTTTTAAATGGAACAAACCACTAGGTACGGGCTTACGACCGTGTTCTACTGTTATTTCGCAGGCTGTCTCACACCCGAATTCATAGTCGTTACTTGAGTATTCCCCGATACTTGAGTGCTCGTTAAGTAGCTGTTTTCATTTCATAGTCATACAAAACTTACCCAAGTAGTACTCAAGTAGCTGTCAAACTCAAGTCGTCGACGAACACGACTTGACACGACTTGAGTGTTACTTGGAAATGTCAAACGCTGCTTTTTGTAATGTATTTTGTCGTTTTCTGGCAGTTTGTGTTTAATAAACAATAAAAAAGAAATGTCCTAAAACATAATTAAAAATACATTTTGTTTTATAGCAACGCTTTTCGCCACAATAATATTTACCCCACTACTCAAGCGTTGACTTGGCGAAGTAAAGGGGTAGTGTTTGTCTATAGAATGCATTCGCTACTTGAGTATTGCATTTTACTTGAGTACTCCTCGGCCAAGTATTACTCAAGTAAACAATTATGAATAACATAATAACACGGTTTTACTTAATTTATTTTTTGTAATAATTCGATTAATACTTTTTAATACTGTTTTTTAACATTTCAGTATATTTTTTAACATAAAATCATCGTTAAATATCACTACGCCTGTCAGTTTAACACACGTCTACTCAAAAATTATAAACGAAAACCTAATTTTATCTTTCGACAAACCGTTCTTTCGTTCAGCGTCGCGTTCTCTTGTTTTTTTGCGTTTTGATTAAAGTTATTATCTAACCTGCAAACTTTTGTATAAGTACATGAATATTTTTATCAAAAAAAACTACTCAGCAATTAGTACTAAGCCGATTCTCCAGGACCTATTATTTATTATGAAATATAAATTGATATTTTGAATTAAGATATATGTTTAAAATAAATTATGACTTAATTTATATTTATCCACAAACCTAAATTATTAAAAAAAATAATGCCAAATAAATGGACAAAATGTGACGTTTCCATTGTTATCTGACATGACAGGCATGTTTTGTATACTTAATTAATAAATAAGTATTATATTCATTATGTACTTGGCTACTCAGCAAATACATAATTTATTTATATATAGTTTCTTCGCCCTTTTATACTTTATTAAACACAAACTGCCAGAAAACGACAAAATACATTACAAAAAGCAGCGTTTGACATTTCCAAGTAACACTCAAGTCGTGTTCGTCGACGACTTGAGTTTGACAGCTACTTGAGTACTACTTGGGTAAGTTTTGTATGACTATGAAATGAAAACAGCACTCAAGTAACACAAGTAAAGGATTAGTGTTTGTCCATAGTATGGATCCGCTACTTGAGTATTGCCTTTTACTTGAGTACTCCTCGGCCAAGTATTACTCAAGTAAACGACTATGAATTCGGGTGTTAGTGTTATCACTTTACGTTAACAACGTTCGCCATTAGGTGGTAATGTTTAAGTCTCCGAAACTCCTAATCATGACAATAATTAGTTAGGTATTCAATAATGATTAATGAAGTATAGAGATAAAAAATGTGAAATGTATTAAATCACAATATTATTATATCTAATATCAATAACTCAATTAAGATTCAGATTCCTTGAACTGAAGCCGTCAACAAACATGAATTGATGTCAACTTTTCAACGATAAAAATACCTATAAGTAATCTATTTCCAGCTGTGGCTTAGTGTACTTTCGATGTAAATGCACCCTTAGAAATTCTGTCCGAAAGATAATAATATAATACTAAACTGTACCGTACCTGAAGGATATACTTATATATTGACACTTGCTGTTCTTCTTACGAGGAATAGTGAGGGACTGCTTTTATTTCGATAGTACTTATTGTGTAGTTATCATATAAAACTGTATTCAATAAGCTTGACCGAATATTTTTATACGGCTGGACAGCTGTTGGAAAATATGGAAGTGTGTAATGAAATAGAATGTAATGTATTGTGATGAAATTTCTCAATGGACCAAACATCTCTTAAATTCACCCATGATAATCGTAAATATTATGTATATAATATAGCGTAGGTTTTGAAAAGGATCCGTCTGCATTTATTCGATAAGAATATTTCCAACCCCCCAAAAAGTCGTTACTTTTGTCTTTTGGCGCCGTCTATTTTCTTCCCTAAAATATGATGAAAAAGGAATAAGGGGAGTTTCTGTGTGGCCGCACGATGCTCTCTACCCCCCGAGAGAGAGAGATTCGCTGAACGTTATTCATTTAATGTCATGAATATTTATTCTCCTTTACACAATTATTGTATTCCTTGGCTTGAAGAACAGGACAATTTAATTTTACTTCTGACGCAAATATTGTGGGTTTGTTTCACTCTTGTAATTCGGTTTAAATTTTTGTATAAATTATGCAGGTGTCTCTTTGAGTATTTTATTATCTACAGTAAAGTTGTCACGATGTTTACAACTCTGAGTATCACAATATTATATATTCCACTTTCATTAGTAAAGGGATTGAATGATACTCTTTCAAATAAATTAGATTGTTCAAGTTTCTCTACTGTTATTTTCATTTTTCTGACGTTTTGAAATAAAGGATTTTATGGTGGGATAGAGGAAGTTGAACTGGGATGGCGTATGAAGGAGGTTACGTGAATGGTTGAATCTGATTAAAGCATTTCTTGCTTAGCCTAACACAGATTAAGACCTGTACAATTATTCTTCTTGAAGTGCTCATCAGTCAGGTGCCTCAGGTGTTGGCTATCATTTGGGAAAAATCTTTTTTATCTCTCGCTACATGAATCAGTTCCTCGGTGGTTTGGATTCCAGTCCACGCCCTAATATTGCAGAGTAATAACAACTGTTTTCTATCAGTATTTCCCTTGATAATAAGCTGCAGAGTGCAGAAGCGCGTACTTTTAACGCCTCTGAGAACGTTGCCATGCCAAATCATCCTTGGAAAAAAGGACACAAAAAACGTGCCCATGTCATGAAACCTGACGGATCATAATCTTTGTCAACAATCATTTTCCATCAATGTATGCCCTATTCACGACCTCCATGTTGCTGACCACATCGATGCAATTACCGTCTCAAAATACCTATTGCATTCTTGAAAATACAATAATGTATAATAAACTTATCAAAAGTCATGCAATAAATTTCATTATATCTTTATTATATACTTACTTAATAATAATTATAATAATAATTAATTTTTTGTGCTATAAAGTGGTTAACAATTAATACATCAGCTATTATATAAAAGCAAGAAGTAGCTTCAAGCCGTCTGAAATCCCGAAACCCGTACTGGCTAGCTGCTGCAACAAGTACCTACGGGTTTTTCAATGGAAGATAAATGGAGACAAGAAGTATCGATTGCATCGTCAGTAAGGAACCAGAACCTAGTGGCTGACACGACAAAAGAACTGCCTGGATCAACGCAACCCAGAAATATACCTAATATGGTGTAGAGTTTATCGAATACGATGTGATGTAGGCCGCACCGCTTCAAACCTACATAAATCGGGATGGATGGACTCACCAGCACGCGTATGTGTATCCGTATCGATGAACGAGTGCCCCACGTATTTTAAAGAAGGACTGCAGGACTTTCACGCACTAGCGGATGACGCGATCCAATGGCTTCGGTCTCTGGAGGTCAGATGGTGTACGACCGAAAGAAGAAGATCAAAGCAAGATTGCATACTGTCACACTCCTTCACAAGCGAGATAGTATTTTAACCGATTGTAGCTTAAACTGTTTACTTTATAAAATTATTCGATAGTAAGGTGTTTCAAGGTACAAATATACACTATACAGATTTCATATTTTGTTAATTAAAATTTGATATTAAAAATTGAGAGTGCGAACTAATTGGAATCATATTTCATCCCCTTATATTTAATTTCACACTAGACGGCTGTAGTACTAGTTTTAATTACACACACAGTACCCCATTAGCCAAAGATTAAACCGCGGTCTAAATCAACCCATGTTTTCGATTAAACCCGTTGGTTTATATTACGGACAGGCTATTAATAACAGGTCAAGTTAATCGGCGGTTTAACTTAATCCTGACCTGAAGCGTAGCCGCAATGTAAATACGTAGATACTTTTACTTACCTAAAACATCAAAACTATTTTGTTCTGTTATAGAGATGTTGTTTACAAACTTGATAAAATAGTTTTACATATTATTATCTAACACCAAAATGTGGCAATATCTTAAATCTTAATACTTCAGTAGTAAATACATATAGGCACTACTTGAAATGAACAGGTAGATTTTTTTTTATAGCTGGACCAATTTCGCAATTTTTTTTGTCGTGTTTGCTATTGTCAAAATCATTAAGAAAATTGTGCGTAACTTAACTTTCTTATACTTTTGACAATTTTATAAACTTTCCTTTTTTTATAAGGGTTTGACATAGCTGTTAGTTGTTTGATAATGTTGGTGTTAGAATTTGACCTGTAATCATCGTATAAAACAGATGTATCGGTTGATATAACATTGGTCACGTAGGTAATTACTTTAAACAAATTTGAACTCAACAGAAAAATAGGACAACGTCATCGGGAAAGCTAGTGTGCGATAAATTGCTTCCAACTTGATTAAAAATATTAAACACAGGCAATAACACAGTACAAATAATATCAAAATAAAATGCGATAACTCAAAGTAATAAAAATCTAGAACGGATCGAGTAGTGTGTTTGAAACAATTTTATGCTCTTATGTAAAAGTTTGTGGGATAAAAGGTACAGAACTGCCAATAATTGACCATCGATTAAAATGTGTTAAAATTTATATTCATCAAGTTTTAAGTCAGACACCAGCTAAACAAAGGAGATACTTTATCGAACTGTGCCCAAGAACTGGTAGGCGAAACCATAGGAGGTACGTAAGAAAGATTGCAAGGGATGTATGTAGGTACCTAGAGATGCTGTAAATTTAGGGAAGGTTACTGTGGAAATCTGAGGGAGGGAAATCACTAACCAAGAACGTGAGGGGTCTTGGAAGAAAGAATGCAAAATCTATTCCAATCTGAATAGCATAATCAACAAAATAATTTGTTTGTTTTGGGTTGTACGAATCATATTACGTTGGTACTCAAATAAATATTTGTAAAAAGTCAATTTACATACAAATCTTAGCATGTAGTTTTGATTCTATTATGTTTATTCCCTTTTCAAATCGTGATTAGATTTTTCCCGAAAACGAGAAAAAAAATTCGGCTCCTATTATACCCGAGACCCGTTGGAGGTTGTTTCTTTTAAGACGAATCTAGGGTCCACCTTATTTCCATCCTTCTTTAAACGGGATAAACTCGGGTAAACCTAAGCCCCGGGCAATATGTAGTCTTTTAGGAGTAATAAAATTTAAAGGCGTGTAACATTCTTCCTGGCGAGGGTCGGGACCAGTACGCATTTGGAATATATTCCTTATTTCGAGCTGTCGCCCCAGGAATCGGAATGAGATGTCGGAATATAAAACCAATGTTAGTTACGCCTCTGGTTTTCTTCTTTTACTTTTTTTTCACGTATAGGTACTATAGTTGTCAGATACTTTCTGTACAAAGTATAGGATTGTTTAAGAGTTCTTCAAGTAGTTTTGACGAACTGATTATGTTGAAAATTTTATAGTTTTCCAAACTTATCACACCAACACATTCGAGATGTATTGTCAAAGAACTTTCGCATTTAATTAGCAAATTATATTAGGCCAACTATCATTGGTGCAGGAAGGTCAGACATTATATATCTTACCGACCAAAGTTATAACAGAGAAATGCAATCATGGTTTCACTGATTTTAAACTCAGGCCCACGAGCACAGATGATTAGAGCATCAATCAGAACAGGCGAGTCACACGGGTTTGCGACTATGTATGCGGTCCCCTTTATGACTTAAGTCACACTCACCACTCACCCACCAGTCTCCGACTGATCCTCCACTCCTCTGCGCAACCAAATCAAATAAGATGCGGACAATGCAGTTTTTGATATCCTATCCAGAAATTCTTTTATTTTAGTTCTAGAAAGACTTAAATGTTTAAAATAACAATACAAAGATTTTGCAGGTAGTCCTCTATTTAACCATTGAATCACGAAATATCTGGAGATTCTTTTACCATTATCCAATATCCATCAATAATCTACAAGGACTTTTTGTAAATACCTTGCAAAAACCATAAATACTAAACGAACCCGGGGCCGAACTTCTGTTATTGTGACGCCTTTTACAAAATGATCAAATAGGGCGTCGAGTTTTAGCACCAACATTAGATATTTATTTCTATGAAAGATGAAATGGATTGGCACCGGTGATCGAATTTTTGGAGTTTTATACAAACTTATCTACATATTATAAAATCAAAGGTAACTGAAGATTCAATAATATAAACACTACATAGATTTAGGGATATTATTTATACATTTTAATGTAATAACAAATATACAAAATATCATGATGTCGGCCACGCAGAAGTGTTTATACGTTAGAATGGATTAATACCGTAATAAATTCGAAGGGACCCTCGTTGGGAGTCTACATCCTAATAACAATCTATGTAGAGTATCCTTGTACCAGTCGGGTTTGGTTTATAGAAGGGCAATCCTCAACGTATAATAACCACAAAGCTACATACCTACTTACGCTTGTTCAAAGATGAGAAATAACATCCTCACTGGACATTATTAAAAGGCATAAATATTTATTTTAACGATAGAGCTGTTTTATCGCTAAGATAACGCACCTTCACACCAATCACACCATCTATAATTCAGAAAATAAGAAAATATACAGGTTAAAATAACAGGTTAATAAGAAAATATACATTTTTAAATATTTTTTTCAAAATCGCTTGTTGTGAATGGTTTCCTGCTAGTTTTCAAATTTTAAAATTGTGTTCCGATTCTCTTTTCCGATGGCCGCATCATTCTTCATCTTTTGCTTCTGCTGTAATCTGGTCTCCGAAACTTTGGTAACTACTTCTGTGAAGGTCTCTCAGTTCGCGCCGCCTGGATAAACTCGTCCAAGATATTTGACTTCGGCAAGGATCTCTTCTACAATTCACCTTTTCCATCAGTAAGAGTTGAAGGATATAATGCATAAAGTGTCGAAGATATAATATTTTTCGGATCTTAATGGTCAGTAGTAGTTTTCTGGTACTGTTGGCCCTTCTCAGAGCTTCAAATTTGGTTGCTAGGCTTGTTCACGTTATTCGAAATATCTCTCCGTGTAACTACATTTTGAATACCTTTTACCAATCAATCGTATGGATTTTTGGGGTCCCGGTTTCTGAGGAATACAGTAATACCGACGACACATAACATTTTATCATTTTCTACTTGAGTTTTAAATTTAAATTACATATATTCTCTTTACAGAAGAAAGTTCGCATTCTATTGAATGTTATGATTGCGGTTTCAATAATAGGTATTTTTTATTTACGATTTCAAATTGTTTTATATTTAGCGCATGTTTTACAGATTTTCTGGCTTCCGAATATACGAAACTAGTTAGTGGTCAGATTATATAGTTTAGGAGATGTTGGTAACCATGACTCATTTAACCAAGTGATATTCGACGTCGCATAACCCAATTCTGGCTTATAATTTTCACTCTTATCTTTCCAGAACCCAGTAAAAAACTGACTTAATTAAGCTGTGCTTATATTTTCAAAAATCAAGTCGAACTTTTATGAAGGTATTTAAGAAAGTTATGGAATAGTCTAGTTCTAATTGTTGAATTGAATCTATATATTCATTCGTTAGTTATTTTGATAGTAAATTATAAAGAGTTATATTCGGAGAAAAGTAATGATATATTTTTATTTGTTTGGCTAAGGGAAGCAGTTGCCCTTTGCTGAATGTTAATTTTCTTTCTTAAGCGTGGAGTTTGGAAGTATTTTAGCTTACCGTTGGAATAACAACACATTAGGCCGGAGAGTCGGTTGCGGGCAAACTATGTACATACATTAAAACTTGAAGAAATCCTGAACGTGTGTTCGTATGTGAGAAACTCGAATGAAATATGCAAGCTCCCTAAACAATAAATTATTCAAAACTTTGTTGCCATTGATCAAAGCCCAAACTAAGTTTGCTGTTCCGTGTCCTAGTCAATATCTCGTTAGTAGCGGAACCTTTCCCGAAAACAATGCCTTTTCATTTTATGTGTTGGCTGTAACCAGATTTATGATTACAAATGTATTGCTTGGTTTATCCAGCAGATATGTACCTATTAATACATTATTGTTATAGTGAAAGCTTTTCAGTAAGTTTATTTCAGAAAACACAATATAGGTAGGTACATTCCATGCCCTTCCACCAAGCAAGGCTTTAAACTCAAAAGTTGTGGTCCAGAGATTCAATACAATCCTAGCTTTCACATGAACTCTAGTACAAGACCGGATTTTCAGTTAGTCCATTAGTTTAAGACCTGTCTAATAGTAGAAATAACTGATGTAGTGCGAAAAGAACGGATTTGGGTTAATACAGTACTCACTGGTACTGGAATATATTCGGTACATCCCAGTGTCGGCTTTCACATTCTTTTCTCTTACTCACTTCTGATATTCTGAATTGGATACCTTTTCTAAGGCATAGAGTGATTTCTACGTAGTTTCGAAATCCACGTGCCAGTAAGAACATCGAGACAGTCGTTCCCTTTTCACGTAGGAGAATCTATGTACAACAAGATAATATAATTTTATTATAACTCAGCGCTTTATACTGCAAAGCCTAGGAAACAAATCTGCTCATGTAATCGATATTATACAGTGCCAGCTACACTTCTTATAAATCTGGCGTAAAAAAAAAACACAATTTTTTTATTAACAAAACTTATTATTATGTCCATTAAGTATGTCTTTTCTTTTGTTGGTACGGAGGATTGTTGTTATATTGTTTCATTTTGTTTTCTCAAAGGCAGTTGTAGTATTGTAGATAAATAAAAAAATAAAAAGATAGGCAGGTACGTACTAATAACGGTTAGATTTTTTTTAAATGTACCAAATATGCGTTATAAATAAATAATAAAAAAATGCAGTAAAATGAATGTTTATGTGTTTATTACTTTATTAAAAATAGTGATTGAAGTTGATAAGGTTTTTATGTAGCATCGCGTGTTGTTATGTTAAATCGGATGCAATTCAGAGCAAGATGAAGGTCAAAGACTAAAACGGAAAAATGTTCTAAGTAAACATGTTTTTTTTTTATAATCACTTTACAAAAAAAATAATATAAGTATGTAATAACGGTCTCAAAACAACAAAGCAATGTCCTTGTTATGGGTACATTGACTTTTCTATTTCTCCTTCGTTTCTACAAAGGAAAAAAAAAACTATCTCTGAAAGCTTATTGGGAAATACTATCATAGAATGGTTACCCGATACTTTATAAGTAGGCCGAGCTATAAATAATAATAATGGGGAGTGACGAGGTTCCAATCCCTGGGGGGCGATTCTCTCTGTGATGGCTTCGGGATTTTCGGAAATTGACACAATATCGACGCGATAAGTTCATATTATTATCGATGCTCCGAGCATACGCGGTTCACTTCCTAATAAAAAATAATATCTTTAATATCATATTTTTATATAAAGATCTGCTGAAAATCTTTCTCTAAGAAAATGGGATGGATGGTAGTAAATTTGAAAGTGTTGGGTTGAAAAGGATACTTTGTTTAATCGATATTTACGTATGCAATTATTTATGTCCAAACTTTTATGGAGAGATTGAAACTATGTGAAGTCAGAGTAGATTTGCCGTCCTGTGACGTGTGTGGAAATACCTAAATCCACCAGCATTTGATTCGGTTAACAATAATGAAACTCGATCAAAGCAGAGTTAATGAAATCTAAATGAAGAAAAACAGTTCTTAGAAAGAATTATTATTTTTGATATTGTAAAAATAGAAGACAACATCTTCACATCTAAGAGAGAAAGGCATATCCTTTCTGAAATACGATCTTTCATTATTATTATGTGTTGGAATGTCTGGCTCGACATCCAGAAACTTAATCAAATAATCAGATTCTCGCTTTCAAAGTCTCGTTTTGTTAAAACACACCCATTTTTCGAAATATTTATCATCTCAAATTATTATACTTTCGAAGAAATTCTTGTTTATTGTTTATATTAATTTATATTAATGTTTGAAGATAAATGACGCGAATGTCGTAGTTTTATTGAGAACAAGATTCTTTATTTTTCTCATGTTTTGTATTAAAAATTCCTTCGTCAATTCAAATGTTTTCTTGAAATTTTTTTTATGTTCATTCCATTTTTTTTTTAATAAACCTCAATATAGTAACTCGGTGTCTACAGATTTAGGAAAAATCTACAAAAGTGAGGATTTACTGAATGTGAGTGTGGCAATCAAATCTAGTTTGGGGAAATATGTCACCTATAAGAACTTATCCTGGCGAACGATTAGGGGATTAATATTGCTGGTAACAGGTGAATCATAATCTAAACTGATTTGCCCACTATCTCGCGGAGGGATCGCGTACCCTGCCAAGAAGTGAATGCGAGCGAGCAATGAATGAGAAAAGAGAGCTGCCGATCACTGTCAAAAGACGATAAGCCGCGCACTGTGACCATATTTAGTATTGAAAACTATTTCCCCATACAGTTTATTGGAAGGAATAAAGAGAACAAGCAAGGTATGGCACAAAAAACCGCCTCGTGGCTAAAGGCAGTAGTTTGTTGTGCCGGAGGCTGCAGTTTTATTGGAACTTGCCCGCGATTGCAATGCTTTTTCGCATATGATCGCTAATAGTGGCATTAAAGGTCACGAAAGCAAGCAGTGCCGTCCTTTATTGTACCTACTACGTTCCTTTGAAGCAAATTTTATACATTTGGACAATGTTTGGGAGGAGGTCAACACTGCACTATAGATCGAGTGCATGATCAATGAAAAACCAGATCGAAAAACGAAATCATTGTTGTTGCTGAAAAACAATGGTTTATTCTTGGAGCATTGCAGATGGCAGTGTGTTAGAAGAAGTGAAAGACAACCATTCAAATTGTGTTTTTGGAAGAGACAATAAGATATCATAACCCTCAGGAATGAAAAAAATGACGATATTGATCCTCAGAAGAAGAAGAAGAAGAAGAGAAGTATCAGTTTTTGGTGGAAACTGTTTTTCAACCTGCTTCGTGAAATGACATAAAAAATCGTTAAAAATTGACTTTGAACGAAAAATAAGAAGGAAATATTATACCAGGAATATCACTTGAAATGAAAATTTAACCATACGAAGCCTATTTACCCCTGCTTTTAGAGCTGAAAAGAAACCCCGTGATATTTCACACAAACATATTCACATCCTATGTTTTTGAAAAGGAGTGATAAAAAGAACCAATCTGCAGGGAGTTTTATGGTCTATCAACTTTTAAGCCTAGCAATAAAATGTTAGATTTTTATTCGAATCGTAGGTACTTTTAAAGTGGTAAAATGAACCGAAAAAGAACTGGTTCCAAAATTGTTGCTTTCTTTCTTTCTAACGTAGATTATATTAAAAGATTGGTTGTTTTAGGTATAACTCATCAATGAAAAGTAGGTATGTTCATCATCATTATGCGCTCTTGAGCAATCATTATGACCTCCTCCGACACCATATCAAAATCCCACAGCTCTGCTTCGAAGGGGCGGAACACGGTGTGAGAGGGTCTTCTTCGTCTTTGGGATCCAATTAATAGTCAATTTTTTAACAATAATGTAGGTAGGTACGTTGATTGAATTTTGAACATCTGGAATTTTATAAACACAGCTAAAATTTAATATCTATATATGAAAATTGTGAAGTGGTTGCTAGTGCTATCAGTTGGCGACTTTCGTACGTACAGTGTACAATGTATTGTAGGTCGTAGTATGAAAGATGTCAAAAGTGTATTTGTGTTCACTTCGAGTAAGCACAGATTCATTTATATAAAAAATGAGAGTTTGTGACAACCCCCCCCCCCCCCCCTCCTCTGTGCCAGAAATGTTTTGAAACTTGATGGTTGTAAAATGTGTTATTATTGATTTTTCACAAATGGCGTTGTTGTCAGTAAATCCCTTCCACACTAACTTTAATATTACATTAGGTATTTGCAATCTTTCATAATTATTATGTTATCCGTAGCGGAAAAGAGTCCAATAAACCGTGCATCATAAATATCTGTTTTCAGTCGCTCTTGAGTTATAATTGTTCGCACTAACCCGACTTTCTTTTATATTATAGATTTTAGTACCGGCTGTTAAAATGATAAAAACGCTACAACTTTTCCTATTTTCCTCTTATCCTATTTCCTCTTAAGATATTTTCATTTTCAGACATTTTAACGTACCTATCTTTATCCGAGAACATTTTATTTTATATTAAGTAATTTACAAAAAGACTGACAACTTATTCCGTAACAATGTAAAGAGAACGTAAAGAACAATAAGTGAAGAAAAGCACAGGGCCTACTTTGTGTATATATTGTCGTGTCTCTGGAGTTAATCAGTATTCAGCAAACGTCTCGTCTCTATTATTCTTTATGAGTACGCAGTAACGTATATAATAATATATTGTTACGTCGAAGGCTTTTAGAATATCTCCCTTTATACAACGATCCTCATGAGCTTCTGTGATGATACGGTTGCGTAGGAGAAAATTGAGTGGGTCAAAATCCTTTTAAAAAACGTGCTCGTATATTACTGGAGTCAATAGCGAACGTTTTCTCCTCGTGTCCACTGGGTATAAGATGGGGCGAGATTTGAAACAAAACATTCAGTGTCTCCTCCTATCTTTATTTATTATTAATAGTAGTCCAGAACACATGACCGACTAACGCTAAGACATCATATTATTATCCCCGACTCACATTTATGTACCTAGTGGTTAAAATAGTTTCCCCGGTGGCAAAAAGTTAACTAATGCGGGAAGTTTGAATTAAGCCGTCAGTATACGATGCATTATGTTATGTTGTTCGCAAATCTTCCCCGGGGATGACTAGGAACACGTACATTTCTATGGCGGCTCCACACTCCGCTATGCGTTATTCGGCCGCATAAGATGAAGTGTGGCGAGCTTATTCGGCAATATTTGCTACATTAGCTCGCATAAGCGTGAATAGATAATACCCCCTATTCTGATTTTGGAACGTTCTTATTAAGAACGTTCCAAACTATTTAGAATTAAGTTCACTCGAACTAAAATTCGTATTCGGAATTATGCCGTGTTCTAAAAACTAATATTAGTTCACCATAAATATTTTTTTGAATTATAATTGTCTATGGATCGAGCATGCGCCTTATTGGTTGATGTTGACAAGCGACAGCCAATCAGGGAAAGATTCAAGTAACATGGTCGCCGGAAACTGCCGAACCAACCCGAGGTGTAACGAAGACGACTGTATGATTGTATTAGTGTTCAATGATAATAATTTTTGATGCTATTTGTATTACTTTAAATAAATTCGGGGAAATGTTTAATATTTATAATAAAATTATTTAACTTGTTTTAAAATTATTTGGTTAAAAAAACTTTGATCATAAAAATATCATCAGATATCTTTTTAGCCGCATACAATTAGGTGTGAACTAAAATTAGGAACGTTTTGACAGATAAACGCACTAAAATTGACTTAAATACGAAATCCGAATACCAGCATGAACTAATTTCAAACTAAAGTCTAACTAGGAACAAATAGGAACGTTCTAAAATTTCTCGAATACCAATCCGGCTAACTAAAATTGGAACGTTCTTATTTTAGTTTAGTGCGAACTTAATTTGAATTGGAATAGGGGGTAATGCGTATATCCGTCCTAAGTTTGGATGGAATGTTTGTTGTTCGCTAACATAACGAATATTTGGACGAATACAGCGTAGCTGCATAACGAATAATACATAGCGATGTGTGGTGCCGCCATTAAGTATACATACAAGTTTGCATACGAATCGTATAGTTCTCGCGTTCTACGCATACCCTTCATGGGCGGAGTTGTACGAAAATAAACGTTCTCGTACTGCTTGCGTTGTTCGCGCTTCTTCGGGGAAGATTCATAGCTGTGCGTGTGTTTCGTTTAAACTCGGGAACGGTTGGTATATGTACAGAAAATCAGGCTAATTTTATTTTCGAAAGATTCGTATAAGTTCAGGGTAGTTTTAAGCGTTGAGAATTGCGCGGAAAATAAAAAAAAACTAACAATTAAATTTTTCCATTCAAGTGTTTTTATGGTTATGAGTGACTAAATAATAAGAAGACACACTTAGGATGTTCTTTGGTAATACGAAGTTTACCATGTCATCCGTTGTACAATAATTATAAGTCACATTGTGACGGATAGCCCCTAGTTTGGAAATAAAAGCCAAGATTCCCCCTTGTTTACTCATACACATGCTAGAGTGGTATTGATTTTGTAAGAAAAACCCATTGACGGTTGCAACAGGAATATTATTATTTTGTCTAAACTGGTTTCTTCAGCTTTTTACATTCTTGTTTCTTTCTAACAAATTTCATCTCATTTGTTAAACTTGTTATCATAATATTATGAGATTTGAAATGAAATTGTTCATGAAAGAAAAAAACACAGTCTGAAGTATGAAGAAATTTTCGATATTTTGAGATTAGTTTATATCTATAATGGAAAAGAAAGTTGGGTTAGTGCGAACACTTCGAAGTGTTCAAGTCGAACTCAAGATCGACTGAACAGATTTTTATGGTGCTTGGTTTATTGAATTGTTCTCCGCTTCGGAAAACAGAATAACTAATAAAACGTCGAAAAAAGTGATAGAAAATATTATAAAAGTTAGAATGGTCGGGTTTACTGACCATAACGCCATTTGTGAAAAATCGATAATAACACAATTCTTATTTAGGTACTTTACAACCATTGAGTTTCAAAACATTGTTACGCAGGTTTTTAATAGAATTTCTTTCGAGATGTCAGAAACAATTTTTAGCATTGAAACATATTATCTTAAACGTACTTTTGTATAAATTATTAAGTTGTTTGAACAAAGTTCATACTGTTCATGATTTTTGTTTTCTTTCCAAAAGTAGGTGGGTATAGAAGTTGTTATTTAAAGTAAGACAAAGCGATTTTTAAGTCCTATGAGAAACGATTGGTATTTTTTATCACCGCGTAAAGGCAAAGGATCAGATATATTTTTTTCATATTTCACATAAATAATTAGACATTTTTAGTTTTAATCATGTCCACAGAACACATATTTTTGTGTGTGATGCCCCCATCATGTAAAAATTATTGTTTACTAAACGTCGGCATCGCCATACAAGTTGTCCAGTTCATTAATATTATAAAGTAAGCCGTAAGTCGTAAGCCCGTAGTGGTTTGTTCCATTTAAAAATCAAACATTAGTAATGAATTGTTTTAGTCATTAGTTGTTATTTTTTCTCTAAGATCTAGTCCTGAAAAGGTCACAAGAATCTAGACATAATTAGAACGTTGTGCACCAACAAAGCCAATAGGCAATAAATATGAGACATTAACAAAAAAGGATATAGTCATATCCTGGCGCCAAATACATGACAGCAGTCGCAGTCTTTAAATTTTGTTGCTCTCTTGTTCTCAATAATTTCCAACTTTTATCTCTATTTTTCATTTTATTATTCAATTTCTACTTGTTGCATACATGAGATTTTTCGACATGTTGAACATGTTGAAAATTCTCATGATTAGGAGTTTCGGAGACAAACAATACCACCTAATGGCGAACGTTGTTAACGTAAAGTGATCACACTAAGCCAGCCTTCGAAATAACAGTAGAAGACGGTCGTAAGCCTGTAGTGGTTTGTTCCATTTAAAAATCGAACATTAGTAATGAATTTTTAGAGTCATTAGTTGTTATTTTTTCTTTAATATCATAATAATTCAAGCATCTTCTAAGAGCGGTTTTTTCCTACTTTTATAAGGTCGGTTTGTTATCATTCAATTTTTTTCAACACTAATAAAGGGAAAGATTAAATATTTTCTTCGCTGAAAAAGCTCAAAGATAATTCGTTAATTCCTCCGCAATGTATTTAAAACGTTTGTTTAAGAAATAGAAAAATAATTAATTGCTTCCAAAGCTCTACTTCCTCGAATACTTATGCACTGTCAGACGTGAACGGCCAACAACGTAATAAAATGCCTTTGAAAATTGTTTATGTATCAGGGCTTTCCTACACGTCGTTTTGTTCCTATCCATCCCTTATATTATCCCTGCGCTCATCCCTCGGAAGTGTAGCAACCCTCAGAAATCTTCTTTTTACTTCCCCTTATGGTTTCACGCACCGAACTAAAATGATAGTCCATTTATTTTATCTCGCATTTCATTTTTATTTCTTTGCTTAGTACCTACTGTACTGTTTGCATACGGTTTGACCCTTGTTGAATTGTCTACGAATAAAAACCTACACTACGCAACGAACACACGAATAAAGCAATGTGTGTGTCAATGTTACGAAACATTTGAAATATCTTGACGAATAACTTGCTACTGATAAAAAGTGTGTTCGAGAGCAAAGCATGTGTTTGTTACGAGCGATCAAAACGTAATCCATAATTCTTCTTGGTTTTCATTCTTTTTTACTCTTTTGACAACTTAAAAATATAAGGGGTTGAATTAATTTCCGCCGTTTTTCCATAACAAAATAAAAGCAAAAAAATAATTCTTGAAAAATAAAAATTTATTCAAAGCGTTGCTCTTTATTTTCTACTACTTTGGTCCATTTTTCAGGAAGAATCCTTATTCCCCTGTAGAAAAAAAAAGTCTTTTGAGGCTAGGCAATTTGCCACCCATACGTCAGATTTTCTGACAACAACGCCATCTATGAAAAATTCTATAACAACAAAATTACTTCACAACCATTGACGTATAAAATATTGGTACGCAATTTTTTTATGGATTTTTTTTCGAAATTGTTAAATTTGAAGCGCATCTTAAAACGTGAAAAATGAATAAATGTAATTTTTAAATTAAATAATTGTCGTTTCACATAAACTGACAGTTGTTTGATAGTTGGTGCGATTCACATATAATTCGGATGGAAAATAATATGTGGCTTCAAACATATGCATCGGTCGGAATGAAATTGGATAAGAGGAGCGGAGAAGAATCAAATAGTCCAAAAATGATAAAAATCTGTTCAGCCGATCTCGATTTTTAAGTATTCGAACTAACCCGACTTTCTTTTTATATCTTTAGAAGATTGTTTTACTGAACCTTTTTTCTCCATAATATTATGACTTACGACTCTATTGTGCCCTTTTATTTGGGTTGGTTTTACGACATTCTTACTAATAAGGGTTTTTATGTTTTTTTTTTCTATCATTACTTACTGTTATAATTTTCATTTGTACATGCAGCCCCAACTCAATTTGTAACATAATGTTTTTATTGGAGTTGTGGGACATACATAAATCTAGAGAACTATGTATGTACTTACTACTTTCTTATTCTACTTTAGCAATATCAAGTCAGTCCGTAGTAAGTACCTCCTTTACTATGCACAACCCTAAGAAACAATGTTTTCTTCTGTAAGCATGTATCAAATGTGCCTATGCAAATAATAAGGATAATAAAACGTGTGGAAAAGTATGGAAAACTTATTTTCTTTTGTTATCTAGCACACTGTTCTTTCTCAATTCATTCAGTTTTTGATGATCTGGTCCATGTGTCTTTCAATCTTTGAGAAAGCCTATCGGGCTGTCCTGTCTGATACTGTTATTGTGGATACCAGCATGTCATATTATACTAAATTTTCCAAGTGGAGACTTTTTTTACTTTGAATGATGTTTATTTGCACACACAAGATGAGGGAGGGGGGGGGCTCTTCCATCTAAAATATGTACTTACGTCCGTGATCCTATCAGTGTCCTTCCAGAAGCTCATGCGTATCCTATTGCTGTTTGTCTCAGTAGCGTACGTCATGATAGGTCTAACGCGGAACATCACCCAAAGTAAACACTTAATTCCACTTACTTCCCGATAATTTCATAATAATATGTAAAACACGTGCTAAGACTTGATAACAATAAACTTAAGAATATAATTCCACGAATTTCCGGTTGAAAGCCTTTCACGTCATGTTTAATTAAAACTAAATAGTAAACAGAACCTTTCGTCTATCTGTCATGGCAGAAGGGATCAGAGCGATGATGTTGCGTCCATAGAGCATTTAGGAATATGCCGGTTGGCAACATAAAACAATAAGCAGAAGAAGGGTCACTTCCATTACTCGGTCCACATCCATGAGACTACTTCCTACTTCCGCCTTGGCTACATAACCCAGAAAACAAAGAACTCCCATCCCTTACCGAGTAGTAACAGGATCTTTTCTCAAGATAATAATGTTTGTATAATATTATCATGTCTGTTTATTGTTTGCTTCACTCATGTGTAAATAATTACAATTTATATTTATTCTCCAAACAAGCTTTTTGAGATACAGTGTATCAAATTTTGTAAATGATCCGAAATATTATGTTAGTATCCAATAATGTTATGAAATCCTAGCACAATATAGAAAAGATACAAAAAAAAAACATTAGATTAAGTCCAAATAAATACCTACAAAGGAAAAAAAAAACAAAATAACTCAATAATTATTTTATTATTTTTTCTAGTGCTCATTATGGTTGCTATATTATGAAATTATTACCAATTTTATAAGATTAATTTTTTTACTAGATTTGAAGTTTAAATACGTTAATAATTTTCTTTTGATTTATTTAACGCAAATTTTATATCTTAACTAGTTTAATAGTTGTAGACGCCGTTCATGGTCTCGCGTATCTCTCCTAACGGATATTAACGGATCACTCAAAATTCTTCATGACTAAGAGCCAGTCTTATTGATGACGCCGAATATGGATTTCAACCCGCTTTCAAAGATTCTTGAAAGATTATTGAGCTAAGATACTCTTTTGCTTAAGACAAATACACTCTTCGGGTCGTGAAAAAGGAAGATAGTCGGCACCTGGGATCGAACCCACGATTTCCGAACGAAACCGTACGAAAGTCGGCGTGGTAACCGCTAGTCTACCAACCACTTCTAAATTACTCGTACTAGTATAATATTTAAAACAATGAATTCGTTGTTACTTTATACAACGTTACTTTGCGAAGTATAAAAAATAAAGCTTCTAAAGCAAATATATTACGATTTGCTGTAGTAAATTTGATGATAGGATAATCCTGATAATAATTTAGGACGATCATTATTACGAAGTGCATCCGTGGATGATAAATTACAATATAATATTGTTAAAAGCGGGGAGTTAGATATTTTATATTCATTCGCATTGTACCTATATTAAAGCCTGTGCATCTATTTCAACGACTCAATAACCCTGCTAGTTTTACTATTGATAATTTGGATGCTGTCCAAAAAACATCGAATCGAATCTACGGTCATTATAAGAGCTGAATAGTATTTTATCGATTCTTTAATAATTATTGTTTTTTATGATGTTTTATTTTTATTTTATTAAGTTTTTACAAAATAAAATAGCTTTTGTTTTATGTAAACAGATTCTTGTTTTTATCTACCTACTTTTAGACACATTTCATGAACATAGTTTTGAATAATAATTATTTTGTTAGAAGGCAGGTCCTTACCTACTAAGACGCAGGACTGCGAATCAGCCCCCATAGATAATTTGAAATTACCGTTCGACTACAAACGAGGATTTCGTCAATGTAGAGTGCGTAAAAAATGAACTGGAAAATATAAACAACTAGCTGACCCATCGAAATACGTCCCGCCCTAAAGTCAATAAAATATTGTAGGATAACATAAGATAGCTAACATACATGACTACTACAAACCCGATAAAAATCTGTACAAACTATCTCGAGTTATAAGTGTTCGCACTACCCTATTTTCTTTTATATTATAGCTGGATGTTAACAAATTGAAAAAAAAACTTGAAAAAAGCACCATTTAAATGTTCCTACGTATCAATATTTTACATTACGGCCATCCATGGAAACATAGGGAAATCATTGATCTATAGAATCTTTCTAGCAAAATATCAATCAACCAGACATCTCCCTATTTCCTCAACAGATGGCGGTAATGTCCCCAACAGAAAAGCCGTTCTATACTTACTTTAATATTATATTTTATATCATTTTTAGCCATTTACTAAACTTTTTATTAGATACTGTTAACCGGAGCGGAGAAGAATCCAATAAATCATACATCGAATGAATCTGTTCAGCCGATCGCGAGTTATAAGTGTTCGCACAAACCCGACTTTCATTTATATCAGAGATTATTTAAACCAAACAAAGGCACTTATATAAAAATATAAAAAGTGGACAGTCAATTTTCTTCCTACTCTACATTGTCGAAAAATAGGTTTGTAGTCTTTCGCAATATTCGAATTCCCCAGGTTCTGAAATCGATATGTCGGGTCAAAATTTATCTCTGATTTCTTGAGTTATCTAAGGGTCTGTACACATCTGAACACGCGCGGTTGCATGCAACGTTACCGCGCGTGTTCAGATGTGTACAGGCCATTATAATGTAGATAAGCAATGAGCCATTGTGAAGGCCAATAAATTTCATAAATTTTAGAATCATCCACTTTTTTTAATACTCCTATGAAACAGTAGACATGAAAATGATAATCAACGTTTATGGTGAAAATTAGCGTCACTAACAAATTTCTCTATCAACAATGTGCGATAAAATTTTAGATAAAAATGATATTCTTGTCTTTCACATTATTAAAATTAAATATTAATTTACTACACGTGTAAATTGTTATAATGAACTCTATTAGTTAAAGTATGATAATGTATGTGGAGATAAGGCTGCGCAAAAGAGGAACAAAACAAAGGCAGACTGAAATATTATATGAGCGTATTTTGTATCTCTCCTTGGATAAATAGAAGTATTTTATTCCGATCACGGATTGTTTCACCCGATAGGCCGTTGTTACTAAATTTTATGGTTACTAACTCTGTTTTATCTTTTGATGTTGAACTTTTCAACCTAATGCTAACCTTGTTACAACCACTACATTTTGGAGTTTTAGACAACTTGACTACAATAATAAAATATCTGCTGACGAGGCAGTTTGTGCGAACATACCTCGTTGTTCATTTGTTGGGCAGATTGCAAAGCTATTGTCACGTTTTGTTCCTTTTAAAATCTGTATTGACGAATGAAAAATCAGCAAAAAAAACTCCAATATCAGAAACAAGAAAATCAGATTATAATGCGAGGCGAGGACATGGCAATGAAGAATTCGTCATAATATGGCTTGTAAGGCCAATTTTTAAAAAGATGTAATATCTGACTGATGACTACCAAAGATGTGGAAAAACAGCTGCGATCCAACGTTGCAAAAGAATAAAACCCTTCGCATGATCTTCTACGGTTTAAAATCTATGTGTACCGAAGAGTCTCAACGGCTGGAGTCTGTAGATCCAAAAATTTGTGCGGGGAAGGTTTTGCTTTGAAGAATAATATTTTTTATGGTTTTTGTTAAACTGTTTTTATTTTTTTATCTTTATTCTTTATTCATATTATTAAACATGTTTAAAACAATTAAAAGCCTTTCTTTCTGCAAAACATGCGAGAAATTGTTTTTGTTTATTGTAAACTAGCTGTCCCGACAGACGTTGTCCTTACTATGAATATACGACGCCATCTATACGGACTTCAGTAGAGCATTTGACCGGGTTGACCATGGAATTCTCTTAAAAAAACTAGGAGCTCTGGGAATTGCTGGCAGTTTGTTGAACTGGATTAAGTCTTACCTTTGCGATAGGGTTCAGGTTGTTTCTGTGGGTGGATACGATTCTCTACCGTCATTAGTATCTTCAGGGGTTCCACAGGGTTCTCATCTAGGGCCCCTTCTGTTTTTAATCTATATAAACGATTTAGGATCCTGTCTGAAAAATCAGCATTTAATATACGCTGACGATCTCAAAATTTTTACCCAAATAAAAAATGCAAGTGACTGTCAAAGCCTGCAGGAGGATCTTGATGCTCTGTCCCGGTGGTGCATTGCTAATAGAATGTCACTTAACGTTGATAAATGCCACGCAATAAGTTTCACTAGAAATAAAAACAAAATAAATTACCCTTATACCATTAATGGCAAAAGTTTAACGATAGTATCAACTATCAAAGATCTGGGCGTCACACTGGATTCCGAACTAACATTTAAGAAACACTTAGACAACATCGTGAATAAATCCCTCAAAACAATGGGTTTTATCCTCAGAATCACTAAACCGTTTAGCGATCTCCAATGCGTCATAACACTTTATGTTTCTATGGTTCGCAGTATACTTGAATACGCCTCCACAGTTTGGTCTCCTCATTACATGGTTGATAGTGATGCAATAGAGCGTGTACAAAGATCTTTCACCAGAGCCCTTTCGCGAAGAGCCGGACACGTTCGCGGCATCTGTTATACCGAGCGCCTAAAGGCATTCCAGCTAGATAGACTATCTGACAGGCGTTGCTTGGCTGACATGACTATTCTTTATAAAATAATGAACCATGGGATGGAAACTTCAGTCTTGGAGCAAATAAATTTGTATGCTAACGTCAGGTTGAGAGGTCGGGGTATTTTTCGGCTCCAAAATTACAAATCCAATGTTGGTTATCACTGCCCCGTGGCTCGCATGACCAGAGTCTACAATGACCTGTCAAAAAAAATCCCTGATTTGGATATTTTCTCCAATCCATTAAATATATTTAAAAAGAATATTATCGAAAGTCTTAGAACATCAACCTCCGTATAAATAGAATCGTATCAGTTTAATTTTAGTTTTTTCGACCAGTGACGGAATTGGCGCTTTTGACTGTAGCATAATGAAGAAATGTTTCAGTCAAACAAAAATTGTGGGTAACAATAATACTGTATTATGCACAGGCCGCCGCGCTGGGCCAGTACCCACGTACTGCACACTGTGTAGTGTGTATGTATTATTATTATTATTATGTTTATGGCATCCCATCCCTTGAGGGACGATTTGTGCCAGTTTCAAATATTTGATGTTTGCAAAACAAAAATATTACGCTTTAATTTATTATTTTTCTATTATTTTATATAAAGACTTACTATTTTTACATTCACACACGGCCTTACATACTTACAATCACGCCCTTACATACATACATTCTCGCATTTATATAAAAAAATATATACATACACGCACACACACATACCTACTGTTTATATAATTATGTAATTCTGTTTTACTGATTTTAAAATTTTTTTGTAGACAGAAAGCTTTTCAGAGTGTAACAGACAAGACATATTAATGGGGAACTGAATTTCATCAATTTCGTAATAAAGTTCATATGAATCTCTTATTGGGCAACCGAGGAAGACGTGGTCTAATGTCTCCATATCGAGTTCGCACTCACAGAGTGGAGACGAGGCTAAATT
Source organism: Mystacides longicornis (assembly GCA_963576905.1). NCBI lineage: Eukaryota > Metazoa > Arthropoda > Insecta > Trichoptera > Leptoceridae > Mystacides > Mystacides longicornis. The sequence goes on along the minus strand of OY756425.1, from coordinate 10,206,147 downwards.
TATTTTAAATAGATGACTATCCAGTCTGTGGTGATTAAATCTCATGCGAGTCAGTGTGACTATTTCTGATCTGGAGAATTTGAATTCATGGTACCATGGCTTTCTGGAGATAGACTCCTTAATGTCCCGATAAATCGACCCCTTAGCTCTACCTACCTCATCCCAATGATCGGTCCAGGCCGACATTGCTCCGAGAAAGGCAGAACGTTTTATATCACTCAGGGGGAGTTCAAAATTTCGTGGGACCAATCCATTGCTGGTGGCCTCTTTTGCCAATGCGTCTACGTCCTCATTGGGTGTTATACCACAATGAGCCGGGATCCAAGCGATGACAATATCTCTCCCTTTTACTTTATGACTATATAGGTTTCTCCTAATGTCTAAGATAATACAGTTATCAGTAACTGAGCCGGACGCAAGTACATTTACTAGAGATAAGGAATCCGTGAAGATGATTGCTCTTTCCAATTCATGGTGATCGCACAGAGTGAGAGCCTGGTGCAGAGCAGCACACTCTGCCGTGAAAACGGAGGCTTCCGGAGGAAGTTTTAGCATTGATTTTATTTTGAGTTTGGGGATGAGAACCGCCGATCCAGAATGATCATTGGTAGAAAATTTGGAGCCATCAGTAAAAATTTGGATGTGGTTTGGCCAAGAAGAGTCAGCTTTTGAAAAGAACGTCTGATTTATTCGATTGGAGGACATTTTAGGAGTTTTACCGATACCGATATTTTCAAAGACGGTTGGGGAGAATTGCAAGACTTCCAAAGGAAGGTCATAAACAGCGGATGGAAAGGGGTAACGTTTAACGCCAAACTGAGTCATGTAATTACTGTAACTGTTGCATAAATAAGGACTCGATTTATTTTTCCAGTAACCGTTAACGTGATATAGGTTACGTAGTATGGGTAAATTTTTTAGCAATGGATGGTCAGTGAAAGTCCGTTTTTTAATAAAGAAGGAATCAGATAGATATTGTCTTCTAATCTTTAGTGGCATATCAACACATTCCACCTGGAGAGAGTTGTTTGGAGTGGAGGGCATTGCGCCAACCAAGAGCCTTAAAGATTTTGTTTGTACAGCATCCAGCTTGTTCACCAAGGTTTTGGATATTGGAGTCAATAAAAAGCTACCGTAATCTAAGTGGCTGCGAATTAATGCATTGTATATATTCTTCATGGAGGAAGGGTGGGAGCCCCAAGAGGTGCCAGAGATCGCTCTAAGTATATTTAAACCTCTTTCGCATTTGGCCAGTGTATGAGTTACGTGAGGGTTCCAGGTCAATTTCCTATCTAAAGACATACCCAAAAATTTTACCTCTTCGCACTGAGGAATTATATTTCCGTTAAGCTCTACAGAAATGGATGGATTCACGTGCTTTCTGGAGAATGATACAACTCTCGACTTTTGAGGGGATAGGAATAAGTTATTCCGTTCCATCCATGAATTGACAATATTTAAGGCTCCTGTCAAAGCTCTTTCAGCGCATACATTATTTTTATTAGTAGTATATATTGCAATATCATCCGCGTATTGAATCAATTGACAGTCATCAGGTATCTTGGGGAGGTCTGAACAATAGACGTTAAATAAGATAGGGCTTAAAACTGACCCCTGAGGAAGGCCCTTCCAGACCACCCTGTGGTCTCCAGGAACGTCTCCGCTCACTGAAATGCTTCTCTCCGTAAACATGCTAAATATCAATGTGGCAATTTTGTGAGGGATACCAAGACTTACAAGTTTTTTGAAAAGAAGAGGGATAGAGACATTGTCGAAAGCAGATGTTATATCAAGGAATACGACCGACATCGGATTCTTCTTAGTAAAAGCAATCTGGATATCCGTGATCAATACACTCAAATTATCTACACAAGACAGTGACTTTCTAAAACCAAACTGTGTAGAAGGTAGTATAGAGTTGTGTTCTATATACCAAACCAGTCTGCTTTTCAAAATGTGTTCCAGGATTTTCATGGCGCATGCGGACAAGGCTATAGGCCGGTAAGAAGAAGCGAGTTTAGGATTTTTTCCAGGTTTTAAGATGGGAATAATTAGCTGGTGTTTCCAAGAGTTGGGAATGTTTCCCGAAGATAGTATTTTGTTGAGAAGGTCGAGGAAGGATTCGATAAAGATGTCAGGAGCTTTCTGAAAGAAAGCGTACGGAATTCTGTCTTCGCCAGGAGATGAATGCCTTACCGATAGTAGGCAGAGCTTTAGTTCATACATATTTACTTTTTCTAACAATCTATTGTTATTTTGAGGAAGATTTCTGTTATTTATACAAGGGGGAATAAGTTGGTCCAAATTAGGGGCAGTAGGAGGAGCTAGGTTATTTAAAAACCCCGAAAGCCAGTCAGAAAGAGGAGCAGAAGCTCTGGAAGTCTGGAAGGAACCCTTGAAGCGTCTGATCATATTCCAAACATGTGAAGGGGGAGAATTCGGGGACAGAGAAGAGCAAAAGGTCTGCCAACTCTGTCGCTTTTTAGCTCGTAGTTTTTTTTTTACCTTGGCTTGTATGGCCTTTGCCTGTATAAAGGAGTCTGAATCAAATTTTTTTCTAAAGTTTCGCATAGCTTGTTTTCTTTCAGTGATAAGATCAGAGCACTCCTGATCCCACCAAGGAGCATTTTTCGTGTTTTTGCTCGATTTATTTCTAGAGGGAATGCTGTTATTAGCCGCCTCGTAAATAATCTGTGTCAGGTCATCATAATGCTTTTGGACAGGAGACTTGGACGTATCTCCGATTTTAGACATGGATTCCTTTACGATTTCGGCAAATCTAGCCCAGTTTGCCCTTTTTGTACTGTATAATTGTCTGCTGTAAGAAATTTTTCTGGATGGAGCTACGGATAGAGTAACAAAAATTGGGTAGTGGTCGCTAGAAAATGGGTCGTCTAGGATACTCCAGCTTGATGAACAAGCCAGATTGCCAGTACAAATTGTTAAGTCCACTGCACTTGGATTCTGGTTAGGGGAAGTCAGTCTGGTTGGCGAACCGTCATTCAAGATGCATAGGTCATGCTTATCTACAAATGACAATATTTGGTTACCCGCTCTGTCAGTTAGGGCATTTCCCCAGGTAACAGCATGGGCATTGTAGTCTCCGAACAGGAAAAATGATGTTGGAAGTAAAGGGACAATCGAGTTGAAATAATTACTGTCAAATCCACCATTTGGGGGAATATATACAGAGACGTATCCAATACCGTCAATGCAGACAGCAATTATTTCGAAAAAGGGATTGCTTGGAATTGGAATAAGATCACAATGGAGAGATGATTTCACCAATATGGCTACTCCACCTCCCCTGCCCTCAACTCTGTCATTTCGAAAGACAGAGTAACCAGGAATATTATAGGTATAATGTGGTTTGATCCATGTTTCGTTTAAAGCTGAAAGGTGAATAGAGAATTGATTTAACATATGTATAATATCTGATTTGTTGGAGATTGCGCTTCTGCAGTTCCACTGAAGAATATTCAATTGATTATTATCTGACATATTGAATTATTAGTAGGTAATAAACGTTTACTAGAATAAATAGTTTGAATTCGAAATAACAAATAGCATTCTCCAACGAAATGTTGAGAATGCTGTTTGTCTATTCTTTTTCTATGATCGTTTTAATAAGAGGAAGTATTTTTGAAGTGAACATATCAGATTTGTTAAAAATAATATCAAGCAACAGCTCTAGGGCTGATTTCAAAGAATTTGTCTCATCGGTGGAAGATTTTGAAATGTTATTTTTGAGAGATGAGGTACTCTCATTTAAGATTTCGTTATCGGATGGTGTTAAAGTGAATGACTCTGGAGTTGTAAGAGCACATCCTGGAGTTAGATTCACAGCCTGCCCGTTAGTGTAAAAAAGGTTGTCTATGTAAGATTTATCATTATACAGAGGTGAAACTTTTTTGAGAGGAGCTGAGTTAGCTTTAGTCGAGATTGTAACTCGTCGACTAGAGTTTAGGGAATTATTAGGAACTTGGACTGAGGGGAGTTTCCCTTCTAAGGGCTTGACAATTTCACTATAGGGTTTGCTAGATTTCGGGAAGAGCTTAACAGCCTGGGCGAACGATAAGTTGTCCGCAGCCATAACCTTTTTTATGTCTCTTTGCCTTTTTAGTTCGGGACAACTAGAGTGCAGAGCACTATGATCTCCATGACAGTTAGGACACTTCACCTCTTTAGAGGTGCAATTATCCTTGTTATGTTCAGTGGAACTACAGATTGCGCATCTGGGTTTGGATCGACAATTTTTCCTTAAGTGCCCAAATCTAGCACAAAGGTGACAAATTATAGTAGGTTCAGAGTATAGTTCTACTGGTAAGGAATTATAAAATAAGTAAATGTTTTTGGGCAAGATTTGCCCGCGGAAAGTCAGAATACAAGTAGTTGAAGGGACCCATGATATTTTATTAGTATCTTTGTCAACTTTTTTCCTATTAAGTCGGCGGGCTTTTAAGACTTTTATCGAGGATCCAAATGTGGAAGAATTTTCAACGATATCAGATTCAGATAATTCCAGGGGAATATCTCTAACTAGTCCTGATTTAACCAACTTATAAGTCGGAATAAAGGCCTTCAATTTGTTTTCGGAGACAAAGGTCGATTTAACGAACTCGTTTGCAGATAAATAATTATTAAATGTTAGAGAAATTTTATATCTGTTTTCGGCTCTAATACATTCAGGTTTTATGCAGAGAAAGTTTCTCCTATATAAGAAATTTCCGAATGTTAGCGGATGCAAATGAGTGTCGTCAGCGTTCTGAACAAACACGACAAATGGCCCGGGAATATCCGGTGTATATAACAATTCATTTTGGATCACGTGGCTCGTGTTCTGAGCAAGAGAAACATCTTTGTCTTTAATTGTATTTTCAGAGTTAGTTTCAGCAAGTTTACGTTTTTTCCCCGACTCTGGAGGGTCAGAGACCGATGAAATCACCCCAATGTCAGGGGGTATCTCACCTCCATCACGTTCCTCCATTTTTTAAACGTCACATATAATAATATTCACAAGTGATTTAAATACAAAATAAAGAAACAAAAATAATAAAGAAATAATAATTACGTATTTACGTACCGCGCCGTCCCGATGCAACAATAACGTCGCACGGGACAAACAAAACAAAATAATATAAAAAAATAAATGTACAGTAATTTAAATGGTGTTAAACTAAATACAAAAATAATATTTAAATAAATAAAAAGATAGTAAGAATTAGTCAAAAAGAAATAGAAAAAAAAACTTATCGAGTGTAGAAAAAATCAAATTCCAATAGTAATTAATTCACGCAGCACAAAACACGTCCAGCGGGGAACTATAGTGTGTATGTACGTGCATAGGTAATACAATAATATTATACTGATATGCGTGCTGGCTAAGGTATATTATTATAAGATAATGTGCCATACATATGCGACAGACACCTGTCATTAGAGCAAAGGAGATAAATGTGTATTTGTTATTTATGTATGTGCCTTGCTTATGTGCTGTCTTTTGTTCTGTTGGTGTCTTTTGAGAATAAATAAATAAATAAATAAATAAATATTGATTTTGAATTTGTAATGTATATACAAAATAAGATAATAAGAAACTCAATGTAAATAAAAATTGTGTTGTTGTGGAAGTTTTCACAGATGACGTTGTTGTCAGTAGGTAAATCCGTTCCATACCTACTAACTTTAATATTATATTTTATATTATTTCTTATCCTTTTTTATTAGTTATTCTGTTATCCGGAGCTGAAAAGAATCCAATAAATCAAACATCGAAAGAATCTTTTCAACCGATCTCGAGTTATAAGTGTTCGCACTAACCCGACTTTCATTTATATTATAAGATTTCATTATTTATCACGAAGAAAATTCATGTTCAACAAATTAAAAAATGAAATTAAATGTAAATGTAATTTACATATTATTATCTTTTTGTTAAATTTACTAAAGTTTGTTTATTATTCGTTGTTACAGGAACCGCCCTCATGAAGGTTGTGGAAGTGTACAGGGAAATACAAGATCAGCAGATGAATATTGTAAGTAATTTTTCCATTTTTATTAATCCTAAATCTATATATTAAGACGTGAAGGAAAAACTTTGTGACCATATTTACGAAAATTGCGCGGACGGAGGAGTATGAAATTCCGCACACTTATAGTTTCTATAGAGAACGACGTAATGCTGATATTTTTTTAAAATTAAGCATCTAAAATACATTAAAACAATAAAAAAAAACATTACAAACACTACTACAATGTTATGTATTTGATACATACACACTTCGATGTATTTGAAATTGTTTGACATAAATCTTTTGTTTATCTGTGGTGAAATCGAGAATAGATAATATTTTTTTTTTGTATTAAATAACCATTGAAAAAACTTTGAACATACCTATAACCATTTCAAATTTGATATATTACTATCCATGTCATTGTTTTTGAAAAAAAATATTGAAATAGCTCTTGACCGCTCAGTTTTTGACAATGGAACCTTAAAGAATGTTGAAACTTATAATTTAAATGAGTTATGTTCGAATTTCGAGCACTGGTTCACCACTAGTTCATTTAAATATGTTAATTTTTAATTGTTTTTTGGGAAGACTTCTTGCCGTTAAATCTTTAAAAGAGAATAGGGAAAATATTATGATTGAATAAAATCTGACCAAAACATGGTTCTAAGATTTTGTAAGAAATTTATTGACAGTAGTCTTTTTCTTTGATATTTTGCTCTCTTGCTTCAATACAGGAAATATTTGCTTTATGTTACGGTCAACATAAAAATATTTCGTGAACCAATCATTGTACTCTAGTAGGAACTATTTGGGACAATAACACGTGGTACGGTAAGTCAGTGTTTATAAGTATTATAGGCAGACTCAAAGACATGAAGGTGAAACACGTTGCCTTGGGGTCTTCTTACTTTTGGATTTTACGAAAGTTTTTACATACATACTCCGAATACTTTCAATTATTACAAAAGGGTAGATACATAATATTGTATCTTTTATGTCTTAATTTTTTAGTCAATAGCTAAAAAAATGTTGGATTATGAATTTTTATAATTATCGATCGTCCCTTTTCAATACAATGTAGTTACCATGAAATCTCCTGGAAACTTCTTTTAAATATTGTTAGGTTAACAAAAAGCATTAGTCTTTTTTACATAAATCGGTAGCCTTATTGTTAACTTGAATTGTTTATGCTTTTTTTTCTTCTTTTATGAGGCCTGTTGACCTGTTCTATCAAAGCTTCTCTTATGAGGTGAAATCCCCGCGGTCTCGCCATCTTAAGGTGGTCTTTCTCTAGCTAGAGCGAGTACCGTGAGGCTGGTTGTGCACTGTGCAGAGCGATATAAGGAAGTCTGGTAGTGTCCATTCTCCTACAATTGTGAATATACACTTTTGAGATATTTAAGAGTGTGCAAAATAGTGTCGTGAAAGAGAAAGATGTTCGGCACCGGGAATCGAACCCACGACCATCACTTGTATCTTGTATTGTAGGTCTTGAATCGTATTAGGTACCATGTACAATATTTTTCTTCCTTTTTTTTTCATTAATATCCGTATACCTACATTTCAAACCTTTGTCTGAATAATATATAAAATAAAAGAAAGTCGGGTTAGTGCGAACACTTATAACTCGAGATCGGCTGAACAGATTTTTATGATGCTTGGTTTATTGGATTCTTCTCCGCTCCGGATAACCGAATAACTAATAAAACATCGAAAAAGGGATATAAAATATAGGTAATATTACAGTTAGTATGAACGGATTTCCTGAGACGACCACGCCATCTATGAAAAATTCTATAACAACAAAATTATTGTTTACCTGACATTAAAAATATTGGTAGGTACGCAGATTTTTTTTGGAATTTTTTTGAAGCTTCAGAAATATTTTTTTTTATATTCAAACATATTTTTAACGTATTTTTGTATAAATTTAAAATTTAATATCAATATTCATAGTAAGGACTACACGACAACGTCCGTCGGGAAAGCTAGTTATTTATAAGTATAAAAATATAAATTTGTATATTATTATGAAATTTTATTTATGTTTATTTTTCAGCTTATTTCGATTTATATTTCCAACATCTACTTCATTAATAGAAATAATTCCAAAATACACAATAATGTACCTAAATCAAATTTTTAAAATAATAATATTTACTTTTATAACAAGATTATAATTGAATAATTTTCAATAAAACGAAAATCTCAAATCAAATAATGCGCAATATCAAAATTGATTCAAAATTTTGTTTGTATTCGTTTTGTAAATTTGAATACAATTTTATATTGAAAAACTTAAACCATTGTGTACTTGGTAAATTTCATTGTTTTGTTTGAGTGTTTATTTTAGAAGAAATACTGAGAGATTTACAATATATATTTAAAAAATACCCAAGTACTTATAAATTTCTTAACTAACGGGTGTTAAGACATAGATAATAATTTTATTTATGTTTAAAACTTGGCAACCCCACCTGTCATGTGTGGTTGGAAACCCCTGAATTAATGTTACAATTTTATATATAAGATTAATTTTTTAGTGTCAAATAAAACGTGTACTTTAATAGACCAATTGCTATGTTTTTTTAATCTTGATAAAAATTCTAGAATGGTCCTTCGAGCCGGATTAAAAAAATGTGATGTTTGTTAGACAAGGAGGCTCAAAAGTAATCACCCTATCGAAAGATGACTTTATTTAGAACAATATTCTAAAGCGCTTAGACGCTTGTGTGAAACGGGGAAACATTTTTTGGGAATGGCTGCAAATTTCCATTCCTATTTGTGAAGTAGGAAAACTGATTCAAAATATTTGACACCAAGATAGGGAACTCTAAACTTTTCTTGAATAATGGGATAATCATTTCGATGTTTATGCGGAGAGTAAATTTCCTCGGAAGAGTACGCGCAGCATGAATTTGCAAATTCTACAGCGTGAGTATGGGACAACACGAGATTTCGCCAAACCTGGACGGTCCTGGAGGAGCTCGAAGCAACGGGGGGTATTCTTTTTTTCAAAAATAGAAGACCAAACGACTAAACTCTCATTGGTGAGCGGAGGTTCAGAACCATGCTCAAAAACTTTCCTCTTTCTCAGTTATTTAATGAAGTTGGACCAGAGAACATTTGGCTCAAACACGATCACACAACTGCACTAGCCACAACCGAGGCAAGATCAATAGAAAGTGACTAAAATCAAGCTTTTTGGTTATTAATTCTAGTATATTATTCCGCTTGGCTAATGCCGTTTCTCGACTTTATGAAAAACAAGACATATTATTAACACAGTTCAACAACAAAACCAAAGACTTATATTCGTATAAAAAATATTTTGCATGAAAATTTTCAAAATAATGAAATGGTAATTTTTACAATAAGGAACAAGATTCACCAAAGTTGAGTTTTAATAAACTGTTTTGAACAGAATTTTTGATAAAATGAAATTAATATGTTTTTACATCATTGTCGATAGTTTCTCACATTACCTACTTAATTTTTGTTTCAGCTGAAAGCCTTCTACGTGGACCTTTTAGTGCCGCTGGAGACAAACTTGGAAAAAGACACCAAGGTAGTGCAGGTGAGTTGCCATAAATTAATTAAATTAAGGAATTAAACATATATATATACACAAACAGAAAGAAAAACAAGTGACAATCTGTTGAATTTAAATCACAGAACATTAAAGATATTTCTTGTCAGTGAGGCATCTAAACTAAAACTCTATTGACTAAACGAAGTTTATGCTCTACGAATTCCAGGAATTCTCTTCCGAATCCTTTCAGATATTTCACATTCCCGCAAAAATTCGGTTTACTTATTCAAACAATGCTTAAAGAGTTATTCTAATGCCGGCTTTTTGGAAATAAAAAAGTTCACTCAACAAAAAAGAATATCTATATAGACATAACTGTCACGCATGTTCAAATATTTACACGCTGTCGTTCTGAATGTTTTAACAGCTCTGGTTCCTGAAAGATACTCCGAAGCTTTGCAACAACGTGTCAAAGTTAAAATTTCACACCTATTATGGAGTGTGCGTGCTCGTACCGCTATTGGCAAGTTTAGCGTTTGAGTGGGAGCTTTTTACCCCCTAACATTGACGCGAAAACTCATTCCGAAAAATGTTTTATTCTACAGACTCGACGATTTCAAACTATAATAGCAAAAGTGTGTACAGAAAAATTCAGTTCCTTAAACACAACAGTTGTTTATTTCACACATTGCTCAAAATTTTGTAGGGCATTTGCTGACTAGCCTATTGGCCGACTTATCAGTTTTAAATTGCCGATTATTGACCGATTAGTTGGCAACGCCAATCGTATGTTTTTGCTTATATGGAGTTCGTTCGGAAACTTTCGTTTCCTTTCATCTGCAGCCCCATGAATCACTCCTATTGTCCAAATGCCCAATGCCAGTTATGAAACGTGATAAAGATCCGTATGAGTGGTGGTAAAAGAGATCAGTGTTGTTGTTGGATATAAGATGTTGATTACTTTAGACGTTTTAAATTAGTTGGGATCTAGAATCCTCTTGGCAATTTACTAGCCCGTTTAGTACTGTCCACGTCTCCACGATATCAAAGGCTTTTTCGAAGTCAATAAATCCTAATACCAAAATATGCATGTCCTAAATTAAAATTTGGTTTCACTATTCTGTTTCCTTGATTTAGGCCACTCTTTTCCTGTAGGCTATTGCCTAAGTATTGACTATTAGGATTTTTTGCCGATGGAGTGGTCGTCACCATTAAAGGCCTCATGGGATTGGCCCTTAGTTTGTGATTATGACGATCATCAAAACGTAGTTTTCTAAGGCGTCAAACGTGGTGGTGGTTGATTGTGCTAAGCGTCATTCTTTAGACATGACTATGCCATTCTCTGCTTCTGTTTCTACGTCTTATCAAAATTGCTCCACACATCTCTCGTTCTAATAAGATTTTCCAGTTGTAGACAATATTGGACTGGTCAACCAAAAATATATTCACTCAGACTCAAAGTTTCTCCACATGAAATACGAATACCTACCTAAATTCAATTTTACAAAATAGTCAACTATTTGCCATATAATTTTGCTCACAAAATAAGCTGTTTATCTCTGTGACTGAACTGGTTTTACATCTCAGTTCCATACCTTTAGGAATATAATCCCTCGACATTTCAAACACAAAAAACCATAAACGTATCGTGTTTGATTGTCTCTTTCTTTTTGTTGTTGTATTTTATATCACTTTCTCTGTGACTATGTATCAACTTCAATAACTTCAAACCCTGCATATTTGAACTCTATACTATACGAACGAAATAATATTTCAGCATACTTTTGAAAATTCTCCCATTACGCCGAGTCCTTAAAGAGGTAGGCGGAAAGATTAGATCAAAGCAGGCATTCTTACTTCCTTTGCTTCTCCAATCAACAACACTCATTCAATAAATCCTTATAAAACGGACTTTAAGTACATATTTACTCAATATATAGAGACGAGTTCTGACATGAACACCAGTATTTGGTAAACTGTCGTAAGTACATATATATCTCGAAATCATTTCAACTACTTAGTGAAAACTTTTTGATGAATATATTCGCCATCTGCTCACTTATGGCTGTAAAACCTTTGTGTTCACTAAAATAATAAATAAATTTGCTGTGACACAACAAAAGGATGCTATAAAAGGTATCTCATTAAGTGACGGGTGGACTGATACATGATGGATAGGACAGAAAACAGAAGTCACTTCAAAAAGTCGCCAAACAAAAGTGGAGTTGGGTTGGTCACGTGGCCATAGTAACCGAAACTAGATGGACCAAAAAAGTTCTTAAAAAAGTAGCGTCCGAGAACTGGGCGTTCTCGAAAAGGGTTGGCGGGGGCGAGTGGATGCGGCTGGCGCGGGACAGAGAGCTGCCGAAGTCTCAAGGGAGGTTTATATCTTTCAATGATCACGAGAAGGCTGACTGAATTTCTTTTTCACTTGCCTAATGTATTCATTTCCAGCAGATAATGAATATTTTAAGACAAGCAAATGGAAGAATTTGCCACATTAAAATGGCGCTGGGCTGGTCATATTGCCCGCGGCCCAAACGCCAAATGTGCTGGCCCCCTAGAACATACCAAGGAAACCCCAACTTTGATGGAGAGATGACCTGGTGAGGTTTGCTGGTGGGACATGGATGCTGATGGCGCAGGATATACAGGAGTGGAAGAACATGGATGAGGCCTACGTTCAGGAGTGGACGATTCAAGGCTGAGAGGAAGAATAAATGGAAATATATTTTACACTGGGTCCATTTCTATATTTACTTTACGCATGGATAACTCGAACTATCAAAAATTTGCATTACTATATTTATAGACATGACAAAAGCTTTTGACACCGTTGAAAACACAACATGAAAACTTGTTTATTAATTTTTACAACAATTTCTAATTGTTATTGTTGATTGTTTCAGTCGGAACAGAAGCGGTTCTTGCAACAACACAAACTCAGATCAGAGAGCTACAGCAAGGCCGCTGCGGCCATGAAGAGACAGAGGAAGAAGAACACAAAGAGTTCCAAGACCAGTGGAATGGCAATGGATAAGGAGCTTAAGGTGACTACACTATTAATGTTCAATTTGGTTTGTAGGAAACCCCTATTACCTTATATATTTTTATCATTGAATTTCTACCTTTACCTACTTATTTTGTTACAGAACATGCAGATTTTGGAGGAGGAGAAGAACAAACTGGACGCTTTTTGCGAACAAAGTCTAAAAAATGTAAGTTTGTTTTTTTTCAAAATTTTCAAAACTAATATTTTGCAAGGATATTTAGGACTTTAGGTTTAGTTTGGATATCTCAAATTATTGTGGATCAGGTGATCTTATAATAGTATATTATACAACCCCCCTATTTGGGTTAGTCAAATATTTAAAAACTTAACATATTTTTTACATTTTCTCTAAATATGCCAATTTACTGTAAAGAGTTATCTAGCAAGAGCAGGCACTGTCTACCTAGACTACCTACTCTTGAACTATGTATAAATGCAGGTCTATTTTTTAAAGCTTAATTTTTATAGCTATTGAGTGTAGGTTAAGATGCGTTCAATGATATCCAATTCAAAACTATTGAGAGTGAAAGTAACTGCGTTTACTTACATGTACACTGCACAATATTGGTAGAGCTAGACTTTAGCTGTTCTAGACTTAAAATAGATCGCTTAAGTTATATAGGTACCTACACCAACTCTTGATAAAAACCTACAGCTATTACTGGTACCTAAAACACCGTCGTAGGTACAGGTCTATGTACCTTCTATCTTTATGGCTATTATATAAATAGATATATGATTATTTTCATAGGGGCATTGTGGTGAAAATGTATCAAATTGTCGGAACAATATTTTAAGGAGAATAAAGACAGGAGCGAGCTGAACAATTTATATGGGATTCGGGGACTCCGCCCCGGACGTAGTTAACCGGACTGTAATATTTCCTGCGACTCCCATTATGTTTGTAAGGAAACGCTGAGAGTATCTTGGTACGATTTATACGCTGCCGTTTACGTCGATAATTAGTTGAATCTCCAAAAATCTATGATATTTATTATATACTATCTTACTGACTCAACTGCCAAGGTATGTAAGCCGTTTTTATTATACTAACTTACATACATCCGTGGCGCTAAATCCCTGTGTGACTCTTGACATTCTCTAAAGTCTAAAAGATTTTTCTCCATGCCACCTTGTCCTCCGCCATGCTTTGCCAATCCTCCACCTCTAGTCTGAGGTCTCCCCCAGCTCCTCTAGACATATTTAAAGATTTTTATCATAGAAACTATTTGATCGGATCATAATACAACTTCAAATCAACTTAGCAAATGGGCAATGGATAATAGTATTTTGGTCCAAGGATATTTTTTATCTTCGTGATCACATTTTTATGGATACAATTTCAATTTTTCGAGCTTTTATAACCTGTTGAATATGTAAGTATGTCTTAATGCATGTATGTAAATTTCGTTAGTAAGTACAACGATGAGTATCAAACATCTTGTGTATACACCAATTAATGTAGTTAACTACAACCCCCATCAATTTATTACTGTTAATACATTGTATCCAGTCTAGTTATGTTAGGATGAGAGGAAATCATTTAGTCAACAGACACAACCCTTATAAGCGTGTTTTATTACCGTTCCTGTGACAATGAACTCAGTGAAATATTACAATAGTCCACCTTATGTATTAATGATACATAAATACTTAGACTAACAATATAAATGTCGCTAGTACATTTTAAATTTACAATAATTATTTTCTTCTTCGCCTTACATTCTCATAATTATATTGAACTTACAGCGGAACTTGCCGGAGGGAGGGATAACAAGGGTTTTAATTCGTAATTGTATGATTGTACTATAAATCAGTTATTTTCCCGTAGCAACAGTTTTATGAAGAAATCTCTGATCAACTTTCACATATTTTGTCGATATAATAATACTTTCCGCGGACATAATTACTGTCACAGACGATTAATATTTAATACTAGCTTTCCCGACAGACGTCCTGTAGTCCTAACTATAAGTAATATTGATTTCAAATTTGTAGTTTATACAAAAATACGCATAAAATATGTTTGAATGTTAAACAATTATCTCTGAAAGTTCGAAAGAAAGTCAACGTACCAATATTTTTTATGTCAATGGTTGTCATAAATGTCTATAGAATTTTTCATAGATGGCGTTGGAGTCGCAGAAAATCCGTTCCATACTAACTTTAATATTATATTTTATACTGTTTATTATGCATTTTCAACTTTTTAATAGTTATTCTGTTATCCGGAGCGGATTAAGAATCCAATAAGTCAAACATCGCAAGAATCTGTTCGGCCGATTTCGAGTTATAAGTGTTCGCACTAACCCGACTTTCTTTTATATTATAAGATTATATAAAAATATTTCCCGTAGTTGTATTGTTTTTTTTTTCATCATCACTCCCTTTGTGACCCCACTTAGAGGCATTGGGAGGCAACAAGAGCCCTCCACCGCGCTCCACTTCGCTCAGTTTGAATGATCAAAATGACAATTTTCTATAGATTTGCCATATTTATGAAAAATATTTCCCGATAGGTTAGAGTATTTCAACGAAAATATCGAGCCTGGACGAACTTATAAATTTATTATACTTACAAGATATGTACTATATGTCGAAGGTATATTTTGAACGAACTCGTATAAAGCTCGGGCTTAAATATTACTTGTTACATGGTTCAAAACATGTTTTTTTTTTCCGAAATCTTCTCTCGAGTGAACCGACTGATTGTTTTATAAATACCTCCACCAAAAAAAATGCTGAAAACATTTTGACTACATAAGGCTAATGTAGATTGCCGTGGGGCTGTCGGCTTAGAATAGCACCTCTGTTCTTTTTGCTGGTTTTTCGAGCATCCTGTAAGAGGCAGGTAATCGAAAAATCAGATCGGGGTCGTGGGGTTGACCACCTCACACCCTTAAACTCCAGCGGTCAGAAAAGGCAACAAAATTAAGCCTCGGACGCCTGGGCCCCACCAGGGGGGGGTCCAGGCAGCTAGTGTCCCCCCTGTGTTGACCACGGCTCGGAACAAGAGCTTGAAAATCGGGACCCTGAATGTCCGCACTCTGAGGGCGGGCGGGGAGCTTGTTGCTGCCAAGTTGGCGGGAGATTATGGACTGGATATCCTGGGGCTGAGCGAGGCACGCATCCCAGGGACGGGGCAGAGTGACGCTGGCAACTATGTCATGCTGCACTCTGGTCACCGAACTGCACGGATGCGTGGCGTCGCTCTACTTTTAAGTAAATATGCCTTCTCTCGCCTTCTTGGTTGGGGACCTGTTTCTGACCGCCTGATGAGTGCGTCCTTCAAGATGACAGGCGAAACACTGACGGTCCTCCTATGCTATGCTCCCACTGAGGATGGGGATGCGGCTGCCAAGGACTGTTTTTATGACAGTCTGGATGCAGTTGTGTCCCATGTCCCAAGGCGCCACCGCTTAATTGTACTGGGGGATTTTAATGCCAAGGTTGGCAGTGACCCCCAGTATGGACCAGGCGTCATGGGTAGGCATGGCATGGGAGTGATAAATGATAATGGAAGCCGTCTGATTGGTTTCGCCACACTCCACGGACTCTTAATAGGGGGAACTCTGTTCCCCCACAAGGATATCCATAAATATACTTGGACCTCGCCTGACAGGAGAACAAAAAACCAGATTGACCATCTTCTGGTAAGGGCCAGCAACCGAACTGACCTGCGAGATGTCCGCACCTACCGAGGGGCAGACATGGATACTGATCACGAACTCCTTGTGGGTTCGTTGAAATTCAGATTTACCCATTTCCAGCAGGGACCGTCTGCCTCTCGCCCGCTGGACATACGCAGGTTAGAGAGTGCTCAGTGTCGTCATTCGTACGAGGCTGAGTTACGCACCAGGTTTGCCCCCTTGCAGGATTCACACGGAGCTGTTCCAATTGAGACAGCTTGGAATAGCTTCCGTGACGCCGTTATGGAATCCGCACGTTCTTCTGTCGGCTATAAGAGCAAAAAGAGGCCAATATGGATGTCCGATGGGTCCTGGAGCCTCATCGAAGATCGCCAGAAGGCTAAGACCCTCAGAGACAGCGAAAAAGACCCTCAAAAACTGGCTGCTTTGGTGTCTGAGTACAGGGAGCTGAGCCGCAAGGTGAAGCACTCTGTACGAACAGATAAAAGAAGACACCTGGACTCTCAGATACGGCGAGCGCAATCTGCTGCACTCGGAAATGACTCAAGGACACTTTTCGAAATCACCCGGGAGGTCGGGGGCAGGGGTCAAAAGAGACCCGTGACGGCAATACGAGACTCTCGTGGAGCCACTGTCACTGCCCCCGAACTGATTAAAGGGAGATGGAGGGAGTACTTTGAGTCAATATTAAACCGTCCCGAGCCCTCCTCACCTTACAACTTTGAGGAGGAGTTGGCTGGTCTGAATATACCTCAGGCAACTGGGATATGTGAGGAACCGCCGACATACAGTGAGATGGTGCTGGCCGTGATGAGACTTAAGAACAACAAAGCGCCAGGAGACGATGGAATTCACGCAGAGCTCCTCAAACAAGGCATAGACACCCTTGGCCAACCACTATTAGATATATTTAAAATGGCGTGGGAAGAGGAGAGGTGCCCAAAATATTGGCGGAATGGATCCATCGTCGCAATATTTAAAAAGGGGGACCCCCTTGAATGCGGAAACTACCGTGGAATTACTCTACTGAGTGTTCCCGGTAAGGTATTATCTCAGATATTACTACACCGCATTCGGGGGCCTGTCATGGCTGTCCTGAGAGAGCAACAATGCGGCTTTGTACCTGGAAGGTCCTGCACGGACCCAATTTTCTGTGCCAGGTGCATCTTTCAGCAGTGCAAGGAGTTTAACTCTCCAGTCGCTTGTTGCTTTATAGATTTTGAAAAGGCCTTCGACAGCCCACATAGACCATCAATATGGAAAATACTTGCTCTGTATGGTATACCTCCGAAAATAGTTAAAATGGTGCAGTCCCTGTATGAAGACTCTGAGTGTAGCGTGAAAACGCCAGGTGGTCCTACTGAAGCTTTTAGGATCACCACGGGAGTCAGACAGGGCTGCGTACTAGCTCCCTTTATATTTATAATAGTCATGGATTTCCTGTTGAGAAAGTCCATGCAAGGAGCAAGAGGTATACCGATAACACAGAGAGATGGTCTAATGGGCGAACTGTGCGATCTGGAGTACGCGGACGACCTAGCGTTGTTCAGTACGACAGTGGAGGAATTACAGCGCAGTGTTTCAAGACTCTGCAACGAAACAGCACGCCTCGGCCTTCGAGTCAATGCCAGTAAGACGGAGCTCATGGCGAATAATGCCTGCCCCGATAAACAGCAACCGATAACCATCGATGGTCACCAGGTCTCCCGGGTGGATAAATTTAAGTACCTGGGAGCAACCATTACCACCGCTGGTGACCTCGGGGCTGAGCTCCCGATTCGTATCGGTATGGCAAGTGGC
The DNA here is from genome assembly GCA_963576905.1 of Mystacides longicornis. Taxonomy (NCBI): domain Eukaryota; kingdom Metazoa; phylum Arthropoda; class Insecta; order Trichoptera; family Leptoceridae; genus Mystacides; species Mystacides longicornis. The sequence continues at coordinate 10,188,099 of OY756425.1, read as the reverse complement.
GCCTTCAACAACATGACCAAGATATGGAAAGCGTCGGCGTTTAGCGTCGAGACGAAATGTAAACTGTTTGATGCGTGTGTGTTGCCCATTCTCCTTTATGGGTGTGAGTCCTGGCACCTGACCAAGGCCCAGGCACAAAAAGTCTCAGCCTTTGAGATGAAGTGCCTAAGGAGAATTCTGGGCGTAAGATGGTACCACCGCATCACGAACGACGCTATACGCCGGCGCACCCAGCGTGAGCCCATCACCTCCACCATTGTGGGGAGGAGATGGACTTGGCTGGGACATGTGTTAAGGATGCCGAATGACAGTTGGCCGAGGAGAGCGCTGTTCTTCCTCCCATCAGGGTCCCGAAGACGAGGAAGACCCTCTCACACTGTGTTCCGCTCCTTCGAAGCAGAGCTGAGGGACATGGACATGGTGTGGGAGGAGGTCATCACCGTTGCGCAAGATCGAGCGCAATGGAGAGCTCTTGTTGCCTCCCTATGCCCCTAAGTGGGGTCTAAAGGGAGTTTGGATTTGGTTTTGGAAGGCTAATGTATTTTTTTTCCCTATATAATTGAATAGTTTTTATCAATATTTAATGCAACAAGCTCTCGTTTGAGCTCACAAAATATGATACATGTAAAGTATTAAGAAATGTTGTTTAAATAAAATTTTTAACAAACATAAAAATATATTATGATACAATCTTATTAGACTTTATGAAATAATTTGATACAAGACATGATGATGAGAAAATGGCGTCTTTATTTTTAACGTCGACTTTGGCACAAGGTTGCTTGCTTTTCCACCGTCGCTTATTTTTTTAACAGTTTTTTTTTATTGAAAATTCTCGCTTAAACGATTCCATACAATCCTACGTAAAATATGCCATATTTAGAACATACCTTTTATTTTCTTGATTAAACTACTAAGAAAACGATGTTGGACGGTGAAACAAGTTCCCCGCTGGACGTGTTTTGTGCTGCGTGAATTCTACTATTGGAATTTGATTTTTTCAACACTCGATAAGTTTTTTTTTCTATTTCTTTTTGACTAATTCTTACTATCTTTTTATTTATTTAGATATTATTTTTGTGTTTAGTTTAACACCATTTAAATTACTGTACATTTATTTTTTTTATATTATTTTGTTTTGTTTGTCCCGTGCGACGTTATTGTTGCATCGGGACGGCGCGGTACGTAAATACGTAATTATTATTTCTTTATTATTTTTGTTTCTTTATTTTATATTTATATCACTTGTGAATATTATTATATGTGACGTTTAAAAAATGGAGGAACGTGATGGAGGTGAGATACCCCCTGACATTGGGGTGATTTCATCGGTCTCTGACCCTCCAGAGTCGGGGAAAAAACGTAAACTTGCTGAAACTAACTCTGAAAATACAATTAAAGACAAAGATGTTTCTCTTGCTCAGAACACGAGCCACATGATCCAAAATGAATTGTTATATACACCGGATATTCCCGGGCCGTTTGTCGTGTTTGTTCAGAACGCTGACGACACTCATTTGCATCCGCTAACATTCGGGAATTTCTTATACAGGAGAAACTTTCTCTGCATAAAACCTGAATGTATTAGAGCCGAAAACAGATATAAAATTTCTCTAACATTTAATAATTATTTATCTGCAAACGAGTTCGTTAAATCGACCTTTGTCTCCGAAAACAAATTGAAGGCCTTTATTCCGACTTATAAGTTGGTTAAATCAGGACTAGTCAGAGATATTCCCCTGGAATTATCTGAATCTGATATCGTTGAAAACTCTTCCACATTTGGATCCTCGATAAAAGTTTTAAAAGCCCGCCGACTTAATAGGAAAAAAGTTGACAAAGACACTAATAAAATATCATGGGTCCCTTCAACTACTTGTATTCTGACTTTCCGCGGGCAAATCTTGCCCAAAAACATTTACTTATTTTATAATTCCTTACCAGTAGAACTATACTCTGAACCTACTATAATTTGTCACCTTTGTGCTAGATTTGGGCACTTAAGGAAAAATTGTCGATCCAAACCCAGATGCGCAATCTGTAGTTCCACTGAACATAACAAGGATAATTGCACCTCTAAAGAGGTGAAGTGTCCTAACTGTCATGGAGATCATAGTGCTCTGCACTCTAGTTGTCCCGAACTAAAAAGGCAAAGAGACATAAAAAAGGTTATGGCTGCGGACAACTTATCGTTCGCCCAGGCTGTTAAGCTCTTCCCGAAATCTAGCAAACCCTATAGTGAAATCGTCAAGCCCTTAGAAGGGAAACTCCCCTCAGTCCAAGTTCCTAATAATTCCCTAAACTCTAGTCGACGAGTTACAATCTCGACTAAAGCTAACTCAGCTCCTCTCAAAAAGGTTTCACCTCTGTATAATGATAAATCTTACATAGACAACCTTTTTTACACTAACGGGCAGGCTGTGAATCTAACTCCAGGATGTGCTCTTACAACTCCAGAGTCATTCACTTTAACACCATCCGATAACGAAATCTTAAATGAGAGTACCCCATCTCTCAAAAATAACATTTCAAAATCTTCCACCGATGAGACAAATTCTTTGAAATCAGCCCTAGAGCTGTTGCTTGATATTATTTTTAACAAATCTGATATGTTCACTTCAAAAATACTTCCTCTTATTAAAACGATTATAGAAAAAGAATAGACAAACAGCATTCTCAACATTTCGTTGGAGAATGCTATTTGTTATTTCGAATTCAAACTATTTATTCTAGTAAACGTTTATTACCTACTAATAATTCAATATGTCAGATAATAATCAATTGAATATTCTTCAGTGGAACTGCAGAAGCGCAATCTCCAACAAATCAGATATTATACATATGTTAAATCAATTCTCTATTCACCTTTCAGCTTTAAACGAAACATGGATCAAACCACATTATACCTATAATATTCCTGGTTACTCTGTCTTTCGAAATGACAGAGTTGAGGGCAGGGGAGGTGGAGTAGCCATATTGGTGAAATCATCTCTCCATTGTGATCTTATTCCAATTCCAAGCAATCCCTTTTTCGAAATAATTGCTGTCTGCATTGACGGTATTGGATACGTCTCTGTATATATTCCCCCAAATGGTGGATTTGACAGTAATTATTTCAACTCGATTGTCCCTTTACTTCCAACATCATTTTTCCTGCTCGGAGACTACAATGCCCATGCTGTTGCCTGGGGCAATGCCCTAACTGACAGAGCGGGTAACCAAATACTGTCATTTATAGATAAGCATGACCTATGCATCTTGAATGACGGTTCACCAACCAGACTGACTTCCCCTAACCAGAATCCAAGTGCAGTGGACTTAACAATTTGTACTGGCAATCTGGCTTGTTCATCAAGCTGGAGTATCCTAGACGACCCATTTTCTAGCGACCACTACCCAATTTTTGTTACTCTATCCGTAGCTCCATCCAGAAAGTTTTCTTACAGCAGACAATTATACAGTACAAAAAGGGCAAACTGGGCTAGATTTGCCGAAATCGTAAAGGAATCCATGTCTAAAATCGGAGATACGTCCAAGTCTCCTGTCCAAAAGCATTATGATGACCTGACACAGATTATTTACGAGGCGGCTAATAACAGCATTCCCTCTAGAAATAAATCCAGTAAAAACTCGAAAAATGCCCCTTGGTGGGATCAGGAGTGCTCTGATCTTATCACTGAAAGAAAACAAGCTATGCGAAACTTTAGAAAAAAATTTGATTCAGACTCCTTTATACAGGCAAAGGCCATACAAGCCAAGGTAAAAAAAAAACTACGAGCTAAAAAGCGACAGAGTTGGCAGACCTTTTGCTCTTCTCTGTCCCCGAATTCTCCCCCTTCACATGTTTGGAATATGATCAGACGCTTCAAGGGTTCCTTCCAGACCTCCAGAGCTTCTGCTCCTCTTTCTGACTGGCTTTCGGAGTTTTTAAATAACCTAGCTCCTCCTACTGCCCCTAATTTGGACCAACTAATTCCCCCTTGTATAAATAACAGAAATCTTCCTCAAAATAACAATAGATTGTTAGAAAAAGTAAATATGTATGAACTAAAGCTCTGCCTACTATCGGTAAGGCATTCATCTCCTGGCGAAGACAGAATTCCGTACGCTTTCTTTCAGAAAGCTCCTGACATCTTTATCGAATCCTTCCTCGACCTTCTCAACAAAATACTATCTTCGGGAAACATTCCCAACTCTTGGAAACACCAGTTAATTATTCCCATCTTAAAACCTGGAAAAAATCCTAAACTCGCTTCTTCTTACCGGCCTATAGCCTTGTCCGCATGCGCCATGAAAATTCTGGAACACATTTTGAAAAGCAGACTGGTTTGGTATATAGAACACAACTCTATACTACCTTCTACACAGTTTGGTTTTAGAAAGTCACTGTCTTGTGTAGATAATTTGAGTGTATTGATCACGGATATCCAGATTGCTTTTACTAAGAAGAATCCGATGTCGGTCGTATTCCTTGATATAACATCTGCTTTCGACAATGTCTCTATCCCTCTTCTTTTCAAAAAACTTGTAAGTCTCGGTATCCCTCACAAAATTGCCACATTGATCTTTAGCATGTTTACGGAGAGAAGCATTTCAGTGAGCGGAGACGTTTCTGGAGACCACAGGGTGGTCTGGAAGGGCCTTCCTCAGGGGTCAGTTTTAAGCCCTATCTTATTTAACGTCTATTGTTCAGACCTCCCCAAGATACCTGATGACTGTCAATTGATTCAATACGCGGATGATATTGCAATATATACTACTAATAAAAATAATGTATGCGCTGAAAGAGCTTTGACAGGAGCCTTAAATATTGTCAATTCATGGATGGAACGGAATAACTTATTCCTATCCCCTCAAAAGTCGAGAGTTGTATCATTCTCCAGAAAGCACGTGAATCCATCCATTTCTGTAGAGCTTAACGGAAATATAATTCCTCAGTGCGAAGAGGTAAAATTTTTGGGTATGTCTTTAGATAGGAAATTGACCTGGAACCCTCACGTAACTCATACACTGGCCAAATGCGAAAGAGGTTTAAATATACTTAGGGCGATCTCTGGCACCTCTTGGGGCTCCCACCCTTCCTCCATGAAGAATATATACAATGCATTAATTCGCAGCCACTTAGATTACGGTAGCTTTTTATTGACTCCAATATCCAAAACCTTGGTGAACAAGCTGGATGCTGTACAAACAAAATCTTTAAGGCTCTTGGTTGGAGCAATGCCCTCCACTCCAAACAACTCTCTCCAGGTGGAATGTTTTGATATGCCACTAAAGATTAGAAGACAATATCTATCTGATTCCTTCTTTATTAAAAAACGGACTTTCACTGACCATCCATTGCTAAAACATTTACCCATATTACGTAACCTATATCACGTTAACAGTTACTGGAAAAATAAATCGAGTCCTTATTTATGCAACAGTTACAGTAATTACATGACTCAGTTTGGCGTTAAACGTTACCCCTTTCCATCCGCTGTTTATGACCTTCCTTTGGAAGTCTTGCAATTCTCCCCAACCGTCTTTGAAAATATCGGTATCGGTAAAACTCCTAAAATGTCCTCCAATCGAATAAATCAGACGTTCTTTTCAAAAGCTGACTCTTCTTGGCCAAACCACATCCAAATTTTTACTGATGGCTCCAAATTTTCTACCAATGATCATTCTGGATCGGCGGTTCTCATCCCCAAACTCAAAATAAAATCAATGCTAAAACTTCCTCCGGAAGCCTCCGTTTTCACGGCAGAGTGTGCTGCTCTGTACCAGGCTCTCACTCTGTGCGATCACCATGAATTGGAAAGAGCAATCATCTTCACGGATTCCTTATCTCTAGTAAATGTACTTGCGTCCGGCTCAGGTACTGATAACTGTATTGTCTTAGACATTAGGAGAAACCTATATAGTCATAAAGTAAAAGGTAGAGATATTGTCATCGCTTGGATCCCGGCTCATTGTGGTATAACACCCAATGAGGACGTAGACGCATTGGCAAAAGAGGCCACCAGCAATGGATTGGTCCCTCGAAACTTTGAACTCCCCCTGAGTGATATAAAACGTTCTGCCTTTCTCGGAGCAATGTCGGCCTGGACCGATCATTGGGATGAGGTAGGTAGAGCTAAGGGGTCGATTTATCGGGACATTAAGGAGTCTATCTCCAGAAAGCCATGGTACCATGAATTCAAATTCTCCAGATCAGAAATAGTCACACTGACTCGCATGAGATTTAATCACCACAGACTGGATAGTCATCTATTTAAAATAAATTTAGCCTCGTCTCCACTCTGTGAGTGCGAACTCGATATGGAGACATTAGACCACGTCTTCCTCGGTTGCCCAATAAGAGATTCATATGAACTTTATTACGAAATCGATGAAATTCAGTTCCCCATTAATATGTCTTGTCTGTTACACTCTGAAAAGCTTTCTGTCTACAAAAAAATTTTAAAATCAGTAAAACAGAATTACATAATTATATAAACAGTAGGAATGTGTGTGTGCGTGTATGTATATATTTTTATATAAATGCGAGAATGTATGTATGTAAGGGCGTGATTGTAAGTATGTAAGGCCGTGTGTGAATGTAAAAATAGTAAGTCTTTATATAAAATAATAGAAAAATAATAAATTAAAGCGTAATATTTTTGTTTTGCAAAACATCAAATATTTGAAACTGGCACAAATCGTCCCTCAAGGGATGGGATGCCATAAACAATAATAATAATAATACTAAGAAAACGCACGTATCGCACATTACGGGTGCCAGATGTGCGTTACCTCTAACGGGAGACAGCATAAAATCAAGGGTGAAACACGAAACATTCATCTAACTTATAACCTTTGTAAAAATTAAATAAATTCCAGCGTCTGCAGTACCTATCTATAAATAAGAAATCATTATAAAGTAAAAAAATATCTGGTACATAAGTACTGAATGTGTCGTACGAAGCATGTACCTACTCTTAAATCTCTATAATTCATCATTATTGACAGAAGAAGATTCTTATGAAAAAAAATTTGAGTTGGGCGGAAAATTAGAAAATTAAAAAAAGAAAACGTAATGTTACAGGTAACCTTATTAGTGCATTTGAAAATATAAACTTTTAAATTTCAATTTGCGTTTGACATCTTTCAATTGTTTGATAGTTTGTTAGTGAGATTGTCATAATTAGACCTGTACCCGTATTCTATAAGTTTTATCGTAAGAAAGTGATTATTACACGATACATTTTTTATAGAAAACGTATAATATAGCGCCGCCACAAGGATATTTCTAGGAACAAAAGCTATTCTCGCATTCCATACAATATAAATAACATTTTCTATACAAAATGTATCGTGTCAGAATACGGGCACTCTAAAAATCGTTCAAAACAGATGCATCGTTAGGAATTAAGTATATTGGTAAAATAGGTATTCAATTAATTTATCAATTATTATTTATTATACAAATTCGAATTCAATTTTTTTTAAATATATATACTTAACTTTTATTGAAATAAACAAACATATTATATTATACATCAACAAAAATACATCAAAGAGATTTAAATACACGGAAACCGTATAACAAATGAGCGGAACCCGTTAAGTCATTGAAATGACTTGTCAACGGGACAAAAGGACAGAACTTCGTAGTAAAGACAGAAAAACGTCTGTCGGGAAAGTCAGTTAATCAAACAAGTATTTTTTTGGAGACTTGTGATATTTTTTATTGGAAGGAAAGAAACAGGCGTCGATTAAGTATGAAAAAAAATATTCAGTGAAGGACCCCACGGTTTTGATAACAGACCACTCTTTTCGCGAAAAATTCCATTACCTTTTGTTCTTCTACGAATCAAGGTTAAAATATAAAGAAAGACCCTCTTGAATTATTTGCATAATAATTATTAATGCATTTTATCTAATGGTATTTCCGATTTTCTACACTTGCGTAAAATTACCTATAGATAGTTGAAAAAGCTAAAACATATTTTTAAAGATCTCAATTCTCTTTCATTCCATAGAAACATTCGCTTCTTGCTGTCGCAGTTTTTTTCAATATTCAACAGAACGAAATCTTAATAAGTTATTCTTGACATTTTTATTGGTTTCTGTGTCTTGATTACTCTTGATGTTCTCCGTAAGCGAGCTGGCCGAGAATACATTGTCTAGACTCTAGACGGAGTCGTTATTGAGAAAGACAAAAGTACGTTCGTAATAACATAGGTATTGTTACTTTGTGTTTAAAGAGTCTCCAGGGAAAATTTTCCACATAATTAAAAAATAAATTTATGATCTGTTTGTGAAAATGAATAATTCACCGCGTGAAATTTTTTAGAATGTCTTTTGGTATTAATATTTTAGCCAGTTGAGGAATGAGCTGATTTACAGCATGAAGAAGCTACTATAATATTCTTATCTCATCATCATCATTGGCACTACAGCCCATTGTGAGCCTCGGCCTCCTCCAGAATTCCCTGCCATTCTCCCCTGTCCATCGCCCGCGTCCTCCAGTTGTCTTCCCACACAACGTCTCCCCTCTGGTTTTGTACTAAAAAAAATTCTTGGATGTCTGTCATCCTCCATTCGCTGGACATACCCCAAGCATCGAAGCCGATGTATTTTTATAAATCTTATAATGTTGGGTTCGCCAAAAAGGTTTTTCAGTTCATGGTTGTATCTGATCCTCCAAGTTCCATTATCACACAAAGGACCGAAGATTTTCCTCAGTACTTTACTTGCGAAGACCAGTAGGGCATTTTCGTCTCTCCTGCTAAGCACTAAGTAGACTTTTCGGCTTTTCGGATAAAAAAATTCTTGTTGGATTCTAGTTTGATAGTCCAACATGAATTTTATTTTTCTGAAGCTGGTGGTTGACGTGGCGACCGAGAAACGCGACTTCCCTACCTGGGGCTGAGACCGTTTTGTATCTCGCGTCTCGGTCTCGCTCGCGAACTGGAGCTCGTACAAACTCTTATCTAGAAGTCAGTATCCGTCTCGGTCGCCTGATGTCCCGGTCTCGTGTCTCGATCATGGCCCAAATTGCCACCTTAGTATGACGTTTGAAGACTATTCCAAATATACACCTTATATGCAAGACTCTTCGATAATTATGTTCATGTAATGATGATAAACAGAATGACACAAACTTTATTTTCTAAATCCTACTAATGTATTCGTTTTCTTTTCACAATAGGCGATGACTCAAGAAAGGAGGCGTTATGGGTTTGTTTTGGAACGTCAATGCTCTTTGGCTCGCCATTGGATGGCCTACCATGCCGCTGGATCTTCGGCCTACAGGACAGCGATTGACGATTGGCAGGAAGCCGCCAGATCCAGAGAAGGCCTACCACCAGCAGTTGATGCGATGTTTATAAGCAAGATGAGGGTAAATTTGATTCATATTATATCATTTTGCTACTTACAATATTCATCAGAGAAGAACGATGCTCCAAACCTACCTTTTAATAAACACTTATTTTTTTTACAATAACGTCGTGATAAAAAAAGGTTGTCAGAGAAAACGTGTCTCTCCACTATTTTCTATCCGGAATCTCTGCATCTCATGCAGCTTTTGTTTCTTTTTTCTCACCTGACAATCATATACTGATGAAATCAGCTATAAGATCGATCCACCACATTCTTGGTCGACCAACTAAAGTAAAAATCCTAATTTTATACATCTTAGAGAATTCACCTTAATAACATTCATGATGAGAACAAAACTCTCAATATTGTAAAAAATATTCCAATTTTTCCCCTTTTTTCTTCTCAATCCAAACCTTTCACCAATCTCTGCCTTCAGATAATCTTGTTTTCTTCTTTAATCATGCAATTACTTGAATTGAGTAGCGTTTTTAATCCATTTTTTGTATTTCTCATTCTTTTTTCAAACTTATTCTGTAATACTGTTATCAATCCAACATGTATGATGATATACTTTTGCAAAAATATCCATTCAAATCTATTTTGTTGATAGTATTGTGTATTAGAAATATACTTGTATTATGTTATTCATTCATGATATTCCATTCCAGCAAGTATCGTTCTGGGCCAACGAAGATGTATACGCCAGTCCATCCGGACGTGGTATGGGAGACAGAGGTGCAGTGTCAGCCGACGAGCTGGAACGCATGTCCATCAGCTCACAGTTGAGGAAAACAAGAAGCATGGACGCGTCATGCTTGGATGTTCGCTCGTTGGACAGGGCTGCCAGCCCATCTCCAGCTCACATATCAAGAGCCAAATCCGATTTCAACATTAATTCCAGCACTCATTCTTTGGAAGATGGTAAGTGCGGAAATCCAAGTTATACCTTTAAATATCAATGCTCCCGTGGAAGCTTTATTTAGAAAATCTTTATCATAATTATTCATGTTTGCTATACTAACTTAAAGAGAAATGTAAAAATATATATTAAAAAAAATGAACCAAGTTACAGAATAGTTGGTATATTGATATCTTAATATTTTTTGGTTGTATTTTAATACTTTTTGGTGGTGTTTCATCCCATGTAGTAACCTGAATATTGCAACTGAATTAATGAAGAATAAATAAATCCAAAGATTTCAGCCAGCATAAAATTCAGCAATAGGTACCTAAATTATCATTAGGCGTAATTATTTTTGTGTTGACAATGAAGTTGAACGTAATGTTCTAGGGAAGAATAAAATTTAAGAAAATTTTTCTATTATTCCACACATTTATTATTTTTCTGGATTTCGTAGACATATCTTAAACATTTCCAAGATTATAGACTCACGAGATTTTAACACCAATGTCCAAACTCACACTTAATGCTTTTAAGCACTGCATGTTAATTTTCAGAATCTTTAAACGCCACTCCAACTCGTCGTCCACGTTCTATGGCTCTGCCTCCAAGCGAGTCAGTATCCCAGCGTCCATCCTGGCAAGCGCCTGTTCCACCACATCAGCAACCACCACTGGCCAGGGCTCTTTACGCTTATCTTTCATCCGGAGATAATCAGCTAAGTTTTCTGGAAGGAGATATGCTTGCTTTGCTTGGAGAGCGTAACAAAGGTTGGCAGTTTGGGGAGAATTTGAGGACACAACTGACAGGATGGTTCCCGTTGGCTTACACAGAAACGATTGATAACGACATTGAGTAAGTCTTGTCTATTTCTTTTTTGTTACTTGCGCACTTCTGCATTATGTACAGCTGATGTTCCTGATTCTTTGTTATCCGCGAGTTTACTGACATTTGAATGCTACTCTGACTAAGCGGATGGTGAGTGAGTACGTATTTCTGGTTTAGTCCACAGGTCAACATTGAATCGTTACTCGCTAGTAGACAAATAAGGAGGTGTGGATAGGTACTTGAAATCAAACCACCGAATAAACTATTCTCCTATGTCCCTAATACAATACGATACTCCCTTTGTGACCCCCATAGGAGCAAAGGGAGGCAACAAAAGCCCTCCACCGCGTTCGATCTTTACAGCTTAAATGACGTCCTTCCGCTTCATATCAAAATCCATTATCTTAACCTAATATAGTCACAAATGATCTCCATTTTTTATCTTAAAAATTATAAGTTAATGAACTTAGATGGGTAAATTTACAAGACTCCTGACCTGCAAAATAACCTCCATGACCGAAAGGTTTCGCGGAGTCGTGGAATATTGCAAACCAAGGATTCGTTTTTTATAAGCTACGAATCTCGTAACACATTTAAACGTGGGCTTAGACTTATAAACAAAGAACCAGAGCTAGAATAGAGCATTGCTCGTGTAGCGTAAACAAAGGCTCGTTTTCAGTGATTACGCCTATGTAGTTAATGCTTACTAAGAAGTATGACCCAGAAGACCAGATAGGCCCTTGGCTAAGATCGATCGATCGTTGTGAGTCAATTACTTCGTCCGTTTATTCCCAACGACCGAGCATTCTAAGAACATTCCATAAAAATCTTGGTGTTCAAAAGTAAAACAAGGAAAGAATGAACTGGCTTTCTATACACAAAGGGTTTGGTAAAGTATCGGATAGAATGAGCGCTCGTTTAGTCTGAACCCCAAGATTCAATGAAAATGTTCAATTGATGTATTTTTGAGATCACTCTTCTTTCCCAGTTTACCTTATAAAGTGGGAAACACCGACACGGTATGAGATGGAGTCTATGTAGATTTATTGCTCTATCCAAAATTAAAAATAATTTAATTAGATGTTTTCCCTTGTAAGGAAATCATCGAACGGTTTTCGTTTTTAATTAAATTTGTTCCTTTGCTGTCAACATTGAAGCGTTTTGACGAGGATCTCGAGATTTATATTATGTATTTGAGAATTGTTTGATCCAATTAATGGTTTTCTTGGAAGTCTTATTAATATAAAATGTTATAAATAGTGTATTTTATTAGAAAAAACATTTTCATTTACTCTTTTTGACTGATAGAATCTCTGTGTAATTTAAATGAGAAATAATTTTCATATAAAAATAAATTACGCATGTTACTTTGGCCTATAAGGATTGGCTTAAATCCACAAAAATCTATCCAAAATATAAAGGAAACATTTTTAATCCAATTCAAAGATCGGATATAAAAAGTTATCGGATAAAAGACGAAAGCTCTGCATCTACCAATATAAAAAAAATTACTAAAATTATAATTTTCAAGGTTTTTCGACGAAAGGTGGATTTTAATTTATGGGTAACGCTATATTTTTGATAAAAAAAACATATTTTGTTTAATAATAAATTGAAATGGAATCCGTAGACTTTATAGAAATCTCCTCATGTTAATTGGCTATATCAAATACTACAATTACTTGTCAAATCCTCAGAACAACATCCGTTTATAAACAATTGTTTTTGAATCTCTTTCAGTTCTTCAAATCGTTGGTCCAGCCTTCCAGTACCGACAAACGGCCAGGGTTCAGCCCCAGGGTCACCAGCATCCAGTGGTGGAAGATCCGGTAGTGTTCCAGCCCCTCAGCAAGCTGCCCCTTCTCCAGGATCCACACCCTCACAATCCAACCCCGCTTCTTCTAGCCGCCACCAAACTCCACAGCAGGAACTAGCCCCTAGAATGTTTGGAGACACATTACTTACCAACAGGAACTCCAAACAGGTAGCTTTCCTATCCCTTTGCCTAAATATCCCGTATTTTAAGCATTGATGACACTTAATATTAGTGCCTGACAACCGATCTCGTATGGCGTAAACTTTTTTGCCTCCGCTTCATCTCAGTAGACTTCTTCAAATTAGTGTAGAAAAATACGATTTAATGTTAAAAAATGACAGTAAGTGCACGGCAAAGGGCCATGATTTCTAAAATCGCCCGTCTACTAATCGGTGCAAGAACAAGCTGTCACGTACGGCTAAGCGCTATGATTGCCAAATCACCCGTCGGCTAATCGGTACTAGCGCAAACGGCCATGTACAGTAAAGCACCATGATATGGCAAATCGTCCCGCCCGTCGGCTAATCGGTACTAGCGCAACCGGCCATGTACAGTAAAGCACCATGATAAGGCAAATCGTCCCGCCCGTCGGCTAATCGGTACTAGCGCAACCGGCCATGTACAGTAAAGCACCATGATAAGGCAAATCGTCCCGCCCGTCGGCTAATCGGTACTAGCGCAACCGGCCATGTACAGTAAAGCACCATGATAAGGCAAATCGTCCCGCCCGTCGGCTAATCGGTAATCAGACAAACTGCGATGAACCTACTATATTCTTACAATCGCAATAAACTGAGCGATTGATCACTGTGCGAACACCAACGAGTAGGTACGCATCAGCTTTAATTCCACACCATTACATTAAATTTTGGAGACATCCACAAAGCCTGCATAACATATTTTGAAAACTGCTTGAAACAGTATTATCGCAACCATTTTTCAGATTTCCTTCCACACAAGCGCTGTTTTAGTGTGGAAAAATTTAGAATGGCATGTAGAATAAAAATCATTCATAATGTCATTCCAGATATGCTTAACTCCAAATAAAACAGCTTGCTTAGATTAAAAAAAAATATTTTGCGATTCTGTTTGAAAAATTTATAAATCTTCCGTCTAAACACAGATTTTTCTGTACAGTAAGTACAGTATTGCCAGTTAATAATAATATAACATATATAGTGGTTGGTAGACTAATGGTTACAGCGCCGGCTTTCGCACTGTTTGGTGCGGACGTCGTGGTTCGATCCCAGGTGCCGACCATCTTCCTCTTTCACGACACAAGCCTTAAGTTGCTTACTGTGAAAAAGTCAAGGAGTGTATTTTTGTATTCACATTGAGTGAGCACAGATTCATTAAAAAAAAAAAAACACTTTCCTATACAAAGGTGTTAGTATAGCCGGCGGAACTTATTGCCTGAGGCAATTTTTTTTTTACCCCGGGTAGAAATTTCATGTGAAAAAACACTTAGAAAAACTATGACTCGACCGGGAATCGAGCCCGGGACCTCGGATCTGAAGTACACGCTAGTACAACTAGGCAACCGAGGTCGGTATGTCATTCCGTAAAGGTTTTGTGAAGTTATAGGTACTTTTGATTAATGTACGTATTATTATATTATCTGGTTCAATACCGAAGAATCATTTCAACCATTAGATTAACAACTACATCTTGTTTAAAATATTTCATATTTTTTAATCGAGAAAGCAATTTAATTTGATTTGTTGGAGTTACTTCTCATTTTAAAAGCGTGTGTTGAGAAAATATGAAATTTTTATTAAATTATGTACATCAGTCGGATCTTTTTAATAAAACTACTGTGTCGTGTATGAAAAAACATAAAGATATTAAATTCTATTTCATTCTTTTCATAAGTAATAGTAAGATTTATTACTTGAAGCTCTTTGAGAGTAAAAAAAAAAACAACAAATTTATTTGAAGAAGAAAAAATGCTAACAGACTTTTGAAAGAGAAAGAAACGCTAGATATCAGTATTTATATTTGCATTTCTGTAACTGCCAGAGTAGATGAGTAGCTGATTTGATGGATTTTGCATTAACTGCTCGGTCTGAAGATTGCGAAGGGTGTTTCTTCTGCATCTTGAACCAACAGTTGTGTAGAGCTTACGTACCGCGTATGCTATTTCAAATGCAGAATCCTTTTTATTTGAATACACATCAATGTAAGAAAGTAATCCTTTCAATGGAGGATGTACCTAATTAGAGTTCTATTGATTGAAGCAGCGCTCGGAAGTCAGACTTTAACAGACGTTTCCCTAGAAAAACGGAACCCATAAAGAAAAATCGCATTTTCAATATTACCTACTAATATATGTAAACGTTTTTTAATTTAACCTTTTAACTTAGTTCACATATTTATTTTAGTAGGCATCTTGTTTACTCCGGTATCTAAGCTACGCTTTATGATACTAAACGTCAAGCTTACACTGTCTCATTCGCGCTTTCATTCTTTTACTGCCGACAGTAAAAGAGATAAACATAGATCCTTTGTACTTGTCTCAAAGAATACTGCGTTCGTAATGTTACGGCTGATTTTTTTTCTAGCAAATCAAAGCATATGCCTTATCCAATTTGTTGGAAGCTCACGAAAATGTAATAAAGGTTGTTATCGGCACCGACTTAACCATTGTGTGTGTATCCATCCGTTTCAAACAACAGAAATAACCCATCTCTATGAAGATGTGTTTATTTGTTGCTCGCAACTATGACGTCATACCATGAGTCGGTCAGTGTTCTGGACTGCTTTAATATACTTATGACCAGAATAGAAAATCTTCAAATGTAAAATTAAACGGAATCAAACCGGATAGTTTAGTAATTGGAATGGGAAAATTGTAAGACATGATAGCTAAACGCATTTTGGGTAAAAAATCTAAGCATACTCCTGATCAAAAAGTTTTTTTGAAACTACCTTTATATAGATATTGATTTCCTAAAACGTTCCTATATGATAGTAAGTTGTTATATTTTTATAGTTTGGAATTCCTTGTATGTAAATCCATTGTTTTAATCTGTTTTTGTAGATTCGACGTGTTACGGCTTCCAATTCCGCTAAACAAGCTAACAATCACGGACCACCGCCGACACTTCCTGCTCCCGTCCCAACGCCAACCGTGCCATCTTCTCTAACATCGCACAACACGCAAAAGAAAATGACGTCATCCCAGAGTGCCACGTTTCAAACATCCACACCAAACCAGGCTAAATCGGCAACAATGAAGAATTCGACATCCAGCGCTTCAGGATTCCCGAGTGTTCAAGATCCCAAATCTTTTGGCCCGCAAACACTTCCCGCTAGAGTTCAAGGACAGACCGCTGGCAAAGTTATTCCGAAGGGTGTAGCAGCTGTAGGAAACACATCGCTACATAGTTCCAATGATAGTGGTTTTTCTAACGAACCACCTCCACAGCCAGAAGTTGATTACTCCGACGAAGAAAACGGTCCAAAAAACAGGATTCCAATAAGGTAAAATTCATTCATTAGCGAGTCAAAATTGTTTCATAACCTTTTTTTATTTGTGTGTTTAACGAAGTGTTTGTGTTTTTTATATCATTCATTTATTTTTTGGCTACTTCCCTTTCTAGATTGCTTTTTATATAATTTTGCATTATTTACTCATTTTTTTTTTATTTTGTAGTACCTACTTATCTTTTTTTGGTTCTTTTTATTTCATTTCTTTGATTTTCTCACTTAGAAGCAGCCAACGTCGATATGAAAATCACGGCCCCGGCAACACTCATAGTTTGCAACGCGATCGTTCAAGAAATAGTGAGAGTGGTTTGATTTATGGAAATCCAAATGACAGAAATGCTTACCTAACTGACGATCAACAAATAATTTTACGCACTATGATGGAACAGGACAAAGATGGTCAAAAAGTCAAAAGGACTAAGTCGTTCTGGAAATTCGGTCGCTCCGCATCCGAGGATATTTTGGAAGGTATGGCTCTTTGGAAACATAGAGACTTGGTGGATATTGTTCCACAATACAAAAGGCAGCTGATTTTAAGGGAAATGGAAATGGGAATACCGTTCGATTATAAACCTCAAAAATATAATACATCTGAAAACAGCGATACAACTCTGAAACAATCTCCCATCAAACAAGAAGACAAAACATTAGATCGACTCGATAAATACAAGATTCAAAAATCCAAGAGTGCCAATGCAATTATTGCAACAGAAATAAGTAAAACGGAAAAGAAACCTCCAACTACTCCGGTAAATAATAAGACAGACACCTTGCAAAAAAATCAAAGTAAACAGACCCAGCAGCAAAAAATAGAGGAAGAATATAATTCGCGAAACGATCGACATTCAAATAACTCCGACATGACCAACTCTAGCACAATTAAGACAAACTTTGAAAATAGTTTCTATGATGACGAGAATGGTGAAGGCTTAGTTGTAAAAACTGTCAAAAGGAAAGAAATTTTGCAACAATATGATAACGAGTCTATAAGTGGAAGTGAAACTGAAAGAAACTCCGTTGCTTCTAGTACTGATCCTTATGATTGTATAATTGTGGATGATCACATGGCACTCAAGAAACAAAGAGAAATGGAAAATCGCAGAATTCAAGCACAACAAGCCAAATACAATACCAAAATGTCTGAGAAATCTAGAGAACGCGGATACAATATGTCGGAGATTAGCGATAGTGAACATAATATTCCAATAAAGCCACACCTCAGAGCGACTCTTTCATCAGAACGACAAAAGTCTTCAAACAAACAACAAGTGGAACCGTCACCTAAGAGGATGAGTACTTTCAAAACTTTCAAGGATAATGAAAGTGATATGAAAATGTATTCGGGCTCAAACGAAACTTTGAAATACTCCGAACAGAATAGGAAAGATGACCGAAATTACTATCAGAGTCATGAGACTGATTCCAAAAAGGCCGCTAAAAGCAGACGATATTACGAACATGAGGATACTCAGAAGAGAAGAAGCCAACATAATGATTATTCGATGAACAGCAACAGACACAGCAATGGAAATTATTACACAGAGCAATCTGACGATCACAAGTACAAAGACAACGAACAACAGAAACCTCAGCTCTTGCCTAGAACCAAACTCATGAAAGTAAACAACGTGGGAGCTACTATGCAAACTGTCATGAAATTCGAACAAGAAATTGGTTTGATGGAGTATAGAACCCAGCCTCGAGAAAACACTAAAAGTCGCGAAAACGGTGAATTTATGACACTGCCAGGCCACACTTATGGGCCGTGGTACGATCTATGGGGACGTGAAGGGGTCAGAAAATAAAAAGGTACCTAATGTAAATCTATCATTCATTCAGTGCTTATATTTTGTTTCCTTGCAAGGGTATTATAGATTTGTGACAAAAATGTATATTTTGAACTCTCATAAGAGTTATACTTTTATAGCAAAAACAAGTATTTGCCAATATTTTATTTAACAAACCATGCATTTCGTGAAATATTTTGCCGAAAAAACAGCTGGATGTTAGATATAAACAGAAAAAAAATCATAAGCCTTTTAAGAGATTCTTTTGAATTCTAAACCGTAATAAGAATCATCCGCATAGTAATTTTGAAATAAGATTTGGTACCTTCAAATCAATAGGTATGCTGACTTTTCGGCCAGAACGGGATGGAGCCGAAATTTATCTTATTCTTCTTCCTCAGCCATTACTGGAAATATGGATCTCTTCTTTCTCTTTCTTTCTATCTGCTACTTTGCCCCAAGTGAAACCACGTCTTTTCACTCACGGTAGCGATGTCATCAGCGAGTTTTTGAGTTCTGCCAACGCTTCTAGAGTTCTTCCAACGTCTCCACTTCAGTACCCTTGAGTCCAGCTGTCAATATCCTCTTGCCACATGACCCGCCCACTGCTAATAAGTTTCTCGATCCATAAAGTCTGTTAATTTGTTCGGCTCTTAATTTCTTCGATTCTTATTTTGTCTCAAAGTAAAAGTTTTTTTTTATTAATAAAGGCAATCCACCCGATGCCGAGTGATTTGTGCAAAGTCATAGTTTATCATTTGAAAAAGAGCAAGGGAAATAAAAACCTATAAATCAAATCAAAACTCCCTTTGAACTCCACTCAGGAGCATAGGGAGGCAACAATAACAGCTCTCCACTGCGCTCGATCCTGCGCAATGCTTATGGTCTCATCCCACACCATGTCCAACTCCCTCAGCTGTGTGAAAACTAAATGTGAAATTTTATTGTGACAAACTTTTTGGAATATTTTGGTAACTGTAATGTTAGTTTCATTCAGATCACCAAAGATTTATGGCAATCTATAAACAATCAATAATTATTATTAGGTATTCTTGCAAGGAAGCAAATTTAAATATATTTTTTGGCGTATGTTTGTTTCAGCTATCTTAGCAGTATACTGAATTATTTCTATGAAAATTGCAATTTGCTAACCTTACCTTTATTTTGGTAAACATAGTTCTTACAGTTATGTTTTAATATATTTTCCTTTTGTTATATTATTATAGTAGTGAATGGTATATCATTCGTAAATTATAAATTAAGCATTATTTCTTATTATTTTTTATGTTTAATAATTTATTGTAAAAAATAATTTGTTTTGTTATAGGGTTAATCAATTTGCCACGGTGAAGCTCAGAAAAACCCTAACAAATGACCGATCAGCTCCGGCACTGGAATAAATTTATTTTTTACCGTAATAAATCTATATTTAATATAATATATATTATATATAAAATATGTTATTATTTTAAAAAAATATTGTAAAAATAATTTGTTAATATACCAAGAGATATAGATTAATGTTAAATCTACATATTTGATAAATATTTTTTAATGTATAATTTTTTTATAATAAATAATATTATAAAAAAATCCCTGGTGATGGGCTTGTAATTACGGCTATAATAATATTAAATATGAATTAAATTATCGAAATATCAAATGATTATAAATAAAATTTAAATGAATGTCTATGAAATATGAATATATACCTAATTAATGTCGTACCTACAACGTATTTCTAAGTATATATATACTTTAAAGGTTTTCTTTTACATTATTATCGTAAAATTAATGAATAAAATTATCTTTATAATAATACAATTCGATTTCAGTTTGTATCTTTTTTCATTAAACATTGATACATTTTTAATGAAAACTATTGTGCACTTATCATTTATTTTTCATGAATTAATTTAATGATTGTTATTTTTTGGTGACGGTATCTTCCATTAAAATTTTTGAAATATAATAATATATACATGTACTATTATAAAATTTATTTTTGTACTACCTTCTTAGTTTTTTAATCATTCTTTTATAAAATATCGTTATCAACAATTAACAAAATTGTATAATAAGTGTTTTTTTACTTTTTAAAAAAAATATTATTTTGTATTAAAGTGAATAACGTTCGTTATATACTTACATAATATTCAAAATTTAATTGAGTTATTTTTGTACATTTTTTAATCCAATGAAATATTTTTGTTAGCACCAACACACCTATTCGAAACCCAAAAATAATTTCTCTAGGTATCAATTATTCTTTATAAAAAGTAAAATATTTACAAAAACTCTAGAAATTATCAAAATAGTTATATGAAATACTTAACATTTAGAAGAAAGTATTGCCATAATATTATATAAATAATAAATACCTATAAAAGAAGGGATGTTAAAAAAGTTTACATTGAGATTTATTTGAAAAAAAAAACATTATTTTTTGTTTTAAGAGCATTTAGTTTTAAATTATTTTACGTCAATGTATATTATGTTAATAATTTAAATAGAAATAAACTGAATTTTACATTATAAATAATAATTAGCCACTTAAAAAATAAGTGCATACAAAATAAAACATCGAATTTAAACAGCATGTATTCTATCACTTACATATTTTTGGGGTAACTTTTAAAAATTCGTTGAATAAAGAAATTTCCAGTAAGATGTACAGTTACCAGTATTTCCACCTTGTTCTTACAAACCAATCATATTCCATATTAAATAATAACGCTAGGAAAAAAAAATTGTGTTGTGGCGTGCCAGATGTATAATCAGTTTAAAGTTAGAGATAAAATTACACTTTTGTAGATCCGACATTGCTGCTAGGGACAGACGAAATAATTACTGTTGTGCTGTGTCTTTGTCTGCTGAAAATGTATGCTTCTGGCACGCCATAATACAATATAGTGTGTGTTTTTTTTTCTACCATAGATTTATCAATAGATTTGTTTTATCAGACTTACTGAACAAGTTATTTAATATTAGTTATATAAATCTTTGAACATGCAGCAATGAAGGTGTATAAAATAATTTTCTTTTCCCTTCTAAGTTTGTGCTAAATACTTACATAAGTCTTGATTTTTGGTTAAGTTAATAATATTATGTTATGCTGTAAATTAAAAAAAAATAATGTACCTAATTGTTTGGGGTTTGTTTTTAAAGTGAACAATAATTTGTGTTATGTTTTATCATTGCTAGTTTGGAAATAAATATATTATACCATTAAATATTGCTGTTTTTTTGTATCTGAAAAAAAAAAACATATACCCAAAATTCGTTGATTCTTTTCTATATTATTCTGATTGTAGGCTTGAGATTTCATCAAGTATCCATAATTATTTATTTATCGTATGGTGATATAAGAACATAACATGTTTACAGGTATAAGCAATACAGATAATTATATTGCATATTAATATATACTATAAACGTCAGATGTATGTAAACGCTTGGAGTTTCTTTTACCAATATTCAATATGTACTTTATTCGTTGCTTTCTTTGTCTTCTCTGTGATGTGATGTACGTCAGGAGATTGATGGTGTTAATTGTCTGGCGACCTGTAGTAAGTGTCCATTACAAAAGTTGAAGTACCTACGCGAAGGTAAGATTGATTGACCGTTGGAAGAATGGCGAACAAGAATCCAGTTAGAAATAGAAAAGAGGTGAGTCTAGTTGTCTAGGTGAGGATCAAGATTTTTTCATGTGAGTTGAATCACTTATTCTTCATCATATCAGCAGGGGTATTCACGAATAAGTTTAGTTCGAACTTAACTTATTCTTAAGGGGAATTAAAACACTAACAAGAAAACATGTTTTGATAAATGAGACAAATTGTTGTTATAATTATGATTAATTCCACATTTTTCGCATATTACATAGATAATATTTTTATAGGTACAGTGCATTCCATTTAAGAATGCCGACTCCACGTTGTCTGGGGATCCCAGCGTATATGGTGTACAGGTAATATTAGATACAATGTAACCATATTTTCCGATTTGAAGACGATGTCATCAAACTTCAATAAAATGTATAGTGTTCATGTGATGTATGTGCCCATTTTTTTCCTTCAGTTTTGTTTTTTTAGGGGTTTTTATTACTGCTTCTTTACCCGTTGTCTTGCTTAGCGAAACTATAACCGCCGCGATTTTCTGTCCGAGATGTTTGTTTTTCTATAGTCAACTAAAAACTGTCCTCTAATCTGAGACAGGCAAAAGGCGAGGTAGGAATTCTAAATGCAAACCATAAAATGAAAATCTGTACCTAGGATACGAATATAATTATACGATGAAAAACATATTACATTCAAAATACAATAATTAATCAAAGATCTCTTCGAAGTAGCGCTCTTCCTTTACCCAATTTGCTTGAACACGATGACATGTTTGTAAAACAAGAAATTTTGTTACTACCCGGTATTTTAAACCAACAAACAAAGGTCCTTCCACCACAAACGCTAAACAATAACTAGGCACCTTTGTTTTTTTCGTAATACGAAAGGATTAACTAATACAGTCAAGAACGGAGCGACAAAGTGGCGTAGGAAAAGTTAAAACAGAAAAAAGTGCCAGAAACGTGTGTCTTGTTGCAAATCCTCTTAAGTCTGAAATATTTGACTTTTTAAAACTTAAGATTTTTCGTGACCTGGTCAATCAGTTGACTTGAATTATTGTTGTAAATTAATTTTCGAATAAGTTGGTAGCCTAGTACTAGGTTACGACGCCGGCATTCGTATTGTTTCGTACTGGTCGCGGCTTCGATCCTAGGTGCCGACCATCTTACTATTTCAACACAAGCTTTAAGTTTTACTTACTGTGAAAGAGTCTAAAGAGTGTATCTGTGTGCAATTTGAGTGAGCAAGATCCATTAAAAAAAAAATAACTACAAAAATGTTCATAGTGATCTGTTACAAACTGAAAAAATAAAAATTATAACATACTAATAATAAAAATATATATTATGTACTTTATACTTTTTTCTATGTGTTACATAACACCTACTATTTTAGAACAAAATTATAATTAAAAAATGCATAAGATTCTGCAACAATGGAAATTCGGAATGTAAACTGATGTATTTCAACTAAGCAGATGCAACATTACCTAACACCTGCACCTACATATTAATCTGTTTATATAAATACCTTTTCTTGATTGGAACGTCTGTGTGATGAATTAATTTTAAGATGCGCGGTATTTTTTGAGAATTTTTTTTTTTTATAAAGATGGTCAAAGGATCATAAATATGCCCTTTGAGTCACCGCGACTAATAAGATCTATTGTGACATCCTTCAATGAATTCATGGAGCGCTGTCTCTTATTGTGCCACGTCTCCAGAGGCCTCTTGCAGAGTGACAGTGCCTCTTCCCGGCTTCTGCCCTCCGCAAAGGGTCTCCTTAACCTTCTTTTTGAAAGAAAGGTCCCAACAGGATTCCCATCTCTCGGTTGCAACAAATGCTTTTGAACATGCGAACTTATGTCCACTTTGACCACTGATGTGGAAGTACCTATTATATCCACCACACCAGGTCGGCTCTACAAAGGTGCCATGTACATCCTCCATAGCCAGAATCAGGGAAATAAAAGTCCACCCTTACAGATCCCTGCACGTATGGGTACTTAAGGCAAAACCCTGAGGTTGCCTGGTATCAGGGAGCCTCCGTTAGTTACTAACCTGCCCGTTAGTCACGCATCCCTCGGCACGGGTCGAATGACACCTTGGATTGGGGATTTTTGGGCAGAAAGGTTTACTTCTTTCGGAATGATAGGACTAGGTGAATATGGATGGGAGGGCTCATAGAAGGCAGGAGGATTGGATTCAGGTGTAGGAAATGCCCTGCATAGTGGACAGCCATACAAGGCACCCCGTACTCTCTTCAGCTTGTTGACCCTAGCGTCAACAGGGACCGAAAGTAACCGCCGTTTCAGCCTGGGCTAACGTATCAGGGTCCACCACACAATGTTAAACCTGTTGATTACTCTCGTCATAAGTTGAAATTTACTACACGATGGCGTAAAAAGGGATCACACTTTACAATTTATAAAATTTCGAAACTGTAAAACGGGTACAAGGAGACGCAGAGATTAAATCTATAATATAAAAGAAAGTCAGGTTAGTACGAACACTTATAACTCGAGATCGGTTGAACAGATTTTTATGATGCTTGGAATGTAATGTTAATGCGCAAAAAAGTACTATATAACAACTATAACTAAACTAAATAATTTTGAAGACTAACATGACATGCTTATATTGTAGACAACCGTATTTAATAAATGATTATTATTTTTTTCCTAGTCATCAGGGAAATCGCCTAGTGCCTATAGAGCACGTTTTGAAATAATTTACATGCAAATTTTGTTTCAAAAATATACACGATTTTCGTAATATAAACAAAGTCTTCATAGCAAAAATATTGAATTGCATTTTTATTTATATTCTTACGTAATATGTACGAATGCATATTATATGTCCCCAGTTAATAAATAATGTACATTATTTTATATTTTTAATTAATTTAAATATTTATCTTTATTTTAAAAAAATATATTTTTAATTGATATATGATATGATAATGGATTGGATTTGGATATTTTTAATTAATTCTTTATCTATATATTAATTGCGCGGACGTAAGAGTATGATTTTCGTACAGAGTGAAGAATCTCAATATTTTTTTTAAATTACGCATAAAAAAGATAAAATCAATAAAAAAAAACATTACAAACACTCTTGTAATGTTTTGTATTTTTTGATACTCGCACAGACCACACACACACATAGGGAGCTTCATCTTCGTAGAAACAAAACGTACAATGAAAAGCGCCTCATAATGGGCGCAGAAAGCTTTTTGAAGGCGGCATATTCTAATGGAAGGTGGAGCTGAAGATGGCGGAATATAAATTGAGAATAGCTTAATGTTTGTCTTTAATAATAATAGAAAAAAATTTCTACATAGATAGGTATCAACATTGATAAGCATGATCGAGGTCTACGGGAGGAATTAGCCACCGAAAGAGGGCCTTCCATGTCAAACGAACCTTCTTGCCAAAATTCAGGCAAAAATAAAACTCCGAAGGTCCGAGACTGGCCCAATTTCGATGCGACCTCACGCCTCGAACAGGTACCAAAAAGGGGCCAAAATTCGGCTATCAGATATAGTGTATATATACAACTGAAAAAGGTTCCTGATGGTGTACAGACTACAGGGGCTGAAAGCTATATTTTAACTATCTAACTCTTGACTCTAAATACCTAAACGTACTTCCGGCAAAGACTCAAAATAGGACAGGATTTTACTACGCGAAAAATATGCCACGGCTCTAGCTACAGTCAAAACGATCCTGCCTATTAACAATGTTAATGTCTACCTCGCGTGCATTTAATTATAATCGATCTCACTATCAAAATATCTGTTCAATCACTTTACCGGCGAACTAATTAACCTTCTTGTCGAATTACCGCGGGCTGTTCCTCAGACCGCAAGTTTTCCTCATTAGGTTTCCGAGTGGCTCACCATCTTGGGCTTGTGCACTGCTTTTTCGAAGGGAATTTCCTGAGCTGAGCTGAAGAGCGTCCAATTCAGTCACCCCATTCTCCCGGAGAGTCATGTGAGGTATATCTTCAGTCCACAGCCCTCCTGACATACTACATATTATTATTATACGGGCTTCGTAACTTTAACTTCAATAGATTTACACCGGCGCGGGCAATAACAAGCTCAGAATATCATAATATCGCGACCGGATATTCATAACAAAATAATTACTCTCTCGGGGAACACACCGATGTGCCTACTTTTACAAATGAAAATTCTACACTAAGCTTACTAGAAGGTTCTAAATATGAAATTCCTATCCGGATTCAAAAATAAACATTAAAGATAGGTCACATCACTGGTATCGGAATATGGGGTAACCCGCGAATGACAGATAACAATTCGCGACGTGTGTTTGACAGGTGACGTGTGAAACATGCATGCTGCAATACAATAAGCCCAATGGAACACAGAGATCACAAATATTCAAAACAATGCCGTAACGCATCGGCCATACCTATCTCTCTCAGCTGAAACCACATCGAGCAACTTGCTCATAAGCATGCTTGGCGGGGCAACCAAGCAACAAACAAAATACCACACAAAAAAAACATCTCTCTGTGTCCATACAAATTCTAATATCATAAAAATATGGTCACTCACCCAAAATTCAGCATACCTTCAAATATTTAGCACCATGCACAAAAAGAAAATAAACACGTCACATTCATAGTTGGAAGTTGAATTACCACGGGGCTGTCCAATCTAACGATCCGCCACGCATCCTCCCTCTATGGTTAGCCCAGTCGAACAATAAATAATATATTATAATAATTAAACAGAAGGCTTAATCCAAAACCGAAGATTCTAAGTTTTATCAAACGCGAATTTATCAAATGTGATATTTCAACCTCCAAAGATCCACATCAATCAAGTCGCACGCAAATCCCGTATTAATAACAACACACTCGGACACACCCCGGTAGGTACATAATATGTACCATTGAAATATGCGAAGGATATTAAAAATTACTCAAACACTTCAACACAAAATTTAAGAACGTCTCCCATCGGAGCGTGGATCTAGACTAAACTTCAAAAAAACTATTTGTCCTATCGAGGGCCAAATAATATACTATCTCAAAACAAAGAAGCCTTGCCTTCTCTACTAATCCCTTTAACCAACATTTTTTCTAAAAATGGTTTCCCCGTACATCCATTCAATATGTAAAAATACCAAACCTTCTAATCTGTCATAAACAAAGAAGCAACTGGTTTTCAAACTCTTTACCATCGCGTTCCCAAATTTTCAAATAATGACTTAACAATATTTTGAATAACACATCTGAATAAATCCCTCACATCAACATTTCGAATTTGACGTATTCATGTCATTGTTTTTGAAAGAAAGTTTTGAAATAGCACTCGCTCAGTCTTTGACAATAGAACCTTAATAATGTTCAAATTTATAATTTAAATTAGTTATGGTCGAATTTCGAGGTCTGGTCGACCTCTAGTGTACGCAAATAACGCAAATATCTGTATATTCGTTTATCTGATCAGAAACTTGTGTAATATCTGTCTAGTTACCGACCTCGGTAGCCGAGTTGCATAGGCTTGGAGTTCAGATCAAAAGGTCCCGAGTTCAATTCTCGGTCGGTTCAGAGTTTTTTTCACGTAAATTTTCTACCTGGGTTGGCCTGTACCAGATTGGATTATTCTATTATTTACCTATTATTCTCATCGCATAAGAGTAATCTGCAATAATGAGTGATGTAGGTATTTTATTTGAAATAAATTAATAAAATAAAATATTTTTAATCTTATAAAAAACACATATTTTTAGAAGTTAGATATGTATGAAAACTTTGATCCGAAAAATCTGCTAAAAAAGAGCTAAGTATAATAAGTAAGCCAATGATATCTAATAAGTATTATCAATTAATAATTATCTCTTGTTACAATTGTGGAGATACAAACAAATAACACAGAAAAATTTTTTTTTGGTGCAATTGTGTAGCCGCATTTTAATTACTTACTGTTCGTCGGTGTTGTTTTTTTCAGGTAAAACAGAGTTAAATAAACTACAAGTAATAATAAGGGAATGAGAGCGGTGCTTGGATGCAGTAGATATACTAGAGTGAAAGATATGATGGATAAATTGAAGTATTGGAGTGTTTATAAAATGCTGTATATAAATGTGTTGTGTATAGTGTTTGAGATTAAAATAAAATGGTGCCACGATACCTATTGAAAAATGTTTAATATAATTTTGAAATACATGAATATCCCACGAGGGGTCGAGACATGTTTCGTATTGCGGTGCCGAGGCGTGCGAGTACGGAGAGCAGCCTGTTTTATAAGGGATTCAGGCTGTTTAACGAATTGCCGCCCCATGTGAGATGTGCACCGAGCATGCCGATTTTTCGCGGGAGGTGCATAAAATATGTCTGGGAAAGTAGGTAGTTGTTGTGACACCCTGTATGAGCTGGGGGATGACTGAAAGAATGAACGTAAGATCGTCGAAGAATGATTGTTTACTGTAAGAATATAATATATTAATGTAATTATAAGTTATTTTATGAGCATATTAAAGCTTGATTAAAAAATTAAATAAATAAATAAACACAATGTAAAACATGACAGATAACGAGAGTCTGAATGACAAATTTCAGACGCCTAGAAATCAGGACCAACCAGTTAAAGGAAGACAACACAGAGAATCCACCATAGAAAGCAATGAGAAGCCACTCTGGTTAAGTCATTCCCAAGAAATCTCAGTTCTTTATTGAGGTGTTTACCAACGTCGAGGTGACACGATTTAGCACTCCTAAAAGACGAAACAAGAGAGGAAAAAAATAAGCTAACCTACCTACCTATCACAATTTTATTTTTGAACCATAAATAATTATGTTCAAATGCTTATCTTTTACGACTGTTTAGATAGCTAACCTGTTTATTGTATTGCCCATTAAATATTATAACAAATGTACTTGATCGTTAAAGCCCTGCCCTGGCTTGTCGCATGATCGCATAAACTAATTTGTGATCGCACGATGAAAAATTGTGTGTCCTAACTGCCATCGTATGATCACGCGTCCCCTTTCCTTGAAAACGCAAACAAATAAATATGAATGTTAGTAAGTAAGAACTTTTGGCAAGTAGTTGTGGTATTAATTATTATCGATACAACAGAGCAATACAAATGACGTGCGTTTTTTCAAACAAGGCACCGATCGGACGATCGAATTTACGTCTGTCCGTCTGCCCAGTTCCGACACGTTCAGACAATGTTATATGCTTGAACAGGGCGTCCGCGTTCATGCGATCATGCAACCAGCTAGGACAGGGCCTTAACAATTCATTATCCATCAGCCGTAATCGAAGCAATATTACGGCGAGTGCGCGGCTAATAACTTATATCTGATGGTGTTTTAATTATCAACATTTTGCGCGAATGAAGGTTTTTTAGGAAGAAGTGTCGATACGCGCAAGTAAACAAACTAATCGTCGGACTCTATCCGTCCCTCTTGAGCACTTTCCATTCGTTATAAAAATTGACTATAAATTGAATATAAGAGAGTGCTGTTTGTTTAAATGTATTTCATTCAATTTATACATACAAATATGCTAGTATAAATCTGAAACCGTTTTATACAATCAATTGTATCAAACATACATACCCACGGAGGAATATAATATAATCAACAAAGGTGGCCTTAGTGCTGACTAAAGCGCATGCTTCTTAAAAGTATTGGTATGGTAAGTGGCCCCTTACAAAGTAGGAAAGGTGTCGTTCGTCATGTGAGAATTGTTGGGGATTTTTTCACTGAAGAAAGTGAACACAAATACACTCTTTTACAGTAAGCTACTTAAAGCTTGTGTTGTGAAAGACGAAGATGTTCGGCACCTGGGATCGAACCCACGAACTCCAGCACGAAACATTACGAAAACCGGCGTTGTAACCGCCAGGCTGCTAATTACTTCAACCATTATAATGTTCGCTGAAGTCGCGCAGCGCTGTGGAAAGCTCTTGTTGACTCCCTATTTCCCGAGCATTGGAGGAGTATGTAGGTATTGTGTGAATGTAGTGGTGGTAGATGGCGCTACGACATAAAGTATGTCCATTTTTAGTTAGGTATATCTATTTCACTGCTCGCTAATTTTCCTGATTAGATGTTATTGTTGTCCTGTCCTTACTATGAATATTGAATATTTGATTTTTTTCCATATATTGTCATTGTAGAACATGAGTCCATAATAATTATTTGGAACGTTGTGTATATATAACATTCTGGTAATTTAAATAATTCAGTTATTTTTTTATCATTCCAGAGCTGTGAAGTCTTTACAGTCCCTTTCATATCTTGTTCTGTCTTTAAAAATAGTCATTTTCGATATTATGCAAGACTAGGAAGATAAACTATGAAAAAATAACAACTATATAATGACTCTAACAATTCATTACTAATGTTCGATTTTTAAATGGAACAAACCACTACGGGCTTACGAACGTCTTCTACTCTTATTTCGAAGGCTGGATTAGTGTGATCACTTTACGTTAACAACGTTCGCCATTAGGTGGTAATGTTTGTCTCCGAAACTCCTAATCATGAGAATTCTCAACATGTTCAACATGTCGAAAAATCTCATGTATGCAACAAGTAGAAATATAATAATAAATGAAATATAGAGATAAAAGTTGGAAATTATTGAGAACAAGAGAGCAACCAAATTTAATTTCACGTTCTGTGACTAGAGGGAGGCCAAAGAATTCCTGGGTGACGCAAAGGCGCGAGCAGATGCAAAGATGTGGGGTGGGAGAAGTAGTGCAGCAGAGGAGAGTCTACAGCCTGAGGACGAGGAGAGCTGACCCTAGCAGTCTTCATAGACGTTAAGCTGGGAGCAAGCCAGGGAGAGAGAGAGAGAGAAGAGAGCAACCAAATTTAAAGACTGCGACTGCTGTTTGGCGCCAGGATATGAATATATCCATTTTTGTTGCTGTCTCATATTTATTGCCTATTGACTTTGTTGGTGTACAACGTTCTAATTATGTCTAGATTCTTGTGACCTTTTTTCAGATAAACTATGTCTACTACCTAAGGATTTTTGCTTTCGTATGATTACCTTATAAGTAGCTTCTATTATTTTGTGTAGATCCTGTAGAGCTTTTTCGATTGCTGACTTGTTAAGTCTAATGACATTTTCTCCATCGATTTTGGGGATTTACTCGAGGTCTTTTCTTTCAGCGTTTTCTGTCTGTATATATTTTGGTTTCGTACACTTTAACTGGCTGATCAACTATATTAAAAAAAATAATACTGCAAAGTCGAATGCGTAAAAAGCTAGTAGGTACCTACTGTAAAGGAATACATTAAAAACACACGTAGGTACCTACCGACCTAACATACGCCGGGTTGCCGATAGGTATAATATTATTTAAGTTATGTACAAATTATCTTTTATTATGACAGAAAAAATCGCATCTGATATCCGATTTTTTATCAAATAGATAGACATTTACACCTATTTGTTTTTAACTCAATTATGTTAATAATGTCTCTGTCGATATTCATACATTTATGAGTATGCTTTCTCTTTTAATTCATAAATAAAAACGACACATTATAGAATAGTTATAATGGATTTGGACTTTGAAATATATTTGAAATACCTACAAAATAAAATATATAATCAATGAATTAAATTTTTACTTAAGTTTGTTCAGATATTTATCAATTATTATGTCATCATTAGTGAGTTTAGAAAATTTATTTTTATGCAGAGATAAACAGTAGTTTAATTAGATTTTTTTTTTTTATTATACACCACCCGGAATCGAGTGATTTTGATAATTAGAATTTGCTAAAATATGTACCTACCTATTACTTAATTAGAAGTGTTGTCCAAATAAGTACTGATTCAATAGAATAATTCCAAATCCAAACTCTCTTTACGCCCCACTTAGAGGCATAGGGAGGCAACAAGAGCTCTCCATTGCGCTCGATCTTGCGCAATGCTTATGACCTCCTCCCACACCATGTCCAGATTCCTCAGCTCTGCTTCGAAGGAGCGGAACACAGTATGAGAGGGTCTTCCTCGTCTTCGGTACCCTAATGTGAGGAAGGACAGCGCTCTCCTCGGCAACTGTTATTCGGCATCCTTAACAGAAGTCCTAGGCAAGTTCATCTCCTCTTCATAATGGTAGTTTGAGGGGCTTAAGCTGGGTGCGCCGGCGTATAGCGTCGTTCGTGATACGGTGGTACCATCTTACACCCAAAATTCTCCTGAAACACTTCATTAGAATATTTATTGTTTAATTTATAAATGATAGATTCATGCGATGAGCATTAAGCTGGATTAAAGAAACCGATCTTCATTTCTTTGAAACAGAACTCAAGGGTTCGGACGTAGTGTGGAAGAAGGTCATTGAAGCTGCGAGGAGAATGCACTGAACTTAGTTTACTAGATGAAAATAGTTTAGGCTATACTCTGATCTAAACGGAAGACGTCATTAAAATTGTAAAATTATATAATATCCAATTAGCTAATTCAAGAATGAGTGTAGGTATATAAGATTCTAAAGTATATCATAAGGAATTTTCTTTTGCGAGTTCCTAAATGCTTTACTATAGCGTGGGCACAATATTAATTAATGGATACTACAACGCTATTCTATTATCCATTAAATAATATTTCTCGCTGAGCCTTTTGATGCTAAAAATGTATGTAGAACCTGCATAATTTGCCTCACTTTCTTTATACCAAAAATTAAACAGCAAAAAGTAATCGGACAAAAGTAAGAGCACTGTGCATGAATCTAAAACAATAAAATAAAACATTATTTTAGGGTGGCACAAACAACGGGATGGAACGTATTTGAACATAGAAGAAGTTGTCATTTTGGTTTGAGCCACTGTTTATTTGTACCTACCTCTATCGAAGCATACACAAAGTTCGTGGCAAATTCTCTACGAATATTAGGTAAACGTCAAATAAAAAACACATAACCACGAAAATCACTATAATGTTTGATTTGTAAATGGTTTCATTCAACGTGTTCTCTGAAATGCATCGAAATATTTTTTTTCTGCTTTTCCATCAAGCACGTGTTAAGGTTAGGTTACGTAAAAGTTTAAAAAAAAATTATTTCAATGGCATCATGTTTGCGTGACGTTTCTCTATCACTGCTTTTATGAATGTGATTGGTAAAGACTTGACAGAAGAAGCAAGTTTATAAAAACTAGCAGCAAAACCTATCGGACGACAGACATTGAGATGGGTCACTAGTTGTTATCTTTAAAGTTATCCGGGCTATATAGGGCCGTTGTCGGTTATGATGTCTTCTCAGTATTTCGCCCATCTCTGTGGCGGGCATAGATAGAAGATATTGAAGCCGGCCGTGTAAGCCTATCTACTAATTATTGTTTGATCTTACTATAAATCAGTTTTATCGTTCCTCAAAAAGTTCCAATTTTACTTAATCACGTTGGAGCATGCGGACAATTTGACGTTTCATCCCGTAACGGCATCAATTGTATGAAGGAACCTTACAATATTATTTACCATCCACGGCCACCTATTATTTTCATTATTATCATAGGGACGAATATCAATTTAAGATGAATAATTATTTTAGTAGGTTTGTAAAATATTATATTCTGTTGTTGGATTGGATTTGTCATAATGTATGTTGACATTTTTTTTTTATCTTTGTGTTTGACGTCCCTATTGTCTTTCTGCCATTGACTGGCTCAAGTATATTGTTTTAATTCGATATTTCCTCTGTGAATGTAAGTTCTTTGTGAATGTAAGTTCTTTGTGAATGTTGTATTGTTTTAATATCTTGACTGATTTCAAAATTCCAATTCCATTATTTTTCCAATATTTCTATTATACAACTAAAACGTGTGTTTTTTATCTTGACTATTTTTGGAACTACTTGTTAATTCAATTCTCTAAAATTTATATTTTAACAAAACCGTTATTGGTGTAATATTATGTTTTTTTTTTTTCAATTTTTGTACGACATTATGTAATGTATAACATGTAAAAGGCCTAAGCCGTATATATCATAAATAAATAATCATGAATGAAAAACATTTGAGTCTTTAAACGATAATACCAATTTACGGACGAACGTACCAATTATGATATAAGATATAAGAACAATATTATTGTATAAGAAATAACTCATTCTTCGCACGTACGATTATAAATTAATTGCCTAATTTAATCTAGAATTTTACGACATTTGGACAGTTATTATAGTAATATATCGAGCTTCGATTTTATTAATGCTAGAGTTAATACATAATTCGTGAACTAGTTTATTCATAACTGTATTCAAATTATCATCATTAAGACTATCAGTTTCTGGACTGCTAAGTGCACTCTTAAAATGAAAATAAAATGTCAAGTCTCAAAGCAAAAAAGGAGCACATTCATTTTGTCCCAATTTTGTTGTGATTGTTTCACATAAAAGCGGTTTCACAGATGCCGCTTAGATTGATCGAAAAGCGGGTCATTTTAGAGAAATTACGACAATTTTAGTGGAAATGTCAGTTTAAATATACCTATTTTTATCGCGGATTCTAAGCTTTAGCGGAATTCTTATGGAATCATTGTGGGTGACTATTGATTTATTGTATTTTGTCTCAATGATGACTGGATAATTCAAACGGATTTCTCGTAATTAAAGGATATACCTAAATGACATTCATGTATCAAAAGGAAAACAAAAATGAGATGAAAAAAAAATAAACCGGCTCATACCCCAATTTCTCATCAGATCCGCTAAAATTTATCAACAACTAAAATTGTGAATTTCGCGGGGAATTCCATGTGATTTCAACCAATCCAAACTTTATCCTTAAGAAAACGATCGAAGTGAATATAGCTGCAAGTGAATTCAAACGAATAATTTCCCCATGTCAAAATTATCATCATGGCCGCCAAATTTCCTTTTTCTCAAACAAATTCATCTTGAAGAAAAAATAACAACTAATGACTCTAACAATTCATTACTAATGTTCGATTTTTAAATGGAACAAACCACTACGGGCTTACGACCGTCTTCTACTCTTATTTCGAAGGCTGGCTTAGTGTGATCACTTTACGTTAACAACGTTCGCCATTAGGTGGTAATGTTTGTCTCCGAAACTCTTAATCATGAGAATTCTCAACATGTTCAACATGTCGAAAAATCTCATGTATGCAACAAGTAGAAATTTAATAATAAAATGAAAAATAGAGATAAAAGTTGGAAATTGTTGAGAACAAGAGAGCAACCAAATTTAAAGACTGCGACTGCTGTCATGTATTTGGCGCCAGGATATGACTATATCCATTTTTGTTACTGTCTCATATTTATTGCCTATTGGCTTTGTTGGTGCACAACGTTCATCTTGATCAAGAAATATAACACTTAACGTATCTTTTGTGATGAAAACAAGTCTTTCTAAGGTGCCGCTTAAATTGATCGAATAGTGGGTAATTTTAGAGGAATCGTGATAATTTAAGCGGAACAGTCAGTTAAAAGTTATTTTTTTGGCTGAATCTTAATTTTTAGCGTATCTGATAGCGAACAGGGGTATCAATATATCACCAACTAAAAATAGTAAAATATAATATGCGATGTAATATAAGTACAACTGCTATTCAAAATAATTTAATTTTAATGAAACGATAGAACATTATAATAATTATTGTGTGTGCTTATTTTGCACGGTAAACGTAGTTAGTAAATATGAAGTACCTATGCATAATGCTAATGATGATAACAAGCAGATTGTGTGGCGAGCATGCGAGACTTTGGGGACGCTTCATTTGATCTGATGTAATCAGGCAATAATAGAATGAAATGCCAAGTGCGTGCACGTTCTGCGATCTAAAGTAATGAATATTGATGTAAAGAAATGGGCCGAAGTAAGGTTAAAAAAAATCTACTAAAGTAAAAGTACTAATGCATACTAATCCTATATTAATTATAAAAAATATAAGCGTGTCGGTACCAACTGCTCATAATAATGGTAGGAGTTCTCAAAAAGACGCGATACCTACAATATGCTCTGTGTAGAAATCCAATGAAGATATTTTTGACTTTTCCATCTTAGAAATGAGTGAAATAATAAAGCTAACAAAAAGGTCACTATTTAAGAATCACATTAAATTCCAAGTACCTGCATAGGTAACATAAGCCGATTTGTTTTTTAAATGGCAATATAAATGCGGATTCTTTCATTGTGTTTTTAAATACCTTTGGAGAGGTTTACAGTTTGAGGCAGCGCCTTGCTAGTGCAGTGCGAATAGTGCCTTTGCTTGTTCAGGTGAAAATTCGATGTACCTAAATACTTCTATAAAGAGCAAGAATTGCCTATAAAACTTTATTCTTCTTCTTTAAGTGCCACATCTGTGAATGAGTCTCGCGGTCCTGGGCAAGTCTCACCAACTGTGCAACCTCTGGCACACCAAAACAACTTTAACCTTTTGGTGGTCAATTACTTTTTTGTATAAAAATATGAATGTGTTCTCACTTAAAGTGAACTTAAACACATTCTTTGACTCTTTCAGATCACGCTTGTACCGTGAAAGAGGAAGATGGTCGGCATCTGGGATCGAGCCCACCACCTTCAGTACGAAAGACGGCAAAGTAACCGCTAGGCTACCAACCACTTCGTAAATAACACAGATGAACCAAGAAAACTCTGGAGTGGGGCTGTGGACATGGTCATGGAAACCCAAATAGGACACAACTGAGGTTGTCTGATGACATTAGGAAAAATGCCGAGATAAGTGGAACGGGATGGCGGGGGAAAGAGAATAATGGAAGTCGGGAAAAGTGGTCTAAATTCGAGGTCTAAGTCTTCTTCTTTTGAGTCATAATCCTAAGATTGGTCTGCACCAAATATGCCGACTCTGTTCCTCCACTCGTCCCTGTTACCGGCCTGTCTCTTCATAATAATATGCTGGTAGTTGCTGCAGCGCATGTCCCCGATCACCTGATAATTATTATTATCTCTGCGGCGGCCTCTATGATTTGTGCCCTCAATCACTCCTTCAACGATGGTAAAGAGCAAACCCGGGTGCCTGATGTTATGGCCTATCCATTTATCGCGTAGTTGGGCTACTCTTTTTAAGAACTTCCTTTTTTTCCCCAGCTCTACTCAGTATGCCAGGTCTAAGCATAAAGAGATATTAATAGCACCCGGGTTCTTCAGCCTCAATGAAATCTGCCCGACGACGTTCCTGTTCAATATACAATATAGTAGGCATTCATCGACCTGGTGGTGTGAAGAACATTTTATAGAATTAATTTTTTAAAAGAAAATGAAAAGTGATGCAACGGCCTCTGGCTACAAAGTAGAGGAGCGAGACTTTGTTCCCGGCAACTTTCGTCTTCACATGCCGCTTCTTTTCCGTTAGTTTTCGTTAGACAGTGCGACTGTCAAGCACTTCTGTGAATTCAAACAATAATTATTATGTGCGTTTATAATTTTTACACAAAATAACTTTTCTTTAGTTGATGTTATTAAGTAATTAGACTCTTACTAGAAGATACTTGCGATTGATTTTGTTTATTTTAATATTAAAAAAGTGATAATTGTTACTGAGTTTATTTATTTTCAAACGTGTTTATTCTTAACGGTAGGTGCTTTTTATTTATTTTTATATTTTTTATATAGGTACGTGTTTTATTTTTGTTTACTTGGTTCTTTTTTGGTAAATAACAATGTTCGAATAGAAGTATAATATAAAAATTACTCGGATTTAAAATTTAATAAAAAAAATTATGTGTTTTTTTGGAACAAGTAGGCATATTTTAATTTCTTTGACAAAAAATATTCAATGTTTAGTCTCGTTTAAATGTGCGAATAATAGACAAAAAATTATCGATGAAAAAATGAAAATTTTTTGGAAATATTTCTTTTTCTTTATCTAATTTATAATTTGTGTTTTTGTTTATTTTCTCTTTAATTATACTTTTCATGAAATTGATTTCACATAAGTATACCTATCTAAAGAGATAAGAAAATATAGCGTCAGCGAAAAATGGGTTAACTACAAAAAAACAAAAATGATATTTTGTTAGAAATTTGTAGATTTTTTGAGTACGTTACTTTTAAATTAGGTCATTTGGGTTAAGTTTAATTTTTAAAAAAATGCTCCTATTACAAAACGAAGACATTTCGCCAAAAGTTTTCGCATTTTCATCGATGAATTTTTGTCTGCACATTTAGTTTGATCAAGGTTTCATACGAGTATAACAAATTGTACATAATATCTAATAATGGCTTTTATTGTTTTACAACATTATTAACTTATTAAGGTTATTGATAAAAAAGAAACTTCTTTTAATGAATTTCGGCAACAGGAAGTCATAGCTACTGTGATTAAAAAAATAAAGTTTTAAAGGTAGGTACCTACCTGCTGTACCTTTATGATAAACACTAAACTCTTTTCTCCGCCATTTGTAATTTTATAGCATAAATTATTAAGCTCGATTTGATAATCAAATTAGTCTGCAATTACGGGTGAAGTATCTTACAGGCGCTTAACAGTCTTATTTATAAAAATTCGTTTAGGTACGTATGATTTACCGACCAGTTTTTACTTTGTTTATAAAAGAATTTTTTTTTTTTTTATTTATTTTATTAAAAGATTTGATCCGTGTCTGTTATAATATATGAAGATGACATTTTGCATCAAATTTTGTAAACAAACAATATAGTAGCCTGGCAACGCGAGTGTTTACAACCAAGATGGACTGTGTCAGATTTGAATGATTTCGCGTAATTAATGCAGAATATGTATTTTTAATGATATTTTCTATCAAAATATAGTTAGGTAAGTCCGTATTAAATCATACGAAACCTTTATGTTTCGACCAAAACGAATTGAATCATGTTTGGTCACTTCAATTTTAATTACCTTTTGTGTACGAGCAAAGCAGATTCGAGTTTTTTAGCTGTTCAAATCATTCAGAATGTTAAATTCGTAGTTTCCCATTACGGTTTAATTTTTTATACCTATAAGATAATTATAACATACACATGGAACTAGCTGTTGCCCTACAAAATGAAAGTTAATTTTCACAAAATTTAGAATAAAGAGTTCTGTAATGTTTATTATACTTACCTACTGAATTTTATATTTGTACCTACTTAAAAAGTATTCTTTGAATGGGATGTTTTTTTCCATCTTGTGCCGCTAGAGGCGCCCTAGCTAATCCGGTCTATTGTCAAATTCAGTGTTGCCAAAGGGGGTAATTTACTGTCATTTGGCCTATTTGGAACGAGAATCGGTGACGAAAAAAATTTAAAAGGCGACAGGTAGCAACTTGGGCTACTTCCATTTTAGCGAATTTTCACCTTTCCGGACTCCCACTCCCAGATATTATATACCTACCTAAATACAAATGAAAAAATACCGTAACAGAAAACAATAAAACAAGAAGATACAGAACTGAAACGTATTCTCAAAGAACTACTGCAAATCCACCCTTGTAGACAAATTCATACCTAGTGCTTTTGTTTGTGTATAGTGTAAAAGGACGTGGGATCCATGATTTATTTCGTAGAAAAAGCTACTTTTGCAATCATCAATAATTAAAACGTTAAATTATTTAATTGAGAAAACAAAAAATATTAGCATAATATTCATCAGTCATTGCTAGATGGTATGTTTGACAGCTGCTGTCATAATTTGACAATAGACCTGATTAGAAGTTCTGCCACCTAGAGTGTATTGTAGGAAGCTCCCCAGAAAACCTCCCATTCTTTCTTCAAAACGTCATTATATTCTTTATAAATTTAGTTGGTGCATCATGGTTGTAAGCCCTCGAATGATGAATGAATGACGGGAATGCATAT
This sequence comes from Mystacides longicornis, assembly GCA_963576905.1. Lineage (NCBI taxonomy): Eukaryota > Metazoa > Arthropoda > Insecta > Trichoptera > Leptoceridae > Mystacides > Mystacides longicornis. The sequence continues at coordinate 10,148,512 of OY756425.1, read as the reverse complement.
TTGCTTTATTTGTTTGAATTTCCTATTATTGAAATGATAAACCAAAATACAATGGACCAAAATATGAAGGGAGCACATAATTGGACGGAAAAAAAACTTAAATACAGTATATTTATTACAAAAAGCTTTCTTGTATACTCGAAACAACTGTCAGTTGACGTTAAATTCAATATGGCGGATCAAAATCTACAGAGATTAATTAATTTATGTTCATTCATTCCAATCCAAATCCAAACTCCCTTTAGACCCCACTTAGGGGCATAGGGAGGCAACAAGAGCTCTCCATTGCGCTCGATCTTGCGCAACGGTGATGACCTCCTCCCACACCATGTCCATGTCCCTCAGCTCTGCTTCGAAGGAGCGGAACACAGTGTGAGAGGGTCTTCCTCGTCTTCGGGACCCTGATGGGAGGAAGAACAGCGCTCTCCTCGGCCAACTGTCATTCGGCATCCTTAACACATGTCCCAGCCAAGTCCATCTCCTCCCCACAATGGTGGAGGTGATGGGCTCACGCTGGGTGCGCCGGCGTATAGCGTCGTCGTTCATTCATTCATCATTTTTTATTTTATAAATTATATTTTGACAATATTATTATTATTTTTTATTATTAGATATTACTTTAATCTTTGTTTTTTTACTCAATGTTTTTATTTTTTTACATATCATTGTCTTTTTACCTTATTTTTATCTATGTCGACTGATAATATAATGTATGCTTACTATTGTGACATCTCCTCTCTAAGACAGGCTTTGCCTAGTGGAGGGACTTATGAAAATGTATCTAATGTGATTTTTTTTCCAATGAATAAAGAACTTATATTATAATAATTATAATAATTAATCTAATTTATTGGAAATCCTTAAACCAAATATAGACTCCTGTGGGGCTGGTGCGGTATAGCGTTGTTCAGTACGACAGTGTTTCAAGACTCTGCGGCGACACAGCACGCCTTGGCCTTCGAGTCAATGCCAGTAAGACGGAGCCCATGGCGAGTAATGCCTGCCCCGATAAACAGCTACCGACAACCATCGACGGTCACCAGGTCTCCCGGGTGGATAAATTCAAATACCTGGGAGCAACCATTACCACCTCTGGTGACATCGGGGCTGAGCTCCCGATACGTATCGGTATGGCAAGTGGCGCCTTTAACAACATGACCAAGATTTGGAAAGCGTCGGCGTTTAGTTTATACGGTCGTAAGCCCGTGGTGGTTTGTTCCATTTAAAAATCGAACATCAGTAATGAATTGTTACAGTCATTAGTTGTTACATATTCTTTAAGATCTAGTCCTGAAAAATGGTCACAAGAATCTAGACATAATTAGAACGTTGTGCACCAACAAAGCCAATAGGCAATAAATATGAGACATTAACAAAAATGGATATATTCATCCTGGCGCCAAATACATGACAGCAGTCGCAGTCTTTAAATTTGGTTGCACTCTTGTTCTCCATAATTTCCAACTTTTATCCCTATTTTTCATTAATTATTAAATATCTGCTAGTTGCATACATGAGATTTTTCGACATGTTGAACATGTTGAGAATTCTCATGATTAGAGTTTCGGAGATATATCACCTAATGGCGAACGTTGTTAACGTAAATTGATCACACTAAGCCAGCTTTCGAAATAACAGTAATAATAACCAAATTTTTAATTTAGGAATTTAGGCCAAAATTGTATATCCTCTCAACGCAACACGTGTAGGTTCTGCCTATGTTATATTGAATTACAAATTGATAAAATAAACATAATAATAATATGTACTAAAGTATCAGCTGGTATTAGTTTGCACATTAAAATCTAACGGAACCCATTTGATATAAAAATGTATAGGTAGGTACTTATTTGTTTTTATATGATGTTGTTGTTCAGATTGACAAAAACATTTATATCTGCATTTAGAGAAAGTAAAATACAGTGATAAAAAATGCATTTAAGATTTCATTTATGGTTTGGTTTGTTTATTTTTTATCGGCTATCGTTATAAATTCGTTTAATTTACGATTTTTAAGAGGAAAAATATCTTTGAATTCCTCTTTTTTGTACGTGGGTTTCGTCATTAATTTAGAAAAATATATGTAGGTACCTATGCAGCTGATAATCGCATATCTAATGACTTTTATGTTTAATGAACTTTCTTATAGATAAAATGAGAATTTCATCTTTTGAATTGCGGTAACAGGAAGTCATATTGCGATAAAAAATGGATTTATACATTTTCACATTTTTTTTTTTTTCAAATTATTTTATTCGCTGTCATTCACTGTGGTCGATTATACGACTATACGTTATGTCAAATCCTTGATTTAATATTTTATTATTCACGGCTTAAATAACTTTAATTTTTTGTTATAGTTCAAATCGTTCCGCTACAGTTTTATGATTATACACTGTTTGACGCAAATATTTATTCCCTGTCATCATTAGTACTTTCCTAAAAAATCATTTTCTTTATTTTGTTTCATAATATTTTCGCCCTTTCTCAAGCATTCTTTTGTAGCCTGTTTCCGTCCACTCCTGGATGAAGACCTACTCCATCTGCTTCCATGTCATTCTTTCCTGCACTTGGTGCACTCAGATAACCCTATCATGCCTTTCTTTATCATTTCTCCATCTTATCTGTGGTCGTTGGAAAACATAGTTTTATCCACTGCGTCATTTTTTACCACCATTTTAAGTATACCATGCCAACTCCCTTTTTAACCACACTATGGGGTAAATAGAAGCAACAATAAGAGCCCTATACTGCGTTCGATCTTGCGCGGATTCAATTGCCTCCTTCCACACCATGTCTTGGTGAGGTATCTCGTTATTCTAATATGGAAAATAAATTTAGAGTTTTTGAATTTGCCACAGTGAAGTTCCCATGTTTATCAATTAAATAAATTAATATAAAAAAGACCAATACTTTGTAAAAACACTAAGCCAGCCTTAGAAATAACAGAAGAAGACGGTCGTAAGCCCGTAGTGGTTTGTTTCATTAAAAATCAAACATTAGTAATGAATTTTTAGAGTCATTAGCAAGGGCGTCGCCAGCCCAGGGCCCAGGGGGGAAGGGCATTCATAGGCTATTCTCCGTGTAACCTATATGGAGGATGAGCAAAATATGAATTGGCTACATTTTTAAATCTCTTGGGCAGCTGCCCCCCCCCCCCCTTGGAGACGCCCTTGGTCATTAGTTGTTACATATTCTGTGTTTGAAGATTTTTAGCTCTTTTTTTGTAGAGTTTTGAATTTCTTGTCATGAATAACACTGTAGATTTCCATATTTAATTGTGAAATATTGAGGCTTAAATTTACCTGTTTTGAATAGGTAAAATAATATTGTATAACTTATTTAGATTCTCCACGTGGGAGGTGTTAGTTCACGTAAAAGTGTACTCTACGCTATGACATAGAATGCTAAACTAGCCTCATTTAGACTGGGTAACGTGTCGCATTGCAGAAACTCTTTCTCTAAAAGGAGAGAGGAATAACAAAGTTTAAAACAAAAATGACATTTTTGTCAATATTTTGATTTCAGAGAAAGAGAAGGACTGTATAAGAATGTATGCGAAGCAGATTGGAGTAGTGTTCACAATTTGGCTGATATCAATAGATGTAAGTTGAGTACCTTTGATATTGCTCTTTTGTAATATCTTAACGTAGTAGCCTAACTTACCTACTTTTAATGCACATCTATCACAAAATAGCACTTAATTCTATTTCAGGCTAAACCACTTTTCTTCGACAAATTTGGGGAAAAACCAGAACAAGTAAGTGCATACTTTTATAGCAACTCAATCCACCTATCCAATACTTTTAAAAGCACGTGCCTTTTAAATATTATTTTGTGTCGCCCAATTTACGCTAGATGGCACTATTTCGTATAACGCCTTTAAATATATTATATTTTGTTTTCATTTTCCATAGATGTCTCTATTTATTGTTTGTAATTCGCACACTAGATATTTTTTTATTACTTTCGCACCTTGTTGTTCTTCTTTCTTTTAGCAGAAAAATGTATTTCACGTCATACAAGTTGCACCCAACAATCCGCCCAGCAAAAAGAGCTTGGGTCTGTTGAACTCTATTTTGGATGATGACAGTATTTTCAACGGCGACGAAAATAAAGATGTTGTAAGTATAAAATGCATCAGAAAAATCACTACATTGATGACCATTTTGTCCCTACTACTCAGTAAATTTCAATTCTAAAGATTATAATATATTTTTTGCATTTGACCTGACCCATAATGTCATGAAAATTTGTCAAAATATTAAAGTTTACATTTCGAAATTTCATCAACAGAGTTCTCGACAACACTTTTTATCTGAATTTGAAATAAAACTTTTGTAAAAGTTCCTGTTTATATTTAAAAAAAAAAACGATAAAATATCAAGTTTAGAACCCTATTTAGTACATTTTTTAAAACAATAATTATGAGCACTCTAATCAGCCAAAATAGATTAAAATAAATACCTATAAGTAGGAATCTTTAATACAACACCACCAATATAAGAAGGCCTAAGCGCTAAAATGAGCGACAGCCAATCGCGGAGGCCTCGCTCCAGCGCGCTTTAAGTGGCGTCAGTTATATTTGATGGTAAATCGCGACAGTAATAATTATTGGCGTTACAAGCCTAGGTACCCATCATGTCGACTAATGGTTATTCTGCAGGGTTGATCAGATTGGTTGTGCTGTAGCCAAGACGGTAGACAAGTAAATTTACAGTTAAATGATCTACTGTTTTTTTTTCAACAGATTCATCACGTACACACCTTCGACTCGGGAACTCCTCAACTTGGAGACAATCAGTACTATTCAGCTCCAGCACAATCCACACATTCGCAGTATCTGTCCAGCTATGGGGTGAGATAATATTATCAAACTAGCTTACCCGTAACTTAAAACAAATTCAAGAGAATGATGGTGGTGTAATAGAAAATAAGTCACATAATATGAAATATGTTACGTTATTGTACATAGGTACATAGTAATGCAAAAAAATGACTCCATTAAAACTAAGTTAATATGGTAAGATCACACTGAAAAATAATTTTTGTACCTACATTATTTTTATTTCTTGCTTTCATTTTTACACAATTATTAGGCTCCAATCTATGGTCCTCCTGCACCAGCTTCTTCATATCTTCCATCTCTTTCTTCTGGATATGACAGCAGATCTACTGCTGCCTCCACTGCACACTCCTTATTGGGACAATCTACTGACTTTGGTTTGCCGCAGCTAGGCAAGTCGAAGAATAATGCTGAAGTAAGCGACGTATTGTGTTTACATACATACATATATATACATTCTCCCTTTAAGGCCCCCCGCACAACGCAAGCCAGCCCGGAGGAGACAAATCCGCAGCAAACCCAAACCGCACAAAACCAACCGTCTAGTTCGATCGAAGCAATCAAATTGGTTTATTGGATCGGTATTGTGTTTAAAAAGGATAAATAAAAACCTATACAATATACATTATCTTTCCATAATATGAAGAAATATTGATATTTTGATGGTATTTTAGGCTCAACCGAATTTCTTGGGAAATCTATCAGGCGCTGCTCAGGGGCTCGCGAACTTGGTATGTTAAGTTATAAAATGATTACGAAATTTTCTGTTCTGTAAAAAACTAGGTAGAAGATTATAATATAAGGTTTATCTTAAAAAAATATTATCGTTTGCAAGTAAAAATATGGGATAGTCCTTAAGAACTTTAGATATTTTTCTTCACCATGTTTGAAATGCAGACAGTTACATAAATTTTTAAAACACCTATTTTCTTCTAAGTTCTTCAAGTTTGTCTAGATTCTTAAGGACTAAGTACCTAGATCTTAACGAATATATCAACAACAGTGGGGCTAGTACGAGTTTTATCGAAAGCTAATTGCACGCAAATAAGCACTAGCGTGCAAATAGTGTTCTCAAATCAAACGATCAAAAATCATTCGATCATTTTAGTGTGAAAATTTTTCGAAACTCTTTCGATGATCGTTTCGCTATTCGATCATCGAAAACTTATACTAGGGCTAACGAACAATAGTTCGTTATTTAAATGGTATGAACAAACTACTACGGACTTACAACAGTCTTCTACTGTTATTTCGAAGTGTGGCTTAGTGTGATAACTTTACATTCGTCATTAGGTGGTTATGTTCAAATCCCTAATCAATGGCGAACGTTGTTAACATTAAGTGATCACACTAAGCCAGTCTTCGAAATAACAGTAAAGACGGTCGTAAGCCCGTAGTAGTTTGTTCATACCATTGTTAGTCAGTCGTTAGTTTTTGATATTAAATTCGTCGGTTTTTATTTTTACTTGAAAATAATATAATAACAAGATAATATTAAGTATGTACTGTATCTTACATCTCAAAATGAGTAAAACTGGGGTACAATCAGGCTATTTTTACTCTGTAGTACCTACTGTGTACTCTGTAGGTAGGTACAATCAGGCTATTTTTAAAGGAACTTAAAATCGACGACTTTTTTAACAGCTCTTTTATTAGGGTCGCGGTGTTTTTAGTTCACTTACATTTTTCTGAGTAAATTTATAATTTCAGATGTTTTCTATTGAACTTTTTTGTTCCTATCATAGCTTCTTGCACTTTCAGCTTGCTGTTGCGATACGCTTTGCTGCCGAGACAGCGACTACCTTCATTCAGGGTTCTTCGCCTTCGAAGCAGCAGCCAAATAGAACTACTTCAACACTTCTTCAGCAGCCGTACTCCTACGACACGTACACCAAGCCAAGCTATATGCACCCAAATGGACCATATCCGTAGAAACTCTATCAATCTATCCACACAACGACAAAATGCTCTTTTCTGATCTAGTCTTTCTGCTCAATTTACTTTCCTCCTAAAAATTAAAATGAAAGCTTGTAAAAATGTACATAACTATCTGTCTTCTATTAATCTGAAATAAATATATATTTTCTAAATAAATTACTCTTTATAATATACGCCGGCGCACCCATCAGCGTGAGCCCATCACTTCTACTATTATGTGGAGGAGATGGACTTGGCTGGAACATTTGTTAAGGATGCCGAATGACAGTTGGCCGAGGAGAGCGCTGTTCTTCCTCCCATCAGGGTCCCGAGGACGAGGAAGACCCTCTCATACTGTGTTCCGCTCCTTCGAAGCAGAACTGAGGAATCTGGACATGGTGTGGGAGGAGGTCATAAGCATTGCGCAAGATCGAGCGCAATGGAGAGCTCTTGTTGCCTCCCTATGCCTCTAAGTGGGGCGTAAAGAGAGTTTGGATTTGGAATTATTCTATTGAATCAGTACTTATTTGGAAAACACTTCTACCCTTCACTGGAAATTTCTACCCTGAATTGGCCTGTGTCAGATTGGACGAGACCGGTTAATTGGAATGAATCGCCTCAGGCAATATATTCCACGGACCATACCATTGTATAGAAAAGTGTTAATTAATAAATTAATTTCTCATTTTTTCTAAGGAATAACTTTTATTTAATGATGAAAATGTCATGAAGCTACCAATAGTGAAGTCACGGTTTTAACCTATGGAGAAGTACACGTTTTGCATATATTTAAAAAAAAATCTGATGCAGTAAAAAAGATACTGCAATGTTGCAACAAGCTGTTTGAGACCTTTCCACCCTTGATCATAATGACATCTTAAAACAAATATTATCAACAGTTGTATCAATCATAAAAGAAAGTATAGGTTCTCTGTGTCTTGATTAGGTTCTATGTTCTTTTGGTGTTAATGCACCTTTACAGATCTTGATATCAGAACATTTTTTGTACCTACATAATTCTGATGGCACCCAAATATACACCACAATATAATCAAAAGGAACACTTTTTTTCATTTCAGCGTTATAATATTTTACATAATATGTAGTTATTCTAAATTATGTTATGAAGTTAAACCCTTTGGCTGAATAAGTATGAATTATTGACACGAAGTAGCCTAAACTAATTTGTAGGTAGGTAGGTAGGTACTGATGATTTAATAAAACAATATTTTTTTTAAATAAACTAGATATTAACATGAAAATACTGCTTCAAATATATGGAGAAGCTCATTTCAAAAATTGCTTTGTGGTTATAAGTAAATATGAATTTAGGTACTTACCTATATATGGAAAGTCTTTCATGCAAGATTGATTCAATAAGTACGTACAATTTAGGTAATGTATTACATTAGGTATTTTAAAAATCAATGTATTGGTGTGATGCTGTGAACGTGTCATAAAAAAATAGTTGATTTATTCAGTGAATTTTAAAAATTAATAATTTTTCCAGACTGAAGAATATTTAGTACAAACACATCCTGTATTCACCTACGGAAATCAGGAGGTAAGTTAGAAAATTAAAATCAAATATATGTAAATAATTTCATCCTATGTTTTGTTTATTACGTATGGTTCAGTTTTTAAATAACTGAGCTTATATGATTTTTTTTTTATTTTAAAAAAATGAGAGATTATGTGCCCTTTAAAAAATTTATCAAAATATTAATTCATTTTCAGCCGCAAAACGAAGAAATAGAACTCATGCAGAATATGCCTATAAACAAAATGCCATCCGTACAACAAGGGTTTCGAGAAGAACCTAAGCCACCAAACTATTTAACCCCTCCGATATCCGCTCAACATTCCACAGTTAACTTTAAAACACCCCCGGCTTATCAACAGGATTCGAACTATGCTTCTGTGCACCCTGTAAGAATATTTATATATTTTTTTTTATACAATAAAAAAAAACTTGTAACATGAGAATAATTTGAATTCTCTGAATTGATTTGCAGCCCATAAGGAATTCTGCAAAACCATATTTCTCAGACTATTTAGAACAAAATCAGGTAGGTAATTGTAATAAACAACTATTATTACTGTAAAACCAAAATATTATTATGATTTTGGTTACGGAACGGATAATTTATTGTATAATATTGATTTTTTTTTCAGAAGACGGAAGATAAGGGTCCTACAATTCCCGTTGAAGAACAAATAAAAGTAAGAGAATTTATTTTTCAATATACAAAAATCTATACAATATCTAAGCCTAGTATGTTTAATAACCCACTTTTTATTTCAGCCCATGGGACCAATTATTGATAATGACAAACCTTACCATGACTCATTGACTCAGGAGGTGAGATTAATTTTTACAAAAATATAGATACATTTTAATAAGCAAACGCGATCGTAGAGAAGTACTTCTTCTTCTTTGTCCATGTTCGTTCCCTAGTTGGAGCATATGGACTCTACAAATCCTCGCCATTTGGCCCTGTACCCCACAATCCTTTATAGTGACTGCACGTCAGTCTACACCAGCGATGCACAAACCGCGGCACGCCGACGAATTAAAATATCGGAAAATCAAAAGAAAATTTAAAATATACCTGAGAGGATAATTTTATACGTTTACCTACGCCGCGCCGGGTTGAAGCCAGAGTCTGTCATATTGTGTTTTTGGATAGTTTGTGATATTAATTGATGTTCTGTGTGACATTGGGAATTATTTTTAATTATCCATTATAAGTGTATTATTGTATGTAAAAATGATTCCACAAGATTTCTATGCTTAGTGTTGTGACAATAATATTTTATATTTTCCTAAACAATGTTGTTTTATGTTTTTGTTCAATCATAATGTCCAAAATTCATAGTTGCTCTGCTACTGCTCTTCCAAAAGTATTAAGTAAGGAATTTGTAACATGCCATTGATCTTTGTTTCTCTTTTTTTTTAACTTGGTATTAATTCCTTCCTTCCTAATATTTACATTCCTTTCGTGTACATTAATGTGGTATGGGAGCAGTGGCGGATTTGCAGTCTCGGCCGCCCTAGGCCCCAGGCCATACATAGTCGCCAATTTTTAAGCACTCTTTATTTGACTATATCATGAAATTACACTTTACTGCCAACCGTTATCGAAATCAATTCATAAATTTAGTTTAGTAAACTATAAAAGCGGTTTCAGGGCTAATTGCACATAAAGTATGCAAGTAAGAGTTTTTGATTACGATTGGCCGCCCCTGAAATCTGGCCGCCCTTGGCCCGGGCCTACTGGGCCTTAGGGCAAATCCGCTACTGTATGGGAGTAAGTGTTGTGACAAAGATGAAAGTTTATAGGTTGAGATGGTTTGGGCATGTGGAAAAAATGGATGCAAACAGAATGACAAAGATAATTCATAAGGCTGAAAAGAAAGGTGAAAGAAAGCGCGGGCGACCGAGAATGACGTGGATCGAACACTTCGATTCCGACCTCAAGGAAGGCCAGGTAAGAAGTAAGAGAAATAGGAGATGATGTATGAGAAACGTTATGTCGGTGGAAGAAGCGAAAGAAGTATGCTTGGATAGAAAAGAGTGGAGGTCCGTTCTCTCTACATGAACTCTCTCATGTGGGAATAATAATTTCCCGGGAGAAGAAGAAGAAGTGTTAATTTTCCTTATAGCGGCCCGTCCTCGGCTTATAATCTTCCCCAATGGCCCCTGTTACCAATAAGTCTGTGCATCCCTGGTCTACACCAACGATCTGGAGGTCAGCTTCGTAGAGTCTTTTAATTGTTTGGAGGGGTCTACCGTTTCTCCGATTGCCTTCTGTGTGGTAGTTGAGGTTATGTTCTGGGTTATGTTAAGTAAAATACTACCTTATTTGGGTCTTATATTATGTATAAGGTATATTGATATGCTAGCTACTTTTCAGAATATTAAATTGATACTCATATCAGTGTACCATTTTCCAATTGTATCTATGGTGTGTTCACTTGTTTGTTTGTATATTTTACGATTTCGTTAGATTTTATCTTATGATTTTAATTTCAACATCTTATGATTTCCCTTTTATTTGTAATGTATATGTCTTGTATAATTGTAATGTGTATATTTATAATTTTATAGTGTGTATATTTTTAATTTATGTTCATTATCTTCCATTTCAATTTTTTATTTGGTATTTATAATATGTTCATTGTGGTCTCGTAATATACTTTATAATTATTTTTTACCTAATATGCCTGTCTCATATTTCTTATTTCATTGTCCTCTAATGAATATTTTATTATTATAGTATTTATATTGGATCCCACTCTTATATTTATAGTGTGTTCACCTGTCTGTTAATATATTTTATGATTTTTATTACAATATCTTAAGATTTTCCTTTTATTTGCAATGTATGTCTTGTATATTTATAGTTTTATAGTGTGTATATTTGTAATTTTTATTTCATTATCTTGGGATTTCCTTTTTATATATATTATAATGTGTATGATGTATTTCATTATATTTTAAAATTTTATTGTCACATCAGCTCATGATTTTTATTTCATTGTTTTTCATCATATTTTTTGTCATTTATATATATTTTTTATTATTCGCAGCATGCCTCGACACAGGGAAACCTAGTGAGGCTGCTGCATTAATAATGTATTTCTTGTTTAAGTTTGTTTGAAGATTTTATCTTGTATATATTTTGTGCATGTTGTTTTATTTTAATAAAATTAAATATTGTGCTTTTAGGATTTTTTGTTACCAAACATTCAACATTTTTTGAAATATTTTCTTTTTATTTACACTTTTTATTATTTTTCGTTTAAGAGGATGCCACCATCCACACCAGAAGTGCAGATGCATGAAAACAAAACTAAAAAAACGCGCAATTTTTTTAGAATGAAAAACGTAAGTAGGTATTCATTATGATAAAATTTACATTTTCGATCGTATTGCATCATTAGACATAACGTCGCAAGAGTGTGCGCGACATCATTGGTCCCTTGCGTCTTTCCGGAATTTTGTTTTAATTAATCGATGGACAATTTTTAATGTTTGTTTTTTAGATAACACCATCACCTTCGATCGAGAAAGCTACGCCAGAAAACAAAAACCAAGATAAAATAGTTGTTCCGCAATACAGACAAAAACATTCTCGATTACGCAACGTACGTAATTAAATGCATTTTGAAATAAATTAAACTCTTGTTGATCAAATAATTAAATAGAAACATTTTATCGATTGTCCCGTTATCACGTCATTGTTCTGAAAACAAACATGATTTTTTCATATAAATATTTACTGTAAAAGTTATTTTAAATTTTGATTATTGTTTGACAAATAAAATTTATTGTAGTTTTTAAAATATTCGTTGAGAAAAAAAACCCAACTTCTTACTACTCCATTTACATAAAAAAAAAATATTTTTAACCATTCTTCATAATACCTATATTATGTTTATGAGAAAATTTAAATAATGTTATTCTATCTTTAAGGTATCAGCACTGCAGCACATTGAACTAGAGAACGATAATAAAGATGCAATATCCTTTCTGGATTACGTGCAACATTTCAAACCACGGAACGTTAGTATAACTTTAACAAATTCATTCATTAAATTCTCCCGAGGTACTTCGTTTCAAATGCAGGACACTTTTGGTGCCTGGAGATTTTTTTAAATTGTTTGAATCTTTGATAAGGTGCCTAGAATCACATAAATATTCGTTAACTCTGAAATTTAATTACCTATATGGATGTTGAAACCATTTCTTTCTTTCTTATAATCAAGATGACAACAGATCATTCGATCATATGCACCTGAATACATAACCGAAGAAAAACGAAAACCTCATGAAATTGCGCAACATAATACCTAATAATATGTATCCTTTTATATTTAGCTATTATAATCTTTTACAAGTTCATAATATTTATACAATAAAAAGTACATTTTATGATTCAGGTGGCACCACCATCAACAGTCAAGTATCATGAATTAGAAGTTGAAAGCCCCCAAAAACCCGCTGTTCTGGATTACAGACAAAAACATCTCAGATTACGTAATGTATGAAAATATTATTTTTAATCCATTCATCTAAGTAAGTAATTTATTCAAGTTTGTCTTTTATAAGGTTATTCTTTTTCTTTATTCAAGAAGCCTCCCGCATCTTCAATAGAGTCTTATGAACCAGAAAGCCAAATCCAAGAAAAACCCGCTGTTCTGGATTACAGACAAAAACATCTCAGATCACGCAATGTATGAAAATATTATTTTTAATCCATTCATCTTAATAATACATTTATTCAAGTTTGTCCTTTATAAGGTCTTTCTTTTTTATTCAAAAAGCCTCCCGCATCTTCAATAGAGTCTTATGAACCAGAAAGCCAAATCCAAGAAAAACCCGCTGTTCTGGATTACAGACAAAAACATCTCAGATCACGCAATGTATGAAAATATTATTTTTAATCCATTCATCTAAATAATACATTTATTCAAGTTTGTCCTTCATAAGGTCTTTCTTTTTTATTCAAAAAGCCTCCCGCATCTTCAATAGAGTTTTATGAACCAGAAAGCCAAAACCAAGAAAAACCCGCTGTTCTGGATTACAGACAAGCACATCTTAGATTACGCAATGTATGAAAACATTACTTTTTTTAGTCCATACATCTAAAAATTAATTTAATATTCTAATGTACCCTTAACAAAGTATTTCTTTTTTCTTTTCTTTTAGAAACCAACTCCATCTTCAATAGAGTCTTATGAATTAGAAAGCGAAAGCCAAGAAAAACCACCCGTTCTGGATAACAGACAAAAATACTTCAAATTACGCAATGTATGAAAAAATATTTTTTTAAATCCATTCATCTTAAATAAGTAATTTATTTCAATTTGACCTTTATAAAGTATTTCTTTTTCTTTATTCAAGAAGCCTACCGCATCTTCAATAGAGTATGAATCAGAAAGTGAAAACCAAGAAAAACCTGCTGTTCAGGATTACAGACAAAAACATCCCAGATTACGTAATGTATGAAAATATTACTATTTTATCTATTCATCTAAAAAATAATTAAATATTCTAATGTATCCTTTACAAAGTGTTCCATTTTTCTTTTCTTTTAGAAACCAACTCCATCTTCAATAGAGTCTTATGAATTAGAAAGCGAAAACCAAGAAAAACCAACCATTCTTGATTACAGACAAAAAAATCTTAGATTTCGCAATGTATGAGAATATTTTTTTATCCATTCATCTAAATAAGTAATTTATTCAAATGTACCCTTTACAAAGTCTTTTTTTTTCAGAAACTAACTCCATCTTCAGTAGAGTCTTATGAATTAGAAAGTGAAAACCAAGAAAAACCACCCGTTCTGGAGGATAACAGACAAAAACATCTCAAATTACGCAATGTACGTTTGGTTATTCTACAATGTACTTTATTATTTAAAAAAACGACATTTCTAATGCAAGGATATTATAAATAACTCATTATATTTTATTCATACAGATGATTCCTCCATCCACTATTGATATTTTCGAAGAAGGGGACGAAAACAAAGACAAACCAGCTTTTCTAGAAAATAGACAAAAATATTCCAGAATTCGCAATGTATGTTTATTCATTGCCCAGAATACTTACTTACTTAAAAACATTAATTTACACTTAATAAAATATAAGTTTTTTTTTTCATTTTAACTTATTGTGAATTTTAAAGAAAGCACCAGCAGAGCCTTATGAATTCGAAATTGAAAACCAAGAAAAACCTACACCCCTTGATAACAGACTACGTAATTCCAGATTACGCAATGTAAGTTTGGTTTTATGAACCTATGTGAAAAAGCTTTTAAGTATATTTAATTCAATGTTATGTTAAATCTTCTTTTTTATTGTGATTATTAAAGGAAACACCAGTGTCTAATGTGGAGCCTTATGATTCGGATAAAGAAAACCAGGAAAATGCTGCCGATTTAGACTACAGGCAAAAACATTCCAGATTGCGCAACGTAAGTAACGAAGTAATAGTCACTAAACGTTTTAGTGGCTTGTTTGATAAAATAATCGTGTTAAAGCTTTTCTCAAAGCCAGATGAGGAAGTTGCCAGCAAAACTAGCACTTTTGTTGATGCACAAAGACAACTATAAAAAAGCTATAAATTATAGTTATTTTTAATCCAATAAGTACTGTCGGATATCAATCTGGTGGGCATGGATTTCTTGTCACGTTCTTCTTCATTATCAGCCTGTCTCCGTCCATTGCTGAACATAGGCCTCCCCCCTCTCCTTCCAATCATTCCTATCCTGAACCTCCCTCATCCATGTGCGGCCTGCGTTCTTCGCGATGTCATCCACCCATCTGGCCTCTGGCTTGCTAACATTTCTTCTGGCTTGTCTAGGCTGCCACTCTACTCTACTCTTTAGATCCATCCAGGGTGGCAACCTTTTCCACCACATCAAGAACCTTGGTCTTTTCTCGTATCCATGTATTTGTTCTCTTATCTCTTAAAGAAATACCCAACATCTCCCTCTCCACGGCTCTTTGTGTTACTGCCAGTTTGTGTATTATCCTTTTCATGTAAGACCATGGAAAATTATATGATCACCGGCCTTCTAAAAATAGTTTTTTTTATTAAGTACCTAATAAAAAAATATTTTTGTTGCAGAATAAAATGCACAGAATAACTCCCGCACCTGTTACAGAGGTATTTAGTATAGTCATATTATTATATAGCGTAGATATTGATTTGTATGTGAAAAAATCACTTTCTTAATGAATGTATTGAATTCTCAGGATTATGAAGAAGATGAACCAGAGATCATGTATGAAATACATTATATAGAAACTGAAGCAGAAACTCCTAATACAACTCCGGTAATTTATTTTAATTTTTTTTTTCATAAATTTTATCATTTTGTTTGTCCAAATATTATAATTGATCTTATCTCATTTTAAAGGTTTCTAAAAAGCGAAAGAAATACATGAGGCATTTCAGGAAGCAAAATCACGAGGAAAAGAAGACTTTAATGATGAACGAAGTAAGTTGTTTAATGACTTTTTTTAAAATTTTAATGTTGTTTTGTTTGACAGTTAAACTAAACCCCACCTAAATCTCAATATAGGTAGGTATCTACCTAATAATGATGAAGTATCAACATAAAATGATTGGTAATAATAATTTATGAAGAAAGCAAATTTTAATTTACTGTTTACTCTCTGATCCATCCATTCTTTTTTAAGAAAGATGGTTTTCGTTTTTGGGATACATATCTGATTAGGGTATTAAAATATTTAATTTTGTTTGCAGTCAATGATGCATCGAGACCCAAAGCCTGTTAAAATGGTATTAATACTCAATAAATTTTCTTTTATATATTTATAAACATTACTGCACCAGTAAAAACAATAATCTCTCAACTAATTATAATGATATAAAATAAAAGGTTTTAATCAGTTAATTTCTACTTAAGCTATCGCTTACATGTTGAAGAAGTAGTGTTATGTTTGTATATTGAATCACAAACTATGTTCTTGTGAATCGTCGAGACGAATACTTTTCATAGTTTACTATAAGACTGCGTACATTAGCTTATTATTCGTTATCAAATATTCTCAAATAAAGCGGATAACATTCTGATTATTTTTAGGAAGAATCCAAAGGAGGTGAATCTCATGCAAAACTAGAAGATTTAGAACCTACAAAAGAAACAGTAAAAGAAATGGAGCAAGAAGTATGTATCAGTTTCAAACAAACTTAGAACAAAAGAAATGAAAAGTGTTAAATTGTTAATTTTTTTCAGATACCAGAAACTGTAAAAGATAAAAATCGGCAATCTGTAAAACGCCAACTTAAAGGTGTAAGTATAAAATGCTATGAACTTGATGTTGTTTCCAGCAAAACAAATTGTTTTTATAAAAGTAGGACCCAATTTAGAATTCAGTAGAACATTGGCCAGTTGAAATCCTAACTATTTGGCTATAGCTGGTATTATTAGGGACATAGTAGTGTGGTTGTGCTGTTGTCTAGAGCGATGTAAGGGAGTATAGCAATGCCCTTTCTCTACAATAGCTGGCGTTAAACGCCCAAATAAAATACCTACATTGATGACTTTATTTTCATCTTAGTTGAACTAACTGACATTTTTCATACTCAATTCAAGCGTTGGATTTTCTCTTCCAATTTTCAGATACACTACGCGAATAAAGAAATGGTAGACCAAACTCCGGCGTCCCAACACGAGCATGGTGGTTTTGTGGTGAGATTTTTTTTTGACTATACTACTTTTTTTGACTAATATATACTCAATATATGGGCAGACCCAAGGCCAGATAGGCGGACGACATTGCAAAGAATGCAGGAATGATTGGAAGGAGAGAGGAGAGGCCTATGTTCAGCAATGGAGACAGACAGGCTGACGAAGAAGAAGAAAATATACTTCAACCCATATTGTCAAAGATTGAGAATTCAAACTCAGGCCATCACAAACATGACCATAGCTTTTCCTTCAAGTAGGCTGTACTATAGTAACTTT
This sequence comes from Mystacides longicornis, assembly GCA_963576905.1. Classification (NCBI taxonomy): domain Eukaryota; kingdom Metazoa; phylum Arthropoda; class Insecta; order Trichoptera; family Leptoceridae; genus Mystacides; species Mystacides longicornis. The sequence goes on along the minus strand of OY756425.1, from coordinate 10,131,240 downwards.
TTTACAAAAGTGCATTGACATCGCTGGAATAAACAGATCTCGTGTTTTTTAATGAGGCTCATAAATCACACTGGTATAAAAGGTAAAATAGTAGATAAAACTAGCTATTCATAAAACTTCGTCCCTCCTGAGAATCAATAAAATAACTTACATCTAGAAGATTGAACTGAACAGCAAACTAGAACCGCACGAAACCAACCTCCTAGTCTGATCGAAGCAACCAAACCAAAATGTCCGCCCCACACAAATTAAGTCCGCCCCTGATGCCATCCAGGCATTCGAGACGTATTTGTTGTGCCTTGTTTGCTGACCTGTTGGGGTTTAAGGATGTGGGATGGTCAATCACACGGTCCCGATCAGATTTTTCGATTTCCCGCCTCTTGCAGGATGTTCGAAAAACCAGCAAAAAAGAGCAGAGGTGTTATGTTAGCCGGCAACCCCGCACGGCAAATACACAGAAGAAATATATAGATAAAGATATGTATGTTAATGTTATAGTAAATTGAATGTTATTTGGCATATTTATGAGCACTGTTTTTGCAGGTTCATATGGAGCCCCCAATGATTGACAGTAGCCAACGATACACTCCAATGGAACTGACTCAACAACAACCTCAGAAGATTCAACATCCTCAGCAACCTCAACAAGTAATATTATGAACAATCGATTTATTTTCTTTTATATCCTTATAATAAATTATTATTTATTTTATTATGGTTACTCTTTTTCATATATACAGGTGCAGTATATTGGAAGTCCTGAATATGCAAGCATACCTCAACAGCAACAGGTATGTACTTACATTCATTTTTATCTATATATTATAATATCTAAAATGTTATTTCCAAGGATAGGTAGAAGAAAAGAACTCTATTTTTTCTAATCAGCGTTTAATGTATGGCTGATTTATTTATTTATTGATAACACAACGGTTATTGGGCCAATAATTACAAAACATTAAAACAAAATTATTCATACATGTTGATTTTTATTAATTTGAGTTTTTTTTTTTTTTTTTTTTTTTTAATTTTAGGTTGTGTAATTTTTGGTGTCATTTCTTTAATTTGTAAAATTTGTATTAAAGGCCACTTGGCCGTTTATTATGTTAATAAATAAATAAATAAATAAGAAAAAAAACTGTGGTTTAAAAATAATAACATAAAATAAAATAGATACCTAGATAAAAAAATTAAAAAATCTATATAAAATATAATAGGTAGTTACGAGAATAGCTAAGTTAGGTAGCTAATAGATAATAATATGTATTTTAAGGATTACCTATTTAAAGTTTTCAAAATTTTAAAGGAAAGCAATTGAATTATTCCTACGGACTACGTGCTAGAAGCGATAGTTGCTCATAAAATGCGTCTATCAAAAGCAATCCGTTTATTTTATCTATGCGTTTAGTATACTTACCATGCAACGGTATTTGTTTGGCTATGGGTCTATTTGGCAACAAGAGCTTTCCATTGCGTTTGATCTGGAACACCAGCTTCCTGCACCTCTCCATATATATATAATTTCCAAACAATTTTGCAGACAATTTTCATACTCTGTGATTAGTCTTGTGCACCTTAAAAAAAGTCTTAATATTTGATTCGCATAATTCCTGTTACAGTATATACGTTACTACTTTTTATTTCCTCATTTCCATGGTGTAAGAAGCTTCTCATATACTTTTTAGCTACCAACTATACCAATCATCAACATGTATAAAATAATTCACTAAGTTGTCATTTTTTTCAGTATATAACACCCGTAGAGCTACCCCCTATAATTCTTCAACCACAATACGTAAGTTTTTTTGTATTTATTATATTGATACATTTTCATTTTATTTCTATTTTTCAAAACTTTCAAATTTATTTTTCAATGATTAAATCACATTAAATTTCTTAAAATTCATAACAACGAGTAAAGACCCTAAAAAGATCAATAGATTGGAGAGATTTCTGTCTAAGACTATGGAGAACCGATTCAAACCATCAAGCACAACGGAAGATTGCCTTTCAAATGATTTCTATGTAATCGGATATTAATTTTTTAACCCATGGTAGTCGACATTTAGTATCGTTTTTTGTACGACTTTTTGGCGGAGTGCGTCCATTAAAACAAAAATTTAACAACTGAGTTGCTTAGTATCAAAGACGGACATACGCCATCTATATCGAAATTAAGGTAAATATTGTTTTTGGTAGATTTTCGTTAGCTCATTGCATTCGTACTAACCATTAGTATCAAAAACGGACTGAAGCCCTTTAAAAATGTTGTTGAAAATTGATGTTCGTTTCAAAAGTGGACTCGTACTCTCTGTGTTTCTTCCAAAAACGGACATGCACATGATCGACCAATAGCAACACAGGAAATGTGTCACGCGATCCAAAAACTGTCATGGCGCATACAGAGCATCGCGGTTTACTTGTTTGACGTCGTACGGGTTTTGTTTTATTGAAAAAGCAATTAAATATAATTAATTTATTTAAAAATAGTGTGAAAATGGAACAACCAATTACACCAGTAACTGATGGTCCAACAAGAAAAAGGTTTCGTGAAACAGAAAAGTGGAAAAGGAGTATTGAAAAAATACAAAGGTACGTACTCGTATTGTAACATTTATTTGCTATTTTTACGTATTATTCAAAATTTTATTTTATTGATATTGTTTAGAACTTATTTATTGTACACCGGATTTTAAAATTAAATGTAAACAAATTATAAAATATTATATATTGCGATTTAATTGACAACGTTAGGTGACCGTCCACATTTGAATACAAGCAAAAGCAGTGACGGACTAGAAAGATACAAAATAAAACAAATTAATAAATCACGGTCTTTCGTGATTATTTTCAATTAACTCGCTTTGCAACAATATACTCTTATTTATTTGATAAAAATAATCGAAAATATTCTATTGAAAAATTTTTTTTTTGAAATGTAAATGAAAATTAATTTTATAAAATTCAAGAACAAAATTTCAATGATTGTTTTTTTTTGTTTTCTCAGGTACTCAGTTAAAGGACTTCCTCGGTATCCAAAATGTGGACATAGAATTGGTTATCAGTGTCAGTTGTTAAACATGAACGACATAAAGAAGTTCCACGATGCATTTTATTTAGTACCAAAGAAAAGCACTCAAGATGCATTTATTTTAAAATATTGCCGAGCGCTTCCACCTAAGCGAAAAAGAAATTTGTCGAGTAGAACAAAGGAAAAAATGACAACTTACGAATACACCATACCAAATGAAGCTGGAAACAATTTAAAGGTTTGCCGAGACACATTTCTGAATGTTCTAAAAATAACAAAGCACAGGGTCATTGGTGTGTTTTGTAGATTTAAGAAAGACAATTCCCTTGTTCCATTAGAAACAAGAGGTGGAAGTAGAAAAGACCACATATATAACCCACAAAAAGAACGTGTTATAAATTTCATATGCAAGTTTAAAGCAATCGAGTCGCACTACTCAAGAGCAAATTCTACAAGAGTCTACCTTCCATCGGAATTAAATATTCGCAAAATGTGGATAATGTTTAACGACAGTGTAGAAGATGTTGCTCATAAGGTTAAACAAAGTTTTTTTAGAAAAGTGTTTTGCACAAACTTTAATATTGGATTTGCCACACCAGCAGTCGACGAATGCAGTACATGCATTGAATTGTGTCACAAAGTGAAAATTGAGAAAGATGAGACGACAAAAAACGATCTGAAATTAAAGTTGGACATCCATAAAAAACAAGCCTCGGCGTTTTTTGATCATCTTCGACGCAAGCCAGAAGACTGTTTTCTTATGTCCTTTGATTGCCAAAAAAATTTGGTCCTACCTAAAGTCAGTGACCAAATAGCATATTATAGCAGACAATTGTATTGCTATAATATGTCTATAGTCAAAGGCCTATCTACTGACCATATGAGTAGGGAAAATGTTTCTATTTACTCTTGGATGGAAAACGAAGGAAAAAAGTCCTCAAACGAAATCGCCTCAATTGTCTACAATGAGTTAAACAGTGTAGACTTATCCAAATTTTCTACAATAAGATTGGTGGCAGACGGCTGTGCAGGCCAGAATAAAAATGTCACCATGCTGACAATGTGTGCAAAATGGCTGGCTACTTGCACTTTTAATCAAATCAATAGAGTTGAACTAATTTTTCCTGTAACAGGACATTCATATATGCCATCAGACCGTGTTTTTGGGATGATTGAGAGAGAGTTAAAAAAGATAACCACTATTATTAAAAACGAGGAATATCACAACATTTTTAGGAAATACGGAACCCTAAAACTTATCAATAAGGACTGGAAACCCTATGATTGGAAAACTGAAGCTAATATAGTCACAAAAACGGCAAGTCAACTTCATTTTAAAATCTCAATGTGCAAGAGACTTATATTAAGGAAAACGAAGAAGGGGAACATTTTTGTTAGTGGAGAATTGTCGTATTATTCAGATACCGGCATACAAAAAAAAATTACTAAAGGAAAACACACACTCACTAGTATAAATCCAAAAGAACTACGTATTGGAGTACCATTAAAAGAAGAAAAAACCAAAGATATTGATAAACTGCTTCAGAAACATTTTGGGATTGAGTGGAAAAAATTAGAAGAACTAAATTTTTATAAGGAAATTGTGGAAAGTGATGTTCATTGTGAGGAAAATGATGATTGTGACTGTATCAATATGCCGGTTGAGGATTCCAACGTAGTTTTGATAGACATATAATATTATTATAACTTTATTGTTTTCATATTTTATTTAATTAATTATGTTACATTTTCTGAATCACATTTATTTTACTTTTTCCGTTATTTAATATAAAAGTATCTTATGATGTTTGTTTGTATTTTTTATTGTTTATCAATTGGTGTTTTGTTCTTTTTTGATATTTCTCTTTTAATTATTATTTTTTTGTGTTTTCACACTTTAGTGTACAAAAACATCTAAGAATTCACATTTGACATTGGATAATTTTTTTTTCAATTGCCTGATTTTTTTTGTTTGATTTTAATTTTGTGTTAATTAACTTCTTAATTTAATTATTTAATATATTACTTTGTTTTATGTTTTCTTATTGCTTGTGACTTATTCGATAATAAATATGGGCACAGATCACTCTATCTAATGAGTGAATTGCCACAAAATACAAAAAAATGTTTTTTAATTTTTTACATACTACCATCTTTATGAGAAAAAAGAAAATTAAAAAAATAACACATTTATACCCCGATTCCATATACATTGTGTACCTACTTGTTTGAATTTGTGACACAAAGTCTCCTATTCAATGTAGGTAGGTATATTTAGAAAATTCCATTTAAAATATAATAATATAATGCCAGTCCGCTCTTGTCACAAAAATGGCGGGTTAGTATCAAAAACGGCCACCTACAGCCATGTTCACGTCAAACACGGACACTTGCACGATTTTGTTTCAAAAACGGACATACGATTTTTTAAACATGTTTATTTCGAGATTTTTCCAATTCAAACGTAAAAAATATATTTGTTAAATCAGATTTATAAGTTAATTATCGTATCTGTATAAAAATATATGAAATTCGATGTGAAATAATGTTTCTACAAAAAAATGCCTTTAGACCAAGATTGTGTATATGGCGTATGTCCGTCATTGATAGTAAGCAACTCAACTAATTTTATCAATTTTCAGATTCCCAGTGTGCGAGAACACGAATTTCAAATTCCCAACATTCCGGAACATAAATTTGAGATCCCCGTCCAAGAACAGAACAATTATCGAATTCCCAACATTCAAGAGCACAATCTCCGAATACCCGACGTTCAAGAACATGCCTTACATATTCCCAATATTGAGGAGCAAAATTTTCACGTGCCTAATGTGCGTTTTCATGATTTGGAACTTGGTGATTTGAATATCCACAATTTGCAAACGTCCGATTACAGTGTTCCCAATTTGCATTTGCAAGTCCCGAATTTACAGGTTCCAGTACCCCTCAGACATCCGGTGCGTTTCTCACAATTTGCGAACCATTATCCTATAGTAAGTATATTAACTATCAACCATATTATTTTTCAAATGTTTCGTGATAAGTTAAAAGTGCTTTTAGTTCGACTTCCAAAGCTAGAAGGAGAAGGAAACCATAATTTTCATTTGATAAAAAGTGGAGAGGTTAATCAGAAATCAAGAATAGAATATCGTTTTAAAATACACCCTAAAACTCTTTCCCAACTTTTCGCCAAATTATGACTAAGGCTAAAATTTCTGGCAATTATCGTATTTTTAACAAATGCAATTATCGTATTTTTAACAAATGGATCAATGATTCAGCCTAGATACCCATTATTTTATGCAACGAGAAACCGAACATGACGAGTTGCCAGCTATCTCCATTATTCTAGGTCACCACTGCTTACCTATGTAGCCTTACTTTTGAATATCACTATATAGTGGGGCTAGTACGAGTTTTATCAAAAGCTAATTGCACGCAAATAAGCGCTTATTAGCGTGCAATTAGTGTTCTTAAATCAAACGATCGAATCATTCGATCATTTTAGTAGGTATGAAATTTTTTTGAAACTCTTTCGATGATCGTTTCGATGTTCGATCATCGAAAACTTATACTAGGGCTACTGGTATCTTTCCATCAAATGCCACTCACGGGTACTTAAGCCTCAAGGGCACGGACGTGGAAGTGAGAAGCATAGTTGGACAAGCTGTCAGTCTAGACTTAAGCCCTCCGACCAACGCACATTAATTTTAAGTAAATAATATTAATTTATTAAGATACCATTCTGTTACAGATTCCTAATCGTCATATCCCAGTTGGAGCATTTGGGGCACCATACCAAGGCCCATTGGTAATGATCTCAAATAATATTTTATACAATATTAATATTAATATTGGATGATATGCCAAAAAGTAAAAAAAAAAAAACAATATTAATATCTTTGTGCTATGTATGAATCAAGAATGTGTTTCCATTGAAATGTATCCAATAATTTGTCAGTATTACTGAAACTTGAACTGTTAAAGAACTTAGAAAGGGTTATTGTGACTAAGTTGTTTGGTTCAACATATTCAGATTATAAAATCTTATGTAGGTACTTTCTTAACTTTATTAATTACTAGCTGATACCTGTATTGCTTTACATTGTTGATTCGGATAGTCAGACTTGAGCAGTAGATTATTAAACAGATATTTATCTAGATTTCAAATTTGCTACATTCTCTCTGGTATTGTATATCTTAAAAAGATCCCTGTTTTACCAACCTGTGATGGCGTAGGGGAAGGTCCCGTACCTTGGATATACTCGTACCTTGGACCTATGGTCATTTCTCGACACCTATTGAAGTATAGGTGAAATTCTTAATTGTAGTTCAAAGGTTACCCACCAGGGGTATTGTTTAACTTGTCAGTGCTTTGCGCGGTTGTGTCAGTTTGAAGATAATTTGTTTTGAAAAAAATCTGCATAAAAAGTAAGTATTTTGACTTTTTTTCTTTTTTTTTTACCTCTTACTGTGTTGAACTTTTTCTCAATTTAAAATATTTGCATTAAAACTTATTAAATATGGTGAATTAATACGAGTTTTAAACTGTGAAAATCTAACCTCAAAAAATGTATGATTCAAAAGTGTTAGAAAAGTCAGTGTCCCGTACCTCGGACATAAGATAAGTGCTGTACCTCGGACCGGTCCAAGGTACAGTGCCTCTTTGTTTTTATAGGGCAACTGTAGACATTTATTTACATTTTTCTGTTTTTTTTAGAAATCTTTAACTATGCCGCGTAGCAAATCTGGAGTAAAAAGGAAGCCCATATTGAAGGAAGACCTGGAAAGAGCAGTTGAAGCTGTCCTTAACAAGACTTTGACTGTTTATGGTGCTGCAAAGCAATTCGAATTATCGAAAACAACACTCTTAAGGCATATAAAGGTCTTCAAAAATTCAGGTACGACAAATTATTCATACAAACAAAATAATGATACCAAAAAAGTTTTCAATGAGAAGGAAGAATCAATGTTAGTTCACTATATTCAAAAAGCTGCCCATCTTCATTATGGACTAACACTAAAAGATGTTCGCATATTGGCCTATCAATTTGCCAAAGAGAACGGCAAAAAACATGATCAATCTTGGGAAACCCAAAAAATGGCTGGAAAAAGATGGCTGCAGTGTTTTCGGGCAAGATACCAGCAAGATATTGCGCTCAGGAAGCCGGAAGCGACGAGCTTAGCTCGATCAACATCCTTCAACCGAGTTACTGTTGGTTATTTTTTCGACAATTACAAAAGAGCTTTAACAAAAAATACAAATATAACACCGTTTAACATCTGGAACTGTGACGAGACTGGAGTGTCCACTGTTCATGTCCCTCCAAAAATTTTGGCCACCAAAGGCCTAAAACAAGTTGGCAGTATGACCAGCGGGGAAAGAGGGACGAACGTCACGATGATAGCTGCTGTGAATGCTGGTGGAGGATTTATGCCTCCAATGTTGGTTTTTCCCAGAAAAAATTATAAAAATTTCATGGTCAAAGGAGCTCCAACAGGAACCGTAGGTGGAGCTAATCCATCAGGTTGGTCCAACGAGGATTTGTTTTTCTTGTTTTTTCAACACTTTATAACATACAGCCGAGCAAGTTTGGAAAATCCGACAATTTTATTAATGGATAATCACGAAAGCCACATTTCGGTTCCTGTTATTAAACTAGCTAAAGAAAAAGGTGTACAATTAGTTACATTTCATCCACATACCAGCCACAAAATGCAGCCTTTGGATAGAGGAGTATTTGGACCTTTTAAAACTTATTACAATACAGCAATGAATGAATGGATGACTAGGCCAGGAAATGTAGGAAAACCAGCAACAATTTATGATGTACCTGAACTTATAGGCAAAGCTTTTCCACTGGCATTTACTCCTACAAATATTGCCAATGGGTTTCGGGTGTGCGGTATAGAACCACTAAATGAAAACATATTTTGTGATAATGAGTTTTTACAATCCCATGTTACGGATCGACCTATGCCAATCTTAAATGATACAGAACCTCAGGCTGGAGTAACAAATTCTGAGAGTGTAGAGTGCCATGAAATCATATCTTCTTCATCTTGTCCAACAATTCCCCAATCACCATGCCATATTGTTAGTCCTGAAGTCATCAGACCATACCCAAAGGCTCAACCCCGTAAACCAAACCGTCAAGGAAGACCCAAGGGAAAATCTTGCATTTTAACAGACACACCAGAAAAGAACCGAATTACAAAAGAGAAAGAAGCAAGGCTGTTGAAGAGGATCAAACCAAAGAAAACTACCAAGACTTCAACAAAAAAACAAACAAAAAGAAAATTGACTTATATCTCTGACACTGATTCAAACGAAGAAAATGAAGATGTATTAATATGTGAAGAGTCTGAATACGACTGTGAGTCAGTTGAACTGGAAGTGGAAGACTTGGAAGATAATATTGAAAAAGGATCTTTCGTGTTGGTGAAACTTTCTTCCAAGAAGACATCGAAATTTTATGTTGCTCATGTTATTTCCGTTAAAGATGACCGTTTGGAAGTAAAGTATCTTAAAAAAGTCCCAGAAACCCGTAAGTTTATTCGAGAGGACGAGACTATATATGAGTTAGATAAGAGTGATATAATTTTCAAGCTTCCACAACCAATTTTAGTCGAAGGATCGTCTCGACAACGTCAAAATTTATTCTTTGAAATCGAATTGACCCGCTATAATGTCGAATAACTTTTTCATTTTATGTTTAACTTTGGTTTATATTTTGTTTATGTTTATATACAGTATTTTGATTTACTTAAAACCACTCACATTTGTAATAAAACTTAAATAATAAATAAAAATATTTTGTTTTATATATAAACCATACATGTGGACCAAGGTACGGCACCCATAGGACCAAGGTACACTACTGGTGTTGTACCTCGGTCCTAATGCCACTTTTTTTTTGGTTCGCTTTTTTCAATAGAAGCATCAATGACAAAATCTCAATTCCAGTCTTACGTGATGAATAAAATGTGTAAATAACTATATTTACTAATAAAATCTTGTTTAAGTAAGTAAAAATTGGAATATCACTAAAAACATAAAAATAGGACCAAGGTAGGGGACCTTCCCCTACCTTATATTTTATATTTTTCTGTAAAAACCTTTAAAAAATAAGAATTATCAGATTTCTATTAATTTGTATTTTTTGTATTTTAAATCAAATTTAATATTGTTTATACATTTTCATACCGTTCTACACAAAATTTACACGTATAATTTTATTTTTAAAATATGACATTAATTTATTGAAATTTTTGTATGAAGATTTTAAATTTTTAGAAATCGTAAATACCTAACATTAAATATATTTTGAGAAATAGGAAAAATTTGTATCTATGATTTCCATACATATACCTGCAAGGATACACGACGATTAAAATCAAATCTAGAGTGTGCGGTAACGTATGTACGAAAATATAAATAAAAATATACATAACTGAATTATTAATAGGTATATATGTAAATTTTTGTATTTTTTTCATTTCAGATCGTGCCATCGAAAAGACTCAAACAGAAAAATAAGGTAGATATCTATTACCTAAACATCATAACTGTGTTAAATTTAGTTATACATAAGAACTTCGTTATATTTTTTCATTAAATAACAAATTATCTCTTTATAGCTTCTAAGGTGGCTGGAAGTTTTAGCGGCAAAAGCAAAAGGCCATATTGTAAGCATTAATTTATTTTATTTTTTGTTTGAAGTACTTAACATAAATCCAAACATATATACTTATTCGTTAAACGCTTCATCATCACCTAATTAAAATTAATTTTTATGTAGGTACATGAATTAAAAAAAAATCATTAGACGATAAAAATAATTTTATTAGATTCCAAAGCGTTCTTTCACTGCATGATATCCTTGAGTTACACCAATCGTATGACTAATAATTTTTGTTTCAGAATCCAGGAGTTTACGACAAGTTAAAAAATGTTGGATTAGGAGCATTAGATCTTGTAAGTTTACAACCAAATGCTTTCGACTATTATTAAAATCATAAGCTATTTTTGTATGTATGTAGATATTAACTAGAAAATAGCTCTCATACCTTACTTATTTTGACTAATTGTTTAATTTGTGTTAAATTTAAAACCTTGCCAAATTTTAATGGTAGTTTTATGTTTATACTAAGTAGTTTTTCTAAAATTCAATTTGTTAATCAGAGAAGTGTCGAAACACCATTAAATCTGTAACTTAATTAAAATTTATTTATTGTATTGTCATATTAACGTTCCCGTAAAACGGGCTATGGTAATAAAATAGTAATGTTCAACATTAAAGACTCCTTTTATTTACCTATATTAACACCCTTTACATTGGTTTACCCCTTTTTCGTACAATCTCTTCATAATACACAATAATTATAAGCAATGATTTAGCTCTGCTCTGCTCTGTCGGTGTCATAGTTCAAATTTCTCAATTTTATGACCATTTGAGAAAACGACATTTTAAAAGCTTATTTTTTGTATAAAAACCTCAAGATTCAGACTTTAAATACTGACTCTATTTTAGTTTTATTATTTTAGTTTAGACTTTAATACGACTCTTGATTATTTTCTGAAATCATTCTATTTGGATTTTTTTTCTTATCAAAATTATGAATTTGATCAGATTTACCAATACTTGAATATCCCTTTTAAAATATTCATAAAATGATAAAAGTTAATAAACTTGTACTTTTTTACAGGCTATTTGGCCATTTTCGGGGGTTTTCAAGTACATGGTGAATCATTTGGCTAAAAATAATGAAGGTAAACCCACCTCGGTAATCTTCGACCCTTTGGATGTCTATAAGAGTCCTGATTATAAAAGTATTGTTTGATCAAATTTAAAATGCTGAAGAAAAAAAGAAAAGCTGAAGTCTTTTTGGATAATTTGAAAATTTAGCTGGAAATTTTGAAAATAATCTAATTAAACCTTTCCTATATGCCAGTTTCACAAGAGTGATAAAGTCATTATCTGTTTAAATAGATTGTCAAGTTATTGAAATCATGTTTAAGCCATTATTTTAGGTATACATTTCATTGTAGTCCATCCTTGACATTAAATTATTATATTATGATTTAAGAAACTCAATTTGAACTTCTACGAACCACTTTAGGTCATTACCCTCTGCCTACTCCGTCAGGGATGCGGTATGATGGGAAAAAATAAAAACTTTATTTTATGCCTATTAAAATAAGCATTATAAAATAATTCTCGTAGTTCCTTTATAATAAATTTGGAATAAGAATTTTCGAATCAGAAGTACCTAAATTGGTAAATTTTAATAATTAAAATATATTTTTAAGGCCTTTGAGTTAAGTTAGTGTGTAAGTAGGTATATTTTAATATATTTTTAGTCATTTTCCTAGGTATATTTTAATATATTTTTAGTACATATAGAAATTTGGAAACATTTGTACATAATAGGTTTAGTAATATTAGTAAGTACCTACTTTTAATGGAATGTGATTGTGTATATACCTATTGAAGAAGTCAATAAATTAATAGTATATTCCAATATTTTTCAATTACCCCATTCATGATAAGTACCTAGGTATATTTTCTTCAGTTTTTTCTCAACTGAGAATCACAAACCCCTTAATTTTTACACATTTCCTTCATCCGTTTCTACACTTGCTATGGGCTATCCTCAAGTGAACATTTTCATATCAAACGTACAGTCAATTGGGGTAACATTGGCCCACTCATATGTTTTTTTTAGGTACAATTTTCCCATAGATAAAAATAGTTATGTTTTTGTGTTTTATTTAATAAACACTAATCATGTAAATAAGATTATGCTTTGCATAACATATTTGAACATTATTTAGATTACAATTAAAAAAAAAAGTTGTGGGCCAATGTTACACTTTCATTTGGGGTAACATTGGCCCAATACTTTCAATCTGTAGAAAACATAAGCATTATGCAAATTTCAAACAACTTTCCAACATTGGTTCATATAAACAACGTAGAATATAGCAAGTACTTTTAAAAAGAATAGCTATGACTACCATTATACCTTGAAATTGCATTTTTTTATAGTTTACAATAAAATAAGGCTCAAATCTACGTGAATAAAATGCGTTTCGAAAATGAAATGAAATTTATATAAATGTTTGTATTTATTGATATAAATTGGTAATTGGTATATGCATATACATCAACAAAAATATTTAAATAATAGTACATAGCTTACAAGTAATAATGTGTGCAAATTAAAATGATGAAAAAAAATTATGTTGTGTTTTTCAGGACCTCTAAATATAGTTCCTCGGTTGAAGATTCGTCACTCTCGCTTAGCTGAAAACACGAATCGCATAAAAATATATCACCTTCTTCTTGTGGGATATGAATCCTATGACGTTTCGGTACACAGGAATGGTGAAATACGTTGGTACATACGTCACAAGCCAGATAATTTGCATTTCTTTGCATGATGGACAAACATATATGACATTTAAATAATTCTTCGGCATCCTGTGATACATCCATCTTTTCAGCTACAACAGAACAAGAAAACGTTCCTTCCTTTTCGTCAACATGGGCATTTTGCTTGTTACTATGTGATGTAGTTTTCCCAACTGGGCCACTTTTGTTATTTTTTCTTGGCTTCGCACGTGGTTTTTCCTTCGTTTTATTGTTCCGATATTGTTCTATTTCTTCGATGGATACACTTTTTCCGGGCATAACTGGCAGCTGGAAGTTTCTGGGTCTAGGACCCATTAAGTCTGATGAACGAACACTTTCTAAATAAATTTTGAACGATTCTCCCAGAACTTCATTTGAAACGATCTCTGTTGCATAATTTGGGAGTTTCGACAAAACTTTGTCTCTCGAAACTGGGTAAATTCCAGTGGCTTCGAAGCCAAGTTTACAACCAAATGCTTTCGACTATTATTAAAATCATAAGCTATTTTTGTATGTATGTAGATATTAACTAGAAAATAGCTCTCATACCTTACTTATTTTGACTAATTGTTTAATTTGTGTTAAATTTAAAACCTTGCCAAATTTTAATGGTAGTTTTATGTTTATACTAAGTAGTTTTTCTAAAATTCAATTTGTTAATCAGAGAAGTGTCGAAACACCATTAAATCTGTAACTTAATTAAAATTTATTTATTGTATTGTCATATTAACGTTCCCGTAAAACGGGCTATGGTAATAAAATAGTAATGTTCAACATTAAAGACTCCTTTTATTTACCTATATTAACACCCTTTACATTGGTTTACCCCTTTTTCGTACAATCTCTTCATAATACACAATAATTATAAGCAATGATTTAGCTCTGCTCTGCTCTGTCGGTGTCATAGTTCAAATTTCTCAATTTTATGACCATTTGAGAAAACGACATTTTAAAAGCTTATTTTTTGTATAAAAACCTCAAGATTCAGACTTTAAATACTGACTCTATTTTAGTTTTATTATTTTAGTTTAGACTTTAATACGACTCTTGATTATTTTCTGAAATCATTCTATTTGGATTTTTTTTCTTATCAAAATTATGAATTTGATCAGATTTACCAATACTTGAATATCCCTTTTAAAATATTCATAAAATGATAAAAGTTAATAAACTTGTACTTTTTTACAGGCTATTTGGCCATTTTCGGGGGTTTTCAAGTACATGGTGAATCATTTGGCTAAAAATAATGAAGGTAAACCCACCTCGGTAATCTTCGACCCTTTGGATGTCTATAAGAGTCCTGATTATAAAAGTATTGTTTGATCAAATTTAAAATGCTGAAGAAAAAAAGAAAAGCTGAAGTCTTTTTGGATAATTTGAAAATTTAGCTGGAAATTTTGAAAATAATCTAATTAAACCTTTCCTATATGCCAGTTTCACAAGAGTGATAAAGTCATTATCTGTTTAAATAGATTGTCAAGTTATTGAAATCATGTTTAAGCCATTATTTTAGGTATACATTTCATTGTAGTCCATCCTTGACATTAAATTATTATATTATGATTTAAGAAACTCAATTTGAACTTCTACGAACCACTTTAGGTCATTACCCTCTGCCTACTCCGTCAGGGATGCGGTATGATGGGAAAAAATAAAAACTTTATTTTATGCCTATTAAAATAAGCATTATAAAATAATTCTCGTAGTTCCTTTATAATAAATTTGGAATAAGAATTTTCGAATCAGAAGTACCTAAATTGGTAAATTTTAATAATTAAAATATATTTTTAAGGCCTTTGAGTTAAGTTAGTGTGTAAGTAGGTATATTTTAATATATTTTTAGTCATTTTCCTAGGTATATTTTAATATATTTTTAGTACATATAGAAATTTGGAAACATTTGTACATAATAGGTTTAGTAATATTAGTAAGTACCTACTTTTAATGGAATGTGATTGTGTATATACCTATTGAAGAAGTCAATAAATTAATAGTATATTCCAATATTTTTCAATTACCCCATTCATGATAAGTACCTAGGTATATTTTCTTCAGTTTTTTCTCAACTGAGAATCACAAACCCCTTAATTTTTACACATTTCCTTCATCCGTTTCTACACTTGCTATGGGCTATCCTCAAGTGAACATTTTCATATCAAACGTATGTACCTAAAAAAAAAAAACCAAACCCAAACAAACCTACTTGTTAACAACTTCATAACAATTAATTCTATGAAGCACAAAATGCCTTTTGCTTCGAATCGTTTTGACTCTTACACACGCTTGAGGTAACTAACACAGGTCAGGCTAAAAATTCAAATAATAGTCAATATAGAGAGAAGGGTAAAAAACCTCATCATTCAACAGAGCAATAAGTTTGAAATAAAATCTGCCTATCCACAATGAAAGTTTTTCGAAGCCGCCACTTGTAAGCAGGAACCTCTATTAGCATAATAACATAGGTAGCCGTCCTGTTATACTGAAATGTTTTTGGGAAATTTCTATAGATGGCAGTACTGTGCACAATTTCTCCTGATTTTATGCAATTTACTCCACATATTTTCACACACTCCACAACCTAGTTATGTTCTATTTTCGTTGAATCTACTTCCATAATTTTCATTATAATGGTCCGACAGCATGGAAATTGTATTTCTATTATTTCTTTAAATCTCAGAATGTGCCTAATGAATTGATCAAAATAACTTTGAAAGAATGGACGGTGATAGACATTGCGATAGGAAATTGTCGACCGCGAAGGTTCTTCAGAGATGGTGATACAGATGGAGCACGCTGTCTCAGGAAATATTTTTCTTCAATAAAAAATAGGTTATCAAACCTAGATAAAGAGAGAGATACCTACATATTATATGTTTAAAAAGTTCATTATGAACACAAAACTTTGGTAAACTGCATTTTTATATTTTCTTTTAAACTCATCATTCATTGATAATTTGATAAACTAGTTCTTTATTGAGCATGTGAGGCTCATGGAGTAAATAAAATAGCACATGACAGTGATGTTGATGTTATTATTTTCTGCTAATGTACATTTCGTGTTTCTGAGAAACAGTTATAATAACAACCAGTCGAATATAATAAATATTATAATGACGATCGCAAAAAGAAATAATAATAATATCACTTACATACATACAATAATAATAATGATTTTCGACATAAGATTATTATTATTATTTGAAGTATAGGTTCAATATTCACAGCTGTCAGAAGGATTGAAAAGGGTTTTGGATATTTCTATTAGAAAATTATCGTATACTAGTAGGAATCACTCGACACCTTGCGTTGGCGTCGACTGTTTCAGAGTTACACGATGTCTCTCTACTTCTTGACTTTTTGAGTAATTACTTAACATATTATCTTCTTACATGTAATTTACAAATTTCATAATTATTAATTTTACACATAATGAAAAAGAGTTTTTAAAAACTGTAACTCCTGCACAATTAAAGTTAAATTCAAAATGGTTGCATGTTTTTAAAATTAGGTAGGTATTTATAGATTTAAAGCTATCTGGAATAAGTGGACGACCTACGTTGTCCATTACGACAGTGGAGGAATTACTGCGCAGTATTTCAAGCCTCTGCCACGAAACACCCCGCCTTGGCCTTCTAGTCAATGTTAGTAAGACGGAGCTCATGGCAAATAATGCCTGCCCCGATAAACAGCTACTGATAACCATCTATGGTCACCAGGTCTCCCGAATGGATAAATTTAAGTGGAAGCAACCGTAGCCACCACTGGAGACCTCGTGGTTGACCTTCTAATACGTAACAGTATGGCAAGTGGCGCCTTTAACAACATGACTAAAATATGGAAAGCGTCGGCGTTTAGTTTCGGGACGAAATGTAACTGTTTGATGCGTGTGTGTTGCCCATTCTACTCTAAGGTGCGAGTCCTGGCAACTGACCAAAGCGACCAAAGCCCAGGAACAAAAAGTCTCCGCAGTGCCTCAGGAGAATTTTGGGTATAAATAAATAAATAGTTTATTCATACAAAAATACACACATGCAATCATGAAGAAAAAAAAAACAGATAGGAACAAATTTATCCTCCAATCACCTATATTCAATGAGTAGTAAGACAAGATATAAAATAAAATGAGTCAAGATACCCAAAGTCAACCAAAAATAACTTAGATAGATAGCCCCTACAAATTTAAACAGTTCCCAAATCTTAAAACATTCAAAGCCAAGGTGAACCAAAACAAATTCTGGAGAGAGAAAGAGCTTAAAACATAATTTTGCACCACCGCATCACTAAAGAAGCTATACGCCAGCGCACCCAGTGGAGGCCCATCACTTCTAGAAAAGAGATGGACATTATTTGTGACATTCATCAGGTTCATGAAAATCAGTATTGTGTTTACGAGAAGTTTAGTCACATATTATACACACTCGAACAATAGAAAATTATATATTGATATGGGCATCGCCTATTATCCAAACCTTTCAGAGTTACAACATATGTTATTTTTTTATTCTATTATTCATTGCCCAATAGCTCTCAAGACTCTAAAAGTGATATGTCTGCCTCAACAACTATTTCAATCAGGAGGATGTCTTTCATAACTTTGACCTGTAATCTTTAGCTTCGAAATATCTTTATCAATAGAATCATAACAATTCAATACACTTGTACCAAACGTAGCCCTGGTATAAGTTCGAAAAAAAAAATTCGAAATTCTTTCGATGATCGTTTCGATATTCGATCATCGAAAGAATTTCGAATTTTTTTCATACTAAAATGATCGAATGATTCGATCGTTTGATTTTAGAACACTAATTGCTCGATAATAAGCGTGCAATTAGCTTTCGATAAAACTCGTACTAGCCCCACTGCTCTTAAAAACGACCCTAAAGACAATGTTTTAGAACTTACTGCTTTTGTTTAAACTGACATTAGTTGCACTCGCTTGGCATTGGCTGGAGCGGCATTCAGTAAACTTGGGAACGTTTGGAGGTCGAATGCGTTCAGCAAAAAGACAAAGATCCGCCTGTACACCGCCTGTGTTCTGCCCGTTTTACTGTATGGTTGTGAAACCTGGCACCCAACGTGTGTTCAAAATACACGTATCGCAGCATTTGAGAGCAAGTGCCTCCGAAGAATGCTGGGTTTCCGGTGGTACGATTTCATTCCAAACACAGCCATCAGAGACCTGACGGGTCAGCTACTCGTCACCTCTACCATAAGGTCCCGCCTACTGACCTGGCTGGGCCACGTCTTGAGGAAGCCAACGGATGACATCACGCGCCTGAGCTTCGACTACCACCCTGAAGGTAACAGAAGACGCGGTAGGCACCTCCAAACAATCAGGAGACTGTACGAGGCTGATCTCCGGGGTGCTGGAATCGGCTGGGACGAGACGGTGAGGACCGCAGGGGACAGGATGGCGTGGCGAGGACTTGTGATGTCCATCATATGCTCCAACTAGTGAGCGGACATGGTCGAAGAAGAAGAAAGTTGCACTCTCTTTAGACGCAATGATCAATAATTGAACAATGTTTTTCCTCTTTAATGTATTGAAGGGTGGTGAGAAAGAATAGAGCAAGATTTTTTTAACTCTTTGTGTTTATTTTTTTATAAAAATGAATCTGTGCTCACTCAAAGTGAACACAAATTCACTCTTTGACTCTTTCGCAGTTACTCTACTATAAGTTTGTGGGTATACGCCTGTCTTAACATTTTGGAAGTCTTCCGGGTTGGCGACTTCCAAAATGATCACTATCCAGTTGACTTTTCTAAAAACACAAGTCATAATAATTAATAATTATTGTCCTTAAAAATATCTGCAAATCTTCGATTTGTCCTTCACATTCAAAATAATAAAACCCAAAAAAGGTATGGGATACAATCAACTCGGCAATAAACAAAAAGAGAAACCACCAACCCATCGTAAAGATAACAAACGAACAAGGACACATTGTGAACGTTAAAGAAGAAACAAAAAAAGCGGCGAACATATTTAACAATTTCTTTAGTTCTGTCGGGGACAAGCTGGCCAATAAAATAATAAAATGCGGATCTCATAATAGACCAGACGAACAACAAACAGAATCTCCAATAAATACTGGATGCCTCAATGCATTCAAAATAATTGAGGAAGACGAGATATGCAAAATCATAAAATCTATGAAAGGAGGCACTGCACCTGGGTTTGACGGAGTAACTGTAGACATCATAAAGGAGAATAGCAACACCCTTGTAAAGCCCCTAACCTTCATCATAAACCAAAGTATTAAAAACGGTATATTCCCGGAGATTTACAAGAAAACCAAAATAATACCCATATTTAAATCTGGTGATAAAACTAACCCTACTAACTATAGACCTATTTCTCTTACATCGAATATCGCAAAAATATATGAGAAGGTAATAAAAAAAAGATTACTCGACTTTGTAAATAAAACTAATCTACTAAATAAAAATCAATTTGGCTTTAGAGAAAATATCGGGACAAATGATGCAATAGCGAAATTAACAACGTTGATTACAAATTCGTTAGACAACCATGAAAAATGTGCGGGTTTATTCATTGATCTACAGAAAGCTTTTGATAGCGTAAGCCATGAAAAAATTATCAGTAAATTGAAAAAAAATGGAGTAAAAAACCGCGCATTATCATGGATAAAAAGCTATCTCCATGAAAGACCACAATGCGTAAACTTGAACAATACGGAAAGCGACAATAAAACATCAAAATACGGAATACCACAGGGAACAGTTCTGGGCCCTGTGTTGTTCTTAATTTATGCAAATGACCTGTTTGACCTTGGGACACAGTCAGAAATCATCTCCTTTGCTGACGACACAGTCATGCTGAGCAGAGGAAGATCGTGGGATGAGGTGGCAGAAACTGCAAACAGGGATCTCAAAACCATTAAAACCTGGTTTGATTATAACCTACTAACTCTTAACACACAAAAAACAGTTATTGTTCCATTTTCAATTAAGGATAAAAAAAACACACAAGATTTATCAATCAAAATTCACCACCAAGAATGTTTACAAACAGAAGACTGCTCCAATAAAAAATGCACACCATTAAAAACGGACAGAATAGTTAAGTACTTAGGTATACTGATTGACTCACAGATGAAATGGAAGGACCACATAAATAAGACAATTGAAAGGCTTCAAAAAATATATTACATATTCTACAGGCTGAGGAACTTCCTGAAGAACGATGTACTGAAAACAGTATATTACGCCCTTGGTCAGTCTATCATGCAATACGGGATTGTGGGATGGGGTGGCGCCTATTCTTCCAATTTGGAACCCTTGTATATTGTACAAAGGAAAATAATAAAAATTATTTTACACAAGCCGAGTGACTATCCCACAGACCTTTTGCATGAGGAATTCTGTGTTCCAAAAATAACGTCATTGTATAAAAAATCTGCGATCAAGCAAACATACAAAGATTATAATGTATTATCACAAGACGATGGCCAACCGAATACAAACATAAGAGAAAATCCTAGACTAGGAAAATGTATAAAATTACCAAAGAAAAATACTTCTTTTGGACAAAACCATTATACCTACTGGGGTGTTAAATGGTTTAATGATCTTCCCAGATCAATCAGATCATCAAACCAGGAACAAAAATTCCTTGCGTACGTAAACAATAAAATTTCTTAATTTTAGGCTTAGTCATTGTTAATGTTTATGCTATTTATTTATCTTTATTAATATGGCGAAACCACAAATATTGAAATAATCCAACCCACCTGATGTGTCGGTTAATTTAAAATTACCTAACTTTTATGTATGCCTAATTTAGAATTGTTTTAAATAAATAATCCAACCCACCTGATGTGTCAGTTAATTTAAAATTATCTAACTTTTATGTATGCCTAATTTAGAATTGTTTTAATGCCAGATAATTACATATTGAATTGTTTTTTTTGTTTTTGTTTTTTTTGTATGCCTAGATGAAACCATTATTTGAATGTGAAATAATAAATTATAAACTTTTATATATAGCAATATGTATAATAAATACTCATATCATTAATAATTATAACTAATGTAGAATAATGTATTAATGAAACTTTTTATAATGGCGAATAATTTTAACTGAAAAATTTAATATATATCGTCGAACAAATATTGTAAATTAAAAAATTAAATATATATTGTAGAATAAATATTGTAATAATAAAATATTAAATAGGTTTTAAGAACTTAGATTAATTGCAAATGTATAATAAAAATACAGTCAAATGTATAATAAATACTTATAGTATTAATAATTATAACCAATGTAGAATAATTTGTGAAATAATGACTTTTATACTTTTATATAATTTAGAATAATTTTATATAATTTAGAATAATAATAATGTAGAATAATTTGTGAAATAATGACTTTTATACTTTTATATATGGCAAATGTATAGTAAATACATATATGAATAATAATTATAACTAATGTAGAATAAATTTTTAATTATTAAAATTTATATAATGTAGAATAATCTTAACTGAAAAATAAAATATATATTGTGGAATAAATATTGTAAAAATAAAATATACATAGGTTATATAGTAAATACGTCATATCATATTATTAATAATTATAACTAATGTAGATTAATTATTTTTTTTAATAAAATATTTATAATGTTGAATAATTTTAACTGAAAATAAAATATATAGGAATTGTGGAATAAATATTGTAAAAATAAAATATAAATAGGTTTTAAGAACTAAGAAAAAATGCAACTCTCCTCGAAGCACGAGTCATACTCTTTTCGAGGTCAAAATAAATTAGAAAATAAGATAGAATAATTCATTGTTACCATAAAAATGTACTGTAAATATTACAAATAAATAAATAAAAAAAAAATAAAAAAAAAAAAATAATATGCTTGTTTCCGTGAACTAAGCTTCTAACCATTACGATACAGATGCACTAAACTAGTTCTAAATATTTCCACCATTCTATTCCTGTCATAAAAAATATCTAGATGAATAAAAAAAATCGAAGATAAATATTAAATTATATCTGAAAGTTATATTTAAATTCAAGGATATTGGTAATTAGACAAGAAATAATAATGAAGGAAGTGGAGAGTAATAAATTGGGGGTAAGTTTTATTAATTAATTATAGTTGAAAAGTTTAAAGGACCTCAGGTGGGAGGTAGCTGCTTCTCTTGTCTCTGAAACAACTATTTCGGCTTTTAAAGATTAAAGTGAAGCTAAACATTATCTCTATCTATATCTATCAGAGTAAGTACATAAAAACTTGCCTACTCCATAAGGGACGGAAAAAATCTACTCACTTAGTATATAATATAATTTTTTAAGCAATGCCATTGTAACAAAATGTGCAAAATGATAATTCGTTAAGATGACCAAACATTCGACAGCGCTTTGGAAGCATTAGTTGTTAATGTTTTGGTTTCCTAGAAATAAAAAGCTTTCAGTGCCGGCAGTAAAATAATGGAAGAGGAAATGAGACAGTCTTGACGTTTAGTGTGAAATAGCGTAGCTTAGATACCGCATTAAATACCTACTATGCCCACTGAAAAAAGTATGATCTTAGTTACCTAGTTACTTACTCTCCCTTTTACACACCACTCAGGAGCATAGGTAGGCAACAAAAGCTTAGTACAAGGGTTAAATTCAAAAACTTTTGCAATATGAGTATGGCTTGCTTGTTGATCAATATGTAAGATAGAGTTATTGTGTATAAGCCAAAAAGATTTCAAGAAAAAACTCATTATGTATGATAGATAAGTACTGAAACCTGTGGCGATATCAAACTTCAACAAAATACACAAAATTTGGTACAATTATGGTGTGATCCAAGAGAAAACTTGGATAGTAAAACTACTTCCTCCTGATATAGGCCATGGTCTTTTTTCGGAACGGTTTCCGTCTCTTGGGACCTTGAAGACCAGCTGTCGTTCCTGGGTTTCGTTGGTCTGCCTCTGGTTCTCTGACCCTTAGTAATCTCTTTGGAGACAATTTTGGAGATTCTCTCCACATGATCCCTCGCAAAGCGCATTCGCTCTCTAAAAATTACGAACTTAATTTTCGCGTAGCAGGGTGAGCGGTGCACAAGAACCTATTATAAAAACGTTTCACTACAAGCAACAAAAAAAGGTGAAAGTTAATAAATTGGGGTACTTCGGGCATGTGGAAAGAATGAATGCAAACAGAATGACAAAGAGAATTTATAAGGCTGAAAGGAAAGGTATAAGAAAGCTTGGCGGACCGAGAATGACGTGGATCGAACAAATCGATTCCGTTCTTAAGGAAGGCCGGGTTAGAAGTAAGAGAAATAGGGGAGGTTGTATAAGATATGTTATGTCAGTGGAAGAAGCGAAAGAAGTACCTATGATTGGATAGAAAAGAGTAGAGGTATTTTCTGTCTTCCTACCCCTTACGAGACACGGCGTGACGGGTAAAACCATTTTTTTTCGCGCCTGAGTCTATATTTTATCACTTCAACGTTTTTGATGAAAGTGGTTGTCTTGTTTTTTGGCTAGTATCAGGTCATCAGGACTACTTAGGTATATACTAACAACTTTCTCCCATCGGTAAGCAAATCAGTCATACAATATTAAATCTCAAACGATGGATTAAGACTCGAATAAAGCTTATGACTAAGGAGTTGACTGCTGCCCTGGATTGCTCGGCATTCACATAGAATGTTGTCAGATGCAGAGTGTATCCAAATTTTTGCAGGTTTTATTTTGCATCTCTCATGACATCCTTTGTGAATAATGCTGATATTATGGTGTAGGGAGGTCTTTAAGAAAAGTTTCAATCACAGACAAATTCTTAGAATCAGTACTACAAAGTTAAAAAGGCTATTCGAACAACTTAATATAAGAGAAGGGAGTTTATGTTGATTTCATATAAGCTTTCATTAAATATTCATATGAAAAGAGACGAAATGGAAAGGATAAATACGTGGTTGGAAGTTTATTCCTTTGAATTCGCACGTTCAACACATTAAGGTGTAAAAGGACTGAATCATTATTTACGGAAAAAAGCAAGTAATTGGATTTAAGTAAGGCATACCTGATAAAAGTGATATTTATAAGGCTACGTACAAGTAAAAGTTTCAAGTGACAATTATTATTATTGAAAGTAAAATATAAGCAGATCCCCAGAAAAAATTATGATCTAAATGTTTAGTTTTATGACTAGCTTTCCCTACATACCAATGTCCCATCTTTACAATGAAAATTGATTTAAAATTTTTATGAGGTGAGAGGCAACTGAATTCTTTCTTCTGTCCGATAGCAATTTCCGGACATACGAGGGAAGCTCTTCTGACTTCATGTTACTGACCGAAGCGGCGACCGAATACATGACATCCTCAGATTTTAACTTTTGACAAGCAATAGTATAATAATTGTGCAAATCCATCGTATTATGAAAAATGCAAAAGTAGTGTAGTATTTTATATGCCCATACGATAAATAAATGATAGGTAAATATATTTCCGAAACATATAATTACGACCGATGCATCTGTTTTCAACAATGTTTACAGGACACATTCTGACAAACGATCAAACTGTTAGCTATGTATGTTAAACGCCAATTGAAATAAAAAAAATGAAAAGTTTATAATATCTTCAAAGTACTATTTAAGGAGGTTACCTACATTTTTATATACAGAGATATAGATATTCCCAATGATAAAATATGTATTTAGGACCGCCATCAACTTGAGTGACAACAATGTTATATTTTTAACATTTTCGAATACCGTTTCGGTTGGAAATAAAAAAAGGGATCGCTGTGGGACCAGGAAAAAAGTTTCTGTAGGTATGTATCTTTAATATTCCGTTAAATAACTTTGTATTATTATTCCTTTCCCCGTAACATTCGGTCTTTGTCCTTTGGGAACTGTCAGTTCACCTGGCAAGACATCGCATGTGCCTATTAGGAAGGATCCCCGAACAAGAACCATCCCCCCCACTCCCTCCCTAACTTCCCGTCACTCTTATTTTTTGACAATACCACAAACGCTTTTGACAAATGTCACGCGATGAGATTTCTTGTATTCCGTTTACAAACATGTACCTACCTACCTACTACCGAATGTTTGATATTTTTCTTTTCAAAGAAAATAACGCACCTGATGGTTGACTGTATTGTTTGTCACGTCTTGGATTCAAACAAAATCTCACGTTATTTTAAATCTACATTTTTTTTAATATTTAAAGCAGATCTCGAAAGTATTAGAAAGAACGAATAAAACGGCACTGGTAAGTAGGTAAAGCACAGAAGGTCTTGGAATAAAATGATATCTGAAGGGCTAGCTACAGAAACAGCATAACGCATAGGTCGGTACCAAATATTGAGAATATAGGTAGTATTTATCCAACAGTTTTTCTTTTTCTAAGGTACTTCTTTCGCATACAAAATCCCCTATTAGGTACTTTTGCTTCTGACCTGGCCTTCCTTGAGGACGGAATCGATGTACTCGATCCCTGTTATTCTCAGTTGACCATATTATCTTCTTATACCGTTTCTTCCAACCTTATAAAATTATCTTTTTACATCAATTTTTTCAACGTACCTTTTTATTTGGTAAATCTTTCATCATCTATCTCTGCAATCATCGTAACTCTTATCAAGAGATTTTTTTAAGTCGATTAAGATCCTGTCATATCGTGTTCCGTGCTTTTGAAGCAAAGCAGAGGGATTTGGACATCGGGATTTTGTTTCTTTAAAATAAGATTTGGACATCGTTTTTTCATACTGCACTTGAGCTCAGTCTTATTTTAAGTTGCCACTAATTTTATTCACAAGTCTTTCTCTTTCCCATTAAGTATACTAAATTCTGGAATATTTTATTCATCTATTGGTTCGTCTAAGGCATCCAGTATATTGATAGACATTTTTGTCCAAACTTTTATTTTCCGACAAAAAAAGAAGACGTATTTCAGCTTAAGCATGAGATGAAGTTTACATCGGAGTAGTTATTTGGTTTTGGTAGTCCTAGCAACTATCAGAATACAGTCTTTTATTTTTCTAGAAAGTCTTTCTTAAAAAAATAAATATTAGAATAAAAAAACTTGGTAAAATGTCCCTGTAGAGCAAAACCACCCTCCCTCTTTGTTTATTTAGTAGAAGAAATAGTTTTAACACTTTTGTTTCAAAAGAAAATGATAGCGAACTTCTTTATTGCTGCAGCTCTTTACGATAATATTCTTTTCTGCCAGAGAGTAAGTTGTAGGTACCTACATACTTATTGCCTGATATTCTTAAACGTATCTGTGATAGCTTGGACTCACTATTTAAGTCATTATTTTTTTGTGGTTGATAAATTAAAAAATAATATAGGTAATATACCCGAAAGAGACAACTGAGTTTGATTTGAATTTACAAAAATATAAATTAAGTAGGTATGGGCGTTTTGTAACACAAAGGCACCATTTTACTGATTGAATTAGACCGAGACAAAAGCTGCATACATAAAAATACGTGTGTATCCAGCTAAAAGGATTCAGTTTTTTAAATAATCTTCCTCTTCAGGTGTACTGGATCGTTCTCCTCCGCAGAACGTAGTCAATAATTTTCTATTTCTTTACTTTTCTTCTTCTTCTATGACGCTACAGCGCAAATTGGGCCTTGGCTTCCTCCAAAATGTTCTATCCACCACAATTCGTAGTAGCACAAAGTGAAGACTCGTTTTTTTTTATTTTTACATCAGTATAATTCTAAAATTATTTTTGGTAAAACTTCAGTTAAGTCACTCCTTATGATTTCGAGGTTATTTTATATACGATTTGAATGGGCTAGGTTAAGGTAGGAACGTAGTTAAAAAGGGGGGTTTATACCTTTTTGGACACCCCCCCGAGTGATAACTCGGTAATTCGTATGTCAAAATCGCCGCCATCTGAAGTTTTACCAAAAATAATTACACAGTTATATACAAAAACCTAGAATATAATTAATTGCATTCTAAAAGTACTCGCGATGAATTGTTCGCGATTAATTTTCCTAGACCCTCCCCTCTGTGCCCAGCCCGTCTAAGCGTTTTTAGTCTTATGTGCGTTAAGATCTTAGGAGCCTGGTTGGTAGATACTATTTAGGTCGTCGTTGTGGCGTATGCGCCATCCATCGCCATCTCTGATAGATTTCTTTTACAATTGCTTTTAATATGACTTGAAGCGATCAAAGTGTGGCTTACAAATCACTGGTAAGATCGGAATACGGCTGTCAGCCCTATATCGACCAAATATGATTTAAAAGATTAAAACTCTAGCTGTTTTTCGACTTGCGTGGTTGGAAATGATAGCCACAGATAAAACTACATAATAATACAAAAGTAGGTAGATGGTCGTAAAGTGGTTATGTATAAAACGCTAGAATTTATACGCAAAATAAAATTATTACGAGAAAATTGTTAGCGAGATTATGATTGTACTCGTGGAGAACTGCTGGCTGCTCAAGCACTAAGAAGTTAACTAAAAGTACAAATTAGCTTTGCTCCTCATGACGGTTTCATTTGTACGAGAGCTCTTTATATTACAACGTACCTAGGTACTTGGTAATCTGTACTCGGCGTTTTATAAAATGTTGCAGTCCTGCTAGCTGTATGATTGTATGACGCTGTCGCTTTTATGGAGTTTCCTTAATCAAAACCAGTTTTTTTTTTGTAAAGAAGGTCAAGGAACCATATGCCCCTTGTGTCACCGCGACCAAATAAGATCTATTGTGACATCCTTCAATGAATTCATGGAGCGCTGTCTCTTATTGAGCCACGTCTCCAGTGGCCTCTTGCACACAGTGACAGTGCCTCTTCCCGGCTCCTGCCCTCCGCAAAAGGTCTCCTTAATCTTCTTTTTGAAAGATAGGTCCCAACAGGATTCCCATCTCTCGGTTGCAACAAATGCTTTTGATCATGCGAACTTATGTCCACTTTGACCACTGATGTGGAAGTACCTATTATCCATCACACATAGAGGTCGGCTCTACAAAGGTGCCACGTACATCCTCCATAGCCAGAACTAGGGAAATAAAAGTCCGCCCCTACAGATCCCTGCATGTAGGGGTAAGGCAAAAAGTCACCCTGAGGTTGCCTGGTATCACGCATCCCTCGGCACGGGTCGAATGACACCTTGGATTGGGGATTTTTGGGCAGAAAGGTTTACTCCTTCCGGAATGATAGGACTAGGTGAATATGGATGGGAGGGCTCATAGAAGGCAGGAGGATTGGATTCAGGTGTAGGAAATGCCCTGCATGTTGGACCGCCATGCAAGGCACCCCGTACTCTCTTCGGCTTGTTGACCCTAGCATCCACAGGGACCGAATGTAAACGCCGTTTCAGCCTGGGCCAACGTAACAGGGTCCACCACTTGTAGGTGAGAGTCGAGTTGAAATGCAGTGGCTAAGAGGCATTAAATGCTCTTATATTGCGCGTAACATTTCCTTGGACCCCATCAACACCAGTTATTATCATCGTATTGTTTCCCTTGAGACCGTGTGGAGGCAGAAAGTGAAAAAAATTCACACAAAGCAAAGCATAGAAAAGTTTTGTTTTGCTAAGGATGAAAATGGTTAGCGCAGGGGATCGAACCATCAATGATGCAAGTCATCGACAAGTCATTGAACCGTCAGGCTACCGACCACTTTTTGCGACAACTTTATATATTTTATGATTAAATAAACTTATTTCTAAAAGAGTAGGTACTTCAAACCAGAGGCGCGTGTGGACGACACGAAGTTCCTTTATTTTGAGCCAGTTGCACAGCTTCATTACAGCTTAGTCCAGTCTATTGTAAAACTGCAGTGAGTGCCGGATTGATTGACCTGCCTTGTCTTCTTGTCCCATTGGAATCGTACAAAGGCATGCGTATTCAAGATTCTCGGGAGAACATGGCCAAGCCAGTTCAATTTGCGGTTATGGATTATTGAGGAGATAGACTGTTATGCTGTTTTAGCGACAAATAATACTTCAACTAAATAAGTCTCATAATTGCTTCCATTTTAAATCGATCAAATCTCCTTTTACACTCCACTAAAGGGCATAGGGAGGCAACGAGAGCTCTCCATCGCGCTCGATCTTACTCAATGTTTACGATAAATCTGTAATATAAATTAAAGTCGGGCTAGTGCGAAAATTTATAACTCGAGATCGGCTCAACAGATTCTTCCGATGTGTGATTTATTGGATTTTTCTCCGCTCCGGATAACAGAATAACTAATAAAAAGTTGAAAAAAAAATGGATAAGAAATAATATTAAAGTTAGTATGGAACGAATTTCATGCGACGCCATATTTGAAAAAATCTAACAACAAAATTATTTTTCTCTCAATTAGTCTAAATTAGTCTTGTCTGCACCTGCACCCTCTCATTCTCGCATACGTAATTGCCACTCATTCAGCAGTTTCGGGCGTTTTAGAAAGTTTTCATACAAAGTCAACCAAATTGCGCGCATGTTTGTTGATTTTTCAATGTGATATTGTACATAAATATTTTTTTGATTTGTTAGTGGCATGAGATCATCCTATCACAGATGGAATGCCAATGATAATAAAAAAATATATTTATATTATCGCATTGATCCCGTCTGAGCCTTGAAAACGAATGAAATATGGACGTTTTGAAATTAATATTTTATTGTTATTATTTTATTTAATTAATTTATATTTGTTTCTGGAAGCGCAGTGCACAATGAACGCGCCGCCTGTAGTTAGGACCAAATTGTCCACGGGACAACGTCTGTCGGGAAAGCTAGTAATAATTAAAAGGAATTTTCTAATAAAGGAAAAATGAATTAATTTTAATATAGTTTTTTCGCAGACGAGCACAAATGTTAAGAATAATGTTTTTGCAAAGCGATTTTAGGACGCAGAGTTTTTTCGCACCCTCCTTATAAGAAAACCCTTCCACTGTTACAGTAGTTATGATTGTTATATTATTATCATTGCAATAGTCGAGCTTGTTCTATGCTGGTTGTGAAGTGGGGCGCGAGCTTGTTCTTACCGCTTGTTCATTCCGCCAGTAGCCAATTTGTTTAAGTGCTCCTTCTAACTGCTTAACAAAGACTTCCAGCAGAAGGGAGAACTTCAGGCGGCCTGAAGAAGAAGACGCGGTCCATCCGACCGGAACGTAAACGTCACCTGAAAGGTAAATATTTTCATTACCAAATGTACACACTACAATGTCATGAAAAAGCATGCGCATAAATCATGTCACGAATGTCTTTCATTCAAATGACATGTAACTAGAGTTCAAGGTATGTAAACACGGAAGTATGTTTTACGCGATTCAGTTTATTGTCTTTTACTGGGCTTCAAATTTATTCCAAATACCTACTGATTAAAATATGTCTTAATTCCAAATATTACTGTTTCATAACTATCTGTGATTGTTTGCTAGACTGATGTTTAAAAAATTAACCAATAGGTAACGTTAAATTTATTTGATGATGTGTGGTTTCTAAAGTGTATTGCGGGGTATCTCTTCGATTTCTTTATGACATATATTTGACACTAACAAAAGGCTTGTGTCGCAAAATCGAAAATGGTCGGCACCGGCGGGATACGAACCCACGACCTCCAATACGCTGCACGTACTAAAGACGCCGATTGATAACACTGAATTACCATTACCAACCACCTCAAAATATTATATATAAAATTCTGTACGTACCTACCTCTAACTGCGATTCCTAGACAAATCTGAAAAGACTACACTGCCTAAGTGCGTGACGTCAGTGGGGCTAGTACGAGTTTTATCGAAAGCTAATTGCACGCAAATAACCGCTTATTAGCGTGCAATTAGTGTTCTAAAATCAAATGATGGAATCATTTGATCATTTTAGTATGAGAATTTTTCGAAACTCTTTCGATGATCGTTTCGATATTCGATCATCGAAAACTTATACTAGGGCTAATTCGGTTTAGAACCTGCATTCAGGCATGCGGATTTGAAAGTGAGATAGCCAAGGTTTCGAAGCCAGCGAAACTCAGTAGTGTCGGCTCCGTAAGTAATCTTGTTTGTAAAATGTGGAAATATTAAAAGAAGTGATACCTAATCATAGGTTAATAATGTTAATACTTGAAAAAAAAAATAAGGATATTGAATCCTTCTTACTTGCAAGTGTAACTAATGAATTTATGAATAATGATGTATGACCTTGTAAACATTGTGTATTTTGTATCTTTGAAAAGTCAATAAATAAACAAAAGTTTTATTCATAGGGATTGGAGGAGGTCGCAATAGGGTAGAGTCACTAGACAAATGTTATCTTTGAATTATGATGTTCCTTTTAAGAACACAATATTTGGCCAACGACAGTTCGTATACACTGCGCCTAAACTTTTTAATAAAATGCCTGTAGAGATTAAGCAAATCTTGTGCTTCTCTAAATATAAACGTGCCTGCTCTGGTTGGGTCTCATGTATTCAGTTTTGCATGATATCCTGGGTTTTGTCCCATAAAGTATTTTGTTTAGTTTTTGTTTTTTTTTTTCTCTCTCTCTTCTTCTTCTTTATACTGTTGATTGATGTTTGTTGGACCAAAGGGTGTTGTAACTGTTGGGTTATGCTTTGTTTGTGGACTGTACGTATTTGAGTTGGTGGTTGTGCTGTTCGTGTTTGTATGTTCCTTTTAATATTCTTTTTTTATGAACTGTATAGATGTTTGCCCTAGTACAGGCTTGGCCTATTTGGGCAGCAGTTAAGATTGTTATCTATTATCACTGTATTAATATGTATGAATAAATAAAATAAATAAATAAATAATATTCCAATGTAGATACTCAATACTCATATAGTTTCTTGTTGGTGTTAAATATTATTGTCAAATCCCTGTTTTGTTATTCTCATTACTTAAATTGTTGCAAAAACAAAATAATGAAAAAGTTAAACTCAACCCTATACCGAAACGCGGTTAATATTAAAGAGAACATAAACTTTAAATCAATGATGCTTCTTACTCGTGCGTTTTTGGCAAATTCAGAAAATATCTTCTTGATTAACGCTGATCAAATAATCTTATATAGGAGGTGGAAGCTAATCAAAAATTTATGGCTTGGAAATTTTGATGACTCGACTTTACAAAAATGTGAAGGAAATAATAATATTATAAAATCAAAGGTTTGGTGGTTGAATTCTTGATTTCGCCGGGGCGAGATCGATTATTCATTATAATTTTACAACTCGGAGCTACGTTCAAACAATTCTTTAATTAAATAAACCAACTTTCTGAGAAGGAAATATCTCCAGACTATCAAACAAGTTAGCTCCAACACAACTCATTTACTATTTGACTTGAATCATTCCAAGTTAAATATTGCGAGAATCAACTTTTAATTTGTTTTTCACTGATTGAGAGATGCCTCTTGCCGTTAATTCTATTATTAACTTCGTCAAGTAAGTATCGTTTGAATGAAAACTAATCTATATCTCACTGCCATTTTACTCAAACCCGTACCAAAGTATTTATGATTTCTGAGATGTTAGAAAGATTTTTAGCTTTTTTTTTTTGTAAAATAATACTTAGATAAACTAATTTAAATGAAACAATTGATTTGTTATTCCACTAAATTTATTTACCTGACTAGTTTCGCAGGAACAGGTCCTGCATGGTCACAGGTGACTTAGAAACTGAGTCAGATAGTTTCTAAGTCACCTGTGACCATGCAGGACCTGTTCCTGCGAAACTAGTCAGGTAAATAAATTTAGTGGAATAACAAATCAATTGTTTCATTTAAATTATTTTATTTAAATAATTCCACCAAGAATGCACGTTCAATTCCTTAATTTTATTAATAATACTTAGATTATTTCAAAAGCCTTGAGAATGATAGTTATTTTAAAATAAATTTACAATTTTCTAACCCACTCATAATATTATAATTTTCTTCAAATGAGCTAACTAAAAAATTCCGAAAATGAACTCGTAAAAAATGTACATTTAGGTATGTTTATTTGTTATCTCTGAATAAAGGTTTTTATTTTACTTCATATTTCACATTTTTCAAATCAGAATAGACATTCTCAAAGCAAATAGATTTTTTTCAATTCTATATTATGATTTAAAAAAGACATTTTGTTATGAAAAATGTCCGATTTGAAGATAAAAATCTCTAGGCCTTGTTCTAACTGAAAAGTTGTTATCGTGCAACCATGCGCTGAGTGATAATAATAATAATAATAATGAACGATCCGTCCGCGTTTGAGTATAATATGAAACTCAACGCACGGACGCGCGAACGTTTTCCAGGACACACGGTAACAGTATAAGTAGGCTTGTCATAGTTGAGATTTTTTAGTACAAAAATGATTGATTTTTATATATGATAATAAATATAAAAAATATAGTGATTGAAATAATTGACAACATTTGTAGCTTATATCTATGTATAAAAAATTAGCCTACAACAACAAATACAAAAAAAGCTTTCAGAACTGTTGTGAAGGTATGTGTTATAACATTTCAAATTACTTGAACTTCAAAGTCAAAGAAACTATGTCTTTAGACCAGATAAGGTGGGTACATAAAACTAAAAACTATTAAGTAAATGCATGTTTTCATTCTAGTATACCTGATACAAATACCTCTAATGCGTACAAAATAGTAGTAAAAATAAGGGTAGTAAACATTATGTATCGCGCCCATAGTTAGAACATTAAATTTAGTATATCCCACAGGGCTAAATGAAATTTTTACGATTCATTTCATATTTGTATTGTTTCAGTGGGCACCTACCCTTATATACTGCCGTTATTATTCTCCTAGCTCTTAACACCACACACTCGCAAATTCACCCCTTGCTCTTTCTCTATTTCTTTTTTTTATTCGTTGCCATATATTATCCGAACCGCAGAACATTTTTATTGTTGCAATAAACAAAACTAATCTATAAACATAACCACTCTATTCATAAAGACCATTCAAGTTTATATAAAACCTTTGTTCATTTTGAGCTTGGATTATAAATTTCAGGATTTTTTGATACAAAGACTGTTAAACATTCTTACTAAGTGTATTTTGGTTTATGAGATAATTCATGTTTTTGAGCTCTCTGACAAAACCTATGTATTGCTCTCAACTATTACCCACTGGCAAATAGTCTTTTCTCTGACTAAAAATATTTACGCTTACTAGCGGTCGACCAGTGCTCGAAATTCGACTATGACTACTTTAAATTACAAGTTTGAACAATATCGAGGATCCATTGCCAAAGACTGAGCAAACGCTTTTCACAATTTTCTTTCAAAAACAATGATATGGATAAGTTTTCTATAAAGTTGATGATCTTTATAAGTAGTCTGTGGAAGTGTGTGTAAGTATTAAATACATAACATTACAGTAGTGTTTGTAATGTTTTTTTTATTGTTTTAATCTATTTTTATGCATAATTTTAAGAAAATATTAGCATTCGCCACTCCTCTATACAAACCATAAGTGTGCGAAATTTTATTCACCTCCGTCCGCGCAATTTTCGTAAAAATAGTCAATCAATCAATCAATCAATTCTCCCTTTTACACCCCACTCAGGGGCATAGGGAGGCAACAAGAGCTCTCCATTGCGCTCGATCTTGCGCAATGTTTATGACCTCCTCCCACACCATGTCCATGTCCCTCAGCTCTGCTTCGAAGGAGCGGAACACAGTGTGAGAGGGTCTTCCTCGTCTTCGGGACCCTGATGGGAGGAAGAACAGCGCTCTCCTCGGCCAACTGTCATTCGGCATCCTTAACACATGTCCCAGCCAAGTCCATCTCCTCCCCACAATGGTAGAGGTGATGGGCTCACGCTGGGTGCGCCGGCGTATAGCGTCGTTCGTGATGCGGTGGTACCATCTTACACCCAGAATTCTCCTTAGGCACTTCATTTCAAAAGCTGAGACTTTTTGTGCCTGGGCCAGAGTCAGGTGCCAGGACTCACACCCATAGAGGAGAATGGGCAACACACACGCATTAAACAGTTTACATTTCGTCTCGACACTAAACGCCGACGCTTTCCAAATCTTGGTCATGTTGTTAAAGGCGCCACTTGCCATACCGATACGTATCGGGAGCTCAGCCCCGAGGTCACCAGAGGTGGTAATGGTTGCTCCCAGGTATTTAAATTTATCCACCCGGGAGACCTGGTGACCGTCGATGGTTATCGGTAGCTGTTTATCGGGGCAGGCATTACTCGCCATGAGCTCCGTCTTACTGGCATTGACTCGAAGGCCAAGGCGTGCTGTTTCGTCGCAGAGTCTTGAAACACTGCGCTGTAATTCCTCCACTGTCGTACTGAACAACGCTAGGTCGTCCGCGTACTCCAGATCGCACAGTTCGCCCATTAGACCATCTCTCTGTGTTATCGGTATACCTCTTGCTCCTTGCATGGACTTTCTCAAGAGGAAGTCCATGACAATAATAAATATAAATGGAGCCAGTACGCAGCCCTGTCTTACTCCCGTAGTGATCCTGAAAGCTTCAGTAGGACCACCTGGCGTTTTGACGCTACATACAAAAATAGTCACAAAGTTAAAAATTTGATTTTTGAGAAAATATAGAAGATTTGTTTTTATGAAAATGTCTATGCATGAGGGAAGCCATATGAACATAACCTCTCACAAACTCTCGGCTTTTATTTAAATGATGACATTTTTAGCTTCAAATTCGTATAAAATACTTGAACAGAAAAACAAAAATATTGAATAAAAGCAATAATAAATAATATATTTCGAAGATTCACAGACACTGCATGTGACCACGGTTAATTAAAATAAGTAGTATTAAATTTATGTATTTGCAACCTGTGAAATAAAGAATGAAAATGAATCAGTTGTAACACATGTATATACCTACCTATTAACTTAATTGAAGCTTACACAGAGCATCAAGGTACACTGAGAGAAAAGTAAGGGGGAAAAGCTCGTATTTCTTGAGTTTTTTCTCGTAAGAACTGTTTTTTTTGACTCAGAGTGAAGCATTGGTTTTTTCAATGCTCCGTCATTGAATTTTCATACGAGGTATTTTCCCGTACGGTTTACTGGAAATTAGCAGGTATTGGAAAGGAATTGATCTATGCAATGTCATTGAATTTTTAAATGATAGTTCATTGGAAAAAGCAATGCTGTCATTAATATATCTAAGTAAGAGACTTCATATTTTCTATTAACGTACGGGAAAAAATCAATGCCGTACGTGGTATAAACCGTTACATCATTGAAAAATCTAAGTAAGGGCCTGTATATTTTCTAGTAGCGTACGAGAAAAAACCAATGACGTACTTGGTACGACCCGTTACTTCATTGATATATCTAAGTAAAGTCCTTTATATTTTCTAGTATAGTACGAGGAAATACCAAGGCCGTGCTTGGTACAACCCATTACTTCATTGATATACCTAAGGAAGAGACTTTTTATTTTCTAGTACATTACGAGGAAAAACCAATGCTGTAATTGATTCAACCAGGTAGCAACCCCTTTCTTACCTATTACATCATTGCTATCTAAGCTCTCAATACCTACCTAGATCTAAAAATTCCACACATCCAGGTGATTGAGTTTGTCTTCTTCGTTCTTTCTCCCAGTTGATCAAAACAAGACACTATGGAGGTATGGATGACTTGATGAAATTTTTGCGTCTCCCTAGATTACATTCAGCTCGTTTTGTGAAGTTTCATCTAAATTATAAACTGGTGAGTTGGTGACGCATAGTCTCCTTGAGGAAACTCGCCAAACAGCTGGGAGAATACACCGTCTTCTCAGGCTATCCCTCAGTTGTCTTCCGTAGGTATGGATCACACATGTTTACCTAACATCTACAATGTGTTAATTACGAAACTTGATCAAACGAATTGTACGAATAAAAAATTAACGATGAATTTGCGGAAGTTTTTTTGGAATATTCTTCTTTATTAAGGATTCACTTATAAAAGAAAAAGAAGAAGAATTTCCCAAAAAAATCGCAATTTCATAGATATTTTATTTTGTCTTTTATATTTATTTATTATCCTTATACGGCACTTAATTTTTTTATGTCCACACTTGATCAAACGAGTTTTATGAACAAAAAAAAATACCTATAGCAATAAATTGATTATATTAATTTTTTTTTAATTCAAATCACTTGATCTCATTTGAAGGTCTTTAAAATAAAATAGAAAAAAAAAAGATTTCCCAAAAAATAATTTCCAAATTCATTGAAAAAAAAATCTGTTAAGTATACCTACTATTTATAAGAAAATAGGTCGTTAACCTGAAGAGAAAATAAATATGAACACGAAGTTTGAATTAAGGTATCTATTTCAATTTAAAGTGCCAATTGCAATTTCAACGTAAAATGTTTGTCTTTTGTTCGTACAATTCGTTTGATCAATAATTATCCAGATAACACATTGTATAGAGAAATATAGCTAGGTACATAATTTGTAAAATGATTTTAGTATAAACTTTTATGTAATGAGTAAACAAGTCTTGCATCTACGAGCTCAAGCAAACTAATGGTAGATCTATTAAGAGGTAGGTCGATTGCGTCTGGTAAAAAAATATCCCTACTCCGTCTGGAAATCACGGACCTACTTGTGAAAACCCCGTACGAACTTGGTTTTAACAGGTGCCGCACGGGAGAAAGTCAAGGGCCTGGATTTTTTCACGTTGTCCTTGCGAAATTCTCGTATTTACTTGTTTCTGTTGAAATTAATTATTGTCATTGGATTTTTCAAGTTTACTAGCTATTTTCCATTACCTACCAGCTCTTACCTAGTATCCTATTATTTGTACTGGCTTTACTCAAAACCAAAGAAATAATGGAATTTACAACAGAAATATATTTGACTTGCATAGGTTTTTGAAATTGTACGGATGTCCAGGAAAAAACTCCATGCTCCATCATTGAAAATACCAATGATGTTGCGTTTTCATATAAACCATCTCCGTAATAGAAAAAAACAATTCTCGTACGGGATATTTAAAATTATTATAAATTGAATCATTGTTTTATTCCAGTTGCATTAGTTTAATCAATGACATATGTACAGCATTTACATTATTTCTATTCTTACTGGAAAAAACGTAAAACAAGTAAACTTGTTTCTTTCTATGAATTACTTGAATAATTCCCTCATCCGAGAATTTCGGAAATTCCATTCTTGGGAATGGAAATAAGCAGATAAGGTGAATTGATTATTTCAATGATAATGTTTTTTTTCATAAAAGTTTATGATTTTTTCTTGTATTCTGCGGTTTTTATTAAACCATTTACTGTACGTGCCTTCATCATGACAAAATTTCTCTCAGTGTAGGTACTAATCTTATTCATTTATAGTTTTGTTCAAATAACTAAAATGTTAATGTACATACGTTGTTAAGAAAGTTGTATTTTTAAATAAAATATTCCATTAAGTTTTATAAAGGGAGTATTTTTCGTTTGGCGTATTATTGAGGGAAATACTTTGAAATAATCCAACAATCACTTCGGGGATGCTTATTGAATGTTTTGTGTTGAAAGGGGAATTATATTTCTGTGTTGCTATATACAACCTACATACACAATAAAATGATATACCCACTCACCTATGTGAATATTGTGTTGATGCTCCAGGATCTAGGTAGGTCTATATATTGGGTTGCCAGGGGTACGCAGCCTTTTACAATCGAAATCGATTTTGCGGTCAGAACCCCTTGAAACTGGCAATCAATTGGTTTTTGGGGGAAACGGAGGAGCCACACGAGATTCTATTTTACAAAAACAACAATAAATTGTTATACATCTTATTTTTGTACACTGTACAGGAGGTGGATATGTGTATTATTGTGTCTCTTGTAAATATGAGTATGCCACATTGGCTGATAAGAACGCTTTGCTCTTTTCTCGACAACCTCAATGAATGATCTTGAGCATATTACTTATAACTACATATTATTTTTTGATCCCACTCAGAGGCATAAGAGGGCAACAAGAGCTTTCCATTGCGCTCAATCTTGCGCCATCACAGGGGGACCCCAGTTTTCCGAACCCTCTTCTCTTGATGCGGTCCAGGCGTCAAGGCTTACATTTTGCGCTTTTTCTAATAATATATTACACTTGGGTAGATTTTATCTGATATGATTTTAAAACAACCATTTTTACAGATTCAACATCTTGTCTTGTTATTTCATTTGTTTTAATAACATCGGATTTTTTAGTATTACACTTGATTATAATATCTTGATTTTAACTAAGATAAAACGTATATTCTTAGGAATATAATGAAAATCGAAATATATAGGTAAGTCATATGGTGAGCTACACACAATGTGAAAGCAGTTAGACAGAACTGGATGAGGAAATGGTGGTATTGAGAAGGAAAATTGTATGTTAAAAATAGGCCCTGGTTCAGGAGTATAATTCATGGAAACGATGATGTAAGAATACGCTTTTCTTAGTTCTTATAGGTTTCTTCCACACCCTTCCATTTTTCATTGTTGATTGTTGCTATCAAAGAGATTTTCTCCCCAACAGCGGCTTTATCGGGTAAGCATGTTTTTGAAGTCTTCCAATAGGTACCTCTTTGATTTTCTCAGGGTCTGCATCTTGAAATTTTAGGAGTTTTTCTTGTGGGATCTTGTATCGCTACTTACCTATTGTCACTTCAGTTTCGCTATACGGTTCAGTTCCTAGTTTCCTCTTTTTTTATTCTATCTCTTAGGTTTACAGCAAGAATGGATCTCTTACCATTGATTGCTGTGAGCATTTTCATATTTTTTTGTGGGAGGCATTATCTGTAATGCAAAATATTAATAAGAGAAAATTGCCCTTACAATGTTGTCACAGGCAGTACATTGCATCACATTTTTCGTAAATATTCAATTTTGAAAATAAAGTTCAAATCAAAGATTGAAAAACTTTTCCACATTTTTTTTATTATCCTGACTAGTTTCGTAGGCACACGTCACACATGGTCACAGGAGACTAAGGAACTGTTTCTGTCTAAGTTTGTAAAATATGTTTCATATTTTAATTGAGTACATTTACCTTGACTGGATAAAAACATTGGCACATAAATCAAATACTTAATTTATTCAATAATATAAAATATAATTTACAACCTAAAAACGGTACAGCAAGCATGTTTAAATGCAACGTACTATTCGTTAGATTTATTACAGATTTAAAATATACCGTACACTACTCAAAACATCTGAAATTTGTGGAATGAACCGAGTTGTTTTGTGTTTAATGAAAGATCCTCACTTATTTTTAGTTTGACAGTTGACCCGATAAGAGACGCGGCCGTCGAATGGCTACTCCTTTATTTTATAGCAGTCATTTTGACCCTTTTAACATTTTGTGTACCGTTTATTTTAATGGTAACCATTCGCAGACACTGGAAGCTCTCATTAACAAACAAAACAACGGAAATAGAATAGTAACGGTTGCCGGGCGCAACTGTTTGTCTTCTAAATGGTCAATTTATTTATCGAAAACAACACACTATTCACTTCACCTAGAAGAATGGATTCACGATTTTAAATTCAACGCTAGCTCTTTATCTTTATTATACTTACTTAGGTATTCAACAGAGGTATCCCTGATGAAAACGAAAAGAATTTTCCGAACACTGATGCTTGTATACCAAACTAATGAATGGAAACTATCTCACAAACGCCATAGGTCAGCTCATAACCTTTTGACATCCAATAAAATATCGTTAAGTATTCGTAGGTATAAGTGGTGGCTTTGACAATCATAAAGTTCATGCAGCCACGAGAAATATCAACTCAATCGAATTTTTGTAAGAGTGTGTCATTTAATTAATATATCAAATCAATGTTGCTTGTGATATAAATAATCTTTTTTTATAATTTTTTTAAGTTACAATTCTATCAAACGGAGTAGGTAAGTAGTAACAA
Source organism: Mystacides longicornis (assembly GCA_963576905.1). Classification (NCBI taxonomy): domain Eukaryota; kingdom Metazoa; phylum Arthropoda; class Insecta; order Trichoptera; family Leptoceridae; genus Mystacides; species Mystacides longicornis. Next base: position 10,089,943 of record OY756425.1, on the reverse strand, counting down.
TAAAATACTCATAGTACCTAAATATCCAAAACAAACCAATCCCAACTCCCTTCTATCCCACTTAGGGGCGTAGGGAGGCAACAAGTGCTCTCCATTGCGCAATATTTATGACCTTCTCCCACACCATGTCCAAATCCCTCGGCTCTGCTTCGAAGGAGCGATTTTTTTTTTTTATTTATTGACAAGAAAATTTGAACAAATAATTTTAAACAGGAAGATGCCTAATCCCTTACGGGATTTTTGGCTGTTCTGCATACAGGTATTATACACTCAAAAATAACTCATACACTATACATAAAGAAAGTCCGGACCCTCCGGCAAATCAGATCAGCCAGCCAACTTTTATATGTAATATATAACCTTTAATTTTATTTTTAAAGTTGGCCATGGCTTTGCACTCTTTAATGCCCGATGGTACAGGGTTCCAAATTTTAGGTATAATAATGTCATCCGTTCGTCTACCATAGTCATTGTAGAAGTTTGTAGTTGATTGTTTGTTTTTGTCTCGTCAGTCTGTCATTTAAATAGGTACTTACACAGGTACTTATACAGTAATTTTTTATATAGGTATCCTTAGTTGGTAGCTTTTATATCCTGGTGAGAAAGTTTTAGGAAATGATGCTGAAGAAATCTTTAGTAAACAGAAAAGCAATATAATATTCAGCCTTCTGAAAATATACCTACTTTGTTATGGTAAGATCGTTTAATAACAGATAGGTACACTACAAAATATTAAGAAAATCTTTCCAATTTTGGTGCCAATAGTATTAAAAGATATGGTGTTATTTGATTTAGTCGATAGTACTTACCTAGAATCAAAAGAAAATGTTCAAGTTTCTTAAAAATCTCAATTGACGAAAGCGATTTAACATATTAATTTATTGTGAAATAAAATCGATAAGATGAAGTATATTCGAAATACAATTGTTCGAGTGCTAAATTTTTCGAATGTTTGTTTGTCAATAAATTGAACATTCGAACAAAAAACTAGGTACATATATTGCTTAATCCATTAAAATGAACCACGTGAATACACAAACACTTCAATTATTGAAGACCCACATTTTTAATAGTCCGATAAAAAGAGGTCGTGGGATAAGTGTAGGCAAAGTAATTGAAAATTTTGATGACATTTAAACAGAAATAAAAACCGTGTGACCTTTGATATAAACTTATAAGCGATTTGAAAGGTTAATGTCAAATATAATACGGCTCCCGTATAAATTGAAAAACTCCAAGGCCACAATAAGCTCGTGTTATGCCTAAATTTTATTCGGATTCGTAGAAATAATATATCAGTTATTTCCGTTGTGAAACAATCAAACAGGGCTTCAGTAGTTTTGTATTTTCTATATAAAAATGATAAGCTGTGTGTAGACCCTTGTGTTTAATTTTCGTTTTGAAATATACCTACGTAAAAGATTAGTGTATATTTTGTAAACGGTGAGAAAATATAGATAAATTGAAAGGGAACTAGACAGTGGCGTACCGTGGGTTTTCGAAATTTGGCGCCCCCTCTAATAAAAATTTGGCGCCCCCCTCCTAAAAATTTGCCCCCCCCCCTCCCCCCGAAAGTTAAAAAAAATCTAAATAATTAAAGTACCTAAAGATATTTATTAAATAAATGATTTTCATTTACCTACATACTTACATCTCAACAATATAGTACAAAAAAATCAATTTTAGGACAGAGCTAACTTCTGACAGATTTTTCTACCTGCGGATTTACCGCAATTTTTTTTTAAGACCTTAACCCGAAATTAAATGTTTTTTGTAATCAAAAATAAAAAATAATTCTGATTTTATCAATCTGGTCGTGAATAGTATAGCGCAAGCAGATTTTGCCGCCCTCTGAATAGAGGCGCCCGGGGCGGTCCGCCCCTCCGCCCCCCCCCCTCGGTACGCCACTGGAACTAGATAAATAGCAGTTTTTTCCCCATACAGTCTTCCTGCCTGTCAAATGTGTCACAAAATAGAATCGTCATTTTTTTTTGTTTGTGAGTGATTGGAAATAAAGTACATAGATACCCTTAGGATGTAAGTGATACAACATTAACCAGGTCTTCTAATTGTTTCATAAAATGTTGAGGTCTTTGTATGGAGGTCTTCATATATGATATATGTACATATTATAAAGGAAAGATGCAAATAACGGTCCTCCAACGCCCAAGCATACCTTTTGTACGAATAAGCAATACAATAACTACCACATTTATAAAACTCTCTCTACCACATCTTTAAAATTTTCGTTACTATAATATTCTAGAATATCTTTATGATTAACCAGGAATTTAACATAACTAATTGAGTAGTTTTTCGCTTGTTGCAGATGGACAAACTTCAATCAAGTGTCCAATCCAAACTTCCTATACGCCCCACTTAGGAGCATAGGGAGGCAACAAGAGCCCTCCATTGCGCTCGATCTTGCGGAATATTTATTACCTCAAGTGTACAAGTGAACACTGTGTGATTCAAAGTGTACACTTGGTTTTTACTTTAATATTAAGGCAAGTTGTATTGCATCTATCTCACTAAGCCAGCCTTCGAAATAACAGTAGGAGACTGTCGTAAGCCCGTAGTGGTTTGTTCCATTTAAAAATCGAACATCAGAAATGAATTGTTAGACCGTTAGAGTCATTAGTTGTTACATATTCATATTGAATCTAAATTTCACTTTAGTTAACCAAACATAGATTGACGGATACCTACGCTAAATAGAAATTATGAAATTGCAGTAACGAGACTATAGTTAAAACCTATAAATTGTTTAAAATCAAATTTGATTCAAATAATTATTAACTTGTAATCCAAAATAAATTATCGTTTGTAATCAATTAGGAATATTAATAATTGAATGCAGAATTCAACAAAAGCATTTCGCATTAGTGGTTTATGGTCAAGGAAGGAAGCGTCCAGAGATACAACACACATTTGAGGTGGGATCACGGACGGTTATTACAATAATAATTATATTCACGTTGAAATTAATCGATGCCAAAATAATTACGTTAACAACAATAATATTACACCAAAATCCAGTTGGCGAGTTTTACCCTTTTGCATTTACATAAAATTAAATTTACATACATAATATTTGCAAGTAATTATCAATTGAATGAAATTTAGAACATATCAATAATTAGTAAATCTTCTTCCTGGTTTTTTTCTTAATGTCATAGGATCATGAACTTTGCCAATCGGGATACTGTTTCCCTGAAAATGCCTCTCAACAACTTTCTCAGAAGTCACCCCAGTTCATCCTATGGGGCTCTTTCCCTTCCTGTTCTCTCCTTTGCCTACCGTTCTCTGCTGATGCCAAAGTTTTAATGACTGCTGATGTTTCACTGGTGTATGTTTCGTAATTTTTATGTACTGTCTTATTTTTGTATCAATTTCACTGTCTGTATATTTTTATAATGAAAAATGTCCCTCCAAGCGATGTGTCTGAAGAATTGGAAATCCCTTCCGAAACATATCTGCTGATATCTGCATAAGCTGCTCAGTTATTATCGGAAAAAATTGAAGTGCAACTAGTGCAAGGCAATCTCCTTCGAACCAGAGCTGAGGGATTTGGGTATGGCAAGATCGTACAAAATTGAGAGCTCTGGTTGCTTCCTTATGCCCCTAAGTAAGATTTAAAGGGAGTTTGGATTAGATTGGCTACGTAACTAGATATTTACAGACAAAAATGATACGAATAATTAACACTTTGCTACTGATTTGTATGAAAAATATTTCAGTTATTTTTTGCTTAGCAAACAAATTAAAATATTTTCTTCAATTCTTGAAATGGTGAATAATTAATTATTTTGCTCCGTACAAGAGCAAAGATCCTTCACAAAGTTTTAAACACTTGGGTTGATACCTACATCCTTCTTTGGTTATTGTTTTTGATTGACGTTTGTAAACTTGGGGAAGAACAAGAAAGTTAAAACGGTAATGACCGCAACTAACCGGTTGACTTGACCTGTGTCTTGGCGAGTTGTTGACGGTGATGAATGACCGGCCATATTCTGTTTGAAGCCAGAACGACGTTGTATCAGCTCTTTCTTAGATATTTTTATATGGGAAGGTATGTAAACGATCAATATCAGTATATTTATTTTTATAATATCTAACAGCTTCTTCTATTTTATCCTTTATTATTTCTGTTTTTTTTTACTGTTAATCACCATTCATTTGTTTTTTTTTACGTAGGTAGGTACAATTCATCGTGGGCACAATTTATCGCGAACAATTCATCAATCTAAAAATAAGGTAAAGTTTCAGTTTAGTCACTCCCATATCTGTTAAAGGCAAAGTGTTGCCGTGTACTTACTAATAAATAAATAAATTAAAGATGGCGATTTTGACTTACGCTGGAGTATTACCATGTTATCACTCGGGGAGGTGTCCAAAATGGTATTGGGGGTTCCATCCCCCAAATCCAAATTCAAATCGTATATAAAATAACCTCGAAATCATTAGGAGTGACTAAACTGAAGTTTTACCAACAATAATTACAGAGTTACTTAAATACAAAAACCCAGAATCTCACATACCGATTAAAAAGAACAGTTTTTTTTACCTAATTTAAGGTCGAGAAACACACTTATTGGGTGATACTTGCTGCCTTTTGCCAACCACTCAATATTCCTGAACTTGATATTCAAGCGTAGGCAAAGTTACCTTCTTCTTTTGATTAAGTACCTATTTTTGTAATCCCGATTGTTTACCTGTTTTAAAGAAAAGAACTTTGAAATCACTAGATGACCCACTGTCTATGAAAAAATGTGTTTTAATTCAAACTTTTACAAATTAAACTTTTTTTATCGTGTTCAACTTATCACCTGTAAGCTTGTATGCGTGCGTTAAGGGGCCTTTCCCCGAAAACACCCGTTTTTGGCAGTTTTACCAAATAGATTACTCTGCAAGTCCGTAATATACAAAGCTGAAAGTTACGATTTATTGTAGAATGAACTTTAATTTAAAAAGTTAGGCTGGCAGATTTTTTAATAAAAGCATGCTTTTCGAGTAATTTTCATTTTACTGGAACATCTCGCAAATTTTTCTCGATAGATAACTCAAAAAATACAATACTTATAGATTCGCAAGTTTCTGGATATTTTTACGATTAAGCCAACTCAATAAATTAGTTATTATTAACTTTTTTAAATTTCGTCTTTATGTTCCTGGAAAATCAAAAAAACTTAAATTCTAATTCAAATCTAACCAAAATCTTGCTAAGCTAATATCTAGTAAGATTTTAATATAGGCGGTCCCATATAATGGACTTTTACTTGACCAACCCACAAAAATAATGCTATTGTATATACTTTGATTTATGGCTTGAACTAAAAAATTATTTACGATCTTTGAAAATATTAGCATTGCCTTTTATCTACAGATTTCATTCAAACATGTTTTGAGTTTTTGTGTAGGTATTATTACCAAATAATAGGTATGTCGTTTGTTTATGTTGCAGCTTTGTTGCAGGTATAATTTTGCTTTCGTTTTATACATGTAATCCTTTCTACGAATTAATATTTTTCAATATTTTTGTGTTTGAATTTTTATGGTCGACTGTAAGCGATTGTAATTATTGATTACAACATCGGCAAATATCCCCACGATTTTATTGTTCACTATCGGTAGCCTAGTGGTGTGGTGCTAACTTCTACCGATCAAGAGGTCCCGGGTTCAGTTCTCGGTCGGGTCGGGTGAATTATTTTTCTTGAACTTGGTGTAATCCAAATTGCATGGTTTTATTGAGAACACTGTAATCCAAATCGCGTGCTTTTACAGAGAATGTTAATTGACTGATAATGTTATTGTTTATTGTTTACTTTGAATCCCAAAAATTAGGCCGCTATCATACGCATTATATGTATACCTACCATTAGTTTATTTTATTTTTTATATTTAATAAATTTATTTGTTCTCACTCAAAGTGAACACAAATATGTATATACAGTCTCTGGTCCTCCTAACACAATGTTTTTTTTTTTTTTTTTAAATGAATCTGTGCTCACTCGAAGTGAAAACAAATACACTTTTTTGACATCTTTCACAGTAAGCAAATGCTTGTGTCGTGAAAGCGGAAATGGTCGACACGGCCGGGATTCGAACCCACGACCTCCGCTGATAATAATTACATCGTGATGTTTCATGCGAGATAAGGTCGATATTTTTTATACAACGTGCTCCGACCGACATCGGTAGCCTAGTAGATAGCATGGAGTTCAGATCCGGGGTCCCGTGTTCGATTCCCGGTTGGGTCAGTGTTTTTCGTGTTTTTTCACTTGAAATTTCTACCCAGGGTTGGCCTATCTCAGATTGGACGGGACCGGTTGACTGGAAAAATTGCCTCAGGCAATAAGTTCCACCGGCTATACTGACACCTTTGCATTGAAAAATGTTAATTAATTCATTTATTTACTCTATGATAAATATTTATATTTTTTCTGATATTAATTGGTTGAATGAAATGAATTGCTTCGAAAATGCCTTTCATCTCCAGATTTCACAAAAACAAGTTTTAAGTTTTTAATTATATTCAATCAATCAATCAAATCTCCCTTTGAACTCCACTTAGGAGCATAGGGAGGCAACAAGAGCTCTCCATTGCGCTCGATCTTGCGCAATGCTTATGACCTCTTCCCACACCAAGTCCATTTCCCTCAGCTCTGCTTCGAAGGAACGGAACACGGTATGAGAGGGTCTTCCACGTCTTCGAGACCCTGATGGGAGGAAAAACAGCGCTCTCCTCGGCCAACTGTCATTCGGCATCCTCAACACATGTCCCAGCCATGCCCATCTCCTCTCCGTAATGGTGGAAGTGATGGGCGTGCGCCGGGTGCGCCGACGTATAGCGTCGTTCGTTATGCGGTGGTACCATCTTATACCCAAAATTCTCCTGCAACTGACATTCGGCATCCTTAATACATGTCCATCTTCTCTCCATAATGGTGGAAGTGACGGGCCTGTTTCTATCCTCTTTCAATAATGATGGCAGTGATGGGCTTTCGCTGGGCGCCGTCGTTCGTGATGCGGTGGTACCATATTTTACCCAATATTCTCCTGAGGCACTTCGTTTCAAATTCAGATATTTTTTTGTGTCTGGGCTTTGGTCAGGTACCAAGACTCACACCCATACAGGAGAATGTTTTGTTTCAATAAATCAATATTGTAAAGTAGCAGTCAAATTTGCAGACACCATGTCTCCGTAAAATAATAGAAAGGATTTTTTTTTTCTAAATAATAAAGCTACTTCTACGTACCTGCTAATATATATGTATGGGTAACCAAGTTACCGATGCTTTACAGATGCGATGTACCTATGTCTGTTATATAGTGCTCCCTAAGAAACAATGACCCTATAAAATTGTTTTCCGTTCCTTCGTACCGGAGCTGGGCGATTCGAAATGGTGTGCGAGCAGGTCATTGAAGTGAGGTCAAAAAGGGAGTAGGTATGTTATAATATTATGTTTAATATGCATTTATCTATCAATTGATATTGTACGTAATATGTACATATTATATTGTAAAATAAAATATATTGTAACAATATTATTACAATGAATATTATCACTTACCTAATTATAAATAGATTATTTATGTGGACCTGAATAGGCTAAGAATGGAATAATTATATCCAATAGTAATTACTAAAATAATCCAACCAGCAGCAAAACCTATCGGACGGCAGCCATAGGAAACTTTGACATATTAATCGATTGTTCTATTTGTGGACTTTTCGAAGCAATAATTGTATATAGGAACAATATTTCCGGAAGCGGACATCTTTTATTATTGTCATAGAAACTATCGACTTTCAGGCTAATAATATAACTAACTATGTATGAAAAATATTTCAGTAGCTGGACGGTTTAGGTATGAAATTATGTATGAAAAATATTTCTGGTGCATGGAACTGTTTAAAAATACCGTGTTACGAACGAACGTAACCAATTATTATATATAATTATTTACAGAATAGACAATATTATGAGAATAAGCCGCAAGCACTTCTGCAGAATGCAATCCTGTAACGGGGAATAGTATTTTGTTTATATACGAGTTCAATATCCTGCGTTATCTACCTGGCAGTAGGTACTATTGTTTGCGAACACAAAATGAACACAGATGAAATGGACTACTTTTGTAAATGAGTTCGAATGAGACAGGTATACCAAATAAGCCATCCCCTTCCATTGTTTTTTTGACAATTGGACAGTGTCCAACATCTTTGTATTTTAACTTATTATCTATCTGGTTCTTTGTAAATCTGTAAATAATTTATGCATGGGGCGTTGGAGCGTTACATGGGGCCTTAAGGCCCCATGTAACGCTCGCAGAATTTCATATTTAGGTATTTAAGAAAAATTCCAATTACACCCATTTTTGTAACTCCACCCTAGCCCATAAATTATTTACAGATTTACAAAGAACCAGATAGATAATAAGTTAAAATACAAAGATGTTGGACACTGTCCAATTGTCAAAAAAACAATGGAAGGGGATGGCTTATTTGGTATACCTGTCTCATTCGAACTCATTTACAAAAGTAGTCCATTTCATCTGTGTTCATTTTGTGTTCGCAAACAATAGTACCTACTGCCAGGTAGATAACGCAGGATATTGAACTCGTATATAAACAAAATACTATTCCCCGTTACAGGATTGCATTCTGCAGAAGTGCTTGCGGCTTATTCTCATAATATTGTCTATTCTGTAAATAATTATATATAATAATTGGTTACGTTCGTTCGTAACACGGTATTTTTAAACAGTTCCATGCACCAGAAATATTTTTCATACATAATTTCATACCTAAACCGTCCAGCTACTGAAATATTTTTCATACATAGTTAGTTATATTATTAGCCTGAAAGTCGATAGTTTCTATGACAATAATAAAAGATGTCCGCTTCCGGAAATATTGTTCCTATATACAATTATTGCTTCGAAAAGTCCACAAATAGAACAATCGATTAATATGTCAAAGTTTCCTATGGCTGCCGTCCGATAGGTTTTGCTGCTGGTTGGATTATTTTAGTAATTACTATTGGATATAATTATTCCATTCTTAGCCTATTCAGGTCCACATAAATAATCTATTTATAATTAGGTAAGTGATAATATTCATTGTAATAATATTGTTACAATATATTTTATTTTACAATATAATATGTACATATTACGTACAATATCAATTGATAGATAAATGCATATTAAACATAATATTATAACATACCTACTCCCTTTTTGACCTCACTTCAATGACCTGCTCGCACACCATTTCGAATCGCCCAGCTCCGGTACGAAGGAACGGAAAACAATTTTATAGGGTCATTGTTTCTTAGGGAGCACTATATAACAGACATAGGTACATCGCATCTGTAAAGCATCGGTAACTTGGTTACCCATACATATATATTAGCAGGTACGTAGAAGTAGCTTTATTATTTAGAAAAAAAAAATCCTTTCTATTATTTTACGGAGACATGGTGTCTGCAAATTTGACTGCTACTTTACAATATTGATTTATTGAAACAAAACATTCTCCTGTATGGGTGTGAGTCTTGGTACCTGACCAAAGCCCAGACACAAAAAAATATCTGAATTTGAAACGAAGTGCCTCAGGAGAATATTGGGTAAAATATGGTACCACCGCATCACGAACGACGGCGCCCAGCGAAAGCCCATCACTGCCATCATTATTGAAAGAGGATAGAAACAGGCCCGTCACTTCCACCATTATGGAGAGAAGATGGACATGTATTAAGGATGCCGAATGTCAGTTGCAGGAGAATTTTGGGTATAAGATGGTACCACCGCATAACGAACGACGCTATACGTCGGCGCACCCGGCGCACGCCCATCACTTCCACCATTACGGAGAGGAGATGGGCATGGCTGGGACATGTGTTGAGGATGCCGAATGACAGTTGGCCGAGGAGAGCGCTGTTTTTCCTCCCATCAGGGTCTCGAAGACGTGGAAGACCCTCTCATACCGTGTTCCGTTCCTTCGAAGCAGAGCTGAGGGAAATGGACTTGGTGTGGGAAGAGGTCATAAGCATTGCGCAAGATCGAGCGCAATGGAGAGCTCTTGTTGCCTCCCTATGCTCCTAAGTGGAGTTCAAAGGGAGATTTGATTGATTGATTGAATATAATTAAAAACTTAAAACTTGTTTTTGTGAAATCTGGAGATGAAAGGCATTTTCGAAGCAATTCATTTCATTCAACCAATTAATATCAGAAAAAATATAAATATTTATCATAGAGTAAATAAATGAATTAATTAACATTTTTCAATGCAAAGGTGTCAGTATAGCCGGTGGAACTTATTGCCTGAGGCAATTTTTCCAGTCAACCGGTCCCGTCCAATCTGAGATAGGCCAACCCTGGGTAGAAATTTCAAGTGAAAAAACACGAAAAACACTGACCCAACCGGGAATCGAACACGGGACCCCGGATCTGAACTCCATGCTATCTACTAGGCTACCGATGTCGGTCGGAGCACGTTGTATAAAAAATATCGACCTTATCTCGCATGAAACATCACGATGTAATTATTATCAGCGGAGGTCGTGGGTTCGAATCCCGGCCGTGTCGACCATTTCCGCTTTCACGACACAAGCATTTGCTTACTGTGAAAGATGTCAAAAAAGTGTATTTGTTTTCACTTCGAGTGAGCACAGATTCATTTAAAAAAAAAAAAAAAAACATTGTGTTAGGAGGACCAGAGACTGTATATACATATTTGTGTTCACTTTGAGTGAGAACAAATAAATTTATTAAATATAAAAAATAAAATAAACTAATGGTAGGTATACATATAATGCGTATGATAGCGGCCTAATTTTTGGGATTCAAAGTAAACAATAAACAATAACATTATCAGTCAATTAACATTCTCTGTAAAAGCACGCGATTTGGATTACAGTGTTCTCAATAAAACCATGCAATTTGGATTACACCAAGTTCAAGAAAAATAATTCACCCGACCCGACCGAGAACTGAACCCGGGACCTCTTGATCGGTAGAAGTTAGCACCACACCACTAGGCTACCGATAGTGAACAATAAAATCGTGGGGATATTTGCCGATGTTGTAATCAATAATTACAATCGCTTACAGTCGACCATAAAAATTCAAACACAAAAATATTGAAAAATATTAATTCGTAGAAAGGATTACATGTATAAAACGAAAGCAAAATTATACCTGCAACAAAGCTGCAACATAAACAAACGACATACCTATTATTTGGTAATAATACCTACACAAAAACTCAAAACATGTTTGAATGAAATCTGTAGATAAAAGGCAATGCTAATATTTTCAAAGATCGTAAATAATTTTTTAGTTCAAGCCATAAATCAAAGTATATACAATAGCATTATTTTTGTGGGTTGGTCAAGTAAAAGTCCATTATATGGGACCGCCTATATTAAAATCTTACTAGATATTAGCTTAGCAAGATTTTGGTTAGATTTGAATTAGAATTTAAGTTTTTTTGATTTTCCAGGAACATAAAGACGAAATTTAAAAAAGTTAATAATAACTAATTTATTGAGTTGGCTTAATCGTAAAAATATCCAGAAACTTGCGAATCTATAAGTATTGTATTTTTTGAGTTATCTATCGAGAAAAATTTGCGAGATGTTCCAGTAAAATGAAAATTACTCGAAAAGCATGCTTTTATTAAAAAATCTGCCAGCCTAACTTTTTAAATTAAAGTTCATTCTACAATAAATCGTAACTTTCAGCTTTGTATATTACGGACTTGCAGAGTAATCTATTTGGTAAAACTGCCAAAAACGGGTGTTTTCGGGGAAAGGCCCCTTAAGTTATTTATACACTGTATCTACCTAAAAAAAATTCAGCAACCCACAGAAATGTTTGTAAAAAGAAGATAAAATATGATTTTAACTAGTTTAATTTAGTAAATGCGGTAAAAAGAGGTCAATTTAAATTTACAATATGTCGCGTCTATTCCCAAAATTATAATAATAATATCCTAATGCATGCGACATATTTTTTTCCCTCCATTGACAGCCAGCCCATTTGCATTTTGTCCTGCAAATGACGGTCATATATCAAACGGCAAAACATTTGTATTATTCCGATTATAATGGCGGCATGAGACTGTAGAGATGTCGGTTTTCGCGAACCGGAAATCTGAACACAAATAGAATCGGTTCGATAAGTAAACTATTTTAGGCAATCCTTTCTCTTTTTCTATTTAAACTTTTTTTGTTAGCAAGAAGGGATCCTTTCTCATCTTCTTGGACGACATCTTGAGAATTTCGATCAGGGCGTCAGTTCTCGATGACTTTTCTCGATGCACATTATTCAAAAAGTTTAATAATCCTTTCTTATTGATTAGCAAACCAAAATATCGAAATAATTCTAGACACTAATCTATTAGATCTCGGAAAGTAGGGCTGAGGGTGGACAACCACTATTGACTCGGGTTAAAGACCTGCAATAATATATTACAATAATGGTCTCCATTTTCTTTCGTTCGATGTCTTCTTATTGACAGTTTTAAGTAATTATTGGAATATTTTTATTTATTTTTTTATTATAAACAAATATACAGCACTAACATTCAATTACATATACAAACACGTACAAAAAAGCTAAATCTACATACCTACACACAATAAAAAAAACTAAGAAAATAAAGTGTAATATAACAATTTTTATGATACGAATAATTATTATTATCTCTTTTCAGTCAAATGAAGCACATTAGATTTATGATTTGTTACTTGAAATTGACAGGCAACTGTCTATATTAATAACATTGTTGAAAAATTCTTTCTGTGAGGAGAGATGGGCTTTATATGAATTTTTAGAATAGGTGGGTAATATTAATTGATATAACTTTATTAAAAAAATAAGCAAGAACCCTCTCGCGATTCGAGTTCATTATTTGCGATTGACGAAGTGGCTTAAATTATGTCAACCTCAATCTACGTTATTATGTAACTAACTTCCATAAAATGGATACAAAAACATTACTGAAATTTTTAAATATTTCTTTACAACAATTCGATTGAACGGTTCGTCATTCCAGAATTCTCCATCGTCCCTCCTCTGCCATCCATACAACCTATACATGCCTGGGCGTATGTCCGTTATAATACATATACATGCATAATGTAGAGCGTAGGCACATACATAGTGTTGTCTTTGCGAGCTCGATTATATGCTAATGCCTCAGAATGATTGATGCGAAATTCCACAGAGAAAATGAATTTCCACCGGTTTCTTTTTCTCCTTTCTTCAATTTTGACTTTCTGTATTTTCCCCCCCTTCTTCATTTTTTTAGAATGTATCCCATGACGATATCGCAACGAAATTCAGCAAATTCTGTTTGTATCCCCAATGACAATTTAATATTTTCATGATAAATATATATAACTGGAACAATATAATACATTTGTGATGAAAATAATATCTGTATCGCAACATAAACTTTCTCATCTGTTTTTTATTTCAAATTTAATTTTAGAACAGTAAATTATAATAAATTGTTTTAAATGTTATTATTTTTACGGTGTGAATTTGGATACAAAATATTATTCAAACTCATAAAACACTGTTCAGTGTATGTTCTTACAGTGTACTGGCACCAAAAGTGTATTGGATCCGCAATGGAGAGCCATGAGGCAACCAGAGGGCTTCAAGAACAGGGTAAAGACTTGGTCTTGGAGATGTGGGAGTGGAGTCGTTGCTCCACTTCATGACTTAGGAGTGATAAATGGAGATGAACAACCTTTGAGGAACAAATACTCAATTATGACTTACCCTTCGCGACACAGTCTATGGCCTAGTGCGACTGGTTGGAAGTGGGAGAGGGATCACACTTCTAAGACATTAAATGTGGATGGAAACTAGGAAAAGGGCCAAATTGATTGCGATGTAGCTCGGGGGGAATTTTCGCCTTGACGTATTATCAATTTCTATATAAATTTCTTTGCTTTATTTATTTTGCTCAAGAAAGCGCTCATTTACCTACTGTCTATTTTATGTTGTTTTGTTTTATTCTCGTACCGTTGCCGTGCTTAGCTACAATTATTATTCTTGTTTTTCTTTTCCTTTTGCAATTAAATAGAATTTGTTCCCCGATGTGAATTATCGAAGAAAAATAAATAAAAACGACTTTTCATTGCTGTGCTGACTTCGGTTTTTCCTGTATAAATGTTTGACTTTGATTGTTATATTTATTTTTACTATTATCTAATATGCATTGTGGTACTTTATATCGTGTAGCAAGTAGATTTATTAATCATTTATTATTATTTTCAAGACACCTTATTACTTTTTATGATGCTTTCACTCGTTTGCTTATTAAGTATATTTAATTTTCAAAAATATGTTTATGTGCAATGGGACGGTGAAGTTCGTTCATCCCATTGAAAAAACAATTAAAAATATCTTAATGGGACTCATTTCGCTTGCTGCATTGATCATTTCGCAGTTTATTCTTACTTATTTTATATTTTACATGAGTGTTGTTTTGTATTACAAATTTAATTTACGTCATTATTCTTTGATGCCTGTAAAATTTTCTTCCAAATAATATTTTATTAAATAAACGTTTTCAAAAAAACATTACCCATTACCATTATAAAATCTTCTTAGAAAATTTTGACAAAATATTTAACACTAAAGAATGAAATATTTTTCGAAGTTTTATCATTTGGGTTGGGTTCGGCCTAGTCTAGAATGAAATAATCATCGTATAAAAAATACAATAAGAATAATAAAAACATAATAAATAATAGGAATAATAATTCTTCCAAACGGACGGATATGGATGAGTGTTTTGAATAATGTTTCTTGTATTATTTATGTTTTCCTCCGTATTCATTGTGGATATACATCGATACCTCGAGATACGAGTGCCTTGACATACAATACAGTTTAACTACACACATAACTCGAGATACCAGTGCCTTGACATCCGAGACAGTTTAACTACACACTTTCGATTTTTTACTTTGAGATGAAATTAAGACACGATCTGTTCTCCATGCACCGGTAAAATATATCAACTCTCACAGCCAACCGTCGCTAGAAATTTCCTGACCCGACCAGATAACGAACTCGATATTACTTGATTATGTTTATTATAATATGCTTAGTTTCTAAATTCTATTTTCGGCTTGTCGTGTCTCAACAATATTCCCGTGCATTAATTTGGATGGGATGAAAAAAACTTCATACGGAGTATTTTGAAATTTTCAAATCAACAGTATTATGTAAAAAAAATAGGTATTTCGTATATTGAAAGCTATGAAAATCAAACGCCTGTAATCCTCTCTGTCCTCCGCAGCTCGCATTGCCATGTATAATGTTTTATTTGTGAATGACTTAATCATGTCAAACGAAATCGCAGGTACCCTGCAATTGCTACTTTTTCCTGGAACGCTTTTAAATAGCAGACAGTCTTTCTGTGATTTAAAGTTGTTAGAGGCTCGAGTGTTCATTCGTAAATAATAACCAGAAAGAATTGTCATCGCCTACTAATAAATTGTTGTATTCATGGTGCCCAGTATCAACGATTAGGAAAATATACTCTTTTTCAAGCTCTGGGTCTTTGTTCGTTTGGTATAAATGCACCTTAAGCACTTTTATTCTTGGTGTGTTGTCATCATGGGTCAATGTTATGCACCAAGGTTGGTTGGGTACTCGAATATTTAACATTATAATAAGTGGCGTGGTTTGCAGAGGATACCAATTTCATGGCAGTGAGGAGAGCGTGGCACATTTGCGATGGCCAGTGGAGAGATTAAATGTGGCAAAAATAAAGTCAATGCCACAAAATATTTTGAAGAAGGTACCTACCATTAGTTACATTCTAAAAGGCTTAGGAAAAAACTGTAGTCCTCCCGTAGTTGATTTCTAATCTTGATTGATCTTATAAACACTTTATAAGATCAATTTATTTCCTTTACAAAATACTTCCCGCAATAGCAGCACCGGGAAGTATTTTGTAAGCAGGAACGATATTTCAGTGTATGATGACATCATTTCTATCGAAAATGTGCTTTGAGATATCTACGGGCAATATGATGGAGCAAATTAAGCTCGTATCTTGAGATGAAAGTGTACTTACAAATATACATATCACACACAAACCGCTATGCTGAACGTTATACTTTACTATATTTCCATAATAAATATACCATAAATATGTAATGATACATTCTCATCTTTTGCGGAATAAAATAAATACGTAGAAATATTTTTTTACCACATTCGACAAAAGGCATTTTCCGGCTAGTTGAGATAAAGCCTTTGTGCTCTAAAATATTTTCTTCTTGAAATATTCCAAATACTTATTATTAAAGTCAATTGTATTCGAAAGTATGTTAACTACGTTTGCTTTTTCTTTCATAATAATAATAGAAATCAAGGATATGTGGCATTCACCAACCACCCACATAATACCTATAGTGATATCGACTAATGGAGTAATTCCTAAATCTCTTAAAGACAATCTTGGAAAACTTGGCATCTGTTGTGGTCTCAGATATGCCATCCAAAAGGCAGTTCTGTTGTCCTCGTGTAGGATGTTAAGAAAGTTCCTTTCTCTGTAGTTCGAAGATCTCTCATGATTACATTACATCGTGATGTATCATGAGAGATAATACCGATATTTTTATATTTAGTATATAGCATTGTATTTAATTTTAATTTAATTTATTTTTTATTAATTTTTATACAATGATATGCTTTTTTTTGATATATTGTGATTTAATAAATAAATGTTTTGAAATAATATTATTGTAAGCAATTTCAAAAATAATATTGAGTATAGTTATTTAACTTATATTTTTTACTTTGAAAAAAAAAATTACCCCAGTTTCTCACCAAATTCCATATTTTCACTCGCCAATTTAATATTCTATAACATTAATCTATAATATAAAAGAAAGTCGGGTTAGTGCGAACACTCAACTCGAGATCGGATCGAAAAAGATGGCGATACAACTCGGATTCCACCTCACAAGAGTATCATCATCATCATCGACGGAATAGGACGACGGGCCTCATAAAAGCAGAAGAAGAAAGAAAAGAAAAATAAGCCCCATTCAATGTCTAAAATCCGAAAAATTTATATAGGTTCTTAGGAATATACTTGCTCCATAATTATAGTGGTAATATTATTATTTAAAAATGCTGTTTTAAGACAGTTAGAGAAATTTGAGTGTTGTTTCGAGAAAGTTTAATGTTATTTCGAGACATGAAATATCTCATTTGGTTGAGTTAATATGTTGGTATACCGGGTACGATTAAATCCGTTTAACCATCAAAAGGTTCTTTCAGAGCTCATATACCTAACTTTGAAAACAGACTAGAGTCTAGACATAAACGTATCAAGGGACTTTGTGACGACCATAATATGCATTTGGAGTGAATGGAGTTTGAGAAAGTTATAATCCCCGCTTATGGCCAAAATGTCATTAAGATTATTAAGGCGGTTTGTACCTATACTTGAAGTGCTTGTCGTCTTTATTGGAAAATCAATCGTTCTGACAAAGAACTTAAGTTAGACTTATTATAAGGCGAACGTGGAAATTCGTAATATGATATTGATTAAAGTCCCCCCATTTAAGCTTATTTTGTATAAGCTGTGTTGGAAAGGTATATATTACAAAACAATAAAAAACAGAAAATAAAATATATCTAGTTTACAAAAAAATAGAAAAACAAATAATAAAGGTTCTATGTTTCAAATTGAAATAGCAAATTTGAGATTAAGGTATCCCTGTATGAGATAATAATTAAAAGATAACATGAGATGTAGATCTTTTTGTATGAAGTTATAAAGCTGTAGTTAGACTTTTTTAATAATTAAAAACGCTATATTTTCGACTTGTAAGACTTTTGACTTATGTGTGTCGATTTCCAAGTACAAGAAGTGTGAATTATTGTGAATGCAGAATTTTTTTTTCTAGTCTCGTCCAATCTGAGAAAGAATATCAACCCCGGGAAGGAATATCAAGTGAAAAAACACTGAAAAACTTTCACCCGACCAGGAAGCGAGCCCGGGACCAATTGAACAGAAGTCCAAGGATACTGACGTGGATGTACTCATGTATCTTAAAATTAATTGTACCATTTTATGAGCACTTAAAGTAGAACTTCTAAAGTAGACATAATATTTGGAGAATATTCTGTATAAATTATGATTCCTCATATCAAATTTTTTCTTAAATTGGTTAACCTAAATTTTGAAATACTATTGGACAAACTAAATATGTGTCTTAGCTCTTTTGTCTATCTCATTCTTTAATTTGAAAAATACCCACTTTCTGTCTATTTCTATGCGACAACGACAAATTTATTAACATTTTAAACCGATTCAGCGAACGTAGGTTAAGCGATAAAAGAAGGAAACATGTTTATTGGATCGAGTTGCAGTGGCACTAATGGTGGCAGTGAAGAGCGTAGAATAGTTTTAAAACACGCCAACATCGTAGTGCAGTGCGGTTTGTTTATAGCGACTCTGTATTACTTTATCCAAATATGCAGAAAGTATATCACCTACTGACCCCGGTAGCCTGATGATATAGGCACTGAATTATGATGAAGTGGTTCCGGGTTCAATTTTCGTCCGCCTCGGAACTTTTCTAAGTAATGAACATTTTATAACTTCTCTCAGGCATACCACCAAAGTGGCGGATATTGGGAGTCGACCTCAAACCGCTCCTCTTAATAACAGGTCTTCAGGCTTAGAATAAGAAGAACTTCTACCCGGGGAATGCCTGTCGCATATTGGACGGGAGCGTTTAACGAGAAATAATGACACCTTTGTATAGAAAGGTGTTGATTGAGTTATTGCTAGAAAATATTACACACATCTTATGTATAATAAACAAGTAAATAACACCCATATATACCTACATAGTTGTTAGTATAGCCGGCGGAACTTAATACTTAAAGCATTCTCTACAAGTAAACTGGTCCCGTCTTATATGATACAGGATTCTAACCTCGATTAGAAATTTCATGTAAAAATACACACAAATTTTTCACCCGAACGGGAATCAAACCCTCTTGATCTGAAGTCAGCACCTAATGCTTCTAGGCTACCGGGGTCGGTTAATGTGTTTTTGCGCAGAAACGACAAATTAATATAATTTGTATTATAAAATGTAAAAAGTTTATCTCTATAGGTACCTATATACTCGTATGATAATGATATGAGTTTGGGAGAAGAAATTTCTCAATGAACCTTACGTTTCTCTAGAGCGGAATACTTAGAAAGTGGCAGCTAGTGATAGATAAGAGGTCATAAGCCACCTCGGATTGAAACGTTGAAGAAAATGAACGATGAATTCATAAAAAGCCATCAGTACCACTAGTATAAGTTTCGATATTCGATCATCGAAAGTGTTTCGAAAAATTTCCATACAAAAATGAACGAATGATTCGATCGTTTGATTTTCGAACACCATTTGCACACTAATAAGCGCTTATTAGCGTGCAAATAGCTTTCGACGAAACTCGCACTAGCCCCACAAGAGTGTAAACAAAAAAGCTTGCTAAAGCTAACCGAATATTATAATACCTTAAATTACCATTCAAATTCGATTTATTTTATTTCGCTAAAAAACATACCCATTCATCAGTGATTTCATATCATACGGAATCCACATTTTTCAGAAGTGAAATAAGTATGCCTTAAAAGTCGTGAAAAATCGAAGTATTTTTTTTCGAAATATCGTCAAGTAGGTGCCTATTCGAGTTGTGGAGGCAGTGACGGGAAATATGTGCGACCATCCGATCGATCGACCATAAGAAATTTAAGGAATTTTCGAGTGGGGTAAATGTATACTCCAATACACTCAACGTCCCTGTTTTGTAAGTGAAATGTTAAAGGATCAGGGATATTTTTAAACGCTCGAATTTTAACATTGTTTAAACTATACTACTCGATGAATATGGATATTCTGAAATATTTTGTGAAAAAAAATGTTTTGAATATTTTTTTGAACTCAAAGATTGTTTGATATTTTTTTGAACTTGAGAATTCGTCAATTCTGTTTCATTCTTACATATCATAATATGTATCTATTCCTTCGTTGTTCTTCGCTATAAGATTTACTTTTTAGCGTTATTTATCCTTATGAAGCAAACACGTACCTACTTATGATTGGAGCAGTTGTACAATGTACAATATCTACATATGTACATTTTTTGGGGGTGATTGGCGCTCCGACTTTATAGTGGTCTATTGTGCTTCCCCTGCTTGCTCATAGTGTTTCAAGTCCAGCATTGGGAGAGAATCCAAGGCTGCAAAGTTCTCCACCTCTATCCTGTGTGTACCAAAACTTTAAACAAAAAATAGACATTAACAAAAATGGATATAGTCATATCCTGGCGCCAAATACATGACAGCAGTCGCAGTCTTTAAATTTGGTTGCTCTCTTATTCACAATAATTTCCAACTTTTATCTCTATATATTTCATTAATTATTATTAAATATCTATTTGTTGCATACATGAGATTTTTCGACATGTTGAACATGTCGAGAATTCTCATGATTAGGAGTTTCGGAGACTCAAACATTACCACCTAATGGCGAACGTTGTCAACGTAAACTGATCACACTAAGCCAGCCTTCGAAACAGCAGTAGAAGAAAGTCGTAAGCCCGTGGTGGTTTGTTCCATTCAAAAATCGAACATCAGTAAAGATAATTCTTTACCAAAACTTCTTACTCTCGCATAAATTACTGGATCGTAGTCTGTAAGAAAGATGATGATGTGTTTCTATCTCTTCTTCGCAGATTCTACAGTTTCCACTACAGAAGTAGGTACATAATGTAATAATTTATAGTTACCCATTAAGACCTTCTGTCCTATGAATTTAAAATTAAACCCAAAAAAGAATGTCTAGATAAAAACAGCAAAGGCCGGTCATAGAGTTTCCTACAAACCATTTTATTAATGGTCGCGATTCACGATTAAATCTAACCAAAACAAATGCAATTAAAACCTGGTAGGTCCAAACTACGGTAGGCGACGAAACAGCACGCCTTGGCCTTCGAGTCAATGCCAGTAAGACGGAGCTCATGGCGAGTAATGCCTGCCCCGATAAACAGCTACCGATAACCATCGACGGTCACCAGGTCTCCCGGGTTTAAGTACCTAGATACCCGATAAATTTAAGTACCTGGGAGCAACCATACCACCTCTGGTGACCTCGGGGCTGAGCTCCCGATACGTATCGGTATGGCAAGTGGTGCGTTTAACAACATGACCAAGATTTGGAAAGCGTCGGCGATAAGTGTCGAAACGAAATGTAAACTGTTTGATGCATGTGTGTTGCCCATTCTCCTCTATGGGTGTGAGTCCTGGCACCTGACCAAAGCCCAGGCACAAAAAGTCTCAGCTTTTGAAATGAAGTGCCTAAGGAGAATTCTGGGCGTAAGATGGTGCCACCGCATCACGAACGACGCTATACGCCGGCGCACCCAGCGTGAGTCCATCACCTCTACCATTGTGGGGAGGAGATGGACTTGGCTGGGACATGTGTTGAGGATGCCGAATGACAGTTGGCCGAGGAGATCGCTGTTCTTCCTCCCATCAGGGTCCCGAAGACGAAGAAGACCCTCTCACACTGTGTTCCGCTCCTTCGAAGCAAGGCTGAGGGACATGGTGTGGGAGGAGGTCATAAACATTGCGCAGGATCGAGCGCAATGGAGAGCTCTTGTTGCCCCTGACTGGGGTGTAAAAGGGAGTTTGTTGTTGTTGTAGGTCCAAACTTCCCGGGAGGGATGACATCTTATGAACCGTGGGCTGGATGCATAGATTCGACAGGGATATGAGTGTTTGGAAGAGGCCTGTGTATAGGTTTAAGGCTTGTTCCTCTTAGTTTAAATGATCCAAGAGGAAGAAGCACATAGGAAAAATATTGCCAGCCTAGCCGTCGACTTTTGAATTGATGTTATGATGGTCCTTGGTTCAACTGAGCTCTACACGCTGTTTTTATTCACATGTAAACTGAATTGTGGAGTTTGTTTCATTTAAATTAAGCATTTTCATAGAAATTAACTCATACCATGTTTTATCATAACCGCTTTGTAAATAATTATCGTTGCTTCCGACTTCAAAGTATTATTATTATTATTACTTTTAAATCAATTAATAAATTAATTCTCGTAAAACGGGTACAGCAACCCGAAGTAAGTAATAAATTGTTAATTATGTAGAAATATTATTTCTGAGAAAGTGAAAGCAGGAACAACATAAAGTGTAAGTATTAATAATTAAACTTTTCACTTAGCCGAACTTAGAAAGTTTCTATTCGTAATATTATAAGACCTATGATTTATGTCTGCGTAATAAAATTCCTCTGGTAGAAAACTTGAAACATCTGAAGTCGGCTCCGAGTGGTGAGTGTAGTGGTTTGCGATGAAATATTACCATTATAGTCTTACCGAAAGTTTAGCTCTGCGCTGAGTATTTGTTTTTCGGAGATTACAATATATTTATAACTAGCTTTCCCGACAGACTTTGTCCTGTGGTCCTAACCAGAAACGGACCGTTAATATGTGCATAATGTGCACTGCGCCCCAGAAACAAAAATACATTATTAATACGATTGAGGTAAACTAATAAATTAATAACATTAAAATATTTCTAAAATATCCATACTTCATTCGTATTCAAATCTCAGGCGGGAACAACGCGAGAATATATACGCGCGCATCATTCTACCTAGCCTATGAAGTACCGATGCTGCGTGTGAGCATTATTTGAGAGTGTCCAATAATTTTGTAGACTTTGTATAAAAATTTCTAAAACTCTCGAAAAGGTGGAGTAAGTGGGATGGGCTACTGTAGAGCGGCAATTACGTTTGCGAGAATGAGAGGAAACTACGATCAGGTGCAGAAAACGTAAAGAATAAAACAGAAAATTTTTAAATAGAAGTTCCTAAAGAAACTATAGTCAATTTTAGATAGAAAAAGTAGTGATCAGGGCGGCTACTGTAGAAATTCAATTCCGATTTCAATGTCGACCGATCTTGTTTGAAATTGTCAAGCTATAAAAAAATTCAATCGCGAAATCTTAACTTAATACCTAATTCACAAAAGTTGGTTTAAATGGGTTCAATTCTTTCGACGTATGTATACAATACGAAAACATACATCACATGTGATGTACTTCCTACTACACCGCCATCTTTTGATTTTTTTAAAAAGTAAAGTAATTATAGAGGAATTGTTTTGATTTCAAACTTATGACCCTTCGAATTTCATCCTGCATCCGAATCATCGATACTTAACTATTACACAATGCAATGAATTATTAGCTAAAATTAATTAAGTTTTTACATCGTAAATTGCATTTTATTCATGTAATAAGCCAAAATTATTTTGTTAATTGGGTTAGGTCGAAGGTCGAGGGGCGGGACAGCTAGTGCTCAATATTTGGTGTGGTAAACATGTTACATACCTACCTACCGTAAAGAAAAAAATCCAAAAATATCTGAATTTTCTCAAACATTGCTTTCGGTAACGTTATTATCTATAATAATAAAGGAAAGTGCCTGACTGACTGACTGATTGACTGACTGACTGATTGACTGACTGATTGACTGACTGACTCATCAACGCACAGCCCAAACGGCTAATCGTAGAGAAGTGAAATTTGGAAATCAGGTAGGTCTCAATACAAAACCTTCCACTAAGAAAGGATTTTTGGAAATTCCACCCCTAAGGGGGTGAAAAATAGGGTTGAATTTTTTTCAAAGTATGCGAATATCTCGGAAACTAGACATGGTACGAACTTGAGATTTGGCATATGAATTCTTCTATAGAAATGAGTGTTAGCATATTCGGCAATTTTTCCAAAATTTAACTAAAAGGGACGAAAAAGGGCACATATAAAAAGGGATGATTTTTAAGTGCCTCCTAAAAAGTTTAAAACTGGTTTTATCGAAATTTCAAAAAAATGATTTCTTCAGAAAGAGTCAAATTATACTATTTCGTTTTCAAAAGATATCAGTAATTAGAGGGGAGGGGGTGAGGGGCACTTTTCCAACGTGTATGTGTGTGTATCCGTCCCCTCTTTATAACTTTTGATTCGCTTGATACATAGATCCTAAAATTTCAAAAAATATTGAATACTTTAAGCATACAAATTTTGTATACTCAGAATGTTGAATTTTTTTTTCAGTCAGGGGTAATCAGCCTTTGAATTTTTATTTAATTTTTTCATATATCTCAAAAACCATAAAATCTAGAACCCTAAAAATGTGTATGTATATAGAAAAATACAATATCTAAAATATAATTTAATGAAAAAGTTCCAGCATTTCTCAAACTTTTTTTATAAAGAAAAATATTTTTTTTATGACAAATTTACGAGTTTCAGTGCATATATTTCAGAATTTTATAAAAATATCGATAAACGACGAAACCCTCCAACTAGATAATTGATTTTTCTATAAAAAATATATACATCATAGCAGTACATCTCGAACTTTTCTTAACAACTTTTGTAAAAATTTAATTTATTGACGACATCATTTCATACAATAAACATACATACACCACGAGCTGGTCCGGTGCAGCGTGTATGGGTAAGAACACGTAGAAAGCCGATTCCGATTTGCGCCGACAGGCTCATAGATCGTTGTCTATAGTTTCAATGTATTTCTTGGAGGAATTATTATATATGGAGAGATTGACAGCTGAATTTTGTACGAGAGCAAGTGATGCCACTAGAGGGGATGTGAGGAAATACTGGCGGCCATCTTGGTTGCAACATATTTCAACAATTCGTATGGAATAATTGAAATTTATATATCAGAACTTCGAATAGTTTGAAATATCTTGTGTATTTGACTTAAATTAATCATCTCTTCAGTTTAAGGAAGGATTTGAAATAAAGTTCACCAAATAAAACCAACATAACATTAAATCATCAATTTAATATGAAAAAAAAACTGTAATTAAACTTTAAAAGAGTAATAATATGTCTACTCGTAAACGTAGTTATTAACAACAAAACACTAAAAAAGAGATCCAGCAACATATTCGTTAAAACAGAGAATATGTTCCCGTAAGTTCCATTAAGATGGCGTCGTAATTCATTTTTCCCCCCGACCCCGCGGCTTCAAAAGTTTTATCAATGAATCCATCCATAACCATAGATTCATCCAAGATGTATTTAAATGGGCATGCCGGAAAGCGGGTTCCTGCTTTTTCTGTGGGTGTCCCCGTTCAAATGCATAGTAACATTCTTTGCGCAGGTCGGCGCGGATCGGAATCGGCTTTCTACGTGTTCTTAGTCTATGAATATATATGTACGTAGGTAGGTACCTACCCAACCCAACCTACTTTCTCCAATACACGTGTCGAAACTATTGCGTAATCTATAATCTATTAATATAAAGGAAAGTGCCTGACTGACTGACTCATCAACGCACAGCCCAAACGGCTAATCGTAGAGAAGTGAAATTTGGAAATCAGGTAGGTCTCAATACAAAACCTTCCACTAAGAAAGGATTTTTGGAAATTCCACCCCTAAGGGGGTGAAAAATAGGGTTGAATGTTTTTCAAAGTATGCGAATATCTCGGAAACTAGACATGGTACGAACTTGAGATTTGGCATATGAATTCTTCTATAGAAATGAGTGTTAGCATATTCGGCAATTTTTCCAAAATTTAACTAAAAGGGACGAAAAAGGGCACATATAAAAAGGGATGATTTTTAAGTGCCTCCTAAAAAGTTTAAAACTGGTTTTATCGAAATTTAAAAAAAAATGATTTCTTCAGAAAGAGTCAAATTGTATTATTCTGTTTTCAAAAGATAACATTAATTAGGTAGGAAGGGGTTGGGGGTGGTTTTTATTGAATAACCATATCTCTTAGATAACTGAAGTTAGAAAGCTCTAAATTAATATATAGATTCTAATTTTAATATAAAAATAAAATTCGTGTTTCAACAAATAAATATTATTTTTTAAGGAAGATAAGCCATGATAAAGATTTGCATCAAACATTTATTGTAACAAGGTCACACCCCGTGAGCAGTGCCGTTTGAATAATATAGGTAGGTACCTACTACGCGTCCGCCTCGCGAGAATGACTGAGGTTATAAACTAGGTAGGTAGGTACCTACCCAACATTTTTTTAGTGTAGTGGAGTACCTACGCCTTTGATTGGATTATTAAATTCTATATGTAAATTCTATTTGTATATGAAACACATTTTCATCAACGCACAGCCCAAACGGCTAATCGTAGAGAAGTGAAATTTGGAAATCAGGTAGGTTTTAATACAAAACCTTCCACTAAGAAAGGATTTTTGGAAATTCCACCCCTAAGGGGGTGAAAAATAGGGTTGAATGTTTTTCAAAGTATGCGAATATCTCGGAAACTAGACATGGTACGAACTTGAGATTTGGCATATGAATTCTCCTATAGAAATGAGTAGTAGTTTTCTTGGACAGTTTTACCAAATTTTTACTAAAAGGGACGAAAAAGGGCACATATAAAAAGGGATGATTTTTAAGTGGCTCCTAAAAAGTTTAAAACTGGTTTTATCGACATTTCCAAAAAAAGATTTCTACAAAAAGAGTCAAATTATACTATTTTACTTTCAAAAGATATCATTAATTAGAGGGGAGGGGGTGAGGGGCACTTTTCCAACGTGTGTGTGTGTGTGTGTCCGTCCCCTCTTTATAACTTTTGATTCGTTTGATGCACACATCTTAAAACATCAAAAAATATTGAATACTTTAAGCCTACAAAATTTTTGTACTCAGAATTTTGAATTTTTTTTCAGTCAGGGGTAATCAACCTTTGAATTTTTATTTAATTTTTTCATATATCTCGAAAACCATAAAATCTAGAACCCTAAAAATGAGTATGTATATAGAAAAATACAATATCTAAAATATAATTTAATGAAAAAGTTCCAGGATTTCTCAAACTTTTTTTTATAAAGAAAAATATTTTTTTTTATGACAAATTTACGAGTTTCAGTGCATATATTTCAGAATTTTATAAAAATATCGATAAACGCCGAAACCCTCCAACTAGATAATTGATTTTTCTATAAATAATATTTACATCATAGCAGTACATCTCAAACTTTTCTTAACAATTTTTGTAAAAATTTAATTTATTGACGACATCGTTTCATACAATAAACATACCGACTCAGGCCATCGACAGTTGGATCTCATTTTTACATGTAACTTTTTTTATAAAGTAAAACATTTTTTATGACAAATTTACGAGTTTCGGTGCCTATACCTATTTCAGAATTTTATAAAAATATCGAAAAAAGCCGAAACGTTTAAAACTGGTTTTATCGAAATTTCAACTGCAGATAGAGTCAAATTTTATTATTCCGATTTTAAAGTAAAAAATATTTAGGGTGCTTGGTAGTTTTTTTCGAAAAACCATATCTCTTAGATAAATTAAGTGAGAAAGCTGTAATATATAGATTCTTACTTTAAAATAAAAATCGACCGGTTTCATTGTTTTGTCAAAGATTTATTTTAAGCAGTGATATGGTATGATAAAGATTTTTGCAACAAACAAAATAATACTATGGAGATCCTAACCTTGAAACGCGGCACGATGAAGTTAATACACGTGCGGCTAGGTATATACATACTGCATGTATCTTATCGTAATGCCCAGAACAGTGGTTTCCAAAATTAAAGATTTTCCAATTTCCTATCAGGTGACAACTCTTCTGGCAGCTAATCTACTCGGCAATTTTTTATTGATCACACAACCCTTAGTAGGGGAGAGTGGGGATGTATGGGACAAATTTATTAAAAATTGAATTTTGGAAAAATAAAAAGCAATTTATTTAAAAAAAATACTAGGTTGCTGAATGTATGCTATTAGCTATGACATATACTTAAAATTATACGGTTGAGCATATTTAATGAGTTATTCAAAATATTATAAAACCCTGATTTTGTCCCATTCCTCCACACAGTGTGGAGGGATGGGACACCTATATGGGAGGAATGGGACATGCAAATAAAATTGTAACTTATTTCGCTAAAACGATCAAATTTTATTTCGAATGCATAAACTTCTTGCATTCTTTTGCACTGCCATGTTTTTGAGGTGGTGGCAATACCAGTATGTACTTCATTATTTTGTAATTGAACAGCCTGGCGAATTTTTGTATAATCATTCCTTATTCAATTTATATTTTTTTATCATAATCTCGGCATCTACAAAAAATACATTACATTTGAAAAAAAATAACTAATTGTGGAAAAATATTCACATACAGGAGGTATGGGGTATGTCCGATACCTCACTCAATGAACTGTCCCAAACCTCCACCATGAACAATAAAATGGTAAATGACATAATTTAAAACAATAAGTTTTAAGTTATGTTAAAACAATGCGTTAATATGACGAATAATTATCGCAGGTTTGGGAATAAAACATAGAAATAATCTTACCTTTGGTTTACTTTCCCCCAAAAGGATGGGTTGTAATAGGTATAATATTACTTTTTATGTCGAAAAATGATAATCAAGAATTATTTTTTCCACACGCACATAACACCAACCGTCAATGATTTTTTACTAAACGTACCCCTATATACATCTTTTGACAAGTATATGAATATATAACTGCGCCAAATATGAATAATACGAGTACTGTCCCATACCTCCTGCATCCCATACCTCCACACTCTCCCCTACTAAATTATTCGTCACTCGATTAAAACACTCAACCAACGTAAACTACGCTACTGTGAACTAGGCTTAAGTACCTTACTGTATTAATTGATCACCAGTATTTCTTTATCCTCATGTACCTACATACGTACCTCGGTGTTATTTTTATAGCAATAGGAGCACGCCTCATGGCCTTGAAAGCCAACAAGGACACTGTTCTGTTGTGTAATCGGGAGTTGGCTGGGTAGGTAGGTACCTACCTACTTATGACGTCATTTATTTTTATGAATGGGTACGACTTTTTCCCAAACTGTAGGTAATTTACAGAAGGCTGTTATTGGTGTGCTATAAGTTTGCCTATATTGATGGTACCTACATTGAATAAAAAAAGAATAAAATATGCACATGATTTTCCAAAAAGGCCCCACTCTTCCTTGGTGATGTTTCGTGATTGTTTTCTTTTAGAGAACTCCACCGTTTACGCCGTTTTAGAAATTTTCATACAAAATGAAGCGAATTCTCGGGCACGTTCAAATGTTAACTCGCAGTACTGTAGTAATATTTCATAGGCGAGGTATATTTTCTCGCCTATTTGTTCCCACCTGGGATACGAATAAAATAAAATATGGATGTTGTTTCCGAAATATTTTAATGATGGTTTTAATTTATTAGTTTAAATAAGACGAATTAATAATGTATTTTTAGCAGGGAGCACAGTGCACATTATGCATGTGAATGTAGGTGTCAGCGTTCCCCCAGTTTAAGAAGAGAAACCAAAAAGCACGTGAGCGAAGCCACGGGTAACTAGCTAGTCATATTATATTTTTAAATTGATAAAATATGTTTTTTTTTTTTCATAGTCAGTGTATTTTTATTCTAGGTATACGTGAGTGAATATAACTAAAATACTTACTAATATAGGGAAAGTACCTTCTTGTAAATAAATCTTTATTTATATCA
The DNA here is from genome assembly GCA_963576905.1 of Mystacides longicornis. Taxonomy (NCBI): domain Eukaryota; kingdom Metazoa; phylum Arthropoda; class Insecta; order Trichoptera; family Leptoceridae; genus Mystacides; species Mystacides longicornis. The sequence continues at coordinate 10,060,297 of OY756425.1, read as the reverse complement.
TTTTTTCACATAGCAATACCGGATCAAATTAGATCAACCGTGGAACTCCAGCATAGAAACCAAAATCTTAAATTATAATAACATTGTTATCGGGATTGCAATTGGGATCGCGATGAAAATGCACAATCAGCCTTTTTCAATTCCTTTCCCAATTTAATTCAAATCCGGCGCGTGTATAATATTTACCTATGTGTATATTATTCTGTTACTTCAATTTGATGTTAGCTAACAGGCCGAGAAGCGATGTACCTATTATTTGAAATTTTTTACTCGTAATCCTTGCTTCGGCAGTACCTACATACTAAAATAAGAACTGTTTCGGTTCTGTTTAGACGGAACAGATCAACTAGTTTTTTATTTTTATTTACAAAGTGCTTTATTTATGTTTTGAATTGAGATTAAACTACATAATGTTTGATACCAAAGATCAAAACATGGAAATGAAACATAGACAGACGATAGTTAATAAATCTACAAATAATAACCTTGTTCAACAAACAATAAGTTAGCTTAAAATATTGGTCATTTTCTCCATCCATCCAAGTCCTTCATTTTTCACCAACTTTTTCCTTTTTTTTTGTATAAATGTCATTTTACAACTCTGATTGACGTCATATTATGAGTGAAGCAAAAGTTTCTTTAATACCTAATTTAATTTGTGAAAAAATGATAGCAATGTTCATACCTACATAGGTTTGATTACCTTATACCTATTGCGAAACATCTTGTATTAAGCCATCAAAAGTTTTGAAAACGCCAGAGGTGCTTTCTTTATGAAAATAAATGTTATACATATTTATGAAAAAAAAAATCTTAATGTCATCTGAAGTTTTTAAAATAATCTAATGAGGTGAAAAGTTTAGAGTTTTTTGTATCATAAATGTCAGAGAAAGTACTCCCAGATAAAAATATTGTTCTTTGCACTCCTTAAAAAACGACAACATAATTTTTCAGTTAGAAATTTTAATAATATCAAATTCGGTAAGTATATTATGACAAGCTTAAATTTGTAAAACAAAACTTGATTGAAATTTTGAAATATTTAATACGACACATAACGTTGTATGCATGGACTCCTTGAACGTATAATGAAAATTATTGACATAATATATTAAAATCAGTAGCACTAGTATAAGTTTTCGATGATCGAATATCGAAACGATCATCGAAAGAGTTTCGAAAAATTTTCATACTTAAATGATCGAATGATTCCATCGTTTGATTTTAGAACACTAATTGCACGCTAATAAGCGCTTATTTGCGTGCAATTAGCTTTCGATAAAACTCGTACTAGCCCCGCACAGTTGGACATAACTGGATGATAATGATGGTGGAATATAAAGAGTTAAATTTCCTTAGTTTGTCTGTAATTAAGAGTCATTTTTGGTAAATAAATGTAATAAAAAAGCTGTCAGACGCGAAGAAAAAATATTCATAAAAAGTTGAGTTGAAGAGAGAGAAAAATTACATTAATTGAAACGTTGGTACAAGCTAACGTTCTACCTTAATCAAGTGTAGAATAAGAATCGTTAGTCTGATGGCATTAAATTTAAAAGAAAATATCAAAACCGTATCAAAACTAATAATAGTGTTGCAAATCTTACATTGTTTTTTTATACATACATACATACATTCTCACTTTAAGGCCCCCCGCACACCGGAGGCCCGCCTGGAGGAGACAAATCCGCCGCAAACCCAACCCGCACGAAACCAAACCTCTAGTTCGATCAAAGCAATCAAACCAAAAAGCCGGCCCCACACAAATCAAGACCGCCGCAGATCCCCCCCAAACCAACCCGCAATTCAGGGGGCCTAAATCCCACTTAGGGGCATAGGGAGGCACCAAGAGCTCTCCATTGCGCTTGAAGGCGTCCGAGGCTTATGGTGCCTTTTCTGACCGGTTATACACCTTGTTATTTAAAAAAAAAGAAAACAGGAATACATATGTCTTTGAAACTTCGACTGTTGCCACCTATGTATGTAAAAATTTTGACCAAGAAACAGCCTTAAAAAAGGTCGTTCTGAAAATTTGGTATCCGGAAAGTTGTAGATTCTCAAAAAAAAGTTCGTTAAAAAAACTTATAACCCGGACATTTTTTGTTTCGCCCGGACACCCGGACATACGTGACGAAATCCGGACAGGTGGCAATACTGGAAATGCCGTAAAAATATGTTGGAAAAGTTTGTCAATAACTACATAAGCTTATATTATGAAGGAGCGAAGTAACATAATATTATTTTGCTTTCTCAGCCCATATCCTGTTTACTACGCATATGCTTATTGAGAAGGAAATTAAACTTCCCACGAACTATTTTTGACGTCAAGTTTTTCCTCCTACTCACTTTTTAAAACACAAAAAAGGCTTTAGATAGAGGCTGTGTTTCATATTTTCCTATCAAATTCTTCCATAGCATAAAGCAGATACATCGAGCGTACATCCGTCAATCTTTGTATTTGAAGTTTATAAAGTAGGTAGTTTTTTGTCTACACCACCTCCACCTATAAAAAAAGTTTCTCTATTCTATGTGAAACCTAACAATATATTTTCAGAACAAGATATTGTATTCAAAATATATTATGTACCTACTAAAGGCCACATTTTTTTAAAAGAATATTGTAAAGATAGCGTAGCCGATTCCTTGCTTAGGTGCTTCCTGTTGCTTACTCTTTTCTTCGTATCAACACAAGCTACCTTTACTATCTTATGAATGGAATATCATAAGGTTTTCATATTTTTATGAATTGGCGACCAGTATAACGATGCCTAGATGCAAGGGTTGTAAAGAGAAATGGACCGGCAATTGAACAACCGTCATACCTTCTTCTTCTTCTTCTTTTAGTGACACTCCTATCGGAGGTTGGCGACCATCTGTGAATAAGTCTCACGGTCCTGGGCAAGTCTAACCAATTCTGCAGCTTCTGGCACACCAAACCACTGTCGTAGATTTTTAAGCCAAGAGGCTCTTGTACGGCCCATACCTCGCCTGCCCTCTATCTTCCCTTCCACAATCAGTTGAAGGAGAGTATATTTGCCGTTGCGAAAGATATGGCCAAAGTATGCGGCTTTTCGTCTTTTGACAGTGCTCTCTCTCCTTATTCATTGCACTCAAGACCTCCTCGTTTGTTACTCGATCTCTCCAAGAGATGCGGAGCATTCTTCGGTAGAGCCAGAGTTCGAATGCTTCAATTTTATTCATGGTTGAGACTTTGAGGGTCCAACCCTCCACTCCATACAGCAGCACTGGCAGAACATAAGCTCTAACAGTCCTCCACCTTGTGTATAAGCTCAGGTCTCGATTACACAACCTTATACCCACATGAAATTAACTGTTTAAAAAAATATTTCAATAATACCTACCAACTACTATTGCAAAAAATTTCGAATCTTACCTTTTTACTTAGTTCTTACAATTTATTGTGTGGCAGTGAACTTTCAGCAACATATTTTTTTCTATCTGATGACACGAATGTATAGCGCCACCTATAGAGAGCCCTCCAAGATAAAGAGCCATCTAGCGGAATACGCCGAATACAACTCGTACTTATCCACAACGTAGATTCACCACCGTTTTTACCAAGTTAACTAACTTAGAATATTTCGCACCAGAGGGAGAATACATCACTTTTTGGACAAATTATTTTGCGCGAATAATTTAACTATAAATGCCTTTTCACTATGCAATTTTTCTCACTCTTTCCTTCGGAACCGACAGTGCATAACATTGTAATTAGTTTTTAAGTTAAAATATATTTTTTCTGTGATACTTTATTTGAATTCTCTAATATAGTGCTTGTGTTTTTTATAATATACAATTGAGTTTCATTTCGGTAGTTAGTCGAATTCCTTCTTAACTATTCAGACTTGTTCATAAAGAAATAGTGAAAGTTGGTGAGTACTCCAGATATTTCTTAATCCTACTAAACTCATAAGAGAGTTTCTTATCTTCTAATAAAGATCATTTTTCCCACTATCATTCTACCTTGAGAAAAGAAATCAGCACTCCTGCTTCATCTCAATCTCCTCTCTTCTTATGGATCAGATCCAGCCAATCTGAACCCCATAATTGCATTGGGCATCTTGCTAGCTGCGGTATCCAAGCTACGGTGTCAACACTTGGCGTTAACATTAATTTGAATGTATCTTTCCCAATTTCATTATATTACTGCCAGAGTAAAAAATAGAATAGGTACTTTGTATTTGTCACAAAGAATACGGCGTTCGTTGTGCGAAAATGTTTTGAGACCACTATCCATATTATGCATTGTATAAAAACATAAAAATATATGGTGTTTCAACTTTGACATCATCCATCCGATCTATATTAATGCGAAAATGGTTTGGTCGATCATGTCAAACAATTGTTGTAGTGGCACTCACAGCCGAGTTCATAATAAAATTTAAATTGAAAATGTTTAATATTTTCTGCAATGTCAAGCCGTGAATATGATTAAATTAGTTTTATTGCTATTATGAATGTCTAGACGGATCGATTTTTTCAGCGTTTCTCAAATTAAAAGAAAAATAAACTTACTTCAAAGTTTTTGTGTTTAATGGTCTTATAAGACAAACTTGATGCGAAAATTATTATTTTTATGACATTTTTTTTAGAACATTAAAAAAAATGAAAGTCAAACGTGGCCAATAAATTAAAATATATTATTTCATAGCATTTACTGTGTACGCGAATTGATATTTTTTTCTTATTCCTAGGTTCTTGTGGATAGTCTATTGTTATTCGATAAACAATTTTCGAATATCTTTTCAAAAATCATGAATTCTTCTGTTTTTCTTTTCGGACCTTGAGTTCAAGGATCCCAACACTCACCGCCTTTTGCGTATTACTATTCTTCTATATTATGCGTAAAGATCCAGCTTGGATGCGTAGACACGGCCATAATCCGAACACACAAGATCTCCCCACGAGCCCTCTCTCTCTCAATTGTTGGGCATCCGCTCTATGGCGGTTTTGGGCTATTCTTGCCTCTGAGACATCCCTGGATCATAAGCATACATCACGCCTTGCAAATCTATCAGCCCATACTAGGAGGTCTCACAGCTTTAGGAATTCGCGGATTATATCCAGATTGTTGTAGTACGGATAGTGATGTGATCGCTCCAATTCACTCGGAGTTCACCTCTCAAGAAACTATGATGGAACATTTCGAGTGCTCTCATGTCTGGGTTTGGGATTCCAGGCATAGGCACCATAATATAACAATTTGGGTAGCACAACATAGTCAATTATGTGTGCGGAAAATATCTCGGATATAAAAAACTCAACTAGGGGTGGACGATTGGCGGAGCATGGCGGAGGACAGGGTGGCATGGAGGTGTCTTTTGGAGGAGGCCAAGACCCACACAGGGTTGTAGCGCCACGGATGTATGTATGTATGTATGTATAAAAAACTCAATCACAGAGCATGTGAATGGCTCAAGAGGCATAATGAATTATGGTGTTCATTTCTTCAATGAGTGATGAATTGTAGATGCTAGTGCAACCAAGATATAGTGATATCTACAGAATGAAACATTGATCCATATTAAGTAGGTATACATTCCGTATTTTAGACATGCTTCTTTAATAGTAAATAATCGATTATTTATGACTAACAACATAAATACAAAAAGGTACCAACCAGCTCAAGAAGGACCATCACACAATATATTATGATCGTTTGTTGCTAGGGTACCAGTCCAGTTTATAGGAGGTTATGGGTTCGATCCCCGGCGCCAACAACCTTCTTCTTTCATAATTCAAGTATTGCTTTCCTTGAAAGAAGCCATAAAAGTTTTGTCGGCTTTGAAAACATGTTTGGAAAACAATTTCTTAGCTTACACTAACTTTTATGTCTTTTGTAGTTGCTTTTTCTACCTAGAACGCTTTCAGACGACTTTATTTTCGCCTGAAAATGACTAATTTTCCAGCCTGTATGAAAATGCATGATTTTTAAGATAAAATAAAAATTCACTCTTCAATTTACGCATAAGTATACAATACAAGACAGAAGTATGCAAAATTTCTTGTTTAAAAAAAAAAGCTACATTCACAATTAAAGTTATTTTAGCATATTTTATGAATTTCCAATTTCATGTTAAAAAAAATAAAGCATAAGCAATTATTAATATAGTAAATCAATAAAGTGGAATAACTGAACAATAATTGTAGACGAAATTATTATGAGTGTATTTGATTGTGCAGATAAATAAACACTGTTGTCATAAAAATATTTCTTTTGTTGTCAAAATAAAAACGATTTCCAAAAAAATATAAAACAGGAAGCGGGGTCAGATCGTCCTCACAAAACTTTTATATTTTAATACGTCGTATGCAAATAAAAAGTAATGGTCATAGCTGACCGCGTCTCAAAATATTTTCTGATTTACGAGCCTAGTAAATTTCGATATTGGGGGCTGAGCTTACCCACGGATAAATATTCCTTTGTTTTTTTTTCAACGTATTCTAAACGGAGTATAAAATTTTATTGAATACGCAATCCTTACTTAATTAATTAAATTGGGAGAATATTTTGGAATAATGACAAAAAAATTGATTAATTTTTTTTTTTCATTTCTTTGTTTGTTTTATCAGTAGGTACGTGCGTTCTTTCTACAAATAAATAAAAACCGCTAATCCAATACGGCTGTAACTATAACAGACAAAGAATAACCTTTCGATTATGTGTATTTTTGACGTCCATCAAGATGGCTTTATGTATTTTAGGAATAGAAATATTTTTTACTTGCAGAAAAGTGAATAGGTATAGCAAACAGAACTAATAGCCACTAATAATCAGTCCGTTAAAAATAATCATTCCAGAAATTTCTGCGAATAGCAAGACCCAATTGTTCTTCTTATTCATTCTTTTTAAGACTTGTTTTTGTTGTATATTTTATTTTATCTGTTACTAGCTATCCTGACAGACGTTTTCCTGTAGTCCTTACTATGAATATTGATTTCAAAATTGTAATTAATTTATAAAAAAATACGTTTTAGATATGTTTGAATGTTAATGAATTATATCTGAAAGCTGGAAAAAATTCAAAAAAAAAATCTGCGTAAGTACCAGTATTATTAATGTCAGCGGTTGTCAGGTAAACAATAATTTTGATGCTATTAAAGTTTTTATAGATAGCGTTGGTGTCGCAGGAAATCCGTTCCATCGTAACTTTATTATTATGTTTTATATTATTTCTTATGCATTTTTCAATAGTTTTTTTCTGTTATCCGGAGCAGAAATACATACATACATAGGTACATACATACATTCTCGCTTTGTCCCCCGCACTTCGCAAGCTAGGCCGGAGGAGACCAATCCGCAGCAAACCTGACCCGCACGAAACCGACCCCCTAGCTCGATCGAATCAATCAAACCAAAAAGCCCGCCCGGACAAATCGAGCCCGCCGCGAATCACCCCCAAATCAACCACTCGGAAAGATAGGGAGGCATCAAGAGCTCTCCATTGCGCTCGAAGGCGTCCGAGGGTCATTGTGCTTTTTCTGACCGGTTGAGATTTAAGGAAAGAAAATAAATCAAACATCGTAAGAATCTGTTCAGCCGATCTCGAGTTATACGTGTTCGCACAAACCCGAATTTCTTTTATATTATAGATTTGAGACATGGGACCACTTTTGACCATCTCTCTAGTCTCTTGTGACATCTCTTTGCTAATCTGTCTGGATTTCCTCTTTCTACGGGTCGGCCGTGCATTGCGGTGTGAGGTAGTCTGGATGAATCCACCGTCCTCACACATGAGAATACCATTATCCTCTTCATTGACTTCCACATCTCACTATATCTAGAACTTTGCGCATCTCTTATCAGATAGTCTTCATTTTTGTCCTCGATAAAGTAACTTCTTAAACTACCCGGGCTGACAACAGCTTTATTTATTTGACCATCTTTTTCAGCCGAAAGATCCCCTGTTTCACAGATGAGGAATAAATAATTCAACTTTTTATAATTACCGCATCTGATGTATGGAAAAAAAAACTAAGCATAATGTTCGAATTTCCGTAACATTCACACGCCCAAAAAAGCTTTCGTATTAATAAAATCTTCCGAGTCATTCCCTTTTTCAATTTTGAACAAAGCCCTTTCAGCTTATTTCGACGGCGTGGCGCGCTGTTTGAAGTCGACAACTTTATATTATTATTGTCGTCGCAAATAATAAATTGTGCTCGAAATTACTTCATATGTGGTTTGATGTGTGATTGAAGTATTCCTTTGGGCTGAAATGACGTCAATTTGAAAAGGTGTAGGGAAATAACATATTTCCTATGAATAAGGACTTATGTAGCTTTGATCTCAATTTATAACATACTAATTATTATGGATTACGTTTTCGATCAATTTTTATATTTTTTTTTACATATTATTATGAAGACTAATGTTCAACGGAGTTAAACCCGTTGGGTGCCTAAATTGATAGGACGGAATGATGCTTGTGGAGTTCATATTATACTTCATCTAGGGTGAGAAAACGAAGGAAAAGTATTTTAGTCCTATTTTAGACCGAATGTCACAAGTTTTAAACGGTCTAAAGAAATAAATTACGTGGAAAGTGTGGCTGCGTAGGGGAAAGTAGTGGGATTTTGAAAAAAAGATTACGACAAATCTCAGATTCTTTAAAGGTTTACATTTTTGGTAAATTACAGTATTTGTCGTAATGTTGGAAGATACAAGAGCCCCAAAAATTGCCGGAGACAACTTATCACAAGGAAACAGACCTCTAGGACGACCATGTAAACATAGCATCATCGGATCAACCAGCCAGCAGGCCTAATCAATGAGGAAGAAAAAGAAAAAAAGGACGTGTCATGGCAAAAAAATTTAATATCTTTATGCTATAAGTGTTGACACAGGTTGAAAAACATACTTTAATAGATAATAATACGCTAACGAACGGTGAATAAGACCAATGGAATATTAATGAAAGCGCTTTTAAAAGAAACCAATGTTTTTTTATCCGTTTATTAAAAAAATGGATGTAGGATCTATTTCACTTTCAATTCTTTCCTATCCTTTCCTATAGAAAGATGAAAAATGTGTAGGTATAATTTATAGGGTAGGTACCTTTCGACAAGAAGCGATAGTTTTTGGTAGAAGAAGGGTAAAAGAGAAGTGACCGTCGTACGAGGAATAAGTCGCCAGAATCTACCCTTTGACCTTGTCATGAATATATTACATTTTTTTCGGAAACATTCAAGAACCCGAGCCAAAGAAAAATGTCTATTGTATGGATGCTTTAATAAAAAGATAGTCAAATAGGGTGACAACAATCGGATATTTTTTTTAAATTCTACTTCCAAATTCTATTTTTTTTATGTAGGTACTTATACAGAACCAGCTATTTTAATACATAGGTACGTAAGAAGGTACTTTTTATTGAAATAATGAATATTCGATTTTCAAATTTTTATATGACGATTCCTTTAGATTTTTATCAAAAATTTCATATGATAAATTAGAAATAGAATATCAGGAAAACGAATAAGTATGTTAAAGAATTGTTTTATGTAGAGTATCAAAATAGAATATATTTTTATTACAATGTCTCAAAAATAGTTTGAAAAAAGCTAGTATAAATATGGCTAAAATGATTCTTGTAGATTGTGCCGTCTATTTTTTTTTGGTTCAACGACATCCAACTCTTTTTCTTTCGAGACTTTGCTGCTTAAAAATATTAGTTGATGGAAGAAAGAGTTCCTTTGTTTTCCAAACTACAAGAAATGCGTGGTACGATGCGTTTATTCTCTGTCTTGATGATATTGCAACTTTCAAATTAATTTAAGAGAGAGGAAACGTTGTATTTTATATTGTTATAGTTCAAATATATTGTAACTATGTTAACTATGTAAATGATCTCAAAATAAATAAATAAATATTAGGTACGTTAATAGTTCTGGTTCATTGAGATGAAGCGCTAAAAAAGCTCTGATCTCCTAAAAAATGGCGCCATTTAGTTAATTGACATTATTGTTCATCTGTTATATCGACCGCTAATTGGCAGCACCGATCTCGTAGGAAGTCAGAGCTTATGTACTGGATTCCTAGGGAGCGGTCCGTCATTTGACAAGACGGCAGTCTTTCAAAATATATGACAATGTTTTTTGTTACTAAGTACGGTAACAATGTTGACAAACGTTCTGAACTGATACATTCACCGCTGTTTAAAGTAGCGCCGTATTCGTAGGAAAGCAGATCATTACACTTCTTAGTATTACGGCTGCTTTTTGGTGGTACCGCTCTTCTTTGAAATCAGTGCTTTAAAGTTATCTTAATATTAAGTAAATATTAATATTATGTAAAAAGTTTATGTTCGACACCCTTTAGGAAGAACCTAAGCGTTTTGTTTTGGTCACACTATTTATGGAGATGCATGTTTGCGGTCGTGTGATCAAAGTTTAACCACTAAGAACTTTTTTCCCGTCTCTTGTATTTTTTTCTCTTTCTCAACGAAACAAAACATAATTTCTAATGTCAGTCGCTTTTGTTTCTTCCCTCATAACATTACGTGCGCTCTCACTCTTTTTATTTCATGCGCTGTTATTGTTTCCCTCCTTTGTTATTTTTGCTCAGTCGTGTGTTTGTGTTGTTCCACGTGCGGACATACAATATAAAACAACAAACAACCAAACATAAAAATATAATATTAATGTTTAACTGCTTTTTATCACGAAAATATTTCACCATTTTTTGCAGCACTATTTAATGCTCTTTACTTCTGCAAATGATCTATATTATTATATCATGAAGACAAGGTGAAAAATTGGCATTGGCGGCATATAGGTATACATCGCCTTCATTCGAATCATTAATTCTGGGGTTCTTAACTCAATCACCTAGAAGGTTATTCATGAAACGGTCTTAATATTATGATCCAGTTGCGATCTAATTAAAAAAAAACTTAAGTAGATCATTCAGACATAATTATTAAACTTCAACAATTTTTTTTTAAAGAGAATCACTTTAATTGAACCTTTATCAGTTATAAATTTCTTGGTGGTTAATGGCAGAGTGCTTAAAAATACCTACTAAATTATTCAAAAACTACTAGTTAAAATCTACTTTAGTACCTAGTCGTTAAGCAAACAGATAAGAAATATGTCATTCTATGTTATTTTGTCTTAATTTTATGTCATGCTTAGAGATTAGTTGGAAGTGATTCTTACTTTTTTTTTAAATTTAATAGTGTCTGAAAGTGCGAGGATTTAAATTAGATCTCAAATTAATAGATCGTATTCATACCGTTTCGTGAATTAATACTCCTGTAAGCAGTAACACAGGGATCAATAAATGATCGCACTCGTCGTTTTCTATACAATCTTATTCTTCAGCTTTCGGTCATGTTTAGCTAGATCTATAGCTGAATAGCCACTGCAGTCTTCTTCAGTCCGGTCATGCTTAGCTAGATCTATATATGTATAGCTGGAGAGCCCTTTCAGTCTTCTCCGGCCCGGTCATACAAAGTTAGATCTATAGCTGGATAGCCTCTTCCGTCTTCTACAGCCCGGTCATGGTATAGCTAGATCTATAGCTGGATAGCCTCTTCAGTTTTTCAGATGTTTAAAAAATCACTCTTTCTGTTATAATAAAGTATGTTTTGCATTATTGCAATCCAGACTAGACCTAATAATGGTTTTGAAAGTTATAATTACCTAATTAAAAGTACGTATTGCCATATTAATTATTATTGAACCACATGGACTAAGCTTGTATCTACACATTTTATAAACTAAATACAATGGTTAAGCCAGTGAAATTTATCAACCTCAATGGTTTTGCATTTTGAAAATAAGAGTGAATTTTGACCAAGTGATTACAGTTTGTTGACCAAATGGTGGTTTTATTTTGTCACTTTATCAACGCTGCGTATATAGATGTTGTAGTACATACATAAACTAAAACTACAAAGCAGAAATAATGGAATTCACTTTTTTTTTACTTCTAATACCTATGTTCAGTTGACGAAGTGTCGATATTTTATAAAAAGTATATTTTTCAATGATTTTATTTGGTACTGTATAGAAAATATTCACTTCGATTTCAGTATCTTAGACTCCCAACCATACCCAAGCAGTCTCAAAACTTTCCCAAATCTTGCCTACAGCCTTCAACCAAACACCATAATTTCCTATACATTAAATTATTCTCAGTCAAAGAATCACCATCAAAAGATCGTACGATGAAGATCTTCGGGATGGAGTCTTGATAAATTTGATAAATTGGAATGACGCCCTGGATCCAGCTTAGGATAGAGACCCTTGGCGAGGCTTTGTAGCGACCACAATATTATGTTCCACCTAGGGAGTGAACGCGGATTGAGTATGTAGGTAATGAAGATAATATCATTCCTTGGTTTAAGGCACCACTACCAAGATTTAAGATTTTTTTAGCAAGAGTTGATTTTGCATTTTTTTTTAGCAAGAGTTGATTTTGCAATTTTTTTTAGCAAGAGTTGATTGTTTTTTACTCATCACGCCGTTTCCCGAAGGGGGTAGGCAGAGAGTACTGATTTTCATTCTTTCCTATCCAAACAAACCTCTTTCGCTTCTTCCAAAGTTCCTCAACTTCAAAGTTCTTCAAGAGTTGATTTGCAAGATTTTTTAGCTAGAGTTCATCTTGCTAGAGCCTAACAACAACTTTTAATAGGTAATAAATTGAGTTAAATCTGAGAACTTTGCATCGCTTTTTTAAGCATTTGTACTAATAAAAATATGATTTTCTAAGAAATAGAATTATAACTACGAAACAAGTTTGCCCAAACAAATGACAGAATATAACAGAACTTTTCCTATTTTCATATTTTTGTCTAAGCGACTTTTATATAAATAATATATTTTTGTTCGTATATTTTTCTTTATTCCTGAGTGAAATTTGCATAAGACTGATGTGCGTAGCTAATACAAACCATTATTTTTCTTCCTTCGAAAAATCCTCTTTCACCGCCATTCTATCTCCTTCTTCCCCCTACCGAGATATATCGTAGGTAATAAATCGACATCTCACACAAGTTTGCATCGACAGAACCTTATTTTTTTTTTTTTACAAAAAAGCACAATTTGAAATTGAAAATTAAACATCAATTCAACGAATATCAGTGAAATACGTCAATTTTATTAAATAAACACAAAAATTTCTATATACCTATAATAATGGGGGTTTAAACGGTTGGCTAGAGCCTGGCGGGACTCTCTCATGCCGATGGGAAGTACCTAAAAAATGCCATGACACGCTCATGTAGACGAACAGCTGCTACACTGCCAACAAGTCCGACTCTCTGGCGTCCTCGAGTGGTCCATTGTGAACCCCCGCAAACCCCGGGCAATGTGACCTACCCGTTTTCCATCCAACATCAGGGTCATAGCAGACAGAGAGAGGGCGAATGGCGAGCCTCCGGCGCCATAAAACCGGAACCCACTCGGCTAAGGGAAGGGAAACCCCGACAGAAAACCTGGTTGAGCCGACCACAGGGACTATCCCCAGGCCTCGGGTGCACAGGGCTAATCACTCTGCCACCTTAAAAACACATCGATTACACAAACTCCACAACAGAGCCTCGGAAACTCAAATGATACCACACGGAACGAAACTGGACCGAAAAAGGACAACGACTCTAAGAATTTATTAACTAATAAAACAACCCTCAAAATCGGAACATATAATGTTAGAACGCTGCGTACAACTGGTAAGGACCTGCACGCCACATATATTATGAAAAAATATGGCCTTCATGTAATGGGATTGAGTGAGGTCAGATGGAAAGGAAGCGGGAGAAAGCTTATTGATGGCTTCACATGTCTATATTCTGGACAGGAAGAGAGGCACCATTATGGTGTCGCGATTTTGCTGTCTCCCTCTGCCGGCAAGAGCCTCATCAAGTGGCAGCCAATATCGGAAAGAATCATCTCTGCCACCCTTCGCTCCTCTCAGAGCTCAATTACCATTTTTCAGGCCTATGCACCAACCGAAATTGCCGACGAAAGAACCAAAGACCTATTCTATGAAACTCTCCATGCTGCAGTCGCTGCCGTCCCAAGACGTGAAAGGATACTGGTGCTGGGTGACTTCAACGCCAGAGTTGGAAATAACCAGACACTGCCTCTGAATATTGTGGGGAACCATAGTCTCGGATCAGTGACAAATGACAATGGCGAGAGACTTTTGGAGCTGGCAGTAATGCACCGGCTTGTTATAGGTGGATCAATATTTCCCCATAAAGACATCCACAAATATACCTGGACATCCCCTAGTGGAACGACACGGGCACAAATAGATCATTTCCTCTATAGTCTAAACCGCAGATGGGAACTCCTGGATGTTCGCACTCAACGTGGAGCTGATTTATATAGTGACCATGAGTTGTTAGTAGGCAAGATACGTCTATCACTCAGGAAACAATTCATTAAACGGACAACCCACAAATGCGACATCGAAAAACTGAGAAATGCCGAAGTTCAACGTGAGCTTAGTCAATGCATACAAGATAAGTACAACGAAACTAGAGCACTCAACGAGTCTCAGGCAGCGCCCACTGTTGAGGAATCATGGAAGGCTATAAAACACTCTATCACAACAGCCGCTTCAGAAATACTTGGCCAAAGACCTTCTAATCGACCTATCTGGATGTCATCTCACACATGGGGAATAATTGAAGAGCGGGCAAAAATCAAAGAACTGCGCGACTCATGCTCAGATCCCATATTACTGGATCTTTACAGGCATCAATACCGCATGAAAGACAGGGAAGTGAAGAGATCTTCAAGGCTCGACAAACGGCGACATCTAGACTCACAAATCCACGAAGCAGAGGACGCAGCGCAGCGCAACGACACAGCAGAACTTTTTAAAATCACGCGACAAATATGCGGAGAAAAAACACAAATTTCTGATGCAGTTCGAAACACAAATGGCAATTTAATTACTGACTCAGAAGGCGCTGGGGAGGTATGGCGAGAATATTTTCATAATCTCCTTAATCGACCACCCCCATCACAGCCTTTTGAACCTGCACAAGCTGCGATAAACCTCAATCTTCCACAGCTAGAGCCAGTCAACATAGACCCACCTAGTCTGAGCGAAATATCTGTTTCCATTAAGAAACTTAAAAATCGAAAATCCCCGGGAGAAGATCAGATACATCCCGAATTTCTCAAGTGTTGTGATGAAATAACAGGGCCAATGCTTCATAATCTGATCGCACGGGTATGGAATGAGGAAGTTTGTCCTCAGGATTGGGTCGACGGAGAAATAGTCACGCTGCACAAAAAGGGAGACAAGACAAACTGCAATAACTACAGAGGCATAACTCTGCTTAGCGTTCCTGGGAAGGTGTTGGCTCACATTCTTCTCGAACGTATCCGCCAACCAATTATGAAAACTCTTAGACAAAACCAAGCAGGCTTTCTTCCCGGAAAATCCTGTTCTGACCATATACACAATATGAGATGTCTTCTACAGCAGGCCAACGAGTACAATAGCCCAATCGCGTGTTGTTTCGTGGATTATGAGAAGGCCTTCGATAGCCCCCATAGGCCAACCTTATGGAGCGTGCTGGAGATCTATGGAATCCCACCTAAGATAATCGGTCTTATTAAAGCACTTCATCTCAACAGCCAATCGAGGGTACGACTGGCAGCCACGACTACTGAAAAGTTTCCTGTCACAACGGGAGTCCGTCAGGGCTGTGTGCTGGCACCTTTCCTTTTTGTAGTCCTTATGGATTTTGTACTGAGATTATCCACAACAAATAGCGGGGGGATTGAGATCCAATCGAGCACCCGACTCTGCGATCTGGAATACGCTGACGACGCAGTTCTGTTAGAGACAAGCGTGACAAACCTGACCTCTGCACTAGAATGTCTTCAGGAGCAGTCGGCTACTGTGGGTCTGAACATTAACATCTCAAAAACTGTGTGCATGAAAAACAATAGCATAACAGACGAGGGCACACAGCTAACACTGAATGGCCAGCCCGTGGAGGACGTGCAGTATTTCAAATATCTCGGTGTCCACATTGAAAAAGATGGTACCATGAATAGGGAGCTTTCCATCCGCTTGGCATTGGCTGGAGCGGCATTCAGTAAACTTGGGAAGGTTTGGAGGTCGAATGCGTTCAGTATAAAGACAAAGGTCCGCCTGTACACTGCCTGTGTTCTGCCCGTTTTACTGTATGGTTGTGAAACCTGGCACCCAACCTGTGCTCAAAATACACGTATCGCAGGATTCGAGAGCAAGTGCCTCCGAAGAATGCTGGGTGTCCGGTGGCACGATTTCATCCCAAACACAGCCATCAGAGACCTGACGGGTCAGCCATTCGTCACCTCTACCATAAGGTCCCGCCGACTGACCTGGCTGGGCCACGTCTTGAGGAAGCCTACGGATGACATCACGCGCCTGAGCCTCGACTACCACCCTGAAGGTAACAGAAGGCGCGGTAGGCCCCTCCAAACAATCAGGAGACTGTACGAGGCTGATCTCCGGGGTGCTGGAACCGGCTGGGACGAGGCGGTGAGGACCGCAGGGGACAGGGTGGCGTGGCGAGGACTTGTGGAGTCCATATGCTCCAACTAGGGAGCGGACATGGTCGAAGAAGAAGAAGAAGAATAATAATGGAATTAAATTTTCCGTAGTCATCGTATCTCGTGTGAACGGTTAGACTGATTTATTTTGCAAATCCTTTTTTGATTAATATTAATATAACAATTGATGACTCAAACAATTCAACACTTAGGTTCTTATTTTTTAATGGAACAAACCACTAAGGGCTTACGACCATTTTCTAATGTTTTTTCGTAGGCTGGCTTAGTATGATCACTTCGAACGTCATCAACGTTCGCCATTGGGTGGTAAATAACGTTTAAATCTCTGAAAATTTTAATTACCTAGGGAATTTCTCAACATGTTCATCATTTAAAAATGCTCACGTAGACGTAGACAACAAGTAGATATTTAATAATTATTAATGAAATTTACAGCCATCTGTTGGAAATTATTAAAAACTAGTAGGTATAGCAACCACATTTAAAGACTGCGACTGCTGTCACATATTTGGCTCCAGGATATGACTATATCCATTTTTGTTAATATCTCAACTTTATTGTTTTTGTTGGAACACAACGTTCCAATTATGTCCAGATTCCTGTGCCCATTATTAAGGACTATTATTGTTTTTTGACCAACAAAAAAAGAACCAACTGAAAAGATTTCATCGAAGATGTCTGTGATAACGACAGAAATAACAATGACATAGTTAGGTACACACCAAAAAAGCATCACAACTTCACAAGTTTTGTTGAATTAGATTTCCATTTTAGACAAAGTCACGTTGTCGGCACTCGGTATCCAAATTGATTGAAAAAAAACAACGAAATGCCGTCTTTTATTTTACTGCTCGAAAATCGGAATCGGCAACCACTTTGATAAAAACGATATAACATTGTGTGGACAATTTTTTTGAACGTCGATATGAATGCACTCTTAGTATCAACTTTTATTCAAAAGGTTATTTTATTTTAAGGATCTTTCATAATCATATTATGTGAAGACGTTACAGCATGTTGTCGGCGAGTGTCCACTTTATGCTTTCGATGGAACCTTGGAGGACATCAATTTGTTGACGACTGGAGCTAGAAACTGGCTTCAGGATTTTAGCCACTTAATATAAGTTTTTAAAGTAATTTTAAAACCATGACCGTTTATTTATGTTTTTTTTTATTGTATTTTAATGTTTTTATTAAGTACTAATGATTTTAAATTTTGACAATAATTATTTATAATCCACCATTGTAAATAGTTTTTATTTTTTTAGAATTTAATTTGCGCCAATACCATACGCATATATATATATATATATATATATATGTTTGTCAACTAGCACTTCGTGGCTCAAACCGTCTGTTAATTACCGGGGATGTTGGCTCATTTCTACTTGTTGGCTCTTTTGTCACATACTTGATCAGAGTCAAAATGAGATTTTTACATTTTCGGTATCACCACGTGATCCTGAGCCGATTCCTGCCTATAACTCATTTTGAGCCAATATTTGACATTTTGTGTGACCATATATACACTCCGATATACCTTTTTATCTGAAATATACATTCTCACTTACAAAATCATTTTGACAATTTATTAAACAACAATAATCGATCAAAAATTGCAACGTTGCCAAATCATATTACTGTATCAATGCCATCCACGAAAGTAAATAAATTAATGTAGCAAGTCCCCACATTTGTAAAAATGTGATAACATTTGTATTAAGATCAGAAACAACGCCTATACGAACGCGCGAACCTTTTGTTGAATGCGCATATTTTGTTTGGCTCAGTTGCGTAACGAAGACATTACCAATACTATTACACTTAAACATCGCTAGGCTTGGGGGAACTTTATCAAAATGCGAATATAAACAATTAAAAACACGTATGAGAGTCGTACAAATGATTGAACATTTTAATAAATACGCATGATTTACATTCTTACAACTTATTTTTTCAATATTACGATTATGAATGAATCGTATTTACGCACTTGATTATAATTGTTTTGAATGGGATACGAGAAGGTTGATCAATATTATGTGATATCGTTTTGTGACCAATATTTGATCTCAATTGTGTTAATTATTTGTTATCAAATTAAATTTATACTATGTAGGTACACTCCACCTCTCACTATGACACCTCCAACCCTAATGAGAGTTATATACAGAGTCGATCAGGTAAATAAATAAATAAAACATTATTGAAATAAATTACACATATGATATAGTATAGGTACATTCAGAGTCAAACGGCGGACGTATCCCGAAAAATCTATTCCAGCCAACCCACATGGTAGTATGATGGAAGTTTTTTATATATTTATTAATTCTATAATAAATAAAACTAACAACACATTAGATTTGACATAAAAAAGACATCACATAATCAACATACGAGCTAACCACAACTTCGTTGTGGTCTCTAACTAACCCAAAGATTATTATAAAGTATGCAAGTTACGTGATCAGCCCAACCCATGAAGGAAAGTAAGGTACAGGTAGTAAGAAAACGAATAAACTTTGGACCAAATGTAAAGTTATCAATTTATTAACTTTTACGCCGTGTCCTTATAGGGGTAAGCAGAGAGAAGAGACTTCCATTCTTTCCTATCCACATACTTTTTTTCACTATCATACTATTCCGCATGCATGTATCCTATTTCTTTTATTCTAGACGTTGCATTTCTTTAAGATCACATATCGATATATTCTACCCATGTCGATCTTCCACCTATCCTTTCAGGCAGGTAAAAAGTCACTCTATTTTCATTCATCCTCTCTATATGTCCAAACTCTCCAAACACCACACTTTGTTTACATTCATTCTTGTTACTAAACTATTTTTTTATCTCTCATTATTTCCTCATCTATCATTCCGTTTCCGATCTCATCTTCAGCATTAATAGCGCACATCCTACGCAACATTCTCATTTCTACCGCATTCATACTACTTTCTTCCTTCTTGGTCTACGTCCATGTCTCATTACCATACATTATACTTAGATGGTATAAAAATTGCGTTGAGCACAAGCTTCTTCACTTAAAGCGAGAAAATCTACACATACGAGTAGGTACATCTCCCTTTAATTTATTTAATTCTTTATGCACAGATTACAGAAATCGATTTTTAAATCACTTTTTATCATCTTATTTTACTGACATTTTGTATACTTGCTTGCTTTGGATGACAGTTTGATATTTTAACATCTACAATACTCTTCTTCTCTTTCCAATGCGGCAATCCACTCTCGACCATAAAGAAGATTTTCAATTTTTTAGTCCAAATGAATAATGTGGTTTATTAAAAAATATTTTTATACTTACGTATTATTTTATTCTTTTATTTTCAAAGGAATCGACATTGTTTAAATTGATTATATGAGTTTATTTTTAGACTAAATCATTTTTTATTGTAAATTTAGGTATATCAAAATATTATCTACTCACATACCTATAGATCCCTATCTACTTAAAAAAAAACAATTAATTATAAGCTATATTGTGAATTTATAATATAACATATTTAAGTTTGTCTCTTATGTTACCCTTCGGTTTTAAGGATCGTGACTGCCATGCCTCATTCCATTGACCATCCGTCTACCTACGCTCTGTGTGGTCCTCCGCCATATGCATAGCCCCATGCAACGAAATCCCCATGGTACTCTTGATCAGATCGCTCCATCTTAAAGGCGCTAATCCCTTCCGCATTTCTTCTCCATTGACCCGGTGATTATCGATTTTTTCAAGTTCACAGACTCCTTTTTTTTCGATGTGACCGAAATATCGAAAACACGCCGCCAGCACAATACTGAGAGCCGCATGGAGATGTTTAACTATATGAGGATTGACTTAGTCCTTTGCTCGGTCCTTCTCTGAGCAATCTCAACATTCCATCTTTTCTTGGTGGAACAGCCCTGCCAGCATTCGTACACTTGACGCGACCAAGGAGGTGTCATCAGCAAATCGTAGATTGTAGGTATTTTATTTTCTATTGTGGCCCATCTATGCCAGCCATCCTGGGCTCTTCTCGTGAAGTGTATGTATGTAGAGGTTGAAGAGGTCGGGTGAGAATATAATATAATGCCTGTCGCACTCCCTTTTAACCATTGAATGGTTACGATACGGGGTTCTGAATAATTATTGTTACACGCGAAATTCTTCCAAATATAGATATAACATTGACTATCAAGTGATTATGCCCCCACTGAGGATACGGATGCTGCAGCTAAGGACTGTTTTTACGACAGTCTGCAGGGCCGGATCTCCCATAGGTGTAAATGGAGCAAAAATCCAGGGCGCAAACAGCCAAAGGGCGCTATCAAATGTATATAACAAATAAAAAAATAAACAATCAAAATTTATAGAACGTTAAATATGCACAAATTACGCGCCAAATTCAAATCATTAATACGTCAGTACTAGGTACCTACCTGCTACTACTCCCGAAACCAGCTATAGGTACCCACTCACAATACCTACATAATATTATTCATTCATAATTCATTAATGTATACGTAAAAATTCAAGTTAGCGCGCCAAACAATGCCGATATATTGTGTTATAGTTGTATAGGTAGCTACCTACGGACGGTACTATATACTGTAATAGCGTAGTCTTCAATCCTCGCACACAAATGTGCGAGTATGTATGTGTGTGAATGTTTTATCTACCAACTTATAGAAAATGGAGCAATTTCTGTTTTTAGTGGTCCTGATTTTACGTACTTATGCATTTTTATGTATAGGGGAGACCAGCCTAAGTTGGCGAAGTGCCTAAGATGACGAATGCTGTTTTTTTTCTGTGAAATGTATGAGTGAGAACACGCTATACGATGAAAAGAATCAAGAATAGTATACTGACTACGGATCTAATCAGCCTATCTCGTGTCGGCAAAGTGTTTGCACGTGAACTGCGGTTTGCTGTTTTTTGTGTCCTTGATGTAAAAAAACAGTGTTTCAAAACACTGTTTTAAAGAATATCCGTATATTTAAGATAAAAACTGATTACATATTTGATATAAAGGTGTATTTTACATCATGTAAATAAATTTAAATCATTAATATTATATTTATGAATTATATTTGTATCTTTTTTTAAAATATCACTCACGGGAAAGATGACGCAGGTAAGTTGACGAATTCGTCATCTTACCCTACATAATGCAAATTATATTTTTGGTTGTCATCTTTTATTGTGAACTTTTTTATTGTTAAGGTTGATCAATATACATGTCGTAATTGCTCATTAACAGTCATGGAAAACGTTGTAATTCGATGTCCACTATGTATGGAGGTTTATGAAGAACCTCCAGCTGAAGATTGGTTACAGTGCAAGATATAATATTATTGTCTATTATGGATTGTCCATTTTTTTCTCTCTTTGTATGGATTTTATTTTAGTTTAAGAAAATGTTGTTGTTTTGTATTGTATGTGCATTGTTCACCGCAAAGGATTACTCTGTAATGGTGAACAATGCTTAATTTTTGACAGAAAATAAATATCTACATAATAATTCAGTAATGTATGTATATTTATTTATTTATTTATTTATTTATTTGTTTCACTCCAACTGTATGTCAGAGCATCACGCTAAAACCGTAGGTTCTGCGTTGAATATTTTTCTTCGCAGTTTTTCGCAAATACAATTGTGGTAATCTGAGATACAAATATTTACATTTCATTAAATATATTTTAAATTATTTACAAATTTCTAAAAAATTAAAATCTTCATACAAAAATGAAAAAGTCATGTTTTAAAAGTAAAATTATACGTCTAAATTTTGTGTAGAACTGTAGCATTACGGTATGAAAATGTACAAAATCAATCGAAGTTTGATTTGAAATACAAAAAATATAAGTAGAAGTCTTTTAATTCTTATTTTATAAAGATTTTCACCGAAACTTCTTATAAAATATGTACGCCATGACAGATGACTAAAGCCGGTAAAGCAGTGTTCGCTTGCACCCTCTCTCTCCTAAGGTACCTCATTAAATGTATCACTACAGTCATAAGTAGGTCAAACTAACTATACATAATATAATACTAGGTAGGTAGGTACCTATATCTACAAACAGGTTTTCATTAGGAACAACTACACGTATTATATAATACTAGGTAGGTAGGTACCTATGTATAACTACATTCTTCTTTTAATTTTTTCGCGTATTCAACAGTGAGTATTAATTTTTCCTCATCTTCTATTTTTTTATACTTAAATATTGAAAGTGACATTAGTTTTTCAAACTTTTCGCATATTTAGCAGTGACTCTTATTTTTTCCTTTTTTGAAACATTAGCTGGGTACACATTCTAAATCTTAGCGTGAAATGCCGCCGTAGACAAATTCAAATTGGCGTTCGACTACAAACAAAGATATCGCTAATGTATAGTGCGAAAAAATTAACTGTCCACTGGAACATATAAACATTTATTCAAACCAAACAATGATCCTTATAATATAAAATATAAAAAGTGGACAGTTAATTTTCTTCCTACTCTACATTGTCGAAGTAGTTTGTAGTCTATTGCCAAATGCATTTTGTCTAGGCCTACTGGTCCTGAGAAGGGGAAAGCTGCATACAAAACCTGTTCAATAACCTACGGCTCAAGTCTGACTAGCCAAATCAACAACGTAAAGCAAGACGGGTATCAGCTAGTAAATAAATAATTTGCAAATCCTGGTGGCACGAAAAGTGCAGTAACTACGAAGGAGAAGGGGAATTTAAGTGTGATTCATGTGAATAAACGTTAAATTTTTATTTTTTTAAGTTGGTTTTTCATTTTATTGTGTTAATTTCTATTTTAATTTTTTCTTTATTTCATGTTGATTTTTTTAAATGATTTAGGTACATATTATGTATCAATTCGTTTTTAAATACAATAAAAATGTTTTATTCCTTTATCTTTTTAATTTAATCTAGAGTTGTAAGACAGAACCCATACTATGATGCAATTCGTCAACTTTCCCTATGCATATAGTCATCTTACCCGGCATACGGGTAAGATGACGAATTTGAGGATGTTTTCTAAATACAATTTTTCTATAAATCGTTATGTTTTAGTAAAAATTAATGCTTGTATTATTGTAGGCAAATGTATTATCTATAATATAGCAAAATATTTTATTTAAATAAATATTCCATTAAAGGTGATATCTTACAAATCCCTTAACATCGCCAACTTAGGCTGGTCTCCCCTATGTGTGCAGTCAAAAAAAGGATTTATGTTCACTAGTAATAAGTATCAGATTCATATAAATGTATTCACAAAACTGTTGGATCTTCAGCGCCTTTCGAAAGGGCTTATTATTATTATTGGTCTAAGTTTATCTAAGAAAATAATGATCAGAACTTTTGCATAAGTGTTACCACTTCACTAACACCGGTAAGACAAAAGAACTACTTATCGGTAAGGAAGTGAATCTATACTAATCTATACCTACTATATTATATTATAAAGAGGAAAGATTCGATTGTTTATGCCACAATAAGTGTTCATTTATTTTTAAAATTTAATTGAAATGTCTCCTCGAAAAGGCTCTTCAT
Organism: Mystacides longicornis; assembly: GCA_963576905.1. Classification (NCBI taxonomy): domain Eukaryota; kingdom Metazoa; phylum Arthropoda; class Insecta; order Trichoptera; family Leptoceridae; genus Mystacides; species Mystacides longicornis. The sequence continues at coordinate 10,036,203 of OY756425.1, read as the reverse complement.
TTGTATATTGGTAATATTTCTTATCAAAATAAATAAGATCACATTCAAGACTGCTTCAATACGTTTATAAAACTTTTTGAATTATTCAATTCGGATTTTCCATTCCAAAGATACCACGAGTTAAAAATGTAAGTAACTATTAGAAAAAAAGAGTGGTCGCTGCTCTCCGTGTAGGTACCTACCTACTGAGTATACATACATTGAAACCTCTGTGTGAAGCGCGCTGGTCAAGTAGGATAGATGCAATTAGACCATATAAATTTTACTTTCAACAAATTTTAAGGATTTTGATGCAAAATCGAAAAATTCCGCAAAAAATATTGGAAACGGTTTGCTTAATTTTAAATTCATCGTTACTCTAGTGGTGTGGTATGATGTTCTCTCTTCAGTAAACAGTTCCAGCAAAGTTCTTCAGTCACCTAAATTGAATATAGGTGCAGCTGTACTTAGACATTTTAGAATCTTGTAGTTTTTTTTTGGATGAATATCGGTCGGATCGCGTATTCTCTAGGCTAGGGTATTGCGAGACGCCGAAATAATAGGTTTAGAAGTAGAACGTCGGTTTCCAGAGTTATCCTCCATTCGCATGAAAATGAAGAAGAGATTATTATACAAGAATTGTTTGAGGACTTGAAAAGGATTTTCGTCTTTAATTTCCAAAAACACTAGTTCAATCGATTGCCTAAATTTCATTGTGAATATTTGGAGCATGTCTCTCCTAACCTATGTGTTGTGTTTGTCTTCGTATTTTATTGACTATTCAGGTTTCAGTGGCTGCAGGAGAACGTAGTTTTTCCAAGTTAAAATTGATTAAAAATCAATCATCATTGATGGGGGGGGGGGGGGGCGCAATTTTGGTTTTGCACCAGGGCGCCAACAATGGTAGATCCGGCCCTGACAGTCTGGATGCAGTTGTGTCTCATGTCTCAAGGCGCCACCGCTTGATAGCTTGACTTCCTCTTGAGAAAGTCCATGCGAGGAGCAAGAGGTATACCAATAACACAGAGGATTCCTACAGATGGTCCCGTGGGCGAAATGTGCGATCTGGAGTACGCGGACGACCTAGCGTTGTTCAATACGACAGTGGAGGAACTACAGCGCAGTGTTTCGAGACTCTGCAATTAAACAGCACGCCTTGGCCTTCGAGTCAATGCCAGTAAGACGAAGCTCATGGCAAATAAAGCCTGCCCCGATAAACAGCTACCGATAACCATTTATGGTCGCCAGGTCTCCCGGGTGGATAAATTTAAATACCTGGGAGCAACCATTACCACCACTGGTGACCTCGGGGCTGAGCTCCCGATAAGTACCTATCGATATGGCAAGTGGTGCCTTCAACAACATGACCAAGACATGGAAGGCGTCGGCGTTTAGTGTTGAGACGAAATGTAAACTGTTTAATGCGTGTGTGTTGCCTATTCTTTTATATGGGTGTGTGTCATGGCACCTGACCAAAGCCCAGGCACAAAAGGTATCTGCCTTTGAGACAATGTGCCTCAGAAGAATCATGAATATTAGATGGTACCACCGCATCACGAACTTTCTTCCTCCCATCAGGGTCCCGAAGACGAAGAAGACCCTCCCACACCGTGTTTCGTTCCTTCGAAGCAGAGCTGAGGGATTTGGACATGACGTGGGAGGAGGTCATTGAAACTGCTAGAGATAGAGCGCAGTGGAGGGCACTAGTTGCCTCCCTATGCCCCCAAGTGGGGTCACAAAGGGAGTATTGATTGATTGATCAAGTGATCATCAGACACAAACCGCCAAGGTCCCGAATCAGCTCATCCTATTATCAATGAAACACAAATTAGCTGGTAGGTATATTTAATTCGCATTTGTACCTATATTGCGGTTATTTACTATGAATTATAGTATTAAAGGCTTATCTCTTTGCTAAAAATAATAAAAAATACATTAGGGACGCCTAACAGCGTTGTTTTAAATGCAATATCAATTTAAAAAAATCTCAACTTTGGTGTTGGATGAACATCACGCAAAATTTAAAAAAAAATATATATTTTATTCATGAATGAAATTGTAAATTGAAAAGTGTAACTTTTAGAGTATTATGTCCGATAAATAAGATTTAATAAGATACTAAGCAGCTTTGATAATTAAACCCATTATAGTACAGTAACTTTATACATTACAGAATGCGTCAAATAAGGTAGTTATGTTTTTTTGCAAACTTGTAATATCAAATTTCTAAATATCTCGACTCTGGTGTTGGATGAACTATAATCAATCAATCAATACTCCATTTGTGACCCCACTTGGGGGCATAGGGAGGCATTTGGACAAGACCTCCACCCACGTCATGTCCAAATCCCTCAGCTCTGCTTCGAAGGAAAGAAACACGGTGTAGGAGGGTCTTAGTCGTCTTCGGGATGATGTTGGTCTGATGAATAATCCAAGTTTTTGACCTCGAGCGCCGAATGCACCTTTGTCAAAAATCGTAAAACCGCGAAAAAATCGCTATGTTTTTATTATTTGGCGAATATAACCGTAAAGCACTATTTTTTGAAAAAAACATTTTAGCGCGTTTTTAAAGAAGAGTAAATTTGCTACAATATGATAACTAGATTTGTCTCTGTAGACCAAATAGATTCCAAGTTAAAGCCTTTATGATTTATTTCTTCTCATCAATTTATAATAAACGCTATTCTCATAAACTTCTCGTTAGAAAAAATCTAAATACCTACTCTAAAATACTTTAAAAAAATATTGTCATAAACGCTAGCCAAGTAAAAAAAATATACGAGTCTAAATCACAACAAAAATAAAGTAGGTAGGTAGGTACATATAGGTCCTCAATAATACGGAAAATATGAAACCAACAGCGATGTGTGAATATTACGATCAGATATAGAAACCTACCTACCAATTCTACGTCTACAATAGGAGATGTATTATGCTATCGTGAGTGTGTTAGTGAGATCGATTTGGCAACGTTGTAAGAGCTAACAACTCTTGATCAACTAGTGTTCTTTAAAAATAGACAGTAAATAATTGAATATATAAGTGGAGAATAGAGTATATAGGAAGCTAAACATAATCGTAACGCGGGGGTGTAACTTTCAAATTTATGTATCAACCAGGTAATTATATATTCCAGGTAAAAGGTTGATCAACTTTGGTGTGTTAAAATCAGATGAGCCAACATATGCCGTCTGACATAAATATATATATATATATATATATATATATATGTGAATAATCTTCGATGTTCACAAAAATTATTTTCTACTGTAGCATCTAAATAGCTCATCTAATGAGCAGTAGCTCTTGTTATTTCATAAAAAATCAGCAAGCTAATTAAAGGTAGATGTAATATTTGGGGTTGCAACATCCTTTTAAATAAAAACATGGATCTGGGATCTCCCAAAGTGAATGCAAAAAAAATCTTGCGTTGTGAGAGAGGAGGATGGTCGGCACTTGGGATCGAACCGACGACCTTCGGAACGAAAATCGGCGACTGAACCGCCAGGTTACTAACCATTATACTAATTCATTTCTATACTAACTATGATTTAAATAATTAAACTAAAACCTAAGAAATACACAAACAGCCGAACTAATAGAACGTTATTCCTCGAATACACGCAGAATACGCAAAATTACTACTAATAAAAGAAGGAATAAGCTATAACAAGAATAATTTCCATGCCAACTTTATTCCCGGCTTCCCTCAGGTATAGAGATGCAATAAAATTACCACTGCACTCTTCATATTTTGACACTTAACGTAGGAAAACTTGCAACAAGTCCGAGCGGTCAATGAATCGAATCGATCTTCGGAAGTATTCGTACATACTCGCGATATTACGCACACGAACTTTCTCGAAGGTCCAATCGGGTTCGTCCGGAATTCTTAGAAATCAAGCCCGTAGTGTGGAACAACCACAAGCTTCATTAATAAATGCGGGGTTGCCCAACTATTCAGCAGTACAGTTGTTATAACACGGAATAGGGATGATTGATTAGTAGAAGTAGTAGATTAATTCCGGAATAACCTATTCCCGTCATAACGGTGTTATAACGCAGTTTCTATTCTTCAGTACCACTGAAAAACATTACTTAGGTAGGTATATTTTTGAAATATTATGACGTCTACACTTTACATTTTCAATTTTAGAATCTTTCAAAAAACATTTGAATATCGTTTTACAAAAAAAGTATCAGCTCTTTTAGAATAGTGCGGTGGTATTATATCGGCGTTCTTTTGTTGTGTATCTTTCCGTATTATTGAATTTTTACATTAGGTAGGTTTTGTTTGTTATCTGTTTTACAATGTTTTGTAAATATACGTGTGTTTTTGTGTTTCAATCGCCAATGGCGGTGTGTGATTATAAATAAATAAATAACCATGGGAAATTATTTAAGAAAACTGTAGCTATAACCCTTAGGTATTTCAAGCACTCATAAATAAGTAAGTACATATGTAGGTAATAATTTTTTCAGAATATTTATTATATATATTTTTTTAATAAATGTAATAATTTTATATTAAATCGGGATTTATCTTTTCACTATTTTAATAAAAAAAATCCATTAAAAAGAATTTAATTTCACCCAAGTTCTTATAAGATTTAAATTCGATGTTTCGGTAATGTTCTCGTACAAAGTTTAAAACGAAAACTTTTCCAATGATATCTACTTCCCTCCTCCTAACATCCTCTCCGAGAATATTAAAAAAAAACTTTTCTTAAACCTATACGATAATTTTTTTCTACGTATGTACGTTTGATTTTATGGTAGACTTCATCTAGACTTTAAAAACAAACTTTCGTAAAAAAAGGGGAAAATTTTTATATTGGTTACACAATATGTTTGTATGTAGTAGAAAATTGGATCCTGCTATTGATGAATATGTGTAATACTTTTATACTTAAAAGATTATTAAGAAGGAAAGGAAGGAATATTTTCATAATAATTTCGGAAGACTTGGTTTATGGAGAGGGTTTTTTTCAACGGTACGAGCTTTTCGCTCATACCTAAGCAAGTTGCATCTTTAATTTTATTTTTCATTTAAAAAGGTATAAAGGTAGAAAATCATAGTAATTATTAAAGGGAGCGAAATATGGAGACGCCAAATGGACAAGACCAAAATCGTAACCAATGTGTCTAAAATCTAAAGGAAAACCGTGACAACAAATTCACGCCTTTGGTGGATCTTTTCTTTCCTTTGATTCCATATGGTTTGAAGGTTTGTAGAATGAGGGTAAAATGATGGCAGCACATTGACGTGTAGGAAATTGCATGGTGCTGGAGCCAAATGTTCCGAAAATATTGGACGGACAAAAGGATGAATATATACCTATAACTGCATTGCTCTCTGCAACAGAGGGACTCACCGATCTTTCGAACACAGAGCCACGCGGGAGATGCGGAGATCAGATTGTCTTATTTGCTGTCATTGTGGTTCAAGAGAAAGCACTGTTTGTTCAAAAAAAGATACTTTTTAAAACCTTCTTGAGGTTGAGGTTGGCTGTAAGACATTGCTTTGCAGCAATAAGTCCGCCTTTTGGTAGTTTTTTAAAATTGTATTTGGACGGAGCCATCTGTGGATTATCCTGCAAAACAGGTAGTGATCCATAGATGGCTCGATGTCAGGCGCCATATTGGAAATCATAGACCAATTGATATTCAGCGCCAGGAATAGATGGCGCTATTGTTTCTTGACAACCAAATTGCCAGGTGGTAAAAATATATGATCTTGAGGAATATTTTGTGTATTATAATGTAGGAAACAGTTTTAATGATATGTAAACACTGAACATGTATAAATACGAGCGAACCTACTAGGTCGTTCTCTTTGCTCGCGGTCACGCTGCCGAATAAACACTAGAAGCCATCCTGCCTTTCATTTTCACATCCAACCGGAGAGACGACCATTTTGGTGAACGAAACCAGGAATCCAGAGAACGTGCAAGGCATCAGCGAACCAGGGGCTAAGCGCATCTAACAGGTCAGATCCTTCCAAAATATTTGCTTTTATTTTGTGCAGTGCGGGTGTGTGAATTCACTTGATAGAACAGATTTTAAATTTTATAAAAGTGTTTTAAAGGCTAGGTTAGTTTGGTTGGAATTTGGGTTTGTCGGCGTCGGACAGAGTAGAGAGCATAAGTTTTGTAAAAAGCAGTGTCGAAGTTTCCTCAATGTTTAGAAATAGCATGATGTTGAATTAATATTGCATAAATATTCAGTGATCTGGCAACCACGTGTACGAAATTAAAAATAATAGTGTCAAAGTCACGCGAGTTTGTTCAATTTAGAAATTTGCATTTTCTGTGAAATTGTTGTAATGTTTCGTTGCAGATTATTTGAATCGGATTCGTAATAATTTTGTAGCCAACCACGTGTTCTCTGCATATTAATTGTTGCAGTTGCGTGCACATGCACAATTTAAATTGTAAGTAAAACCATCGGTTCTTTTCTTCTTTGTTGCATTGTCACCCACGTGTGCGACGATAACATCACATCAGATTTAATTAAATTGCAGTCAATTGTTAAGGTAAAGTGAGCACGTGGCGACATTAGTGTCGATACATTTGGTAGCGGATTGTTTCAATTTATTATCATAATTTCAATTGATTGGTGACTTTTACATTCGGCAAAAGGATGTCTTTAGACTTGAAAGGTTTAATACAGAAACGTGGCGGCTTGAAGGGAAAAATCACTAGATTTGGGAGATATATAGAATCTGCTGACGTTAAAGAACTTGAATTAGAAACGAGATTGGAAAATATTTTGTCGGTATATGACGATTACGATATTACGCAAACGCTCATTGAACAATTAGATGATAATGAAGCCGCGAACCGAGAAGAAATAGAAGAGAGTTTTTTTGGGTACGTGGGCAAAGCAAAAGAGATCCTAAAAAAGAAAACTATTTCAAAATCGGTAGCAGATATTAAATTGGCATCTATAGAAATACCTAATTTTAGTGGCGATTTCACAGCATGGTTACAGTTCAAGGATAGTTTTCTTTCTCTCGTAGGAAATAATGTACAATTAACGAATGTTCAGAAATTACATTACCTGTTAAATTCATTGAAGGGGGATGCCTTGAAATTGATTTCGTCATTAGAACTTAGTGAAGCCAATTATGACGTGGCATGGAACCTCTTAAAGGACCGTTACCAAAACGAAAGAGTTATAATAGATTATCATGTTCATGCGTTGTTTTCGTTATCACCAATCAAGCAAGAATCACACAGTAGAATAAGGGAGTTGACCGATCAGGTTCAGTTGCACCGTAGAGCATTGCAAGCTTTAGGATTCAAGGTAGAGCATTGGGACATATTATTAATATATATTGTAGTATCCAAATTAGATCCTCAGACCAGAGCTCTGTGGGAAGCTACGCCAATTAAGGGAACAACTCCAACATTTTTAGAATGCGTTACATTTCTTAATGAAAGATCTAGAGTACTTGAGGCTACGACACTGCGCAATTCAGGTGTCCGGATGACACATTTAGCAACAGACATAGCTAGAGACAAGTGTCTAGTGTGCGGAAAGACCCATAGGATAGAGAATTGCTATAGTTTCATAGGAAAAAATATTACCCAAAGGTGGAATATTATTAGGAAATTAGCGTTGTGCAGTAATTGTTTGAGAAAGAATCATGTCGTAAAGGAATGTAGGAATAGGGCAGTGTGCCAGAGTTGTGGGGAGCAGCACCACACTCTGCTACATTCAGACGCACAACCATCACGCACACACTTAGCAATAGATAATGAACAATGTTCAATATGTAAGAATAGTCACAGGGTAGAGAATTGTAAGATATTCTTAGATCAGGATATGCCACAAAGGTGGAACTCAGTATTACAGTTTAACTTATGCGGAAGATGCCTTAAAGTAGGACATAAGAGTTTTAAGTGCAAAAGCAAGGTCAGGTGCGGTGTCTGCAAAGGTCAACACCACACATTAACGCATAGAGATAGGTTAGAAAAGGTTACAGATGTGTCGATCAAAGGATCACATGTCACAGCAGCTCATGCATCGTTCAGTGAGGACACACAGGTCCTCTTATCCACAGTCAAGGTAGGAATTCAATTAGAAAACGGCTGCATTCGCCAGGTGAGAGCAATCCTGGACAATGGCAGTCAAACAAACTTCATATTAAACAAAATATGCAAGCAATCAGGAATTTCGAAATTTGCACTGGACGCGCCAGTGTCCGGGTTGCATGACCAGTTTATAAGAATTAACCAAGCAGCTAGATTGACAATTGTGTCAATGAATGACACAGGGTTCAAGCAGGGTATAACATGTTTAGTATTGGAACAAATAACGCAAAATCTGCCACAATTTTCAGTCAATCGAGCATCATTAAGGATACCTGAGGGGTTGGAGTTGGCCGATCCGCAGTTCGACCGTTCACTTCCGGTGGAGATGCTGCTCGGAGCAGGAGTGTATTGGCAGATTCTGCAGGGCGAGCAGATGTCACTGGGACCTGAGAGGCCGATGCTGCAAAAGACCCTCCTGGGATGGATAATAGGAGGTACATTTAAAACTGAGGTCAGGACTCAACGTAACCAGGTACGACAATGCAATTTAATTACAAGAAATAATTTGGATTCACAACTGGAAGCATTTTGGAATGTTGAAAGTATCGATACACCCACGCGCATACAGGATGATGTATGTGAAACCCATTTCATTAACAATGTTTCTAGAAATACAGTAGGAAGATTTATAGTCAGGATTCCATTTAAGAATGAGCCAAACATTGGTGGCTCCTTTGGCATAGCAATACAGAGATTGCATCATATGGAAAGAAAATTTAAAGGAAATGTTAAATTAAAATTAGAATATGTTAAATTCATGGAAGAATACAAGGCATTAGGTCACATGGTGAAGTGTGAACCTAGGGTTACCGATGTGTGTTACTTACCACATCACGCAGTATTTAAGGATGAGAAAATACGGGTTGTGTTTGATGGATCAGCCAAAACAGCAAACGGTTTATCTATCAACGACAGTCAACTCACAGGACCCACGTTACAACGGGACATTTTCAATATTTTATTACGTTTCAGGAAACATCAATTCGTGTATACCGCAGACATCGAGAAGATGTACAGACAGATAATGGTTCATGAGCAGGATCAAGACTACCAAAGGATTCTATGGAGAACATCCCCAGAAGAAGAAATAGGACACTACAAGTTAACAACAGTAACATATGGTATGAGATCTTCCCCATATTTGGCCATTCGCTGTCTCATGGAGTTAAGTAAAAATTTTAGTAATAATTTTCCAGTAGCATCAAAAGTAATAGAACAAGATTTTTATGTAGATGACCTCTTAACGGGGCACGATGACATGAAGACATTCATTGATCTTAAATCACAGTTGAATTTTATTTTGAGTACATCAGGAATGACATTGAGAAAATGGTTGTCCAATGTATCAGAAGGCTCAATTCCAAAGGAGCACATTGATGAAAAATCATTAAGTATAGATGAAAATCAACATAACAAGATTTTAGGATTGTTTTGGAATAATATTCATGACACTCTGACCTACAGAGTGAACCCATGTTCAAATGAAATTGAATACACTAAGCGACTTATACTTTCTAATATCTGTAAGGTGTATGACCCATTAGGACTTCTATCTCCAATCATTTTACGGGCAAAGTTAATCATGCAGCAGCTGTGAAAAGACAATATTCCATGGGATGAAACACCATCAAGTGAGATTATTAACAGTTGGGAAGTTTTTCAGAATGACCTCCGCAACATAACGAAGTTGCAGATTCCCAGGAAAATTCAAGCCAAGGACACAGTGGCAAGCATGCTGGTGGGATTCTCGGATGCCTCAGAAGTTGCATACAGCGCAACTATATACGTGAGATCGACGGACAAGTCAGGTAAACATCACAGCCATTTAATTTGTTCGAAAACCAGAATTGCTCCAATCAAGCGCTTGACGATACCAAGACTGGAATTGTGTGGGGCAGTACTACTAGCCAAGCTGATGGAACAAGTGCGGGAAGCCTTGGACATGTCCAAGGTACAAGTCGTGACCTTCACAGATTCCACCATAGTGTTACATTGGTTACGAGGAGACCCACACAGATGGAAGATATTTGTGTCCAACAGAGTTCAAGAAATCAAGAGCATAGGAAGTGATTACAGTTGGAACCATGTGACCTCAAAATCCAATCCAGCAGACATGGCCTCTAGGGGGGTCACAGCAGCTCAGCTACTGGACTCCACGATGTGGTGGAGAGGACCCGAGTGGTTGGAGGACGATGTAGCGGATTGGCCAAAATCAATAATCCAGGACATACCCGAGTTACCAGAAGCAAGGAACAAGGTGGTTTCAACATTAGTAAGCACACCAGCAACCTGTGACCTCTTTCAGAGGTTCTCTTCGTTCAGCAAGTTGCTGCGAGTGGTTGGATACATCAGGAGGTTTACGTACAACGCAAAACATCCGCATCAGAAAAGGGCAGGAGCGCTGAAGACATTTGAGTTGGAAGAAGCCGAGAACATGATTATAATAAAGGTACAAGGAGAAATGTATCACAAGGAAATTGAAACACTCAGGTCAGGAGGTCAAATTTCAAAGCGCAGTAAGATAGTTAATTTAAACCCTTTTTTACAGAACGGCATATTGCACATTGGAGGGAGGTTAAGAAACACAGAATTAGATTTTTACGCTAAGCACCCCATTTTATTAGATTCAGCTCACATAGTGTCCGAATTAATTGTTAGACATTTTCATTATAGCAACTTACATTGCGGTCCCAGAACACTATTAGCAATAGTAAGGTTAAAGTATTGGATAACTGCAGGTATGACATTAGTGAAAAAGGTTTTCAAAAAATGCATTTTATGTTTTAGATTCCGCCCAACCTTGGGAAAGCAACTAATGGCAGATTTGCCCAAGGATAGATTCGTAGCATTGAAGGCATTCCACATCGTCTCGTGCGACTATGCGGGACCACTGTTTATTAAAACAAGTAATTTGCGAAACTGTAAACGGGTAAAAGCTTATATTTGTTTATTTGTTTGCTTGGCCACCAAAGCCATACATATTGAATTGGTGGGGGATCTTAGTACAGAGGGTTTTTTAAATGCTTTAAGAAGATTCATTAGTAGAAGGGGAAAACCATTGAGGATACTTTCAGACAATGCGGGGAATTTCAAGGGAGCACAGTCAGAATTGACGTTTATTTATGAGTTTTTACAAACAAACAATGATATCATAGAAGGTAGTTTGGCAAATCAGATGATAGAGTGGAAATTTTTGATACCTCTCGCTCCACATACTGGAGGAATACACGAGAGCCAAATTAAACAGATAAAAACGTTGTTAAAAAAGGTAATGGGGTCTCAGGTTTTGTCATACGAGGACACGCACACCGTACTGTTACAGATAGAGGCAGTCCTCAACTCCCGGCCCATATACGCCCTATCCCAACATCCTGATGACTTAGAACCTCTAACACCAGCCCATTTCCTTATCACACAAAGCCTGCAGATGCTGCCGAATCCTGTGGTAAGCAAATTGCCGACTTCACCACTTCATCATTATAAAAAATTGATTACTGTCTTTTCTTCGTTTTGGGAGCGTTGGAGACTTCACTACCTCCAGACGCTGCAGACCAGGGCCAAGTGGACCACCAAGGAGAAGCCGATTGAGGTCAACCAGCTTGTCGTGGTGAAGGAAGACAACTTACCCCCTCTCGTTTGGAGGATGGCCAGAGTGGTGGAGCTCCTTCCCTCCAGGGACGGCATTGTAAGAAGTGTAAAGTTGAAAACAGCAAACGGGATCATCTCAAGACATCTCACTTCCATAGCACCGTTGCCACTACAGGAGGGGCCAGGTGAAACTCAAGAGGAAGATTAGCGAAACTCATCAACATCAGACCAGGATCGGCGCTCTCTCCGGTTGGATGGGGGCAAGGCAGGATAGGAAAGGCGAGCACTAACTTTTATTTATTCATCTGTTGAGAAGCAAGAAGACCATTTTATTTTATTTAATTAATCTTCAATGAGAAGATTCCTTCAAGAGGACTATTTTATTTTACTTTTATTCACCTGTTGAGAAGACTCCGTCAAGAGGACCAGTTTATTTTATTTATGCATCTGGGGAGAAGACTCCTTCAAGAAGACCAGTTTATTTTATTTAATTAATCTTCAATGAGAAGATTCCTTCAAGAGGACTATTTTATTTTGTTTTTATTCATCTTCATTGAGAAGATATGTTCAGAGGACCTGCAAAAGGACCATGTTTGTTTTTTTTTGTTTGTTCATCGGCAGTGAGGATACCATGGCTAATTGATTGCATGAGAATTGGCAGTTTTAATATTAATGCATAAATTAAATAGAAGACAGCAAGATTTTAATAAAGATAAAATAATTTTATTTAAAACAAATATAATACACCAAGATTTTAATAAAATTCAAAAATTCCATTACGTCAAGATTTTAAACCATAATATTAGAAAACATCAAGATTTTAATAAGAAACCATAATATCATAAAACATCAAGATTTAATAGAACCATAAAATTTACTTCAAGATTCACGTATCAAGTTTGTAACCATCAAGAGAGACATCCAGCGAAATCATACTTCAGAGTCAGCTACAGTACTTGGACCAAGCCAGAACCACATATCAGCAATATTTTAAGTTCATTTGTAAAGATGTTGTGTGAAAACAAATCATGACATCTTAGATGAAATTCTTCTATTTTTTTGTATTTTTTTGTGTTGGACTGAACAGTCAAATTTATTTCCCACTTCCTCCTGGACAATGGTTGGTTGAGCAATGTTATCTCTTTTGTTATTTCAGGTGTGGCACGGCTAAGGGTTCGAATCCTTGCCGAACAAGCCATACAAGGACTTGGCCCTCCGGTGAGGTTCGAATCCTCATCCAGAATGCATGGGGGGTTAAATGCCTTAAAGGCCAAGACGTGGCGGGGTTCGAATCTCTGGTGCGTCCGGGGGCTGAATGCCCCCGAGTATGGAGACGTGTCGGGGTTCGGATCTCTGCTACATAAGTGAATTTTAGAAAAATGTCACTTGGGTGGCAGTTTTGGACGGAGCCATCTGTGGATTATCCTGCAAAACAGGTAGTGATCCATAGATGGCTCGATGTCAGGCGCCATATTGGAAATCATAGACCAATTGATATTCAGCGCCAGGAATAGATGGCGCTATTGTTTCTTGACAACCAAATTGCCAGGTGGTAAAAATATATGATCTTGAGGAATATTTTGTGTATTATAATGTAGGAAACAGTTTTAATGATATGTAAACACTGAACATGTATAAATACGAGCGAACCTACTAGGTCGTTCTCTTTGCTCGCGGTCACGCTGCCGAATAAACACTAGAAGCCATCCTGCCTTTCATTTTCACATCCAACCGGAGAGACGACCAGTATTTACACTATTTTTTGCGTCCAATAAAGATTTATTTATTTATTTTTTATTCTTGAAATTGTTCTTAGCCCGTATCGAGTAATCGACCTCTGTGAAAAATATTGACCCATGAGCCGACGTGTTAGGACATGATCGACCTTCTCGGTAACAGTGGCATTAAAAGGCCACTAATTCACACATTGGTTGGTAGGTAGGTACCTACATCCTTTAAAAAAATGTTTTTGAGGAAGCATTCCGTTTATTTTCAGCAATGGAAAAAAATGGCTTCTTCTTAAAAGATGATTCTTATTTTTTAATCCTTATTGATGTAAAACATTATGTGTTCATAATGCAATAGGTTCTTCAATAGCAAAAAGTGAATAAATTTTTAAAAAATAATGTAGGTACATAATATGTTCCTATATGTAGTTTTATTTCTTACTCTTTTACAAAGTTTATTCAAGTCTTAAACATCGCATGGAATTTCCATAGTAAAGATAATACGCCAACATAAAAATCACATTATGATTGCAATGGGACCATTTGAAGCACATTTTGTCTGCAGAATCCGCAGTTTTCTGTTTGTTCAGACGCGGGAGGTCCTTGAAACGTCGCGGCTGAAAGAACACTCCAGTACACTGACGACTGCATTTTGAAAAGAGCGATTCAAATGAGTGCATTGTTATGAAGGAATGTACGAACAAATATGCAGAGAGTCTGGCACAAGAACCAAAAAACAATTCACAATATAGAAAATATTTTTATTCTCAATGTTTGAATGCAAAAAGGATTTTAAATAATAATTATTGACAAATCAGCGTGGTTTTGTGTTGTGGATTCTTCTCAGCCTAAATACCAGTCTACTCCTGGACAAAGGCCTCCTCCATCTCCTCCCACGCCGCTCTAACTTGGGCTCTCTGGACCCAGTTGGCACCAATGTTTTTGCAAGGTCGTCAATCCACCGTATTGGTGGTCTCCTGGCACGCCTGGTATTCATTCTGGATCTCCAAGTTTCGAACCGCTCGCGAGAGAACAAGAGGGAAGCGATACGTTGGGCAATATCTGCGACCTTGGTTATTTGCCGTGTTGCTTCGTTCCTCACTCTATCTCTCAGGGTGATACCCAACATGATTTTTTGGATAAGCCTTATCTTTTCGTGGATTATGCCTAAAAAAAGTCCATTTCATTATAAAAAAATATCTTCTAAACAAGCTATTTGGTCTTGAGATCTAAATGATCAGCTGTCACTCTAACGTTTTAGAATTGTCCTTCCTCAAGATCGGCGATTCGCAGAAATTTTGTCCTTTCCTTTTCTTTTAATATTATGATCTTACTAAAAGGATCAAACCCACCAGAGCAAGTTACTTACTCTTTTTGACTGTTTGCGTTTTTATAGACCAATCTATAAAAACGAAAAATAAAAAAGAAAGTCGGGTTAGTGCGATCACTTATAACTTGCGATCAGCTGAACAGATTGTTATGATGCTTGGTTTATTGGATTCTTCTCCGCTCCAGATAACAGAATAACTGTGGAGGGGTCGTAGTTACGCGTGAAAGTCGCTGCCACCACGCGACGTTAAGTGGTGTAGAACCCAAACAAAAACAAATCATGAGAACCCAAACAAAAACAAATCATGAGAACCCAAACTAAAACAAATCATGAGAACCCAAACTAAAAAAAAAACGTCGAAAAATTCATAGCAAATAATATTAAATATAATATTAAAGTAAGTATGGAACGGATTTACCGACAACAACGCCATCTGTGAAAATTATATAGAAACACGATTTTTATTTGATGGCATGATGGCATTAAAAATATTGGTACGCGGATTTTTTTTTCAAGCTTTTTTCTAATTTGTTAACATTGAAGTGCATTTTTTTATAAATTAAAACATGAAAAGTGAATAAATCTAATTTTGAAATCATATTGTCATCTGACACAAACTGTCAGTTATTTAATAGGTGGTGCGGTTGACAGAATTCGGATGGAAAATATAATATGGTATCAAACAAATGCATCGGTCGGAATGACATTGACGAATATTATATCAACTAATTTCTCTAACAATTCATTACCGATGTTCGATTTTTAAATGGAACAAACCACTACGGGCTTACGACCGTCTTCTGCTGTTATTTCGTAGGAATGACATTGGTTAAAAGTCACTTTTATCATTCTTTTAAATTCTTATTTAATATTCATAGTTAGATCACAGGACAACGTTTGTCGGGACAACGTTTGTCGGGAGAGCATTGTAATTGTTGTTATCTTTTTTTTTAATTTTAATTTATATTTTATTTTTATATTAAAATATACTTGATTTGCTTGAGCAATCATGATTTCCTCATTTGGTGTTTTTTTCCTACCATTCTCTAATGAGCATTTTTTCTTCAATATTATTATTATTTTTGTTGAATAAATATCCAATTATATTCGTATTATAGATTATTTATAAGGGAAATAAATAATATTTTGTAAAAGAAAATAACGTGCAAAGATAAAAAAGAAAAAGAAACTTCCATGATCTTCCATTTTTTTTATTAACAAGTGTCTACGTAAGGAAAGGCATGTAAGCCCACCAATACATTCTGCAAGGTCTTAATGTGGTTGGTAGCCTGAAGTTTACAACTCCGGCTTTGGTATTGTTTCGTACTGGAGGTGGTGGGTGCGATCCCAGGTGCCGATCATCTTCCTCTTTCATGACACAAGCTTTTAGTAGCTTACTGTGAAAGAGTCAACCATTTTTTTCCCAAGTAAGTCATGTTTTTGATCTAGGATATGGAAAATTCAAGAATCTAAACTGATCTCAAAATTAACCCTTTTAAGACCACACAATCACGAACGACGATATATCCATTATTCAACAGGCTAATCACTTCTATACCATTACGGAGAGAAGATGTATTTGACTGGGGCATGTGTTGAGGATGCCGAATGACAGTTAGCCGAGGAAAGCGCTGTTCTTCCTCCCATCAGGGTCTCGAATACGAAAAGAACCTCTCAAGGGATTTGGACATGGAGGAGGTCATAAACATTGCGCAAGATCGAGCGTAATGGAGAGCATTTATTGTTTCCTCACTATGCCCCTAAGTGGATTGTAAATGGAGATTTGATTGATTGATTGATTGATTGACAAGACCCCACTAACTGCATCATAAAGTAATTTCAAAGAAAAAAACAAAATTACCTTTCCTGTTTTATTCAGCAATCTCACGCTGTCGGAGATTTTGTGATTGAATTGAGGCATAAATTATTTTCAAAAATAAAAAATATCTTGAAAAAAGATTTTGCACATCAAAATGCTAGATATTATATTGTTTTTATACGGTTCGTCATATTTATAAAAAGAAAATTTGAAATACAAGAATTTTCAGCATCGACATAAGCTCTAAAGCTTTCCCGAGATAAAAGCGCACTTCAGCTTTCCAGTTTTCGTTTTTTTGAAATAATCCTTCTTAACAACAGCGGATTCTTCGTAGTACGTTGCCTGTACAATTATTTCGTATTCACATATAAAAATATATAATGTTTATAAAAAAAAATCTTGGATGGTAAAAAGGAAAGCAACAAACTGCCTTTTTAAATCGGACGACAACTATCCGATTTTAACGGCAGATTTTGTATAAAAATTATTGGAAGTTCACTGGTTGTTGTTTATGTATATTATGACGCGTGTATGCTACCAATTCTACTTTATGTAGCACCTAAGATCAACCTAAGTTCAAAAAGTCTCCGTCTTTGAAACAAAGTGTCATGTGATACCACCGCATCAGGAACAGCAGTATAAGCCGGCGTTATTAAGAGGACATAGATATGGCTAGGACATGTGGTGTATGTCAACTAAAAATACCTTAATTTATTCATAGCAATACGGTAGATGACGAATAAAAAGAGGTTATTGTTTATGATAATATTTTTGAATTAGAATTTTTATACTAGAATTTATAATTTGTATACTTACAAACGTACAGGTCACAATTGACAAATATCAAACACTTATTAAAATTAAAAAAAGAAAAGTAAATAATATTGTCAAAAGCATTAAGTAGGTTACCTATTTTTTTTTTAAATTTTCTAAGGGTCTGCGCAACTTTCTAAAGAACTTCTTTTCTTTTTCTTTCATAAGAACTTTATCCTGGAAATATCAAACATTGCGAAATTGACAAATATGTAACAACTAATGAATCTAACAATTCATTACTGATGTTCGATTTTTAAATGGAATAAACCACTACGGGCTTACGACCGTCTTCTACTGTTATTTCGAAGGCTGGATTAGTGTGATCACTTTGCGTTAACAACGTTCGCCATTAATGTTTAATGCGAAATTGTTCCAATCGTTCACAGGTGATTTGATGACCAATGGAAAAAGGTCTTACTGTACCTGAGAGACAATCTGTCGTAACTCCACAAACACAATTTTTCAATATCTTTTTGGCCTGTATAGAATATGCGGCATGGGTATATTTCGGATATTTATTTAAGTAATTTCACTTAAAAAATGGAGTTAAGTAAGAGAAGTTGTCTCTCAGGTACAGATGTATTGAAAATAAAACGCAACATCGGCTTGTATGCGTGTGGTTTAACATTATCAAAAGAGTCGAAACGAAATAAAGTAGAAAAATCATTGTATTGACATTTGTATGACGAGCCAGACAAGCATGAAAAGTTGTATTTTGTTTTGTATGATTGTGATGTCATGAACAAAATATGAAGATGGCTTATCACAATATTCTGCATGTCTTATATTTTCTCATAGGACGTGCTGTAAGGTTTAACTCATTGCCATATTATTTATTTATTTAGTTTATGAAGTTACAATAATTACATATTTTATAACTTAAAAATAACAGTATTATTCCACTTATATTATACAGATTTTAACGTCACATTTCTACAACATTCACCTTATTAATCTATGCTTATCACTACTCTTTAGATATTCACGACATTTCACACGAAAGATCGCAAGCGTAGCCGCGCTCTTGAGTTCCGCCGGCAGGTCGTTGAACAGCCTAAACCCTAAACCCCTTGTAGAAGAGACTGTTCTCAGTACCTGCGAGCCTAGCACCCCGAAGCCTAAACGCATCGCGACCCCTCGCGGGATAGTCGACAGTCGTGTGTTTCATAATTATATCTAACATTATTTGGTAAATACCATGGCATCATTCCATTTTTAATTTTATACACAAAAACATTTTAGTATATAATGCTGCTTTACATCCAAAAGATCTAACCTGTCCAACATTTCCCTAATCCGAGCGTACCTACCCCATCCCAAGACGCCCTCATGGCCCTATTCTGAATCATTTGGAGACTTTTTAATTCTCCCTCTGTGGCTAAAAACAAGATGGTAGAGCGTAGTTGAGATGGGGCAACACAATCGAATTATAAACCAACTTTCTTGTGTCGATATCTAGATTATTCCTCATACGATTCAAAAACCAAACTTTTTTGTAATCAAAATTATCTTTAAGTTTTAGCCTATTGTCCAGAATTATGCCTAAATACTTATTTTTTTCCACAACTTCAATCGTTCATTATTTAACGTTAGATTACAAACACCATCCACAGGAACCTTACCGATTATTAAACACTTGGTTTTGTTTACGTTCAATTTCAACAAATTAAAATTTAGCCCATCCGAAACACTATTCAATTCATCTTGTAATTCTTTTACACCTTATTTAAAATTTCTACATTTCACATAATATATAAGAGTGTCATCCGCAGACAATTAAACTTCACACTTTTTTACTGCGTTCATATACAATATAAATAAGATAGGTCCCAATACTGTTCCCTGAGGAACACCGGTTGGAACCTCCAACTCCTCCGAATGAACTCCATCAAATTTAGTTTTTTGTTTCCTGTCACTCAGATAATTTTCAAACCATATCCTTTCCGTTCCATTATCATTATCAAACTTTCAAACGTAAAAAAACGCTGATGTTTACATTTCTGGTTTATGTGTATTAGGTATAAGAAAAATGTTATTCAAAAGTACACAGGCTTTATAAAGTGTTATTATGCGTGTTAAATGCATTAATGGATAAAACATTTTTAATTTTAGCCTTATATATGCGGAATCGTAATAACTTGTCTCAAGTCAACATCTGTGACATTTTCTTTTTATTCACATCGATTTAAGGGTTCTTCAAGATCATCGGATTTAAGAGAAAATATATATCTAACAACTAATGACTAAAAATTCATTACAGATTTTTGAATGGTACAAACCACCACGGGCTTACGACCGTCTTCTACTGTTGTTAAGATAAATATGTTTTGCAGGTAGTTTTTTTTTTGCAAAATGTATGACTCCTAATTCAAAGAAAATAGTTTCATTAATTTAGTACCTGATTTTTTTGCTGAATATGTATTTCAAGCAGCAAACCTGTCGGACGAATTTATTGTTTGATTGTTTTTCAAATTAGTTACTAATCATCTCTTAATCATGTAGGGGACTTTAACGTTTTGAAATATACGTTTATTAATTCCCATAGCAAGTTGTATGTTGAAAACTCGGATCAAGCATTACATATTTCGTCGATATAATTTTTCTCGCAGGCACTTTTATTGTCAGAAAAAAATATATAACTTTATAATCGAAAACATTTGGTGGAGTGATATAATAAACTAAAATACGACGGCATGCATAGGTATTATAGGAATAATGAAAAGATGAAAAATATTTCCTGTTTAAGGATTGGTGTTGTCATATGTGTGAAAAATACTTCGCGTGGGTTAGTGAAACAGACGAACTTACCAATTATAATTAAACTTAAAAAAATATTTTTTTTCGTTGGGCTGAAGACTACCTACATAGTAAATTATTTTTTTTTTACAAAAATACATTTTCTTTTCGAGATAAAAAAAAATGTATAGATTCAGCGTTCAAAATAACATTTCCTTATCACTCGTTTCACCCTTCAATTTGGTTTTTATCAATGCGACAGAAATCACCCTCGCATTATTACATCCCCTCTACGTAATGACGTCTTTTTTGGGCTTTTTTATTATCAAATTCATTCTAAGACTTGGTATTTTTAGCAATGCGATAGCTCCAAGGAAGTGAGATAATGAACGTCAAAATGGAAACCTTAACATTTGCCTATTATATCGTTAGTATCTATGGTCACTTGATGTTTCTACATTTAATATAATACCTACTATAGAAATGGATTTTTATTCTTCCTATTCTTTCAGGCCTGATGAGATGTTATTTAAGAAGTTGGGTTACTTTTTTGCGAGGTCGGCTCCCATCTGTATCTTTGGCTTTTATTTAAGGTATTTAGAATCAATTGGATAATTCACCAAGTTTTTACTTCTAAATCAAATCCGATATTTAACCAAGGCAATTTTAAAATAAAATTTGACATTTTCGAAAACAACTTAGTGTTCAAGAAATATAAAAGAAAAATAAAGGTTTGATAAATTTGATAAAACTTTTTATAGATTTCAGATTTAATTTATCATTCATGCAGTTTCCAGAAAGGAGTCAGCTGAGCGTACAGATTTTATCCCTTGCTTATCCCGAGAAACATTTTTACCTCATTCAACAATTTTCTCTTATGCTTTATACTCCTCACTTGGTCTTTCTTTAAGACGGCACTGATATGATACCGACCTTAGTAGCACAGTTGTACTGGCGTGGATTTCCGATCCAAGGTCTCGGGTTAGATTCCTGAGGAGTCGGGTCGGGTCAGAGTTTTTCTAAGTGTTTTTTCACTTGAAATTTCCACCCGGGGTTGGCCTGACTCAGGACCGGTTGACTGGAAAAAATTGCCTCAGGCAATAAGTTCCGCCGGCTATACTGACACCTTTGTAAGTGTTATATTATTATTATATGTTCGATCAACTAAATTTTAGGTCGTCCACGTCACCTTGCACTTATGTCACATTTACGGATCCTTTTGGTCTTTCTCAAACTCCAATATCCATCATTCTATTCTCTTTCATTCTAGGGTCTAACACTAACCATCACTCCACACTCCTTTCTAATATCTTTTTTTTACCACCATTTTAATTCAAAAATATGTGACATAAGTCCGGGACATTGAAATAAACTTTATTTCTAAATTGAACGAGGAAAAAAGATTCTATTTGAGACAAAAGCCTAATCATTCTTTTGTTCTCCCTTCCAGTGATTTAGGCATTCACCAGAGTATAAAATATTCTTCAGCATAAATGTAGGTTATGTATTTCAATATAAATTATGTACGCAGAAAATCTTTTTAAGTGGGCTATTGATTGCGTTTGGATGGTATGGGTGTTGTTAACAGAACGACATAGGCTTTTGTATAACAGAAAGAGTTTGTTCTGTATATAAAGTTGGCCTTCTAACCTACATTGGGTCTACGCCACTTTGTACCTACATATTTCTCTTGGCATTTTTCCGACTAGATCACTCCCCACATAAGTACATACATTATACATACAATTCAGTAGAACAGGGGTTAAAAAACTTTTTTTTTGTAAACCATGCTTGCTAGGCTAGGAATAAAAACAATACTAAAACAATACTAATTAGAGAATTTCATTCAATGCTGAAAGAGATACTGTATTCTCATTCAGCATGTCGTTTAAAAGCCTTTCCAACGAGATACTCTTTTATCTACCTCCAAAATGAGAGAATATTCAATGATATTGTAATGTAAAATTATTTAAACTAAAATCGGTTGAACATGCAATACACTCGTTATATCTCTAATTTAAATGAAAGTCGGGTTAGTGCGAACACTTATAATCCGATATCAGCTGAACAAATTCTTCTGATGTTTGATTTATTGGATTCTTCTCTGATCCGGATAACATAATAACTAAAAAAAAGATGAAAAATGGATAATGGATAGTATAAAATATAATTTTGTGCTTGGACCAAAGTCAGGTGCCAGGACTCACACCCATACAGGAGAATGGGCAACACACACGTATCAAACAGTTATTTATTTTATTGCCTTTTCTGACCGCTTGGGTTTAAGGGTGTGAGGTGGTCAACCCCACGACCCCGATCTGATTTTTCGATTACCTGCCTCTTACAGGATGCTCGAAAAACCAGCAAAAAGAACAGAGGTGCTATTCTAAGCCGACAGCCCCACGGCCAGAACAGATGTGCTATTCTAAGCCGACAGCCCCACGGCCAAAAGTATCTGCATTCGAAACGAAGTGCCACAGGAGAATTTTGGGTAAAAGATGGTACCACCGCATCACGAACGACGCTATACGCCGGCGCACCCAGCGTGAGCCCATCGCCTCTACTATGTGGAGGAGATGGACTTGGCTGGGACATGTGTTAAGGATGCCGAATGATAGTTGGCCGAGAAGAGCGCTGTTCTTCCTCCCATCAGGGTCCCGGAGACGAGGAAGACCCTTTCACACTGTGTTCCGCTCCTTCGAAGCAGAGCTGAGGAATCTGGACATGGTGTGGGAGGAGGTCATTAAAGTTGCGCAAGATCGAGCGCAATGGAGAGCTCTTGTTGCCTCCCTATGCCCCTAAGTGGGGTCTAAAGGGAGTTTGGATTGGATTGGTTAAATATAATTAATATGGAACCGATTTTCTGCGACGCCATAACAACAAAATTATGATGGTAGTTTCCTCTCATTCTTGCAAACGTAATTTTCGCTCTTACAGTAGCCCATCCCACTTACTCCAATTTTCATACAAGGTCAACATCGGGCACAGGTAGAATGTCTGAGCGCGCATACTATATTTTCGCGTTGTTCCCGCCTGAGTTTTGAACACGAATGAAATATGGATGTTTTGGAAATATTTTAATGTTCATATTTTCATAGCTTATGTAACGCAATCGAATTAATTATGTATTTTTTAATGGGGGCCCAGTGCACATTATGTACATATGAACGGGCCGTCTCGGGTTAGAACCACAGGACAACGTCTGTCGGGAAAGCTAGTTAATGATAAAATTATTATATCACCTGTGAATATAAAAAAAAACATATTCCTACCTACTTAATTGTATTTTTTTTTTAAGAATGAGAATTCCACAGGCAGCGTTTAGTCCGCGAGCCGAAATTCGTCAGCCCCTGGAATAGGAAGAAGGGGAGAGCGCGCCACGCTATGATTCACGATAACGTGTCCCTTGTTTTTATTGGGCAATTGATTGAAAAACTTCCCGAAACAAACACCTTTTAAGTGATTTGTTGTCCAACTTAACTTTATTGTTCTACTTTTGTGTAGAATTATGGGAATTAAGGCGGTACTTTAGTTTATTAATCTTGAGAAAAAGTCCCTCTTTCAATAATTGTTTCTTATGGAAAAAATAAGACTGATCTTAATAATTACCTCTATTCCACACTACTTGATAAATATGTAAATTTAAAGGTTTGTAGAAATATTTAAAAAAAAAATGGTTGAATTCTAACTATTTGACATTCTGATAGTAAGAAACAGGAACAAGTTTTTCAACCTTGTTTTGAATAATGGCTCAGAAACACGCAACTTCTATTCATGTTTAATGATATTGGTGATGGCTAGCAGTACCTACTTTCAAAAAGCCTTACAAATGAGAAATCTTTTATACGAAATTTCCGCAATATTGGTCGGAATAATATATTTAGTTTTTATTGTATCCCTTGAATTCGTTTTTGATAATCTTATTGACCTTGATAAGGTCAGTTTGGTACCTATTTCAGATGAGCCTTTCTTGATTTTAGTATTCTCATCCTTCAAGCTAAGCGATCACTAGAGCGTATATTACAAAATTGATCGCATACAAAACATATTACGTCATATTGTAGCGATTGCAAAAAAATTGTTAAGTTTTTTATTTTCAAGGTCTGCACCTGCAAAGGTCACAAGAATGAATAAAATTTAAGAATAAATCGTTCTTCTTCGTCTTTGAGTTTCGTTTTAGCTGTCCATTTACCATAATCTTGACTGATTTGTTGCCAAAATTTTATCTTTTTAATCGTTTCGGAGACTTATGTATAAGGCTAAATCGGTACACGTTTTTGTATGCAATAGCTAGAAATGCGTATCCAGTATGACGAAACTAGTCACATTACAAAATATCAATTTGAAGTATTCAATACACTGACGCTAGCTGGTTTGTTGGATAGAGCTCCGTCTGAAATATCGACTTCATGAATACCACCTTCACCTGGCCCTCATTACCATCCCCACAGTCGAGATCATACGTGTTCGTTACTGTGCCTTGTTACTCCGGAAGGTGTTGCTTAGGCGAATGTGGAATACTAACAGGGAGTTTAGCAGTTCATCGTGTGTATAGCTGGACAGAATATGCTTAGATTCTTAGATTCCATATTTAAATTTAAAATATACATTTCAGTACAATTCATGCTTGCGTTTTTTTCACCAACAGTTTTTAATACTTTTTACAAAAGCTATGCGGGAAGTACACTTCCTGTTATAGGAGCACTGGAGATTGTATGTTTTGGATTCACGATTTTTTTATTTGTGCTGTCAAGTGTTTTGTTGGTGTCTCTAATAAATAAACAAATAAATACTTTAAATCCATGGCTACATGGACAAGAATGAACATTAAGAAAACGTATACCTAGATACATAGATAAATGATGATGAACAAAATTTTTATACAATACTTTTATATACAAATCTGCCAGTATAGCCGGCGGAACTTATTGCCTGAGGCAATTTTTTGAGGTAGAAATTTCTCGTGAAAAAAAAAACACGTCACAACTCTGATATAACCGGGAATGGAATCCGGCACCTCGTGATCTGAAGTCCACGCCAGTACAACCAGGCTACCGAGGTAGGTACCACATACCTATGATTTACTCTATCGAACGCCTTTTCACAGTCGGTATATCTCCTACTGCGGTTAAAATCATGTTGATTTATTTGCAGCAAGCAAAAATCTCCTTCACTCCTCCTGGTTCTCCGCTGTTCTCTTCAGTCCGGACTATGAAATGCACTCCATGTCCCGGCATATCTGTTGCAAATATTCCTGACACTGGCGTCCTCTACCGATCGAACCCTCGACATCGAATCTGAAGGCTATGGAGAACAAAATAATTGTTTTCCCAGGGTACAGTAGTATTTGTATCTCATATTATTCTGTCTCTTTAAGAAAAATGTCTTTTGTGAAGTAGTGATCTTTAATCTTGATGTAACGCCATAACCATCTGTGCTTGATAAGTCTGGTGAGATATGCTTATTATATTTACTAGAGGAACTGCACAATCTACAGATTCCGTATGCAACAATGCACTATTTGAATTGGCTGATATAAATTTTATTAAAAGATGATTATATTGTAGTCCGTATGAATGTTAAATAGATATGAACAAAACATTGATGCTGACTAAATTTCAAAGAGCACTAAAGGTGCAGCCCCCTTTAGTTAAAACAAGGGATTCATACAACGGTCAAAATTATTTCATTACAGTGGGATAGTACGAGTTTCATCGAAAGCTAATTGCACGCTAATAAGCGCTTATAAGCTTGCAAATAGTTTTCTTAAATCAAACGATCGAATCGATCGATCATTTTAGTATTAAACTTTTTCGAAACTCTTTTGATGATCGTTTCGATATTCGATCATCGAAAACGTATACTAAGGCTACAGCGTAGGCACATTAAAGTAGGTACGCATACTCAGGCCCAACAATGCAAATCAATTTTTGTCACAGAACTTTATGTTGAGAATAAACTATGAATTATCAGTTTCATAACTCAAATCAACTCACAATAACTTAAAAATGATAAAGTAATAAAATATCTTTGAAAGTTCATCAAGAAAATTAAAGCTTTCATTGCTCTAACAACTTCAGTAGACATTTTTTATATTATAAAATTTAAGCTCTTCTTCATTCAGAGTGATTCAATTTAAAAATGTTTCATCCCGAATAAAAATTATCGCAAGAGCACCGCTCGGTTAACATAAAACGAACGAATAAAAAAGCCCTAACATTCCGGCAAAAGTGGCTTTATCAGATTTTTTTATGATTCGTAATTCTCGTATGATTATACATTTTTTAATATTGCTTCAATAAAACGCTGAACGCCAGCAACGTTGCAACACATAAAACGCTATCTACCCTTTATTTTATTTCAATGTTTCTCTGTACAATTAGGGCTGCTTCATCCCTATTATGTATGTTTGAAAACTTCGATGCAACAATAAATTTAGATAAACGTCAACATTAAGTTGTATTGATCGCCGTGTTCAAAATGTCTTTATTAGTGCATCAACAAAAATCTGTCATTTCGTTTACAGAGAATCTTAAATGTGCTTCTATCATCGTGTATTTTAGTATTTCTACTGCCGAAGCAAAGCTGCAATAATCAGTATAATGAGAGTTGTTTTATCAACATGCCATATAGATCATAGGTCCTGATAACTATTTGATAAAATATTGTAAGTTTTCGGCTATTTGTTGACAAGTTTTTATAACGATCCAAAGTCCTTTCTTCAATCTCAATATCCTGATATTCAAAGTGTCCAATTCTGAAATCAGAACTACGAGACCTTGAAAGACATTTTACTATACCTACTGAAAGAACTAATAATGTTTTTATTTAGTTTTGTTCATATAATGAACTCTATTTTTAAGATGTCCTGTGTGGCGCAAAGAGCCAATAATCTTTAAAACACGAGTGATGCTTATAATTATTGTCGTCTGTTAGTTGATGTTTTCTATGAAAATGAATAATAACAAATGTCCGGGGGATATCTTTACCTCGAAAAATTTTGTGACACTTCAGAGTTTCAAATTTTGTGACATTACAAGTTTTGTTACGGGAAAATTTACGAATGTTCGCACTTCTTAACATGGTGAAGTAAAATTGGGCCAAGATTGCCGATAAATAGGATACCGAAACAATGAGTGATTCATATGGTTTGACACCATTTTATAATAAATAAAGATATGTACAGTTATTGTTTTAACGTTCGGTGTCGATATGAAGGTTTTTGTTCTTTTGGTAGACTGTATTACATTATAATGTTGAAAGTATTAAGTAAGTACAATTCAGTATAAATAAGGCAAAAGAGGCGGCATCCCTCGAAAGAGTAAGTAGTATGTTCACTTAGCGAACACGGAGAAAAACAAACTAAGTAGATAGAAAATAAATGGGGACCACTCACATTTAATTGGCCATTACTGTACGAATTAGCGAGAGATATTAACGGTGCTGGATCGGGCGAATGCTGAGGTCTGAGGGGGTTGTTTAAAGGTTGTAGTGTGCTCTCTGTAGTGCATTACATGGTCTGGAGCTGTGAGAAGAATGAGTCAGTCCGTACCTAATGAATATTGATACATCAAGCGTATTTATTACGTAGGTACTACAGATATATTCCTATCACAAGATGCAAAGACAATAACATTTCTAATAAATACCTATAGATCCGCTTTATTATTTTCGCGAAGAAAGGACAATTGCGTACCACAGTATGTAGGTATAACTAACTAAAACAATCTGTGGTGATTTTTTGATCCATTAGTGAATTTTCTTCTTTCATGTCCTCTCTATAATGGTGGGAGCATCGGCCTGCGCTGGATGCGCCGGCATTTAGCGTCGTTCGTGGTGCGGTGGTACCATTTTACAACCAATATTCTCTTCTTGCACGTCGCTTCAAATGAGGCTTTTTGTGTCAGGTGCCAGGACTCACAAACAAGAATGGGCTCCACACACCCATCAAACGAAGTGGTTGGTAGTCTAGTGGCTACGACATCGGCTTTCGTGCTGTTTCGTATCGGAGGTAGTGAGTTCGATCTCTGGTGCCGACCATCTTCCTCTTTCACGACACAAGCTTTCAGTAGCTTACTGTGAAAGAGTCAAGGAGTGTATTTGTGTTCACTTTGAGTGAGCACAGATTCATTTTATTAACAAAAAAAAAAGATTCTATCAATTTTATGAGTGATTTTGATTGCATGCCGTTATTGTTCAAAAGCTTCATACTAAAATGTAATAATTAGTAGAAGGCTTTGAACTGACGTGCATTCATGCCGACATTACGAGGGCATGTCATGTCTACATGCCATGCCCTATTCAAACTAATTGTAAAATTATAAAACAATATGGTTAGGTTGATTACGTTTTCGTACAGCACGAAACAATGTGACTGGAATACCGAACAAATTGCATCAAACTACGTTACAAAATTCATGTATTTTGTATGCAATGTAATGAATAATAATAATTCAAGAAACCATTATATAGTAAGGTTATCGTTGTTTTACAATATCCTGTACATTTATGTCGGTAAATAATTCTCTCTCACTCTTTTAACACTGGGTCATACGCGTTTAGAAAATACCGTGATCACACGCAGCATCAATTCTGTGATTCCTTTACTTTTTTAACACTGGGTCATACGCGTTTAGAAAATACCCTGATCACACGCAGCATCAATTCTGTGATTCCTTTACTTTTTTAACACTGGGTCATACGCGTTTAGAAAATACCGTGATCACACGCAGCATCAATTCTGTGATTCCTTTACTTTTTTAACACTGAATCATACGCGTTTAGTAAATACCGTGATCACACGCAGCATCAATTCTGTGATTCCTTTACTTTTTTAACACTGGGTCATACGCGTTTAGAAAATACCGTGATCACACGCAGCATCAATTCTGTGATTCCTTTACTTTTTTAACACTGGATCATACGCGTTTAGTAAATACCGTGATCACACGCAGGATCAATTCTGTGATTCCTTTACTTTTTTAACACTGGATCATACGCGTTTAGTAAATACCGTGATCACACGCAGCATCAATTCTGTGATTCCTTTACTTTTTTAACACTGGATCATACGCGTTTAGAAAATACCGTGATCACACGCAGCATCAATTCTGTGATTCCTTTACTTTTTTAACACTGGATCATACGCGTTTAGAAAATACCGTGATCACACGCAGCATCAATTCTGTGATTCCTTTACATTTTTAACACTGGATCATACGCGTTTAGAAAATACCGTGATCACACGCAGCATCAATTCTGTGATTCCTTTACTTTTTTAACACTGGATCATACGCGTTTAGAAAATACCGTGATCACACGCAGCATCAATTCTGTGATTCCTTTACTTTTTTACCCTTTCTTTTATTCAACACTAGCTGTACCCGTCCACGCGTTGCTGTGTTATAAGTACCTACATCTAATAAAATTTTTGAAAAAAAGTCATGTCATTCAGCCACGATGTCGAACATCGCTAATTTAACAATATTTACCCACTCCTGGTTCATTATGCCTTGTTTGTTAAATTTTAACCTATTCTACTTACTTGTAACTACCTTCCAAGGAGTGTTATTGAACTCATACTCCGTTTAAACCTTCCCGGACATTAGCAGAACAAATCACCAAAGTTTCATTGAAAAAAGTTCACTGGTCTTTGAAGACCTAACCATTTAGAGCCTAATTAATCGTTAGGTCAATAAATAAAACAACCCATCTGTGAAACACACCGCTAGCTTTCCTGCGTCGTCTGACAAGACGGCTGTCATCGTAAAGTACGGTAATGTTTTTTTTACTACGGTAACCACATATACACTGTTCTTTACTGACACATTCAACGCTGTTTATAGCAGAACCGTATTCCTAGGAAGACATATTATTTCTGCGTTATACTCTTTGAACGTGGAACACGCTCTTTGTGTGCATAAGAAATTGTCACAAAACTATCCGTAATTTCCCGAAAATTGCGTTGATTTTCTATGTCTAGCGATTGAATGTTGTGAAGGATATCATGGATGATGGGGAAGATATTTCAAATATTTATCAAGATATTTAAAGAAATGCACCTCAAGCAGACTGTTCTGCGTGTGACCAAGTGTTAAATTTTATGGTTAGTACTAGAAAATAAGTAACCTTAGTAGGTTTTCCTTTTCCGTATCTTTTGTATTCTTTGTTTAGCTTATTTAACATCCTAACTTAACTACCTACTATAAAGATAAACTTTATTCCCTTTGGATTTAACCAAAATTCAAGTATCCAAATGTGCAGTATTTAAATTAGCCGCCAGAATAAGTCGCATGCTTATTACATGTTACAGCAATGCCTTGTCCTTCACTAAAATGTACATTGTACAGTTATGAGTGTTAAGCTACGGCTACACTATGGCCCATGCTGGTCCAGGATGGCCAAATAGTGGCTCTGGCCAAGCATTGGCAAGTAGCAATATTTGGCAAATATACTTGTACACCTGGCTACACTATTGGCCCAACTCTGAGAGCTGGCACGAGGGTAGACTACTCCACAATGTTTCTATCACTGATTTATTGATTAATTCTTGCTTTTATTCATCATTTTACATTCTAGTCTCCAATTATTCACTGTATGTATACTCCTATCTGAGTGGGGAATTTTAAGAGAGTTTATCTCCCTGGGCAAAAGGGATATTTTAATATAATTTCCAATTCACAAATATACCTACACAATAAAAACATTCATAATTTTATTAAACCTAACCTTCAATTTTTATTGATGTTTGTTGTTTTGCAATAGGTATATATTTACCTAGCTCTTACAGGTTGATTTGGACTATAACATAAATGAAAATAAAAGATATTGATAAAAAAAAAACAAGTATCATGGGTACATTACATACATACTCGAATGGTTTTAAGAAAGCATCAACCACCGTCTCTGCCGTTTGCGTTTTTCATAATTTTTAATAACAGAAAAGCCTGCCCCCGTAGACAAATTCAAACTGGCGTTCGACTACAAACGAAGATTTCGCCAATATATAGTGCGAAAAAATTATCTGTCCACTGGAACAAGTAAACAATTATTTGAACTAAGCAATGACACTGATATAAAATTATAAAAAGTGGACAGCTAATTTTCTTCCTACTCTACATTGTCGAAGAATTCGTTTGTAGTCGATCGCCAACTGCATTTTGTCTAGGCCCCCAGATGCCGCATGTATCACTGTATAGGATGCTGCAATTAATGCCATAATATGATAATAATATTATCATTGTCAACTTCCATTATTTTATCAGGGTTATAACAAAAAATGTACAAAACACTATGAAAATAACAACATGGAAGACATGACAGCTGTCAACATTGTTCCAATATTGGTGAATACTTGCGAACTCGATCGACA
This sequence comes from Mystacides longicornis, assembly GCA_963576905.1. Lineage (NCBI taxonomy): Eukaryota > Metazoa > Arthropoda > Insecta > Trichoptera > Leptoceridae > Mystacides > Mystacides longicornis. Next base: position 10,004,738 of record OY756425.1, on the reverse strand, counting down.
AGTAAACAAGTAACGGCCAATGTCAAATATTTGGCGATGTTGGCCATTGGTGGAGCGGCCACACTACTTTCCCATGATGGGCCAGAACCTCTATATGGCCAGCATGGCCCATAGTCTAGCCGTGGCTTAAGTCAGGAGCCAGAAGGTGATTTATTTTATGAGAAGTTTCGACAACACAAATACAATATTTTTTACATTTCCATGAAGCTATCTTTTTTTGTCAAATCAAAGGTAGATAATATTAGACTAGTGAATAAAAATATAAATAAATAAATATAAAAGCATGTTCCAAATAATGTATTCTATGTACCAATCATCAGCTATGTTAAAATGCTTACTCCAAAGTACATTTCATTAGGTACTTTTGTCTCACAGAATCCATGCAAAGCTTTTATTTTCTACTGCACCTCATATCCCACTTTCTATCCATATCCATCCACGTCATACTTCATAACATAGGTGATGGTAACTATAAAGCTTGCTAGACTAACTAAAATAGAATTTCATGCCTAAAAATACAAAAAAAAAAAAAGAAAAACAGGTTTTCGTACCTACAAGCGCTCTAATTTACAGGTTCCAAGTCATACAGACAACTTTCAGTCGGCACTTTTAAAATAGGGGTGAGGGAGGAATTTAGGAGTATTTTCCAAGCGTTACAGAATTTCACCCACGAAAAGGAAAAGGTCCATTGTACTCTACGTGTAGATTGTAGATATACGCACATATAGGATGTTTTATTTAAAGCAACCTTCGTATAAATTCTACGCTTGTATATTATTACCAGAATGTGAATTTTATTGTTGGAAAACGAAGAAAAATATGCAAACCGAGGGTTGATCTGTTTAGTAAGCGAACCGTAAAAAAATTGCTGAAATATTTTACGCACCGAGCCCTTTTTTCTTTAATGTGTATTTACTGGTATCCACCCTGTTGTAAACATATCAATTTTTCCTGCGTCGCGCCTCTGTGAAGTACAGCAGCAGGGACTTTGTTTATTAGGGAATATTATAAACATAAGTAGGTACTAGCTGAGCCGTCGAACTTCTTCCCGTCTCAAAACCATTAATCTTTGTGTCAGATTATTAAATTAAATTCAATTCAATACTCCCTTATAAGTCCCACATAGGACCATAGGGCCGCAACAAGAGCTCTCCACCACGCTCGATCTTGCGAGTCTTCATTGACCTCCTACCTGCTTCGAAGGAACGGGATACGGTGTGAGAGAGTCTTTCTCATCTTCGAGACCCTGATGGGAGGAGTGAGATTATTGCCTATTTGAAATCAATTCCATTTTTGATTAAGGTTGCTCTTCAAAAAGGTAGTTTCAGTGCTGCAATTTAGCATACGATTTCAATTCAGGAGACTGGATTATCACTGATACTACAAAACAGTTTGAATGGTCATTTTTATTGAAGAGCCTTGTTAAGTAATCACTTTGACGAAAGCTTTTGCTGAAAAAAATGACATAAATCACAGATACAAATTTTATTCTTCAAACTTCTAGCAATCTGTTCTTTTATGAACTTGAGGGGATAATTCGCGTAACTTGTCCTGAGTTGCTAATGGTTTTTTTTAGCAAAACAGAACAGTTCATGGCCATCAAGGATTTTTCCTTCTCAACTAGGCAAGGAAAATAAATAAATACCTAATTGAGATACAGAAGTAGTGTTTTCATGTTTTTTTTTCGAGATTTCCCGGGATTTTTTTTAAATTCATTATCATTTTGTTCGGGGTAGGTATGGCTGTACATCTTTTATACGTGGGGGTGCGTACAGTGTACCAACGTTCACATAACAAAGATGAATTGGAATAAAATCATGTTAACAACGCAAAGAAAAAAAATTGTGTATAAATCATCCAGGCCGCCATTTCACGTGAAATACGACGTGATTTTCCACTTTGTAATTAAATTAAGGTAGACGCGCGTGAAGTTCGCTATGGAATAATTCGCAGCAGGCTAACCTACTTAAGAAAGCTTTTAACTTAAAGATACATCACGATAAGGAGTAATGAAGCCTCTTAAATTTGTCTTAAATTATATGTAGGTACATGTTGTTGTTCGTGTGTGTTTATGTGAAACATAAACCGAGTATAATGTGAGTCAATCATATAAAACAAAATCGGGTTAGTGCGAACACTTACAACTCGAAATCGGCCGAACAGATTCTTCCGATGTTTGGTTGATTGCATTTTTTCCACTCCGAATAACAGAATAACTAATAAAAACTTGAAAAAAAATGGATAAGAAATGATATAAAATATAAAATCTAAAGTTAGTATGGAACGGATTTTCTGCGAAGCCACCGCTATCTATGGTAAATAATTATATAACAACAAAATTGTTGTTTATATGACAACTAATGACATGAAAAATATTGGAACGCAGATTTTTTATGGAATTTTTGTCGAGCTTTCAAAATTAATTTTTTGACATTCAAATTATTTATGTGTAAATAACAAATTTGAAATCAATATTCATAGTAAGGACTACAGGAAAACGTTTGTCGGGAAAGCTAGTGGAGTATACATTTCAGTTACATAAATAATATGGCCCCGCCATTTTTTGTCAATGTGAAAGGGCACTTACCCAAGATAGTAACTATTACTTACTAAGATCACCTGAGGTCACTTTATCTCCTTCATCCGAAGTCCTTTTACCTTCGTATTTCCAAAATAAAAATCAAAAGAAAATATGTATGCCCTTACTTACCTAAATTGTTTGTCTTTTGAATCTAAAATACCAACGTATGACGACAAAAAATGTATGGAACATATCAGGAAATTAATTCATTTTCAGCCTGAGCACAGATACATAAAAAAAATTAATAAAAGAGAATAAGTAGTTAGCTGAAATGGAGGGATTTAAAACAAAACAAAAAAAGACACCAAAATAGTAATGGAATTCAAAATGTAATATAAACCAAGAATTAAGGGTTATGTTCCAATACCATCGAATTAAAAATTCTTTTTTCAAAAAAATCACGTCAACTATCAAAAGCGCGTTTGAAACAAGTTCTTGTGGGTATTTGGCGTATAGGTAGGTAGTTGTTATAATTATGATAAATTCTGTTGGCAATTACGTGGTCACCCTCGTGAGAGTAGGGTGTCCATCAGTTATGTTATTATTACAACACGAGAGGCTATGCAAATTAGTTCAGGGTTGAGAAAAGCAGAACAGTTTTATTTACGTCTATATCAATCAAAAAATCGTCATACACTTACACATTTCTTAATTTTTAGAACAAGAATGTGATGCGTTTCTTTATTACTGTTAAAATTGTTTCAATATTCAACGATATTTTAAACAAAAAAATATTCAAAATTCGAACAGTTAGTTTTTGATGACCAATGGGGATTGAGAAGCGCTATAACATCGAATCTCATCAGTAAGTTTTTCTATTTAAGCAACATAGATAATTAAATTTTAGCTTGATGTTTCTATAAAAAGTTTTCAATGATAAAAGAAACCTCTTGGAAATCTTTACAATACTATGAGAACATAGATTGCAGAATCTAGTACAAAACGTTCAAAATTTAAAAAAAAGTTACTTCAGACTTACAATTCTTCAGAAAGGATGGGTTGTCATGATAAAATGACCACGATCCGTCTTCAAGGATATCATAAATGAAGTTAATTTCTTTAGTTCATATGAAATTGTAACTGTGATTTTTCACAGCGTGTCACAGGCCGGCGTGCGCCCCAACGGATTAGGTCCAGTAATTAATCACACACCATATGACGCTGACATTTCAGACCGTTCTATATGTGAGGGACGTTTTTCCTTTCATACTATTATTTTCTGTCCAACCTACCTACTGCGCCATCTCGTGTTATAATTCAAAAACCTTATTTCAAGAATAATTTGACAGATGAGAAGCGGTGGAACAAGTTCAAATTTACAATAGGACGGCTACGTGACTCCAAATAATATGTTATATTATTTCACCGCTCTACGGTAACATGTTGAGCCACCATAGACACAACACGTCATATTCTCATAGAAGTTTTACAGGATTGTAACATGTCTTTTATGTACAAAAGAAATCAGGGATTTCAAGATGTCTACATAGCCACATTAATTTCCAAAGAAGACTCGTCCGCCTATTAATTAAATTACTGTCCATCATACGACGTAGTACCTACGTGTAACTCCAAAGTTTAATTAATTATTTATGGATAAAATAAGTAGGTTCCTTACGCTTTTAATTTTTTTGTAAAGTTAATAATCACGTTTAAACGCTGTCCCTTTCTGCGATACCTACGCCTTAATGCGTTTATTATCGTGTAATTTCGCAGTTGGCATGATTAATAATTATTATCACGCCAAAAATCTTGCACGTAACAATAATCAACAAAATTTTCGATTGTCTAATTTTTTTTTACGTTCGGTACCTTCGTTCGTCTTTTCATTGACTGTGTTTTGTAATGTGTAATGACATTAAGTATTTTTTAAATAAGTACCTACTGAATACTAAGGTTCCTCATTTAAAAAAAAAATGAAATTCATAAAACCATATGAAAAAAAAAACAAATCGTTAAAAAAAAAATATTAAAAAAAAACTGTTTCCGCCCGGGATCGAACCGGGGACCTTGTGCGTGTGAAGCACACGTGATAACCGCTACACTACGGAAACCGATGTCTCACTCGAGAAAAATAGCATATAAAAATATTATGTTATCAAATAAAATATAGGCGAGATATAAGAAGAAAGAACGTCCATGAGTTGTTTACATACATAAACTGATAAAATTTAGTGTGCGTATTTTAAGATTACCTAATAGGCTTATCAGAAAAATACTTGTGAATTTGTGAATAATCAATTCAATAAGCAAGTAGTGTCATTACTCGGTTATGCTAGATTAACTTCATAGAGGTGTTATGTTTGAAAGTATTTACTTAACAATAAGAAGTACCTACCTATAATAAAACATTAGGTATAAGACGTAGATAATGTAAGAACCTATAGCATCCAAAATCTATGAAAATATAAAAATATGCATTTCTCCTTAACTCATTAGTCTATTGAATTAGTAGGTAGGTAAGTATCTGTTCCAAGTTTAAAATTATCGACGATTGTTCTGATTTAATTAAGAGTGATTGGATACTGTGTTCTCACACTGTGTTCCGCTCCTTCGAAGCAGAGCTGAGGGACATGGACATGGTGTGGGAGGAGGTCATAAACATTGCGCAAGATCGAGCGCAATGGAGAGCTCTTGTTGCCTCCCTATGCCCCTGAGTGGGGTGTAAAAGGGAGAATTGATTGATTGATTGGATAATTATGTAGGTAGGTACCTACATATTGAACTAAATTCAGTAACGATACGGATGATAAAATATTATTTTTCAGACGTAGAAAATGCCATCTATTGAATCAAGCGTGAAACATTTTTAATCTATGATTTCATAACACTTTTACTACTTGCAGTGAATTATTATTATTGTCATTCATTACCCGGGATACGCTTATCCACTTGGGTATAGGTACCTACCTACCTTTATCTAATAAAATAAAATATAACAATAATTAATTTGTTTGTTTGTAGTTGCATAAATTGTGGCGACTTCAGTCATTATTTTTGTACTATAAATATGAATTGGTGGTATTTTGGAAATGATATCGCAGATGCGACTAAAATGTAAGGTTAGGTATAGCAAACTTTTAATACCTAGGTTTCATGAAAACATAAGGATTTGAATATCAACGTTAGATTTATACCATACTAGCGAATATCCAGCATGTGCTACTATTACAAACTATTACAAAAATACTTAAATACATTTTAGTTTTTGAGTGGTTTTTATGCATTAGGTATGAGGTCCCTTTTGTAATGAAATTTGTTTATACACATCGATTAGGTACCTACCTATATGGTTTCAAAGTGTGTAACGGACATAGGAAAAACGATTTTTGGGTATTTTATATGGGTATGCTACCTAATAATAATAATATGTATTTATAATTTTGCAGTAGCACGAGTTAGTTACATTTATAAATTGGTAGGTGTAATAACAAAGTATTACAAATAATCTACTTTATTTATAAAACTCCGATCAGTAGAAAAAAATAGCTCAATAGGTGATCGAAAATCGTCATTTTAATTATAGAAAATTGAAACAAATAAAGCAAATATAATATGCATTCCCGTAATCATTCGAGCGCTTACAACCATGATGCACAAACTAAATTTTTAATAAAGATAATGACGTTTTGAAGAAAAAAACAAAATACTTTTTAAGTAGGTTCAAATATCAAATTCAGTATAATAAGCATTATGGAACTAAAGGTTTCGTATGATTAAATGCAACTTTTTATTTTCCGAAATTAAAAGCAGGACTCTACTTTATTTTGATAGAAAAAAAATATATTAAAAAATAAGATGCCTATTTCTCGAAATCATTCAAATCTGAAATAGCGCATCTTGGTTGTAACCACTCGCGTTGCCCGGCTACTATTTTGTTTGTCTACAAAATTTTGTGCAAAATGTCATTTTCATACATAAAAGACGCGCATCAAATATGTTTTTTTTTTATAAATAAAGTAAAAATTGATCGGTGTATCGGAAGTGATCGTGTTATCCACGATTTTTTTATAAATAAGACTGTGTTTGAAATATTTTTACATATTATGAATTTAATTAAGGATCTTTTCTTCTTATCTTTCAATCCTGATCGTTTTGAAAGCTTTATTGCTATTCCATCCATGGTCTCTTTTAAGCAGTATAATGGTTCGTTTTACGACTAAAGAGTCTATGTTTAAGGTTTAAGGACTTTATACCTACATTTTTATTTGTCCATGAATCGTCTGAACTTTAGAAAACGGGTCTTATCCATTGCCGATTTAAGGAACAGCAAAGGTTCAAATTGGCTATCTTGTGGTCTTTAGGTTGTCCTATCTTTTCAGCTTCAGCTACCTAGTGAAGAAGAAAGATGGGGGAATAACGTTTAGGTACCTAAGTCATAGCTTAAGCCCAATCCAAGAATTAATATTTCTATAGCAACTAGTCAAGCCTTGGATTAAGCTCACAGTTTCTTAATAAATATTTTGTTTTGAGAGAGAAAAAAAAAACACATCGTAGAGGATCATAAAGTTACACTTTGCATATTCCTCCGAGACAAAAATAACCTGGATGTAAAGTCCGTGCAAAATATTTAAGGCTTTCGCGGTGGAGCTTTTTGATATTAAATAATTTTTGTTAGATATAGTACCTACGGCTCCGAAGTTCAAATCATATCTGATACAATATCGAGCCTCAGTTAACGGATCACCTATTTATAATATCAATCAAATTAGAATGAGGTTGAACGATGGTATAGGTAATAGTTTTTGAAAATAACCCAATTCGTTGTCGCTTGACCAATTAAAAAAAAACGATTGAAATGGGTGTAACTATAGACTGATCAAAGTCACAAAAACTTTCTTTATCGTATCGTGATAATACGTATCCTACCCTCTGTCCTATACAAATTGCACAGGTTCATCCCAAGTTAAACTTTATAGCAAATGGTACGGTTTTGCCTCCCATGTCTTCTTTTTTATGAAAGAGATTTGCATAATAAACTAGCTTTCCTGACAGACGTTGTCCTGTAGTCCATACTGTGAATATTGATCTCGAATTTGTAATTTAGAGAAATGAAGGTATGTTAAAAAAACATTTCTGAAAGCTTGAAAGAAAATCTTTCAAAAATCTGCGTTCCAATGTTTTGACACTCAATGGTCTCAACTCAAGTACCTTAATAAAAATTGTGTTGTTATGGAATTTTTCACAGGTGATGTTGTTGTCAATAAATCCGTTCCAAATTAACTTTAATATTATATTGTATATCATTTCTTATCGTTAAACTTTTTATTAGTTATTCTGTTATCCGGAGCGAAGAAGAATCTGTTCAGCCGATTGTTATCTCGAGTTATAAGTGTTCGCACTAACCCGACTTTTTGTATTAGAGATATGTAGTTCTCTCGGATGCGTGGTACAGAGATTATTATTGCAATTTTCCAAATTGATAATTTTCAATGTTTCACATAATATGCTTGAAGGTTTTATTCAGAACTTTGAAGATTTTAACAAAATGTGCAACATACCTATTTCATCTCTAAATTAATTCATTATTGTATTAAATTTGATCTGAGAAAGCCACATGCTATTTTTTTTTTTGAAGTCCAACTCTTGTGACATAACCTTTTTTTAACCCTCTTGTACTCGTCGTCGAGTGATTTGGAATTCTCGTATTAACATGTAGGTATAAAATTGTCATCGCTATAAAACTGTTAATGGCTAATAAAAAAAAAGAATAACCTTTATTGAGTCCTCTGTATTTCTGCTGCTGAGTATTTCAAAGCTGTTTTGGAAAATAAAGATACAGATTAAGACCAGCAAACAATGAGAAAGTTTCTCGGTTTATATGAAACTAAAATAAAGGTTGTTAACCTAGCGAATAAGTAGACGATTAACGGTGGTAGTTACATCAATATTTTTTTGTATCATAAAATTTCCCAGGAGCACTTAATAAGGTTTACAACTGTACTTCTTGCTTAAGTAAGGTTGGAAACGCGACTTTGATTTATCCAAGGCGAAGGTAACTCGCCGCAGAACACATAAATTTATTTTAACAGAGGCAACTCCAAGCAAATTATTAAGTTCAGAAATGAATAAATTTCTTTGCTTTATTGCACCATATGTAGTTGTTCTACCTTGTGAGGGAGATATTATTTATCATACAGATTGAATATCTTATGAACATGTTTCCAAGCAATCTACTTGTTGTTCACAACTCATTTCTGTGGACTAACAAAAGGAAGCCACACCATACTCCGTTTGTAGCCCCACTCAAGGACATAGGGAGGCAAAAAAATCCCTCAACCATGCTCAATCGTGTCATGGATTCTTCTTAGCGACTGAGTCCAACCGCTACAGCTACATCTAAGCTAAACCAATCTCTTAATATACCTGACCCTTCGATGACATCTTTTTGATGCAACCGAATTATATAATATAAACTATTGATTGCGTCATATTTATGAAACTATTAATAATTTGAAATATGCCTAAAGTGAATATGATGTTCTCAGCTCTCTTCTTGTATCTGAAAGATTAAAGAAACCTAGAACAACCTGTCTACAAAATGGCCTTGTCGTGATCGTCTAGAAACTAACATAAGGACCCAAACGTTGTGAATATTAGACTACTTGATCGTTTCTAATCTTGATCGTTCTTAATCGTTCAACTGCATAATCCTGAAGCGGCTTCAATAACCTCTTCTCATACCAGGCCTAAATCAAAACAGCTCTCTCCTTGGCCAAATAACATTCGGCATCCTAAACCCATCTCCCAGCCACGTCCACCTCCTCTCTTCAATGGTAATAGATAGAACCTGCGCTGAGTGCGTCAACTGGTTTATAATGGTAGAAGTGATAGGCCTGCGCTGGCTGAGCTAGGTATACTGTCTGGATTGCTGTTCCCGCTAAACTGTGTAGCCAAGTCGCATTCCTTCTTCAAATCCATTGATTTTGAACAGCTGGCTTTCTGACCAAGTCTGAATGTTTTATGTTTTTTGCTTTACTAGGCTAGCGAAAACTGTACCTCTAGTATTTTTTGAGTTTTCGATGAACGAATGTCGAAACGATTATCGAATGAGTTTCCAAAAAAAAATCCATACAAAATGATCGAACGATTCGATCGTTTGATGTTAGAATACCATTAACTTCTAATCTAATAAGCGCTTACCTATTAGCGCCCTAGTCGCACTGTCTCAAATAAGCTTAACTTAATGACACACTCGGGTATCTGATAAGTACATGAAAACACCGGTTATAGGTATATACCTACCAACGATAAATTGTTGTGGATGAATCAAGTAGAAGTACTCTTAAAAAAACTTGGCCCTATCGTAGGAGTTATGAGAAGGGCGAATTTGTTCAATACTGAAACAAAAAATATGATTTATCACTCATTTGTCCTTTCACATATAGCATACGGCATAATAATATGGTCTCAGTGTAGTTTGCGAGCCCGAGGGATGATCCAGAGATTGATGAATAAGGCGTTGAAAATAATACACAATCTGGATCGATTCACTGCAACTGCTGAACTATATAACATAACGAAAATGTACAATTTGGATGAAATAATTTTCATGGAGAAAACTAAAATGATACACAGGATAAAAAACAAAACAATTAAAACTAATATCCGTTTAACATATAATGAGGATGTGCATTCAAGATACACCAGGACAAGAACACACATTAGGAGCAAAGTGCCACGAACTGATAGGGAAAGGCAGGGTTTTTTGTATTCGGCGGTGGAATTGTACAACGGCATACCTGAGGAAATAAAGGACCTTAAATGTAGTAAAACATTCATAAAAAAATTAAAGGCGTTAATATTGGAGAGACGCGTTGTGCCTGTGGTGTCATAGCGGCTGGTCTCATTTACTGCATGGTTTGTGAGTTGTAATGATATGATTTTGTGTAGTGTATTAACTTTAAGAATCAATCAATTCCCTTATACCAGCAATTCTTTTGCTGCCTGGGAATGACCTATATGTTTACTGTACGATATTATTCACCTTGTATACTTATATATGTATGTTATTTTATATTTAATAAATTTAATATTTAATACCTTAGTAGTGTGTTTGTAATTTTCTTTATTAAAAATGCTTAAATATTGACACAACAATTGTCGAACGTTTCAATTGTGACCGAACAAAAAATAAATTGGAATACCTACTGTGTAAATTCGTTGAAATAATGAAATTTATTTCTAAACGAGCATTTCAGAAATTGCGTCGTATGAAAGATTTCCGTTGGGAGTATTTTGAATAGAATCCACCCCAAACCACGCTACAAGATAGGTATCAATCAAGCTTTATATCCCTTTTGGGGTGTATACCTGTTGTTTAATCCACGTAGTTTCAATTATGAAAAAATGAATAATCTAATAAAACTGAAAACGAAAAAAAATCCTAATTTTTTTTTAAACATTTAAGTCATATTTCAGTAGGTAATAAAACTTAAAAAAATATGCTAAGGATCCACCTCGTGAGATAAATAATTAGTTTAATTATTTTTGTACGCTTATTATATCAAAATAAAAGGCTGTTTAAAGATATAAAAATACTTTCATGTTCATTTTTATGACCCTAAATTCCGTTTTTTCTGTGTAATATGAATTATTTACTGAAGGAAACCCCGATAGGAAAGAATTTTAATTGTACGTTTCTCCCTCTTAAATATTACGCGAGAACCCATAACGTTTTATTTTTTTTCTAAATATTTTAATAGATCTATCAATCATGTGTCGTTTCAGACATTTTGTCACTTCAAAATGGAAGAAGGAATAGTAGACTCGTATGTCTCGTGGTAAGAAAATTCTTTACCTAGCGTGTTAAATTTCCATTAAAAACAAGCGTTCGCTTTAATACTATTATAGTTGTCTGGTATTGATTTCCAATAATAACAAACTTGACATATTGACCCAGAATTATAATTATTGTTATTGATTGTTTTCAATAGGTTTAAAAAATCAAAATGTGTATTGATTAAAAAAGTTAAGTGAAAAGTTCTGAGGGGCCCAACGGATGAACCTGAAGTACAAATAAAACTGACTAACCTACATAAGTAGTATGATATCAGGCTCGAAGGACCAAAATGATGAAATAACTTGCTGGTTTATGCTATGTAGGTACTACTGGTGTAGGTGCCTATATTGAAATGCTTTGATTAAATTTTACAATTAAATTCTGACGGAGGGCGGGCCTAGACTACACGAAAAAACAGAGTTAGAAAAGAGCATTTTTTGTAAGAATTAATGCAAAAATATGGCTCTTTTTCAGCATTTTTATAATTCTTCAAGTGTTTGTGCCGGTAGAATGTACCTACATTATGGACTTCTAGCTGACCCATCGAACTTCGTCCCGCCTTAAAGTCAATATAATATTGCTGGGTAACATAAGATAGAACATGACTACTACAAACACGATAAAAATCTGTTCGATCTCGAGTTATAAGTGTTCGCACTAACCCTATTTTCTTTTATATTAAATTGTAAAAAAAACTTGAAAAAAGTACAATCAAAAATGTTCGTATGTATCAATATTTTTAATTGGGTGGTAACATTATCGCCATCTGTGGAAACATAGGGAAAACATTGATCTATAGAATCTTTCTTCCAAAATATCAATCTACCAGACATCCCCCTATTTCCCCAACAGATGGCGGTAATGTCCCCAACAGAAAAGCAGTTCCATACTAACTTTTTATTAGCTATTCTGTTATCCGGAGCGGAGAAGAATTCAATAAATCAAACATCGGAAGAATCTGTTCAGCCGAACTCGGGTTATAAGGGTTCGCACTAACCCGACTTTCATTTTTATATTAGAGATGTGTGATGCTGAGACATAATCTTTTGCGCCGTTTGTATTTACAAAAGACAAAATAGATCGTAGCAAATCTATAGAATCAAGTGAGTTCTATGTAATAATTTGAATGTGTTCCATTTGTTATAAAGTTTGTAATATAATAATATTATGTAAGTATTCGAGCGCCAAAATCAAATAAGCGAAATAATATGCTCAACAATGCATTATAATCGCTATAGTTACAGGGACACAGCTGAAATTAAGGTATATCTTTAGAAGAACTTTTTTTTATTTCGCGATATCAATCAATAATTACAAAAATAATGGTCCGGTGTTTCAAATGAAATTATTTATTTCCCCCGACGAATCAATCTTTGTGTCTCCATTGCAGTTTTCCAACCAATGAAATTCCCAATATTCCAACGGAATCTCTTCGACATTTTTCTAGTTCATTAAACTCACGGTCAGGTCAGTATTAAAAATCTTTATTTTATACGTTTTATTTGTAAAAAAAATGAACTGAAATCACAGAATGGGGTGGATTCTTTGTAAGTTCTCGCAGTTTTTTTCCTCAATATTAAAATAAAATAGAAAAATAGGTACCTTTAAAAAATATAATGATATATACCTGTCAAATAATCATGATCATTATTTGGCGTATTTTAAAGAGATATTTAAGATATTTAAAGAAATGCACCTTTAACAGAATTTCATTGTTAAAAATTTTACAATTCAAATAAGTATTTGCTTTGACACATAGAATGGAAACAATGTCACTCACACCCAACACAATACATAAATTAAGATGCACAAAAAGAGCTATGGAGCCACAAGTATAAGGAGTAAGTCTAGAGACAAAAATATAAGGAACAAAGAAATAAGACGACGAACAAGAGTCGCAGACATGATAGATCGTGTCGAGAAACAAAAATGGCAATGGGTAGGACATGTGGCGAGACAGGGAAATGAAAAGGGCACCCGAAATTGCAAAATGGGTCCCCGTATGAAAATAAGAGACCAATTAGGAGACCCCAAAAAAGATGGGTGGACGATGTCGTTCCGTTAGCAGAGGTGACTTGTCAAAAAAGCACAAAACAGAAAAAGGTGGATAACATTAGAAGAGGCTTACATCCAGCAGTGGAGGGACGGCTGGCAAAGAGGAAGAAGACTTGCTTTCTAAGATTATTTTTATCAATAATTATTGCTAATAAACTAAATAATTAACGAAATAGGTGATTTTTTAATTAATTCATAACTTTTTGGTCGACTTTAATATGTAGGTCCTGTCATTTTTGTAACGTAGGTTATTCTAATTAAGATATTTTCGGGAATCCTCTTAAACATGAAGTGGATAATAACACGAGGCGCTGAAGAATATCCCTAATTTGTATTCAGACTACGTCGCCAACCTAACGGTTCTCATTATTCGATCCTGGGTTTAATCATTACATTGAAAAGGATTAAAATCTCGTACGCTGATGAAATTAACCGAATTTCGACATCCGTTTCAGCCTCTCCCAATGGATGTAATCTCATGTGAGATCAGCGAATTCTGGTCACCGGCTGGTAATTTATCTGTCATACGAAGGGTTGACGCTGCGACTGTATTATAATATAGTTGTATGAATAATTGAAGGCTGACACATTCATCCAACCCACGCTCTAGTACAGGGTGTCTAAGAAGTGCAAAATTTTACTTAAAAAAAAAAACGATTTTTTAAACAGATTAATTTATGGGAGGGAGCCAGCGATGAGGGCTTGTATATTCCCCCGCATAAGGTTGTGAGATGATAATGAAGATTGGGATGAGAAAAGATAGATTAAATATTGAGAGTGGTAAATAGATGTGTGAATAATAATTGTATACTTACAGTTCTTTATATTTTGTTTCACACCAAAAGGTAAACTAAGCAGAGATAATTAAAACTCACTTTATGTACTATTTACAACAAAGTTATATTAAAATTAATTACAATCGGATTATCGGAGACGAGTGAGGTTTAGGTATCTATTGAGTTCCTTTATACCTTCATCTCTCCAAGTATTGTTGTCTCCAAGTGTGAAAATTCTCGAGTTGCCAGTAAAAGAAATGAATGCTGTCACCTGTCAAAAAGTGTGTAGAAAATAAAAATGTGGGATTTAAGTTCCCCACAAAATGAAACATGTCGTTCCTATTAGATACGGAAGAAAATATCAGGCAAATGACCCCCAGGGCTCTGATGGCCTTTAAGTACTATTTTTATGGTAAAAAATAGCAGGCCTTCTTGAATCGAGAAATCGGAATTGTTGAGAACGATGCCGAATTGATATTTTCAGGGTTTTTTTAGTAAGAAACACTCCTCAAAGAAGACCAGTGGGGCTAGTACGAGTTTTATCGAAAGCTAATTGCACGCAAATAAGCGCGTTTTAGCGTGCAATTAGTGTTCTTAATTCAAACGATCGAATCATTCGATCATTTTAGTATGAAATTTTTTCGAAACCCTTTCGATTATCGTTTCGGTATTCGATTATAGAAAACTTATACTAGGGCTACAGATCAAGAAGTAAGAGAAATAGAGGTTGTAAGAGAAATGGAATGTCGATGGAAGGAGCGAAAGAAGTGTTCCTGGATTGAACGGAATGGATGTTCGTTCTCTCTGCCTATCCCTTAAGACACGACGTGATGGGTAAAAAAAATTTCAGAGACTAACAGTAGCCCTAGTATAAGTAGTTTTCGATGATCGAATATCGAAACGATCATCGAAAGAGTTTCGAAAATTTTCAAAATGATCGAACGATTCGATCGTTTGGTTTTAGAACACTATTTGCACGCTTATAAGCGCTCATTAGCGTGCAATAAGCTTTCGATGAAACTCGTACTAGCCCCACAGGTAGGTTGACACAAAGGAGTATAATACGTATCTATCAAGGACTAAGTTTCTTCAATTTTTTTTTGTCTATGGTTCATAGATTAGATGCTTTTTCTCGACTGAAATACCGGGGATTTTTTCGGGCGTTTCAGTCGAGAAAAAGCGTCTGATTTATTATTGTGATCCCTGTTTTGTTATAATTTTTCATATTTATCACGCGTTGTTCTTTTGTAAAGCGTATTATATCTGAATCATAAGTGACACACGTCAAATTTCAGTGTTGCCACTTGTACGAAAAATATACACTCAATTTAGTAAAGTGCAATCTTATATAGTAAAACACCCTTTAGTAGTGCCTTATTCTCATCTTAATTACAAAATCTCTCTGCGTAATTAAATCTGTCCATTTAGTTAGATGAAATCATTAGTCTAAGAGCCTAAAATTATACGTCTTTATATAATAATTATCATAATTACATTTCGAGGTACACATAACACACTCAAGCTGAAGGCAAAATCAAATGAAAGTTCGCGTAAATACAGGAAGAAACATTACTTAAGCTATTTTCAGAAATGAATATCGCTTTGGATTCTTCATTTGTTTGAAATGATTATGGTTGACTATCGTGAAGAATGATTTCTAGCCAGTCTCAAATTTGACATTTTACCGATAGAATTACGATTTTGAATAGGCTCAAATTGTTCCTGTAATTTTCTTGTAAAAACGGAAGTGTAAGGACTCTAAGTTTTATTTAAAATAAGTCATTTATATTTGTATGGATATATTAACCTATGGATATATTCTCCTGGCAGATATATTCATCACAATATCCAAGTAGGCCATACGCTAAATAAATTAACCTAAATTAAAAATTAAGAAACAAATTTTCACTTGTCTATTACTTAGTAATATTTAGTTAGAAAGTTCTGACTCAACCGAGAATAGAAGTTAGAGCCTAAACCACTAGGTTACCGAGTTGAGCTAAATTTAAAGGTAATTTCTTTTCATAGATCATTATTTCGTGAGTGGATCACCAAAATATAAAGAAGAAGAAGAAATAAATTATCACAGGTTAAAAAAAAGTAAAAAAACAAGCACATACGAGTAGACAGGAGCTTATTAGTTTAAGCAGTGCCGAATCCTTTAGTGTTCCTTGAAAACGAAATAATGGATTCATTCAATCCAGAATTCATTAAAAAACATACTGAGAATCACTCATACTGATCAGTTCTTCAGAAGTATGTAGGTATTTTATGTTTAATATTTATTTTATATTGCAATAAAAGTGGTGTAATAAAACACAAAACTATATACCTTGATGTAGAGGTATTCCTATCTACCACTATAAAATTGTTTCTGGTTTACTTCGCACCCCTAACACAGTCATCACCCCTCCCCGAATAGTCCAAATAGCGATGTCTCTAATCAACCGATTCGTCGTTAATTCTCTAACGCTGGTACCCGTTTTTAGCACCAATTAAATCTCTTCCATTGCCCCTGAATCGCTATTATTCGGTAGAGGTTGTATCAACGGCACGGCAATTTCCGAATTTCTATAACAGAATATAATAGTTATAAATTTTGAGTATATTATTATATTCTGTTAGAGAAATTCGTAATGTACGCATTAAATCAATTGGTATTATTAAATTTAATTGTTTTTGTTCCTTATTAATTACGTATTTAGGTACAAATAATATTATATATATATTATATTTATATATATAATCACGAGAGCATTAATAGGTACTTATAAATATACCGTAGTTAATTATTTATTTATTGTAGATATATTATATTCATTCACATCAAATCTTATAAGAACAATATACCTACTTTTAGGTTTTAGGTAATTAAGCGAATTTTAAAGGGATCTTTATTGATTAACCTTATAATTACAGTCTTTCAGAATACATACAGACTCACGCTATATGATTAACTTATACGCAAGTAACACACACATAATTTTTATTTTTTTTTAAGTTTTATTGAGGCCTTTCACCAGAATTCGGGTGATTTGGCCATTAGTTCATAAGGTATTACTAACAATATAAAGGTAAGTAATAGTAACAAAATTTAAATAGGTTTCAATAATAATTAATGGCTACTTATATACATACACAGAGTGTAGTGCAGTCGTACACACATAATCTGTCTATGCGTTATATCTGTTGTGATAGGTAAGTACCTACTTCTGTGTGGTATAAAAGTAAACACATTGCAGGGATTTTTTGTTAATAGCTTTTTATGTTCAATTCTTCTTCTTCCGATGGCGCTACAGCCCAATTCGATCCTTGGCCTCCAATACTCGTCGCCTCCAGACAACCCTGTCCTCTGTCTCGGTCCTCTAATTCTGTGAGTCAAGTAGTTATTCGGGATACTTCCTGATCTCATCCTCCCATCGCAGCCTTGGTCTGCCAATCCTTCTTCAGCCTCCTGGGTGTCCATCCAAAATTCTTCTTGGTGCCCGCGGTGATGGCATAGGTCAACTCTATACATGTCCGGCCGATCGTAGCCTTTTCAATCTTGCAAGCACTGAGAGCTTGGGAGCTTGTTAGATGTTGTACAGCTCTTCGTTATATCTCATTCTCCACGTTTCGCATTATGCACGGCACTGTTCTGATTATTGTTTTAAAGAGGTTGATTTTGGTCTTTCTGTGGACACTTCTTGACTTGAGTACCGGCAGGAGAGAGAAGAATGTTCTGTTTCCAGCATGTATTAGTTCTTTTGAATTTCTATGTGGTCTTCATTCTGATTTGATATCAACGAACCTCATAAGTAAGATTTGTAAGTGAGATCTTTTACTATTTGAAAATTATAGTTTTTTTTTTAATATAAGGCTGTTTTGTGAATCATTGTTTGCGGTTCTGCTTTGTTTCATTACCTTAGTCTGGTCTTGTTGCGTTTAATTATGAACAATTATGTACAGTAAACGCTCATATTTACACGCACATTAGACAGATTATCCCAATTTTTCATTATATGGTCCACTTAGGGCGAACGCCTACTTTTGAATCAAAGATTTTTGTGATTAATGATCCAAAGATTTCATGCTATCAGTATTTTTTTTAACAAATTTGAACAAAAACGGACTAACGATCGCCTTCTTCTGTTGTTTCGAATGCTGGCTTAGTGTAATCACTTTATATTAACAATGATCGACGTTTAGATAGTCAAATTCTTCGAAACAAATAATTACATATGGGAATCTTCGACATGTTTTTGTAACAGAATAACATTTTGTTTTATGATACATTGAACAAGAGCCCCATATTTTTTTGATAGTCTAAATTTGCAAATTCAAAATTAATTTGCAGGTGAAAGTTGGGAAGGTTCTGTAAGGGTTTCTCTTTGCTCTAATAAAGGCCACCCGGTTTAGACAAAATGATATTTAATTTACACGAAAGGGTGAGTTATATAAACCAAACTAGAGGCCGGAAATAATATCTTTTTTACGTTTGTAACGTCGACCAAAAACGACCTAAATAATTAATACGACATTTTGCACACTTAACGAAATACGTGACAAACCCCCAACGAAGTTCCCTCGTACGCGGGCTTGTCTGGTACAAATTGCCTTCATAATAAAGTTTTTATATACATACGGAAAGTTGTTGCGTCTACTCATTTCTGATTGTCATAATGTGTTATGTTGTTGTTGTCAAGGCTCTGAGATCTTCCAACATGCCATACTTGTAATATTCTTATGAAAGAAAAAAGAAATGAGTGGCGTTAAATTTGTTTGTTATCAAGGTATTTTAACATGTGCCAGGCAATACAAAGTACTTATTGTGTATTTTGTCATTAAAAGGTTTTTAATGTTCTATATATTTCAACAGTTTATTGAAAAACATCATCGTTTTCGTATACATAACAATCTTGTTCTCAATAATTTCCAACTTTTATCTCTATTTTTCATTTTATTACTAAATTTCTACTTGTTGCATACCTACATATGAGATTTTTCGACATATTGAGAATTCTCATGATTAGGAGTTTCGGAGACAAACATTACTATCTACCTAATGGCGAACGTTGTTAACGTAAAGTGATCACACTAAGCCAGCCTTCGAAATAACGGTAGAAGACGGTCGTAAGCCCGTAGTGGTTTGTTCCATTTATAAATCGAACATTAGCAATGAATTGTTAGAGTCATTAGTTGTTATTTTTTCTATAACAATAATTACCTGAATTTTTTATAATTTTTTATGTTGTTTTATACAGTGTTGAAAAGAAACCAATTAACCTCCCAGATATAGAAAAGTGTTGTTTTTAAGAAAATGATTCGCTTTTCACTTTATTTTTGTGACATCAATCGATGCTATATCCATTACAAAAAAATTAAAAAAAATTCACCTTGATATTCCATATAGTGTTGAATTTCTTACGGAATAGAAAAAATACTACAGATGATATCGAATTAGAAGTAAATTATTATAGTTCCAAATTGTTTTTAGTGTCCAAGTTCTTATAGAAAGTACGGGCACAAAATCCTACCTTTAAAAAAATTTGTACCTAAATGTAATATTATTATTTATAATGTAACTGTATTTTACAATCCATGAATAACAAAAAACAATCGAAGACAAACCTGATATTTAAAATGACACACAAAGGCTGATATACCTACGGGATTTTGGACTTGATTACAATCACGTGTTAGAACAAGGGCAAGATGGAGTAGATAGCGGAAACGTTGTGGCTACCATACATATTATGCTTCACACAGAAATCTTGGATAAGGAAAAAAACACTATCAGTTCAACAATAAAACACAAAAATAACACGACCCCCTATTCGGATTTTAGAACGTTCTTATTAAGAACGTTCCAAATGATTTAGAATTAAGTTCACTCGAACTAAAATTCGTATTCGGAATTATGCCGTGTTCTAAAAACCAATATTAGTTCACCTTAAATATTTTTTTGAATTATAATTATTGTCTATGGATCGAGCATGCGCCTTATTGGTTGATGCTGACAAGCGGACAGCCAATCGGAGAAGACAAATTCAAACGAGCTTCATGTTCCGAGTAACATGGTCGCCGGAAACTGCCGAACCAACCCGAAGTGTAACGAAGACGACTGTATAATTGCATTGGTGTTCAATGATAATAATTTTTGATGCTATTATTTGTGTTACTTATATAATAAATTCGGGGGAAATGCTTAATATTTTTAATAAAATATAAACTTGTTTTATAATTCTGTGGTGGCATGGTAAAAGGCATTAAGTCAGTGGGATGACATTTCTCAGTATGGCGGATTTACTTGTCAGTATTTTAAGAGGTTTCATTTTTGTCAAATATTATTTAATACAAATAAAATAGATCAACTTTGATGCATTTACTTCGTTAAAAAGGGTTCACTATACGATAACTCATATTTATTTCTTCAATATTTCTTTGTTTATATGCTTTATTTATAATGCGTGTCTTTTTACCTTGACAATTTTGGCTCATAGGTTGAAAAATTTTGTACTTAGGTCAAATTTTACAAGGAAATATTCCCAGTTACTCTCTATCACATGCAAATTTATTATTTTTCAACACTTACATTTTATTCTTCATAAATATTGGTTATTTTTTAGCTTACCTATTATTATTTTCTAGCATAGCATTCCCAGAACACCAGTAGGTATATTTTTTTTGCTCAGAATGTAATATTGTTAAGTAATAAATGAAGAATATTCTTTGAATAATAAAATGAAATTAGTTACATATAGGTATTATTACCTTTGTTAAGATAACCCTCTCTCACAATGTACCGATCCTTCAAAGCAGAGCTGAGGAATTTATACACGGTTTGGGAAGAGGTCATACAAGCTGCACAAAATCATGCGCAGGGGAGGTTCCAACATCAAACCATTGCAAACCAGATGAATATTCGGAAATTTGAACATTACGACCTAATGACGAACGTTGTTAACGTAAAGTGATCACACTAATCCAACCTTCGAAATAACATTAGAAGATGGTCGTAAGCCCGTAGTGGTTTGTTCATACTATTTTAAAATCGAACTGTATAATCAGTCATCAGTTGTTGATATAATAGTTCGCACTAGCACGAATTTCTTTAAATTATATTAATAATAGTATTAAAATAGAAATGAAAAAATATTTAAAAAAAATAATAATATGCAGATAGTATAACCGATCTATTGTCTATAGCTTAACAATAAAAACAACGAAAGTTGTAAACAGATTGGTCGACAGATAAGGAAGATACCTGCCACAAAGTTCACAAAATACATTATTTAAACACATTTTAAAAAGGTTCACTTTTAAAAGAACGGCTTCTCACGGCAGCTCTATAATAGACAACACCGTTTTACTTCGTGGTAGACAAAATTCGACGCGCGTCGTTTTACCTTGCCAAATAAAATTAATATTGAGTTATGCCGGAATGAAAAAATGCTTTTAAATCCTTTATAAGTGGATTTTTTTAAACTTATGTTTTTGAACTTTGTTCTGTTTGTGATAATGTATGATGTAGCGCATATAACTCAAAATGCTGAAAAACGCGACTTAATGCCTTTTACCATGCCACCACAGAATTATTTGGTTAAAAAAAAACGTTTATCATAAAAATATCATCAGATATCTTTTTAGACGCATACAATTAGGTGTAAACTAAGATTAGGAACGTTTTGACAGATAAACGCACTAAAATTGACTTAAATACGAAATCCGAATACCAAAATGAACTAATTTCAAACTAAAGTCTAATTAGGAACAAAAATAGGAACGTTCTGAAATTTCTCGAATACCAATCCGGCTTACTAAAATAGGAACGTTCTTATTTTAGTTTAGTGCGCACTTAATTTGAATTGGAATATGGGGTAATATAAGTTTCATATCGGCAAGTTTAAGTCACATTATTTATTAAAGTTTGCTGAATTCAGAAAAAATCATTCCTTAAAATTTTGATGTATCTAATGTGCTTAGACTAAATCTTGTCATTTTGTATTAGGTATATCACTATTTTACTTAAAAAAGTTTAATCTAGAAACGGCACTGAACTAAAAATGTTACAATCACTACGCGATGGTAGGTACCTTCACCACATCGCTAACCATAAAATAAATAGGTAATAAAAAACAGCAACAGAGAATTACGCTTTGCTACGTACAAACAAATCACCTTCAACCACCACAGTAAAAAAAACGGTGCAGTATTTAGACGAAAAATATAATATAAAAAGACATAATTATTGTAGAATCGCTTACAAGTATGTATTTTAAAAAAGACGGTTTTTGTAAAATACATACTTGTAAGCGATTCTACAATATAGCGAGAGGATTAGAGAATTTATTTTTATTTCCATTGAAGTAAGCCGCGGTTTTATTTCGTGTAGGAGAAGTAAATCATAATTTAATTGTTTGCGCGTTTGTGACGCTATTGTGTTTTAACCCTTTCGTGGCACAATAATAATGGATGATAGGTTTTTGAGGGTTGAATCACATCGAACCCAGATAATCTAATTCTCTAACAGATTTATCTTAGGGCATGCTTTAGTGGTTTTTCTCTTTAAAACGCGCTTTACTTGGTACACGAAAGTTCCGACCATATTTTATTGAAGTTCCCGACGCGTTGAGAATTCGAGTGCTTTTTGGAGTACGTAGCTGTCTCCCGATGTTGCGCGGGAAATGTGTGAATTTTTAATCTCATCCCGAGGTGTTTGTTCACATACTGTTTTATTCAAGCAGGATAATGGTTTCCAATCGAAACTTCAGGTGGGGAACGACGACTGTCAATGTGCTGTAAAAGTATCGAAGGGGTTCAAGCATTACGGTGGTAAAATTCTCACGGAACAATACTTAAGCACGAAATTTTGAAAATAATGTGGTGTCGCTATGAAAATTTTCATTCATTTTAAAAACCAATACAATATTACATCGTTTGATTGCACTTCTTATTAATTAAAAAAAAAAACAATAAATGATAAGCCTACACTATACCTACTCCGTTTCACAAGAACTTGAAGACGTCACACCTACCCCCCCGTAGACAAATTCAAATTGGCGTTCGACTACAAACGAAGATTTCGTCAATGCATAGTGCGAAAAAATTAACTGTCCACTGGAACATAGAAACAATCATTTTTTTTTTATTTTTATAAAATGAATCTGATGTGCTCACTCAAAGTGAACACAAAATAAATACACTCCTTGACTCTTTCACAGTAAGCTATTTAAAGCTTGTGTCGTGAAAGAGGAAGATGGTCGGCACCTGGGATCGAACCACGACGTCCTCAGTACGAAAGCCGAATAAATAATAGTTGAATGAAAGTTAGTAAAAATAAATATTTTTGCGGCATGGAACGCATTATCGTAGTTTACATTGATTACTATGGATTTTTTATATAAAATTTATCAAAACGCTAAAAAAAAATATCGATTCCGATATTCGGAAATAAAAATCGAATATCGATATTTCAGATTAAAAAAAATCGACAAAAATATCGATTATTTTCCAAAAAAATATCGATATTTTTTGCTCTATTTGTTGTATATTATATTTCTTACATATCTTAATCCTGCAAAGAAGCAATATTCATAAATCTTCGAAAGTTTGGATCCTGCTACGATAAGGTAGGGATGTATAAATGACTTGATTGTTGTGTTGTATTAAAAATAAAATATAAGCATACCTTCATAATGCTTAGTTGTTAAAAACGTGATTTAAAAAGGAAGCTAATAAAAAAAATATCAGTACCAAATTAAAATAATTTAATCGTTTATTGAGACAAAAATAGGTTGATACCTACGTAAATGAATGTTTGGAAAAAAACAACCAATGTTTCGATTCAAAATAAAATGGTGATAAATGTTTTTTTTAAAGCCACAATTCGATTCCATTCAATTTGAAATTGCAAAATTGAATACATTCACAAAAAAGGTCTCGCTCTATTACAGAATCGACGAAAATATATTGATTTAATTTTAATAGGTAGGATATAAAATATTGACTATCCAAAAGAAACCACATGCCCCGTTTGCTAATGTACCCAATACCAGAGGTGCATTAGCTCATATTTTTGATACAAACATTATCATAGACGGTTGAAAAGTTTACAATAATATAATCCATAATATAAAAGAAAGTCGGCTTTGTGCGACCACTTATAACTTGAGATCGGTTGAACAGATTTTTATGATGCTTGGTTTATTGGATTCTTCTCCGCTCCGGATAGCAGAATAACTAATAAAACATCGAAATGGATATAACATAGTATAAAATATAATATTAAAGTTAGTATGGAACGGCATCACCAACGCCAAAAATTATATTACAACAAAATTATTGTTTACCTGACAACCATTGACATTAAAAATATTGGTACTTACACAATTTTTTTATGAAATTTTTGATTTTTTAACATTCAAACATATTTTAAACGTATTTTTTGTAAAAATTTAAATTTTGAAATCAGCTAGGACTACAGAACAACGTCTGTCAGGAATGCTAGTTAGGTATAAATTGAACACCATTGGCGTAAAGGTTTTTTTAAAATTTAGTGTGCAAGCTGTGCATTTTAGAGTAGGTACCTATAGTTCATTTTTTTTAAAGATACAGTACTAGAAAATTCGGCATACTCACATTTCATTCTTTACATACATAAGAAAGAGACAAAATACTTCTATAAGATTTATGACTTCGCCGAGAGGCGCAGGTAGTTGTTTTTAAGGGTTGCGGTACACACTGCACGAGTTTTATGAAATGCACTCAGTTATCGTATTTACTTCTCATTTTTATCGAAACTGATTTATGTTGCATTTTTTATCCTGGTATCTCTCGAGAGTGAATTGCCACATTGTAAAGAAGAAGAAGATATATTTTATATCAATTTTGTTTCTTCAACAGGTTATATTATTAAAAATACATTCATTTGTTATATAATGTTTATGTATTTCGTAAAGTATAAATTGTTAAATAATATTGTACACAGATTAAAAAATGCGCTATTAAGACATAAAAATGTACAATAGGTGTAGGATCATTATAGACAGATCAAAATGAAAATACATATAGATAAAAAAAGCTTTAGGTATAAAATAATTATACACAGATTATAAAATGCGATAGGTACGCAGATATGTTAATTTACAACATTGGTTAACGCCGTAAATTGAAATAAATACATAAATATAATATAGAACTGTTGTGTCTCTTTCTTATGTATGAAAAGAATGAAATGGGAATATGCCGAAATTTTTCTAGCACTGTATCTTTAAAAAAAATGAACTATAGTTGAGTCTTCCTTATGGGCTTGTAATGGAATGTTTTTTTTCCATTTTGTGCCACTAGAGGCGCCCTAGCTAATCCGGTCTATTGTCAAATTCAGTGTTGCCAAAGGGGGCGATTTACTGCCATTTGGAACGAGAATATGCGACGAAAAAATCTAAAAGGTGACAGGTAGCCAATTGGGTTACTTTCCTTAGCGAATTTTCACCTTTCGGATCTCACGTACAAGAGGCAAATCGAGGTTCTCTGCGCAAAATTAAAATCAAGGAACAATATCGTCCAGAAACTGGCGGGATCCGGGTGGGGAGCACGTGCCGACACGCTGCGAACCGCAGGACTATCCCTAGTATATTCTGCTGCTGAGTACTGCGCTCCAGTATGGGACGGCAGTGCACACGCCTAAAATGTCGACATCCAGCTCAGATCCACAATGAGGACCATAACCGGGGCTCTCAAACCCACCCAATGCCAGTGGCTGCCGGCCCTCGCCAACATAGCTCCCCCTCAACTTCGCAGAAACGCTTCAACGTTGAGAGAATAGAAAAAAGCAGGGGACAACAACTCTCTCCTGAACGTGGCCCTGAACGATATCCCACCGACAAGGCTCAGGTCAAGAAAACCCTTTTAGACCAGAGCAAAGACTCTAGAGAACGAAGAGTTTACGGTTACTCAGGCATGGACGGAGGAGTGGAGGAGCGCAGACGTTAGAAACATGCACCTTGTTGTGGATCCATCTGAGCGAGTCGCCGGCTTTGAGCTTGACAGAAAACAATGGTCAACCCTAAACCGTCTGAGAACGGGATAGTGTGTATTGTCAGAAGCTCCCCATAAAACCTCCCATTGAGAAATTATTGTTGTTGAGCTTTCCCAAAATCTTACGTTAAATACGAGAGTACCTTTGTTAATTTTTTAAGGAACGATAGTGATGGAAAAGGTAGAGAAAAATTAAGGATCCGGCATATAATAGACATAAGTAGGTACTTGTACCTATTTGTGGAATATTTAACACGTTCTTGGAGTAAAGGAACTATTTCAGTTGAGTTAGGACTGCGAAACCTTACTCCAGGGTGATTGTCAATAACATCTAAATATTCCTTACTTTAACATTAATAGAATACTAGCAGCAAAACCTGTCGGACGACATGCATAGAATAGGTTCATTAGTTGTTTGATTGTCCTATAAATCACTGGTTAAGTATAGGTAGGTATCGTCACTTTATCTGATCCAAATTTTAGGTAGGTAGGTACTTCAGCACGTTGAGATTGCGGACAATATTTGACATTTCCTCCTGTAGCTCTGATCAGGACCTTATAATGCATTATTGCATATTGTCATAGTAACTATAGATTTTGCAGAAAGAGATTCTTAGTATGAATAATATGTCACGTATTGGTAGGTATTGTTATAATTAAAAAAAAAAACTGTAGGTAAGTTGAATATTTTTTAGTCAATTTCTTTTAGTGTATACACTTTTGACATATTTCACGTACCTAAAGCAAAGCGTGTGTTGGGAAAGTGGAAATGGTCGGCACTGGGATTCGAACCCACGACCTACAGTACGCTGTACGTACGAAAGCCGTTGACTGATACCACTCGTCTACCAACCACGTCTTCGAGCGCAATAATTTATTTATGTATTTATGATATACACGGCCTAGGCCTTTTACATGTTATACATTACATAATGTCGTACAAAATTAGAAAAAAAAAATACACAATATTACACCTATAACAGTTTTGTTAATATAAATTTTAAAGAATTGAATGAAATTATAGTTCCAAAAAAAGTCAAGATAAAAAACACAATAGAATATCGAAGACAACAATGTTTTAAAGTTGTATGATAGAAATTTTGGAAAAATAATGGGATTGAAATTTTGAAATCAGTCAAGATATAAAACAATACAACATTCACAAAGAACTTACATTCACAGAGGAAATATCGAATTAAAACAATATCCTTGAGCCAGTCAATGGCAGAAAGACAATAGGGACGTCAAACACAAAGATAAAAAAAAACAATGTCAACATACAAAATTTATAGACTCAAGATACATTCAGTTAAGGTCGGCAAGCTATGTTTGAAACAACAATAAAGGAGAATAAAATATGGTAAGATTGGGGTGTTTTTTCATTTTTTTTTCATTTTTCAATTATTTTAGTATTTAAAAAAATTAAATAATAGGTACATTAGCATTAGAGTTACTCCAAATCCAAAAGATATCTTTTTTAATTACGGATTAATTATTAATCGTTTCCATTGAAATACCGAGTAACTGACAAACTTGAACAATTATTATACTTGATAGAAGCTAAGAATAGCATTCATATTCTGCACATTACGAGGAACGCTTTCAAATCGTCTTATCATGGATAGAAAAATAGTTTGATTAAGTTTATATTGAAATACTTGCATTCAAATAATATCCAACACTGTGTTTGATATCATTTGAATGAATATCAGCGCAAGTGAAAGAAAGAACGTCACAAACAATACACCCAACTGCTGTTAATAAAAACGCGATATTAGAATATAAAAGTGTTCGTTGGATAATAATAATATAATAAACCTTTGTGCGCGAGTCATGCAAATATAACTTAATACCGTTTATTATCTGATGGCTAAAATAAACCAAGGCTTATTACATCCACCTACTGGTATTCAAACCTCAAAGGTAGGGGTCCTTTGTTTAATATTTCAGTCAGTATCAAAAATAAACAAAATGATAATATTGGTGTTAATTTAATTAAGCGTGTTGAAAGAATATAATGAAAAAAAAAATTTTTCGCAGAGGTGATCGCCAACGTTGATGAGCCCTTACAGGGCCACCCAAAGACAAAGTGGCTAGCGTCTTTAGAGTAGGTAGGTACTGATGAATCCCTTCTGAAACGAAAAATGATTAGGTAGTTGTAAAATTGGAAATTTCTAATGACTTTTGTACGGATTTATTTACATACAATTAAAATCAATTAAATTAGTTTTTGTTCATTTTCTATAATAATAATAATTAAAGAGGTTTGAATCTTTAATATTTCTCCAATAAAAATATGTTTTCTAGGAAAAAAAATCTATTATCTTCTCGTATATATTGTATTCTGTTCTTCGAGAAGAGAGTTAAAAGCATATTAGGTAGACATTATTATATTGTAGCGGATATTATGTTGTGTATCTGTCGGGCTACAGTGCCAGGGGTAATTATAAACCCTTATTACTCACTTAATAAGAATAAAGCACGAAGCAAAGTAAGTATATTTTCCTTTTGTTAATGAAATTACTTTACCTTTCCTAATCGTATTACTTACTCGGTAAAAGTCGACTTAATTAAACCACATCGTCTCTGAACTTGGGCGCTGCGCTGTGCGAGTGTATAGGAGGTAGGTACTGATTGTGTAACTAGAAATTATTTTCCAAAAGTCAGAAATTAATTTTAAAAGTTACGAGCAAGTTTAGCATTATTATTATTATTATTCGAGGATGAAAGTAAACCAAATTGCGTTACACGAAGAGACGAATCCGAATTAATTAATATTTAGATCTCTCGGGGTGGTACCTACCTCAAAGGGAAATTGAGTAAAAATTAGTTATCTAAATTAGGTACTATTATTTTATGCGGGTGCCTACCCTGTTATTATAAGGTGTTGTGTTTTGAATTTCGCAAAGAGAATTTGTTGTTCGTTTTGACACTCCAAGAGAGCGAATGTCGATTTTTTTTTATCATTAGCTAGTGTTTAAGTAACAGAAATCCGAGAGTTTTTTATTCTATTCTTTTTCGTAAATTTAAAATTTTATTCTATTAAAATTCGTAAATTTTTTTTAGCTTTTAAAATTTTTAACTTTTTTTTTTGTGGAGCATAAGAATAAGTCATATTATTTCATTCTGTACGATAGGATTGATTTGATCTCGAGTAGGTATTCTACTTATCCACACTCTTGACATTGGTCTCTTCTGGAAACCATGCGATATATTATTATGGGAATGGACCAACGTGAAAAAACGTTTCGTCAATATGCTTGGCAATTGTGTGGTAAAATAAAAAACCTTTGGATATAAATCATATCGTTCAGAAATGTCTGGACATAATATTACGCGGAAGCTATATTATGATCCAGTTATGCTATGGAGAGAAACTATGGATGGTTATGGCTATCAAAGAAATGGACGAATACATACTTTAATGTATATTAAAATCATCCTGAAAAAAGTACGTATGCTGATAATGATTAATAATATCAGAAAGATGGGTGACATGAAATAGTTCATTGCGGTTTCAATAAGAAATAGAATCAAGAGTAGTTTAACTTTATCTAATTGATAAGTTGAAATGTTTATTCGATTTTTTATTGTATTAATTAATAAAATTTCAGTAGTGCATTATACATAATTTAATATTTACTTGGTTCCAAAATGAATGAAAAATTAAATTCTGAGTTTCGACATAACTTACCCAAACTAAAAGTCTTACTTAAGTAATAAACGGTCGTAAGGTAAGTAATACTTTGATTTGACTCATAATAGGTTAGTGAGTAGGGGGTCAGGGGGTCGCGGGGTCTTTATGACCTCTTGAGGTCGCTAGAGAGTTGAACTTAAGAGTATTTCTGATATAATTTCACGATGACGTATAAAACATTCTAAATAGGTAAGCGTAATTTCTAGCAAAGAATTCGCCATCGAGTCTGTGTCTACCTGTAGGTACTCTCTTTCTTTTCAAAGTACCAAATCACCAACTTAAAATTGTATAGGTAGGTACCTATACAATTTTAAACAATAATAATAAATCGTGGCAGCAAAGGTATATCGGCGTGGTATTCCACACACGTGCGATTCTCCCCTGCTTCCCCTACCCTCAGGCCCCACTGCTCATAATCCTCGAAAAAATGTCTCTGTAAAACCACCATTATGCTGCCGACTCACGGGGATCATAAAAATGACTGAAATTCGAGATCTATGTCGTAGCAAGGAAAGTACATAATCTCGCGAACGTTAAACCTATCTGATAATATAATAATAACAATATTATACGTTGCCGCGTATACCAAACCCCTTTTTTGTTATTGCAATAATGTAGAAACCAACATAAAAACGTTTATGTTCATATTATAATTTCACGCTAAGGTACTTTCCAAGGATAATTTCTGTAAGGGGTAGGTGAAAAAAAGCGTAACTTTAATCGAGGTCAATATTTTTATTTCTTTTTGAATGCAGTATAAAATTCCCAACCTGATTATTTTCTTGCCTTTCTTATTTGTAACAACTCATTATTTTTTTTTAACAGATGAGGCAAGCGTGACCACCATTACTAACACCTTGCAAAGAGATAAGTCTATGATGAACCACATCAACCAAGAATGCCAAAAAAACAAATTCTGGGACAGTATGATGGACATTCATAGCTTGTCACCTAAAGCGATTCAATACATGAGCTGTAAGGATCTAAATCTTTGACCAAGATATTCTCTACAACCACACGATATTAGAAGATGTAACAGTTTTATATGTATCTACTGAATGTATTATAAAAGTGTTAAAAATGTGTTAAAAATATTACATATTAGAGTCACATAGCAGACGTGGGCTGAGCATTGGGCATGTGGCGAGAATGACAGATGGACCAAAATCGTTTTGCAATGGCGTCCACGGAAGAGATGCAGGAGCTGGCCAATGATGAGATGAAGTGACGCTATCGTGGCTTTTGCTAGTTTCGGCTGGATGAGAAAAGCACAAATGAGGGAGAGGTGGTGGCAATTGGGGGAGGTCTATCTTCAGATTTTTTTTATTTTAATAAATTCCACGCAACAACAATGTTGCTTTTACAAAACATATTAGGTATATACAAATTTAACCATTGACAAAATTACTGAGAATAACAAAATACAAGATTGAATGTGTCACAAGCAATATAAACAAATTACATAAAAAAACAGCAAAAAAACAGAAATGGGCGCAAGAAAGCTAATGAAGAAAAATTATTAACAAATTGAATAACTATCACAAAGCTTACCTACATAAAAATTGATTTCTTTATTGTACTTAGGTGGGAAGGTATATTGAATTTGTACAAATTTTTCTGTTTACAAAAATACCATTTATTCAAAGACAGTGTTCAACTACTTGAGCATACTCCAGTTGGCAATTTCCCATAATAATATTTTGAACAGCTAGCCACTTTTTTCTGTCTTTCATCGTCCATTATTTTCTCCAGGACACTCTCCTTGTTCTGCCCCATCTCTCGGTACCTACTGGGATGTTTCTTAAAGTACCTCTCAGTTGAAATAAAAATCCAAATTAAAAGATTTTTGAGTTTAAACTTATTGATTGTTGTTAAGATCTTTGTGCTTCATATGAATCGCAAAAGACAACACTATCTAAACCTCAAACACTAGACTGTATAGTTTTGGCGAAGGAAATGAAATGGTACACATACATAGAGAGGTTGTTAGTAGGTACATTACACAACACAGCCTTTGTACCTACTTGTTACAACTCCTACAGCAAAACCCAAGCGCTGTGTTTATTTAACACACGAATGCACGCGATTATCACTAAGCACGGAGTTCAATACTTTTAATTTGGTTCTTGTTCAAAACCAGCAGACATTATGTTATGACATGGATTTTAGTTTATTATGAATAAAAAATACATATTTTAGCATTTAAGTGAATCCTCGATGTTACCTACTTATATCTATTGATAAGAATTTTTTGTTGTGTGTGTGGACGGCTGTTGCCAATTCAGCGTTGAGCTTTTAATGCGAAATAGTAATGATAGTAAGGAATAACTCCATCCGCAGCATGTGCAACATGGAGGACATTGTCAAATGGGGAAGGCAACGCAGAAGACACTTGAACGACCATGTAAACAGAATGTCAAATGACAGAACTCCTTGTGTCGCCCTTCAAGCCAACCCTGAAGGAAGAAGACCCCCGGGAAGACCACCAAAGCGATGGAGAGATAGTTGGCAGTCGACCTCCCAAGAGGCTGAAACGGCGGCACAAACAGATTCACAGGATCTATGAAGAGAAGAAGAAGAAATGATAGTAATATCTATGGGATCTTGTCTATAGAATTAATTGGTGTAAGATTTAAACTTACTTTTTATGCGGTGTTGCTTCACGAAGATCATACCTACATATTTACTTACGGCTTTGATTTGAAGAGAGCTGCGAAGTCTAATATTTATCTCTGTAACATCTATGAAGTCGAATACCTCTGTAACATCCAAACGAAAACCTCTACTTAGAAGATAAAGTCAAATGGAGAGTAAAAGTCGCTCGATAGACCTTCATTCTCATATGATTTGAAAAATCTGAAACGAAGACATCAAATAATATTCGACAAAGTATAAGAGATTTCTGGTAAATCAACTGTAATAAGCTCTGAAAATACGGACCCTCAAAGTTGGAAGGTATCCTTTTTTAATCTACGATTATATCGAAAAAAGGATTTTGAAATAATGTGACGGACCTAAAATTTCACAGTAAATATTGGACAGACATCATCCGCCACATATAAATGTTATTTATCAGAGCCGATGAATTGCTTTAATGCACTGGGTTCCAAGGGAGCTGTCTGCCGCCTGACAAGACAGCACTCTTTTGAATTATGACAATGTTGTTTGTTACTACAGAAACCAGAATTCGTGGATGAAGATCATCTGAATATAGGCGGGACTAAGGACTGGAGAAGCTTGCCTTGAAAAAATATTCTCATTGGTACCTACGAGGGGAACGTAAACTGAAATTTCATTAATTTTTTTTAAACCCATTGTGCTTACGTTCATGTACACGCATAGAAGTGATGAATATAGAATGGGCTTGAATATAGTAGTGAGATATTCCAATTTGATGTCGTCAGTTCTTATTACTTCGGCAGGGTATTAAGTCTGATTTCACACACAAACTAAAACATCGAATGTGGCGGTGATATTTTCCACTTGACATATCAACCCCATCTCTTAGGGGCTCCTTGTACGCCCCCCACCAGCGAGCAAGCGATTTACACTACGTGCCGTGAATACCCGCCTGTCTACCTAATAGGTTTCACGCCGCTGCTCACCTACACAATAATGAATGTACGGGGATAAGAAATGCCTGATCGAGTCACGTTTCAGGGAAGATTTTTTCCATGACAATATTTCCAGATTTTACTGATACCAGAATCATTCCGATAATCAATTGTTCTCGTGGAGTCGAAACTGAACACGATTTTTTATTCGCACTTGTCCCTTTACCTGTATTAAAGACTCTTTTTATATGTGACATTTCAGTAGTCTTTACAACTTTTTCAATCGGTTTGACATGTTTTACTTATAATAAAAGACACTTTCAGTACAAATAATTTGTAAATGGAATTGCATAACTAATAAAATTAGTTGTCGACCAGTGC
The DNA here is from genome assembly GCA_963576905.1 of Mystacides longicornis. Taxonomy (NCBI): domain Eukaryota; kingdom Metazoa; phylum Arthropoda; class Insecta; order Trichoptera; family Leptoceridae; genus Mystacides; species Mystacides longicornis. The sequence goes on along the minus strand of OY756425.1, from coordinate 9,970,894 downwards.
TCGAAATTCGACCATAACTTATTTAAATTATAAGTTTGAACATTATTGAGTTTCCTTTGTCAAAGACTGAGCGAGCGCTATTTCAAAATTTTCTATCAAAAACAATGACATGGATAAGTCAAATTTGAAATGTTGATATGTGCAAAGTTTTTTCTATTATTAAAATAAGACTGGAGTCTTAAACATTTCGTCTTCTCGCATTAAAACTGTATAAGTAATCTCAAAACTTACTAATTTTACAGGAGAGCATTTTTAAGGTTCAACGTATAATATTTTTAATAAAAATGATCTTTTCAACATTTTTTTTTAATTTTTAGCTAGTTACATTATCTGTCTTTCAAAGTGAGATAAACTTATATATTAATTTTGATATATAGTAGCCGAAAAATAGGTAAAAAAAATAATCGTTTTGAGTTTAAATACTTTTCTAGATAAAATGTTGCTTAATTTTTACGATTTAATTACAACATAACTATTTAATTTATTAAATACGATTAAATTTAAGGATTTTTTCTCAGTAAAACAATAATATTTTTTGAGAAATATTTATTTTTTTCAGTACAATTATGAAATTAATATACTAAATATGAACTAAAACTTATACAACTAAAACAAAATGGTTCGAAAAATAATATTATTATAAAATAAAATTAAGTGGTTGATTAAACCACGTTAGTCACTAAGTAACATGGCACTAAGTTAGGAATTTGTTAACAAAAGTATTTCATTCTGTGGGTTTCTCGATCGTTAGTAATAGCAAAGCGTTAGCAATAGCAAAGTAATATAGTAACTTTTTAGTCATTAAAAAATTACATTTTATCGTTATTTTGAATGATGAAAAAATGTTTTTAAGCATTGTGATGTTGTTATGCATGTTACTAATCGGTTACCATCTAATTTGACATTCCTTACGATCGAGTAACACCTGAGCCCCAATTCTCTGTTTTATCGGAAGGTAGTCACGTTAGTAAAGTGAGTACTACACGATACATTTTGTATGGGAAACGTGTATAGCGCCGCCACAGAAATTTTCTAGAAACAAATGCGATTCTCGCATTCGATACATATAGACGTTTTTCATACAAAATGTATCGTGTAATACTCACTTTACACCGTGACTACCTTCCGATAAAACAGAGAATAGGGGTACTGATAGTAAAGTATTAGCATTCGCGCCGTCGAACACCCACCCTTGTGATTATGTAATCTAAGTTTAAGATCTAGGTATAAAAGTTCTATTTTTTTGATTATTAGGAACCTTATCCAGTCTTTTAGTAGGTACATACCTATCTATTAATAGTTTATATAAAATATTGAAAACTGTAGGTAAGTGTTAATTTAAAAAAATGCAAAAAAATAAACTAAAACATAAATAAATAAAAAAAGAATACAAGTACATAATTAATCTATTTAATCTGTATTTTGTTTTATTTTAAATGATCGTCTATTTCATAAAGATTACAGATTTTCATAAAATGGACGATAATATTCGGGAATAGTTTTCTTATTAAGTAACTCAAGCTAATAAACCTTGTTTTTTTCTGATCGGAAATTTTAATTGGCGCGTTATATACCGATTTAAAAAGCTGGGTAAAGCTTTGTATAGAAAATTGTCATATTATTATTTCAAATCCCATACGAATTCCCATACAAATGTAATTCGGTTTTTTGTTTAAAATTTTTTTAACCACAAACGACGTTTCAAAGATGTTTTTTGTCCCTGTTTGTTTCCATTACAATGATTAGAATTAATCCTATTTTTTTGGTCTCTCTATGAAACACTTTTTTGGAACTGATTCCATACAAAAAATGTATGGTAGATTGGAGCGCGAAGCTGTCAAATGACGTCACACTGTACACACGTAATAGAGAATAACGCGCGGTAACAGTGCCGTCTATTAAAACATAACCAAACGCGTTGAAAAAAGTCCTGTATGTTTCAGAATCACACAGAAATCATACATAGTAAAATAGGCAATATTAATGAATATGAAAATAATATAACATTTATTAATTAAAAAGTAAACATTTTCGTAATTAAACTACTTTTGACGTCAGATTTATGATAAAAAGTAGACAATTTTAAATTTAAACATAACTTTTTATAAAAAAATATCTAAATCAGTATACAATTTAGAAAAAACGTAGTTTTAATGATAAAGATCAGGACACTATTATTCATATTTTATCACAAAAACTGTACAATTACATAATTATACAATTTTAAAGGGAGTATTGATTGAAACTTTCCTACACATTTATAGCAATAAGTGTATAATTTTGAGATTGTATAATACTAATGAAAAAGAATGCTTACCTTAGGGTCAAATTTTCGGACAGTTTGAACGTTACTAGATTTTATATAGTATTCGCGCGAAACAAGTTCTCACTTCGACCAATTTAAAACTAACCAATGCGCGATCTAGCAAGTGTATGTTGAAGTAGGGTCTTTTGTCAGTATTTAGGAGAAAGATACTGGTGATACCAAATGTTTCCGCATATTAACTCAATTTCGACTATTTTTGGATTTTGTACACTTTTAATGCGAAAAAGCGATTTGATAATGGAGACGGTAGTCTCCGAAAACCGGTTCATGTTTGAACAATAAATTTTGTGATAGAACTATACAAGACTCTTTCATTTTTATTTTGAAATGGACTATCACCAAGCACCTTCTGCCCAAAACATCGAAGATCTTTTCTATTATTATTAAAGACAAACAATAGTAATATATTCTCAATTTATATCCCACTATTTTCAGCTCCACCTTCCATTTAAATATACCGCCTACAAAAAGCTTTCTGCGCCGATTATGAGGCGCTTTGCATTTAAAATTTTGTTTCTACGGAGTTGATGATCTTTATAAGTATAGTCTGTGGAAGTGAATGTGAGAAATACACAACATTACAGTATTGTTTGTAATGTTTTTTATTGATTTAATCTATTTTTATGCATAATTTAAGAAGAATATTAGCATTCGCGACTCCTTCGCTATATAAAGGTAGTATAAGTGAACGAAATTTCATACTCCTCCGTCCGCGCATTTTCATAAAAAGTTTTCCTTCACATATTAATACATAGATATTCTTTGATTCTTGGTTTTTTAAATTTTAAATTCCGAAATCTTTTTATTTCTCTTCGCCACAAACATAAGATTGTTTTACAGCAGTTTTGAATAGGTATTATTTCGCTTCAACTATCGTAAAAAATGACCAGACTCAAGACTTTTTTGTTTTTGCGAATGTATTTTTGTGCCTTTTTTTCTTGTATTTTTGTGCCTATTTTTCTTGTATTTTTTTTTCTTATTTTAATCTATATAATAATTCAGAAATGTTTTTTTATTTGCTTTTTACCGTATGTCATAGCATCACGGTCAAAATACAAATGCTACGTCAGATATGAATCTGCACAGAGCCGTGCAAAATGCCGGAGAAGGTTCTTTAATACAATTTGCTGCATTAACTTTAATATATTTAGAGCTATTTAAAAAACTCTATTTTTTAGGATCTTCATACAAAATTTTAATAAACATTAAAAGTGTCATTCTTCCCTCTTTTTATGAATTGTGAAAGTTACATTCTTCTTTTTCTGTGCTTATGTCAGTTATAGAGGTCTGCAAAGCAATGGGAAGCTAGACTAGAACCTGTTTAATTACCTACCGATCAAGCCTGACATTCGGAATCAAAAACGTAAAGCAAGACGGGTATAATCTAGTGATATAATAAAAAAATAAAAAATCTTACACATCAGTAGGGTTATTCTCGTAGCGGTCTTAATACGCTCCTATCTTCTCTTATTAAAATGGCGGATTGGTATTCACAAAACAAGATATCTAGCAGATATCTTAAAAATTAGTTATGTGTGAAATATTAGTATGAAATTCTATGTAATGGGCATTCCCGTAACTATCTTACAAACGTCAAATTCAAGGGCGACCTGATTGCGATCATGTCTTAATCTTATCGTTAAGAGATTTTTAAATGCGATTGATTACGGGAATAAGGCTCCAGAACTAGAAAAAATAAAGTTGTTTCCAATGTTCCAAATATTTATGGATACATAAAAATTAGATCGTTTTCTCTTCGATCTAGGGAGTTTCTTTAAAATTAAACAAGCAAAATTCTAATTTATATTGTGAAGGTCTTCATTCATGAAGGTTGTGACCACCGTGATAGCAGGTATCCGCAGAAAATATTATTAAACCTATCGACGAAACAATACGTGATAAGAGGTTACTACATACAACTGTTGCTACTAAAATGTACGCCGTCCCTAACGAGGTAAAATAAAATTTTGACCCTTTAAGGAACGATATTATAACATAACTGATTAATTAATTAACAATCGAACAATTAATGGCCCTTCTCTAGACCTGTTATCCGACAGGTTTTGCTGGTAGTAAAGCAATAAAAACTCAGGCTTTAACAGGTAATTTTATTTTTAAACATTTAAAAACGCTTAAAATGAGCACTATTTACAACGTAAAAAAGGGTTTAAAAGTTAAATAGATGAGCTTGAAATAAAAATAGGAGCTTACCTTTGTGAAAAGTGCCTGTTGAATTTTGGACGGTTGAATGAGCAGCTGACCAAAGAAGTTTCTGCCTCAATGGACAGACAGTGTTTTTCTATGGACGTAAAAACATTATGTCTCACCTAAAAAATAGACATATTATTACAGTCTGTAACAAATGGCTCAAACTTTTTTTATACGCTGTGTTAGTTCTTTTGAAGAAAACTTTTTGTTTATCTGACTTAGGGGCTGGTCTTTCCGGGGGGAGGTTGGACATAATTGATCTCATTTGTTAGCGTGTGCCCTTTTTCATAATACCTACACTTTTTTTATTTCACGGATAGAAAAGGATCTGTAAACTTGAATAAAACACCTTTTTGATAATGTAACAACGATTATAAGGCTAAGAAGGTTAACTGTGTTCATGTATCACCTTGTCAAAAAACCTAAGCGCGTCAAAAATTTCTTTCTTCCTTTTATTGTGCAATTGTTTAAATTGTGTACCTCGACAACCGACATGATCTTTCCAAAAAATCAACTCTTATGTCAACTCCATCTGATTCTTTCCCTAAAAATAATTCATAATATATGAGTGCCTTTATGTCTGCTGTTCAAAGAAGTCGCTTAGATTTTCTTTGTGTCTTCTTTGGCTGCGACTGATGTTTTAAATTTGTTCATGTTTTCTTATATTTCTACAAACTCTCTTGTACAAACCGCGAATCTGCTTTCAATCCTGTGGATTGGTTTGCAGCAAGCAACATCTCCTTCACCACTCTTCCCGGTTCTCCGCTGTTCTTTTCAGTTTGATATACTAACTGCTCTCCATGTCCTGGCACATCTGTTGCAAATATTTATGACGCGGGCGTCCTCTACCAATCGAACCCTCGACCATTTCCTCCAATATTCTACCGAGTAAGTAAACTGTCGAATCTCATTACATGCCCCAGCCATCTAGCGAGCTTCTCTGATATGATGTTCAATATTTGCGATTCATCATGAACTCTCGCAAAAAGCTTAAAGAAAACTGAAAGAAAAATGTTGGGCATTAAATTGTAAGACAGGAAGAAAAATAAATGGAAACGCAGTCAGACTAAATTGACTGAAGTGGTCAAGACGATAGCTCTGCAAATGTGTAGTCGGGCGGGAGATTTTTGGAGTGGACACAAAAATATATTGCATTAGACTAGCAACCGGACATTACTTAAAAAGACGGATTTGACACTCATCTGCTCATAATAAGCTTAATAGTGTACCTACATTTATTTCATTAAAAGGCATATTTTCAAAGTGCTTGTTGTCCTAGGTTGTTGATTGGCAGCTAGGGGTCCCATCTTTAAAGTTATTTCTACACCGAATCCATGTTCAATTTTGTTTTAAAATTGCTTGAAAAGCGTTTTAAATTTACGTGCATATTATTTTTATTTTAGTTAATTGAGATTCCAGTACAATAAATATTTTGTAAATCACTGTTCATATTGTTTGATTTTAAACGCAAATTTTTGAGTGAATTTTTGAAACCTTACTTACACAATGCTGCGTGAGTTGCCATGATAATATTTTTTCAACAAAAATACAGGGGTGAGTTTACCTAAGATATTGCCTTATGGAGTACATAGGACCATAGGTAGGTACTTAATTAATATCAAATGAAAGTGTTTGAAGAGGCCCAAAGGTATTTTAATATTAATATATAAATCTTGGGCCGTATCAAGAGCAAAAAGGTTCTTCTGATTAATGTGCATAATTTATAAGAACACTAAGAACGGACCTGCCGATAGCTCACATGCTACTAAGCACGTTTGGCTTCTGAACATGTTTGCGCTGTTTCCTTTTGTTTTCTCAGAATATTTTTTTCCGTTCTTATATCACAACACTGTAAGACTGAAATTGAAATCATGTAGAAATTCATTATAATTAATAATATAATTGTAATTAAAAATATTCTTTCTTAGTTCTTTTGTCAAAATGGGTAAAAAATTTCTGTTTTATTTTCAATCAAAGTCTCATGGTCATAACACTTATTCTTCTTCTTCTTCAAGTCATCGCCGTCCACTCCTGGACGAAAGCCTCCTCCATGTTGCTCCATGTCGATCTCTCCTGCGCAGTCTGCATCCATAGCACCCCAGCGTGTCGCTCCAGGTCATCCCTCCATCTCATCTGTCTTCCTACACTTCTTCTCGTGTCTCTCGGTCTCCAATTCAGCAGTATTTTGGTCCATCATAATAATAATAATAATAATAATACTTTATTTTTTCTTTTTCTTACATTTTCCTTTCCTTTACAATACATTCAATACATCAATCACAGTAAAAAATTCTTAAATTAGTAACCTCCCTAGTAGAGACAAGTCTCGTGTTAAGGGAGGGGTTCATTTTTCTAAAACAATAATATAATATCATTCAATCAATACACAATAACATATACAAATCAATAGGATAGAAACTTAAAATGGGGCATCCTTATAATGATTCATCAATAAAATAATAAAAACAACAATCCTCTGATGTTAAAACAATATTAATAATTCTCTTAAGTTAAATCAAATAATATAACAATTCTAAAACAAATAAAATAATACTATTTAATCAATATAGAATATCAAAACACATATAAAATTAAAGAGATAAAAACTTAAAATGGAGTAATCCTTATAATGATTAATCAATAAAACAATATTAATAATTCTATTAAATTAAAATAAATAATATAAACAATTCAAGATAATACCATTTAATTAATGTACAATATCAAAACATATATAAAATTAATAAGATAACAACTAAAAATGGAGCAATCCTTATAATGATTAATCAATAATACAATAAAAAACAACAATCCTCTGATGTTAAAACAATATTAATAATTCTCTTAAGTTAAAAAAAATAATATAAACAATTCAAAATAATAAAATAATACCATCTAATTAATGTACAATATCAAAACATATATAGATTTAATAAGATAACAGCTTAAAATGGAGTAATCCTTATAATGATCAATCAATAATACAATAAAAAACAATAATCCTCTGATGTTAAAACAATATTAATAATTCTATTAAGTTGAAATAATAATATAAATAATTCTAAAATAATTATGTAACTAGCGTTAGAGTAAAAATCAAACAAGCAAAAATGAGTAGAACTTTCAGAATTACAAATCAGAACAACAACAGTAAAGAAAGAGTCCATCAATGAATGAAATCAAAAACATAATTGCCAAGTTAAAATTTCATAAACAAATTAAACAACATATAAAACAATATACATAATATACACAATCATTTAAAATACATAAATCAAACCACAATATCAACAATCACAAGGACATCATCTCAAGTCATCAGTGAAATTGCCATTGAAACTATTCCACAAAAATGATAGCAATAAATTTTCAGATAGGTATTCATTCAAATTAAAACAGTACCCAACAATCGTTATGATCACAAGACAACAAAACACTCTTGCAATTCCAAAACAATTTAAATAACATCAATAAGCTCAAAGCTATTACTACTAGTGTTTATGTAAACATTATGTGAAAAAGATTCTCATTTCAAAAGAACACTCATTTCAAACATTGAACCAGGACATTAAAAATTCAAAAAGAACAAAATAATAATCTTAAAAAGTCAAAAGTTAAAATCTCAATTATTCAATGTGGATCAATAATGACTAAAAACATCCGAACAATACATTCTTGGCAATAATCCCAATTAAACTCTATATAAAAGAAAACAACAAATAACAATTATTATAGATCAACCATATCAAGCAACATCGCCAATTCAAGTAAATTCCCTGTACAAGGTAATATCAAGGCAAAACACACTCCAAACAGGCTCTCCACACTAACCCTCAATCAGACCACAATCACACAATACACACCAAGCACCCACCAAACGAATTCACAAAGAAGGAGACAAACGTCAAAATATCAATACCCTTCAGCCGTACTGACACAACATGATCAAAATCGCCACATTTCTTTAGTTACTTCCTTTTTAAATTGTGTGTATTGATCGATTGCTCTAACCGCAGGAGGCAATTCATTGATGAATTTTACACCCAAGTATGAGTAATGGTGGTGAGCCACGTCTCTATAGCATCTTGGGATAGGGACGTAATTAAGCACCCTTAGTATTCTGCTAGTTTGCACAGGCTGAGGTGTACTCCTCTTCTCCTTATAAGTCTGAAGAGTTGCTGCCCTTCTGTATATTCGGTTCAATGGTATCACTCTAAAATCGGCGAATAACTGTGTAGTGGGGTAGTCCCTTGGTTTCCTCATAATAATTTTAATAATAAGTCTCTGTGTAATTTCTATGCTCCTTAATGTTGTCTGGTATGCACCACCCCATCCAATTATGCCATACTGCAGAACCGTCTGTGCCAGTGAATGGTAAACCATTCTGAGCCTGTCCGTATCCAATATATCTCTCAATTCTATAAATATGTATATCAGTTTTCTCAGTCTGTCAACTGTCTTGGCAATGTGATCCTTCCATTTAACATTGCAGTCAATCGTGATACCCAAGTATTTAATCGTGTCAAGAGAATTAAGTTTTGCGCATCGTTTGTTACACTGTAAGCCCCCGCACTCGGGAGAGTGTATTGAGATTATAAGGTCTATAGGAGCGCCTACCCTATTTATAGAAAATGGTATGAATGCTGTCTTGTCCGTGTTGAGTGATAAGAGGTTTCTTCTGAACCAGGAGTTAAGTATTGTTAAGTCACGATTGGCACTATTGGCAGCCCCCTCCCATGAGTCTCCCCTAGTGAGTAATACAGTGTCGTCAGCGTAGGCTATTATAGTGCTTTCAATCGGCAAGGAAAACATGTCGTTGATATATATGGTGAAAAGAACCGGCCCCAATACCGTTCCCTGAGGTACTCCGTATTCAGACGATTCATAATCACTAAGATTGTCGTCTAGCTTCACCCGCTGTCGTCTACCCTCAAGATAGCTCTTAATAAGAGAATAAGCCCTGTCAGTGATTCCAATATCTTGTATTTTTTTCAAAAGTAGTGTGTGCGACAGGCTATCAAAAGCTTTCCTTAAGTCAATAAAGGTGCCTATGCATCTACAACCCGTATCCAATGCGCCATATATTTCTGAAGTAAGCCTGGCTATCGCGTCCTGGGTTCCGAGCCCAGGGACGAACCCATATTGCTTATCATTAATTATATTGTGATCCGACAAGAACTTGCTCAGCTGATTCTTTATAACTCTTTCGATTATTTTGGAGATATTTGACACCAAGGATATAGGTCTATAGTTACTTACATCACTCGGAATACCTGCTTTATATACCGGTGTAACTACAGCCGTTTTATAATTTTCAGGAAATGTGCCGCTTTCTATGCACCTATTAATAGCTGTGGCTAGAGGTTTAGCAATGTACTCTTTTATTTCAGTAAGCATGTTAACAGTGACTCCATCAAACCCCGGCGCAGACCCCCCCTTCATCGAATCTATTATCTTTTCGATGTCTTCGTGCGCAACGGGTGACAGAGCTCTCAGCTCCGGATGGTCAGTCGCAGCAGATCGGTCCGATCCATGCAAAGCCGAGAACTCAGTCTCTGAGTGACTGCTTTTAATATCATCAGCCAGATTTTTACCAACAGAACAGAAATATCTATTAAATATATTTGCAACATGGGCAGGATCATCTGCCACACGAAATAGATTACCCTCATGAGTAATACTTTCAATTTGATTTTTTTTCTTCTTTTTATTTAGGACATTGTTGATTGTGGTCCAGATTTTCTTACCATCTTTCTCCGATTCAGCTATTTTCTTTCTAAAGTATTCATTCCTAGTATATCTAATCAATGTACAAAGTGAATTTCTAAACTTTTTAAAATAATTAAGAATGTAGGTGTTAAGGGGATATTTTTTAGTTAGCGCAAATAACCTTTGCTTCTGTTTAATTAATGATAATAGGTTAGGTGTTATCCAAGGTTTAATTATTCTATTCCTTCCATTTCGAGGCTTTTTATTGGTATTGGATGCACGGTCGATGTGCCCTGCTAGTATGTTTTCAAGGCATTTGAATGAATCGCATACACCAGCGGCTTGGTACAAGGATGTCCATGGCTCAAGCATGATGTTGCGCTTCAGCTCTACGATATCAATTTTCCTGTAAACAGGAATTTCGTTCCGCTGTCTATTAAAGTTACTATGAAAATATTTCAACAAGCAGGCATGATGGTCTGTGATTCCAAGCTTCCAGATTGCGCTCCTTAATCCAGTTGTGTCTCTTGAATTACACCATATATGGTCTATGCACGAAGGTCTTTGACCCGGCATTTCACGTGTATAACCATTAATACAAGACTTAAAATTAAACTGTGTCATCAAGTTCAGGAAATCATCTCTCTCACTTGCCGACGAATCATCTGCAATATTTATGTTAATATCTCCCAATACTATTGATGGAGTCCTACTCTCACATTCCAGAAGATTCTGCATATCAGCAATAAACGCTCCCACAGTGGAAGCATGGGTTCTGTATATTGCATAAATAGTAAAAGTGAATGAATTTTTAACTCTGATCTCTACCTTGAGACAATCACTCATATTCAAGTCTCCACGTTCATTCACCACCACATCACAGAATTCAGATCGGATAAATAATGCTATTCCACTATTTTTATTAATTCTATTTTCTGTATGGTAATAACTATAGTTAGGTATTTCATACATAGAGTCCAATGAATGAGTTTCAGTTAAGACAATGCACGCGGGCATGACCCTGAGAGAGGCCATGTTAACAAGGAATTCGTTAAAATTTTTTCTCATACTTCTAATATTCATATGTAAAACAACAAAATTTCTCTCGGCCGTAGACATAAATCGCTCACAGTCATCGACACTTTCACACACACATTCATCGATTATGTAAGAGTTGTCCAAACAGTCAAATATGTATTCATTATCAGTCATGATTCAATCAGCTCACTATAAACCATAAGGATAAATTGACAACAGCAACCATGGCCACCACGAACCAAATCTGTCACTCCCCATTCATCCCTCAGGTCATCTGTCCTCGCCGACAATATATATTTAGTGTCAGCGCAAGACAGCAACCCTGCAATAATTCTCAACTCATAGGAATCGAAATGCATACAAGCCCCACATCCGAGAAGCCACTCGCCAACCGAATCACTCTCCCCGCACAGACAACACGATCCATTAGTTCCATGGAAAGAGGAAAAAACACAGCAATCAGAAAAGTTCAAATACAACACTTTATCACCACAATTGCCTATAAATTCCATTCCAAACGAATTCATAATAACTATCGAGATCAACACGTACATTACAATATGTTTTAAGCATTTATAACCCCTATGTGTATACTCATCACAACCATGAAAAAATGAATCAAAAATGCTATATTTTAAAATTAACATAACCATGAACCATGAGCATTTTTTTATGCTGATGTAAACAAAACCATGACGTTCTGTTTTACCTTCATCGTAAATCAAATAACCATATCATTTTTATGTATACGTTGATAATAAAAAAATATATACAAAATTTTCTTTCTAAAAGCTTGTGCAAACAGAGGTTATCTGCATATAAATGAAAATTGATTGATAACTTTGAAAAATAAAAATGTTGTAGCTTTGGCAGGTGTATGTATAGCAGATACATCAAATAAAATGCAAAACAATGTGTTACGATGTGTACCTACAATGTGTTATCTTGACACTACTTGATCAATCGAATTGCGCGGATAAACGAGAAAATTTTACCGATGAAAATAATCTGTTTTTATTTATTAGCTAGCAGCCTATTTTCTTAAAACTACTTTTATTTTATCAAATGCTTATCAGCAGATAGTTTTCCTGTAAATATAAATTAATAAAAGCAACATTACCAAGCTCCCGTATAAAAAAAGAAGAAGCAAATAATGCTATTTTTTTGCATTTTCATCGATGATTTTTCGTCATATTTGCACATATTATAGTTTGATCAAGTGTAGAAATAACACATCGTATAAGAATTATTGTTTTAGATAATTATGTACCATTTGCGAGACGGTGAAACCAATATGCGCTGTTTGAAGTGCTTGTGAAAATATGAAAATAATTAATGGAACAATCTGACTAGTAGCGATGTCGACTAGGTACATAGGAACCCATTGAAATATATAATTCTCTATGGAACGGAACTCCGACTGTATTAAGACTGCAATCACGTGATCAATCTCAATAAATAACTTTAAAAAAGATTGGATTCTTTTATAGGTACTACTCCGTTCAGAACTTGATTATTAAATCTCTCTCTCGAGCTAACTTTATCAACGTTAGTTACCTACATAATACCTATTACTAACTTTATCGAGTCTATATGGATAGGAGGAATGAACTTCTAAAAATTGGATAAGTATCTACAAAATACTAATGGTCGCCCAGAGGTCTAAATTCGACCATAACTGAGTGATATTGCGATTTTATATCAGATACATTGAGCGATCGCTATTTAAATTCATTGAGCAAAAACAATGATATGGATGGATACGTCAAATTTGAAATATTGATAGGTATGTACAAAGTTTTTTTCTTTTATTATCCAAGACAAACAAAATTAATCGTTTCTTAATTTGATCACAGATAAACAAAATAATAATATATTCGAATATAGAACAATTAAGACTCTAACAATACTTCGAAGATAGAATTTTTTTCAAAGATAGAATGACTAAAGGGATATATAAATCTGAAAGAATGGGTGCACGAAGACGAGACCGACCTCGAATGACATGGTCCGATTATATCGGTGCCGTCTTAGAGGAGGGCCAAGTCAGGAGCAAAAGGATTAGAAGAGCATGTATGGGAATGTTATGCGTTTGGAGGAAGCAAAAGAGGTTTGTTTGGATAGGAAAGAATGGAAGTCTGTACTCTCTGCTTACCCCCTTCGAAAAACGGTGTGATGGTTAAAAAAAACGTTTGAAAATAAAAGCATTTAAGTTAAATTACCCACATAATTTTAAAAAGTTTAAATCTTTGTATAAATTTATTTTCCTAATACATAGTATAATAATAATTATACTTTTATTACTTCAATGAAGTTCCATAAAAAAAACTATGCAAGTTCATCGTAAAAATTTAAATACTTAATCCTCTTACGTTTAAATTTGCATTTTGTTCGTCCAGTACGGACACGGAAAAAGTTTCAGAACGTCCGTTCTATCTTATAAGTGGTGGATCTTCTCAGAATAAAAAACTTTCGTTCGAATCTTTCTAACTAAACTTTCATACACGGTAATAACAATAATAATTATTATTAGGTATAATACGTTTCCCAAACTTATGTATTGTGAGGTAGATAAATAGAAAGCTGAAAGTTTGAGAAACATAATACGTATTATCAAGTTGCTTTAAAGTTTCTTAATAATGATTGATGGAATACAGCCTGATCCGATGTGAGAGGTATGAATAAGTTACTCCCAAACAATATACGGAACATAATAAAATAATAATATTATATTTTCAGTTCAATAATAATACTAAATGATGAAACCTCAATCAAAATGTTAAGTCAAGTTCTTGCTCTAACAAAACGTTCGGATATTATTAATTATATCATCAGATAGATACCTTATACGATGTGTCGTGACTTTTAAAAGTTACGACAGCTTATTAAATACGGACTAAAGTTAGTCAACACTTCCTTTTATGTTATGATTTTAGATCAAAATGTAAATAGGTATGTATATTTAAACTAGCTTTAGTCCTGTGTTCCTAGTTATGAATATTGAATTCGAGTTTGTATAATGATAAGTTAATTACCTTTTAACCAATGCAGTTCCGACTAACTCATTTGTTTTAAACTATACAATATTTCCCATTCGCATTCTGTCAATCGCGCCAACAATCAAACAACTGAAAATAATTTATGTCAAAAGCCAATTTAATTTCAAAATTAAGTAGAATTAAATAATAATTAAAATTAGTCCAGTCGTTCACGCTTGATGTGGACCACAGAAAATAGGAATCATCCAATTTTATTCATTTTTCTACAAGATATACTTTCTGTTGAAATCAAAAGTCGATTGTTCAATGTAGGTAGGTATCTAAATTATCAAGTGGTTCGTTGAAAAGATTACGTAGTTTCGTTGGTGATTTTTTTTCGACATCGAGTAATATAAAACATGGGCGTCTGAACTTTGAAGTAATTTTTTACAAGGATGATCAACACATTCCGTAGGAAAATTTCGTCAAAGATTGGTGGAACGATAACAATACTCTCTTATCCAATAGATCAAATTAACAGCAACGCTCGATCAATCGATCATCAACCTTAAAAATATATGAATGAATGGCCAAAAAAACATGTTAAAAGTAGAGAAGCAAATTCAAATTGATTTCACGAATTAGACCACCTACCGTCTTATTTATAAAAAAAAATCGTTAATCGTAAGATTGCGTATGACTCACTGTTTTTACTCTATTTATAAAAATATATTTAATCCGCGTTTGTTATGTATGAAGATGACATTTCATTCAAAATTTTGTAAACAAACAAAATAGTAGCCGGGCAACGCGAGTGTTTACAACCAAGATGCACTATGTCAGGTTTCAACGAGTTATTGATGCAGAAAAGGTACCTTATTTTTTTATGAAGTGGTTGGTGACCCAGCGGTTACAACGTCGGCTTTCGTACTGCGGACGTCGTGGTTCGATCCCAGGTGCCGACCATCTTCCACTTTCACGACACAAGCTTTCGGTAGCTTACTGTGAAAGAGTCAAGGAGTGTATTTGTGTTCACTTTGAGTGAGCACAGATTCATTTAAAAAAAATATATATATATTTATTGTACCTATATCAAAATATAGTTAAGTCCTTATTAAATCATACGAAACCTTTATGTTTCGGCCAAAATGAACTAATTCACGTTTCATCACTTCAATTTTAATATTTGTACCTACTCAAAAAGTATTCTTTAAATATTTTCTTCAAAACGTCATTATATTTCTTATAATTTTAGTTGGTGCATTATGGTTGTAAGCCCTCGAATGATGAATGAATGACGGGAATTCATATTTGCTTTATTTGTTTGAATTTTCTATTATTGAAACGATAAACCAAAATACAATGGACCAAAATTTGAAGGGAGCACCTAATTGGACGGGAAGAAAACTTAAAAACAGTATATCTATTACAGAAAGCGTTGTTGTACGCTCGAAACCATTGTCGGTTGACATAAAATCCAACATGGCGGGTCAAAATCTACAGAGGTCAGCTCACAAACAAGCGACATGAGTAAAACTATCAGGATTAGTATTAAAAGTATTGAGGCCTGCATTCTTTTTAAACGGAGTGTGCTGTTTGAACCTTGAAATTCAGTAGGTATCTCTTTTCTCAAAAGACTGGTTGATTTATTTAAACATTTACTCGGAAACTGTAAAAAATCTTTTTTCCCTTAATAAAATTTTAAGTAAATATTTTATGGGTGAAATAATGTAAAGTGGCAAGCTACCCTCGTATTGTGTAATGTTTACACTGGGGGTAGAGCGCCCTGTTCTCTTGTTTACACGTTTCTGAAAGGTTAATTTTTGGTTTGTTTGAAATTTTGTGTGCAGAGTAAACTGTGAAACAGTGTCACCTGAGTAACGGCATACTTCACACCAGTGTTGTCACTAAGACACCGGCATGGCTTTGTTACAAACTGCTGCATTACCTACATTCTTAGAAAGGTGAGAGTGTTTAAGGCAGCTGAATTCTTTGAATTAAAATATAAAAAATACCAGAGTCCTCTTACATACTCGTTGTCAAATTGTCGAGATTCTATGCTATTCAAATCATATGTATCATTCTCGGGTTTACTGTCTCCTTTTACTAATTTTAAAAAGTAAATTCGATCTCATATTCGAATTTCATAGAGACTAGTGCATACATCTCCAAAGCCATTAAAGTTCGTTTGGTTAGAGTACTAGTCTTTCCAATATTTTCTTACGGGTCGAGACATGAAAAATGAAAGACCGGGGAAGACAAAGAATTGACGCCTCCGAGATGTGGAAAAATTGGTAGTCCTTGATGATGTTGAAGAATCTAGGGGCATATGAAGATCACCCACTAGATGGAAAGACCAAATCACACAACAGTTGTTTAAGCAGTTCTGACGGCGATCTGAGAGATGGAGGAAAACCATTTATAGGGTTTTTGCGGTGGAGAGAGTGCCTGATCACGACCTACAGTAATGAGGAAAAACGACCGACGATGATGAGTGCATACATACTCAGGTATAGGTACCGTAGGTAAGATTCTAAAATCTCAACTGATCCTCTATGGATATATATATTTATCCATCATATATGGATGGATAAATCATATCTTAAGTTATTATCTACACAAAATTGACAGCCGAACTGACACAAATTGACAGCAGAACTGACACCGTCTCTGTATGGAATAGGTGTGTGTATCCACCCGTTTCAAACAGCAGAACTCACATACCACTACATTAAAAATTGAACCATAAATGTGGCCAGCCGGTATTAATTCGGGTGGGCGCTGTTAGTCGTTAAGCCAGTCAATGTTTTCGATTTTCCTATTAATAGATAATTCACGTAAGCAGTATTCTATGCATGAGTTCATTAGGAATTCTACCAATACATTAGCATTATAGATCATACACTCAAGGTCTTTATATTGTGGAAAATCTGAAGTAGGTATACCACTGATTTAATATAAAAAAAATCATTTCCTTTTTATACCGGTACAATGTGTATAGAAAATAGCTTCGGGGGAGACACGAGTTTTATTTCCACTTTTGTACTGTATTTTTAATATAAACTGTGAGTCATATCGCCCGACTTTCAGTTCGAGATACAACATTGTATGTAAGTACGTTTACGGCGTTTAGTTTGTGATCTAGCGATCTCTTTGTTTGGTCCTCGGATGGATTGACACGACTACATGACCTGAGCAATTCAATGGTAACACAGCTTAAGATTATTGACTTCAAAAAACTTTTTGTTGGTGCTAAAACATAGATGTGTCTGTTCCATCCCGTTGTGTGAATGTAATACCAGGACATTGAAGGTCAGTCAAACCAATGAACAGACTGGCAGCATTTGAAATTAGGCACCATCATCGAATACTCAGAATATCCTGGGAATAAATAAATGCGCTTCAATGAGGAGAGCTTGAGTTAACAAAAAGCTGATCTCAGTGTTATCAATGTGCGGAAAATATCATATTATCCGAGAAAATATGTATCTCCTTTTTCATCAGATCAATCAATCAATAAATACTCCCTGTCTGACCCCACTAAGGAGCATAGGAAGGCAAATGGAGCCCTCCACCGCTCTCGATCTTGCACGGCTTCAATGACCTCCTCCCACACCATGTCCAAATCCTTCAAGTCTGAAGAGGGGGTCTTTCTCGTTCAGCGCTCTCCTCGGTCAATTGTCATTCGCTATCTTTAACACATGTTCCAGCCAAAAGTCCACCTCCTCTTCATAATGGTTAAAGTGACGGACCTATGATGGGTGCGCCGACGTATAGCGTCGCGTTCGTTAGACGGTGGTACCGTAAAAGCAAATTTGAAACAAAATTGTAAAATTTCTATAAATAAAAGAAAATAATAAAAAAAAATATAACAAAAATACTTTAGGTCTCAGTTTTTAATTTACATAATTTCTTGTCTGCTGAGAAGCAAATTTGCTAAGGTTTAGAAAACAATCTTATTGATGCACGAGATTGAACGACGAAAAATAAAATTTTGACTGCTACTTTCCACTTCTAAAATCGTATAAAGGTTTAAAAAATCATGAACTTGTTGAAATAAAGTCGGCGAAGAAAGTGTTGGAAAGAAACCTACCATTGGCTGGTCGTAAAATTCTGCCCCGGGTTTGTACAAATAATATTGTATAGCTTCATACAAGTAGAGTGGTATCGAAAATCACTCGGGGCAAACTTTGCTACATTTTCATAGTTCAAATAGAAACTATATTCAGTACACTGATATTCTCTGTTTCACGTCACATCAAAAGGATGAAGACGTTAAAGGGAAAACTTTGTCGGGATACGAAAAAATGCCTTTTGATGCCTATTCATGTTAGGAAAACAGCTATATTTGTATTGGCAGAATTCTATGTTAACACATTTCAGAATAGGAAACCTATGAAGAAGAAAATCTTTGATTTGCTTTTGATTTAATTTAATATAAACGGCTTTACTTATGTTCACATGATTAACATGTAAGTAGGTAGGTAAGTGTGTCTTAAAAACATTGATTTTAGGAGGCGAAGAAGAAGATACTGGTATGCACATGTGAGGACTCATCCAGACTCCCTCACATGGCATTGCACGGCCAACCCCACGAAAGACGCTTCCCAGGCAGACCACCAAAGAGGTGGATGGACAGCTGGGAGTCGACCTCGCAAGAGGCAAACCCCAATTCTTAATAACAGATCTGCAAGAAGATTTTTAAAATTTTTGATATGGATTTTTAACTACCTTGAAGTCTCATAGAAGGTCCTCATTTAGGTGTTTTGCGATTTTAATACTTATTTCCATAATGAATTATAAAAACTCACACACATCTGAAAGAAATATACCTACAAATAATTATTCTAGGCAGTTCTCTTGCCGTTCTCGTTGCACAAATTCATAAAAAAGTTCGTTTTTAGCACTACTTTCGAGAAAAACGAATTTTTAAAAAAATCTACGTATCGTAAAAAAATATATTTTGAAAAAGAAAGAATGTTATCAATTAATTTTTATCTCTACTTATGTGTTCTCCAATCGTAAATCAACCAAATTACCAATGAAAACCCACGCTGCATCACACTTTAATTCTACCCTTATTCATTAAAAAGTCTAATCTATCGTTAAATTATGGTAATTTCTCAATATCTAAATTGAAATATTTTGCCGTCTACTGACCACGCAATGTTGAATATTTTGGAGGAACGTCCTTTATTTTATCTTAAAATCTAACTGAAAAATATATGACTTTGATGTATCTATTTCCAGTAACGACGTTTTATTGTCTAGCCCCAGCGTTCCCAATCTTTTTCAGCCCGCGGCGCACTTTTACAAGTTTAGTATTTTGTCACGGCGCTCTACTTTAGTAAGCTATTTCAAATAGCCTATCAGAAATAGTTATAGTGACTATAATATAATCCTAGAGAAGCTAGTACATGAAAAGGATCATGGATCATCTGCAAAGTAGGTACTTCAAAAACCATTCTGTGAGCTTTGATTCCGTGAAAAAGGCCATCTGCAGGTCTTGTGAGACGACCAATTCATTAGAAGCCGCATATTTATACAATTGCGAGAAGCAATCTTGACTGCTACCTTCACTCTGTTTTTTTTTTTATCAACAAAGCAGTTTCTTCCTAAACGTTGCAATTTTCTCCAATAGTTTCAGAATGTGCGTGATGTTCCCTTGAACAGAAAGATTTAAATTTGTGTGTGCGAATTTCTTGGTGTAATTCGAACACACAAATTAAAATGTCTACGTGAAAGCCATCGTGAATTGCAGTAATACAGCAGGGAATGCTTCTTCAGCTCCCATGTCTTTGCACAGATTTTTAAAAAGTCTTGCCATTAGAGGTCTAGTTTTTATGCAGTTTACTGCACCAGTGACACATTCTAGTGTTTAGTTTAGAGTACATTTACTTTGAAGCATGAACTTCCCTATGAATGATGCAATGGTTCCACATATCATTCGGTGCAACAAATATATTCCTATATGTTCTTTGAACATGCGAGCGCTCAAAATAGAAATTGTTGCTTTATTGGTAGGTAGCTACCCGCGAATATTTGTGGTTCGTGATCATTCGTATGTTACAAATCTACATAGCTACATCAGAGATTATTCTGCGCAGAGCTGTGCAAAGACCCTCAGAGCGTTCTTAAATACAGTTTACTGCATTTCATATTCAAAGCTTTTTAGAAAGAAAAAAAAATCTGTTTCAGTAAGTGCCTATTTTCATTGTATTTTCAATAAACATATAGCCATCTTTTAAAAACAAAATTATCTAGAATTATCGTGATACAGTATAAAAAATGTAATAAAAGATTGATGTTTGATTTGAAATATGTACAAATAAATGTAATTTAAATTTTATAAAACATTTGAATGAAAATATTAAGTAGTCATTTTTGAAAGAATGACATTTTTATTGTTCCTTACCTCAAGGTCGGCCGGTAAAACTGTACCCTAGATTTATTAATTTTTCCATGTGAGTGGCAGACTATGATTTTTGCTTAAATATTACTGCTTAAGTCTTTCATCATGGATTGATAAGCAATGGGAAGCTGTTTAATTACCCACAACTGATCAAGCCTGACAATCCGAATCAACAACGTAGAGAAAGACGGGTATTAGCTATAGGTAGCAATATAATAAAGTTTTCATTCAATTATGCCTACTCTTTGTATGGTGGTTCTTGTATTGTAACAGTTTCTTCAATTATTATTATGAAAACAGCCGAGGCAGCTGTGAAATTATTCAATAAGACGCTTCTAAGACATTGTCTTTTTGATTTAAATTCAAATGATGTTTGCTTTTCATTATCAACGTATCAAACCCATATCATCTTAATCATTTTCCACTCACAGAACTGTATTATTATTACATACATACATGGTTCGGTGGTTAGTTTAAAGTTAACCTTTCGTATTCCAATATGATAAAAAATAATGACGAATGAATGTTTCTTTCTCTCCATCGTTTTGGTCACATCGTCTGTTCATACTCTATTTTGATGCATGCGGTTTGTATTGGACACATCACTCCAGCATCGAATCATATTTATTAATGAGCATCTGTATGAACTGTGACCCATATTTATACCTTTGTCCTACGCCGAAGAAATCTTTGTTTGATGGCTGAGTAGTTACTTACGATATGTATTATACTACTAGCTGACCCGTCGAACTTCGTATCGAAATAAATAATATGGGTACTCTAGGTTTTATGCAACAGAGCTCGAATTCGTTTTTTTAGTTATTTAACACGAATGACTTTTTACTGGCATTAGCAAAACCTGCATACCACGCTGCATTCATTGGGTCTGAGTTTGTTTTTACATCAAAAACTTATAACCTATGTTAATATGATGTGGGAAGAGGTCATCAGTGGAGTGGAGTTCAAAGGGAGTTTTAATTTTGATTGATTTGATGTTAATATAAAAAAAAAGAATTTAGGTATGTCATTAAATTCGATATTTTAATAGTTAGCTCAGTTAAAATAATATTGATTGATTAATCAAAGTACGATAAGGAACATCTCCGTACCGATTCAAAATACGCATTGAGGTGTCAATACTTTTTTTGCCCATCACACTGATTCCCGAAGGGGGTATGATGAGAGTATGGACTTCCATTCTTTCCAATCCAAATTCATTCGCTTCCTCCAAACGCATAACATTCCGCATACATGCTCTTATATTCGGTCAGATATTGTCGGTCTATGTCTTTCCAGGTCGGCCTCGTCTGCGTGCACCTATTCTTTCAGATTTATATTTTTTTTTTTTTTTTTTTTTTTAATAAAAATGAATATGTGCTCACTCAAAGTGAACACAAATACACTCCTTGACTCTTTCACAGTAAGCTACTCAAAGCTTGTGTCGTGAAAGAGGAAGATGGTCGGCACCTGGGATCGAACCACGACGTCCGCAGTACGAAAGCCGGCGTTGTAACCGCTCGGTCACCAACCACTTCACTCCACATATCCTTTTAGTCATTCTCTCTATGTTCATTTTCTTTACATGCCCAAACCTTTTTTCTTTATTCACTTTCATTGTAGTTACTACACTAACATCCACTCCACATTCCTTTCTTATATTATCATTCCTCACCTTATCAATAAGTCTCTTTTCGCATATCCTACGCAGTGATCTCATTTCCACAGCATTTATTCCAACTCCCAAATTTTTCGTCCATGTCCAAGTTTCACTCCCATAAATCATCAGGATTGCATTGTGCATCAACTGTCGATTTCAGAGATATCTTCTTAGAGGTCTAAGTGCACCGCCAACCCTTCTCCCAGCCAATTTCCTTCTTTCAATCTCTTTTTCACACCCTGCATCTCTTCTAAATAAATTACCTAAATAGACATACTTCAAAGTTGTCGACATTTACTTTCATACAACATTGCGTTCTTCTATTTCAAAATAGTGGAAATAATTAAAAAGCTCATTTAATGCAGTATCTGTGATTTTTTCCTAACTTCTATTACAACATGGTGGAAGTATAGCAATTTTTATTTTCAATAAAGAAACAAATGCTAGGTCATTAGCAAATAATATCCAGCTTTTTTTACATATTAACGATGCGGATTATATTTACGTTATATTATGTATGTACTCATCCTCTAAAAATCAGCCCATAAACGAAGAATTGATTTTCAAACATACAAAAAAATATTCTACTTGTTCTTCAGTATAATCATGTATTCCTTGTGTTAAAATTTATTCTCTCTTAAACTCCTTATAAAATGAACTTCAATTAAGTATAACTCCTTAATAGCAATGTTATATATACGATTCTATTTGCTGGCGGTTTTAAAATCTCTGTAAAAAAATAAAGTTTTCAAAACTCCTTAAACTTCATTACAATAATGTATTCCTTGTATTAAAACTTACCAAAACTCCTTATAAAAATTAACTGCAATGAATATTATATTAACTTATCCAATCAATCTATTTCATACGATATATTTTTTACATTCGCATTCTATCAATTCCAACAACAATCAATCCACTGACAGTTCTTTCAAATCTCAATTAATAAAAAATCAAAAGTAGAACAAAGTTATATCGTAAAAAGTACTAAAAAGATTACCTACTTTCTGTTTTTTCTTAATTTTCCTAATTTTCCATAAATTTTTCATAATTTTTTTCTTCCAATACAACCTTCTTCTGATAAGAGCCTACACGCCAAAAAAAGAATTAGGGAAATCGGTCCAGCCAATTAGGCGCGATGCGATAACACCGGGAAATAGCTCTCCATTTTTATAGTGTTCTTAAATTTTCTAATATTCCATGCATTTTTCTTAATTTTTTTCTTTTAAATCAACCTTGTCCCGATAAAAGCCTACACGACAAAAAAGAATTAGCGAAATCGGTCCAGCCGTTTAGGCGTGATGCGATGATATCGGGAAATAATCTCAATTTTTATAGTTTTCTTAAATTTTCTAATTTCACATGCATTTTTCTTAAAATTTTTGTTCTAAAAGTACACTCTACTGATAAAAGCCTATACGACAAAAAAAGAATTAGCGAAATCAGTCCAGATGTTTATGCCTGATGCGATGATATCGGGAAATAAATCTCCATTTTTATAGTTTTCTTAAATTTTCTAATTTCCTATGCATTTTTCTTATTTTTTTTGTTCTAAAAGGACACTCTCCTGATAAAAGCCTACACGATAAAAAAAGAATTAGCGAAATCGGTCCAGCCGTTTAGGCGCCATCCGATGACAACGCGAAATAGCTCTCCATTTTTATATATAAGATAAGATTATAGGAGGACAAGGCACACATACACTCACATTTTTAATAAATATGTATTCACCCACACATACACAAAATCACTGACATACCAATTTTTGACAAGCGCTGAGTGTTCACTTCACAATATCGATGTGTTGTGGTACGTGATTAATTATCTGCACTGTTGTAATGATATTGAGTTTTCCTTGCTGTTTTGAATGTTTTTATATTTTTTCTTTTGCTAATATGTAGTAATTAGTGTTCTCTAAATGTATCAATAAGAATATGTGTTAAATCTTGGAAAATAAGGTCAAGATTAATTAAGGCACTAGATAAGAGTACATTTTAAAGGGATTTATTACCATTGCTAATCATTTTTAAGTACATAAACATATTCATATAGGGATTATTTTTATACTTGTTTGTGGGTAATTAAGTCTAACATAAGTTGGTGAAATTTGCAAGTTGATAAATATAATGTAACTGGAGATATTCAAGTTTTCATATCTAGGAAAACGTGAAAACCTATATATCTATAAGCATAGGACACATCTGATGTAAGTATACATCGCTCTGGAGACGAATGGTCTGCGGGACATATGAGAAGCGTTTGATGTCAAATCGAACAGGAATAATCAACTTGGTTAATTAGTCCAGATTTTATTGGAATTAATTTTTGTATTGAAAATGATGAAATTACTAAGTATAGAAATATTTAATTTCTTTGTTATTTTTAGGTTGCTTTTCCTAATAAAGATTAGAGTCATTGCTTTTAGAACCTTTTGAAATAGTTACAAACACTTTTAATGGGTTAATTATTGATTTATATTTTTTGATTCTAATAAGGGTACTACTAAGAGTATCATACACTACGTGCAGAGGGATGCCTAAATGTCAATTGATAAATGTTACTTTTGTAAAAGTACTAAAACTTTTGGAATGGCCAGGGTTTTTGAATTGACAAAGCCTGGCGAATTATGACCAAAAGCTGTGGCTGCGTCCGAGAGCCTCGGCTTCGAACGTCAATTTCGATGGGAGCTGGCGAGTTTCATATAAAAGGGAACTTATGTACTTTTGCTACTTTATTTGAAATATTATGCCAGCCAGACATGTCCCGCACCTCTCTGTTCGTTAGTTTTCATTGCCTGTTTAATATGTATGATTTAATTATTATTTGATCAATATAAATTCTGTAATTCAAAAGATATTACGAAAAATGTCACAAATTGATGGTGAAAAATGTTGACCATTTTTCCTAAAATAGAGACCGTTGATTGGTTAATTTAAATCAGTCCTGTGATTGGTTTTCTTTGTTCTCGATTTTTATATATAAATAAAATCGCAAAATGTACGGCGAGTTGAGTCGACTACTGGAATCTACTTGAGATACTCCACTGTTCACTGGGACCACTTCTAGAAGACCAACTCGCCGGACGTCTGCCTTCAAGATTGAAAGCTTGTTTCATTTCTACAACCTCTCACAACCCCTGGTGATCGGAGCTTCAACAATGATGGAACCGCTGCTGTCTCCCGATCTATCGACATCTGGTGCGTAAGCGTGTCGGTGATACTGAGGGCCTTCGTAGCTACATGAGCTACTGGTTGGACCCTGCCCAACTGACACATGCTAGCTTACATGGTTCACGAATTCAGATGGCTTTAAGTAAATAGTTTTTACAATTTGTGTGTGTACCTTTCGATTTTGACACGGTTTAAAAGTCAAGTATGTGTGTAAATGATTAAACAATTTAATGTTCTGTATTACATTAGTTTTTTTTTTTAAGAAACAGTTTTGTCACACACGGGTCCGCCATTATTCACTCTATCGCTTCTCATTTCTGTTATGAAGCCGTAGTATAAGTTTTCGATGATCGAATATCGAAACGATCATCGAAAGAGGGCTAATAGCGTGCAAATAGTATTCTTACAACAAACGATCGAATCGTTCGATTATATTTTATGGAATTTTTCGATACACTTTCGATGGTCGTTTCGATATTCGACCATCGAAAAGTACTAGGGTGCTGTAGTTGAAAATTAATATTGTATTTTTTTTTCTAGATTACCGGCGACTCATTCTATTCGGAACGTAAAACAATATTGTATTTTATTGCGGTTAATATAACAAGATATTATAACAAGTTCATTGATGCCGCACAAGATGAAATTCGGGAGAGCTCTTGTTGCCTCCGTGTGAATGCCCCTAAGTGGGGTTTGAAGGGAGAATCGAATAGAATAGATAAATATAACTAGGTTTATATTAAATACATTATAATAATATATCTTCAAATAAAAAAGTTTTTAGCTACTTGGTACACCGACGTGAATTTACAAACTGCTAATTCAATCATTTCTTCAGGAAATACCTCTAGATAATAATATTAAGTAGTGTCTTTCTGAGAAAGCAGCATTCTAGAAGTCGTGACATTCTTTTTTCAAAAGTCTTTACATTTCAGAAGAGATAAAGCAGAACATTCTCCACTCATACAGTACAATTTAAACTATGTGTATCGTCTCAGTCGTGCTAAATGTGTATACCCACACAATCAATATTATTATCCCATAGTTTTCCAGTTTACCTACGGTCATCGATCAACGAAATGTTTAGTTGCTAAAGTCAGAAACTCAGCAATTTGGTATCTTGGTAAACTTTATTTTATACGTTCTTGTATTTTGTTTCAATTTATTACATATACTTCTTATTGAAAGTACGGAAGTATATACTTATATACAAAAATTTTAACCAAGGAGATAGGCATTTCATATTGATACTACTACCGCATTTTGTTTACGAAGATCAAAGATCCTTCTAGGTAATTAATATAATTGGTGTTTACCGTGTAGTAATTCATAATGAGAATGAAAAAACACTTGTCTTATACTACACAAATTATTTTATTTCAGAGACGCGTTTCGTTATGTTAGAACATTTTGTGTTCTGAATCTGAAGAGAAATGTTCTAACAGAACGAAACGCGTCTCTGGAATAAAATAATTTGTGTAGTATAAGACAAGTGTTTTTCATTCTCATCCTTCTAGGTATATTCAAAATCCTATTACATAATTAATCCAATTAATGAAGATATGTAGATAGCAAGATACATACACAGTTGTGCAAAATATAATTCAAAACAACACAAGATCAGTTGCTTTAACCCTCCAATTCCCAACGTCACCTACAGGTGCCGCGTTTTCAAAAAAATATTAAAAATATTTGGAGGTTTATTACTATAATTATTTTGATATAACATTGTTGTACAATGGTATTACAATCCGATTGTGTATAATTTTTACGATTGACAACTTTAATCTTGCATATTTTAACAGTTATTGTCAGTTCTTGGCAGGAATTTTAGTGTTATTGGTACGTAGCGGAATATACATTAATAAAAAATGTATAAATAGTAAGTATTGTGAAATATTTTTTCTACAGCAGATTTATAAAGGATGAATTTAGTATTTACACAAATTTGTTTTCAAGATTTCATTAAAATATTTGATTTATACCTATTTGAAGTTTTAATGTCACCTCCAGGTGACACTGGGCAATACAGGTACATTATTGAACAAATTTAGGAACTATTTGTATGCATTGTATTAATTCTTGCTTTTTGTTATTTTTATAGCCTTGAAAGTCTCTAAATAGCGAATTTATTAAAGAACTATGTAGGTTATAATGATATAGATGAATTTGTTGTTATCTTTCCTCCTCAAGATGGAAAATTTACCTCTTGTCCTCAGAGCATCATCTTTATTATATACCTACATAGCAGAAAACTTGCCTCAAGAACAAAGGCCATACAACTATTATTTTGACAAGTTCTTTACAAGTGTTAAATTACTCAATACCTTAACAAAAAAGGGATTTGGAATAGCTGGCACTGTGGGAGAAAACCGAACGGAAAATATCCACTACTAGGTGAACGCACTACGAAAAAAGTGAGGGAGGTCCGATTTCCTTCAGTGAGCTCAAGTCTATGTGTTTGTAAATGGCATGACAATGGTATAGTCCAACTGCCATGGAGTGTCTCCCAGGAGTAAATTCGATCGGGTTAGCGTGGTGGGGAAGCAAAGAAAAAAAATCAAGTGAACTGCCTGCTATGATCATAAAATAAAAGAAGTACATGGGAAGAATTGACCGTTTTGACGAGAATAGCCACTTGCAAAGGATTTCACTCCTGGGCAAGAAATGGTTGTGGCCCTTGTTTGCCTTCGGAATAGACAGTGCTTGTCAAAATGGTTGGCAAGTTGCCAAAGTAACCTGTCATTATGAGTATACATATTGTCGTATAGGTATATTTTATGAAATATGGGTTGTGTCATGAAAGTGGAAATGGTTGGAACCGGGACTCGAACCCAAGATCAATACGCTGTAATACGAAAGCCGTCGACTGATACTACTGGTGAACCAACAACTTCATTTATACAACATCCATCACATCTGTGTTTAAACAATCTTTTTTTTTTCAATAAAAATATAGATTTGACTACTAAAAATATGTATGATTATGTTTTTGGCTAATTTGGTACCTACAGTGCCCAATGTCACCCTCGGGTGACACCTACCCCATAAAAAAACTACAAAAAATTTGAAAATTTTGTCGATGAACCATCATTTTGGATTCCATAAAGGCACCAAATACACAATTCCATATGAATATCATGATTAGGTACGGCATGGGAATTGGAGGGTTAAGCTATCACCCATAGTAAAAAAAGTTTGTAGACTATATCAAAAATTATTTTAATGAATATTTTTTTTTTTTTTTGTTAAGTGGGTGAGAACGATTTGATGAAATCAAACCAAACAATTTATATTTTACTCCCTCTGTAACCCCGCTTAGGGAAGATCCACACTTGTCCAAATCTCTCAGTTCTGCTTCGTATAGGATTGAAGAGCATATTTAGAGGGTCTTCTTCGTCTTCGAGACCGTAATTATTTTAAATTAATTTGTCTTCGAATACTGCGCTCATACTGGAAAATTCAATTCAACATTATGTAAAAAAGAAAAAAAAATAGGTTTTATAATGGTAAACTTCGCTTAAATAGCAAATCTTTCAAGAACTCTTTGATTATTACTATACAACACTTAATACTTATGACGTGGTCATACTTGAAAAGGATAAAGAACTGGTGACAGAAATCTTAAGGCAATTAAAGGACTACTCAGACAATAATGGCCTAAAAATAAATACCACCAAGACCAAAAACATGCAAAATGATTTCTGCCTAAGCCGGGGAGCCATAACTTTGGGTAGTGACGATGTCGAAGATGTCGACAGTTTCAAATACCTGGGAGTCTTTTTAATACCAAACGGCGGGGTCTAGAAGGAGCTCTCCATTAGAACTGCAATGGCGAGCTCGTCCTTTAAAATCATGAGAAAACTGTGGAAATCCACCAACTTCTCCACCAAAACTAAGTGTCGCCTGTTTAACGCATGCATTATGCCAGTGTTGTTATATTATGATTGTGAATACTGGCATCTATCGAAGGCTCAACAGAGGAAGATTCTTAGTGTTGAGAACAGATTTTTGCGACAGATATTGGGGATAAGGTGGTACCACTATGTCTCAAATGAGACCGTACGCGCCAGAACAGCACAACAGCCAATCATCTCAGTGATCCAGAATCACAGATTGAGTTGGCTTGAGTGTTCTCCGCATGTCCCCCGAAAGACTGAATATGCAAGTCTTTTCTACAATCCGGATGCGACAAGAAGGCGAGGCAGGCCGAAATTAACAATCAAGCGGGAATTTACTGCGGTTCTACAAGATGCTGGACTAAGCTGGGATGAAGCTGTGCAACTGGCGCAAGATAGAGAGGCTTGGAGGAACTTCGTGGCGTCCACATGCTCCACACTGGGAGCGAACGTGGATTAAGTAAGTAACACGTAATACTCAAACACATAACAATAATTTAAGACTGTGGATTGCACTTGTTAAAAAGAAAACGTTTTTCACATTTCAAAACACAACAAAATTCTTATAACGAACATATTCTGTTTTTGAATATTTATTATGTGCGTCTGCGTATGTAACACGAACTAATGACTACGTTTTTCCTCAATCATAATAATCAATATGAAGGGAATTCTTATCTTCAATGATAAAACCGATCATCAATTTATTGGTTAGTAAAACGAACTACCACAATTAATTTTCCGTGACCGAAACATTTCAATAACAACGTTTTTATTATTTGATAAAGTCTGTATCTGATAACGATGGTTCTATATCAACTTCACTCCATCTATAAAAACTCCATCCATCAAACTAAAACAATGAACGTCATCATTTTTCTTAATGTTACAGCCATTTGTTATATTGCCGATAATAATTTCGACGTTTTGAAAAAGGGGACCACTAGCGACACCTTTGGAAGAAAGTCTTCGTAGGCATAATATACTTTACGTTCTTATTTCGGGATAGTTAATGTGGCCTTTCCTAGTAACAATAAATTGTACGTCAGATGTAACTCGTGTATGTAGGGATCACAATAATTTAGAACAGTGTTTTGTGACGTAAGTAGGAATGTACCTGATGGAAAATGTCTTAAGTAATAATATAGACTCTGATATGGAAGAATGTCGTATCTGCAAATTATCAAAAATAAATATTTAATAAGATAATTACAGGACTTTTTTTTCGTTAAATGTAAGATTAAAGAAAAGAAAATAATTCTGGAAATCATTTATACAACAAAGCAAAAATCACATCAAACATTCACCATAATATCAAATTTATATCTGTTTTTATTGTTTAGGGTCTGTACACATCTGAACATGAACGGTAACGTATCAAATTTCAGTAGTAGGTACTTATGCCACGAACCACGCGAACCACCACGTGCGTTGCATTTGTTACGTTAACGTTCATGTTCAGATGTGTACAGGTCCTTATGCACTGGTTTCCTATGGAGCGGTTCGTCGTCTGACAAGACGTCATTCAAAATTATGACAAAGTTTGTTGTTGCTACAGTAACAATATTGATAATAGCAGTACCGTATTCTTAGGAAAACAGACCATCATCATCATCAGCCCACGTTTGCCCACTGCAGGACATAGGCCTCCCCTCTTCTTTTCCACTCCTCCCGCTCCATAAAGAACTTATTTTGAATTCACGTAGTGTCATTCAATAATTAAAAAAATAATATTACAATGGGATTTTTGTATGTTTTTTCTTTTATGTAAAGTGTTTGACAATTTATTATATATTTATAATGATCATTTTGTTCTCCTTATACCAGCGTAGATCTGACTGGAGAATGTTTTGTTTGAAAAAAAATCACGTAAAAAAAAAACATCAATCAATCAATCAATTCTCCCTTTTACACCCCGCTTAAGGGCATAGGGAGGCAACAAAAGCTCTCCATTGCACTCGATCTTGCACAATGTTTTTGACCTCCTCCCACACCATGTCCAAATCCCTCAGCTCTGCTTCGAAGGAGCGAAACACAGTGTGAGAGGGTCTTCCTCGTCTTCGGGACCCTGATGGGAGGAAGAACAGCGAAAAATGATGGGAAAAAAACATAAGGTAAAAAAATAAATAAAAATAAAAAAGCACAATTTAAAACACTTTTAACAAAGAAAACAAGAAAATCAATGTTAATAATTTCCGAGGGTTAATATTTTGACAGTAACAGTAGATACCTAGGTGTTTTATTTTATATACTGGCACTGTTGTTTCAGATTTTAATAATTATTTAAAAAAAAAAATTTTTTTAATCATGATTTTCTTTTTGTGATATTATGCAGATACGACTTTATTCCAGGGGTTCGTATAAATGCTCCTTGCCTTTGTGTCCTTAATGGATTACTCACGAAGGGCTCGCTCCTTCCATCTCGAGATAGTACTTAAATGATCAATGTTCAGGAAGATTTGTCTCATTTCCTACGGATATCACAATGAAAAATTTCTTTCAGTCGAAGATAAAATAATGCTGATTCCCTTAGTTGGCGGCGTTTTATCAATTTCAAGAATAAATATTACCAATTTCCTACAACCTCCATTAAACGGAATACCGATGAATAATAGATTCTCGTTTCGGTCTCATTCGCTACACGTCATCCTAATATCAATCACATTTTGAATTCTAATTAATTATTCAAACAAAATGCTAGTCGATCACAATAGTCGTTACCTGTGACACAAGCCTATTTCACACAAATGCGGTTCCATTCGGTTTTGTTCGGTCACACCTCTGAATGACGGCGTGTTGAGACAAGAATACGTAAAAATTTGAAAATGATTTTTTTTTTCAAATTAATCTGGAGCCTTATTTCCGTAATCAATCGCTTTTTTTAAATGAATCTGTGCTCACTCGAAGTGAACAGAAATACACTTTTGACATCTTTCACAGTTAGCAAATGCTTGTGCCGTGAAAGCGGAAAATGGTCGACACGACCGGGATTCGAACCCACGAAACAGTGCGAAAGCCGGCGTCGTAACCGCTGGTCTATCAACCTTTTAAAAATCACTTAACGATAAGATTAAGACATGATCGCAATCAGGTCGCCCTTGAATTTGACGTTTGTAAGATAGTTACGGGAATGCCGATTACATAGCATTTTCATACTAATATTTCAAACATAACGAATTTTTAAGATATCTGCTAGATATCTTGTTGTGTGAATACCAATCCGCCATTTTAATATTGTCAATCAAGATAGGAGCGTATTAAGACCGCTACGAGAATAACCCTACTGAGCTCATCCAAGGGGAACATAAAGCAAAGCTTTTTGTGTAGTAAAAGTGGAAATGGTCGGCACCGGGATTCGAGCCCACGACCTTCGGTACCTACGCTGTACGTATATTCTTTATATTTTATTGATGAATACAATTAATTATATTTAAATAACCTGGAAATCAATAGATGTTGTGAATTTAGAGTTATACCGACAGATTCTACACGATCCCTTCAGTTCGATTCTGTTCGTCAACCTTTAGACAAATGTGGTTTCATTGAGTTCGGTTCTTTTCCGGTCACTGCCGACTAAACGTGAAACGATTCTATTTCTATTTGAAACATGATACTCAAGCTTAGATATTCCTGAACATTGATGGTAGGTACTTACTATCTAAAAATGTAGCGGGCCTGTCCTTTAAGCGTGAGGAATCCATAAAGGACACAGAATCAAGTAGCATTTTATACGTATATATAAAACTAAGTCATGACCGATTAAAAACATAAGAAATGTTCAACATTTGTCGGATATGACCGAAAAAAACGGAATGAAACCGAATATTTGTGTTATCAGCCTTACATATTATTATCATTTTGTCACACAAATAATAATACCCTGAGGCAGGCGAGTGGCTGCTACAAATCACAGGTAAGAGTGGATCAGTGATTTATTTGCAGAGAGAGAGAGAGAGAGAGAGAGAGAGTGCTTTTGATAAAGTTAATATTTATGAAATGCTATTAATATTTTAAACAAACCGTTACGATTGCTTTGATTCATAAATGTATAGGACATTTTTAACCCTATTCAAATGTTATTTTCCATTATCTCTAATATAAATGAAAGTCGGGTTAGTGCGAACACTTATAACTCGAGATAGGCTGAACAGATTCTTCCGATGTTTGATTTATTGGATTCTTCTACGCTCCGGATAACATAATAACTAATAAAAAGTTTAATAAATGAATAAGAAATGATATAAAATATAGATAATATTAAAGTTAGTATGGATTGGATTTTCTAATCGGTACTGCCACCGCCATCTGTTGGGGAAATAGGGAGATGTCTGTTAGATTGATATTTTGGTTGAAAGATTCTATACTTAGATAAATGTTTTCCCTATGTTTCCACAGATGGCGGTAATGTTACCGACATTGTAGGTATATTACAACCACATAACTTTAGATTTTTTCACAATGAGCAGTCATGTAGTAAGGTATGTTAGATATGTTATGTTACCCAGAAATATTTTATTGACTTTAAGGCGGGACGAAATTAGATGGGTCAGCTAGTTGTTATCCATCAGTCTACAACATAATATACAATATATCCATCAGTCTAAAATTCACACTAAAAGGTTCGTCGATGGAGAAACTCGTGTGAACGTGGTCCAATGCGTGACGTCACTTGATTTCCAGTGTTAAAAACGTGGTCCAATTCCGTCTCATTTTACCATCAACCTTCCACTTGAGTATGTTTCTTTGTGTCTTCTCTTAATTCCAGCAGGCTTTCTTTTGTGAGGTTATCCTCAACAGTGAGGATCTACTACAAGAATTAAGAAAGTCTGAGAAAGTCTGAAAGAACTACATATTCGTTTCCTTCTTCGCTGACTAGAAATATTTATCGACAGCTAAATATTCCAAATATATTTTCTTCACACATACCTACCTACGTCATATAAAACCAAATAGGTAATTCGGTTGACATAGTCAATAATAATAATAATATATAGGTAGTAAGTACTAAGATATTCGTACAATTTTTTTTTTCATTTATAAGCATAATCCTAAATGCAGCACAAGAAAGAATAACATCGTTGGAAAACTTTAAACAAGAATATTCAGTTCTTAAATAGGTACCTATGTATTTCGTAATGAGAAATTTGAATTCACGCAAGTAGAAGAGCTAAATGTACGCCAGAAGTGTTCCGTCTATGATGAGTCTAAGTTGAAGATAGGGAATACTTCGGCAGCCAATCTCGCTTAATAGACTCGTCTAGTGAAAGTATCTTCGCAGGATGAGTTGGTTCAAACTATTATTGTATCTATTATGAAGAAGTTAGGGTTATTATTAGTGTTAGTTAGTATAGAATTAGTATAAAACGTGCCGTTCAGGCGCTGCGCTGCGGTAGTAAGTTCAATAGGCGAAGACGTTGTGAAGGGATGAAAATAACCGTTATAACTACATACCATGGTACCTACCCGAGATTAGAAGTATCGCTTGAAAGGGGTAGTCTATTATCAGAAGGAAATCCTTTTAGCTTGAATAGGTACATTAAAATATTATAATTTATACAGAAGTTTGCTTCTCTGATTGTTCCTGTTGAATCAACATTAAATTTGTAAAAATATAATATCCAAGTACTTGGCATATTATTTTATTCTTATACTGTTCATTTTATGTTTTTGATATCAGGAAAAATATTGCTTTCTTACGCAAGCTTATTTTTTAAATAAACTGTCATATAGGGATACCAATATTGAACTTGTTTGAATACGAATTGCTCAACCTTTCCTTGAAATTTGGTTAGTAATTGGTCAACGGATCTATGAATCGCCTTATTTTTAAAGCAATAATGACAAAAGATTAAGTCAAAATACCTATGTAGGTTCATACATTTATTTTCGTACATACCTACATGAAAATGTTTTCAAAAGCTGAATTTTTTTATTAAACGCTGATTTTCTTGTAAATATTATGGATATCCTGATGAATTTAACAGAAGAATAACAGTAATATAAATTTAGAAAAAAAAAATTAATTCTCAATTATTAACAATTAATCATCTTCGTGGATATCTGGGGCCAGGAATTATCCTTAAATTGTTACAGTCCTTTGACAAATCTTCAACATCTTCAAGAAGTGTCGTCCAATCTTTTGTGATAGGCTGCAAATTAAATTATTCAAAATAAACATTCGATTTTACTATTCAGTATGAAAACAATATGGATTTTTCAATATATGTACTTAATATGAATTTTAACAATAATATTGTGCTGTGAAATCAAGGTTTTAAGATTAATTAATCAAACTTGAACTACCTACTGTTTTTCCTGTGAGAATTGATGGAGTAATCTCCCAATTTCCTTCACTAACGTCAATCACTTTGTCAACTTGTAAACATTTTCGCTTCTTACGTTTGGAAATAAAATTATACCTCATATTGTTATTACCCATCTTTATGACACATTCGTACACAATTGAACTATTTATGATTACTTTTACTAATAAACTCTCAACAATTTTTGTGTCATATTCTCTATTTGAATCACGAGCCGACTTAAAAACTAACTATCTCCGTTTCAAAATCTAAAAATTTATTGAGAAATAAATTAGAAGTAATTTTTTCTTACTACATATTTTTGAGTAGATACTTGGTGTTTATTTTATTACTATTATCTTCTACCACATGCATGTATTATAAAGAGTAAATTTTACATGGTTTGCGGGAAGGATAGGTATTGCTGGTTCATTGAAGCTGCGCAAAGATCGAGCCCAGTGGAGAACTGTTGTTGTCTTTATATGCCTTCATAAAGTGAAAATGAACAAATAATAAAAATTTGAAATCCGTCGGCATATTGAGTCCTTCTATTTTATGTGATAGCTTACTACTTTGGTGTAGTGATGAGGCGGATGCAGATTTTTTTACATCCGCAGATGCGGATTCGGATCTTAACATTCGGATATCTTATAGGATGCGGATGCGGAACTCGGAATAAAAAATGATACTGTATAGTAGGAGTGTAAACTAAGAAATAAAAGGACCTTTTTAATGAAGGGTCGCCTTTTCACAGAATAAAATAATGGTGTACAGTTTCTTCTTCTTCAGCCTGTCTCCGTCCATTGCTGAACATAGGCCTCCGCCCTCTCTTTCCATTCATTCATGTCCTGAGCCTCTGTAATCCACGAATATCCGCAACATCCCTACTTTGGTGTACCGTTTGCAATTTCGTAATGTAATCTTTCATCTGCTATAAAAAATTAGGTAAGTCCAATAAATTCTTAAATCTCTAAAAGGTTAATACCTATACAATTTATGAATTTTATTTTTTTTTTCTTTTAAATTTTTTTTTATCAAAACCTATTTGAATTATCATTGCTATGATTTTTTTATAAAACCAACTATTAACGTATTTGTTATCATCTTGGTGGTTTCAAAGTAAATAAATCGTTTATATTTTTATTATGCTGATACCAAACCAATTGGTTTGCGGTTCAAAAATATACATGGTTACTAAAAACCAGCATTGCGTTTGTGAATGTACATGTTGGTATATAAGAATATAGTCCACAATACTTATTTTAA
The DNA here is from genome assembly GCA_963576905.1 of Mystacides longicornis. Lineage (NCBI taxonomy): Eukaryota > Metazoa > Arthropoda > Insecta > Trichoptera > Leptoceridae > Mystacides > Mystacides longicornis. The sequence continues at coordinate 9,933,929 of OY756425.1, read as the reverse complement.
CGTACACAATATATCCTACATTTTGTTCGCTAGTTTGCAGCTGTAAATATTCTAATCCAAAGCTGGGTTTTACAAACAAATATTTTACAGTGTATGTACATAAGCCGTTCGGAACAAAACTCATGCGTTGTCGGTGTAGCAAGCCGGTAGTTTTCCTTATTAAGCCAGTGATTCTCGGCACATTAGTATGGGATTACGGTAATACAGTCTAGTTCAATTCTTGTTATAACAAATACTTATGTAACGAAATTCTTAATGTAACTAAAGTGCCCAAAATTCGTTCGTATTATTTCGTTATAACCGAAATTATTCTAAGTATAAATTAATAAAAGAATGACAAATTTTACTCAGTTTTCAAATATAGACAGAACATACATTTTTCTAATCGTTTTTTTTAGAATTCAATATAAATCTTAAATTCTATTCTAAAAATATACATATAAGTAAGTACCTACCCATATACTATATATTGATATTTTTTTATAAAATGAAATTAATATTCATGGACTGTAAAGTACAATGAAATAATTTTCTTTTTAATTTTTTGTTTTACTCATCACGCCGTTTCCCGGAGGGAGTCAATCAATGTCAATTGCCATTGTCCCGTAGTACGGGCGTTAGGTATACAAAACAGGAATTTAGCAGTTGTGTCTTCGGTGCCACCCGATATGGCTGTGGAGTCCAATTCAGGACAAACATATCCTACCACACTCTGGACACGGGTATTCACCTCCGACCGTTGGACCACGTCTTCTAACGTTATCAGTCCCCCGCCACTCCGATCTGTCGGTCACAACTCTCTCCCAGTCCGATTGCCTACCGACACTCTTCAGCGCAGTGTGTAAGTTGTCCTTGTATCTCTTGCGCTGTCCACCGTGTTTTTTTCTTCCCGTTAGCTAACTCTTCATATATGATGTTTTTCGGGAGCCTATTATCTTTCATTCGGGCCACGTGGCCAGACCAACGCAAGAGAGTGCGAGACAAGATTGTGTCGATACTGAGGCAGTTTGATCGTCTGAGTACTTCAGCATTCGAAACTTTATGGAACCAGCGTATTCTCATCAACTGGCGGAGATGCCGCTGCTGAAGCCTTTCCAGGGATGACAACAGCCTTATACACCGCAATCAGTCGAAGACCCTTTCCCTCAACTTCCAGAAAGTGCGAGAGGCCGCGCTCAATCTGTTCTTAATTTCCCCATCCATATTGGCCTTATCATTCACAATGCTTCCCAGATAGTTGAAGTGTTTCAACTCCTCGATGGTTTGACCATTAGCAGTAAGGTTGTATGCGATCGGACCCGATGGCATAGATAGGATCTTGGTTTTCGATTCGTTGAGCTTCAATCCTAGACCTCTATATGCCCAAGTGTAAGCGTCGAGTATTAGCTGTAATTCTTCAGCAGAATGCGAAATTATTGCACAATCATCTGCGTATTGCAGATCAGTAATGTGTCTTCCTCTGCTCGACTTGGCTTTCAGACTACTGAGATTAAAGAGTCCTCCCTCGTGTCTATAACGGATCTCGATGCCTCTTACCAATAGTCTCCTATCGACCATCATCGATAACGCGGTCATAAACAAAGAAGGGGGTAGGCAGAGAGTAAGGACGTCCTTTCTATCCTATCCAAACAAACCTCTTTCGCTTCCTCCAAACGCATAACATTCCGCATGCATGCTCTTCTATTCCTTATAATCCTGATTTTGCCCTCTTTTAAAAGATCGTCCCACGTCATTCGATTTTATTTTAATTTAGTAATAGGAGAAATTTGCTTTTTTATTTTTTTTATTAATTTTACTAGTTACATCATTGTTCAACGCTCTGACGTTCCCTTCGTTTCATCATCCATACTTGATCAGCTCATAAATTTCGTTATAACAGGAATTGACCTACGTTACAATTTAGCAAAACGTATTTAGTTCCATAATTCTCATATGTATGTAATCTGCTGTGTAAACTGTACGTCATATTGTACTAAAATTTGTAATCTTTGGGTATTATTTTCATCAGTTATCGTCCTCTCGCACTAGCCCCCTTCATTCAAATAAATTTGCTTATTCATTACTATTTTATGATAGAATAAAATATTCGACTGTCTTACAATTACTCTTGCATCATCGGAAATAAATTCTTAATTATCGTTTTTTTAAGTTATAAACGAAATCTTCTTCTTCATCATCATCTTAATTTAGGCCTGTGGCCTGTAATTATTCAAGAGGTAGGGTTGGCCTCTAGCGAGGTCGAAAAGAGTGATCACAGAGAGCAATATGAAGTAGCAGAACATTAAGATTTCTAAAAAAAAAATAGAAGAATTTATTACCTTTACAAAACAATATTACCCGCATTTATATTGCAGACCTAATAATACCTTCAGGCCCTGACCTAGCTGGTCACATGATCACATGATTGTGCGATTGCGATGATCACATGAACGAAATTGTGTCCTAAATGCCATGGCATGATCGCGCGTCCACTTTCCTTGACAACGAAAACAAATAAATATGAATGTTAGTAAGTAAGAACTTTTGGCAAGTAGGTGTTGTATTAATAATTATCGATAGAAGAGAGCAATACAAGCGACGCGCGATGATTTCAAACAAGGCACCAATCGGACGATCGAATTTAGGTCTGTCGGTCTGCCCAGTTAGGACACGTTCATACAATGTTATGTGTTTGAACAGGGCGTTCGCGTTCTTGCGATCATCGCAATCGCACGATCGTGCAATCATGCGAACAGCTAGGACAGGGCCTACAGCTCCAGATTACTTTACAGAAAGAAGCTTTTAATATAAGGGAATGTTAAATACAAAAAATTATCCCGGCCAACTTAAGCTTATAGCAACATTTTGCGGAACAAGATTATTCCATATTTTGCGTCAATCCATCTCATCCATTCAAACCCTAGTTCTGTTCAGATTATGCGGAGTCCGCGGGAATCAACCACGCGGAATATCATAATGACATCGTACTAGAACTAGAACGTTGTGACTTCACCACGCGAAAAGCGTAGCCGCCAGTCAACAGCGCGTGTTTCGTCTGCGCGGAATCCGCATTATCTGAACACCGGTTATTAACACGCAAAACCAAGATTCAAATGATCCACATCTCTAATTCAATTTATTGATATTCTAGTAGAGAAACCTATCTGTGGACTGCAAACAGATTGAAGTCTTCAGCCTTTTCCGCAAGTGTTCTTTTTGAACTAAAGTGTAAGCCAGCCTATTGTCTAGTACGCCGAAGCCATAATTTGATCATAATTAAAGTGTCTTTGGAGTGTTTTCAAGTCAATGATCAACTTGAGCGAATTCATCAAAGTTTACCTTATATTGATTCACTATTTACGTTTGTTAATCTCTTAGTTATAGAACAATATCAACAACTGATACTGTTCGATTTTTAAATGATATTGAAAAACCATTACGGGCTTGCGGCCGTCTTCTACTGTTATTTCGAAGGCTTAGTGCGATCACTTTACGTTAACAGCAATTGTATCTACATATTATTCAAATCCTCGATATTTATGAGAATTTTTAACATGTGGAAAAATAACATGCCCGGGCAGGATTCGAATCTGCGTCCCTCGTCGTTCCACACAGAGAAAAACATTCTTATAGTTATAGCCAGGACATCCACCTTTACTACATCAAGACAACCATAAACGTTGTAGGTATTCTGTCTATTGCGTAGATTCGTCAACTATCAGTACCTAAGTCATCAGTTCAACACATAGAAACGGTTTAGGATAGGTAGTATTTTCAAGTCATTTGCAAAAAAAATCTGAATGTCCAACTTTATGAAAGATCTTACAAAAAAAAAAAAACAAGGGCTTATAATCAAAATATAATTTATTTATGATAACTTTTCCACTTTTTACAATATTACGTTAATAACTTAATAATTAATCCAATAAAACACATCATTCCACAATAATTATCATCTCCCAAATCAGACATTCTTACAATGATTTAAAACAATTCGTTTCATACTATTCATTATATTTTTCTTCAATCAACGCACAACCTTTATTTTATATAATTTTCTGCTCAATTACAAGTTTGTAATTTATATAAATCAATATATTAATAATACATCATAGTACGTGAAAATACATTACATAAATTATTAGTAATTAGTGTCTATTTTAATCCGCATTAATTTAATTATTTATACATAATAGTCCAAATGTGTTTTCTTTCGATTCAATGATAATATTTCGTACGTGTGTTTTTGTATTTTTATGAAATAAATGTATTTTACTATGATAGGTAATAATATTAATTTGTTTCATATATTTACATTTCTTAAAAATAAAGTTTTTTTTTAAACACGAAATAAAATAGGTATTGGGTAGTGAACACAACTCATGTTTTAATTTTCCAATCATTCTATTGATATAACAGAAAACCTTTTCCATCAACAATATTTGTATATTTTTTTAAATTAATTAATAGGTGCTTATTTTTGGGATAATTTCTTACACATTTATATTATAAAAATGTTCAGTACGATTTACATAACAAATTTTTAATTCAACAATCAGAATCATCATCCATTCCGAATGCCTCTTTATTTTTGGGTTTATTCAATATGAATAAAAATATTTTTTAAATATTTCAAAGTTGAAGTGTTGAAATAGGAAGATGGTCGGTGCTGGATATCGAACCCACTACCATCACATTATCAGTATGGATGTTGAATTTAACCACATATTATGTAGGTATATTTGGTTAACGCTATGTACATCCTCCCACCGTGGAGATAATACATATTTAAAATGCCTTAGATTCTCAGAATGTCAAAAAAGTTTAATAATATCAAATCAAAATAATCATAAATTTTATGATAATTGACAGTTGATGGAAATTCGACAGTTAATTTTATTGCGAAGTCTTTTGAACTCAAGAGGTCAGGTCCAATAAGCAGGCAAGATAATCAATGGAATTTGGGGTAAGATGAATAAAAATTATGAACCTATAGTAGCAAGTGAATAAAAAAACTCTACTTCATAAACTATTTTTCCTGGAATGTGCGAACATTAATTATTAATCACATAAACAGTTTGTATTCATTCAAATTCAAAAGTCTTTTTTTTTACATTTTAGTAGGTATTGACAGGCACGTAATTGTATTTTTTTTTAACTAAACTGTCACCCGTTGAGCATAAATGATCCTTTTAGATCATTGATCTATTCGTATGTGATTCACTATTTTGTTGTCAATGTAAACTCCAATCGTAGACATTCCCGCTACCATCCCTTTGAAAATCTCTATTGATCGTCGAAGACGCAGAGCTAAGATGGTAGTTTGGTCCCGGTTGGAATTTGGCCTGATGTCAGTAACTTAAATCCGGTTCATTTGTTGATCTCTTATGGCAGCAAATTTTGCAAAGAACAAAGAGACAGGCTATTCCCAAAATCAGGCCACCAATGGCTCCCAGACCGACGCCCATCCAGTTCATTACAACTATACTTTCTGTCCTGCTATTGCAGATTTCTGGCGATTCATCACTTAAAGTTTCCAACATTTTGGGAGTCACTTCTCCGGTGTACCCAATCTTTCTAAGATTTTCTTCAATATATTTTAATCTCGTGTCGGCGCTTGTTTGGTCATAATTGCTTTTCCTATTTTTGTTCGAAGTTGAATTAGGGCAATTGACCACTCCGTTACATACGAGCCTTGTCGGGATACACAGACCGTTTTCACCAGGACACAAGAAATCACAAACGTCCACACTTCTCTTTTCATAACCAAATTCAGAGCTATGTTTTGAATCTATAGACCCACCTTCAACAAGCCTAGATGTTTGAAGAGTTCCATCTGAGTTTCGCGGCAAATGATATAATTCTGTCCACGCAATTTTGAATGCTGCTCTTGTAGGAGAGGTGGCACTCATGAATTGGATTCTAATAGCTCTGCTCTCGTCGATCGTCGTAAAGTCTTCATGGGAATCCATTCCAAGTTCACTAGCTGAGAGAATAGGTAATTCCTTTGCCAACGATACATTTTCCCCGCATATTGTGATGTAAGGATCTATTTGTCCTGGTAAGTATATTTCAAGTTTGCCATCTTCGCAATTTTTCGACGCAAACTTTATTTTGTCAAAATGAATCCAGAGATCTCTATCTCTGTTGATTCTCAAATCCCAAATGCACCGGATATCTTTGGGCGGATCGGTATAACCTAACGCATCTAAGTAAGGGAACATTATTTCCCCATCAGCCGTAGCCTCAATAGTTGCAGGTCCGCAAAGAGGACTGTGAATAAACTCGTAGGTCGCCTCAAAGAGTGGAGCCTGATGCTTGAAATATGAGGAGGCAGCATGAGCGCTGTCTACGATAAGCTGTAGGTTTAATTGCTCACTTAATGAAATCACTTGATAGGGTTTATTGAAGGAGATCATTGGTGCGTGTTTCGTACAAAGGCAATTTCCCGATCCTTTTTGCATGACGGTGTGAAGTGGAATTGGAGTATGGGGAACATTGGATTGGTTGTTTACAAAAGCCGGAAGGGGTTCCCAAATAACCAACTTGTCTGCACGATCTTCATAACAGTTTTGGCATGGTGCTGAAGCGTAGGGGTGTTCCTATTAAAACAGAAATTAGCCGGTTTATTTGGGTTGTAAATATTTTTTAAACGATTAGATGTAAAATCAATAACTCTGATAGAACTACGTACCTTGAAATTGATATTGATAATGTTCAGAATAACTCTGGCATAAAGGCGGCGATCAGTGACAAATCTGTACAAGCAGCTGACATCTTGTCCTGGGCGTTTATAGACCAGCGTATTTGGAGGACTTCTCAAGAATCCCTTGTGGGATTTCCAAGAAACTAAAACTTCGTCGCATCTTGTCCCGGGTACGGGTTCTCCGTAACGCGTGTTGTTGAAGAAATCATAATGAGCCCAGTAATAGAGGGAAGACCTTAGACAGAAAAAAGAAAAGTAAGAGACAAAATATTGTTCCGAATTTCTTCACACTTGATAACAATCGGAATGGAATGTGATGAAAAATTGGTTGAAACTTACCCACTGTAACTTCCAGTTTTGCTTTCGAATCTGACAAACAGAGAGTTTCCAGTAGAAACAAAATCGTGTTTTTCCATAGCATGGGAGAAGGTGTCGCAGAAAGTTTTGATTATCTTTGAATCATCTGGCCAGGATGCATCATACAACGTCAGACTTTCACCACAATCACCATCAAAAGGTTTAATGGGAGATTCGATCCTATTGATGCGAAAACTGCAAAATACAAATATTCAAGAATCATTTAGTTTTTCAATACGATATTTTAAGTTAATTTTAATTCACTAAATGTTTTGTCTTCAACTTTGTGATATTTATCAATTTTCAAACTCTCATTTAATTCATTTTATTTAGACTTGAATAATAACCTTGGGAAATAAAGTCTGACAATCTGATTGGGCAGGCCTTGCATCAAATATGTGCAGGAAGTATGAGGAGGATACCAATGGGCCACAGATAAAAATATCCCTTCCGTGTCTCCAGTCTTCTGCAAATACTCCGATGTCAAAAGCCAATCGCATGTTCCGTTTCTTGAACCAGCTGCTTGAATATGGCCGGGCCAGTTTCCAACATTGAAATGGAATCCAGTATTGAGAAGAGGACCTGCAGAAAACAATGAAATGAATATTGTCCTTTTGATGTAGATATTATTTTCAAATTTATATTTTAATTACATATATTAATAATGAAATAATGTTTTTTACAATCAATCAATTTTTCAAAGTCATTATTTTTTGCTGAATACAATATAGTCGTTTAGTAATAAAATTACCCTTTCATCAATCTATGACCGTTTCAGGTGACATTATTTTTGGATCGATATACATATTATATTAATGATGATATATTTGGCCGAAATAGAAATGGAAACGCTAAAACAAATAATAAACAAAAAACGATGATGATAGAAGACTTCGTCAGATACAAAATGAAGATTTCTTATTTTTACTTATGTATGTCGTGCTTACTGCTTATATTCATTTTTTGTATGGTTTGTTGATTTTCTATTACTTGTGTCTTTTTGTATTCGATATTTAATCGAAATAAAACATTTAGCAAGATTGAGAGCATTTTTTTTAAAATTAATCTGTACTCAATTGATAGCTCTTGTTGTCTCCCTACGCCCCTGAAGGGAGTTTGATTGATTTGATTTTTTTATTCAATCGAAATATACATATCTTGGTATTGTTATCTGTTTGTTAAAGGCATAATAGTGTGCCGTGTACCTACATACTATTTTTATAAATCAATGTCTAACGAAAGTAAACGTTATAACAAAAAGAACACGAAGGCGTAAACACCAATAAAAAACAACATTGCCCGGGATACCCAGAAAAAAAAATATCAAGTTAAAAATTTCAAGAATCCAAAAAAACATGAGAATTTTTATAATACTAAAGTGAAGTGTGCTTTAAGATCCCTATGTACCTAAATTCTCTTTTGAAAATTATTGCCTTCGAATAATATATCTGGCAAAATGAAACAAGCTGAATAGTCCAAAGTTTTAATTAACGATCGAAATATTCTACATCAAAATAGTCAATAACGTGCAGCAGACATTGATGGAAATTTAGATACAAAATAACCACCCTTATTCAGAGTATTCATCATTATAGAATTTTACTATGAACAGTGTCGAAGCAACATTACAACTTGACACTTTGCGGTTATACACTAACACGTTTTCGCCCGGGGGAGTCTAGTTTGTTGATAACTCTGTCTGAGTATCTCGCCCCTTCTTATACTCGAGAAACTTATGATCGTAGAAAACAATAAGGAGGAGAACAAGTGCCAGAACTACTTACCCCCAGTGCCGATGAACTCCCCTTGTTTACCATACATAGAATAATGACGTTATCAATGTCTGAATGCTAATAAAAGTTTACGGCTACTTGCCTGAAAGTTTTTTCCCGACTACGCAATATTCTCAGTGTTGGATATTTTCTCAATATTTTACGAACTCTTCGTAATGCTTTCACAGCACATGAGTTCGTATGAAGTCGGTCTCAACTAACATTACTCATTCGACTGTAGATTTTTCATGAGCAAGTTCCTTTGGTGTGAATCGATGGAAAATATACGAATATTTTGCATTATGAGGCAATAAACTCGCAATACATTCGTATATTTAAGGCATTTAAATCTGTTGTTTTGAAAAAAGAAATCAAAATGCTTTGGTTTAAAGTCGTCAGATGGATGACCCCACAACTAACCGCTTTAAAGCCATCTACAGTGCCCTCATCTAGTATACTTTACATAAGTACGACATAATTGTAATAATCAAAAGTCTAGGTACAGATATTCCATGAATGTCTGCTAATCCATACTATAACAGCTGAATTCAAGAAAAGATCTACTGATATAACGCACGCACCACTAATTACGTTGAGCAGGGTCAAAAAAAATCTTCTCTGGCCGCATGCAGGTTAAGACGAAGCAGATGGCATTGAATAAATTAAAAACTAGAGCGTTTGCTAGGATGCTTTTATAAAAACCTGTACAGTTGGAATACAGGTATAATGAAATTTATGATCTCAGGGACATAATATCTAGGCACAGGGGCTTCTGTGCCCCTTTCACGAATTTTACTTACTAAGTTACATAAGTTAGAAACTCTGGGAATTCTGTATAGGCTGCGGAGCTTTCCCAAGTTCCTTTTCTAGAGGCAATAATATACAGTATACACGTTTCGATACAAAATTTTGTTACTTCTTGACACCAACGTAAATGTCACGGCCCTAATTTGCGAAGAGGGCGCTCACAAAATACCGTACACGTGGTCAACTATATTGTAATTTAAATATTGTATCTGAAAGGAATTTTTGGATTCCATTCAAAATCATCATTAAAAATGTTGTGAACTTACCAGCGGGAGAGGAAACAAATTCGACAAACAAATCTTGAGATGTTCCAATGATGGAGTAGGGGAATTTTCCCATTCCACAGAATGTTCCGATCACGGGAGATCCTTCGTCTTTGCCGTCGTATATTCTGATGTAGTCGTAGAGGCAGTTCTCAGAACCTGTGGAAGAAGACATAAAGACAGATGAATTACACAATCAAATTTCATAAGGGACTATCTGGTTACATTTGTTTTAATTTTTTTTCATTAGGACCTATGTAATGAATGAGAGATTTAATCAGACAGTCACCAGAGTTGCAAAATTAACTTTCAACCAAGAAATTTCCTGGATATCTAAGCTTATCTACTCAGCACTAATATTTGTTCAGCTGATATTCAACTTTGAAGAAGCTGCTGAAACTCTTCAAATATTTGAAATTATTTTTTTATTGAATATGGGCTCAGCCAAAGTGAATCCAAGTACGCTTTCGACATCTTTAACATAATGCAAAGTTTATGTGAAAGATGTAGAAAGGAGGAATGAGTCTGAAGAACAGGCCAGTATGACCTAAATGAAAGAAGAAGAAGAAGTTTCTTCATATATAAGGTTTATACCTTAGCTTACAATAAAATTGATTATTTCCTATTATAAATGAGGTTTTGTGTTTGGTAGCTTAACTATATACCAACTTCGTTTTTTAATAAAATGTATTCATTCCCGAGTATCTTACATTTTAGGGACGCATGCTTTGGTTTCATAATTTTCTTTTTGAATATAAATTTTATTTATTTAGCGTACCTTTGCTCATATAAGTACATCACGTCATCTTAACAGGAAGAAACAATTTGGTATATTTTTTTTTATAAATGAATCTGTGCTCACTCAAAGTGAACACAAATACATTCTTTGACTCTTTCACAGTAAGCTACTTAAAGCTTGTGTCGCGAAAGAGGAGGATGGTCAGCGCCTGGAATCGAATCCACGACCTCCGCACACAGTGCAAAACCCGGCGTTGTATCCGCCAGTCTACCAACCACTTCGGATGTTATAAAGTAATATTTTAATAAGTATATTATTATAATATAAAGGTTTTATTCTAAACCAGCACTTATGAAAATGGATACATTAGCACCTTTTCGAAAATCTGATGAATCAAAAAGTTTTTTATCGTTAATAATAATTGTAACTACGTATACCAAATTTATCTACTTATTTGTATTTCTATGCAGATATTATCATTATCTAGTTTAAGAAAAAGTCAGAGCATTGAGAGGATATTCAATGTATTTTTTGAGAAAAATAAAGGTAAATTTAAAAGGCTATAATAAGAACAAATAAATATGCGTGGGAGGAGGTCATCGAAGCTGCTCGACATCGAGCGCAATGGACAGTTCTTATTTCCTCCGTATGCCCCTAAGTGGGGTCAAAAAGGGACTATGTATGAATGTTTGTATAGTAATAAACTTGTGACCTGTGACCCTTTTTCTTCAGAGGCATTTGACCTTTTGTAAAATATTTCAATTTAATTCCATCCTCTACTTTTGAAAAAACTATATTACGTTCCCGGTGTGAAGCAGTTTATGAAAATCGTCAGTTTTATTTTAGGTTAATTTTAATTAGCACTTACCAAGAACTGAAGAGGCGGTGAGAGTGAAAGGGAGGAGTAGAGAGAAGGAGTTAAAATGACCCAACCAGAAAGAAGAAGAATGGCTATAGAACTATTTTAAAATTTATCTTCCAAAAACCCGGTAAAATCACTTTCAAGGAATTGTGCGAATTAGCTTTTACCCTGTTTCGGCATAGTCGGTACACTATACAGAATTTTCTAATGAGAAAACATTTGAAACTCTTCCAATGGCATTTTGGTTTGCGCCAATAAATCAGATCCGTATGAGCTGGTTGAGATTCTCCATGAGTGAGCACTGAGCAGTGAGCAGTGCGTCCGACATGGTCATATTCATGTCACGTTCACACATCTGCTCGTGAAGTGCCAACCTATGTACTGTACAATGGGCCAAAACATATTGTACCGAAGCTCAATTCAGGGATGTTCAATCAGCGATCGAAAACGATTTAACAGGGATTATGAAACAATATTTCACAGGTTTCAATCTAATGAGGGAAACAGCACTCGCAAATAATTTTCTTTACTCGAGTTATCGGCGACATTCTATATCTACTAGAGAACCTCTGAATCGACTCCACATAAGTTAAAACTCCGCAACTGCACTGCGAACGAAGGGCATGTAGCTACAATAAGACGGTATTTCTCGGAGATTAGCCTGCACAATAGACAGGGTCTGTCAGCATATAGCATCGGTTGCTATGCAGTGATACCACCATATTCCCATTATTTATCTAAGGCCCTCTGCACACGGAGTCCTAGCGTAGTTCGCGGGGTTGATGCGCGAACATCAATAGGACAGCGTGTGCGTAGAACCTTAGTCAAACTGTTTTGAATTACTGTAATTGTACCTGAGGTTGATCATGTTCCAGGATTCATAGATACTCCTGTTTTCTGGTATTATTAGTTTTCGAGTTGAAAGAATGCTTAAAATTTTCTTAGCAGTAATCTCAATACTACAACACCTCGAACATCACTAACGAATTGTTAGAGTTATTAGTTGTTACACATTCGTTAAGATCTGGTCCTGAAAAATGGTCACAAGAATCTAGACATAAATAGAACGTTGTGTACCAACAAAGCCAACAGGCAATAAAGATGAGACATTAGCAAAAATGGATATATTCATATTCTGGCGCTAAATACATGACAGCAGTCGCAGTCTTTAAATTTGGTTGCACTCTAGTTCTCAATAATTTTCCAACTTTTCTCTCTATATCTCATTAATTATTGTAAAATATCTACTTGTTGTATACATGGGATTTTTCGATTTCGTTCGTTCAACAGAACGGTCGTAAGCCCGTAGTGGTTTGTTCTATTTAAAAATCGAACATCAGTAATGAATTGTTAGAGTTATTAGTTGTTACATATTCGTTAATAATATAAAGCTACAAGATAAGACAACTTTGAAAAACTGATATTAGTTATAATTTGCGAGGTACAAGACCGCAAAATTGATCGCAGTCCACAAGATCGCGCTGGACCTAACAAATAAAGAGAGCAAGCAGTTAACTGTTATCAGGCACGAGGTCCAAGTAAGCGTGCGTTTCCACCAAAGAACATAGGTCTAGAGCTGGAAATAGAATATAATATTTTCTTGATTGCTTATATTGAGACCAAGGAAATAATAGCGAGAATGACCCAGAATTCTTTGCTGGTTGTTTTTTACACGCTGTCCAATATCAACGACAAAAGAAAGTATGCTCTGTATCTAACTCCGACACCCTTACATAGATAATATTGCGATTACCAATCCAAACTCCCTTTACGCCCCACTTAGGGGCATGGGAAGGCAACAAGAGCTCTCCATTGCGCTCGATCTTACATCCCACAACATGACCAGATTTCTTAGCTCTGTTTCGAAGGAGCGGAACACAGTATGAAAAAGTCTTCCTCGTATTCAAGACCCTGATGGGAGGAATAATAGCGCTCTCCTCGGCCAACTCTGCCATTCGGCATTCTTAACACATGTCCCAGCCAAGTCCATCTCCTTTCATACCGGTAGAAGTGATGGACTCACGCTGGGTACGCTGGCGTATAGCGTCGTTCGTGAACGAATACGACCTTTATTTTTATGTAGATTTTTGTCGAGATATTTTGGTCGAAAACTCTATATAAATACGATCGTTATCTCAATGTGATACTTCACAGGGCTGTTGGTTCGTAGCAGAAAATTATATGACGGCTAATAAGAAAGGTAAAAAGACACTTAAAATATTCTAACTGGAGCTGAGATTTAGTTACAAGACTATTCTAACGGGATCCTTCTCAGTAATTATAAAACGAACACGAAATATATAAATAGGGGACATTAAAACTGTCACAGTACATTAACGAAATAAATTTAAATGGTGATTTTCACAACTAACAACTCCGACAAGACAACCGTTTCTCCACTTGACTTATTATAATAATATCAAAAAGTGTCCTCTTTCTAAGCTCCGCGAATAAATTCTGTCCAACCCTATCCGTGTCAAATATATATCTACCTAATAATACGGACCATCCTGCGAGCTGCGCTCTACTCCAGCTTCGTGGCGAATAATTAATAGCTTGGAATAATGAGATGGTTTCATTCCGTGTACATTTATTCAACACACAACACTCACTCGGCACAATAGAATGGATGTCTGAACGAACACAGCTACACAACTACAGTACAACCTTCTATCATTCCACTCCATGCCAGAATTACAGCGAACATTCTACGGATCGTTTTATTAATTCATTCCCGACGCTTTGCCATAACGCACCAGTGTTGTGTAGATACGAATATTCAAACACACAAAAATACAATAGTCAATAATTTATTTTTATGAACGACAATATTAACCCTAGAAATAAATGGACATTCTTTTATACCGTTGAAGGTTTACACCGTATTCAGAAGTGAAGGGAATTTGATTAATGAATGTGAGGTTAAATATTATTGAATGAGACAATTTTATACGCATGTTTTTAGACCATAATCATCATATCCAGCGTCACAACCCGTGATGAATCTAAGCTGCCTCTAAAGAGCTTTTCCATTCTCATCTGTTGGCTGGCTGGCACTTTCCAATTATGCTGCTTCAGAGCTTAGCAGTCTTAGATTCAAGCATCGTAGCTCTGGTCTTCCGACATTTCTTGTACCAAAACCATTTTTTGGAGCTATAAATCCTCCATACGAAGAAAAGTGACCCAGCTAGCGTAGTCTTAATCTCAATTAACCTGACTACGCTGATATCCTGGTAGATATCGTAGACCTAGGTATTGTATCTTCTACGCCACGTTTGACCATCATATTTAGACCATGTAAAAGCAAATATATTTTTTACAATCCGAATGGGATAAGAATCCATGGCAGGTTCATATTGAAAATCAAGCAGGCATTCACTGCGATTTTACGAAATGGTGATCTCGGATGAATCTGTGCAACTGGCGTTAATATAGATAAAGTTCGTGACGTTCCATGCTCCACATAGGCAGCGAACGGGGATTGAGAACGTAAGTAGTTCGTAATTAACTAAATAGGTACTGGAAACTTTCAAGATGTGGTCATAAAAATGAATGAAGAGATTCTCAAAATAATCGAAAGAGGATAGCAGCTGCTCAAAACACTGTTCGAACAGAGTGCAAAGTAAATTTTGTTTCATCAGTCTGAGTATGAGTCTTGAGCAAACTCCTGCGAACGTAAACATGCCAAGAGTTTTAACATAAATTAGGTTTATCTATGTAGAAATAAGTTAATCTTCAACGAGGATTTCAACTGCTTTAGACAGGAGGAATTGAAAGTTATACGCATGAACATTGCTGCAAAACAAAACTAGATTTTTATGAATATCTAGAGAAAGTTTAAGCAGGATGTGCTATTGACTATTCTGAAATTAAAAACAGACGATTAAGTTGCGTCGTATCCAATTTTTATTAAGACTTTTGACATTTCTGTATTCTGGAAATGTTTTATCCAATACATTAGTTGCATAACTACTGGCAACCGATTAAGTTCTAAGCAAGAGCTTCTTGCGTTGAGTTGGAACGTGAATTTGAGAATACCAGTCATAATTTCAATTTCCAAAATTAAAAAATTGAGGTAGTCATACAATCAATTATCTTAAACTGTCAGTGTGTCAGTCTATCCGATAAATAGAACTATATTATACGAGAAATATAGAGACATTTCTGACTTCAGCAGAAAAAATTACAAAATCAATCGACAAAGTTAAGTTTTGGACATTGGTTTAAAAAACTTTTGATAAAAATAATCATTGAGTTTATAAAATAAGGGCACAAAATATGTGCTATGTATGGAAGAAGATTCCACATTGAAAATAGAACGCGTAGTCACAGTACAATAAAGATACCTACTGGTTTGTGTACGAGGGAGAATTCGACCCAAAAATAAACGCCTTGAATATAATACCGAGGCCAGAAATTAAACATAAATAAAACAAGGATTTATAGAGCAAAATGGGCACCAAAGAGCCAAACCGTCTAACGTCTAATAATAAATAATAATTTATTGCGTAATACAAGATTTATATTCCCTGGGGGCTGTCCTCGTCAGTGGGACTTGGGTTACGTTTATTACATCGTAGATATTATTGGGTGGGTACATTTCAACTCGTTACAACCAAATCTTACAACTTTTATTGGTTTATTTTCTCTTTTCCAACTCATTTTGTTCTTACTTTGATTCTTCTACTTCTTTCTGCTTCGCTTACATAAATTTACATAAAATACAACATTTTCAAGTGAGAAAATAATCTGTTTAGCTTAGATGGCAACCTCCGAATTGAAAAATTAATATTTTTGGTGTTTACCGTGTAGTACATAATTCATAATGTGAATGAAAAAACACTTGTCTTATACTACACAAATTATTTGTGTAGTATAAGACAAGTGTTTTTTCATTCACATTCCGAATTGAAAGTTAGTTTTTTTTTCTTTTCAAATTTTAACTCTTAAGTTAGTCTGTTAGAATTTTCATTAAGACCTCAGAATCACACTACAAACTATGAAAAGTAAGAAGTCAATTACAGCGTTCAAATTGTACTCATATTTTTATATAATCTGTATGACAAAAAAAAACGAACCATCTAAAAGCTTAGGACAGAACTTGCATTTTTTGTACATAAGAAATAATACCAATATTTATTTAAATGAAACTTTTATTTGTTTATCCACAATTTTATTAACCCTGACTAGTTTCGCAGGTACAGGTCCTGCATGGTCACGGGTGACTGAGAAACTCTGTGACCATGCAGGACCTGTGCCTGCGAAACTAGTCAGGGTTAATAAAATTGTGGATAAACAAATAAATAGTTTCATTTAAATAATTATTTAAATATATCCACCAAGAATGCAAGTTCAGTTCGTTAATTTTCATACGAATATATCTTAGCAAGTCCACTTCCAGACTTTATTTTATTTCTTTTAATACCAAATAATTATTATTCTAAATAAAAAATTCAGAGAGAGTGTCAATTAAAAGTTGAACCTTTTTATTTTCAAATTACTACTAGGTATGTGGATTAGAATTAGTTTAAAGATGAATGTTAGAATTGATAAATTGAAAATTATTGAGATATCAGTTAACCTGAAAACATTTCTGACCCAATCGGGAAACGGATTTTTTTATTTTTCTTATTTTATTTACATTCTTCTGCAGCACACAACAATCATCAGCACTTTTTATTTCTTTATAAATTTTAAGGTCGTCAGCAAACATTACAACGCCAACTCCATCAAAAACTATTAACAATTCATTAATATTGAACAGTATTGGACCGAGGCTTGAGCCTTGCGGTACACCATTCAGCGATACAAAGGAAAATGAGACAGTACTGGACAAGCATACTCTAAGCATCCTACCGGTCAAATAGCTTGCAAAACATGAGAGCAATGTTCGATCAACACCAAGTGACCGGAGCTTAGCTTACAATATCGGATGAGAAACACGAACAAAAGCATTCGAATAGTCGGTATAGACACAGTCCAATTGGCCTCTGGCCACCAGTGTGTCCATAATGTCGGAATGAAATTGCAAAAGATTGGTTTGTGTAGATCGCTTTTTCATAAAACTTTTTTTTTCTACTCATGCTGCCCTGTCCCTTAAGGGGTAGGCAGAGAGAACGGACCTCCACTCTTTTCTATCCAAGCATACTTCTTTCGCTTCTTCCACCGACATACATTTCTCATACACCCTCTCCTATTTCTCTTACTTCTTATCTGGCCTTCCTTGAAGACGGAATCGATGTGTTCGATCCACGTCATTCTCGGTCGACCACGCTTTCTTACACCTTTCCTTTCAGCCTTATGAATTCTTTTTGTCATTCTGTCTGCATCCATTCTTTCCACATGCCCAAACCATTTCAACTTATTAACTTTCATCTTTGTCACAATACTAACATCCATACCACATTCCTTCCAAATATTTTCATTCCTTTCCATATCCCATAAAGTTTTTCCACATATTCTTCGTAGATATTTCATCTCTACTGCATACATTTATACTACATTCTTCTTTTTTCGTCCATGTCCACATTTCACAACCATACACCATCGATGGTAACAGGATTGCGTTATGCACTAGTTTCTTTGCTTGTAGTGAGACGTTGTTGTTGCTCATTATAGGTCTTAGTGCACCGCCCACCCTGCAACCAGCAACTTTCCTACGTTCAATTTCTTTTTCACACATTCCATCCCCACTAAACATGCTTCCTAAATACACATTCTCATTCACTTGCTCAAGACATTAATTTTCTACGGTTATTTTACAATTCGTTCTTGCTTCATCCCTTTCAAATACCAAAACCTTTGCTGACATTCATTTTTAGACCGTTTTTTGCACAATTTTCAAACACACTTGACACAAGTTCTTGCAAATAATTTTCACACTCAGCCATAAGTACTAAATCGTCGGCATACATAAGCGCACATACCTTTATTCCATTCAATTCAACCCCTATATTTATATCTTTTAACCCACTGACGCAAAAATCAAAAAACCAATAAAGTATCCAATAAATGTATCCATCAATAAAAAAAAAAAAACAATTTGAACAACCAGGGTGACATGACGCACCCTTGCTTCACATCCTTCGTAAGATAGAACTCCGATGAAAGGTGACTGTTCACCTTCACACACGCAGTACTATCCGAATATAGCGAAGCAATGCCACGAATCAACCGGTTGTTCACTCCATAGATTGATAGAACCTCCCATAATTTATCCCTATCTACCCTATCATATGCCTTTTCCAAATCTACGAATGCACAGAAAAGCTTCTGATGTTTACTCAAAAGCTTCTCCGTAATCATCCGCAGAGCGAAGATCTGATCGGCACATCCCCTCCCATTCATAAAACCATGTTGATAAAAATAAATAAAAAAATAGTTATTTGAGAATACACGATCTGTATACATAGAAATAAAGACGAAATAACAGCACAGTAACTGCGGAGCAAAAATTTTAATCAATTTTGCTTTTTCTTTAAAATAATTGAGAAAATTTTAATAATAATAATAATAATATAACACTTTATTGGTAAAATATAAAAGAATAATGAACCAAAATTGGCGGGCTTATTGCCTGGGGCAATTTCTTCCAACCAACCTATTGTATATAACATTTTAACTGTTGCATTTTATATATAAAAAAACCAATACACATACATAGACAAAAACATACATAATAGGATCAAATACATACACACACACAAATATTTTATATACATAAAAAATAATAATAATAAAGTAAACCATATAAAATGTACCTAATACAAAGTCAAGCATAGCGAGGAAGGAAGGATCAGGAGACAGGAGCAGGAGTAGTGGAAAGGAAATGACGTTTCAATCTGTTTTTGAAAGAGAATAACGTTGGAGCGAGTCTGATGTCATCAGGGAGTTGGTTCCATAACCTGGCCGCTTGTGCAGTGAAAAATGTAGAACGATGTGTTGGGATTTGCAGGATGCCACGTGCAGCAGACCGCAGAGGAAGGCCATGAGATGCTAATGGAGTGAATAGAGACCTCAGATAGTTAGGAGCGTTGGGGTTAGAGAGTACCGAGAAAAGTAATGTGAGAATGTGTGAGTCTCGTCGTTGTGACATAGTTAACCATTTGAGTTCCGCTCTGAACTGAGATACTCTGTCAAATTTTCTGAGGCCAAAGATGAAACGGATACAAACGTTTAATAATCCGGACAAAAGCCTCGAAACCTCTCACATAAAGTTTCAGGTAGATACAGAGATCTTTTTCGCGTGGCCATCCACAGCCTTCGCCCTTTTATTATATAATATGAATGTAATTGAATATGAATAAAAGCCTGTAAGATTGGTATGAATGTAGGGCAACCTACCCCTTTGCGAGGCTTCTGAAGGGGTTTGGGAGGGTTTTGACATCTGACGTGAAACTACTTATGAAATGATCATAATATAATAATGTAACGTGAAAATATAACAGAAATATTATATAGGTAAAATAATAGCAGATATTCAATGTTAGATTTTTATGAGCTTTCAGAAATTAAGCCACTAGAAAATGTGCAATACGTAGTTGGATCACCGATTAGGCTTTCGTAACTATAGGATTGCGAAATATAAATAATCTTGAAACGATATTATATAGCCGATAGGGCAATCATTATCAGAAATAGATTAATATGATGGAATACGAACAACCGTCTTTCAAATAATAAAACGTGAGACTTAGGATTCGGTCAAAAAAAAAATAAACAACCCAATACACCAGAGTTGCAGATTTACTGAACCAAAGCTCCCCCAACCCTCAAGAAACAAAAGGTAAATGTTGGGTTAGGATGAAACAGGAAATGTTCTCAGCCCTTATGGAGAATCTTCAGTCCTGAGGTCCACGTGTGTGGACCTGTCTATAAATTTGATTTCCATTCTAACTGTGCAATATTTTTATTTTGTCAAAATTATTTTAGTATCTTTAGTCTTTTTAGCTTACATTTACAACATTAGTGATGCCGTAACTTTATATATGAGTTTAAACTTTGACCTTTATTTTCAATGCTTAGGGTACTTTGAAAGACATAGTGAACGCTCCTCATGTAATTACGTGATTTACTTACTTTTTTTCACAGTCAATCAATCAATCAATTCTCCCTTTTACACCCCACTCAGGGGCATAGGGAGGCAACAAGAGCTCTCCATTGCGCTCGATCTTGCGCAATGTGTATGACCTCCTCCCACACCATGTCCATGTCCCTCAGCTCTGCTTCGAAGGAGCGGAACGAAGGTTTTTTCAATGTACTGATTTGAAATTTTTTTTTTCGGATTTAGAATAGATGAGAGATTGATTTCAATTCATTTTTTTTTGTGGAACATAAATTATCTGTAGCCATTTAATAACGAGGTCCACACACGTGGACCTCAGGTCTTAACGCTTACTAAATGAAATGTACCTAATTCTAGGTGTTTTCTAGAAATTTGTTCAAATATCTCTTTTATCAGTATCCAAACTTTGAAAGGATCCTAAGTAACGTCAATGATATTCAATGACAGATTTATAATCTGACTTTGATGACTTTTTTTAATATTATATGAAAGAGGGAAAACATGGTCATGTGATTGAAAAAAACATAGAATATGATACTCCTTTTTACATTTTATAATATAAATATTACGAAATTTAAGGTTTGAAAAACTGTATTCTGTTATCATAAGATAGACCAGTTATAAATTTCATGTATTATAGAGGTATATGATGCAGATATTATGTTTTAGTCAGATAATAATTCCAAAAAGTGGCTTGAAAGAGGAGATTGGACACCGGGGCCTATGACCTTCAGTACTTTAATTCAAAAAAACTGCAAAGATACGTAGGTAAATACAATGCAAATATAGCATAAAAAAACTGGTGGACTAATTTATAGATCTCCAAAGTGAATTGACCAACTCTAATGACCTCCACAAAGAAGTAAAGTCACAGGAAGATAATACTGCAGTAGGCACAGGCTGCTTAGAAGATGGCACATGGATATACAAGAATAAGGGCAGACAGCAAGGTACGTGTCTAAGAGAGCTGTGTAGCTACAATCTTTTCTACAGAATAATATAGCATTGAATTAAGTTATCAAAGAAAAAACAAAGAACATTATAAGGATAACTAAAATGAAAAAGCTCCGTACTTACAGGTAGAAAAAAAATTGATTTTTCGATCTAGAAAGACAACTATCCAAAGGTTCAGCGGGGTCTAATACGCGGATAGGATGACTAAGTTAAGGATACTATATTTTATCTCCAGAAAATAGGAAACACTGACCAGGAAGACCTTCAAAACGATGGAACGTGACTTGGAATTTATCATCTCAAAAGAGGAAAATCTGGATTCTGGGAGAAACCTGACTTCTGACTTGAAGCGAAAAGTAGAAGAAGAAAAATTTAGTGGACTCCTCCAAATAGAAAGATTCTCGAAACTATATAAAGAGATCTGAAATACAGCGTCTCAAAGAGAACAATCCTGATTCTACAGACATTTGAGTCTAAGAAATGGTAAAAAAGAAGAAGAAATATGCATCAGAGTTCCAATTATCTAAAAAATATTTCTGTGTGTAAAAAAATATAAACGAATAAATGATATTTCCTCACTAACATAACATATTCCTATCGAATTATGGATGTTAAGTCTCTAAAAACCCAAAAAAACATTCACTTTCCATAGAAATTATACAATATATTGGTGAATAAAATGTAGTAGTTGAGTCCTGAGGTCCACGTGTGTGGACCACCCCTTTTTGGAAGGGGAGAGGCATTTCTTCCCAAATAAGTATTGCATTATTTTCTAAGAGGGCCAATTAGAATAAAAATCAACAAAAAATTTTTTTTAGTTACTTTTGAGGACCTCAGGATTGAAGAGGTTATGGAGAATCGCAAGACATGGGTGATGGTTCAAGATTTTCGTCGATTTTCGACCGTAGACTGGTACCAAATAATATCGAGCAATTTTGATCATTATTTCTAAGTTAAAAATGGCTTTAGTTAGAAGAAAAGGGATTTATTGTTGACTGCTTTAACAATTGAGAAAAAAGTCGGCTAGTATTGACTGTCCTTTGAATGATTCGGTGTTGATTAAAAGTACCTACCTAATAGCAGTTAGCCATAATCAAATCAAATAAATTCCTATTTATAGAAGCGACCGTGCTATTTTGAATGTTTCAAAAGTGTTCTTTTCAGTTATAAAGAATATTATGTGCAATATTTCAAATATCGAATTGTAACACAAGGGTATAAATTTCTATGAATATTTAGAGATAATCTAAGTAGGTACATACCTGACGTGATTGGTCTCATTGGACAAGTCATAATGTTCTCACATCGCTGTCCATCAATGTTAAATTCCTCATTCTCTATGTACAGCTTAATAAATGGCAATCTGGTATTCAAATGGTATTTGCAGTGGAGATTCCTGGGATAGACTCCTGGATATGCAGGCGATTGCACGTAACACGTTTGCAGTCGGCAATCTCTGAAGACTCGCTCGCAGTATGACCTATAATGTAAAACAATTTCAATATGAATTACAATTGGGTAATAATTTTCAAATGTTGGTAATAATTGCATCTTTTTTAACTTGGTATATGGAGTGCACAGTTATTGACAATCTTATTGAAACTAACACCATTACAAAGCTCAAAGTAACTGCCCTTTTCCTCTTTGCCGTGTATCGAATCCGACAAAATGTCTTCTGTATTGTAGATGAACGTTTTATATGGAGCTGCGACGATATGCGAATAAAAGTCGAAACCGACACATAATGTAGTAGAAAGGGGCAGTAACATGACGTAGTTTGAGAGATAGGAAGCGAAATTACTGGATAAGAGAAAGGACCAATTTGACAAAAATCAAAATAGGGTCACTGAAATGTAAATGGGTCAGCCTTATAGTGAAAACAATGGTTGACAGATGGACTTAGAAACTCTTAGACAGGAGGCCAAGAGCAGATCACATAGGAGCCCAGGTAGGCCACATCAACTGAGGGAGTCTGACGACATTAGGAGAGTGACCGATAATCAGTGCAACATAATTGCAAAATAATTGTGGAAGTCGAGAAAGAAGGCAAGAATTTAAAAGTGAACGAGTGAAGACTGAAAATGATGAGAATTCAATGATTTTGTATATTATCAAATCAGCACGATATCAGTGATTTAAAGGACTTCTTCGTCAAACTATCTCTGTTTGGCGCAAAGGTTTTTACTTTCATGTTTAACAATGCCATTTTTAACAATCATACATCTCTCCGCCATTGGAGCCACAGAGCCATGTTCAATTGTTCAAGACCCATTGGTCAGATCGTGTTACGAACAGTGAAGCTTTGAGAAAGTCATAAGATAAATCTACTTGAACTGGGTTATTGAGAATAGGAAGGTAACTTTTATGATACCATCAGTGAGGACATGAAGAGATTAGCCTGCGAGAAGATTGTACGGAATGAGAGAACCAAGAGATATTCGTTTGATAAAAACGAATCCATAATATTGAAAAAAAGTAGATATATTAGGTACTTTAACAGCCGGTTTCATAAAAAACTTCAAAAGAACACTTTAATTAAAGTTCCTTTTAAAATTTAAAGACTCCTTTAAGCTGACGCGTTTCATAAAAAAATATTCCAGCTAAAATTTGAAATGTCAAAAAAATATTTTAATGTTGGTAGCGGTTGGTAGGGTTACCATGGAAATCTATGGAAAACATAGGTTGTTTACTAATATTTTCGCGGAATTTCTGTTGATCTGTCAATTTCATTTCTAAATAGAGCATCAAAGTGCCGTTTTATTGTGTTAATTTATTATTATGGTTTATGAATTAGTAAACGAAATCTGTAAACAATGATATTCTTCCCGTTTTGCTATGTTTTCCGCCCTATTTTAATCATTTTTGTCCACAGTGCAACCGCATACAAAATTTTTATCTTTGTGACAGAGAAAGCGCCAAGAAATTTTCTATGAACTCTGGTGGTAAAAATTTGAATTACCTAAAGTCGACTTTAACTAAAAATAATAGCCTAGTGGGATTTCGATTTATAAACTAAAATGTGTATGAACATGATTCTATGTATCTGTGTTTTTTTTGATCGAAATAAAGAATATAATATATTATTATTATTTCAAATCATTTATTCATTAAATCACAATATATCATATGAAGTATACATCATTGTAAAAAAAATTAATAAAAATAAATTAAAATTAAATACAATGCTATATACTAAATATAAAAATATCGGTATTATCTCTCATGATACATCACGATGTAATGTAATCATGAGAGATCTTCGAACTACAGAGAAAGGAACCTTCTTAACATCCTACATGAGGACAACAGAACTGCCTTTGGATGGCATATCTGAGACCACAACAGATGCCAAGTTTCCCTAGATTGTCTTTAAGAGACTTAGGAATAACTCCATTCGTCGATATCACTATAGGTATTATGTGTGTGGTTGGTGTATGCCACATATCCTTGATTTCGTGAGCAAGATCAAGATATTTAATTATCTTGTCTTGCTCGGCTTTTTTCAAATTTTCGTCATACGATACAGTGACATCCACGAGATACGTTATCCCGTTCCTACGATCAACCAATACAATGTCCGGACGATTTGCGTTAATCGTTCGGTCAGTCTGTATTGGTATATCCCAATATAACTTTGTATTATTGTTTTGCATTACCGAAATTGGGGTGTACCTATAATAAGGTACTTCAAAATCGAGTAAACCATATTTTAAGGCAAGTTTTTGATGAACTATTTTAGCCACATCGTTATGTCTGTGCAGGTACTCAGAACCACAGAGGAGAGAACACCCAGACAAAATATGTCTGAGTGTTTCTCCCGTTTGGATACATGCACGACATTTATCAATAGTGTCAGGTGTTTTAATAATATATTTTTTATAATTATTGGTTACGATGACCTAGTCTTGTATTGCACAGACAAAACCTTCTGTTTCGCTTAATAGTTCACCAAACCTCAACCATCCAGTCGAATCTTCAAGACTTACATGTGATGAATTTAAAGTTTCGAAGAATCGACCGTGGAGAGACTTGCCTTTCCATATATCAACCCGATCTTGTACCCCAATTAACGGTGGTGAAACAGGATTTGATAAATTTAAGGGCGTGTACTTCAAATCACACGCAATGAGGTCTTCATAACCCAATTTATTCCTTGATGAGATAAAGTAAGATTGGAGGAGGTTTATCTCTTTGTTATTCATGTTTTTGATGTTTAACATGCCTCTACCACCAATCTTCCTTGGTAAATATAATCTCATCAAGGAACATCTTGGATGATGCATCCTATATTGCGTGAGCAAACTACGTACTTTAAATCTATCTTGTCTAGTTCCGTTTGGTTCCACTTAATGATTCCAAAAGAATACAAAATTTTCGGTACAACCCATGAATTAATGGCCATAATTTTATTTCTCCCGGAGAGAAAACTTTTCAAAACTTTTTTTAATCGTTTAATAAATTCATTTTTAATGTTATTTTTAATAATTTTGTGGTCAAAAACTAGATTTTGTTGAAAGCCAAGATATTTGTAATTTTGATTATCTAAAAGAGGAATGTTTGTAACAGATGAAGAACTATTTTGATGATTGTTTCGGATTATTCCTTTTTGAACATTAATTTTTGCACATTTTTCTAAGCCAAATTCCATTTTTATATCATCACTAATTTTTTTTGTAATTTTGATTAATTTTTCTAATTCAACTAAATTTTTACCAAATAATTTTAAATCATCCATATAAAGTAAATGGCTAAATTTAATACCAGACCTTTTTAATTCATAGCCACAATTTGAGGATTTCAATAATTTACTCAGCGGATTTAGAGCTAAGCAGAACCAAAGCGGACTAAGACTATCTCCTTGAAAAATACCTCTTTTGATATGGATTGATTCAGTAATATATTTTCCAGATGGTTGAGAAACAGATATTTTTGTTCTCCATTTTGACATCAAAATTTTTAGAAATTCTATGAGTTCGTTATTAATTTTATATATTTCCAACACTTTTATTAGCCAAGAATGTGGGACTGAATCATATGCTTTTTTGTAATCAATCCATGCCATAGAGATATTTTTCTTTTTGTGTTTCACCTGCTCACAAATAATACTATCTATTAAGAGCAATTCTTTTGTGCCACGAGATCCCATTTTACATCCATTTTGTCTGACGGATAAAATATCATATATTATATTATCAATTATTATTAATAATCAATAACGGTACTTTAGCTAAAAGTCGGTTTTAAATGTCGTTTTGTTGTTATGAAACCCGTTATTTTTTAAAGGGAGTTTAAAGTCTCCTTTATTTTTCATGAAACCGGCCGTAAGGGTTGTTTTCTTTAGCAGTGGACAGTTGAAGTGAAAGTATTAAAAAAAAAGTTTAAGTACCCACATATCAAAATTAAAATCTTGCTTAAAAACAAAAAAATGTCTGAAGTGTTTCATCTTTATTATGTTGGGTTTATCTGAATAAATTAAAAGAGAGGGAGAGAGGATAGAAAAATACTTTATTAAAAATCAAAGTTATTATTTTAGAAGCAGAACTCCTGATTGAGTATTCAGAATTATTATTATTCAAATTTATTTTTATTTATTGAATACATTTAAATTAATTACGTCGTCTCTCCTACATTGGACTCTGAAAAAGTTATTCAACTTGGGGCTTCTTTACATTATTAAGAGCAGGGGAACGAGAAAAGTTTTGGAATGAAAGTCGATGTCTGTATTGATGTTCCAGAACCCACCCCCCGTGCCTATCTAATGATATTATCTCTTTTTACAGATAGATATTAAATTATTTTAGACAAAAAAAATGATAACTTTTAAATTGTTATAATAATTAACTGCCCGAAAAATATTCCACAAGTTTTAATGAACTTGAATGGAAAAGCGGAGTTACATACTTGAAGTATTTTTATGGTATTTTTTTTTTGTCTTATTTTTTTTGAGAATCCCATCTTTGATTCCTATTAGGAAACACAATACCTACCTTATATTTTCAACACATTTTTTTTGGTATTATACTAAGTTTTTACGTTGTATGGTTTGGTGTTGGCCGATAAAGTTGACACTTGGAAACCTAAACACCTTGGGACCCATGACTTGAGTTAGTAAAGTAGCTACATCTTTAAAGAATGAAATTATGCGGCGACTTGTCAAATAAAGAGTAAGCGGGTTTTCAAAGGTTTCTAAAACGGGTGTAAATACACTTTGAAAGACAGTAAGATCACAGCAGACTTTTAAAGACTACAACCCATTGTGAGCAACACTTTGTGATAGAGACAGAAGTCCGGTATAATGAAAACCTTTGGGTTAGGGAAGGTTCAAGACAAGACAGGGACAAGACGTTTTAGGAGACCCCAAGTAGATGAAGCAAATCCCGAAAAGTTTATAAAAATAGCAGCAGATTTGATGACTGATCAATATGGAAAGCTCAACTTTAGACATCCATATTTCAGGAACAGAATGAGTCAATTAAAGACGAATACGGACTGTAATTTCGTGTGTTCAGAAGCAAAAAGAGACTTTGAAGGCTCATATGAAGCTTAGAAAGGTTAGTAGAAGCAAAAAATTTGAACAAAATGTTCGAATAAGATTAAAATATTCAGACGTATATAGCGAAATCTGAAAATGCAACTTGTGGTATAAAATCCCCCAAGAAAATTAAATGGGTAATTTATCCAAGTCAAAAAATAGATGATAAGGTTTAACTCACCCAGCCACAACTTCCCCCCTCCTGTTGGGATACAATTCAGGATGTTGTCCATATCTCAGATACACCTCGTACTGCTGCTCAGCTCTGGAAAAATATTTCATAAGAATCAAAAAAAGTACACGGAATATTTCTCATAACTATTACAAAGTCCGCATATTATATCAGCATTTTAAAAAGCTCTTTCCCATCAGAGTTTCGAAGCCAATGAAGACTTTATGCCGATTTTTGGAAGCAGAGATGAAGTATTTGGGTTTGGGAGGAGGTCATTAAAGCTAGAGCGTGGTGGAGGTCTTGTTGCTTCCCTATGCCGCTAAGTGGGATCACACATGTACTTATGTACCTATGTGTTTCAAACAGTTTATCTTCAAATACATACATACATTCTCCCTTTAAGGCCCCCCGCTCACCGCAAGCCAGCCCAGAGGAGACCAATCCGCAGCTAACCTGACCTGCACGAAACCAACCCCCTAGTTCGATCGAAGCAATCAAACCAGAAAGCCGGGCCCACACAAATCAAGCAACCCGCGGATACCCCCCCAAACCAATCCGCAATGCGAGGGGCCTAAACCCCACTTAGGGGTATAGGGAGGCATCAAGAGCTCTCCATTGCGCTCGAATGCGTCCAAGGCTCATTGTGCCTTTTCTGACCAATGAAGGTTTAAGGACGTGAGGTGGTCAACCTCACGTTCCCGATCTGATTTTTCGATTTCCTGCCTCTTACAGGATGCTCGAAAACCCAGTGTCTTCAAATACTCGTATAAAATTTCGAAACGTACCTAGTAGGTAGGTGTTTGGAAACAAAAAAACACAATCAATCAATTATATGGAGATTGTAAGTTCATTTTCTTGCAAAAACTTTGAGAAGGCTCTTTATAATGTTTATACAAAGTTTGAAGACATGATTTGCTATTTAGAACTCTCTCAAACTATACAGCAACTATTAGCGAATGCACAGTCACAACTCTTTTTCATTTTCATTAGAGTTATGTTAATGTATACTTTTTTTCCTCCATTTAAGTTCAAACAAAAGTAGCAATTGCGGTCATATATTCACATTTGCGATTGCACGTGACTGTTAGACTCAAATTTTAAAGGCAATTAAGGAGTAGTTACTTTAGACTAGAACGATTAACGAAAGTTTTAAAAAACAATATGCAAAAACAACATTGAGCAGTTTTACTGAATTTAGAATACAAGTTCAATATCAACATTATCTTTTACGACCTGATGAAAAAAATAGAAAACTATTATAGAAAACCTTCAAAATATAAACACCATTAGAATAATGTTTCATATTATAAAAGCCTAACGATCCTTGAAATAGAACTGCCAGAAATTCATTATTCGTAGAATAAAGGCTGTTTTCTCTCAATTTTAAAGATCACATGAGTCATTACCTCGAATCAAAAGAGAAATAAGTTTGGTCCGTGAAGTTATCCGTGTGGAAGAGAATCTTAACGAAGCTCGTCTCTGATATGAATGTCTGCGGTTGCTCGGTCTCACCGCAGAACAATCCCGGGTCCTTCCTGTTTGATACGTCCGTCTTAGCGTTGCCATCCACAATCTGGAGAGAGAGAAAGGAAATAAACAATTATTTTAGATTCAATTCAAAATTGAAATGCTTGCATTAAGTCAAACACAAAACCACAATCGGATACAACTGGGATTTCAATCGAATTACACAATATGAAACGTTTTTCCAACTCGAAATTTAAATAACACTTGCAATGTTTCTTATTTTAGAATCAATATAGGTATAGTAAAGAATAAATTAATGAAAATAAAAATCACATACCTACAAAAATAGTGACTGAAACGCATATTTTACCGATTTAAGTCATTACAAAGGTAGACTCCCACGCTATGGCGATAACGCCATATTTCTATGCTACATAGATATTGTAATATGACAAGAATATATTTCATATGGTGCTATCGATGACTACCAGCGCAACATAGCCTAGTCACACACAATGATCAAAGAAAATTGACAAATATAA
The DNA here is from genome assembly GCA_963576905.1 of Mystacides longicornis. Classification (NCBI taxonomy): domain Eukaryota; kingdom Metazoa; phylum Arthropoda; class Insecta; order Trichoptera; family Leptoceridae; genus Mystacides; species Mystacides longicornis. The sequence goes on along the minus strand of OY756425.1, from coordinate 9,903,713 downwards.
TATGGCGATATTGCTATAGCGTGGGAGTGTAATCGACGAGTTCATCGAAAATCAATCAATCGAATCACCAATTCATCGAAAATAAATGTTTTGAAGACATTTGAGAGACACAACCTTTATGGCAACAAAACTCTCAAATGTTGAAAAGTTTGGTCTTCAATTTAGAATGCAATTCGATTCCGGGTTCTGGGTTTTTAATACCTATATAAAACTATGTAATTATTTTTTTGGTACAACTTCAGTTTTGTCACTCCTAATGATTTCGAGGTTATTTTATATTCGATTTGAATAGGTTAGGTTAAGGTTGGAACGTAGTTAAAAAGGGGGGTTTGGGGGGAGGAACCCCAAATACCTTTTTGGACACCTTCCCGAGTGAAAACACGTTATTAAATCTATAAATATCCTGTTGATATGCCAATGATATAAAATAAAATTAAAATAAATACTCCAGCGTATGTCGAAATCGCCGCCATCTTTGATTTATAGGAGTGACTAAACTGAAGCTTTATTTATTTATTTTTTATTTTTGTGCATAATAATACTAGAAAAGTTTTGGTGATTTTTTTCAAAGCGTCAATACAAAACTAATCTCCCATTGACGTGAACTCTCTACTCAGTAATAAGTATACTGACATTGATCAGTTGAGTATAACTTATGCAATGGTTTTCTAGAAATGTAGACCCCCCAATTGAACGGCCGTTATACATATAAAAAACGAATTTTCAATATTACTAAGTAGGTAATTAATATTGCAAAAGTTTTTGAATTAAACCTTCTTACTTAGTTCATACTTTTTTTTTCAGTGGGCGCCTTGTTTTACGCCACAATGTCACTGAACATCAAGCTCACACTGTCTCTTTTGCGCATTCATTGTTTTACTGCAGTCGGTGAAAGAGATAAACATATTATTAGAATGCTTTGTACTCGTCTCAATTGTCTTTGTACTCGTCTCAATTGTCTTTGTACTCGTCTCAATTGAGCAGTCCTTTTTTATCGTTACACCTTTAGCAAAATTCGCATCACTACAACGGAAACAAATTGAACAATCGTTTTGCCACTTAACATTACCAAAGAAGTTAAAAAGACACTCAATTTCTATGATTTTGGAGCTTGATGGTCACATTGTGAGGGTTTATAATGTACCTATTTCATATTAAGTGTACTCGTCTCAATTCTAGGTAAAGAGAACCATTTGTTTTTAACCATAAACACAATGATATAGGAATTATGACATAAAATAAAGTATTTACGCTTTAAGCATAATATGATGAACGATAATCTTTCAACTAGGTGACATTTGACAGGAGAGAAACGGGATGTCAAAGAGCGCTGACAGCCCCGAGCCAATAATAGGGGTTGTCAGCGTTCAGTTTAACATTACGAGATATGACAGACTCATTAAGTACCTATATATTATTTATTAGGTATCTTTTTTTCCGTTATTTTAATTTCATAACCAGTAATTCGCAATTCTCTTATCTGTTACTCAAAAAAAAATGTTAAAAAACTTTGTTAGAGTTTAAAAGAAAATTATATGAGTGAATAAAACAAACTTTTAAAAACAAAATGACTCACAATGTAGGAACATGAAAGACCGTTTTGACCCAAGAGTTGAACAGCTAATCTGAGTTAGTTTGTTAGTAGTCTAATTTTTAGGTGCTTGCATGACTTTCGAGCCGGTTATCTTTTACAACCGAAGAATGCTTTGACACAATTAATATTAGGTATGTAGAATTTGAATTTAGTTTCAAATTTCGAATCTTTCGATGTGTCAATTTATTTCAAACATAGGTTTTTTTTATTTATATGGGAAAGCATCCTTGATGGAATGGTTTGGGGTTAATCAAAGATGTAGAAATAACAACCAAATTTTAGAAAAAACTTTCTTCTTTCTTTAAACAAAGTCTTCATAGTGTGCTCGTTTTTTTTTTCACGAGAATTAAAGATACTTTTGAAAAAAGATGAACACGATTTAGTAATCTCGAGTGTATAGGATTCTGTGATTGTTTTCTTAATAATAGGAAAGAAAACTAAATTAATTCCAGCCGGTTTTCAATAAAGAGTTTTTATTTTATTTTAATTAAATTGAAATTTAAAACACACAAAAAATATCTAATAGTTACTTATAACATTTTACAAATTAAAAATCTAATATTGTAGAATAAGTAAGCTATTAATTTAAAGAAACCTTTGTAGAGAATATGAAGTAAAAAAGATTAAAGTGAAAGCTTAATTAAATATAAAGAAGAAAGCATTCTTGTGTAAGAAAATCTACAAAGGTATATTAATAACAAGTATACAAACAGAATTTTACAGAAGAAATTTCTTTTAAGAAGTTAATAATTAAGGCAACGTATTAGAAAATCATTAAATTGTTTTGAAGCAAATACGTATGTATGTCATGAATTTCCCAGCTTTCGAAACTTTGTTAATGATTTTATGAATCAATAAAATATTGCGATACGAACCCAAATAAGTTCATATGCTTCTGTTTTTATTTTTTTAAATTTTAATGAATCTGTGACCCAATTTGATATGACAGAGGAAAATATTCGATTCCAGAGATCGAACCCATGACCAAATCATAGTAGGTATGTAGTGCAAAGTTTTTCACAAGTGTTTCAGTAATATGAAAGATTGATCAAATAAATTGTCTTGAACCTGTTCATTTAACTATGAATTAATTAAAATTTCTACTATAAACAGAAGGGAATTAAAATACAATTTGCGCAAAAAATGCTTTGATCATTTTGCTAGGATAATAAATTAATTTCAAGTAGTGAGACATTTAGTGCGAAATGGTTCTTTTCGTATTTCATTATTTAATTTTGGAGTTATAATAAATTTATTTCGAAAAAAAAACAGATTTCTTCAGAATCAGTGAAATGCTGGATGTTTTCAATCACGTCCGCTTTATTCCGTCCGCCGGAAACATGTAAAAATATTGAGAATGCCTATTAAGTTTTTAGGAGAGGTCATAAACATTGCGCAAGGTCGAGCGCCATGGAGACCTCTTGTTGGCACGGGTCTGAAATTTTCTGTAGTCTTTAGAAGTTATTGAAATTTCTAAGCGGGGTTGGGGTCCTTTCTCAGGTAGGACGGAAATAGTTGACTGTTAGAGAATGCATTACATTCAGCCGACTTAACTGACAGCTTTGCATTTTTGTATCCGACAAAAATTAAATCATAAAAATCACTTATAATAAACAAAATAAAACCAAACGTTTTTGTGGATTAACTGGCAAAAAAGAGTAAAAAAAAAAATAACAAAATAAATAGCAGGCGTCACAAAAATGACAGTATCTACATATGTAGTGTGTACATTTTTTTTTCATTTTGAGTGCTAGATGTTAAGTGGTTATAGTTCCGCGCCATCGTTAAATGTTTGGAAAATGGAATAATAGCTTTATACCTTGAAAGTAGTTTAATCGATATATTATCTACCAGGTACAAATATCATAGCTTAAGTGTGATGCGTACCTCACTAGCTATAAAATATAAGTTATAGCTTAATTGGGACAAAGGGGACTGGGACAAGGGGAACCCAACTACACACCGTGAAGCATCATTAGTATCAACTAAGTCGGTAGGTTCGCTATATTATCGATATAAATTACATACATCCGTTTGGTCCTTGTTAAAGGGTTAACTAAATACTTAGGACACGTCCATCAAATAATAAGAACATCACTTCAATATTAGGTATATATTTTGAAGTTAAAATGTTGTTAATTTGTATATGAAGTTAAGATATCTGTTACTAGTTTTCCCAACAGACGTTTTCCCGTCCCATCTATGAATTTGTATGATAAAAAAATTTGAGGATTGGATATTATAAAGGTGATTAAGTGGGTAAAACATAATAAAACAGAGCATAAGTGAAAAAAAAACGCTCGGTAGCATCGGTGACATCTTCAAAATTAAATTAAATTTAACTCAATGTAATTTATATTTAGCATCTTTCTACAAACAAAAATGATTTTTTTTTCATAAAAAGTACGAATAAATTGTACAAGTATATTTACAAAAAAAGTGTGTAAGAATGTTGAGAATGTTTTCCAAAAAATATATGTAATGTAATACTGTTGAATATTGTTCGCTTAACCTCAAACATTTCATCGCTCTTTCCGGGAAACTCCCTAGCGCTTTTTTAATCTGAAAAGAAAGGTTATGTTTTAACCCCTTCTATGCGAAAACATCAAGAGAATGTGTAAAAAATTTACGCTATTACGTATGTAGTATTTTTGGGTAGGTCGACGTGCGCGTTTACGAATTCATTGAAAGATACGAGAGCCACCCTAGTAGGATTGGTGTGAAATCGGCCTAGGGGAGAGGCGGCAAATTTGCAACACTTTTTTTATTTACTTTATGAAAGTGAAAATATTTAGTTTCAAATGCCTGAAAGCGTTCGACTTCCAGACTTTCCCAACCTTGCTGAACACTGCTCCAGCCAATGCTAAACGCACGGAGAGCTCTTTTTACATGGTGTTATTTTCTTCTATGAGGGCACCAAGATACTGGAAGTACTGAGCATCCTCTGTGGGTCGGTCGTTCAATGAATGCCGCGTGTCTGTTTGCATGTGTAACACCACCATTTTTCATACAGACCTTTTTGGCTACATTTATGTTCAAACCCATATCAGCTGAAGGCATCCCAATGAGGTTCCAAAATCAGCCACATTTGTTTTTATTACAACCGCATGATTAAGTCACAGATATTCTGCGGCTTGCGCACTGGTATGTAGAACGGCCATCACGAATCACTTTCCTGTAATGTTGAGTATTAACCGCTCGAGAAATGGTTCTGAGGTGAGGAATATAGCAGACTATGTAAGGGTGAATTATACACGACTGAGTGGGAACCTAAGGAGAGTCGACTGGGACGATTTTGGCGATTTGACCGATGCTAATCGGGCATACGATACACTCGGGGACACTATTCAGAAATGTATGAGAGATAGTGCATCTATCTGTCGACGACGTAGATCCAGGGTAGGATTGAAGGAGTGGATAACAGGGGGAAGTATAACTTCAATACGAAGAAGAGACAAAATGCACCTTGATTGCAGGAGGAACCCACTCGACAGTGAGATGGCCAACAACTACAAAAGATATCGCAACAAGTGCTCTAACATTATTCGAGCGGCCAGAAAAAGACATTACGAACTACTGATTGATGAACAGCCCCACAACCCAAAAGGTTGCTGGAATGTGATTAAGGAGTATCTGGGAACCAAGAGGGGAGTTCAGTCAGGGGTTTATAGGCTGGTGAGTGGTATATCAGAGACTTCCCTGCCGCAGAGGCTTAACGAAATCAACAGTTATTTTGCGAACGTGGGTTCAACTAATTTTTTAATTAGCATTCAACTGAAAAGTATTATTGAAGTATTTTTCCAAGTTACCTGCGAAAAAGATAAAGATAAAGCCTCCTTGTTTTTCAGTAGGATACGATCACAAAAGAAGACTTAGAATAAGAAAATATTTTGCTAACAAAAGACAAAAGTGTTGGTAGTTTTAACGAAACCTTTCTTTAATGTCAACTTGTTTCAATTTATCCAACTCTCCCCTCGTATGGAAATAGAAGTATCATATATACAAACTGTGTGTGTAAAAAAGGTATAAAAATTCATCCATCACACGAATGGCGAGTCCCTTCGGAGCCGGAACAGTATCATCTGATGTGTGAAAATGGACACACATCCCACGAGGGCACCGACTTCACATCCCGTGAAATGGCACGCCATGAATAAAACAAATCGCTCTTTTGTGTCTGTATTGTTCTGCGGGTACTTATCTGATATTCTGCCCTGATATAGGCATGCTGCTACAATAACGTCGTTCCCCAGTTTAATGGGCCCGTGTAGCGCTGTGAACCCACATTATGAACCCTTCTAAATCTACGGAAATAATGAAAGGTTTAAGGATTATATTGTTTTAACTGTTTGTATGGAATGTGTACATTGGCAAGTATGCGAGTGTTGACTCTAGCGGATATAATAGAAATGAATTATGATTTTTATGTAATCCCATAACACTTTTTGAGGTCAAGCCTTGGAATTCAAAACTACCGAACATTTAACACGCACAATGTTAATTTTTGTCATATAATTTCACATGATGAAATTTCTCATGATATTCGGGAATTTGAACATTACCACCTAATGGCGAACGTTGTTAACGGAAAGTGATCACACTAAGCCAGCCTTCGAAATAACAGTAGAAGACGATCGTAAGCCCGTAGTGGTTTGTTCCATTTAAAAATCGAACATCAGTTATGAATTGTTAGAATCATTAGTTGTTCCATATTCTTCTTTTTGCGATTTAAAGAAACTGAGTAGTAAAACCGTAAATATTACAAACTTCACACTTGCATCCAGTCAAACTTCGCCATTAGGAGGTACTGTTTAAGTCCCCGAAACTCCTAATCATGAGAATTCTCGACTTGTTCAACATGTCGAAAAAATCCATTTACGCAACAAGTAGATATTTAATAATTATTAGAGATACAAGTTGTAACTTATTGAGAACAAAAGAGCAACAAAATTAAAAGACTGTGACTGCTGTCATGTAGTTGGCGCCAGGATATGAATATATCCATTTTTGTTAATGTCTCATCTTTATTGCTTATTGACTTTGTTGGTGCACATGCACAACGTTCTAATTATGTCTAGATTCTTGTGATCATTTTTCAGGATTAGATCTTAAAGAATATGTAACAACTACTAATGACTCTAACAATTCATTACTGCTGTTCGATTTTTAGATGGAACAAACCACTACGGGCTTACGACCGTCTTCTACCGTTATTCCAAATGCAAAAAGGACAAGACGATTTTCTATACAAGGACAAGACGAAAATAAATAAATTTAACTTATTCAAATGAGACGTTAAAATTTGCGAATATATTATTACTACGTGAATTTATATTGAAAAAGAAATCTCATCGCCCTAGGCAAATCTAACTGTAATCCCCGCAATTGCCCCATTGAAAAAAGCTGTTGGATATTATCCTAACTGCCTCCCCTTGCAACACTTTCGAAGTGCTTGATTGCAATCAAAACGGGATAAAATTCATTTTATTTAAATCAAAGGATTTTAATATTATGATTTATATCACTAAACCGCTTGAATGTTCAATTATTCATCATAATTTTAAAACACTATTTTATCAAAATAATCTTAATTTTAAACGGTAATTACGTAACCAATCATAGGGCGATAAAATATTTTGATAATTCTAATGAATTACGCAAAAATAATTATTGGGGATGACTTTATGGCAGTTAATTTAATTAACATTTCAATCCGGATTGAATAATAATCAAATCCTGGGCCAAAAGATCAATTAGGGCTCGAAGGACCCTTTTTGATAAAATCTTACCGGGTCTGAATCCGAATAAAATGTACCTACGTTTTTGTCTGTTTTAAAAATTTGCAGAAACTGTACTGAAATACAGTATTAAAGTAATATAATAATAATGACTGGTATTCTCGAATTCACGTTCCAACTCAACGCAAGAAGCTCTTGCTTAGAACTTAATCGGTTGCCAGTAGTTACGCAACTAATGTATTGGATAAAATATTTTCAGAATACAGAAAAATCAAAAGTCTCAATTAAAATTGGATACGACGCAACTCAATCGTCTGTTTTTCATTTCAGAATAATAGTCAATATCATCATATCGTACACTAGAGTTCTTCTTCTTCTTCCTTCCAGACAGTTGTGGCTTAATTTATTTTTATGAAGGATACCCTAGTGACCGACATTGGCATGGTACAGATTTCTGTAAAAAAAAACTTGGTTTTACGAAAACCTAAGAATCAGATACCTAGTTGGTTATGGAAAGAGTTGAGGAATACTACAGTAAATTATTGAGTAAATGGCTTTTAGCTAAAGAAAAAAAGGAGTTTCTCATGGTCAACACAAAAAGTCTAGGCATAATAATTATTATTATTATTTGGATAATGTTTGATAGTATGATCAATACAATGAATTGAATAAGTATCTATCTATAAATGAAATATTGTTGACAAAAACTGTCAATCCTAACAGGTAACTCTTAAATAATTTTATTTTTATAAAGGTGATTCGTTGTTTTTTCAGCAGTACTATTAACGTTACTAAGAAAACGTTCTTACTTTTTTGCCGTTGTACCGTACAAGTATCTAATTTGTATTCAATGAATACAAAATTTCATTGAATTTAACATCTCTCCCCCTTTCCTCTAAGTTTTTTTTTTCATCAAGACCTTTCTTACGGCGATGTAAAGATTTTCTTTACAAAGAAAACATTTAAAAGAATAAAAATAGTGGAGTGGAAAATTTAAAAAGTGCTTTTACCCCTCCAACAAGCCAAACTCATGGAAATGCTCTGATTTTGAAAAGAATACTACACGCAAACAATAAAAACTTAACTAAAGAATGAAAAACATTAGGTAGGTACCTTGAAAAAAAAACACAATAAAACAATTTTTGATATGATTCGATCTATCCCATCTCCCTTTGTTAATTCACTTGGGGGTCTTGGGAGCATCCAAGAGTCCTCTAATACCAATACAATGGCATTCCAGTGAAAGGACAGAATTCATGATGATAGAGTTTTTCACAACTTCGGTTTTCCATTCACAAATGTGTTTCAAAAACTGAATGTCCATTCTTTTATAATTATTATCTGAAGTATGAATAATTCTTCTCTCAGTTTCGGATGAATATCCCTACGATAATAGTATGGTCATAGGAATCTAAAAGAAGGATTTTGTAATTAAACCCTACGCTTAAAAACCTATATTTTTATTGCATAAATGTATCTACATATTTTAATAAAAAAGTATTTTTAATTCTTAGCTAACTATGAACTATTTTCAACCTTTTTCTAGCCGTTACTTCATACTACCAATTCATTTATTCATTCTCCCTTAAAAATACCCCCCGCATACCGCAAGTCAGCCCGGAGACCAATCCGCAGCAAACCCGACACACACGAAACCGACCCCCTAGCTCAATCGAAGCGTTACTTCCAATACGGGCGTTTAATTATTGGAATAAATTTTTAAAATATAGGTACCTAATTTTATTTGTAAGCTGTTAAAATATCTGATTTGATCTCAGTTTATATTTAAAAAAAAAAAAGCATTGCAATTTTATTTTTTACTCAAAAAAGTCAAAAGGCTTGGTTTTATTAATACGTAGCATCAACGCTTTGAATATTGAAATCGCCTACGGGAAGTTAAAGCGGAAAAAATAACATTGAATTTGAATATGTTAAAAAATGGTTAGGCTTTTGCTTTACCTTTCGACCTACACAATACACATTACACAAATCGACGTTTTTTCCTTCGATAATTGAATAGGAATTATCTTCAATAATATAATAACGTGTTTTAATAACGTTTATAATAATTGAAAAAAAAATGAAAGGCAGAGGAAGGACATAATGTTATGATTCGTTTATTTAAAACTAGATTTTTTTTAACATCTTAATTATCAATGACAATTACTTCAAAATTTACGTTTAAAAGTATGTCGAAATGCAGATACATTTAAAAATGTGAATGTTGTAGAAATGTGACGTCTAAATCTGTATAATATAAGTGGAATAATATTGTTATTTTTAAGTTATAAAATATGTAATTTTTGTAACTTCATAATCTAAATAAATAAAATAAAAAAATATTATAGTATTTATTTAAATTTATCATGATGACTTTCACTACGTAAATACACAAACATTTATTACAAAATATAAACTTCAAAACTGTAGGTATGTATCAAAAGCTGATGTCAATCGCATAAATCGTTCAAATTTGATTAATTAGGACGCGATTATCCACGTATGTGGCGTGTGTAGAAGGTGCGATTGAACAAAATGACATCGAAGTGGTTGGTAGTCTGGCGGCTACTACGCCGGCTTTAGTACAAGATAATCGCGATGGTCGAGGTGATGATAAATTTGATTTTTTCAGATATAAATGTATACATTGATAATACGCCTGGGACACATTGTGCGTGGGGAAAAATATGAAATTCTCCAACTTCCGAAAATGGGAAAGGTGGATGGTCGAAGAGGTCCTTGGCGTAGGCTAATATCTTAGATGCGCAACGTGAGAGAATGGACCGCAATACGAACGGTGGAGGATTTGTACCGGCTGGCATGAGACCGAGAAGCCTTCGCAGAAGTGGTTTTTAACGTCGTCGGGGAAACTTGATACGGCACTAGAAGAAGAAGAAGAAAATACGGCTATGACAAATAAATGAGTGATAGGATTATTTTAATAGATTAATTTATTAATGCAATAGAAGTGGTTGGAAGCCTAGTTCGTGAGTTCGATCGAGACCTTCGTTATTATTTGGATAGATTTATTTGGTGGATTCGAGCTCCCCAATAATAATTACAAACTTTGAAGGATGAGGAGACAGAAGCCTCCCGCAGACGGTCCGTGCAAGGTCACGTGGCATTTGGCGGTGGCCGCCACCTGCAGTAGCCTAATATAAAGCTTCTATAGAGGCATTGATAGATAATGTTGTTGTCTATGTTTTCATTCTCTACGTGTCGCCCGACTTGTGCACACACATATTTTTTCTTGTCTAAATAAAGTTCCGTGTTCTTTCAATAACGCCATCTTTTCGTTTCACCACATCGACCTTTAGAAGAAGTCATCCATTTTTTGGAGCCGAATCCAGGGAACCGTCAGGTCGTATTATCCATCTTTCTATTCATATTGTTTTTATTTAACCAAGATTATTAATATTTTTGTGTTTAATTTCATATTTTTTTCTAAATTGTGTTTTGTTTGTGCGCGCGTGGGGAATCAGGAGTTTTTGCTTCGAGATATAATACAGTGTAATTTAATCATGTCAGAAAGTGAGGAATTAAAGAAATTAGTTTTTAAAAGGGGAATTATTAAGGGCCAAATCACTAGATTTTGTAAATTTGTCGACAATATAAATGTTAATAAATCAGAATTAGAGGCGCGCGTGGAAATAATAGCTACAGTGTTTAATAATTATAATGAAATTCAAGCTTTAATAGAACATTTGAATGATACCGAAACACAAGATCGTGAATCGGTAGAACTTGCTTATTTTACTGCCATCGGGAAGGCCAGAAATATCTGCAAAGAATCTCTCAAATTCACTCCAGAATTAAAGTTGCAAGCAATTCATGTGCCGATTTTTACCGGCGAATATGCCACGTGGCTACAGTTTGAAGATGCTTTTAAATCTTTAATAGATAACAATGCGCAATTATCTCCCATACAAAAGTTTCATTATTTAATTAATTCTTTAAAAGGGGACGCGTTAAAATTAATTTCATCTCTTGCAATCAGTGAACCAAATTATAAAATCGCGTGGGAACTCCTGCAAGGGAGATATCATAATAAAAGAGTAATAATCGATCACCATGTAAATGCTATTTTTAATATGCCGTCATTTAAGGTAGAGTCATTTTATAAAATAAGGCAATTATCAGATGAAACCCAGTTGCATTTGAGAGCGTTGAAGGGCTTGGGTTACAATGTAGAACATTGGGACATTTTAATTATACACATAATGCTAGCAAAGTTAGATCCTCACACTAGAAATATATGGGAAAGTACACCTATTGCAAAGGAGGTGCCTACTTTAGAAGAATTGACAAATTTCTTAAACGGCAGAGCGCGTATACTCGAAGCAACAACAAACAAAGGGAACTCACCAAAAGTTACGCAAGCACACCTTGTAACTGAATCCAAAACGGATAGATGCTTGTCGTGCAAGGGGGCTCATAGATTAGACAATTGTCACACTTTTAGGCTGCTCAGTAGCGCAGAAAAGTGGAGATTGGTCAGGAAAGCAGGAATTTGTGGTAAATGTCTAAAGTCAAATCACATAAAGAAAAATTGTAGGAGCAAAATAAGTTGCTCAACATGTAAAGGACAACACCATACATATATGCATGTGGGTGTTGAAGAACTGGCTCAGGCTAGTAATGTAAGACATGAACCCAGCAACACGGTTGCAGTTCATGCAACATTTTCGCAAAACATACAGGTTTTGCTGTCGACTGCTGTTGTAGGCATAAGGATTGGGAACAAGGTTTTCAAATTAAGGGCAATATTAGACAGCGGCAGTCAAAGTAATTTTATTACAAAAAGAGCATGTGATATTTTGAGGTTATCACAATGTAACATGAATGCGCCTGTGTCGGGTATACACAATAAAGTCATAGACATTAAAAGAGCCACACAGGTCAGCATAACATCATTAAATTCAAACTTTAATGAAAAAATAACTTGTTTAGTTTTAGAAAGCATAACGCAGGACTTACCGCAGTGCACAATCAACAGAGCATCTTTGCGCATACCAGAGGGCTTGCAGCTGGCAGACCCACACTTCGATGAGAGTGCACCGGTGGATATGCTTATTGGAGCTGGAGTGTTCTGGCAGATACTCCAGTTAGAACAGATTTCATTAGGACCGCAGAGACCAACCTTGCAAAAAACGTTGTTGGGTTGGATTCTCGGCGGAGAATTAGATTGCTCTCAAAATGAGAGCAAAGTAAAACTGAGTAGTATGTTGGCAACTAACGATTTAAATTTACAGATAGAAAAGTTTTGGAAGATTGAGGATGTGCCACCTATCGATCAATATGATGAGGTGTGCGAGTCCCACTTTCTGAAGAATGTATCAAGATCACAGTCAGGTAAATTTATTGTTAGTATTCCATGGGGGGAGGACCCGAATATTGGACCTTCTTTGTCAACTGCTCTAAGAAGATTGAATCATATGGAAAAGGTATTCAACAGGAATATTGATTTGAAAAATCAATATATAGATTTCATGCGAGAGTATGAAAGATTGGGCCACATGAAAAGGTGTGACCCAAACGATGGCAACGAGGTGTTCTATCTGCCGCACCACGCTGTCTTCAAGGAATCTAAAATAAGAGTTGTCTTTGACGGGTCGTCAAAGGCAAGTACAGGACTGTCTATAAACGATAGACAGTTAAAAGGTCCTACAGTACAAAGGGATATATTTAATATTTTAATAAATTTCAGGTTGCATCAACATGTGTTAGTGAGTGACATAGAAAAAATGTATAGAGGGATAGCAGTTCATGAAGACGATCAGGACTACCAGCGCATAGTATGGAGACCATCTCAGGACGTTGAGGTTACACACTACAAGCTGACAACGGTGACCTATGGACTTCGGTCCAGCGCGTTTCTGGCGACAAGATGTCTTCTTGAACTAGGTAGAATTTTTCAAAATGATTTTCCTCTTGCAGCAAAGGCAATTGAAAAGGATTTCTATGTAGATGACTTACTTACTGGACATGATGATATGCAAATATTGAAGGAGCTCAAAGAGCAATTAATTTTTATTTTGGACACAGCTGAACTAAAGCTGAGGAAATGGAAGTCAAATGTTACAGAACTGAATGATGAAACAGGTAAAAGTGATTACTTATTACCAGTTAATGAAAATGAAAGTTGTAAAATTTTAGGTCTCAATTGGAACAATTGTGATGACATTTTGACGTACAAGGTGAATGAAATATCAAATCCAAACATTTGTACGAAGAGGAATATTTTATCAAATATAAGTAAGATTTATGATCCTTTAGGCTTGTTATCTCCAATTGTCATTAATGCAAAATTAATGATGCAAGGACTCTGGAAAGATCAGGTTGGTTGGGACGAGGTGCCTTCCAGTTGAACGATGGAAATCTTTTCAGCAGGATATATTGGAGGCAAACAGCATGAGGATACCAAGATGTATAAAGGCGAAAAACTCAACAAGGACCATGCTCGTTGGATTTTGTGATGCTTCTGAGAGGGCTTACGGTGCAGCGGTTTACATGAGGTCGTCAACTGGCACAGGTGAGCACTTTGTACATCTTATCTGTTCAAAGACCAAAGTAGCTCCGATCAAGGAATTGACAATTCCACGACTTGAGTTGTGTGGCGCTCTACTACTTACCAAGCTGATGCAGCAAGTTCGGACAGCTTTAAACATGGAGGAGGAGGAAGCTTTTCTTTTTACAGATTCCACGATAGTTCTTTGCTGGCTGCGAGGAGATCCAAATCGATGGAACATCTTCGTTGGAAATAGAGTCAAGGAAATACATAGTATAGGACCAGATTATAAATGGAATCATGTATCTTCTGGAGACAACCCAGCCGACGTCGCCTCAAGAGGAACCACAGCTCAACAGTTGTTGAATAAAGTGTTATGGTGGAATGGACCTGCATGGCTAACAAAAGACCAGGGCAGTTGGCCTCAGGACGTTGTAAACGACAACATTGAACCACCAGAAACCAGAAGTAAGGTAGTACTTATATCATCGGACCCCACAGGTGACTTTGGAATCTTTGAAAGGTACTCATCATTTGTTAAACTGTTAAGAATAACCGCATATATTAAAAGATTTTATTTTAATGTAAGGAATCCCAACTCAAGAAGATTTGGGCCACTACAGGCGTTTGAGCTCGATGAAGCTCACAACGTATTAATAAGGAAAGCACAAGAGGAATCATTTCAAGAAGAAATACAATCATTGGGCAGGAACAATCAGATTTCTAGAAAGAGCAAAATAATCAGTTTGAATCCTTTCTTACAGGACGATGTTCTACGTGTAGGAGGCAGAATAAAGAAATCAGATCTGGATTTCTCCACTAAACATCCAATTTTGTTATCAGCGAGCCACAAGTTATCAGAACTTATTGTGAGACACTATCATCTTATAAATTTACATTGTGGACCACGCACATTACTTGGAATCGTACGCACACGATATTGGATAACATCAGGATTGGTTTTGATTAAGAAAGTTTTCAGGAAATGTATAGTCTGTTTCAGATACAAACCTACAATGGGTACACAGTTAATGGCTGACTTACCTAAGGAACGTTTACAAGGGGTACGCCCATTTACTAGTGTGGGATGTGATTTTGCTGGCCCAATATATGTAAAATGTAGTAATTTGCGAAATGCCAAACAGGTAAAATCTTACATTTGTCTTTTTGTATGCTTGGCTACAAAGGCCATTCACTTAGAATTGGTTAGTAATCTCACTACTGAAACTTTTCTGGGAGCACTAAGGCGCTTTATTTCTAGACGGTCTATGCCGACAAAGATATTTTGTGATAATGCTGCAACTTTTAAGGGAGCGTCTGCTGAGCTCAATTTTTTGTTTGATTTTTTGAGTAAAAATGGGGATTACATAACTAGTAAATTAGCTGAAAGTAGAATAGAATGGAAGTTTATAACTCCTGTCTCACCACACGTGGGGGGCATTTACGAATCACAGATTAAGCAAGTTAAAACCCTGCTTAAAAAAGCTTTAATGTCACAGGTTCTTACTTATGAAGACACCTGTACCGTCTTGGTGCAAATAGAAGCAATATTGAATTCCCGTCCTCTCTCTCCCATGTCCAGTGATCCATCAGACCTAGAAGCATTGACTCCTGGCCATTTTTTGGTCTCCCAGAACCTTCAGACCTTGCCGGACCCTGGTGTAAGCAAACTACCAGCGTCTCAATTATCTCATTACAATAAACTAAGATCTGTATTTTCTTCTTTCTGGGATCGATGGCGAGTGAACTACATCACGGGACTCCAGGCGAGAGGCAAATGGCTGACAATGGAGCAGAACATAAAAGAGGGTCAACTGGTACTTGTGAAGGAAGACGGCACACCTCCATTATACTGGACTTTGGCACGAGTGATACAACTGCTTCCATCATCAGACGGAGCTGTGAGGAGTGTAAGAATCCGGACTTCAAGGGGGATCTACACAAGACATATTACCAGCCTGGCACCATTACCAAATCAAGACTAAATTTGAAACATATAACGTTTATGAATAAAAAAAGGTTTAATATGATTTAATAATTAAATACAGAATTTGAATAATAATTTGACATCAAGAGCTTAAATCAATTGGTATAAAGTTTAAAATTGTTTATCATCAAGAACATAAATTAAAATAAAATTGAATTTAAATGAAATCAAGAAAGAAAATTGAACTATCAATATAAATTATGAATAATAATAAGATTTTTAAAGAAAAAAAAGTGAACATTTGCATGCAATTTAAGAACTTGTTATTTAATATAAAAATGCTTTAAATAATAATAAAGGGAAAATTAATCATCTTTGGACAATCAGAATGCTGCAGTTGGATTGAAATAAAACAAAGGAAACATTCAAGAATAGGTTCAGAACTTCACTACATTACTGGCGAACTGACTTGATGGAAGACAACCAACTTCGGAAAGGACTTGACATTTATTTTGTAATAATGTTGCTTGACAAAAAAGATGCAACATTTTAGTTAAGTTTTCAAATATAATGCTGAATTGTAATTAGTTTATCTTAAGTTGCACTGCATGAAATACATAAGTAACATTGGCCTAACCAATGACATTTGAAAATATTTAAGTTAGTAGTTTAGAACTGGTCTAGCCAGTATATGAGTTTAATTTTCCTTCTTGCCAACCTGATGCGGGTGGCTCTGTTTTCCATTGGAAAAATGCATTTCCCAAGGGGGGAGTATGGATAGATTTATTTGGTGGATTCGAGCTCCCCAATAATAATTACAAACTTTGAAGGATGAGGAGACAGAAGCCTCCCGCAGACAGTCCGTGCAAGGTCACGTGGCATTTGGCGGTGGCCGCCACCTGCAGTAGCCTAATATAAAGCTTCTATAGAGGCATTGATAGATAATGTTGTTGTCTATGTTTTCATTCTCTACGTGTCGCCCGACTTGTGCACACACATATTTTTTCTTGTCTAAATAAAGTTCCGTGTTCTTTCAATAACGCCATCTTTTCGTTTCACCACATCGACCTTTAGAAGAAGTCATCCAAACACCACCTATATAAGAAGGCCTTAGCGCTGGCTGTCATTTTTCCTCTCGTGTTAGTACATACAGATATAGACAAGTGAATGCTGGGCCTCACGATGGGACGTAGCGCTAAGGCCTTCTTATATAGGTGGTGTTGGTTATTTGCATGCCGGAAAGCAGGATTGTTTGACTTGACGCACTTAGAGGATGCTTTCATCTAGGAATCACAAGTAGGTACTCACAATATTTTTATCTTTTTTTTTCTCTTTTTTCTACTAGTTTTTATTGTATTTCTTCATATAACTGAAGTGTATCTGAAATATCGAACAATACGATTACCTCTATTTGTAATAAATATTTAGTTAGATTGTAATTTTTTAAACTACGGTATTTTCATTGTTGGCGAGAGTTTGAATAAGGCAAATGCCAGAAACGATCTTTGAAAATTACCTACACATTTTTTTTTATAAAATCTACATAAAATATAATTTAAATAAAAACGCCAATTTTTATTACAATATTTTTTTAATATTATCAACTAAACATAAAAAGATTCATAAGTATGAATTATTCCTATGAATATTTTCTAAAAAATTTTTTTTAATCAAAATGAATCTGGGCGCCCCCAGAGTGAACACAAATACACTTTCGACATATTTCACATAAAGCACAGCTTATGTTATGTTGGATTAATCAATTATTATACCTAGACTGAAAAATAACCGAATTATTGAGAAACAATCTGTCGCGCGTAGACAAAAAAACTCTTCAGATAATAAATCGGGTGCTTTATGTTTCAAAGAGCATGGGAAACAGATATCATTGGTTGGTTTATGTCCTTTGAAAATTACACTAACATGGTTGTAAACAAATTAGTTTTGGAAATAAAACACATACCTGCATGTACCCCATATGACAAGTTGTCGCATTGACTAAGGTCCCCACTTTGAACTTCTTGAATCTTATCCTCAATATCCAGTCTTTAGGTGAGCCTCTAAAAGATCTGAACCTGTACCAACAGGTCATTGGGCGACCGAAGTTCTCAGCCGTCACCTCTGGAGAACTGACATCTTCGTATATGTCTACAGTTTTGTTGCAGTGGTCCCGTTTTACCTCGGCTGAAATCAAAAGAAACAAAAATGGTTAGAGTTACAGAATTCCAATTAGTTTCTTTTAAATGATGCGTTATTTGTAAAGAGGAATCTATAGAAATGGTTGGTAGCCTAGCGGTTACGACGCCGCGCCGGCTCCGTTCCGTGAGGACTAGTGCGGAGGTCGTGCATGAGATCAATATAGGTGCCGACCATCTTCCTCATTCACGACTTCTGTGAATGGTCAAACAATGTATTTGAACAGTCAAAGAATTTATTTGTGTTCACTTTGAGAGAGCAAAGATTCATTTAAAAAAAAAGAGAAATTGAAATTTAATGCGGGTTCAATTTTTTCATGATAACATTGATACGATATAATATTTTTTCATGATATATTGATACGATATAATATTTTTTCATGATATATTGATACGATATAATATTTTTTCATGATATATTGATACGATATATATATTCACAGATATATTGATACGATATATATATTCACAGATACATTGATACGAGTTGCTTTATATTATAATATCCATGTCAAAGTTCAGTTACTCCAATACGTGGAATCAATAAGCAATTATATTGAAGCAAATACACTTATAAATTTATGGTGGCTTCAATACGAATTTGTTTGTGATTTTTTTTAAAATTTGTATTCAACATGTTTCACATAAAAAATATTAATATAATTGTTGAACTCAATATAATATTATCTAGTATTTTGTATAGTTCCGACATAAAATGGTTAATCTTTCGTAGCGGAAGGCAAGGTTAAATTTCTGTGAAAAATGGCAAAAGTGAATTTGTATCATAATTATTGAGTGAGCCCGGATTAATTAAAAATTATACCTATAGGTATTATGTTAATCTTCTGATCGAAAAGCTACTACTTTTCTGCAGAGAGAACTTTGAAAATTGTTGAAATCATATAATCATTAATATAGAACATTTTAATATCTGTATTAAAAAGTTTACCAAATATTATGTGTAAATATTTATAGATTTAAATAATATGTTAAGTAAGTAAGTAGTATTTTGGTTGTCTGTTTGTCTTTTGAAATGTCTTTGATTGACTTAAAATTACATAACAGCTCATTTGACTTTCAGAAATGGTAATTTTTTGAAAATTTTCTATAATATATCAGTTCGGGCATGTTAGAAATATACAAACAAAATGAATATTTTTTCATATTATGCGAGAGAAGAGTAAAGGTATATATTTAAAATGCGTGTTTCAGTTTCATTACAAAAACTTTCAATGCAAAGACAATTCAGAAACGGATGTTTAGAAAAAAGTGTTTTTCCTGGTTGGCGTTATAAATTCTCTCCATACCGGTGTATACAACGTTCAATTTGTTACACAATCTTTCTCTATTCTAATGGTAAGATGAGAGTACGTCGGGATAAAAAAGCCCGCAAGAAAAAGGTAGATAATCGACGCAATAAACAACCTTGTGAAAATATAAAACGTTCCTTTAAACGTGTACAACCTTTCTTCTTAGAAACATAAACTTTGCATACAACCTTGGTTCATCTACTTTTAAATCGCCTGTGTATAGCTACATACACCGAGCTGCTACAGTAAATGCCGAGGTATGCTTTCTCTCTCGGGTTCCATTTCAGTAATGAAACCTTGTAAAAGTACTATGTGTTCATACAATATCTCTATTATAGGATTCACCAAGCTAGACAGACTTTAATAAAGTACAGAACTACATACATACGAACACCTTTATAGACTAATGCGAGTTTAAGGGACTCGTTATTGCATGTAATAATACCAACTAACTTATAACTAAATACAATTTAAACTTGTTTAACCGGACTTTTGGTACATAATAATTTAGAGCAAAATTTCCAAACTATTGTTGTATATGTTCTATATTTCCGCTTAGAATATAAGAATAATTATTTTCTCCCTACCAGTGTTGTTGACACTTCATTTTTTTTTCATCTTTTTATGTGATTTTGAGCAATCGATTCTCCTTAGACACTATATGGTGCAAAGGCATAAGACTAAAAAAATATGTTAACTGAGCACAATCTTGCACTATGTACATTTTTTTTACTTAATTTGTTACCCCTTATGTGTTTGTGTAAGCGGGTAGACAGAAAAAACAATATTCTATCCACACATTTCCTTCGAATCACTCTGCAACATACTACAATATTATCTCATACCTTCTCCTTGTTCTTAACTTTTAAAGTAGTGCTCTTCGCATCGTCCTTTTCACATATTTGCTATACTCCGAATACAATTCTACCTGTTACAATACTTACTTCCATACATTCTTTTCTTACATCCTCAATCCTCGATCAATCACTCTAAAATTCTTTGAAAAGCATTCATCTCGACTGCATTTATTGAAAATTGTTCCTCTTGGAGGTATAACTGTACTCTAATGTAATTTCTATTAAATTGTTTTTTTTTGTGCAATTTATTGCAATGAAACCTAATATAAATATAAAAAATGAATGAAGAAATGAAAATAGAATTTAATCATCTTTAATACGGAAAAAAGTCGGGTTAGTGCGAAAACTTATAACTCGACATCGGCTGAAACGATTTAACTGATGATTAGTTTATTGGATTCTTCTCCGCTCCGGATAATAGAATAATTAATAAACAGAAAAAAATCGAAAAAGTGAGCAAATAATATAAAATATAATATTAAAGTTAGTGTCGAACGGATTTACTTACAACAAGAAAAAATCCATTACAAAACAATTTTTATTTACTTGATAACCATTGAGTTTCAAAACATTGGTGCGTAGACTTTTGATAGAAATTCTTTCAAGCTTTCAGAAATAATTTCGTAACATACAAACATACTAGTATTTTAAACGTATTTTTGTATAAATTACAAATTCGAAATAAATAGTCATAGTAAGGACTACAGGACAACGTCTGTCGGTAAGGCTAGTTTTATTAAAATATAGTTCGACGTAAATGTATATTTAAATAACGAGTCAAGTAGCTTTAAAATGGCTTTATATGAACCGATAATATGAAAAATTTGAAAATAGTCATATTTAGTGTTCTAAGGAACACGCTCAATGGTGTGTTTTGAATTTAGAGAACGACCGGCGGATAAGAATGATTTGGGGTATTTGTGTATTTCCCATAATGGAAACACGCTGCGTGACCGTGTTAAAAATGTTGATATCCAGAGCAGGTGTAAGACGGAAGACATAGTGAGGTGGGGACGGCAACGAAGGCGACACTGGAATGGACATGTAAACAGAATGTCAAAGGACATACTTCCACGTGTCGCCCTTCAAGGAAACCCCGAAGGAGGCAGACTCCCAGGCAGACCCCCAAAGAGGTCGACATCACAAGAGGAACAGGCGGCGGTTTAAACAGATCCCCAGGATAAAGATAGAAAGAAGAAGAAGACATGAAAAGCAGCAACGCATCGGTTTACTTTCTTGGGGCAAAGGTTACTGGACTATCGAGCACACACGCACTCTTCTCTCTAATAGAAACGGGAGGCAATTTGTGGGAAATGCTGCTGTTGCGAGAGACGATGGTGAGGCTTCAAATAAGGAAAAAAGCAAGTGAAAAAAATCCATTCTAAAACGCTTCACCAGTTATCAAAAGCTATGTAATGCATTCTTAGTCATGGACATCTACCACGCTTAGAATAATTTGATCAATCAAGCAAATCTCCACTACTTTGTGCTAGATCTTGCGCAATGTTTACGACCTTGTGAATAAATTTCAAAATTTAACGATATTATGAAAATCACTAAAAACAAAATCTTAGGCCACCCATTCACAATCACTCCAAATGGGTGTCATTCATTGTAACATATGTGAATCTTTAGTTTTTTTAATCAACCATTTTAACGAAATTAACTACTTATTTTACTATTAATAAATTAAAAACTACTTATTTTACTATTAATAAATTTAAAACAATGCAGAGGGGTTGGGAGAAGGCAAATGTCTTGGCTACGAAATGTTAGAGTCTGAACCGGAATAAGCGTGGAGGAGTTATTCCGGATAGCACGAGACTCTTGAGAAGCTTTCGCTGAAGTAATTGCCAACGTACGGGAGACCTGATACGGCGCACGAAGAAAAAGAAGAATATTAAAGCAGCAACATGTGTATTGTGTACCCTGGTGGAAAGATTATGACAAAATGAAATAATTTTCGACCAAATTTTTAACACTGACGATCAAGTGACGTGACGATTTGGACCACGTCCACTCGATTTTACCCATTGACGATCCGTTTGGAGTGATGGACGAATGACTACTTGATTGAATTTTGGACTGATGGATATCCGACTCACCCTGTCACTCCACATCATCCATTTGGTTTTCCACACTCTCTGGAATTTTATGGAGTGACATCGCTGCATTTGGACGGATGGAGTGATTTTTGAATGGGGGACCGTAGAAATAAATAACGCGCGGCCCTTGTTTCACCCTGATAAAATTAGATTCGAAAAAAGAACAAATTAAAATCAAATTAGGTTGTCAGCTATTGTTAGACATTGCCATACGAAAAAATAACAATATCATAATGATTTTTGGAATAAACACTATGTACGCACGTATCAAGATTTCTCAACGATAAAAGCTTAACGATCGCGTGATCAAAACAGCCGAGTTACACTCATACACTACCAAACAACCAGGTATATTATTTATTTTACAAAGAAATGTATAAAAATGTTCAAGCTTAGTATAAAGAAATTATGCATGGGGTTCACTCCAGGGTCAGCGTAGTAAAGGGGTCGAAGCTTTTCACCAGTGATTATTTTTAATGATACGTCCCTGCTTAAAAACTTGAAAGCTAAACACTTTATTATAATGAGTTTAATGAAAATTTATTCATTTTCTCGTATACCTACTAGGTTAAAAATGAAATGAAATAACTACTTAGGTGTGTGAAGGACGATTTTTTTTAATGAATCTGTGCTCATTCAAAGTGAACACGAATAAACTGTTGATATTTTTCACACTAAGCAAAGGCTTGTGTCGTGAATGTGGAAATAGTTGTAACTAGGACTAGAACCTTCGACCTCCAGTACGCATGAAAGCCGCCCACTAGCACTGCACTACCAACCGCCTAAAATTTACCTCTGCTTACTATTCCCAACAGAGTAATGTACATACTTACTTATTTGCCGACGATTTCAAATATAACAAACCTATCTATTTTAATATAACATCTTTACATTGATTGACCGGCCGATTATCCATAACAAGTTTTTTTTTTTTTATTTAAATGAAACAATTTATTTTTTTATCCACAAATTTTTAATACCCTGACTAGTTTCGCAGGCACAGGTCCTATATGGTGACAGGTGACTAAGAAACGTTTCTTAGTCCTGTGACCATGCAGGACATTAAAATAATTATTTAAATAAATCCACCAAGAATGCACGTTCAGTTTGTTATTTTTTTTTTATTGTTATGTGTTTTTTTTTTAGCTCTGCACTCGTTTTCGAGTGTTTCGGATATTGTTATGTTATTCTTTCACATATTATTTCATTGTGGGGTTTTTCACTATTTTATTGTTATGTTATTCTTTCACATATTATTTCGTTGTGGGGTTTTTCACTATTTTATTGTTATGTTATTCTTTCACATATTATTTCATTGTGGGATTTTTCACTATTTTATTGTTATGTTATTCTTTCACATATTATTTCATTGTGGGGTTTTTCACGTAAGAAATTGAACGTAGGAAAGTTGCTGGTTGCAGGGTGGGCGGTGCATTAAGACCTATAATGAGAAACAACAACGTCTCACTACAAGCAAAGAAACTAGTGCATAACGCAATCCTGCTGCCATCGATGATGTATGGTTGTGAAACGTGGACATGGACGAAAAAAGAAGAATGTAGTATAAATGCAGTAGAGATGAAATCTCTACGAAGAATATGTGGAAAAACTTTATGGGATATGGAAAGGAAAGAAAATATTAGGAAAGAATGTGCTATGGAAGTAAGTGTTGTGACAAAGATGAAAGTTAATAAGTTGAGATGGTTTGGGCATGTGGAAAGAATGGATGCAAACAGAATGACAAAGATAATTTATAAGGCTGAAAGGAAAGGTGTAAGAAAGTGTGGGCGACCGAGAATGACGTGGATCGAACACATCGACTCCGTCCTCAAGGAAGGCCAGATAAGAAGTAAGAGAAATAGGAGAAGCTGTATGAGAAATGGTATATAGGTGGAAGAAGCGAAAGAAGTATGTTTGGATAGAAAAGAGTGGAGGTCCGTTCTCTCTTCCTGCCCCTTACGGGACACGGCGTGATGGGTAAAAAAAAAAAAGTTTTTCACTACCTATTTTTACTCTATAAATATGTTATTTAACCCATGAGTTCTAACAAAGGCCCATAGATTGCAAAAGTTTTGAACATATGGAAAATAGCCTTAGGGCAATTCCAGTATAGACGATTTTCGAAATGAAATTTTAAATCATAGAATTTCTTTGTTTTCTTCATAACAGTGATAAGAAGAAAGTCTAAATTTAACATTAAAACATTTTTTTCAAAATTTTATTCATTTTTATAGTTTTGACGCGCTTCGAAATATCACCTTGCGAAAAATTGGTATACCCTTGCAAAATCATACCTGGAAAAACTGGTGCGAAAATACTGTTTCTGAGAGTTTTTTGTTATGTTTTACCGGTTATATGTGTAGTGATAGTTATCAATTTACTCTTATGTACAAAAAAATTATGTATATGTATATATTTTTCGAGCAATGTTGACTGCAATAAAATGGAGTTAGCTTATTGCACCCGCGATTACAAAGATACAAAAGTTTATTTTTTTCAGAGAATTTAGTTATTTATGTTTTGAAACTTTGTAAAAGTAAGAAAATGCCACAAACAAACTTAAATAATTCCTTTTTATTAGTGTAGTGTAAATAGAATTGAAATAAATGTCAACTCAAATTGGTTGCACCCGCGATCGTTATTAAAATAGCGGGTGCAACCATTCGTTTTAGACACTCTTATTATGTGATTTATACTATTTTTTATTATTCTGGCGTACTTTGTATGATAATATATGTTGTTAATGTTTAAAAATAGATATATAATTTCGTTTTAGCTATTATTTAGCTTATTACAGAGATATCGGATAAAATGGCTAAAGAGCAACAGCTTCGCAGAGATATAGACGACAGTTGAATGAAAATTCTGAACTTTTTACAGACCATCTCTGTCTTAAAAAGGCTTTTGATTCAAAACGGAGAGATATAATGAAAAAAAGAACAAGTTCCTGAAGAATATTTGAAAATTTTGGCGAGAATCAAATCGATATGTAAAAAGATGGAGATCAATAAACCAACAATTTGATTTGACAATATCTTAAAATTAATTATTTTTTACTTTAAGGGCTAATTTTGTTTGCAAACTTGACTACGGCCTTACGACCGTCTTCTACTGCTGTTTCGAAGGCTATCTTAATCTGATCATTCTACGTTAACAATGTGCGCCATTTAGGTGGTCAAAAATCCCATGCCCCTGCAAACTGGCGTGAGGCATGTTTCAGAAATTCGAAGATTTTGACAAATTTTACCACTCAAATGGCAAAAGTTTCTTACGTAAAGTGATCACATTAAGATATCGTTGGAAATAGTAGTAGAAGACTGTCGTAAGCCCGTAGTGGAATCATATTTTCAAACAAAATTACATCTTAAAATCACACATTAATTAACTAAATTATCAAATTTTTGGGTAGTTAATACGTTAAAATCTACCTTGTTCTGAATAAGGACACAAGAATCCATAAATATATGAAACGTTGTGAAGATGGAGATATGAGAAACACATTATCGCAAAGTTGGAGGCACCAGAGTAAAAGGCTAATGGAAATAAATATGTTCATAGATTTTTGTTGAATATTGACGTATTTTAATTAATTGAGAATAAATAATTAACAAACCCTACAGAAAAAGGTGTTAATTAGTATTAAAATTGGTTGAAATCTTTTTTTTTGTTCTTAAATACGTTTTTATTGATGTTTGTATTCACTAAAATAAGACGGGTTGCACCCGCGATATTTGATGGTTGCACCCGCGATTTACTCAAACGTGAAAAAACCAGGGTTTATTTTTATTTTCTATTATGCTACTATGTTTTTTTAATCGATCAGTTTATCTCCTTTTTAAATAATACAGCATAATTTAATAAACGTTTCACAATTAACAGACTTTTGTGTTTTTGACTTACGATCCGGAAAGGTAGGGCCGATTTCGTTGCACCCGCGATAGCACTTTGAACCTTATTTCTGACTATATAAATGTTAAATTAAAAATCTTGGTAACAAATATATAATGATAATGTTAAAATGTAAGTCTTCCAATATTAAAATAATTTAAATGAAACAATTGATTTGTTATTCCACTAAATTTATTTACCTGACTAGTTTCGCAGGAACAGGTCCTGCATGGTGACCATTTAAATTATTTTATTTAAATAATTCCACCAAGAATGCACGTTCAATTCGTTAATTTTATCTTCCAATATTGTTTACTATAAAAATATTTTTATTTTAGCGCTGGGGGAACGTTATATCCTTCTAAATGTTGCACCCGCGATAATGGAATTGCCCCTTAATAAATAAGTGGATAGTTTTGAGTAATACAAATTCACACATCACTGTCATTGGAACATGCGTTCAAATATTATATAATAACCCGCAGGTACTAATGGAGCTGAATCTCTACTTCCCTGACGATTAAGCACATGAGATCTCGCTCCCATGTTTTGTTTTATGTTCATAGACAATGTACAAACATTTATTATATTCACCAATTAACCGAGCGATGCTCATAATGAATCGGCTGTCCGATGAGATTGATATTTTCAATATCACATACGATCTTTTCTGCAAGCGAATTGATTATAGCATGATCTGCTTTAATATGAAAGTACCTAATTTAAGTGTGAACCATAGTGTATAAATAAATATTGATGAATTGATGTGTTTTACACTGTATTGTATTTTAAGTTTTTCTTCTTTGTAAGTGTGATAGACGCAAAGGCTTGTTGAAGCTGTTGAGTCTGTTTCACTAATATTTCACTAAATAAATAAATTAAATATCTGGATATAATTTGCAAGGGCCGATTTTCAGCTGTACCTCATCGCAATATACACAAACACGATTTAAATTTTACAACCGAGCTAAACAGATAAAATCTACATCAACTTTTATGTTTGACCTTCCATAGTATTATAATTTTAGTATTATTTTTACAACCGAGCCTTAGAACATAACATGTTTATTATAACATCAGGATGTACCGACGCTGGAGACTATAACAATATTTCATAATGTGGAACCTACTCGGGGAGAACTCAGGCCACATAATATTATTATCTCTCTAACATGTCTTTAATAAGTTAATGTGAAATCAATACGTTAAGAGTGTGTTTGTTCTTATAAAATAATGTATTAACGTTTGCTATATCAAGTTATAAATAATGCTAACGTCTCCTCTAATATCCCCAATAAATCAAACATTATCGCTGTGTGCTCATCTTCTAGCGCCGTTATTTATTGAGTTGTGTAGAATATTGCACATCTCTAAGACATTTTGGCTGATATTGCCAAATTATTAGGGCTATATCTCATTTTAGTTATATTTAGTACGTACAGAGTTTTCTGTTATAGTGATGGTAGGTAGCATCTAGAAATGTGAAGGAAAATCCGTTTTTTATTTTGGCTATTTTTCAATGAATCTCTCTAAAATGTTTGAAATTTATGTTGAATTTAATAAGAAATTCTCCATCTTATTGGTTTTTGTACTTCAAATAATGACTACCAGGAGGGTTGAGAGTTCACCACTACGGTGGAGGAACGTTCTCGTAAAACACGTTGGGTTCAACTTGGTCCAGAGAGCACAAGATAGATGGATGCCTTTTTCCAGGAGTAGACGGATATAGACTGAGAAGAAAAGGAAGAAGATGGTGATTATTTAATAATATACATGAACAATTCATTAGTAATTAGCTGTGGTTGATATTGAAAATATCAATATTTTAATTAAAAAAAAAACTATTCAAAGTCATGTGACAAGTCCAGAAAAAAATAAAAATAAAAACTTATCTGAAAAAAAAAACAATCAAAGGCGAATGATCCAACGAAAGCAATATAAAAGTGTTTCAAAACTTCAAATGTTATAGTTGATCTTCAGTCGCGGTTACAGAAAACTTTAGACCATCTGAGGAAGAAAACAGTCATTCTCAAACTACATATAATATGGTAATGAATATGAATGTAACTGGTTTTACCAATCAAAAAACTTTCATATTATGTTGAGAGGAACTAGTTTTAAGGAAGAAGAAAAGTATAAGAAATAAGTACTTTAGGAAGTTTCAAGGTCACACCCATAACCGAAAAAATTAAGAGGCGAGACCAATATAGTATGAGCTATGGACATCAAAACTCCAACCATGACCAGACAGAAACTCGCCATATGGTTGTCGAGCATCAAGAGGAACCTGAAGTTAATCGAATTTTACCAGACACAGACATTGTGACGTAGAAAGGTGAATAAAAAAAGAATAAGTTCAGTACAATCAATCGATTCATAATTAACAATTCAATTAGAGGGGTTCATTTATAATTTCGACTGTTTAATTCGTTTCACCGCAAGAATGGTGACATTCATGAAATTCCATGAATTCCTGGTTTAACACATAAAAAAGAGTATCGGTTTAGGAAAGCGAGGAATCTGCGAAAGGATTATCCCGACGCGAAATTTATTTTTGCTTCACAACTTCATTTACATAAATTGTTTTTACCCCCGACAAATAATGTTCTAAACGTGAACACTTTACAGGTAACTGGTATCCGTGTATATTTTATGTTCTTTACATGGCCCGCTCTTTACATTACCTCTCCGTGGTACCCACCGGGAACCCGGAACCGTGAGAAATGGTTGATGATTAGGAATTTTTCCGCGTAGTGGATATCTTATTATTTATATTCCAGCGATACTACATACACATGAAGCATAAAATATCATGAATCTCTAGCATTATACCGCGACTAGGTATATCCGGAAAATATTTCGCACGAAAGTAAGACTCCGTGCCTTGAAATTACAGCTAAGATTTGTGTCTCGCGTTTGCAATCAGTTTAGCTTTTTTGAGGTGCTTATTTCAGATTGCCTCATAACTAATAATTACCTTGAAAATAGTTAGTAAAAATCTATATCTTTTGATTACAATTACATATTATTTTCCTGTCAAAAAACGTTATTCATCTATGAAATACTGGAGATTTTTCTATAAGTAAATTATGTAGAACTTTCAGGCAATGTAATTCGTTCCAGACATTGATATCTGTACGCAACTATATCAAGTGCAATTAATCAAAAGTTAGGGTCATGAATGACAGATTTTCGAAACGAAGAAGAGAACAGTCAATCACAGAAGGTACTTTTAAGTTCTGAATCATGATTAAAGATTCTTTACATTATGTAACGTCAATATAAGTCTAATCACTGGAAAACTAGTGCAGGGGATTCATAGAACTCATGCAATAATACTCAACTATATTAACTCTTCCTGTAATATTTATTTATTAACTACTAGAGGTCCGCCCCAGCTTCGCACGGGTAGATAGATACTTAAAAATAATTTAGTTTTCATACAGATCCCTAACTTTTTCAAAATATTTTATAGCATACTATAAATTTAATTAAATTTATAGCGTCAACAACACGTGGTAATTATGCTGTTAAAATGTAGCTTATGTATATGACACGTTCGTAGATTTACCATAGCAGCGCCATCTATTGATTACTTACTCAACCCAGTCGAAAGGTATCGACATCTGTTAGAATCATTTGGAGTTAACAGATAATTGTGACTGTCAAATAATAACAGACAAATAATTAGCAATAAATTAAAATTGCGACTATAATTTGAGATTTAAACTATCCTATCTCTCAAGTTGGATCGAACTGCACATGGTGTGCGAATTTTATTACAATCGGTTAAGTGGCTTAGAAGTCCATTGAGGACAAACATTGTGACACGAGATTTATATATATTAAGATTATTCAGTTTTAGAGTATCTTCTCACACACATTTCCATGCATTTCCATACATTTTATGTAGAAAAATATTGATTGATGGGGTATTGACGAGACAGCTCTTATAAGACGATAATTAAAAACAAAAAAAACGTTGTTATCGGATTCAAAAGCTCGTTATTTTCAATCAAAATTTTCTTAGAATTCTTCGAAATATGTCGAGACGAAATACTTCAAAATGAATTTCAAAAATTTAATAAAGTTAATTAAATTGAATCGTTATAATAAAAACTCTTCTTTTTTCTCATTATCTTCAAAATAACGTGAGTATTAATTTGACAAAAAAAAAATCTTAGAAAAATTTGTATTTTTGTTGTGAGGCAAATAAGTAAGTAATTAATATAGATTTTTAAACGGTTTTTGGTAGCTTCATCTAAAAAGTTAATATTTCATTGCGCTCTAACTGTGTAGCAGCGCCATAATAGTTGTTTGCCTATATTAGCTCTGCTTCGAGTAGAATGGTACAGCCACGTAAAACAGGAAGTTCGTCGGAGACCCGACAGCGAGGGATTCAGGTTCTCATTAAGGGTTGTGCCCTCCCATACCCTTGGATGTTTCAGGAACCTTAGTTCTCATTTCATCCAGACTACTTATAAACCAAAACATTTTTTTAAAGGATGATGATGGAAACAGTGCAAGGATTCAGATAGAAGTCTGAGCTACTTCATCTGACGCGACACGAAAAAGAGAAAGCCTTGCATAATAAATAGATACTTTAAGAAAAAATTAAAAAAAAAAATCATCAATTCTAATTGACGAGGAGAATAAAAAATGTGAGATGCGTAGACTTATATCTACACTATTACTAAAACCAATAAAACTTTTTTTTTAATAAAAATGAATCTGTGCTCACTCAAAGTGAACACAAACACACCCTTTGACTCTTTCACAGTAAGCTACTTAAAGCTTGTGTCGTGAAAGAGGAAGATGGTCGGCACCTGGGATCGAACCCACGACCTCCGATACGAAATAACACGGAAGCCGTCGGCGTAACCGCCATATTACCAACCACTTCGCCAAATAAACAACAAGAACCCACAATTCTTTATCCAATGCCATCACTGAGTTGTTATTTCTCAAAACAATGCCCTCGCAACAATACAAAAAAAAAATAACAGTAAAACTAAAATAATGTAACATGTACCTTAGTTACACGTACTCGCTGTAAACCAATCCACAGGATTAAAACCGCGAAGGAGAATTTTGAGTAAGAATCACAAAATAAATATACTTAAAGTCCTAAAAGCACCCATATCTCGTTAGTACATATAACTAATTTAAAAATCTCTGTTTTATATTATGTATTACTAGTTATCTATATGGTAGGCACACCCAGCCGGATTCAATAAAATGTTTCACAACGCCTTGAGATTCATGAGGCAGTTATGGTATAAAAGAAAATATATATTTCATTTAAGTCCTGAGATTAATGGCCTATAAAAACCGAGGAAGAAAAAAAATGCTTTGGAAATATAAATACATAAAACCAACCGAATTTTATTATATTTATTCTACCATCTTTAGAATTTTTCGTCATGCGTTTATAAAACTACATTTATAAGTGTTCCATTACTTACTTTTTAATATTTTGGCTCCTTTCTGAAAAGGTCATTTAAGCAGTTCGGTTTCATGCAGTAAAGCGAATCGTTTGGCACGACCGCAGGTTATTTGCGTAAATGTAGGTCTATCGACCCAACGCAATAAAATGCAATTTTAGAGACAAAAGTCTTAAAATAGTTGCTTTTGTTCAGATAATTTCATGCAGTTAATATTCAAAAAACCGTGTAGAAAATTTGAAGTAGTATGTTCCACTCAAATAAAAATCAAATCAAAAACAGAATTAAGTGCGAAAAACAAATCAAATGAAAACAGGTGGGTGGTAGTTCAGTGGTATCAATCGGCGGTTTTCGTGCGTACAGCATATTTGGAGGTCGTGGGTTCGAATCCCGCCCGTGCCGACCATTTTCGCTTTCACGACACAAGTCTTTGCTTAGTGTGAATGATGTCAAAAGGTGTATTTGTATTCACTTCGAGTGAGCATTGATTCATAGAAAAAGTAAAATTTATAAATTTATAAAAATAAATATGAACTTATCTTAATACGTATACAAACACAATACATATTTGTGACGACAAAACGAAAAACGTCTTTAAGGGCATTTATTTTGCTGCTGATTTGCAGAATTCTGACTGGATTAGAAAGACTCTTGATAGAACTGTTTACAGGAAATTATCAGCTTCACCACGCTCCACCAGGGATGCTAATAACTTGATCTTATTTTTTTCTCAGTTGCAGAAATCAGTAAGTATCTATATTTTAGCTATTTCAAAAGAATTTTTGATTTTTTGTTCTTAATTGATACATGAAGAATATCAGTACAATTTCATAAACACCTTTTTATATACTACAACTGATACATCCCTCAAATTAGCCAATCGATCAAAAAATCTCGCTAATAAAGCCAGCAGAACTATTCCAGGTATTGATATAACATGCAACATTATTATTTCGAACAAAAATGACAAGTAACATCGACAAGAAAAAAAAAACATAAGTTAAGAATAAAAATAAAAGTCACAACAACAACCATCGGCTGGAGAGTCTCCCGGGCGATTAAATAATAATAATATCTGAGCTCTTCAGACATATTTTTAGGTTTTGCTGACCCTCCCTAATGGATCATTAATTCTATCAAATATCCTCTTCAGCCTGGCTTGTGTACACCCGTCCCTTTCTTACCTCGCACACTTCAGAGGTCCTCCTCTCTTTCTTCTCGCAACATCGTTAGTGTTTTATTATCATCATCATCATCAGTCTTATGATTATATCTCAATTTGGCCTCTCCTCTCACAGCCCCCATAGAAACAATAATTATTACATTAATATTTTCCTAAACTCTCATATTTTCGCTCATTACCGTTGTTTCTTCTACAAAAAAAAAAACACAATCCTTATTATTGTTCTTATTCCTCTTCGAAACAATATTGTTTTCTTTTCCTTCTTGTTTCCAAGTATTCCTAATTAAAACAAAAATACTAATTCTCTTTCCAGAGATTTCGATAAGTTTGGTATGTTTAACATCTACCTACGTAATATTAATTTGTGTGTTAATCTACATAATAATTCAGAAATGTTTTTTTATTTGCTTTTTACCGTATGTCATCGTATCACGCCTAAACGGCTGAACCTATTTCACTAATTCTTTTTTTGTCGTGTTGGCTTTTATCAGTAGAAGGTTCATATGAAAGAAAAAAATAAGAAAGTTGCGTAGTAAATTGGGAAATTAAATAAAACTCGCATTAGCCCCTCCTTCTCTATCTACATAATAATTCAAAAATGTTTTTTTTTTATTTGCTTTTTACCGTATGTCATAGCATCACGCTCAAAATACAAATGCTACGTCAGATATGAATCTGCACAGAGCCGTGCAAAATGTCGGAGAAGGTTCTTAAATACATTTGCTGCATTAACTTTAATATATTTAGAGCTATTTAAAAAACTATTTTTTAGGATCTTCATACAAAATTTTAATAAACACTAAAAGTGTCAATGTTCTCTCTTTTTATGAATTGTAAAAGTTTCATTCTTCTTTTTCTGTGCTTATGCCAGTTATAGAGGTCTGCAAAGCAATGGGAAGCTAGACTAGAACCTGTTTAATCACCTACCGATCAAGCCTGACAATCGAAATCAAAAACGTAAAGCAAGACGGGTATAAGCTAGTATAAAAATAACACAGTCTTATGTACATACAAAATTTATTATGCGTCTTCGGATTTCTTTTCAAAATTGTACGAAGTAAAAAAGCAAATGAAAAAAGTTGGATGTGTATATTTTCTTACTAATAACCGAATAAAAGTCAAATTTAGGATTAAAACTGTGTGGCGGGGAAAACCGGTACAATGAAGACTAACGTAATGAATCCGTATTTGAAATTAGACTAGGTATATAGCAGCTTTAAGCTGGAATAAGGACGTACACAGAATGTCAGAGTTTGCCACGTATTGTCCTCAAGAAAATCCGTGGGCCGATCATATAGGTGCCGTCTTAACGGAGGGCCAAGAATTTGAAACATGGTATGCGGAACTTTATGCTTTTGAATGAAACGAAAGAGGTTTGTCTCTCAGCCTACCCCCACTGAGATACGGCGTGATGAGTAAAAAAACTTTAATAAAATGAGCTGAACCTTTTTTATCTGAAGAATATTATTTTTGGTCTAACACTATAGAATAATATAGGTACATCAGCTGGTAGATTGGTATACAAAGAACATTGGACCAAATAACCCCAAAATTTCGCTAGTTAGGAATATTTATTAATGCTCTTAACTCTTGATAATATCTTGAAGTGGAAGGAAGTGAGCGTATATACTATATTACGGAGGTTAGATTGATAGCGCCATTCACCCAAGGGTTTTTTCTAGAGATCTTTATTGTTTGACATATTTAAGAGAACAACCTCCGATATCCTTCCTCCCATTGATATTGAAATAATATTTAGTTCTTCCGTTTTCCTCTGGGAAAGAACATAATGTAAGTCTGTTACAATTTCACGGATAAGTAGCTTTCAGCTTTGAAAGTAGTCAACTTAATAAAAATATATCAGTTGAAACTATACTATTTTGTCACCAAAATTCTTTAAAAAAGATTGAATAATGCGTTCCTTTATGAACCTTTATGCTAACTTGTTCTTATACTCGTACAGTTTCTTTAGTATTTTACTTTTTAGAGACATCTAGAAATATGTGAGAGGACCTGAGAACTGTTTGATACTTATCCAGGGCAGCTGACGACAGGGAGGCTTTCTCTCAATAAATAGTCGACGTTGAGAGGACCCTTTAAGAATATAAGGAAGTGATACCAGTAGGCCAGCTAAGAAGAGACTTTTCCTTCTAGTGCTTTCTTCATGTCAACAAAACTATATTCATTGTGAAAAAGAGACAGTTATGATACCTATTGTGTATGAAAATGGTAGCAGGTTGAGATAATAGAGCATTTTAAGGTGAATGACTGGAAAAAAAGATATTTTGAAAATTCTCTAAAGAGATTATTAATTATGGAAACACTTAATTAATTCTGATGTTTATTTGCAATATTTAAACGGAGGCAGTGCATTCATCTATAAGGTAATGAAAATACTGTACATTTACAGTTTTGTTTGAGTAAATGAAGTAAGCCCATAAGAAAATTACAGAAGTTATATCCGAAGCTGGCAAAGGCAGATGGAATCAATATTATGTTGGAAGAGGAAATTGACATCGTTCTCAATGCCGCTGTAACGAACTCCAGCAATATATTCAATTTAGCCCCGATATGAACTTTCAACCCAAATAAGGTTAAAGTTACAACGGAATATTATTACGTAAGGTTCTATAGTTCTATTTTCTTATACTTCTACCCCATTCCAACGAGTCGACCGGACGGTGGTGGTAATAACGACATTGGGTTCTGATAGGGTTGTCGCTGAAAGATCTTAATACTCAAACTAAATCTTTAAAAAAAA
Organism: Mystacides longicornis; assembly: GCA_963576905.1. Taxonomy (NCBI): domain Eukaryota; kingdom Metazoa; phylum Arthropoda; class Insecta; order Trichoptera; family Leptoceridae; genus Mystacides; species Mystacides longicornis. Next base: position 9,868,203 of record OY756425.1, on the reverse strand, counting down.
AGACAAAAGATACTTTAAAACCCTAAAGCGTGGTTGTATTTTCTTTAGTGATAATAAAAACTTTATATTTAAATCACTTTGAATAAAAGCCAGGCATTGTTTTCGAATTTTTGAACGGTAAATTTAATCGTGCTTCTACCGTTGTATCTTTTTCACATATATTTTTTTTTAATTCAACCTTTTGACAAATAAAAATGGTATGTTCTGAAAAGTATGTTTCAAGCTTCATACTTCCAGCTAGATTAAGTCTCCAATTATTATAATGGAAAAAAAAACCAGTAGGTACGAAAATGGTATCTGAAGTTAAAAATATTCAGTTAATTTTGGTGAGGGATATGCAGGTCATCGAAACTGCGCGAGATCGAGCGCAGAGGGGAGCTCTTGTTCCATCGCTAGTCTACTAAGCAGTGTTGCCACCTTATTAAAAAATTTAACCCGGACACAATCTTAAATTGGTATGCATAAAGCCATAAAGATGAAATCACGCTACAAAAGTCATTCAAAAAATTTGGTATTCGGAAATTAACTATCATTTCACTGAAAAAAAGGTCATTGATTAAAGTTAAGACCCGGACATTTTGGGATTCAACCGGACAACCGGACGAACGTCGCGATTCCCGTACTGTCTGGGCAAATCCGTACAAGTAGTAACACTATCAAAATCTCATTAAAATTTGTAGTAATTATACTCTTGCAATTTATAAACAATCTTAAATAAAGTTGTACGGTCGAGTTAGTTAAATGCTGCACAATTTCCATGTAGAAGAAATATTTGACGAAGTAAAACCACGATTACTTTATCTTGCGAGGTACGATTTATATTTTGCGAAATAGTAAAGCCACAATGTAAACACGAGAAGAGCTGGAGGATCAGAAACCAGACCACAAATTCAGTAACAACCCTTGCTACAATAATAATAGTTTTGCACTACAGTGGTGGAACATCCAAAGTGTTGTGAACATTTTGGTGTTAGGTATAGATGTTAAAATTATTTTTTAATTAAATAGACTTCTTAAAAGTGTATTCTTGATAGAATTATTTAGAAACAAGAACGTTCAATTTACTGCTCCGTTCACAGAATCAAACTCAACAATAATATGATAATACACCTCACCTCTCCAGAGTAAGAAACTACTCCTAGATGTATTATTCTTGGCTAGTCTTTGTACCAAAATCTCAAAAGGACTGCTTTAACAGTAAGAAAAGATATGTCGTAACAGTGAAAATTGCTGCAAAGCGACCCTCGGTTTATTGAGATTGACCAAGGTGATTGTTAATTTTTAGACTACATACTGAATTTATTCATTTATTTATTTATTTCAAGTAAAATCATCACTCACCATAACAGATATTTTTTTCTCCTTTGCGACGAGTGATGATATTCAATTATATTTTTTATTTAGATAATAAAAACATATTAGTTCATTCAAAAGTAGGTAGGTACATACAATATCAACACATAGATATTATACCTGTATATAACAACTGAACATGGATATTGGATGTTGAAAAAGCTATAAAAAATTATGACGGTAATATTCGCACAGTATGTAGATAAAATATTATGAAAAATAACAAATGACGCGATCGTGCTGAATAAATAAAGTAATTATTGAACACATTTTTTATAAATTTTAAATTGTTAAGTTTTAAACAAAGTAATATCGGGTTTTATACTTTCACTTATTCTATATTTTTTTAAATTTCAAAATGTGGATAAAAAAATTGTTTATTGTTTCGTAGAAACAAAAAAACGTCGGTATGTCGAATAACAAAGGTACAATTTATTTTACGAATATTTTCATAATAATTTGGAAAATGTTCAGTTTTATCATTAAATATTTTTATAAACATCACCAGATCGTTTTGAAAAACCCTCGCTTTTTTTAAATGGATAATCTACTTATTGAGTTGTATGTATGTATTAGTGTGTGTTCTTATAATTGGAAAGCGTCCGCGCGTCGAACGTCATAGGTGCCTATGTTATTCAAACGCGGACGTACCGTTCAAATTGAGAACATTGTATGATTGCTCGACGCTCGGACGCGCGATCACTTTTCAATTAGGACAGGGCCTTATGTTTGTTGTGAGAGAGGAACCAGGAGCCGAACTCACGTTTTCCTAAAGACACCCCAACTTAACATTCATTACAAAAGACACTATATAGCCACTTCGTTGATTATATTCTAAATTTAAATCTCTCTCAACATTCTAAATTTAAACTCTAAACTCGCTTTTTTTCTGCAGTGTAGTATTGTTAACTTTTTCTTCGAGCGCCGCCACTGCATTTAACACTGGCGAATATCTACATGGTTTTATAGTAGAAGATAGGAACTATTATAGTTTTAACTGCAAAATATATTATGAATGTTGTAAGCAGACAAGGAAAGTTTATTACAGCGAGACACGTCACAGACAATGTACGAATGTTCTTGTAGTGTTATGGTAATATGCGGTGGTTCTCTGCAGTACAACCCCAGTAGGTAAACCTACTTGAGCGTTGCTACAATATCTCATATTTGTCATCTGATTTGAATATGGCTTTAAAACATACAGCTTGAAGCCATAAAATATTATGACACCTAGAGTTATCCGAACACTTTGTAAGATTTATTTCATTTATCAGTTTCTTCAAACAGTCTAAAATTCTTCTTTAGCGATACTGATCCTTTAAATAAATGAGCCACACGTACCTTTCGTTATTGATCTTGTGGTAGGTATAATGTGCAAGATACTGCAGAAAACATCGTGAAGAATATTCACAGATCATTGCAAGCCTCTGATAGAAATAGTTGCGATACAATTAGATATCAAAATAATTAAACTCAATCGATTACAATGCGATTAGATATAGGTATAAAACCTGTGTATACCCTATAGCCACCCATGGAACAGAGGCCAGACCAGACACTGCAAGAACACTCAGAAGCTCCGAAATAAAGACACTGAAATACATCAGCGTACACACTTTGATCGCATAGGAACATTAGTTTACTGAATTTGAGTATGGTAGAACAAGCACGGAAGACGCTTTTTGCTTCGGACTTCCAATCGAGGTAACCACTCCATAAAAGATCCCTCAACTCCATGATATCATATTGGGAGAGCAATGAATGAAGTTGAAAGAAATAACCAATACTGTAAACCATATTATGACTAAATTTCCAAGATGTTGCATGACCATTTGCACATGATAGATTTGCGGCAAGATGGCTTTTGTCGCATTGCTGTCAATTGATCAAAAACGTGAAAGTGTGACATTTTTCCAGGATTATTTGCAGCTGTTTGAACAATGGCCAGATGAGTTTTTACACTATAGATGAATAAGACATAAACGACAATGTAAGTATTGGGTGGAAGCTTGTGTTAGAGTTCCAACGAGGCGAAAGCGGTTACATCAGTAGGCAAAGTTATAGCTAAGGTTTTCTGGGACGCACAGTGTACAATCTAAAACAATATCCTCCAAAAAGGGAAGATAATAAATTAAGAGTATTATGCAACACTCTTAGACTAGCTGAATTAAGAAACCAAAATTAAATGCGGCCTATCTTGCTTAAAGTAATGTTTTATCACGGTTATACTCCTGCACATTCCTCCGCTATTGGAGGAGTTACGCCATAAAACCCTTCCTCATCAACCATATTCTCCTGACATGGCTCCGAATCCTATTTCCAAAACTGAACAATTGGTTTGGGAGACAAAGATATGGAAATTATTTGGAGATCATCTCCGAAACAAAGGATTATTTTGAGAACCTTACTAAGGGAGGATAAAAACTCTAGCATCTAACCAAGGCTCTAAATAAATTTGATATTGAAAAATAATAGACATCAGTTGAAAAAAACCCTTTGTTTAATTTTTACAACAATAATTGTCAATCCGCCCTCGTATATAGATTACAAAATGTTGCCAAAAGGTTTCTTAGCCTTCGACTTTTGAATAGCCATCTTGTTTTACTGGAAAATTCAAGCTTGAACTATACCTACAGAAGATTTTAAATATACAAATAAATAGTTCAATAAACTTACTTGCTGGGTTGGAAAGAGCGACAGTGACCAAAATTTGAAGAATCAGAAGCTCCAGCATTCGGCACCTGGATGTAGTTCTCTTCATCTTGACGACCATTGTGTTCCTCTTCTTCTACTTCTCACTCACTGGTTAGCACATCAACACTTTTACATACTTAACACTGAAGTATTTTAATTTAAGTAAGTAGGTATATTCTAATTTTTCAAGTTTGTAGATATCACAAATTATTGTATTTCAATTTTTAAACTTCATTTTATTTAACTGTAAAAAATTAAAGATGTAAAACATAATAAATAAAATAAAAATAATATGTAGCTTAAACCGTAGGCAATGGGTTGTTTTCCTAGGCACGTAACTTTCCAAATGTCACCGTAAACTCCGTTGTCGTAAGCTGCCGTAATATACGGCCGCTAAAGACGGCCGCTCCCTATAGGAACCCATCACATAACCGCGGAACTTAAAATTGAAATATTTACTGAGCAGCCCCCGTAGACAAATTAAAATTGGCGTTCGACTACAAATGAAGATTTCGACAATGTATAGTGCGAAAAAATAACTATCCACTGGAACATAATATAAACAATTATTTGAACCAAACAAAGTCACTTATATTAAAAGTGGACAGTTAATTTTCTTCCTACACTACATTGTCGAAGAATTCGTTTGTAGTCGATCGCCAGATGCAATTTTTCTTGGCCTACAGGTAAGTACTATGTAAGTGGTTGAGCCCAGCTGTTCAGTCACTGAAATCCATAGTGGTGGTCGTAGGTTCCTACCTGGGTGCCGACAATCATCGTCTTTCACGGTACAAGCTTTGCTTTCTATGAAAGATGTCGAAAGTGAATTTTAGTTCACTTCGGGTGAGCCCAGTTTCATTTTATAGAATAAAAATCATGTAAGCCCGTTTTAAAAGAGAGTTGGTATACTACCTATCTTAAAACTCCCCAATATTTTAACAAATTTAATGTACAATGACAATATTATGAACCCACCGTTCAGTTCGTTTAATTCGTATCTCAGTAAGTCTTTACGTAAATAACTTTCTTCGTTCATTATTTTCCACGTAACTTTGAAGAGTCTTCTAGGATACTTTTTAACTAACACGAAAAAAAAAAGTAAAAAGTAGACACTTCAGACGTCTCAATATTGTGATATTTTCATGATAAACATGAAAACGAAAATAATATAATATTAAAACTTTAATAAGAAGCCCCGAGAAAGGGGGCTGAAAAAGTTTTGCAAGCGAACGAAATTTGCTGAATCATCTCATCTTTTTCGGTGGAATAATTTCTCGACATTTCCATACAATTATATAAATCTGAAACTGTTTTACGTGTGAACGGAATGATCTTAGAAACTATTCATCAGGTTTACCGTTTTTCATTTGATATTTTATGTCTTGGAAAATGCTTTATAGGATATTTTAAAACACGTTTAGAATCTTAAAGACTTTATTTGTAAATTCATTACGAAGAAAAACCTCACGAAGCGAATCGCTATATCATTTGTCACTGACTTTTGTGGTTATAGAGCGTCGAGACATGCGCTTCTTCGCTGTTGCCATGTCGTGTTGCTGAATGATTCACACTCACAGAAATAAATCATAAGCACCTACATAATAGTTCAGTTATATATACCTACTTTATTTCGTACGTCAACACATCACTCATAATCCTTGCAGATAGGTAGGTATATAGTTTTGGTTGATACAAATAATCAATTTTTCAAACTTCATAGTTAGATTTGTGAGTGAACACTCTAAGTGAACACAAATACACTTCTTGACTCTTTCACAGTAAGCTACTTAAAGCTTGTGTCGTGAAAGAGGAATATGGTCGGCACCTGGGATCGAACCCATGACCTCCGAATGAAACCTTGCGAAAGCCGGCGACGGGCTACCAACCACTCCATCAACGAGTAGGTAATAAATGAATAATTTATTTAGATATATGGCAAAAGAACGTTTGCTGGATCAGCTAGTACAGAATATAAAGGTGTATCAAAATATAACGAGTAGGTTCGTTTGTATAGGTTGGCTCTTGAAACTTTCCCACGCATATACAACAGTCCTTTCATACATATTTTAACTGAAAATACAGCCTCCCCGCGTCTGTATGTCTCACCACGTCATGTAAATTTAATATACCTACATACCTTCCACACCTGTATTGTTTGATATTGTATATGTATGTGCGTAGGATGAATAAAAATATAGTAGGTACCTACATGCTGAATGATATTCATACCATAACCGTTTTTTCCTCGATGTCGAGGAGTGAAAAGAAGGGATTGGATGTGTATTACCATTTTAAAAAGACACCAATACGCATGGAAACTTATAAACATAGAAAATAATGATTCAGTCATTCAAATCTATAATATCAAAGAAAGTCGGATAAGTGCGAACACTTATGACTCGAAATCGACTGATGCATTTTTATGATGCTTGCTTTATTGGATTCTTTTCCGCTCCGGATAACATAATAACTATTAAAAACGTTGAAAAATGCATTAGAAATAACATAAAATATAATATTCAAGTAAGTATGAAACGGTTTCTACGACGCGAAAGCCATCTATGAAAAATTCTATAACAACAAAATTATTTATCTGACAACCATTGACATTAAAAATATTGGTACGCAGATTTTTTTATGGATTTTTTTTTTGAGCTTTGATAAATAATTTTTTAACATTCAACTTATTTTAAACGTATTTTTGTATGAATTACAAAAATTTTAAATCAATACTCATAGTAAGGACTACTTACAGGACAACGTCTGTTGGGAAGGCTAGTGCCCTATAAAAATTTGATCAGTTCGTTATCTTTTAGTTAAGATTACGATGTTTAATAATTTGTGTACACGATGTAGAAACATGGACTATTAAAAAATACAAGATCGCTCAACTATTAATGTCTTTAAAAACGTGGTATTGGCATCGAGTGTTGTGGATCTTAAAGACTACCAGAAGAACTAACTCATCAATCCTTAGAGAGATCAGTATATATCTATGTCATTGTAACTACAAGATTTTTTCTTCATGTGCTGCCGACGGGTGTTAAGTTTCTTCGGTTATATCACTAGGCGAGAGTTTAATAAATGTTGGTTGCATAATACGGAGAGGTTTGGAAGTGTTTCATTCTATCAACTATGGTACCGTGGACCACGAAAAGAAATAGCATGTGATTGTGGAAAGATTCAGGATGCTCAAGTTAAACAAAAATTTGGCGAAGGAATCTCTAATATACCTAAAATAAATACGGGTCAGTGCGAACACTTATAACTTGAGATTGGCTTAATAGATTCTTCCGATGTTGGATTTATTGGATTCATCTCCGCTCCGGATAACAGAATAACTAATAAAAAGTTGAAAAAATACATAAGAATTACTATAAAATATAATATTAAAGTTAGTTTGGAACGAATTTCCTGCGAGGCCTACGCCATCTATTAAAAAAAAATATTGTTTAATTCATAGGTAGGTGGGTGCCTACTCAATTAGATATATGTAATATGTATTTAATTATTAGTTCTAAATTTGAATTTATTTTCCATTTTAAGTTTCATTTATTTTATTCTAGAAATTATTGTATTATTCGCTCTTCATAGATGATGAAGTTTTGTTGTATTATTTAAAAATAATAAAATTATTTATATATCCGACACGATATTTGTTCTCACATTTATTATTTAACAATTATAACAACAAAATTGTTTTTTACCTGACAACCGTTGACATTAAAAATATTGGTACGCAGATTGTTGATGGAATTTTTTTAAGCAATGGACCATTTTTTCCATGATATACAGAAAGAGTTAAGGTATGTATAAAATCAATTCTCAAGAAACCAAAATTTTAAGTGCCTACTTTGAATTTAATTGAATATCGAAGATTAAAAATCGAATTTCGAATGATTTCATGAAAACGCTGTGCTATAAGTCAACCGGAAAATCACGTCAAGTGATTTTTACCTTAAACAAAGTATTACATATACCACAGAAACTTTCACCACCTTGCTGTCTTCAAACGTTATTTTTTAACGTAATAGAATGCCAATATATTCTTATTTTCTTTAGTGTTATTCTTACATAGATTATGAATAAAAATATGACGTCACGTGTCAGCCATATTTAAAAATTTCGTTTGTGCGGCCAAAATATCCAAATTTTATTTCACTTTAATCTATATTTTAAAAATGGAGAGCTATTTTGCGTGGTCATCGCATCACGCCTAAACGGCTGGACCGATTTCGCTAATTCTTTTTTTTTCGTGTCGGCTTTTATCGGGAGAAGGTTTTTATGAAAGAAAAAATTAATAAAATTGGGTGGAAAATTAGAAAATTATAGAAAACTCAATGTAGGTAATCTTTTTAGTACTTTTTACAATACCTATAATTTTTGTTCCAATTTTTGAAATTTCGACAGGTACTATCTGTTGTTTGATAGTTGGTGCGATTGACAGGATACGCAATACGCATGCAAAGTTGAAATTTAATGAGCATTTGACAGAAACGATCAGTTGCTTGATAGTTGGTGCTATTGACAGGATACGCAATACGCATGCAAAGTTGAAATTTAATGAGCATTTGACAGAAACGATCAGTTGCTTGATAGTTGGTGCGATTGACAGAAGGCAGATGAAAAATAAATGGTGTATAACAGGTGGGTCCTTAAGCATTACATAGGTTAAAATGAAAGTTATCCTATCATTATAAGTATGTACCTACACATATATTTATTAAAGCTCTACGAAGCTAACCTACATGATGTAGGTGTTGCCTGGAGTGTGGTTACTAGGGTTGCGGGACAGGGCCTTATAGCGAGGACTTGAGGAGTCTCCCACTAGAATGCGGATATGGATAAAGAATATGTAGAATACATTTTACAAATTCGAACTCAATACTCCTAGACAGAACAACTTCTGTCGGTAAAGCTAGTCTTATATATAAAAATGGAGAGCTATTTCTCGATGTCATCGCATCACGCCTAATCGGCTGGACCGATTTCGCTAATTCTTTTTTTGTCATATAGGCTTTTATCAGGAGAATGTCCTTTTAGAAGAATAAAATTAAGAAAAATTCATGGAAAATTAGAAAATTCAAGGAAACTCTACGTAGAAAACCTTATTAGTACTTTTTACCTTAAAATTATTATTCCAATTTTGAAATTTTGTCAGACATTGTCAATTGGTGTGATTGACAGAATGCGGATGGAATATACATGGTTTAAAACAGACGCATCGTTCTGAATCACATTGGTCAAATGATAATTAATTCATCACCATACAAATTCTAATTAAATATTCATATTTAGGAACACAGGACAACGTCTGTCGGGAAAGCTTGTTGTTTGTAAATGTAACTAATATTGCCAAAATAAAAATAAATGAATATATATTCGAATAATTTGTTACGAATTCCTATTGATATATTATTGTAGGTATTCAAGGAAAAGAAGGAGATAGAAACGTTAGGAATGTGGAGAGAAGTAAAACAAACGTAAAGAGATAAAAAAATAAAGTGTCAAAGTGAAGGAGAGGAGTGAGACGAAGGTAAGAGAGCGGGTAATAAATTTTTATAGTCCGGCATTGAGAATATTGCCATCTGAAAATGCTCCCAGCTTTTTACACGATTCAATAAACCGAATAAAAAGGAATATAGTGTACTGGCGTATTAAATGATTTGACAGGTGTGATGTTGCCATAAAATATTTTCCCCAATAAAATAAAAATATAAAAAAGTTATACATAAGGCTTTATACTCCATATTATTTAATTGAATTTATACTCATAAAGAAGCTAGATTTTTTCCAAGTTTTTTGGAAACTGCTCATGGACCTTTAAAGGTCTTTCTCACTGCTTAGTAATATATTGATCGTTTCCAGGAGATGTATCATGCTATGAAGTGGTACTCAACGTATGTTTTCAAACAATCAAATCTTAACATATAGGTATAACAAAACAATAGGATTTTATTATGACAATCACGCTGTTGAAAAATCTAACTTTAATAATAAAATGAAGTGGTTGATATAGCTTAGCGATTACGACGCCGGCTTTCGTACCTATGTACTGTTTCGTACGGAGGTCGTGGGTTCGATCTCAGGTGTCGACCATCTTCCTCTTTCACGACACAAGCTTTAAGTATCTTTCTGTGAAAGAGTCAAAGAGTGTACACATAATCTATTTTCATTTCATCAATTTCTAAATAATATTACCTACCTACCTAATTGTTTCTTTTTCTCTCAAAAACTCTTTTTTAGGGGTTTTGTAAGAGAGATGATTTTGTGTAGGCAGTCATAAAGTTTTTTCTATAAGATTTATATTATTCTTCGAAAATCTGTCTCGTCTCATTCGTTTGATTGTCCTATAAATCAGTTAGTAGTCCCTTTAATGGTTCCATTTCTATTCTACAACGTTGGGGACTGCAGACTACTATAGGTATTGACATTTCTAAGCGTTGCAACAGTTAAAGGTATAATGACTATTATTACGACACAAGCTTTAAGTATCTTTCTGTGAAAGAGTCAAAGAGTGTATACATAATCTATTTTCATTTCATCAATTTCTAAATAATATTACCTACCTACCTAATTGTTTCTTTTTCTCTCAAAAACTCTTTTTTAGGGGTTTTGTAAGAGAGATGATTTTGTGTAGGCAGTCATAAAGTTTTTTCTATAAGATTTATATTATTCTTCGAAAATCTGTCTCGTCTCATTCGTTTGATTGTCCTATAAATCAGTTAGTAGTCCCTTTAATGGTTCCATTTCTATTCTACAACGTTGGGGACTGCAGACTACTATAGGTATTGACATTTCTAAGCGTTGCAACAGTTAAAGGTATAATGACTATTATTACGACACAAGCTTTAAGTATCTTTCTGTGAAAGAGTCAAAGAGTGTACACATAATCTATTTTCATTTCATCAATTTCTAAATAATATTACCTACCTACCTAATTGTTTCTTTTTCTCTCAAAAACTCTTTTTTAGGGGTTTTGTTAGAGAGATGATTTTGTGTAGGCAGTCATAAAGTTTTTTCTATAAGATTTATACTATTCTTCGAAAATCTGTCTCGTCTCATTCGTTTGATTGTCCTATAAATCAGTTAGTAGTCCCTTTAATGGTTCCATTTCTATTCTACAACGTTGGGGACTGCAGACTACTAGATATTGATATTTATAAGCGTTGCAACAGTTAAAGGTATAATGACTATTATTCTGAAATGAAAAACAGACGATTGAGTTGCGTCGTATCCAATTTTTATTGAGACTTTTGACATTTCTCTATTCTGAAATTTTTTTATCCAATACATTGGTTACGTAACTACTGGCAACCGATTAAGTTCTAAACAAGAGCTTCTTGCGTTTAGTTGGAACGTGAATTTGAGAATACCAGTCATTATGTGAAATTCTGATCAAGCATCACGTATTTCTTCGATATGATATTCCCCATGGAAAACTATGATTATAATTGTTGTCATTGCAACGAATATCGACTTACTGTGGAATAATATATAAGTATGAAAAATATTTCCAGTATTTGGATTAGTTTTATCATAGTTATGAAAAAATATTTCGCGTTTGGCTTAGTATTACAATAAAATACCTAGTTACGTACGAACTTTACCAATTATAATATAGGTAGAATGTTCTTACAGGAATGTGTGTCAAAAGGAGTTGTCCTTTATTAGAGAGTGATTATAGTACAAGAACCAACGAACAAAAAAATATGACAGATGAAAATAGCTATTAATACTTACTGAAATGTAAAACCATTAAAAGCTTCACCTAATAGTGTATTGAGCGGTGGGGGGCATTTGTTGCCTCCCTATGTCCCTAAGAGAAGTCACAAGTACTATTTTTAGACAGAATTCGTATAGATACTTATTATGACTTTTTAATAGTGCGAAACTTGTGAATAATAATTTTAACGCCTTAATGTTTTTAATTGTTATTTTTGTATACCTATTTATTTGCAAGAATATTCTGTATTAACTTTGAGATGTGACATACATATATGACCATACGATAAATAAATAATAATAACGCCTTAATAAGTTTACAAAAATAATCTTAAGTCTATTTAAGAAGTACCTTATAGTAACTATCTCGATCACGTGTCCTGTTTTTGTGCTGGAATATCACCCAAAATAATATGTGTGCGGCATCGACATATTAAAGTTTTTATATGAATGTTAAAAAGATACTTATAAAAAATGTCTTTAAAAAAAATCGATAAAAATGACTACAAATGAAACAATCCTTGTATGAATGGTCGTTTTAAAATGAACATAAAATAAATAGGTACTTATATAATATTGTTTAATTCGAATTAACTGATTTAAAAATAAATACAAATTATTGATCATCAAACAAATTTAGATTATAAATCAAACTAATTTTAAGTACCTACCTATCTCCATATCAATTACATATAACTACGCACGAAATATAAAAACACACGAAACAAGAAAACCAAAACGAATATACCTATACAAAAAGCAAGTTTGTTAAAAGTACCTCCCTACCTTTATAAAAAAAAAACCGAATCACGTTAAGAAGAAATCAAAAATCTACTGCAGAATTAAGTATTTCAAAGAATTTATAAAAAAAAATGTAGGTATATTTTGAAAACAAGAATGTAGCTACCTAATTTTAAAAAAAATATTATGTAAGATTCATGAAAATTTTAATTAAATACCAACCAATTCAAATGATGAATATATATAATTAAGAATTCTATGAAACGGTCCTGAAAAACCGCATAACATTTCGTATTGTAAATTCTGTAGCTCTTATCAAACACACGGTTTTATAAAAAGTTCAAATAAACGTAAGAATCAAAAATACAAAAAAAAAAATAAGCTATTTCAATTGACATAAAAATAAAATGATTTGTATTCGTAAAATTTAAAAATATTCACCAAAAAAAACACAACACTTCAATGTTTTTATTTCATAGCAATGTTTGTCTTTTTATTTTTGAGATAGTATCCCTGGTAAAGACGATACAGTTTCCACGAAACTATGAGAGCACACGAGCAAGCGTCCCGACGCCACACACCACGACCTCACCGTATGGATGCCCGCGCCGACTGACGTTACACCGGGCACGGAGGGGAAACGGGTACATTGGTAACAGAAATACTAATACATCCTCTCCAAGCAAAAAGGTACCGAATATCAATGGGAGTTTGTTGATAAGTAGTGTGCAATACTCATTTGTTTCAAGCTTTTAAATATGGAATTAAAATACAAAGGAAGTATTTTTTTAAATATGGAATAAAAAAATATCTGTCTTTTAAATATAGAATAAATAGATTGTAGTATTTTGAGATATAGAATAAACGCATGACAATGTTTTTATTTGAATATAGGCAGGGAATATAAACTTAATCTTTTTCAGACGGTTCATTTAATGATATCTAAGAGATGAGATACCCAAAAACCTGTAATCTGAGTGCAATCGAATTCAATTTGGAATGAGATCTATTGCGATACGACTTTGTTTTATATTTATTTCATGTTTTTTTTTTATGTTTAAGTACCTACTTATTTAAATCAATAAATCGAAGTTTTTTTAAGAATTTGTTCCAGCAAACAGATTACTCGCAAAAAAATAAAATTTCGGCTATTTTTTAAATTTTATTTAAAGAATAATAATAATAATAATACAATATTTACATAGATATATCAACATATAATTACTTAATGCTATTTATACAATATTTATTTCTGCTCCATTATAAGCATATAACTTGTGTATGGAGCAGAGGTACATTTTTTGTTATAATTTATTACCAGATAGTATTTTTTACTATACCTTAAGAATATTTTATAAGAAGTGAATTGTAATGACATTTATTTTATTATTTGAATTAATTTACAAAACTTGTTATTCTTAAGAATATTCTAATAATGTGTGAAATATGCATAGTTTATTTTTTATAATATTCGAATAGGTGTATTGTGTTAAAGTGATTAGGTATATGAGCATTGAATGAAGTGAGATATTTAATTTATTTTAAATAATGAAAGTAATAAATATTTAGATATAGGAAAATTTAATTTGTTTTAATTTTGTTTATAAATTTCTTATATACCTACTTGAATAGTTTTAATGTAGTAAGGTAGCTAGCTCATTGAAATATTTGATGCCTAGGTGCTGATGCTGTGCTGTGAAATTGTTTTTTTACATAATGGTATAGTAAAGTTCCTCGAGATGGGAGATCTTTGGCTGTGTAGATACAGTATTCACTCTTTCTCAGCCATATGTCTCCTTATGTGTTTGGAATATTACAGTGTTTTTTATAGATTTTATCTATTGTCGGTACTTTAAATATATCAAAAAGCTCCTCAGTGGGAAAAGTTCTCTTTTTTCTAAGGATTATTTTTATTATTACCTAGATTTTATTTTTATTCTAAGGAATTAAGTTATCTTAAATATATTTACTTAAAAAAAAGCTTTTCATTCAATATTAATTTGTATGACCCTTCAACTAGATTGTTTGCCTTGATTACTCGTCCAGGGAAATGTACAACACGTATTCAGATAGGGAGGCCAATACATTGTGAACCTACGTAGGTACGTAAACCAACATGTAAAAAATATTCTTTCATCATAAATCACAACTGTGCCTGTAAGAATTCATAAAAGTAGAGGAAGCTTTTACGTAATTTATATTTTTACGTTTATCTAAGGTGGCACTTTTTCCGTATTCTAATAAAGCCTTCGAAACCTTACCTAAGTGCAAACGTACCTACGTATTATTTTTCATTTTTTGTATATAAAAATACGTCAGTCGAATTTCGGTCACATTTTACCGATGGAATTTACCGACAATGTCAGTCAATCATGAAAAACTGATAATTTATTTAGCAGTTCTCTATCACATGCACATATCTGAACACCGCATTAGACATCTTGTTGCCCGTTAGTAAAAACAAGTTTAGATAAAAAAGGAGAATAACTTATTTGATAAGAAAATACTATTGTCTATGGGAAAGCCTTTAATATTTATTGTTCGTAATATGTACGAAGCAAATGAGAGCCTTTTATATAGGTTGATCTTAATAGAAAGGTACTGATTTTCGAAAAGGTTTTCTTTCTCGATGAAACGAGAAATCACAACTCCGATTTTCCATTCATTCTCAAACAAACAAACGACCAATACAAGGAACATTAAATAATTACGTTATTTATTTCTCTTATTGATTGAACATTTCAAACTCATTCTCTTCCCAGCTCTCGCATCTTCTCTCAAATCCTCGTCGTGCTGTTTGCTTTGTTCCCTTTCCATTATCGTTTTGTGATCATTTTTCAAAATATATTCTTTTGATGAATATTAATGAAATAATTTTCTCTTCGATTCTAGGAAACAACAAATTCTATTTGAAGATACAACGATACTTAGACAACAATAAAACGCAGAGAGGAAGTGAAATGGAATAATACTGCTTCTTGTCTTATTTTTTTTCTAAATAAAAAAAACATTATGCTGAACCTGTGAGATATCAACCATTTGAAAAGATAGTTGGTTGTTTGACTAAAGAAGCATTTTTGTACGAATTTGGTAGGTTTTGTTCATGATTATCATTATAAATGTTAAAGTCAAAAACAAACACGATTAATTCTGAGTGTATTTCAATAATACTTGAATTTCAAATTCTTGATCAAAGATGAATATTTTCAATATTTTTATAATTTTTAGATAGTTATGTAATCTAATCACCAGGTCTCCCGGGTGGGTTGTAACATAATGTAAAGCGTTTTATTGAAAAAAGTACGCAATAAATATAAAAAAAATATGATTAGGTACTAATAATTATTATTACTAACTATATTATATTATATACAAAATACCTCCCGAAAATGAGTTGATACTCGTGCTTCAGGAGGGATAAATGTAAAGGTAGCTGGGAGCAACCATTACCACCTTTGGTGACCTCGGGGCCGAGTTCCCAATGACCAAGGAGTGACGCATTTAACAATGACCAAGGTATGAAAAACGTCAGCGTTAAGTATCGTCTATTGTCTAGGTAACATTATCTGCATTTGAAACGAAGTGCTTCAGGACAATCTTGAAGAGGAGATTGACATGACTGGGACATGTGTTAAGGATGCCGAATGACAGTTGGCCGAGGAGTACGCTGTTATTCCTCAAAGACGTGGAAGACCCTCCCATATCGTGTTCCGTTCCTTCGAGACAGAGCTGAGGTAGTTGGACATGGTGTGGGAGTTCATAAGCATTGCGGAAGATCGAACTCAAAGGAGAGCTCTTGTTGCTCCTGAATGGGTGATTCATTGATTGATTCCCTTAAATCATCAACAATGACATAAATTATATCCCAGAAACCAAAGGCAAAAACAATTTTATTTATAAAATTAATTATATCTAAGCATTAACAATTAACCTGAACCTGTGTGTATTTTTGTATTATTTTCATGAATAAACCATTATTATTATTGAAAATTAGCTGTTGCGCAGGGTGGAATTATGTACTCATTGATATATTCGTACAAATTTGCCTAGAGCGCTACTAAGAGGATGGATGTTAGCGTTTTTCAATCAGACCCCATGGGAACCCCAGTTTAATAATAATCTTAAACCCGGCAATTCAATATCGGCAATCGGCATCCTCAGATGAGATAAAAAAATAAATTGAATTTTTCGCATGAGTTTGTTTACAGTCTATCACATCAATATAAACATTATTGCACTACTTGTAAGGATTGATAATAATCTTATTGTTTGACAAAACAATAAATAAATAAACTTCGTGGAAGTACTCAAGAGTACCTAACCGTATTTATTTAAGATTTTTTTTAAATTTAACTAATCACAATATTTATAATATCTTCTATTTATTTTCCTAATCTTGATAGAAATAATGATGATAGTATAGGTATACTTATACTTATTGTTTGCTAGATTTCCCAACAGACGTCCTGTGTTCCTAACTATGAATATTGTAGGTATTCAAATTCGTAGAATGATAAATTATTTGCCTAATTAACCAATGTGAATCCGACCGATGCATACGTTATAAACAATTATATTTTGCATCATCATTCTGTCAATCGCACCAACTGACCGTTTCTGTCAAACAATATCAAATTTGGAAAAAACTATAATGTTAAAAGTATTTTGAGTTTTCTCGATTTTCTGCGCAACTATCTAATTTTTTTCTTTCATAAAAACCTTTTCCTGTCAAAATCCGACACGACAAAAAAATAATTAGCGAAATCGGTCCAGCCGTTTAGGCGTGATGCGATGACCACGCAAAATAGATCTCCATTTTTATAATATAGATTGTTGTATTTCCGCTTTTGACTTTTTGTCTATGACTTGCGCGCGTTCTGTGTTTTATTTTCATTGTTATTTCTATAGCATTAATGGTCACGTGGATTTTGACATACTCTTAGTGGGCAAAAAAGGGTTTTGAAGATATGGGCGGCGTTTGACGGTCGTTTAAACATTCAGTCATGCAATGGATTCCTAGGGAGGGGTCCGTCGTCTGACAATACGGCCGTCTTTGATTATTGTGCCAATGTTTTTGTTGCTATATGGTAACAACATTTTAGACAAAATTATTTTTGGCCGCAAAATGGCAGTACCGCATTTCTAGACAAGAGCTTTGTGGGCTTTTCTTATTAGCCAATCCAAACTCCCTTTACGCCCCACATAGGGGCATAGGGAGGCAACAAGAGCTCTCCATTGCGCTCGATCTTGCGCAACGTTTATGACCTCCTCCCACACCATGTCCAGATTCCTCAGCTCTGCTTCGAAGGAGCGGAACACAGTATGAGAAGGTCTTCCTCGACTTCGGGACCCTGACGGGAGGAAGAACAGCGCTATCCTCGGCCAACTGTCATTCGGCATCCATATTATAAGCATAGAAAGTTTTTCAAAATATTAGCTACCAGATTGTGGTTTATCATGTATTTTGATTTTCTTTGAAATAAAATATTGTTAGGAAAATAATACATGAGTCAGAAATCGTTAAAAATAGAACTTGCATTAAACATGAATGGACTCGTTGGAAAGCTCTGCGGACATATCTGTGTCCTCTTCATATTAAAATATTCTCCGCAAGCTTAAAAGTGTTTCAATGTACCGCGTCAATCAGTTTGATATTGAAATATAAACTCTTTATTAACCGTTATACTTCTTGAAATTATTCATTTCATTAAAAATAATTACCTTTCATTTTTTCACTGAATGTTACGGAAATTAGATCGCTTTGAAAATACATTTTTCTATAAATCAGAAAATCAACACCTTTACTTTTTAACCTTATAGGAATAAATGGAATCCTGCGAGCATCGATGTATTAGGAAATCGATTACCATTTAAATATAACACATTATTTATTATCTCAAGTATAAGGCTGTATATTGCAATTATTCACTCTGGAGAGAGTGATCTACCTTAGCTAGAAGTGGGAGTTTTTTAAATGAGAATCACTCGGTTCGATTGATTTGTTAGCTGTCAAAAAAAAACTCACCTTAAGAGTCGTCAATAAAACTTCGTACCTATACCTACTGCGAAAACTCATTCAGACGGTTATGTAGAATTCTTTGACCCCTATAAGTTCATTTAGGTAAAACCTATAGAACTATGAATAAACTTTATCTTTTTTCATTTTTTTTTTATTAAAGATGGCAGTTCCGTAGGGCAAAAGTCACGTTCTTCTTCTTCTCCCTAGCTTGCTCCCAACTTAGCGTCTCAGTAGACTGTTGGGGTCAGCCCTCCTCGTTCTTAGGCTATAAGTCCGTCTCTGCTGCACCAACTCTTCCAATCCCAATCTTCGCATCCAGTCACGCCTCTGCACTTCTTTGGTCGTCCTCTATTTGTCACACGTGGAACACTCATGTTGATGGCCTGATTTACAATATGTTGCTGCGGTCTCCGTTCTACGTGTCCGTACCATCGCAGCTGTCTTTCCTCAAGTTTGCTATTTATATCCGTCACTCCTAGGCTTCCACGAATGTGTGAGCTTTTTATCTTGTCTCTCAATGACACTCCTGTCGACCACCTCAGCATGCGCATTTCTTCCGTTTCTAGCTGTCTGTTATAGCTGTTGTACATAGTCCAGCATTCGGAGCCATACCTACAGGAGTGCGGGTCTGACAATTGTCTGATACATTTTTCCTTTTAATTTGACTGGCATTTTTGAATCGCATAGAACTCCTGACACCGATCTGAACTTCATCCATCCGACACTTATTCTGTGTTTTACATCCGCAGTTACATTTGAAGTCACGTTATATAATTAAAAAGGTTTGAAATAAGTATTACCAACTTATTAATTATGCAGGTTTAGCTGTAGATGCCTTATATTTTGTTTGCAATAATTGAAAAGTAAGAGATCTTTCAAAGAGTTCCTTTTTGTAAATTCGAGAGTTCGTTTGAAATACTTTAATTTCATAGAATGTTCCTTAATGTTACTGAAAATATTGTTTACAACAAAATATTTTTCATTTATCAAAGTGCTCTCCAGCTTGTAGTATAAATCTGTAGAAATCTCAATAAGACAAAATTTAACTACACAACAACCCTTTGTATAGGTAAGTTTTCGAAATCGAATATCGAAACGATCATCGAAAGGAATCTCCATACAAAATAGAGAACCAAACAGACCTTGAAGAGAGAGAGAGAGAGCTTAAAACACGATGCATGATGTTTATGTGTAATTGAAAGATTAAAAGCCACATGAGTTCATGCGCAACATAAAATGATGGAATGCTTCGATTGTTGAACGTTAGAAAACTTCATATTTCACGCTTATTAGCCCTTTTGAAACTTGCACTGAAATTTAAAACTGCAACAGCGTCTAATAAAATGCTATCTATGGTCAACTCTCCTTTATGGGTATGAAACATGGACACTCAAGGTGAACATCATAAACCGGTTAGAGGCATTAGAGATGTGGCTACACAGAAGAATACTTCGAATACCTGACAGGATGAAGACAGGTGGACTGACATGATTAGTATCACAGAAGTCTTAGAGAGATGAGCCAACACCAGGAGAGAATATCTGTCGCATATCAAAGTGAAGAAGGTTTCATATTTGGGTAATGTGTTTCGAGGGGAGAAGTACCGACTTCTTCAACAAAATATTGGAGGGCAAGATTGAGGGAAAACGGGGAATGGGCAGGAAGCAGATGTCCTGGCTGCGAAACATCCGGGAGTGGACCGGAATATCAAGGGTCGATGAACTCTTCAGAGCAGCGCAGGATGGAGTGTATTTGCGGGGTTGGTCGCCAACATCGGGGGGACCTGACAGGGCACCCAAAGAAGAATAACGAAAAGTAGATTTTTGGTAATAGTTATTGAGATTTTTGTTGTTGTTCATACCTAAGATTTTTTTTCTGACCAGATTAAAATAACTCATATCTATATTATGAAGACATAACTACCTACAATCTACATACGTTCATTTTTTCTTTCAATCTCACTTAAAGGCATAGGAAGGCAACAAGAGCTCTCAATTGCACACACTCTTATGCAATGTTTATGACCTCCTATCACAGCATGTTCAAAAATCCGTCAGCTCTGCTTCGAAGGAGCTCGTCTCTAAGACCCTGATGAACAATATGATAAAAACTGTATTTTTTATAAATTTAATATTTCACTCTTAATTTATTGCCAGGATATAGTTTCTTTGTACATATTTCAAACATGAAGTACTTAGGTTTCTTTTGCTTTATCGTGGCAGATAAAACATTCACGTGCCCATAGCCTCATGTTGTCATAAAATACACGAAAAAGTAAAAAAAAATGAGATTGACGAAAGCGCTCAAACTCATTAAACTCATTCTGAAAGTACAACAACGTTGTTTTAATCTGTTAAAAATGAACATTCTCTATGTAAGTGCATATTACACGAAAGCTGCTTGCTTAAGTTACGAAATAATTATATATAAACAAAGTTATTACATTTTTACAAAACCCATTTCCATTAAAATATAAAACGCCTTTCATTTTCGTTTAGTTTAAATCTGGATACCAGACTGACACAAGGCTGTAACTCTTTTTGTACCCTAACAATATAATAGCCGATCATTATTACTTTTTCCCAGTTTTTAATGTATAAAAAGGAAATAGAAAGAGAAAAAAGAAAAACTTTTTTATAGCCCCTTGTTCTTCTTTCATAACGCCGCTACATACATTATTATTATTATTATTTGACTTCAAGAAAAAAAAGAAGAAAGTAACTTTTCAACTGCTATAGCGTAGTTTGATGCTTACTTAGCATTAAAATAATGGCTCACATTTACAGACATCATCTTTCACGATTCTTTCTTATTATATTCTTATTATTATTTTCAGTTCCCCGTATTTTTTATGAAAAATTTCATGAAATAATACCAGGGGTTTATCTTATAAAGGGATTTTTCTCTCTGTTTGCACCCTTATGTTTTTAGGCTTTCATATTTTGATTCTTATAAACCATTTTTTGCTTTCATGCCGTTATGTTTTCTTCCCCTAAAACATCTATATATTAATACGTGAATGAAAAACTTTATGACTATTTTAACGAAAATTGCGCGGACGGAGGAGTATGAAATTTCGCACACTTATGGTATTGTTATATATTTTTTTTAAATTATGAAAAAAAATTACATTAAATCAATAAAAAAAATATTTTAGTTTTTATAATATTATGAATTTGACATTCACATACAGTTCGATTTATTTGACATTATTTGACACAGATCTTTTATTTATCCGTGGTCAAATCGAAAATAGATAAATATTTTTTGTATTAAAATAACCATACAAAAACTTTGAACAAATCAACATTTCAAATTTGACGTATCCACTATCCATGTCATTATTTTTTAATGAAATTGTGAAATAGCGCTCGCACAGTTTGACAAAGAAACCTTAATACTGTTTATAATGAAAATCTTAATTAGTTATGGTTGAATTTCGAGCACTGGTAGACCACTAGTTCTTATAATATTACGTAAACTTTGTTATTTTTTAATGTTTTCCTATTTGTTTTAAACAGTTTATTGTTGAGTCTTTTTTTCCGTGATGATTGTATAATAAACCTATTGATTCACCTAAACTTCTCTCTTCACTCTGCAAAGATAAGTGTACCTATACCATATTTATTTATTTATGTATTGTATGGTCATCACATCTTAGAGTTAAAAATTACAATCACTATCCATATAACATATTTTGGTAAAATTAGCACCATATAATTTATAGTATGAATGTATCGAGTCGAATTTGATGTGTCCAGTAAATATAGATATGAAACAATGATGATATTCATTTGTGGTTTCATGAAACCATACAATTTTTGCTACATTTTTTTTCTCCAACCTCAGTAGCCGACTTCGGGTCAATGGGAAATTTGCTGTGTTTTTTGCTTGATTGTTTTACGCGGGGTTGGAAACCTGTTTCAGATTGGGTTTGGGACCGGTTAACTGGTAGAGAATGCTTCAAGCATTATGTTCCGACGACTATATTGACACCTAGGTATAGAAAATAAAAATATTAATTTATTTATTTACTTGGATTTACAAAGATGATTGATTAATCGAGATATATTTTAAGAGATGTGTTGTGAACTTTTTTGATCGCATTGAGAAGTTTTAAAGGTCGGCCTACCCAAAAAGAAGGCAAGGGTAGAAGAAAATTTGTGAAAAAATAATTCTGAAAGAGACCAACCACAGAGCCGCAAGGCGACCCCTATAAAAAGCAGCAAATTACATCATATTTTTTTTTAGAAAAGGTTCGTTGAAAGAGAGAATAAAACCCAATTTTAAAAAAAGTTAATAAGGGTCTAACTAAAATTGACTTAGAAACGGTTTGCCTAGATTGTCAAATTGTCAAAAGTTACTTTTTTGGAATCATGTTTCTCACAGGATCCCCCTGATATTTCATATTGAGTTCTCTCAGATAAAACATGAATTTAAATAAAATAAAGATTAGGTAAAGATCATTGAGCGGTTAAAATCATTTAAACCAAATTATTGTAGGTACGGTTCATTGCAGGCTACAGAATATCTTCTAAAAGTACAAAACAGAAGAGTGGTTGGTCAAGCCCAGTGGTATCAGTCGACGGCTTTCGAACGCATACCGTACTAAAGGAAGCGGGTTTGTATCCCGATGCCGACCACTATAAAACATTCCTCATTTAATTTCTTACAAAAAAAAATTACACTCTAAATGAACAATGTTAGATTTATAATAAATATGTACATTTCTTATACATTACAGATAAAAGTTAATAAAACAGAGTCAGAAGCAGCGTCATAAAAAAAAGTATGCAATGAGAGGATGTCGTGAAATTGGCAGTAAGCAGACACACTGGAGGGAGTATGTCAGTAGAATGGCTGATGACCGTATAGCCATGGAGGCAGACGATGAAATTGCACAAAGCAAAAAAAAAAACTGCCAGGAAAAACCGCCAATTAAAATGGAAGAACAGCTGGCAGCCGGTATTCGTGGAGGGGCTTCCTGACCGTAACAGGTCACAAGATATCTCTAGTTGAATAATAGAGAAAATTTGTATACAACGCCGAGGCTTAGGTGTTAATTTAATTAGACACTTTTTCAAAGAAAGCAATTAATTTTTTTTTATATTACATTATACGATTTTGGAACGTTCTTAATAAGAAAATGATTTAGAATTAAGTTCACTCGAACTAAAATTCGTATTCGGAATAATGCCGTGTTCTAAAAACCAATATTAGTTCACTATAAATATTTTTTTGAATTATAATTGTCTATGGATCGAGCATGCGCCTTATTGGTTGATGCTGACAAGCGGACAGCCAATCGGAGAAGACAAATTCAAACGAGCTCCATGTTCCAAGCAAGTTCCAAGTAAGATGGTCGCCGGAAACTGCCGAACCAACCCGAAGTGTAACGAAGACGACTGTATGATTGCATTGGTGTTCAACGATAATAATTTTTGATGCTATTTTGTATTACTTATAATAAATTCGGGGGAAATGCTTAATATTTTTAATAAAAATAAACTTGTTTTATGATTATTTGGTTAAAAAAAAACTTTTATCATAAAAATATCATCAGATATCATTTTAGACGCATACAATTAGGTGTGAACTAAGATTAGGAACGTTTTGACAGATAAACGCACTAAAATTGACTTAAATACGAAATCCGAATACCAAAATGAACTAATTTCAAACTAAAGTCTAATTAAGAACAAATTGGAACGTTCTAAAATTTCTCGAATACCAATCCGGCTAATTAAAATTGGAACGTTCTTATTTTAGTTTAGTGCGTACTTAATTTGAATTGGAATAGGGGGTAGTACCTATTGAAGAAAAAATCTTGGAAGTAAAGTTATATACACGACGATGAAAATTCAATTTGTCGAAAATAAAAAAATAATGTATGCGGTAGGTATATATCGACTACAAAATAGGATATATAAAGGAAGAAAAAAAATTGAAATCACGTCTCTTCTCCAGTCTCTTCTTTTTTCCTTCCTTCATCTTCCTTATTTTCGCTTCATCTATTCCTGATATTCATTTTTGCTTTTGTTTCAGACTAGGTATTAACCAAAACAAAAGGTTTACGTAATTGAAAAAGTCTCCTAAATTGTTCCGAACCGTAGGTGGAAAAAAAACCAACTTGGTGTTTTGATAAATATATCTACCTTCTATATAGATAGGTACAAACTTTTATTATATTGACGTGGTTAACCTAAAAGTCTTATTAGTGAGAAAAAACACACCTTTTTAAAATTATTTTTTTCAAAAAGTGTTATACTTAAGGGTATATTACAGAATAAGGCATAAATATGTAAACGGTACATATAGGTACATACTTTTGTTTAATAAATGATCATTAAAAAATTTCCACCATGCTTTGCATATCGTGGTTGCGTATTTAAAATGACACATGTGATATTTTTTTCGAAAATTTAATAAAGTATACCGTTTGAAAGGGAAAATGAAACTGAATCGAATCGTATACTTCATTCAATTTTCGAAAAAATATCCACATATTATTATGACATTTTAAATATGCAGATAGATAGTTAAAATGGTGCAGTCCCTGTATGAAGACTCCAAGTGTAGCGTCAAAAGCCAGGTGGTCCTACTGTAGCCTTCAGGATCACCACGGGAGTCAGACAGGGTTGCATACTGGCTCCATTTATATTTATTATTGTCATGGACTTGAGAAACTTGAGAAAGTCCACGCAAAGAGCAAGAGGTATACCAATAACTCAGAGAGATGGTCTAATGGGCGAACTGTGCGATCTGGAGTACGCGGACGACCTAGCGTTGTTCAGTGGAGGAATTACAGCGCAGTGTTTCAAGACTCTTTTTTTAACAGCGCGATGAAATAGTACGCCTTGGCCTTCGAGTCAATGCCAGTAAGACGGAGCTCATGGCGAATAATGCCTGCCCCGATAAACAGCTGCCGATAAAAATCGATGGCCACCAGGTCTCCCGGGTGCATGGATAAGTTTCGGTACCTGGGAGCAACCCTTACCACCACTCGTGACCTCGGGGCTGAGCTCCCGATACGTATCTGTATGGCAAGTGGCGCCGTTAACAACATGACCAAAATATGGATGGCGTCGGCGTTTAGTGTCGAGACGAAATTTAAACTGTTTGTTGCGTGTGTGTTGCCCATTCTCCTGCAGGGATGTGAGTCCTGGCACCTGACCAAAGCCCAGGCACAAAAAGTATCTGCATTCGAAATGAAGTGCCTCAGGA
This sequence comes from Mystacides longicornis, assembly GCA_963576905.1. Lineage (NCBI taxonomy): Eukaryota > Metazoa > Arthropoda > Insecta > Trichoptera > Leptoceridae > Mystacides > Mystacides longicornis. The sequence goes on along the minus strand of OY756425.1, from coordinate 9,842,447 downwards.
GAATTTCAGGTATAAGATGGTACCACCGCATCACGAACGACGTTATACGTCGGCGCACCTTGCGTAAGCCTATCATTTCTACCATTATGTGAAGGAGATGGACTTGGCTGGGACATGTGTTAAGGATGCCGAATTACAGTTGGCGGAGGAGAGCGCTGTTCGTCCTCCCATCAGGGTCCCGAAGACGAGGAAGACCCTCTCATACTGTGTGACTGCTCCTTCGAAGCAAAGCTGAGGAATCTGGACATGGTGTGGGAGAAGGTCACAAACGTTGCGCAAGATCGAGCGCAATAGAGAGCTCTTGTTGCCTCTCTTTGCCCCTAAGTGGGGCCTTAAGGGAGTTTGGATTGGATTGGAAATATGCAACGACGATATGGAATAGAATTTTGTTTCTCTATAATCCCGGTTCTAAGATTGAAACACTCGTATAAAAAACAATAATTTTGTAAGGGTTCTTGAGAAGAATCTGTCATTTTCGCTAGTTTTTTTGTTTTACATTTAGTCCAACATTCAGACAACGGCTCGTTGTTAGAAGGAAAAAAATATTTCTAAATTGAAATTAGCAAAAAGCATATACTCACTGTTTTGCCAACTCCCTCAACAAATTGTTCTTGTAGCTTCACAATACCTATTAGATGCCTTAGCAAATTCAACTTCACCCGAGACCTACGTGATTGCTGTATCGCTTGTTTAGGTATATTGACAGGCCGGAATTCACTGAGGTCTGACATGGATATTCAAATTCAAAATGTTAATATGTTCAAAGTTTTTTCTATGGTTATTTAAGACAATAAATCTCAACTGGTCAGAAAAGGCACAATTAGTCTCGGACGCCTTCTCGATGCCTCCCTATGCTCCCGAGTGGGGCTTAGGCCCCGCATTGGTGGTTGGTTTGGGAGAAGTTCGTGGCGGGCTTGATTTGTCCGGGGCCGGCTTTTTGGTTTGATTGCTTCGATCGAGCTAGGAGGTCGGTTTCGTGCGGGTCGGGTTTGCTGCGGATTGGTCTCCACCGGGCTGGATTGCGGTGTGGGGGGGCCTTAAAGGGAGAATGTATGTATGTATGTATTTAAGACAAAAATATTAATATATTCTCAAATTGACCACAGATAAACAAACGATCTGTGTCAAATAATGTCAAATATATCGAAACGTGTGTGAGTATGAAATACATAGCTTTACAGTAGTATGCGTATTGTTTTCGTTTATTTATTTAATCTATTTTTATGCATAATTTTAAAAAAATATTAGCATTCGCCACCCCTTCTATTATACTATAAGTGTGCGAAATTTCATATTCCTTCGTCCGCACAATTTTCGTAAAAATAGTCACAAAGCTTTTCCTTCCCGTATTAAAAGATAAAATATCGGATACAATAATTATTTTAAGACTAGTTGGAAGTTTATCGTACCTGTTTTTTAAGGTTTCCTTTTCAGTCCTGATTTTTTACTTTGAAGAATATGTTTTACCGACCTCGGTAACCTAGTTGTACAGGCGTGGACTTAAGATCACGAGGTCCCGGGTTCGATTCCCGGTCGGCTTAGAGTTTTTCAACTGATCATTTAAAATTTTCACTTAAAATTTCTACCCGGGGTTGGCCTGTCTCAGATTGGAGAGTACCGGTTGATTGTAAAAACAGCCTCCGCTGGCTATAATACCGAAACCTGTGTACCTATATAAAAGTGTTGTATTATTATTATTTTATTGTTTCTTACTTATTGAAAAATATATTCGCATATACAAAATTACGAGGTCTTGCTACACCACCTAAGTGCATGACATCTATTGACAATCATTCAAATGTAATTGTTGAGTATTATGTGTGTATTCATATTATACCTACAGACAAAACTATAATAACGTGCACCACAGCTTCACAGCTATAACAGTAGTGTAATATTATGTAAATACCTATAATATAGTGCGGGTACAAATCTTTCAGGCTGGTGACTGATGTCTCTATATTGCGGACAATATTATTAGGTACATCACGTGTGTTCCTACCTAATAAAACACCCTAAACATATATCTATATGAATAGTAGTAGGTATGTAAAGACAGGTTGGTTAGTAGATAGGTAGGTTCCCATGTTATTGTCACGCCCGGTATCCAATACACGCCTTCCGTGTCCCACATAATCCCGCCGAGATTATATCATTCCCTTGGGAACACGACAATTCACTGGGACTTATTTCGCAAGAAATGAAACGATTCAGTTGTTTTTATACCACCCAAAATACATATAGGTACCCACCTATTTATTATATAATAATATAGGGAACCTACTTACTCGATTAATGAAACCAGCAAGAGATTCGTTTTGTCATCAAACCCATGAACCAACTTCTCAAATAGAAGTCAGTTATTTTTATATAAGAGTTATTTTTTCTCTTAATGACTCTTTGCTTATGCAAAGTGAACACAGATACACTCTTTGACTCTTTCACAATAAGCTAATTTAAGCTTGTGTCGTGAAAGAGGAATTGAGTTGGCACCTGGGATCGAACCCACGACCTCCTGCAGGCGAGGCGTCGCAACCGCTAGGCCATTATAATATTGGTTACATTTTGATTTTAATGACTCAGTTTAATTAACATAATTAAAATATTGGATATTCGTACAATTAGATACTTTAATAACGTGAGACTGACCATAATTTATACCTATTTGATAATTCAGCCAACTTAACCATTGCTAAAACTATTAACGCTTTCGGAATATCGTTGAGAATTTGCGGGTGCTTAATTTGAAAATACACACACAATACACATTCTCCCTTTAAGGCCCCCCGCACACCGCAAGCCAGCCCAGAGGAAACCAATCCGCAGCAAACCCGACCCGCACGAAACCGACCTCATAGCTCGATCGAAGCAATCAAACCAAAAAGCCGGCCCCGGACAAATCAAGCCCGCCGCGAATAACCCCCAAACCAACCATCAATGCGGGGGCCTAAGCCCCACTCGGGAGCATAGGGAGGCATCAAGAGCTCTCCATTGGGCTTGAAGGCGTTCGAGGCTCATTGTGCCTTTTCTGACCAGTTGATATGGGGGGCCTCAAGGGAGTATGAATGATGAATGAATTATAATTCGGAACGAATATGCTACGCATCTCTTCATTCTGAAAATATCTTCTTTCATCAGTGTTCCTTAATGAAGGACCATGTCACATTCTTTGTTGGCGCCTTTCCGACGCTCATTTTGTCACCCTCGTACCCCATTCGATTAATCAGTCAACCTTTGGTAGGTATCACTCGATTTCATAGAAACAAAAATACATAGATCGTATAAAATCTAATGACATCACTTGGTATTAAAGGTTTTAGTACCATCTAACTTTGAATTTATCTATGAACTGATCTGACCTTATACGGGATCTTTTCGTTCTAAGTCAGCCTTCAACAGTAGAAGATGGTCGTGAGCCCATAGTGATTTGTTCATAGCGTTTAAAAATCAAATAGTATTCGTCAGTAAATGTATTCGTTAAGAATCTAGACAAATTTAGTACGTTGTGTACCAATCAAGCCAATCTTACCATAATAATTCGGTAAAATTTAGGTTGTGGAGTCTATTCTTTCAACAATATGTACAATAACGTAACGTGTTCACGTGTGACATATTTCCTACAACACCGCCATCTCTTGGATTTTTTTAAAATTATGCAACTATTGAGGAATTGTTTTTATTACAAACGTATGGCCCGTCGAACTTCATCCCACATCCGAAATAACAATAATTATTACAAGATGCAATATATTATGAGTTAAATTATTTGATACAGTTTTTATGTTTGTCCATAAACTGTATTTAATTAATGTTATATTATTTTTTTATTCTGGGTTAGGTCGAAGTTCGACGGGCGGGTCAGCTAGTAGGCAATAAAGATGAGACATCACCAAAAAATGGATATATTCAATATTCATATCCTGGAGCTTTCTATAATAATTTGGTTGTTCTAGTTTTTTTCCAAAATTTTCAAGAGATAGCTCTTTATCATTGCATGAATTAGCAGTAAGATTCTAACATAAGGTACAAACTTATTAATACAGGAATTTAAATAAGACTTAGTCTGAGCCTTAGAAAACTGAGTTTTACCGTTTGACCTAACTGAAAAGCGTTCGTGCGATCACTTTTCGGTTAGGACAGGACCTTTGACAAAAAAAATTCACCATATTTGTAGAAATGAGACTAACGGCTCAAATCCAAAAACGTTAAAACCATTTCCCCTAATTGAAAATAACGTTAATATTAAAAGCTGAAAGCTATTTTAAACATTTGGTATCTTGAAACATAACTTTTCCTAAAAAAGGTCCTTTTCTCAATTTCATACATATTTCTATTCCATTCGGCTAATATTACCTGACATATACATAATAGGGGTAGGCTTTTATTTCCCTGACTATTATTTTTATTCAACTATTATTTATAAATATCGTTAAATATTAATAACGTTAGATGCGTTATTTTTATTTATCTAATATTTTTATCAGCTATTGTTATAATGCCCATCTCTACATATTTGTGTAGATAAGAACTTTAGGTAGGTACCTACAGTTATTATTTCCGGTTAGAATATAAATAATAACCATAATTATTAAAGAAAAAATAACAACTAATGACTCTAACAATTCATTACTAATGTTCGATTTTTAAATGGAACAAACCACTACGGGCTTACGACCGTCTTCTACTGTTATTTCGAAGGCTGGCTTAGTGTGATCACTTTATGTTAACAACGTTCGCCATTAGGTGGTAATGTTTGTCTCCGAAACTCCTAATCATGAGAATTCTCAACATGTTCAACATGTCGAAAAATCTCATGTATGCAACAAGTAGAAATTTAATAATAGAATGAAAAATAGAGATAAAAGTTGGAAATTGTTGAGAACAAGAGAGCAACCAAATTTAAAGACTGCGACTGCTGTCATGTATTTGGCGCCAGGATATGACTATATCCATTTTTGTTAATGTCTCATATTTATTGCCTATTGGCTTTGTTGGTGCACAACGTTCTAATTATGTTTAGATTCTTGTGACCTTGTTTGTTCCATTTAAAAATCGAACATTAGTAATGAATTGTTAGAGTCATTAGTTGTTATTTTTTCTTTAAGATCTAGTCCTGAAAAGGTCACAAGAATCTAAACATAATTAGACCATAATTATTGTTGCGTCACGTGGTAACAGATGACCTCTAGCAACTTATCAACGAGTAGGAACTCAAAAGAAACATCAAGCCCACTGAGAAATGTATGTATGTATGTAGATGTTGGATCTATGGCTTCCACTTCTGTAGCTCTCAGAAATGAAAAAGAGAGACCGGATATTCTATTGTTTTCCGAAACATCACCCTTTTCATTGCCATTATTATTATTTTGTGTTTGGGGGATGAGAAAATTTATTTTTGTTCGTTCACGCGATTCTACCTTCTGTCAAAAATATAATAGATACACCCAATTCTTACATGAAATTTAAAATATGATATTAATTAGACACGTCATAAACAGTTGACAATCTTCAATTTTATTTATCATAGAACGTCATACTATCATCGTTTATTGTGTATTTGGCTTATGTTAATTTTCAGTCCAACGTCATTGTCGCCCCATAGACGTTTCCCGCAGTTCCTCGAGGCATTCGCTCGTTAGAACAATGTCGTCGGAAAACCGCATGAGAAACATCATTTCTCCATTTGTATTGATTCTCTTTGAAGACCAGTCAAGTACTCGAAAGCCGTATATTCTGTTGAAACCGCTGAGAATAACTTGGGCGAGATGATACCCTCTGTCTTACACCTCTACATAATATAAATTTGAATTGATTTGCCGAGATCGTGGAGTTTAACTTAGATCACCATTCAAAAACTTTTTTTTAAATCCCGAAACAAGACCAACAGAAAGAAATTATTCGCCTTCCAAATCCGTGAATGTTCATTGTTTATGATATTTTTTGAAACAATGAACAGGATAAATTTAAGCAAGCATACACGGTCTACACAGGCTGACTGGAAATTTGACCAATTCCTTGAAAGGTTTTATTCTCTAGTCCTACGCCAAGTGTATTATACCTTTTTTGATTATCGAATTTTCTCCGAAAAAACGAAAATAAAAATGAAATAAAATAACTCGTGTTTTAAGAAAGTTTTCTCGCTATTCAATTTGATTTTTATTCGAAACATTTTTTATTCGTAAACTATTAAAAAATGTATTTTTATTTCCCAAAAGTACTTTTTCACAATTTTCATTTTTATATCAAAAGGTGGAAAACTGAATAAAACTCTAAAAACTTAAATCACTCGAAAACTACTGGAATAAGACATTAGACCCCTGTTTAATGAGAACAAAATTATTGCAAATAATCTCTAGTATAACCGTTTCCAAGGAATTGGTCTAATTTCCAGTCACCCTATATCTATACTAATATAAAGGGGTAAGATTTGATTGTTTGTTTGTTTGCATTGAACAGGCTCCGAAACATAAGCTATTTTGAATTTTCAAAAATATTTGGGATCCTTACTAAAACTCAAATTATGTAACCCAAGGAGTAAAAAAAAATTCCTTTAATATTCTTTACATCACGTGCGCTGTGAAAACTATTAATGATAGAATAAAATAATGTACTACGACTTTGTAGAAGACATAATTATCTACAAAAAATTTAGCGACATATTACGTCTAACTATTATAATAATAATTGTGCCACAATAAGTGTTAATTTATTTAAAAAATTAAATTGAAATGCGTCAGAGATATAGCCGTCACTAGAGTACGAGCCGGACGGGAGGGAACCATTAGAATGCTACATTATTCCAGATTAAAATAGCCTATAGAATGTTTTGATAAAGTTAGGGATCTATAAAGATCATAAGAAAACTGAATTATTTTTTTTAAATATCTATGTAGGTACTCGTGCGAAGCTGGGGCAGACCGCTAATATCACATATTCATATTATAAGATAGTGATTATAGGAATATTATTGTATTTTTATCCCCAATCTCCCCGGAAGATATCAGGGCTATTATCATAACGCCATCAACCTAGATCCTGGAACATCTCCTCCAATAAACGGACCCAAAAAACATTCAATAATATTCCCGAAATAATAATAATATTTACACAAAATGTTTTCATATCTCATTCTCTTTATTTCCTAAAAAAAACAATTTCACTCCACTTGTGCCCGTGGTTCTGTTGTAGTGAGACGAACTTAGCCCGGGGGCGCATCGTATTTTGTTTCGTTCTGAAATCAAAAAGATATACTTTAGCTTATTTGTTAGAAACGTGATTTTTTTCCTTGAAACGTACGAGTTTGTTGTATTATCTGTCTCAGTTTTAAAACAACAAAACAACTATTTGAAATCCTATTAAATCATTTTTTTTATTATTTTTTTTTGCGATACTAGGATTTCGCAACTTTGTTCAAAGTTTTTTTTTATCGCTATGATACTTTCTATAGACTATCGTTAATTTAAAAGTTTCACATATATTTTCCTCCAATATTCTTTGAACAAAAATAAAATATTGTAGGTAGAGAAGATGTGCCTTAATCATAGACTCCTTAACTTAACTTAACGGACTTAACCATTTCATGGGTATAATATAACAAACTTCAAATTCTTTGTTTAGTTAACTTAAGGTATGGGTTTCGTTCTTCCAGTTCCTAAAAAAAATCAAGCACTTATTAAAGTTCAGAATTTACTTTCATTTGATCTAATTATATTTCTAAAATCCAAATGCATGAGATGACAGCTCTCCGAAAAATAATGTGGCTAAAGACTCCGTGGAACATGGAAAGGAATGAGAATATCAAAAAGGAATATGGTATGGATGTTAGTGGTTGTTATAAAGATGAAAGTGAATAAGCTGAAATGGTTGGGGTTTGTTGAAAGAATAAATGCAAGCAGGAGAGCAAAAATAATTTATGAAGGTGTAACAAGACGTGGTGGACCGAGAATGACGTGGATCGAACACATCAATTCTATTTTTAAGAAAGGCCCGACAGAAGCAAAAGAAATAGAAGATGTTGTATGAAAAATGGTATGTCAATGGAAGAATCGAAAGAAGTGGGCTCGGATTGAAAAAAGTGGATGTTCATTCTCTCTGTCATCGCTAAGGGACAACACGCAATAGGTAAAAAAAAAAAAAACAATAAATTTCAAATCTTCTCACATTTTTAGTTCGATATAAAAGTTCATTTACAAATGCTATTTTTCGATGTTTCTGAAAAATATTTTCAAGAAAATAAAGCATACAACACTACGTAGAGAGAGAGAGTGTTTGTATTGTCCCACCTCATTTCTACAACTTATTGTTATTTTTGTAAGAAATATCAATTTTATTTTATTGAAAAATATCAATGTAAATATTTGCCGAAATCCTTATATAAATAAAAACCAATATATACCCCGCTATTGATCCTTCAAAGTATCTTTCAGCAAATGCTCAGGAATTGAAAAATATTATTGGAATTATTTACCCAGCCACTTATGTGTGTACAATCTATGTCCGCATTTCCTCTTTTCAAATATTACCACACTATACATTGAAACCTACTTATGAATATTCTTAAGACACTCATATACAATGTTCTTTAAATATAATGTAAATTTTTAGCTAGACGTATGCTAGCTTAAGCCATATATTTTGAGTCTAAGAGTGTAAATAACAGTGTGAATGCAGAAACTGATCAATATCTAGGTAGAGAAATCCAGCTCTAGCAGTTTAGCACATTGTTTTTTCGCTCTCGCTAGAAGGCTCTATTGTACATAATTGTACGCATGTTGCTTATCCTAATTGTCAAATTGGTCAGTTTACTTGGGTAGACCACCGGAAGACCTTTTTAAATACGGCGGGAAGAATAATACCGTTGTCTTTAAATGAATAGATCGAAGATCTATATAAAGAGGAAGTAGGTAGATCTCTAGATGATCTTGCTAGTGATAAGCAGCACTGTATAAAAAATGTATGAGTAGTCATATAATGTATGTTGTAGCTTAAAAACTTTCTACACTTTATCGTCACCCAAAGTCGAGATTAAAACGCTTTCTATACCTTGGCTATGTTGTTAAAGGCACCACGCGGTCACCAGAAGCGGTAATAGTTGCTTTAATCAGGTCTCGAAGACGAGGAATCTGAATATGGTGTGGGAGGAGGTTATCTAAGCTGATCGAGCGCAGATCGGACGCAGTGGAGACCTCTTGTGGCTCCATAAGTGAGGTCAAAAAGGGAGTATTTTCTCATTATTCAAAGATCAAAATAAAGTAAAGTTTTGATTATCCGATAAGCTTCTTATAAGAAAAACTCGATTTGTTAGCTTTCCCATAATATACCTACATCATAATCAGATGTTGTAGGTTTTTTTTATAATAAAGTTATTTACTTATTATTTGTCAGAAGCTACCCCCCCCCCCCTCGTGTTTTTCATTAGTTTTTGTTCCTACCCCACACAAATCTTTTGTCACATGCAATCAATCACGTCAGATCCAACGTGACTGTGGACGTATTTCAGGAATAAAAATAAACTACCTACCTAGGTACATATGTACCTACACGTAATAATGTTACAACTTTTTATGTCTAAATAAAATTCTCACAGAATAGACGCGTACAACAATACAGAGTTGCCAAAAGGAAAATATTGTCATAAATTTGTTTGAAAATTACATTTGACACATAAAATATTAGGCAGGTGCGCGCGTTTTGAATTCTAGTTTTCACATTGAGTTTCATCAAAAATTGAAAAAAAATATTCGAGCGCTTTGTTTAATTCACTTTAATTTAATTTAATTTTATTTTATTTAATTTTTGAGGTTCCTCAGCCGAAAGCCCTCGATATTTGATAAAATTGTCTGAAACTTAAATATTTTATGTTTAGTTAAAACATAAATAGGTAGGTACTTAATTATATATAAAAAGATTTTTGTTCATGAAGACGAAATAAAAAGCTTCCTTCCATCTTGATATCCTATGCATCAATACTTGACTTTTTGATTTCGCAATTTTTGTGATTATTTTAAAGTAAAATTCCACCCTCTTCCACCTGTGACTGTCATCTGCTTTGCTTTTGAACATTACTGCTTTTATTTATGCTTTATTGCTTATTAAGATCATTTAAGTTATCATCAAGTCCGATTTAGAGAACATTTGTTTAAAATAGTAATTTTTATGTCAGGTTCATACATCTTTAGGAGGCGAGGAGAAACTATTGGTGGATGATGTTGATGATGATGCTAAACATGGCCGATACACATATTCTATCATTCTACACAAGAGAGCATTGTGTTTCTAAAAACTTTGTCATCAAAATAAGTTAAATGATTCTCAAAGAATTTTTTAATAAATGAGCCGTAGTTAGTCTGTGAGCCGAGATAATAGAAATATTTTAAGAGTACCTAAAGTTAAAAAAAATATCAACTTGAACAAGTTCATTATTTGAAAATACTCAAAAACACGAATTCCTTCCACAAGCTCTAGGCAGGTACTCTAAACGACAGCCAATTATAACGAGTACCTGTTTATAAATTGTCTAAAGATTCTCTATGGTATTCCAGCATTGCCCTTTGTTTAATAAAACAATACGTACGTTGAGCGATGATAATATCAATCTCTCCCTTGTTGAGCCACTTCAAGCAGAAAATGTAAAGACGCAGGTTTGAGAGAAAACGTTGTTTGTTTAATTGCGAGATACTTCTAATTAACTCCAATTTCAGGTCGTTCTTTCGGATCAAATAAATTTAAAGGAAACGCAGCGCTTATCTTATGTCGGGACATCCTTCCTATTTGTTCTTAGCTCTTTTTTGTCTGTTTTAGATTATTTTATTCTACCTATATAGGTATTTTTATTAATATAAATGAACGATCATTTAAAAACTCTAAATTTTAAAGTAAAATAAAGTGGTTCGATTAATTTAAACTTCACTCATAAGTTGAAATTTAGCCAAAATGAAGCAAAATGTCTACATTGATAATATGAACACTGTCAGAAGTAACATATGGAATGATTCAAATTTCTATCGATCTATTTGATAAGCATAATTGCCTTTTATCAAAAACAGTAGGGAGTTTTCAAAAATAATTCACAATAGTGATATTGTTTTAAATCTAAAATGAATCTGTATTCACTCAAAGTGAACACAAATACACTAAAAAAAAGATCTTTGCAATATCACTTAAATTTTTTTATTTTATCGCCAAAATATTTTCTACCGCAATGCGGTCATCTTCAGTGGCTGTCTGAGTGAATACGAGTAATGAGTGAATAGTATTCACTCAGACAGCCACTGAAGATGACCGCATTGCGGTAGAAAATATTTTGGCGATAAAATAAAAAAATTTAAGTGATATTGCAAAGATCTTTTTATTGAAATACCTTAATATGGAGAAGTATCACAACGTTACAGAAAAAACATTCATTGAAATACAAATACACTCTTTGACTTCAAACACATTATTTTCAACTTTGTAATACTTAGACATTATAAATGTTTATAAATAAAAATAACTTTGCAGTATTACATATATACTCTTTGACTCATTCACAGCAAACTTTTTAAAGCTTGTGAAAGGGGAAGATGGTCGGTACCTGGGTCGAACCCATGACCTCCAATACGAAAGTCGGCGTTGTATCTGTTAGGCTACCTATGACTTCAAATTGATACTGACATTAAAAGTTTACAAAAGTCAGAATAATCATGTGGCAAAAGAGATGCTGGTATAGCTTAGCGATTCAGTCGGCGTCTTCGAATACTGAGGTCGTGGGTTTGATCCCCGGTCCTTAACATTTTTATCTTTTACGGAATTCGATTTGCTTAGTATCAAAGATGTCAAATTGTATACAAGTACTTGTAAGACAAGGCGAATTTATTTTTATCTCTTGTTTAAAAGCAGTTTCATTCTGGTAATACGGATTATAAATCTAGAGGTAATTTTCATTAGTACTTTTTTTGTTCAATAACAAAATAAAGAAAAAAAATACAAAGTGGTTTTGTGTTAAATAAAATAAATTAAGTAGGTAAATACTTTGATGAAATTAAAAATGTATAAAATACAATTTTTAGTTTGGATTTGACTCATTTTGAAAGAAATCTATGAGAAAATAAAAAAAAATCTGTTTTTGTTTTGTTTAAAAAAAATCAGGATGGCGTCAATGAATCCTACGATCTATACAATCCTACAATGGTTCAATTGGGTTTGTTTAGCTGATTTGAAGGAAGAGTTTGATGGATTTGGCTAATTTAGAAAATCATGAAAATTTTTAAAGAGATTTTATAAAAATCACAATTTTGGATTTGATCACAACATATTGAAAAAAACCTCCTGAAATATCTTTATCAATAACATATCTAAAAGAACTACCAACGGACAATTTTATCATGTACAGGTTGTATGAGAGATTTTCAAACTTGTTTGCGGATTTAAGGTAAGTTCAGGTAATTCTCCTGGACCAATAAAGTTATTTGAACAAAATAGTAGGTACTCTATCTGAAAAGGAATGTTGGTCCCTTATATCTTTATTTCAACAGAAGTAATAAAATTGAGAAGCTATCCTTTCTATCTTCAAGATCTATCAGAGGCATTAATTTGATTGCTTCTGCTTTCCCCACTATATACCACCTTGCGAATGGTACTCAAACAGCTTACGATGACATTTCGTATGAGGATCTAAGTAAGTTTATTATTTAGAAGGCGAAACTACTTCGACAAACCTTCGATAAAGTATCATCTACATCTTAAATTTTCCAATGAAAACCCACGATATTGACTTTTATTTAATGTAAAATTTTGAGACTAACCAATTTTGAAAAAAAAAACATTCTTGTAAGATAAAATATGTACCTATTTGATAAAAATATATTGAGAACTTTTTTAACGGTTAAATTTATGAAAATATGCATTCTTTATCTTTATTTATCCCCCATAGACCCCTTACGAGGCATTCGGGTTCATTAAATAATTTTGATTAGTATAACCGAAATTCGTGCATACCGACAGATTCCTATTCTATGTTTACTTTATTTCCATTCCATAGGACTTTGTCGGACTTGTCGACTCCGGCGATCTTCTTGGGGGAATAAGTTTTAATTGTCCTTCAAGATCCTCAAGATCGCCACCAATATTCAGAATGCCTAGATGTAGTACTAACTACGCTCAAAGTTCATTTTTTTTTTCAAAGATCATGTACAAATTCTAATGCTTTTTTTAAGGACGTCAACTTATATAATTCTTCCCAGCAGGTTTTTAAAAGGTCTGTGATTGAGCATTTGCCATCACATTGAGTGTCCGACCAGTGCGAGGGAATCTACATGAGATTGCTCCTACTCTTTCTTGGAACAAGCAGAAACAGTGCATCCTCTTTCCCCTTTCCTAGTATCTGAGCCGAGTATTTAAATATAATAATATATACCTACTTCACTGGTGTATGTTTCGTAATGTATATGTATTGTCTTATTTTTTGTATCAAAATCACTGTCTTTATATTAATGTTAAAAATAAAAAAATAAAAATAGTGTGTATCTACTGTTTAACGTGATGAAATCAAAGAGATACTATTATATTAGGTTCATCTACCTCCAACACATGCAAAGTTTAAAAACTACTCAGTACCTACTCATGTTTCTTCTTTTACACGTCATTACAGACAAAGACAATGGGCATAACCCAGCCGTAGGCCCCTTGACCTTGTATTGATATAGGTACAAAGTCAGGGCTGAATCCGTGTTGCACCCATATACGTTTATTTCATCCATACCCTAGGAATCCAAGGCGACAGAATTATGGCGCGGTCCCGGATCAGTTTAGCGATCTGGGAAGATTTTATCTGTTTTACTTGAAACTCATTACCGTTATTGGACTAGTCTCAGAATGGACGGGACCGGTTGACTAGCAAAACTAGTCTCAGACAATATTTCCGTCAACATTAACGACACATTTTATAGAAAATAATTGATTTATCGTGTGTCTTCACTTTGAAAAAAAAATGCTATTAATTTATATTTAAAAACTTTATTTTGAACCTCTTCGTCATGGCGTTTTTAGTTAATCTCATTATTGGAACATTTCCATGCTAAAATTCCCCTAATAGATCAATATCGTATGACGTAACATCGCGTACTTTCTATGCGGGTCATACGTTCACATATTTTAAAAAACCGTTTCCAGATCGGGCATATTTTGGCCTGATATTATTTTACTTGGCAACTTGACAAATTGCATTCCCCTTTTCAATAATACCCATCATGTAGTATACCTTCAGTATCGTTCAATAGAGACGAGACTCTTGTTACATAACGGAAAAATCCTCAATTAGTAAAACCGAATGATACCGTATTCATATTTTTTTTCTATCATACGACAAAAAAGCACATTTAAAAGCTGTTTTTTAAAAGTTGTTGGTATGAATGTATCAGGTATTTTTAGGATATTCGTACTTCAATAGGAAGTTCGTAGGAAGTAATATCCCAAAATCAATGTATCTAAAAAGACTTGTTTGGTGCAAAATAGGAAAAAAATATATCGAGCTATTGTTTTTTTACCCTTTACACTTGTTGACGAGTGCTTTGGGTGAAATGAGCTTTTTTATTCGTTGGGGAAATTTTAATATTTTTGGTTTCATCCTTAAGAAAAATCTAAGGCAATCTGCCCAAGGAAGGAAAGAATAGAGCAGGGGTTCATTATACAAATTTGACTATCCCTTTATAGGTAGGATTATTCTGTTTTTTTTGCAACCTCACAGTAAGCCACTTAAAGTTTGTGCCGTGAAAGAGGAAGATGGTCGGCACCTGGGATCGAACCCACGACCTCCGAACGAAACAGTACGAAAGCCGGCGTCGTAACCGCTAGTCTACCTACCACTTCAAAGTATATAGTTTACTTATTCGTAGCAACCTTTCATTCAAAACAAAATCATGTTTGACAAAAAGAAAAAGTCTTTTATTCTACTCATACGAGAGAATATTCATTTTACTCATATTGAATTTTTACGAATATAACGCATTCAATATGTGCACATATCGCCTAGTCAGTTCGCTGCCAGTCCAACGGTCAATCCTGATATTTGGTAATAATGTATCATGGTTCATCGAAGCACCATCAGCCAGGTGGCGCAGGGTGCATCACGTAAAGCAGATATGCGGAAAATATTTGACCAGGTTAATAACGTATTTCTCTAGCAGAGCCTTTCAGAGCGAGTTAATTAGTTTATTATCGAACAGTTTGGTCCGATGCATATTGGAAATATTATATTAGCGTAAGCTACGTTACAACAAAGCTATCTTAAACTAAGTATAGAGATTCACATACATAGAAAAACACAAAATTTCTTTTGATGCATTTAAAATAATATAGCAGATCCATCGCGAAGATGATTACGATATGCTGGATCGATATGATCACTAATACGGTCTTATTGTCTAACATATCCAAGATATTATTTGTCTTCGATTGGGATCCAAGGAAGTGGATCATTATCAACGATAAAAATAACAACACTCCCTTTTACACCCCACTCAGGGGCAACGGGAGGCAACAAGAGCTCTCCATTGCGCTCGATCTTGGGCAATGTTCATGACCTCTTCCCACAGCATGTCCATATCCCTCAGCTCTGTTTCTTTAACTTTGTTTCATTATACATATATTTGTAGTTTTAATCTGTAGTAAGTATTCATTGTTGTTGTTAAAAAAAATGAATTTTTTACAAATGAAAAAATAAAACGAGTCTTTACTTTGTGCTGGAACAAATTATTTTATTACCATAACTAGTTTTCGGGAGCGCCTGCTCCCTTTCTCAGATGGACAAAGATTTTGTCCATATTCTTTGTCCATCTGAGGATGGGAGCAGTCGCTCCCGAAAACTAGTTTATGGTAATAAAATAATAATATTTTATAATAATATGTATTAGGACAAAGTGAAGACTCGTTTTATTTTTACGTCTGTGAAAATGGACTACTACCAAGCACCCTCATCCGAAACTGTCAACAGTTTTAATTTTTAATATGAACATTAACTCAATAATTATTAGCCAATTCAAATTTGCAGGCTGATATAAAAAGAGCGATATTCGTAAACAAGAAAATCCATCTGTACTCTACTATTTTCAAACTTCTAAGAGTACGTGGTAAAACGTATTTTTGCCTTTATGTTATGAAAAGCTGGTTCTTGTGCGAATATGATTTCCTATACGAGGATTTGCGCCCGCAGCCCCGTCGCTGGATTTACGTTGCAACCTCCACCGTATCAATACGTGGGCGTGATCTCACTAATGTAACTCCTACATAAATCACGCCATTAGTCTCACCCTACAACCGTCACCCCTTCCATATCAGCCAAATGAAATATCCGTCAAAGCCTCTCAGGCGTATATATCACTACCTACCTGGTATTTTGATATTCGGGTCCGGGGTTATCAATTGAATAATAATACTCGTAGGTAGCTATTTTCAACAAGTTATAAAGGCTGATAAGTAATTACTTTTATAACAATCTATACCAATGAACCTTAAATATGACAGATATAGTGACAAATATAGTAAACTTTTTCTTCCCTTCCAAATTCGTCCAAAATATCAGGGAGAGAAACAAATAATTAATTATTTACTACCTAAATATTGTTTATTTCGTACCTTCCTCTTTTTCTTCCAATGGCGCTACAGCCCAATTCAAGCCTCTAATACTCGTCGCCTCCAGACAACCCTGCTCTCTGCCTCGGGCCTCGGGGTGAGTTATGAAGATGGGACGGTCGGTCTACGAGCGAGGTCGACAGCCGTATACATCAGGCTAGGCTTTCCTTTAATAAAAGGTCTAAAATAATAGAATCGAATAACATTGACCTGAAACTGAGAATACTCCTCATCAAGACCTATTTATGGAGTATATTGATGTACGGCTGCGAGACATGGTGCCTATCTGAAAAAGATAAACGGAGACTAGAGGCTTTTGAGATGTGGTCCTACAGCAGACTATTGGGAATTTCCTGGAGAGACCACATTACAAACCAGGAGGTTCTCCGAAGAATCGAAGGAGGAAGGCATTTACTCAGGACCTTGTCCGAAAGGCATGCAAGATTGATCGGCCATACAATAAGACAAGAAGGCCTCTTGCATGCCATAATGGAGGATATGACCGAGGGGACAAACTCCAGGGGACGTCCACGCCGAGAGTACCTGGAGGACCTGTTGGTGGACGTGCGATGCCAGTCATATGTGGATCTTAAAAGAGCCGCACAAGATAGGGAAGAATGGAGGAAAAGAATTGAGGGAATTGCTGCAAACCAATCTTAGGATTAAAACCAGAGAAGAAGAAGATGTCGGGATCTTTCCTGACCTATTTTTACTATTTTTTTTTTGGTAAAATTCCACTTTATTCACTCCCCTAAATTATACAATTTTTATATTCTTTATATTTTGTAGACGAAAACAATATTTATGACAGAAAATTTGTTGAATCATTTTGAATAAAAAAATATATAGGTATATAAAATAACATCTAAATCAACAGGAGTGATGAAACTGAAGTATTACATTTTTTTTAAATAGCTTAGGTGTTTCTTATAATCTGTAAAATATGCATGCTAATGAAACTATATAAAATTTTCATACAATACTTGCATGATAGATTTTTGAACAATTATTTTGTACCTCTATATATAAAAATGGAGTCCTATTTCCTTTGGTCATTGCATCATGTGTGAATGGCTGGACCAATTTTTTTTGTGTCTGCTAGGAGTAGGTTTTTTTTAAAGTAAAAATGTAGAAAGTTGCGCAGAACATTAGAAAGTGTAAGAAAACTTAACTTAGGTAACATTCTTAGTGCTTTTGACAATATTCACTTTTTAATTTTTTAATTACCTATCCTTCCATCGCAGCCTTGGTCTGCCAATCTTTTTTGGGCATCCTGGGTGTCCAATTGTCAATCGAATTTTTAGTACCATTGATGCAAAAAGATAGTGTTATTTACTTACTGTATTTACGATATACCTAATGATGCCAAAAAATTAAATAAAACTGGCCAAAATTTTGATTGCAGGCCAATCTCTAAAATTATTCTTTTTTTTATGCTATTTATCTCAATCTTAACGGTGTGGCAGTATACCTAAAACAGGACGCATAAAGTAAAGTGATCAGTAGCCTAGCGGTTACGACGTCGGCTTTCTTACTGTTCTTATTAGAAATTACTTCTTTTACTAAAAACAAAGAATGTCTTTTTTGATCACTTTTAGTGTGTAAAAATTCATTAAAAAAGGCAGATAAAAATACTTATCTAAAAAACCTATATATATATATATATATATATATATATATATATATATATATATATATATATATATATATATATATATCTCGCTTACTATAGGGCGTCCATACATTGCGAAATATCTATGTTTAGGGCGTCACAGGCAATAGAGCGTCCGTATATGGACGCCCTATTGAAACCCCATGTTAAATTTTTTTTGGGTGGTTCGGAGCCCCTATTAAGACGATACACAACTTTTTTTTTTGACGCCGCATAATACACGGTGTGAAAGATTGCGAATATAGATCGTATATTTTTAGTTCAGCCATTTGCCGTTAGGATCGTTAATATAGTATACAGGCCGTATATTTTAGTTTTATCCACCGCATGAATCGGCGCTTGGTTCGTATGTTAACTTTTAATAATCGCATTATCAAGCGTCTTCATCTGGCAACGTCGCACCACCGTCCACTAAGTGACGAGGTTAGGGAAATCCCAGTTTTATTTCATTCGTTCGAGCGCGCTTAGATATTGTGTCATACAAGACTCGTAAATCATGTTCATCACTAAACATTTTTTATCATTTTTATGCTTGACATAATTTTTGTCTTGTTGATCACTAATATTTTTTTATAACCTTCACTGGTTTGTGAGTTTTGTAGATCACTAAACATTATTATTCTATCATTTTTATGCTTGACTTGTGGTTTTATCATACGCTTTCATATTTGTCATTTGGTTATATTTTTATTAAAGTACCTATAGTGTTAATTACTTCTTGGTGTTTAAATTTTTTGACTACCCAATTGCATCAAAACTTTTTATATGAATTTGAAGTATCGAAATATTTAAAACCATGTCAGCCAAAACAATAAGCCCATGTTTAACATTGGACGCAGGAAGACTGAGATGATGATGAAGGTGAAAAATGAAGATTTTTTTAATAAAATTAACTAATTGTTGAACATGCATACTTGGTGGAATTAATTTAAATAAAATATAAATAAAACGATTTTTATCTTTTCCACAATTTATTTTGTCCCTGACATGTTTCGAAAGGACACACCTTTCATGCTCACAGGGTTTGGTGAAACCCTGTGAGCCCACTTAGGGGCAGAGGGAGGCAACAAGAGCGGCTCTCCATTGCGCTCGATTTTGCGCAACATTTATGACCTCCTCCCACACCATGTTGAGTTTCACCAAACCCTGTGAGCATGAAAGGTGTGTCCTTTCGAAACATGTCAGGGACAAAATAAATTGTGGAAAAGATAAAAATCGTTTTATATAAATTTTATTTAAAGAAGATTTTTTTGTTTTTTTTTTTATTTTATTTTATTGGCTCATCTACAGGTTAATTACAAATTTTTATATGAATATATATATAGATATTTTTTTTTTATATCCAATCCATACTTCCTTAAGGCCCCACTTAGGGGCAGAGGGAGGCAACAAGAGCTCTCCATTGCGCTCGATTTTGCGCAACGTTTATGACCTCCTCCCACACCACGTCCAGATTCCTCAGCTCTGCTTCGAAGGAGCGGAACACAGTATGAAAGGGTCTTCCTCGTCTTCGGGACCCTGATGGGAGGAAGAACAGCGCTCTCCTCGGCCAACTGTCATTCGGCATCCTTAACACATGTCCCAGCCAAGTCAATCTCCTCCACATAATGGTAGAGGTGATGGGCTCACGCTGGATGCGCCGACGTATAGCGTTGTTCGTAATAAACCCATTTACAGATGGCACATTTGTACTCCAATATCAAAGAGAAAGAAATAAGTATATCTAAAAAATAATATTACTTAAAGTTAACCAATAATGAAAACTATTAGTGGCTTATAGGAGGAAGGAAAAAGGAAAGTAGGTAAGAAAATCTCTCAAAGGATTTAAACACCCATCCCACTACAAATCTACCGCCATCAATGCAATCTCAGCCTTAAATCGCGGAAGAGCAAGACTAAAGATGTCAACCGACTTAAACAAACAATTGTAAAGAAAAAATAACAACTAATGACTCTAACAATTCATTACTAATGTTCGATTTTTAAATGGAACAAACCACTACGGGCTTACGACCGTCTTCTACTGTTATTTCGAAGGCTGGCTTAGTGTGATCACTTTACGCTAACAACGCTCGCCACTAGGTAGTAATGTTTGTCTCCGAAACTCCTAATCATGAGAATTCTCAACATGTTCAACATGTCGAAAAATCTCATGTATGCAACAAGTAGAAATCTACATAATAATTCAGAAATGTTTTTTTATTTGCCTTTTACCGTATATGGGAGCATCACGCCTAAACGGCTGAACCGATTTCACTAATTCTTTTTTTGTCGTGTTGGCTTTTATCAGTAAGTAGAAGGTTCTTATGAAAGAAAAAATTAAGAAAGTTTTGTGGTAAATCTACATAATAATTCAGAAATGTTTTTTTATTTGCTTTTTACCGTATGTCATCGCATCACGTCTAAACGGCTGAACCGATTTCACTAATTCTTTTTTTGTCATGTTGGCTTTTATCAGTAGAAGGTTCTTATGAAAGAAAAAAATAAGAAATTTGCGTGGTAAATTGGGAAATTAAATAAAACTCGCATTAGCCCCTCCTTCTCTATCTACAAAATAATTCAGAAATGTTTTTTATTTGCTTTTTACCGTATGTCATAGCATCACGCTCAAAATACAAATGCTACGTCAGATATGAATCTGCACAGAGCCGTGCAAAATGCCGGAGAAAGTTCTTTAAAACAATTTGTTGCATTAACTTTTCTATATTTAGAGTTATTTTAAAATTTTTTTACGATCTTTATACAAAATTTTAATGAACATTAAAAATGTCATTCTTCTCTCTTTTTATGAATTGTGAAAGTTTCATTCTTCTTTTTCATGTCAGTTATAGAGGTCTGCAAAGCAGTGGCGTACCGTGGGTTTTCGCCGCCCGGGGCGGGATTAAAATGTGCCCCCCCCCCGCTAATAAGATTTGGCGCCCTCCCCCCCCTTATGTAATTTGGACACCCCCCCCCCCCACTTATATAAATTGAAAAAAAAAAAAACACGAAAATGAAAAAATATTTCAAAATAAAAAAGTTTGCATATTTATTACTAGCTTATACCCGTCTTGCTTTACGTTTTTGATTCCGATTGTCAGGCTTGATCGGTAGGTAATTAAACAGGTTCTAGTCTAGCTTCCCATTGCTTTGTAGACCTCTATAACTGACATAAGCACAGAAAAAGAAGAATGACACTTTTAATGTTTATTAAAATTTTGTATGAAGATCCTAAAAAATAGGGTTTTTTAATTAGCTCTAAATATATTAAAGTTAATGCAGCAAATTGTATTAAAGAACCTTCTCCGGCATTTTGCACGGCTCTGTGCAGATTCATATCTGACGTAGCATTTGTATTTTGAGCGTGATGCTATGACATACGGTAAAAAAAAAATTAAAAAATCATTTCTGAATTATTATTTAGATAGAGAAGGAGGGGCTAATGCGAGTTTTATTTAATTTCCCAATTTACCACGCAACTTTCTTAATTTTTTATTTCATAAGAACCTTCTACTGATAAAAGCCAACACGACAAAAAAAGAATTAGTGAAATCGGTTCAGCCGTTTAGGCGTGATGCGATGACATTAAGTAAAAAGCTAATAATAAAACATTTCTAAATTATTATGTAGATTTACCACGCAACTTTCTTAATTTTTTCTTTCATAAGAACCTTCTACTAATAAAAGCCAACACGACAAAAAAAGAATTAGTGAAATCGGTTCAGCCGTTTAGGCGTGATGTTCACATATACGATAGAAAGTAGACAAACATTTCTGAATTATTATATAGATAGATTTACCACGCAACTTTCTTAATTTTTTCTTTCATAAGAACCTTCTACTAATAAAAGCCAACACGACAAAAAAAGAATTAGTGAAATCGGTTCAGCCGTTTAGGCGTGATGTTCACATATACGATAGAAAGCAGACAAACATTTCTGAATTATTATATAGATAGATAACTTACAGCACAACAATATAGTACAAAAATTCAATTTTAGGACAGAGTGGGAAAGAGCTAACTTCTGACATAGTTTTTTTTTCGAAAGTTTTTTTAAGACCGAAATTAAATGTTATTTTTGGTAAAAATAAAAATTCTGATCTTATCAATCTGGTCGTGTTTAATTGGACAAGCAAATTTTGCCGCCCTCTCAATAGAGGCGCCCGGGGCGGTCCGCCCCTCCGCCCTCCCCTCGGTACGCCACTGCTGCAAAGCAATGGGAAGCTAGACTAGAACCTGTTTAATTACCTACCGATCAAGCTTGACATTCGGAATCAAAAACGTAAAGCAAGACGGGTATAAGCTAGTTTAATAATAAAATGAAAATAGAGATAAAAGTTGGAAATTGTTGAGAACAAGAGAGCAACCAAATTTAAAGACTGCGACTGCTGTCGTGTATTTGGCGCCAGGATATGACTATATCCACTTTTGTTAATGTCTCATATTTATTGCCTATTGGCTTTGTTGGTGCACAACGTTCTAATTATGTTTAGATTCTTGTGACCTTTTCAGGACTAGATCTTAAAGAAAAAATAACAACTAATGACTCTAACAATTCATTACTAATGTCTCATTTTTAAATTACAATTGTAATCTTCGCAGGAACGTTGAATGAATTTATTTCTGGCGTAAAACCGCGTCTCGATTATGCGCTCCAAGAGGTGGAACATTGGCGTGCGCTCCAGCCGCGCGAATTCGATACCGAGTTCTAACGCGCGAACGTGCAGCGGGGCATTCCAGCACCGGGTCCAAAGAAAGCTAAATCTTGCCGCGCACGCCAGTTGAGACGGACGTTTTTCATACTTGAGTGTTCGTTTCAAGCCATGCTAACCAAAGTTGCCGCAAATTAATTTAATAATATGGTACCAAAGAACTACTATGGAATAGCAAAAGTCGTTTCTATCATAATAAAGCACTCAGAATAAACGAGTGGAGGGAATAAGCAGTGAAATCCAAGTGCATGACCAACGTCCATGGTGAAGGAATAAATGCTGGAACAGCTGCCTCGCACGCCAGTAGCGCACAGTTGATGCCTTCAAAACGTGGAGCGCGCTCCAAATTTTGAAGGCATCGAACACTTTGGCGCGCGTTCGAACTCGGTATCGACTTCGCGCGACTAGAGCGCGCGCCAATGTTAGACCTCTTGGAGCGCATAATCTATACGCAGCTTATCGTTTCAAATCTTGCAATATGTACAATGTTCCAAAAGTAAACAGTTAATAATATTAATTTGTGTCTCTCATTATCTACACTGCACTCAGAAGACAAATCATGATTAGTCTCAGCACATTATAACACACTGGATAAGCAAAAGCAAAAAGGAAACCCAGAGACTAAGCCGCTCAAGCATTCCATGTCACAAAATGTTTTTTCACTTCCATTTTAAATTTTTTCGTCTCTGATATTTTTATTTAAGTTCTCTGTTATTTTTGTAGTTTGTTAAATTCCTTTATACCCAAATACCGAAAGTGGTGTTGGGCAGCTGCTGAGTTGCATCTCGGGATGGTAAGCACCCCATCATATCTGATGCTATTGAGTGTTTCCGTTTTGTAATTCTTGAAAATTGCCAAAATAGCGTTTATATTAAAAATAGTTTCAAGTGGTTGAACTTTTAGTTCCTTATAAATAAATTCTGTTGGTTAGTCTCTGGGCTTGGTCAGGATGATTTTAATAATTAACTTCTGAACAACAAGTGGTCTAAGAGTGGACGAGTAAACTCCTCCCCACCCCACTATACCATATTGTAGAATTGACTGAGCCAAGGCAAAATAAACAGATCTCAATTCATTAAAACTAAGAACACCTCTCAATGCCAAAAATACATAAATCAATTTTCTCAATCTTTTTGTTGTTTTATCAATTAAAGTTATGAATTTCATGTCATCTATTATAATTCCCAAATATTTGGTATTATGAACTTTTTCCAGTCTTTTACATTTCAGATGACAGTTATCATTTGAGCAACCCCTTTCGTGGATAATTATGTTACCAAAATTATAATTTTATCTAGTTAAGCTTAATTCCATGAAAACAATTTTTTCGGTATTTAAGCTCAACAGCTGGGAGTCAAGATACTTTTTTAAAACAGTCATATCAGCATTAGCATGAGAGACAGCATCTTCCAATGTATCCCCATCCACAACCAACACGATGTCATCGGCATATGCGACAATGTCACTTCTTAGTGGCAAGGTAAACATGCTATTGACGTAAATTATAAATAATAGTGGTCCTATAACCGTACCTTGTGGCACACCGTATTGGCTCGTTAATGGCTTACTTCTATCATCTCGAAGTCTTACTTGCTGCTCTCTATCTTCAAGGTAGCTCATGAACCATGACAATATTTTATCGCCTACACCCATTGCTCGAATTTGTGTAACGAATTTTACGTGTGAGATACTGTCAAACGCCTTTCTAAGATCTATAAAAATTCCCAAACATTTTTTCCCCTTGTCTAGATTAGAAATAATCAATGATGTAACCTTAGCTATGGCATCATTCGTTCCCACGTGGTTCCTAAATCCGAATTGATTCGACCCGAGTAGTTTGTAGTTCTCTAGGTAATTTAATATCTGTTTTTTGACAATTTTTTCAATGATTTTTGAAATATTTGATATCAAGGATATCGGACGGTAATTTGCAATCAATTCAGGATCATCTCCCTTGTACACTGGTACAATTATTGCCTTTTTTTTAGGATACGGGGAAAATTACCAGCTTTTAAGCTGGTATTAAAAACATGGGACAGCGGTTACAGCACGAAATCGATATATTCATTTAAAATACTTGCGGTTATGCCATCGTGTCCAGGAGATGTACCCGTTTTCAGATTTTTTATTATTTCGCTGATTTCCTGTTCCAAAGGCAAGATAAAATCTACAAATGTTTCGGAGTTATAAGCTTCCCGATTATCCGCAAGAGATTGGAAATCCTCACCTATTATGTTTAAAGCTAAACTTTCTCCTACAGAAGTAAAGAAATTATTAAAAATATCGGCACAGCGTTTAGGCTCAACCTCCGAGCTAATACGATTACCACTGTCCACTATGTAGAGAACTTCTGATTAATAATACCTGGTCAGCTATTCTACGTCTAACGGATAGAGACTGCAGGCCATGACACCGTTCAGCATCCTTATAGATATCATTTTTTTTAAAACTTAAATAGTTTAGCATCCGTAAAGTCCTGTGTTGGATTTTTGTCAATTCTGTCTTGTTGTACCCCAAAGCTGGGACGCCACACAGATGAACATTACTCAAGAATACTTCTTAAGGAAGACTTATATAAAAAAATCTTAACAACCTCGGGGCTTCTGAGAGGTTAAGTCGTGATGCCTTGGACACATTTTTTTCGTAACAGCTACGAAATGTCATTCTATCATCAATTACAATTCCCAAATCTTTGACTTCATCAACATTTTTCAACTCTAATTCGCCAAGATTGTAATGAAACTCGATGGTATTTTTACCTCTTGTGAATCTGATCAAAACACACTTAGATACATTCAAATATAAACAGTTTACTTTGCAGTAGGCAGTCAATTGGTCAAGGTCACGCTGAAATCGTATACAATCATCGATCGATCGAACGCGCGAGTAAACCTTCATATCATCTGCACACAAAATAAATTTACAAAAATTAAAACATGTGTTGATGTCGTTTATATATTGAATATTGAATAAAGTGGGGCCCAAAATAGAGCCTTGTGGCACTCCAGAAGGGACACCCATCCATTCTAATCTGTGTCCACCGACAACAACTGCCTGTCTTCTATTAATAATATACGAAGATAACCATCTGAATAAGTCCCCACATATGCCCAAATTTTCCAGCTTTGCTAACAGAATCGAGTGGTTCACCTTATCGAATGCCTTACAATAATCAGTATAAGAGGCGTCCACTTGGCCAATGGCCACCCCGCTCCATTCCATCAACCACATAATCTGTAGTAAAGAGAATGAGATTTGTAGTGTACCTCGCACAAGTCCATGTTGTGTCGCTAAATTCCTAACTTTTACTAAAAATACTCTATCTGAGATGACCTTCACTATAGTTCCGTAGACCCAATTTCGTTGATTTATCGGCCTAAATTCTCTCACCAAAAATTCTCTCCCTTATCATTAGTGATATTTTCTTATTTTTTTAATAACTGCACTTTGTGATTTTTGTCTTCAAGTCCTCTTCTTGATTGCGCCATGTAATATTCCAGTGTTCTCAAATTTGTTAATATTAGAAAAGAAACAAGTTATTATAATTTATAATTCTATTATTAAATTATTTACGATGATATTATAAAATAATCACATGTCAAAAAAATATGTCTACGCCGGTCTACGCTCATTCCAAGAGCTCTCTATCCAATTAAACACAATATCCCAAAAGAAAAGGTACAATATCAATATTTTACATACCTACTACACCGACGCCGTAAAATCTGAGGGATAAAAATATAATATACGATGTAATATCTAAATTTGTATGAAAAAAAAGGCAACGTTGTAAGACGCCTGAGAGTACGTAGTATAAAACGAGTTTGTATATTGAGAGCGCTTGATGATTGTAGAATAAAAGGACTTTGGATAGTTACTAGAGTGAAAAAAATACCCATATGGCGCCCTATCATGGTTTGGTTTAATGAAGCCGCATTAATAGCAAGATGTATATATATATATTTATATATTATTCATTTAATTTCCACTATGTTTATGTATTTCTGTTTGTTTTGTGTCTCTTGTTTGTGTTTAGTTTATTTTCTATTGGTGTTTGCATCTTGGCATCACCTATTAATGTAATTTTTAAATGTCAAAATTGTTTGCAAAAGCAACCGCTGGTTGCGTAGACACTAAATAAATAAATAAATAAATAACGAATTTTTAAGATATCTACTAGATATCTTGTTGTGTGAATACCAATCCGCCATTTAATGATTGTCAATCAAGAAAAGAGCGTATTAAGACCGCTACGAGAATAAGGGCACTGGTTTGTTCATTTAAAAGTTTTTTTCAGAATGTATATAAGCATATATCATACTGTAAATAATATTTGTAGATCTTCACTTGGATAAAACATTAAAGAAACAGATAATGCAGAAAGTTTGGACGAACTGTATAAGTTCTAAAAGCTTTATGTTAATTAAAATACTTTTTTTATGGAATGTACAGATAATTCTTTAAAAAATTTCCATTAGAAGTAAAGCAACTCGTTTTCTTACATTCCACTTCAATTTACCGGATTAAGCTTATAAATCAGCGCCCTGTATATTATTTGGACAAGACGTATAAAGAATTATTGAGTTTGATGTCTGTATTATGTGACAATATTTGAAGAATGTGTTTGAACAATAAAAGGAAAATATTTTCACTTAGACTTCGAGCACCTAGTACAGTGTTTCTCAAACTCTAACAAAACATCGCTTTTTTATATAACCATAATGCTGGATAAAATGTTTTATAAGAAATTAAGATTTTTAATTTTTATTAAGGTATATAAATTTAAGATAATGTTATAAAAATAAATTATGGTAGTTGTGATCTACTCTTATAATTTCTCAAATAAAAACAAAGCAAATTTTAACAAATCAACACAATATTAAATATAAATTATTATGGTAAAACAATATTTTTAATTGAATAGCATTATATTTACATGTTTTATATATTTTTTAAATGAAGTTACCTGAGCAAAAATGTGTAAGAAGGCACCTTTTACACATTTACTACATTGCTTTAATTTCGGTAATATTCAGCTTCCGAACAGTGTGAATAACTAATTATGCATGATGTTGTCGATAGCTACCGAAAAAAACCGAGCAGCAAAAAAATATGTAAATCTTTACCGTGTGTCCTAATTGGAAAGCGTTCACGCATCCGCGCGGCAAGTTTCAAATAATCGAACGTGGACGATTGTTCAAATCGAATCAATCGCACGATCACTTTTCAGTTAGAACAGAGCATTTGTCTGAAGAAAAAAAACATTAACTTATTGAAAACTCTTTCATTAGAGGTTCATTACTGTAAATTAGAGTCAACTTACCTCTTTTCGGCTCCAACTCCAACGAGAAGTGGAATGAACTTCGCAAAAGAAGAAGCAGGAAGAATCGGCAGATAAAAATTCTAACAACGAATTTGTATTACGTTTCTAAAAATGTTTTAATTAAAAATAAAATCTCATTTCAATTGAGAAACACTGGCTTATTCAAACAGTGAACCTAATATTTCATTCCATGCGATTGATTCCATATCACACGTAGTCACTTACCTGTCTCGGTTGGTTTTGAAAGCCATTCCTGATCCTCTAATACAGCGTACACTGCCAGCTTACAATATTATGACAATGTAGAATAGATTCCGTATTATTTACATCTTCCAACTATTATGTGTATACTGTATATACCTACACTCGAGCTTTGAACAAAGACCTTAGGCCTTGAATAATCGAACTTCAAGTGCAAGTTATCATTTCACTATACTTTTGAGATTTGTATAATAGTGTTAGGTATGTATTTTTTCCTCATAAGTAAATAAAGGTTCTTATAGTATAGTCTGTTTGATCCCCACCTTTCAGGTTGTAAACAAAAATATATAGCTCAGAGACGTATTTACAGGTGGCTGACAGACCTACATAAATATTTGTGAGCATTTTAACCCTTGTATAGACTTTATTTTTTGGGTTCAAGAACATTGTATAAAAAGATACCTCCATAGAGAAAACAGCCTAATACCTACCTATATTCAGGACGACCGACTGCTGAGTGACTATCTTGATAATATATTATTTTAACTATTTATCAAGTATGTTAAATTTTGTGTTTCAATAAACTCCGTATCTTGACTACCTGATACAATTACGTCTTGTGTCGGGACGACAAAAATCGTTGTGAACAGTTCCATAGAAAACGTTCCACATCCACTAATTTATACGTCACTAGCTTTCCCGACAGACGTTGTCCTGTAATCCTTACTAATATTGATTTCAAATTTGTAATTTATACAAACGTTTAAAATATGGAAGAATATTATGTAACAACTAATGACTATGCCAATTCATTACAAAAATGTTCGATTTTTAAATGGAACAAACCACTACGGGCTTACGACCGTCTTCTACTGTTATTTCGAAGGCTGGCTTAGTGTGATCACTTTACGTTAACAACGTTCGCCATTAGGTGGTAATGTTTGAGTCTCCGAAATTCCTAATCATGAAAATTTTCAACATGTTCAACATGTCGAAAAATCTCATGTTTGCCACAAGTAGATATTTAATAATTAATGAAATATAGAGATAAAAGTTGGAAATTATTGAGAACAAGAGAGCAACCAAATTTAAAGACTGCGACTGCTGTCATGTATTTGGCATCAGGATATGATTATATCCATTTTTTTTAATGTCTCATCTTTATTGCCTATTGGCTTTGTTGGTCTTAAAGAAAGTTTATCCAAATCCAAATCCAAATTCCCTTAAGACCCCACTTAGGGGCATAGGGAGGCAACAAGAGCTCTCCATTGCGCTCGATCTTGCGCAATGTGTATGACCTCCTCCCACACCATGTCCATGTCCCTCAGCTCTGCTTCGAAGGAGCGGAACAAAGTGTGAGAGGGTCTTCCTCGTCTTCGGGATCCTGATGGGAGGAAGAACAGCGCTCTCCTCGGCCAACTGTCATTCGGCATCCTTAACACATGTCCCAGCCAAGTCCATCTCCTCCCCACAATGGTGGAGGTGATGGGCTCACGCTGGGTGCGCCGGCGTATAGCGTCGTTCGTGATGCGGTGGTACCATCTTACGCCCAGAATTCTCCTTAGGCACTTCATCTCAAAGGCTGAGACTTTTTGTGCCTGGGCCTTGGTCAGGTGCCAGGACTCACACCCATACAAGAGAATGGGCAACACACACGCATCAAACAGTTTAAATTTCGTCTCGACACTAAACGCCGACGCTTTCCAAATCTTGGTCTTGTTGTTAAAGGCGCCACTCGCCATACCGATACGTATCGGGAGCTCAGCCCCGAGGTCACCAGAGGTGGTAATGGTTGCTCCCAGGTACTTAAATTTATCCACCCGGGAGACCTGGTGACCATCGATGGTTATCGGTAGCTGTTTATCGGGGCAGGCATTATTCGCCATGAGCTCCGTCTTACTGGCATTGACTCGAAGGCCGAGGCGTGCTGTTTCGTCGCAGAGTCTTGAAACACTGCGCTGTAATTCCTCCACTGTCGTACTGAACAACGCTAGGTCGTCCGCGTACTCCAGATCGCACAGTTCGCCCATTAGACCATCTCTCTGTGTTATCGGTATACCTCTTGCTCCTTGCATGGACTTTCTCAACAGGAAGTCCATGACTATTATGAATATAACGGGAGCTAGTACGCAGCCCTGTCTGACTCCCGTGGTGATCCTAAAAGCTTCAGTAGGACGACCTGGCGTTTTCACGCTACACTCGGAGTCTTCATACAGGGGCTGCACCATTTTAGACCCCCCCCCCTGGTGGGGCCCAGGCGTCCGAGGCTTAATTTTGTTGCCTTTTCTGGCCGCTGGAGTTTAAGGGTGTGAGGTGGTCAACCCCACGACCCCGATCTGATTTTTCGATTACCTGCCTCTTACAGGATGCTCGAAAAACCAGCAAAAAGAACAGAGGTGCTATTCTAAGCCGACAGCCCCACGGAAAGTTTAAATGTCAAAAAATTATTTCTGAAAGCTCGAAAAAATTCCATAAAAAATCTGCGTATCAATATTTTTAATGTCGATGGTTGTCAGGTAATCAATAATTTTGTTTTTATAGAATATATCATAGATGGCGTTGGCGTCGCAGGAAGTCCCTTCCATACTAACTTTAATATTACATTTTATGTTATTTCTTATGCATTTTTCAACTTTTTATTAGTTATTATGTTATCCGGAGCGGGGAAGAATCCAATAAATTAAACATCATAAGAATCAGTTCAGCCGATCTCGAGTTATAAGTGTATGCACTAACCCGACTTTCTTTTGTATTATAGATTTTGTCGGAACCGACACAGAACAACTGAGAACGGACAGTTAGTTTGTAGGACTTCTTTTTTTTTAATAACTTTAAATGACTTGTCCTGTTTTGAATTAGTCCTTTGCTACAGAATAAAGTAAACTAAGTAGGTACGTAATATTAGCAGCATCCCTCTATGCTAACTACGATAAAATACAACCTAAAGATGTACACGGAAAATGGTACTCGTCCATTCCTGATGGAAGAGCAGAGAGTACGTTGTGATGTACAAACATTATGGTAACTAACTAGCTGCAAAGCCTATCAGTGGACGTTCATAAAAAAATGAACATTCATTGATTGGTTTTCGTATAAATCAGTTATGTCGTTCCTTAAAGGCTCCCAATTTGGCTTTTCAATGAAACAATCCAAACACATTGCGGTTAAATTGTTTCAACGAAAATACTATAGAATATTCTAAAACGAACCTTTCGTTCTTTTTCTTGTTTCTCTTTGTTTTTTTTTGTGTTTGCTTCTTGGGATCACCAATTGTTACCCTTATTTTTATTATAGGGTACGTTGTTGAACAGTGAACCGCCTATTTTTGAATTTCTACATTTTGTAAAAAGAACCAGGTTCACATAGTGCACTGTGAACTGGATGAATACACATATTTCTACTTACATCGTTAAAAAAAATGGTTAAACAAGGAATTGTCACAACTTCATATTGACAAAATATGCAGCCGTACTAATAGAACGTTATTCTTCGAATACGCGCAGAATAAGCAAAAGTGCTACTAATAAAACAAGGAATAAGCTATGACAAGAATAAATTCCAAGCCAAATTTATTCCTGACTACGCTCAGGTATAAAGAAGGAATAGCAACATTTAATGAGACAAACTACCATTGCACTCTTCATATTTTAAAACTTACCTAACATACGAAAACAAATTCGAAGTTGTAACAAGTCCGAGCTGTCAATGAATCGATATTCGGAAATATTCGTACCGATTCGTAGCCTACATACTCGCGATATTCCGTGCCACGAACTTTCCCGAGGATCCAATCGGATTCGTACGGAATGCTTAGAAACCAAACCCGTAGTATGGAAGAACCACAAGCATTATTGATAAATGCGAGGTTGTCAAAATAGTCTGCGGTATAGTTATGACACGATATAAGTTTGATTATTAGTAGCGCGTGGCTTAAGCGATTTATGCCGGACTAACAACCATTCCCGTCATAACGGTGTTATAACGCAGTAACTATTAGTACCTACTATTGATGAAAAAACTACGTTCTTTTTGCTAATAGCAAAAAATAATAATGCCACTATCAAGCTGTAGCTGCCGGTTCATTACGGTAGATGAAAACAGTGCCTAAGAGGCAAGTTTTCATACGAATGTCAAATTAGCAATGTCTCAATTTAGCCAATATGGCGATGGTTCACTGTTCACAACCGACACTATTCAATTTTTTTTAAAAAAATATTTTGGCTTAGTTATTAGAAACATTTATATTTTGAAAACTTCTATAAAAACAATTTTATAGATGAAGGGGCAAAATAGTTTTAATATAATCATAGACGTTGTTCACTACGTCTCCCAGCTTTAAGCAGGGAGTACGCGCGCGTAATGAAAAGGGACTCACCGAATGTTTTGTGGTTGCTTCCTTTACTCCTGGTCCTGTTGTGCACAACACTTTACATATGGAGCCGCCGACCGTAACTTTGAGTATGAGGTAAAAAAAGTGAAAAAAGGCGATCGCTTTTGTTGCACTCAGTAGGTACGCAGAGAATAATTTTGAAAAAAAAACACGCCGTAATATTCGTAAAACTAAATACGATATAAGTACATAGTGCCTACCCATGTTGTATATCGAACAGACGTATTTCGATAAGTCTTAAACATATTATATCCCTCACGGAAGAGCAGAGAGTACATTGTGATATTGTAATGTACGGTGATATACATTTTGAACCTTATACACTTTGGGAGATGGCGTTGTTGGAATATGTGACATGTCACATTGAATGTTTTCCATTCAATGGATGAATGATTCAAAGGGAATACATTGAAAGGGTTTTAGGATCACATTTCCTTCCATACAGCGTCAGGGTTCTTACTACTTACTCTCCATCTCCATCTCGTCTTCTGGGTAGAACCTGTCTCCTGTCACAATGACAGCAGCTGTTCTAAGCATCCTTGTAGAATTTCCCTCAGGTTAGAATCATGTGATATCAAATTATCTATTCTATTATGCCATATAATATGTAACTAATACGAGACAACCTTTCAAACAATTCCTATTATATAGAGGTTATCAATTATTAGTTCATATATGTACTGAAAATATTATGTTGGTATTTTATTAATATTTGATTATAATATGCGAAAATAAGGAAATTTCGCACCTTTATTTCTTGTTAGAGTATGCATTCAGTACTCCTAGTATGAGTTGTAGAATTGTATGAGAATTTTCATACATGATCGAATCGTTCGATCGTTTCTAGTCTTATAAAAATGGAGAGCTTTTTCCCGATGTCATCGCATCACGCCTAAACGGCTGGACCGATTTCGCTAATTCTTTTTTTGTCATGTAGGCTTTTATCAGGAGAGTGTCCTTTTAGAAGAAAAAAATTAAGAAAAATGCATGGAAAATTAGAAAATTAAAGAAAACTCTACGTAGAGAACCTTATTAGTACTTTTTACCTTATAATTTTTATTCCAATTTTGAAATTTTGACAGAAATTGTCAATTGGTGCGATTGACAGAATGCGGATGGAATATACATGGTTTAAAATAGACGCATCGTTCGGAATCACATTGGTCAAATGATATTTAATTCATCACCATACAAATTCGAATTCAATATTCATATTAAGGAACACAGGACAACGTCTGTCGGGAAAGCTGGTGTATTATAAAAATGGATCACTATTTTCAAGAATCAGGGTGTGACGTGTAAACAGCTGGTCAGTTATTTGAAAGTTGGCGGGATTGGAAGAATGCGCGCTATGTATCGTTTAAATAACAGCATCTGTATGATTTATAGTAGTTTATATGTAGGTACCTAGGTACTTATTAAATAATCAATTTTCATAATGGGAAGTTTTCTGGGGAGCTTCCGACAATACACACTAGGTGGCAGAACTTCTAATCAGGTCTATTGTCAAATTCAGTGCTGCCAACGTAGAGATGTTTTTTTTCAGTGATGCCAACGTTGGGAAGTTTGTTTTCCATTGTGTTGCTAAGAAGTTATTGATTGAGTTGCTAAGAAGTTGTTGATTTTGTTGCACATAAATTTGAGAATAAATCTCAGGGGTGCTGTTCTGTATTTTTTAATTTGTATTTAGGTAGGTATATAAAAAAAGATGAACAATTTTATTTGTAATAGTATGTAAAAAATGTACAATGATTACTCTAAACCTATTGTAAGTTATCAGGTATAATAATATATGTTGTTTAATTGAAATAAACTAGAATGATATTTTGGAGGTTAGATTGTGAGCGACCATAAGAAGAAGAAGAAGTAAATCGCCCCCGTTGGCAACACTGAATTTGACAATAGACCGGATTAGCAAGGGCGCCTCTAGCGGCACAAAAAGGAAAAAAAAACATCTCATTATAACGATTTGATTTTTAATATTTATATTTATGACAAAACAACGTCTGTTGAATCAGCCGGTTTGTCAAACTTAAGTGGCTAAATTTTAATTTAAATCTTCACCGTCTTCTTTAATGGTCATAACAAAAACTCAGTGCTTGTAAAGTAAAAATTTAAACGATTTGCAACATTCATAACATTTTAAATTTCAAATTCTCTGGATATAATTTCTTCTTCGTACCTATATATTACATAAATAAATAATATAAATCATTATAAGAAAAACTGTTTTAAAAAACATCATATTATAAACAACACTATTTTTTACCTGTTTAAATGCGAAATGTTTAACTTCAAAATTATTAGATATTCTACTTATTGTTTACCTTAAAAATACACCTTAATGAAATTGTCAGTTAAAATGATAAATTTTGAAAGGTGTATCCTCGTCAGCGAAAAAAGTGGCCTTAAAAATGAAATTTCGTTTTTTTTTTCCTTATTAATAATTAATTTAACCTTTTTGTAATTATTATTAATTTCAATTAAGAGTGTATTAAATGCCCAAAATTAAAACCTTAGAATTATTATTATTTGATTTATGATCCAGGTTCTGCGTTTTAATAAGATTTTTATGGGTACCAAGCGAATACCTTTCCTTTTATAATTAAATTAACTTGCGATAAAAAGGAAGGCTTATTAGATGTATAAAATCTTT
The DNA here is from genome assembly GCA_963576905.1 of Mystacides longicornis. Taxonomy (NCBI): domain Eukaryota; kingdom Metazoa; phylum Arthropoda; class Insecta; order Trichoptera; family Leptoceridae; genus Mystacides; species Mystacides longicornis. The sequence continues at coordinate 9,806,908 of OY756425.1, read as the reverse complement.
ATCTCACCTATATATGTAGGTAGGCAAGTGATATAAGCTAGATGAACTTCGTAAAATCTATTTATCTTCATTAAGTTTGTACCTAATCTATGTTCAGTAAAAAAAAAACATTGTTTAAGCAAGGATATATTTATCTATAGAAAGTACCTCACCCATCAACTAATTGATCATACTAGTGGTCGACCAGTGCTCGAAATTCGACAAAAATTCATTTAAATTATAAGTTTGAACATTATTAAGGTTCCATTGTCAAAGACTGAGAGAGCGTTATTTCAAAAAAAAATTTCAAAAACAATGACATGATCCCTACGTCAAAAATTTGACATGTTGATACAAAGTTTTTTCTTTTATTATTAAAGACAAACAATGTTAATCTTTTCTCAATTTGACCACAGATGAACAAAAGAATTAATATTATGCGTCTGTATCAATATCAAATACATCGAATTGTGTGTGAGTATCAAATACTCCTCCTCCCGCCAAATTTTAGTAAAAATGGTCAGAAAGTAAAGCAAAAGCTACACGTATATAGATTACTGAATTTCATACATGATTAAAGAATTAAGGGTTAAGGAAATCAAACGCATTATTATTTATATGCGAAATATTATCGGTGTATCGCAGTTTACCAAAATTACAAGCGGAACGATTTTTGCACAAGTTGGAAAGTATTTGCAATTTGACTTATAATGCAGATAAATAATTAAACTTCTAACTCATCATTCAGTTTGATGGATGAAGAGGTGTTGACAGAAGACAGACATCATTGCTAAGGAATAATATTCGAAATGGGAGTGGCATTTGGGGTAAAAGACAGGGATGTATTTGCTGAAGTGACCGCCAACGCTGTAGATAACTTCTATGGTACAGATATAAAAAGAAGAAAGATTTCCTGTAAAAATGTACAGAAAGATGTAATTTTAAACAGTTGATCTCTTTTACTACAATTTTAATAACCTGATGAGTAGGTATCAAACGCATACGTTGTCACAGGTGACAACTAACTGGTGAATATTTTTATTGATCCTCTCCGAAGTCAAAATTCCCCTCTAAGAAAAATCAAGTGAAATGCCTTGAAAATTTTGAACCGTTCGGAATAAAACCAGGACCGGGATTAGAAGTTCAGGCAACCCGAGGTCAGCTTAGCGCGGTATTAAAAAAGGAAATAAAAAATAGTCATAAAAAAACTTAAAAATATATGCACAATTTGGTTATTATCTTTAGAAGGTTGTTAAACACGAGATTATACCTATCAAATTAGACCATTAAAAAAAATTGTGAAAATCAGAAAAGGCACTTCATAACAATACGGTGGTGATATTCAGAACACGTACCTACAAAAACACTAATATAAATACAGTGGAGTTTGAATGAAAACCATCTATTTCTTAAGAATTTGAAATCAATATAGGTACTTACTTTTGTAACAAAAGGGAGATTATAATTTCGTCTTGGAAATAATTCAACATAGAATTAATATAAATATACGTACCCTCCTAGTTTAATATAACAATGCCCACCTTACTCAAATTGTTTGACGATTCACAATAGAAACAGACGACACGAAATCCATCTTCTGTCTCTTATTCTCTTCACTTTCATTTGAAATTTCCACAATTTCATACCAACCACCCGCTCCCCCTCCCCTTACTGCTTCCTGTGCAATAGAAATAGTAAGTATTAGCAAAACCTTGTTGCGACTCTCTTTCATTAAGCTATTAATAGACGGGAATATAGGTTGAAGGAAATATTATTAATGATTTACGGTAGCTTACGTCCGAACTTGTAAGTTCAATTTTCGTCCAGCTAGGTGACAGATATCTATAATAGGAGAGATCAAGTTCGATTTCAAGGTGAAGACAGACAGTCTTCCATCAATATTGATAATATTTCTCAACTACAGTGTTCATGCATTTAGTTTAAGGGCTAAGAATATTCCATGTATGTGTTTTCTGTTCCCCACTGGCGAGGTGTTATAGCTCTCACCATTTGTCTTCAATCAAGCAAGCCGGGCTAAAAAGATGTTGAAATTTCAATTCACTTCAAACACACAACTAAGTTAGCGTTTGTTGATTTTATTTGTTTTTAAATAAAACTCTGTTAATTTCACTCGTAATTTTTAATTTACTAAAGCCTTTCGGTCATACGACCATCTTCAGTGCAAAAAATACTTAAACTAAGAATGAAAGAAAACAAAAATTATTGTCAGATACCTACATAATAAAAATAAAAAAAAAAACGAAATAGGTATTATTGATTAGATATATTTTAACTAGGTAAGTATTTATATGTTTACTAATCATTGATGTAAAAAATCAACAGCACGTTCAGAAACGGATCTAACAAATTCTGTTAGAGCGATATTCTTTTCGCCCCGTCTACGGGTAGCTCAAGCTGTTACTTTTGCACAATACAACGGCGTATCATGTACCGCAGGCTTGCGAATGCTGAATACTTCTGACGCTTATTGTTGAAATAATTTTATTAGAGAATTCATAATAGGACACAGATAGGTCTGCGGCGCACACAGCTCGCTAGTTTGTTATATAATTTATCTTCAAGTCAGTATGTTCTTTTCAGAACAGGCAAACAATGGACTTGCGAGAAATTTGATAATAACGGAGGCATTCTGTGTTCGCTTTTGTTTCCTCATCCGAATTATTTACATAAAGTTATTGTGCAGGAGAAGGAGCGGTTGGTGGAATCATTGTTAATGTTTTCTTGAAACGTTACAACACGTCATTCTAAATAATAAATTCACTCGTATTAGATACACAATGAATATTACCTACATTATGTATGATAATATTTTAATACTCGATTATATAAATTCCTTATGGGAACAATAATTAAAGATCAATTATAACCTTTTATTGTTAAAGATTTAAGATCAATCATTGAACTAGTATTTATTTAGTTATTTTAAATAAGGGTTAACCCGATTTTTAATCTTGATGCCAGCAAATGATTGACTTAAGTTGTTAAATAGTTACTTCTGTGTTATGTGTTTTCGGTATTATGTGTCGTTTCAAGTTTTTACACTTACATTTTTTGGGTTTCCCCATTCTGTAGGTATATAAATAGTTTTTCATTACATATAGTTGAAGGATTTCAGATTTATCCCCACGCACAATGTGTCCCAGATGGGATATTATCCAGATCTAAATGTTTTGTAATAACTCTACTACAGCAGTTGCATGGATCTTTTCAGGACTTCAGTTTTAGTTACTTAGTCTGTCCACGGTATTCGGAGCATCCGTCTGTATAACCACATCTCAAATGTATGGACTTTGAGTGTCCAGTTTTCATAGCCATACAATAGTGCCAATCATACGTAAGATTTTACAATTCTCTGCCTGAATTTGAAATTTAATCAAGATTGCGGAAGATGGTTCGCATTCTATTGAAGGTGTTACGTCTGGTTTCAGTCCTACATTCCACCTCCACATCTGGGTCAACGGAAATAGCGATCAAACTCCTCAGATACTTGAACTGGTTAACCCTTTCTAATTGCTCCAATAATATATGAAATTTCAACTGCCATAATAGTAAAGTATACTATTAGAGTTTACTGACCTACTAGACAATGTTTATTCTGTGGAAATGATACTAATAATATATTGAAAAAACTATCCAGCTCAATAAATAGGTAAGTACCTAATGATTAAAATAAAAAGAAACAATAAAAGAAAACAATACGTTCCCGTCCTGTATCAAACAATAACGTGAACAGCACTTCACTCCACTTTGCACAAAAAATAACTAGGTACTATAAACAACCATCGGCACTTTAGCGCATAGTGCTCTTTTCTTCCTCTCCAACAACGCCACCCAGTCGAAAATTCTATTTCAAAATATTATAGAAAATAAGATCTCTAAATCGTTGAAAGAATCACAAACTGATTCATTCCTCACTCATCCCCTGCGTTACGAATCGACAAAATTTTAATTAATTAACGAACCTGCGCTAAATTTACCAATTCATCAATTATTATTTGAGTAAAAACGAAGGGGCGCCGAAAAACAAAATTAGTGAATAAGTACCTTACGTTCTTTTTTTATTTCCGAGCATTCCCGTATTCCGAGGAAATTGAATAATTTGTCTTTTCTCTGAATCTAACAATTTACTCGATTCTTCGTTTTACACGCACGCATACATCGTCACCCCCTCGGTACCTACCTACACTGTGTTGTTGTCCGTAGTGAGCGGGGAAGAAAAGAGATTCAGATAGAAGAGCAAAATTTAATTAAGAAATTGCTCTCCTATTAAAATAAATACTCCTTAAGGGAGAGATGAACGCTCGGTTGGAAATCACGCGCATTTAACATTATCATCGTGCCCCGCGCTTTATCATTGGCCGCATTGTCTCGGCTGGGGCGCCGTTTAGTCTCTGTTATGATAGACGTCTTCACACGCCGCGCCACTTCTAAGAAACATCCCAGCCACCGCATACATAACTTCACCCTTCCACAAACGAATTGCTTTCCAGCCTCGAGCACTCATCTTTTCCCACTATGAATATTACATATTGTTGTACGTCGGAGATGTAAGTGTCTACGTTTGAGCGGTGCATGGTATTGTTTTACGCTGTATAGCTCCCAGCATTATACTAGCAAAAATAATTCACGCTGAATATTGTAAGATAATGCTCTATCTTTCCTCAGAGTATTTCAACTCATGTTGTTCAAGAAAGCATACGAACAAACTCTTCGAAAAAACAACGAGAAAATACTCCGATGAGTTTTTGCAGTATTCGCTATATCTACCACAAAAATAACTTTTTTATATGTTGGATGTATTGTATACTGGAGTGGTTGGTAACCCAGCGGCTACGACGCGGATTTACGTACGTACGGAGATCGTGGGTTCCATCCCAGATGCCGACCATCTTCCTCTTTCACGACACAAGCTTTAAGTAGTTTATTGTGAAAGAGTCAAAGAGTGTATTTGTGTTCACTTTGAGTGAAAGATTCATTTACTTAAAAAAATATGTAACTGAACACGGTTTTTTATTTAATAGGAAGCTATCAGAAAGGAAAGTAAGTACTACCCTACTATGACCAAGCTTGGGTAGGTGCCATTTGCTTTTAACTTACCCGATTTACAATAAATTGGCTCAAAATGAGTTGTCCCTACTTCAACTGCTAGATTTTTTTTTCGGCCATCAAACCAAGACTCAAGGTGATGTCTACCTAATATATTAGAAGTGTTTGATGGTAGCCTAGTGGTATCTGTCGACGACTTTCGTAAGATGAGCGAATTTAAGGTCGTAAGTTCGAAACCCGGCGTCGACCAATTCCACTTTCACGACACGACCCTTTGGAAGATGTCAACAGAGTATTTGTGTTCACTTGAGTAAGCCCAGATTAATTTTTATAAAAAAAAAACAGTTCAAAATCACCCATAAGAAACATAGAAACCCGGTAATTGATTTTTTTCTTTCAATAATCCCTTAGCAATGAACTACCGATATTTGTGTTCCTGCAATAAAAATGAAACACGCCAAGTATTGAAAATATGTAGGTATAAATAAATGACTTCTAATTCAAAAACAAAGATATGTTTGAATGCAATAATGTAATAACCGTCCTATCGATGGCGAAAAACGAAAAAAAAATGAATTCCTGCGATTAATATTGGCAACGAGAAGAAAAAGTAATTAAGACACCATAAAGTAGGTATGTAGGTGCCTACACAGCAATATCTCAAACTAGATAATTACTTCCTGTTTAAGTAGGTACGCGAAACGTTTTACTTATTTGCAATGTGAGAATGGACGTAGGTACATTTTTATTCGTGTATATGTAACCCTTCTGAAAGGTCTCGATGTTTTCAAGGCAAATTAAACTCCCCCAAAATTAAATTTCACAGTTCAAAGTAACACATGCCGAACATAATATAATTGTGAGCCTTTCGCAGTACCTAACATTTAACGCAGAAGCCAAAATTAGATTCCATTTTAAATGCTCCAAGTTGTTAAGAAAGTGGACATTTTAAACTCCAGAACTTTTGTTATTCATTTTATCGTAAAATTTAATGACGGTCAACTCCAGTTGAACCCGGTCGGCGTTTAGGACAATTGACAATAGCTTAGACAAATAAAACTCCTTCCATTGGGCAACTTGAGCGCAAATAATTATTGTTTAACTCCGACATTAAATTTAGTTTCTGTATCAGACACCAGATGTCACTACCAATACATCGTGTATAATATATATAACTTAAACTGTTGAAACATAGGTACCTACTTCTTTTTCTAGATTACCGGCGACTCATTCATTTGCGAACATATTGCGCCGTGGTTTAAATTATATAGATATTAGCAAAATAATCGACAAAATTCATCTCCAAGAGTTAAGGAAAGACAAAAAAAAAATCAGATTAAAATCATATTTTGTTCTACAAAATTTAGAAGGATTTTATAAATATTTCGACAATTAATACTAAGAAGGTAGGCAATATTTATCGGATATTGGACATTAGGGATATTAAAGTATATAGGTGATGCGTCCCTAATAAGGCAACCCAAAAAAACATGGTCCATCGACTCCATGTCCAATCCCCACTCACACCATGGAGACGACACGAGATTAATTTTGAAAAGATGACCATCCAATCTGTGATGATTGAATCTCATTCGTGATAATGTCACTACTTGCTTTTTATTAAATTTGAGTCCATGATACCATGGCTTTCGTGAAATGCTTAATTTTATAGAACGGTAATAACTGCCCTTAGAATTACTCTCCAACTGCCAATAATCACTCCAGTCAGAAAATGCTCTATCAATACATTTTTTTTTAAAAATCGTTTTCTCCAAACTGTCTCCCAAAACTGCACCGACTCATTGTTACATGAATATTTTCCAAAAAAAATCATAGATGTTCATGAAGTTTTTAAAAGGTGAATGATTAGGTACATGTCTTAATAATATTCAGTCCTTTATAAAATACGATTTTTATTCTTATTTTTACTGTAAGTGTCGGATTTGTGTTGATTTTTGCGATTCTTGAGCGCCGAATATATACAATCAACGCTCATTTTGACGCAACACCGACAAAAAATATTCCTTCCACACATACATACATAGGTAGATACGTGTTTGCCGATAATACGCCATCATGGGCGAATGTAAAACGAGGGGCCTTCACATAGTCCTCCGACATATTTTTTTCTACCGTGAATCGATTTCCAGGGATGAACGATTTATCGTCAAAAAATGTGATAGATTTTACTATTACATTAGAAATGCAAAAAACGAGTCTAAATTTTGTAATACCACGTTTTATTTTAATAACCATTAACCGGTTTTCGAAAGCGACTGCTTTCTTCCTCAGATGGAGTTAGTCTAACTAATGGTTATTAAAATAAAATGAGGTAATGTAAAATTTAGACTCGTATTTTCCATTTCTAATACAATGAATAAATACCAATAAGTAAGTACCTTCGGTCCAAAAAAACAAATATTTTTACTATTAAAGTTTTTATGTAGATGTGTACTTTTGAACTAGTTTACTATCATGCTTAATTCATTCGACTCATTAAAATATCTACTCGCGAAAAGAAGTGTAATAAAAGTAGTTATTCCAGTTTTTTTTTTTTAATGCATATGGTAAAGACCTGGCTATCACAAATTCAATGGAAGGTCTCTTAGCCAATTGGCTGCGTCAGAAGTGACCCCGTGGATTTTAGTCAGACCGCGCTGGAAACCGAAAATTGGACACTCAACTATGTGGCCCATAGTTTGGCGGTGACCACACTCACACTCGGGGCTCGGAGAAAAACCCCATCGATGCATTAAATCTGCGCATCTTCAGTGGCCAGTTCTGATTCTATTAAGCGTGGTCCACTGTTTTCGGGGCAGATCAAATCCAGGTACTCGCTCTTGAGGGTTTTCTATCAAGTGGCCATTTGTTACACTTGCTTCTCTCCAGAGGGAGCTCCAATCCTCATTGAGCGTTAAATGCTGCGGAGACGATTCCAGTAAAAAACGATAACTTGGAAATGATTAAGACAAAGAAAACTTCAATAAAGAATTTCTTGTAAAAAGATGGTTATTTGTTTTTCATAGAATGTTAAAGAAAAACAATAATAATTACTGTTAAGATAGAACGTTATTGATGGTAAAATATATGGGTATAGTATACCTTATACGTTCTTTGTAGTAGATACGTAGTTTATGTTGTTTGAGAAGAAACGTTTGTGTTGTTCTTTAGTTTTGAATAGTTACCGGAGTGGAAAGATGGAGTTCATGAGTTTCATTCTCCACATCGAATATATTTCCGCAATGGTTCAAAGAATAGTAATATATTGTTCCTTCTATATACGAGGTCCCTTCTTCTAAATTTTATTCTCTTCTAAATATGTACTTTTCTTCTAACTACTATACTCTTCTAAATACTATACTATTAATATATATAAAGTTGTAGACGCAGAATCCTTCCTTTTCCCAGTTCCTACCTGTTTCCCGGTTCCTACCTCTGTCCTACTGTGTGACATACATATTTATTGTCTATTATAAAATTGTTACGTGCATTTTTGAAAATGGAACGTTTAATAAGCAGTTCCATGGATTAAAAAATTGGACCTTTTCAGATTCATCGTTAATTGGGTGTTTTCTGAGACTGTCCCAAGCTTAGCGCTATATTTTATTATATTTTTTAAATAATTTGTCATTCAGTAGCTTCATGTAAAATAAACTTTGGAAATTTACATGTTTAAAAATTCGTAAAGCAAAAAGTACGAATTACTAATCGTTCGAACTAATAAATTGAGATAGACAGTGAAGTCAATGCCGGTTGAGTCATGAAACATTTTAGTGTAGTAAACATATTTTATTAAATCAAGGGTGATTTTTATGCAAAGCCATCCAAGATACCAACCTGCCCTACACGGCCACTGACATTAGGTATCAATAGTCAGAGTAGGTATATTTAGAAGAATCCTGGCTTTTGTTTTAGGTATCATCCACGTTCTACAATTTCTTTAGAAAAGTTCTTGGACAAGGAGCTTCATGCAGCTTGGGAGCTGTACTTTACAGAAAACTGGTAAGTAAAAAGGACATTAACTCATTTTGTGTTTATTAATGTGATAATTTAGTAAAAACAAATCTGTGTAGATGAGAAAATAAAAAATAGCATTATGGCAAGTTTTATTCTATGCGCTCCCTTCATCTAACTTACACAAGTATGAATGAGTTATTAACCGTGGGATCACCCGGGGCCAAGCCGGATGTAAATTTGAATATACAAAAATCTTTTGCTCTATGAGGAATGTCGTCAAAGTTCGAATGATTGTACAATATGTTCCAGAATTAGATAAAAAAAAAAATACATTTCTTAGGGCCGAAATAGGCATCCACCTAATATGAAGAAAAATTTTCTGTAACTACAAGATTGACAAAAGCACTTGAGTAGGTTAAGTTCTCGTACTTCTTGTCCATCACGCTAGGTATGGAGAATGGACGTCTACTCTTTTCTATCCAAACACACTTCTTTCGCTTCTTCCGCCGAGATTAAGATTCACAAGTATTTTTTTACCATGCATACATATTGTATTTATTTTGACTTGGCCTTAGGTGAATCAGAATCGATGTGTTCGAGACACGTCATTTTCTTTCGACCACGATTGTTTAAAACTGACAGTTGCAAAGCGTCCATACAAGCAGATTTCTAATAGGTAGTTTCACCAATTATTATTGAATGAATGAATGAATTTGAAGTGTTCGGTAGCCTGGCGGTTACGATCCCGGCTTTTATTCGGAGGATTGGGTTCGATCCCAGATGCCGACCATCTTCCTCTTTCTTAGCTTACTGTGAGAGAGTCAAAGAGTGTATTTGTGTTCACTTTGAGTAAAAATACAGATTCATTTAAAAAAATATTTTCTGTATTTTACACAAACCGTGTTTTAAGAACCAAAGGGACTGTCCTTATTACAACTAGAAAAAACACTTTACCAACGAAAATTTTCACTCTTCGCTACGGATAAATACGGTTAATATTTTATGCGGGTACCAATAATTTCACATTTATTATTTGAGTAATTGAAGTAGAGTTCATTTTAAAACATTCTAAAAGAGTGTAAGGTACATTTTAACGGTGGTATAATTTATGATTTCTAGCGCTTTTGACAAAATCGAATTTATATTTTTATAAGTTTATTTATTCTGAGATCAAAAAGCAGTTTCAAAAACTTACAAACTAAGCATAACAATAATTAATGATGACGTTAAAGAAGACGGTCATTGGCACTGGGGCATCAACCCAGAGATTCGCAATACCTACCACTAGGCTATCAAAAAATTGGACAAAAATGGTAAGTATTATTTAATTTTGTTTAACTTTATGACAACAATTAAGCTGATTTACAAAAATGCTGATTTGCAGAAGGTAGGTACGTCTAAAGGATTGATTAATAAACATCTTTCCTTCTTACGCCGCCATTCGTTACAGAGGGGAGGATTCGAGCTGACGCAGCTTATTAGAGAGCGTCCAATAAATAGTTCTTCCCCTTTTGTTTCATTCAAAAGCGTTTAATGTCACGTTTCGAGCTAGTCAGCTTAATTACCAGATGACAATGCAGGTGATGCGGCCGGAAGTTGAAGGGAGACAAGCGCGCTGAGCTTTATTGTCTAGTCTACGCGAAAGCTGGATACTAATAACTCAATGAAGAGAGTGGAAAGGGCTGGTCAACCATCAACAACAAAATGATAAAAATTGCTTTACTGACTTAATTTTCTAAAGATATAAAAGAGATACTGGTTAGTGCGAACACTTATAACTCGAGATCGGTTGGACAGATTTTTATGATGCTTGGTTTATTGGATTCTTATCCACTCCGGATAACAGAATAACTAATAAAAAATCAAAATATGGATAACAAATAATATAAATATAGTTTTAAAATTAGTCTGGAACGAATTTCCTTACTACATCGCCATCTGTCAAAAATGCTATAGTAACACAATTTTACTTTTAATAGATGTTTGATAAAATTTCTTTCAAGCTTTCAGAAATATTTTTTTAAATAGGTAGGTAATCAATATTTATCATTATACCAATTCGAATTCAGTATTCGTAGTAAAAGTCAGGACAATGTTTGTTGGGAAAGCTAGCAAAGATAAAAACAACTTTAAACACGTAATGTTATTTTTTTTAATTTTCTGATGAACTAGAATTTTTTTTGTCCAACGATAGTAAGTAAATTTGCATAAACACAATATTATGTGCTTCTTAGATTTTCAATTCGAGGAACAAAATAAATTAAAGCTGTAATTACCTGCCTAATTTTTTTTACACATATGTATTGTGCATAAACAACTCTCAATTCAAATTAGCTGTTAGTTCACTTTGCAGTCACCGGGGTACCTATGTATGTAGCCACCTGCTTCAAACAGCATAAATAACGCACCACTAGATAAACGTGTATGAGTGGCTCGCGGATATGACGTTAAAGCTTTCATATGTCAGTATTCAAAACGACTATTTACAAGCCGGTATCCCGAAGGTCTTCATCGTACGCTCTCTTGATGGCGAGTTTTGGTATCTCATGTCTTTTATACCACCCGGTGTATAAAGTAGGCATCCATAATACAAAGTAAATGCTAGGTTTCAAACATGTACATAAACCATTTCTAATACTAGAATGGATATAAATATTAAAGAAGTTTCTTGAGAAAAGAATTCAATAAGTTTAGTCACACTTAAATATTATTTCCAGTACAATGGTTGAGTACTAACTGAACGGGAGAAGCGTTCGAAAAACTTCCTTCCAAAGTGGTGCAAAGAGTTAGTCTATAATAGTCGACTGCGGGACAGGAGTAGTTGAAACTTTGTGATAAAATTCGAGGATGGTCGGGAAACTCCTGCCTTTGAATTCCAAATAACGGTGCATCGAGTTATATTTAACGTTACTTGAGTGAACACGGCCCCCTCTAGATGCACGCACAATAGGTAATATTTGGAAACTATTTGGACAAAATTATTAATGTAGTAAAACATGTTTGGGGTTTTTTTTTTGATTTTTGAAAAAAAGCCCACAATGTGTCGATGTAATTAATGCTTGTAAGTACTTAAACGTAACAGCGTTTGGTGTTTTGATTAACCAGGCAGAATCACTCGAAAACGAGTGCAGAGCTAAACAAAAACAATTGACCAGAAGGTGATGGGAACCAAAATATGTTTAAGCCTAAGTAAAAAGGTCTTAAAATCCTAACAGGCTTCTTAACGGGTCACTGCAGACTTAGGGAACACCTGAGGAAGCTGGGACTCCAAGATGATGGAACCTGTAGATTCTGCGAAGAAGGGGTAGAAACGCCTCACCACCCACTTACAGACTGCGATGCAGTAGTTTATGCGAGAGCAAGAAGTTTTGGTAAACGCAGGATAGAGGTGGAGGAACTCGCCGTCTTGGATCCCCTCCTACTGCTGGACTTCCTGAAGCGCCTGGGATTAGTGGGGAAGCTCTAATTGGGTAACACCATGAGCAAGTAGGGGAAGCACAATAGACCACTACAGGTCGGAGCGCAAAACATCCCCTAAAAAAATTACAAATAAGTGATAAAGTTATAGAAGAAATGTATCTTCATTTTCATTTGAACTCTTTACTATAAGCTCGTTGTGTTTAACTCTATCAAAAGCTTTCTCATAGTCGATGAAACATGCAAACACGCCTCTGCGCTGGTCTCCACTCTTATGTTGTGAAGCATTAAGGTCGTAGGTATTTGTATTCATTTCTTTGTATTGCAAATTACCAACACTGTGCGTTACCGTGAAAGTGATGGCTTAAAATAATGAAGCGAAATATGAAACAGGCAAGTCTTAACTCCGATACCGCTCAACTTAATTTTAGCATACTTTTCGACAGTATAAACGGAATGTTTCGGAGAAATTCATCAGCATAAATTGCTTTAAATTTTATTTAGAAATTTTATAGCAACGAAAATATAGAAAATTCCAAACTCGAAAGCACATTCCTTAAAGTTAATTTTATAGTTTTGTTCAATTATTTCCCTAGTTTATTTCTTACAAGATTTTCACAGTCGCTCAGTTTTTTAACCTTGCTTTTATTCAAATGAAACACTGTAAATATTATTGATGTTTACCGTGTAGTAATTCATAATGAGAATGAAAAAACACTAATAAATGTTCTAACAGAACGAAACACGTCTCTGGAATAAAATACTTTGTGTTTTTTCTTTCTCATTATGAAACATGGTTATTGGTTATGGTAAGATACCTTTTTTTCCATACAGATACAAAGGTCCTTCCAACATGATCCGTTAGCTACTAAATATTATGGTTATGGATGGTTAATAATTGAGAAACAACAAAAATAGTCAACAATCTTACGTCAACATAAAAATGCGAAAAATTTCAGCTTCTACTTATCACAACATTAATATTGTAACTTAAATTTCTGAATTTTGTAACTTTTTTGTTTTAGTATTTACACAAGGTTAATAGTGTTCTCTTTCATAATAGCATTATATTATAGTATGAGTCTTGCAGCAAATAATGTAAACTAGTAAAGATATATTTTCATTACTTTATCTGTTCACACTCTCTTTTTAATATTTGGTATAAACCTAAAAGGTGAGTTTTCTTTTCAGTTGATTTGCAGCAGGTTTTTGCATTCTCTTTTCCGTTTTCTAAAAACTACCGTGCTCTTTGTGAGTTCAACGTAGGTACCGTGATAGGCTTCACCGAGTAGACTTTTTTAATGAGGCTTCCGTCATCTTTTATGTTCTTATGAATTTCAAACATTTATCAAACGCTTCAACTTTACGTAAATGTGTTTTGAAAATGAAATTGTCCACTTCCTGTGAAGGAACTGTAGGTATATAGGTAAATAAATTGTTTGTAAGGTTAATAAGCGTGCAAATGGTGTTCTAAAATCAAACGATCGAATCGTTTGATCATTTTCAATTTATTCCATACATGGAAATGTTTTTCAAAACTCTTTCGGTACTCGTTTCGATTATCGATCAGCGAAAACTTACACTATGGGTACCTACTGATCTTAGCAGCAACCTATGAAAAAATACGCTTTTGATTGGTATCTTTCACAAAAAGTACCTAAAGTTCGTTTTTTTGAAAGATAAAGATGATCGGCATCGAGATTGTACCTTAATCTTTTATAACGAAAGTCAGTGATTGTATCGATAAGCTACCTGTGAATAATTTATTGAAAACTGTGAGAACTTCAATTATGTTTTTTTTTTCTCTATTAGATTTAAAAGCTGGATATTTGGGTTATAGGAAATGTGGAAATTTTGTAATAGCTAGATATATATATTTTGAAGAAGGATTAGCAATTTTGTTCTCAACAGATTTCTGGAGTTTCTGCAGAGAGTAATCCGTGTGAGGTAGAAGCTGTAATATTGTTAGAGGGTTAATTATTATCGCAATGCAGCTGCGTTTATGGAGATACTTGACTTCTGTTTCAGCTAATATTTTGCTACCCCTACTGCATAATTTTGCATTTCTGTTTATTTTAAGCTCATGGCTAGTAGAGTGCACTTCAAAATGTTGATAGAATAACAACTTGATAGATCCGAATTTAATGGTAAAACAATTTTAGGTAGGTATTTCAAAACTTATAAGTTGAATTGTCAGAAGAACAATTAATAATGGCGAATGTTAAAATTAAAAATTAAAAAAAGCTTTTCCTGTTAAAAATAGAAGGATGGTAAGCATGTGAAGCCAATGACTATACACAACGATCCACAGAAAGAACCGAAACAAGCGTATGAGTTCTTTGCTTATCTCCTTGATAAGACATCTAAGAAATATGGTAGACGTCATGGAACGCTGGCTAAGCTGAAGTGGCAATGGGCAGGGCTTGTTGCAAGTTGCAAAATTTTCCCCTAAATTTTTAAGTTTGAGACACTGGAAGATTAATGGGAACATTAAAAGACGTCAAAAAATTGGTCTGACGATTAAGCAGCTGTGACGGCGAGAGACTGGATAGAAGAGACCTATAAGTTTAGACTACCAACTACTTCATTTTCAAAACAATGTTTTGTAATGGAGGTCATGGTTTCGATCCCAGGTATCGACCATCTTCCTCTTTAACAACACAAGCTTACTGTAGCTTACTGTCAAAAGTATATTTGTGTTTACTTTGAGTGAAAAAAAAAACTACCTAAATATCCTTAAAATATATATTTTGACTTGGATAAAAATTGTATAATGTTAATCATGTCTTTAAGAGGTATACTGTCTGCCGTATGGTTACCCTACGATGTTTCCATAGGGATGGTTTATCAATGCTCAAACTTTTACTTGCAAACATTCAATAGAGTAACCAAAGTTTATATCATCGCTTTCAGGTCCGCTGGGAAGTTACAGGATATAGATGTGAAATAAGGGTGAATAAATACATATCAAATGTATATGAGATATAAACTGTAACGTGTTCGAGACATGTGTTAACAAAATGTATGTTATGAAGTATAGCATATTGTGGTTTTTGTTCCCAGACATATTTTCTTTCCTGTTCATCGTTGAAAATACGCCGACTAGAAAGAGGTCAAAGTTTCGATTCCTGATTACATCATGAATTCGCTGTGTTTTACACTTTCAGTCGGAAACAGTACGAAAGTCGGTGTCGTAGTCGCTAGGCTACATCCAATACAAAATGTCATAGTCGCTAGGCTACCTCTAATACAAAATGTCGTAGTCGCTAGGATACCTCCAATACAAAATGTCGTAGTCGCTAGGCTACCTCCAATACAAAATGTCGTAGTCGCTAGGCTACATCCAATACAAAATGTCATAGTCGCTAGGCTACCTCTAATACAAAATGTCGTAGTCGCTAGGCTACCTCCAATACAAAATGTCGTAGTCGCTAGGCTACCTCCAATACGAAACAATATGAAAGTCGCCATCGTAGTTGCTAAGCTACCTCCAATACGAAACAGTATGAAAGTCGGCATCGGCATTAGTCTACCAATAATTTCCATTAAGTTTTAGTTGTTAATGTTTCAAAAAGTTTCAAATGTTAAAATTAAATAAATACTTACAACTACAAAAAAAAAACACACTATAAAATTGGTGCAATTTTTTTTTATATATAATAAAAATCAAACATTTAGGGGAGGGTACAACTGGTGGAATGTTGCGATGAAAATACTATCAAATGCAACAATAGGTATTAAGAAAAAAAAATACCCGTTTTCAAAAGTCCTCATGTTTCGGATGCGTTGTATTTCGTACACAGAAAAAAAGGTTCGGGGAAGAAGTTGCGGGAGGGTGGAGGGTAGATAACAAATCATCCCCGATGTATCAATCAACTTCTGTGACACACAGGAAGAGCAAGAGGGGATTAGTCAAACGAAAGTTGCCGATTGTCATATTGTACTTCCTGTATGAGTCCTGATTGTGTGCGAGGGGTACAAGGGATGTAATAATAATAATAGTAGGTGCCTACCCCCGTTACCTACCCTCGTTGTGATAAATGTGAGCAGGCACAGCCCTGACGAATGGTTTGAATGATGGTCTTATATCTAATGACTGTTCAGTGTTCATCTAACCGCTCACTTCTAACTCGCATGCAGTTACTAGAATACTCAAATATAACTAATATTATTATTAGATCTATTTTCAAGTTGGTTAACTTAACCCATATCTTCCCAGACATAGAAATAGCCGTTAGATTTTCATGAAAATCATACCAGGGACTATTTACGGTCTATGTATTGATAAATAAGTGTCAAAAAAAATTTTGGATTTTTGGATTTTTAGTTATAGAACCGTTCCAATAATGGAACACTGGGAAGATACATACATGTAACATTTGGGCTTTTGTATGGGAAATCAAAAACGATATAGAGCGCAGTAAAGTACTTTATGAAGAGATTTTAAAATTTTAATCCACAATTTATAATTTATAAGCCTTGTATAAAATAATACAATAAAAAATCTTCTTCTTTCTCTTTTATAGACACGGGAGTCTGTTTTATCAGGGTTATCATCTTGACTTGCCTTGTTCCAGGTTTCTTACCATCACTTGAAGAGTATTTTTGATCGGCGCAGCCCATTTGGTACCCTCATGCAGGGCTAGATATAGTATTCTTACTTTTATTTAACTTCTCAATACATGTTGGTGCCAACAAAACATATAATAACAAATTGTAACGTTCCCACCTGACCACATTGTTCGACTTATTATATCTCTCAAATTACTGTGTTTCTAATTCGATCACGCATAGTGTTTACATTTTAGATGTTCAAAGCATGCTTTTTGTTTTGACAGTGTCTGCCGTGGATAAAATTCCATGTGTCTTATAGATACGAACCTTTCTGTCTGTCCTCATAGCATTGTTTCTCCATATTATGACATTTTTCAAGCAGACTGCTTCTGCGGCAGCTTTATCAACCTGTGACCTTACTAATCAGGCTAGAAGGTTACTTCGCTATTGACTGTAAAGCAAAGCACTTCAGTAGCGTGCTGATGTAGGATTTTCTCCTGTTTTAGAGATATAACATCTGCTTCAATGTTATTCAATGTTATTGACCAAAAAAAAATATCACCGCATCCTGGTAGTATTGACACTCATCAAGTCCAATGAATTAATTTTTTTTGTTTTTGAGCGTAGCAGACCTTAGGTGGAATCCGATGGTTAAGATGATTTTGCAGATCCTTTTTGAAAATCAACATCATTCACCTTCAAAGTAACCATAGAATCAACATTTTCCTACTGTGTAAGGTTCAGTTGTACTAGCTGTGTCCGCATATTTACTTTACATAAAATACTTTTTTCGTTTCTAGATGTTCAAATATTTAGTACACTATTAAACTACGACCAATAAAATAAATTGCCAACAATAAATAAATTTTTTGCATGAAAATAGTACAAAAATTTCACATTGGCATATTATCCCAGTGTTCCAAAAATGGAACGGTTAGGAAAATGGACATGAAAATACCTACTTATAGTCATCTTTATTTTTATTATTTTTTATAATGATAAAAGAGACTATAATAGAACTGGTAACGTATTATTTGAATGTTAATTATAACAAACAAAAAATATACGGACATTTTATAATCAGCAATGTTTTTCCACAAAATCTGCTATAAAGAATGCTTCATAACAGGAAAAAGCAGATGCGAATATCGTGCAACAATATCTCTAACTATAGCCTATTAATCGAAGATTTTAAGCATTTAAAAATAAATGAGTTGCGCATTTCCAAAAAAATAATAAAAATTATTAACTAAACCGTTCCAATAATGGAACACTGGGAAGATATGGGTTAATTTCATACCATAGGCCATTTTCTGAAATCATTTATCGCGAATTAAAGGAACTGTAAAATAATATACATTGTAATTTTAAAGTGATAAATGATATAATGATAAAATAAATAATTAGGTATTACTTACCTTTTTTTAACTTATATAGTGCTGACCGTTGTATCTGCTTTAAACAATGTTTGCATGCCACGTCATTATGTCCGTCACAACAAAGATGAAACAACTGGCAGTTATGTCAAAAACCAATTTAATTTCAAAAAGAGTAAAATTTATACCGTTAAAAAATAAACAAGGTTTTCTTAATTCTTCTTCTTCTTTCTGTGTTGTGACGGACACCCAAGGTGTCAGGTCTCCCAAACGTTGACTATCACTCTGGAGAATGCATCCCGGTCCTGTGCGGCACGAAATAGTCCCTCCACACTCGTGATCCCCGTCCACTCACGAATATTTCGGGGCCAGGATATCTGCCCTCGGCCCACCCCTCGCCGACCCTCCATTTTTCCCTTAATAACCAAGTGCAGCAAATTGTATTTTTCTCCTCTAAGTACATGCCCCAAGTAGGACACCTTCTGGACCTTGATATTTTTCAGCAACCCTAGCCCTTTGCAGGACTCTTGTGTTGCTGACCATGTCTGTTCATTGTATGCGGAGCATTCTCCGGTGTACCCTCAAATGCTTTTTCTTAATTGACTTTCTAAATTTTCTTGTTTTTTTTTCTTTTATAAGAACCTTCTCTTTTACAATAGCAAACACAACAAAAAATGAATGAGTGAAATTGGTCCAGTGTGATGTGAGATATGATTAGTCCATCCAACTTGTTTATTTCAGAGAGAGAAAGCAATAGGCTATCTCACACAATAATCTGATACAATATATAATTGCCTTCCTAACATCACATCAGCATTATACATTACAAAGCATTTCATATCGTATTAATAATCTAACCCAAAATCACTCGATATCGGGTGGAAAGCCTCAACAAAAACAAAAAAAAAATTAATAATCTAAATTTGATCTAGCACAACAGACGCATCTGTTGACAAGGTCGTGCGCATTTCTCGTAGTTGGTTTTTGATTGTTTTATTTCGCGTGCTCAATAATATGTACGTTTTAACATTTAAGATAAAAGTGGGGCTAGTAAGAGTTTTATCGAAAACTAATTGAACGCAAATTAGCGTGCAATTTGTGTTCTAAAATCAAACGATCGAATCATTCGATCATTTCAGTATGAACATTTTTCGAAACTCTTTTTATGATAATTTCGATATTCGATCATCGAAAACTTATACTAGGGCTACAGTTGTTTTTTCAATCGATTACATAATAACGATCAAAAATCTCGTCAACGAAATTATAACAAACATCCATTTGGATGACATTCAAAAAATCTGTCCCAATCACGATCACTTAAAATGGATTTCTTGTCACCCATTGTGACAGATGTGAAGTTTTAGTTTTTCTTCATTATAATATTATTTTGCTATTATCTATCTATCGACATGGTCCGACCATATCGGTGCCGTCTTAGAGGAGGGCCAACTCAGGATCAAAAGGAATAGAAGAGCGTGTATGCGGAATTTTATGCGTTTAGAAGAAGCGAAAGAGGTTTGTTTGGATACGAAAGAATGGAAGTCCGTACTCTCTGCCTACCCCATTCGGGAATCGGCGTGATGGGTATAAAAGAATCGGTCAATACGTGAAGGAAAAATTTCGTGACTATTTTTACGAAAATTACGCAGACGGATGGAGTGTGACATTTCGCACACTTATAGTTTATGTTGAGTAGGATTGGCGAATGCTAATATTTTTTTTTAATTAAAATAGATTAAATCAATAAAAAAACACTACGCAAACTACTGTAATATTATTTATTTCATACTCACACACACTTCGTTGTATTTTTTTTTTAATGAATCTGTGCGCACTCGAAGTGAACACAAATACTTACACTCTTGACATCTTTCACACTAACCAAATGCTTGTGCCGTGAAAGCGAAAATGGTCGGTACGGCCGGGATTCGAACCTACGACCTCCAATACGCTGTACATTCGAAAGCCGCCGATTAATACCACTGCACTACCAACCACCTCCATTCTTATTTTGACACAGATCAACAAAGATCTTTAGTTGAACAGTTGACAACCAAGAAACGTGACGACTTGGACCACGTCCACTCGAGTTTCACCATTGACGATCCGTTTGGAGTGATGGACTAATGGCTTAACGCGATTGAATTTTGGCCTGATGGATATCCGACTCACTTTCTAAGTTTTCTCCACTCACGGTCATTTTTTAGAGTGATATCGCTCATTTTGTTCTGATTATGTAATCATGAATGGGGAAGGGGGGTTAAAAACGTCAAATATATTTCAAAATTTAAATTAACGATTCTATCTCTGTGAATAGCACCTATCTAAGTTATTATCGCTTCATCCTCACGGATGGTTCTTTGTTTAGGGATAATTTAAGGTAAATTCATCCCAGTATCTCAAAGGTTCGGAGTTATAGAAGTTCGAGGGTCAAAATAACCTTCTGATCTTGTCTATAAATAAATAGTAGGTAAACAGAAACCAACAAACATAGGCGTATGATATGATTTCCTCAAAAACCGATATTTATCAGCGTTTATTTAAACATCACGCGTAGCACATCCCGGAGATTCAGGAATACAGCTTCCGTCTTGTCTCCCACACTGAAACACACGCGCTATCTCCCCAGACAATCATTGCTCAAGGGATTTATGTGCTATATCCGGTGATAAGGAAAATTAATGAGAATTATCATCAAAGATATCTGGCATAACACATAAGTACATAAACCTCTTGACGCAGGCATCTACTTAAAGGAACCTATTTAACTACTTACAAACATGTACAATTATTGTACATATCATACAATACAACCTTCCTTCTAGAACTCTAACCGGCCAGATAATATCATTATAGGTACCTACTTGTTCCATAATTGTTCGAAATTTCACTACTACTGCTTTGAACACCTGCCGTTTTCAACATTTTTAATGAACTCTGATACACTGAACTCTGATCAGCTGATATTTTTACAAATACCTATGCCTAATCTTAACAGATTGACATAATATTAAATTTGTGAATGTAACTTGTCTAATAATATATTGAAATTTATTTAACAATATTGACTTATATTATATTACAATTTATATTATTTTACATTTTATTGACGTATTGATTTTTATGTCTTATTTTCTTTAATTAATTGCATATTATGTTTTTCTTGATTCATTGTTAAGCTTATCTTTGATTTGTTTGTTCATTCTGATATTTTTTGGTTTGGTTTTTTGAGTTTGTTTTTGTACTTGACAAGTATGTATTTTTTCAGCATTCTATTTTCTCCTTATACCAGCTTCAAGCTATCTGAAAAACTGATGTGATACATAAATAAACATCATGACAAACGAAATGACTAGGCATACCTATATTATTTTTAATGAATCTGTGCTCACTCAAAGTGAATACAAAAATACACTCTTTTGACTTTCACACGAAGCCAATTATAGCTTTTGTTTTGAAAGAAGAAGATGGTCGGCACCTGGGAAACAGCACGAAAACCGGGCAACCATAAGTGTAGAATTAAGTTTCGTTGAATTCAAAGTAAGAAATTATTCAACTCTGTTATATTCAACAACTAGCTTTCCCGACAGACGTTGTCTTGTGGTTCTAGCCCGAAGTGGCCCGTTAATATGTACATAATGTGCACTGCGCCCCCGTAAAACAATACAAAATTAATTCGATTGAGTTAAGCTAATAAAATAATGACGTTAAACTATTTCTGAAACATCCATATTTAATTCATATTCAAAGCTCTGGCGAGAAGAACTTGAGAATAATGCGCTCGCGCACACACCCTATCTCGCATATTGCCAACACGAATGTGCCCGATAATAATATTATATAGAATAGAATATTATTCTTGACTTTGTATGAAAATTTTCTAACGCTCGAATCGGTGCGTTGGTGGAGTAAGTGGGATGGGCTATTGTAGGAGCGTATGCGAGAATGAGAGGGATCTACCCGCGATGGCGTGGGCGCGTCATAGGTAACCGTTCCATACAAACTTAAATATTGTATTTTACGTCATTTCTTATCCAGTTTTTAAACATTTTATTAGTTATTCTGTTATCCGGAGCGGAGAAGAATCCAATAAATCAAACATCAGAAGATTCTGTTGAGCCGATCTCGAGTTATAAGTGTTCGCACTAACCCGACTTTAATTTATATAGTAGATGATAAATAATTATAATGTTGCTTGAAATTGGCTTAATTCGGTGGAAAAATCATTCAATTTGATAAATAAATAGGTTAAAGAAAAATTTATACTGGAAATAAGAAGGGACTTTACTTTATTGAAAGAGAGCAAATATAATGTATCAGATTTATACAAATTGTGGCGGACTAGGAAACGTGCGGATCTCATATCCATGCCAAATCAAATAGAGTAATGTGTAAAAATCAATAAATAAAAAAAAGGCTTTGGATGTCAATGCTTGGTTGAATTGAATAAATTTAGGATCTATCAATTCGTAAATAATTTGTTTAGATCTACGTACACTTGGGTTTGTTTATTATAAAGAGTAGGTACATTTTATTAAGGAACAACCTCAATACAAAACTAACAAAGCGTTCGCCTCAACATAATAACTTTCTCTGGACTTCAGATATCACTT
Organism: Mystacides longicornis; assembly: GCA_963576905.1. Lineage (NCBI taxonomy): Eukaryota > Metazoa > Arthropoda > Insecta > Trichoptera > Leptoceridae > Mystacides > Mystacides longicornis. The sequence continues at coordinate 9,783,942 of OY756425.1, read as the reverse complement.
AATTTATGTAAATAATTTGCGAATTCGTGCGATAGAAGCTGCCTTGGTATGTATGTAATAACGAGCTAACGTTGTAACAGTTAAATTTACTAACTGCGGGTTAGCCACGAAGGATCCTTACAAAATATAATTTACATTTGGGCAACCGATATTAAACATTAATCTTCTTGTAATGATTTGTATAATTATCTCAATGTAAGGGCGTGCTCAACTCACATTAGTACCTACTAGTAAGAACCACCTCTATATATTTTATCGGTGGGACAATCTAATGTTTATGTTAATTTTTTAAACTGATAGCCCTAATAAACCGCATCATGATTGTATTGTTTTGTCGTTTTTGTTAATATGACTTCAACAGGCGCACTGCCCTCCCCATGAATAGAGTTCAGAGCAAATTGCATTTTTTGGAAATATAATCCCCCAAAAGCTTTTTCCCACATCTCGAGACGACAACAACAACAACCCTTAATGTTGTATAATATATAAAAATGGCGGTCGAGCGGTATTATTATTGAGGGCGGACGTATCTTATGCTTTGAAAATATTCGCTAATCGATTAATTTGTTTTATTTCGGCATTTGTTTATATTTATTTTCGAAGTTAGCAAAATCCGAAGTGTTGTGTTTTTCTGAGTTTATTTTCGAAGTTAGCAAAATCCGAAGTGTTGTGTTTTTCTGAGTTTATTTTCGTATATAACTTTGCATATAAGATAAGACTTTATTTTATATTTCATTATTAAAAATAATTTTGTACATTTTTTTCAATTAATATTTTTGTAATAGTAATATCGCGTAACAACAATATAAGGCTGCAGTCACACGATTCTTGTTAGGCCCGCTCTCACGGAGCAGGCTATCGGTTACACAGAGGTGGCACGTTAAAAGGATTTGGTGAAACCAATTTATTTATTTTTTCTTTCTTTTTTTTTTTGTTTACTTTATTAAAAGGTTTTTTTTTTTTTGTTTTCATTTCACGGTAAAGGTGTTTTTTTTTTAGTTTAATATTAGTAAGATATTTATTATACTTGTTTTTTTTTTATTTATTACATATATTTTATTTGTTGATTGTATGTCATCATAGCCCATGATGGGTGATCCGCCGGAGCGGGGTGATAGCGCATACCCTTGGAACTGACCGATGAGGATATTCTCGAAAATGTACAGGTGCCTTACTCATACGGAAAAATTGTAAGATTGCGGAGACTGAATAGACGAATGAACGTTGACGGGAAGATCGAATGGAAAGCATCTACGACAATTCTGGTAACATTCGAGGGGCAAAAACTGCCTGAGCATATTTACCTATACTATAACTCAATCAACGTTGATTTATACATACCTTCCTCCTACATTTGCCACAAATGTCTTAAATACGGCCACACGCATAACAAATGCACCAATTCGCCGAGGTGTGCGAAATGTGGGGAAAGTCATGAATCAAACTCTTGCGCTAAAACTGAGACTATTGTCAGCTGTGTAAACTGTAAAGGTGAACACATGCCTACCAGTAATTCCTGTCCCGAGCTGCATAGACAGCGCGACATTAGACGCATTATGGCAACGGAGGGTGTTTCATTCGTTGAAGCATCTAAGAAATCCATGACCCCTAAAAAAACATTTAGTGAGGTGGTTGCCACTTCATCAACTCCTAAAAAATCGTTTGGTAGGGTGGATGCAAATCCATCTTCTCCTAAAAAAATTGTTAGAAAAAATATCGATTATAAAGCGATTAATTCTCTTCTGTCTTACTCAAACGGTCAACCACTAAACCAAAGAAACGGATGTGCCCTCCCCTCTGAACCGAAAGATAAACCTTCCGTTCCGTCCTCTCCTTATCCCTCCTCTTCCCTCTCTACAAATCATTTTATTTCTGAGTCGCCACAGAATCCAAACAATATTAAACTGATGTTCCAGATTTTTACCTACTTATTGTCAAACATTAATGACGAATCTGTCCTTACTCAAATGTCTTCGCTCCTACAAGAATCTTCAGATTAAATTACCTCAAATTATTTCTCACTATCAATTACTACTCACAGCTGTATTCGAATTTACACACGAATATCGCTTATAATAATAAAAATGTCAATAAGGAAAATAGGTACTGATTCTCTTAAAAATATTACATTATTACAATGGAATGCTCGCAGTGCTGTGAGTAATAGATCCGATCTAATCTATCTGCTTAATCATCATAGGATTAATCTTGCCGCCATTAGCGAAACTTGGATCCGTCCTCACTATACATATAACATCCCTGGTTATTTTTGTATAAGGTGTGATAGGCAGGAAGGTAGGGGCGGGGGCACAGCTTTGCTGGTCAACTCCTCTCTCCCTTTCTCACAGATTGATTTGCCATTTAACCCCTTTTTGGAGGTAGTGGCAATCAAGATTGGTGATATAGCTTTCGTATCAACGTATATACCCCCGGATACAGGCTTTGATATTGGATTTTGGAATGCAATAATACCTCTTCTTCCTACTTCATATTTCATCTTAGGCGATTTTAATGCTCACAGTCAGTCCTGGGGTTGCCAAAGAACAGATAGAGCGGGAAATCAACTATTGAGTTTTATCGATAACCATAATATTTGTATTTTGAATGATGGATCGGCAACAAGGCTTTCGCCGGCGGGTCAGGGTCGCAGTGCCTTAGACTTATCTCTGTGCACTGGGGATCTGGCCGGCTCGGTGAATTGGACTGTTTCCCATGATCCACATTCCAGTGACCACTTCCCAATTATTTTCACCTTTAATTATAATACCAATTTACATTTACCTCACAACCAACGAAACTTATATAACACTCGCAAAGCGGACTGGACCAAATTCAGGGAAATAATTGAAGATACCGTGAATGTGAGAGGAAACTTATACAATAACAATGCATCTGTACAGGAAAATTACAATTCTTTTTAAATAAAATAATTTAAATGAAACAATTGATTTGTTATTCCACTATATTTATTTACCTGACTAGTTTCGCAGGAACAGGTCCTGCATGGTCACAGGTGACTTAGAAACTAAAGCTTAAAACGAATACAAAATATTATTGGTACGCACACAGATAGGCAGAGGTTGTAAACATATGGTATAAAATTAACAATTTTAATTTGTTTTTTTTTTTTTTATATTTGACTAATGAATTTATATAAAGCAAGATAAAGGTTTTATTATAAGTTGAAAAGAATAAGTAGATTGACAATAATAATATTTTGAATTTACTAAAATTGTTTTTAATATTATTTTTTTTTTATTTTTTTTTATATATAAAAAAGGGAGTTTTTAATTGACTAATGAATTTATATAAAGCAAGATAATGATATTATGATAAGTTGAAAATATAAGGAATAGATTGACAATAATAATTATTGAATTTACAAAAAAAAAAAAAAAATCTTATAATTATTTTTTTTTTATATATATATATGTATAAAAAAGGGTAGTAATTGACTAATGAATTTATATAAAGCAAAAATGAATATAATGAATAGAAATCAAGAACAGATTAACAGTAACAATACTTAATTATGTTTGAATTTACTAAAATTGCAATATTTGATTTTTTCCCCTTTTCTTTCTATAAATAAATAAAAAAAAAATGACAATATTTGACTAATAAATTTATACAACGCAAAGATAATTAAACTATAAGTTACAGGAATCAAGAATAGATTAACAATGACAATATATTTTTCTATAATTTGTTTGAATTTACTAAAATTGATTATATAATTTTTATATTTATTTTTAATAATAACTTTAAACTAATCAATATAAATAAAGGAGTCCGTTCGTATGTAACGTCCTTTATAGACGGCTAAACTAGGGATACCAGAAGTAAAGTAATACCCTCTATAGCGAGTCTAATTTCCAGTGGACGTTTACGGCTATAAATATTTGGCAAATGTTATTTATCAATAAAAATATTAGATTTTTTCATAAAACTCCCATACAAATTAAGATTTTCATCCTGCCATTTTGTCAGAATCAGGTATCTTGAAACTGTATTTAAATCTCATTTAGTTACACCGTCGCTACTCATGTACGGTTTTGTTTTCATCTACAGAGTATGGACCTTCTTTTTATTTCAAAACATTTTACTCTGTAGAAGGAAAAACATTGAAACAAAGTAAAACAATTTAGCTTATTTTACTTATGAAATGTCATCATATACCTCCATATTGTGAAAATTTAGGGTTGCCGTTTTAAAAAAAACCTGTGGAATGTAATAATAAGGTCTGCATGAATATGTAGGTAGGTATTAATATTGAAATGCATTGAAGTAGTTAACTACAAAGAGTATGATTGAGTAGTTTCAGCGTGATGTAGTAACGCATGAAAATAACAACAACATTTCATATTTATAATAATTAGAAGATAATATATAAGTAATAAATCAATTCTTCCTAAGCAGGAATAGCTTTATCATTCTGTTGATAAGTAGAATAATTCTCAGAAGATCAACGCTTTAATGGTAGAATGATCTCTGTGGGCTCCGTTGAAACCAGATTGAAAATGTCAAAGTTTGGACGATAATGGCTTGGAGAATATTCTTTTAGGTGGCATTTTGTGGTCTTCATAATTCAACCTAAAATAAATAAATAACATCAGAATACAATTTTTATAATGATTATGTATGCATGTTTAAGGGGGGAATATTATTTACTTTAATGGAAATTTATCATTTCATTAAAGACCACAGTTAATATACACATGTGTAAGTGAAATGAATGATTCATTTAAATTACTATAATAATTATTATTATAAGTATTTAACCTCATATTAAACATTTTTCCTGAAGGTATACTGTATAATGTTTGCAATAAGTATATTGTTATAAAATAAGTCTTTAATAAACATAAACACGAATTATATGTGAATATTATATTATAAGTGAATTTAAGCAAAAATAGTCATGCATTAAGTTAAGTACCTACCTACCTAATAAAAATAAAATGAAACACAAACATTAATTAAATTTTGAATAAGGAACAATATTTTGACGTTTATAAAAAGCTTCGCGTTGACAGTGACAAACAGCTCTGCTGCTAAGGTGAAATCATTGCCATCTTCTGTCCGTTGCAAAAAAAAATCGAAAACGTACCTAATGATGGTGTTTTTTAAATACTATTTTTATATTAAGTGTGTATAATGAAATGCAAATATACCAACACCTATTTTTTATGATATTTCGGATAATTTAAATAATTTAAAAACTATTCGAAACATATTCGAAATATCATGTTTGCAAAACACTTTCATCTATTGAATATATCTTTGGTTGCACACCACCATAGACATAATATTTATTTCTATCTGTCAAAATACTCAAAATAATAATACTATTAAAAATGTCAGTAGAATATACTGTTATAATATTATTATAATAATATTTATAATGTGGTTTACAAACGAAGTGGTAAGTGACAGAACTTATTTCAATTTACGACGTTAGCCATTTACATGTTAATTGTGTTTTCTAATTTTTTACAGAATGTTAGTGTTTACCAATGATGACAAATCAAGGATTTATCACTGCAAAAGATTAATTTGTGAAATAGAAAAGGGGTGATACACCAATTTCATCACCCCTAAAGGTTATTTTATTTTATATGATTCACTGAATAAACAAACATAAATGAAAATAAACAAAAAAAAACTGTCAGTTCTACTTTGAGTATGTTTGGTCAAAAAGTCAAAACGTTTTCGGACAACCGTCCATCTTCAGGAACCTTAACAATACAGTATAAAACGTTTTAACCAAATCTACATACTCAAGTAGAACTGACAAAAGTTTTAGTTAATTTTAATTTATTATGTTTGTTTATTAATATGTTCTACAGATTTACTTATGACAAAAATTTTTAAGATTCACTGAATGTTGTCATTTGATTTGAACTTTAAATTGCAATTTATTGTTTTCATCCAAGTTAAACAAATACCAATTTAAAAAGTGAAAAATCTGTCACTGTCTTGCATTGATTCGTTAAATTTTACCAGTCTTCAAAATCCAACCAAAAAAGATGTGTTGCTTTGTGTAATTTTTATGAATTCTATGTTTATTTTAATTGAATCATATTTCGTTACAGTATTTATGTGTCATTATGCATCGGTTTAAATAAGAGTCCTTGAACTGTTGCCGATAAAAAAGTTGGATGATCAAAGAGGTCCCGGTCGAAGGCGACTTGAATGCGCAATGTAAGAGATTGTACCTACTGGAATAAGAATAGCAGAGGAGTTAAAGTAGAGCTTGCCAAGGTCATGGAGAACCGTTACGGCACAAGAAGAGAACTGGTGTGTTAATCCCAACAGCTTCTTTTTCAATCACTCATTTTAATAATAATATCAACTAAATATTCCATTTAAAGAAATTTTATCTTTTTTACCTAATCTATATTACTGAATTCTTATATTAATAGATATATAATCAGCTATAAACAGCACACACTGTACGCTTCTTCGTTAAATCTTTCAATATGTAATTGCATATAATTAGCTATAGTATTTCACAATCCTGCATTTTACATTGTAAATTTAAAAGAAATTGCATTTGGCGATCGACTACAAACAAATTCTTTGACAATGTAGAGTAGGAAGAAAATTAACTGTCCACTTTTTATATTTTTATATAAATGTCTTTTTTTGGTTTAAATAATTGTTTAGGCAGTTAATTTTTTCGCACTATAATTAACGAAATCTTCGTTTGTAGTGGAACGTCAATTTGAATTTGTCTGCGGGGGCTGTTGTCTCATTGTATTTTGGTTGTCTCTTTGATTTTTAGTTAAGAAGTGGACAAAATTAGTGCACTTTTTCAAAGAATGATTTAGAATATTATTAAACTATGTATATTTTTTGCATTTTATGCATCGTCACTGTTGAAGTATGGTAAACTCTAATGTATATCTGACATTTAAATATAACATAAGTACTTCTAATAGCTTCTAAGAAAATTGTTGCTTTGAAGGATATGGATTCTGTTAATTTCTTTAAAAATAATATCATTTTGCAAATGGATCACATGGTATCATATACCTATGTTATAATTATTTTTTTATTTTTTTTTTAAAGATACAACAGCTTTAACAATAAGTATATCACATAAAAAAAACAATTTTAGTTTTACAGCGCCAATTAAATGTCATATTTTTATTAGATCATAATATTATAATGATAAAATTATGCTTCAGTTGTTCATATTTATGAATTCCTTTTTTAGCTTATATTTTGTGTTACATTCTAAATATGAACATATCTGACCCCCGCTGCGAATGTGGCGCCCCTGTCCAGACCCTCGACCACATAATCACTGAGTGTCCAATACATAGGTTCGATGGAACATTGGATGAACTTTTTTATCTTCAGACGACTGAAGCCAAGGATTGGCTTCGGGATAAAAATTCTATTTTATGATTTTAAATTTTATAATTTTATGATTTGACATTTTTAAGTTCTTTTTATTTTATGAATTTTTTTATTAAAACGACATTGACACCATACGCATATATATATATATATGAACAGTTCAAATGAAAATAATTAATATTTGAGTATAAACATTTAAATATTCACCAATTAAAAGAAATATCCTTATATTATTGTTATCATTTTTTTTCAACTCCACACATTAGCTTAAAGTTGCATAAAACATTTTTTTACAAAATGTTCATATTGTTTTATTTTCCTGTCTCCTCCAGCTTGCTATGTCCTTGGATTCTTTTAGATACCCATTAAGATGGCATTATCTGAACATGCCTTGCCCAATTTACTTTGGGCTTTATTGTTTTTTTTTTAATGAATCTGTACTCACTCGAAGTGAACACAAATACACTTTTGGAAATCTTTGACACTAACCAAAGGGTTGTGTCGTGAAAGCAGAAATGGTTGGCGCGGCTGGGATTCAAACCTATGACCTCCAACATGCTGTGCACATGAATGCCGGCGATTGATCCTACTGGACTACCGACCACTTCGTGGTAATATAAGTGAAATTAACAGTTTCATTTAAAAACAAATGAAATTAACCAACAATATACCTTGCCCTTCTGAGCTTGCCCAATCTAGCATAATCAGAGATTGTAATGCTCATGGTTAAACCATATTCTCCAGGATTCTCTATCTTTTATGGGCTCCAAAATCATTGCCCGTTCTTCGTACTCATATGTCATAACTGTTATAATAGTTTTATAGAGGTTGATCTTTGTTTTTCTATGGACACTTCTTGACTTGAGCACAGACAGTAGAGTAGAGAAGAATGCTTTGTTTCCTGTTCTATTCTTCGGTTGATTTCTATACGTCCCAACTCCTTTGCTGCTATTTCCAAGGCGTCAAAGACCTCTTATGGATATCAGGGATCTTCCTACTATATTGAGATTATATCCAACGATTTGGCTACTTTGTAAATAACTATTAGTCTTTGTATTTTCGTGGTATGATTTATGCACCACATATTCCAAGAATAAGCTGAAGAGTGTGAGGACCAGTCTGCCGCCTTGCTTGAGTACCTGGCCATCCGCGCCGATTTTATATTTTGTCATACACATAGGTGCCCTAATCAAACTTAACTTAAAGTATTCTTCTTCTTCTCAGCCTATATCAGTCCACTCCTGGACATAGGCCTCCTCCAGACTCTTCCATGTCCCCCGATCCTGTGCAACCTGCATCCACTGCGAGCCTGCATTGAAGTATTATGGTCATAAATTCACGATTCCTGTGCAAGCCACGGGTACTTAAGCTAGTAATTTAATAAAAAACAAAAACAGAGAAAGGGGTTACAAAATTAATTGTTATTAATGTTACGAGTAAGTAGGTATCTAAGAACTTAAAAAAATATTTGTAGAGACACATTCAATTTAAGACGAAATTGAGCGTGTTGCAAGTAGTTGCGAAAAGGTTGCCGATGTATGTGGGCCTTCACCTGGAACAATAAGAAAGTATTCGGCAGTATCTTTATTTCAAACAATATTAAGAAACAAAAGAAAAAAAAAATATGGTGGTTTGGGCTTAGGACAGAGGATTTAACAAGGGAGAATAGTTGAAATCAAGTTGTTCATTTATTATTTTTATTTGGGTATTGTTCTTCAGGCGGTTAATTTCCATTATTTCAAGTTTCTCTAATCTTTTATGGCCGGCAATGTTACTATGGATAAGTGATATATTATTGTCTAAATTGAATGTATGATTATTTTCAAGGAGATGTTTAGCAAAATTTGATTTATCACTGTTTTTGTTTTTAAAAGCGGAAATATGTTCTTTAAGTCTAATATTGAGAGCGCGTTTGGTTTTACCGATATAGCTGGAAGAGCAAGAATTACAATCTAATTTATAAATGCCGTTTTTATCCAATGTTTCTATTTTGTCTTTATTATTTACCAAAATTTTACCAACAGATTTATTATTATAAAACGCGGGATTAATTTTAGAATTATTAAGCGATTTTTTAATTTTATGACTTATTTTATTATTGGTAAAGATTATTTTGTTCCATCTAAAAGAATTTTTAACATTATTATTATTATTATGAGACAGGCCGGGTGCGATGGATTTTAAAAAGACTTTTCGAAGTTTATTTTTAAGTAATTTGTCTATTAATTGGGGATCGAAACCGTTATTGATTGCTAATGTTTTTATTAAATTTAATTCTTTGTTATAGTTATCGGGAGATAATGGGATGTTGACTAGAATGAAAAGCTGAAAGTTTTTGTGAGGGATGGTGTTTGGAGTTATTATGGATTAGATTATCACTGAAGGTTGGCTTACGGTATATATCAAATTCTAATTTATTATTGACGATTGAAATATTTATATCTAAGAAATTTAAGCTTTTATTGCCCATCTCCATTGTGAATTTAATTGATTTATTTAAATTATTTATTTCCGTTAAAAATTGGGTGAGTTGTCTATCCGTGCCTATCCAGAGACCGATGATATCATCCACGTACCGGTGGTAAGTTATTAGGTTTTTAAAAAGCGGTAATTTTGAGATTTGATCTTCTAGGTGATTCATAAAAAAATCGGCCATCAATGGACTCAACGGTGAACCCATTGCTAAACCTGTTTTTTGTTTATAGAATTTATTATTAAATTTAAAATAATTTTGATCTAAGCAAGTAAAAATTAGTTCTTTAAGTTCAGATTTTTTAATTGGGTTAAGGTTTACAGTGTTTAAATGATCTTCAAAAATTATTTTTAATTCATCTAATGGTACGCTGGTGAACAAACTGACTACGTCGAAAGAAATTAGCTTCGCGTTTTTAGGGACCGTAATATTTTTAATTTTATCTATTAAATCTAAAGTATTTTTGACGGTGTATTTAGGGTTAAAATTACCTATCGAATTAAACAAATTATTTGCGTAACGAGCTAACAAATAACACGGGGCTTTAGTATAAGAAACTACGGGTCTAATGGGCATATTATCCTTATGAACTTTGGGAAGTCCATAAAGACGAGGGCACTGTGGGTTGTCTTGTTTTAATCTAAAATAATCTTTATTATTAAATAATGTTTTAAAATTTTTCAAGATATTTTTAACTTCATCTACATATTTGGGAGTGGGATCTTTATTTAAAATAATGAAATCTTCGGTTGACAAAATGTCGTTAACTTTTTTAAAATAGTCTTGTTCATTTAATAAGATTGTGCAATTGTGGCCGATTTTTTTATGAATCACCTAGAAGATCAAATCTCAAAATTACCGCTTTTTAAAAACCTAATAACTTACCACCGGTACGTGGATGATATCATCGGTCTCTGGATAGGCACGGATAGACAACTCACCCAATTTTTAACGGAAATAAATAATTTAAATAAATCAATTAAATTCACAATGGAGATGGGCAATAAAAGCTTAAATTTCTTAGATATAAATATTTCAATCGTCAATAATAAATTAGAATTTGATATATACCGTAAGCCAACCTTCAGTGATAATCTAATCCATAATAACTCCAAACACCATCCCTCACAAAAACTTTCAGCTTTTCATTCTAGTCAACATCCCATTATCTCCCGATAACTATAAAAAAGAATTAAATTTAATAAAAACATTAGCAATCAATAACGGTTTCGATCCCCAATTAATAGACAAATTACTTAAAAATAAACTTCGAAAAGTCTTTTTAAAATCCATCGCACCCGGCCTGTCTCATAATAATAATAATAATGTTAAAAATTCTTTTAGATGGAACAAAATAATCTTTACCAATAATAAAATAAGTCATAAAATTAAAAAATCGCTTAATAATTCTAAAATTAATCCCGCGTTTTATAATAATAAATCTGTTGGTAAAATTTTGGTAAATAATAAAGACAAAATAGAAACATTGGATAAAAACGGCATTTATAAATTAGATTGTAATTCTTGCTCTTCCAGCTATATCGGTAAAACCAAACGCGCTCTCAATATTAGACTTAAAGAACATATTTCCGCTTTTAAAAACAAAAACAGTGATAAATCAAATTTTGCTAAACATCTCCTTGAAAATAATCATACATTCAATTTAGACAATAATATATCACTTATCCATAGTAACATTGCCGGCCATAAAAGATTAGAGAAACTTGAAATAATGGAAATTAACCGCCTGAAGAACAATACCCAAATAAAAATAATAAATGAACAACTTGATTTCAACTATTCTCCCTTGTTAAATCCTCTGTCCTAAGCCCAAACCACCATATTTTTTTTTTCTTTTGTTTCTTAATATTGTTTGAAATAAAGATACTGCCGAATACTTTCTTATTGTTCCAGGTGAAGGCCCACATACATCGGCAACCTTTTCGCAACTACTTGCAACACGCTCAATTTCGTCTTAAATTGAATGTGTCTCTACAAATATTTTTTTAAGTTCTTAGATACCTACTTACTCGTAACATTAATAACAATTAATTTTGTAACCCCTTTCTCTGTTTTTGTTTTTTATTAAATTATTAGTTTAAAGTTATTATTAAAAATAAATATAAAAATTATATAATCAATTTTAGTAAATTCAAACAAATTATAGAAAAATATATTGTCATTGTTAATCTATTCTTGATTCCTGTAACTTATAGTTTAATTATCTTTGCGTTGTATAAATTTATTAGTCAAATATTGTCATTTTTTTTTTATTTATTTATAGAAAGAAAAGGGGAAAAAATCAAATATTGCAATTTTAGTAAATTCAAACATAATTAAGTATTGTTACTGTTAATCTGTTCTTGATTTCTATTCATTATATTCATTTTTGCTTTATATAAATTCATTAGTCAATTACTACCCTTTTTTATACATATATATATATAAAAAAAAAATAATTATAAGATTTTTTTTTTTTTTTTGTAAATTCAATAATTATTATTGTCAATCTATTCCTTATATTTTCAACTTATCATAATATCATTATCTTGCTTTATATAAATTCATTAGTCAATTAAAAACTCCCTTTTTTATATATAAAAAAAAATAAAAAAAAAATAATATTAAAAACAATTTTAGTAAATTCAAAATATTATTATTGTCAATCTACTTATTCTTTTCAACTTATAATAAAACCTTTATCTTGCTTTATATAAATTCATTAGTCAAATATAAAAAAAAAAAAAACAAATTAAAATTGTTAATTTTATACCATATGTTTACAACCTCTGCCTATCTGTGTGCGTACCAATAATATTTTGTATTCGTTTTAAGCTTTAGTTTCTAAGTCACCTGTGACCATGCAGGACCTGTTCCTGCGAAACTAGTCAGGTAAATAAATATAGTGGAATAACAAATCAATTGTTTCATTTAAATTATTTTATTTAAATAATTCCACCAAGAATGCACGTTCAATTCGTTAATTTTACAATTCTTTTTTTCAAATATTGCAAGACGCTGCAGATGAATCCATTCCTAAGAAGAAGAAAGGCGGTAAAAGGCCAAAAAAATACACCCCTTGGTGGGATGAAGAATGCAACATTCTTGTAGAGGAACGTAAAAAGGCCATGCAAAAATACAAAAATGACATGTCTGATGAAAATTTTTTAGCCGCCAAGGCTTGTCAAGCTAAAACAAAGAAGGCTCTTAGACTAAAAAAGCGTAATGGCTGGTCTAAGTTCTGTTCTTCTCTGTCACCAAACTCTCCTCCATCGTATGTCTGGGACATGATTAAACGTTTTAGAGGTTCGATGGTTCCTCCTCGCAGATTACAACACATGCAATTATGGCTTTCTGACTTTGTTAGTTCCTTGGCTCCCTCATATGTCCCCAACATAACTCAAATACCTTTTTATAACCAGTTTTCGGCTCCTAATGCAAACTCACATCTAAGTCAACCGTTTTCTTTGGAGGAACTCAAAATATCATTATCCAGAACCAGGGATTCCTCCCCGGGCTTGGATATGATCCCATACTCTTTTCTTAGAAAACTTCCTGAATCGTTTCTTCCTTTCTTGCTTAGTATTTATAATCAAGTTTTGCATGAAGGCTTCATTCCCGAGGAATGGAAGTTCCAACTGATAATTCCAATCCCAAAGCCGGGCAGGGATATGACTCTGGGAGCGTCATATCGACCAATCGCCTTATCATCATGTGTATTGAAATTGCTAGAACATCTCATCAAAACTCGACTGGAATGGTTCTTGGAACATAATGTCTTACTCCCCAAAAATCAGTTTGGGTTCAGAAGATCCCTTGGGTGTATGGACAACCTAAGTACTCTTGTCACTGATGTACAATTGGCTTTCTCAAATAAACAGTTTCTAGTCGCCTCCTTCCTTGATATTGATGCAGCCTATGACAATGTTTGTCTTCACACACTGTACAACAAACTCATCAGACTGGGCATCCCCAGTTCTCTAGCGAGAGTAATTTTTAATCTTCTTGCTGAAAGAAGAATAACCGTATATAACGATGGGGAGGAAATTTCTAGAACATTATGGAAGGGGCTACCGCAGGGTTCTGTGATATCCCCCCTTCTTTTTAATGTATACATTTGTGACGCTGAATCTGCTTTGTCTGAGGATTGTAAAATCTTGAATACGCTGATGACATTGCACTCTACACTGTACATAAAGATATAGACAGGGCTGAAAGGACGCTTTCTGAATCTCTTTCCAACCTAAATAAATGGTTACTAACTCATTCGCTTCAAATATCACCTGCAAAGTCAAAAATTATGGTTTTCTCCAGAAAACACCGGAATCCTGAGATTTCGGTTCGCCTCAATGATCACGAGATTCCCCAGGTTGACGAAACTAAATTTCTAGGAGTTATTCTAGACAGAAAATTGGCATGGAATTCTTTTATTGATAATACAACTTCTAAATGCGAACGGAATACGAACATATTAAGAGCAGTGGCTGGAGTATCATGGGGATCTCATCCATCTACTATGAGAAACATGTACAATGCTTTAGTTCGGTCCCATCTCGATTACGCTTCTTTTCTTTTGAATCCCCTGCCAATCCATCTGGAGACTAAGCTTGAGAGAGTTCAGTCCAAATGCCTTAGACTGATCGTGGGTGCTATGCAATCAACTCCAATAAACGCCCTTCAAGTTGAGTGTTCAGAAATGCCTTTAGTTATAAGGCGAAAATATCTTGCAGAGAGATTTATACTCAAACGTTTCGGCTTCTCCAGTCACCCTCTTTTCAACAATATTATTAAACTGAATCATTCATATCATTCTAACAGATATTGGCTCAAAAAAACCCTCCCTCCTTTACGCACTGCTTACACTACTATAGAAAGTGTGTACAGAGCCCCCAAAAATTCACAACCTTCATCAATCTTTAACTTACCTCTTAAAGCCTTTCAAACACTGCCCAAAATCATACAAAACATTGGCTTAAACAAGATATCCAACCAATATTTTGATAACTACAACCAAAAATTCCTTTCATGTGTGGGTGAAAAATGGCCCAATCATTTGAAGATTTACACTGACGGTTCGAAATTTTCTCCTAACGGATCAAGTGGATCCGCGTTCGTTATCCCGAAGCTCGATATAGATGAAGGTTTCAGATTACCTTCTGAGGCCTCGGTGTATTCGGCCGAGTGTTTCGCGTTAAGGGAAGCATTACGAAAATGTTTAACATTAACCGAAAATAATATAATTATTTTCTCTGATTCGCTTTCCTTGGTGGGGTGTTTGGCATCTCCAAATTCATTATTTTCACGCAATCAACTTATTACTGATATTAGAATGCTCCTTCTTGAATTACAGGAAGTGGATAAGGATGTGGTGATCGCTTGGATACCAGCGCACTGCGGAATCCTCGGAAATGAAAGAGCAGATTTATTGGCCAAGGAGGCTGCCCTCCACGGCAGACCACCCGATAATTTTGTTCTACCCGAATGTGATGAATTGAAAAAATTAGAACAAAACAACTTAAAACAATGGTATACATGCTGGCAAAGTAGCCCAAAGGGAGCACATTATAAAAAAATACAGTTATCCATACCATCTCATCCTTGGTTCCGTGGGAAAAAATTATCGAGGCAACATATTGTCTGCATTTCTAGACTGCGTCTTGGCCACATGCGTCTGGATGCACATCTATTTAAAATTGGTCTCGTTGAATCTCCCTACTGCGAATGCGGTTGGGACGAGGAGACTCCAGACCATGTCATCCTGGGTTGCCCAATAAGAGACGCAATTGATATTTATTTCTTGCTAGAGAACGTAGAGTACCCAATAAGTATTGTCTATCTCCTTGGACTGAACTCTCATCAGGTCAACGAACTTATATTCCAAAGTGTCCAGAAGAACATGATCCTAATATAGTCATATATTTTAGTGTTTGTTAAATTTAATATTGTTTCATTTTCCGTTTTTTATTCTTTTCTTATGAATGTATGATTTTCGTGATTTAATAAGGCCATAACATCCAGTTGGATGAGCCGCCAAAAAAAAAAAAAAAAAATATATAAAAATGGCTATAGCTTTGCGTGTGTCTCGTAGATTGGACAACCTGACGACTCATGAACATGCTCCCAAAATTCATACGGGAACATTCGATAAAAGACCGGTCAAAAAGCATCTCGGGGTCAGCTGCTTATTTCCACACACATACATTAGCCATCGTGTGAACCTTTAATGCCATACTATGTACCTATATTATTTAAATGCAGGCAGACCCTCAGGAAAGGTGCAAGGAAGGACTGTATATTATGAAGGATACCTGTGTATGACCTACCTGATGTGCTGGTAACAGATGGCTTCCAGAGTGGCCGGTTCCGTGGTTTCTTCTACATTCACTGATCTTTAACAACAAAATTCTTAAACAACTTTTCTCACTTATGACAACCCATAAACAATAATTCCAAAAAAATATTCTTTATAATTTGAAATATAATAATATCAACTGGTAAAATGCTACTTCATAATTTAATCATTAACAATAATATTCTAATTCAATCAATCAATCAATCAATTCTCCCTTATACACCCCACTCAGGAGCATAGGGAGGCAACAAGAGCTCTCCATTGAGCTCGATCTTGGGCAATGTTTATGACCTCCTCCCACACCATGTCAATATCCCTCAGCTCTGCTTCTTTAACTTTGTTTCATTAAACATATATTTGTAGTTTTAATCTGTAGTAAGTATTCATTGTTGTTGTTAAAAAAAATGAATTTTTAACAAATGAAAAAATAAAACGAGTCTTTACTTTGTGCTGTAACAAATTATTTTATTACCATAAACTAGTTTTCGGGAGCGCCTGCTTCCTTTCTCAGATGGACAAAGATTTTGTCCATATTCTTTGTCCTTCTGAGGATGGACAAAGAATATGGACCTCCCACACCATGTCCAAATCCCTCAGCTCTGCTTCGAAGGAGCGGAACACAGTATGAGAGTGTCTTCCTCGTCTTCGGGACCCTGATGGGAGGAAGAACAGCTCATCCTCAGCCAACTGTCATTCGGAATCCTTAACACATGTCCCAGCCAAGTCCATCTCCTCTCCACAATGGTAGAGATGACGGGCTCACACTGGGTGCGACGGCGTATAGCGTCGTGATCGGTGGTACCATCATATACCTACCCAAAATTCTCCTGAGGCACTTCATTTTAAATACATGTCCAAATTAGTACGTGGTAAAGGAAGTAGAATGGTTTGAAAAAAAGATTGGCTTCTGCGTCTCATAATGGTTATGATTACAATAGGTGTTTATTAAATCGATCAAATCAGACTAACAATATTTCATTTTATTTGTGTAAAAAGTAAATTAAATCCATCTTTTCATCGCAAAGACTTCCTGTATTGCGGCTGTTGACGGAGGAATCAACATAATCCCTGGGGAGAGACTCATCTCAATTAAAAGTTAAGGGTAGTTCTGTTGATAGTAGAGTCGGAACAGTATCAAGCAATAATTATCTTCAAATTAATGTTAATTAATGGTAATCTCGAATATTCACGATTCGAATATAACTTGTGCTCCCCCCACAGACAAAACTTACTACCAGGACTCCTTCCTCCAATCAGCCTTCACGTCCAACTTATTTTTCGATATTTCGAAAAACGAGAGATAACATATATGATATTATAATAAATTTAAAATATAAACTGCAAATTGTTAAAAAAAAAAGCCTGATACATTTTTCTCTGCAAATCTTATCAAAAACCTTCTGGTAAAAAATGTTGAGAAAAATAATCACGAAGGCAAACAAAATTAGAGTTTTCTCAAAGACTTTTTAAAGGTCGTGAAAAAGAAATTAGTTTCAAGTTTATTATTTCATAGATTAGTCTTTTTTATATTTTTACCTGTAGCCCTTGGCTATTGTTTTCGAATTTGGAATTTATAAAAAAGTACGATTATAATATGTTCGAATGTTTTATTTATTTATTTTATGTAGGTACTCGCGGTTTGTATGGTATCACCTGTAAAATTTGAATAATGTACCTAGTTGTACCTACTTTCACGATAATTTTTCGAGGTGAACTGAGGGGCTAGTACGAGTTTAATTGAAAGCTAATTGCACGCTAATAAGAGCTTATTAGCGTGTAAATAGTGCTCGAAAATCAAACGATCGAATCATTCGATCATTTTTGTATGGAAAATTTTCGAAACTCTTTCGATGATCGTTTCGACATTCGATCATCGAAAACTTATACTAGTGGAATGTTTTTGTCAGCCTTGTTCTTGCACTTTCAAGATAGTTAGGCTCTTCCCATACGATGTCGAAACGTAACATGTACGTGGTAGTACGAGTATTGCTCTCGTTCTACGTTGGTTTTACGATACGTTTACATCAGTCAGAGTAGGTAACCTGATATGGTATTCTAAGAAACTAAGAAAAAGGTATTCTAAACACTTGAAGAAGTTTCTGTCACCTGTGACTATGCAGGATCTGTAGGTACCTGCGAAACTAGTCAGGATATAAATAATTTATGGTATAACAAATCAATTGTTTTATTTAAATTAATTTATTTAAATAATTCCACCAAGAAAGCACGTTCAATTCTTTAATTTTAATGAATAAAAGTCGAGGATTCACAAACACTGCGTTTAACCGCAGTATTTTCTGGTATTTTCTGAACATTTGTGACCATTTTAGTAGTCTATGTTCACTAATTTATTTCCGTGGGGTTGCCGGCTAAGAATAGCACCTCTGCTCTTTTTGCTGGTTGTTCGAGCATCCTGTAAGAGGCAGGAAATCGAAAACCTCACGTCCTTAAACCTCGTTCGGTCAGAAATGGCACAATGAGCCTCGGACGCCTTTGAGCGCAATGGAGAGCTATTGATGCCTCCCTATGCCCCTAAGTGGGGTTTAGGCCCCTTGCATTGCAGATTGGTTTGGAGTAGGGGGGGGGGGGGATCCGCGGCGGGCTTGATTTGTGTGGGGCCGGCTTTCTGGTTTGATTGCTTCGATCGAACTAGGGGGTTGGTTTCGTGCGGGTCGGGTTTGCTGCGGATTTATCTCCTCCGGGCTGGCATGCGGTGTGCGGGGGGCCTTGATGGGAGAATGTATGTTCACTTATAATAATATACTTAACAAAAACTTATTAAAAATAATAGAATATATTCATACAAGAGTCAAGTGATTGCTAAATAATATTATGATTACATTTAAATATAATTAATTTTCTCATACACGTACAAAACATGTATCAAGTAGCGCTCCGTGTTGTAGAAAATACATCAACGATGTAGGAATTATTATTATTATTATTATTAATAAAATGTACAAACATTGTAGAATATTAATATCAACTCTTAATTATTATTTTCATAAACAAAGCAAACATTTTAATTAATCACAATATGAATTACGTTATATCGAAATTTTATTAATATTATTATTATTTTATTTTGTACACAGCCACTCCAATATCAAATAAAACAAATGAAATGATATTTAATAATTATTATACTAAATTTAATAATGTGTAGGTGCGTGTTGGGGAACTAATTATAAAAAGTATTAACATTAGTATAAAATTTACACGTATTGAAAATTTAACAGAGCGCATGTAGGTACATAATTTATTATTGTTAATAAAAAAAAACAATAATCTATGCATGAGTGATTTTCAGTGGTAGCAGTACCTATTTTACTACATTATGTATATTTTTTATAACAAAATATTTTTTTTAATAACAATGTGGTCTTTTCCGGAGCACAAATCACGACTTGCATTTGAATGTTCTAAAATGTACACAAGTTTCATTATTTAAAAGTCTTTAGGCTAGTCGTTCAGTCTCCGAATATCTTAAGTTCGATCCTGAGACCTAAAGACCAAAAATATGCTCAATGAATTCTGCAGAAACCAGGCAAGCCTGCAACTGGGAGGTGACTCTATAGAGAACGTCGACCACTTTAAATATCTGGGAGTGCATTTAACACCAGATGGTGGCAGCGGAAAAGAGGTCTCTATAAGAATAGCCCAAGCCAGCTCTTCATTCAGTGGCATGAAAAAGATTTGGAGGTCCAACAATTTCTCCACCAAAACCAAATGTCGTCTATTGAACGCGTGTATTATGCCAATTCTGTTATACGGCTGCGAGTCCTGGCATTTGACAAAGGCCCAGCAAAAGAAACTTCTCAGCGTTGAAAACAGATTCCTGCGACAAATACTGGGAATTAGGTGGTATGATTTTGTGACCAATGACTCTGTCCGAGAAAGAACACTACAGCCCTTCGTTACTTCAGTCATCCTAAATCGCAGACTGAGTTGGCTCGGGCACGTCCTCCGTATGTCTCCCGACAGCGTTGGCCAAGCCAGCCTATTTTACAATCCGGGCGGAACAAGAAGAAGAGGAAGACCGTGCCTCACAATTGCACGAGCCTACAGCGCCGACCTGCAGAATATCGGACTGACCTGGGAGGAAGCGGAACGGCTGGCGCAAGACAGAAGTGCATGGAGGGACCTAGTGGCGACCACATGCTCCACCTTGGGAGCGAACGTGGATAGGTAAGGTTTATGTTGAAACATTTCATCTGTTTGATAAAAACTCCATTATTAATCAATTAATCTAGAGCGTTTTAAAGACACAATATAAAAAGTATAATAATAAGTGTAAAAGTTTTTATAGGCTCAATAATATAACATGACTGTTTGAAGTATGGATGCCACGGAGATGTATGTATGAATGTGTATTGTATGTAAGTATCAAAGTTTTTATAAGCTCAATAATGTGACATACAAAATCAGGTTAGTCAAAACACTCTCTCAACACAAGCTCTATGCTTTATGAGAGAGAATTGTTGTTAAAAAATTTAATATTACGTTTTTATATTTATATTATATTTTGTAATTTCCATTTTTAATAATAAAAAAAAAAAAAAAAAAAAAAATAGAAAGTGGTTGAATGAAGTGGTTGGTAGACTAGCGGTTACAACGCCGGCTTTCGTACTGTTTCGTGCGGAGGTCATGGGTTCGATCCCAGATGCCGATCATCTTCCTCTTTCACGACACAAGCTTTAAGTAGCTTACTGTGAAAGATTTTGAAAGAGTCAAGAGAATTTGTGTTCACTTTGAGTGAGCACAGATTTATTTTATTAAAAAATAATAATAATAATAAAAATTGCATATCATTGATATTGACACTGGGCAAACAACAGCAAGAAACAAGAACTAGAACCCTGACGCATGTAATAATCCATATCGGTAATTCTTGGTGTTAATTCTTGATTGTCTTCAATTTTTATGTTAATGACAGCGATCAGGAGGGAATGCTTTGTATTTTCTGGATCTTTGTTTGTTGGTGTAAACGCACGATTCCAAGAACTTTCAAGAATACTTTAAATTATGTTTTATATTTTTTTTTTATTCTTTATCGGTACAATAAAACAAGTTACTTTTGTATAAAACAACCGTTTTATTTACAATGAAAAATGTGCGTGAGTTTTGTAACAGCCATTGGCAGTCGGTCTCCCTTAGTAAGGCCAATAAAAATCTTACAACAAATAAAAACAAATCACATTAAAATTGTCCCCGGTTTTATCGCCGTAAGAAATAAAAGAATACAAAAAGTTGCCGTGTTGCTAGAAACATTTTTCTTTTTAAACTTTCAAAGCTCTCTATAGAAACTATGAATGTACTGTTAACCCTTGGAGACCCATTCCATGAAGCGATAAAGGAAATTTAGGATTATACGTTATGTACTCGCGGTTTGTATGGTATCACCTGTAATGGCACTTTAAAAATATATTTTGTCATTTTATGTATCTTCTTTTACTTCTTCGTCAGCCTGTTTCCATCCATTGCTGAACATAGTCCATGTGGCCAGATGCCCGGACGACGGATGGACCAAAATAGTATTATTTTCACTTTCACTAACTTTTACGTAGCTCTTAGCGTTCTCCACGCCATATCAAACGCTACGCTAAGATCAACCCAAAAGTTAGGAACCGTTGGTGAAAGTCACCATTAGAGTGGCAGCCTTGACAAGGCAGAAGAAATGTCGGCAGGCTCCAGGCCAGATGGGCGGACGAGGGAGGCTCAGGACAGGAATGATTGGAAGGAGAGGGGGGAGGCCTATATTATATGTATTAAATCAATGAATTTCTACTGTGTTTGTTTACATACCAAAACGTTCCTTTTAAAACATGTGAATAACGTAGTTGTAGGTACCTGCTCTCACTATAATTTTTCGGTCTCAATTTTTTGACAGTCTTTTTGCACCATCAAGAGACGTACGCCCTTCGCATACGGTGTTATAACACAACATGACGTATGTAGTCGAAATATTAAGTTCTTAAAAATTAAATTCGGGTCCTTTCATTGGTGTTAACCTAGAGTACCTTACAAACGCAGTCAATAACCGGTCCGTGTCAGTTGACAGTAGCGTTAAACCTTTCACATACGCTGTAGAAACGAATGCGATAGTCTTCGTGCGCAGATTTGATCGAACATAAACTTCCTCATGTTGCTCCCGTTCTACGCACATATTACAATACGCTACACATATTATTACGACGGCGTATGAGAAGGGCCTCAGCATATACGGTAAAGTCAAAATGGGAGGGACGAAAGCGCTTAACCTCTTCAAATATGAAGTTCGTTTACTTTCAAGTTAAACTTTGAAAGCATTTTTTTTTCGAATAAGCCTGCTTTTTAAATCATAATAAGATGAAAATTATAAGTATCTTCAAGTATTAACAATAAGGCTGTAATTTTGCAAAAAGAAAAGTGGATAGAAATAATCCCAATTTTAATTTTGCATCAAAAATGATATTTCCAATAACCGCAATTATTATAAGACATCACGAAATGGTTTGATAATAATAAAAAGGAATAGATACTTGCTAAGAAAAAAAAAAACAAAATAATCGCTATCTACGAAACAAACGGTCTAATAAATATGAAATTTGTGGTTCGCGATATCATCATCCTTTAGGTAAAACGCCGTAGAATGCATTTCGAAAAGCAATTTCACGTTTACATATTATGTAGTGCATCGGAACATTTTTGGAACATTTAAGCGACATTGGATAGCAATAAAGTTAAGATATTGCGACAGTACACAACATTACAATGACTTGGTCGGTTAATAAAACAAAAACCAATCATTAAAGCAACCGATACACTTTATTGCATTGAAGACAGTTCAATATAGAAATATTATCAATAAAAATAAATGTTCGTTCATATTTCAATGTTTATGATGCAAATAATTATGAAATATTGATGACAAATGTGTAAGTTGTCTCTTTGTGTCAAATTTGATAAGAAAGATTCATAAGAGTGGTCATATTGTATGTTTTTTTTATAAATTATTGTCATCTTATGTAAAAAAGCGTCAATCAATCAACGTCCTTACATTTCTGCATTATAGAAATTAACACTTTTTTTCATCATGCACAATATATTTTAATAATTTGACTATTAGGTGAGCATAATTTTTCAAATTTCACAAATATCTAATGCAACTTACGTTCTTAGATGACCCATGTTATATGATACCACATGGTATTCTCCACCTCCAAAGCAGGTGGATTAAGGAGTGTGGAGCTTCATTAATGAACATTCGATTCATCGCGGCAAGTGCATTGTGCAATGTGCGTGCATACCCGTCACCCCTACGATCGCGGAGATAAAGTTGACATGTCTGAAATAACGATTCGAAATATATTTGGGTCACTACTCTACGTCTCATCAAGATTCTAAAGATCTTGACCTTCTAATACAATTCCGTTCGTTTGAAGCAAAGATTAGGGATTTTGATATAGAAGAAGAGATCATTGATAATCCTCAAAACCGGGCACATTAGAGAGATATGTCTATATATGAGAGAAAGATACATTTTGTATCAATATTTTTTGTTTACTTTGTACTAAAGTTATAGCATGACTGACCCTTCGTATACCTACATACACTCTTGTGTTATAAATAGGTTAGCGAGTAGGGGTGTATAAAACGATTAAAAGTTAATGTTTGTCTTGTCTGGAGGGTTGTTCAAGTTGATATTATTATTATAGTTATTACAGCCGGGTCCACATTGCCGTATCTCTGCGAAATATAAAAATGACTTTCTCCGCACGCTCTTGGCGACACTCCAAAACAATCGCATTACTACAAAATACGGAAACAATAATGTAACGGAGCTAGACTCCATCGCAACCTACCCGCTGCTCGCACACCGAAGCCTCCACAATTATTATAAGAATCTCATAACGAGTTTCTTTGATAGAGATTCGAGTGTTATTTCGTGTATGAAACCTACCCACATCTCTGAGAAAGGCCCGCCTGCAATGGAATGTCTTCTGGGAATCTGAATCTCGAATAAAGGGTGTCTTCTTTAAATCCATAAAACAATGTTTATCTACCAAACCATGGTTTCAAAAGCTGAAGTTTTCCAGAAAACAAATTGTTACCCGTTCGAGGATCAGATTTAACCACCACAGGCTGGATTCTCATCTGTTTAAGTTGGGTCTTGTGTCTTTCCCTTGGTGTGAATGTGTCTAAATTCTCTTGAAATAAATAGACAATTATTATCTTTTGTTGAAAATAATTTGATCCTTATTTTTGACTTCATTCTTTCTCTTCTTTATTATTATTTGATCAGTACCTACTGTTTTTTATGATTTTCTCTGGATTTTAAGCTAAGGCACAAATCATTAATTTTGCACAGGCTTGGCCTATTTGGGCAGCATTTCCATTTGTTGTCTGTTATCACTGTTAATATTATGTATGAATATATAAATAAATAAATTCCTTGTGGGATGCGATTGCCGGTAAATTCGAAATAAAATACCTACCCACATAGCATGAAAATTTTGTAAAGCATTTCATTATCTTAATTGAAAAAAACAGCATATTATAGGGAAAAACAAATTCTTCATTAAGTAGAGCAAAGGGTCAGATATGTTTTAACATACGCAATTTAGTATATGTCAGTTTTTCCTGAAAAGAGTACACTTACACTTCACCACGGGTAAAACCCTAAGTTTCAGAGTCAGAGACAGGACCACAAGAATAATAGGAATGTCTTTTTTATTAATTTGGTATTCCAGTGTATTCTTTAAAAAGAGCAAAAACCGTCCAGGAAATTGGAAGGATTTTGTAGATAGTATGGCAGATGACCCAGACTCAGATATACTAAAACAATTTTACATAGGGACAACCTAAAATAAAACAGATCACAATATGATTTTAGAGGAGAATAAGACAAAAGAAAAAATGAAATATATTCCCGCCAAACTTGCTTAATTGTAGCGTTTTAACACCAATAATAAATACATCAAGTAAATACCTATACGTCATGTCAAAATCATGGTCAAATAGACGGGCATCGTGAGCTTGCATAAAAGATTCTCCACTTTCACATATCAAACGGACATGATGTCATACAAAGAACGCTATCATTTATCAATTTCAAAATACCTTTCCAGACAGACGTTGCCCTGTAGTCCTTACTATGAATATTGATTCCAAATTTGTAATTTATACAAAAATACGTTTAAAATATGTTTGAATGTTAAAAAAAATATTTCTGAAAGCTTGAAAAAAGTACCATAAAAAATCTTCGTAAGTATCAATATTTTAAATTTCAATGGTTGTCAGGTAAAAATATTTTTTGTAAATAATTTTCTATAGATGGCGGCGGCCTCGCAGAAAATCCATTCCATACTAACTTTAATATTATATTTTATATAATTTCTAATCCATTTTGTCAACTTTTTATTAGTTATTCTATTATCCGGAGTGGTGAAGAATCCAATAAATATCTCAAGTTATAAGTAGTGTTCGCACTAACTTGACGTTCATTTATGTTATAAGATCAGTTGAAAAAAATAAGTAAAGGTTGTTTGAAATATTTATTGATAAAATTAAACAATTATAACCGAGAAGTACTTATAACCGAGACTTAGAAGAGGTTCTCGTAGTTGTACAAGAGGCTTCTTCTTTGCCCTAGCCTTTATCCCATTTACGTGGGGTCGGCTCTCCTAGTCCTCATCCTCCAAGTCCCTCTGTCTCCCGCGTCCTTCTCACGAAGCCTTGCCTCTCGATCGGTCCTACGTAAGTTATGGTATCCCACAGAATTGCGTTTTTCATGTTTTAACGGAAACATGCTTCATTTTATGTATTTTATCACTTCCCAAAACAACAAGTTGATATCGATACTAGAAATATGTTTTTTGATACACGTCAATTATGGTATCATCACTTTTGACCAAATAGTCCCACGTATAGCATTGTATTGTCTCTGGACACAATACACGATGTCTGCCTACCTGTGCACCCCTATCGTAACTTCAATTTACGATATTTTACGACGTTCGACTTAACAAAAGATGGATCACCTATTATTTTGTTTTTGTTTTTTAAGAAATTAGTTGCTGTGTGTACGCGCACATTTCAATAAGACTTTTGTTCACTTTAAGCGTATTTTTTATGAGTTGGCCAATAAAATTAATAAAAATAGCAAATTTGAAATAAAGTTTATGTCACCGTTTGGAATATAATATTATCTAACTCACAGAAAATATGTTTGTTCCTAACTTGGGTTATCTGTTCATTATTCATGTGTTACACTGATCTATTTCCCAATTAATACGAATTATTAAATATATTGGTTGAGTAATTTCAATTATGCAACGACGTAAATAATTGTATGAAGAACTTAAAATATTTTACATGGCTTAGGGATTAAAACAAAATATGGTAAGTGTAATTTAAAATAATTTACGTCGGAAAGCGGAATTGAAAACGATATGGTATGATATCTTACCATAATTTACATCGGAGTATTAGGACATTTTTTGTTGTATGTCATTCTTACCACATTATACGCGATTAGGTATTTTAAACATAAGATATTATACACTTCAAAACTTTTAAATATTCGCATAAATTAAGGTTTTTTATACTCTCTTAGAATCTTCTTTGCCTTTTGTAACCGAATCAAGTGAAATAAATGTTCTGATGGACGATCTCCTTGAGAGCAAGGATGACAAAAGCTCAAAGAAGAGTAGGTACATGCAACATCCATAAGTTTGTTTATTTTTATATATTTTCCTAGATATTTTTTTGTATCGTAAGTTCTATAACATTCACTCTATAGTTGTAATTTATATATCCGGAAGAAATGTGTGGTTTGTAAATCTACATGCACGTTGAAGAAAGTATCGGCAGACTGCACCTGTTTATTTAAAAAAAAAAACACTATATCGAATATCATATTGAAATTTCTCTGAAATACACTGATTTCGAACAAATCAACTACAGTTACCGAGAGTAACTGGTGTTTTAAGTGGAAAAAAATGTGTAGGTAAGATTATTTCCTTCCTCCTGAATACGACAGATGCCTCTGTAAGGGGACACACAAAATATTAAATAGGTATTATGTTTTGTTCATGCCGAATCACTCGAAAACGAGTGCAGAGCTAAAAAAATGTTTTGTTCTTACAGTTCGTAATAGGTAACTAAGTAAACTCTTTTATTGCCCATCACGCCGTTTCCCGAAATTGGTAAGCAGAGAGTAGGTACGGACTTCTATTCTTTCCTATCCAAACGAACCTCTTTCGCTTCTTCCAAACACATAACATTCCGCATACAACTGTTTTATTGTATACAAAGTATTGTATAAAGACATTAAATAGGTAAAAAGATATTAAAATTTACGAAGTTTAAAATAAGGAATATATTCCTAAAATCTCGTTGAATAAAATGCTTAATACATGATTTTCCGAAAAATATTTATAATTAACCTAAAATCAGCGTGTTCGATCGCATTATAGTCTTTGGATTCAGTCGAGTCGTAGGTACTATTGCAAAAAACATTCTAGTTAAACAATAAAAAAAATTACATCCCAAAAGGAAGAGCAGCGTGAACAATGACACACGTGATATTGGTTTATAAAATTTAAAGAATTTAACTTGAAATCGAGTATCCTTTTATAATGTTCCATTAAGTACCACAGAGGTGGTACCATTGTTGGTCAAGTGGTTGGTACCTCGCATTGTTTAAAAGTGACTTTTGTTGAATGTTTAGTTTGCAAAAATATACAATGCTATTATAATAATATTATTAATACCTGTAGTCTAAAGAGTCGTGCCGATAAGGTGTAAAGGCAATAAAAATAATCCTTGTATTGTTTTTAAATATTTTTGTCGGCATGCACACAATTGTTATTATTGCTTTCTACTTTTACAACTCTTATTCAAAACATTCATTGTTAACCCTAGATTTACAAAAAAAATATCGCTTCACAATTGTGTAGATTATCTAAAAAGTCTTATTATCTTTAAGAACATTGTTAAGAGAGAAGAAAGTTGGTACTTTCGGTATTTTCAAAAGGATTTTATCCTTTTGTATACGAGCACACGCTAGGGGCTGAGCTCGACAGCCTAGTGGTATAGACGTAAACTTTAGATAACGAGGTTCCGGGTTCGATTCCCGGTGGGGTCAGAGTTTTTATAAGTGTTTATTCACTTGAAGTGTCTACCCGTGGCTGGCCTGTAAAAGATTGGACGTGACGGCTTGACTAGAAAAAAAATACTGAGGCAATAAGTTCCTCCGGCTATACCTACTGAGATCCTTGTATAGAAAAGTGATAATTAATTTATTTTTTATTTAAACGCATAGGTAGGTAAGCGTGACATTCCTAAGATTTACTACAAAAATTCATTCGGTAGGATAAAGTTTTTATTCATCCAATCCAAACTCCCTTAAGACCTCACTTAGGGGCATAGGTAGGTAACAAGAGCTCTCCATTGCGCTCGATCTTGCGTAACGTTAATGACCTCCTCCCACACCATGTCCAGATTCCTCAGCACTGCTTCGAAGGAGCCGAACACAGTATGAGAGGGTCTCCTCGGGACCCTGATGGGAGGAAGAACAGCCCCCCATCAGGGTCCCGGGTTTATTCATAGTCAGGGTTTTTTATTCATAGTCCTATAAAATAAACTTAGGTACTTTTAAGGGAACAAATACGTTTGGAATTATCGCAAAATATTTCACAAATAGATACGATATTTTTTTCACAATAATTACAGAGCAATCTAATAAAAGTATAAGATACGAAAAGAAATTTTTCAAAAATTTCGTAGTACAATATAGTAAGTATGACATACGATATTCGAATATGATTTGGTTACAACGTACAGTATGCTATGTGTAAGATACCATATTTTTGTGCAAATAGAAACCGTAGTATAAAATCGTAAGATCATTTCTACCAAAAGTATTAATAATTATGAAAAACTGACAATATAAAATTAAAATATCGGTTTTTATTTAGCGCTGTTCAAAAATTCAATTCTCTAATGTTAATTTCTAGATAAATGTATCACTTCAAACCTTTGAATGGCCGTCCTGTAAAGTTGTCATTTTCAACTTACGATACTTTACGTAGGACCCATCGCTCTCTCTGGTAGTTGTACAAGAGTAACATAACAAAATGAAATATCGTCAGAAAAAGCAAAAAGGGGTGTCTGTAGAAATGAGTAGAGTCCTTTTTTATTTTCCAATCCCTTTCATGAAACGGCATGGGTTAAAATTGACCCAAATACTCTAAAAATGATGATGAAAGAATTTCTCTCATACTAACCAACATAGTAGACATTTGCGTCGTTGAAAACGACGCGGTAGATATAAACGCCAGCCCAACCATGACAAAAAAACATCTTGACTAATAATTTACAAAGGTTTCTTCCTGGGCTTTCTTAAAAACAAAACCTTTCTTCATCCCTCTGGCCGTCACGTTGCAGCGTGAGAGCACACAATAAAGTTGGTTCCACCTAGCATAAAATAATGTACCTAAACAAAGTGACTTAAATAATAGAATAATGGTTCTTTGGCTGACAGACTTGGTAATTTGTTAGTGTGTGTGCCCGGGCTTGGTAATTAAGTAAGTGAGGAAGCGTGTTTATTTATTGTTTTAAGAATTACTGCCTCAACTTCTAGCTAACTCCCAGATTAATAACTCGACAACAATTGAAAAGGTATACAGAGTGTTTAAACCAGTGGCAACCATTCGCGATTATATAATTAAATTCCGATAACTAGTGGTCGACCAGTGCTCGAAATTCGACCATAACTTATTTAGATTATAAGCATGAAGATTATTAAGATTCCTTTGTCAAAGACTGAGCGAGAGCTATATTTACGTACACATTTTTTTTTAAAAAATAATGATATGGATACGTCAATTTTGAAATGTTTATAATATGTTCAAAGTTTTTTTCTATGGTTATTTAATACAAAAATGTTAATCTTTTCTCAATTTAATCACAGATAAAAAAAGATATGTGTCACATAATGTGAAATACATCGAAGTGTGTGTGAGTATGAAATAATATATAACAGTAGTGTGCGTCATGTTTTTTTAGTGATTTAATATTGTTATGCATAGTTTAAAAAAAATTAGCATTGGCTACCCCTTCTCTATATAAACTATAAGTGTGCGAAATTTCACACTCCTCCGTTAGGGCAATTTTCGTAAAAATGGTCACAAATTCGCGTATCAATATAATATAGATGCCTTGCAGTCAGCACACAACCACAAAATTATTACTTTGGAAAATAGACAGACTATAATTGAATCAATATGTAGGTTACATAACGTATTGTATTTTGATTAACTCCGACGATCCCTTCAAGGAGATATGTTTTCATTGTCCTGTGAGATCTTTGCAATCTTCAACTACATTTTATGCTGACCACAAAGAACTAAGGACAGCTTTTAAGTTGTTACCGTCGGCGGCCATTTTTAACACTACTTGCCTTCGATCTCAAATGTGGAACGGATAAAATACACAAAACTCATTTTGCACCATCTGACATCAGAGTAATAACTATTTTCTTCCTCTTTCTCCTTCCACTTCCCTTATTCCTGTCGATCACCCTTGGTCTACCTCATTTACCCCAGGTATTATTGCCTACTTTATCTGTTGTTGTTCTTTTCAGCTCAGATCCATCTACTCCTGAGTATAGGCCTCCTCCTGATCGATTGAGATAATGAACTAGTACAGCAGTTATAAACTGAAGAACAGACATTTTATTTCCAGCAATACACCGCACTTAAAAATACGTAAATCGTGTCGTGTGAGTGACATGCAACCACACTCCCTGTATGCTTATCTCGCTGGCATAATACAGTCCGACATAATCAACAATAACAAAAGTTACTCAAACTCCAGATACCTACAAATAATTTAGGTAAATGTTATATTTTTGTTAGGTGAAACTTCAACTTAATCCGCTCATAGATTATTTTGTTCTCCTTCTCACAGTTCCAATAGATACCTAAGTAGATATTATAATTATTTAAACGATAAATTTAAAAAACACAAAGATATATTTTATCTTTTTATTGGTATTGCATTAAAAAAGAAAGATACAGCCAGATTTGAATCAAATTAAGTCGAAATAAAACCAATCGATCAAATACAAGACTAGTTTATTATAATATGAGCATATTTATACTTATGAAATTTAATAGGATTTTATGAAAACAATTTAGAGAAAGCAGGTTAAACTATACATACCAGCTAGGTACATAGAGGAAAACTGACGTTATAAAAAGAAAATAAATCGCCCAGGGCCCTCAGTCGTCATTGACTCATTTTAATCAAACCCAAAAGGTTTTTTTTAAGGTTTCCTTATTTATTTATTTTTTTCAATTCAAATTTGTCATCTAATTATTTTGTACTGACAGCCTGTAAGCGAAAACAAGTACATAATAGATAATTTTGACTACGAATGAAAATTGTAATATTATCTCTTGTTCCTAAGCAAATGACATATACTAAAATGTTATTTTGGTTCCAAATATTTTCATAAAAGCATAAACTGGAGTGTTTTCGTACCTATAAGCATATTGTTACGTGGTAAAGGGGCTTAGCCATTTAGAGGACTTCCTTTCTTGAGCCTCAGTACTGATAAAATAATACAAGGCTTTATGAAGGTTGTACCATGAGTAACAATATTTTCATAGGTGGAAGGTACTACTAACGCTAGATTATGTAAAGCACTTCGTATACAATATATACCTCGCATATTTTCACGAAGGTAGTTTATGGGGGATTTCTGTCTAATTTCAAACAATACAGCAGATTTTAATGAAAAAAGTTGGTGAACATCAGCTACTTTATTTCATAATATCTAAGTTGTTGACGAATAATGCTAATACGAACCCTCACTTACATGAAGGCAAATGAATAATCAGGAGCAGATATTAACTGAAATTTTCCGACGAAATTATTTTTGTTTAATTTATTTCAATACATAGGATACCGTTGCTTGAATCCCGATGTCTTTGAATCGCAGAGATGTAAAATTTGAATCTTTTGGACATTCCATCACAGAATAATTGAGTTAGCTTGTTGTGTAATATTTTAACGCGAAAATGGGTCAGTCTAAAATGTTGATTAGCTATCGCTAAAGCAATGATTTCCTCCGAAAGCGGTTCTAGCGTATAGTGACCGCAATATAACCCACAGTCGATAATATTTACGGTGTCTATTACCGCTCTCGAGGAAACCACGCCATCGTTACAAAACATTCAAAGTGACTTTATGCCCCGCTGTATTATGGCCGCTACATGACCGATTGAACCACTTTCCTAGGAAACCATTGCATTACTCACACCAATTTTTACATCAACATTTTTATTTTATATATTTTATTGTTAATTTATAATACCTAGTAGGCATATCGATCGGTCCTACGTAAGTTATGGTATCCCACAGAATTGCGTTTTTCATGTTTTAACGGAAACATGCTTCATTTTATGTATTTTATCACTTCCCAAAACAGAAAGTTGATATCGATACTAGAAATATGTTTTTTGATACACGTCAATTATGGTATCATCACTTTTGAAAAAATAGTCCCACGTATAGCATTGTATTGTCTCTGGACACAATACACGCCGTTTGACTACTTGCGCACGCCTATTGTATGTTCTCTTTACAATATTTTACGACGTTCGACTTAACAAAAGATGGATCATCTATTATTTTGTTTTTATTTATTAAGAAATTAGTTGCCGTGTGTACGCGCACATTCAATAAGACTTTTGTTCACTTAGAGCGTATTTTTATGAGATGGCCAAAAAAAAATCTTAAAAAATAGCAAATATGAAATAAAGTATATGCCGCCGTTTGGAATATAATATTATTTAACTCACAGAAAATATGTTTGTTCGTAACTTGGGTAATCTGTTCATTATTCATGTGTTACACTGATCTATTTCCCAATTAATACGAATTATTAAATATATTAATTGAGTAATTTCAATTCTGCAACGACGTAAATTATTGTATGAAGAACTTACAATATTTTACATGGCTTAGGCATTAAAACAAATTATGGTAAGTGTACTTTAAAATAATTTACGTCGGAAAGCGGAATTGAAAACGATATGGTATGATATCTTACCATAATTTACATCGGAGTATTAGGACATTTTTTGTTGTATGTTATTCATACCACATTATACGCGATTAGATATTTTAAACATAAGACATTTTACACTTCAAAACTTTTAAATAGTCGCAAAAATTAAGGTTTTTTATACTCTCTTAGAATCTCTTTTGCCTTTTGTAACCGAATCAAGTGAAATAAATGTTCTGATGGACGATCTCTTTGAGAACAAGGATGACAAAAGCTCAAAGAAGAGTAGGTACATTCAACATCCATAAGTTTGTTTATTTTTAATTATTTTCCTAGATATTTTTTTTGTATCGTAAGTTCTATAACATTCACTACCTTGTTGTAATTTACATTTCCGGAAGAAATGCGTGGTTTGTAAATCTACACGTCGAAGAAAGTGTCGGCAGACTGCAGTATTAATCAACTGTTTATTTAAAAAAAAGCACTATATCGAATATCATATTGAAATATGATTTCTCTGAAATACACTGATTTCGAACAAATCAACTACAGTAACCGAGAGTAATTGGTGTTATAAGTGGAAAAAATGTGTGGGTAAGATTTATTCCTTCCTCCTGAATACGAGAGATGTCTCTATAAGAGGACACACAAAACTTAAATAGGTATTATGTTTTGTTCATGCCGAATCACTCTAAAACGAGTGCAGAGCTAAAAAAAATGTTTTGTTCAAATAAGTAGGTACTTACAGTTTGTAATAGGTATCTAAGTAAACTCTTATATTACCCATCACGCCGTTTCCCAAAATTGGTAGGCAGAGAGTACGGATTTCTATTCTTTCCTATCCAAACGAACCTCTTTCGCTTCTTCCAAACAAATAACATTCCGCATACAACTGTTTTATTGTATTCTATAAGTATTGTATAAAGACATTAAATAGGTAAAAAGATAATATATTTTACGAAGTTACAAATAAGGAATAAATTCCTAAAATCTCGTTGAATTAAATGCTTAATCCTTGATTTTAAGAAAAATATTTATTATAAGCCTAAATTCAGCGTGTTCGATCGCATTATAGTCTTTGGAGTCAGTCGAGTCGTAGGTAAGTACTATTGCAAAAAACATTCTATTATAAACAATAAAAATATTTACATCCCAAAAGGAAGATCAGCGTGAACAATGACACACGTGATATTGGTTTATAAAATTTAAAGAATTTAACTTGAAATCGAGTATCCTTTTATAATGTTCCATTAAGTACCACAGAGGTGGTACCATTGTTGGTCAAGTGGTTGGTACCTCGCATTGTTTAAAAGTGACTTTTGTTGAATGTTTAGTTTGCAAAAATATACAATGCTGTTTTATTATTATTGCCTGTAGTCTAAAGAGCCATGCCGATAAGGTGTAAAGGCAATAAAAATAATCCTTATATTGTTTTTAAATATTTTTGTCGGCATGCACACAAATATTATTATTGCTTTCTACTTTTACAACTCTTATTCAAAACATTCATTGTTAACCCTAGATTTACAATAAAATATCGCTTCACAATTGTATAGATTATCTAAAAAGTCTTATTATCTTTAAGAACATTGTGAGTGTTGGTACTTTCGGTATTTTCAAAAGGATTTTATCCTTTTGTATACGAGCACACGCTAGGGGCTGTCCTCAACACCCTATTATACAACAATAGTGGTATAGACGTAAACTTTAGATTACGAGGTTCCGGGTTCGATTACCGGTGGGGTCAGAGTTTTTATTAGTGTTTATTCACTTGAAGTGTCTACCCGTGGTTGGCCTGTGTAAGATTGGATGTGACGGCTTGATTAGAAAAAAATACTGAGGCAATAAGTTCCTCCGGCTATACCTACTGAGATCCTTGTATAGAAAAGTGATAATTAATTTATTTTTGGAATAAACGCATGGGTAAGTAAGCGTGACATTCCTAAGATTTACTACAAAAATGCATTCGGTAGGATAAAGTTTTTATTCATCCAATCCAATAGGTAGGCAACAAGAGCTCTCCATTGCGCTCGATCTTGCGCAACGTTAATGACCTCCTCCCACACCATGTCCAGATTCCTCAGCTCTGCTTCGAAGGAGCGGAACATAGTATGAGAGGGTCTTCCTCGTCCTCGGGACCCTGATGGGAGGAAGAACAGCCCCCCATCAGGGTCCCGGGTTTATTCATAGTCAGGGGTTTTTATTCATAGTCCTATAAAATAGACTTAGGTACTTTTAAGGGAACAAATACATTTGGAATTATAGCAGCATATTTCACAAATAGATACGATATTTTTTTTCACAATAATTACAGAGCAATCTAATAAAAGTATAAGATACGACAAGAAATTTTTCAAAAATTTCGTAGTACAATATGGTAAGTATGACATACGATATTCGAATATGATTTGGTTACAACGTACACTATGCTATGTGTAAGATACCATATTTTTGTGCAAATAGAAACCGTAGTATAAAATCGTAAGATCATTTCTACCAAAAGTATTTATAATTATGAAAAACTGACAATACAAAATTAAAATATCGGTATTCATTTAGCGCTGTTCAAAAATTCAATTCTCTAATGTTAATTTCTAGATAAATGTATCATTTCAAACCTTTGGATGGCCGTCCTGTAAAGTTGTCATTTTCAACTTACGATACTGTACGTAGGACCCATCGATATTATGTTCATTCATTTATTTGTTTTTAAAACAGTTATATTGGAGAAAAAAATCTATTCACGTGTTTCACTTGAAATAATTGATCATTAATGGCCAGATTGTGCTTTTTGGGACATCACTCATCGCAAAGGAGAAATCTGTTTTGGTGAGTGATGAATTTTACTTGAAATAAATTAATCAATTGTCGTAAAAAGTCTGCCTAGGGATTTTCAACTTTCTGGGTGCATTCGGGATATTCTATTGGAAACTTTCTAAGTTTGGTAGTATTTGTTATACGACCATAATACTCAAGTTACAGATATTGATCTTCATAATTATATTCGAGTTGGTAGGTATGCAGCACGAAAATTGCCATAAATATCATACAATAAACATGTTTCGGATAATCGTCCTCCAATAAAATGTATATCCGTGGAAAATGTTTGAGAAGTGAAACAATACAAAACTGTTAAACCGCAAACGACTTAGAAAGGAGCAAAAATATATCAAGTGTCAGTTGATGTAACAAAGGCAAGCAACGTTGCAGCAGTTAATAATTCGAAAGCCACATAGCAGAACGTTTCTGGCATGACAAATCCAATGTGACAGCGCACTGAAGTTACTTTCTGAGAACTTTGTACCTATTACACTTTAAAAAATTTGTATACCCTATGAGTGATTATAATGCTTTAATAAGTAAACATTACAAAAAATCCAGGGCCAAAGTTATGAAAACTTATTTTTTAACTGAAATTTATGCATTTTTTATTCTAGCCACACGAAAATCTACAAGAAAATCGTAATATGAAAAAAATCGCTCAGTCCGGTACTAGATATCTATATCATGCCATCTTCTAAACATATGGTGCCTGTCATTTCAATTGTTTTCCAGTGGTTTTAATACCTTCAAATTGGAAGACCGGCGATTCGGATTGGAGAACGGTTCTTATGCCTGGTTAAAAAGCCAACATTGCTCATAAAACACAGGCGCTGGAACCTGGACTGGTCTCAAAAACGTTTGGGCCCTAGGAGAATGTTGAACATCGTCTCCCGGAATTTCGTGAAAGCTCCCTACAAAAATAGGTCATAGAATCAAGGAGAAGAAGTATTTTTTTTTGACAGCAAGAAAGGTTCTTCTTATTTAAGGTATTTAAGATGTGGGGTTAGCGTCTTGAGAAGTCGACTGCCAGCTTTCTACAAATCTCTAGTGGTCTGCCTGATAAGGCACCTACTTCTTAATAAAACTTCTTAAGGCATGAAGTAGTATAGAAAAGTGTCAATTACGTTATTTATGAATGATAACTCCTACATACTTAAGCGCATAATTTTCTTGATATAACAGGTGTCTATAATAAAACTATCTTTCCCGACAGACGTTGTCCTGTAGTCCTTACTACGAATATTGATTTCAAATGTGTAATTCATACAAAAATACCTTTAAAATATGTTCGATTTTTTTTTTTTTTCGTAAACACTCCTAAAGAATGAGGCAAAAAGATTAACTGCCTCTTGTGGCGATCTTGTAGTTAAGGTGTGTAGGTATCTCCACCCGATCATTCCTCATAGCATTCACAAACCTCCACAGATATTGACTATCCTTTGGAATACATTTCTCTAAAGAATCAATATGTTGCTTATAGCATCTTTTTGACAAGGAGGAACATTCACTACGAAGACTCGAGAAATAGTTATAATCATGAATATTCAATGTTTCTTTATATGTTTTATGGGCTATTTTCTTTTTAATGACTAGTTCTTTAGGTCTTGAACCATTTAGGAAAACAAGAGGACTTTATGCGCTTTTTAGGTATATATTTATCGATGCAAATATATAGTTTTTCATAATACATATCAACTAAGGCATTTAAATCGATTTGGTGATTCAAGAAAGAAAAATCGATGCTATTAAAAAAAGTATTTATAGTCGGATAATCAGCTCCACGGAAGTCCCTCCTGGTAATGTAATCATTTTTTAAGTTGGATAGTTCTGACCTAGTTGTAATATCAAGAGGCGGATGGAAGGTATCTACTGGAAGTAATTCTGTTGAGGATCTACATACAACTATCACTTTCATATTATCAAAAGATAAATAATAATAATAATAATAATATAACACTTTTCTATACAAAGGTGTCAGTATAGCCGGCGGAACTTATTGCCTGAGGCAATTTTTTCCAGTTAACCGGTCCCGTCCAATCTGAGACAGGCCAACCCCGGGTAGAAATTTCAAGTGAAAAAACACATAGAAAAACTCTGACCCGACCGGGAATCGAACCCGGGACCCCGGATCTGAAGTCCACGCTAGTACAACTAGGCTACCGAGGTCGGCTAGTATAGGTGCCTCATGTTGTGAAATATTTGTTTATCACAATGAAAATGGTTGCTGATTGCATAATGTATAGGTACCTAATTATTTATTTTGCTAAAGTAAAATATCTATTTACGTTCAAATTAAATAATAATCTTGCTGTCTGCTTTTTGAGTGGATATAAAACAATATAACAGACCAGGTGTTACCACCTTTGTTTGAAATGGAATCTGCGACAAACGGAATTTCTCCTATCTTTGCCAAAATTAGACGCCACGCTTCGGTGGTTTCGAGCCGGACGCTGCTCACCCCTAAACCAACAAAGGGGCTGAAATGAACATAGATTTAATTAAAATACAATTTAATTAGTTTTGTTGTCACACGGTTGCAATCAAAACAATGTTATTTTTTACCTTAAGTTACCTGAAAGATCATGCATATGATATTTGAATAATCTCTGGGACGGAACAATGTAAGCAATTTGAGATATGGAACAGACCAATGAGACGATAGGTACTATTCAGAATATATTCATCTTCTTCTTCGTGTGCCGTATCAGGTCACCCCTACGTTGGCGATCACTTCGGCGAAAGAGTATCGGTCCTGCGCTATCCGGAACAACTCCTCCACGCTTCTTACGCCGGTCCAGTATCGAAGATTTCGAAGCCTATATGTATATTTATACCAGCAATTCATTTCTATAGCTTTTGTACATTTTGCTCACTTAAAAATGAGCTTCTTGAAAACAATTGACACAAATGGCTCATTTTACACTGATGTTGAAAAAGTTTAAATATAAAAAGATCCACCCACTATCTACTGCTTCAATTATTCAAGGATTCTCATTTATCAGGTTTCGAAATATTGAGTTTCAGTTCAAAATACACATTAGGTATTCGAGAACTAGCACCAAAC
Source organism: Mystacides longicornis (assembly GCA_963576905.1). Classification (NCBI taxonomy): domain Eukaryota; kingdom Metazoa; phylum Arthropoda; class Insecta; order Trichoptera; family Leptoceridae; genus Mystacides; species Mystacides longicornis. The sequence goes on along the minus strand of OY756425.1, from coordinate 9,744,803 downwards.
CTTTCGAATAACAGGTATTGAAAAAGGTCGTTAATAATAATTTTTTGATGGTGTTATAAATCAGTTGTATCGACCTTTGAAGGGTCACGATTTCACTGCATTGAGAACTGCGGACAATTTGACATTTCTTCCGTGTGTATGTAGCAACCTCTTATCAAGTATCACACAAGTCTTCTGTTGAGAACTGCGGACAATTTGACATTTCTTCCGTGTGTATGTAGCAACCTCTTATCAAGTATCACACAAGTCTTCTGTTGAGAACTGCGGACAATTTGACATTTCTTCCGTGTGTATGTAGCAACCTCTTATCAAGTATCACACAAGTCTTCTGTTGAGAACTGCGGACAATTTGACATTTCTTCCGTGTGTATGTAGCAACCTCTTATCAAGTATCACACAAGTCTTCTGTTGAGAATTGTGGACAATTTGACATTTCTTCCGTGTGTATCTAGCAACCTCTTATCAAGTATCACACAAGTCTTCTGTTGAGAACTGCGGACAATTTGACATTTCTTCCGTGTGTCTTCTGTTGAGAACTGACGTGACACAATCTTGTCATAAAAAAATTTATAATTTTTTTTTTTAATGGCATTATATCCAAAAAGAATGATGAAGCCAATGACGCTATTCCAATTGTTTATATGTCATAAGATTAAAAAAAAAAACATCCCGCATAAGCATGACGTAATGAAGGCATATATTTACCAACGAATACTCTAACTACTCTACTCTACTTTAGATGTAGGTATTTATAAAAAATATTTCCCATGGCAGTCAAAGCGATGTGAAATACTGAAAAATAGATGATTTGATAAGAAAAAAGAAGAAAATGATTTCTGTCTTCTGATAATTAAAAAAATACATCTTATAAAATCTCAATATTCAAATAGAATAAAGTGGAAAATCGTGTAGGTATTATTTCTGATACATTCGCTATGTTTCAATATCTTGCCTCTTTATTGAATAATTTACGGAGGATATAATGAATATTCATCCATTTTTATTGATTCTGAAATACCCTACTGTTTCACTTCATTTATAATTCCATATTGTTTAAAATTTTATAATTACATCGACGTACGCAGAGGGAATCTTTGATATTTTATGATAATTAGATCCAACATTATTTATGCAAAGCAGATGATAATAATATATTAAGAAATTTTTATTAATTTGGTATCTTCGAGATATAATTTTAATCAAACGATAAGAAATACATTAAATTGCAGAAATAATATTTTCAACAAAATGGCGTAAAAAAAGATGGCTGAAATTTTTTTTAATATTCGCTCACTGAATCCTTAGTGGGATTATGGTGGCATACTAGAATATTACATGATTACCTTACACCTTATGATGAACCTTGTCGTCTATTCACAAAGTTAAAAAATTTGGTATTTATGTAAAACGTCTGCTTCTTGTTCACTGATCAGATCAAAGAATAAAGAGTCTATATATAAGTTCCGCATCTATTGCTGTTTGGGCATGTCATACGAAGAGAACCATGTAGACTCTCTAGAAAGGATGTTCAGGTATTGTCATGGATGAAAGGGGAAGATCAGAAGTAGAAATTGGACCACGATACATGGGCCATATGTGTAAGTACCCGAAGTATGGACAAAATTTCAGACCTCTGACACTACTTATCAATGAGTAGGTACTCGCAAAATGCTTAACAGTCCCCATGCCGAAACATCAGTTCTGTGTGTAAATCTCTTTCGTTTTCCCATTTCCAACAGTTTTGATACGAACCGCGTTTGATACTCTGTGGTATCGTTGTTTCTTTAGTGTTTAGTGAAGATGTCTTTTTCGGGAACACTTAATTATTTGTTGGCAGTAATGGACCCAGTAATCACAGCCATACGTATAGGAGTAGGATATTTATCACAACCCTATAAACCGTTTTTCACAATACCTTTTTTTATATTCTACCTTTTTACAATTTTCTTCTTAATTAACAATGTACCTAATTATCACACTTTGATTTTGGTTGCTATAAAAATATTTCCACGATCCCTTATTGGATGCGCTTTTCGAAAAAAATGGTAGTTTTAAATAAGGATTTATACAAGTATAGTGAAGTGGTTGGTAGCCTGGCCGTTACGACGCCGGCTTTCGTACTGTATCGTATGGAGGTCGTGGGTTCGATTCCAGGTACCGACCATCTTCCTCTTTCACGACACAAAGAGTGTATGTATTTGTGTTCACTTTGATTGAACACAGATTCATTACCTAATTAAAAAAAAGTATCGACGGTCGACATTGACATCGGGACTGAGTTTCAAGAGCAGCCCCCTAGATCAGAACTAATGGTATCATGGATATCCGAGGCGATACAATACCTAAGCATAGTGCCGGGAAAAACATAATCAGATTGGCAAATTAAGTTACGACCTTTAATCATGAAGAAATCGACCTAAAAGAAGATTTTGCTTATGGTTACAGCAGTTACCAGAATGCTCGGAAGGCTGAACTGTGATGATACCTACTGTAAAACACCAAATAAATTATCCTTTCGACTATAGCTAATAATTGGTGGAACATACTTCGAACTTATTTGAAAGAAACAAAATATTTAGTTTTTTTCCAAAATTTTATTATAAAGCTAACCGGTTTTGAAAGACCGAACGTCTTCTTCGTCAGGCTAGTAGATGTTAACTAAATTACAAAAAGTCATCCAACAGGAAATAGAAGCTATATAATTAAAAAATAGAGAGACAAAACGAAATATCATTCTTACATTCTAGAAAGAGACAGAAACAATGCGGGTGGTCAAACAAAGGCAAGTAAAGATGTTATTAAGTACACAAAATATAATTTTCCATGCATTTTTCTTATTTTTTTCTTCTAAAAGGACATTTTCCTGATAAAAGCCTACACGACAAAAAATAATTAGCGAAATCGGTTCAGCGGCTTAGGCGTGATGCGATGACATCGGGAAATAGCTATCCATTTTTATATATAAGAAAAACGTATCTATTGTATTTTCATATAATCACAAACATGCACATAATTTACTTTTGATTCTTCGTGGCTGAATGAATCGTAAGTAAGAATATTACAAATGTCAAAATGTTGAATCGAGTGTGTTATTGAAATTTATTCAAAAGCGAATCAGGATGAATTTGAATTAATATTTCAGAATTAATACAGTGAATTCAAAGAGGTACCTCATTCCGCAACACCTATTTCCTCCAAATTATAGTTCTCGTCACAAAATGTATTTAATATTATAAAATTTGCTTTGTTAGAGGATTTTAATATTGCGCCGTTCTATTGAAATGTCATTGCGGTGGGTGTATGTTCTGCGATCTATACAAAATATATATAAAATTCATTTTTGTTTGAAAACTTGCGCTCTGCAGAAGACGCTACACTCTGGAACAAATCAAAAGATGATGAAGCGCAGATAACATCGTCCAATATGTTAGAGAGAGGAGATCATTTTAATAAAATGGGAAATTTCCAAAGTAGGGTCATGAAATGGGAGTTCTCGTAAAGCGGCGGGTAACGATTCAAAGGTTTCCTAGAAAAGCGGGCACCAATGAAACGACCGTAATACCTACAAATAGAAAATTCTTATTTCCAATATTGCCAAATGCCGAATCAATCGAAAACAAGTGCAGAGCTAAAAAAATATTACCAAGTTTATGCATTTTATTTAAGTAAGCGAAATAAAATAATGCATCGACCTTGAATTAGAGAAAAAATTGTAAACTGACTAATAATTTCACGGGATAGGATATGTAGGTACTGATTTAGGCGGAAATATACTATTATATCGTATTGTGTTAAGGTGCGCAAGACGAAAGCCATTTTCATATTATAGAGTAAGCTATGGTTAGAGACACAATGACATAATATAATATGCTTAGGGTGCGCCACGCCACTAAAAATAGCATGTTTCTTCTCTAACAAGTACATTGTTATTTTATGATGTTTTTTAAAAGGTATCCTATCCTATAAGTTCCTACATTATTTGCTAAATCCATAATATTTATTGCTTAAATATATCATAGAAAAAAAAAAGATTTTATTGAGAAAGTCGTTAGTCAGGATTTGCTACTAGTTTAGTTCGTTATAAAAATCATGATTCAATAAACCGTGAAGCCGTAGAGAAACCATGAATAGAAATGAATTTAATTAAAAATATTATTTCCTCTGCTCGATTTTTCTGCATGGCAGAGTGAGAGAAATGTCAATAAAATAATATAATTTCATTTGCGGATATTTAATCATATTTGCTGATATTTACAAGGAAAGAAATTGAGATTTCATATTGATGTTGTGAACTCAAAGATGAATGAAATCGGTGCAGAGTTACATACATAGGTACATGCTTTCTTTAAACCCCACATAGAGGCATTGGAAGACAACAAGAGCTGTCCACTGCGCTCAATCTTGCGCAATGTTAATCCCTCAGCTCTGCCTCGAAGGAAAGGAATGCGGTATTAGAGGGTCTTCCTCTTCTTTGGGATCCTGATGATGGCATAATATACTTTTATTGATTTCGTACAGTATTCTATATTTTATTTTCCTGGCTGCGGCCTTGGCTCACTATAAAAAACCTTGTGCTGAAAGAATAGGTATCTATTATAAAAAAAAAATTAAGGAAAAAAATAATAAAATAAACTTTGTTCTAATTTAATATTCCATAATAATATTGGAATGTTATTGTATTTTAAAAACTAGTTGCAAAGCGTCGAGAGCGGAATACAAAATTAAAGAAATTTTAAATTCAATTGTTTTTCTTTGTGTATTTGAAAATCTATAGAGTTCCAGCGGTGTATCGCTGTATAAATTCACACATTTCTCTTGGACTTAATATTCAGAACATGCGACTTCGCGATTAAACAGAGAACCCTACGTGACGTAGACAAAGGAGGTCTGATAATGTCGTGCGGGGAGCAAGCGGGACATCCCGGTACTACTGGAGGGTTGGGGCAGGAGAGGGATGTGCAGTGTAGATACCTGGATGCACTGTGCGAGGATATTTATTTTTTGAAACAAAGAAAATAGAGAAAAAATCCCGTCTTTGAATCACAGACATTTTCTCACGAATCTTTTCTAGGATTAGATAGAGCACGCTGTGTACCGTTGATTACATTTCAAAGATTCCGAGGAAAATAACACTTCTCATGCTGTCGGTTCGTGATGAAACAAGCAAAGGAAATTTCTTACAAGGAACGCTTTCGATTTTTTTTTTAATTAAATGAATCTGTGCTCACTCAAAGTGAACACAAATACACTCTTTGACTCTTTCACAGTAAGCTAATTAAAGCTTGTGTCGTAGAAGAAGAAGATGGTCGGCACCTGGGATCGAACCCACGACCTCCAGTACGAAACGATACGAAAACCAGCGTCGTAACCGCTAGGCAACCACTTAAAATTCAGAAAGTAGGTTAGTAAGTACTTCTAGTTATAAATTTATTTTCATACTGTATCGTCAATGTTAAGGTATTCTTCAATAAATCTCACAATTTTCTCCGGCACAACAGTTTTGAAACCCTCTCATATTATGTATGTAGATACCTACTAAACTAATCACGGTTAGTACAAAATATTAATTTTGTGGGCTAAATACTTAGGTACGTCTTCCTTTAATCATCAATTTCAGTACCTAGTTATTTTTTTATTCAAAACATAAATTAATGTACATCATTCAGCATAAGAAGCTACCCTTCTCGCTGAACAGTTTACTTAACAAACAATTTTGACAATAAATCAATAGTCAGCAAGGATAATAAAGAAATTTTCAGTTGTTGCAATAATTAAGCAATAAAATCATGGTCAACTTCTTACGGTAGATTCAAAAACTTATTTTCTATTTCCATGTAGTTTCCAAAAAGTTTTTGGTAGCTTATCTGTGATAGTACTAAAAACTGTCTTTTGAAACACATATAATTTAACAATCTATGAAAAATATTTATATTTTATTTTATTTTACTTAATATAGGACCGAAGCCTTTTCCAAATATAATTTATATTAACAGAAGTAAACTCAGCACAAAGAATTAATGGCAACAAAATTTTACTAAAAAGAAAAATTAACAATAGTGGAACACATATTGTATAGACACACATACATTATGAAATCTACTAAGTAAGGGCCTGTACAGTGTACACATCTGAACAACGTCGCATGCAACGTATCAAATTTCCATAATTGGCGAACCACCGCGAACCATCGCAAACCACCGCGTACTATGGAAATTTGGTATGTTGCATTGATTACATTACTGCGCGTTGTTTAGACGTGTACATGCCATAAAATCGAGTCAGAGGACGATATTAGACCAGAATGAACACAAGATTACTTCGTTAAAAAATAAATTTACATATTATTTATAAAAGTATTTTTACTTAGATACCTAATTATTTCGACGTTATCGAGATCGTAAGCATAGCGCAAGATCGAGCGCAATGGAGAGCTCTTGTTGCCTCCCTATGCCCCTGAGTGGGATCCAGAGGTACCTAGATTGTTGTATTATTATCAAGGATTGTGAAACAAAACCATTGCATTTCACATAGTGGAGATATCTGAAATAAGAACGACTAACGAATTCGTTTCGAAGAGACAACTCAATTAACTAATCTGCATTGTTAGCGACTCACGTATACGCTGCATGCCACATCCGACACAATTGATTCATCAGATTAAGATCAGTTGTAACATAAACCTATATTAGATTGTACGGGAAGGCTTTCAGAGTGTGGGTATAATAATTATAAGAGGAAGCCCGAAACACAACACAACACAACAGCGCTGACTATCCAAACAATGTACTCACGTGTTTATCCTCTCGGTAAAATGGATACGAGTGTATTTTGACAAAACACGGTGTGTTGAAACTGAGGGGTATTTGTCTGAAATTTCATCACCAAATCGCAAGAGAATTACGTATGAATAATAACTTTATGTATGGTTTAATTAATTAAAATGTATGTCCGAAGAATTGTTTTATATCGTCACTTTAGGTAACCAGCGAGTGGGTGAAAAGTCAAATCTGTAAACCGAAAAAGTATGTATTATGAAAGCAGTAGGAGAGTGAGGGGTGAAAGTGAAAATATACCTAGCAGACGCAAATGTCAAACTCATCCCCGGTATTCACTACACCACAGACAACTAACAAGGCTCTGACGACTGAACATTACCTGTGGGCCTCAATCCTCATAAAAGTGACTATAACAAAATAATACTGTCCACGTCATAAGAACAGCAGTGGACAACGTGGCCTAGAAGGGTAAACAAAAAGATAAGATAAGCAGTAAGAAATTTATCTGTAAAGAGATAAATCTCGAGCCCAGCGAGTCAATTAATTACTTTCGTACTGTATATTTCATTGTAATTTTATCTTCACAATTTTTAACTTATTTTAACCTTAGTTTATCTAGTAATCAATAGAATAACCGATTAGTGTATGAAATGAGTATGAAAATTCAGGAATATAAGAGTAGTAGAGATAGAATAAGAGTAGTAGAGAATGACCGAGGTCTTTTCTTACTTCTGAAAAGTGCATGAAAATTTTGGGTTATGAAAAAAACTGCGTTGAATAATTAATGATTTGCTAAGTGACTAGAGCCTTCACCACAGAAACAACTGAATCTTCTCGCAATATCCTTGCTCTATAATAATATTATGTAAAATATTGCATCTTCATTAAAACATAGACGACGTTCCTGTGTTTGCAGGCGCTATGCATTATTTAGTATGCCATGTGTGTGGTCGTGCCTCGTATAATATGCGCATATCTACCTACGGAATATATTATTATGCACATAAAGTAGCGTTATACAAAATAAAAAGACAATATTTGCCAGGAAATTTGTGTTAATCGAAAGCTAGTAGTAATTCTCTTAATAAGGACAGCCAATAACTTATTCTTTCTAAGACTTTAAAGTTCTTCCAATCCTTTGATACCTGTTTAGTTCTCTTATGTTCCTTATTCTATTGGCCCCACTAAGGGACATAGAGAGGCAACAAGAACTAGCGCAATGTTTACGTCCCATACGAAGATAAAAGTTAGTAGGTATCTCATATTTCTTTTAAATTGTATATTTCTGGACGGCGACTACGCCAATATTATTTATAACTGCGTTTTGTTTTTTTTATAAAAATATGTATGTAAATCCTACATAGTGGAAAGGCCAGACAACTTCTTCGAAATTTTGCAGAGAAGTAATGTGTGTCTTCTGCTAAAACGCCGCAATGTGAAAGATGTCGAAAGTGAATTTGTGTTCACTTTGAGTGAGACGATTCATTAAAAAAAATATATAAATATATAAGCAATCTATTAAAGATGGACTGCCAACATCTGTTATAATTAAAGTTTTGTTACGTTATTAGAAATTGAAGAAATTACGATTATTTTTACAAATAGAATGCGGCATAAAATTTGTGTAAACGAACAAAATTTTAGTTTTATCTCGATTTTTCCATTACCCTTGGCAAATGCTACACTCGAAAAGCTATTCGTTGGCTACCGTAGGTCGAGACGTTCTTTCGAACGGTACGTAGTAACTCATCATGAAATATAATATTTCATAGGTAGGTAGATATACATACGTGCTTCTGCTCTTTGTACGTAATGTGTATGACGGTCACATACTTGTAGTAAAAAAAAATTAAAATGGAAAACAAAACTTAATACCATGTCCGTTGCAACTTGGTGGAAAAGTTTCACCATAAAATATGTAAGTACCTACCTAAGAACGTGAAACGTTATGTATATGTATTCTCATCATATATTATGAACCATCAGTGTAAAATTTTATACTCTTATGAGAAATTCTCACTTCACTGTACAGAGTGATTTTTAATAGAAGCGAAAAGAAAATAAACAATCAAACATTTTTTTGTTCATAACTAGCTTTCCCGACAGACGTTGTCCAGCTTTCCTAATCAGAGGCGGCCCGTTCACAATATGTGCATAATGTCCTAACTTTTGATAGAAATTAGAATGCTCACAGCTATGACTGGCACAATTATAAAATACCAGTTTTAATTAGTTTTGTTATTTTAACAGTGCGCAAAACATTTTACTGTCATGTTGAAAAAATTGACTTCGCATAATATACTTTATATAATCACCGATTCTTGTTAAAAAATGTTCCGTTTTAATAAATTAAAAATACTACGAAACTACGAAAGTCTGTGTAAACGTCATCTGCATTTAATATTATTCTCCTACATAGTGTGACGGGACTAACATTTTAGTAAAGTATTTTAGATTTTATTTATAGATTTATTATTAAATTATAATAACTTGGGGACGCCCATGGGGTTATACACCACCGTGCTACACGTCACAGGTCTATCTCGAAATATTGCGAAACTTATTTTAATAAATAGGGGTCGCAAATGCCTATTTGGGACAGTTCATTTCAAATCTTGGAGCGGTGGGGATCTCCTACTAAGGCGGTCATCCCACAGCTTTCTGGGGCAGTTCATCTCATCTCTTGAAGAGTGAAGATCTCTTACAAACAGCAGGGTCAGTTATTTTCTACTTCTGGAAGGGGATGGAGGTCTCCAGTGCTGAACAGATCTATACCAGGCCCAAGGACGATTCAGATAATTATATTTTGTTTCATTAATTTATTTTTTCCTAATTCAATTTGTTTATTTTCATAGAGATTTTGATTTTAATTTTTACTAATTTAAAATAAATGAATGTTTCGTTGGGTAAATTATAGCGATTTGTTTAAACATTTGATAAGTAAATATTTTAATTTTTATATTGGTTCCAAATTGATTACTTCATTGAATAATATATTTATTATTTTGTCTTCTACAAATTAAATAAAGAATATTCCCATTTGTGTAAATTATAATTTGTTTTTAAAACATTTGAATATTATTCTGCCTTTCATTTTTGAATTTGATAAATAATAATTATTATAGCTTTTAATAATAAACTCATCATTTTGTGCCTAATGTATTTATTTATTTATAATCTAAACTTTATGGCATTATTTATTTCATTTATAAATATTATTATATTTCCTTTTAATTTAAATTTGGTAAATAATACTAATTTTATAGTAGTTTAATTAGGGTCATATATTTTTCGATAATATTTTACTTAATTTATGTTTTCCAATTGGAGTGATAACTTTAATTTTATATATCCTTTTAGATTATCTTCAGCTTTTATAGTTTTAAATTGTGTCGATTAGGATTATGAATTTATTGATTTATTTATGATATGAATTTAATGGTATTTTAATTAGGTCGTTATTGTGTTATTAAGTGTTGCGTATTATGTCGTAATCAGATAGGTATTGCATAAGTGTTACATCATTAGATGTAAGTATGATGAAATAATGATGATACTAATCAAACCCTTCCATTTCAGATAAGGATCCTAGAGAAAGGATTCATTTCAAATTATTATTTTATAATTAACCATAAACTCCTTGATTGTGCTTCGCTACTTTTGCATTTCAGATATTATATTAGATTTTATGTGCTTTCGCTTGCTTGTGTTTGTGTCTTGGTGGAGGGTAGTTAGAGATCATTCTTTATTATTTGAAATAGTAGATTGGTGTTTTAATAATACGCTTTGATTAGTATTCTAACAATTTTAGTTGCGCTAGTGTGTGGCAAATAGTAGAATATATATATTATTATTTTATTTTATACTAACAATAGTCCTATCCTTTTCTTCCCTAATACAAATTGGGAATTGACTAATACTCTTATATTCGTATTTATACTTATTTTATTTAGTTGCATGGAATTTATCTTTAGTCTCTGCTGGATGTATGTAAGCATGCGTGCATATTACTATATGTGTACTCATGTGGGTAGATGTAGCAGCGAATACTTATAAACTTAACAAACTCAGTCCCTACCTAGAAACGAGAAGCGGTAATCGTTCCATTTTTCGTCATATTTCTAGGGAAGAGTACAGTCAGCGACCGTAGCGATTGCTCGTTAAGGCCCTATTATGAAATATTCTATAATAATTACTAACCTTTATTTTATGTATTGGGTGCATGCTTATGTATTTATGTATACCTTAATCTATTGTGTTTATCCGCGAATTAGTCTAACAAGCACAGAGATTCAGCACTTGTCTAGGCCGGCTGAAATCGAAATAGGCGGGCCGTTGGGGGCCTATTTCCCCCTCCCCCATTAGGGGGGGGGGGTGTGGTGTAGATAGAATTGTAGAATTTGAAACTGTAGTTGTATTAAATAAGTAGATTTTGAATCTTTATTTCTAATAACAGGCAAAATTCTCTCGAGACAACGGATTCACAGCTGGCCAGAATTGTCCTTTAAATTCGAAGGGCAATCGAGAAAGATATAATTATTTGTTGGAAAACTAATAAATTATTTGCAGAATGACTATAATCACGATGTGACGAGAAATTGTGCAATATTTATCTATTTATTTTATGTCGCTATTATTGCAAATTAAATACAAATCAAGGAAGAAATATTATTTAAGTACCTAATCGTTATTTAAGTATGATGTTTTATCATATTTTATTTCATAACTAATCAGACTATTTTATGTTTCAGGATTATTCAGTTGAACAATAAATCTCTATTAGACTAAAACCACAACGTTTGGGTCCTTAGGTTAGTTTCTAGACGATCACGATATGGCCATTTCGTAGACGGATGTTCTAGGTTTTCTAGATAGTCTTTCAGATACAAGTAGAATAGAACTGACAACGTCATATTCAGCTTAGGATTATTCTATAGCTAAACTTATTAGCCCCTAGCTTTGCAGATGGTCTGCTTTGCACGCAGGGCTTAGGTAGTTGCAAAATATGGTGCAATCGATATTTTAGGTATAATAGGGTTGCGACATATAGTGTCAGCGTAGGTTTAGATATAGTTAAGCTTAGGTTTAGCTTAGATCCAGCTTAGGTCAGTTCAGGTAGAAAGCCTCTCGTTAGGGGGGGCTGTGGCAAATGGTGCCATGTGTCCAGGATATCACTTTATCATTGTAAAGTGAGATTTGGGTTGCTGCGGCGGCTTAGAATATTTGGGAAAGTGTGAAGAAGATGGGAGAAAGTGGTAGGCTAATAATCATTTTGGGGATGGGCCTATTTTGCAAATAAATAAAATTTTTGTTTAATTTTAGCCAGTTCAATTAATGTAGGAGGGCGGAGTAAAATAGCCATTTTTCGAATAGATAGTAATTTAGCTAGTTTAACGTAGATTTAATAGCTTATTTACGAAGGGGGGGGGGGGTTACTTAGTAATTTTGCAAATAAATAATAATTTAGTCATTTAAATTTGGTTAGGTGTGGATTAAATAGCTTATTAATCAAGAGGGGAGGGTTTACTTAGTAATTTTCCTAATAAATAATATTTTAGTCATTTAAATTTGATTTGCTGTAGACTTAATAGCTTATAAATGAAGGGGGGCGGGGTTTCTTAGTAATTGTGCAAATAAATAATAATTTTGTCATTTAAATTTGATTGGATGTAGATTCAATAGCTATTGTCGAAGGGGGGGGGGATCGTAGCCATTTTTGCAAATAAATAATAATTTAGTCACTTAAAATGTGGTTTGATGTATATTTAATAGCTCATTAGCAAAGGGGGGCGGGGGGCTTGGTCATTTAGAAACATTAAATTCACCTTTAAGCAAAATGTTTTATGGGTTAATATTAGAAGTCTGGTTGACTGAGAAGAATTTATGAAAGAGTGGAAGTATAGTGTTAGACAGGAGAAAAGAAAGAAGATTTAAAAGCTTAGTGTTAGATAAGTACCTAGTAGAAGAATGAGTTAGTATCGTAGGGGAGGAAAGCATAATCATTTTTCTAATTAAAATGAGTTTTGTCTTAGGCATTAATTTAAAAGTATGATCATTAAAAAGAGTGGTTGTATTTAATAGCATTGTATCAAAAGGATTTTTTTTTTAGCTGTATTCTGGGTGGATCTACGCGTGTCTGTAGGGGGCGTCGAGGATTCTCGGGGAGGTGGGCAGCCCACCCCGCGGCCCGTGGACTGCGTGTAAGAAGGTGCGCGAGCGCCGACGAGGGCTGGATGTTGGTCTCGTGAGTCGTGTCGGCGAGTGGTGCGCAGGCGCGGCGAGTGGAAGTGTGCCCGGTCGCGCCTTTGCTCGCTATGCGGGTCGGGGCGAGGCTCTGGTCGCTGACCTTGCGCTGTTGGTGGGTGAGAATAGACAGCTTACATTCCGTTGTGCAATTTCATTTTCTTTGTACCCCTAGTTTTTTTAAATCATTGTAGGAAAATTAATAGAAAAAAAATGTGTTTGATAGTATTTGGGTTTTGTGTCCTTGTTTTGTTGTCGTTTGGAACTCAAGGTGGTAAATAATTGAGGTTGGTATTTATCTTTGTGCAACGAGAGCGAGCGGTTTTGACAGGAGTTGGGGAGGGGGCGTTTCTTGCCGTGTTCTGTTCCTTCGGGGCGATGCTGAGGATTTTATGGATAGTGTGGAAGAGGGACGTTAGATTTACGCAGATCGGGAACAGTGTAGGGCTCGTTTTGGTTGGCGTTTGTTGTCGGTTGCTGTCTTCTGTTCCTTCGGGACGATGCTGAGGATTTTATGGATAGTGTGGGAGAGGGACGTTAGATTTACGCAGATCGGGAACAGTGTAGGGCTCGTTTTGGTTGGCGTTTGTTGGCGGTTGCTGTCTTCTGTTCCTTCGGGACGATGCTGAGGATTTTATGGATAGTGTGGAAGAGGGACGTTAGATTTACGCAGATCGGGAACAGTGTAGGGCTCGTTTTGGTTGGCGTTTGTTGTCGGTTGCTGTCTTCTGTTCCTTCGGGACGATGCTGAGGATTTTATGGATAGTGTGGGAGAGGGACGTTAGATTTACGCAGATCGGGAACAGTGTAGGGCTCGTTTTGGTTGGCGTTTGTTGGCGGTTGCTGTCTTCTGTTCCTTCGGGACGATGCTGAGGATTTTATGGATAGTGTGGAAGAGGGACGTTAGATTTACGCAGATCGGGAACAGTGTAGGGCTCGTTTTGGTTGGCGTTTGTTGTCGGTTGCTGTCTTCTGTTCCTTCGGGACGATGCTGAGGATTTTATGGATAGTGTGGGAGAGGGACGTTAGATTTACGCAGATCGGGAACAGTGTAGGGCTCGTTTTGGTTGGCGTTTGTTGGCGGTTGCTGTCTTCTGTTCCTTCGGTGCAATGCTGAGGATTTTGTGGATAGTGTGGGAGAGGGACGTAAGATTTACGCAGATCGGGAACAGTATAGGGCTCGTTTTGGTTGGCGTTTGTTGACGGTTGTTGTCTTCTATTCCTTCGGGGCGATGCTGAGGATTTTATGAATAGTGTGGGAGGGGGACGTTAGATTTACGCAGGTCAGGAATAGTGTAGGGCTCGTTTTGTTCTCTGCACCCTTGATTGGATTCAGAAAAGGGTGACTGCTTGTGAAATTTCTGTTTAGTTTGTTTGTTTCAGAGAAAATAATACTTTGCTTTTAGTTAGTAAGTGGTCCTCTTATGTTTTAATGTATTTCCTTGTGAATTAAAATACATAAACATTCTAGTTGTAGTTTAATTGAATCGATCTCGGTAGATCAGTGGTTTAGGCTTGGAATTCAGATTCAGTGTTCCCGTGTCGGTTCGCGGTCGGGTCGGGGTTTTCTCGTTTGATATTTTTACTCGGGGTTGGCCTGTCTCAGATAGAATGAGACCGGTAGACTGGGAAGAATTATTGCCTCAGGCAATAAGTTCCGCTGGCTATGCTGACAACATTGTATAGGGAAATGTTAATTTAGTTATTTATTTATTCTGCATGATAATATTCAGTGAAATTCTACTTGGTAGTAAGGTTGTCGGTTGCATGATATTTTTTTGTGAGGCTCTATTTCCGGACGGATTGTTAAAAAGTTTTTTTTTATAACTTTTGCGTGGCGTCGGTTTGTCTCAAGACTACCTTAGAAGTTAGGTTGTGTTGTGTGTTATTAATAGCTAAATTAATAATATAACAATACATTCTTTTGAATATTTCCTCTAATTTTATTTTGCATTTATACACGATCGTAAGTTAATTATTATTTTTTTGGTTTATGGTAATCTAATAAAAATAGAATTATTGTTTTGATTTTATTGGATTTTTGTGTCTTTACAGGGTGTTTAATGAATTAATTATATATAATTTATATGTTTTATTCCAGGATATGAATAGATATTATAATGATTGTTTGAGGTAGTTAGAGTGATAACTCATTTTTTATTTTTACTCTCATATTTTAATTAGTAAGTATTTCCATAGTGTGCATTCTAAAGTAGTTATAATGTTATTTTTTATATTGTGAGGTGAGCATTATTTTTCTTCATAACTTTTGTTTATGGGAAGTTTTTTTTTAGAATGTTAGCATAGTTCTTCTTCTTCTCACTTGTGTTGGATAATGGGAATGTTTTGTTTTGATAATACGCCGGGAATTTAGTATATAGTGGGATTTCTTTTGTCGTTTAATATCTAGATTAATATAATATTTTGTATTCCTTATGAAGTGGGTAGTTATCAACATTGTTCTGAAGAATAGTGAAGTTTTGCTGATACATTTAACTTTTGTTGAGGTCTGTGAGAGATCAGATTTGGCTTATCCACTTCCTGGATGATCCAATCGTGCTCTCTCAAAGGGGGGTCTGTGACGGGACTAACATTTTAGTAAAGTATTTTAGATTTTATTTATAGATTTATTATTAAATTATAATAACTTGGGGACGCCCATGGGGTTATACACCACCGTGCTACACGTCACAGGTCTATCTCGAAATATTGCGAAGCTTATTTTAATAAATAGGGGTCGCAAATGCCTATTTGGGACAGTTCATTTCAAATCTTGGAGCGGTGGGGATCTCCTACTAAGGCGGTCATCCCACAGCTTTCTGGGGCAGTTCATCTCATCTCTTGAAGAGTGAAGATCTCTTACAAACAGCAGGGTCAGTTATTTTCTACTTCTGGAAGGGGATGGAGGTCTCCAGTGCTGAACAGATCTATACCAGGCCCAAGGACGATTCAGATAATTATATTTTGTTTCATTAATTTATTTTTTCCTAATTCAATTTGTTTATTTTCATAGAGATTTTGATTTTAATTTTTACTAATTTAAAATAAATGAATGTTTCGTTGGGTAAATTATAGCGATTTGTTTAAACATTTGATAAGTAAATATTTTAATTTTTATATTGGTTCCAAATTGATTACTTCATTGAATAATATATTTATTATTTTGTCTTCTACAAATTAAATAAAGAATATTCCCATTTGTGTAAATTATAATTTGTTTTTAAAACATTTGAATATTATTCTGCCTTTCATTTTTGAATTTGATAAATAATAATTATTATAGCTTTTAATAATAAACTCATCATTTTGTGCCTAATGTATTTATTTATTTATAATCTAAACTTTATGGCATTATTTATTTCATTTATAAATATTATTATATTTCCTTTTAATTTAAATTTGGTAAATAATACTAATTTTATAGTAGTTTAATTAGGGTCATATATTTTTCGATAATATTTTACTTAATTTATGTTTTCCAATTGGAGTGATAACTTTAATTTTATATATCCTTTTAGATTATCTTCAGCTTTTATAGTTTTAAATTGTGTCGATTAGGATTATGAATTTATTGATTTATTTATGATATGAATTTAATGGTATTTTAATTAGGTCGTTATTGTGTTATTAAGTGTTGCGTATTATGTCGTAATCAGATAGGTATTGCATAAGTGTTACATCATTAGATGTAAGTATGATGAAATAATGATGATACTAATCAAACCCTTCCATTTCAGATAAGGATCCTAGAGAAAGGATTCATTTCAAATTATTATTTTATAATTAACCATAAACTCCTTGATTGTGCTTCGCTACTTTTGCATTTCAGATATTATATTAGATTTTATGTGCTTTCGCTTGCTTGTGTTTGTGTCTTGGTGGAGGGTAGTTAGAGATCATTCTTTATTATTTGAAATAGTAGATTGGTGTTTTAATAATACGCTTTGATTAGTATTCTAACAATTTTAGTTGCGCTAGTGTGTGGCAAATAGTAGAATATATATATTATTATTTTATTTTATACTAACAATAGTCCTATCCTTTTCTTCCCTAATACAAATTGGGAATTGACTAATACTCTTATATTCGTATTTATACTTATTTTATTTAGTTGCATGGAATTTATCTTTAGTCTCTGCTGGATGTATGTAAGCATGCGTGCATATTACTATATGTGTACTCATGTGGGTAGATGTAGCAGCGAATACTTATAAACTTAACAAACTCAGTCCCTACCTAGAAACGAGAAGCGGTAATCGTTCCATTTTTCGTCATATTTCTAGGGAAGAGTACAGTCAGCGACCGTAGCGATTGCTCGTTAAGGCCCTATTATGAAATATTCTATAATAATTACTAACCTTTATTTTATGTATTGGGTGCATGCTTATGTATTTATGTATACCTTAATCTATTGTGTTTATCCGCGAATTAGTCTAACAAGCACAGAGATTCAGCACTTGTCTAGGCCGGCTGAAATCGAAATAGGCGGGCCGTTGGGGGCCTATTTCCCCCTCCCCCATTAGGGGGGGGGGTGTGGTGTAGATAGAATTGTAGAATTTGAAACTGTAGTTGTATTAAATAAGTAGATTTTGAATCTTTATTTCTAATAACAGGCAAAATTCTCTCGAGACAACGGATTCACAGCTGGCCAGAATTGTCCTTTAAATTCGAAGGGCAATCGAGAAAGATATAATTATTTGTTGGAAAACTAATAAATTATTTGCAGAATGACTATAATCACGATGTGACGAGAAATTGTGCAATATTTATCTATTTATTTTATGTCGCTATTATTGCAAATTAAATACAAATCAAGGAAGAAATATTATTTAAGTACCTAATCGTTATTTAAGTATGATGTTTTATCATATTTTATTTCATAACTAATCAGACTATTTTATGTTTCAGGATTATTCAGTTGAACAATAAATCTCTATTAGACTAAAACCACAACGTTTGGGTCCTTAGGTTAGTTTCTAGACGATCACGATATGGCCATTTCGTAGACGGATGTTCTAGGTTTTCTAGATAGTCTTTCAGATACAAGTAGAATAGAACTGACAACGTCATATTCAGCTTAGGATTATTCTATAGCTAAACTTATTAGCCCCTAGCTTTGCAGATGGTCTGCTTTGCACGCAGGGCTTAGGTAGTTGCAAAATATGGTGCAATCGATATTTTAGGTATAATAGGGTTGCGACATATAGTGTCAGCGTAGGTTTAGATATAGTTAAGCTTAGGTTTAGCTTAGATCCAGCTTAGGTCAGTTCAGGTAGAAAGCCTCTCGTTAGGGGGGGCTGTGACAATAGATACCCATAAATAACGAAAAATTTAGATTCACTTTAAAAAAATAAATATCACCCTGTGCACATGAAATAAAATAATAATGTATGAAATAAAACTTTTACCGTGCAATGTTGAGAAATTCAAAGAAAATTTAATGCATTTCTAGGGTGGTTACATTTGATAAAAATACTGCTTTTATTTTTTAGTTTTTTTCTTTGTCATTTTCCGTAAGTACCTACTTAATATACTTTCACCGTCTAAATGTATGAGATGGTGGACTCAAATGTCTTTCTTCAGAGACTGATGGTTCATAATTTTCGTCTAAAGAGACGTCTAAAGAGATGTCCAAAAGGACATCATCTTCCGCCAAAATGTCTTCGGTTTTACTTTCAGAATCGACATTCAGATCATTGTCACTGTACTCCTGGCTTATCACAATAGTTATCGTATCTTCACTTAATAAAAACACCGTAAAAATAAAAAAAAAACAGTTTCCAATTAAAATATGTGCGCGTAGTAAAACTAAAATACTAACTAAAAGCTAACCATCCGTCGAAACGACGGGCAACAGCTGCATATATCTCAAAAAAGTAAAAAAGCATGAGACCTACCTTATCGGCGAGTATGCTATTAGGACAACCTCATCGCCGACTGAGTTGACTAGCCGAACCAAGATGATCGGATTTATCGTTAAAAAGATACAGCGATATTACTATTCGATGCCCGTCGATTCGACGGAGGTTAGCTAACCTAGATAGCTATCTAGGGTTAAATTACGAATTGTCAAAATAAATGCTCATTTAAATAAAAAAACAATCGAAAAAGCGTATTGAATATGTTATCTAGTGTTAAAAAATAATAGGGGCAAAAATGAACGTCTTTATTGAACATCCCTCATTCACACACCCCTTAGCTGACATGCTCGCTTTATAAAAGAAAAATAATCATCGCACACTAGGAAGAACGAACATGACAATAATATTAGTACCTACCCCGCCCACATATTCTAGGCATCCAGCATAGCTCTATCTGATATTTTCTTTTATCTCTTCCGTTATATTTCATCCCCCGTTTGTGTCTGCTTTGATGCTTTGTTTTCGAACAGGTAATTTGGGGATGTCCTGGAAATACACCTAATTATTTGACACGTGATTACTTTTATGAAAAGATAATAATTTACAATGGTGAATTTTGAAACAGTTTAATTTTATTTATTCATTTATTTATTCTACGCAACTAATTTTAATACTCAACGTATGTTTTCAAACAATAAAATCTTAACATCTCTATAATATAAATTAAAGTGGGGTTAGTGCGAACACTTATAACTCGAGATCGGCTCAACAGAATCTTCTGATGTTTGATTTATTAGATTCTTCTCCGCTCCGGATAACAGAATAACTGATAAAATGTTAAAAAACTGGATAAGAAATGATGTAAAATACAATATTTAAGAGTGTTATTTATTTATTATGTGTGGTCTCCCAGTATTTTGGTACCAGTTCTTGGTCGCCACTTCAAGATACTTTTGGCCACCGATCACCTGCTGTTTCGACAAAATTTCTCCCCACAATGTTGCATTTACATAGAAAACTTTATCGATCCATTTTTTAGTTTTCTGTTTATGAATACTTCTTTTTGTGAAGCTTGTTTGTTTCAAAACCATTGTGTAGGTACTGGAAGGAGGCAAATGTTTTTACTCACTCTACGCAGGATAGTTTTACAAAAACACTCTACGAAAAACTCCGTCTAGATTCAACTTTAACATACTTAGGTATGCCAAAGTCTTAAAAGTTGGAAGACACCATGCATATATGTACATATTCGAACATAAAAACATGTAAGTTATTTCATGGGTTGCTTTCAAAAAGCTTATGGTTTGCTTTTAATAACGAAATATTTCCTCAGGGGGTGTATTATGGGGGTCCCGTTTAAGTTTTGGGTTTTATGGGGCAAATTTAAAAAGTGGTTATGTATGTATTATTATTCTTTAGATCACGTATCATCGTGGGGGTTACATGGGATTATTTAAAGGAGGCTGTGGGTTTTCATTGAATGTTCAGTGGTTTACAAGTTTTGAAGTATTAAAATATACAAGTAGGTACCTATCGTTTTCCTTATAGTTAATAGGTACATTTTTTATTACCAGCGAGAAAGTAAACAAAACTCGGTTTTAAAAACATACTCGTACTTATTTCTATCGATAAAATTATTATTTTTTCAATCAACACTATAACGACTAAAAGTTACAGTTTGTGAAAAAACCGAAAGTATCAAAGTATTTAAAAATATTTTTGAATCGTGTTGTTCAGCATTTCACGTCAACTTTCAATTTAAATAAATAAAACCTTGTACCTACCTTGTTTATTATTATTTCGATAAGTTATATTAAGTTACCTTTCGAATTTGTTAAGCTGATTAAATTTTTAAACAAATTATCTGGCTTCATTTAAATATTCTGTTTCTACAATTAGTATATATTTCTATTTGATCCGGATTTGTACTTATTTACATCAAATAGAAAAACACCAAAATTTTGTTCAAACATTTGTCATGAAGCATGAAAAGGATGAACATCAAACAAAAAAGATACCGCGACCGATAACGCCAAGTATACAGTGTTCTTGTGTACCTAATAGGCTCCAGAAAGAGATAGAATAGTCTTAAACAAGAGTTGGTTGGATCAGTGATACGAAGAGTCCAGAACACTTCATACATTACTTTCAAAGAAATAAGAAAAGCTGGAACGTCATCAGGAAGAACACGGATACAAAAGAAGGAGAAGGATGAATATGTATATAAGACAGACAAGGCATGGAGACAAATGCAGCCAAGTTGTAGATTGAAAAGAAGAAACACCGCTGCCCAGTGGAAAGGAAAGGCGGGTTTGAATCAGTAGGAGTCTGATACCATCTGATTTGAGAGGCCTAAGTCAAGTGTAATAAAATGGCCACCAACGGGATACCGTACCTACCGATACCGACCGATAAAACTGTCATTTGTAAAAACGTACAAATGACAGCTTTTTACGTTGTTTCCTAGTTGGTTAGTAAAAAAGAATTTATCACCCTAGAAAAAAATATTCATCTCGATTAAAATGTTGTTTACCAACGTATTGTATGAAATCATTTGTTGAGAAATACAGCGTAATATATTCTTTATGATAAATAAATAAGTTGGTTTGGAGTAAAATAATATGAGTTGAAATATCCGGACAAGCACCGACTAGAACATCCCGTATTATTCACACACAAACGGTTGAGTGCTCCTTCCTAGGTTTTTTCGTATTTTACAAAAGTCGAGTGGGGGGGGGGGCTGATCTTATTGAAAGTTCCCCCCGTGGAAAAGCTTTTAAATCATCTTTAAATTCCACGACAGACTTACATGCGGTGAAGCAGATTTTCCTCATTCCCTTTTTCTTCAGGAGCAAGAATAGCATTTATTTCCACATATGAAATTTCATCATCATTGCTACATTTTTGCAGTAAGCAAAATAGGTATTGTTATAAAATAATAATATATGGTGTAGACAGTTTTGAATGTTCCCCATTATTATAAATCACTCAGTTGTGAAAGACAAATGGGAAGATCTGCGTATATTTTCAGTGTGTTGTTTGTACGGCTTATAAGGGTGCATTTGATTACACTATTACATAATATATTCCAGATTTTACCCACAACATTATGAACCTCCTTTAAAGTTGATTCTTATTGTAACTTTTTTTGTATTTTAGGTATATTTGAGAAAACGAAATCATTTTTATTTTAAACACTTCAACTGTATCTGCAAGGATCGACAACGATTAAAGATTTCATTATGTGATGACATACGAAATAAATACCTAAGTACATAACGGAAATAAGATTTCACTTACTTTCTTCTTTCACTTGTTAGTAGGATGAATTTTTACGAAAATTTTGACGGCTATGTATGTTTTGTTTGACACTATAAAAATATTGCTAGAAGACTTATGTAACCTCTCTATACTCCCGTAAAAATGGAGTGTGATTATACATAAAACAACATTTTCATTTTGCTCTAAAAACTCCCCATCTAAATAAATCTGGGTTCACCTAATGTGGTTCACCCACCACCACTTTCGACATCTTTCACATTAAACAAAGCTTATGTTGTGAAAGTGGGACTGTTTGGTACCGGGATTCGAGCCCACGAATTTCAGTCCGCTGTATGAACGAAAGCCCTCAACTGATACCACTGGGCTACCAATCAATAAAGCTGTGCTTAATTATTCATCACTGAAACCGAATCAAGTCGGACGTCGCTCCGTCCATGCCCATTACGTACAGTTGGCATATCGGCTGGAAATTTCATGTTTATTCGGTATTGTGTCAAATTTACAGTTGAAGGATAATCCCGCATGCATTTTGGTTTACTGTACCTAACTGAATGTGACGGCTGAGGGAAATGATATGCGATAGATATTTCCGCATCAATCTATTGATAGGTACTAAAACACACCGACATATTTTTATCTCCATATATTTCTGTGATGCGATGAGAAGGATGAGAGGGAAGGAGAGAGATGGTACCACAGGTACCTTCTACTTTTTGTCGAATTTTTTTCGTTTTTAATTGTTGACTTTTGTATATTCTGTTGACTCTGATTTTGTTGCGTGTTTTTAGAATGGTGTGTTTTGATTTGTTTCAGTGGGATCCCTTTTGTGATTTTCGCCAAGCAGTCTTGGTTTTTGCGAGTTTCATTATTTTAATATTGACTATTAGTATTATGATTATTTGTATCATTGCAATCTGTCTGCAATCTGTCTATTTATTTTTGAAATTTTTCCCTTTTTGACGATTTTGGGATTTTTTTTTAACACGAGACCTTCAAAGCTGTTTATTTTTTATTGATAGGTGTATGTCTTTTATTTATTTTTTAACAGATCATGACGTTTTTAAGTTGTTTTTTTCCAAGATGTAATTTTAAATCTTTTTGTATAATTTCGTATTTGTAATGTATTGGATAACTAGAGCGTTTTGTTTATGGAAGCTATGTGATATAACGATTGTGAACTAAGTGTGCCGTAAAACACAGTTTTTTCAAATTTGATTTGTTTGCTGAAAATACTTTGCATGCGCTGTATTTTAAAATCACGTTCAAATTAATAAAAACTATAATTAAACTATATAAAATCACATACAAATTAATAAAAACTATAATAATTAAACTATGTATAAAAGTTCGCTAACTTTCGCTAATTATTGTTTCGTTGAAAGAAAAGTCGTTTCTAGAAGAAAAGAAAACTCAAAGAATTTAAAGTTTTAGATAGTTCATACATTTGATTTCAGTTGGCGTCTTGATTATTATGGTATCCAAGCTATGCTTAATGACACTAAGAATAAAAAATATAAAATTTTAAATGGTTTATCGTTGGTAACCTTCTGAGTGCTCTTAGCTTTTTATAGAAAAAACTCATCCTTTTTGACACTCATTTGAATATACCAAACTAATATATCACAACTAGTTTTTTAAAGGCGCCCGTGGCGCCCACCTATGGCCTTTTTATGCAAACTTTACTTTCTCATAGCATAGCTGTGAGCATTCACATGTGAGACTTCAAAATACTTGGTTGATTCAACTCTTTATGAAAACTCAAATACCTACAACTTAAACTTTTAATTACAAACTGTACATATGTTTGGC
Organism: Mystacides longicornis; assembly: GCA_963576905.1. Classification (NCBI taxonomy): domain Eukaryota; kingdom Metazoa; phylum Arthropoda; class Insecta; order Trichoptera; family Leptoceridae; genus Mystacides; species Mystacides longicornis. The sequence goes on along the minus strand of OY756425.1, from coordinate 9,720,832 downwards.
TTTTCAACGTTATGAATTCACATGAAAATCTTTAAAAAATTACTCTAGGTGTGTAAACTTTTTATTGAAAACATGGCATTCGTATGGTTTTTCTCCGCTATGATCTCGTGTTTGTGGATTAAAGATTCGTGATTTGGTAAACTTTTTCATGGAATTCATTTGTGTGACTGTAAAGCACTTGATATTTTTTTTATAACAAATTTTGAACCTTTTCTAACAAAATATGCATTTAAATGGCTTTTATCATGATTTATCATTTGATTGATTCAACTTTTTATCGCAATGGTTGCATTCGTATGGCTTTTCTGCGCTAGTGTGCAATATTTTTATTTCAAACATTGCATTAGTAAGGCAGAGAAAAATCTCTGCTATGATATCGTGTCTATGGGATAAATTTATGATTTAGTAAAATTTTCATGCAAAGTTTGCTTTCTTATGGCCGAATTCATATGTCAGACTTTAAACCACTTGATAATAGAACTCATTGAAAATTTAAAAAAAACATGTACTTTTTATAACAAACGTTGCATATGAATGGCTTTTCAACGCTACAAATTCACATGAAAATCTTTAAAAAATTACTCTAGGTGTGTAAACTTTTTATTGAAAACATGGCATTCGTATGGTTTTTCTCCGCTATGATGTGTATGTGGATTAAAGATTCGTGATTTAGAAAACTTTTTCATGCAAACTTTGTTTTCTTATGGCCGAATTCATTTGTGTGACTTTAAAGCACTCGATGATAGAACTGTTTATGAAAATACAAAAAACAACTTAAACTTTTTACTACACACATTGCATTAGTAAGGGTTTTCTTGGCAATGAAATCGCATCGGTGAGTTAAAGATCTGATTTGATAAACTTTTTCATACAAACTATCATTTCTTATGGCTGAATTCATATGTCAGACTTTAAACAAATTTTGAACTTTTTCTAACAAAATATGCATTTAAATGGCTTTTATCATTTGATTGATTCAACTTTTTATCGCAATGGTTGCATTCGTATGGCTTATCTCCGCTATGAGTTCACAAACTTTTTATTGCACACATTGCATTAGTAAAGCGAAGTCCGGCTGTGCGTAAAAGTTTCCTGATTTGTCAATTTTTTGGCCGAATTCGCTAGTGATACTTTACAGCACACGGTTGATTGAACTATTTATGCAAACTTAAAAATGAAATTAAACTTTTTATTGCAAACTTACCATTCAAAGAGCTTTTAGCATGTCATTGGTTGTTTTAATTATTTGATTGATTGAACTTTTTATTGCAATTATTGCATTCGTATGGCTTTTCTCCGCTATGAGTTCGCATGTCACTCTTTAAATTACTTGAAACCGCAAACTTTTTATTGCACTCATGGCATTAGTACGGCTTTTCTTCACTATGAAGTCCCGCTGTGCGTAAAAGTTTCCTAATTTGGTACACTTTGCTTTCTTATCGCTGACTTCGCATGTGAGTTTTTTAATAACACAAAAAATTGTTTTTCTCTACGTCAAGACTTTTAAAAAAAGTGCTCAGCCACCAGGCATAATAATATCATTATGTTACTGTCAGCTGTCACTGCTGTCAGCCATATTGTATTAGAAGAACAATATTATTATTTGTCTTTAGTTGCGAGTGGCGCGCCATCTAGCGGCGTTAATGACATCAGTCAGTCAGTCAGTCAGGCAATCAGTCAGTCAGTGAGTCAGTGTTCAAGACAAATATTATATAGATATTTTATTCACCCCAAATCTCATTATCAATAATTTATTTCTGGTAAACAAGGGTAAATAGTAGAAGGGTAAAGTACAGTCCTGATATTAAACATATCGATCTGTACCGAATATCTATCAAAAAATATTCCAAATTCGAATATCAAATTTCAGCACCTTTTTTTACTACATTTAAAAAAAACTAAAGTTTTCTCCTTTTGTATTTTATTATTATAATTGATATAATTTATGTTACAAAATCGATGTTATAAAAACATTTATATTATAATAAAATGGTTGGAATAATTCACATACATCTTATATAGTTATATTTTAATTACAATCGATTAGCATTTAACGTTTAAAAGGTATGAAAATGTTTAAGTTACATATTATTATCTACTTAAGTTTTAAACTTCTCTTAAAATCTCAATAAGGGTCAACGCTGAGGTAGTATTAAAGATTCCTTCCAATATAATCATTAAGTAAGTGTAAAAGTAAATGATTCTTGATTTAATCCACTCCGACCCCGGCTTTAACTTATTGATTAATGGTTGCCTGGGGGCAACTTGTAAATTTGACAGTTGATCGATAAGAGCCTCGCCACCACCCTGGACGTCCATGCACTCTCCCCTAACAGACTGAAAAGTACACTCTCCGTTTATATACTTCACAAATCTTGGAATAGACAGGGGTCATGATGATATAAAGCATCAGACTCAACACATAGGCTACTCGCTGATCAAATATTTACTTAATCCATCGATTTATTAAAAATGTTCCACGTACTAGATGCGGCTCTCGGAACATAATTTTCAAAATTTTATGTCACATATTTTGTTATAAGGTACGGAGATATGAAGAGACATCGAGAAGAATGAAAATTCACGACAGTTGATAAAGATAATCAACGTCTTTAAGGCTAATTTCAAATAAATTTGTGATGGCTGATGACAAAATAATATATTCCATGGCGATAAAGAAGCTTCCCACACATATTTAAATCAAAACAAGTTTAATGAACATAAATAGGATTTAAAAAACAAAAGTTTACATAAAACGTGGTTTACTGTTATACAAATAACCTACAACTCTCTGATAATTTCCGGAAACTTAATACAAAGATTAGCGAGATTTTTTCTGCTCCTTCCCACACAAAACTCAAATGCCAAAGGCGCAACACTCCGGGTGTGTGCAGATAAAATATAAAGGTTTTATGAAAGATGATTCTACGAATTTTGGAACACATGAAAAAAAGATTAAGAGCGTTTTGATTATACTTGGTTTAAGCAGGTGCCGCACAGGAAAAAGGCCAGGGCCATAGATTGGTTGACAAGTAATCCTTGCAAAATACTTATAAGTATTTATTTGCTTCTTCAGGAAATAATCATTAGGTATCATTGGATCTTTCCAATTAGGTATTACTTTACTATCTTTTTCCTATTTTGCTATTTATTGTAAGGCCTTTATTCAAATCCAAGGAAATAATGGATTTTAAAATGTATCTAATAATATTATGTTTTTCATTGCATAGTATTATATTTTGAGATTGTACGGATGTCGGAAAAAAATTCCATGCTCCGTTCCGGCTAAATTACCAACAATTTATGGTACCTATTCTTTTAAACTATCTCTAGGAAGTTTATACTTAAAAACCATCTATTTGAAAAAAGCAATTCCCGCACGTAAAAATTGAGTCAACGTTTTATATCCAGTCGGATTGTTTTTAGCAATGACATACCTACAACATTTCCATTAATTGCGGTCTTACTGGAAAAAACACATAGAGTGTAAACCTGTTTTCTTTTTCATGAAACACTTGAATAATTCCGTGATCCGAGCATTTCAATTAATTAGTTCATTCTTACATGGCACGGAAATAAGCAGATAGAGTGAAATGCTTATTGCTTATTGCTTATTTCAAGAATAATGTTTATTCCATGCAATTTTTTTTATTTATTCTCGTATTCTGCGGTTTTTATAAAACCAATTCCTGTAAGTGCTTTGACCATGACAATTTTTTTCTCAGATTTTACAATAAAAGAGCTTAAAGTCAAATAATTAGGTACCAATAGCATGGGTAAATAATGTGTTTGATATGGCTTATAATGTAGTGCGACTTTTCCTAGAGAACGATAATAAATAGTTCTTTTTTTTTAAATATTAATTAATAGCAGAAGTTAATTTATACGAGAATTATATAATTTATAAGAGACAATGTTTTTATTCGCATACGAATTTCGGAAAATCCCGAATGAGCTAAAGCGGTTGGTATATCTGGGTATAATAAATACACAGTGCTCATTCGTCCCTGAATAATTATCTTCATTAAATCCTTTAGCTTGCTGATGTATGCATGAGTGACTTGGACGATTATTCCGCGAAGATTTTATTACTTCCCATCAAAACAAACTCATTTTAGAACTTAAATCTAAGAATATAAAATAAAGTTTTACAGTTTTTTCAACCATACTCTATGATTTTTTTGTACGGATTACTATTAATTCCAGCTGATCTTAGTACAAAAAAAAATTAAATTAAGTGTCCATATTTTACGAATAATTAAAGAAAAAACCCTCCGTGGGATGTAATGGTTCATAAACGGTAGAAATATCTTTTCCACCAATTAATATTTTTTATTTCGCTTAAAACGTCTTATTTTTCATCTTAATTTGTGTGATAATTAAAGAAATAATCCTCTCTTCTTGATTAAAACAAATCCCCCGGTGCGTCTTTTCGAATTTTCCAGGAAACTGGGTCGCTTATTAATAATAATATCTGCATGAAAATAATACCAAGCATCCTGTTATGCTCATTTTTTTCACTTTTCATAATTTTCCAGATGATACGATAATATAAAAAGAGATAAAAAAAATCAAATACTCAGTGTTATTCAAATCGAACTCGATCGAACGAAGCTGTGCAAATAATAGACAAAAATTTATCGATAAATATTTTAAAAAATTAGGGTCATTATTTCTTCTTTTCCTTTTATAATGATCTTAAGGTGGACATTTTGGTTTTGAAATGAGATATTTTTTTATAAAATAGGTCGCTTACTTGAAGAGTTATAAATAAAAACACAATCTATTAATTTTTTCAAACTCTCATACTTAATGTACCATTATAAAATACCTATAGGTATGTTCGCATCCCAAATTATTTCCTTTGGGGGTACGAATATCGATTATTTTTAAATATCAATACAATATATATATTAATTCCGTTTGCCCATCCCTATCCATAAATCAGCATTTTCGTTGAAAAGCTCTTGACACCACGTATAGCCGGCGATTCCTTGTCAACCTTTTCCGTCCAATCTGGGACAATCCAACTCTAGGTACTTAGACATTATATTATCAAGTGAAAAACACTTGAAATTGCTTACTCGAACGAGAACGAACCTGAAACCTCTTGATAAAAAGTAAGCCTCTTTACCACTAGGATACCGAAATCGGTTCACCTGTACTTCGATAATTGCTATGAAAAGCAATAATATCCGGTATCCGCGGGAAATATTATATCACAGTTCTCCTTAATTAGAGGTTCCGACATACCTCATCTGTTGCTTGGGGAAAAATGACAAATCATTCGCAGTTTCTAGGACAATCAAATAATCAATGACCCTTTCATATGCTTGTCGTCCGAAAGATTTTGTTCGTAGTATATTTTGATTAAATAGGTAGAGAGCATGATTTTTATTATAGCTTGCTCAAGTTGTATGGAACGTGACTCAAATTGAGTTTAAAAGTAGTCTACGGAATCAATTTTAAATGTTTCACAATGAAAAATCGACGAACAATAGTCTACAAATATGTCCATATCGTATTCAATCAAACTTTTCAGGGATTGATCTGCAAGGAGAAGCTTTAAGCTGTAAGGAATGAGAAACTCTTCGGAGAGAAAGAAAGGAAAGAAGAAAAGAGATGACAATAATAAAGCTGGATAACTGCTCAACTCCATTGTTTAACTTTGGAAAGCACTTTTTAAGCTTAAGTCCTTAGTCTGGTAGATGGAAGCGCACCACTAAGGATGTCCTAAGCTCCAGGTATATTGGTAAACGTGTTTCCGTCCTTTTATCGAATATTGAATTAAATTTAGAACGGCAATCTCTTGTCGCCTCGAACTATCAAAACTTTCATATTGAAGTTATAACATTTTATTAACTGGGTACGAATTCACGTTATTTCCAGGAATTTACAATATCGCCATAATAACTTCCAGCTAGATAATAATATTACATATTTCACTTGATAACATATCTCCTCTTGATTTACGGCAAATTCTCGTCTAAGTGCTTTGAAGTTATAACGACAAAAGTTTCGAGTATAAATTTATAACGCAATGGTTGCATCCGAACAGTTTTAAGGCCTGCCTATCCCGCTTTGAAAGCATTGTTTAATATTGATGTTTAGGCTTCCGAAGATTATAATAATTTCGTTTACAAGAGTCGTGTATGTAGGTTAGAAAACTTTCAGATGAACCGCGTTTATTATTTCCCCTGTACCCATCTGTTTGAAAGTTTGAATACTAAACTTGATGATCATGAAATTCAATATCTATATTTTGAAAGTGAATAGAAGGTATATTATTATACACTTTATCATAGAAATCTCTGCTAACCTACGTCACTTATAAATGTAGTTATAAAGTAGCTATTATTCTGTGCAATGTGATGAACAATTTGTTATTTTAAGCCCCCCCTCCTCCCTCTTTGGTGATACGGGGTGACGCATCAGACCTCTTCCGCCTTTCTGACTGTCACGTTTTTTTTCTCTAAAAATACAAGAAAAATTTCTAGTTTTATCAAATTATTGTATCTATACACTTTATAATCATAAACCCCCCTCCCCCTGTAATATTTAGTTGTAAACCCCCTCCTCTCCTTAATAGAAAAATATCTAGTCATAAACGTGGTATGCAAAGTAGTTTTTCACGGGATGGACTGAAGCAAACACAATAGGCTGCAGCAATATCAGGATATCTGAGAGATACGATTTATGGAAAATGTATTCTTGAACATCACCAGTAAGGTCCGAATTAACAATACAATCCAATCATGCATTCAATTATGTATACAATACGAGCCGACACTTTCCTACCCATGAACCTCCATACCTTACCTCAAAAATTTCTAAGAGGAAACCACAGCAATTACAATATATCAGAAAGAAACTAATAAAAGATAACGAAGAAAGCACCTACATGCTACAATTATGTAATTACTGTAAAAATACATTATACTATGCGGTTGAACAGTTTAAATACTGAATTTATTATCATTTCAACAATTTAGTTTGAGCATTGTTAGAAAACTATGGAAGTAAGAGTCGCGCGCCGGTACCATCCGCGATATTCGCATCCCGATTAAAATATTATTAATGATAGAGTTTTTTATGGACCGCGGCCCGTAGTTTAGCGATAGAGCAGTCATTAGTGACATAAAAGCCTCGATGGAAGAATGGGAGTGTTGGATGCTCTGCCATTTAGAGCATGTTTTTTAAATTACAACAGATTATAATATCTATGGAGCAGTGAACGTCATTTTCATCTATATCAACAGTACTATACCATTGTCATAACGATTTCCGTTGTGAAAAAGTATCACGACATCGCAGGCATTTTAATTTTCTTCCCTTTAAAATCATTTTCAAAAGTCTTCTGTACCGAACGCCAGAGTGTTTTAAAAATAGTGATAAATGTAACATTGTAAATACCTATCAGGTATGGGAACACGAGGTATCGAATCTCGTGACGACCGCGGAGCGTACACGACAGTACGGAACGTCTGACGATCCCTTACTACTGCGGGTCGTCGGGTCTCGCTGGACCCGCGTTTATGGCCTCGTTTTCCAATGCCTGACGATTTGGTTGCTTGCACAATTATTGACATGTTATATGTGTATATATATTGTTCTGTTCTATCGTTGTGTTTCCCGTCTTGGATAAAGAATACAGGATGATTTCTCCCTTGTGCCGAGGCGGGAACCAACGACATGTATATAAATATATAAACACTGTAGATCTCTGTAGGTACAACCGTATAGGAAGTACCTACATATGAGTTGTACTTATTGAAAGCCCGCCAATTGAGCAGACACTGGTGTGGCTAGGCATGTTGTGACTGAGGTTTGGCCATGAGACGGTCGAACAACCCAGCACATGCCTCACCTGGTTGGTGATGTAAAGTAGGTACCTGCCTACTGGTTGTTCACGCTGAAATCTCGCCAGATTATTGGACTCTGGCGTGGCTACTGGCTAAAGCATGCTGTTGCTGGTTGGGCTACGAGACGGCCAAGCAACCTAGCACATAGTACTCTTGTGTTCTACTGAAAGGCACACCAGAAGCTTGAGAGTCTTGTGGTGCCGAGCATGTAGCGACGGTGGCCATTAGTGGTAGCACGGCTCATGTCGATACCTGGTGATATCCATATGTCTACCTATTGGGTGGATATACATTTGTACAAGTACCTTACTGTTCATATTGATTACTGATTGTAATAAATAGATTGAGAGGTAGGTAGGGGAGACCAGCCTAAGTTGGCGAAGTGCCTAAGATGACGAATGCTGTTTTTTTCTGTGAAATGTATGAGTGAGAACACACTATACGATGAAAAGAATCAAGAATAGTATACTGACTACGGATCAAATCAGCCTGTCTCGTGTCGGCAAAGTGTTTGCACGTGAACTGCGCTTTGCTGTTTTTTGTGTCCTTGATGTAAAAAAACAGTGTTTCAAAACACTGTTTTAAAGAATATCCGTATATTTAAGATAAAAACTGATTACATATTTGTTATAAAGGTGTATTTTACTATATCATGTAAATAAATTTAAATCATTAATATTATATTTATGAATTATTTGTATCTCTTTTTAAAATATCACTCACGGGAAAGATGACGCGGGTAAGTTGACGAATTCGTCATCTTACCCTACATAATGCAAATTATATTTTTGGTTGTCATCTTTTATTGTGAACTTTTTTATTGTTAAGGTTGATCAATATACATGTTGTAATTGCTCATTAACAGTCATGGAAAACGTTGTAATTCGATGTCCACTATGTATGGAGGTTTATGAAGAACCTCCAGCTGAAGATTGGTTACAGTGCAAGATTTGCAAATCCTGGTGGCACGAAAAGTGCAGTAACTACGAAGGAGAAGGGGAATTTAAGTGTGATTCATGTGAATAAACGTTAAATTCTTATTTTTAAGTTGGTTTTTCATTTTATTGTGTTAATTTCTATTTTATTTTTTTTCTTTATTTCATGTTGATTTTTTTAAAATGATTTAGGTACATATGTTTAATATTATGTATCATTCGTTTTTAAATACAATAAAAATGTTCTATTCCTTTATCTTTTTAATTTAATCTAGAGTTGTAAGACAGAACCCATACTATGATGCAATTCGTCAACTTTCCCTATGCATATAGTCATCTTACCCGGCATACGGGTAAGATGACGAATTTGAGGATGTTTTCTAAATACAATTTTTCTATAAATCCTTATGTTTTAGTAAAAATTAATGCTTGTATTATTGTAGGCAAATGTATTATCTATAATATAGTAAAATATTTTATTTAAATAAACATTCCATTAAAGGTGATATCTTACAAATCCCTTAACATCGCCAACTTAGGCTGGTCTCCCCTACTATTGTGTAGCTTATGTCGTTGTGCGGCGTCAGCTGGTTGGATATGGTTTTGGCGGGAAAATACTGAATACGCTTATTTACCAGGCCGATGCCCCGTAGCGCAAATATGAGGGTGAACGCCAAGGGTAATCCACTAGGGCGCGGCATTTTAATGCCGCGAGCATACAACGACTGTAATTTGATAAGCCATACTTGTATGAATAAAGGACCTCATCTTCGTATACACTTGGTGTTTGAGTTACCTTACTGCCCTCTCTTCTGGACCTAGAACCTGGACTACCTGACGACCCTGGACTTCTTGCTGACTGTGTGAGCCCTCTGACTTGGATATTGGATCGTGGACTTGACCCTGGATACCGATCTGGACAACGGCTGATACTAGCGGGCCGAGGCTACTCCATACACGCACCGAAGTCTGACGCTTTAAGTGATCTGAGTAGATTCCCGGTGTACGAGGCTAACCAGCTGTGATCTTTGATCTCTGTCTGGGGACTCTACAAGCCGGGGGATGAAAATCGTAGCTGAAGTCCGACGTGCGAGACGAGTGGTTTCGTCGATGGCACGGGGCGTAGAAGCAGACGTGGAGGCGGCCGGGCGAGGAAGAAGAAGAAGCGGGTAGAAGCATCGGCGTCGAGCACTTGGTGCTCCACACACCGTAATCCTATTTCTGTGTTTACAGCTCCCTTGTACCGTACGCTGTGCGGTACATCTTCATTTACTTTTTGTTAATAATAATAATATAACACTTTTCTATACAAAGGTGTCAGTATAGCCGGCGGAACTTATTGCCTGAGGCAATTTTTTCCAGTCAACCGGTCCCGTTCAATATGAGACAGGCCAACCCCGGGTAGAAATTTCAAGTGAAAAAACACTTAGAAAAACTCTGACCCGACCGGGAATCGAACCCGGGACCCCGGATCTGAAGTCCACGCTAGTACAACTAGGCTACCGAGGTCGGTAATTGTAATAGTAAGCCGATTTGCAAAGGGACCATAAAAATATTTTGAATAAAATTATGATGATTATATTCTCAGTTGTGAATTCAATAGTACCTTTGCGAAAAAAATCAACGTTCCCTAACTTATATTAAGATACGGGTCAGATTTCTAATCTTGAGAATAGATAATTTCTGTCAAACCGAATTGAATTTTAAAATTGTAAAAATATCAATCAATCAATCAATCAATTCTCCCTTTTACACCCCACTCAGGGGCATAGGGAGGCAACAAGAGCTCTACATTGCGCTCGATCTTGCGCAATGTTTATGACCTCCTCCCACACCATGTCCATGTCCCTCAGCTCTGCTTCGAAGGAGCGGAACACAGTGTGAGAGGGTCTTCCTCGTCTTCGGGACCCTGATGGGAGGAAGAACAGCGCTCTCCTCGGCCAACTGTCATTCGGCATCCTTAACACATGTCCCAGCCAAGTCCATCACCTCCCCACAATGGTAGAGGTGATGGGCCCACGCTGGGTGCGCCGGCGTATAGCGTCGTTCGTGATGCGGTGGTACCATCTTACACCCAGAATTCTCCTTAGGCACTTCATTTCAAAAGCTGAGACTTTTTGTGCCTGGGCTTTGGTCAGGTGCCAGGACTCACACCCATAGAGGAGAATGGGCAACACACACGCATCAAACAGTTTACATTTCGTCTCGACACTAAACGCCGACGCTTTCCAAATCTTGGTCATGTTGTTAAAGGCGCCACTTGCCATACCGATACGTATCGGGAGCTCAGCCCCGAGGTCACCAGAGGTGGTAATGGTTGCTCCCAGGTATTTAAATTTTAAAATTAAATTATAAATTGTAAAAATATAGGTACTGTTTAAAAATCACATCTCAGAAGGTTACCTACTTTAATTTTTCTTATATTTTCAAATGTTTTGCATATATTTCTTTTTTTTTTCTTTCATAAGAACCTTTCCCACACAAAAGCAATCACAACAAAAAAAATAATTCGCGTAATAATTGGTATACCGTTTAAGTGTGATGCGCTGACCATTTTTATAGAGATAATTTATCTTCTTGACCGTACCTACTCGGTGGAACATATTTTGGGTCATATTTAAATGATACAAATAATGCATGGTCAAAATCCATATAAGACAAAAATACCTTCATAAAAGGTTAAGAAACGTTGTGTTTGTTAAAAAAATAGTTTTGCTTCAATATGAAACAGTATAATAATATTGCCTCAAATTATTATTATTTCTATTGCATTTAGGTTGAGTAGGTATAAACCAAAGTTAATTCTGATGTTTATTTAAAGTATTTTTATGAACTTTGTGGTACTTTTCCATAATGATAATAAAAAACACAACTTTGCAAAGTATCACTTTTATTTTTTATAAAAACCAAAATATTTTCAACCACAATGTGGCCATCTTCAGTGGTGATTTAAATTAAACTGATGTATTGTGTCGCGTCACTAGTGTGTTGTTGTGGGTGTGTCTGTATGTTTCGATGTGAAGAGTTTATTCACCAACATACCGACGGAAACGACACTAAAATTGACTGAACAAACTTGACAAACTAGACATAGACAACAACATTAAAGACCAAACAATAGAAATCATCACAACATGTATAAGACAGAATTATTTCGAATTTGACAATAAACTATACACACAGACGAACGGCCTTCCAATGGGAAGCAGTTTATCCCCATTATTAGCAGACATTTATATGGACGATTTTGAGACCAAACTTTTTGCATCTAAACATGTACTGTTGAAACATATGACCAATTACAATAGGTACGTGGATGATATTTTCTGTACATGGGAAGGGACACACAGACAATTAGATCAGTTTTTGACATACCTCAATTCCATAGACAAACACATACAATTCACAATGGAAAAAGAAGATAACAGCTCACTCAACTACATGGACATTAACATATCAATAATCGAGAACCAATTTACATTCAAAATCTACCGAAAACCAACATATACAGATACAATAATTCATTCAAATTCACATCACCCATACTCACAAAAAATGGCAGGTTTTAATTCCATGATACACAGATTATTGACAATGCCACTCACAAAAGAAAACTACCAGACGGAAATCAACACTATCATAAATATAGCTAATAACAACGGATACCACCCAAACATAATTATACGACTACTAAACAAAAAACATAAGAACAAACTAATACACGATTACATTTACCCCAAGATACACTTTCACAACAACGACGACAAATGGAGAAGAATACTATACATAGACAACATAAGTGACGAAATTACATCAAAACACAAAAACCAACACTTTAGACCAGCATTCTACACGAATAACTCTTTAAAAAAACGACTATGCAACTATAAACGAAAAACAGACATAAACAAAAAATCAGGCATATACAAGATAAACTGTAAGAACTGCGACATATGTTACATTGGACAAACAGGACGACAATTCGAAACAAGAATTAATGAACATCACAAAGCTATAAAAAATTTCACAATCAATTCAGAAATGGCGGATCACTGTAGAGAGACAGGACACAACATTGACAGAGAAAACACACAGTACTTACACATATACAATCACAAAAACCATAAAATGAACCTACTAGAAACATTAGAAATACATAGACACAAAGAACACGTAATTAACAATCAAATTCCAAATCTGTCACCTATACTCAAATTATTCGTACAGGACACGCACACAATCATACCTTCTCACCCCCTCACACACACAACCAACACTTCACCTCCCCACCCCCAACATACAGACACACCCACAACAACACACTAGTGACGCGACACAATACATCAGTTTAATTTAAATCACCACTGAAGATGGCCACATTGTGGTTGAAAATATTTTGGTTTTTATAAAAAATAAAAGTGATACTTTGCAAAGTTGTGTTTTTTATTATCATTATGGAAAAGTACCACAAAGTTCATAAAAATACTTTAAATAAATTAAAATTGGCTAGCACAGCCTATAATTCCAAACAATATCTAAAATTAAAAATAAAAGAAAAATTACTGTCATTAAAAATATATTTTAATAAAACGTGTTTAAAGTGCGAAGTGTGGCCCAAATATACGGCAATAGTGTGTAAAAATAAATCTCGTTCTGCCCAGGAAGCAATCATTAGTGCAAAAAAGAAATGGTTGGTTAGTGAAATGAAAAGTGCATATACAAAACTCAACGCAATACATACATACATAGCATACCTGCATAAATTACTATCGCAAAATCTACACTATGTAGAATGGTACACAATAGACGACAAAGTTAGAGATATTGCTAGTAGAAAGGGCTTCATCAGCAAAACCAATTTAGATAAGAAACTCAACAATCTGATCGACGAAAAATACCAACAAGAACTCATAAAAACTTTCAATACACCATATCAGGATGTCACACTCAAGGAAAAAACACAATACATTATGAAAAACTTACACAAATTGAGACACGCGCTAAGGAAGCATCCCACACATCATAATAAGCAAACATATATACATAACACCAACAAAACATTCTACACGAGAGTGGTTAACCTTACACAAGAGACATTGCACTCATCACATCTGAAGCTGCTAGAAAAAGGGTTAAAATATAACATCGGAACACCACCTACAAAAGAAAACCTTGAACACTTGGCTATTGACATGGAGTTAGCAATCAACAAGGAAGACCCAGAAATTTTATACAAATGTACAAATCAGTTCAAAAAATACATACAAAAACACAAAAATACCAAAACATCAGATGAAGAAAAAATAGTACGACAAATTAAACAATTCACCACTCAGAAAGACATTATTATTACACGCGCAGACAAAGGAAACTCAACAGTTCTCATTGATAAGACACAATACAACGACAAGATTTACGATATCATAACAGACACCTCTAAATTCCAAGAACTACAAAAAGACCCCACGAGAAAGTACCAAGAAAACACTAGAAACATTATAAAAAAATCCAACATAATACAACAACACCAGAAAAGGAATTTAATTACAATGAACCCAACACCACCACAGCTATACGCCCTCATCAAACTTCACAAAGAGAACAATCCAGCGAGACCAGTTACATCATGCATTGATTCACCAACACACAAATTAAGTCAATTTATAAATATTTTTTTCAATAACATCACTAACTTTACACCACGATACACAATAAAAAACTCAACAGAATTAGCACAAAAACTACACAACACAACACCGCCTAAAAAATGTATCCTTGTCTCTTTCGATGTGAAGAGTTTATTCACCAACATACCGACGGAAACGACACTAAAATTGACTGAACAAATACTTGACAAACTAGACATAGACAACAACATTAAAGACCAAACAATAGAAATCATCACAACATGTATAAGACAGAATTATTTCGAATTTGACAATAAACTATACACACAGACGAACGGCCTTCCAATGGGAAGCAGTTTATCCCCATTATTAGCAGACATTTATATGGACGATTTTGAGACCAAACTTTTTGCATCTAAACATGTACTGTTGAAACATATGACCAATTACAATAGGTACGTGGATGATATTTTCTGTACATGGGAAGGGACACACAGACAATTAGATCAGTTTTTGACATACCTCAATTCCATAGACAAACACATACAATTCACAATGGAAAAAGAAGATAACAGCTCACTCAACTACATGGACATTAACATATCAATAATCGAGAACCAATTTACATTCAAAATCTACCGAAAACCAACATATACAGATACAATAATTCATTCAAATTCACATCACCCATACTCACAAAAAATGGCAGGTTTTAATTCCATGATACACAGATTATTGACAATGCCACTCACAAAAGAAAACTACCAGACGGAAATCAACACTATCATAAATATAGCTAATAACAACGGATACCACCCAAACATAATTATACGACTACTAAACAAAAAACATAAGAACAAACTAATACACGATTACATTTACCCCAAGATACACTTTCACAACAACGACGACAAATGGAGAAGAATACTATACATAGACAACATAAGTGACGAAATTACATCAAAACACAAAAACCAACACTTTAGACCAGCATTCTACACGAATAACTCTTTAAAAAAACGACTATGCAACTATAAACGAAAAACAGACATAAACAAAAAATCAGGCATATACAAGATAAACTGTAAGAACTGCGACATATGTTACATTGGACAAACAGGACGACAATTCGAAACAAGAATTAATGAACATCACAAAGCTATAAAAAATTTCACAATCAATTCAGAAATGGCGGATCACTGTAGAGAGACAGGACACAACATTGACAGAGAAAACACACAGTACTTACACATATACAATCACAAAAACCATAAAATGAACCTACTAGAAACATTAGAAATACATAGACACAAAGAACACGTAATTAACAATCAAATTCCAAATCTGTCACCTATACTCAAATTATTCGTACAGGACACGCACACAATCATACCTTCTCACCCCCTCACACACACAACCAACACTTCACCTCCCCACCCCCAACATACAGACACACCCACAACAACACACTAGTGACGCGACACAATACATCAGTTTAATTTAAATCACCACTGAAGATGGCCACATTGTGGTTGAAAATATTTTGGTTTTTATAAAAAATAAAAGTGATACTTTGCAAAGTTGTGTTTTTTATTATCATTAATTCTGATGTATAATGTAATGATCTTTCATCATCAATTAATATCACTCCGCCATTCATCCTGGCTTCTACCCTCCATTACGTTAAAAAGGATTAACACCCCTTGGATGGGACGTTTCTCTCCACTCCATACTTATACCAGGTAGGTATGATGTCTGTATAATAAAACGGGATATTGTTACTTGTCAAATCACTAGCAAAAGTATACCTTTGCAGATCCTATCCACCTTAGTTTTTTCAATATTGAAGATACGTACGATTCATTATTATCAGCTCTGATAACTTATCGTCTTAATTCCTCTCTGCCCTCGGCAATTCGCATGATCATCATGTTCATAACACCTCTCAGATGCCCTGCCTCTGTTTTTTTTGCTCTGAACGCTCACTGTGCTGCGATTATGGTTCTTTTCTTAATAATTTATTCCCAACTGGTGATGTGGTCGATAAATTCTCTCATTCCGCTTTATGTATCTTAACATTTGTGAAACCGAAAACTTTGAAACCATCTTTAAATCAATGAATATTTGATTTTGAAATTGTATTTATTTTTATTGTGACCATTACGGGCTAGTGAACGTGTTCTTCTTGGTTTTTGAACCACTTTTTGTCACTGGAATACGGGGTCGAGAGTGATCATACAGCCTTTTAAACACCAGTTGTGTTGGATAGAATCAGAAAACAATTACCATTTGAAGATCTAACATTCATTCATTTAATGAATACCATTTGAAGATCTAACATTCATTCATTTAATGAATACCATTTGAAGATCTAACATTCATTCATTAAATGAATCAAAATTGTTAGTTTCATACTTTCTGAGTTAAGATCATAACACTGCCAATCAATTCAATCAAAAAAAAAAGATCGCAGATGGTCTTTCTGTGATTCTCATTATTTATTATTTATTAGTGAGTTCACGATAACACTTTGCCTTTAACAGAATTTAACAAAAAATACTAAGATAATATAATATTAATATACAATATCTCATCTCATTGAAGATCGATTCATTAGTTATCCTTAGAGTTCATCGTATCCTTAGTAACGAAGGCAGTACCACAATTCAAAAGCGTCAATTCTTATTATGTCACGGGCTCCTATATTATGCAGGTTTCAGCTGTGTAGAGAAGTTATTGGGAATATTAGCGGGTGAATAATTTTCATTTTGGTTTGATTGGTAAATACTCACCAGACAGACTGAAATTTAAATGTAGATTATCTAAAACGAAAAAAGTACTGTTTATTCCCAAGAGACCTGGAAAGGGAAAATTATTCGGTCACCAACAAGATGATCAAGAAACGATACCCCTAAATCAGTCGTAGAAGGTGAGGAAGGCGATTAGCAAGTGACAGGAAGGTAGCTTAGCCTTACCTACATCCAGTCCCAAGTAGATATAAAATATCCACGGCAGAGGATGTAGGTATATAATCAATTACAATTCAATTATCATTCCGAAAGTGTGGTCGTAATTGAATTAAGTAGATAATTGTGATTAATTAACAAAAAAGGACCAAAACTCACCTAATTCGGGTATAATAATGTTTAATGAAAATACTTATAAAAAAACCTATGGTTTTTAAAGAGGTGGAGCAATAGAGAAGAGAGAATCAGTCAATTTGAATTATGCAAACGAATTTTTCGTCAATGAAGAGTCCGAAAAAAATGAATTGTCCACTGGAAAACAATTATTATTTAAACCAAACAATGACACTTTCATAAGCATTCTCGAGGTCTATGGAAAGAATTAGCCACTGAAAAAGGGCCTTCCATTTCAAACGAACCTTCTTGCCAAAATCCAGGCAAAAATAAACACCTGAAGGTCCGAGACTGGCCCCGATTCGATGCAACCTCCACGCCTCGATCAGGTACCAAAAAGGGGGCGAAATTCGGCATCGATCAGATATAGTGTGTATAGACAAATGGAAAAGGTTCCTGATGGTGTACAGACTATTTATAGGAGAGAGCAGCTATCTTTTAACTATCTAACTCTTGGCTCTAACTACCTAAACGTACTTCCAACAGACTCAAAATAGGACAGGATTGCCTACGCGAAAAATATGCCACAATATAATTAATTAGGCATTCCACCCATAGATCAATATATTAATACACGGCTCATATGGCTCCGTAACATCACATTTACCTACGGCGTTTATAACAGGCAGCGGACAAAATACCTACAAACTGTGCGGACAGACGCGAACGTTTAACAATCTCATTTATAGCTGGACTAAATAAAATTACTCTCTCGGGGACCAGACCGATGTACCTCTACAAAATGAAAAGTCTACACTAATATGAAGTGATCCAACGTTCAACGTTGAACCATTCAATCATTTTGTATGAGGATTCCTTTCGATGATCGTTTAGATATTCGATCATCGAAAACTTATACTAGGAGTACATACTGGTTGATTTAAAAACGGTCAAAACTCTACTCGAGTGATCATGATGAAGGAAAAATGTTAATGAGAAACTGTTTCCCAAATAATTCTACCCACTTTTGAAACTACCGCGGAGAATTTATTACACATTCGAACACATTCTTGCGGGAGAAGATATTTGACAGCCCCTTCCTAGATTCACGAGGGACTGAATGATGAATGCAGGAATCATTGAATTTACTACACACAGCCTTCCGTTTAAATCAATTAATTATTCTCATTCAACGGGATTTGCTTAATACGAGCTGCTATTGAATGTAGCAGATTATTGTTCTGCGCCTGAACGTAGGCACGAGAAGTGATATTCATCTCTTTACAGCCGGTGTAATAATATTTCGTAGACGTAACGACATACACAAGTACATGAGGTGTGTAATTAGTGAAACAATAGATGAAATACCTGGGAGATGAATAAGCACAAATTCAATGCTGTTTTCGGATTATTAGGTATTAGTTCTACCATCTATATACATAGGTACAACGTGACAAGTAGATACTGCGAATAATCCATTCAAAGTATGGATTGGATTTTTACATTTCCAAAAACTACACACAAAATTAGATACCTACACTTCCATAGAAAATTCAATGTATTTTATGAATATTATTATTACAAGATTTCTTTATTTGAAAGAAAGCTTAAAGTTGATAAAGTATAACTTACTCACCTACTAAAGCAAATTTAATAAAAACTTCCAATTAAATTTGCAATAAAGGTTTTTTGACGTGGTATTAATTCTTATATATTCAGTCTCTCGATATATTTATTTACAGTAAAATAAAACACTACTCATCATAAAAGCATTCGCCTTTGCGATGAGTGATGATATCAATGAATTTAACTGTATGAATTTTTAATCAGTTCTCAAAATTAACAGTTTTCAGCCATAAATATGACTCCCGCTGCTGCATAATGCAATATTTTTCTTTTAAAACAAAAAATTAAACTATTTAGGTAGGTACATATAAGTATGTATTGTTACTTTATACGTCGAAAGTAAATATCAAGTGTTCGGAAAAAGTCTAGTATCTTAAACAAAAGATATTTTACCTATGTATTATTTTATTAGGCAAGATATGAATTTTTATGGTTTCTCTACCCCGCAAAGACACTAGCCTCCGAACATATTTTTCTCCCTTTGTGACCCCACTAAAAAACATTGGGAGACTCCACTGAACTCAATCTTGCTCAACTTGAATTACCTACTCCCACATCATGTTCAAGTCCCTTCGAAGAAACACATGTTTGGATAAAAACTTTGGCATTTTTTGTGTAGATTCTATGTATGTGGCACACTTTATCCATCATAGTACTGTAGATGTGCAGTAGGTACCTAAGTACATTGATATCCAACTTTGCTTTGAAGCTCAAAAGTCATCAAAACATAAATTATTATGTTGGTAAAAGCAGTGGCCCGAGGCAAGTGATAAAAACTTCACGAATGCATACTACACTGCCCTCAAGTATTTTTATTCCTAACGGCAGGAAAACAGTGGAGTTTAATACATCCTCTCCGTACACAAACGTGCACATATTAATACAAAAGTTTGTAAGTCCTACATTTTATCCCTTTCTGTACAAATAATACACACAACAGAAGTCAAACTACAAAATTTATATCTCCTCTTTCGTTCTTATTGAACATCTATGATACAACATTGACAAATTATCTTCTTGCAAACAGACACTTTAAAGCCGTAGTTGAAACTATTTCTTTGATTATTGTCTTTGTTTTCATCACCCCTGCTTTCAGATGCTTTATCCAAAGTCGCCTTTTGTAAACTTTTTGATAAGAAGTCATAAGTTTTTCATTTTCCAATTTCACTGAGACAACGTATTTGGTTCTGTCTATCTCTCCTTTGCTTTATTATAATGATAAAATTGTTCTCAGTGGCTTTCAATCATTTAAAGAAGTCCCCCAGCCAATATTATTTCTTCAAGCCTTCCTGACTGAAAATTTTCGCCAGTTTGCTTACACACTGTTTTTTTTTTTTCAATCTCTAGCTAGGGAAAAGAAAGTTTTCATCTCACTCTCTCTAGATATCTAATCCACTAAACTGTAGGCCTAGTAGGTACGTGTTTCATCGAAAGCTAATTGCACGCCAATAAGCGCTTATTAGCGTGCAAATATTGTTCTTAAATCAAATGATCGAATCATTCGATCATTTTAGTATGAAAATTTTTCGAAACTCTTCAATGATCTTTTTGATATTCGATCTTCGATCATCGAAAACTTATACTACAGCTCATTTGCACATTTAAAAAAAAACTTAATTCTTTACTCTTTTTGAAGATGTTTTTGAACCTAAGTATAATAACTTTATTTTATTTTATTTTTTTATTTTTTTATTTTATTTTATTTGGTTCTTCAACAGGTATTATAATTACAGAACATATTTTATTTACAATAAATCACTATATAACCCAATTATAGAAGAACACTAACACATCATAAAGATCTTACATTTTTTAACCCTGTTTGTGAAAATAATAAGATTAAAAACAATAGAAAACAAAAAAAAACAATGCCGAAAAAAGCAAAAGAAAGTAACAAAATATGTACTTAATCATAATATACAATGGTACGCAGTTATAACACGTACCCAAGCACAGATATAAAAATCTACCATTATTATTTATTATGTATTTAGATACGTTTACAGTACATAATCAATACGTGCATACAATTGACATACATAGATACTAGGTAGACACCTAGATCAGCTCGCATTGCAGAAACAAATTCATAATAGGGAATTACTATCTTGTGACAATAATCAACCGTCGTCAATATTCAGTTTTACTTATCCAAAACAAAATGTTATCGGCAATCTACCAAAATCGGAAACAACTGGAGTAAACTATGAGATAAAAAAAAAAATAATAATCCAAAACTTTATAACTTTTTTGGGCTCACATGTACATACACACACACGTAGGTACACCCTTGTATACATTTCTCTTACATACATACATACTTATATACATCAGGTCAAACCAATAGTACGTTCGGCAGAAATCGCACGGCGGAAGGCAGCCAAATCTAGATTATGTATATCTAAGTCACGATGAACGACGTTAAATTGCTGACAAGTCCTTGTAAAGAAACTTTCCTTGCGGTAGTTTGTTCGCGCCTGCTCAATGTGAAATGTGGAGTGGTGTCTGGTATTCAAACGTGGAACGTGAAATTTTATAGCGTTTAACAAGGATGGGCAGTCTATCTGTCCATTTATAATTTTAAAAAGAATTGTTAGATCGGATATCCGTCGTCTTGCAGTCAATGATCGTAATTTATAATGGGATCCTGCGAGGGAATATGACTCAAAGCTCCTACAGCTCAGATAGTTGAGGTATCGTAAGCATCTGTGTTGTACATTTTCAATTCTATTTCTATGTAGACTGTAGTTAGGGCTCCATACTGCCGAACAATATTCGAGTGTACTACGTACATAAGAAACATAAAGCATTTTAGTTATATCTACACTTCTCAAAGACTTAGTGAGCCTGAAGATGTATCCTAGTGTTCTCGAAGATTTCGCTATAATATTATCATAATGGTTTCGGAATGTCAATTGATCATCAAAAGTCACTCCAAGGTCTTTAATTTCTTTGACCAGCTTCAGCGTTTTGTGGCCCAAACTATAATCATACTCGACGTTGTTTTTCTTTTTTGAGAAGCTCAAAACACAGCACTTGTCAATATTTAGTTCAAGACAATTTCTTTTGCAGTATTCTTGGAGTCTCTTTAAGTCAGAGTGTATTTTATCGCAGTCCTCTGTAGATTTAATAATCCGATACAACTTCATATCGTCAGCATATAGAAGTGACTCACAATGTTCAAAACAATCAGATATATCGTTTATATATAAATTAAAAAGTAAGGGGCCCAAAATGGATCCCTGAGGCACTCCCGAAGGTACATCCACCCAGTCCGATCTGTAACCTCCAACAACGACAGCCTGTCTCCTATTTGTGATATATGATGTGATCCACCTATACAAACTCCCATGAATGCCCATTTTATCCAGTTTCATCAGAAGTAAGGAATGGTTCACTCTATCAAACGCTTTACTATAATCCGTGTATATCGAATCGACTTGGTAGCCATCCTCCATAGCCTTGGAGATATAATTGACATATACCAAGAGATTCGTGACAGTTGAGCGACCCCTAACAAATCCGTGTTGGCTAGGATTGAGCGAACCCTTCAAAGTGGAATACATCTGATCAAACACCAAATGTTCAAATATCTTTGCGAGGGTACACAATTTTGATATCGGTCTGTAATTGTTAATAAGGTCCCTTGATCCTGCTTTAAAGACAGGAGTTATCAACGCACACTTCCACTGA
This sequence comes from Mystacides longicornis, assembly GCA_963576905.1. Classification (NCBI taxonomy): domain Eukaryota; kingdom Metazoa; phylum Arthropoda; class Insecta; order Trichoptera; family Leptoceridae; genus Mystacides; species Mystacides longicornis. The sequence goes on along the minus strand of OY756425.1, from coordinate 9,698,009 downwards.
AGAGGGAAATATCCATACCGCAGTGACATAGAAAATATATGTGACAAGGGAGTGGCAAGTGGTTCTCTGCAATTATAGACAAAGATCGGAGGTATTCCGTCAGATCCAGCAGATTGTTTATAGTTGATTTGGGATAAATATTTCTTCACCATTTGAATGTCAACAGACACATGACCCATGGTATCATGCACTAATTGGAATCCGCCAGACAGGGGTTCCGTATGAGAATGAGAATTGCTTCTATCAAATACCGAGTAGAAATGTCGAGAAAACAAATTACATATGCTCTGACCATCATTGGCTATGCTTACATCGTGATACATGGTCCGTGGTATTGCATTAGAATTGTTTTCGGCTTTGGCATAGGACCAGACCTTTTTAGGATCCGATCTAATACTATTTTTTACAGACTCCAAATAGTCAGCATAGCATTTTTTAGCCATAGCTTTGTGGCGTTTTCGCAACAAAGAGAATGTCAGGTAGTCCGATTCGTTTTTATACATCTTAAATCTACGAAAATATTTATATTTTTCTTTTGTAAGCTTGATCAAAGGCAAGGTGTACCAGGAGGGGTAACGGTCACCGATGTTAGTCTTGTTTTTGCACGGAACATATAGGCAAATTAGGTCTTCAAGATGTGCATAGAGAAGATCCACGCACTCCTGACAATCTTTACCACGAAATAATTCGACCCAATCAGTTGATTTCAATTTATCATTAATCAAGTCATAATTAGCCTTATTAAAATATCTAATTAGTCCAGGACATGGTTTAAGGTTATGCATACTGTCACATATGAGTGTGATTCTTAGAGATTTGTGAAATACGTCCTCAACTACGAGAGGATCGTCAGTTTTTACAATAACTTCCTCCGTGTTTGACAAAACAAGATCTAGAACGTTATTAGATCGATTGTGAAAATAATTGAATTGGTCAAGGGAGCAAAAGTTCAATCCATCAACCAGAGCAGATGTCAATGCTCCTGAGATGTCGTTGGGTGCACACACATTGCCCACTGCGGATTTCATCCATTTTAAGCCCGGTACATTGAAATCCCCCATGATCAAAAATAAGTCATTCGCACATTCACTCATGAGCTCAGCCAATCTATCAAAGTAGGATGCTATGTTTTCACCATGTCCTTGCCTGTTTGGAATGTAAACACAGCAAATATGCACAAACCTCCCATGTTTTAACTTTAGAGAGACCCATAGGTCCTCAATCGGGGATGTCTTATCTGTCTGCCACTCGACCCGATGCCTAACATCCATAGTATCCCTCACCGCCAAGAGCACCCCTCCCCCCATTGTTAGACCAGTCGCATCATAACACCTATCCCTTCGACACACCAAATACCTTCCATCAAACAATTCATGACTGTATATATCAGTATTTAGCCAAGTCTCAGTCAGTCCAATTATGTCATAGTCATTTGACAGTGCATTAGCATGCAACTCAACTATTTTCGTGCGTAGGCCACGCACGTTCTGATAGTAGAATTCTATGCCTTTAAGTCAACTCAAGTATTCAACCGAACAAACAAACACACACACACACACTACCAATTATATCCCCAATATACCAGTGTTTCCGATTCTGGCCTCAACAACAAGAAACTCATTGATCAAAGGCAATAAAAATAAATTATAAACAACAGAAAACAACCAATACATCAAATTATGAAGCAAATCCCCATTAAAGTAGTTTAACTTAGCAAAGTTCAGAGAATATAGGATAATATGAAAAAATATTGTGGTACATTTCCATAAGAGGTTTTTTGTAAATAATAAATCGCCTCCTAGTCTTCTTTCTTTGAAGTCTGATGAGTTGCGATCTCCAGTTGCGTTGCAAGTCCTAGTTCTTAAGCCAGGAACATGTTGGTAAACGAAGAACATCATTAAAGAAACATAAAAAACGTATTGCTCAGTAAAGGATGACAGCCTTCTTCTAAAGTCTGTCTAATGAATTTAGATCTTTGATATCTATTATCGGAGCATTATCGTTCTTCCTGGTGAGAATTTTACCATTTTGTACCCAGACGTATTTTATTCCTTTTTCCCTAGCAACAAATCTCGTTTTAGCATGCAAGGTTTTAAAATAAGGTGACAGATGCTCACATATAAAGATTGGTTCACTGCTGTCATATCCAATGTGCCTCATATTAAGTAACTTTCCCTTGAATTCATGGTATTTTACTGAAAGTATCACAAAAATCAAGAAGAAATGTTTCCCAATAAAACTGATAGAACTACCTATCAATAACCTAAAAACATACTGAATATCCCAACACTCGTGTATACAACCTATGAACATACATCAAAGTTCCATCAAATTCATATTTGTTTTATACGCCACTAGACTATTGAAGATGTATCAAAGACGAAAAAAAAGAGTTAGAAAACGATGACAAAGAATGAGAGGGAAAGAAAATAGAAAAGAAAGTGCAGTCACATACAAAATAATAATATATCGAGCAAAAATAACGGCACAAAGAGAAATGAAGGAAGAATTGAAGGATTTGGGAATAGTCACTAGAATGTTACGTGCTGAATAAAATATATCATTAGGTACAAATTAAAAACATTTTCTTTGCTTGAACATCCTTTTCAATTAGTTTGTATAAAACAACTTCCCAATATAAATTTTATCTACTACCTAATACGGCTTTCTGAACTGCCAATTGGTGATTTAGTCCAGTAAGAAACGTTCCTTGTTCGGATATTGATATTCAATTGAACAGAGTACCGATCACCGATATTGTGAGATAAATTCATCAACTCCTTGATATTCGCCCTTCTGAACTGACTTTGATTTCAATCACAATACCGATCCAATTTAAATCTTACTAACGATGTCATTACCACACTTAAATTGGGTTGCTATGTATAAAAATGCTTCAACACAAGTCTATTTTAAATGCGGTACCAACACGTGGTACTGTTTTTTGAAACAACCAAAATCTAAGTGTGATAATGAAATTTTTATTTAGCTTGAAATCGGATCGTTATTGTGATTGAAATTAAGACATGTGCAGAAGTCGCCAGAGACCCGGGAAATATGTACTCAAAAGAAATTTAAAAAAAAAATGTATCTGAGCATTCAAAGAGTGAACACAATTATACACTTTTGACATATTATGTATATATGTCGCAGCAACCAAAGCATAGAAAACGATCTAAGTATATAATATTATCCAACCAACGAATATAGAATAGGAACAGAACAAGGGCTACTCTTATAACCTCATTTGGAAATACACCTTTTTTCTACACGTCATAGTCAATCCAATCCAAACTCCCTTAAGGCCCCACTCAGGGGCATAGGGAGGCAGCAAGAGCTCTCCATTGCGCTCGATCTTGCGCAATGTTTATGACCTCCTCCCACACCATGTCCAGATTCCTCAGGTCTGCTTCGAAGGAGCGGAACACAGTATGAGAAGGTCTTCCTCGTGTTCGGGACCCTGATGAGAGGAAGAACAGCTCTCTCCTCGGCCAACTGTCATTCGGCATCCTTAACACATGTCCCAGCCAAGTCCATCTCCTCCACATAATGGTAGAAGTGATGGGCTCACGCTGGGTGCGCCGACGTATAGCGTCGTTCGTGATGCGGTGGTACCATCTTACACCCAAAATACGTTAGACGTTTTGTGCCTGGGCTCTGGTCAGGTGTAGTCAATAGGTCCCGTTAAATCTGAGACAGAATTCCAACCGTAAATAGAAATTTCAAGTGAAAACAATACTTGGAAATAGTCCGACCCGAACACGAAAGTATTTCATCGGAATCTGCGCCTTAGCGACGAGCCTACCCGGGTCGGTAACTATGTAAAAACTTTAAACAAAACAATGAAAAATTTACTGAAGTATGCGGTACGTAATATTATTATCTATAATAATTGTTTATTGTATTTTATCATCCTTAGGTCCATTCGGACACTTGGAATCATCATTAGAACATCATTTATTAAAAAAAAAAATTAAAAAAAAAGACAAAAGCATAGACATAGAAATATACATGGAAAATAAATTAATAGTTTATTTTTTTTGTTTTTGTTGAGGCCTTCCACCCGATATCGAGTGATTTTGGCCAAAATTAATAGTTTAAACAGAGGGAGAGAACAGTCAACCGAACATGATACAAGAGCAATGCTGGTTGCAGTGTAAAGAGCTCCGACCAGTATTTTTTCACATTCATTGATATCGGATCTTTTTAATCTATATCGCTTTAATTTTTCATGACATTCAATAAGGTGTAAAAAGTAAATTAAGTTAGTATCATTCTATACGCGAACATTGTAATAATGTAATCCTTTCAAGCTTTTCATATTACAATCCTTCATGATAATCCCCAATTCTTCTCCACAATCATAATATAAAGACGTGACTACATACAAGCAAAGATGTATAACCGTAGCTATATTGGTAGAAAATAATGTATGTAACATGGATTTCTCGTATTATCCAACTTGGCACGGCGCACTCATCCTTCCCAAGCAACCACCACTTCCAATATAGCCATCTCATCTGCGATAGACATCTTTAAAAATCGTTCGGAAAAAAATATCTTAATCTTGCTCTGGAAGTTATTCAGGAAGACTGCACGCGTCATCTTTTTATAATAGATAGATAGGGATGGAAATGTGTGCTTTCTTTCTTCCTCTCTCATTCTAATATATTTTATTCCTTTAAGAACGTTTTGGTTATCTTTTAACAATGCCCTTTTTACTTTGTATATTTACTACTTACACAATCTAATAATAATTGTATTAATATGTTGTTTTCTTCTGGATTATTGAGAATCGTTCATTGATGTGTTGAACGAGATTGATTTTATTACGTGTATAAGTGAGAAAGTTAAGATCCAGAAATAATCACATTTATTTTGAAATATTCTTTCAGAACATTTGAAACATTAGAAAATTTTGTAGTTGGATGTTAGAGATTGTTTCGGCAATAATCCCGCCATTTCCCACTATTTTTATATGTGTATAAATAATTAAATAAATATAAAAAAAAATAAAAAGAAACACTTGAGGGAGAAATTTCGTGAATAAAATGATTTTTTTTTCACAACTTAATAAACAGGTAGGTACCTACCTAATAATTTTACATACAAAAATTTCGATATATGTAGGTACAAACACGTTGGGAGTGTTGCGAATTTCTCTTTTTCTCTTTCAGTTTTTATTTTTAACATGATTTAATTCCGAAGTGGTAATTAGCCTGGTGGTTGCGTTGCCGACTTCGGATTCTTTCATACTGGAGGTTGTAAGTTCGATTTATTTAGTTATTTATCGTATGGTATAAACAGTACATCCTAAGTAGTTCAGTATCACATCTTAAGTAATCCATTAGGTAAAATAATGAAAACGTTTGGATGAGTTGCGCAAACAACAGTACGACATTTTGTGACTGAGTTCAGCCTTCGAGCATATGATGGAGACCCGGAAGACTTTTTAACCTTCAACGACCCAGCGACCGAATATTTAAGAAATCATTAAATATCTGTAAAGCAAACATGTAGGTTCGATAGTAGATGCCAATCATCTTCCGCTTTCACGAAACGACAGATTTGCTTATTAAGAAGATTCAAAATATTTGTGTTCACTATAAGTAAAAAGCTAAGGGATTTGGACATGGTGTGGGAGGAGGTCATAAACATTGCGCAAGATCGAGCGCAATGGAGAGCTCTTGTTGCCTCCCTATGTCTTGTGTAAAAGGGAGTATTGATTGATTGATAAGTAAAAATAATATTTTCATGAATTTCTATTGGTGGAGCGGAGAAAAAATTTCTCTGTATATACCTATTGATCACAAAATATCGAAAAGTCATACGGCTAAATGAATTTTATATCTCGCCCTTAAAGTAGACAAATCTGACTTAGAAGAGAAAATTAGAACTTGGTTCGCTATCACGTCTAGAAGTTTGTAAGTGTCAAAAGGATTTTCATATCTATCAGCCCTGGCGCTGTGAGAAGGTACTTTCTCAGCTTAGTAGAAGCACTTTCGAATATTGTAGCTTCCCCCTCGAAATAATGGACTCACGAACCGACATTTTCATTACAAATTTACGGCAGTTAACACGACAGAATTCAAACATTGTTTAATATTTCTGTTTAAATCCAGTTCATGACTCAAAACTCAAAAGTTTGAAGGCACTTTGGAAACTGTTGTAGGTACCTACCACCCTCCAAATGCCACATCAAACGTAGCTACAAAATTTGAGCGATTTTAAGTTTGATTACGAAAATTTCACATAGAAAATTTATATATTTTATAACTTTAAAAAAAATTATATGAGAATTTTTCTAAACTTAGAAAAATAAAGCTATTTTAATACCAATTTCTTTGTTTTTCGTTAAAAAAGTGAGAATGGTTTTATAACACCGACATTTTTTTCACCTGATCCATTCATTTCTTTTAATAACCTTCTTTATCAAGCCTGGGGCTATGGGCCTTCATACTCTTGTTGGTTCTTATAAAGCTTTATTAATAAAAACACTGATAAAAAGGTGATTTAATTAGTCCAATATTAGTATGTTTCCTTCAAATTCATCAAAATATTCTTATATATCAAAGTTTCAAAGTATGTTACTCAAAATAAATTTAATTGAAAACTTTACAAAACCGTTGAGACATAGATTATACTGTCGAAGGCGAAATCTAGAAATTTTTGACGTCCCAGCGGAGAAAGACAGCGGGATTAACCAGAAGAAATGAGATTCAAGTTATCTAGAGTAACGTTGTCTTGCTTATTATTTCAAACTATACAAACGTTAGGCTATAAAGGGTTAATGTAGGTACATTATCCTCTATTATAAATGGATAAGTTCGTCCGTTACTTGATATTTTCGTTGAAACTGTTTTAACCTCAGATGTAATATTTTTCATATTTACCTATATCAATTAGACACGCAAATTCACGACTCGGTACAGCATTGGAGGGTACGATTGGTATATATCTACGCCATAAGGATTTGTAAAAGATATATCAGGACATTGAATGCAGTGTGTACGCTGAAGAGTAGCGGAGAACCGAGAAGAATAGATGTGAAGATGATTACGCTTACTGCCAACAAATCCACAACTTATCATTTTCTTGTTGAAAAATCATTTAACTCCATTGACATGCTAAATGAGGCTACAACAGCGTTTAGCATTGACTATCAATTTTATTACAATCTACATAATATATTTTACATTTTAAATTAATAACTAAAATACAATAATATGTCAAGGACAATGTGGCGGTTGACCCTTTACATCAACCGGCATTCATACATCACATTTTGTTTCCATTAGATTGTCTTCTGATCTTTGAACATGATGATTATATTGTCTGTTTTAAATTTCCTTGTATTGAGAATTTAATTTTTTATTCTATATACCTAATATTGACGCCACCAAGTGCCTGCAAGGGCCTATGATGGATGGAGAAATATGAATATATCAGGACATGGAATACAAATTCTTATGGCGTAAATAAAAAAAAATACAAATTACACCTCAAATATAAAATATTTACTCCATGCTAAAAACTGACTTCTTAACCGCTACTCATAATTCGCCATAATTAACATAATATCTTGATTAAACACTGTTTCCAAAATTTAAAATGATTTCAATCCAAGTCATTTGACCATTGATGGCTATAATTTTAGGACAGGTGTGAAAAAGCCAAGTCTGTCATTTATTAAAAGGACAATACTAACGTCTACAATTTTTTTTATTTATTAAATTAATTTAATTTTTTTTTTATTTATTAAAATAATTTTAATAAACTCAAATACGGTCTGAACCTTAGTTGCACTTTTAAGAATATCAACCCATGCACCTTTGTAGAATTCAAATAGCTTTTTAGATAATATAAGAACTTAACTGTGTTACAGAGTACAAAAATTTTATTCATAAAATAACGCTTGGTCTATTTTACTACAAAACGCTTGGCAACAAAATGGTTATTTGAAAATTTCCCCTCGTGAAGCGCGGCCACGACAGCCTTTAATGGAATTCCCGAAATAGAACCTTCCCCGAAGAATTCCGCGAGTCTAGAGCGCTCATCCGTGGATAGAACGTGACCGGACGCTGCCTGCGACTCTAGAAATATAAAAGGAGACGTGGGCAATTGGAAGGAATATAGAAACAAAAGTTATCATTCGGTGAGAATGTCTGTGACAACTGAATGTTAGGGCTGCCTCGCATTCGCTTTTTACATAACGACTGGTATTCTCAAATTCACGTTCCAACTCAACGAAAAAAAGCTCTTGCTTAGAACATAATCGGTCGCCAGTAGTTACGCATCTAATGTATTGAATAAAACATTTTCAGACTTTTTATAGATTCCTGTGTTATTTGGGCTGATTCCAATCGGTGCAGACAACTCTAAAGATTTTTGATGAAAAACATGTGAACAATTGTGAATTTTAATTAAATGACGCTTTATTTTACTTGGCGTTCATTTTTTTCTTTGAATATAATAATGGTCGCTTATTTTAATGGCAGATTTTTTTCCGCATAATATACTTTGCTCGGGGTGTTCCAACAAATAGGTACTTTTGCGTCGGAATCACTTTATATATTTTGATAAGCCCAATGCAATACTAAGAACTTCGTGTTATTGTGTTAAAAGTTTTGTTTTTCTACGCAAATACACTCTCAAGTGCACACAAACTTCATACTTATGGTTCTATTACATAGTGTTAACAAAAACACTTAAAATATTGTATTTCTTCCTCAACATCCCTTACAATTTTACAGCCGTTGCGACGACCCTGTTTGAGGAATTCGTGTCGGAACATCACGTGCCACCGTTTGTTATTTCCTTGTGCACCATTGTCGGTACGTTAGATACATGTTAGGACACAGCATGCGATATAAAAACTTCCTTTTCTTCCATTATAGATCGGTCTAATGCTACACTATCTCCACTTTACCTCTATTTATCTCCCGAGTCACCTTCCAAATTATTTTCCTCTCCGCAAAACGCTTACTCTCCACTTATCTACCCGATACATCGATGATGCACACAAAATGTGGGTCATATGGATATTTTTTATTTATTTAGCAAGCATTTTTTGTACTCCATGTGCTAAGATCTGCCCTAAACGATGATCGGCGGAGTTCAAAGCCAACCTCGGGTCTTGTTTAGCTTACTATAGCTTTACCGACAGACGTTGTACTGTAGTTCTTACTATGAATATTGATTTAAAATTTATCGTAAATTATACAAAAATACGTCTTCAAATTTGTTATCGTGAGTAACGTTGTAGAACATTTTAAAATAATTTTAAAAATACGTTTAAAATATGTTTGTTAAAAAAATATTTCAGCAAGCTCGATAAAAATTCCATCATTAATCTGCTTACCAATATTTTTAAGACAATTTTTTAAACAGAATTTTTCATAGATGGCGTTGACGTCACTGGAAATCCGTTCCATACTAACTTTGATATAATATTGTACATTATGTTTATGCATTTTTCAACTTTTTAATAGTTATTCTGTTAGTGGGAGCGGAGAAGAATCCAATAAACCAAGCATCATAAAAATCTGTTCAGCCGATCTCGAGTTATAAGTGTGCACTTACCCGACTTTTTTTTATTTTATAGATGGCATTACTGGTGGCTTTCGCCAACGGTTCCTAACTTTTAGGACCTCTTAGCGTTCCACACCATATAAAACGCTACGCTAAGTGCTACCTAAAAGTGAGAAACCGTTGGTGAAAGTGACCATACATACGTACCTTTAATAAATTTAAAATTACGAATGTTTTTGTAAGGGTTGTGTGTTTACGTAGTGAGAGTTCATTATTATGAATTTAGAAAAACACGATTGAATTTTCACGAATTTTTAAAATGAATCCCGAGCGCTATCGTCTAACTCAAGTAGACATTATCAATATGGATTGTAAAAGCAACATTGTTGCGTAGAATTATAATAAATAATTAAATAAATAAATAAATAAATAAATAGTCTGTTGATTATTGTCTACTTCATATTATAAACGAAAGCGCTCTAGATGTAATTTAAAAAAATCGTGAAATTGCTTTAATTCATAAAAATTGAAGATTAAAATGTTATATTAAGTAAAAAAAAAAGGATCAATCAGCTTAAAACGGATAAATCATAAAAGTATAGTCTTATGAAGTATAAGTCTTATGAATAAACCATAGGTGCTGTTATACACCAAAAAGTGATACACCAAGTTCAAATATACCTACCTACAGAAGAATAATACACATAACTCATAGGAATAAATAATTATCCTAGAGGGGTTGGATTGCCAATATTAAACACATAACTCGTTTTGTGTGTGTGTGACATGCACACGATCCTATCCAGCATTAGGTATACGTGGCTCAGATACTTGTAAACACATACCTCTGTAAAGGATGTATTATTTTGTCTTTAAGAGGCCACATCCTAAGAGAAATTTGCTGGACAAACTAATCGGAAATTGTACCAATTTTCAACCAAGCAATATTCAAAATATTCATTCAAAATTCACAGAACAAAGCTTAGTAAGAAGTTGAACAATTGAACGTCTAATTCTATGCAGAGTTATTTGAATCAATCAATTTCCAGTTAGGTACTTGGCAAGTTTAGAACCTAAGCTGTATTGCGAAGCTATTGTTTCTTAGAAAAAAAAAGCTGCTAACCTAGGGTAGCCCAGAACTCATAGTATATTATAACAGCCTTTTCGTGTAAAACATATCTTTGCATAAAAATTCATAATTTTACGATTAAAATGAATTTATCCTTGGAATTATTATAGAAACTTTAAAATGACGACTATTGGAGCTTTTTATTATCTGCTTTAGAACTACATATTCAATATTAATCGGTACTTTAAGAGGGACCTACTGAAGTTACGGACCTCAAATTTTAATTGCTTATGTAGGAGCATAAGACCAACCCGTATACCAAATTTTATGAAAATCGAAGACTTTTTTATTTCTTTTTTAGCCCTTTTTCTAGAACGAGTGAATTTTTCTTTGGATACTTTAAGAGAGTTCCCCTGAAGGTACAGATCTCAACATTTTACTGATTCATCTACATCGAGGGGCTAACCGTTCTACCAAATTTCAATCAAATCGGATAAGAATTACTATGAGTTATGGGTGCGCACACATTTTTGACGTACGCGTACGGGTACAGGTATGGGGAAATTATTTTTTTTTTGCATTTTTTGAATCTACACCCTCGAAAACGTCGAGAAAATTAATTTCAGCGAAATCCATTTTTTTTTGAAATCCGATCACAAGACTCATGTATATTTTCCATACACTATGAGTAGGTAATATTTGCATTAGAGTCTCAAATAATTGGCAATAATAGAATCGACCCAGTATAACGTATAGGTACTAACGTTTTATGTAATATTTATTTTTTCTTTGAATGTATGTACTTACTTCTCACTTTTCTTTTTGCGATATGTCTACAACTTTGCTTGCCAAACACAAAAATATAAGGGTTCATACCTACATACCTTAAATCCGAGGAAGTACCTAAGTATTTACATCACACTAATGAAATCTAGGTACCTAGGTGTTGTAATGAGCAGGTGCGTAGGTATGTATGCGTAAAATGCTATTTAAACAATTTGGTATTTTATTAAATAACATTTTACACAATGCTGATTGAATATTTTTCTCTAAATCATTTTCAAAGTGTTCTGTATAATTTTCAAACGTATTATGTATTTTTTTTATCTACCTTTCTCAAAATTTTACTAATTCTGTTGTTTGCGCCTCGCTCGAGATCACAGTAATGGAATGTTTAAGTTATGGGTTCGATCATAGGTGCCGACCATCTTCCTCTTTCACGACACAAGCTTTAAGTAGCATACTGCGAAAGAGGCAAAGAGTGTATTTTTTTGAGAACAGATTCATTTTATTAAAAAAGGTTGCATAGGGTAGGTACCTACTATATTTATTTGTTGAAGACCTTGAATACTATGGGCAATGAATAAATACCTACCCCAAATTTTATTCAAAACTGTAGGTATAATATCCTACACTGTGACAGAATTTTATTTGTAGTGAACTTGAAACTTGGTTTTGTATGATTTTTTATAATATACTTATCATCCCCTCACCTTAAACGAGAAAAATCTTTTCCTTGCAGGAATAAATGTACACTCTAACCACACTCTGCCAATCCACCATGATGCAAATAGTCCGCCTTCAATCTGTCTATATGTCTGAAAAGCCCACATTCGTACTAGTTAATTAGTTATATAGCTGCTGCCACAAATACAGATTGTTTGATTAAAGACAAAACATACAACAGCTATGGACCCCATCGTCAGTACAAAACCAGGACTAATTAGCTGATCTGACCAAAGAACTCCCTGGCTAAATACAACCCAGGAAGATAATGGTGTCTAGATACAGCTAGATAGATATAGCTCTAGGCTAACCGAACAATAATTGATATAGGCTTTATCGCTTCAAACCTACATGATGTACCGAGATGAATGAGCATATGGAAATACTCGAATAATCGATCATCTGATAAATAAGACGTTCCCCATGTACGCCTTTAAAGAGAGACTGCAGTAAGGCTACTCCTGAAAATTCAATTACGATTTCAATGTTGACCGATCCTGTTTGAGGTTGTCAAACTCTTTTCGTACTTGGCAAACAAAATCGAAATAGTTATTGAGATTTCAATTGAATCGGAATCGCGAAGTAAAAGTATAGTAAACCCCGAAAACTTGCACTCTTTGACAAATGATGCTATATCAAATGATTTCTGGTGTTTTATGAGTGTTTTTTTTTGCAACTTATTGTAATTACTTATCTGTGGAAAGACCTGGATGAGAGGGTGTCATCCCTAAAACTCTATAATATAAGAAACACCTAACATGAATAACCACGAAGTCTTCTTCTTATAGTCGCTCACAATCTGACCTCCAGAGACCGAAGCCATTAGATCGCGTCATCCGTCAGTGCGTGCAAGTCCTGCAGTCCTTCTTTAAATGCCTACATGGGTCACTCGTTTATCAATCTAATAGACATGGTGGAACGTAACAACTATTATTATAAAATGATTCCGTAATAAAAATATTACTATGCGGTTACTCAAAAAGAAACAAGAACAAGCGATAAAGTTGGTTGAATTCTATGAACCAAACCAAACTCTGATGGACAGAGGCAGTTTATTTAGGATCCCTCGCAACACCGTCTTACGTTATATTTTCATTTCATTTTTGGTGGAAAATTTCCTTCCTAAAATCCCTGCTGCTGTGGAATAATATCGTCGCTCCTAAGCATCGTGATAAAATTATAAAAGCAGGCTGTATTATAATCCACGAACACAATGTTTAATACTGCTCAATTTTAAATCGCCAGCTTTTACCTTTTCGTTGAGAATTTGAATAATATTTACCAGCCGTGAAGTTGCGTGAAAATCTGCAGTGTTATATTATTATGTATTTGTTAGTTTGCACTCTGCATTTACACCAAACTGACCAAACCAAGGGTTTAAGGTAGAAGAATAGTACATATACTCTCTTTTAGAATCAAAATTGGACATCACGGAAACAACAACGACCAAGAACTAATATAGTTCTGGTTCCTTCTCGTTGTTATTTCCTTGACGTCCATATCAACGATCAAGAACTAATATAGTTCTGGTTCCTTCTCGTTGTTATTTCCTTGACGTCCATATCAACGATCAAGAACTAATATAGTTCTGGTTCCTTCTCGTTGTTATTTCCTTGATGTCCATATCAACGATCAAGAAAATATAATCTATTTTCCAGCTCTAGCTCAATGTTCGCTTGGTAAACGCACCCTTATACTTTTAAAAATGTTCTATCAGTAGGTACTAGGTAGGTACTCTATGGCGTGTGGGCCTCGATCTTATGGCCCATTTACACGATGCAAGCTTCTTGCCTGTCCCACACAAAAATGTCGAAGCAATAATAATTATTGTATGCAACTGTCAACAAACGCGGATATCAAAAAATAGAAAGCAATTATTAATACAAATGTTGAAAAGCAAAAATTATTGAAAGTATGTACGTACTCCATTTTTAAAGTGGTTGGTAGCCCAGCGGTTACAACGCCGGCTTTCGTACTGTTTCGTGCGGACGTCGTGATTCGATCCCAGGTGCCGACCATCTTCCTCTTTCACGACACAAGTTTTAAGTAGCTTACTGTGAAAGAGTCATGGAGTGTATTTGTGTTCACAGTGAGTGAGCACAGATTCATTTTTATTTTAAAAAAAATTGCTGAGACAATAATAATTATTATTGCTATAGCAATTCTTAACTAGTCTTAATACCGACTTGTACCATTTACCGATATGTTATTCAAGATTTGCGTGTATTTGCATGGAAAGTTATTTCATTCAAGTGTTTAACACCCAAGAGCCTAGTAGTTCAGTTGCTGGGTTCGATCCCCGGTGCCGACTAAATTCACCTTTTAGAACACAATGTTTGCTTTCTGTGAAAGTCAAAAGTGGATTTGTGTTCACTATGGGTGAGTCCAGATCCATTTTATCCACCCAATAAAGAGAACAGATTTTTTTTTTAATTTTAGAATTTAAACGAATCAGATTTGTACTTGCATATTTAACAGCATTTCAAAAGAAAGACTTCTCTGACGTCACTAATTAATAAATAGAATCGACGGAATCAAAACAAAAAAAAAACATTTTCAATAAATTTTATGAGTATTCGTAGTGGCACTTTATGAAGACACTTGACATTTTTAATGATCATAAAATAAACAAGATCCTCTTCAGAGGCTCTCAACGTAATAATATTCAATGAGTGGCGTATACGAACTCATCAGTGGCACGCTAATTAATTACCAGCTCTACACAACATACATCAGTTAATACACTTACTCCTAGGTCCTGGCAGATAGCTAAGTACTATTCGTTGATAGAAATGTTTATATCAACGAATAGGTACAGGAAAAGTCGTACGGAATATTAAAGGACGTTATTTTTAGGTCATTTCTGATGGATTTGATTCTATAATATGGTGTCCGAAACTTAAATGTTATGGAGATATTGAACTTTAAAGATTTTGAAAAAAAATCCTTTCTTTTTTGCCTTTTTAAAGATTTTTTTCGGATTAGAGGTCTTTGGGTCCAGTTTTTTTTATGTATCTAGTGAGAGGTCATGTCAATTAATAAAAACAATTAACAAAAACTGCACCTACTACTAAGAGCTTAAAAATACAGCTGGACAAAGGTTAGGATTAAAGTGTTTTTAAATTTGAAGCGTTTTTTTTTTTAATTATGGGACTTGTTCTGCAGATAATTTTAAAAAATTCTACGTCTGTTAAACTATTCAAAAATTTCCATACAAAAATGATCGAATGATTCGATTGTTTGATTTTCGAACACTATTTGCACGCTAATAATTCCTTATTAGCGTGCAATTAGCTTTCGATTAAACTCGTACAAGCCCCACTGATTTCTGTAACCTTTCCCACCTTAAAACTCATCAACAGTTTTCTGTTCAATCCACTATTTACTTAAATCAGTGACCAAGTTCCTCGTTAAGACTTCAAAATTAATTAAATCACTGGTTGTCGCAATTAAAGAAAAATATCGTAGTCACAGAAGAATATCTCATTTCATTAAATGCAGCATGTGCAACTGCTTCTATTCTGCATTTTATTTCTACATCTAGGTCGAGTGTATTGCAATGATACTCCCGCGATATAAAAAGATCCCCCATTTCACATTTTTTTTCACAATTCAATCCTATAACTGATTCCATGTCAAGTGGTTTGCGGATTTACAATTTTTATGTAGGTAGTAATTAATTGTTTCTCTGACATCTGAATTCTCTCCTAGCTTAGTTATTTTATTTTTATGTTCACATCCTCTTAATGTAAACATTTTTGTTTTTTATTATGTAGTACCCTGGTACAAGACCAAGAGGCAGATCGCCGATGCGATGTACCGACCAAATAAAGCAAAATATTCCCACCACGACACTCCATAGAGCCGTCCATCTGGCAGCCGACAGAACATCCTGGCGGCAATGGTCCACAACAGAGTGCATGATGGCCACGACCCTCAGCAGTGAGGACGACGACTGGTAAGCGGTAGGGTATTATGTAGTATAAAGAAAAATCTCCATTCCTTCACTATTTATCATAGCATTACTAACATGAATGTCTCTCAGGCTTTTCATAAGTATTCAAATCAACTATCATAAACGTATAGTCTTTCATGATTGATTGAAAAAAACTTTGAGGTTGATAGGAAAAGTATAAGAAGTTAATCTAACACACAGATTCATCCTCAAGAAAGACAAGGTCATAATTAAAATGATTGGAAGAGAAATATTTAAATCGGCAAAATAAACAAAAGCCAGTCTGTGAGGAAAAGAGTGGAAATCCGTTATGCCTGTCTACCTTTAGACTTATGTAACTACTTACTTTTCGTGTCCGTGTAAAAATTAGACATTTCCCATCCAATACGTAGCAGAACTAATCGCTGTATAATTCGCTTCATAAATGTCGTCCAGGTCATAACTTTTTTTTCTTTACCCATCACGCCGTTTCCCGAAGGAGGTAGGCAGAGAGTACGGATTTCCATTCTGTCCTAGCCAAACACGCCTCTTTCGCTTCTTCCAAACGCATAACATTCCGCATACATGCTCTTCTATTCCTTTTGCTCCTGACTTGGCCCTCCTCTAAGACTGAACTGATATGATTGGACCATGTCATTCGAGGTCGGCCTCGTCTGCGTGCACCCATTCTTTCAGATTTATATATCCTTTTTGTCATTCTCTCTTCGTTCATTCACTCTACATGCCCAAACCACCTTAATTTATTCACTTTCATTCTAGTCACTACGCTAACATCCACTCCACATACCTTTCTAATATTCTCATCCCTCTCCTAATCAATCAGTCTCTTTCCGCATATCCTACGCAGGTCATAACTCTGTTCCAAATTTTGGCCCACGAGAAGATGCTCATCATCTTGGACTTCTCCACAGTTACTTGTCATATTCTTCTCCGAATGTATACCCCACCTGTGCGGGTTCTTCTTGCACCTACTTTTTAAGATACATGGTGTAATTATCATTGATTTACTCAAACATGAAATTTATAACGACCGTAAAAAAGCTATTTCATTTTATTTTACAATTTATTAAAAAACGACATACCTACGCAATTACACATAATGATAAAGCTCAATTAAACCAGTCAACAGAAGAATTACCTAGCTGTATGAAAATTCTTATTAACCATTCTATTTAGATTGTTTAATAGAAGAAACCAACTAAATATTCGATCACAAGCTCTAACTTAATTAAATGACCTATTTTTGCTTATCAGGAAAAAAACAGTTGCTTTATCTCAGAATGATGTCAAAGGATTCTGACAAAGGAAACTTATCGAGGATTCAGAATGATTTTATAGAAGGTAAAAGACACAATTTGGAAAGCGTCGGCGTTTAGTGTCGAGATGAAATAATGTAAACGTGTGTGTTGCCCATTCTCCTGATGGGTGTGAGTCCTGGCACCTGACTAAAACCCAGGCACAAAAAATCTCTACAATTGAGATGAAGTGCCTCAGGAGAATTTTGGGTATAAGATGGTACCACCGCATAACGAACGACGCTATACGCTGGTGCACCCAGCAAGGGCCTGTCACCTCTACCATTGTGGAGAGGAGATGGACATGGCCGGGGCATGTGTTAAGGATGCCGAATGACAGTTGGTCGAGGAGAGCGCTGTTCTTCCTCCCATCAGGGTCCCGAAGACGAGGAAGACACTCCCACACTGTGTTCCGCTCCTTCGAAGCAGAGCTGAGGGATTTGGACATGGTGTGGGAGGATGTATTAAACATTGCGCAAGATCGAGCGCAATGGAGAGCTCTTGTTGCCTCCCTATGCCCCTGAGTGGGGTGTAAAAGGGAGAATTATTGATTGATTCATTCATTGAAAATACACACGTGGCTAGAAATTCACTGGTTTCATCGTAGGTTTACGTATCCTCAGAGTATTTGAGAAAAATCTGTACTGTTGAGCATGCCATGCGACACGCGATGGCCTTTGTACTAGAAGACTTTGTAGAATCGGTGACAAATATAGCATCTATAGGTAAGACGAGTTCCAGCCAGATCAACCCAAAAGCAGCAGGAAGATCCGTACAAAGACAGGACATCAGATAATCAATACTTAGAACCAAAATTTTGGTCTTCAAATTTTAATCCCAACAAATGATTCATTAGAACAATAATAGAAATAATACCCAAGTTGAATGACAGCGATCGTAAGTCGACATAATCCGAAATGAATAATAGAGAGACCATCCGGACCCCTCGACAGCCACTCTGGCTGGATTTCAAGATGTGTTTTCATCTTTTGAGGGAGAAATAATAACCTCTTGTCCTTTGTGTGTCCACCGCATTACCCTGGTTGCTAACGAGATCCTTCAAAACCATGTCTTGTTTTATCTTATATATTATTTCTGCCAAAAGAAGATTTTGTTGATATGGTTAAACCACAAATTCCCCACTCCTTGAATCCTGCCTAATTGACTTTTAAAGTAATGTAGCTTGGGAAATTCTCAGAATGTGTTTTGATAAAGCCAACTTTTTAATTAATTAATCCACCACACTCCTGATTCGTCAAAACAACATATTTTTTTACCTGAATCTTTAAAATAAAACTCTGATGTGGGAATAAGTTCAATGAAGATAATTTTTGCTAAAGATATTTTTATTATTTGTTTTTTTTGGCAAATAATTTACATTTTTTCTAAACTGGTTAACTTAAACTAGTCTCAGCTAGTTACATCAGCCAGCATTTAGTTGTTGTATGTTTATTGAAAACAAAACAAGTACCTTCGTTTTCAAAATCGGGGAATCTGCGATGTCGAGGATGTCTTGCGATGGAGAAGAAACAGAAGGCGCTACTGTAGAGACCACGCCAACAGGACAGATTCGGTGAGAACATAAATATTTTTGATAACATTAAAATAGTAAAAGAAACTAAGTGTAAGGGACAGAAAAAAATGTGGTGTGACAACAACGGAGTAACATAAAAAAATAATAATATTCCATTAATAGGTAACTGTTATTTCTGTCAAAAATGTGTGTTCGAACAAACTGTGTTTTCGAAAAATTTCGAATTGAAGGCTAGAAAAGCAGATTCATAATATGAATTATTCTTGGTTATCAATAATTTTCGGCAAGCTGCAAACTTCGCTGAAGGTAGGTTTTTTTATGTTTACAAGCTTGTTCGGTAGAGACGATATTATGATAGTTGTAAAAAATATAATATTGGCGGAACCGCACACAAAAAATACCTTATATGGCTTTTATAATTTTAATATGGAAGGATTTTTTAACAGCGCAGCGGGGAGCTGATTCCCCGTCCGATGAACAAAAAAAAACCCTTTTGCGTCCGTTTTAGTGTCCCATTCAGGATGACGCCAACTTCGGGAGCCATATTGCGAGAACACAAAACTAAATGGAAAAAATATTCAACGGACTTTTTTTTATTGAACCCAAAACCATTGATTGCGAGTGTGGATTTCATTTTATGACAAAAACGTGTACTTTGGGTAAGTAATGTTTTTTTCTATCACCTCACAAAATGCTCTTCTTTGCCAGTGGACATTGAAAATATTAAATTTTTGATGTTAAACAACGGGATCAAAAAATATTATTTTATACACGAGTTTTTATTACTTTGAGACAAAAGCTTTCACGAAATAATTAACACTTTTCTTTACTTTGGTGTCAGTAACTCCGGTGCAAGTTAATGCTGAAGGCATTTTCTACCACTCAATCTGAGACATTTGCCAACCCCGATTTCAAAAACCGTGTGAAATATTTGAACCGACCGGGAACCTAACCGGAGACCTCTTGATCAGAAGTAATGAAGAATTATGGTCTGGTCATCTGTTTCCTTGTGCTTGTTTTATTTTAGTCTCTTGACAATGTTAGATGAGGGCGCTGGTGATTTTATCAAATTTGGATAGAGCGCAACGTATTTATTCTATCTGATATAAATTAAAGTCGGGTTGGTGCGACCATTTATAACTCGAGATCGGCTCAACAGATTCTTCCGATGTGTGATTTATTGGATTCTTCTCCGCTCCGGATAGCATAATAACTAATAAAAAGTTTAAAAATGGATAATGGATAGTATAAAGAATAATATTACAGTTAGTATGGAACGAATTTCATACGACGCCATCTTTGAAAAAAATCTAACAACAAAATTATTGTCCTCTACACCTGCACCCTCTCATTCTCGCATACCTATATAATTGCCACTCTTACAGTAGCCCATTTCACTTACTCCACCGTTTCGGGGGTTTTAGAAACTTTTCATACAAAGTCAACCAAATTGCGCGCATATTATTATATTCTCGTCTGAGCTTTGAATACGAATGAAATATGGACGTTTTAGAAAAAAATATGTTAGGTATTATTTTATTTTTGTTTCTAGAAGCGCAGTGCACATTATGCACATATGAACGGGCCGCCTCTGGTTAGGACCACAGGGTCCACAGGACAACGTTTGTCGGAAAAGCTAGTATATTTTATTATAAACTGTTAGAATATACTCTCTTAAAACTGTTGAACTTTTTCAATGACTTTCGATTTATACTTACCGCGTTGAGATTATTAAATTATTTACGAAAACCACTGATTCCTCAAAAATAATAATGTTCCAGAGCCCTCACAAAGAATCCTCGACAAGTGTTTGACCTTCACGTCTCGCGCCACAAACCACCACACCACACCCCTCCAACAGCTCGCTACAACAGATTCTTTGATCTTCAAATTCAATTTGTACTCGTATTGAAATTATAAAGTAGTATGTTCACGAAAAATATTACACAAACGATTATGTGAGGTTTTTTTTTAACAAATCTGAAAATATTTTTCAACGAATTTCATTAAAAACTTTTTTTCTTTTTCTCATCTCGTCTGTAGCACCTTCTGCCTAGAAGACACTGGGGGACAGCATTAAACAGAATCCGCGCTGGTCACGGCGGATGTTTGCGGACTTTTTTTTCAAATACGGATGGTTAGATTCCGAGTGCGGATGTGGGGGCAGAAAGGTAGAAGACATTCGGACACATGTACGAACTTACGATGAAATTTTTTTGAAAAGTTGTACTGTACTGCATTTCATAATCACCAATCTTCATTGTGATTATAAAGGTTATTGACTATTATTCTGAATTGAAAAAACAGACGATTGAGCTTAGTCTTATCCAATGTGCGTGTGTGAGGGTGTGAGACATAAAAAAAAGGAAAAAAAAAAAAGAAAAAAAAAAAAAAAAAAAGAAAAAAAAAAATAAAATAAAAAAAAAAATTATTTGTGTATATAATTTTTTGGGGATTAGTTTTTTTACTGATGTATGTGGTCCTTCCCTATGACTAATTTGTTTAATTTGTATTTTTTTGTTGGTTTTCTTACGAATTAGGGCATAAATCACTCGAGATCGGGTGCATTGCCGGAAAAAAAGAAGAAGAAGAAGAGCTTCTTACGTTGAGTTGGAACGTGAATTTGAGAATACCAGTCAATAATTGCTTTAATTCACCACAATATTGTGTTCAATTTTCCATCCAGAAGCTCCTTTCATAGTGAAGTTTAGTAATTCTATTTATACAATTTCATATTGTACAAAATTAATTTTGCTGTATTTAGAGTTGAAACTTTTACTTGCAAAAGCGAAACGTATGCACGCGTTCAAAGTTACCTGTTCCGATTTATTAAAAGTTCCTGGTAGGTAAACACGGGAGTTTAAACGTTATCTGTATTGCGAGTTATATGAATTATCTCTCAATGAGTCTTCTGTAAATATGAATATTCTAATTAAACTCCAACATCTACGAGTCTATTATTAGAATATTCCAGAACACTGACATTACCGACTTATGCCGCCTACCCAGCGATTTCCCTCATGGCCTACTTGCACACTTCTATGTAGTGGTGCATAAACTCTGTTGTTTAAAAATTCAGAAATCGCGTCATTTAGTTGTGCAATGATTTCCTACAGGCATTACAGGCTTGAAACACCCTGGCAACGAGAGAATGTTATATAATATAACATGGTTTATAATAGGAAAGAGAACTTATGCTGTCAATCTTAATTAAGAGTTCTTAACAATAAATTCTCAACATATTTGTGTAAATAAGAATTTTGGGGACCCACAGCCACCATTTACTCGTCAAAACATCATAATTATTTTCACGTTACCTACGTGCAGACGGTCGACCCCTAATACTAACATTTGCATACCTTCTCGTATGGTCAGATTAGAAAAGCGGTGTCTAGTGGGTAATAAACAATTTTGTTTGGAACAAGTTCATTTTCGAACCCCTTGAAACTTTGTCCATTAATATTTTTTTAGGTAGTTGCATCCGGGTAAAAACATATCCGGTTCACCTTCACCTGGAGGATTTAAGATACAATACATGTATACTAATTTGGTGTGAGAAGTTTTGCACGGCTCTGCGAAGAAAAAATCTAACGTTACGTTTGTATTTGAAGTCTGATGCTATAGCATAGAAAAATACATAGAAGAATCATTATGTATCTACCTAGCTAGATATCAACCATTAAATTTGTTACCTTCACTTCGTTATGAACAATACGTAGGCCCTTCGTCCATAGGTACGACAATTCAGCAGCCTTTCGATTAAATTACCATTTTCAGCGAGTTTAATTTTTAATTTTTTTTTAACAGATAGCCTATCGCTGAATTCGAAAAACCAACATCGATGCCTTTGAGATGTGATGTTGACGCCGTATGCTAAGAATACTGTAGACGCTGGACAGCAAGGCAAGCCAACGTTTCCATATTATGAAGGATCAGTGTGAATCATAGACTTTCAGCCACATTCTCCAATTGTCTAGCCATATCAGGAAACAGAGGATGATCAATCAGGGCAAGGTGAAAGTGGAGATGACTGCTTCGGAGACAATCCAAAAGTTACAGCCCATAGAAAGCTAGAGGGATTGTCTAAGGCGCTCTGAATAGAATAACACAGTGGTCAGGATCCTCAAGAATAAGGAAAAGGATTAAAAAGCAGTGATTAAGATCGATAAAACGCTAGTTTATAGTCCATTTAAACATTCAATGAAAGATATTAAAATACGAGTATGTATGTATGGTATGTTTGTATTTTCTCTTGCTTGAAGTAACTTAGTTATTAAATAAATAAATACAACCCTATAATCCCCCAAAGCACGAGCTCTGCTCAATTTTGGGGGTAAAATATATAAAAAATGTCCTCTGGGCTGGCTTGCGGTCAGCGGGGGGCCTTAAAGAGAGAATGTATGTATGTATAAATTTATTATTGTGAATATGTATTTTTTTTATTTTATTTTTATTTTATTAAACAAATATACAAACAGTGATTTTATAACAAACAATTACACAAATATTATGTATTTTTTAATGTTTTTATTTCTCAATAAAAATATTTGAATATGAATGTCTTTTTTACAGTTTATACACCGTCATTGTTAGCTTACATAGAAAGATACAGATTAAATAGAAAAAAGCTAAGAAAGGAAATGCAACATTTTTTGAGAGAGGTAAATAGGATTGTTCATAGTTTGTAGTAATATTCCGTATAGCTCATCAAACTGTGCTGAGGGTTTGTAAACTTCTATGAAGAGAGCATTGTATAATGTAGCTACACCAATATTATTCAGAGAAACGTTTAGCTAATATATCTACACAAATCCCCTCAACTATGAAGTACATAGGTGCCAGTACATTTTGAAAGGTAGGGTAGGCGATTCGTTAACTTTAATAGAGAAATGCTATATTTTGGTGATTTTTTTATGTACCTACGCCACTAATATTTCTAACATTATGCTCATGCAATCTAAGAAAATATTTTTACCTTATTATAATATAAATAATGGAAACACAACATAATTAAAAAAAAACTGCTAACCTAGGGTAGCCCAGAACTCATAGTATATTATAACAGCCTTTTCGTGCAAAACATATCTTTGCATAAAAAATCATAATTTTACGATTAAAATGAATTTATCCTTGGAATTATTATAGAAACTTTAAAATGATATCGACTATTGCAGCTTTTTATTATCTGCTTTAGAACTACATATTCAATATTAATCGGTACTTTAAGGGGGACCCACTGAAGTTACGGACCTCAAATTTTACGTGCTTGTGTAGGAGCATAAGACCAACCCGTATACCAAATTTTATGAAAATCGAAGAATTTTTTTTTCTTTTAAGTAATTACTCTTATAGTGGTTGGTAATCAAACGATTCAGTGGATGTCTAACTTAAACGTTTCTGGACATTGTCCTCTACGTGTGGCAGCTGACAAAATATATCTACCTTGTAAGGGAACCCTTAATCAAATAACTACAATGAACGATTTTTTACCATTTATGAGTGTGTGAGTGAGTTCCGGGCTCACCAAATATGAACAAGATTTCTTTTAAAGAACAATAATTAAATTCACATAAATTATGATCGTATTGTGAATGGATGGTTGGCAACGTAGATCGAATCCACGACCTAATAAAAAATGAATGCCTAAATGAACTACTAGACTACCAACCATTTCAAATTGTTACTTTTTTATACATTTATGAAGTAAAATTAGGCAAAATTATATAAACAAACGGATGTACCCCATTCCATTTGAAAATTCAGGAGAAGTTTTGAAGGGGACCGTTTGTATCCAATAATTGAAGTAATTACTAGACAATGGGGTAGACTAAATAGGCATCGAAATTCATTAATCTCATCCTTGTTTATTCACGTAGTCCGGTATCAAATTGTTCCCAGTATTTGACAACCGCCGTACCTTCAGATCTATCCATTAGTTGTTTATAAACAAAACGTAGGAAAGGTTAGGCGTATTTGTTCATCGTCGTTCCGTGAAACCAAACAAACAGACAAGATGTGGCGGGGACCCGTACGTGTGCCGGGGTACAGCAGAAACCCTCAGCATATTATACCAAAAGTCCAATGTAAACACTGGAGCTTTGCGGGCCGTGCGGTTCTGATCCAACAACTTTACCTGATGCTACAGGTATACATACAACTTCTGATATGATACCAAATGAACTTCACTCACATCAGATTGTATCAGCAACTTTAGGGTAGGTATACACGATATTTATTTATATATTTATTATTTATTTGTAACGCATGAACAGACAACAGTTATGATAAAGTACAATATATGGACGAAAACATATTAAGTCAACTGTCACCCAATTATTCATGCATCCTTGGAAGTCTTTACTTTTCGGCATTCACTAATATCCTTAATCATTCGTCCTCAATCACAATATTACATAATAATATATGAGAGAAAATAAAGTATATACATATAAAACAAAGAAACAAGTAGGAATGAAAAGAAAGAAACTAATTTCAGTTACATAAAACTATATGTCACCATTCATACACACATCCACTCTGAACACACACATCAGACAAACAACAAAAAATGCATAGAAATATAAAATATATAAAAGAGGAGTAGGTAGGGAGTGGCGGGAAAGGAAAGGATGGGAGAAGGGACTGTCACATTATGTCATGGTATGTCTTGATATCTGAATCTTCATCGATCAGGAGTTTGTTGTATGAGGTCATGAGTCTGTTTATGGAGTTCCTTTGTCCAGCGTTTGTGTTGCTTGTCTATACTAATATATAAAGAGGAAAGATTTGATTTTTTGTTTGTTTGTTTGTTTGTTTGTTTGCATCGAATAGGCTCCAAAACTACTGAACCGATTTGAAAAATTCTTTCACTTTTGGGAAGCTACAATATCGGCGGTGAACATAGGCTATATTTGATTTCCAAAAAAAAGTGGGTAACCTACGAAAACTTCAATAATGTTACCCAAGGTGTAAAAAATTTACCTAAAATATTCTTTTTATCGCGAACGCTGTGAAAACTAATGATGATAGAATAAATAAAACAATGTACTACAATTTTGTAGAAGACATCATTATTTACAAAAAGTATCGCGACAGCATATGTCTTACTATTATAGTTATGCCACAATAAGTGTTTTTTTATTTAAAAAAAATCAATAAAATGTCACCTCTAGAAAAGGCTCTTTATTGGTATCTTGGTATTACTCCTTATTAAAATAAATTAGTTCATATTCAAGTCTGCTTCAATATGTTTGTATAACTTTTTTAATTATTCAATTCGGACATTCCATTCGAAAGTTATCACGAGTTTAAAAATGTGAATATTGGAAAAAAAAAGCATAGTCTCTTATCATCTCAACTTATCCGATGCAGAGTGCGTAAGGGAGCGGGGAGGGGTCAAGTTGAGTAGAAATACCGCGCAAAGTAGTCACGGTGGTAAAGTGACGTGACACGATACATTGCAATGCAATTATTCCAGATTAACATATGCTATAAAATATTTTGAAAAAGTTAGGGATCTGTATGAAAACTAAATTATTTTTAAGTATCTATCTACCCGTGCGAAGCTGGGGCGGACCTCTAGTCTTAAATAAAATGGTATGTGTATTCGTATGCTGGTAGGTACTTTGAAGTTTATTTTAAGCAGCAGAGTAGTGACGTCAAGTACCTAAGGATAAACACGTAACACAATTTAAAAACAGCATTTCAATTACATATATCGAAGAACAATCATCAAAAAAAAAGGACAGAACCAAAACGGGTCTGTATTTATACTATGCATTTAGAAGTATATTTTTTTACACGCGTATCGAGTTAAATCAAATCCACTATACGTATAGTATTAGAATTAGACCCTGATCAGAATCCGCGCTTGATAGTTAACTTTGCCTTGCATCATCTTCTTGTCTCACTCTGATTGTAGAAAAAAATTCCATATTCCCATATTTTACTTAACAATTTGTCATTTTTTACCGTAGCAACATGTGTATGTAGGAATGTTATTTCCCGCATACATCTGTTAATATTTTCATAGAAACTATCGACTAACACCCAAAAAATGTAATCATGAAAACATATTTCCTTTGTTGAATTGGTTTTTTCATATGTCATTGTATCAAAAATTTTGTATGTAAATACGTAAAAACGGGGGGGTTAGTGTTTCATGGAAAATATCGAGTTACGTACGAGCTTCCCAATTATTATTATATATAGGTATGCTATTTCGATACATACCAATATTTCTCAAAGCAATAATTATGATGCGAGATGTAAAATTACATATTTTCTCTCAACTCTTAAAATTGCGATAAAATAAAGGTAAACTTTTCATTTATTATTAAATATCTACTTGTTGTATACATGGGATGTTTCGACATGTTGAACATGTCGAGAATTTTCATGATAAGGAGTTTCGGACACTTGAACATTACCACCTAATGTACAAAATCTTTTTTTTTTATATAAAGAATCTGGGCTCACCTAAAATGAACACAAATACACTTCCGACATCTTTCACATAAAGCAAATCTTGCGTTGTGAAAGTGGGAATGGTCAGCACCGGGATTCGAACCCACCACCTCCAATACGTTGTTCGTACGAAAGTCGTCGACTGATACCACTGGTCTACCAACAACTTTATCTTACATATTATTATAGTTTAGGGTTAGAGAGGTTATTTTTAATAAAGCTGAAGAAGACAAATTCAATGACGCCCATTTCTTCCCTCTTTAAACATTCTAATTTCTGATATGTGACAATCAAACCAGATTTCTATGTGTATAAATCAATAAATTCTCAAAGAACAAAATATAAAAGAAAATATGATAGAAAACACTCATTTAACAGTTCAAGTATCAAGCTTCAAACATGAAAAAGAACATAATATGGCTTCAATCCTTGAAATGACAAATATTCACAAAGAAAAAGGCTTTGATAAAATAAATATAATATACGTGTAATTTGTTAAAAAATAAATATGTTATTAAATTTCTTTCGAACTAAAAAAATAATTTTCTATATACACGGCAACATTGTATATTCCAAATTAATGGCAAACCGTATAATAATAATATGCTTCTTTTATCAAAGCTACTTACGTGCGCGAATATTTTGTGAATTAAAGACGAAAAATGAACGTGGAAGAAAATGAGAGAATTCGTGTGTTGAAGTGTAAGATGGAAAATAAAAAGAAATTCGATTTTCTTGTATATACGTTGGCTTATATGTGTGTGTGTGTGTGTATGAATAATATTATTTATTCAATTTCGATGGCTGAATTCCAAGGAAATTATTCTCCTTCATTTTATTTAGGACAGAAACTTGGTTATTTGTGAAAGTTTTATATTAGCTCCATGTCCGTACCCTTTCATTTTGTTCCAATTCGGTTACCTACTCACCTAATTTTTGTTCCGAATGTGTCTCTTCTTATTTATCTATGCCCATCGATACCATCACAAATACGTAAAATGTTTTCAAGAACAGTGTAACCTCTTATAGTAAGTAATTCGCATTCGAGTTTAACAAAATATGAAAATTTTGCTCCCTTAACGAGCGTATTTTCGTATAACGAGTACGATATTCGAGTTTCACAGAAAGGACACCCGCGCTAGTGCATCATGTTTAGTGCTCGTTCAGACATTAGGTAGGTGGGTAGGTACTCGAATTATTTTTTGTGCAAAGTACCCATATTTAAATACCCTTGAAAAAATGTCCCAAGAAAGAAAACACAAGAAGAAAGGCATAAATGTAAAATCATTAATAAGCTACACCAAAATAAGGAGGAGGCAAATTTATCAAATTTAATTATATGTTGCGACACATTTTCGTCAAATTTTAAAGAATCTGGCCTTCTTTAAAGATAGCAATTTTGTATTACTAACCACTTTACACCTAAAACTTATTTGTCATAAATTCTTTTTTTTCCTACTTTTATGAGGCCTGTTCTATCGAAGCTACTCTGAGAGGTGCAATCCCAGCTACCTCGCCATCTTTCAAGTCGATAGAAAATAGTAATTTTCGGCTGGAATCGCATTATCGTACATTTTTATGGGAAAAAAATATTCGTTAAACGAATTTTACGCTTGACGACTGAGACTGTGTAACCAATTATTATGATCGTTATAAGAGGTTCTACTGTACTGACTCTGCCTACCAACGCTTCATTGCTGTATAAATAGTGTAAAGTCTTATTCGAATTTTCTCCAACATACATTATCCAATACCCTTTGTATCCACTCTCCTTTGCTTACCAGGATAGTGGCAACTGTCCAGAACTTAATCTGTGTTCTAGTGATTTTTCTTTTCATACTTTTCCAAAGTCAACATTTTTTGAAGATCTTTGGTATATCATATCCCGCTAATTAAAATCTCCGCATTTGAATTGAGGTCAAAGGAGAACTTTTGGTATAAGATGGTACCACCGCATCATGAACGACGCTATACTCCGGTGCTCTCATTGTAGGCCCATGGTGCAATTAGTGGTGCAATCTACTCCTTCACCATCTGCAACATTTCAGTTCTCACAATACATCACCGATCCCCGTTGACATGTTACGCTTCAAGGTCCCCAGAATCGTAATTACTTCGGTGACATCTGTTGGGAAAGCAACCGGTTCGTTGGAAAATCCGTTCGCACTTAATGGCTAATTCATTCTCGTGTCTGTAGTAATCCTCCCATTCTCCGCCAACGTTCACCAATTATTGTTCCAAAATATCTGTTGATTCTGTTGACTTCCTCCAGCACATGTTGGCTATCCTTAGAAACCACGAGACTTTTGAAGCCTTTAGAGTTACTTTTAATATACAGATACTCTCTTATGATCTTCCAGCACTCTTTCGGCTTCCGTTCATCGTTCTCTATTTTTTTGGTGAAGTAAAGTTCCTTAGCTTTCTTGACTACCTTTGAAAAAAATATATTTTTGTAATGTTTATAATATTCCGATAATTGCCGGTTAGACGTTCGTAATAATGAATAGAATACGTTTTGATATTGTTATTCCTATATGATAAAAGCTATACTGATAATTAATTACAAGTCAAACATTTGTGACAGTCTGAGCTAGAACATCCTCTTCGGGAATTTATCACATAAACACATACGTTACCTCTGACAGTCCTCTGATACGCGTTAATCTATATTATATAAAAATGGAGAGCTATTTCTCGATGTCAACACATCACGCCTAAACAGCTGGACCGATTTCGCTTATTCTTTTTCTGTTGTATCGGCTTTTATCAGGAGAATGTTCTTAATTTTTTTCTTTTATGAAAGAAACAATTAAGAAAGTTGCGTAGAAAATTAAAGAAAACTCTAAGTAGGTAACATTCTTAGTACTTTTATAATGATATACAGTTGGTGAGACTGACAGAATGCGGATTCAAAATTTAATATTAATGTGGTTTAAAACAGATGCATCAGTCTGAATTACAGTGGTTAAAGCTACTTAATTTATCATTTAACAAATCCAAACGTGTCTCGAGAAAATTAGGTTCTGGTAATGCGAGTAAATGAGTATTAGTGTTAAATGTGATGTAACATGTGACACATCTCGATGGAGGTCAACTTAGTTTAAGGTCATAAATTTATGTTGTTTCTACTTTTAATGTACAGTTGTCCTCTGTAATGACATTAACACATTGTGTTTTGTCAAAATAAATATAAAAAAAACCAAAAAACAGGACGAAGTTTGACGGGGCAGCTAGTATTATATAAAATGGATATTTATCCTGTCACGGTATTATGTCACTCGACGCTGGCATTGTTTAATTAAATTCTAATTACAAACATTATAGGTATACTACTAGTCTACTTATAAGGACTTGAATATTCATCTGATATAAATCACATTAATATACGACGAAGATAATACTAAGATATATTGTAGGCAAATGGTTATTCAGTACAGTGAGGCTACTCTTCAAGTTCAATCCTGATATCAATGTTTGAATGATTAAACTTCTTGTATAAAAATCATTATTAATACCAATTATTATTTCCTAAAGCAATACCGGATTTAAACTTTTTTTATCCTTGGCAACCAAAATCTTAACATCATAATGACAATGTATTAAAATTAGAATTGGATCGACATCGCGATGTAAATGCTCCTACTAGCATGTTAATGAAAATAAATAACGAAATATGTGTGCTTATTCAAAATTACCGATGGGTTATAAGATTTTTCATCTAGGTAGCTAGTTTTAACACATAATATGCACATTGTAGCAAGCCCCAAACATGCGCACAAACCATCGATGTCTCTGGAACAGCTGTGGTGAACCGCGCAATATAACACCGCCTGCAAATCAGTCTCTCTGCGTCAGCGAGCCAGTGTGGTGTACATACTCACTCAGTCCTATAGTCATTAGCATTAATGTTACCAGTTAATATTCCAACTTTTCGTAAATTCATATTTTTGTATTAATTTTTATATAGCTCTTGTTGCTTCCCTATGCCCCTGAGTGGGGTGTAAAAGGGAAAATTGTATTGACAATATATACACGTAATTCATTATTCGCTCTTTGATTTACTCTACCCAGTACTTACATGATTGCATATGTATTACCCTCCATCGAGCGACCTGCTCTGGAAGTACCTAATTGTCTGTGCCACATCCTATCCCCGTCGAGCGACAAGCTCTGGGGATGAAACAACTCCCATCGAGCGACCTGCTCCGGGAATAACCCTCCGTCGAAGCGACAGGCTCCGGAGTAACCTTCGTCGAGCGGCCAGCTCCGAAGACCACGTCAGTTTCAAACTCTGGCTGACAACCAAGATAAAACAAGGCAAACAAGAGAACATTTGATAAGCATGATCGAGGTCTATGGGAGGAATTAGCCACCGAAAGAGGGCCTTCCATGTCAAACAAACCTTCTTGCCAAAATTCAGGCAAAAAAAAAACTCTGAAGGTCCGAGACTGGCCCAATTCGATGCGACCTCACGCCTCGAACAGGTACCAAAAAGGGGCCGAAATTCGGCTATCAGATATAGTGTATATATACAACTGAAAAAGGTTCCTGATGGTGTACAGACTACAGGGGATGAAAGCTATCTTTTGACTATGTAACTCTTGACTCTAAACACCTAAACGTACTTCCGGCAGAGACTCAAAATAGGACAGGATTTAACTACGCGAAAATTATGCCACGACTAGCTGCAGTCAAAACGATCCTGCCTATTAACAATTTTAATGTCTATCTCGCGTGCATTTAATTATTATCGATCTCAATATCAAAATAAACGTTCAATTACTTTATAACCGAACAAATCAATCAACCTTCTAGTCACATTACGTACGGGCTGTCATTTAAACCGCAAGTTCTTCCTCATTGGAATTCCAAATCGCTCAACTGCCTCGGTCTTAGCGCGCGACCTTTTCGCCAGTGAACCTCATGAACTGAGCTGAAAAGCGTCCAAATCAGCAACAGCCCATTCTCATAGACAGTCATGTGGGGAAGGTCTTCAGCTTGCGCCAACAGCCCTCCTACACATACCGGTTTTATAACTTTACGTTTATCACGGCGGCGAAAACTAAAATACAAACTCTATCTGTGCGCGGACAGACGCGAACTTTTAGTAAACTCATTCATAGCTCGACTGAATAAAAATTACTCTCACGGGGAACAAACACACCAATGTACCTACTTTTACAAATGAAAATTCTACACTAAGCTTACTAGAAGGTTCTAAATATGAAATTATTAACCGGATTCAAAAATAAACATTAAAGATAGGTCACACCACTGGTATCGGAAAATGGGGTAACCCGCGAATGACAGATAACAATTCGCGACGTGTGCTTGACATGTGACGTGTGAAAACAATACAGGGAGGTACATGCTGCAATACAATAAGCCCAATGGCACACAGAGATCACAAATATTCAAAACAATTCCGTAACGCATCGGCCATATATCTCTCAGCTAAAACCAATCGAGCAACTCGCTCATAAGCATGCTTGGCGGGGGGGGGGCAACCAAGCAACAAACAAAATACAACATAAAAATATATCTCTGTGCCCTATCATCGTCCTGGGGGTAGCTGCCAGCTACGAAACAAAAACACTCTAATAAAAATATGGTCACTCACCCGAAATTCAGCATACCTACCTTCAAATATTTAGCACAATGCACAAAAAGAAAATAAACACGTCACATTCACACATATGAGGTATGGTGTGTCACTTGTCCCTTTCTACCTCGAACCTCGCCACCCGCTCAGATCGGGAATCTTCAATTTATAATAAACCATAATTAAACGGAAGGTTTAATCAACAAACGCGAGACTCTAAACAAAACAACTCTAAATATGTGACACACCATAACTCAATCGTCAAACACTTTCCAATGACTACAGAAACTATAAAACGCGACGGAAATTATAAATTGATTAACAAGGAAACAAAATTGCGATAAACTATGGAGAGATGTTTTCTGAACGAGATCTGATATTGAACTGAAGTAAAAAAAAATCAAAGCATTCATCTCAAAACAGGAGAATTTACCTTCTATACTAATCGCTGTAAACAATAAAACATTTAAATGGTTTCCTGGACATACATTCAGTGCGTAAAAATTCCAAACTTTCTAATCCGGCATAAACAAATAAGCAACTGTTTTTCAAACTGTTTACCATCGCGCTCCCAAACTTTCAAATAATGACTTAACAATATTTTGAATAACAACACATATTCATAAATCCCTCACATCACATTGGTGACTCACACTACTCTCATGCTTCATCAGGGCGATCTACTATCTTACCTGTAGCAGTCACCACACGCTAAAACTGGTGACCCGACGTGATCTCTACACACATAATTTGAAGTTGCAAACGGATCCGGGAAGTACAAAAGACTAGACTATACCCTTATTGACATAGAAGCATAATATTGTATAGATATTATATTATTATGATCGTTATGTGACAATGTTGCTGAAAGAATATTATGTGACTGCCTTAAAATCTGAGATCAGAAAGGGATAGAAGAGACCTAAAAGAGGCGACAGAAAATGAATCGGACAATAGGAAAATGAAGTATTGCATTTCATAAGCACTGCATTTAATCACTCCATGTTTTTCCACAAATTGATATTTTAATTTTAGCTACCTCATGAGGATCGTGATAATTGTATACCAAATCCTTGCATTTATTCCAGTCCCAATATGCCTTACTGTAGTGGAATGGGTCATCATATATTATGTTTTGAAAGGAAAAATGACTATAAACAGTAGGTAGAATCAAAAATCGATACACACAATTCTCTGAAGATCATTTCTAAAACCTAAAAATATATATTCAAGCTCTTTGAGAAGTTATGTGCGTAAGCTTACCTACCTACCTATAAAAATGCTGGGACATCATTTACGTATATTTATGTAGGAAGGCGGAATTATTACCTATGTTAAACTTAAGTAAGTTAAAGTGATTATTATTCTATCTATCGGAAAAACTTTGAAAAAAGATATTAATAAATCATAATCTGTTTGGGAACAAAAACAAAACCGTATGTGAATATGTTAGCTCAATTTCATTGCCATTATGCAAATGCAGATAGTATCTACATTCGGTAGCTAACGGCATGCTGGAGCGTATTATGTTGTTTTAAAATATGCAAATTATCTAGTTTTTTATGCGGAGATTTATTCTTGTTATTACTCTTCCAGCGCATAATCCTTTAAGTTCCCATTGCAACTACCACACAAAAAAATCAAATTAATTATCTGGCTCAAGGTTCCCAAAGGAACTTTCAATATAACTGGATTTTTTGTCATTTTGACAAATTAATCAAAACTTTTCTACACAAATGTGTCAAATTAGCAGACAGATTTAGACAGGTATTCACAAAGCAAGATATCTAGTAGATATCTTAAAAATTCGTTAGATTACCGGAATCTAATTAGATTCCGGTAGTTTTGTGAATACGACTGCTTGCGATCATGTCTTAATCGTATCGTTAAGTGATTTTTAAAAGCGATTGATTACGAGAATAGCCCTACAGATAATATAAAAACTTAAGCATTAATAAAGATTATCAAATTCGCGAAATACCTGCACGGGTAGATTAAATAAGAAGATACAAATAAATAACATCGTCCTTTCGAAATAAAATTTTGAATATAATAACTGCAGAGTTTTGGACCCAAGAATCTAATTCAGATACTTCCTATTTTACTCGCATTACGCTACTAAACCAGGGTAAGCTTATGATCGCAAGGGTTCGCCGCTAGAGTGGATCCAATCGTTAATCGTTAGAAAGACATAACTTATAGAAAATCCCAAGAGGATATTATCTAAAAGTAAAATTAGTCTCGTCACAATTTTTTGTGGGCGGGAACCAAGCGGGTTAACCGGTTACACTCTCACCCACATCCTTTTAAACCGCACACATTTACAAGTTAGTAATAATAATGATATGGTAATATTATAATATTGTTTGATTTATCTATTTGTTTAACCGATCAGCCCCTTCCCCAGTATTTGCATCTCATTTGCATTGTGCTGCTGCAGTGTTCTCCCGTGTTTGTTAATGTTGCAAAACTAAATATTTATTTTGTTTGTAAGTACGGACTGGAATTGTTTCTATTAAAACCTGGGCTTAATTTGTATACTAATATTATATTCAATATTAGGTAAATATTAAACATTTGTAGTAGATAAAGTTTGTTTTTTTAATTCAGACTACAATTTAAGATTTTCTGAATAAGTTCATATAATTTCGTAGCCATAGCTTAATTGTTTGGTTCAAATTATTTTTTTAAAATTGTATTCGAATCCAAACTGGAAAATTAAAGCAACTTGAATAAATAAAATAAATTTACACTTTCTTCAATTTATGTATAAAAGGTTTATATGCAGCCGGCGGAACCGAAAGCATTTTTCTCGTCAACCGGTCCCGTCCAATCTGCGACAGGCCAACCCTGGGTAGAAATTTCAAGTGTTAAATGTCAAATACTGTAGTTCATAAAGATAACATTGATACTAGCAAAGGAACTTAATAATATAACAATAAGGTCACATTGATATTAACAATGGCAGCTATTTAAGTTTGCATTATTGCCCTCAAATATTAATTGAAAGTTTCTTCCAGGAACTATTCATAATACGTTTACGATGAAAACACTCGTAGTAGATACAATAAAAATAAAAACATAGTTTTTCAAATTGATTCAGCTTTAAGTTTAAAAGTTGATTAAAAATGGTTAGATTCAATTGTCCTGAATGACGGGTGTATGGTGTCAATGGCGCTTTAGTTAAAATTTTCACATAATAAACAAATAAAAAAGAATTTAAAAATGTCAAATTATAAAATTTAAAATGATAAAATGGAATTTTTATCCCGAAGCCAATCCTTGAAGCATTCGATAATCCAGAAGTGTAATATTGTATCCAAAGGATAAAGCTTGGCGTATTTAGAATCTATGTTAAGACAATCATTAAGATGCATGTGTTCACTTCGCTGATACATTTTTGTATCAAATACGACGTCCTTTCGAAAGTTTAGCCATGATCAAGAAATCGCTA
The DNA here is from genome assembly GCA_963576905.1 of Mystacides longicornis. Taxonomy (NCBI): domain Eukaryota; kingdom Metazoa; phylum Arthropoda; class Insecta; order Trichoptera; family Leptoceridae; genus Mystacides; species Mystacides longicornis. Next base: position 9,661,597 of record OY756425.1, on the reverse strand, counting down.
TTAAGAAACCGGGTCTCAACCGACGTGTTTGGAAATGCTTTGAAGATAGTATCAACACATAAGTTTAAGATCATCAATAATAATTACCGCTCTATTAATACATATTGGAAAATAATCAAAACATCGCACAGTTGTGTCTCACTATAATAGTGTGTTGTGTTCTAATTGTTTTGTTTGGCTGATACAATCCTTGCGGTTGTTGACAATTTGGCACGGGATCACGGAATATTGAACAAAGATGCCGGGCTTAACTAACAATCGCTTCCCACCGAGTAATTAACAATAAAAGCTCAAACAATCCTTGACTGTGTTCCTACAGTTGTTGTGAGTAGGTATTTGCGCCCGAAAGATGACATTTATTTTAATAGTTAAGTAGAACTTATAAAAAACCCTACTACTGAGTATTGATATGGTCAGCGATTATTATTTGAAAGCTTTTTCGAAACGAAAGTCTTTCATTGTTATTCTAAAGAATGCAGACTTGAGATATGCGGGCAGGTACCTTTTGTTTTCAAGGATAACAGGTAGCAATAAATACTTTCGCTGATATGAAAAAAATAATATTCTTTTAACTTGTTCGGCTATTTGGAATGTATCTTATCCTATGATTTATGACTATGTACGTATGTCCTAAGGGATTTGCCAGAAGGACAATGAACCTGATGTTTTGAATAAAATTATTACCATGACACAGTATTGTTTTAAATACCCCCTTTCTAGGTCCAACCATTTCTCGGAAGGCCAATGCACTGGTGTAATCAACAGGTACACCCCTAAGATGAAATATTCTAGAAGTTTTTTAATCAGCTGACAAGGATATTTAAGCACACGATCAGTAGGTAATCTCTCTCATTCCTGTCACTCAGCTCGCGACGCGTAGACTTGTTTTGCTATTTGCTGAGTGGTTTTTCGATTTGCATATTTTGGCGTAGCAGAATTAAACGTTGCTTTCTGTGAGGTACCTAAATTATTTCGGGATCCGGTTTCTTATTTATTTTTTTTTTTTTGTGTTTGTGCTTACTTCAAATTAGTAGCAGAGAAAACGTTGCTCTTTGCGAGGTGTTAATAATTTTGATTCGCGTGTATAGCTTATTAATTTTGTCGCGTGCGTCGGGGTTCTGTAAGGTATTTAATCTCGGATAGTGAAGTGTGAGGTAATACCTATTAGTGATAGTGTTTTAGTGTTCTGGTAAGGATTATTACTACATACCTAGCTGCCGATTGGTAAGAGTATCATAATCATTCATTTTTCTTTCAGTGGTTTGTTGTGCTTATTATTTGTGATATTTTAGTTTAATTGTGAGGTAATAGATAATACGATAATACTCTGTAAGTGGGTGGTTGGGTGGATACAGAGTCGCGTCGGGGAGGAGGGGTCAACAAAGTTCCGAAGCTCGGAAACCAGTTGTGAACCTCTAATACTGGCATTGTGCAATTACAGCACGCTGGGTTTATCGTCACGCCGACGTGACGAGTTTTTACATATAATTGTCACTGCTGAAACTATAATAATTATTTCCATTTCTTTTTAGGACTGATTGGAGAAAAATTTTGATAGCGTACGACCTACGTCATATCAATTGACGCCCAACGATTGTTTAGTTATACTAAACTGGGTTGCGAATTCACACTGAGATAGAGTTGTTTTCTTTTATAAAATTTCTGAAAATTTTATATAAGTTAAAAATATTATCGTAACTAATTCCGTATTTATCGTGGACTCCAATAGGAATCCGACCCCATACCACCAATACTTTGCGGTGTTTTTGAATAAGAATCTCATTGGTAGCACGAGCTATTATTCTTGTAAGTTTTTTTAATCGAGTTAGCTTTTCGTATACAAAATGTTTATTTTTAACTGGTTTGGGTTCTTGTTACGTATATTTAAATTTTTTATCTTCGCGGTTGTAACACGAAACGGTGCTGGGTCGGCAGGGCCGATGACTTGTGATGAAATTCCACCCGCTTCATCACAAGATGATGAGATCGAAAACACGCAACCACCATACCCATTGGAACGTACTAATTCGATTTTTGAATCTAGGCCGCAAATAATTTATGTTCGAGATGAAGTTCTGAACGAGAACTTTTCCTTTTCGGGGCTACCTCAACAATGCCCTAAGGCATTTATTCAAGACTGCGAAGAATACTTCACTCTTCGTAACATTAGGGACACAGAGAAAGTCAGATTGGCTGCTCTGAAGCTGCGGGGTGATGTAAAAACATGGTGGGATAGTCGTGGAAACGGTTTGATTAGATGGGCTACGTTTAGTACACTTATGATGCAAAGATATGGGGTTGATAATAATAGGATGAGTTTGACAGGCCATTTGCTTTCAGATAAGCAGAAAGAAGGGGAATCAGGTTCAACGTTTTTAAGTAGGAAAGCTAAAGTACATGATCGCGTTTATGGGGATAATTGCGTATATTCGGCTGAATTTGCGATGCACGTTTTAAATTTGATGTTACCGCGGTACACTAACATTCTTCGCAGAGAATTTACTAGGGAATCAATTACATTCGATGATTTAGAAGGTAGAATTACAGAAATAGACTTTCCAACGGAACTAGTTTACGCAGTTAACAACACTCAATCGGTATCGGTACCACAACCACAGAATAGGAGATCAGAAATTAGTTGCTTCACTTGCTCGGGTCCCCATTTGCAAAGGAATTGTGGAGTAAATTCGAACAGGCCAACACAAAGAATTAGTTTTGATAACCAGAATAATGCACAACATAATAGAAACAGGTATAATAATCAGAGAGTTAATAATTTTAACCGAAATAATGATAACCGTAATTACCAAAATAGGCCGACATATAACAGGAACAATAATAGTTTTAACAATAATCAAAATAGAAATTATGAGAATAGGACGAATAATTATTATAGAATAGATAATAGAAATAATGATCAAAACAGGAACAGAAATACAAGAAACAACAACAGACAGGATAGGCATAATGATAATAGACAGACGAGAAATAATGATAATTGGAATAGAAATGGGCAAACACAGAATAATAGGAATGAATTTAATCAGAACGATAGACAAAATAGAAACTGGAACAGAAATAATAATAATAATAATTTAAACTCCCAACGCCCGGGTCGGAACGAAATCGGTCAGCCGTCCCAGGGCCAATAGATATAAACCCTGTAGAGAACAAAACGGTTGGAAGAGTAGCGCGACCAACTCCTCAACCTAGCTTAGTAGAGGTCGCTAAAAATGAGCAAATTTTTAAAAATAATAATGTTACGTCTAAGAAGACAATAGTGCAGGAAAATGAAAGCAAGGATGAAGTGTTAGTATGGGTAGATTCGGGTGATAGCAATGACGGGGAAGTGGAAGTGCAAGCATGGTTACATAGAGAGAGTAACGGAAAGGATATTGAACAGGGAAATATTAGAATCTCGAGCTCGAATACCGAGAGGGTAGCGAGTAGACAACGAGAGGACAGACCGAGGTTGTTAGATATAGATTTAGATGCGATCGAATTGTTTGAAGAACCACAGTGTGTAGCAGTTTTAGAATCGGGATCGTCTCTTCTTCCGCGAATCAGGTTGTCATTTAATGGGTGTGAATGGACAGCACTGATAGATTCTGCGTCGTCGTATAATATTATTAATAGCCGGTTAGTTAGAAATTTGAATATCGAACGAAGCCAGATTGACACGTTATATTTAGCAGAGCAGGGAGCTCACATGAAGGTTACGGGTAAAATAGTAATAAATATTTTGGTTCAGGGTATACAGATAAATTGTGAGTTTTTGGTTGTAGATAAGCTTAGGGATGATGTAATTCTCGGAGTGCCGTGGATGACATCACAAAAGTGCGTGATAGATTTTCATAGGGGTTGTCTTCATTTCGGTAGAGTAGAAAGAATGACAACGCATTTGATACCGGTGCGTGGGGAAATGAAGTGTGAGGTCGAATTGCCAGTGTTGCAATCCGATATACCGCGCGGGCAACGAGAGAATCTTAATGATATTTTAAACGATTTTAAAGAGGTATTCCTTCCATATTCTGGTCCTGCTCCGTTACAACCTCACGAGATAAAGCTGAGAGATACGCGCCCGATTCGTTTACCTCCGTATAGGCTCTCTGATGAGAAAAAGAAGCATCTCTTAGCTCAGCTGGAAGGCATGCTAGCTGATGGCGTGATCGAAAGCAGTAGATCATGTTATAGTTTCCCGATAGTTATGGTCCCCAAACGAGGGAAAGATGAATATCGATTTTGTGTAGATTATCGTAAACTCAACGACATCACTGAAGATGAGCCTTCACATCTACCCATTATTCACGAAACATTGAAAGATTTAGGTAACGCGAAAATATTCTCATCGTTTGATTTACAAAAAGGTTATTGGCAGATCCCAATGTCTGAAGATTGTAAACATTTAACCGCTTTTTCAACTCCTGACGGAGCTTGCTATCAATTTCGAGTTATGCCCTTCGGTTTGAAAGGTTCTCCAGGAACATTCCAAAGGATAATGAGTCAAGAGGTCTTGGCTGGATATCTACGCGATTTTTGCCTTGTGTATCTCGATGATGTGATCGTTTATTCTAAAGATTGGGCTTCACATATGTATCATTTGAGATTAGTTTTAGAACGGTTACAGCAATATAACTTGCGGTGCGCTTCGGATAAGTGCAAGATCGGTACCACAGAATTAGAATTTTTAGGTCACGTAGTTTCGTCTAGTGGTAACCATCCTCAGAAGTTACATGCAATTTCTATTGCAAACTTCGCTGTGCCTACTTCAAGAAAGAAGCTGAGGTCTTTTCTCGGCTTATCTAATTGGTTACGCGAGTATCTTCACCGTTTTGCAGAGATAGCAGCTCCATTAACTGATTTATTGAGCACGAAGAGGCCATTCAAATGGAATGCCTCAGCACAAAAGGCAATGGATAGCATTAAAATTGCTATAAGTAGGCCACTCTCCCTATGCAGACCAGATTTCGAGAGGCAATTCGTATTGCAAACAGATGCCAGCAAGTTCGGCGTCGCTGCCGTTCTCTATCACGAACGACCTGATGGCGGTCGTGATATTGTCTCTTACGCTAGTGCTCGTTTTTCTGATGCAGAAAAACGCTGGCATTCGAATGAACAGGAAGCATTCGCGGCTGTTTGGGCGATAAAGAAATATCGTCAGTATTTGGAAGGTACACATTTCATCCTACGTACAGATAACAAAGCGTTGACATGGTTAGAAAGGGTTAAAGATGAAAGAGCTAAGTTAACTAGGTGGGCATTATTATTACAGGAGTTTAGTTTTACATTAGAACACTGCCCAGGTAGGGAAAATGAGTTACCCGATTTCTTGTCGAGAAATCCGGCCGAATCAAGTATCGCTCAAGATATTGATTCGTTAGATAGGGGGATGTATCCCAATGTTAGCCAGGAGGGTTGGAAAGCAGATGGAGGTCTACCTCAGGTGACGCTCATTGAGAACGGTCTGGATCTTCGGGACGCTGAAGATCAGCAGTCTGGAAAACTGGCAGATCGTGTGCGTGGGGCCCAACGCACCGATCAGCGGTTGTCTCGAATGATAAACCATTTGGAAGCCTTACTGTCTGCCAACAGTCCACCAACAAATGCTCGTGATAGGCATTGGCTGGATATATATAAAGTAATCAATGGTTACTTATATAGACAAGTTAGCGGAGGAGCAGCTCCGAAACTGATTGTAGCTAAATTTATGGTCCCCCACGTATTAAAGTTTTATCATAGTAGTAGACATGCTGGCCACCCTGGTGAAAGGGAAACGCTGAGAGCGACGCGGAGATATTTTATCTGGCCAGGTATGAATAGAGATGCTAAGAGATTTGTAAAGAATTGTATGACTTGTGCTCAAGCGAGAGCATTACCAAGTCGTCCACGCGCGCCTTTAGGATCATCAGTAGCACAGAATCCTTTTGAGCATTTAGCTATCGACTTGATGGGCCCATATCCTAGATCAGCTAAGGGAAATACAGTTATTCTAGTAGTTACAGATATGTTCACAAGATGGGTAGAAGCATTTCCTATGAGGTCGGGCAGATCACCTCAGATTGTTAGTTTATTAGAAAGGGAAATTTTTTCACGATATGGGTATCCTAGGGCAATTCTTTCGGATAATGGACCACAGTTTGGCCACGAGTCATGGAACTCGGCAATAGATAGGTGGCAATGCCAGCATTGGACCACAGCCATTTATTTGCCCAGGGCTAACGTAACCGAACGCCGAAATCAAGATTTAAAAAAATTGCTCCGTATTCACCTACTAGGGCGTGAACACAAGCGTTGGGATGAGCACTTAAGCTCAATTTTGGAGTCAATTAGGGGAAGACGTAACGACGCGTCGGGAATGACTCCAAGCCAAGCTCTATTTGGCTACGAAATTAAACGACCTGGCGAATGGTCGTCGTTAGCACCAAATACTAAGCCGGAAAGATTAAATAGAGTAGAGATAAATAGAAACATTCGTCAAAACCAGGATCAGTATAGAAGTAGTTACACCCAAACTAACGGAAATACTGCCGGTTTTGTGACGGGCCAGAAAGTAATGATGAGAGAACACCCACTCTCTAATCGCTTGACAGGTTTTCATGCAGGTTTCGCTCCTAAATACTCGGGTCCTTATACTGTTCTTTTACCTTTAGGACGTGGAAATGTTTACTGGATTGACAGAAGAGGTAAGGCGGTAAAAGTCCACGCAAACGATCTAAACATAGCCCCTGAAAATCAGGAAGAGGTTCAGGAGGAGAGTAGACTCACCTAGCCTAAATAAATAATTTATGAAAAAAATAATGATAAATGTGACATGTATTTATTTTATATGTAAATATGGTGGTTTATAAAAATAAATATTGCTTAGGATTAAGGTTGCACAATATGACAATTTTTAGGCTAAGGAACCTTTATACATTCTTGTAGGTTAAGAAATTTAAGAATAAAGTACAAATAAAAAAAAAAAAAAAAAACAAAAAACATAAAAAAGAAAAAAAAACCTGAAAAAAAAAAAAAATTAGTATTTAAGTTTATAGATTAAGATATTATTACTTTTAGGAGCACAAGTTTTGTACAGCACACAAGCTCATTGAAGGATGTGTATAAGAAAAAACCTAATTCATACATATAAAACGAGGTATCACCTGTACGCATTATCTTGGCTAGATCGCGATTAATTTTGATTATTTTTTAATGTTGCTTGCCATATCAAAACCCCTTTAGAAAGGTGGTGGGTAGATACTAAAATTAGAATTTAAGACTAACAATAGATAATAATTTAGCTTAGATTTTGTGAGTTGGTTGGTGAAGGATAAAACTTAAGATAGTTATAGGGACTTGTGAGCTAAGCTTTACTGCTGTCTTGTTTATTCACAGCTTCATAAAAAGAATAAACAGGCGTCCAACACATTCTATATCCCCGCGATTCATTTTATTCTAAAACGATAGAAAAGACACTTAACTCACGATTCCCAGTAGAAAGGTACCGTCATTAGACTTAGTTAATATGTAGTGCAGAGAAAAAATGCACATCTTTCGGACGTTTGAGAGGGGGCGGTTGTTGTGAGTAGGTATTTGCGCCCGAAAGATGACATTTATTTTAATAGTTAAGTAGAACTTATAAAAAACCCTACTACTGAGTATTGATATGGTCAGCGATTATTATTTGAAAGCTTTTTCGAAACGAAAGTCTTTCATTGTTATTCTAAAGAATGCAGACTTGAGATATGCGGGCAGGTACCTTTTGTTTTCAAGGATAACAGGTAGCAATAAATACTTTCGCTGATATGAAAAAAATAATATTCTTTTAACTTGTTCGGCTATTTGGAATGTATCTTATCCTATGATTTATGACTATGTACGTATGTCCTAAGGGATTTGCCAGAAGGACAATGAACCTGATGTTTTGAATAAAATTATTACCATGACACAGTATTGTTTTAAATACCCCCTTTCTAGGTCCAACCATTTCTCGGAAGGCCAATGCACTGGTGTAATCAACAGGTACACCCCTAAGATGAAATATTCTAGAAGTTTTTTAATCAGCTGACAAGGATATTTAAGCACACGATCAGTAGGTAATCTCTCTCATTCCTGTCACTCAGCTCGCGACGCGTAGACTTGTTTTGCTATTTGCTGAGTGGTTTTTCGATTTGCATATTTTGGCGTAGCAGAATTAAACGTTGCTTTCTGTGAGGTACCTAAATTATTTCGGGATCCGGTTTCTTATTTATTTAATTTTTTTTGTGTTTGTGCTTACTTCAAATTAGTAGCAGAGAAAACGTTGCTCTTTGCGAGGTGTTAATAATTTTGATTCGCGTGTATAGCTTATTAATTTTGTCGCGTGCGTCGGGGTTCTGTAAGGTATTTAATCTCGGATAGTGAAGTGTGAGGTAATACCTATTAGTGATAGTGTTTTAGTGTTCTGGTAAGGATTATTACTACATACCTAGCTGCCGATTGGTAAGAGTATCATAATCATTCATTTTTCTTTCAGTGGTTTGTTGTGCTTATTATTTGTGATATTTTAGTTTAATTGTGAGGTAATAGATAATACGATAATACTCTGTAAGTGGGTGGTTGGGTGGATACAGAGTCGCGTCGGGGAGGAGGGGTCAACAAAGTTCCGAAGCTCGGAAACCAGTTGTGAACCTCTAATACTGGCATTGTGCAATTACAGCACGCTGGGTTTATCGTCACGCCGACGTGACGAGTTTTTACATATAATTGTCACTGCTGAAACTATAATAATTATTTCCATTTCTTTTTAGGACTGATTGGAGAAAAATTTTGATAGCGTACGACCTACGTCATATCACAGTTACACCTACAAATAGTTTTGATGCTTGTGTTTTAATAACCTGTTTTGAAAAATTGAGATTTTTTAAATGATGAATATCTTATACTAGTGGTTGAAATTCGACCATAACCAATTTTGATTGAAAAAAAAATAAAATAAGTATTCAAAAATTATTGAGGTTCCATTGTGAAGCGCTATTTCACAATTTTCTTTCCAAAATAACGACATCGATACGCCAAATTTGAAATGTTGATATGTACCTACATAGTTTTTTCTATTATTATTAAAGTCAAACAATACCCCCTATTCTGCTTTTGTTTTAAGAACGGTTCAAAATTCCGTACGTCAGAGGTGAGGTGTGTTAAGTCCAGTTGAAAATTTTCAATTTGACTACAGATAAACAAAAGGATAGGTTTATGCGTCTACATGTCAAATACACCGAAGAGTTTGTCAGTGTCAGATACATAACATTACTACAGTAGTGTGTGTAATATTTTTTTAAGCATAATTTTAAAAAAGTATAAGCATTCACCACTACTTCTTTATTTTAACTATAAGTGTGCAAAATTTCATTTCAATACTTCTCCGTTCGATCAATTTGCACTTTTCTCTTGTGGCCTCCCTATGCTCCTGAGTGGCGTGTAAATGGAAGAATTGATTGATTGATCAATATACACATTAACACAAAGCGATATCCGTCGCTGCATACTGGAGTGGCAAGTCCGGACTCGAAAAGTAAGTATACACATTAACAACATTATCGACTTGCATACTACAACAGAATCAACAAAGGGCATTTTCACTCTACTCCACCTCATTTTTAGTGTTACAGAAGTTAAGGTGAAATGTTTAGTTTTGGTATGGTCTGGAATTGGAAGATTTTTGTTAATGAAATTTATTTGATTACTTACAAAGTTCAAGTAATTATTTATTTAAATGGCTCACACAAAGCGAATATTTTTGACAAATTTCAAAGAAAACAAATCTTCTGCTGCAATTGAGAAAGAGGACCTGGATCCGGGATCGTACCTACAACCTCCGCTACGAAAGTTGATGACTTAACTACTGTGCTAAAAATGGGCACTTCAGTAATTATTTTTTTAAACAAATTTGAATTTTAATTCATTATGAATGATTCTTGGAGTAGCGAATGAAAATTTGTAGCTGAAACCAAGAGAGACAACAAATTAAAAAATGTGTTGATAGAAATGCCGTGCCCGGACACAAGGTAGCTGCTGATAGGGAACCATGAAAGTCATGAAGTAAAAGCTGGAGAAAGTTGATGAATAAAAATAGAGAAATAGCAGTTGATGCTATTTAATGGGTAGAGTAACGCTAAGTGTTATATAGCTGGTAGTGTTGAAAGTAGGTTTTATCGTGTTGACCCCTATAATGTGTTCTAGTTCTTGCGGATTACACGGTATTATAGAAATTGGAGACTTTCTCCCCAACCCCTTGGGAGTGCGTTATCCCGCTGAATCTCTTCAGGGTGGAGGGTGGTTGGCCCATCCTACGAGGTTAAGGAATCCGATAATTAAAACTTCCAGGAGAAAAGTAAACAAAAATAATTTTGTTTTTAAAAGCCTGTAATATGATCGTATCAAAAAGTAAGGTATAACGTTTCAAAAGTATAAGATAGACATCATGAAAAACCTTTTAATGTTCTAAAAAATAATGCTTGCTATGGAATTTTTGTTTTATAAGGCTTCAAACACGTCTTTTACTGAGAACGATCGGAAATAAAATTTGAATAAACTGTCGGACTTCAAACAACAAACAGAGTATGGAAAAAACTCAGTAATGGAAGAACAGTATTAGGTATTATGTATTCATTTGATGTAAGCCTTGTACTAGCATATTTTTTTCCATAATTTTTCCTACGTGTTGGAGATGACTGCCAAGCTCACCACCAAAAGATAAAAATGCAAGAAGATCCTCATCTCTTAGTTTATCGGATCATTACCTGGACTTAAAATCATCAATCAATCAATACTCCCTTTTACACCCCCCTCAGGAGCATAGGAAGGCAAAAAGAGCTCTCCATTGCGCTCGATCTTGCACAATGTTTATGAACTCCTCCCACACCATGTCCAGATTCCTCAGCTCAGCTTCGAAGGAGCGGAATACAGTGTGAGAGGGTCGTCCTCGTTTTCGGGACCCTGATGGGAGGAAAAACAGCGCTCTCCTCTGCCAACGGTCATTCGGCATCCTTAACACATGCCCCAGCCAAGTCCATCTCTTCTCCACAATGGTAGAGGTGACGGGCCCTCGCTGGGTGCGCCAGCGTTGGTATAGCGTCGTTCATGATGCGGTGGTACCATCGCAGACAAAGTTTCAATGCTCACCGAACCACTGCATGGCGACTACTTGAAATGAAAATGGCGTTGTTTCCCTCACCTAACGTTAGGTACTACTTCTACTCCGTTAATCCACCTGCGCGCTCTACAGTGAGTATTTGAAACTAGGGATTCCATTCTGCCCCACCCTGTATAAGAATATACTAATATTATTTACATGAGAATAAAAATGTCAAGCTCTCCGCAGTTCCCATGTGGTAAAGTAAAATAACGACTTTTTTAGGACTGACATACTTACCTAGCTGATTTATAGATACCTAATCAAAAAAATAATGTCCCTAATCTAGGCCAGTCGTACGACAGGTTATGCTGATAGTTTTTATATTATGATTTTCGAAAAAAGGCTAAATCCCGAATACACCAAATCAATCAGTTTTCAATTTCTTTCAAGATGAATTGAAATGGGTTTTTTATTGTCAGCAGGGGTCTTTGTAGAATTTCGAAATGGGTTCGAAGAAATCTTTCTAATAATACAATCGTTGTACTTGAGAATTTGACTTAAATTATGTATGTATCTACCTACTTACTATGAATTGGTGAACAAACGGGTTAGCAACGGTTAGCACACATTTGAATGGAGGGCTTAATATTAGTTTACACAGCTAATCCTATTCTAATCACATCCACTTAATCTCAGTGTGTCAATCCCTATACAAATAAACGGGTCTTGCGTCATGAAAAGCGCTAGTCAACGTATGTCCCTACATTTGATGCTCATTATTTGATGTAAAGTGTAGGTACCTACCATTCTTCATAGACATTCTTGTAGACATTCTTTTCTCTCTTCTTTATAGACATTCTATTTTGAAAATCGATCACTTTTTCAAACATAATATTAGGTTATTTAATTCATTCATGTCTTAGAAGTCTTTCCTTTGAATAAATTTCTATTCTAATCTAAAGTAAGAAAAAAAATACACACTTTGACTTAACTTTTTGAACTTCATCCTTCTGGTAATGTGTAAGTTTAAGCCCACACCAGTATATTATAATCTATTTTGACAATGTGCTTATTAATTGACAAGACCAACCCGTATACCAAATTTTATGAAAATCGAAGAATTTTTTTTTTTTTTTCATTTTTAGCCCTTTTTCTAGAACAAATGAAATTTTCTTTGGATACTTTAAGAGGGTTCCCCTAAAGGTACAGATCTCAACATTTTACTGACTCATCTACATTGAGGAGCTAACCGTTCTACCAAATTTCCAAAGAGTTCCATAAATAGAGTGGCTTATAGGAAGAAAATTCACTTTAAATTTGTGTCCAGTTTGGTGGGAGGGACGGGAGGTGTGCGGGTGATGTTCCAATTGTGTTTAAATAATGCGCCAAAAACATTCATAACGATGACTTAGAAAATTTTAATTTTCGATATAAATGACTTATACTGCGAATGTAATGGAATTCAACCTTTTTACTTAGTGCATTGTTTATATTTCAGTAGATGTTTGTTTACTATAGTAACAATCTGTTTACTAAGCAACAATGTTATTATTATGTTGCTATAGTGTCGATACATTGATATGCAACATGGATAACTGCATTTTTGACAAAACTATTTACCTAATGATGGTATAAAAATTCGGTATTCTTTGGTGAGAGGTGTGCGGGTGATGTACCAATTATATTATCTTTCTTAAAATGTACTGAACGAATTGTTGAATATGAAGATTCATTTTAGAAATTTACCACAGCATTAGCGACGTAACACAATGATGGTATGAAAATTCGGTATTCTTTGGTGAGAGGTGTGCGGGTGATGTACCAATTATATTATCTTTCTTAAAATGTACTGAACGAATTGTTGAATATGAAGATTCATTTTAGAAATTTACCACAGCATTAGCGACGTAACACAATGATGGTATGAAAATTCGGTATTCTTTGGTGAGAGGTGTGCGGGTGATGTACCAATTATATTATCTTTCTTAAAATGTACTGAACGAATTGTTGAATATGAAGATTCATTTTAGAAATTTACCACAGCATTAGCGACGTAACACAATGATGGTATGAAAATTCGGTATTCTTTGGTGAGAGGTGTGCGGGTGATGTACCAATTATATTATCTTTCTTAAAATGTACTGAACGAATTGTTGAATATGAAGATTCATTTTAGAAATTTACCACAGCATTAGCGACGTAACACAATGATGGTATGAAAATTCGGTATTCTTTGGTGAGAGGTGTGCGGGTGATGTACCAATTATATTATCTTTCTTAAAATGTACTGAACGAATTGTTGAAAATTTAGATGGTAGCCAAGTTTCTTCACTGCGATCTTTTTGAACCAGTTTGATCCACTCTTCTCTTTTTTCATTCCCTATTCTCGGGAACCTATGAAAGAAAACCAAATGATAATATCACGTTGTACACTTACATTTCAGTACATCTTTTAACATTACTGAATCAAATCAATCAAAACTCCCTTTGAACTCCACTTAGGAGCATAGGGAGGCAACAAGAGCTCTCCATTGCGCTCGGTCTTGCACAATGCTTATGACTTCCTTCCACACCAAGTCCATTTCCCTCAGCTCTGCCTCGAAGGAACGGAACACGGTATTAGAGGGTCTTCCACGTCTTTCAGAATATAGGTATAAAATGAAAAAATGCCTTAATAAATTATAAAGAAAGATGGGTTTGTCCATGATAGTATTAGCAACGTTCAAAATACTATTCTCTATGCAGAATTGAGTAAGAATGAGAATTGTATACTCATGATAATGATTAAGACAAATCGAATCAACGTATATTGGTATTACTACTGGGAGAGAGTAATGATTTTTTTGATATTATAATATGATAAGAGATAGCGGGAGCATTTTGGTAGAATAAACTTCACAGGCTACTTATTTAAACCATAAAATGGAGAGAAAGAAATACTTAAGTTTGGTAAAAAAAAGAAAACTGTGGAGCACTGAGTACAAAAAACCTAAAATGATAAAAAAAATATGGAGGAAAAATATGGAAAAAAGGAGTGAGTGAACAAAAATATCAGTAAATATTCTTTGAAAAGTTGTTCCATGTTGGTTAATATTCTTCATTTAATTAATAAGTCTCAATTCTCTTGAAATAAATAGACAATTATTATTATCTTTTGTTGAAAATAATTTGATCCTTATTTGACTTTATTCTTTCTTCTTCATTATTATTATTTGATCAGTACTATTGTTTTATGATTTTCTCTGGATTTTAAACTCAGGCAAAAAACATTTCTTGTGGGATACGATTGCCGGTAATTTCGAAAAAAAAAGAAGTTATTCCATATCTTAAAACTTAAGCTTACTGTGAAAGAGTCAAAGAGTATATTTGTGTTCTCTTTGAGTGTGCACATATTCAGTTTAATTAAAAATATAGGTATTTAATTCATTCCATCCCGAAAAGTGACTATTTCGGAGTTACCCAATTTACATATTAAGATATCGATGTGTCAAATAATATTGACATATGTAGACAAATTTAAAATAATATATTATTCATAATGAAATGAAAAAAAAACATGTAATAAATTGTACTTACCGATGAAAAGATATAATATTGTCACCTTTATTAACTTTTATTGCATAATTGGTGCAGTATCTCATTACACATGAGGGCATTTTGAGCAATTATTATGTAAGCAACACGATGCGGCACCTAGCAACGTCTGTGACAGACTGAATTCATAAAAAATCGCAGCGGTTAACTGCCTCAATTTGAGGACAGATAAAATACAAGGCAAGTAAGCCGCTCTATTTATGGAACTCTTTGCAAATTTCAATCAAATCGGATAAGAATTACTATGAGTCATGGGTGCGCACACATTTTTGGCGTACGCGTACGGGTACGCGGAAATTTTCTTCGTCTACTAAAAAAAAATTTTTTTTTTTTGAATTTTTGGAATCTACACCCTCGAGAAAATTAATTTCAGCGAAATCTATTTTTTTTTTTTTTTGAAATCCGATCACAAGACTCATGTATATTCCATACTAGCTAATACCCGTCTTGCTTTACGTTTTTAATTCATATTAGTTAGTAATTAAACAGGTTCTAGTCTAGCTTCTCATTGCTAAACAGACCTCTATAACTGACATTAGCACTGCCATTCATAAAAAGAGAGAAGAATTTCGACACATTTAATGTTAATAATAACAAACAAAGAAGAAAAATTATAGTTTGCCACTCACATGGGAAAAAAACTGCATGTGTCATAATATGTTACATCTCACACTTGATTCATTTTCACTGATGTTCAATAGCAATAATATAAGGGTAAAATATTCATATAATAATAATATAATACGAACCTACCCACATAATATGCAAGTTTTACTCTATGGTTTGAGTTTTGAATACATTCCCTACAGCTACACCACCCCTACACCCTCTATGTGTGGATGGTACAAATTTTATGTAATTGACTAATGATAACGGCATCTGTTTAACCGACCTCAAAATTAGACATTTAACGTAATCCGAAAATGTACTTTCATTTCAATGTTTATAAAATGTCTTTTATATAGTTTGAATTAAATTTATTTTTATTTCAAATCAATCTTTAATCTTTATTACATTAAATATATTTGAGAAATTGTAAAAAAAATTATTTATGATTAGGTACCATAAATATACCTGCAAGGATCCACGACGATTAAAATCCAACGCAGAACCTACGGTTTAAGCGTGATGCTCCAATATACGAAAAAACACATAAATAAAAAAGCAAACATAACTGAATTATTAAGTAGATTAAATATATTTGAGATTTTGTAAAAATTTGTAACTATGATTACCATAAATATACCTGCAAGGATTCACGACAATTAAAATCCAACGCAGAACCTACGGTATTATGCTCCAATATACAAAAAAATAAATATACAATAATAAATAAACATTACCTACTGAATTATTAGGTATGTAGATTATATTTCAAAAATTTGATCAATTATAGGTACTTAATTAATCTAAATAATAAAAATTGCTGAAACAATCAAAATATCTATCTTCATTAAAAAAATTGATTAAAAGTAGACATGAATTTTCTAAAGACTGTTCAAGTTAAACTTCTTACTATGGAATTTATGCATATAATAAAAGGAATCTTGTCTTTTCCTATAAATACTACGGTAGTAATATATAATCAGTGTAGCCCCTGAAACAATGTATTGTATAACGTAAGAAAGCATCTATAAAAACTTTGATTCCTCTAGAAATAGAACCCAGATCTTCATGATAAGAAGTCGACATCTAATTATTAAAACTTAATGCACACAACTGTTGAAGAACAAATTTAAGGTCCACGTCAAGTTTTAAACAAGAATCTAGCTCTACATAAACTGATTATTTTCTCTAGATGTGGTTGTACAGAAGAATGCTGAGCATAATATCATGTGTTGACAGGGTGTCTATAGAGTCCTGGGAATGATACAAAAGTAAAAGAGAGCTCCTGACCACTGTCAAAAGACATTATGCCTCATACTTGGCTACATACTCATTATTCCGTGATGAAAAATATTTTATATGAAATTGACTTGCTAATAAGACCATTGTTATCTTCTTGCTTCTCAAATTTACGGAATATCCTTTTAATAATAATAAAGTAAGTTGTGTTAAAATGTCACATTATTTGATAGTTATTTTAACATAACATAAATATCTTATCTAAAAATACTTACAAACTCCATGAATTCTCATCATTTCTTTTTGCTGGAGGCATCATTTTTAAATTTTAGTGGTGTTTGGAAGAATATATTATTATGTTTGATGAAAAAGAAAAACATAATGTTATTTCATTTAGTATATTTCTGGTTATGAATAAAACAATTTTGTTTATTTCATTTCAGTCATATGACAAAATGTCATTGTAACATCTAACAGATAAAAAATAGAAAAAAAATCTCCTACATAAATGAAAACCACAACTTCATGGTAAGCTCGCCCTCTGTGTGTTGATTCTGTGATGTCTTTGTTATGTGTTAAGTTTTTATGCGTATATGTACACAAATTTACAGTAAAGAATAAATAAAAACCTGTATAAAAATGTATTTTATATAGAGTCAGCACACAACGATCCACTGATAATGTTTCTGACTCGCTAAAATAAAATATTCTGTTTCAAACTTGATTTAGTGTTATAAATAATTGTTAATTATTTATCAAACAAATGGTTTATCGTCTAGTAGGTATTGTCACAGCATACATAATAGTTGTATTTTTACATTCCAAACTTGGCAAACATTGAATATTTTTCAGTATGACATGATCCTGTCCTTGTTGAACTGGTAACTTTGATATATCTTTTTACGTTTTAGAAATTCACCAATTAGTTTTTATTGTTGAAAATGCCACCAGAGCCTGTAAAAATATAGTTACACAAAATATTAGTCAATGAAATTATAACCGCAATATAATTTTATTCTATTGTTTTGAAACAAATAACTATGCTTACCAGTGGATTGTTCATTAATATTCCTGTTCGTTATTTATAATTAAAAAACAACCAGACAATAGAAAGTTGGTTACATTTTTTTATTTTCATTAGAATAAGAATAGTTCTTCAATTTCTAGTTTGACAACAAAATCAGAGTGTCAAAGAGTCCATAGACAACGCAACAAAATATTTCTTTTTTAGCGCTGCAGCCGTTTTCGAGCAATTCGGGTGAATAATAAAAAAGTTTTGTAAAAAAATACGTAGGTGTGTATCGTAATTAATTTGAGGTATTTTTATTAATTTAAAGAATACATTATTCACACAAAATACACATTAAAAAAAATCATTATCTTTCACAAAAATATTTCATTTTAATCATAGAAGAATCATAGTTCACGGCTGTCAGCTGTCATTAATTTTGACACATAGACGAAGTAAACCAAACAAAGTAAATTTAATTGTTCTAAATTTGAATAACATTGAATAAATTATAATAAAGGAATATTATTGCTGTTTATTTTTTTCCAAGTAGGTACCTACCTACATTATAATATTAAATTAATCAAACTGTACATATAATATTTTGTTGTGAATTATGTAGATAAAAATATTATTTTCTCTAAGTGTCATTTACCTTGCATCTAATGTACCCAACCCATGACTGTATGTTTTTAATTAACTTTGTTTTAAAAGTTTTTTTTTCATGTTCTAGGTATGCGTTAATTTGATTTCTTAATTGTTAATATTGATTCATTGTGATCTTATTCATTTAAATACTTTAAAAAAATACCTGTAATAAAAAGAGTGTTGATTTTGGCTACTTATAGATGTATTATATACCTACAATAACTTTAATTAATGTACATGATATCACATAATGTAAAATATGTGGAAGATGAAATGACATAAGGTTTATGTTGTATCATAATAATATTGTATTTATTCTAGGATGAATGATTTGTCACAAACCTTGGTGGGTCGTCAAGTAAGGCTTCCAATCAAACCTCTTATTGGCCGCTGTCTTTGAAGAATACTTCTTTTAACACAATTGGTTTAAAGTTAAGTATGTGATGAATATTTTTTTTAATTAATTTTCACGCCAACAATACGACCATGAGTCCAAATTTTTGACAATACTTTTATAATATGCAGGATAAAATAAATAAGCTAATGTGGTTTTGAGTTTATTTACATATACATACTAATTTAGATACAAAATAATACCGCTGTTGAGTGTGATTAATTTTAATACAAATACGTATTATATTTCTAAATTATTATGTGCATAAAACAAACATTTTATTAAACTGATTAAAATCCTGAAACCATTTAAAGATTCTCAATTATTGTTAATTTTATTTCTTTCTCTCAACAATTCTGTCAAGTTCACTGCACCTAATGATTTAATTTATCGGCAACTGTTTTACCGGCCAGTTTGTCTATGGAATGTTCATACCAATTGCAATGTTTATTATTTTACTTGCAAATCTTTTTCAACGACGATTTTAAGATTTAAACTTTATTTATATTTCAAGAATATAAAATGATTCAACAATTATTGCTAAATTATTTTATACTTATCTACACAATATGAATATGATTTTAACAGGTAGCTACATAATTATTACTCATCTAATGGCTATGTGGGTTTCACACAAACTGCGGCCATAAATATTTTAAAATGTGTCATTTTCAAAATGGAGGTATTATTTTTCCAAAATTTTTCATTAAATCTTTATTTATTGAGAATAATAAGATTTGAATAACATTTATATGTATAACAAATCAATCTCCAATTATTTTATTACATTTTCATACAGTAATACCAAGATTCCATTCTACGTTTACATGAGTAATTTTGTTTCCAAAAGATGGCTTACTGTCTTTTGTGAAAAATTTGTATGAAGATCTTAAAAAAATAAAGTTTTTTAAATAGCTCTAAATATATTAAAGTTAATTTATCAAAGAGTATTTAAGAACGCTCTCTGGAATTTTGCACGGCTTTTCGCATATTAATATCTGACCTTTACGTTTGTTTTCTACGATTGATGCTGATTCAAAAATATAAATAAATAAATAAATAAACGGACTAAAATATTATGTAGATATTTATCGCTGCTTTCAACGATTCTGAATACTTTAAGGTAAATAGACGATAAATAAAATAAGTAAATATGATCATGAACCGTTTTTACTATAGAATGGTGTTTTGTTAAAAAATATATATACACATTGTTAAGTACATCAGCAGTCTTAAGCAAACAAGGAAAGTACTCACACACTTTTCAATAAAGAATCCTACAATGGTTTTTTTTTCCTTTGCTCAATCAATAAATAGCTCACTCGATAACTTAGTCTTAATCTCAGGTAACTTTATACATATAAACACAACCATCTTCATTTTAAAGTGATTGGTAGCCTAGCGGTTACGACGCCGGTTTTCGTGGGTTCGATCCCAGGTTCCGACCATCTTCCTCTTTCACGACACTCGCTTTAATTAGCTTACTGTGAACGAGTCACAGTGTTTATTTCTGTTCACTTTGAAAGAGCACATAGGTATTCATTTTTATAAAACCAAAAAAAAATTAAAACGCTCGAAGATATTTACAGATTCGTGATACTCTAGCCCTAGTATAAGGTTTCGCTGATCGAATATCGAAACGATCATCGAAAGAGTTTAGAAAAATTTCCATACAAAAATGATCGAATGATTCGATCGTTTGATTTCAGAACACTATTGGCACGCTAATAAGCGCTTATTTGTGTGCAATTAGCTTTCGATAAAACTCGTACTAGCCCCACTGGAACCATAATATTACGTTAAAATTTAAGTCGTAACGAAAGCCATTAATGCCAATGGTTCAAACAAAGATATTAAAAATTGAAAGGTTTTGTACTCTTAAAGTTTGTTTATAAATTCTAATTTATTTTTCTATGAATTTATATCAAAACTCGATAAAATAAAAATGATAACAAACTTACATACGATAATAATAATAACATCTAAGTGTTCTTAAAAGAGGTTCGCACTTAACTTCAGCTAGATGGTAAAGTTTGATATAAGTTTAGAGAAACTGACAGAGATAACTTGGCAGGAGCTGATAAGACAAGAACATACTTCCGTACACTTTTTGCTAAGAAGTATCAACAGATGTGACATACAATAAAACTTATATACCTACGGTTATGTTTGTAGGTACGGTATTTTACTTGAGGCCACATACTCACACAAGTCCTTATTGGAAAGATCTTAATAAAGTTTGTTTCCTTAAGTGTTCTTCGGGTTCATACGGGTTGTAAAAAGAAAACAAAAGAAAAAAAAAAGCTTCAACTTTTTTTCCAGTAAGGAGAGCTTTCCTTATTCGGGGGAATATGAAAAAGGATATTTCATAAAATAGAAAAGTCAGTTCTTGGTAAGAATCAATATCTACTAAGTCGACAACATACAATAACTCTGAACGCTACACACGGACAAAGTTCAAAGACAATTTAATACAAGGTAAACCTTAACCTTTTTTGTAAGAATCAAGTAGGTATTTAATATATTTGATGTTTTACGATAAAACTACTAACCGTTAAACCAATGAACGTCTAAAAATAAATAAACTTTGAAGTTGTTTCATTTTTTACAAGCCTCTTGTGATTTCTATTTTTTTTTTATAGAAACAAAGAATCAGATTGCCGACTTAGATTTTTGCTGGTTTTTCGAGAATCCTGTAAGAGGCAGTAAATTGAAAAAATCAGATCAAGGGCGTGAGGTTGACAACCTCATGTTCTCAAACCCTAACAGGTCAGAAAAGGCGCAAGAAATAAGCCTCGGACGCCTGGAGCCCATCCCCTGTGATAAAAATAAAAATAAAAATAAAGATCAAGCGTAATTAAGAGCTCCTGTTGCCTCTTAATGCCCTCAAGATGGGTTTAAAGGTCTTCAGAATGAATCAATAATATTGTTAATTTTTTTTTTGTAGCAAGGAGATAATATTCAGGGACCAAAATATGGAACTATTTAATTAACTCTTTGTGTGGAGCATGAAATTAGGCGGGTATTATTCACAAAGAAGAGTTCTATTACTACGAAATGTCACGTATTTCGTTGATATCAAGTACCTATCTAGTATCCATATTTTCTCGATATGGGTCTCAAGCAATATATATCGGGTAACCAACATCGGTTGACCCACAGGAGAAGGTTGAAGGACGTCTTATCCAACCCGATTAGCATTGTATTGCCAACTTCCCCTCACATACTATCTGTTCAGAGAATAAACAAAATAAAAATTAAAAAATTTCTACCTCCGATGAAAATATTCATTTATTTTTGACCTGGGATCTTCATTCTTCATTTACACCGCCATTCCGATCCAATTAATTCTTATAATAACGATCATTATTTATATTTTGATTGCAAAAAATCATGGGAACTACCATTGCTTTCTGTGCGCTTAAAATATCGGTTGAAAAGGGCCATTTAATTAAACTAATTAAAGAAGTGATTCCAGTACACATAATTAAAATTTCAAGCCTTGTTTAAAGTAATAACCGAATAAGTCATCAAGAAATACAGATCTGCAATGAAACGTAGTAATCAAAATTTAACTAAATTCGTCGTTTCAAACAAAAGAGCAAAAGGCGCTCGGTACATCGGCAAAGTCGTAAATTATGCGTCAATTAAAAAGCAATATTTGTCTTCTTGGCGACGCTCTCTGGAAAATATCGCTTCCAGTTTAAATTTACAAGTGCAAAACTTTTGAATCACACCAGCGTATCAGTTGAGATTTCCCATTCAATTTAGTTCTCGGCTCTGAATTCAATTAACGGAGTGAAAAAGCACAACAAATCATGCTCCCCTCTTGAGGAACGTTCAGTGGAAAGCGAGCTACGAGCTTTATACATATTATTCTTTATACTTTTGCGTTATGCTCTTAGATACCATACGTCTAGTTGCTCTCTACACTACGCACCCTTTACTTTGTCAACACTGTTTATTACGTAAATATTAACGGGATTTCCTTTATAATATATAACCTAAAGAAGAATCATTTGAATAGTTTCACTCATGCAATGGTCACGAAGAAGCAAAGGATAGATTATCATAATAAACTGTTTGAAAAAATGTAAGGAGAAAACGACCTTAAAGAAAGCTTAAAGCAAAAATATGATGAACACAATTGAAAGCTGAGTTTAAAGAAATACAGTTCCGTTACACTTTCCCAAAATTTCATCTTTTCTACAGCGATGGATCATCTAACTCACATACCAACTTCCAGAAATTAACGAATATGTAACAACTAAAAACTCTAAAAATTCATTACTGATTTTCGATTTTTAAATTAAACAAACCACTACGGTCTTACGACCGTCTTCTACTGTTATTTCGAAGACTGCCATTAGGTGGTAATGTGGTTCGCAATTATTGAGAACAAGAGCGCAACCAAATTTAAAAAAGACTGCGACTGCTGCCATGTATTTCATAAATGTTTTATTCTGGGCGCTCAACATTCGATTATCGATTATTCGTTTGTTTTGCTTCTAACGTACTTGCTGTTAACGTTTGCCTATATACATACTTTAGGTACCAGTGTTTTTGTTGTACATACAATTTGTGCAATATTTTTTTTGTACTATCACTGTCTGTATATCTTTCTAAAAAAAAAAAAAAATTTAAAAATCAAAGGTAGAATGTATTTCTTCAAACCTCATTAGAAGAACATTTTGCTCACTCAAATTTTGATAAAATTTTATGTCTTATTTGAAATACTTAATCAATAATATAACTGAGAATTATTTATTTATTTATAAAAATCATGACTAAATTTAGTGGTCACAATGTGTAAATTCTTTGCGCAGACTTTTCCTCTGGGTCGCAGTCGCGTTTTGTCGTATCGTTCATTCGTATGGATGGAATTGCTGGGTTTAATCGCTTGCTGGGGAATTAACTAAATAAATATGTTGCAACATGACTCCAATTTTCACGGTGGATGCTCCTACACTTCTCGAACTCAATTATTCGCGGCTTACTACAAAATATTTATCTTCCATGCAGTGGCAAATCGTCAATGATAAAGCTATTACCAAAGTATTTTATCGCTTTACTCGATCCTTAGGTTCAAAAATACATTATAAATACTATGGTAAAACTTCACTAAAGCTGCTTGTATGGATGCTTCGTCTACTTCGTTTTCTAATCCCCTGCCTCGTCTAGTCTCTCATTCAACAATATATTCAACTTCGCACAGACGTTTTTGCCAGTGAAATTCTTGAGGTCCTTCATTTGCAGTAATCATTTTAGAAGACAGGTTGCCAATACCTATAAAAATTATTAATATACAGTACGTTTGCTGATCAATCATTGCGCAGTCCCTTATGTACGACCGTGAATGAAAATCTCCTATAATATGCGAGTGCACGGAGTACCAACTATAAGTCCCAGCGCGGGTATAACAATATATCTATTTCATCGAACCAAGAAGAGAACTATGAATTTGTCTGCTCCAAACTTTACAGCTTTTTGTCTGGTACATACTTACTTATAAGCTTTCTTTTTTAGCTTCTTGAATATCTATTTTTACTTCCAAGCAAATCTGACTTATACAAAAGTAAATAATAAAATAAAAGGAAAGCTTTATAAAAAGCTATTTGCGTAGTAAGTATAATGTTTTTTTTTCTGCTTATTTAATTATAATATTATTACCTACTTGGATTCCGCGTAAAAGATCTTTGTTGTTTATTAAATTCAAATTCAAAGAAAATTGTGTTTGAACTTAAAGTAGATGACAGCAGTCGCAGTCTTTAAATTTGGATGCTCTCCTGTTCTTAATAATTTCCAACTTTTATCTCTATATTTCATTGATTATTATAAATATCTACTTGTTGCATACATGAGATTTTTCGACATGTTGAAAATTCTCATGATTAGAGTTTTGGAGACTTAAATATTACCACCTAATGACGAACGTTGTTAACGTAAAGTGATCACACTAAGCCAGCCTTCGAAATAACAATAGAAGACGGTCGTAAGCCCGTGGTGGTTTGTTCCATTCAAAAATCGAACATTAGTAATGAATTTTTAGAGTCATTAGTTGTTACATAATATTCTTTAAGAAATCTAAGAAACTACGCGAACTAACTTTACTTACTTTTCAAAGACCTTTGACTACCGACCTCGGTAGCTATAGTTTAATTTATAGAGTTAGTTATAAATTTCCGGATTTTATTCACAGTCAAATAAGAATTTACAAATTTGTTACTCCATTCATAATAGTAGCTATGTTTATTTTATTCTTCTAACAGTGTCAAATCGGACTACCCCAGCGTTGACAACCACCAAAGCAAAAGATCCTCACTATGGTACTTTCCTGGAAAAAAGTAGACCAGAGTGGATTCATGTTACCTTCTTTGGTGATTTTTTTTTGTAGGGGTTGTATTCCCTTGACTCCTCTCATCTGCTTTGTTTCAAATAATATGAACACATTGCCAGTGCCTGCAACGAGGATGACTAGAAATTGGACTACCGTGTTGCTGGTGTTATGCAGGCTAATGACAAAGATAATTTATTTATTTATTGGCAATATTTTTAAAACTTGGCAACCCCACCTGTCATGTGTGGTGGGGAACCTACGAATTAATGTTGCAATTTTTATATGCATATTAATTTCAGTGACAAATAAAACGTGTACTTGAATGGAAGTATAACACTGTGTTTTTTATCTTCATATCAATTCCAACAATGCACTTGGGGTTTCGTAGTATAATATAACACACATCTTCCAGCAATATGAAGCTCACTGTGACATTTTGAACCCCATAATAAAATGTATATTACCTACTAAAAAAGCACATTATAATAATTAAAGTAAGTATATTTAAAGCAAAGTTTTCCATATATTCCTATTCATATTGCAACTCACATTCGGAGTTTATTAGCAATATTTATATGCCTAATATTATAATTTCAAACAATGAAGTTGCTATACCAAGGAATATGTATCCATATAATATGAACATCCAATGGCGAGGTGAGGTAAATGAGTAGTTATACTACTCTACTGTTGAAGTGAATGTAGAGTAATGGGCATGTAACTTTTTTTAGTTTGTGGGTAATTATGCTACCCTTAAATAGGTTAAGTACGCCTGAACAGATAAAGTTCACCATAATAGCACACTAGACCAGAAATAGATCATTTTTTGGCCGCAATCTTTCATAATATTGTCTCAGATATCAACACAGGATATTTATTTATATACATTAACGACAAAAGCCTTTTACATACACTTTATAATACGTTATAACAATTCAAATACAAATAGATAAACAAAAGAAGCAGAAAGTCTTAGCAGAAAAATCAAACCCAACTGGGAACCGATTATGGAAATAATTTGATAAGAAGTTAGCATAGCTGCTTTGAGAAATTCAATATAATATTGATCCAAAGGTTTGAGCAAAAACGCGGTAGCTCCCTTGAAGTAGGTATATTGACAGCTACAAAATCACGCACGGTATGAAAGGAGAAGAAGTTAACAATAAATTTTAAAAGTCGAAAATAAACATCGACTCAAAACTGTCTGGCTGTCTCTTAAATGATCCAAAAAATTTCAACCTGTGATTCTTTAAGCTTTAATCTCCCTTAGTGTGAGTCTTTAAGCTTTAATCATCTTTATCGTTGATGCACGCATGCACTCAAATATTTCTCAGAACTTCACGATTGTATTAAAATACCAAATTCATAGCTGCACTTAATATTTTAATAGTAGGTACCTACTCAAAAAAAATACTCAGTAAAAGAGTTTTCTATAACAGAATAGGTACGATTTAGTTGAGAAAATAAGAGAGCGTGATGTTCTCTATTATCGTGCAAAGAAAGATACGTGACGTTAGCTCTACTTGGTGCAACATGGGGCTAAATGGAAATACCCTCACATCCAGGGTAGCGCACCATCATGCAGATATTAATGTAGGAGGTAGCCCCTATTATTATAACAATATCTTATTATTAAAGTCACTCCCTGTACGGGGTACGTGCTACCACCTTCATAAGTAGATACCTAACTTATACTGTAGCAGTATAAGGTAGGTAGAAGAACAAAACCTTGCGTTAATGCACAAAATACACGGTAGATTTTTGAACAGAATTGATATAGCTTGATTACATACATACAACTCCCTTTTACACCCCACTCAGCGGCATAGGGACGCAACAAGAGCTCTCCATTGCGCTCGATCTTTCGCAATGTTTATGACCTCCTCCCACACCATGTCTAAATCCCTCAACTCTGCTTCGAAGGAGCGGAACACAGTGTGAGAGGGTCTTCCTCGTCTTCGGGACCCTGATGGGAGGAAGAACAGCGCTCTCCTCGGCCAACTGTCATTCGGCATCCTTAACATATGTCCCAGCCAAGTCCATCTCCTCCCCACAATGGTAGAGGCGATGGGCTCACGCTGGATGCGCCGGCGTATAGCGTCGTTCGTGATGCGGTGGTACCATCTTTCCCCAGAATTCTCCTGAGGCACTTCATTTCAAAAGCCGAGACTTTTTGTGCTTGAGCTTTGGTCAGGTGCCAGGACTCACACCCATAGAGAAAATGGGCAACACACACGCATCAAATAGCTTGAGTAACCTTTTTCTATTCCAGTGTAAACAACAGTTAGAGAAAACGCTCCTTTACTAAGTAGAGAGTTCTTGCTCTACATAGCAAAACGGTATACATACAGAGTACGCAGTGTTTGCTCCACACTAGGAAGATTTCTAGGTGCTCTAGCTAAATCAAAACTAAGAACTCTGCAGTGTATAAAACATACAGCTGAATAGTAATGCGCCTTTTCTAGCCAGAGAAATCTTAACAGCGTCTCGGCAAATTTATTTAGAAACCAGAAAACAGAAATGTCCTCCAAAAAAATAAACGTCGGATTTTTATTTTCTACAAGCTTTCCCGACAGACGTTGTCCTGTGTTCCTAACTATGAATATTGAAATCGAATTTGTATGCTGATGAATTAATTATTTGACCAATGTAATTCCGACCAATGCGTCTGTTTTAAACCATATTCCATCCGCATTTTGTCAATCGCACCAATTGACAATTTCGGTCAAATTTCAAAATTGGAATAAAAATTATACAAAGGTAAAAAGTACAAATAAGGTTGTCTACGTTGAGTTTTCTTTGATTTTCTAATTATCCATGCATTTTTCTTAATTTTTTTCTACTAAAAGGACATTCTCCTGATAAAATCCTACACGATAAAAAAAGAATTAGCGAAATCGGTCCAGCCGTTTAGGCGTGATGCGATGACATCGGGAAATAGCTCTCCATTTTTATATATAAGACTAGCTGACCCGTCGAACTTCGTATCGAAATAAATAATATGGGTAAGTACTCTAGGTTTTATGCAACAGAGCTCAAATTCGTTTTTTAGTTATTTAACACGAATGACTATTTAGTGGCATTAGCAAAACCTGCATACCACGCAGCATTCATTGGGTCTGAGTTTATTTTTACATCAAAAACTTATAACCTATGTTAATATGACGTGGGAAGAGGTCATCATTGCGCAAGATCGAGTGTAATGGAGAGCTCTTAAGCCTCACTTGGCTCCTGAGTGGAGTTCAAAGGGAGTTTTAATTTTGATTGATTTGATGTTAATATGTAAAAAAAAGAATTTAGGTATGTCATTATATTCGATATTTTAATAGTTTTTTTGCTCAGTTAAAATAATATTGATTGATTACCTACTTTCTGTGTTTTCTTAAATTTCCTAATTTTCCATGAATTTTTCTTATTTTTTTTTCTTCTAATACAACTTTCTTCTGATAAGAGCCTATACGCCAAAAAAAGAATAAGCGAAATCGGTCCAGCCATTTAGGCGCGATGCGATAACACCGGGAAATAGCTCTCCATTTTTATAGTGTTCTTAAATTTTCTAATTTTCCATGCATTTTTCTTAATTTTTTTCTTCTAAATCAACCTTCTCCCGATAAAAGCCTACACGACAAAAAAAGAATTAGCGAAATCAGTCCAGCCATTTAGGCGTGATACGATGATATCGGGAAATATATCTCCATTTTTATAGTTTTCTTAAATTTTCTAATTTCCTATGCATTTTTCTTAATTTTTTTGTTCTAAAAGGACACTCTCCTGATAAAAGCCTACACGACAAAAAAAGAATTAGCGAAATCGGTCCAGCCGTTTAGGCGCCATCCGATGACAACGCGAAATAGCTCTCCATTTTTATATATAAGAAGATTAAGAAACTTTTCGATATTGTGAACTGTCAAAAAAAACACATTATTGTTCTCGTGCTATGCAGCAACCTTTTAAAAAGTAATGTTTCCAAAAAAGTAGGTATTGATTTCCAAAATATGCTTTTAGCTGTTCATGATAAAATGACTGAGAAAATTCAAATTGATGTCATGATTTCGACATTAATCCGCCCTTTACCACGCGATTTACATGATAGTGTTGTCCGTGACTCTCGTAAAAGAAATCAAAATTTAAGAATTGGAACTATTAATACCTACAAGAAAGTAAATAATGGTTTTCTTCCTCTTCTTCATGTGTCATAATGGGTCCCCCAACGTCGACTATCCTTTGAGAGTATCTTTCCATGTCTTAGGCAGCTGCAAAAAGCTCTCCGACAATTCTAATACCAGTCTATCCCCAGTACGTTGCCAGGAAGAATGTTTAAAAAAACGTAACTCTTCGTTTTGTGAATTTAAAATTAAGAAAAAAAAGATTAATTTGTTCGGGTTTTATTTTTCAAGCCTATAAGTAGAAAAATTTTGATAATAAATCTTTTCAGACAGTATTGAAGCTATGTTTCATTATCGTTAACAAAAAAAAATATACAAAAAAAAACTTTGAAACAAGTTAAATTAATTAAAGAGATTTGACCTCAGCTGAAATAAAAAAAATGTAGGTACCTAGGTAGGTTTGCATGTTTATAGGAAAGTTTTTTTTTATCAGCGAAAGATAAACAGGGTAGCTTCAAAATCTCCCTCGAAATAATAATACAAGAATGAAAAGAGTGGGGTAAGAAATATAATAATGTCTTTAGAAACTTTTTTTTTTCGAAATTGTGATTGTTTGAAAGAAAATTTGAAATGTTCAACCCCGTGTAATGCCTTATTACTTTATTATAAAAAAATAATTTCAAGAGAAAAATGCATATTGTTTGCTTGTCATTGGTTCAAACCCAGATCTCGATCGCATCGCTGACCTCAGTAGCCTTGTCGTATAGTTAAGAAGAAGATTCTTTTCTCTTCTTTTTTCCCGACAGACGTTGTCTTGTTGTAGTCCTTACTGTGAATATTGATTTCAAATTTGTAATTTACGTATATAAAATACGTTTAAAATATGTTTGAATGTTAAAAAAAAACTATTTCTGAAAGCTCGAAAGAAATTCTATTAAAAATCTGCGTACCAATGTTTAAAACTAAATGGTAAGTAAATAAAAAAAATGTTGTTATGGAATTTTTCACAGATGGCGTTGTTATCAGTAAATCCGTTACATACTACCTTTAATATTATTTTTATTTGCTATCCGTTTTACGATTTTTTAATAATTATTTTGTTATCCGAAACTGAGAAGAATCTAATAAACCTAGCATCTTATGATTTTTATAAATCTATTAAGCCGATCTCGTTTTATAAGTGTTGGCACTAACCCTTCTTTCTTTTAGACTGAGCTGACAAACGTAATGAAGAGATTTAGAATTGATTCTGAATTTATGGTCTTTTTGGTAAAATATACTATTTGAATCTCAGTTTTGATTCCAACAAATCAAAAAAGTTCTTATGATTATATTAGACGGTGATATTTTTCAAACTGCTGCTTACTTAATTGTAAAAAAGTCAGACGAAAATATTAAAATATAGGTACTGGATTGTATACTATTTTGCTGGCATTCTAGTTCTTTCCTATCTTTTTGTTAATCAGTCGCGATTCTATTAGAGTAAGACTTGTATTAAGAAAAATGTGAGACAGTTTGAGTTGAAATGAAAGGCACTCCCTTTCGCAAAAAAAATGGACTTTTAAGCAACGGGAGAGGGTCGATAAAAAGTTTAGTACTAAGCAGAATGTGTTAATCCCAGATGAACTTTTTTCCACTGCAGTAGGTACTTCGGCGAAGAATTCAATTAAGTTTATCTGTAGCGAGCATTGTAAATGCTGATTATATGAGTTCTCTCTTTTTTATACATTATTATGTCTCCTTTCTTTCTCAAGTTACTTCTTATTCTTTTCATTTCTTTCCACTACTTATTTCAAAAGTTCTAAGTATTTGCATTTCTGAAAAGGTACTTGAGTCCCTAAAATGAATGAATAAAATAGTTTGTTCACTTGTACACGTATAATTTTATTATTATTTCATTATTCAATTTTCGATCAGTAGATGCACCATTGACTTTCAAGGGGAAGACCAAGGGGCGGCCAAGAGAACTGACAATTAATTATATAAGTGATTGTCATTCTGCATGCCAAGTCCGTAGGTTCGAGCCCCGATACCGACCATTTCAATTATCACAACACAACATTAAAATAACTTTATTGTATTTGTGTTTACTTTTGGTGAGTCCAGATATTTTGAAAAAAAAATCTAGCTTGATTCAGGTGCACGAATATTTCAGAAAACTTTGTTATAACATTTGCATACATTTAGGCGTAAAGCACTCTTTAGGTAGTAGGTACATTTTAAGACATCCGCATAGAAGCATGTCAAAAACATTGAATTGAAGTTCATACGTAAAACTTGAAGAATGTATGTTTATACGTTTGTCAATTTTTTCCAAGATTAAAATTGCACAGTTAAAAGAAAGAAGAAAAATAATGAAATGATGTAAACTAAAAACAGTAAAACCAAAAAATTCCAAGATAAAGTCGGAAGATAAGGAGTTTTTCCTGTTATCATTTCTCGGTGAGCTAAAATAGTACTTCATTAGTGTTCTATCATAAAAATAATCACATACAGACTTTGGAATTGTATCGTTTTATAAATAAATACTTCTTTCTGATTTGCCAACTAAACGCCCGTCAAAAACCCCGGATAAATTGACAAAGAAAGGATTTTTTATGATCCCTCTTCTTCTTCTATCTTCCACTTCACTTCTCCAACAACCTATCCCAAAAAGTCATATGCCATCCCTCAGTTTCGATCTCCCAACCTCTATGCCCTGTATTGTGGACCATTTCATTCCAACGATAGGTAGCTCACTTGCTCTTAACACGGTGTGGAGGATTCGGTTGATCTTTTGGATATTCTGATTTCATTGGAGGAAAACTTTTTTTTAAATGAATCTGCGCCCACCCAAAGTGAACACAAGTGTATTTACATTTTCGATATCTTTCATATAAAGCAAAGCTTGTGTTGTGAAAGTGGAAATGATCAGCACCGGAATTCGAGCCCACAACCTCCAAAACGCTGTACGTATTGAAGTCGTCGACTGATAGCAGTGGTCTACAAACCACTTCAAAAAGAATACCTTACCAAAAATCAGATTTTCATTCTCTCGTTGAAATATTATGACAACAACTACACTCTTTCGTCGCAGTCTTGAAACACTGCGCTGTTTATAATTCCTCCTCTGTCGTACTGAACAACATTAATGTGTGTACAATGTTTAATCATTAAGAGGTAAAGATCGCTTTCCTTCACACTCAACTGAAAGGATTGCAACAATTTTTTCGAGTTTAGAAAAAGTCGAGCTATTCCAGGAATGTGATTTGGTGACGAAACCATGGTAGCAACCTTGAGCGTACCTACGAGAAGGCGAAAATCAAAAATGAATATCCAAAAACGCAATTCAGGCATTTGTTAGCGTAAGTAAATATTATTTGTACTATCAGATTTATTGGCATGAAGCAGAATTGAAATATCATAGACTCTATATAGGATCTAGTCTAGACAATGTGTAATTTCTCCGCATTAAACTGTTAATCAGTCTTCTTGAGGATAATGTACGGATTAATTAACTCCTAGACTCGTCTTCAGCTGAGGCCCTGATTGTGGTACAGCCAAGTAATAAATATCACGTTTAATTGAAGAGGCAAGGATAAGGCTCAGACAGACAGAGTAAATACATAGTTTGGTAGCTCCTTTAGTAAGACATCATGTTAACATCATTAAACAAAGCACCGAATCTCTTCTAAGAAGCATTACCCACAGACCAGAATTGGGAATTATTATTAGAGAGATTACCCTTACACCTCAGTGGCGGCTCGTTATATCGAACCGTTCGCTAATCCACTCGCTCAGTATTCAGATCACACATAACCACTCTTTCTACCGCGCTCATTAGTTGAACTTACCTGCGGCCCTCACCTAAGGAAGATTTCTTGTTTTTTTTTTTCTTCATACAGAAATAAAGCTCAATAAAACATGAACTCTGGTTTTAGTTTTCTTTTTGGGTTAAATAAACAAAACATCTAGCGATTACTATTTTTGTCCATCACAAAAAAAAAGTTTTAGGGTTTGGATTATACGGGTCTTAATTGGAATCATTTGTTTTAAGCTCTTGTATCATTTGAAGAAGTGGTTTTTCCTCTTCGTGTTTGTTCATCCTTCTACCATCTCCATCATCGTTTTTTTTATCCCCGTACAAAAAGAACGATTTTTGAATAATAAATTTGGTAATTCACCATGTTCCAACATACATAAATATTGTAACTATTTCATTCAAAATCGCGACTTTATTAGTCAAAATATGTACACACCATGCGTTTGTAAGTTCAATAAAGTGTAGTATATTCCAAGAGACGTTTGTACTCCAGTTTGTAACCGTACTTGGGTAATGTCGAACATGTCCTACAGATGGCTCATCATTTTGTTTATTAAATATTTTTTATTTTATTTTTTATTTTATTTTTTATTTTTCAGATTTTCGCAAACATACAGTTTTTTTTAACAAATAATAACAATATAATGAAAAGTACAATACATAAACCAGCAAAGTTTGCAGACATTACTTACTTATTTTTTAATATCTGGAGGGTTTTTCCTTACTACTGTTTGGCTGTTTCATACAACCAGCTGATGGACTGAAAAAGCACATGGAGACAATGTTGGGTATTTGAAATTAAACCACCGTTTAGCGAACGTTGCCAATGAAAAGTAATCCTACAAAACCAGCCGAAAAATAGATGAAGACGGTCGTAAGCACGCGGTAGTCCAAATTTAAAATTAAAAATCGAACAGGATTTGTTTAATGGTGAAAACAAAAAGTTACTAAAACAATTTCTTTTGCATAAAAAATAGTACCTACTTATTTGTCCTAGTGTGAATGAAACCCTTTTAGAATTTTGGACTGGAAAATTCAATTAAAATGCTACTGCTAAACAAAAAAAAATATTAATTCCCTCCCGAAGCACGAGTACCTATATACTCATTTTCGGGAGGTATCTTGTTTAAGTATATTTTAGTTGGTAATAATTATTTGTAAGCATGTTATTTTTTATATTTGTATATTTTATCAATAAAGGCTTTGTATTATTATTATTATTAAAAAGAAAACCATGAAAGCAAGAATGAATGTTCGTACTGCCATATTCAAATTCTCAAGAGTCGCTTACATGAGATTTGCCATAGTTAGAGTGAAAGTATTAAGTAACACCTAAATATTGTACAAACAGTTTGTACGTAGATACATAATACATATAATCCTTGCGGCGACCACAAGTTGAAAACTATTTGGTACAAATGAAAATTGGCAGTTGAACCAAGTACGGCCGCCTCTAACTTGGACGATATTTCATAGGAAATATGACACATCCTCCTCCCGTTAGTTCTGTTCCCTCATTCACTGCTCCCTCTGCGCTACAACTTGTATAACCAACAATAACAACTCCGACAAAACAGACAAAACTAAAAAAAAAATGCTCCGTTTTATTTATGGCTGGTGGACACCACAGCGGGCCACGAAATCTTACTCAGTAGATATTATTAAAATATAAATGCGCTTTCTAATACGTTTTTCATAAATCAAAATGTTTTGAACTTCACTGAATACTCGTAAAATGAAAGATATGTCAAAAGTTTTTTAGTGTTTACTTTTAGTGAGCACAGAGTCGTTTAATAAAAAAGGCAATTATTCGAGGATTTTTTTTCTATGATCTTCTTTCTCTCTTCAGCCCTCTTGTCTCCATTATTAAATACAGTCCTCCACATAGAATTCCACAACTACTTATTCTGCACCAACCGCATCCATCCGTCCTCAGTAACCTTTCTTACTTCATCAAACTACTTTTCTTAAGAACTGCCAACACCGCAATACCTTGGATGCCATTCGGGAACTATTTTGGTCCATCTGGTATCAGAAACTCTGACCACATGCCCAGTCCAATTTTTGCAGAGCGAACTTTGGAACCAAATCAGTGCTTCTGTTTTCTATCGTATCCGTGTATTAATTTTTGCTTTTCTATCTTTCATGAGAAACCTGGCATCCTCGTCTCCATGCCTCCTTATGTCCGAGTTTATTCCCTCCATAGTCTTTCTAAAATGATATCACATGCATCAAAGACTATTCCCTTTTATTTCTCCTCATAGGATCACTGGGAGCATATTGGCTGAATATAATTATTGACATACATTCTGGAGCTTACTTACAAGTAAATCATGATTTTTAACATACCTTTTGGAGCTTACTTTCAATAAACATCGTGATCTTTGACATATCTTTTGGAGCTTACTTCCAAGTCTTCGTTCTGATTTGCATTTCTGTCATACACAACATCGTATAGTTCCTTCATACAACGCTCATTCTTGACTGATATGCTTTCACTCACATGCTTTCCGAAAACATACTCGTATACTTTTTTGTATTAATTGATTTGGAAATAAAACTAATAAACTCGAAAAATCTCGCTCAGGTTTCACTTACTAGTAACAACTACACAGTATTATTAGACACTGTTAATATTTTTCCTGTAGTTCAATATTATTATTTCTTCCCTCTGTGTTTCCGGATATCTTTTTTAACAGCTGATTTGATATTTTTGTTAACTGTGGGTAAAATAATATTTAGTATCGAAGCCAAACGATACTTACATTCACTTTTGCTAAACGAAACGATACTTTTGGTAAACATTAGTCCCTAAATATTTTTATTTTTTTATTTCATGTTTTTAATGAATCTGTGCTCACTCGAAGTGAACACAAATACGCTTTTTGAAATCTTTCACACTAACCAAAGGGTTGTGTCGTGAAAGCGGAAATGGTCGGCACGGCCGGGATTCGAGCCTACGACCTCCAATACACTGTGAGCATGAAAGCCGACGATTGATACCACTGGACTACCAACCACTTCATTTAGACATAAAACAATGTTTTTCGTATAAAGATGTTATAATATTTTTCTGTTTGAAAATTCTCCAAATTCATTGCGTGTTGACTCCTTGCTTACTTTAAATGCATTTTTTATAACAGGATACTCAATTGTACATACTTTATAAATCTTTACCCAGCTGTTTCTCGTAGCAGTAAGCAAAGCTTTAGTCTTTAAAAAAGAAAATAATCAGCTTCTAGGTCCAACATAACGATGCAACTTACGTCTTTTTTTTTCCTTGATCCTTCTCTTGAAAATTATTGCTAGATTCCAAAGCTTCCTTTTCTCCTTCAAACGCGGCATGTGTGTACTTCTTTCGTACGTTGAATATCCAGCTATAAAACTCAAACATTACACATTTTTTTAAGTTCGATTTGAAATGCCTTATAAATATAAATATCAATTTGACCAAAGCTGGCTTAAGTATCAGTTTCGAACGCAGGCTTTAGCGTCACTTATGGTCGGCATTAAGGTCACATTCTAATCCCCGAAACCTACCATCATAGGAATTTTATTTAAAAACAAAGTTAAGTAGGTATGTTATATTTTTATCCAATTTGACTTCTTAACTTTTTACTATTTTAATGTTATGTATTTATTTTTTGAGGTACTTTATATGAAATTGGTAATGTTGAGGTCTTTACTGGTCCATTATCTGTTTCTATATTATTGATTTATGTTTATTTATTTATTAATGCTTTACTCTACATTGGTAGTACGAGTAACATATAATAAAACAACATATCAAAGACATCACAGGATAAACATACAGAGGGCGAGCTTACCTTATATGTAGTGTTATGACTGTCTGACCTCTCGAAAAATTGTAAAAATAAAATAAATAAAGTTTGACAAAAAAACGTAAATAAATAATCACACAAAAATCAACGTTTCATTCGTATATTTTAATAAAAATGTTTATTTGATTTTAATGTTATTTTTTTAATATTGAAATCGCTAGCTCAAAAACGTGAATATGCTTTATAAAAACAATACCATAGATACTTCTATCCGGACATTAATGAAAATAGACGTAAA
Organism: Mystacides longicornis; assembly: GCA_963576905.1. Classification (NCBI taxonomy): domain Eukaryota; kingdom Metazoa; phylum Arthropoda; class Insecta; order Trichoptera; family Leptoceridae; genus Mystacides; species Mystacides longicornis. The sequence continues at coordinate 9,624,687 of OY756425.1, read as the reverse complement.
TCGGATATCCAATAAAACACAATACGACGCTGTCCGAAATTATACAAGCCGACGCTGCGTCTGCGATTGCATTTCCGCGTTTCAATCCGCCCCTGGGCCCAGATATCATAATATTGGATTTATTCGAAACGGTAGAATATTAGACCAAATGAAACTAGGTACCGACTCCGCATCTGGACATTGAAAAAAAATTGTTTTATTTTTACATTTTCATTAGTAAAAAATGTCGAACTTCCTATAAAGCTAGTCGACTTGTGAAAATATGTTAAATTACGGGAACTGAATTCGTCTACCTGAGTAGCGAACATTTTAACATTCCCATACGATCACCCTAAAGCTTATAGGACAAAAAAACGTCCAATGAAATAAAATGTATGAACTCAGTACAAAAATAATTGCAATATTTGTAAAATTGAAAATCAGATTTTCATTACGGTTGTTCAATAATTGACAGTCCACTTTTCTAGATAACCATTTCATTAGTCGAAGGCGAGTTTAAAACGCGGTGTGGAAATATGTAAGTATATTATAATATACAATTATTGAGGACTCATTTTATGACGAAATCATCTTCTCATATCAATTATTATTTTGTTCAAAATATACCTACTTCATATTTTTTCAAAATACCATTTCAGAGCTACACACAGCCACCAAATACTATACACGCAGAACTTCTAAACGGAGACATTGTATAGTGAAGAAACTGGGAACATTGTTGTTGAAGGCCTTTAAACCGATTCAACGGAGGTTGTAAGCCCTTAGCCCTATACTGTATACTGTCCGTGATCAGACAGATTCAGTGTCGCTTGAAATAATTTCAAAACTGTAGTTTGTTAAAAAGCTTTTACGACAATAATGTTCAGTGACTTTATTCAAATTCATTTTTCTCATAACCGCCTATTTTGTTAACCTTCTTGTCGATATCAAATCTGCTTTTGTTGAAACTTTCAATTTACACACATTGATTTCATCACTATTTAAATTGATATATACATATTTGCCTTAAATTACCTCCAAACCTACTATAATAAAAATATTATTAAAGAGAAAACTTTTTTAATACATAATCTACTATCCAGGGTTATCTTTTTTCCTGTGGGTAACATTTGTCACATTTTATTGTGTTTTTATTTATTTTTATTAATAGGCGTCGCTTCTACCGCAGCTATTAAAAAAACTTCCCCAATTAATTTATTAAAGGACACACAATAACGCAAAATCGAGGGAAACTTTCATCCATTCTCTCACAAAAACAAAAAAAAACAATAAAATGAGAAATAATAACACAGCAGTAGTTGTCATCTCATACATAGTACATATTGTTTGCGAAGCTAAATTATTATATTTATTTCCTGTCAACATATCCTATGACGGATATTACATTTCTCATAATGAAAATAATTCCTATTTTTATACGGCATTATATTACTTTTTTCTTAGATATATAATAATAATATATTGTCACTGCTAATGAAAAATATGACGTACAAAGAGTTTCGACCAGATAATAAGTCTGTCAAAACCTTTTTATACTTATTTGTGATAAAATAGGTATAAGGTACGTACACATAATATGTATGTCCATACAGTCTGCCTTTGAACCCCACTTAGGGGCATCTGGAGGCAACAAGAATTCTCCATTGCGCAATGTTTATGACCTTCTCCCACATCATGACCAACTCCCTCAACTTTACGTTAAGAGATAATATTCATATTAGCCCTGTGATCATGCCTATGAATTTGTTCTTTTAAATGTTTTCATTATTATTATTTATTATTTTATTCATAGATTTTATTTATTGACAGCTTTTTATTCTTTTATTTTAACTTTATTTGTGTTGTGTGTTATTATTGCCAGTTAAGACATTTTTTTTTTCTATAATTATTTTCATTGAATTCTTTTTTTTTTAGATTGTTTATTTGAAGTATTTGTATTTTTTTGGCCCCTTATACCAGTACCTCGCTGACTGGGGTTTTTTTTCATGATAATATTTTATGTATTTATATTGCTTTAGTATTGTAAATTGTGTATGATTGTTGTACGCTTATATTGTAGAAAGAAAGAAAAAATAAACTATCTATCTATCTATCATCCACTGCAGGACATAGGCCTCCTCATGCTCACGCCACCCCTCTCTGACTCTGGTCATCCCCTTCGACTCTGTCCCAATGGTATGCACGATGTCGTCACTCCACCTCGACGGTTGTCTTCATCCTACACTTTTTATGAGAGATAATATTATAAGAGATAGCCTTTCTTAGTCACCTGTAACCACGCACGACCAGTAGGGCTATTCTCGTAATCAATCGCGTTTAAAAATCACTTAACGATAAGATTAAGACACGATCGCAAACAGTCGTAGTCACAAAACTATCGGAATCTAATCTTTAATTCTATCTTGAACTGGATCATTTTCATACTGATATTTCAAACATAACGAATTTTTAAGATATCTACTAGATATCTTGTTTTATGAATACCAATCCGCCATTTTATGATTGTCAATCAAGATAAGAGCGTATTAAAACCGCTACGAGAATAAGGGCACTGTGCCTACAAAACTAGTCAGGGAATTAGATACCTATATTACATTATAATTTGTGGAATAACAAATTCAAAGTTTCATTCATATTACTTTGTTCATTAACACTCGCGGACGAGTGAAGGCCTAAAAAATACTTTGTTAAGAGATAAGGTGTGACATTTTTGAAAAAATCCAAAAACTGCTACAAACACTGTTTGAAGAATATACAAAATGGAGAATAATTTGATTCACATTCGAGAAACTTAGGAATTTTATTAAGCTTAATGTAAATTGCACCAAAACCTGTTGGTCGCAGGAATACAAAACGGTCATTAGTTGTTTGATTTTCCTCTAAATTAGTTATATCATCTCATAAAGTGACTCAACTGTACTGCTTTCCATTATAATGTGTTTAGAGTTCAAAAGGCGTTTACGTCGTTTATGTTTAAATAAATAAAATTAAAAAAAAAAAAAAAAATTTTACTTTATTACTATTCTTCCCGTAACAACAGCTGTTTGTAGGAACTTCCGATCAAGTTCGACGTTTTTCCTCGAAAGAATGTTTCTCACGTACGTCTGATATAAATATAATTATTGTCAAAGGTTTATAAGTACAGTATCAAAAGTATGAAAAATATTTGCCGTAATACAGTAAGTAGTTGGATTGGTTTTGTCATGTGTGAGTATGAAAAATATTCTCCGTACAGTAGTTGGATTGATTTTGTCATATTATGTAAGTATGAGAAATATTCTCCGTAATACAGTAGTAGGATTGGTTTTGTCATATGTAAGTATGAAAAATATTCTCCGTAATACAGTGGGATTGGTTTTGTCATATGTAAGTTTGAAAAAATGTGTTTGATAAATATCCGAGATACCGACGAACTTACCAATATAGAGTTGGAAAGAACTGAAACGTTTCTATACCTGGTTCGACCAGGTTAAGTGAGTAATTACAGGAATAAGAGTGCTACAAAAACTAGCGAATAATCAGATTCTTTCTCAGTAATGTATGTATGGGATATTCTGCTTATTCGATTCTCATCACGTATGCCGTTGATTCTTTCTGTTGAGCGTTTAATCAAGGAGGAGGTTGGGAAATAAATTGCGCGCTCCCCTCCCTCCCCCCCCCCTCTTTGAACTCCAACGGGCTAGACGGGGGGCTCGTCATGTCAGAGCCGAGCGGAAAAAATGTAACAATGTTATAAATTGCAAATTGAATGGAATATCCAAATAAAAAAGATATACATAATTAAATAAAAAACACTTCGTTAGACCTCCAATCAAAATGTCAACGATATAGATTTATTTCATAAATAAAATATCTTCCTTCGATGTTGGTGCTTGGTGATAGTCCATTTCAAAATAAAAATGAAACAGTCTTGTATAGTTTTATCACAAAATTTTGTTACAGAACTATACAAGAAAATATCTTCCACTTTTCAGCCATCTCTCCGCTCCTGGATAAAAACATGTTTCGAACTTTTCCACTTTCCTCTATCCTGCGTTCTTTGCATCCACTTACGCCTGCCACCGGTATGATGTCATCTGTTCTTTGCATCCACTTACGCCTGCCACCGGCATGATGTCATCTGTTCTTTGCATCCACTTACGCCTGCCACCGGCATGATGTCATCTGTTCTTCTTTTCATGGGTCCGCCGTCACTTCTGATATTCCAAGGCCATAACATGGAGTTCAACTTCCATCATTTCGTTTCGCGACATGAAATGCCAATTTCCACTTTTGTTTTGCAATGCAAGCCATAATACCAGTAACTTTAGATACGTGAGTTGTTTTAATTTTTTTTTTGTTATAATTTATTAATCAATCAATTCTTTCTTAAACACCCCACTCAGGAGCATAGGGGGAGGCAACAAGACCTCTCCATCACGCACGATCTTGCGCAATGTTTATGATCTCCTTTCACACCATGTCCAAATCCCTCAGCTCTGCTTCGAAGGAACGGAACACAGTGCGAGAGGGTCTTCCTTGTCTTCGGAACCTTGGAAGAACAGCGCACTCCTCGGCTTACTGTCATTCGGCATCCTTTACACATGCCCCAGCCAAATCCATCTCCTACCCAAAATGGTAGAGGTGACGGACCCGCGTCGTTCGTGATGTGGTGGTACCGTCTTATTCCCAAAACTCTCCTGAGGCACTTCATTTCAAATTCAGAGATTTTTTTGTGCCTGGGCTTTAGTCAGATGCCAGGACTCACACCCATACAGGAGAATGGGCAACACACACTCATCAAACAGTTTACATTTATTATTGTTGTTATAAAATTCTGAAAAAAAATTTTTTTTAACATAGTAGAAATGAATAACAGGGTGTCCCGTTAACATTTCAAAAGTCAAATAAGAAGAAGCACCCTAGTAGGTATGATACCACCACCATTTATATTATTTTTATAAAACAAACATTGTATTTTCACTTTTTTGGTGTCAACAAATCGTTTTGTTTGTAGACACGAAGACTTACATTACACGCTAAAATGCAGTAAGTACCTACATAATATAATTAAAAATGTATGCAATAAAGATACTGGAGCATGTTACAAACGAGATATACAAAAAAAAAGTAATCGCATTAAAAAATATAATCATGTACCTACATACGTGTTGGGAACAAAGAATGAAAAAAAAATACTCAACAACATCGCAATTTAATTATTTTCTTTCGTTCCACAGCTGTTTTTTTTTTTTTCACATAATATTATTATTTTGTACTAGGGGTTATCCGTCACTATGTGACGAAATTATAATTTCGATTCAACGTGAGAATGATAACTGTAGGAATCTACTTAAGATTCTTATCTATAAGAAAAATATGGTGGAAATTCATTGGAAAGAACTCTCACTTCAAATTTACTGTAAAAGTTCATAATATTCTACCGCCAGGCTGTTGGTTTCCCGACAGACGTTTTCCTGTATTCCTTGCTATGAATATTGATATCAAATTTGTAATTTATACAGAAATACGTTTAAAATATTTTTCAATGTAAAAAAAAATTCTGAAAGCTTAAAAAATAATCCATCAAAATTCAGCATACCAATAGGCATTTTTTATGTCAATGGTTACCAGGTAAAAAATAATTTTGTTTTTATATAAATGGCGTTGGCATCGCAGGAAATCCGTTCCATAATCACTTCAATATCATATTTTATTACTTGTGCATTTTTCAACTTTTTAATAGTTATTCTGTTATCCGAGAATAATCTAATAAATCAAACATCGGAAGAATCTGTTCAGCCGATCTCGAGTTATAAATGTTCTCACTAACCAGACCTTCTTTTATAATATAGAAAGACGTTGTCCTGTGGTTCTAACCCGAGGCGGCCCGTTCACATGTGTAAATAATGTGCACTGCGCCCCCATAAAATATACATCATTAATTCGATTGAGTTAAGCTAATCTCTAATATAAATTAAAGACGAGTTGTGCGAACACTTATAACTCGAGATCGGCTCAACAGAATCTTCTGATTTTTGATTTATTGGACTCTTCTCCGCTCCGGATAACAGAATAACTAATAAAATGTTTAAAAACTGGATAAGAAATTATGTAAAATACAATATTTAAGTTTGTATGGAACGGTTACCTATGACGCGCCCACGCCATCGCGGGTAGTTCCCTCTCATTCTCGCATATGCTCCTACAGTAGCCCATCCCACTTACTCCACCGCACCAATTCGAGCGTTAGAAAATTTTGTTAGTAATATGCGAGGTAGGATGTGTGCGCGAGCGCATAATTCTCAAGTTCTTCCTCTTATAAGTGTTCGCACTTACCCAACTTTAATTTATATTAGAGATAATGTTATCTCGTTTCCAGGGTGATTACTAGCCGCTTAATTGACAAATAACTAACTTTCGTGTATGTGTGAACTTATAAACAACAAAGCTCATGCACCACTACATAGAGTATATTATGTGTCCTGCGGGAATCGCTGGGAAGACGGCGTTAGTTTGTCATTTAGTCAGTTTTTAGGGCTATTCAAATAAAGATCTAGTGTTTGTAGACGTGATGTTCAGCGTACGATGTATGTACATAGATGCGATGTTTCGGCATGGCCCCGTGCAAGCAAAAGGGTGTAAATCCGTTTCACTGAATGCTACGTTTTATTTCCATTTTGTGAATTTTAATATTAAAATAATATATCACTTGTGTAGTAGGACATGCGGCGTATTGCACACACACGAACTGATATACAAACAATAAATTTTAATATTACTTACTAGCTTTTGCAGCTGTGTGCTCTTACGGGAGATCTTTTATTGAACTTCATTATAGTTCCTTTCCTGAAATTGTTTCAGACTATTTATTGGCATTGGTTTCCTGAAAAACATAAAGCTCGGTACTCACTTGCGCCGCGAACGTGTATCATTACATCAAATTTATCAAAAGGATGCATGTGTTCCGCTCGCGTTCGCTTTTCGAATCACGTATAAACTTAACCTTTCGATTATATTGATGCAATGTCACACATAATATACATCATCAGCGTCACAACGCTTGGTGGGTCTTAGCTGCCTCCAAGAAACGTCTGCAAACCTTCCTATCAGAGCCCTGCAGTTTGCAACGACGTCATCCAATCATCGCAGCTTTGGTCTGCCAACTGGATCATCAAAAAACACTTTTTTTGGGAGCTCCTGGTCGTTCATACGGAACAGATAATCTGAAAAATATAAATATTGAAAGCATTTTTTTTCCAGTTGACCTACCATGAAAATTTTAGTTTAGTTTGAATTTTTAAAAATCAATCAAAAGTATATAAATTTACTAGAAATAAAAGAAAACTATTATAAGATTGAAAATAAAGCTATAGATATTGGTTTGGTCACAGTGAAAGAATGCATACAAAAATAGACTTTTGTATATAACGCACATCACAACCAGCCTCACATAAATCGTTCATCTTCCATTAGAATGTAGGTAATATTATGCAACCTTACAAGAGCACTTAGCAGCTCCCTGTAACAATATGTCAATCAGTACTAGTTGAAGAAAGAAGCAGGTGATGTTTCGAATAAAGCTATAGAATACTTGCGTATTATACATAAGGGTCTGTACACATGAAACGTGATCTTAGATGTGTACAGGCCATAACTCACGTATAAATATACTCCTATTTTTGTAAAACTTGTATAAACATACATACTTATTTATTTTGACACAATGCGTTTTATTTATATGAATAAAAAAAAACAAATCCATTTTTCTATAGTTCTTTTATTCTGAAATGTCATTCACTTTATATAATAATACATATTTTGTTATTTTATTCTGAAAATATGAAACATAAAAAGTCATTCGTTAAGGATTATGATTTAAGTTCTATTGAGAGAGTTATGAGAATATAAACCAATAAAATATTTTTAATACACATCATAGACAATTTTATTGTTGGATTGTGAGTGAGTGTTGGATTTATTCAAAAATGTTATTTTGTCACTGCGCAAAGTTTTATCTATGAACATTTTTGTGCCTTTGTCTTTGTTTATTAATTTAATTCAATTTATTTCGGTCATGATTGAAGAGAAGCGATCCTTTTTTTTGAAGCAACGTGTTTATGTATGTTTAGGTACCTAGTACCAACATTAAACTATTACGACTGTTACAAGTAGGTACCTGTTACCTAAATTAAACTATTACGACTGTTACAAGTAGGTACCTCGTACCTAAATTAAACTATTACGACTGTTACAAGTAGGTACCTGGTACCTAAATTAAACTATTACGACTGTTACAAGTAGGTACCTGTTACCTAAATTAAACTATTACGACTGTTACAAGTAGGTACCTCGTACCTAAATTAAACTATTACGACTGTTACAAGTAGGTACCTCGTACCTAAATTAAACTATTACGACTGTTACAAGTAGGTACCTGTTACCTAAATTAAACTATTACGACTGTTACAAGTAGGTACCTCGTACCTAAATTAAACTATTACGACTGTTACAAGTAGGTACCTGGTACCTAAATTAAACTATTACGACTGTTACAAGTAGGTACCTGTTACCTAAATTAAACTATTACGACTGTTACAAGTAGGTACCTGGTACCTAAATTAAACTATAACGACTGTTACAAGTAGGTACCTCGTACCTAAATTAAACTATTACGACTGTTACAAGTAGGTACCTCGTACCTAAATTAAACTATTACGACTGTTACAAGTAGGTACCTGGTACCTAAATTAAACTATAACGACTGTTACAAGTAGGTACCTGGTACCTAAATTAAACTATTACGACTGTTACAAGTAGGTACCTCGTACCTAAATTAAACTATTACGACTGTTACAAGTAGGTACCTGGTACCTAAATTAAACTATTACGACTGTTACAAGTAGGTACCTGGTACCTAAATTAAACTATTACGACTGTTACAAGTAGGTACCTCGTACCTAAATTAAACTATTACGACTGTTACAAGTAGGTACCTGGTACCTAAATTAAACTATTACGACTGTTACAAGTAGGTACCTGGTACCTAAATTAAACTATTACGACTGTTACAAGTAGGTACCTCGTACCTAAATTAAACTATTACGACTGTTACAAGTAGGTACCTGGTACCTAAATTAAACTATTACGACTGTTACAAGTAGGTACCTCGTACCTAAATTAAACTATTACGACTGTTACAAGTAGGTACCTGGTACCTAAATTAAACTATTACGACTGTTACAAGTAGGTACCTGGTACCTAAATTAAACTATAACGACTGTTACAAGTAGGTACCTGGTACCTAAATTAAACTATTACGACTGTTACAAGTAGGTACCTCGTACCTAAATTAAACTATTACGACTGTTACAAGTAGGTACCTGGTACCTAAATTAAACTATAACGACTGTTACAAGTAGGTACCTGGTACCTAAATTAAACTATTACGACTGTTACAAGTAGGTACCTCGTACCTAAATTAAACTATTACGACTGTTACAAGTAGGTACCTGGTACCTAAATTAAACTATTACGACTGTTACAAGTAGGTACCTCGTACCTAAATTAAACTATTACGACTGTTACAAGTAGGTACCTAAATTAAACTATTACGACTGTTACAAGTAGGTACCTGGTACCAACATTAAACTATTACGACTGTTACAAGTAGGTACCTGGTACCTAAATTAAACTATTACGACTGTTACAAGTAGGTACCTAAATTAAACTATTACGACTGTTACAAGTAGGTACCTGGTACCAACATTAAACTATTACGACTGTTACAAGTAGGTACCTCGTACCTAAATTAAACTATTACGACTGTTACAAGTAGGTACCTGGTACCTAAATTAAACTATTACGACTGTTACAAGTAGGTACCTCGTACCTAAATTAAACTATTACGACTGTTACAAGTAGGTACCTGGTACCTAAATTAAACTATTACGACTGTTACAAGTAGGTACCTCGTACCTAAATTAAACTATTACGACTGTTACAAGTAGGTACCTCGTACCTAAATTAAACTATTACGACTGTTACAAGTAGGTACCTGGTACCTAAATTAAACTATAACGACTGTTACAAGTAGGTACCTGGTACCTAAATTAAACTATTACGACTGTTACAAGTAGGTACCTGTTACCTAAATTAAACTATTACGACTGTTACAAGTAGGTACCTGGTACCTAAATTAAACTATTACGACTGTTACAAGTAGGTACCTGGTACCTAAATTAAACTATTACGACTGTTACAAGTAGGTACCTCGTACCTAAATTAAACTATTACGACTGTTACAAGTAGGTACCTGGTACCTAAATTAAACTATTACGACTGTTACAAGTAGGTACCTGGTACCTAAATTAAACTATTACGACTGTTACAAGTAGGTACCTCGTACCTAAATTAAACTATTACGACTGTTACAAGTAGGTACCTGGTACCTAAATTAAACTATTACGACTGTTACAAGTAGGTACCTCGTACCTAAATTAAACTATTACGACTGTTACAAGTAGGTACCTGGTACCTAAATTAAACTATTACGACTGTTACAAGTAGGTACCTGGTACCTAAATTAAACTATAACGACTGTTACAAGTAGGTACCTGGTACCTAAATTAAACTATTACGACTGTTACAAGTAGGTACCTCGTACCTAAATTAAACTATTACGACTGTTACAAGTAGGTACCTGGTACCTAAATTAAACTATTACGACTGTTACAAGTAGGTACCTCGTACCTAAATTAAACTATTACGACTGTTACAAGTAGGTACCTAAATTAAACTATTACGACTGTTACAAGTAGGTACCTGGTACCAACATTAAACTATTACGACTGTTACAAGTAGGTACCTGGTACCTAAATTAAACTATTACGACTGTTACAAGTAGGTACCTGGTACCTAAATTAAACTATTACGACTGTTACAAGTAGGTACCTGGTACCTAAATTAAACTATTACGACTGTTACAAGTAGGTACCTCGTACCTAAATTAAACTATTACGACTGTTACAAGTAGGTACCTGGTACCTAAATTAAACTATTACGACTGTTACAAGTAGGTACCTCGTACCTAAATTAAACTATTACGACTGTTACAAGTAGGTACCTGGTACCTAAATTAAACTATTACGACTGTTACAAGTAGGTACCTCGTACCTAAATTAAACTATTACGACTGTTACAAGTAGGTACCTGGTACCTAAATTAAACTATTACGACTGTTACAAGTAGGTACCTGGTACCAACATTAAACTATTACGACTGTTACAAGTAGGTACCTGGTACCTAAATTAAACTATTACGACTGTTACAAGTAGGTACCTCGTACCTAAATTAAACTATTACGACTGTTACAAGTAGGTACCTGGTACCTAAATTAAACTATTACGACTGTTACAAGTAGGTACCTGGTACCAACATTAAACTATTACGACTGTTACAAGTAGGTACCTGGTACCTAAATTAAACTATTACGACTGTTACAAGTAGGTACCTGGTACCTAAATTAAACTATAACGACTGTTACAAGTAGGTACCTCGTACCAACATTAAACTATTACGACTGTTACAAGTAGGTACCTGGTACCTAAATTAAACTATTACGACTGTTACAAGTAGGTACCTGTTACCTAAATTAAACTATTACGACTGTTACAAGTAGGTACCTCGTACCTAAATTAAACTATTACGACTGTTACAAGTAGGTACCTCGTACCTAAATTAAACTATTACGACTGTTACAAGTAGGTACCTCGTACCTAAATTAAACTATTACGACTGTTACAAGTAGGTACCTGGTACCTAAATTAAACTATTACGACTGTTACAAGTAGGTACCTGTTACCTAAATTAAACTATTACGACTGTTACAAGTAGGTACCTGGTACCTAAATTAAACTATAACGACTGTTACAAGTAGGTACCTAAATTAAACTATTACGACTGTTACAAGTAGGTACCTAAATTAAACTATTACGACTGTTACAAGTAGGTGCCTGAGTTTAAACTGAATTGGATTTTCAAATTAAAATATGACCTAACAAAAAAAAATATAAATGAGCTGTACTGACTTTAATTGAACACAAATACACTCTTTGACTCTTTCTCAGTAATCTTCTGCCTTGTGCCGTGAAAGAGAAAGATGGTCAGCACCTGGGATCGAACCCAAATCTTGGCACAAAGCAGTACGAAAGCCAGTATCGTAACCGTTAGGCTACCAATCACCCCAAAAATAAAGGTTATTAATGTATACAACGGATGAATGTTTAATCTTTTAAATCTCATCTAATCTATGAAACCACGAAGATTTCGTTTAAGAAAATGTATATAATTACACTGGCAATCTCTTTCTTTTTCCGGATTCCTTCGAGCCAACCTTGATAGCCAAACTTCAAATTTTAAATCTACTGAATTCCAGACATATAAATTTTATTATGCGTGAGTACTATTCTTATGAAGTTTAGTTATTAATTTTTTATAATGTTGTTTAGTTCATAATAATTTGTTAAAGTTTAGAATGTTGATATATAATTAAAACAATGTAAAACAGATTTTATTACAATAATTTAATTGTTAATTTTTTATTTTATTTTTTTTTTTATTCAATTAACGGCTTTCGCCTTTTACAGTTTATGATAACATTTACATACAAACAAACTTTACATATTATATTAAAATTAAAAAGGTGAGACAAAACAAATACAAGATCAGCTGTGTTCATAGTTCATTTCATAGTTCAATGCGAAATAATAATAAGAAACAACATAAATGGTAATTACCGACCGTTCCCTACTAATATCGGGATAGGTGACAATACCAAACAATAGGCACGGTGTTCGCACGGGTACAGTCAAACACCTCAAAACCTGGATGTGCGGGTTTTATAACAGTTTAGAAATAATAACAAGTTGAAAACTTTAAACAAACATTAGGTATACACAATAATAATATATACAAAAACTTATCAAAGTGAAAGATTTATCACAGCAGAGGAGCAATCATCGACCACATTTATATATTTTCAATAATTAAGTAATAATATAATTACTGTTAATTAAACAGGAAAACAGTATTTATTGCATTTATTGTCCGTAATCGGTCAAGATGAGGAAATATCAGAAGTACATATTTTACACTCTAGTGCGTGCACAGATTAGAGCATTCGACAGAGAATAATATTATTATAAGTACAGTCAAAAATACAACAGATATACATCAACATTACCTATGACAAAACTTAGAAAAAGAAACACATAATGTACACATATATGCACATTTTTAAAATACCTCAACTCACAGATATAACAAACCAGACACCAACATCAGATACAACCAATTAAACATAAGTATGAGGAGAAAAAATATTCTTTATTAAAGTCCTAAATGCAGTGAGATCCATATTAAACATATCCTGAATCTCCGATAAGTACTCATTTCCCAATCGATGTAAGCGGGGTATTACTGTGAATCTAATGTAATTTGTACTATGGTTATCTATGTAGAACGGTTCCCGATTTCTAGTACATCGCGTAGGTATACGAAATTTTATGAACTGCAACAAGTCAGGGTTATCAAAACAATTATTAATAATTTTAAATAAAAATATTAAGTCACCAATGGTCCTCCTGTCCTCGAGAGATTCAATGTTTAATTTTTTTTTCAGATATTCGTAATCTAATATTCGTAATATTTTTGATAACTTTATCTACATTACTATAGATGGTTCTTATTTATGATGGAATTTTTTTCAATATTTGAAGCCAATATTGAAGATTAACTTAATCATTCTAAACCAGCCGCTAATGCGAGGGTCATAAGCCCCAATGGTTCCAAATCCAACAAGTTAATCTTCAATATTGGCTTCAAATATTGAAAAAAATTCCATCATTCGTAATCTAATTCATGTCGAGCTATACCCAACTTGTAATTTATGAATCTTAAGAATTTGCGCTGTATGCGCTCCACATTGTTGATGTGGACACTGTATCCGGGAGACCATATTTGGGAATTGTATTCAAGTTTGCTACGAACCAATGATTTATATAGTGTTGTGATTGCGTTGACATTTGTAAAATCGGTTACAGTGCGAAGGACAAAACCCAATGTTTTTAGTGCTTTACCGGTCAGTTCTGTTATGTGGTTGACAAAAGATAATTTCTCGTCGAAGATAACCCCCAGATCTCTTATTTCCGTTACCCTGTCTAGCTTGTCATTTTCAATACAATAGTCGAAATGAATGGGATTTTTGTTTCGAGAAAAAGTTATACATTCACACTTTTTAACATTTAAAAACAAGTTATTTCTATGACACCACTTGCTCAATTCATTTAAGTTATTCTGTAGTGTGTGGCAGTCGTCTACATGCTTTACTCTTTTAAATATTTTGAGGTCATCGGCAAAAAGCAGACATTCTACATCCCTCATCTCGCAAGCCAGATCATTTATGAAAATGAGGAACAGTATTGGTGCAAGGTGGCTCCCTTGTGGTAAACCGCTTGTTGCCGCAAAACTATTTGATATGGCGTCCTTTATCTTTACTCGCAACGATCGTCCCGACAAGTAACTCCTAAGCCATTCCAGCAAGGCACCCGACAATCCCAAAGCTGATAGCTTATTAAGAAGGATGCAATGGGGCACTTTGTCGAATGCCTTGCTGAAATCCGTATATATGCTGTCCATTTGACAGCCACGCGCAAGGCTTTCGGCTATAGCATTTTCATAAATAGTTAAATTTGACAGGGTTGACCTGCCTGAGATAAATCCATGTTGTTGAGGTTCAATGATGTGGGATATGGATGGCATAATTTGTTCTAGCACAAGAGACTCGAACAATTTTGCCATAGAGGATTGGAGGCATATGGGTCTATAGTTCGAGATATCTGCTCTGTTACCCTTCTTGAAAACCGGTGTGATATTGCCAATCTTCCACACAGATGGAAACTCACCATTTTGTAGGGATTTGTTAAAAATTATCAGAAGTGGGACAATAAGAGCATCAGCACATCTTCTCAAAAAGATTGGTGGTACATTGTCGGGGCCGCACGATTTCTTTATATCAAGATGGTACAACCTGTTTTCTAAATTTTTTATTGGAATATGACATTGAGACATGTCAATCATTTTTTCACCAACACGACAGGGATCAGTCACATCAGGCAAATTATTTACATAGACATTACCAAAGAAGTCAGCAAATTTGTTTACAATATTGTTTATTTCACTTACACGTTCCTGCTCCAAAAACATCTGTACTGGGTAATCATTATCACTATTAGACAGTGAGTTTTTAAATTTCCATAAACCTTTAGCGTCTGTCGTTGTATTCTCCGCCCTCTTTATGTAATTTGAATAACATGTCGCCTTTAATTTATTACACCTGGTTCTCAGCTTACTGAACGCAATGTAGTGCGTAGTTTCAGAAGATTCCTTGTAAGTTCTGTGTGCCGCCTTCTTCTCCTGGATCAGCTCAATGAGTTCACGCGAGAACCATATAGGATATGTGCTAGCTCTGTACTTCTCATATGGTATAAACTTATTTATAGTATCGTACAGAATACCATAGAACACAGCGATCACACATTCAATGCTCTCATTTAGTAAAAATGACCAGTCGCATTTGAAAAGAAAGTCAATCGCACCTTCATAGTTAATTAAGGTAATGTCAGAAACAGTGTAATCATTTGTCATTATACCCGTCCATTAAATGCAAATTAATAGATTTTTAAGCCCTACGAGCGCCATAGTCCTTTAGCGATAATATTTCACAGGCTTTATCAACAAATCCACGATACACCCTGCATTAAATCATAACTCCCACCCCTTTAGTTTTGAAGTTATCCCGAAAGTCCCAGTTAATAGATGTAATTCAAACCAACCTTTTAAATTGATGTTTTTTTAAATGGAAATGACAAACTCCATGCAATAGCAAAAAGAAAGAAAATTGTGAAAACGTTATTTATATTATGTTACACTAGCTAACACCCGTCTTGCTTTACGTTGTTGATTTAGATTGTCAGGCTTGGTAGGTAATTAAACAGATTCTAGTCTAGCTTCCCATGGCTTTGGAAACCTCTATGTAACTGTCATACACACAGAAATTCATAGAAAAGATAGAAGAATATGGAAGAATATAACTTATAATGTTCTTATAAAGAAAAAAGAAGAAGAAAAATTATAGTCTGCCACTCACATGGAAAAAAACTGTCTATGTATGTTACATCTTACACTGTTCAATAAAAGGGTGAAAAAACTTCAATAATAATATTGTAGGAACTTAACCTAAATAATATGCAAGTTTTATTGAATTATTTTACTCTAACATGGTTTAAGACTTAACTACGACATATTATGCTGCATTTACATGCTTGGCACGGCTTGGCAAACAACCACAAACACCACAGGATGTTTGCCTTGGCTTGTGTGAGCTTGCCAACGCTTGCAATAAGAAGTGTCGGTTTTTGACACAGATCAAAGGAATTTGCGGCAAATGTTTTAAAATACCGACGCGCAAGCCAACGTGTAACTTGAGTCCAAGTGTTTGTGAAGGCATGGATCTTGTGGTGGCTTGCCATGCCATGGCAAGCATTTAATTGTAGCATAGCACCCTCTATGTGTGGAGTTGTAGAAAATTTATATGAAATCAATCGATAAAGGGAGCTGTCAATCTCTAAAAATGCACTTCTCAATATTTTCATTTAAATGTTTAATATGGTTTGAATTACATTGTTATTTTTATTTCAAATCAATCTTTAATCTTTTTAATACATTTTCATTTAGCTATTTACCTAGGTACTTCTGTTCTGTGCTATATAAACATGAGTAATTTGTTTTCAAAATATGGCTGTGTTTACTGGGATGTTACTATGAAGAGTCTAAAAAAAAGTGTTTTTTTTTTTAAACTGCTTTAAAAATATATCAGTAAATGCTTTTGCAGTTTACTAACTGTGTTTACAAACACTGATAGATTTTTCACGGCTCTGGGATGAAAAAAATTCAACGTTAGGTTTTATTTTAGGCCTGATGCTATAACATAAAAATACATAACTGAATTATTATGTAGATTAGTTAGCACCCTTGAGGTGACCATGAGATTATTTTAAAACTGTTTATTTTATGTCACCAATGGTCATGCAGCAACTGTGCCTGTGAAACTAACCAGGGTACATTAAAAATATAAGTTGTGCAATAACAAATTAATGTTCCATTAAAATTACTTTATTGAGATACAAAAAAAATCTGAATATGTCAGAAAACCAAAATCTTAGAAATATAATTCTAATGGACATTGATGAACACACCCATCCAACAAAACGCTTTTTTTTAATGAATCTGTGCTCACTCAAAGTGAACACAAATGCCTACATTCTTTGACTCTTTCACAGTATTGTGTCGTAAAAGAGGAAGATGGTCGGCACCTGGGATCGAACTCACGACCTCCGATACGAAAGCCGACGTTGTAGCCGCTAGTCTACCAACCACTTCGATTATGACTTCATGAAACTATCAGGTTGACCGTTGAGTCAGGTAATGATATACAGGGAGTCCGTGGATTGAATACACGTCAATTTGTCGTCACGCATCGATACTCCGAACGATACCGATTTATACATCGATGTGAATTTATAGTCCATTTTATGAATTTATTGTTGTTTAAATTGTGATAAATCATTATTACCTTTGTCAGCCCCCCTCTCTCCCCCCTCCCCGTTGAGCTGAACTCCAATGGATTTTGGGATTTGCTTACGACTCGTCTAATGACAGAATAACAATTATTAATGAAAGGATGTGCTGGTAAGTCGGAATTAGGCATTATTGCCAACAGCTCTCTTGACCAGTTGCTCGCATTCATTTTGTACGATTTAATTATGTATCTTTATATTTGCACGAGGATGTAACTTTGCTAAATAAAAACATACACATACATACTCCCGTTAAGGTCCCCCACGTCGTTTCTTAAAGACAGAATCGATGTCTTCAATCCACGTCATCCTCAGTAGACCACGTATTTTTACACCTTTTCTTTCAGTCTTCTAAATCATCGTCTTGTAATTCTATTAGCACCCAACCTTTGTGCCCAAACCACTAACACTTACTTACTTCCATGCCACATTCTTTCCTAATATTCTCAATCCTTTCCATACTACACAGAGTCTTCCCACATATTCTTCATAGAGCTCTCATCTCTTGAGCATAATTTATACTACTAACTTCAGTCAGTAATATTTTTTTTACAAGGTTCTCATCCCGAGACAAAAATATCTAGAAAATTTGAGAGTCGAACAGACGTTCTTATCATTTATTCGTTTTTTTTGTATGTATGATCCTTCTGTCTTTTTATTTCTTCAGCCCATTCGTGTCCACGCATTGTTGAATTGACCCTCTCTCTCTTAGACTCCGATAGCTCACTATCCTGCTTAAACCTCATCCATCCGTCCCCATCGCCAGAAAACGTATTGCCAACATGTTCTAGGACGCGATTCACGATTTTTTTGGTCCACCCGTCGTCAGCAACTCTGCACCAGCTCAACTTCACTTTTGTTTAGTGACTTTTTTAACAACATTGGTGACTCATGTTTTCTGTAAGTATTGTCCTTGTGTCTCTCTTTCATTCGCTTAATGAGATACGAAAGAATAACAGATAACACGACGAAGGTTAAAACTTTCAACACTTCCACCACACAACATTTTATCGTATGAAATAAATAATTAATTGATGAATATTTATATTCTCGGTGATATAGGTAGGTACCACTTTTCCATCCCCAAATTTGTAATACCTATTCAAATTGGAAATACCTTCTGGGCATTTGTAATAATTATCGAATATTGTAGAGCAGCTTAGTCATTTAAAAAAAATATATAATCATATTTCAAATAAATTTCTGCTAAAAAAAGCATACAAAAGCTTAAAAAAGTTGAATATGGTGCAATTTTACCTATCATACGAGTACAATTCAATGTATAAATATGTAAATAGCCTCAAAATATTTACAAATTTTAAATATCAATCGATTCTTTCGTATTAGATTAGATAGGATAAGATTCATTATACTCATTATAGAACCAACAATTTGAACCTATCGTATCACTATTTTTTATTTCAAATTACCACATCGTATCGCCGTTTTCTACTGCTGTTTCGGAGCCATCCTTAATGTGATCACTTAACATCA
This sequence comes from Mystacides longicornis, assembly GCA_963576905.1. NCBI lineage: Eukaryota > Metazoa > Arthropoda > Insecta > Trichoptera > Leptoceridae > Mystacides > Mystacides longicornis. Next base: position 9,605,518 of record OY756425.1, on the reverse strand, counting down.
ACAAAGTTCGCCATTAAGGTGGTCAAATTCGTCGAAATCCCCGAAATTCTGAAATCATTTAAATACTTGAATGACAAAGCACACTTGCAAAAATATCCGTTTTGCCAATTTGCATGCACTGAGGAGGGAATTTTTATCACATCTTCGTGTGCCGTACATTTTGCACAATACCGGAAATAAGTTTGATTCTTGGTTTTGACACGAAGAAAATATTATTATTATTATTCTGGGTTTTGACACGAAGAAAATATTATTATTATTAAAAAGAACACCAAGTATGCAAGCTAAAATTTTGTTTATCGTTCAATAGTGAACACCAAGTGGTAGAAATCAATTTTAATCCAAACGACAAAAACACTGTTTGAAATATCTTGAACTTTGGGAGTGGAAAGCAATTCGTTAGAAGTGTTTCCAATTGACAAGTGATAAATGCGACCAAGTTCTCAACACTGAACCAACGATTCCTTTCCATTAACCCTTTTGGACAGACAATTAATCGGCACAGTGACATTCCGATGACAAGTCTATTAATTGATTTCCACTCGAGTCGACTCTCCGACTGCATAATGATTGATTAAACCCATCACTCTCTGCCCCCACAGAACGCCTTTGCCCTGACTCCGCGTAATGTTCTATTGGAGCAATCAAATGGAACATGGTCCCCGAGGTCTATTTTATATGAATAATGTAACATACTGTGAAATATTTGCTTCAAATGCCCTGCGTACTAATACGTAGGTAAATACATATACTGGGTGTTTGGTAGAACGAACGGTAATTACAGAAGACACCATTTGTTACAAAGCACATACCTACTAATCTAATGGGTGCCTACCTACTTAATGATAGAATAAAATGATTGGATAATAATTTGAATTTGGAACACTTCAATAGTTGAACTGTTGTCTTTGAAAAACAATGTTTTTTCACTCTGTTTCACATAGGTATGTATACTAAAACTTCTAACTGTTTTAATTATTAATACCAACACCATTTGGGACATTCAAATTTTCCGTACAAAAATGATCAAACGATTCGATCGTTTGATTTTAGAACACTCTATTTCCACGCTTATAAGCGCTTATTTGCGTGCAATAAGCTTTCGATGAAACTCGTACTAGCCCCACAGTTGTTGTTCAAAGTTTCGTAAAAATGGTCATTAAGTGTTTCTTTCACGTGTTATAGATACCTTTTATTCTCATCAAAATATAAATGTATGTGTATCAAACACCTATTATGGAAACAAAATACTTTTCACAAAGACGAAGAAATTCATGATAATGTTTAATATTCATAAATAAGTGGCAAAATTTAAGTAGTCTGGTGTGAAAGCTATTAGATGTCAGAGTCGTGTACGGGTACTTTCTTTTGTATCTACATAAAACAACTAACCACTAACTATAGTCAGGTTGATAGAAAGCTGTGACGGTTCCGCTTAACTTTACACACACATTTCAAACTTGGTTGAAGCTCATTACGATGTAAAGCCTTTATTATCACAATGTCAAGTGACTTAAAACGCTGTTCAATGAAGACCTTCTTCACACAAATACGGTTCTAATCTACTTAACCTTACTTCCTTTGTTACTCCACTATGTCGCGTAGGGAGGCGACGAAAACTCTTCACTTTTCAATAAGCTCCTGTCACTTTTGCTTCTCAACCGTTTACAATAAATTATCCTATTTTTTCCACTCCTGTCTATGCTGTGCCTTGTGCATCCATGCTCCACCCATAAACCTGACCAAATCTCTCCATCAGAGTTGGAATAGTCCAAAGTTTCTCTGAGATATCCTCCGGTGCCAGCACAAGATGTGTTTTATCAAGTTTTGTCGTCGGCTGTGAACAATACAACCAGCCCAGTAAATTTTATCGTTGCAAGACTTGACAAAGTTCTTGTCCTGATAATCTTATCCAAAAACTATCTTTGAAACTAATCCTGCAGCCTCTTTGAACTCCGTTTTTCCTCACTATGTCACCCTTATCTAACTATAGATCTATCTCATCAGAACACTGAAAAAAAAAACTTTAGTACCTTACATATTTCCTAATCATCTGAAGGACTTTGTTTCAAAATTTGAGTTTTTGCGCCACGGCTTTGGTCAGCAGCCAGGACTCAAACCCATACAGAATAATGGTTAACACAAGCATCAAACAGTTAACAAATTGTCTCGATAATAAACGACGATGAATTCCATACTTTGGTTACGTGCGCCACTCAATAGCTCACCCCCTAGATGCTAATGGTTGCTTCCAGGTACTGAGTTTACGGTTTTGATGAATTCGGTTCATTATCGGTTGTTGCCGAAAATGAACCGAACCGAATTGAACCGTAAGTGTGAAATAGGCCTTACGTAGAACATGTACAATAATAGCTGGCTGTATATACGAGTATTATATAATACACGTAGGTAGTTAGTTCAGATGAATTCCCACAGCTCACTTAAATATTCAAACATTCAACTTGGCCGATTTAAAACTTATAAATTCATTTTAGTTTATATCAGAATATTGTTTGAAACTAGTTTTACATAATCTGTAGAAACATTTAAACTGAAGTGTTGTGACAAAAATTTAACATAAACTTAAAAAAAAATGTTGTCCCGTTTGACCAATATTAAATGTTCCATTAACACACTCTGTTGACTAGAAAATTTTAAAACAATATTAAATTTGAAGATGGAAAGTTTTCTCCTTTTCACTGTGATGAATTCGGCAGAGACTATGCTACTGCACTTGCATATGGGACGTGGCTGTGCCCATCACCAGAATGCGATTGGATTCGTCAAAAAGATGAAGTGTTTCGACATTGTGCGCATGTGTCTCATCAGGACCATCTCTCAAAATGTCCTACACATCGTGGAATCCGATTATCCCTTTTTGTCTTTCGAGGTGCATGTTGTTCACATGCATTTCGTGATAAATCTTGGGTTTTCACTTTCATTAATATTAAATTTGTTATTTATCGTTAACACCCTGATTTTCTGCCATATTATTTTGAGAGAATTTTGTGCACTTTGCAATTTCAATAGATTTCTTTTTATCCATTACGCCTTGTCCTGTAAGGGGTCGGCAGATAGAATGGACCTCCACTCTTTTCTATCCAAGCACACTTCTTTCCCTTCACCACCGACATACCATTTCTCATACAACCCCTCCTATTTATTTTGCTTCTGACCTGCCCTTCTTGATGACGGAATCGATGTGCCATGGAATCCTCGGTCGATTACGCCTTCATACACCTTTACTTTCCGCCTTTTACATAAATCTTTGTTATTCTGCTTGCAACCATTTTTATCTACATTCCCAAACAATCAGCCTTAAGCTATGTTCTAGCTGAAAAGTGATCGCGTGATCATGCGATGAGCGATCATTCAATGTTCTCAATTTGAACGATCCGTCTACGTTTGAGGATATGAAACATGTCGTGCGAATGCTTAAAGTTAGGACACACGGTAACAACACTAACACCCAAACCACGTTCTTTCCTAATATTTTCATTAATTTGAATTTACAACTGAGTATATCCACATATTCCTCATTATAATAAAAGATCAAGTTTGTTTTTCAGCTAAATTTTTTCCGAGTGTTTTGGATTTGCTGCCCAAAGACTGTCCAACAAGTTTTATAATCAACTCAGATTCGTGAACATTTTTTTTACTTACTCAAGTAAGTACAATAGTTAAGAAAAGGTAACCAAAAGTTCTTGTAGCCTTCCACGACATTTTTACAAGTTTTCCAGACCGCGTTGCGCTGCTTGTGTTGGTTATGTTTTTATAAACACCATTGTTCACAAAAACTACTAGGTAATTAAAACAAACTAATAGTTAATTCTCACTAGCACACAATACCTACAATATATTTACCTGCGCTTAAATTAAACATTAATGATAATTTTATACCTGAAAATAAACGAAAAAATTAAATGTGACATTATTCTCTTCCACCCGTGAGCATTGATGACCCGACGTTAGTGATCGCAACTCTTGTCGGTAGATAAACATAAAAAGCGCCCCTTTAAAGCTTTTCAGTTCAGTCAAAATGAACATTCATTTAAAATTATCATTAAATATTATAATCTGCGAAAGAATCGTTATTTTGAAAGAACACTATTTTTCTAAATAAGATTATCAAACAACATTTTGAAGAATAGAAATTAACGTGTGTTTGCATTCATCATCATAATATTCAATAGCTTTTATCGACTTTATACTTTGCGCCAAAACCAATTTCCAGTTAAACCAAACTGTATCAAGTTTTAATAGGGTTAAAGAAAAAAAAAACTCTTAAAGGCGAGGGATGAAATACTTTTTAAATATAGATTATGGTTTGGTGTAAAAATGTTGTTTCCTTTGTACGACTAATAGCAAATAGGTAATGGGTTTTTAACGATGGCGCTCACTAAGAGTAAATATGGTTAACATCCGCAAGAAGGGTAATTGCAGTTTAACAAGTTAGGCCTCACCTCTCCTCGCCTGGAGAGAGTTTATCCCTGTCTAAACACATTACAAAAATAATGATTACAAATTGAAAATGCCGGCTCTCCCCACATAATGTTAGGCGCATTATAATACCTCGTGAACCAAGGCGAATATGGTCACAAAGCAAAATAACATCAAACTCATTCAGAATAATTAACAAATGAAATTTTATGCTAAAGATTTAATGGTGGAGGATTGAAAATTTTTCACGAAAAATTGTTATAAATAAGATGCAGAAACGAAATATTAGCTCTTTATGGTATACCTCCGAAGATGGTTACTGGTGCAGGCCCTATTATGATGACTCCGAGTGTAGGTTCAAAACACCAGATAGTCCTACTGAAACTTTTAGGATCACCACAGGAGACGGAGTGTGCTGCTTATTTGCTCCATTTATATTTATTATTGTCATGGACTTCCTGTTAAGAAATTCATGCAATAGGTATAACACCAACAAAGAGAGAGGATCTTATGTGCAATTTGGAGTTCGCGGTTTACCTAACGTTATTCAGTACGACAGTGGAGGTATTACAACGCAAAGTTTAAAGACGCGACGAAACAGCACACCTTGGTCTCCGAGTTAATGCAAGTAAGACGGAGCTCATAGCGATAACGTCTGCCCCGATAAAGAGCTACCGATGTAACCATTGATGGAAACAACGTCTCTCGGGTGGATTGATTTATGTACCTGGGAGCAACCATCACCACCATTGGTGACCTCGCGGCTAAGCTTCTGATACATATCGACATGGCAAGTGGCGCCTATAGCAACATGACCAAAATATGGAAAGCATCGGCGTTTAGTGTCGAGACGAGAGTGTATAAAAAAACGTAAGATTGAATTTTGTGGCATCGTAGAATTTGCTGAGCAAAATGTTGTAACATTATTATTATCAACATCAGCTGTGTAAAAAAATTGTGTAGATTTCTGATATTAAAAAAATATAAAGGTGATACCACCTACTTAAGCTAATAACAAGGTAAAAAAAGTTAAACCAAATTTTATCCAAATTTGTAAAGAAAATGCATTAATATTCATTTTGGCTTCTTTTGAAGGTATTTCGTATTATTTTGTTTTTTCTTTCCTTACATGGAATTCTTTCATAATTTTTTTTTTTTTTGATAATTTAACTTCTCTACACAGTTTTTTGATTGCTTTACAAGAGCAATAACAATATAACAGCTAATACGGTACCATGCATTATATTTTACATTTTGAAGAATCGTTGTCAGTCTTTCGGCTATAAAAATTGTATTATTTATAAATCAATGTTTAACGTAGTTAATCATTTTTTTCCTTTTCTATTTGTTGCTGTTCGAAAATAGAATATATTTTAGGCTATTCAAGGCTACCGACCTTCGTAGACTAGTTTTACTAGCGTGGACTTCAGATCCGAGGTCCCGGGTTCGATTCCCGATCGGGTCAGAGTTTTTCTTAGTGTTTTTTCACTTGAAATTTCTTCCCGGGGTTGGCCTGTCTCACATTGGTCGGGACCGGTTGACTGGAAAAAATTTCCTCAGGCAATAAGTTCCGCCGGCTATACTGACACCTTTGTATACATACATACATTCTCCCTTTAAGGCCCCCCGCTCGCCGCAAGCCAGCCCAGAGGAGACCAATCCGCAGCAAACCCGACCCGCACGAAACCAACCCCCTAGTTCGATCGAAGCAATCAAACCAGAAAGCCGGGCCCACACAAATCAAGCAAGCCGCGGATACCCCCCCAAACCAATCCGCAATGCGAGGGGCCTAAACCCCACTTAGGGGCATAGGGAGGCATCAAGAGCTCTCCATTGCGCTCGAATGCGTCCGAGGCTCATTGTGCCTTTGTATAGAGAAGTGTTATTATTTATTTATTTATTATTTTATTGATCGTGCATAATATGGTCAATGGTCATTAAGTAAATAAATAACAACGAGAAAGAACTGTCATCGCCCACTAATAAATTCTTATTTGTTTCCATGGTGTCCAATATCAAACATACAAGAAAGTATGCTCTGTTTCTAGATTCTGCTCTATTTTCATTTGGTTTAAATACATATACCCTTATCCAATGCGTTCCTAGGGAGCGGTCCGTCGTTTGACAAAACGGCAGTCTTTCAAAATATATGACAATGTTTTTTGTTACAACGGTAAAAATAACGTTCTTAGTTGACATTCACCACTACCGCTATAGCAGTATACCTACTTACCGTAGTCCTAGGAAAACGGACCATACATAACCTACCTAAGTTCCTCACAGAGCATAACACAATTTTATGTTCAATATTAAATTTATTTCTAATAGCAAGTATAAAACCCTTTAATCGTAAATAAGGCCCCCATAAAATAAAGAATTTATCTGTAATTGATCGTCTGTAAATTCTCCTCATAGTATATTGGTTTTACAGACAAGTTTAATGCGCTCTCCACTTCCGGGCAAATGGGAGAGGAAGCATTCAGATGCACCTGCATAGTCCTTCTGGATTAATCGACCATCTCTGGCGAGTGTCTAATTTATCGAAGTTTAAATGCTTATTTATTATTCATTACTTATTTATTTCCTGGCTGTAAAATTTCAGTCATAAAATTCTTCAGTACAAGTATATTAAAAGGACCATAAAAGTAGGGAAAAGGGAGTAAATCATGAAAATGGTAGAAATTTTTGTATCCCTTTTGCTTTATGCAGTACAACTCTTAATGGCTGTGCGGTTGTAATTAAGCGGGCAAGTAGTGTTAGACATTCATTTTGCTGTTTGCTTCTGGTCAACGGATGTCTTTAAGTTTGTTGTGAAATATTGTAATGTTCTTGCTGAAACGCTATTCTAAAGACAACAATGGAACGCTAATCACTATTTATATCATAATATTGTATTTGTTGAATCTTCGCCATTAAAACAGTGATTAAACTAACTTTAAGAGTTTAATGGCCAATAATTATTTTGAGTATTCCACATCCCGCTTTCTGCAAGATTAGCTATCCATAACAAATGTTTGTATAAATACTTATTGCACGTCATATTATTTAGAGAAGAAAGTTTATACGGATTAACCAGATATAATTATAATGAAATAAACATCTCTTATTCTCTGAACAATTTGCGGAAACAAAACTAAAAAAATAGGGTTTTAAATTCTTCTGCTTCTTCTTCTCAGCCTTGAACTGTCCACTCCTGAACGTAGGCCTCCTCCATGTTCTTTCACCCCTGTCTATCATGCGCCTTCTGCATCCATGTCCCACCCACAAACCTCACCAGGTCATCTCTCCATCGAAGTTGGGGTCTTTCGGGGTTACTTTGGGATGTTCTAGGGCGCCAGCACAAGGGCCGTTTCATCCATTTGTCGTTCGGAATGCGGGCAATATAACCAGCCCAGCGCCATTTTAATGCAACTCTATCGACAATGTCCCGCACTCCTATTCTGGCCCCAATAGTCTAATTTCGAATTCTATCCCTGAGACTGACATTTTTAAATTGATGTTGCTCATCACCTCGAAATTGCTTCAAAAGCCACACCAATAGTAAGACCTTTTAAAACACGATTGCATGAAGTATCTCTACACCTTGAGCGATATAAATTTATGCCTTAGGCTTTATTAGGTGCTCTGCATTTGGAGCAAGATCATGATCCAATTCCAATCTTAATATGATGTTAATGGCTTTGCCGTATGTAAATAAAATAAATAAATAAATAAATAAATATGAATTTTAGATTTTGGTTGCGAATTCTTTGTTTTCATAATATAAAAGAAAAGCGGGCGTGATACTACGAACGCAGTATTCTTTGAGATAAGGATTATATATGTCTCTCTTTCACCCTATAGTAAAATAATGTAGGTAAGCACGAAAAAGAGTTTCGACCGAGGGTGCTTGGTAGTAGTCCATTTTTACATCTGTGAGACGGTGTAAGCTTGACATTTTAGAGTAGTAATAAACAAGACGCCCATTGAAATTAAATATGTATGAACTAAGTTTTTACTTTCAATTGAATTGGTTGAATTCAAAAAAATTAATATCTGAAGAAAATATACCTATACTTTTTTTTTAATGGCCTTGTGGTGTTCCTGGCCAAATATACCTATACTTATCTGAAAAAAAAACAGGAAGGATGCAAGCGCGGAATTAATCGGTACTCGATTTAAGTATCTACCTACGTGGGATTTTATGCGACATTGATGAACACTCGACTGTGCTCAGGTGAAAGGCTTTAATCCACATTTTTTCCAAAATTGGTTTTATTATTTTAAACTAATATTGTGTATCTCAGACACATTCCGGTAAAAGGATTTAAGCCGCAAACACTTATTTCCTACATAAAAACGAAAATGATTGCAAAAAGAAGGACTTAAATGCAAAGCGCAACCATGTCAAAGGACTTAAGCCACAATAATCTAGTTGGATCAGGTAAAAGGCATTAAGCCACATGACGCATGATGTATGAAAACGGTAGTTCTTTTTATGACGGACACAAATGTCAGTGGCGATGTAAAAGGACTTAAACCACCTTTTAATCATATTTTTTTATAATATCTCGATTATTAATTATTTTTTTAGTCTTAAATTGCGCAATGTGGTACAGAAAGCATATTTACACACGATAAATATAATCATTTTGCATTTCCATTAATATATCGGTTCGCATATATTTTTTGTTTCTGGTGTAAAATTTTATAAATGTGGATTGAAGCCTTTCACCTGAGCACAGGAAAGTCGTGTTTGACCTCACAAAAGGAGTACCCACCTTTCTAAGAATACAAGCTAAGAAAAAAAATTTAGGGAAAATGTCTAGGTAATACCAGATTAGGTTAAAACTAAAGACTATAAAAGTTTTTTTTACCCATCACTCCGTGTCCTGTAAGGGGTAGGCAGAGAGAACGAACCTCCACTCTTAGAGTAGAGTATTTTATTAGTAAAAAAGTATTTTTTTTTTTTTTTTTTTTTTTTTTAAATGAATCTGTGCTCACTCAAAGTGAACACAAATACACTCCTTACTCTTTCACAGTAAGCTACTGAAAGCTTGTGTCGTGAAAGAGGAAGATGGTCGGCACCTGGGATCGAACCACGACGTCCGCAGTACGAAAGCCGGCGTTGTAACCGCTGGGTCACCAACCACTTCTTATTATACCTACTCATTGCTACTACTGAAATAAAGACTGTACAGGAGGCTGGTTTACTCACCCAATATTCGCTGTTATTCTCTTCTCAACACGTATTTTTTAGTTTTGACTATATGTTTGTATTAATATGTTTGAAGTGCGCTCAATTATTTAAATGAATTTTGTATGATTGGACTTCACTTTTTGTGTGTAAATGCGATGACAGCTCTCAGCAAACGAATGATTTTTTGTCACGATTTTGGTGAGAACTAGATGAAAAAAGAAAGGGGAAGAAAATGCGTAGAAGGTCTGCATAAATCGTGTACCAGGTGTTGACACTTAATAAAATTATATTTATGAATTTCTAACACTCAACAATTTTTATCACTTTTTCACCAACTTCGTATGGGTGTGGTCAGAACACGAGGTCCCGGGTTCGATTCCCAGTCATATTGAGTTGGTCTGTCTCAGATTGGATGGTCCGGTTGACTAGAAAAATTATCTCAGACATAAGTTCTGCCGGCGATCCTGACACCTTTGTACTGAAAAGTGGAAATTTATTTATTTACCTGTTTTGGATATTCATGCATGCTAAATTATACAGTTGTACTTCAAGAATTTCAGCTAGCGGAATATCTCAAGAAAACATCCGGTTAAGCTTAAAAATTTCAATAGTTCCGCTAGAGTTGCAAGTTTTATTCAAAAATATAATCCGAAGTTAGTGAAAAGTTCCCCAAAATACTGTGTAGTGAAGTCGTGTTCTCGGAATATGAATCACACACCGCTAAAATGTTCTCATATATTATTTATAAGGCCGAGAACTTTAGTGCCACGTGTTGCTGTGTGTACGTAAAATTTTATCTCTCTTCTCAGTACTGAGCTACTAGGAGTAGTCGGTAGCGATACGTAATAAAATTTTACACATAATTTCGTTTAAGTATGATGGAGAAGTAGCGTCTTTTTCTTGATGATTACGTTTAAAGCAGCGAGGAATGTCACGGTACAGGGACGTCTCCAGTTTCATACATTGCATCCTTCCAACTTTTCGACAAGTATCGAATCGATAATGTTTTAAGACTATCAAGATATGTACTTCTTTGCAACAAGAACAGTAGCCCTAGTATAAGTTTTCGATGATCGTTTCGATATTCGATCATCGTAAGAGTTTCGAAAAAATTTCATACTAAAATCGATCATAATGATCGAATGATTCGATCGTTTGATTTAAGAACACTATTTACACGCTAATAAGCGCTTATTTGCGTGCAATTAGCTTTCGATAAAACTCGTACTAGCCCCACAGCAGTTTCAATTTGACGGCTCAGTTAAATGCCTACTTGAAAGCAACATAAAATCAACCTAAAAATATTTAACTTCATTGTTATTTTTAGAAAAATACACTACGGTTGGTATTCATTGTATTATGAAACCTATCATGGTTCTTACGTATAAACTTACTATCCATTAAATATTCAAAAACCTTCTTGTAAATAGGAAAAACGACAGATTATTATTTGATAAGGGTTGTTTTAAAATTTTAAGTAAGTATGAACTTAGTAGGTATTGTTGTTTTTAATATAAATTGAAATTGTTTTTTTTTGTTTTCTCTCAAACGGACGAAACCAATCTGGCAACGCTATGGTATTGTTTTAAGTATTTTTTTTATTATCTGTGGTTAATTTATTGCCAACGATACACCAATTACACACAAATAATTATTGTGCGGGTGCCTATCCTGTATTCTCACCGTGCACTGATATGTGTGAATGTTGCGGTAGTACCTATGTCGGCGTCCTTCGTTGTGTTTCTTTCCGTACATAATATTGACATGAGATTAATGTTTTGACTTTAACATGTTTTGTAAATATATTTCAATGGCCAATGGCCGTGAGTGATTATAAATAAACGAAAGATTACCTGCAGCAAAAGCCTTTAGTATATACAATACTAAAGGCTTTTGCAGCAGGTAACTTTATTAAGTATCCACCCTTGATGAACTAACTACAACTTTGTAATCCTAATTTTTGTCTAGGGTCCCTGTTCTTTTATAATATTTTTGTGTGTAATGGTATTTATTTTCTTTACCTTGACTGAATCTCGCCTTCCTTCGCTGTTGGGCATTGTTAGGGTTTTGTTTTTCAGAGTAATCTTAAAAAATTGTTCTTGATTTTTTTTCGTTAAGTCCCTATAGACGAGAAAGAAATTGGCACACCGTGGTTGAAGCGTTAAATCTCTGCGTTCGCTGCGGCTCTGTTTACAATTATAATGTGTTAGAGAATGCCTTTTATATCTAACAGCATTACAGGATAATGTCTTAGACATGACAGATAGATGCTGGATGAAGTATCTACAGGGAACATCAGCCATTTGGAAGATTAAAAGTACTCCATTACCTACCCCACTATTACAGAATTCGGGATAAAATGAAAAATTATTATTGCTTACAACTGAAAGAGATTTCAAAGAAATATAATTTATCATTTTTTTAAGTGCACATTAATATTTTTTTTTAAATATACAGAAAAAGTTCCTTCAATGAATGCTTTCGAATCTCTGGAGCGTACCTATGTATATTTTTTATCACTGTAGTGCTTATGGAAATAAGTTGTGTGAATTGAAGTATGTGTATTTGATTAGATTATTTAGTAGAGATGGAAGGTGTGAAAAGTAGATTGAAAGAAGAAAACTGTCTGGTAAAAGGGTTGGCGGTGCACTCAGATCTCTAATATGAAAATAAATAAGAACATTAATCTCTTTAATTCAAACAGTTGATGCAAAATGCAATCGTGATACCATCCATGATGTGCTAGCCGGTAAATTCATCGCGGACAATTCATCGTCAGTACAATTCATCGCGGATAATTCATCGCCAGTACAATTCATCGCAGGTACAATTCATCGTTAGTACAATTCATCGCAAGTACAATTCATCGTGGGTACAATTCATCGCAGGTACAATTCATCGTGAGTACAATTCATCGCAGGTAGGTACAGTTCATCACGAGTATGTTGAATATTTGATCTTCAATTTAGAATGCAATTCGATTTCGGGTTCTGGGTTTTTGTATATAACTCTGTAGGTAATTATTTTTGGTAAAACTTCAGTTTTGTCACTCCTAATGATTTCGTGGTTATTTTAATACGATTTGAATAGGTTAGGTTAAGGTTGGAACTTGGTTAAAAATGGGGGTTTGGGGGGTGGAAGCCCCGTACCCCTTTGGACACCTCCCCGAGAAATAACACGGTAATACTCCCGCGTATGTCAAAATCGACTAAATGAGTTTAAATAAAAATAAGGTAAAGCTTCAGTCTTCACCTTATTTTTAAGGTCATAAACAATTTGACAGTTTACAATATAGATTGATGAATTATAATCGCGATAAATTGTGCGCGATGAATTTTCCTTGACCCCCATGATGTATGGAAGTAAAACTTGGTCATGGATGAAAAATCTACAGCTAAAACAGTGCTGTAAAAATGAAATCATTACGCAAGAAATCATGCAGAAAAAGAATGATTGATAAGGCGAGGAATGATGATATTAAAAAGGAATGTGAAGTTAATTTTAGCGTGGTGACGAGACTGAGAGTGAATAAATTGAGGTGGTTCGGGCATGTTGAGAGAACGAATGACAAAAAGTATCTACCAATCAAAAAAGTAAAAGATAGTGACGTGGGCAAATCTAGATTGACGTGAACCGATCATATTGGTGCCGGCTTAAAGAAGGACCAATTTATGGTTAAAAGGGATAGAAGACTTTTTATGTGGAATGTTGAGGCCTCGAATGAAGCAAAGGGGGTGTCTGGATAGGAATGAATGAGAATCCGTACTCTCTGCCTACCGACTCCGGGAAACGGACGTGATAAAAAGCCCTTATTGGTTCAATTTCAATCCCTTAGGTACTTCAAGACGTACTTTATATTAATAATAACTTAAATATACTGACGTTGAACAGCTACTCACAAATCTTATTAATCTACGTAGTTTATGGCGATAACCGTAGTTCATATGGAGCCAAAGTGAACATACACGTTGAGTACCTATTATAAATCTATATAATATGGGACACTTAATGCTAGAGGGAAGATTTATCTGAGAGAGGGGCTGAAATTTCCATCTTAGGGGTGGAGTGAGTGAGGCCGTCCATTCTGCAGGAATACCCACGTCTCTTGGGGGCAGCAAATTGATATTATAACTCACATGGAACGAATACTCACATTAGTAAATTAATTAATTGATTACCTCTCTACTAAAATTACAATATTTTCCTTAACTTTTATTTAGGTTCATTTTCTTGGTTATGATGTCACATGTGGTATTGCATAATGATAATTTGTCGTCTTCTTCTTGTGGTCTATCGAGTCTGTCAGATATTGGCAATCACTTCTGTGAAGACCATCTATCTTTTTGTTACCCGGAACAGCTCAGGCCCACGAATTCGACCAGGCTCACGAATTACTGACCAAATCTGTCCACGGTTTATAAAGCCTTTTTTCGTGAAACCACATCTCGAATGCTTCCAGCCGGTTCAAAGTGTATAATTTCAGGATCCAGTAGCCCTAGTATAAGTTTTCGATGATCGAATATCGAAACGATCGAATCGTTCGGTTTTAAAACACTATTTATTTATTTTATTTCCCATACCAATAACATGAATACAATAATAATACATACCTACTTACAATCTAGGTAGATACATATATTTTTTTTATTTTGGGATTTATTATCTCACTAGGCAGATGCCTGTGCCGAGATAATAATTTTGTTTTTTTTTTAGAAATTTATATCGAAAACTAATAAAACATATGCAGGATTACAGTGGCATTCACTCCAATCTCCTTTCATTCAAATAATATAAAAACTCACGAGTGCAACTCAGCATCGGAAATGCAGGGAAAAGGTCATCTAGAATCCACAACAATGCAAAAGGCGATCGATCATCACATACAAGAAAAATTCATAATCATATACATCATATTTTACATCAGTGAATCACTCGTCTACCTCAACACAAACACTAGAATTCTCTCTGACTCAAATAAATTGCTCTTATTAACTTTGCAAGCTAATGAGAGCAAGTTATCACATACCTTTTAGAATCTACATAATAATTCAGAAATGTTTGCGTGCTTTTGACAATACTTTACCGTATATGTGAACATCACGCTCAAAATACAAATGCTACGTCAGATATGAATCTGCGCAGAGCGGTGAAATTTGCTCGAGAACGTTCTAAGATACAATTGACAACGTTAACTTTAATATATTAAGAGCTATTTAAAAAACTTTATTTTTTTAGGATCTTCATACAAATTTTTCAAAAAAGACAGAAAGCCATCTTTTGGAAACAAAATTACTCATGTAAACGTTGAATAGAATCTTGGTATTACGGTATGAAAATGTTATAAAATAATTGGAGATTGATTCGTTATACATATAAATGTTATTCAAACCTTATTATTCTCAATAAATAAAGATTTAATGAAAAATTTTGGAAAAAAAAATCCTCCATTTTGAAAATTGACACATTTTAAAAAAATTATGGCCACATTTTGTGTAAAACCGTCATAGCCATTAGATGAGTAATAATTATGTAGCTACCTGATAAAATCATATTCAAATGTAGATAAGTATAAAATAATTTAGCAATAATAATTGTTGAATCATTTTACATTTCTGAAATATAAATAAAGTTATCTTAAAATCGTCGTCGTCGAAAAAGATTTGCAAGTAAAATAATAAACATTTAAATTGGTATGAACATTCCATAGACAAACTGGCCAGTAAAACAGTTGTCGATAAATTAGATCATTAGGTACAGTGAACTTGACTGAATTGTTGAGAGAAAGAAATAAAATTGACAATAATTGAGAATCTTTAAATGGTTTCAGGATTATAATCAGTTTAATAAAACCTTTGTTTTATCCACAAAATAATTTAGAAATATAATAGTAAATAAACTCAAAACTATGTTAGCTTATTTATCATATATTATATTATGCAAAAACAATAATATACAAGGTTCATTTAAATAAAAGACTGATGGTATTGTTGCCGTGAAAATTTGTTTAAAAAAACAATATGCGTAGAGTTTCATCATGACAAAAGAAGTATTCTTGAAGAAAGCAATCAGTGAGATGTATGATGACTTGAAGCTTTTCTTAAAACTGTCCAAGGTTTGTGACAAATCATTCATCCTAGAACAAATACAAAAGATTTAGGTACCTATAATGACAGATAACATCATTTCATGAATTTTTTATGCATACAAATTAATAAAATAACATTGAATTCAATGAAATAAAAGAATAAAATAGTCAACCGATTACGTTGTATATGATTTCATAAACTAAGTATTTCACTTTATTACATAATTTAGAATCTAAAGATATAACTTATTAAAAGAGGTTACATACTTACATTTTTAAGAGCTTCATAATAAAACATCTAGATTTGAATGTTGTACGAATACTCATTAATATTAGGTTGTGCACTGTACAGAATGTTTTAGTCTGGAACCCCGTGCCTATAAAATACAAAATATATAATTAACATCAGAATCAAATCAAATAAAAACTATGCACTCATAGTAATGTCAGATAGAAGAGAGAATTTACATAAAGACCAAAATCATTACATATTCTACATAATTTAGTAAATATTACTTAGGTAGAGGTATATGGGGTAATATAAATAATTAAATATTATCAGGTACCTACCTATTTAGAAATATAACAGCACACAGCAGTTAAATAAAATAAAAAAATATTCTAATTTCAAAAATCGAATAAATGTTTTGTTGTTATGTCAAAATATTGATGACAGCCAGAGGTCCTGCCCATAGATTTTTATTTGTATAGAATTCTGTGGTCCTGCCAGGTACCATAAAATATTATTCGCGGTATTTTTATGTGAATGAAAATTAAATAATGATTATTTTTATTGAATGCTTTTTTAATTTTCAGGTTTAGGATGTGTGAATAATAAATTTTTTATTGATACTTATCTTAATTGATAGATTCTTTAATAAATTACGATTATAATATTTAACACTTATCCAGATATTTTTTAGCGTTTTCTGTGAGTTTTTTAATGTCATCAAAAATCTATGGATTAGTATGGATATTATGTTGTCAAACTATAAATGTAAACATTGAATTTTTCTACGGCTTTAGATATAAAATAAATTTTTGGGAATAATAAAACAGGTAAGCAAAGTTTATTGAGTAAATATTGTTTCAAAATAACCGCATAATTACAATGCAGCTAGCCAATTACATTAATTTATTTTGTGTAACTATATTTTTTACAGGATAGACAGATCACAATATATTTTCAACAATACAATAACAGTGAATTTCTAAAATGTATGCATTTTATTACTAGAAAAAGCAAAATCGGTAAGTCGCGCTTTATTCTTTGATAATTGTACTTTCTCTCATTTTTGTATACCTATATTTAAATTCCATAATGTTTTGTTACAGATTAATGTTAAATAGTTCCCCCAAAACTCTAACTAGAATGAGGATAGAAGAATCAAATTATACTGGTGTTACAATACTAGATGACATTTGATAAATAAATAACTATCGGTAACAGTACCTAATTATAGTGAATTGGTTTGAATTCTGGTGCCCATCATTTCAACTTTTACAATACAAGCATTGTTTTGTGTGAAAGATGTCAAAACTGTATATGTGTTCAATTTGGGTGAGTTCAGATTCATTAATTTGTATAAAAATGTGTTTTGTTGAGCTGTGACACGCTAAAAGCAACATCGGTTTCATACATTTAGTTCATACATTATCGTTGACCATTGTGTTGTTACTTTTTGTGAAAAAATAAGCTTTTGGCGTGCCACAACACAATTAATTGTTCACAACACGTCTGTAGGCCTAGACAAAATGCATTTGGCGATCGACTACAAACAAATTCTTCGACAATATAGAGTAGGAAGAAAATTAACTATCCACTTTTTATATAAGTGTCTTTGTTTAGTTTAAATAATTGTTTATATGTTCCAGTAGACAGTTAATTTTTTCGTACTATACATTGGCGAAATCTTCGTTTGTAGTCGAACGCCAATTTGAATTTGTCTACGGGGGCTGTTTCTACTGTTAAATGTGAATTTTATTTTTGACTTGCTGACCCATCGAACTTCGTCTCGCCTTTAATCAAAAGCCAATAAAATATTGCTGGGTAACATAACATAGCTAACATACATGACTACTCTTTGTAAAAAAATCAAAAGTTATGTGGTAATTATGAAACAGTTATTTCAAAAGCACCAAAACTCCCCCGTTCCATACTAACTTTAATATTATATTATTTCATACTATTTTCCATCCATTTTTAGACGTTAACAAATTATAAAAAAGCTTGAAAAAGTACAATCAAAAATTATATTTTTAATTTTAATCATTACCTATACCACCATCTGTAGAAAAATAGGGAAAACATTGAATGTTTCTATCAAAATATCAATATACCAGACATCTCCCTATTTCCCCCAACAGATGTCGGTGGCGATACTGATGCAAACCCGTTGAATACAAACTTTAATATTGTATTTTAGATAAGTTCTCATCGATTTATTCAATTTTTTATTAGTTATTCTGTTATCCGGAGCGGAGAAGAATCCAATAAATCAAACATCGAAAAAATCTGTTCCGCCGATCTCGAGTTATAAGTGTTCGCACTAACCCGACTTTAATTTATATTAGAGATTATGGAATACAAATGCTTTTGGTAAAGAAGGTGTCGATATGATTTTCTATATTCTGTTTTTATTTATTTTTTCTATTTTTAATCTGCTAGATCTAACAAATAATGTTATTTTATTTTACAAAATGGTAGTTGTTTTTGTGTATTATATTCATTGAAATATATGTAATTGAAATCAAATAAACAGAAAGTTTTCATTTATTTACAACCAGAAATAAACTGAAAAAAAAATACATTTTGTGTTTTAATTTTCTATAAAACATCTAATAATATATTATTCTTCTGAACCACTTCCAAACAATAGATGTTTTATAATGGTTAGTTTTATAGATATATTCCATAGTGAGTGAGAGCCTTTACTTGAACATTTTTTTATAAAGTTTAGGCACAAAGAGGTTGTTGGAAAGCCGGTGGTATCAGTTGATGACTTTCGTTTGCACAGCGCACTGAAGGCCATGGGTTCAAGTCCTGGTGGTGCCATTATCACTTTCACAACACAACCCTTTGGTTAGTATGAAAGATGTCAAAGTGTATTTGTATTCACTTAAGAAAGCCCAGATTCATTTTCTTAAAAAAAATAATGAAAATCTGTATTAAAAAGTCAAAACTTTTATTAATACAGGTAGATATTTATATTTTATTCTACAAATTTTATTATTTTCAAATGAGTATGAATCCACTTGGACAATTTGTTAATTATAAGGAACATAAAAAGCTTTGTTGGTACTTAATTGCAGAATAATAGAATCAACATTGTGGTGACAGCCCATAGCTCACCACATATAAACCGAGTACTCTGTCTTATTAACTATGGGGTAAGCATAGAGAATAAGTCACTAGGTTATGATTATGACTTGCAGCGCTTTCTTCTTGCTGATGAGGTGTTACAAATAAATAAGTACAATTAATTATATACATTATGTAGGTACACCACACTTTCATAAAGCTCTGTATGTTAACTTCCATAGATCAGGTTCTATAACTCCCATTATTCTACAACTTTTTTTTGTGGACGGGTAAAAAAGCTAGTATTCAAATAAAGGTGGGTCTTTGAATTTTTCAACTGTTGAATGTTACGATTGTACCTATATATTTTTTTATTCATTCCGTTGAAGAATATTTTCGCCGGTTAACGTTCGTTTTATACAGGATCTTCTATGAACATTATAAAAAAACCGTTTCGTGAAACAAAGTAAAGTTTAATATCCAGAATATTAGAAAAACAGATAGCTTTTTATATCGCTGGCTTCATAGTAAAAACACATTTTTATCTCATACTAGATTTTTCCCCTCAAACTTAATAGTTGTGAAAAATACGTGAAAAAATAATAAACACAAGGCTGGCTTGACTACGCCATTACCTGAAACAGCTCCTGGGATATGAACGGCATGAAAGATTATCGCCCCAATGATGCCGCGTATAAAGGTATAAAATTACACATTATATTTTTATTTATGTACGGTATTTTAGGTTGGAGAATAGAAAGTATTGTGATGTAATATTATTATAACGTTAACTGTGGAAGTCGACATGAAATAAATTGCCCTTGACACGAAATGAAACTTCATAAAGGAGCGAGAGGGGAAAAAATAGCACATCCATTTTATAACGTGTTATAGAGGGGATTATTGCGTGCAAAACTGTCACTATTGCAGGCAAAACTGTCACTTTAAATTTGAAAATTTGACAGTCATAATGTTTTACGTTGTTTTTTGTATTCGCCTAGATACATAGAACATAAACATAAAATAAAACATGCATTTTATAAGCTACTAGTTTTCCCAACAGACCTAGTCCTGACTTCAAGGGGGCGTCCATTAATCACGTGAGCCCAAAAGGGGGAGGGGGGGGGGTCTGGAAAAAAATCATGAAAGATCACGAAGGGGGATGGGGGGGGGGTCTAGTGAGAAAATCACCTGCATTTATTTTTTCTGATGAAAACACAGTAACACTTTCAGCAATTTAAAAAATTGACGAAAAATTAATCATAATTTTATTAATTCTTTGTAATAAAAAAGTAGACGGTATTATTAAAATTTGTTTAATGGTACCTTAATTGCTTATTAAACCAATTTTTTAATGTCGAAGCATTATGCAGGTTACCTACTTTTAGTTACTTGTTTTTTTTATATATTCTGAGTATCTTTCTTAATTTATTCTTTCTTAAGAAACTTATCCTGACAAAAGCAGACACAAAAGTGGTTGGTGACCCACCGGTTATAACGCCGGCTTTCGTACTGCGGACGTCGTGGTTCGATCCCAGGTGCCGACCATCTTCCTCTTTCACGACACAAGCTTTCAGTAGCTTACTGTGAAAGAGTCAAGGAGTGTATTTGTGTTCACTTTGAGTGAGGACAGATTCATTTAAAAAAAATGCGAAATTGGACCAAAAATGTTTGTCTAAAATTCAAACAGCGAGCATGATAAAGAACACTTTGATAGTTTCCACTTACTACCTTGCTACTTTTAAAAATGTAGTGTTTTATTATGGAAGTGATATATCTGAAGTACAGACCCACGTCAGTAATTTATATCAGTAGGCACCTTGTTTTCTGCGGTATCCAAGCGACACTTGCTGACACTACACATATCTAGTCCTTCGCGCTTTCATTATTTTTTCTGAGTTTTTCACTGCTGGCAGTGAAAGAGAAAAACAAGGAATGCTTTGTATGTAAAATTCATGTGCTAAATAGCTTGCGTCCGAGCATACAAAAAACGTTGCTCCATACGGACAGACAAATCCGCGGATAAACCCGCCGTGTTTAACGTTCTTACGAGAGTGGTAATATTATTATGGAGTGGGGACAAGAGTCTAATCTGAGAATTTTTTTTCTATACATAATAATAATGTAATATGAAGGTGGCGCGTATGAATACCCGCTTGAAATATTCCGGGCTAAGTCGCCGCGTGAGACGCAATTTGCAGGAGACATCTTTGTATCCCTCCGAAATTTATAGCACGCGTAATGAAATTCTTTCCGTGTGGAAATTTCAAAAATATTATTACCTTTTCTTCTTTGATATTTTCAAAGACATTTTAACATTGTAAAATATAGCGGCAGTGCAGTGTGTACGCTTTTGAAATTATACGAGTATTTATAACCTGTGCGTTTAATTTGTCATGTTAACCGCGTGTCTACTCGCCTTTTAAAACGCTGCAGCGGCGTCACTCTAAATGTTAAATGAATGAAGGATTGTAGTAGAAACTTCAGGTCAAATCTTGCAAAACTAAAACTGGATTTGACGAAGTTTTAAGAATAATGCAATACAAAGAAATCAATACGACCTTTTCAACTCGAGTTGGGTCTGGACGAGTCCGAAGATCTCCTGTGTGGATTTCCCACAAAAATTTTCATTTGTGATGAATACAATAAAAGGTCAACAATTACCTCGATACCTACAGGCCCTCTTTATCTGTCTACCAATTCTATCTATAATATATCGAAAGTTTTCGAGAATCTAAACATTTAGGAATTTCGAAATATGAGCACCTACATAAATAGCGAACGTTGTCAACCTTAAGTGATAAACTGTGACAGCATTTGAAGCAGCTGTAATGCTATTGATCAAAGGATACCGTTATAAAAAATGGTTCTAGGCGAGATCTAATACATGAAAGCGCACACACAGCGCCCTTGAGGTGGATCTTTTTCACAAAACGGCACTATATAAGTTGTCCAAAAATAATAATAATAGTGAAAAGGGTACCTAACAAGTTCCATAAATACCTATTTGCTTTTTCTTCTTAATTCTTGATAAAGAAATGTTTATTCTCGGATAGTTTATTTTTGAGACGGGAATGTCCAGCTGTCCCTCCATCTACTTAAAACTGTAGATGATTCTGAAATCTGCTAGTTGATGGCGTTTCGTCTACCGATATTTTTACAATTCTCACCGGATCCATTGTGTTAGCCATGTCGTGTTTCTACTCCATCGCATGACATCCTTGACATCGCAGGATCTGCGAATTTCGGAGGACCTTGCTTTATCTCAGATGGTTTATTGGTTAATCCCGCGATTAGGTGGAGAGATTTTATTTCAGTGGCTATCAGTATAGACTCTTCGTTCTCGTGGTACCATCTTCTTTTCAAACAAGGAATATAATGGTCTGTCTTATACAGGTCTTAAAGATCTTTATTTTAGTTTCTTTTAACATTTATTTGTTTCTCCATCCAGTCATATCTAGGTACAATGGCAGCTTTATTTGCTTGTTTCCTTACATCCTAAAATCGGATAAATTGTTCTATTGTTTTATTATTTACTTCAAGCTTGTAGCGTAGAGACTGGTTTAAAGTTATCATACTTTCCGTGTTATTTATGATGATTATCATATCTATAGTTCTTCTGAAAAAAAAAGAAGACGTGTTCATAGTAGATCTATATTTGAATTTTGTAAACCTTTTCACACATTTGTTAAATAAACATCGCAGTTACCCACATGTAATTATGTTCTTGTAAAATAATGAGGAAATTTATTTCTATATGAAACAAAGTACCTATTTAAAAAAGCTGGATACTTGTGTAGGTACTTTAAAATAAAAAAAGTAATGCTCCCAATCAAAACACAAAAAGTACACGACCTAATGCCTACTTCTGTTTTGTGGCAACCCGGATACACGTACTTACGTTGAAAATATAAATATATCATAAAGTATGATTTCCAGATATACATTCATTATATTTTTTTCCATTCTCTATACTAGCGCTACCACCGAGGTGTTGATTTAAAAAATATATCATACTTGTGGTGTAAACAATACGATCATCGACGTTCCAAATACTAATGGATTTTTATACTATTTTCCTTAACACAATGACATAGCTATAGAACCAACTAATTTGATGCTATCATCGAAGGCTCAAAAGAGCAGTTGAAGATGCCCGTTAGCCCGTAGTCATTCAAATTTGAAAAAATTGCATTCGAAAATCGAACGTACATTCATTCAATGATAACATCTCAAAATATTCCATCCTTTTACATTATCCAGGTATTTTAAATACGTTCATTGTTAAGGACACAAGAATTCCTACTTCACGAATCTTCATTATATAATAATTATTTATTTGTCCGAAACCTTATTTCTCATCGAGTAGAGTCTATAAAAGTCCTATTAAGTATGTTATATGATAATATTTTTAGCTTGAGCGAAACAAAAACAATAACAAAACTATGCGATAAGGATTAACATGCGAAAATTGAATTTATGTAAATCTCAGTTACAAAGGAACACTGTTAAGTAACGGTGACAAAGTACAAAAATGTAATTATTTTTTTAAACGAATCTGAGTGCGTTGAATGAATCCAGGGTTTTTTTTTGTTTTGCGTTTTTTTACGAGATATGTAAACAAGGAGAATTCTGGGTGTAAGATGGTACCACCGCATCACGAACGACGCTATACGCCGGCGCACCCAGCGTGAGTCCATCACCTCTACCATTGTGGGGAGGAGATGGACTTGGCTGGGACATGTGTTAAGGATGCCGAATGACAGTTGGCCGAGGAGAGCGCTGTTCTTCCTCCCATCAGGGTCCCGAAGACGAGGAAGACCCTCTCACACTGTGTTCCGCTCCTTCGAAGCAGAGCTGAGGGACATGGACATGGTGTGGGAGGAGGTCATAAACATTGCGCAAGATCGAGCGCAATGAAGAGCTCTTGTTGCCTCCCTATGCCCCTGAGTGGGGTGTAAAAGGGAGAATTGTATTGTTGTATTGTATGTAAACAATAATAAGTTCTTTCACGTCCATATCGCTCGACGTAAGGATCTCGAAAAGTCGTCGATTGTCTGCAATAACTGCAGGCTACCTAGTGTGCGAGGGACCTAAGCTACTTAAAGCTAGCGTCGTGTAAGAGGAAGATGGTCGACACCTAGGATCGAAAGCCGGCGTCGCAACCGCTAGGCTGCCAACCAGTACAAGTCTGTAGAAAGGAATAAGAAGGTTTTTGGTATTTAATTACACACATATGAACAAACACAGCATTTTATAACGACGATGATGAAGATAATTATTGGAAAAAATAAATGGAGATGGTATCCATTATTTTTTATTTCCGTTTGAATTTGACAGGCTGTATCAGATGAAAAGTTCAAACATTATTTATTTCGAAATGTACCTACTGAATTCACAGCACATAAATAATATATTTTTTCCTTTATTGTAAAAATACCCCACACCAAGCCTAATATTATTATTCCCCTACAAATAAAGAGGGTTGGCAGGGTATTTTGAATAATTGAATTCTTAATAAATTTAACTAACAACCAAAAAATAATACCCTCCGATTTCAAGTATTTATATAATCATTTACGAAAAACGGAAATTTTCAATATTTCTATGAACTACACAGGAAAAAAAATCATTTCTGAAGAAACAATATTATTATTAATATTTAATATTAGGTTGGAACTGTCAAATAATAATAATAATATTTCAGGAAAGGAAATCGAATTTGTTATTCTCGGTTCGACATTTTTGACTTTATCAATCTTAGGTACTTAAACTCGTTACCGATAAAGCGAATCGGGGAATACAAAAATTTACGCACCTTAACATAGCTGAGCGAAATATAAGTTTATTTCTGCGTGAAAAAAAGATTTATATTTAATAATGTTTCAAAAATGAAATATTTTTCTGTGGATAATCTTAAATTTAATGGAGAGAACTTTTTCAAATGTGTCCGTCTGATTTTCAATGAATTAGAAATTTTCGAGTAAGTCATATAGTAACTGTTCAAAACAGTCTTATAAAATTATCTCCTATATAAGTTAACTTCTTGGATGGGCTGGAAGAAAAAAAAGGTGCTAAGTGTTTTTAACTAGGTATATTGAGTTATTCAAAACTCACTGAAAGATATCACTCGCCCAACTTGCTACTATCTGCACTACTATTCTTCTTCTTCAAGTGCCATGTCAGCAGTGGCGTAACGTGGGTTTTCGCCGCCCGGGGCGGGATTAAAATTTGGCGCCCCCCCCTATCTAATAAAGTTTGGCGCCCCCCCCCTATCTAATAAAGTTTGGCGCCCCCCCCCCCCTATCTAATAAAGTTTGACGCCCCACCCCCCTATATTCTTTTCTTTTCTTTTTCTTTTCTTTTATTTCCAAATAATACATTAATACATAATAATACATTAATGTGTACATATATAAATACAGATTAAGATAATGGAATTTATCACCCCACTAGACAAAACTACTAGCTAGCTTGGAAAAAAACTACTAGCTAGCTTACGCTGAGACAGGTTAAAAGGAAAAAACAACTTTATTTTATCAATTTTAAGAATTTTAGTGATTTTTTTTCTCATTTATTTTCCCTTCACAAATTCGGGGCCCCGATTTTTTTCTCAGTTATTCCCTTCACAAACTCGGGGACCCGATTTTTTTTCTCATTTATTTTCCCTTCACAAATTCTCGTACCTACTATTTAAGTTTTGTGTTTTTTATCAAGTTTTTTTTTATTTGTCGGCTCATTTTGCCGCCCCCTGAAAAGTGCCGCCCGGGGCGGACCGCCCCCCCCGCCCCCCCCTAGTTACGCCACTGCATGTCAGGTCCCCCCGACGTCGGCTACCACTATGGCGTAGGCTTCTCTGTCCTGGGCTAACCGGAACAGTTCCTCCACTCGCTGGATTCCGGTCCACTGTCTGATATTCCTCAGCCAGGACATCTGCCGTCTACCCACACTACTATTATAATAAAGAGGAAAGTTTTGATTGTTTTTTTGTTTTTTTTTTTAATTTTTTTATTGTTTGACGGGAATAGGCTCCGAAACTACTGAACCGATTTGAAAAATTCTTTCACTGTTGGGAAGCTACACTCTCCCCGCTGAACATAGGCTATATTTTATCATATAGCCTTTGATCCTTACTAAAACTCCAATAATGTAATCCAAGGTGCAAAAAATTTACCTACATAAAATATTCTTTACATCGCATACGCTGCGAAAACTATTGAAGATAGAGTAAAAGCATGTAAAATGATTTTGTAGATGAGATCATTATTTACAAAAAATGTCGCGACAGCATATTATGTCTAACTATTATAGTTATGCCACAATAGTTTATAAAATCCTTTTCTCTTTTTTATGTAATACCCACTAACCATCTCTTTAACGTCCAACCTTCAATTGTTAAGAAAGTTATAGATCTGGTCATATTCAACATAATCAAATCACAGTTTGTCGTTGAAATAACAACATTGGTGATTCGATGTTTTGAAAAAACTGTATGGCAGATTCGCACATTTTTCAGTTTTTAAGGTGCATGAATTAATCTCGTGATCCCATATTTTTTTAAGAATATGGCTTTTTTATTTTTGCATCTACTCAACATTTAATTATAAAGTTAATTAATTAATTATTTTAAAAATGTACCTACACAGAAATTGATTTTGTAGTGATTTTGTAATGGGCAAATGTCTATACATTTCTATTCATGAATTTTGGTTGTTTTTTTTATTGAAAAACAAAACGAAATTGCTGAAATGCTCTCAAACGAATGCAATTAATAAATAAATAAACGACGATATTATAAGCAAAAGTTGCTTTTTTCCTTTGCTCTTTATTCCCAAGAAGGCCATTCAAGCCAAAAATAACCAACAAGGGGACATTCTCTGTAGACCCACAAGATGCTGCATGGCCTGCCGTTATAAAGCTTTGGTTGCTCTCTTGTTCTCAATAATTTCCAACTTTTTTCTCTATATTTCATTTATTTTTAAATTTTTACTTGTTGCATACATGGCATTTTTCGACATGTTGAAAATTCATGAATTGTTAGAGTCATTAGTTGTTACGTCATATTCATAAAGCTTTGTAACTGGCGCATGTTAGAGAAGCATGGAGAAGTTTCATGGCGTCCACATACTCCGCGTTGAGACTGAAAGTGTTTTAGGGAAGTTTCTAAGTAAATAAATTTAATTTATTGAAATTCTCCATAAAAGATTCAATTACTTAAAAATATTCGCCGTTGCGTAACTTTTTCTCTTTGAGAATTTTTGTGTCAGTTCGCATTACGAAAATTTAAAAAAATACGCGTTGTTGGGCCGAAAACTCTCATACATTATGTAGGTCGATAAACACTGTCAGTCATATCGGGTAAATTCGACAATAAATACGTCAAAAACCTCTCCAAAAATTCCTCTTTTTTATCGAAACGTCTGTTGATTGACGGCCGTAACTTTTTATTATATTTTGTTTCGTAGCGGTTCTAAAAATTTATTACTTCACGGCTATTTATACATTCCAGGAGCACAATACAATTCCATTAATTTTAGAACATATTTTTTTTTAATGTGGTAACCATTTATTCTTCCAATTGTATGCAAAAAATGTAAATGCAGTTTGATGGACCATTTACACCGCATAGTGAAAAAAAAGCAAATTTACTGAAATGCATACCTATTTACACTTTAATTAGTGGTAGTGCAAGATTAGTTCAATTTGTGCGAGGATTATCTGTATACTTTTAAGCTGTTGCGCTTAGTTTAATTTTTGTCCGTCGAACATTTTTATCTCTGTTTAATGTATTTTTGTTAAACAATATTAAACATGATAGTTTAACTTAACTATGAATAAAACAATATTTAATTATATAAATGTCATTCTTAAGCCTATCTATCTACTTGAGACTGACCAAGAACGCCAATAAGGCGATGGTAAAAAAAAGCGTATCTCTTTTAGTAGTTTTTCGAGTTCTTGTTTAGTCGCATATTATTATCCTGTAATATTCTCCATACAAAAATTGCAATTGTACTCGGTACACGGTTTGATTGTCGGGTGGGGAATGTTCTGTTCAGCGTTGTTTTAGAACCAACCCGATGCAACTATCCACCCACTATCTAGAATTTGTTAAAAATTATATTTGTTAACTTTTTATGTAGAAAGATTTTTACGTAGACAACTCTCTCTTTTCACTTAATAATTGGATGGATTGGTGGATTTTCACATTCAAAAATCGATTCAAGAATAACAACATGTAGAGCTGGAATTTCTCAATTTTCCGTAGGCCTTTTTACTCCTTCATCCCGAAACTTCATAACTTCAGTGAATTTTTTAGTTGCCCCATCTCATGAGTTTTTTTTTAATACATAGGTGAAAAAAAATGAAGATGCTCAGATGAGCTGGAGGAGTAACAAGACTCGATAGAGTTAGAAGTGTACCCATAACCGAAGAGATAACGGAAGACAGGCTAAGATGGTATGGGCATGTTATGAAACGACCATATGACAGCATGATCCAGAGAGCCATGGACATTGAAACTCCAGCCAGAAGACCAGGCAGACCACCCGCCAAATGGTTGTCGAGAATCAACAGGGACCTCAAAGAATGCGACGTGGAGCCAGATATGGCGTTCGATAGACAATCTTGGCGCAACAGGACAAGGAGAGCCAACCCCAAATAATGGGACAAAGGGGAGGGCGAAGAAGAAGATATAGGTGAGAAAACAATCGTATCATGTATTGTAGGATATAATATAGACTGCAGCTTGAACCGGAGTGGGATAAATTTGTATTGAATATTGTATGAATATAAGACCGCATACTATAAATAATAAAGGTTCATGAATTCAACACTCGATCGAAAATTAAATAAGAAAATAAACCGAAATTTTTATTTCGTTTTTTTTTTATTTTTATTGTAAATAGGTTTGATCATATAATTCGACTTCATACAGTAAACAATGCCGTGGATAATACGGAGTTAATGATCTATGTGGAGATAATAAAACTGTTAACATTTTATACCTCGAAAATTTATAACCTGGAATATATTATTATGTTGTAAGATTTTTACGAGAAACAATGCTTAATACCAATGTTTAATTTAAATAAGCAGAACAATGAATAGATCTGAATTTAATACGTTATTAAATGTATCCCTATTTTCTTCGCATCACGCTTGAAAAGCAGGAACTCATTCGCTATTTTTTTTTCTTTTGTTGATTTTAGGAACTTATTGCATGAGGCAATTTCTTCCAGTCAACCGGTCCCGTCCAGTTTGAGACAGGCCAACCCCGGGTAGAAATTTCAAATGAAAAAACACTTAGAAAAACTCTAACCCGACCGGGAATCGAACCCGGGACCTCGGATCTGAAGTCCACGCTAGTACTAGGCTACCGAGGTTGGTTGGTTAATAAATATTTAAAAACTAAACATAGTTTTTGACAATAAGTAGGTATATATATTTTTTTTTTAATTGCCCCATACACAAGTTTCTAACTTCAAATGGGGCATATAAAATTGACTTTTTCATTTGATATATTTGTTAATGTACCTATATGTTTTGTACTTGAATATATTTTTTAATTAATAAATAAAAAAAAAAAAATTTATAACATAAATTGGCGTTTTATATAAACTGTCATTTGTTTGACAGTATATAGAACCAACAATTTGATACTGAATTAGTTAATATGTGTTCGTTTTTTAATAGCAATTTGATTATTTTTAATAATTTGAACACCTACGGACTTACGACCGTCTTCTACTGCTGTTTCGAAGGCTGGCTAAGTGTATTTAGTGCTATTGACAGAATTTGTCCTGCAAAAAAAAAACAAAGTTTAAAACAGATGCATCGATTGGATTTATATTGATAAAAGAAGAACTTAATTTATCATTATTTAAATTTGAATTCAATATTAATAGTTTGGATAGGACAACGTCTGTCGGGAAAGCTAGTGCTAAATATAGGTAGTACCTAATAATATTATGGTGTCTCCTTGTCCATGCAACATTTATAACATTAAAATAAGCAGAACAATGAGTAGCAATGTTTTTTATGTTGTAACATAAAATAAAGGATTATTATGATGGCTCAATAAACCTTTCACAAAGCTTATTTTCTTTAACCCGTATTCATCTCTTGCTAGATGTAAGCACAGCTCTCACCACTGATTATATGGTTCAGTTTTAGGGTCACTCTTGATAACTAACACCATTCTACTAAACAATTTCGTGAGATTTTTTTTTGAGATTTTATTCCAAATCTGAAGGCTGTGTATGTTAGGTACATACCTACACAATTAACTGTTTTAAATTAATGAATCTGTGCACACTTCATAGTGAACACAAATACTTACACTTTTTGACTCTTTCACAGTATGCTTCTTAAAAAAGTGTCGTGAAAGAGGAAGATGGTCTGCACCTGGGATCGAACCTCCGACCTCCGCATGGAATAGTGCGAAGGCTGGCGACGTAACCGTTAGGCTACCAACCACTTCAGTATGTATGTAGGTATAGTTCTGTTACAGCACAATAATTATTTTTAACTATTTATCTTAATTATCAATATTGAAAAAACAACAAAAAGATTGCACTTTCATGATACTTTTTTTCTTATTTGGAAAACAACACAAATATCTATATATTAACACATGAAGCAAAAACTGTGTGAATATTTTTACAAAAATTGCGCAGACAAAGGAGTAAGAAATTTCTCACACTTACAGTAAGTTTATGTATAAAAAAGCAGCGAATTCTAATATCTTCTTAAAATTATGCATAAAAATACATTAAATCAATAAAAAAAACATTAAATAACACACTCTGTACATATTTGACATTGACAAAGACGCATATATTATTTTGTTTTTCTGTGGTCGAATTGAGAAAAGGTTAATATTTAAAAAAATTATAAGTTGTTGAAATTGCATTTTTCTTGGTGGAAGAAATTTACATAATCAAATTTAAATGAATAACTTTTTAACTATTCCACAATTTTATTATACCTGACATGTTTCGAAGGGGCACGCCCTTCATGGTCACAGGTTATTTGAAACTCTGTGGTCAAATAACCTCTGACCATGAAGGGCGTGCCCCTTCGAAACATGTCAGGTATAATACAATTGTGGAATAGGTAGTTAAAGAGTTATTCATTTAAATTTGATTATTTAAGGTTAATATTGTTTGTCTTTAATAATAATAGAAAATACTTTGTACATATCAACATTTCAAATTTGACGCACCCATCATTGTTTTGGAAAGAAAATGTTGAAATAGCTCTCGCTTAATCTTTGACAATGTTACCTCAATAATGTTCAAATATTCAATTTAAATTAGCTATGGTCGAATTTCGAGCACTGGTCTATCACTAGTTTAAATAAAACGATAAATTTATTTAATTTACTCACTACATAGTTAAAGTAGAATATTCTTTATGCCCTGTAACGACTATCTATGCTTAGTTTCACACTCTTCATTCAGCTAAAAAGAGCTTACTTTTTTCCAACAAACAAAATAAATGTTCAAGCTATTTAGATACTTACATAAGGTACAAAAAAAGCAACTGAATTAGAAAATATTTTGTAAATAAACAACGTTTCACAATGATGAAAGAAATTCATAAAAAAAAAAACTGATGAAATAGCAACGCTTCAAGAATACGAGATGAAAAATATTCTTTATTTTCACAGAACTCGTTTTTACGCGCGTGAAAAGTCGGTTATATTTTTTACTAGCTAATACCCGCCTGGCTTTACGTTTTTATTTCCGATTATCAGGCTTGATCGGTAGGTAATTAAACAGGTTCTAGTCTAGCTTCTCATTGCTTAACAGACCTCTTTAACTGACATAAGCACAGAAAAAGAAGAATGACACTTTCACAGTTCATAAAAAGAGAGAAGAATGACAATTTTAATGTTTATAAAAAAGGAAGAAGAAAAATTATAGTCTGCCACTCACATGGAAAAAAAACTGCAATATTATGTTACATCTCACACTTGATTCAATTTCACTGTTCAAGGGTAAAAAAATACTTAAGTTATAATATTATACGAACCTACCTACATAATATGCAAGTTTTACTCTTAATATGGTTTGGTCTTAACTACATTCCCTACACCCTCTATGTGTGGAATGGTACAAATTTTATGTGAAATGCCTAATCATGATAATGGTGGCTGTTTTACTGACCTCAAAAGTCAATCGAAACGTAATCCGAAAATGTACTACCTACTCCTATTTTCATTTAAATGTTTATAAAACATGAAATAAAAATAAAATTTATTAAAAAATTTTTATTATTCAAATCCATCTTGAATCTTTTAGTTAAATACGTTTTTATTCAATTACAACGCAGAACCTACGGTTTTAGCGTGATGCTCCAATATACCTACAAAAAAAAAACAAATAAATTATTATACATACATAACTGAATTATTATGTAGATTATTTTAATATTTTCTAGCTTGAAGTGAGAATAATATCTCCGCATTACCGTTGACCATTTATCCGGTATTTTCATAACAATTAAGCCCTTTGAATAAGGGCGCGAAGGCTGTTGGAAACTTTTATATTAAAAAGATTCTGAATGACGCACGGTGTGACAATGTGAAAGGTGCTAAAGATGAACAATTATTATTCATTATGAGATTTTTGCAGGAAGGCGGCCCCGAAAAAAAAACTTCACCGTAAAGTCGATATTACGTATATACGACGGAAGATAATATCTTCCGTAAAAATATATTATATTTTTACGTACGCATACTGAAGATAATAGAAAGGTGTATGAGAATATAATGAAGACATGTGAGGGCACATTGATATTAGGAGATAAATTTCTTATAGAATTACTTAACACTGAATTTTTTAATATATATATGTTACATGAAAATTTTTAGTATTATTGTAGTCCTAGGGCGCCAGCACAGAAGGTGGTTTGTCCATTTATTGTCTATTCGAGCGACATGACGTTGTTTTAACGCTGCCTCTCGTTCGACAATGTCCGACTCTCCTGTTCTAGCTCTTATTACGGTTTTTCTAATTCTGTGTATAAGGGCCCGGGGGGGGGGGGCAATTTGACCCATCCATAGGCTATTTTCTATATGGAGGATGAGGAAAATATGAACTGCCTACATTTTTAAATGTCTAGCCCCCTTGGCTCGTTCTATTGCTTTTTTGTGATATTTTACTGAAATTCAGAATAATCGGCAAAGGGTCTCGATGACCAAGATCGGCAGCCGGCAGAAGAGACATCTCACAAAAGAGAGTGAGGCATCTTTTTCCTCGAGTGACCGACGATACTGAGGGGAAAATAATATAGAAGGTAGCATGCCACAGAAAGACGAGCCAACGAGAATCCAGCGCAGGTATTTAAATTCCTCACATAAAGTAAAACCTATTTATCCACCCACATCTTTTTTCTTCTTAAATCCTGTTGAAAATTTGGTATATAAGTGTATTCATCCCAGTAAGTACAAACTCCACACTATGTATGAACGTTAAGACCTTTTCCACACAAAGACATCCGGTGTCGTCCGGTTTCGTTTTCGATCGAATGTTCAATTTTTGTCTGTTGTGACCGAATAAAGATCATCTTTTCGGTCACCATAGACAAATCTGGAATATTTGACCGATTGACACCGAATAGAACAGATAAGGTGTGATGTCGGCCTTAAGTAGACACTCTCGATTAACCCCAACATCACACGCACACAAACACGAATGGGGAACCTTTTTTGTCACAAATATAATATCAGAGGGAATATAGGTGCCTGTCTATGTACTCCTAATTGAAAAGTTTTTTTTTTCCTCCCGTCCGAGAGTGTGTCACCACATCTGCCGTATTTCTCATACTTTCCCACATTCAACAGGGGCGTTACCAGACACATTTATCATCACCGTCCAATTCCGAACCTTTCAAACAAAAAAAAATAAGGTGAATGTGGGAAGGATAGTGTTAATGAAAACTCCAAGAACGAATCGTTGTTAGATAATTGAACACGCTGTTCACCAAAATTAGAAAGAAAAAAAGAAGTTTATCAATTTTCAACATACTTATATCAAAATGTGGAGTTGAATCAGTAAATCTGAAGGGCAGATTGCAGGAAAAAAATCTAAAAACCGACTTCGGAGAAAAGGACAGTTGGTCACGATTCACGATTATAAACATGAAAAGCACTGCGAAAAAAAAATCAAAGAAGGGAACATCTTTGAGGATCATAATACCTAATATGATTTTTGATGGTCATAAAATTTTAGCTTCTTCTTTAAAGCTCAAGGGAAAATCTATTAAAAAAAAACACACATTTTGGCCTGTCAAAAATTTAATGCATAACCTAATCCACTCAATAAAGGAAAACTTACCAACAAATTAAACTGAAGAAAAGCAGACCAAATATTATCACCTGCACTAAAAACACTAAAGAATATGTATTGTCAAAAAAACTTTAAGAATTTATCATAACAAGAATACGTTTTGAAAAACGGCTCTGAAAAATTTCACCTTCCTGAGGTTCAAAGTTTTTCTAATAATATGTTGATCCCACAATAAACCATTCGTTTTAATAAGATTTCCAAGTATTTTTAATATTACTTTTCACTTGGGACACATTCCATTGTTTGATTTACGAGTGTGTTAAGAAAAAATAATTTTATTAAAATCGGGGATATGCACTGGTACGGAGTTTAATATATGAACTGTTTTTCATCTTTTTTCCATACCACACTTTTTAATTCTTGGTTATTTGATTTTTCATTGATTACAATATTTACTTATTCAACACAATCTTGTTTTTTATTAACTTATCAAGTTCAAAGTTCTTGTCTCCTTATAAAGTAAAATAAATTATATGTATATAGATATACCATAAAGTTCAAAAACGTTATACCCATACCAAAGATTTGTAGTGAAAAAGCCCACAGACGCCATCAACTGACAACGAAAAACGCTGTTAACCCCGTTAAAATCAAAACTATCAAAAACGAAGCATCAAATGAAGTGGTTAGAAAATTATTGGGAAAGCGTACCTTTTAAACCGCAGGTCATGAATCGTGGATTGGGATTCTTGGAACGTGAATAAGGTCGACCCATAGAAGAAGTCTTACAACTGACTATTCTTGATAATGATATTTTCCAATAAGGTATTTAAATACTGCTGTATAAATCGTACATTATTTCTTTTCTCTCTGCGTTGTACAACGGACATCGTCATTTACAAAGAACTTCAAATAGGTTCTAATTCCCTGCCATCACAAGTTGTTTTGGGTCGACAGAAGATTTTCATTTCTGAAAATATTACCTCTCACATTTTTTTCCCTCTTCTTCAATCAACATTTCCATTTCCATGGGATCATTTGTCCACAAAAATCAATTCTCACAATACTTCAAACTAATAATGAAACAATATAGCCTACAATAATATCCCATCAATAATAATGTTCTACGTACCTATGTTTTTGGGGTGACATTCTGGAGAAAATATTCAAAATATGATGTCAGATTTTTTTGATGAGTTACGGAGCTGAAGAGACATCCAGGTCCCAGGGGAAGAAAAAGAAAAGATAGTCTTAATTTCAAACATTTGCTATGCCAAATAAGTGCGATTTCGTTGCGAATAATAATATTTTTTTTTATTCAGGGCCGAGTCAATTTTTTAAACGGTTTGGGTGAACTTACAAATCTTTCGTCTGTTCCATCTTGCTGTATTGAATAATTGATTGTTCGAAGCGAGACAAAAAATAAATTGTGTTAGTACTAATCGCGTTTATCTAGAGTCCTGTGAAAAAAGGTGCCGAAAGTTAGTACCTATACCTACCTACGTGAAAGATCTAAGATTGAAATCTTTTGAAAAAGATCGACGACCGTTGCAAAGGGTGACTGCCATTTTATTTATTTATTTATTTTATTTATTTAAACATTAATATATAGACAGTGAAATTGATATAAAAATAAGACAGTACATAAACAATTACGAAACACACACCAGTTAAGTATATACATTTAAACTTATACACCAATGAAGTATACACATTAAATGTAAAAATACAAAGTACCTAAATTTTAAGTACTCAGCTCAGATACTGGGAAAGGGAAAAGGGGAAATGAGGACAGGGTAAAGGTAATGTATTGTTTCTGCTTGATTGTTTATTTTTTTTCTTTATTTTTCTTATTGTTTATTTTGACTTTTTATCCTATACCGCTTCTAATACTTGGTAATAATATTAAAAAAATATAAAATATCAATAGCATTGAATATCCCATCTAACAATTCTTTTATTTTTTTCAGAATCGAAGAACTAGCAAGCATTTGAATTTATATTACTAGAGTTGTTATCTCTTATTATATTATTCGAATAAACTACCACATATCGTAAAAACATTTTTATCAATAGTCAAATAAGTATGACAAAGGCAAAAATATCATTAGAATATGTATGTAAATCCAGTGAGAATAGATTCTTTGAGTGTAGCCATCATTAAAATAATATTCGAGCTATAGGGAATATCGAACCGACGGGAAGTCTTGTATTTCAAAGGACTTCCTGGCTGATCTGGAAGCGTGCAGAATAAAACCAACTCAGCGTTATGATAAATATAAGAATATTCTTTGACTTTTCAAAATATTAAAATCTATTTGGTGAGCATAAAAACATGCTTCTATCTGTATTATTATTATGATTCCAGCCAACATTTCGTGATAACGATGTGAAATGTATCTGTCAAATAAAACTTTTCATAGATATTTTTTCCATACAATACATGCTCCCTCAATCAGTGTACGTTATGGGCTAGCTTTTAAACTTATAGTGAGGCGGTGTTGTTTCTCATTAAATAGTCGCGGAAATTTGGATTAATTTTGTTTAAATAATATATATAACTTACCTTACCTTACCAGTCGTCGTCCTCACTGCTGAGGATCGTGGCCATCATGCACTCTGTTGTGGACCATTGCTCGCCAGGATGTTCTGTCGGCTGCCAGATGGACGGCTCTATGGAGTGTCGTGGTGGGAATATTTTGCTTTATTTGGTCGGTCCATCGCATCGGCGATCTGCCTCTTGGTCTTGTACCAGGCGCTCTACCGACCATGATTAACTTCTCAAGTCTGTTTTCCCCTCTACGAGCTATGTGTACAAAAAAATTAAGTATGCGTTCGAGACAGAGAGACGACAATCTCACCGTGATGCGGAGTTCTTGAAGAATTGAGATGTTAGTTCTTCTTGCTGTCCATGGGATTTTCATCATTTTCCTCCAGCACCACATTTCGAACGCGTCTATTCTGTCTCTTTATCTAGCTCGCAGAATCCACGATTCCACTACATAAGAGAAAATCGAGAACACAAGTGTGCGCACAATCTTACTTCAGGTTTCTGGTTATGTTCCTGTCCCTCCATATCTTATTGAGACTGGTCATTCCACTCTTTGCCATACCTATCCTTCTCCTGATCTCGGTTTCACACTCGCCTAGGTTGGTAATTGTGGGCCCCAGATAAATAAATTTGTCAACTATTTCCAAGTTCGAAAGTGCATCTGTCATTTGTAAGGTGTTCGCTCGGTCTACAATCATTAGCTTAGTCTTCGACTTATTAATCTTAAGTCCCAGCTTTAGGCTTTCCTTCTCTACTCTATGGAGTAGTTCCACCATTTCAGCCTCGCTGGATGCAAATAGGTTGGTATCATCTGCATACCTAAGATTTGACACTTTTTTACCTCCGATCGAAACTCCTCCGTGCCAGTTTTCTAGA
Source organism: Mystacides longicornis (assembly GCA_963576905.1). Classification (NCBI taxonomy): domain Eukaryota; kingdom Metazoa; phylum Arthropoda; class Insecta; order Trichoptera; family Leptoceridae; genus Mystacides; species Mystacides longicornis. Next base: position 9,567,790 of record OY756425.1, on the reverse strand, counting down.
ACTTTTCTCATTGTATATTCTCCATATATATTAAATAAATCGGGGTATAAAATACACCCCTGGCGGCATATATAACATACTATAAAAATTAAAAAGAAAAGTGCTTTCAAATAGATTATCTTGTGAACCTCTCTTAACCGAAATGTGTTGTTATTATATACTTGCCCACTTTATAGTTTCATATTTCATAATCAGCAGAAACAATAATATTATTATTTTGTCGATAGCACGTGTAAGTAAAATCATAGATAATCTTAGCACTACACGTGTCTGACATTTTATACTTCACTTTGTGGACTCACTTCTTATTATTTCACTTTTTATGTTGGATCGTGTTTCATAATAAAATATAAAATAAGTATTTTAATACATATAAAAAATTGTAATACAGTTATACGGTTTCTATGTAGGCTTTTTACATTACACTAGCAGGCACCTATCCGACGTCTTGCAAGAAGAATTAAATCTAGAACAGTCATTTGAAATTTCAAAGGAGATCCGTTTAAAAAAAAATCATCATTTTGTTTTCTGATATTGAATTACAGTTATTGAAACTGAAAGATCAAAGAATAGAAACGATAAGGTATGTGATTAACTATATATTGTGCTGTTCATGTTTGCTTTTACTTTCTCTATGTCATTAAATCATGTGTGTATTTACATATATGTAATTTATTAAGAAGCTTTCTTGAAGATTCTATAGTACGTAAGTTGCGCAAAAGTTCTAGGGCCACAGGAGCTCTAGACAATCTTTTTAATGTAAGAATTTCTATATAGTCACCGAATATATGTAAATCGTGCTGTTTTTATTCTATTCTAAAAACTATAAGCAATATGGCAGTGCATAAAAACTCACTTTGAATTTTATATACTAGATGAAATGTGATATATTGCTTGGTGTTCACGAAATAATGATATACAACATACAAAAATATAATAATGTTCGCACGGAGCTTACCACTTATTTTGTACTAGCTTATACCCGTCTTGCTTTACGTTTTTGATTCCGATTGTCAGGCTTGATCGGTAGGTAATTAAACAGGTTCTAGTCTAGCTTCCCATTGCTTAACAGACCTCTATAACTGACATAAGCACAGGAAAAGAAGAATGACACTTTTAAAATTTTTGTTTCACAGACCTCATAATATTATACGAACCTATCGACATAATTTGCAAGTTTTCATAGAGAGAGATAGCTCTGTGGTTTGAATCTTAGCTACGATAATTAATTAGGCTCTCCACCCATAGAGGGTGATTTGCTCTGTCAAATTTGCAAAATGGAGGAATCATTTTGCAAATTTTTTCATTAAATCTTTATTTATTGAGAATAATAAGATTTGAATAACATTTATTTTATATGTATAACAAATCAATCTACGATTATTTTATTACATTTTCATACCGTAATACCAAGATTCCATTCAACGTTTACATGAGTAATTTTGTTTCCAAAAGTCTTTTTGAGAAATTTGTATGAAGATCCTAAAAAAAATAGATTTTTTTAAATAGCTCTAAATATATTAAACTTAATGCAGCAAATTGTATTTAAGAACCTTCTCCAGCATTTTGTACGGCTCTGGGCATATTAATATCTGACGTAGCATTTGTATTTTGAGCGTGATGTTCACATATACGGTAAAAGTATTGTCAAAGGCAAATAAAAAAACATTTCTAAAATATTATGTAGATTTCAAGTGGTTAACCGGTTGATACCTTTCTTGAAAGTACAGGGATAATAGTCATGGCTTCTCAGAACAAAGAAATGAACATTTTATCGTGTATTTAATACTAGTAGATATAATGTTCTGAAATTTAAAAGCATTCACTCATACCCGCAGGAGAATCATTATCTTCTGAAAAAGTTTCAAATGGTAGATAAAATATGCCTAATTACTACTTAGGCTTCCATTATAAGAATGAAAGATGTAAGAAGAATCAAAGTTTTGTCAATCAATAGTAGCAAAAGCTTACATAATTAATATTTAAATACAATGAGAAACATAGGAGGGTTTTAAATAGCGGTCCTGCGGCCAAACTCCGCATTTACATCACGATTCCAATCCAATTCAAATCTATATAACGATGTCTTTACGACATTTTGATTTCAGTTTGTTAGGAATGGAAGTAGTTCCACTATTGGTCTATCTTGAATCCGGTATTTTCCTATATAAGTATTAGTATTTACATTCTTTAATGAAAAATAATTAAGTATATTTATAAAAAATACACTCCAAATAATGTAAAAATATACTTCATTAATTATCACAAAACATTTGATAATATTATCGAGGGTCATTGAGCCCAAATGGTTTCAAATCCACCAAGAAATCTTCAAATTAGCTTCAAATGTTAAAAAAAATACGTCATTAGTAAGAACTACTAACAGTGATGTAGACAAAATTATCTAAAAAAAACATATTCTTACTAATTTTCCCGAAAGAAGTTTTCCTGTAGTCCTTACTATGAATATTGATTTCGAAATTGTAACTAATGCAAAAATACGTTTAAAATATGTTTGAACGTAAAAAAAAGATTTCTGAAACCTAATAAAAAATTTACGAACCAATATTTTGAAACTCAATGGTAAATAAAAATTGTGTTGTTATGGATTTTTTAACAGTTTTATTGCCATTATAAGTTATAAGGTCCGCAGTAACCCGACTTTCTTTTATATTAAATATTAACTAGTGACATCGCCTCTTCAAGTGACTTATAAAGTATGACATTTTAACTTGTTTTCAACAATTCAGACAATAAGGTAATTATTAATTCTCCCTTCAAGACCCCCCGCACACCGCAAGTCAGCCCGAAGTAGACTAATCCGCAGCAAACCCGACACGCATGAAACCGACCTCCTAGCTCGATCGAAGCAATCAAACCAAAAAGCCGGCCACACACAAATTAAGCCCGCCTCGGATCCCCCCAAACCAACCCACAATGCGGAAGGCCTAAGCCCCACTCAGGAGCATAGGGAGGCATCAAGAGCTCTCCGTTGCGCTCGAAGGCGTCCGAGGCTCACTGTGCCTTTTCTGACCGATTGAGGTTTAAGGACGTGAGGTGGTCAACCTTACGGTCCCGATCTGATTTTTCGATTTCCTGCCTCTTACAGAATGCTCGAAAAACCAGCAAAAAGAGTAGAGGTGCTTTTCTTAGCCGGCAACCCCACGGCTTGAATACAATAAGGATACAATACAATAAGAATACAGACAATAAGGTACTGTTTCAATATTTTGTAAGCCGAATAACCCCACAAAGACGTACCTACTAGGTACAAAGATGTACCCATGTAACATTCAGCATCGAACAGAATAGTAAATATTGAAAAATATTCTCAAATGCTCCTCCAGTACAATCTGACTGCAATAGAATATTCATTCAATGGTAAAACACACAAAAGATATAATATGGGTACTTCATGTATATTGCAGCTTGCCTATGTGCACTGTGCAGTAACATGTATGTAAGTGGGGAGTACAGACAGACCACACTCGGTGCTGTGCGCCCCACTTACACATGGACTCAGAATGCTTCTATGAAGCTTTTGTAAAACTTGAAGTGAACATTAGGAATAGTCTCAATAAGATATTTCAGATTGAAAATATTCACCATAATAGCGAGTATATTGAACACTTCCATGTGCTTTTGAAATTTTGATGACTTTTGGTGACAATACTAAAGCAAATTGATTCATAATTGTTGACAACCTTAAAGAATTGATCTATATCAGATTGTAGCAATTATGATCGACATGTCAAAAAAATCGCAACATTCCCATAAAAAAAAAAAAAAACAGACATGGGCTTGGTTGGAAGAAATTATTGCCGTTCGGCAATAAGCCCGCCCTTTCCACAATTTTTTTTTATATTTGGTGCACAATAAAGAATATTTTATTAATTTATTTTATTAAAACAAAAATATATAAGCAGTGCGAATGTGCGACATTTTAATGCTTTATACATTTACGTAGGTTATCAAAGCATTCTCAAAACAACATCTTCAATAAAAAAATTTTTTTTATAAAAATGAATCTGTGCCGCAGTACGAAAGCCGACGTTGTAACCGCTACGTCAACCAATTATTTACCTATGTTGATTTTTTTTTGTATCTTGCAGTCTTAGCACTCATCATGCTTATTATCTGTAACTGTGAAAGATTTTTAGTTCAGGAAACCTTTTAAGGAACACTTAAGGCCTCTTGCATGCCATAATGAAGGGTGTGACCGAGGGGATAAACTCCAGGGGACACCCACGCCGAGAGTACCTGGAGGATCTGTTGGTGGACGTGCGATGCCAGTCATATGTAGATCTCAAAAGAGCCGCACAAGACAGGGAAGAATGGAGGAGAAGAATTGAGGGAATTGCTGCAAATCAATCTTAGGATTGAAACCAGAGAAGAAGTATGATAACATAAGACTGCCCACGAAATGGTTCGACCACACTGGTCCATCATAATAATGAATAGACCGGTTGGAATGGAGATTGTTGGTGAGAATGCATGGCGGTCGCGATCTTTGGCATCGAGGGACCGACATGAGAAGAAGGAGAACTTATATGAAATGTGTTCCTATTATATCAATCATACTCCAGTCTATATTATGTACACTGAAAGTTAAAAAAAAAAATTTTACTTTGAAAGAGATGTCCTTGAACATATATATACATCGGTCTCATATAGACATCTAAGTATTTCAAGTATTTGATGAAATACCAAAGTGTGACGTAGACTTAAACGTCAAAGCACGAAGCAAGAATACATCTAGTGTGCAATCTTGAACACTGCGTCTTGTATTGTCGGATGTTAAATAAAATAAAGTATAAAAGTGCAACGGTGAATGTCGAGATACACAACACGGTGATAGATTGTCAGTGATTCCGAATGACAGTTATGTGCGAATACTTCGATGCAAGGCGACACGAAGCCATAAATATATTCCAGACACTTGTGAACGTCAAACACAAAGGGTAATACAAAACTTTTGATATTTTGCTCACTTCTATACTAAGTTTACTTCAATTGGTTCAATATATGGCTTGTTGTTCAATAATTGGCACAAAAAAACTCACGCTATGTCAATTTTAGTAAAAATAAAGTATTACCCGTCACGCCATGACGTCTCGTAAGGGGTAGGCAACGAGAACGGATCTCCACTCTTTTCTATCCATGCACACTTCTTTCGATTCTACCACCGACATACCATTTCTATAACCTAAGCTCTTTCTTGCTACTAAACCGGCCTTCGTTGATGACGGAATCGATGTGTTCTATCTACGTCATTCTCGATCGGTCACGCCTACATAAACTTTTCATATCAGCCTTATAAATTCTTTATAAAGCGTTCATTTGGGTCAAAGCATTGCCATTCGGACCCACTTCCGAATATTTTGCAGCCAGGACATTTGTATTCTGCCCACTAGTCGTCTTCCCTCAATTTTACCCTTTAGTATCAATTGGAGTAGGTGGTATTTCTCCCCTCACAGCAAATTACAAACCTTCTTCACTTAAAATAAGAATGCAAAGTTGAAAGATCTAGGTTCATCGACACTTGACAAAGCTTTAGTTTCTAAGTCACCTGTGACCATGCAGGACCTGTTCCTGCGAAACTAGTCAGGTAAATAAATATTATGGAATAACAAATCAATTGTTTTATTTAAATTATTTTACTTGGCAAAGAATCAAAAGCCTTCAAATATTCAAAACGAAATTTAAGAGATCTAATTATTATGTGACGTGGAAGACTCTCTCATACCGGAGTTGGACATGATGTGGGAGGAGGTCATAAGCATTGTGCAAGATCGAGCGCAGTGGAGAGCTCTTGTTGTCTCCCTATGCTCCTGAGTGGAGTTCAAAGGGAGTTTTGATTGATTGATTGAATTATTATGTATATCATGACAGGTTCCCCTGATGTTGACTATCACTTCAAAGTAGGCATCCCTATCTTGAACAGTTCAAACAAGATCCTTATAGTGTTCTATGACATGTTCACAATAATTAAGAATTAATTAACTAAGCCTTAGAATCAACTAAGCCTAAAAGACGCAAGAAACCAACCTTGGATGCCTGGGACCCATCAAGGATGTCCAGGCAGCTGGTGTCCCTCCTGTGATGGCGCAAGATCAGGCTCAATGGAGCTCATGTTGCCTCCCTCTGCTCCTAAATGGGGCTTAAAGGGAGAATTAATGAAATAATAAAAATAATAATATTTTTATAAGCCTTCTTACCTAATGTACTGTATTGTACTAATTGAATGGGTTCCATTCGCAAATTAAAATTTCACCCATCCTTTAGTAGTTGTAAAGTCAAGAAATAAAATTAAATTTGAAATGTTATTCGCAGAAAAGCGAAATTATTTCCAAGTTTCTTTTAAATAAAACCCCCTTTGTTCAATTTTGTTGAGTCTCGCGAAACCGTCTAAATTATGAAACAATTGTTAGTGAAATTTTCATTATTCCATTGTTTTATTTTACTATGATGGGAATATTTGAAGACAACGGGATTTTCGTGTACAATAATTATAATTTTTGGTTAAGAGAATGAACTTTTTTATTCAAAAAAATACTGCTTTATTTTTTATCCCTTTGTCTTCCAAATATTTATCATGACGAGATTTATTTCAAATCAATGAGAAAAAAACATATATATGTTTTGTTAGACATTAATATTCTTACTCAAATGCCGAAGATACTTGTTATTGGAGCACTGGAGATTTTTTGTTTTTGTTTCATAATATTTTTGTATTGTATTGTTCCCCATTCTGTTAGGGTCTGTAATAAATAAATCTGAGGCAGGTCAGCCACTGAGGCAGCTTCAGAATACACGAATTTGTTTAAAAGAAAAAAAATCATACTTTTATATACATACATATTTGATAGGTACACCCTTTTTTAAACATTAAAATACTAGTAGCACAGCACAGACTCTCGTCTAGTGAGGTAATAAACACAAATTGTGTTTATACGTTGTAAAATGCTAATATTGTTTGTATTTTTTTTTAATTTTTAAATATCATTAACAAGCAGATTGAGTTGGTACATCAAACAGAATAAGTGACGGTAGGGGGTGTAATGGGTAAAATAGGATCTACGTTATAACAGCAGAAAATAAAATTGTGACATGACTTGGTTTATTTATACATAGCTAGTCATATGGCAAATAGGGAAGACATCTTCTACAACGAGCACCGTAATCAGACAAAAAATAATAACAAAATGAAATAAAAAATACTATCTCTCTCAAATCATCTGAAGTATACAAATACTTTGTTTAAGAATATCGAGACAGATTATTTAGACGCTTTAATATTGATAAAAATAATTTCTCAGCACAAAGAACTCATTTTAATGTGATTATAACATGAAGATGATATAATAAGACCTATACAATTATTCTATAGAGCGTGGGTGGTTGGGTGGTAACTTTTGTTAATTAAATTACAGGCCCTAATAAAATGCTTCACTTCAAAGAATACGATGCCCTTGTTACAATTTTCTTATGCAAAATACTCTCAATAGGAACTGAACGGTCTCTATGATTTAATGAAATTTTGTTCGCAAACGTAACGATTAACAAATTAATTGTGTTTGAAAATCGCAATTTTGATACAGATAATAATATATTTTTTATATAAAATACCGCCCTTTTACAGGTCATTAATAAATAACACTCTTTAGTTCTTGTCCAATATGAGACAGGATTTCAGCAAATGAATATTTATAGCATTAATAAATAAAACATATTATAGACATTAATAAATAAAACAAGAGCTCAAAGCTATCTGCAATAAAAGAAAGAAGAATAAAACTATATACCAATCGAATATCTGGTGTAGAAGCATGGACTGTATAAAGAGGTCCAGAGACTTCAAGCGCATGGATACGTTTGGAGTGTGGTGCAGGAGGTGTATGCTTAAAATATCTTCAACGACGATTAAGGACAATTCATGAGATTACAAATATCAATAGAACCTCAGCTACGTTTGACATCTGGTCTCCAATTTGTTTTCGGGCACGAAGCTTTTTGTGATGACTTTGCTAGGTGGCCTTAATGAATGTATAAGAGTATTCAAAGTCAAGGGAAGAAGATGCTTAGGGCACTTTCATGGATATGTCATATCAAGGTTAACAGGTAAGATAAGTAGGTAGAGGCAATACCAGTAGCGTAGCGTGGGTTTTCGAATAAAATTTGGCACCCTCCCCCCCTTATATAAGTTGGAACCCCCCCCCCCTATAAAATTTAAAAAAGTTTATAAATGAAAAAAAAAGTATTCATAATAAAAAAGTTGGCAAAAGGTATTTAATTTAATTTACATACTTACAGCACAACAATGTAGTACAAAAATTCAATTTTAGGATAGAGTGGGACAAAGCTAACTTCTGACAGATTTTTGTACCTGCGGATTGACCGCAAATGTTTTATTAAGACCTAAACCGAAATTAAAAAAGTTATTTTTGGTAAAAATAAAAATTCTTGTTTTATCAATCTGGTTGTGCGCAAGCTGGTGCCGGTCACGAGGAAGACCCTCTCATACTGTGTTTCTTCGAAGCAGAGCTGAGGAATCTGGACATGGTGTGGGAGGAGGTCATTAACGTTGCGCAAGATCGAGCGCAATGGAGAGCTCTTGTTGCCTCCCTATGCTCCTAGGTGGGGACTAAAGGGAGTTTGGATTGGATCGGGTTGTGCGCAAGCAGATTTTACCGTCCGCCCCTCCGCTCTCCCCCCTCCCCTCGGTACGCCACTGGGCAATAGTTAAAAACCAGGTTGGCGTGAGTTCACGATGATCCTTGAAAGAAAATGAAAAAAAAAATCAAATCTTCTTAAAACCCAGATAGACCTGGAACTATTTTTTCGGAAATTCATGAAAATTTCTTTAAAAGTGGTTCGTTGAGGGCTTAGGAGTAACCCAAAAAATAATAAAAAAAATCCCTCTTGGAAGGTTTTCCGGAAAACCCCCGTACCGTATATGGTACGGTAGGACTATGCACAGTATAAATTCAATGTATGGTGATATATTTTCATACACTCTTAGATTTGAAATATTGGGGGGCAACGTAAATTTAACACCTTTTTTAAGTAGACACTTATAAAATAAGCTAATTTAGGTATAGTGAGCAAAGTTCAAAGAAAAAATTTACAAAATTTGGATATTATTGTGAAAATTACAAATTGAAAAAAACACGGCAATTACTTGAAAATATAAAATATAATTTTATTTATCACTTGTGTGGTACTAAATAAACATGCATGACGATGTTTTATTTTGTGCACTTTTTTTGGATACTCCTTATGAAGAAGGTCGCACCTTGTTATTTTAACTTGGCCAACAATAAGTCAATATTAGTCATCATATAACGTATCAAATTGTATGAGATGACATCCTAACCCTGGATTCTTATGAACTCCGTTATTTTGTATCATCGCCATCGCTATTCACCTTCTGAATGTTATTTCAATGCCGTTTTCTGATTCAGATCTGATGCTGGGCATGATGGTAGGCAACAGGCATAGATTTGTAGCCATAGCGCATATTATCAACACTATGGAAGATTAGAGGGACGAATCACTTTTTCCCTTCAGAACAGAGTATCGGGAAATTTCCAGAACAGAATAACGAGATGTGCTTCAATTTGGAAAATCCATTCCTCCCTTATTTTGATTATGTTGAAGAATCTTCTCAGATTCATCTAACTTCGACATAGGTATCACCACCATATAAGTTTAAAAATACTACTGAAAATCTATAATATGTAATTTATTTTGTCATGTAGTAATTTTTGGAGTTGAGTTTTTTCAAGAGCTACATTCATTTTAAGATACAAGAAAGATTCCAACAAGCCTAGTTGATTTTGGAAAGTTTAATGCATGGAACCAAATATTTATAAATCTCGGGTTTAATCCGTTAATTTAAATTCTTCAGTAAAAAACCAAACCTCTTCGATTGCCTACCTATTATGATATTTCTGAAGGTTTCTTGACTTCCAAGAGTATTCTTTTTGGAAAAATTGCAAACTTTATCATGACAGCATTCACTCTGTGATAGATTTCAAGTCAAAAAACAACACCAGATGATTTTATACTCCCTCTTTTTATGTTGAGTATAAATTATATTAATTATATGAAACGGTTAAAACAGTAGAATTTTTTATATACCCTGTACCATATACGGTACGGTAGGTCTTATGTTGAGAAGTCGACATTCCCGAGATGAATACACAAGCACTCAAATTATTTTAAATAAGAAACAAACTAGATGGGACTGTATTTTATTTCTTTTATCCACAGTGAACTAAGGTTTACGTGTTTGCGTCATATGCCTCTTAGTTACATTATAAAGAATGTTCATTTGAAAACGTATTTACAACGAAATCTTTGAAAAGATCTTTACAATTACATAGAAATATTGCGACGAAGTGGGCATTTTATTGCCATTATAATAACCACATAATGAAAGAGGGCCACGCCGTGTTTCAGGAAAATGAAACAGAGGATTATTAATATAAAAGTATTAACCCGAATGTGGTTTTCTTTCAAGCCAGCCGGCCCACCATTCATGGAATAAATGAAAGTAATAATATTTCCCTTCACTGACTTTATTAATAGAATAATAATTATCATTGTCCCGGCCTGTTCTATACATTCTTCAGTCGGTCGGGGTGATCTTAACTCTTTCTTTGTCTCCGAATAAGTACGCCGAGTAATCAAGCCTTTTTGTTCGCTTGTTCTTTTCATATTATTACCAGTTTTCATCCAATACAATTACTTATTTCGCAATAAAAGCTTACGACAAAAATGTTGGATGTTTTCTAAAAACACCTACTGATTTGAGATAAAGTTTTTTGAGGCAGGTTAACTTATCACTTAGGTACATATATTCCTCAGAATAAGCTCATATTCTAATGTAGATTTTAATCTCTTTTGTGTAATAGTTTTTACTTAAAACATGGAGTATTTTCGAACAACAGATAAAACCATTGTATCAGTTGAGAACAACGCCAATAAATTCCTCCAAATTATTCTTAGAGACTGTATTGGGCAACAAACTCGAATTTTAAAAGTCTAGCTAGAATAATTCTACAATGCGACGCAGTGACTGTGATTTTCTAGGAGCAAGCAGCCCTAGCAGTAAAAACAAGTACATAGAGTATCAGTAACTATTATTTTTGTTCAATGCTTACATTATTGATTTCTTAAGCCTTTTGAAGCTTAGAGGAAACTTCGATTCCTTTGTAATGACTTAAGTAAAAGATTTGATTATTATATTCGAAGAGTGTTTGTTACTTTTTATAGGTAACACATTTGTATCGTCAGATGTGATCACTAATGACTAACGCAAAGCTTTCACAGTCTCATAAGAATATTTAGGAACTTCTATTAATATTTCCAAAACAAAAAAAATATTTTCAGTTTTATGATTAGTTTTTTCAATTGATTCGGTATTGTATTTCTTACATTCAAGGAGAAACAAAAATCGTGTAAATTAAATTAAATTAACTTTAACAACATTTACGTAAGTATAATAATTTAATTTAAATAAAAAATGTGTAACTAGGTAGGTACAAAAAAAATGAATACATAAAAATTGCTAATGAAAATCAAAAATTAATTATTTTTAGTTAATAATAATTATCGGTTACAAATTGATAAATGGATTTTAATATTATATGCGATAGAAATATTAAATGCAAAAATTCTCACAAAAATCAATAAAATTGCCATGTTGTTACTCTAGATACCTTATACATTTCTAATTCAGTATTACAAGTTAAAAGTTCGTCACGTCCCTATTCACAAAATGTTCAATCTTATCCGTTTGTTCAGTTTAGACTGTTTTTAATTAAGATTTCTTTTATTGGCGAACGTTGACGCGATTGTTCTTTTATTACGGTTCTTGAGGCGCTTTTCTAGTTTTAAATTAAGACCAGAGATTCCTGAACACCTTCGAATTAATGCGCTCAATATAAACAGGACCGTATCTCCGCTTTATGTCGTGGCGTAATGTTTAATATCTCTCGCTATCACAACCATTTCAGTTTTAAACTTGCCCGTCAAACATTAATAATGTAATTAGACTTTTATGGGAAAAGGGAGACAAGAGCCTTCCTGTTTTATTACAGTTACTTAGTACCTATACTAGATACAAACCTTTTCTTGTTGTTCTTTTTTTATTGTATTTAAGGAATAGTTCCTACTTATATTATATCATTTTTAACAGTCACAGTCATTCCAATATTTTTACAAGCCTCCAAAACATCAAAATTAAGATAAATGTTCAGAGTGATGTATACAATATACACGCCTAGCTACCTACCTAGTTTTATTTATACACAGATGACGAGTGTACAGCGTTTCAGAAAGTTGTGAAATATTTGCAATCTATGATGTAATGCAAGCCCGCATAAAAGTACACTGTATTATTTGGAGCCTATATATACGGCTGCTTGTAGGTATTGATTTCTTATTTTACATTAAACTCTGGTAGAGGACACAGCTCCTTACCAAGCCACCAGCAGAAGTGCTTCAGTGCTCAACCTCAGTCTACATACCTACCTATATACAGTCCACAAACAAGGGGTTCTTCTAAGAGGGACATCACACCCTATCATCATAACCAGCAAACTATTGCAACACACTACAATAAATATTAAGAGAAGCGATTTCTATTATTCTAAAATCACTATCGGTTGTACGAAATGATTCTCAAAGTCAGTTATTTTATTCTATTACAGTTATTTTTTATATATAGTTGTGCCACTTATATATAAAAAAATGACATGTAATAAGGACATATTATTGGCTCTAAAATACAGATCTTGAAGTACTATGTTCTTAATTTTATTGAATATCAACTGTTTATGAGTAGTTTAATTTGACTTAAGTTAAGTTTAAGTAGCGTCTCTCAAATGGCGGTGGCAAAAGCAGAGGCAGAGAAATAGTCGAAGAGGGTCGAAAACTACAAACCTACGGTGACTACTAGGTGAGTTGAGACGATCAGTGAAACACGTTGGAATCAACTGGGTCCAGAGATCCAAAGATAGAGCGGCATGGAAGGAAATTGAGGAGGCTTTTGTGCAGGAGGGGACAGTATAGACTAAGAAGTTTCCTTTTTTATTTAAATGAATCTATGCTCACTTTTGAGTGAGCATAAATACACTCTTTCACAATAAGCTACTAAAAGTTTGTGTCGTGAAAGAGGAAGAAGGTTAGCACCTGAAACCCAACCCCCAATATCTTCTATAAGGACTTCTGTTAAAATGAATGTATGCTCATTCAAAGTGAACACAAATACAATATTTTTTATCAGTGAGCTACTAAAAGCTTGTGTCATGAAAGAGGAAGAAGGTTAGCACCTGAGACCCAACCCACAATATCTATGACTTCTGTTAAAATGAATGTATGCTCATTCAAAGTGAACACAAATACAATATTTTTTTATCAGTGAGCTACTAAAAGCTTGTGTCGTGAAAGAGGAAGATAGTCGACACTTAATATCAAACCCACGCTTTTCAGTACGAAACAATATGAAAGCCGACGTCGTATTCGCCAGTATACTATCCACTTACCCAGAAGAAGAATAATATGAGTCAGACATGAGTACCTACTCATAAGATCTCAGAATTCATTAAATAATGACTTTATCCAAAATAAGTTTATTATTGGGAATGGTCTCCGGATATATATTTTATCGATTCGATGTGAAAAACGGTTTTGCAAAGAAATTACGGATTTTTCTACAGTCTACACGAAGAGAGCGAAAACACACCATCAGCGTTTCTACTGAGATGTTCCTAATAATAACACAAAACTATGATAATTTCTTTTTATCAGCTGCGGTAAGAATACTTTCAAACGGCAAAGAGTGATTCTGACGCTGAAACATAAAAAAGTGTGTTTTTTTTTTAGAAAATGTACTTTTGTTTGTCGGTAATATAACAGACAATTAATAACAATCGGACGCTCCCTGATACCAGGCAACCTCAGGATGACTTTTGCCTGCATTCAGGACTCTTTAGGAGGGGACTCATATTTCCTTAGCTCTGGATATGATGCACTTGGAATCTCTGTGGAGAAGAGTGGAGGGCATTCCAAACACTTTTACATAGAGGACCTGACGTGTAGGATGTACTCAGTACCTCCATCAGTGGTCCAATGGGTTGTAGGGTCACATCACCAAAAACAATCGTTTTAACCGGGAGATGGGAATCCTGTTAGGGCCTATTTTGGGGGCATCAAAAAGACATTAAGGAGATTTCTTGCGGAGGGCAAGAGTCGGGAAGAGGCAGTGTCATTCTGCAAGAGGCATCTGGACACGAAGCTCAATGAAAGGCAGCGCTCTATTAATGAATGAATTGAAGGATATCAAAATAGATCTAGTTTGGTCGCTGTGACACAAGGGGCGTGTGTTCCCATGACCTTCTTTATAAAAATGCATAGGTATAGCTGCCGTGAGGTTGCCGGCGAAGAATAGCACCTCTTCTCTTTTTGCTGATGTATCGAGCATCCTGTAAGAGTCAGGAAATCGAAAAATCGGATCGGGACCGTGAGGTTGACCACTTCACGTCCTTAAATCTCAACTGGTCAGAAAAGGCACAATGAGCCTCGGACGCTTTCAAGCGTAATGGAGAGCTCTTGATCCCTCCCTATGCTCCCGAGTGGGGCTTAGGCCCCCGCATTGCTGGTTGGTTTAGAGGTAGTTCGCGGCGGGCTTGATTTGTCCGGGGCCGGCTTTTTGGTTTGATTGCTTCGATCGAGATAGGAGGTCCGTTTCGTGCGGGTCGGGTTTGCTGCGGATTGGTCTCCACCGGGCTGGCTTGCGGTGTGCGTTGTGCCTTAAAGGGAGAATGTATGTATGTATATAAAATAAATAGATAAAGAATAAATCTAGAAGATCAAATCTTAGGAGTTCGTAAGTCAACTCATATGACCCTGTGTGAGGAAATGAGCTGTAGTTCATCTACCATATACCTACTGGCATTTTTGGTATGACACAGATTTGTACACTAAAATTAACTATTAAATAACCCTTTGATGCACCATTTAAGATGATACTTTAAAATCATCGTCGAATGGTGTATTGTTCAAGTTAAAGTCAGTGTTCCTGCTTGAAATATGTATCTATAGGCTTTGCAATAGAAAACACTTATGCCTCCTATGATTAAACCACAGTATGTACCTATACTAACTACCTCGACTGTCTATAACTGTCTTTTTGACTATGAAATTCATTTTTTTTGTTAAGTCCTTGGGATAGATTTGTTCAATATTAACACATTTTTATATCAAATCTTTATAACACTTAGATAAAAATATATAATAAAGCGTCATTTGTCTAACAACAAGTGTCCCAACACGTTTTTTTTTTTTTTGTGAAATGGTGACAGTAGCGGTGTGAACGGTTGAATAGCACCCTTAAATCGGTTAGAGACATAATCCAATATTACCTGCTATAACACTTATATTTTATTTGAGTCGCTATGCTGCGGGGAAATTTTCACATTTTAAAATACTTATGATACCGTTTAGGGGTAAAAACACTTTTAAACTAACCACATTCTGTATGGTAAACTTTACACCGCCGTACACACTAATGATAGCACACACTTCTAAATCGTACAGTTCCTGGGAGAAATATAAGCAAAACTCACACCAATTCTAATTGTTTAACTTCGTACATTTTGTTGATTAGTTGAGAATACGAATTGATTCCAGAACCTTATTACTTTACCGCCCTCTTCATAAGTAACTAGAAAAAAATTATGAACCACAGCATTAAACAAACAGACGCACCTTATCACATGGTTGTGGTTTGCTCATTCCAACTCATTCCGTAAGTACAGATTTTCAAATGGCAACACTTCTTGGAATGCAGAGCTGGATCGCCACTTATATATTATCTTGAATCACCTAGATCAGCTAACAAACAATCGCCATAAATACTTTTTCTTGAAATGCCTCTGCTATCCAAAATGAACCAGTTTGACGAGCTTACCAATATATTCTGCATTCAAAACCACTGTCCAACTAAAAGCTCATTTTTTACCCCACTACCCCATCTGCGTTTTATAGTTTTTTACCACAACTAGCAATAGAAGAATATTTTTTTTCATTCCTGAAAATGTGTCCGAAATATGAAACCACCAAGAACAAAATACTTATATATATAATACCATAATTCCATTCAACCCTTTTCACATTCAACATTCATGGTTAATCGAAATCATTACTTTATTAGTAATGATTATAGTACTTTATAAGATTTACGATATAGTACTTTATAAGATTTACGATATAGTACTTTATAAGATTTACAGAACAATTTTATTAGCCAGAACATGGCTGAGGGATATTAACATAATTTTATAGTTTTAATTTTTAAATTTTATAGCGCCTGACAACCATACGAGTATATAAGATTTACGATATAGTACTTTATACGAAGTACTTATAGTACTTTATAGGATTTACTTTACTGTTTTATAATTCAAAATTGCTATGGCTAAATGGCCCTATGAATTGAATCATACGCTGTGTAAATGTTGGCATATAAGGTTATACACCGCCCGCCCCATCAGCCTCAGCCCGTTTCCTTCTGTCTTATCACAACAGATGTTACCAATCTTCCATCCATTAAAAAGTTGAAAATGTTTTTATAGAGAATAAATTACGAACTGCCTACTCGGTTGAAATTCCATCATTTTAAATTTATTTTATCTCTGAATAGATTGTTTCACTTACCACAAACCCTAGTAGGTATCTACCTCTTCCACTAAATACTGACAACAATAATAATCAAAACTTTTTTAAAGTTTTTTTATTGTTTGTTACTGTTTAGTTACTTTTAATGGTTAGAAAAAATCACAAAATATCACAAGAAAATGGGGAGACCCGTGAGGACCCACCTGTATTAACATTTTCTTTGAATAGGCGATTTCGCGAACTTGTAACCCATAGGTGTGTAATTTTGATTAAACTCAACTAAATTTTTCAACGAATATGTAACAACTAATGACTCTAACAATTAATTACTTATGTTCGATTTGTAAATGGAACAAACCACTACAGGCTTACGACCGTCTTCTAGTGTTATTTCGAAGGCTGGCTCAGTGTGATCACTTTACGTTAACAACGTTCTCCATTAGGTGGTAATGTTTAAGTCTCCGAAACTCCTTCTCGACATGTTCAACATGTCGGAAAAGCCCATGTATACAACAAGTAGATATTCAATAATTAATGAAATATAGAGATAAAAGTTGGAAATTATCGAGAACAATTTAAAGACTGCGACTGCTGTCATGTGTTTGGCGCCAGGATATGAATAATATATTCATTTTTGTTAATTTCTCTTTTTTATTGCCTATTTTTTGAAATGAATACGCGTTTTTTTATAATTTTAACCAAAAAAATAAATAGCTGTCGTTTGCATTTACTCTAAAATCTCACCTTGTTAATTTTTTCGAAATCATATCGACTTTTGTAAAACATGATCAAAGAATATAACGAACGTTTTCAAATAAATATTTCTCCTAAATTACTAAAATTTGCTAGACATAAATTAGTTCATTATTAACACAACGTACATAAATAATCATGAAAAATTGTTATAGTTTAATTTTCTTCAACATTTGATCTTACCAAAATGATGAAGTATTCGTAAAATCATTTAGATTATAGGAGCATATTGTTAACCAAGTAATAATCATGTTCAGAAGGGAAGGGGGGCATAAAATTCCTGGGTGGTGCAAAGGAGTGATCATATGAAAAGATGTGCGGTGGGGGAAGTGGTTCAGCAGAGAAGAATGTACAGTCTGAGGATGAGAAGAGCTGACCAAAACAGTCTATACAGACGTTAAGCTGGGAGCGAGCCAAGGAGAGAGATTTAACTTTTTGAATAGCATAAAATTATCACGTATTTTTAAGTGTGTACATTCACAAATCTATAACTCCCTGACTCTTCAAGAAAAGCTACAGCGTGTGCTTACACTACTAAGAAATGCCCTACACATCATTGTAATTCTTTCAAAGCTAACCTTTTTATATCAAAGTGCTGAAGAAAAGTCTTCGTTTCGGGTGGCAATATAGAAATCTATTATATTATTTTCTAAGGCGGAAGGAGAAACCAATTTTTAATCGCATACCACTGATACAATATTCCACACAGATACTTGCATCCTGTATATTAAAAAATCATGAGAAATTACTGAAAGATTTCATAAAACTTTTGTAAATATCACGGACTATTTACTTTTTTAAGAGCACAATATTTTTTTTTTTTTAGAACGGTTCGATAAAAATAACCCCAGAGGGATTACACAACTATTATTATTGTCCTGTGTGTATACATAGGTAACTATGTATTTGCTACTCCTTAGGCAGGGTGATGAATGATAGTAAAAAACACTAACAAAGGCATCCCGGAGACATCGCCAGAGCATTGGACATTATGGAGAGGAAGATAATGGACACGGCCCATCTCATTGTTGTGCTTTTGTATAAAGGAGCGGAGAAAAGGTTTTTTTATTATTTCCACGAAAGTTCTCCTTTCATTTAGAAAGATCCGCAATTATTAACTAGTGGTGGCTGACGGTCCATTGACTGAATCTTCACAACAAACTTGCCTCACTATTTATCACTTCTCCACCCCTTTGTATATTTATTTTCGTCATGTTCCTTTACATGAGTGTACCTGGACGCTTTCAAATATTTTCAATTTAATTCGTATTTTTTGTTGTATGAAAATCTGAGACCTTTGGAAAATTCTAACAATAATTACCTAGGTACTTATTATAGCCTGGGAGCCGTCTTGCGTGAGGTCGGTTGAGAAATGGCATGTTAATACATCTGGATGAGTTCATTCTCCTCACATAAGGATACCAGAATCTTCTTTGTTGCCTTCCCCAAATCTTTATTATGTCTTCGATCTCACATATTTCCCTTAACAAAAGGCAACAACAGGAGAGCAAAGACTAAGAAGAATTCAACGTCAATACACTTTTACGAGTAAAATAAACAAATTTTTATAACATTGTCCGTGTTTTTTAATAAAATTATCGGTTTTTAATTTTGTCGTGTTGATTTTATATTTCGTACAAACATTCGTGAAAATTAACACTTTTTATAATATTAATCGAGAGGTTTGATTGCCCCATTACATTGTTTGCCACTGCGGACTGACAAAAGTCATTATATTTTTAATTACAGTTTTCATGATAATTATATTTTGGAACATAATTAAAAACAATATGAAAATGTACACTGGAATAATTAGCACGGACAAACACTCATTATATTAACACTATATATAGGAATATAACGTATCCGGTTGGATCAATGCCACTCAAATAATATTGAATTGTTTTATTGTCACACTATGTCCTCAGAGAGATACAGCATATAAACTTTGATATTTTTAAGGGTTGAGCTCTCCCATATCCTTTGATATTAACATTGAATGTGTAAAGATTATCTATAACTTTTTTGAATCAGTAAAAATGAAACAAATTAGTTTCAGCTTAAATGTTTTAGACAAACCGTAACAACCACATAGTTGACAATAGTTCTGTTTCATTGATGAAATCTAGAAAAAATGTTCTTTTCTGACTATGGGTGTACGTTCGTTTGGTGTAAACGAATCCTTACTACCTTGTAGTCGTATAAGTTGTAGTTAAAAATCCAGCATCACCGTCAAGTGATCAAGTAACGTCTATGCAATTTACCCAAATGCTTAGCTCAATTAGCTTTCAGGGGATAGGCTCTCTAGGTAAACTAGATCTTGGGTCGACATGCTGTCTAACGAAAGAGTCCTGGGCATGGTGCAGAAGGAGAGAGAGCTCCTGGCTACATATTCCGTGGTGAAAAATTTTCCTTCCTAAAACTTGTAATTCTAGGAAAAATAGAAAAGAAGGAATATTGAGAGTAAGAGAGTCTTTTGACTAAAAAATCTTAGACAGTAGTTTGGATGCGGAGTCATTGATGAGGCTGGCTCTAAACCGTGATGAAATTAAAGTTATGGTCGCCAATATCATTTAAGAGATGCACGCGTAGAAGAAGAAACTAGGTGAAAAATCGTGAAAGCAGCAGAAATAAGTTCTAAAGTCAGATCACCGATGTATTGATCAGACCAATAAACCAAAACATTTATCTAGCACTACATACAATAATATACAACAAGCTTAATTTCATTTCAAGATTTGGACAAAATAACGAGCTAAAGTAAAAAAAATGTGTTATTGCATCCTAGTCATCCTACCTAACACAACATTTGTCTTATCCACCTTCATGAATCATACGAAACCATTAAGTGACGCAAGGTAAAAAAAATAACGTAAAAAGTGGAGAAACATTCTCCAATTAAAATGACAGTGAGTAATTGTTGAGTTTACAAAAGTCATTAGTGACATTTTTCTTTTAATTGTCCCACCGCGTGACGTCTGAGACACACTGAACCACCACGGACACAGACAAAACCAAGTGCTGGCAGCAAGATATGGAAAAATAAAACAACGCTTCGAAAGTTATGTATTTTTATTCCATTAACACTAAACAATATCTACCCTCTATTAATTCTAAATTTCCTTGACATTTACGCTGGCGTGAAGTAACAATTGTGTATGCAACGAGCACAGGTGCCCATATAGAATACTTCGGAAAGCTTCGCACCTCATATAAAATTCGCGTGAGTTTCTTACTTACATTATTGAGTAAAATTCGGAACAGTGGTAGAGAAGAGACACAGTGCTCTTCCTGAGATGATCTTAATTCTAGCCGACGTCGTCCACTGGTGAATAAGGGAGTCCCTCTAATCCGATTATAAGGGGGTAGTTGAATAGCCACTAAAATGCTTAGGGGCACAAAGCCAAAATTTTTGTTTGTAACAAAATGTATCTGTGCTCACTCTTAGTAAGCACAAATACACTTTTGACATCTTTCACACTAACCACAGGGTCGTTTCATGAAAATGGAAATGGTCAGCACCAGGACTCGAACACACGACCTTCAATACGCTGTACGTACGAAAGTCGCCGACTGATACCACTGTACTAACAGTAACTTCATTTGACACTGATCCTCTCTTCCATATCTTTGAAGCAACTTTTGCATTTTTTTTTTATCTTTATTGCTCAGAGCAGTTTAAAAGGCAAAATTAAGTGCATATCTTTAAGTAGACAAGTAGATATAGTCTTTATTTTATTTATTTAGAACGATAAAGACTCTATTTCTATAGTGCTTAGGTACATGCTTTTAATTTGACAACCGTTCTGTTACGAAAAAGTTTATTTAAGATAATAAAAAAATTATAAATACGTTGTTTTGAGTTTGTTCAGTCCTGTCAAACGACAGTGGGCGGGCTGGCTGGCAGTGATATTTGCCGCGTTTTCTTCTTTTTTATTATAATTATTATTTTTATTCACGTTAATTAAAACAATATTACACAACGGTGCTACAAAACACCATTCATCCACCACCATTTTGTCTGTTTCTCTCACTTACGTAATCATCTACCTCAGCCATAGACACGGAGTACTGAAAACCATAGATGAAGCAATCAGGCATATTTTAAGATTCAGAATTAGAATTTTTTCAAATTCAAATAATAATTCTATTTTTAAAATGTTAACGATCATTAGCAGTGCGTAATATTGGCTTTCTTTCTTTTTCATGAATCGCAGTATACTCGTCAATGCATGCTATGGTGTAAAAACTATGGCGCCATTGACCAGGAATCTCATCAACGATGATATTTTTGAAGATGGAGTACTTAAATTTATAACGACAGCTGTACTTTTCATATAATACGTAAATTATCAAAGGTGTTTGAGATCATTAGGTATACATTCTTAAAAACAATCATGGGGAAATAAAAATTGGTTTTATTTACATTTTTCCCAATCGCACACAATTCTATGCATTGAAGTTGAAAGTAAGTAGGTACACGAACTTTCAATAACTCCACACTTATAAATATTTTATACGCAGCAACAGTCATTTTAATAAAAAGCTAATATCATTAGCCAAAAGGAGCCGATTAGGAAAAATCTTTGGCATTTTTCATTCGATTGTCTATATGATAGTTATTATAGGAGATCTTTCTTCTGCATAAAATCTCTCTTCGTTCAAGCCTCCCCAAACTTATATGCAACATCTGTGTTCATTAACAGACCGCACAACACACAGCCCTCTCCACCCTCTAACCACCCCTCACCAGTTTACACCGTGCAGCCCTTACGACCATTACAAAACTCATTTAATGGGGAAAAAACTGCTTCATTATTTATTTTATTTTTTTGTCTTACTAATTTTTTAGGAATTTTACAAGATTGAAGAGAAAAATTTGATTCGGTTTTTACTACCTACTTAATATTAATTCTATACCTTTGTGTATATTATGTCAATCATTGCGAAAATCTGTTACATAAATGTAATTTAATCAGTTGAAGTTTAAACATTTTCATCGTCATTTTTGCAGACGGGAAACTTATTATATCAGTCCCTAGAGACTTGTTCCTGGCTGAAGATAAAAATATCTTGGATGGACCAGAACGGAAAGGGTTGATGAGTTGTTTCGGGTCGCTTTCTGTTGTGTTCCAGCTTTTCCCCAAAATCTTGTATATTTTCATTAGTACCTATGTTTATTTTATTTGTTGAGGCCTTTCACCCGAATTCGAGTGATTTTGGACCTATGTACCTATGCCTTTGTATCTAGCGCGTAGCTATGTATCTTGATGTGCAACGACGTTTTTTGAATTGTTACCTATAATTTTGAATGTACTCATTGTATTTTTATTTTTGTATTCTTTTTTATTTATGTTGATACTATTGTGCACTACTACTCTATTTTAAGTATTTTTTTTTGTTTTTTTTGTAAAAGGCCGGTTGGCCGTTGAACTGAATAAAATAAAATAAAATTAGTCAAAAAGATCTAGTTGTTTCCTTAACGTTAGTAAGTGAAGCTTTTTCAAGGTGAAAAGTACTGGAAGGTACAGCCGCTCAGTATAAATGTCCAGCCCCCGTAGACAAATTCAATTTGGTATACGACTACAAACGAAGATTTCGCCAATGTATAGTGCGAAAAAATTAGCTGTCCACTGGAACATATAAATAATTATTTAAACCAAACAATGACACTTATATAAAAATATAAAAAGTGGACGGTTAATTTTCTTCCTACTCTACATTGTCGAAGAATTCGTTTGCAGTCGATCGCCAATTTGAATTTGTCTAGGCCTACAGGTAAAGCATAACGATTCTTAAAATTGTGTTTTTATTTTCATTCTACTCTACTTTTTTCAATCCACGACAGATGTAATACTCACACTTTGATTATAGTGACATATATGACACAATAAATAAATGTCTTTGGTGTGACTCATTGAATCAGTTTTGTCTGTATTCTCTAAATATCGATATATCGATTAGCACCTTTTGGTCATAGCTTTTGACAACGCACAAAAAAGAGAACTCGAGAAATGAAGGTTGAAAATTTTCCTGTTACTTTCACTTGTGATAGGTAACCTAAGGGCTACGAGGCCAGCTTTCGTATTGCTTCATTCTAGAGATCGTGGGATTGATCCCAGATGCCAACTAACCTCCTCTTTCACGACACAAGCTTTTAGTAGCTTACTGTGAAATTACTGCACAGATTCATTTTTAATAGGTCCAATCCAAACTCCCTTAAGACCCCACTTAGGGGCATAGGGAGGCAACAAGAGCTCTCCATTGCGCTCATTCTTGCGTAACGTTAATGACCTCCTCCCACACCATGTCCAGACTCCTCAGCTCCGCCTCGAAGGAGCGGAACACAGTATGAGAGGGTCTTCCTTGTCCTCGGGACCCTGATGGGAGGAAGAACAACGCTCATACCTTAATAGGTTTCTACTATAAAAATAACCTATATTCAAATTGTTGTAAATATCAAAATATCGATTACTATTATGTACATGGTACTATACTAGCGCCTTCAAGTGAGCTATGAACTTATGTCAATAACTTTCTATTGCCTGAGCCTCTTATAGTAAAATTGTCACTCCTTTACGTTGACTGTTAAAGAAATCTGTGTTTTATTAAACAAATTAACAAACACTCAAGAAGTAATATGAATTATTTATTTTCATTTTCAGACCTTTCAGTAAACTATATTTTAATTTAATAATACCTTTTTTTTATATGAGGGGGAAATCCTCATGGACACCTTTATGGTAGTGCCGGACTCCTACCGGCTAAAAACCCCCCTCCTTCACTGCTACCTCGTTCCTGCCATAATAATACCTAAGGTCTGACGCGATGACAAGGTTGCTTAGGTGGGATGAATGCATAAACCTGAAATGCAAAAGAAAATCAAAATTCCTGGACTACTATCACAATGGTAGACTATTTTATTCAATATGTTTTCTTCTCCTCAATGCACAATGTTGAAGTCCAATTTAAAGTGATTGACTGGAAGTTGGAATAAATGCTGTAGAAATGAGATCACTGCGTAGGATATGCGGAAAGAGACTGATTGATAAGGTGAGGAATGATAAAATCAGAAAGGAATGTGGAGTGGATGTTAGCATTGTGACTAGAATGAAAGTGAATAAATTAAGGTGGTTTGGGCATGTAGAGAGAATGAACGAAGATAGAATGACTAAAAGGATATATAAATCTGAAAGAATGGGTGCACGCGGACGAGGCCGACCTCGAATGACATGGTCCGATCAAATCGGTGCCGTCTTAGAGGAGGGCCAAGTCAGGAGCAAAAGGAATAGAAGAGCATGTATGCGGAATGTAATGCGTTTGGAGGAAGCGAAAGAGGTTTGTATGGATAGGAAGGAATGGAAGTCCGTACTCTCTGCCTACCCCCTTCGGGAAACGGCGTGATGGGTAAAAAAAAAATAAAAAATAAAAAAGATCAAATAGTGAAAATCCAATAACTTGCAAGATTTAATAATTTGAAAGATTTAATGTAGATACGAATCAACCGCGTTCGAGAAACCATTTTTTCTGTTGTCTAATTTACAGTTTTCGGAAAAAAAATCTTTTACAAAATTATCAGAAAAATTTAACCCATTCGTCGCCAAACAATAGCCGTGTTTATTTTAAATACATTAAGGAAACAAAAAAACAATTACCTACCTATTTAAAAATGTATAAAAGAGGTCGTATGGTGTATAAAATTGTGTAAGTAATGTCTATGGCGAAAGCGTAAAAAGCACGAACAATGAATTCTAATTAATTTTCATCTTTAAACATTCACATTTTTGTACGAGGGTGGAATAAACACAATTATTATCTTCATTTGTTATTTTCAAAACAAAACAAAAAAACGTTTTTTTTTTTTTTTTTTTTCATTTAAATAAACGTTTTCTTTGTTTGATCGTAATAATTTTTAGTCCAAATTCTTCATTAAAATTTTATTTATCCTTTACGTCATAGACAGTGAAATATTTTACGAGATACTTAAATTTTCGAGAGAAAATGAAAGATATAAAAATAATGTGAAAATAATGGATAGGTAATATGAGGAAACAGAACGATCAACTCCTTTGAACTTTCAAAATAGGTCTCTACGTACGTAAAATCTACATACCTACTTCTTGTCTTCCTATAATAATGATCTACTCAGAAAATATCTAAAACTAAATAAAACGTAACTAGCTGATGTCAAGAACGAAGATGATACAATAACCACTTTACAACTAAAAAGAGCCTTTATTATTTCTGTTTACAAATCACGGAAAGGCGATTTATCCCATGTATAAAAAATGCTTATATTATGTTCTGCTCGTGGAGAGATCGCTGCTGATGAGCAAATTAACCAATTGATTAACAAACCTGATGTTTCAGATCATAGGCTATTTTTAAACCATTCCCAATTTACGTATATCCATATTTTTATTTTTTTATTTTTATTTTTTACTAATTAAAAGATCACTATTCAGCATTACAGGTTTATACCTTTTGCGCTAAATAGCGAGAAATATCAATAATAACAGAAAAACATATATATAAATTTATATAGACATACACACATACATATAACAAAAAATAACAAATCATGATCTACAACACTGGAGATAAAAACATTAATATTGTCCTAAAACTATCGTATGTGACGTTGAATATATCGACATAGTCGGATATTTCATTCAACAACTTTACCGCTCTCCCGACAGGTGAGTTGCATATAATATTAGTACGTCCAGTCGGCTCTAAGAACAATTTATGTCTTCTGGCTCGATTGTATGAGTCTGGCACATACAATTTAATAGCAGATAAAATGTTAGGATTGTGTATTATTCCCATTATAAGTTGTCTGGGGAACCCTGCGTATAGGGTGTACAGGTAATATTAGATACTATGTAACATTCTTTTCCGATTGGAAGACGATGTCATCAAACTTCAATAAAATGTATACTGTTCATGTGATGTATGTGCCCATTTTATCCTTCAGTTATGTTTTTTTTTGGGATTTCATTACTGCTTCTTTACCCGTTGTCTTGCTTAGCGAAACTATACTACTAACAGATCTTACAGATGCAAGACACCACTAGCAGCTGTAACTTCTGATAAAACCTGAAATAAATAGAACACTTTTTACAAAAAGGATGATAATATAGTCGCCGCGATTTTTGTCCGAGATTTTTGTTTTTCTATAGTCAACTGATCCTCTAATCTGAGACAGGCAAAAGGCAAGGTAAACCAAATGTAAACCCTAAAACGAAAATCGGTATGATACGAATATAATGATACGATGATAAACATATTACATTCAAATACAATAATTAATCAAAGATCTCTTCGAAGAAGCGCTCTTACTTTACCCAATTTGTTTGAACACGATGACATGTTTGTAAAAGACAAGAAATTTTGTTACCACCCGGTATTTGAAAGCAACAAACAAAGGTTCTTCCACCACAAACGCTAAACAATAACTATGCACCTTTGTTTTTTTCTTAATACGAAAGGATTAACCAATACAATCAAGAACGCAGCGACATTGTGGCGTCGGCAAGGTTAAATGGTAACGATAATAGTAACATACAAGTGCGATGTGAGTTAGTTCATCAATTTTCCGTATGTATTTGTCAATCGACTATTACTATACTAATGGGCAAACTCCCAGCTTTGTGATGAAACACAGAATGCCTTTTCATAACATCCAACACACATATTATATTCACAAATCATGATGAAGTATGTAAGATCTAATGGGAAAGAGATAGCTCTATGCTGTTCATTATGAAAACAAAATACTCATCTTATACTTTTAGAGAACATTACCTGAAACATGATAGCTGTGTTCATAGAATGCAAAGTGCACTCTCCGCTAGCATATTGTGGGCTTGGAATTATGAACCCAATCACCGAGGGAGTCTATAAAGTTTGCCTCTTTGAAACTAATACGCTTATATTACTCACATTAACGATACTTACATTAGAGCACTGAGGTATGGAGTTTTAAGTCATTTTTTTAATAATTTAAAAAATAAAATGATTTTAGCGCATAGTTTTCTTCGAACCTTTGAAAAAATAAATATTTTTATGCAAGATTAATTTCATGTTTGTAGGAATCATGAAAAGTTCCTGACAAAACCAATATGTACTAACTCCATTTTTTGAGTGAGTATGAAAAATGGTGTTTTTTTTACATAAATACATATTCTTAATAATATACACCGCGTATTCTATCAGGGCCATAAAGACCGAAAAGTTGTTTTATTTTTGTTGTCTACTTTTATAAAATAAAATTTGAATCAAACTAATTCATATTGAAAGAAAATCGATTTGATGCATTTCTAATAATATATACAATACCTATCTTTATATACAGTGAAATATCGTTACGTAGAACTCGTTATAATCTCCATTATTTTTATATGTATGTAAGTATATTATAACAATTTGAATATAAATTTTCTAACAGTTTTTTTTAAAACTAAAAATACAAAAGAAACTTATACCTGTGTACAAATTGTAATTATACTCGACTCAGGAATTATTAATATTATGGAATAAATTAAATCCAACAATTTTTTTTTTTTTTCATCAAATGTTAAAACTTAATAAATAAAAAAATAAAATATAGGCCAATTTGAATGCACAACGACGGCATATTCCTACATATATGTTTGCTAAATTCAATATCAAATAAATATGTAAATTTTATTAGAATAGTGATCTCATGTGGTCTTCTTTCTTTCTTCGACTGTGTGGTGCAGTAGGGTTGAGCGAATTTCTTCTCTTCCATTTATCCATTGTTCGATTCTCTTTATTATGATTTTATTCAACCATTCTATTCGGAAAACTCTCCCAGGCAATGGATCATAATGCAATATCATCATCATATTATCATCATATTTTTCCAATTTCCCAACAACTTAAATTTATCAGACTTCGCTAAATAAATATAGGTATGACAAAAGTATACTTTAAGTTACAGTTACACTAAAATTTTCATCACTTAATTTCACTCTCTCTCTTCAAACCCTACTCAGGTACAAAGGAAGGCAACAAGAGCCCTCCATTGCCTTCGATCTTGCGCCATAAAAGGGGGGGGGGGTGGCACCAGCAGTCTAAACCCCCCCCCCCCCCCACCCCTTTTACTGACCTGTTTGGGTTTAAGTATGTGAGATGGTCAAGCTTACGGTTCCTCTGACAAGATGCTCGAAAAACCAGCAAAAAGAGCAGAGGTGCTTTTTATAGCCGGCATCCCCACGGTAAAAAAATAACAATTCCTCTATAATGACCCGATATTGAGTCAATTTAAGCAGCAACTTAGAAAGACCTGGGCCTCGTTCCACCATCATACCTCGCATTTGCAGTTTTTTCAAATTATAACATCGTTTTTGTTCTAGAGGACAAACAGTTTTGTTTCACCATAGACACTATTTATTGAAAAAGTATTACGACTTTGCGAATCAATTGAAAAAACTATTTTGACGTACAAATTTGCGTTATAAAGTTGTTGTTTCAACACGCACCACCCTAGATACCTACCACTGTACAATTGAAAAGAGTTTTCAAATAATCTAGACGCCACCAAGCGAATAGTTTGTTTTCAAGGAACAAGATTGTTTCGTGGTAGGCGATTTTCGCATAATGCAATTTTGCAATGTGCAAAGTATGATGGTTGAACGGGGCCCTGAGAAATTTTATGTTATTTCATAGATATTATATTTGTACTATTAATTGTCATAGCAACCATCGACTTACTGGCAAATGATATAAGAAGGTAAGTATAAAAATATTCCCCGTATTTAGATTGGTTTTGTTATAATAATATGTCGGTTGAAAAATATTTCGCGTTCAGCTAGTATTTCAACGAAAATTACGACGAACTTACCAATTATAACATAGTACAACTTCGTCTTCCCTTCTCCCGGATATTATATTATTATTTTGTCCTAAACATAAATCATGAAGAAAGCCCAGCACTAGTAAATTTATCTCTACTAATTAAAGTTGGGACAATTTCCTCATTCCTCGCTGGGAGCACGAGTAGGATGACAACAGGATACGACACATTGACAATTTCATATTAGGTACTTACCTGGATTAGATGTTGACGATGTGTGTTCACTGTTCATACACATAAATTCAAGGCTGAATGGATGTTATGACCTAGTCCTAATAGATGTATTGTTTCTTCATTCAAAAAATATTTCCATCACATTACCTACTTGATTCATTTTGATCCACCATTGTCATAAGTTTTGTTTCATTGTTTAATTTTTAAATAAAACTAACTGACCCGTCGAACTTCGTCCCGCCTTAAAGTCAATAAAATATTGCTGGTAATATTCCATAGCCTTAACATACAAGACTACTCATCGTGTAAAAATCAAAAGTTATGTGGTTATAATATTATGAATCAGCTAATTCAAAGGCACCAAAACTCATATATTTTATATATCAGACATTTATAGTAAGTCATAAAATATACAGATTTTTTTTTCTTAGTCAGATATACTAAAAAAATAATTATACAATTTTTATGCACAACAAATACACCAGAAAAGGATTCATTTAATGGTTTAAAATGATTTGTGTATAAAATATTTACAAACTAAAATCATCTCTTTATACACATTTTGCGTTTTAATTTAAATATAAAAGTACGCCTCAAAAATGTTTGAATACAAAATTTTTTTTTCTGAAATCTTGAAAGAAATCATTTGATTTATTTTTTTAATTTTTTCATTTATTTATTTTTATTTATCAAAAAAAAAATATGCATTTTAATACAATAATCAAATAAACGACAACACAAGACACAGTATTCCTCCATAAGCAACTTAATGCTTGAGCGGAGGTATGTTTTTTTTACCAAAACAATGATGAACAAAAATCAAATCAAAACTTTCCTCCCTCAAACACACACACACGTTCACCACCGCAGCTTGTACTGTTACTTTATTAATTTAATAAGCTCGTCACCTCTTATAATTATATTAATAATCTGCGTACCAATGTTTTGATACTCAATGGTTGTCAGGTAAATAAAAATTGGGATTATTTAAATGAAACAATTTATTTGTTTATCCACAATTTTATAAGAAACATGTTTCTCAGTCACCTGTGACCATGCAGGACCTGTGCCTGCGAAACTAGTCAGGGTTAATAAAATTGTGGATAAACAAATAAATTGTTTCATTTAAATAATTATTTAAATATATCCACCAAGAATGCACGTTCAGTTCGTTAATTTTATTAAAAATTGGGATGTTATGGAATGTTTCACAGATGAGATTATTGGTATGAAATCCGTTCCATAAAAACTTAAATATTATATTTTATACAACATTTTTCGATTTTTTTTTATATTTACCTGTCATCCAAAGTGGAGAAGAATCTTATAAACAAAACGTGATAAAAATCTGTTTTGCCGATCTCGAGTTTTAAATAGTAGAACTAACCCGACTTTTTTAAATATCTTTAGATACCTATATTTAGTGTTATTCTGAAATGAAAAACAGACGAATGAGTTGCGTCGTATCGTATCCAATTTTTATTGAGACTTTTGACATTTCTCTATTCTGAAAATGATTTATCCAATACATTAGATGCGTAACTACTGGCAACCGATTAAGAGCTTCTTGCGTTGATTTGAGAATACCAGTCATTATAAAAAGTAATCTACATAATAATTCAGTAATGTATGTATATTTATTTATTTATTTGTTTCACTCCAACTGTATGTCGCAGCATCACGCTAAAACCGTAGGTTCTGCGTTGAATTTTTTTCTTCGCAGTTTTTCGCAAATACAATTGTGGTAATCTGAGATACAAATATTTACATTTCATTAAATATATTTTAAGTTATTAATAAATTTCTAAAATTATGAAATCTTCATAGTAAAATTTCACCAAACACGGAAAGCCATCTTTTGAAAACAAAATTACTCATGTAAAAATTACACGGAATCGGAGTAATGCGGTATGAAAATGTATTTAAAAGATTGAAGATTGATTTGAAATACATACAAATGTAATTCAAATGTTATAAACCTTATAAAATAATGATTTTCATAAAATTTATCAAACGCTACTCCATTTTGAAGGAAATTTTGACATATTATAAGAATATGGCCACCGTTGTTAGAACAGTTGCAGCCATCGGAATCAAAGTTAAATTAGATGCCTCCCTGCATATTGTAATGTACATAATTATTTTTATATAGAACTGATGTAAAATGATTCAAGATAATAGAGTTTAGGTAATAAAATTTATGAATGAAAATTTAATTTGAAATTTGTATGAACATCCATAAAATAGCAAGAATTGAACAGTAAAACAGGTACTTACCCACATCTGAATCTCAAAACATTACCAAAGTGAATTTGACAGCTCAAATATTATGTTGCAGTAAACAAAACTTCCTGTTTATTTTGGAAAAGAATCAGATATGTAATTATTTTGGTAATAAAATTCACTTGATTTATCCACATAAAAA
Organism: Mystacides longicornis; assembly: GCA_963576905.1. NCBI lineage: Eukaryota > Metazoa > Arthropoda > Insecta > Trichoptera > Leptoceridae > Mystacides > Mystacides longicornis. The sequence continues at coordinate 9,535,871 of OY756425.1, read as the reverse complement.
TTAATAACAGATATTAGATAATATGTAGGTATTAACGACACTATTCAAAATTCTTATGTAGATAAATGCAAACTTATGTTTTCTTCCTTATTATTTATTTTATTTAATGTTATATTCATCATAAAACAAGGTGGGTAATATTTTTAATAAACACAACACACAACACAGAGTGGATGGAAGCATTCGGTTCGGCAGCGTTTCTTGACATATCCAATATCCTTGCAATGCTCTCATCTAGAAAAAACATAATTCTATTAATATGTGAAAGCAAAATACAGTGATAACATGGCCATGGTTGTAAATATATAAGGCGACATTAGAAAATTTCGCATTTTGACAGGGATTTGTTTTAAAAATACACATTATGAGAATTTGATTAGAATCGATATTAAGGATTTAGAAATATATCAAACTACTTAAGAACTTCATATAAGAATAAAACAATCTTTGATGTATGTGCTGCTTAAAACATTAATTTAGAATTTTTAGTAATATTATTTGTTTCAAAGTGTAGCTTTTATACCTTTTTAAGATCTTCTTAAAATCCATTTAGACTGCATAATGCACCAGGTATTATTGTTTCAGATAGACTTGAAGAAAGCTGCAACTCCATGACTAGAACATAAAATCTACATAATATTTTAGTCCGTTTATATTTTTGTACGAGCATCAATCATAGAAAACAGACGTTAAGGTCAGATATTAATATGCGAAAAGCCGCGCAAAATTCCAGAGAGCGTTCTTAAATACTCTTTGATATATTAACTTTAATATATTTAGAGCTATTTAAAAAACTTTATTTTTTTAAGATCTTCATACAAATTTTTCACAAAAGACAGTAAGCCATCTTTTGGAAACAAAATTACTCATGTAAACGTTGAACGGAATCTTGGTATTACTGTATGAAAATCCAATAAAATAATTGGAGATTGATTTGTTATACATATAAATGTTATTCAAATCTTATTATTCTCAATAAATAAAGATTTAATGAAAGATTTTGGAAAATATTTTCCTCCATTTTGAAATATGACACATTTTAAAAAATTTATGGCCACATTTTGTGTCAAACTGTCGTAGCCATTAGACGAGTAATTATGTAGCTACCTAATAAAATCATATTCAAATGTTGATAAGTATAAAATAATTTAGCAATAATTGTTGAATCATTTTATATTCCTGAAATATAAATAAAGTTTAAATCTTAAATTCATCGTTGAAAAAGATTAAATTTAAAATCATCGTTGAAATTGGTATGAACATTCCATAAACAAACTGGTCAGTAAAACAGTAGCCAATAAATTAGATCATAACGTACAGTGAACTTGACAGAATTATTGAGAGAAAGAAATAAAATTGACAATAATTGAGAATCTTTAAATGGTTTCAGGATTTTAATCAGTTTAATAAAACATTTGTTTTATGCACATAATAATTTATAAATATAATATGTATTTGTATTAAAATTAATCACACTCAACAGCGGTATTATTTTGTGTCTAAATTAGTATGTAAATAAACTCAAAACCACATTAGCTTATTGATTTTATCCTGCATATTATAAAAGTATTGTTAAAAATTTGGACTCATGGTCCTATTGTTGGTGTGAAAATTATTTTGAAAAAATATTCATAGGGTGTCATATACTTAACTTTAAACCAATCGTGTTAAAAGAAGTATTCTTCAAAGACAGCGGCCAGTAAGAGGTTTGATTGGAAGCCTTACTTGACGACCCTCCAAGGTTTGTGACAAATCATTCATCCTAGAATAAATACAATATTATTATGATACGACATATAATATCATTTCATCTTCCACATAATTTTTGTTATGTAATATTGTGTACATTAATTAAAGTTATTGTAGGTATATAATACACCTATAAGTAGCCAAAATCAACACTCTTTTTATTACAGGTATTTTTTAAAAGTATTTAAATGAATAAAATCACAATGAAATCAATAACAATTAAGAAATCAAACTAACTCAAAGCTAAATGAAAGATTAAATAGGTAATGCACATTTACTCATAATATATTCTGCATTGTTAGATTATTTAGAAACTTTATTTGTTTGGAACAGGTTACAAACTTACATTTTAAAGAGATTAATTAAAACCTTCAGATAGAATGGTGTTTTATGGGCAGAAATTCTGATTGAAACGCCTATGCCATGCCTAGAACATAAAAAAATAAACTTTTAAAACAAAGTTAATTAAAAACATACAGTCATGGGTACATTAGATGCAAGGTAAATGCCAAATCATATTTTTATCCACATAATTCACAACAAAATATTTTATGTGCAGTTTCATTAATTTAATATTATAATGTAGGTACCTACTTAGAAAAAAATAAACAGCAGCAATAATATTCCTATATTATAATTTATTCAATCTTATTCAAATTTCGAACAACAATTAAATTTACTTTTTGTTTTGTTTACATCGCCTATGTGTCAAAATTATTGACCGTGAATCCATAGACTATGATTAAAATGAAATATTGTGAAAGATAATGATTTTTTAAATGTGTATTTTGTGTGAATAATATATTCTTAAAATTAATAAAAATACTTACCTCAAATTACGTACGATACACACCTACGTATTTTTTACAAAACTTTTTTTATTATCCAGCCGAATTGCTCGAAAACGAAGCGCAAAAAAAGAAATATTTTGTTGCGTTGTCTATGCCCTATGGATTCATTGTCATTGACACTTCTTTCTTCTTTTCTTATTTTGTTGTCAAACTAATTAAATAATACAAACGAATGAGATGTAAAAAAACTTTCTATTTTTCTGGTTATTTTTTAATTATAAATAACAAACAGGAATATTAATGGACAATCTACTGGTAAGCATATTTATTTGTTTCAAAACAATAGGATATTAATAATTAGTTGACATTATGGTTATAATGTCATTGACAAATTTTTGTGTAACTATATTTTTTACAGGCTCGGCAGCATTTTCAACAATAACAACTAACCGGTGAATATCTAAAACGTAAAAACACATATTTCAAGAGAAGATCAACCAAAATCGGTATGTAACTTAGTATCTTATCATTATTTAATTCTATTAATTTTGTGTGTATAACTCATTAATGTTACAGATTAAAGTTTGAGTTCCTAAAAATTTACCAGTTCAATGAGGAGGAAAAATATTCAATGTTTGCCAAGTTTGAAATGTAAAAATACAACTATTAAGTCATAATCAGTAATAATGAACTGGCTGTCATACGGATAAGATATGCTGTGACAATACATAAAAACTTAACATAACAAAGACATCACGGAATCAACATACAGAGGGCGAGTTTCTATCAACTAACCCCGTTTTTTCATTTGTATAGGAATTTTTTTATTTTATTTTTTTATCTGTTAGATCTTACAATGACATAATATTGTCAAATGACTGAAATGAAATAAACAAAATTGTTTTATTCATAACCAGAAATATACTAAATGAAATAACATAATGTTTTTTTTTTTCATCAAACATAATAATATATTCTTTCAAACACCACTAATATTTAAAAATGATGCCAACAGCAAAAAGAAATTATGAGAATTCATGGAGTTTTATAAGTATTTTTACACAATATATTTATGTTAATGTTAAAATAACTATCAAATAATGTGATATTTTAACACAACTTACTTCATTATTATTAAAAAGATATTCTGTAAATTTGAGATGCAAGAAGATAACATGATGGTCTTATTAGCAAGTCAATTTCATATAAAATACTTTATAAATTTATTATGTCCCACAATGTGCTTTATTCCATTTTTAAATGGAACATCAGTAATGAGTTGTTAGACTTATTAGTTGTTATAAATTGATCATGTTTCGACGTATAAGAATATCTTCTTCGTGTGGTTCTCCTAACTGAAGTTGGTGACCATCACTGCAAACTCTTCATGATTTTGAGCCAGCCTTTTCTCAGAAGACTCTCTTCTGTTCAAAACCACTTTTTTCCTTGAATTTTAAGTTGGTAGAGGGAATATTTTATTTATTTAGATACATAAATAGGACAATATATTATGAAACATACACCAGTGAAGTATATACATTTGAACTTATTCATCACAGCGTAATGAGAATTTAGCCAAAGTATGAGGCATTGACAGTGGTCAGGAGCTCTCTTTTTACTTTTGTATCATTTCCAGGACTCTATAGACACCCTGTCAATACGTGATATGCTCAGCATTCTTCTATACAATCACATCTAGAGAAAATAATCAGTTTATGTAGAGCTAGATGCTGGTTTAAAACTTGACGTGCACCTTAAAATTTGTTCTTCAACAGTTGTGTGCATTAAGTTTTAATAATTAGATATCGACGATAGGACCTGGGTTCTATTTTTGGAGGAATCAAAGTTTTATAGATGCTTTCTTACGTAATACAATACATTGATTCAGGAGCTACACTGATTATAATTAATATATTACTACCGTAGTATTTATAGGAAAAGACAAGTTTCCTTTTATTATATACATAAATTCCATAGAAAGAAGCTTAACTTGAACAGTCTTTAGAAAATTCATGCCTACTTTTAGTCAATATTTTTAATGAAGATAGATATTTTAATTGTTTCAGCAATTTTTATTATTTAGATGAATTAAGTACCTATAATTGATCAAATTTTTGAAATATAATCTACATACCTAATAATTCAGTAATGTTTGTTTATTTTGTTATTATATATTTATATTTTTGTATATTAGAGCATAAAACCGTAGGTTCTGCGTTGGATTTTAATTGTCGTGGATCCTTGCAGGTATATTTATGGTAATTCATGTCTACTTTTAGTCAATATTTTTAATGGAGAGAGATATTTTAATTGTTTCAGCAATTTTTATTATTTAGATTAATTAAGTACTTATAATTGATCAAATTTTTGAAATATAATCTATATAATAATTCAGTAATGTTTATTTATTTAATATTGTATATTTATTTTTTGTATATTGGAGCATAAAACCGTAGGTTTTGCATTGGATTTTAATTAATCGTTGTGGATCCTTGCAGGTATATTTATGGTAATCAAAGATACCAATTTTTACAAAATCTCAAATAGGTATATTTACTGTAATTAATAAATTTCTAAAATTATAAAATCTTCATAGTAAAATCTCCGTAAACACAGATGGTCATCTTTTAAAAACAAAATTACTCATGTAAATGTTGCTTAGAACCAAAATTTGACTGAATAAAAATGTATTTTAAAGATTCAAGATTGTTTTGAAATAAAAATTAATGTAATTCAAACCTATAGGTAAAACACATTTTATCAACATTGAAATGAAAGTTTAATTTTTACCATTCTACACATAGGTAGAGGGTTTAGGGAATATAGTCAAGACTCAAACCACATTGAGAGTAACACTTGCATATTAATAAAGGAAAGTTTTCCCTTCTATTGAACAGTGAAATTGAATCAAGTATGAGATGTAATGTAGCGATCCATGGAAAGATCCATGCTTGGTATAACCCTAAGAGATAAAATAAGAAATGAAGAAATTAGGAATAGAACCAGAGTGGTAGACATCATGGATCGCATAGCAAGACTTAAGTGGCAATGGGCAGGACATGTTGCAAGACAGGATCCCACAAGATGGACTCCAAAGATTTTGAGATGGAGACCCTGGGAGAATAAGAGAGGCGTCGGAAGACCTCAAAAAAGATGGTCCGATGATATAGCCGCTGTGGGGGGGAAAAACTGGCTGCAAATGGCAGCAAATAGGAAGAGATGGAAGAGTATGGAAGAGGCCTACGTCCAGCAGTGGATAAATACAGGCTGAAAAGAAGAAGAAGAAGATGAGATGTAACATATTATTATAATGCAGTTTTTTTTCCATGTGATTGGCAGACTACAATTTTTTTTCTTTCTTTTTATAAACATTAAAAGTGTTATTCTTCTCTCTTTTTATGAATTGTGAAAGTGTAATTCTTCTTTTTCTGTGCTTATGTCAGTTATAGAGGTCTGTTGAGCAATGAGAAGCTTAATACTTATAAGTAGTCTGTGGAGAAGCTAGACTAGATCCTGTTTAATTACCTACCAATCAATCCTGACAATCGGAATTACATACGTTAGGCAAGACGGGTATTAGCTAGTCATAACAATATTCGGGAAAGGTGACCATAGATTATTACAAACACATTAAACAGCATCTCGGGTGGAGTGCAACATTGAATATTTTTTTAAAAATCATCGTGTTTTATAATATCACTGTTTTTTATACAAATGAATTTGGGCACACTCAAAGTGAACGCAAATAATACACTTTTGACATATTATATCTTCCACAGGAAGCCAAGCTTGTATTATGAAAGAGGAAGATGGTCCGCACCGGTACTTGACGAATATGTAACAACTAATGACTAACAATTCATTACTGATGTTCGATTTTTAAATTGAACATACCACTACGGGCTTACGACCGTCTTCTACCGTTATTTCAAAGGCTGGCTTAGTGTGATCACTTTACGTTAACAACGTTCACCATTAGGTGGTAATATTTAAGTCTCCGAAACTCTCAATCATAAGAATTCTCGACATGTTCAACATGTCGAAAAATCTCATGAGATATTTTAATTCCAATTTTTGCCAATCCATTATTGCTGGATAATCTAGCACAAACAAAATAACTTTAGCAATAAATAAATAGGTATTTCAAATATCTATGTATTTACATATTTAGATTAGCGGGTAGAAAAGGATAATAATTAAACATGACAAAGGTTATATTTCTATCTACTGATTTATCTTTTGACTTACAATAAGGCACAATACCATACAAAAGTACCTTATCCAATTGTAGCAGTGTCGCTTCACAGACTTCGTATATAAATCACCTTTATAGAATTTATAGTCTGCGCATTAAATAATGGAGAGTACGTACGTAGTCATGTGTAACTCAGAACTGATCTGAATCAATGATCCGGATCACTCTTAATTGATCTGTGTTCTACAGATCACTTGCGGATCCTACGGTTCAACAGATCAATCAGCTCAATGAATCAACAGATCAATCAGCTCAATGAATCAACGGATCTGTGTGAGCTGTGATGATCTGTTTGAATTGCGGACCCGTTGGATATCTGTTGATCTACAGAACACTTACGAGTCCTACGGTTCAACAGATCAATGAATCAACAGATCAATCAGCTCAATGAATCAACAGATCAATCAGCTCAATGAATCAACGGATCTGTGTGAGCTGTAATGATCTGTTTGAATCGCGGACTCGTGGGATCTATGTTGAATTGAGGACCCAAAGATCTGTTTGAGTTAGGTTTCTGGTTTAGACACAAAATATTTATTTTTTTAATTAAAGAAGTTTAATCTGTTTTAAATAAAAACCAAATTTATAAAAAAATTAAAACTATTATATATTTTTATATTAAGTATACAATAAAAATAAAAATTTACTTAAGTATTGATAAAACAATGTAAAACTTAAACATCGATTCAGAGTGTTATCTTGAATTCCCTAATGCCAACATAAATAAATAAATAAATAACACTCTTTTATACACAGGTGTCAGTATAGCCGGCGGAACTTAATGCTTGAAACATTATCTACCAGTCAACCGGTCCCGTCCAATCTGAGACAGGATTCCAACCCCGAGTAGAAATTTCAAGTGAAAAAACACATTGAAAATTTCTGACCCGACCGGGAATCGAACCCGGGACCCCTTGATCTGAAGTCGGAGCCTTTGCCACTAGGCTACCGAGGTCGGTTATAATACAACATACTTGTATCTATGATATTTATAGCAACATCCCTATGGGCAGGGGACGGGGTTCGTGACGCATGTTCATCATACTGTCCTAAAATATTGGACTTCCCCGTGTGGAGGTAATAATAATATAGCCCGACAACACTTTACTGGCATATCGAGAAATGTCTATTGTCTACGCTCATAACATGTAGGTAGGTACCTACTTAACGATTGAGGTCGGATAGTGATACATATTATATTATTTCGTTTTCTCACACATGTACATATGTTTTATATTTTATCTCTTTCTAGAGTTAACTTATTTTTTACAATAATTATGCGCAGGACTTCCCTGGTTAAAGGTAAAAATACATTCCGACAAAACCAAGCGTGTATAAATATTATATTTTTTTTACGGATTACGAACAATAGAACCGTAGTTTTATCATCAACTTATGAATGAACGTTTCGACTACATTATTCTTATAAATATTGAGTATCTACTCCGTCCAGATATTACCTAAGTGTAAAAATCTCTGTACTGTATGAAGGATACAGTCGATCATAGAGAATGATCTATGTATCTACACCGGAAACAGATCTGATCCGAAGATACAGACAGGTACATAATATGCCGCAACCGGAAAGAGCCGTGAGCCGTGTATGTATCATATCTGGGCTGGGTCGCAACCAGATAGATCCGTGACACGGATCACTGATCTGATCTGTTCGATCAGATCAGATCATCGTAGTGATCTGATACGAACAGATCAGATCACTCCAAAGTGATATGTTACCCATGACTATACGTACGTAAGTAATATGGTATGTAAATTTCACTCTTCAAGGGCCCCAACTAATACCCTTATTACAACAAGATCTTGTCCCTTAGATTAGGTCTAAGAGTGGGCTTGACTAGGTGTATTATTTCACGGAGTATTTTAAACGCGTTTAGATCTTTTTCCCCTCGGGACGCTATTGAATTTATATCGGACATTTTCCTTGACAAAATACACCCCAAACCGCAAAACGACAAAATTGTCTAACGAGTATCTTGTGTAGGTAGGTACATACATTTTGGAAACATACCTAATCTACATAATATTTCAGCTATCTATTAATATATTTATTTTTATTTTCGTATGTTGGCACATCACACTTAAACCGCAGCCTCTGCGTTGGATTTTTCTCTTCGCAGTTTTTCACAAATACAACTGGGCTAATGTTAGATAAAAATATTTTCATTTCATCAAATATATTTTAAGTTATTATTAAATTTCTAAAATTATAAAATCTTCTTAGTAAACACAAATGGCCATCTTTAAATAACAAAATTACTCATGTAAATGTTGCGTGAAACCGAAGTTTTACTGAATAAAAACATATTAAAGAGATTCAAGATTGATTTGAAATAAAAATAAATGTAATTCAAACCATATAAAAGATATTTTATAAACATTTTAATAAAAATATTAGAAATACATACATTTTCGGAGACTGACCTTTCGTAAGTCGGTAAAACAACCTCCTATATCGATTGATTAGGCATTTCACATAAAATTTGTACAATTCCACACATAGAGGGTGCTAATATAGTCTAAGAGCTAAGACTCAAACCATGTGGGTGTAAAATAGTTAACAAAATTTTCCCCATTTTTTCTCATGGGATCGCTTAGAAAATTTTGATAATCGCTGCAATTATCTACAATAATAATTACTCGTCTTTGGTATAAAAAAGACACTTCACAATCCTTCTGTAAATAATAGTATCTAAGTTTCTATATTATAAAATAATATCTTGTTCACATCCAACACATTATTTCACATCACGTGTTAGTTCACACCCCGGACAATTTTTTCACATAAATAATGGTGTTATATAGATTCCAGATATATGATAGCATTCGTGGAAACTAATGTTCTCAACATAACGCATGGATTTCATTTATAATAACGAAGTCACTTAAGCTCACGAATGCAACTGGTAATATTTCAGCTTAATGTAAGCTATCAAGAAATTCTGAACAGTGCTAAAATTGTCTTAAGTTTTTGTGATTGTCACAACAGTGATACTTTTACGCTGCCTGTTATTGAGAACTGTTATTTTTTTTTTCATTCTAATTTAATTTAGTTATTTAAGTTTAAAGGGAACCTTTTCGATAAAACAGTACAAAGAGTGTCGTGAAATGCAGGGAGCAGAAGTAGAGATGAAAACAATGTCAATAGGATAGGAAATGATGGCATAGTTTAGAAGAAGTCATTCCAACAGACCCTTCAAAAGATAGGAAGCGAGCTTGTACTGAAATAAACAAACGTCTTAAGACAAGAATAAGAAGAAAATATTTCTGTGTCCGTGGTCCATTTCGGTATAATCTTCGCAATATTTCGCTCATCGCTGTATTGCAGCGATGCACAAAATGCGGCCCGCAGGCCGCATGCGGCCCGCCGTCTATTTTTCTGTGGCCCGCCAACGAAAAATCAAAAGAATACCTGAGTAGATAATTTGAAGACGCCAGAGTCTGTCATGTGTTTTTGGATTGTTTGTGATGTTAATAATTGATGTTCTGTGCGACATTTGGAATTATTTAACTATCCATTATAAGTGTTTTGTATGTAAAAATGTTTCCACAAGATTTCTATGTTATGTGTTGTGACAATGATATTTTCTATTTTCCTAAACTATGTTGTTTTATGCTGTTTTTCTCAATCATCAAAATTCATAGTTGATTGCTCTTCCAAAAGTATTAATATGTAGGTAATATTTGTAACATGCCTTTAATTGTCGTTTCTTTATTTTTTTGTAAAATTTGGTATTTATGACACATCTACTACTACTGTGAAAATAAATAAAAAATATGATTACAGTGTTTGATCATTAATCATTAGTATCATAATTTGTACAAATTAAAAAAATATTAGTATTTAAATTTACAAACGAAGTTGGTGTGAAGTTGTATGTCAAAATATGAGGAGTTGCGGAGCTAACCCATGACAGAGCTCAGTGACGGAGTAAAATAAAACTTTAAATAATAAATAAAACTTTCCAAGAAGAAGAAAAAGTGTTAATTTTCCTTCTTGCGGCCCGTCCTGGATCATCAACTTCACCAGTGGCCCCTGTTAGCTATAAGTCTGTGCACCCCTGCTGTATTGGCATTACTCCCTTTGGCTATCGAACTGACTTCCTCGGCGTCTGGGCGGTGAATGACGGTTCAGTCTTAGCTGCAGTGATATTTTGTATCATCGCGCGACTTGAATGTTGCTTGCAGGCCGTGAAAGCACATCTGCTTATTATTTATACCGCTATAGTTTTTCTTTTACATATTATGAAGTTGACATTCAATTTCATATGTTTTTCTAAGTAGGTAAGGTAACCGTTAAATTCGCACACGAGCAGGAGTTCAGTGGGATTGTTACTGTTACATTATTCCCTACAAGATATTTTTAATAAAAAAAAAAACTTTAAGTAATGTTCAACTCAGAACACCCGGTCTATCGTCGTTCTAAGAAGCAAGTATATAGGATGATCTGAAGCAAGACTAAACCAATAGTTAATATTTCTTAATAACTGTCAGACAAGAGGCTTCTACAAGTTATTCATGCATTATTCGATTTTGAGTATTGCTCTCTTCAGGATATTTTATCTGCAGGATAAACTCTTTTCACATGACGTCATTTTTATCGAGCAATTACACCACATACCTACATATACTTACATTATTATTCAACAAATTTTCGCTTGAAAGAGCCTTTAATTAGTTCTACTTGTACATCCAACCTTCTAATTATGACAACAGGCCTATATTGTGACAGCTTCTAGATCGTCAACACAGAACACAATTTGTTTTTTCACAATTTTTCGACATTTTTTTTATCATTCTACCTTATTTTAAAGTAATCCTCACACAATTTGAGGACGTTTTTAAGACACAGCGATACAGCAAAATAAAATAAGAACTTTGCTCCTAGAAAACAGCTTACCTAAGTGGTTATGACAGAAATCTAATTAATAACAAACACATGATTGACCTAGGCATTAATGATTTTTGTATTTATTTTTTAACTGGGTGGTTCAAAAAATAACCACCCGCTATACAGTTGAGAAGAATCCTACTAATTTCACATCCAGACATTTACAAATTAGACATACAGCAAGTTCTTTACTCCGCAGCACCATGGAACATCACCACAATGAGAATTTATCAAATTTCTACTCCATGTGAAAATCCAGAGTTTTCATCATACAAATTACCCAATTTTTAATCTGAAATGTTACGTTTACGTAGGTAATGTTTACAAAGAATCTCGGTTTTGGTTTAATCAAATGTTTTTCTTGATTTATATTGCTCCAACAATTTTTTAACCGTCTTCAGAAGGTCGGCAAAATTCAGCTCAGAATCTAACCTGCTTTGAAGTTTAAGTATACATGTTTATTCGAGTGAGTTAAAACAGAGAGACAGGGAGTAAAAATATTATTTTGAAGATTACAGTTCAATTATTGAAAAGTGTTCTATATTCAAATAATTATCTAATCATTATATTTGAACATCTAGTAGGTAGGTACCTACTCGATTAGTATGTGCTTTTGTAACATGAAGTACTTAGGTAGGTACGTAAATCAACCCCAGGTATCATTTATAAGTCAATTTGAGTTATCCTTTCTTCGTCTTTAAAAACTAATTTTGACTAAGTACTTCTGGGTTCTTAAATAATATCGATGTGTCCGAATTTGTCATTGCGATTGTATCAACTAACTGTGTTTATATTACTCGTAGTAACAGCGCTACTAGTGGACAACCCGAAGCAGGGAGGTAGAGGACCCACCACCCCCCCCCCCACCTCCCTGTAGAGGACGACTCTACTACTCCATTCAAACTTCGGAAACAAAGAAGATCGAAAGGGAAGTTACCATGAATAAATGGCAGGAAGAGTGGGATGGCGAGACCGTAGGCAGATGGACTCATCGCCTTATTGAAGACATTAAATCATGGATGGCGAGACCACACGGTGAAGTGACGTTCCGCTTGACTCAGGTGCTAACCGGCCATGGTGTGTTTATGAAATTCGTCCATAGGATCGGGAAGAGAGAAAACTCCCAATGCCTATATTGCGAAGAGGAAGATGATGCGGAGCACACACTATTCATGTGCACGAGGTGGGAGATAGAGCGACAGGCTATGAACTGTGCCTTGGGAACTCTTGTAACTGCGGAAAATATGATACGTATAATGACCAGAGATAGAGACTCCTGGAAGGCCATAGCTGACACAGTCGAAAGAATTATGAGCACAAAGGAATTAGATGAGCAGCGAAGATAAGGAGACTACTGCGCAAGGTATATGCTGTTCAACGACGGGGATCATGCGCAGTAAGGAGCAAAGAGAGGTTTTTTAGCCGGTAGGAGTCCGGCACTACCCTTATGGGTGTCCATGAAGGATTTTTCCTCTCGATATAAAAAAAAAAAAAAATTTGAAATATTTCCCCACTCACTGTATATATACAAGTTTCAACGAAATGACAATTGGCAACAGAGAACAGCGAATGTTTCCTAGGAATAGAAAGCGCTTTTAACCTGGCCTAGGTGGTTGTAAGCCCACAGCTCTGTTGTCCAAGATCTGATAGAATCATTGTCTGTTGAGATTGTTTCCCAATACATCGGTTTGATTACCTATCTGCTCTGTTGTCCAAGATCTGATAGACTCATTGTCTGTTGAGATTGTTTCCCAATACATTGGTTTGATTACCTATCCATGTATGCGCAGCTATATCTATATTATTAGATGGTTCAAAAGTTATTTAAGTTTTTATGAGTTTTAGATCAAATCCAAATTTCAGAGCAAAATACAGATCTATGGCCAAACTATTGATTTTGCGATTATGATTTTTTTTTTTCTAAGAATAAATCGATAGTGATCATTATCATGTCTAATCAATAACAAAATCTAATCTACATTGGTTTGATTACCTATCCATGTATGCGCAGCTGTATCTATATTATTAGGTGGTTCAAAAGTTATTTAATTTTTTGTGAGTTTTAGATCAAATCCGGATTTCAGAGCAAAATACAGATCTATGGCCAAACTATTGATTTTGCGATTATGATTTTTTTTTTCTAAGAATAAATCGATAGTGATCATTATCATGTCTAATCAATAACAAAATCTAATCTACATTGGTTTGATTACCTATCCATGTATGCGCAGCTGTATCTATATTATTAGGTGGTTCAAAAGTTATTTAATTTTTTGTGAGTTTTAGATCAAATCCGGATTTCAGAGCAAAATACATACCTATGACAAAACTAATGATTTTACGATTATGATTTTTTTTCTAAGAATAAATCGATAGTAATTCTAATCATGTCTTATCAATAACAAAATCTAATTTTGATAATGATTTCAGAGCTGCGCAAGAGAAAAATTGTACCCGAAGCATGTTGATAATATAACAGTATCAACATCTTTAATATAAAAATTGTTTCATTATCTTTGTATCATCCTTATATGTTTGCCACATAATATGAACGTATACAGTTTTGAAATACTAATCCCAACCAAGTCACTTCAGTTTTGAGCCAATTCCGCAATTATCCCTTGAATCCGCGTAAATCCGTTTCTGTCTAGCCACAGAATTATCAGACATAGACTACTGGGAAACATTTCAGAGCACTCATACTTGACGAATGTAACTAATTAAGTCTTCATCATCTGAAAAACTTTGCCATAAATAAAAAGCTTATGACTTGAAACAACGTGTTTTGTGTATGTCTTTATAGCTGAAAGATAGAATGGATTTCATGCAATTGAAATGGCGTTTACTCGTAATGAATAATATGATATCGTATATTGTTAAAACTATTGAATTTTCTGCAATGTTTTAGAAGCGGTTATGGGACAGAGCAGGTACACTTGATCATATTTGGTCAAACCGGTATATCTTCAAATTCAAGAAATAACCTTTTGTATTTCCATTTAAAAAATCTTATCTTAACGGCTACATGTGGTCTTTTGAACCACCCCATGAAGTCAATTGAGCCGGTGAATTTTAAACAATGTTTTTGCACAAAAAATTATACAAAAGTATTTGGTAAACATAATATGTATTTAAATATATAAATCTACTAGCTTTCCTGAGCTTTCCCGACAGACTTTGTCATGTGGTTCTAGCCCGTTAATATGTACCTACGGAATGTGCACTGCGCCCCTAACAATACAAAATTAATTCGATTGAGTTACATAAGCTAATAAAACACTAAGTAATACTAAAATATTTCTGCAACAACCATATTTCATTCGTATTCAAAGCTCTGGCGGAAACAACATAAGAATAATGCGCTCGCGCACACACCCTACCTCGCCTATGAAGTAGGTACCAATACAAATGTGCCCGATAATATTGTAGACTTTGTATGAAAATTTTCTAAATATATCATTTAAAAATAAATCATTACTGTCATCTGTCGAAACATAGATCTATTGAATCTTTCTACCAAAATATCACTACTATTTCTACCAGATATTTCGCTAATTTCACCAAAAGATGGCGGTGGCAGTTTGGTCTGAAAATCCTTTCCATATTAACTTTAAATGTATATTTTATATCTTTCTTATTCATTTATTCAATTTTTTATTAGTTATCCTGTTATCCGGAGAGGAGAAGATTCCAATAAATCAATCAATCGTCGGAAGAATCTGTTCGGCCGATCTCGAGTTATAAGTGTTCGCACTAACCCGACTTTCATTTATATGTAGATTTAAAAAAATATGGTATAAAAATATCATTTGTATAAATTAGAAAGATAACATATTGAGACAAATCGAATCGGGTTACTTGACCATGTCACATTATACCCCATCGTATCGATGCCTAAATGTATTGTTATCGTTTTGTGGGAAAAATTGTATGTGGATTATAGCAAACTCACATTATTGATCACTCTGAATATTAACTAATTTATTAATGGATTATTTTAATATTTTAGGATGCGAAATTACGAGAGAAATACCGATGGACATGTAGCCTCTAAAGAAGTATTGAGATGCTCGAGCAGAACATAAGGGCCAAGTGTTTCATCTATTATTTTTTTACTTTTTTATATTATAAAATTAACATTATATTTAAATCACAACTAACACTATTTGTGATGATTTTTGACGATCCACAACTTCCCCTTCCTCTTAAAGTCCGTTTATATTTTTCATAAACCTAAAGTGTGACATAAAATTTTGAATTTTTTTGTAACGACTTCCCCATCTCGTACGTATTACTTATAACCTACGTATAAATAATTAATGGTAAAATTTCATCAAATCATTTTTAAAATATACATTTTTTCCATCATTTTTCTTTCCTTTTCCATTTTTTCTATCTTCTTTCCCAATTTACAAAAGTCTCTCCTCTCTTTTCTTGAAACGAAACTATACTTTGTAATAAAAGAAATTCTCCCCCTTTAATAGTTTTCAAATTCACCCTGGGTCCAACTCAATTTCAAAAAATATCAAAGGCTTCAAACCCCAAATGCGTTGGGTGTTATTATACCCAAGGATCACCTCGGTGTTCTTCACAATGGAAGATTCGCATGAAAAAGATCCCAGCTCGTGTTGCCGTTTTTAAACATTCGATGGTTCAATTCCATACTGCGGTAACTCTTAATTGACCGCATAAGTATTCTTTAATTTCGATAACAAAAAGAAAATTTATAATTTGTTTTCAAGTACAAAACAATAGGTAGGTACATGAGTCATATTCATGTGTTCTTTTTTAAAATATGTGTGTATTGTATAAGAGCTTACCAACGACAATAATTATTGTGTAAATATATAATAATTTTTGGCAAATAAAGGTAATGGCATTTACTACAAAAGAAATTGAATAAATAATTTTCTAATTGATATAATAATTCGTATTTGAAAGCAATAAAAATATCAACTTTCTTAAATTTTATTCCAAAATGACTGGACAAACAGTATAATATATGAACTCGGCTATTCCAAGCTGGAAAATATGAAAAAGAATGGATAATTTGCCTTTGTGTCATCGGGACCAAATTAGATATTTTGTAACATCCTTCAAATATAATTAATGGAGCTCCGTCTTTTATTGGGCTTCTTTATAAAGGATTCCCATTTGCCAATTGCAAAATCGATTTTGATCATGTGACCTTACGCCACCTTTGTCCACTGATATGGCGATAAAGAGTATACCCTCCACGTCATGTCATCTATGTGGAAGTATTAGTACCATCCACTTCCATTTTCATTACAAATGTACCAGGTGCATCCTACATACCCATGGCTAGGGAAATAAATATCATCCATAAGTTACTAATTTACCCGTTAGTCACGCATAAGATTTTTTTATATGTATAGTTTTAGAGTTGGGACAATACAGTAGAAAGGTTTCGATAAATAGATACCAAGAAACCTTTCCCTACAATACAACTGATAGTATGTACACTATCCTTACTAGAGCAAAAGGAAATTGTCCCTTTTCCAAAATTTGAATACAAATGTTTTGTTGTAAGTACTATTTTATTATATGTTAAAAAGTAACGTCGGTTCATTTTCTACACAAAAAACTGTTACTTGAATTTGTTTATCGGTTCGAAAAAACTCTAACGTTTTTTGATCCCTTAATAATTAATCAATTAAAAAGGCTGATGCAATAGTTAAAATAAAATTATGATTTTTTTATTTTATTTTTTTAGTGCAGTTTTTTTTTTCTCAGACTATTCATATATTCTTTTTATTTCATATAGAAAAATTTTCATAAACGTATAGTTTCTGCCGGCACTTACGGCGTATCGATCCGTCTTATATTATTATCTTTACTGTGGTCACCCTAAATATTCATTGCATTATGAGCATTATTGAAGTGCTTGGTAGTCTGGTGGTTACAACGCCGGCTTTCGTATAGTTTCGTGAGGAGGTCATGGGCTCGATCACATGTGCCGACCATCTTCCTCTACGGTCGTCAACAAATTCGAGTTTTCTATCGATCCGAGAAAGTGTTTGATTGGGAACTGATGTTAAATAAGTGTTTCTGTGAGGTTTAGTCACACCGTATAGTCGAACACCGGCACTGATGCGCACTTTATTTTGTATTCATAAAACACACTCAAAGAATGGATACATTAAAAATGAATATTGCAAACCGGCTTAAAAAAATAACTTGAGTTTTTAAGGTCTTGGTTCTTTTCGTTATGTACCTACTTTGCTATGCTTGTACCTTAACCGTAATAGTAGATATCCAGGAAATATAATGAAACCTCTCCTATATAATGTATGAACGGGATACTTTTTAACAAGGTGTCCGGGGCTTCTATATGGAACTCACAGAGAAGAACTTGGAAATGAAACAAAATGATTGCGTTTCATTTAACGTATGTATGGTTTATCAATGTACGAATCACCATACAAAAGCCCTCAACTTTGTCATCTTTTTTTATAGAATAATAGATGGGTCGATAAACCCTTCATCATCTAAGCCCAAGTCTGTCTACTTCATTTCCAGTGAGTAACGCAAAACAAATAAAAAGCTGATCTTTTGTTGAGACACATTTGACACGCAGGAAGACTTTTTATTTATCTATTTTCCTCGCAATTTTTCCAAATTTTTGCACTGTTTAAAAAAATACTCTTCGTTTAAGCGAATATTTCAAAATCAAAATAAGACAAATCAGTCACAAGCGCAGGAAATAAAATAAAAATAAAATATATACAGTGTCAAGAAGATCAAATTATGATTCTAACCCATCATTGAACCACCCTCAACATACACATCGTCTGGCCAAAATGTCCAAAAGTTTTGTGTGTATGAGTGTACGTCTATTTAATAGACTCCCGGAAAACATGAAATCCTTGACAACGATTGCCTTCCGGAGAGAGGTGAAAAAGTATCTTGTTGATAATACATTTTACTCTACTGACGAGATGCTAAACGGTGATACCGTCTAGCATCAAATTTACTTACAATTGATACTACTATATTAATAAAATTAACCTGTACGTACATATGTGTAGATGACCGTTATGGACTTTGTTCTTGTCTCGCTTACTGCTTCCCTGTTTCCCTAATATCTCTGTATTACTTCCGTTCTCGTTGTTGACTATATAATATGTATCTGACGCAATGCCAGAAGAACCCTTTACATTCTTCTGGTATTTAATATTTTTAATACCTTTTTACTACCTTCCTATTGACTATTGATAATTATGGTTTATTGTTGTGTTTGTCGTCCCTTAATTTTATTTTTCTTTTGTTAATTTATTGTAACTATTGAAGTTGTATTTATTGATATTGTTGTAAAAAGGATGAACCCAAGTGTCTCGAATGAGACCTAGGGGAGATATTACAGAATAAAGAATAAAGAATACTCGATTTTTTTTATTCAAATCTATCCGACCTTTGGTAAGATCTCCATTTATGACGATTAAAACCGAAAATTAAATTATTATAAATAAAGTGTCTAGGATATCCAGATCATGATTCTAACCTTCCGAATGACAATTTTTTTCCCCATCATCATCCAATTTTTTCCCATCTTTTCGTCACTTTTCTATGTGACTTCAACTTTCTAATAAATCGATTCCAATCTTAATAAGGTGGGCTTATAAATGAGTCACATTTAAGCAATCTCTAAATTAAATAGGAAATAGAAGGCTTATATTGTAAACAATCTAAAGATACAATAAATATTTCTTTAGTCCATCACCTACAAAATCAATTTTCAAAACTAAGACGTAAAATAAGTCCGATTCTGAAATACTTTTGAAGAGAGGACGAATAGAATAAGGTCGTGAAATGTCTTTGAGGGCTTAGGAAGGTATTGTGAAACCCTAAAAAAGGGGACGAAAACCTTTAACAAAACTTAAAGATGATTTGAACCAACGCCGACAGCAAACTCTTTAAACTACCCCAATTTATATCGTAATATTTCCCCAGCATTTTTATGGTTATTCGGAAATTTTTATTACTTTTTGAGTGATCCCCGAGTGAGAAATATGAAAAGTGTTAATATTGAGAAGAAACCGGCCCCTGTCCCATGCAAATGTCCATAATAAGGGTTTAATGGTTGTCATAAAAAAGAGATTACTTTTGAAATAAATCACTCGACTAGCTTGATAAGGATCTAAAAATGAGCCCAAAAATGCTTTTCACTACTCACTTCAGCCACTCGGTTTTAAAAGAACTTCAGTCTCTAAAAGTGTACATAAGTAGAATAGAACAGCTTATCTCCAAGTGACTAAATTACTCGCACTCGGTTTAACTTTAAATTCTCGAGTAGGTACTTACACACTTAGGAATCTTACTGTGCATAAATGAAAAAAATACGCCTTCAAAGCGGTTGTCATATTAAGTATGTAGCTGGCAGCTGACCTGAGTTTTAATGTTAAATGTATCTATCTTTGAAAATGGCGTCTATGTTATGTTTCCAAGAATGATTGTTTATCTATCTTTGAAGATGGCGTTTATGTTTTGTTTCCATGAATTCGTTTTAGCTATCTATATTTAAAGATGGAATAAATGCTTTGTCTCCAAGAATTATTTATCGCAAATCTATATAAAACCTTGGCATTTATACAGCAGATATCTTACGTTAGATAGAGCAGGACATGTTATGGTTTTGTGAAAATTTCAAAACCTTTTTCTTTCGCCTTTAAACACATTCGAAATTATTCTTCGTCGATTCTCGACCACATAAGCTTAATCACAATTATTTAGTTATAGAAAACGGTACCTTATTGGTTAGAAAGCATTAGGATAAACTACTTCTGTTTCAATTCAGAACGAGCTTAGCGTAAATAATAATATAAATTAAGTCTATAGAACTATGGAGAATTCACACTCAACATCATACAAGCGAGCACTTCTGTACATAGAACTGAAGTCAGAATGCCCGGGGGCTTAGAAGTAAGAGCCCGTTCTACTGTTTCCCGATACTTCTGCAATAAACTTACAAACAAATAGTCCACAAAGCTTCGATACAGTATCGAAGCAACAATCTAAACAGCTACAACCTACAACCACGGCAATATTCCAGAGCAATAAATTATTATACTACAAGTTTACTGCGTTCAAAATTTCAGTTGTTACTCATTCTTTACGATAGCTTTGTTTAAGAGCAGATTATTACAACTCGAATGCAACTTAAAAACACAAATCGTATTAGTCATTTGAATTTTTATTTTCTCGCATTTGTTTGTGTGTTCGGTAGAAATATTTCAATCGATTTTTAGCATACTTCCCGTCTGGCTAGATGGAAAAGAATTATTGAGCACTTATGTCCGGGTGACACCACGTGACACGCTAGTTAAAGAAATTGTATAGTCGGCACTAAAGGTTAGTTCAGACTAGGTCGAGTAATGATTAATTTAGTAGTTAAATTATACGCTACTCAACAAAAAATCGTTCACACTAGAATAATCAAGTAGTGTTCAGGGGGTTAGTACGAGTTTAATCGAAAGCTAATTGCACGCTAATAAGCGATTATTAGTGTGCAAACAGTGTTCGAAAATCAAACGATCGAATCATTCGATCATTTTTGTATGGATATTTTTTTTAAACTCTTTCGATGATCGTTGCGATATTAGATCATCGAAAACTTATACTAGGGGTAGTTCGAACATCATTTTTGTCGCAGCTTTTACATATTATGGTTCTCACACGCATAGATAATGCAATTTGTGCACACGCGTTCAACACCGGCGGCCAGTGACGCGTGGTGACTAAGAAAATATAACAAAATGGATCAACCAACTGGCCGACTAAACTACTCGCCACTTGACTTAAATATTCGACCAATGTAAACTAAGCTTAATCAAAACTCAATTGAGAAAATGTCTATTAAACATTTTTTTTTTCGTAAAATAAGAACGAAAGACTTTTATTTGTACTTTTTTAATCGATTCAGTACTTTATGTAAATAAATTAAAACATTTGAACTGTGAATTTGAAAAACTATGAATCATGATTACCTTGAATCATGAACATGGTTACCTTTTACAATTTGAATTCAAAATTACAATGGCTGTAGGATTTATGCACGGAAAGCCCAATCAACATGAAATGTTTGAATGTAATAAAAATGGACGTAAATTGATTGCGATGTTAGTTTTCGCATCTCTATAATCATTGAAACTTTTCGGACTTGACAATCAAGACTGACCGAATCAACGCTTGACCGAACTCGGGCAAAATAAAAATCTTTCTTGCTAAGCTAAAGTTTTGTTTGTTTTATTGGTATCATATTACAATCTTCTCATTGAAAATTTAGTTTTATTAAATTCTTAATTTTGGGTTAAAATTTGGACTTACAAACAAAATATGCACATTTCTTAATGTAATGATATATCAGACTCAAAATTTCTAACCCATTTTCCCATTTCTTATCTAAAGCATGAGCCTTATTCCCGTAATCAATCGCATTTAAAAATCACTTAACGATAAGATTAAGACATGATCGCAATCAGGTCGCCCTTGAATTTGACGTTTGTAAGATAGTTACGGGAATGCCGATTACATAGAATTTCATACTAATATTTCAAACATAACGAATTTTTAAGATATCTGCTAGATATCTTGTTTTGTGAATACCAATCCGCCATTTTAATATTGTCAATCAAGATAGGAGCGTATTAAGACCGCTACGAGAATAACCCTACATATACCTATTGCACTCAAATTCCTACACACATAATATTTCTACACATACATGTTTAGTTTCTAGTATAATATATGTATGTATATGGGAATGATTAGGTACACTTTCAACAATCAGGTTACTTTTTCCTGTTTACTTTAGCCTTCTTCTTGTGTACAGTATTGAACAAAGGCCTCCCTCTTGGACTTTCATACATCTCTGTCGGACTCCACTCTCTTCCAGTGCAGGCCCGCTACTCTTTTAACGTCATCAGACCATCTTGTCTGGGGCCTACCCACGCTTCTGCGCCCTGTTCTAGGCCTCCAGTCCAGCACCCTTTTCGTCCACCTGCCATCAGACATACGCGCCTCATGAGAGCAGGGAGGTAATGGTTCGAAACACGAATGGGAAATTTCAAGTTTAGAGAATCGAACGATAACTTAATCGCTAGGAGTGGCAAAACTAATCCTTTTTTAAATTATTTATTCTGAAAAATATCGACTAAGTATTATAGATATTCGGTCAAATAATCAGTTTTCGGTCAAAAAATATGCTCCAGTTGAACACTAACTAGCCTTGTAGTTTTTTTTTTATTTCACATACCTACGAGAATAACAAATTCCAGTTTTTGAAACAAAATTTCGCTATGTGTATTGATTACACAGCTCCATCAATTTATACAACGAGGAATTTTAGCAATATGTCATTTTCACGTCAGTTTTAAAAGCCATCAATTGAAAGTGTTGCAGCATGGATTGGACGTATGTATTTTTCTATGCTAAACAATAACGAAAATGCAAAACATGGCTTATCTGCAAAACAGTATGGGAAAATTCGAATAAAGAACGGAAAACAAAAAAATTAACATTGCAACACATTTCTAACAATCGTTATTTCACATAACCAATTCTCATTCCTCAGTTAACTTCTCAAACAAATTAATTTATTATTGATACAAAATTGGCTTAAGTGCAAAGGAGGCTAAGCCATGTTCAAAGATCGACCGAAACGCCCGTTCTCAAAGATATTTGCAAGAAAAGGAGGAGCATTGAAAGGAAAGTTGGAAAGCCCAGACTGAGATGGCTGGACGTAGCGGTGACAGACCTCAAACTGCTGGAAGTTGACGATTGGCGGAGCAGGGCGGGGAACAGGGTGGCATGGAGAATCGCTCTTTGGAAATGTCTTCATATAGAAGTTTCTAAGATTCCAAGCTGTTCCAAGGTTTCTCAAATAGTGCCTGTCCGATAGAATGCTTTTTCCTATCTTGCTAGGTCTTTGTTCTTTTTTTTAGCACTGCACTCGTTTACTTATTTAGCCAAAACTAATCTCCAGTAAAAAGTCATTTGTAAATAATAATGCACGCAAAATTTGACAGTCCAATCTTATGTTATTGATTTCTGATAAAGGTCAAGACATTAACCCCCGTACACTTAAAATAAATAATGGGATAAACGCTTTAATATATCGTAGTAATGTATTGGCTGCACCAGACTCCAAGCTCATTATTCAAAGACATAAAGTCTCCCCCGAAGCGCAAGCATTTCTCAAGTAGAATGCGCACACTTAATATCATACATGTGTCTTATATACTAGGTACGTGTAATATGCAATTTACTACCCCGATATTCAACCACTGAGAAAGCCACTCAGTTCTATTTATTACAACAGTTATGTATCTCTATAAGCAGACCCGGCTATACCGTGGAAACATAATGATATCATCAATGTTCCTCAGCCAATTCTCTTATGTGGACATCATCCAGCGGAGCTTGTTATAAAAGCAGAATTCATTGTTTTACATAAACATACACGCTATAAAATAATACTATATTTTTATAATGAGAATACACAACCATGAATAATTTTTGTAGTAAATTTTTTCTCTTGATAAAATCTCTCCCTGCAAAAGTTGATAGGGAAGTTTTCTCGCTGTATGTTCATTTTGTCAACATGCTCTTTTGTATGAAATCATTCCTAATATCTCTATTTATTTAATGTTCGACACATTTTTTATCACTTTTTACCCTAATTAGAATCATTTCAAACTATTCATAAGGTAAGTCATTCTTTAGCAGTGGACGACTTAAATAGTCTAGAAATGGTAACGAATACGTAGTTTGTAATTGCATACATATTTAAATAATATATTTATTTGTACCACATCACGAACGTCGCTATACGCCAGCGCACCCAGCGTGAGCCCACCACCTCTACCATTATGGGGAGGAGATTGCTGGGACATGTGTTATGGATGCCTAATGACAGTTGAGCACTAATCTTGCTCCCATCAGGGTCCCGAAGACGAGGAAGACCCTCTCATACTGTGTGCCGCTCCTTCGAAGTAGAGGAATCTGGAGATGGTGTGGGAGGAGATCATAAACATTGCGCAAGATCTAGCGCAATGGAGAGCTCTTGTTGCCTCCCTATGCCCCTAAGTCAAGTGGGGCGTAAAGAGAGTTTGGACTGATTACAGTACCTACCTACTCTCCCCTATATGCATCAAACGATAAAATTGTCCGCCCTCGCCTTTCATTACCAACAAAAGTAATGATTTGAATTGAACAAAAATACTATCGAAACTAAATTCAGCAACATACGTCATATATTATCATTGTTGTTTCTATAGGATTGTTGCTTAAATCCGTGTCTGTTGGTATCTTAATGCATATTCGTTACCTACAGGCGTGGTAGACAGTTAATTTGTCTTCTTGCCTATTATTGGTATGTCAGGGCAGGAAATGGGGAGCGTTTGTGCAGTCTATTTGATGACTGCACTCTGCATTCGGTTACATCTCAGAACTAAATGCAGTTAGAAATCGCGTTTCTACCTGGAAGCTGTATGAAGCATTGTAGCATTAGTGCCTGCCTTATTGATATTACCAAACAGGGCTGGCATTTCAATATCTTTAGTTCATATCCCTACGTTTTAATTCTTCTTTCTAGGCATCCCTCGCATAGTACGATCAGACTTTTTTTACTACATGACAGCAGTCGCAGTCTTTAAATTTGGTTGCTCTCTTGTTCTCAGTAATTTCCAACTTATCTCTATATCTCATTAATTATTAAATAGGTATCTTTTTTTTAATGAATCTGTGCTCACTCGAAGTGAACACAAATACACTTTTTGACATCTTTCACACTAACAAAAGGGTTGTGTCGTGAAAGCGGAATGGTTGGCACGGCCAGGATTCGAACCTACGACCTCTAATACGCTGTGCGCATGAAAGCCGGTGATTGATACCACTGGACTACCAACCAACTTGTTGTATACGTGGGATTGTTCGACATATTGAACATGTCGAGAATTCTCATGATTACGAGTTTCGGAGACTTAAACATTACCACCTAATGGCGAACGCTGTTAACGTAAAGTGATCACACTAGCCAGCCTTCGAAATAACAGTAGAAGTCGGTCGTAAGCCCGTAGTGGTTTGTTCCATTTAAAAATCGAACATCAGTAATGAACTGTTTTAGAGTCATTAGTTGTTACATATTCGTTTTTTACTAGCAAGGGACGGCTAGGGATAATAAGTTGGAGTCCTGCCAGTGCATGAAATTTTTCCATCTTATTTAAACATGATGAAGAATTCTGTGATGAAAATTCGGGGATTTGACTAATTTTCGACCTAGTAGAAAATTTCGTCATCCATTACAAAAAATAATAAATCTAAGGTGTAAATTGATTCCAAAAATCTAATACTAATTTCTGAGAGCATTTCATTAGAAATTATACGAAATACTAATTAATTGTATACTTACCCAAAGAGAGATTTAATATCTCATTTCTTACAAAAAAAAATTCACAGAAAAATAACTAGAGAATATGTACGTGAATCACATCCATGAAAAGTCAACGCTCTTATTTGTAAAAATATCATTTTACATAATATTGTTTATCTATTTTCCAATTCTCGTTGATCTGCTTTGCTGTAGAGTAAATTCTTAAGAAATTGTAAGAACACGTTTTTTCATTTCTTTTTGTAACTCGACAATATGGCTAAAGCTTTTCATTAAATAAATTATATTTCTGTAGGAAAATCGAGCGATGTTATCATGAAATTATGTTGTGAAAGCTGCAAAAGAGTTAAAATTGAGATTAAGATCTTTTTTATTTTGATGACTTGTTTGTAAAAAAATTTTTTTCTCCTTTTATAGCAAACGTTGGTAATAATTTTATATGTTTAATGCCTAGATTATTTTAGAACTTAAATTATGAGCATGAATAAAATTATTAAAATATTGTAAAATGTATTTCAAATGTAATTCACGTGACCTCCTTCCACACCATGTCCATGTCCCTCAGCTCTGCTTCGAAGGAGCGGAACACGGTATGAGGGAGGAAGAACAGCGCTCTCCTCGGCCAACTGACATAAATGTTTTTATTACGTCAGTTAATTTTTTTTCATATAAGAAGACAACAAATTGAAAAAAAAATGAGGCTATAAAAATCTATAGTTCAACACAGCTTGATAAAAATTAATAGTTTCTTATCGTATTTACTCTTTTTTGGAAAAATTTTACTATATTACAGGAATCAAGTAACCAAGAATAGGTATACCTAGTTATTCAATTCAATTCACTTAAAAGATAATTGAAATTAATAAAAAATAATGAATTTTATTGTTTTGCTAGCTAGTCAGTTTGAAAGGGGTTAGTAGTCTGACGTTTAAGACTGTTTCGTACTTGCAGGGTTGCCAGGTGTTCGGTATTTTTGCTCCATTTTGGGTGTTCGGTATGAAAAAAATACCGAACTATGGAGTGTTCGGTATTTTTACTTTCGGGAATAATTTTCATTTTTCCTAGTGAATTTGTAACATCCAAATTTCGAGAATGACCATTTTTTTAGGGGAAATTTCCACTTTCCGGATAGCAAATTTTTAAAATGACTTTTTTTTTAGAGGGGATATTGCTACTTTCCGGATAGCAAATTTTTAAAATGACCTTTTTTTGTTTTGGTTCTGTATATTTTTGAAAAAAACCTGGCAACCCTGACTAGAGGTCGATCCCAGGTGCCGACCATCTTCCTCTTTCACAAGACAAGGTTTAAGTAGCCTACTGTGAAAGAGTCAAATGTTTGTGTTCACTTTGAGTGGGCACTGATTCATTTTAAAAAAAACAAACTAATTAATAAAAAAGTTGTTTAAAAAATGTCTCGGTGCGACCCTGTTTCTGGCCTCAGTCTTCTAAGCAATTTGAGGCAATTCTGTACACTACTTTGAAAACTATTAAGATCGATTCTCATGCATTATGCATAGAACTCAAACCACTTCACAGCAATATCATATCGGATGATTATTACTGGCATTGCCATCTCACTGTACATTATTATTCAGATATTATATCTGGGACCGTCACCACTCGCCGCAGACATTACGATATACATTTTCTCTCTATTGCTGTTCTATCTATGATATTTTCTAATAAGTATAGAGATAATCGAGGATAATAATATCTTCCACAAACTACTCGAGAATTCCAATACAATGACGTCTAGAGAATCAATTTTCTTTGAAACGACATGAATATTAATAAACGCAAATCGCCGGACATTGTATTGGTTGATCGTAGGATCGGAATAACATAATATCTCGTGAATATCACTAACTTTAGGATGAAAAATTGAAAAAAGTGATAAAAAAAAAACATAAAAATAGATGCACTACTGTAATGTCATGTATTTCATACTCACACACATATCGATGTATTTGACATAGATCTTTTGTTTATCTGTGGTCAAATTGAGAGTAGATTAATATAACCGTAGAAAAAACTTTGAACATATCAACTTTTCAAATTTGACGTATTCATGTCATTATTTTTGAAAGACAATTGTGAAATAGCTCTCACTCAGTTTTTGACAAACCAATCTTAATAATGTTCAAACTTATAATCTAAATTAGGTTCGGAGGTCATGGGCTCGATACCAGATGCCGACCATCTTTTAGTAGCTTACTGTGAAAGAGTCAAGGAGTGTATTTGTGTTCACGTTGAAAAAAATAGCAATGGAGAGGAAGAATCTTCAAATGATTGGAAGAAAAATACACCGGTAGGTCCGACAGAAAACAGCATTAACCGTAAAATTGGAATTGGAAATAAAAAAAAACCTGTGTCAATGTAGGACCTGGGCCCTTATTCTCGTAGCAGTCTTAATACGCTCTTATCTTGATTGACAATCATAAAATGGCGGATTGGTATTCACAAAACAAGATATGTATGTCTTATTTATTTATTTATTTAATCATTGTCACATCAAATTCATACATATTATACAGTTCAAAACAATAATACACGTCAGATACAAATAAAAAAGAAAAAAAAATTGCCGCCTCACTAGGTGTGAACCTGTGTTGAGGCTAGCATGCATATACGACTAGGCACATTAAGACACAACAAATCTTTGGAAAATAAAATTAAAGAACAAGATGATATTAACAATGATAACAAATTACAATAATAGTATTAAAATGCAATAACAGTTATAATTTACAATAACAATAATATGTTTCAACAATATAAATTAAATACAATAGCAATAACAAATTACAACAATATAAATAAATTGCAATAACCTTAATAAATTACAAAAAACAATAATAATAAAATACAACAATAATAATAAATTAAAACGGGACAGTTGCACAATTAAGCATACAAAGAAATCCAAAAGAATATTTAAAGTATACAAGAACAAAATTAATTATAGAGCCGCGGGCTGTCAAAAATTAATAATAAATAAAATAATATTAATAATAATGTCAAAATATAAAATGTCAGAACACAAGAAAAAAAAAACGAAAACAACAATAACAGCAGCAGTTGAAGTAAAACAAAATGCACAGCAACAATAAAAAGGCAATTCAAAGCATATATATATGTCAAAAAAAAAAACAATTAAATTTACAAAAAAAATAATTAAAAAATAAAGACATAAAATAAATGGTCAAAGGCATAACACAAACAAGCTTAGAACCAACACAGAACAGAAACATACAATGTACTCTCATATTAACAGCACACACAGAGCACAGCCACAGCCTCCACAGTCAAAGAAAACCCTCAGCCCACACCAACGCCATCATGAAACCACCCAAACAAACCCCATCGACAACCTATACAATCCTTCTGAAAATCATATCAAGTACAACGTCCCTGCTCACAGTAAGCAACCATACTCTTATACACTTTTTAAACTCGTTTACACTCTGTATACTTCTCAAAGTAGGGTCCAACCCATTGAACAATCTGGGAGCTAAAAAGTGGCCGGATCTGAATCCCAGAGCACTGTGTACTGATGGTACCGCAAGGAAACCCTGCACAGCAGATCGAGTTCTTTCCCCTGTCACTCTCGTCAGTTGGCCAATTCCCTTATGTAGTCTACATAACACCCTCAAAACAAATATCTTTCTAACCTCAAGTATACCATTTTCAATGAAGGCTGACTCGGTCTGACTAAGGAACCCCATACGGTTCATGACTCTTATAAGTGCTTTTTGTGCCACGTTAACTGAATATAAATGAGAATCGGCTGCTGCACCCCAACACTCAATACCGTAGGATATGATGGATTCACAGAGAGCAGAGTAAACCATCCTCAACACCGTCCCGTCCAGCACATCCCTAATTCGTCTCATCACGTGTACCAGACGACCAAGTCTAGATGTAAGACCATTAAGGTGCCTATCCCATCTCAAATGACTATCAATCGTTAGTCCCAAGTATCTTATACTATCACATCTGGCTATATCAGGACAAGTACAAAGCCGAGCCCCACCCCCACAAGAGTGCAGGCGTATTCTCCGATCAAGGATAGGCTGACCAGCCGAAGTAAGAGAAAAGGCCATACATTTTGTTTTCGAGTCATGTCTAGTAGATATCTTAAAAATTCTTTATGTTTGAAATATCAGTATGAAAATGATCCAGTTCAAGATAGGATTATGATTAGATTCCGATAGTTTTGTGTATACGACTGCTTGCGATCGTGTCTTAATCTTATCGTTAAGTGATTTTTAAAAGCGATTGATTACGAGAATAGCCCTACTGTGCCTGAAGAACTAAGTAGGATATTAAATCAGTTTTGTGGAACAACAAATGATTTTTTTTTATTTAAATTATAATATTCAGTATAGTTAATGGTATAACTGTTAGAGGACTGTTTTTTTTTCAGAACTTTAGGGAAGAGGCCATAGAAATAACGAATAATTTTAAAAATATTTCATCCATTTTTGTTTTGTTATCAGGTTTGTTTATTACCCTTAGGTTCGTATTCACACAAGCAATTATTGTTGATTGAAAGGGGCCTGAATTGTTTGGAAATATCTACAACAGCGAAATTATACCGAATCCATCTCCATTAGCAAACACAATGAACGGATCCGACGGATTATTACCATTGTGGATATATCTCTGTGATAATATTTTTGTATTGTGAGTCAGATAAATCAACAAAATATTACCTATGTAGCTGGTTTTAAAGTCATAAATTATCAACAACAACAACAACAACAAAAAAACACGAGGAATTCTTATTGTAATAGCAGTTAACCGATAACTAATAGAAACAAAATGTAGTTAATGTAATCACAAAATATAAATCATAGGTACTATTTTTAATAATCAAACATAATATTTAGCTGATAGTGAAACACAAAATTGATGAAAGTCTATGAATATACTAACTGTTATTAAAACTGAATAAATAGAAATGTACGTGTACCTATATAAAACCTCTACTTCGAAAAAAAAAACCACTGACACAAAATATATAAATAAACAGAATAATAAATATGTGCATTTCATGAGCAATAAATTAAGTACAACAAAACGAAAAAATAGATGCGTAAAATTCAACTTGCAAGTATGTAGGTGTACTTAAGGTCTTTCTGAAACTTTTAGGATCACCACGGGATTCAGACAGGTCTGCGTATATTGGCTTCTTTTATATTTATTAGGGTAAAAGATGGAACCACCGCATCACGAACGATATACGCCGGTGCACCCGGCTTATGCCCATCACTTCTACCGTTATGGAGAGAAGATGGACTTGGCTAGGACATGTGTGTTATGTGGATGGATACCTAATGAGTTGGCCAAGGAGACCGCTGTTCTTCCTCCCATTAGGATCCCGAAGACGTGCGGAAGACCCTCTCGGATAAATAAGAGGCAGAGCTTCATAAATGACCTTATCCTTCCTATAAAAAAACTATAATCGTATTTCCCAATAAGTATATATAAAAATAAATTATTTTGATTAAAGTCAGTTCTTCATATCGATTAATATACCTACTACATAATAATATTATATTTTCACATCACTAGAGATGCATTCAACCAGTTGAAGTCACTAGTAGGTAGCAGTAGCATTGTTATTCAACAGATGGTGCGTTTAAACCTGATTTAGAAATGATTGCTCAACGATTGGATTATTAACGTTCTATTGAATTCACTGTAGCCTGGCTGTTTGACAGCTTTTTCTATTACCCAGTAAGTAAGTATAAGTCACGTATTTATTTTCAGTGAAATTATCTATGCTTTCGGTTAAATTCATAGATAATATCAAGTCATTTCCGCTTAAAATATAAAGTTAAGTTGTCCCACGCCGAGAGTCTAGCCACAGGGCTAACCAATCAATACAATTTTACACAAAGTTATGGATTCTTGTTGAATTAATAAAGAATACAATTACTACCTTATGTATATTCACGTATTACTTGCTTTACTTTTCGAGTCCGGACTTCAGATTTTGCCACTCCAGTATGCAGCGACGGATATCGCTTTGTCATTCGCCCTCACAAGGTCCCCCACCCAACAAGTCACCTGCATCGACGGGCACGTCAACAAGGATTGGTCGTCCTGCAGCTCCCCACAGTCACAGCTCTCACGACCTCACCCTCAAGGAATCCCCATCTTCGTTGGTTAGCCCTGCATCTGGTTACCCCCACTCCGAGCCTATTCAAAGGTTTCCAGGTAGGAAAGTCAAGGCTGTGCGCGGTATTATTGCCCTCCAAAGTCTGTCACCAAGTTGGAGTTTCCATTGATCCTCTCTGTATTGTTTCATTGACGTTGAGGCATCCATACTGGTGGTTACGAAGGCATTATCTTTAAGTGGGTTGGCGGCGAAGTGACTCTGCTTGAGACGGCTAGGGATGCAGGATCGAGTTCGAACCCTGGGGAGGCATGTTGAACATGCAGAAGATTCCCATGACATATCATGGACATTCCATAGAATTTCGACGATCAAAAAAAAAGTATTGCTTCAAATAGTAGATTGTATTTTTATTTCCACTATCAAGGAGTGATTGGCAATTTAACAATTTAACATTATGTATTATGAACCAAATAATAGTGATCATTTTTTATCTATTCTATCCATTCGCTCTTTAAACCCCACTCAGGAGCATCGGGAGGCAACAAGATCTCTTCATTGCGCTCAAACTTGCGCTATGTTTATGGTCACGGCAGAGAGGACACCAGCTGCCTCAACCCCTCCTGATGGAGTCCAGGCATCAGAGGCTTTTGTTTCTGGCGCCTCTTAGAGGATGTTAATATGGGTGAAATTCCTAGCTGGCAACCCCTCGGCGATGTTGATCATAATTATTAAGCATATCATTTCTTAGCACTTCTGTAATACGTTATGTTTATCTATAAAAATGAGTTCTCATCATAATTATTATGCTTTGCGTTGAGTAATTTTTTTCCAGTTTCTTTCAGAATCGTTAAAAAATTTAACGACAAAATTTGTTTATGAATTCATAAAAATTATATTGCAAACAAGTTGGTTCACCGAAGTCTCTCTTTATAATAAATAACATGACTTTTTTTTCATTTTTCAAAATTTCGAAATCACGGTCAGAATATATACGGAAAAACATGCATGAAATCCATTATTGTGCCAGCGTGAAGTAAACCTAGAAAAAAATCCTAGAAAAAACTCCCGTATTCCTAATAATAAAATCAGCAGAACTTGAAAGTTAGAGGATTTTATATGGCGCAGAGAAAGAAGGCGATTGTGGAGAAATCATGTGGGCAAAATGGGTCCTGAAAGACTGCTCATCATCAGACATCAGAGGAACGTTGACTTCCGAAGAAATGGCGGAAAAGACGCATACCCATTACCCACATTCAAAAAACAAGTTTACAAGTCTTAGGACGTGTGGTCGGTGCTTCTTTACGGAGCTGAAACGTGGACTTTCAAGGTAAATACGATGAACAAAATAGAAGCTTTTTAGATGTAAATTTATTTTACAATGTTGCGTATCCCTTGGATGGATATAGACAGCAATTCGGAGGTCCTGAAAAGGGCAAACATTGATAGAGAATTGTTAACAAACATTAAGACCCGCCAGATCTCATACCTTGGCAACGTTCTCACAGGCGATAAGTAGGTACTCGTTTCTGCAACTGATCATCGAGGGAAGACGTTGTGTGAGTAAAAGACAGGCATCATGGCTCCGGAACATTCTTATATAGTTTTGGGTTACAACCACGCTCTTGCGTGGACTGGAAAACAAATTGTCTGGGATCTGATTCATTCAACTAGATACAGGAATTTGTTAAGAAAGCATCAATAAACTTCAGTACCACAAAAATGACTGAAGTATCAAAGGTCTGTCATACATGTATACAAAAAAAACATAACTCTAAAATATTAGAAACCCCTCGTTTTTATTAGATAAGAGACTATGCGCTTTGTATGAAGAAGAAAAGTTTGAAGAGAGCCAATAAATATAAAATGATTTTATTATCTTCATTGTCAACAAGAGAGTCTTAAGCTAAGTAAGTGGGCCGTTATGGGCGTCTTAAAAAAGTAACGACACCATCCCGCCAGGGAGGCCAACTCTGAGGAAGAGACGCGTGCTGGAGGAATTTGGGTATAAAATAAATGCGAAAGCAAGGGAATGCTCTCAGGATGTAAAGTTATTATGGGGAGAGAGTGCTGGACCAGAATATCATATAGCATCATAATAATTCAAGCATGGTAAATATTATTATCTTACTAGATGAAAACCCCTGTCACCATGTGACGGACTTCATTGGCCGTTTTCAGATTTTATTATATAAAAATATACTTATCTACATATGTACATAAGGTTTTAGTGTGGTTAAAGAACCAATATCCTGGGCTACCATATAATATCTAAGTTTTAGAAGAAGTCTTTCACTGTCTGACAAATTTTAATGTCCGTTTTTAGTTTATACAAAACGTATGATTATGAATTTAACTCGGTACGACCCATCCATCAAAAAATGTATGTGTTGGTATATTTACGTAAATTGTGTAGTGAAAATTCATATTTGTAAAATTAAAAATAGAACAGGTTCACTAGATTAATTTGAACTTCATCAAAATATTATCAAAAGACTTATCTGCGTGGAAGTAACTATAAGATATACAAACTAACAGGCGGCATGCTTGTTCGAATTAAAAAATGAAGACCTTTATCAAAATTAATAACGTCGTAATATCATCGATAAATTTTCGTTATTAGTTCCCGCGTGATTTAATTTGCCTCCATACATCTATTACGTAAGCATGCGTCGTTCGTTTTGATTCAATCTGACAAATTTTGTTGTTTCACAGTATAAAATTGTATCATCTATTATACAAATATCTGTAGTATTTTTTGAAATTCGAACGCAGCGCTTACGGCAACAAATAGGTTTATTATTAATACAAACTTAACAAAACAGCGATACGGGAAAATGGCTGAATTTGTAATATGGACTCTGAACAATATTGTACGGCGGTAATAATGAATTCCATTTGGCAAGGTAATTAGGGACCAATACCAGGTGCGGACTCCCACCGCAGCCAATCAATACCTAGTGTTTTGTGTTATTCTATACCTTCCGAAGCATGCGACTATTTCCAACTAAAATGCCAACCAAGTTTGCTACAAATAATAACCATAATGTATTGTTTAGGGGAAGCTTTTGAATCCCCAAGCCGATGAAACATTAAGTATTTTTAATGACTTGTATTATTATTTTGAGAGGCTTAGAAAATTACAAAGACCTAGCTGACGATATATATATTAAAAACTAGCGGCAAAATATTCCGAAAAATCGGGCGACAGTCATCGAAAAGGTACATTTGAATTTTATTGTTTGATAAATCAGTTGTATCGTCCTTTACCACGTTGACGATATCACCATTTTTTTGACATTTCTTCCCATAACATCAGTGTTACGTAGGAAGGAACCTCTGACCAATTATCACGTCATAATAGTAAAAGAAACAGGAAATAATATTATTTCTCGCGGACCCCTATTATATGAATTTGTAAAAAAAGAAAAGAAATATAAATAATATAGTTAAATACCTATATAATTTAATATGTTTAGTTTGGAACGGATTTTTCTTGATATCAACGCCATCTTTGAAAAATTCCTTGACACAGAATTTTTATTTATCCAGCAACCTGATTTTTTACAGAATTTCATTACAGTTTTCACAAGAAATTTTAATGATAAGATAAACTCGGACAGAATGAATATCCTCAGCGTTGAATGTAGGTTCTGGTAATGTCACTAAATCCTTATTCGTGTTAACTGAAGAAAAATCGAAATTCAATGTTGAATTATAATGCCTGTAGTATAATATACTGTTCCGCTAGCTATACTGACACCTTTGCATAGAAAAGTGTTATTATTATTATTTTTGTTTTTATGCGGGTCGAAGTTAGATGGGTCAGCTAGTCATATTTAATATTTTAAGTATAATAATAATATGTAGTTGGATTATTTTTTATTTCAGATACAATTCCTGATTATAATGTTGTGGGTTCAATCCCAGGTGCCGACCATCTTCCTCTCACGACACAAACTTTAAGTAACTTACTGTGAAATGAGTGTATTTTTTGTCTTCACTCTGAATGAGAAAGAGTAAAAAAATCTACGAATATATCGAACCAAAAAGAAGGCTGATAATGATTCAAATTTGAAAAGCTCGTTGAGCTATCCAATCCTGAAATTTGTACATAAAATTAATTGATTACAGATTAGGTACAGTTAAAAGACAAGAGAAACTCTATGAACAAAGCTAGTCAAATAAATCATAGATTAAAGATTCGTCGTTTTTTTTTACAAGTAAAACGTAGGATTCAATAATATGGTATATCAGAAAGTAAGATATACCCATTCGCCAGAGAGGTCCCTGACCATGTATCAATGTCGTGAAAAAATGTCATTAACCTCTGCAGAGTGGCAGAGACGAGGGTAATAATAATTTCCAAGGTGTAAATTATTGGCAACAGAAAAGAGATTTTCTGTTGCCTGAAGCGCAAGTGCCATTCTGTAAGTTATGGCCCTACAGAGGAACAGTATGTATAATTCATACGCACGTATATATATAAGGGTACAACAGAGGACTAGTAGCCGTTAGGTAATATATCTTTTAAAGAAAATTTATACCTTATTTTTTTTCTACCCTCGAAGCCTGAAACCCTCGGCGGATAGTTACATATTTCATTGTTTAACAGATTAGCCGGTGCTCCAACGAGATTAATCAATAATGATTTGGGAGTGAAAAGAAACTAAAGAGGAATTATACATATTTAAGAGAAACCAAGTCAATTTCTATTAGGTTTAGTGCTTATTGCTTTAATGAAATATAAAGAATGAAAATACACACTGCTTTTCCAAATATTGTTGGTTTTTTTTATGCAAACAAATGAAATATGTAGATACGGTAATCCCATACAAATCAGAAAATCATAGGCGTTTTGAATACATTACTTTATCATGGGTATATGTATAAGCAAATTTTATAGATCCTAAACTCAATTATTAAGAACTAGCTGACCTGCCCGTCGAACTTCGACATAATCCAGAATAAAAAAAATATTTTAACTTATTGCATGAATTAAATACAGTTTATGACATAAAAACTGAATTAAACTTATCTAATCATTTATTTTATTTATGTATATAATGATTATTGTTGATTCGGACGGGGGATAAAGTTCGACGGGTCACGAGTTTGTAATAAAAACAATAAATTCTCAGTCTCTAATGTTGCACAGCCATGAAGTCTGTCTCCGGCCAGGCCCTCGGCGTCCCTCAATTTTGCCCTTCAATATCAGGTGCAGAAGATGATATTTTTCCCCTCGCAGTATGAGATCTTCCGAACCTTGATAGTTGACAGCAACTCTCTGTCTACTCCAGCTCGCCTTAGGACTTCGGCATTTGTTATCATGTCTGTCCAGGGTATTTTGAACATCCTGCGATGGATCCACATTTCGAATGCCTCCAATCTGTTCATGGCATTGACCTTTAACGTCCATGTTTCGCACCCGTACAATAGAACAGACCACACATAGCACTTGACCATTCTTTGTCGGAGTTTCAGGTTTATGTTATGATTGCAGAATAGGGTTCTCATTTTGTTAAATGCAGCTCTTGCTGCTTCTATTCTACACCTAATTTCTACCTCCGGATCAAGGCTCTGTGTAAGCATACTGCCGAGGTACTTGAACTTTTCTACTCTCTCGACATTTCGTTCCCTTAATTGTATCACTGTGCCAGTATAATCCTGTCGCCCGAACGTTATCCACTTAGTTTTGCTGACATTGATTGTAAGGCCCAACTCCTCACCGGACTCATCAACAAGGTTTAGAAGGTCTTGAAGATCGCTAACACTGTCGGCCAGCAGGACAGTATCGTCCGCATATCTTATGTTGTTAATTACAACGCCGGCCGTTAATTTTCAGACCTTTTTCAGTGTTACTGAGGGCTCTTTTAAATACATAATCGGAATAGAGATTAAAGAGTAGCGGAGAAAGGATACAGCCTTGTCTCACACCTCTTTGTATTTCAATCACATTTGATTTCTCACTTCCATGTCGTATCTCAGCCCTCTGAGACCAGTAGAGATTCCTGATAAAATTCTGATCCTTAGTGTCAATCGAGCATTCTCATTAATTCAGTGTGTTTAATCCGGTCAAATGCTTTTTCATAATCTATAAAGCATGCAAATGTTTTATTAATATCTTATAATTAAGTGCCTACACATTAAAATATTTTTTTTCCATTATAATATTATCAATGATTCTTCTCGGTCATAATAATTGTTTTTTATAATTTTATTTATCAAACCCATATTTTTTGTCATCTGATAATTGATTTTTGTGTCTAACTGTTCCATTTGATCTATATCTATTTATATTATACTAGTTATTTACTTAGGATACTTATATGTTTTGTAAAAGCAACGTTGCTGTTACGTAGAATTCATTAATCAGCTATCTATCATAATTAAAAATTTATGTGAATTTTTTGTTTCTTATTATGTTAAGCAATGATATTTTGTGAAATGTTAGCCAAAATAAAAAGTAAATATGGTAAATAGTATATAATATCATTGCTTTTTTCTCAAATTTTGACATTTATTTATTTATCGTATAGACTCTAATTGACTCGTAACATCTGTAGATTCGCTCTATCCGTGACCCGATAAACACACTCATACCAACTCTTAAACTTTTTGTTTATGTTTATCCCTCCAGGCTAATGTCAAAATCCACGTGGCCGTTAATGGTCTATAGTAGCTGGGCAACGTGAGTGTTTAAAGCCGAGATGCGCTATGTTAGATTTGAACGAGTAATTGATGCAGAATAGTTACCTTATATTTTTTTTATTATTTATTTCATATCAAAATATAGTTACATACGAAACCTTTATGTTTCAGCCAAAATGAACCAATTTATGTGTGATCACTTCAATTTTGATATTTGTACCTACTTAAAAAGTATTCTTTGAGTATTTTCTTCAAAACGTCATTATATTTCTAATAAATTTAGTTGGTGCATCATGGCTCTATGCCCTCGAATGATTGCGGAAATGCATATTTGCTTTATTTGTTTAAATTTCCTATGATTGATATGATAAACCAAAATACAATGGTCCTAAATATGAAGGGAGCACATAAATGGAAGGGAAAAAAACTCAAATACATTGTTTTTATTACAGAAAGAGTTCTTATATACTGTGAACAGCTATTAGTTGACATAAAATGCTCGCAATCAATGGATATGGGTTAAACTACATTGACGACGACTTGATGGCAAATTTTTTACCGCTGAGCTCTTTTTAAGTTTGTAGGTAGATTTTAATATTGATACGACAATGTACTCGCCACAATAAGATTCGAACCTTGACCATCCGAATGTAAGACGCAGATTCTTCCACTGGCCTATCAGCAGGCGATGAGACTTTTAAGAAATTTTAAGTAGGTATTACAATTTTATCTGTTGTTACATGTATTGAATTCTTTAGAGAAGCACCAAATTTGAGCGGCCTATTTTATGAATTCCGAAAATTTATGAATAGGAACCCGTGAAAAACACAGATTCTTATGCTTTCTGACTCTTTTTATTCTATTTATTCTATTTGACTGTTTTTAGTAGAACCTACCTACACTGATTCAAATTAGGTATACCATTCAAAATACTGACATACTATATCAACATCACTGGCACACGCACCAACATTAGGAAAACGAAGACAAAGCAATAAAACTAAAACGAATGTTATAATATTATACCTATAACGGATATTTTGTTTCATAATATGTTTTTCAATTGCCTGAATAGCCGTTTCTTCCATGGTAAGTATTATGAAGACATTTGGCACAAAACTTGTGAGAAAAGCTAACTCTACCATAACCTAATAGTTCGCACTATTGAATCTCACATAAAACTATTATTTTGTCTATGAACATTGAATGTGCGAAATGGCAACACCATCTGGAATCTGTACCGGGGCCATATTCGGCGGTTGCAGTTTAATGTCTTTCAATAAATCATAATATTATTTGTGCGATGGCATTCCGCATTAGGAGTGTTTATTGTACATATATCCACGTTTATTAGAATACCGTATATTAATTATGAAATACTTCCGATTCACGTTCCTCAGAAAGATCTGTTAAACTTACCACGCACTTTTACAAAAAGTACTTTTAGAGGAAAGAATCAGCACTATATTTCCTCAATAGACCATTAACGGCCACATGGATT
The DNA here is from genome assembly GCA_963576905.1 of Mystacides longicornis. Classification (NCBI taxonomy): domain Eukaryota; kingdom Metazoa; phylum Arthropoda; class Insecta; order Trichoptera; family Leptoceridae; genus Mystacides; species Mystacides longicornis. Next base: position 9,495,484 of record OY756425.1, on the reverse strand, counting down.
TTGACGTTTGCGGGGCAGCGTGAAAAAATTTAGAGTTGGTATTGAGTGTGTTTATCGGGTCACGGATATTTTTCTTCGAAATGACCGGCGACTCGTCCAATTAGGAACGTTTTGTTCCGGTAAAGAAAATACCAACTAATCACAGCCCAATAAAGAAAATACCAAGGTTAGGACAAATAAAATCATAAAAATAATTTAAAAGAACTAGTAGTTAAAATTAAAAAATCATCAAATATAACAGTGAGACACAATCACTGTTATATTGAGAATCTTGAGAATCAATTTGCAGATGACAAAAAATATGGGTATGATAAATAAAATTATCAAAACAATTATTATGACAGAAAAATCATTGATAATATGGAATAAAATATAAAATGTTTAACAGCAATAGCTAATAATAATTAATACGAACAATACAAATTTTCTGTATTTTACAAGAAAAAGAATATGTTATTGTGTTTTATTGCTGGAAAGTATCACAAACCTGACCAAAGTGATCCGGATAATTGATTCGGGTCGCTATGCAAAGTGGTTTGTTACCCATCACTATGGTTTATGCATGTGTGGTGTGTGTGTGTGTGTGCCGCCCGGTAAACGTCAGATGACGTCATCCCTTAATGGTCTATATACAGATTTTCGTTCGCCATGTTCAAAGTTACACGAATAAAGGAGAAGGCAATCGACTTTCAAAACACTGCCTATGCAATATGCATGCTTTGTGGATCTCTCAAAAGCCTTCGACAGAGTGAAACTAAACTATAATATGTATATATATGAAAAAGTCTGAACCTCCGGAAAGAATCCAGAAGGAAAGAATATTATAACGCCTGGTTTCATAAAAAATAAAGGAGACTTTAAACTCCCTTTAAAAAATAACGGGTTTCATAACAACAAAACGACATTTAAAACCGACTTTTAGCTAAAGTACCGTTATTGATTATTATTTTTAGTTAAAGTCGACTTTAGAGTAGTTCAAATTTTTACCACCGGAGTTCATAGAAAATTTCGTGGCGCTTTCTCTGTCAAAAAGATAAACATTTTGTATGCGGTGACACTGTGGACAAAAATGACTAAAATAGGTCGGAAAACATATCAAAACGGGAAGAATATTATTGTTTACAGATTTCGTTAACTAATTCATAAACCATAATAATAAATTAACACAAAAAACGGCACTTTGATGCTCTATTGAAAAATGAAATTGACAGATCAACAGAAATTCCGCGAAAATATTAGTAAACAACCTATGTTTTCCATAGATTTCCATGGTAACACTACCAACTGCAACCAACTTTAAAATATTTTTTTGACATTTCAAATTTTAGCTGGAATTTTTTTTATGAAACGCGTCAGCTTAAAGGAGTTTTTAAATTTTAAAAGGAACTTTAACCCTAGACACCTAACCTTCGTCGAATCGACGAACATGAAACAGAAATACCTTTTTATCTTTTCTTCGCCCACGCTGATCTCTTCGCCGTCACCAGTCAAGTTAGTGCCCGCGGAGTGTTCCCAGATGGTGACAGTGTTTCGCGGGTTAGTACATGATTTTTAGATATACCTACTACTATACTAAAGTGTTCCCAAAATCACTCGAGTCCGGGTGGAGGTCTATAATAAAATTAAAAAACTTGTATTCTTTTGAAGCTTTTTATGAAACCGGCTGTAGGGAATTAAACATCCGAGTACAAGAATGCGTATGTACTGATAATGAACTACGCATTACGGTATGTTTTAAAACAATTTTTAAATATGATTCCGTTAAGATAGCTTAGTGAAATTTATAGAGTACATATATTGATAAATTGATAAGTTTTTGAAAATAGTAAGAATAAAAAAAATTATGTGATATTTTTTGTAAATCGTCCTCAAAGTTGTTATAAAATTTTAAATAGTACCCTATTTTGAGATTCAACATATTTTGTTGGCACGATGCTATCAGATAGGCCCATAATTGTTTTTATCTCTGCTAGGTATACTTACTATTCAGCTATTCTAGAAAAAAAAATTATGCATGTACCTCGAAAATTGGGGTCTCTGAAATCATTTATATCCTGCAAGTCATGGTTTTACAAAAAAAAAATACTAAAATAACAGCTATAACTCGAAAACTATAAAAAATCGCTGAACATATTATTTTATTGAATAATTTGGGTAGCCCTTAAGGTGTTGTATCTCTGGACTTTCGCTTAGTCGTACTTTCTGGGACACCCTGTTTATATTTTTTTTAGTAACATATTGCATAAAAAAAGGAGTGTAGCTGATTTTAGAATGAGAAAATAAAATCTTATAATATTTAACTCAAAACGAGATGACAAACTTTAACATAAAGCTTTATAACCAAGCATCTTAAAGTCAGCACAGAAATTTCACATCGCACAAAAATGATAATAAGTTGGTGAAATAAAAATATGAATAAATAAGACTTTAATGAAAGTTGGCATCAGCGGACAAAACTCAGAAACAGAGAAATGTCGCGACTAAAACAAATAAAAAAAAAGATACGCCACAATAATTATTATTGTTAATTGGATTTGTTTCTGAGCTGAGAGTGTGGTGACATTCTAAAGATAAGGCTTAATTAACTTGGAGAGTTTTGCAGCTCCCGACTACGTTTCTGCAACTCTTTAAGGATAGTTAGCGACTTGGTTTTCAGTGGAGGCAGAGGGGCGATTCTTATTTTTAATGGTCTTATTCTTACGATGCAGATGTGCGTTTGGACTGAACTGTTTACTTCATAAATTATAACAATAATGACAATCTACATAATATTTTAGTCCGTTTATTTATATTTTTGTACGAGCATCAATCATAGAAAACATACATTAAGGTCAGATATTAATATGCCCAAAGCCGTACAAAATGCTGAAGAAGGTTCTTAAATACAATTTGCTGCATTAACTTTAATATATTTAGAGCTATTTAAAAAACTCTATTTTTTTAGGATCTTCATACAAATTTCTCAAGAAGACAGTAAGCCATCTTTTGGAAACAAAATCACTCATTACTCATGTTGAATGGAATCTTGGTATTACGGTATGAAAATGTAATAAAATAATTGTAGATTGATTTGTTATACCTATAAATGTTATTCAAATCTTATTATTCTCAATAAATAAAGATTTAATGAAAAAAATTGCAAAATGATTCCTCCATTTTGAAGTTTGACAGCGGCTTTTATACTCATAGCACAAATCACCCTCTATGGGTGGAATGCCTAATTAATTATCACACATTAGAGGGTGTAGTGAGTGTAGCTAAGATTCAAACCACAGAGCTCTCTATGAAAACTTGCAAATTATGTCGGTAGGTTCGTATAATATTATGAGGTCGGTAAAACAAAAATTGCAAAAGTGTCATTCTTCTTTTTCTGTGCTTATGTCAGTTATAGAGGTCTGTTAAGCAATGGGAAGCTAGACTAGAACCTGTTTAATTACCTACCGATCAAGCCTGACAATCGGAATCAAAAACGTAAAGTATGACGGGTATAAGCTAGTAAAATAATATTTTAACAATTTTTTTTTAACACTGCACTCGTTTTTGAATGATTCGGTGTAAAATATTTTTAAACAACGGATGTTTCATGTTGACAATAATAGTACAGAATGATACGTTCCACAGAAAATAAAAAAAAAACTCTAAATGAGATAATTGATGTATGTATCTGAAAGGTGGGAAAGTCTAGAAAAAGCCTATATATAATATGAAGGAAAAGGCTGGGAAGATGAAGAAGAAACTTGACAATAAAAAGAACAAACGATAACTTTTTATTTTATTCACGCGTGTCGCCTCTGCTACTTCATGTCAATATTTTTTTCACTTTGTTTGTCTATTTTTACTTACCTATTTCAACACTAGTTGGACCATATAAGGTATTACTCATAGTATATGGAATATACATGAGTCTTGTTACTCATAGTATATGGAATATACATGAGTCTTGTTACTCATAGTATATGGAATATACATGAGTCTTGTTACTCATAGTATATGGAATATACATGAGTCTTGTTACTCATAGTATATGGAATATACATGAGTCTTGTTACTCATAGTATATGGAATATACATGAGTCTTGTTACTCATAGTATATGGAATATACATGAGTCTTGTTACTCATAGTATATGGAATATACATGAGTCTTGTTACTCATAGTATATGGAATATACATGAGTCTTGTTACTCATAGTATATGGAATATACATGAGTCTTGTTACTCATAGTATATGGAATATACATGAGTCTTGTGATCGGATTTCAAAAAAAAATATACTATGAGTAAAAAAATTATTTATATATATTATTTTATTTATAATATTTTCTCGGCGTTTTCGAGGGTGTAGATTCCAAAAAAAATGCAAAAAAAAAATTTTTGTATTTCCCAGTACTCGTACGCTTACGTCAAAAATGTGTGCGCATCCACAACTCATAGTAATTCTTATCCGATTTGATTGAAATTTGTTAGAACGGTTAGCCCCTCGATGTAGATGAGTCAGTAAAATGTTGAGATCTGTACCTTTAGGGGAACCCTCTTAAAGTATTCAAAGAAAATTTCACTTGTTCTAGAAAAAGGGCTAAAAAGAAAAAAAAATCTTAGATTTTCATAAAATTTTGTATTCGGGTTGGTCTTATACTCCTACACGAGCACGTAAAATTTGAGGTACGTAACTTCAGTGGGTTCCCCTTAAAGTACCGATTAATATTGAATATGTATAGTTCTAAAGCAGATAATAAAAAGCTCCAATAGTCGATATCATTTTAAAGTTTCTATAATGATTCCAAGGATAAATTCATTTTAATCGTAAAATTATGAATTTTTATGCAAAGATATGTTTTACACGAAAAGGCTGTTTTAATATACTATGAGTTCTGGGCTACCCTAGGTTAGCAGCTTTTTTTTAATGGCCACAAGTATAAATTTACCTGCATAATATAAACAAGATAATGAAAATTGTATTACTTTTAGAAAGTGACACCTTCACCTATGTACGTTCTTCATGTTCTTCTGATATTGATAAATAAGCAATTATGTACTAGGTACCAGCTGCTTTTCCGTTCTATTTGTTATTCCCAACATACTATGTTTTCGATTTTTTATAATGTACTTGGACCGTCCATTAATCAGTAATCACGTGAGCTCAAAAAGGGGCAGGGAGGGTCCGGTAAAAATCACAAAATATCACGAGAGGGTGTCGAGTAGGAATTTTTTTTTATAATGAATTTAACGAAACACAGTTGTACTTTCAAAATATTTTAAAAATTGACGAAATAAAAGCATAAGACTCTTCATTCATTCAACGTGCTGTTCTGTAAAATTCTTTTACAATCTTATATATATTATAATATAAAAAATAAATCTGTAACAAATTAATAATAATATTTTTTTAGGTTTGTATATTTACGTAGTGAATGTTCTATATAATGAACTAGCTTTCCCGACTGACGTTGTCCTGTAGTCTTTACCATGAATAAAATTATTTCTGAAAGCTTGAAAAAAAAACTCTCAAAAATTGCGTACCAATATTTTTAATGTCAATGGTTGTTCTGGTACACAATAATATTGTTGTTATAGAATTTTTCATAGATGGCGTTGGCGTCGCTGGAAATCCGTTCCACACTATCTTTAATATTATATTTTATATTATTTCTAATGCATTTTTTCAACTTGTTAATAGTTATCCAGTAGGTATTTTGTTATTCATATGTTGAGAAGAATCCAATAAATCAAACATTGGAAGAATCTGTTCAACCTATCTCAAGTTATAAGTGTTCGCAATAACCCGACTTTCATTTATATTGTAGATTTAAAGAATCACATTGCACTTTCACAAATTTTCATAAACTACAAAAATGTAATCGGCATGTTTATCTACTACCATTATAGGTACTGAAGGCACCCTCACTGTATTTTCCATTAGGTAAACGTATGTAGGTAGGTACTTTTGATGATTGATCTACATAATAATTCAGAAATGTTTTTTTATTTGCCTTTGACAATACTTTCCGTTATGTCGGAGCATCACGCTCAAAATACAAATGCTGCGTCAGATATGAATCTGCGCAGAGCGGTGAAATTTGCTCGAGAACGTTCTAAGATACAATTGGCAACGTTAACTTTAATATATTAAGAGCTATTTAAAAAACTTTATTTTTTTAGGATCTTCATACAAATTTTTCAAAAAAGACAGAAAGCCATCGTTTGGAAACAAAATTACTCATGTAAACGTTGAATGGAATCTTGGTATTACGGTATGAAAATGTAATAAAATAATTGGAGATTGATTCGTTATACATATAAATGTTATTCAAATCTTATTATTCTCAATAAATAAAGATTTAATGCAAAATTTTGGAAATATAATTCCTCCATTTTGTAATTTGACACATTTAAAAAAATTTATGGCCGCAGTTTGTGTAAATCTGTCGTGGCCATTAGATGAGTAAGTACCTGATAAAATCATATTAAATGTTGGTAAATAATAAAGATACATGAAATTAAATTCATAATACATTTAAATATATTAATCGTAAAAATGATTTTTGAAAATTGAAATGAGTATAAAAATTCTTTAGTAGATTTGGTCGATAAAACAGAACTCTGAAAGAAAGCGAACCTGACATGAACTAATGACGTTCCTGTTTATCAAAATCATAATGAATTTGTCAGGTATTTGTGCATGTTTATTATAGTAAAAAATATATTTGTTTTATCCACATCATAATAAATAAGAAATACTGTATAATATTCATATCTGAACTAATCACATAAAACAGATCGTTGTGTATAGAATCATCGAATATCACTTTATTTGAAGATCACTTTATTTGAAAAAAAATATTTTAACAAAATTATCTAAATTCTTAATTAATAGGTATGAAGATAAATTAAAAACAGTGTTAAATAATATATATTAATATTTTATTACGTTAATATAACAATCTTCACGTATGTTTCATAATACGACAAGAAGCATTATGTTAAAAAACTATGGAATGGGATTATATTTGTAGTAGTTTCTTCCGTCAACAACATATTCTCTTTACACATCTCAAACATGATCCTGTAGAATAAAGAATCCTTGAAAGACCAAAACTGCAATCGTTGGATGTAGTCTGTGCAGCAGGTTTTGACGCAAAAAAACCCAAAGGTGTCTCAGTCACAGCACAATTTGATGACAGATAAAACCAACCAAGGTTTGTGACACTGAAAATGAATAAATTTATCATCAGTCAATAAATATTTGCGTTTATTTTTCTTTACTAACCCCTTTGCACTAATGGTTGAATTTAAAATCAAATCTTATAGTTTAGCATAAATCATATTGCTTATATATTTTGAAAAAGAGTATGGAAGTCTTAGCTCATTTGTTTCCAATTCGGTTAACATTTCAAAGTGATTTTCATGCATTCTTAAACTAAAAAAATAAAATCCTAAGGGATGGAAAGTCACAGAAAAGGTCGTCATTTTTTATGTTTCTGAGTCAGTACTTAAAAATTACAAAGAACTGATTATATAATAAATCTTAATAAACAACATTAGGTACCTACCGAAAATATCTACTGAGCAGCAAATAAATGCTTCCAATATTTTGAAATTGGAAGCATTTATTTAGCATTCCATCACTCTCTTATTTTTTTGACAGATCAATATTTATCAATATTGAGTGACATTGACAATGAATTCTACTAATCTATGTATTAGTAAATCTATGGTTGGTGTGGCGCACTATAATTAAAAAAAAAGCAGCGTATTTTTCACAAATCATTCTTCCAGGATGGGTTGGCTAAGAATAATAAAATAATAATATTGCTTAACCAATTTATATATTATATTTTGTGTGTAAATGACATCTACTTCATATTATATTTTTATGAAGGTTGGTTTTACAGACACTATCAAATGAAAATATGTATAGCGGAATAAAATGTCGCCTATAATTAATTAGTAACTTTGCTACGTCATAATTAATTATTAAATAAAAAAAGGTTTTAATTATTTATATGAATAAAAAATATATTTTCAATAATCAATTTTATAAAAAATATATACAATATTAAAATGAATTATTTCTGTACTGTATGCACTGTCTTCATCTATGGTATTTTGCTTTCGTATGAGCTGTCAAATTTTATGCGCAAATACACGATAATAATTGTAGAGATTGCCGGTAACGATATTATTGTCCTAGATAATATAATAATATACTGTATTATTGTGTTTGTGTTGACATTAAGTAATGACTTTTGTGTAATGTTGAGTTATTTTTTGTGTAATGTTTAGTACAAAATATATATTTTAATTGTAAGAGTGGTTTGTCGAAAATAGACATTAAAACTGATTCATTCCTTGGAAAAACATATGTCAGTATGTGTTTGATGGATGGACTAAGATTTAAATTCATTAATTTGGATTTCTGGACTTCAGGTACGTAACCTATTTCATAGTTTCAAAAAACATATAATTTATAACCTAAAAATAATTATCAATACAGATTCAAACATCACCTTCATTTTCAACCTGTGAACATTATTCCAAATTCCTTCCAATGTTTTATTGGAAATTATAAAAAGAAATAGACATTAAATGCAGCAAATTTAAAAGGCTAAATAAAAACATTTGTCAACACACATATTTTTTTTGTTGCAGATAATTATCTAGCCTGATAGAATGAAAGAGCCAGTCATTGCAAGGAATCACAGAGACGGCAGAGCAATAGGTATCTGATAATATTTTGACAAGGGGATGAACTGATGAGAACGATGAATATAACTTTGCTTGAACACAAATCAATTCTAAGTAAGTATTGAATCTTCTCAATAATAACTTATCAATATCAACGTTTGTTTAAAATTATAGATTTATTATTCAGTACATTTAATTTTACTTCTCACTCCTAAAATATGTTCTTTTTATTAAACTCATGTTATATCCATTACTTTATTTAAAAAGTGTAATCTCTTATTTGTTTTAAAATTATGCGTAAGATAATTTTGAGATACCTGTCTAACCTTAGAAAGTCCCATCCTAATATTGGTTTTATTATTATAGATAAAGACTACGCTGGGCCAGACATGAGCAGATAATGCCATCATTGCGAGCACCAAAGAGAATTATGGGTGGACATCCGGCCGAATTGGAAGACCTAGGCTGCAATGAGAGAATGAAGTCAGGAGGGATGCCGAGCAACTTTTTGACCCACGAAATCAGGACAGATGTAGAGACAGGGTTAACTCTAGGCGTCGAGTATTGGAAGCCAAGGCTGAATTAGGCTGTAGCGCCATCGGAAGAAGAAATATTTATAGATATTATGTTAAAATAACCAACACCAGGCCGATTAAAACGTCATTTACTCATAAACTTTTCACAATTTTTAATATTATTCTTATGAATATGAAGATTACCTATGTATATTTAATTTGCAGATTATGTGTATTAAGTAAATACTAAAAAGAGCATTCATAGATTTGTTAAAAGAACCTGGAGGGCAATTATTGTTAACCAAATTCCAAACTATTAATTTTTTTATAAATTTAGATATATTATTATTTTAATTTCAGAATTATTATTATTGTAAACCTGTTTTTTTTTTTGTTGAAATTTAGTTGAAGTTTCTATAATCAGACCTCTTTTCCTGTAACATAGAAAAAATTCATATTATTACAGACTGATATATTCAACATTACACCGTTATTTATGGTCAATTTTAAAATGCCATTTTTTTTTAACATTTGACCAGTACTAACTGGATTATGACTTTCTTCTCTTGCTATTTCGAATGGCTTTGTGTGATGACTTCACGTTAATAACGTTCCTTATTTAGGTGGTCAAATTGAAATCCTTGAGTATTCGACAAATTCAACAATCTGCCAAGATGCTAGCGGCCCGTTGCATTTATGCCTTCCATAATTCGTCTATGGAGCTGAGATTCCTAGGATTATATCTTATAATGAATGCAATGCCAAAATGTCTACAGAATTTTAAAATGTGTCAAAATTTTCAAGATATTTTCTCACAACAATAACATTTACATGTTTTGTATATCTCTTATTAATTGTCAACTCTTGGTATGACTTATATTAAGCACCTATGAGAGATGAGAGTTCTAATTCTCTAGAAGTACCTAAATATTTATACTCAAAATTATCATTTATTAAAAAGTTTTACCCTGTTAAATGAAGTTTATCAACTGCAAAATACCTTAGTTATTTATTATAAAAGTGTGTTTCTTTACCAATTGTATTGATTGTTTTATTAATGTAAGTAAAATTAATTTTTGAAATCGAAACTCCCTTTACGCCCCACTTAGGGGCATAGGGATTTAATAAATTGGTGGTATTATTGCCATAGCAACTTGAAATTTTTATTATTACCCTATTCCTTATATTTTTAATAAGCAATCTACACTGATTTTTCTATTCACACGAAGGCTGGATGTGAGGTGCAGGTTCGAATCCTTGGCCACAAAATTCTTTACTATGCTCAAAATAATTAACACCCACTTCTGGTAAGAAATTTCTGGTTCCAATTCCCAGATGGGTCAGAATATTTATAGGAGTTTTTTATGCAATTTTATGCAGACAATTTTTCATACAAAAGATTTTCAGGTACAAAATCACTGGCTCGGGTAGAGGTCTTAACACTTAAAATAATTATGTACCTACCTGTTAAATTTGATATTAAGAATAAATAAAGCTTTGTAGGTACATAATTATATTTTTGCAGAAGAACAACTAAAGCATTTACAGAAATCAAGTGTTCTATCTAAATGTACTAGAAGGGGAAGGTATAGAAGAGATAAAAATGCTATGTTTATGACTCACCTTTGCTGCCTCCACAGCAATTCTACAAATTTCTCATACTATCTAATTATATCTACCTATTTACCAATTCAAATCCTCAGACTTATAGGTAATACAAACTCGATCAGTCAATCAATTCTCCATTTTTTGACCCCACTTAGGGACATACTTTATAGGTACCATATTTTATTAATCCATAAATCAGGTTCTGTAATTCACATTTTTCTCAACAAACTTCATCAACAATTTTATGGACGGGTAAAAAGGCTAGTCAATAATAATTGGAACTCCTTACTCTTAAATTGATAGACTGTGCTATAACTTCCCTATAACAGGATCATCGATGAGATGATACGATTAATCATGTAGAAAGTGTCACAGAGAACTATCAGCTTAAAGACTCTGGTAATCATCCTTCAAGTTACACGTCATTTAACCGAAATTTCACGATCCAATTCTCGCTAACGTAGACAAAAACGCTTTATTATATAAAAATAATAATTCCCAAGACAACATTATTTGTTATCGAGTATTTTTCCTTACAAAATATTACTTTTTTATTCTTTTTAAAGATTTATTACAGATAGGTAGTTGAGATTTAAGGAGATTTTTTTTTTCACTATTATTATTCCTTTGCCCTGTAATTACATCCAGAATACGTTCTTGTTTATAGATATATCGTATTTAATTACTTAAGAACGTTCTTTAGATGTTCAAAAGGTTTTTATGAGGAGAAAAAAATAGTTTATGTAGATAATGGGATGTTTTTTTTCCTTTTTTTGCCGCTAGAGGCGCCCTTGCTAATCCGGTCTATTGTCAAATTCAGTGTTGCCAACGGGGGCGATTTACTTCTTCTTCTTCTTATGGCCGCTCACAATCTAACCTCCAAAATATCATTCTAGTTTATTTCAAATTAAACAACTTATATGTTATTATACATGATAACTTACAATAGGTTTAGAGTAATCATTGTACATTTTTTACATACTATTACAAATAAAATTGTTCATCTTTTTTTATATACCTACCTACATAAATACAAATTAAAAAATACAGAACAGCACCCCTGAGATTTATTCTCAAATTTATGCGCAACAAAATCAACAACTTCTTAGCAACTCAATCAACAACTTCTTAGTAACGCATTGGAAAACAAACTTCCCAACGTTGGCATCACTGAAAAAAACATCTCTACGTTGGCAGCACTGAATTTGACAATAGACCTGATTAGAAGTTCTGCCACCTAGTGTGTATTGTCGGAAGCTCCCCAGAAAACTTCCCATTGAAGGATATTCGTATTTAGAGTCCAAACTCACCCCTAACTTCGATTTTATTAAAAATGCTTTTTGCCTGGAATGGCGTTTGCTATGGTGGGAAATGAAAATGTAAAAGAATAATATTATTAGTTTATTTTTAAGTGAAAAGCAAGAAGGTTTTGTTAATTAATATTTTTTTAAAACAAAATGTGATTTTCGAAAGTAAAAGGAGCTACTGTATAAGACCACGATCCGGATAGTACTTACATACTCCCCAGAGACTTGACATCTGTGAACGGAAAATACAACATACAATCTAGACTTCTCTGGATGGGCCATGTTCAAAGATGGAGCAAACAGTCCATTCTCAAATCAATTTTCTATGGGAGACCCGCTGGAAGGTCCAGAGTCCAGGCTGAGATGGCTGGACGGAGCGGAGAAAGACATGGCGAAGAAAAGGAGGTGGCATGGAGAAATCTTCTGGAGGAGGCCAAGACCCACACAGGGTTGTAGCGCCACGAATGCATGTGCAATGTACGTATTTAAGTAGGTACTAACAAAACTAATCTTCAAACTACCAATAAAGACAATGTATGTATTATTAAAAAAAACTGGTCAGAAAAGGCACAATGAGCCTCGGACGCCATCGAGCGCAATGGAGAGCTCTTGATGCCTCCCTATGCTCCCAAGTGGGGCTTAAGCCTCCCATATTGCTGGTTGATTTGGGGGTGATTCGCGGCGGGCTTGATTTGTCCGGGCCGGCCTTTTGGTTTGATTGCTTCGATCGAGCTAGGGGGTCGGTTTCATGCAGGTCGGGTTTGCTGCGGATTAGTCTCCTCTTCTTAAAGGGAGAATGTATGTATTACAAAAAAAAATATGAGGTATCTCTTTAGTATCAATTTTTAAACTATGATATTTTTAGACATCGATGCTTTGAAATGCTTTTATTTGTGTTAGCAGTCTATGTAAGTTCTTCTACTCTGGCCCTTTCCGCAGCACATCAAGCGACTAATTAGATTAAGCTCGAACTCGCATAATGCGACATCACCGTATCGTATAATTAATGTAGAAATTGTTCGTATTGTGTACACGCTTTAACGATATTCTCTATCATAATGAAAGTAATCTTGGTAATACGCTCCCACTTTATTTGTGCTCCTCTTCCCGGGAAACAACCGTGTTCATCAAGTAACTTATTCAGCCTGAAATTTATAATTAATCATGTTACATAAATAAGCCTACACGCTAATATCATTATTTTATAAGGATTAATACCTATGTACTAGATTTTAAAAGCGACATAAAAATTGACATAACAGTAAGTTAGTCTCCTAAAACCGATTCATGTTTGAACAATAAATTTTGGAATAAAACTATATCATAAAAGAATGTCTCGTTAGTGCGAACAAGTTTTTTTTTATATATAAAAGGAATCTGGGCTCACTCAAAGTGAACACAAATACACTCTTTGACTCTTTCACAGTATAAGCTACTTAACACTTGTGTAGTGAAAGAGGAAGATGGTCGGCACCTAGAATCGAACCAACGACCTCCGCACGAAACAGTGCGAAAGCCGACGTTGTAACCGCCAGTCTACCAACCACTTCATGGTATAATATTATAACTCGAGATCGGCTGAACAGAATTTTATGGCGCTTGGTTCATTGGATTCTTGTCCGCTCCGGATAACAGAATCTTATATACAGGATAAGTCGTAAGTAATATTAAAGGACGTTAATATTTAGGTCATTTCTGATGGATTTGATTCCCTAATATGGTGTCCGAAACTTAACAGTTATGGAGATATTGAACTCTAAAGATTTTGAAAAAAAATCCTTTCTTTTTTGTCTGTTTATCGATTTCTTCGGATTAGAGAGGTCCTTGGGTCCAGTTTTTTATGTATCTAGTGAGAGGACATATGTCAATTAATAAAAATAATTAACAGAAACTGAACCTTCTACTAAGAGCTTAAAAATACAGCTCGACAAAGGTTAGGATTAAAGAATTTTCACTAAGTGTTTTTAAATTTGAAGCGCTTTTTTTAGCTGAAAAATTATGGAACTTGTTCTGCAGATAATTTTAAAAACTTATACGTCTCTTTTTCTATTCAAAAAGGTATAACACTTGTTATTAAACAGGCAAAACATTGAGCAAACAACAGTTAAAGTAGTAGAAGGTGCATTTTAGAAAATAAATAGTGTTTCAGTATGGACGCCACTATATCCATAGATATCCTGTGAATTTTAATGATCATAGATCTCGGTGTTGCATCTATGTACCTACATATTTTGTAACGGTTTAAAAAAAATGTGGGAAATAGATAGTATATACCACCGCACCACGAACGCCGCATCTGCTGGTTCATCTTTCACGATAACAGTAGCTAGATGCGACAAGAAGAGAAATGCTGAATGATGAAAATAAAAATTATATAGGTATATTTCTCTTTACAATAATACAATATGTTCGGATTTAAATCAATTATTTTTTTTTATTTTGTGTTAAAAATTCAGCTCATAAATCATGTCCAAGCAGTTTTGGACATATGGTAGTGACCCGACAAGGAGCACTGGTTCCGTCTTCAAACTTGACAGGCATTATGATGATTGTGCATCTATTCCCTAGAAAAAAGAGCATTCTTAATAATCTTCAAAAATATTATTGCCTTTTCAAAGTGCCCTGAAATAGTTTCACTCACTCTGTAGGTCTCGTTGTATGTTGATGTTCTCAAGTATAAAAATGTTGCGGTCCGCGAAAACTTTCCTAGCCAGACCTCGGGTCTCACTTCCAGGGTCCACAGATGCGGTATCCACTGCAACTCCAACCAAATTTTTATCCATAGAGATCCATTTAGCAACATCTTCGCTCATTCCTGCAAAATTTGATTTGTAAATATAGCATTAGATAGTCCACGTGAAAGAGCAAGAGGTCTGTATAAGAACAACACCTCTATTAATGAATGACACTATAGGCTGAGAAGAGAGTTGTTCCTCGCATCGTGGTCCTGAACGAGGAAGACCCTTCCATACTTTGAAGCAGAGCTAAAGGATTTGCGTATGGTGTATGAGGAGTAGAGATGGGACTAACTGTGCAAGCCCGAAAGCAGTGGAGAACTCGTATTGCGTCCCTATATTCCCTTAAATGGCAATAATTATTATTCTTGTACTTTTGCGATCATTTCAAAAGAGTTCGAGCGCTTTCGTCAACGCCGATTTTATAGCATCGAATGCTTTGTATTACTTATTGTGAAAGTGCCACTTCGTTAAAGAACTATAATAATAGCTCCAATAAGCTCTGATATCCTATAGGTAATAACTGTATCGTTGTATAGCGCTCCATGATGTGGTCGTAAAGTAAACGAAACCCCGCTCTCTAGGAAACCGTGTCATTTGGTTCAAAGTGACATAATTCTACGGTGTATTCCGGGAGCTTTTTGGTGGCACCGCCTTCCTAGGAATAGGATATCAGAGCTTAATGGATTTTTCAACTAGTAATTTAAATCGGCTGACATTTAAAAACTTACACTCACCGGGATATCTGTAATGTAACGGATGCTGCTCTCCCAAATAGTCCTGCTTATTTGCAAAGCGTTGGCTCCATCCGAACCTGAAGAGGACAGTGAAGTTTCTTCTCATGTCTCCATGGAACAAATAGTCCATGTGGCGTCTCTCCAGGATGAAATCGGCATTGCCGGCCACATAGTTGTTCAAATCGACGACTATAACTAAAGGAAATGATAATAATATGAATTAGTATTAAAAACATAAGTAACATTGTTGAGATGTTTGATTGAATCGTTTCGACGAACCAAAAGGTTTGTTTCATACAAATTAAGTATGCCGCCGATTAATCTCCTTCGAAATAATTTGCAGTGTGCGCTAGGACTAAAAAAGTAACCGAATTTTGAACAACCACTACTGATGCTTAGACGGCGCTAAGATACTTATGACTTATCCTTTTTAAGGCATATAGATATTATCTAAATTACCAATAATTAAGTAGTATTGATGAAACTCAAATGATATTAAAATGACACTAGAGCATACGAATATTTATTTTATTCTGAACTTACGTGGAGTGATGAAGTTTTTGAAGGGTATTTTTCCCACCGACCAGGGAACGTCGGTATAAAAAGGCGCGTCGATCCGAGTCCCGTGATAGGAGTTTCTGCATTGTTCTTGCTCATCGTACCTACAAATTAAAATTTCCATAAACAATAAAGCAATTAAAAGTGAGGCCAACAAGACAAAGAGATATCGTTCTTCCATATTTTAGCTATGATACACTTTCTCGTCAATCGATGGCTACCTAAATCTTACACATATTATTTTCTGAACGATTGTATGCATTTTGAAAAGGATCAAAATTATGATTCTATTTTCAAATTCAAATCATCCAATAAAATATATTATAAACTTCAATAATATCAGATGTATTATTTTATTATTATGACTTACGCTAATTCTATTTTCAAATTAACTATCCAATAAGTCATAGACAATTAGGTACACCACTGATCTCAATTATTTTGAAATTTTCACTGATTATTTTGACAGTTCTTGGTGTCAAATGTTTTAATTCATACAATTATTACAGCCAACAATTAATTATTATTAAAATAAGATCTTACACTATTCCTTCAATATGAACTCCGGCTTTATTTTTCGGAAAAGTAAAATGTTGGACCCCAACCGGAGCACAAGACGTGTCATTGTCGAATGGATGTGTGAGGTCTGAGAATTCTAAAGCACCACTGAACAAAAACTCATTCACGTCGATGGGGGGTTTGCAACCGACAGAACAAACAAACATAAACAGCGAAACGTAATGAAAACTGCAGAGCGTCGCCATGTTGGTCAAATGACCTGTGGCCCGTCCAGAGATAACGAAACTAGTTCGATACAGTCTAATAAGATATTCATTCATACTCTGTCACATCAGCTATGAGATTGGTTTGATTAAATTACAGAGAGATTCTTAGTTCATAGCAAATTATTCAATTTACATTCCATCACAGACTGCAACATACCGATTGACTGATATTGATTGATTGATATTATGTAGGTACCAGCTATATATTCTATAGGTATATACCTAATTGGTAAGATCGTCCGTAAGGGTAAGAACACGTAGAAAGCCGATTCCGACCCGCGCCGACCGACGCAAAGAATGTTACATACTATGCATTTGAATGGGGATACCCACAGAAAAAGCAGGAACCCGCATTCCGGCATGCCCATTTAAATGCATTGAAACCATAGCCGGTCGGCGCGGGTCGGAATCGGCTTTCTACGTGGTCTTACCCTAAAAACGCAGTATTTTCGTTGACACTCTAACACCATGTGAAATATTTTTCATATTATGTTTAAACCAATCCTGCTAGGGAAAACATATTTTGATAAAATATTCGTCTGTAAGTCGATGTTCGTTTTAGATGACAGTATTAGTGTCCGCTTAGTATTGTATCGACAAAATATGCGATACTTCTTGATCTAAGGTTCCTGCACACAACTCTTGCTATAGGAATAATTTCCTGAAGTCTTACGTGATAAAATAAAAATGGTATTTATAGGATAATCAAACAATAATTAATTAGGTAATGACTTTTTCTACCGACAGGTTTTGCTTGATGGGTATAGGTACCTACGCATTCCGTCTCAATATAATAACAATAGACCATTAAAGGATGACGTCATCTGACGTTTACCGGGCGGCACAATGGCGGCCATGGTGGCACACACACACACCATAGTGATGGGTAACAAATCACTTTGCATAGTGACCCGAACTGCCCGAATCAAAAGTGGTCGGAATTAGTTGTCTGGTTCACTTTGTAAAAAAATAATATACATTGCGATCTGAATGCAGAGTAAGGCCCCAGGTTAATTCATTTCTGATGATATGCACGGCTGTGTACCGTGTAGGTAAAAGATTTAGCTGGAATAAAATAAATAAAAGATAAGCTATCAATCAGAAGTAAAAATTATATGTGAATTTTTTTTTTATTATGTTGCGCAATGATATTTTGTGAAGTGTTAGCCAAAATAAAAAGTAAATATGGTAAATATATATCAATGCTTTTTTTCTTAAATTGGTGTAATATTTTTTTTTTAAGTTCTGCACTCGTTTTCGAGTGATTCGGCTTTGGTGTAATATGTAGGAGGTAAAATGTACACTCAATGCAAAATTTTGTGCATGATATTCTCCATCAGCAATAAAATATAATATTAGAACATGGATCTTTGTGTACAAACGGTTATTCTATTAAATTCGAGTACAAACAGATCATTACGTCTCATACAGATCTCATACTCTATTTGACTCGTAACATCTGTAGCAATCTGTAGATTCACTCCGTAACCCGATAAACACACTCATACCAACTCTATGCCGCCCCGCAAACGTCAAAATCCACATAGCCATTAATGGTCTATTTCCACAAAATTATTCAGAGAAAGAATATCTGACCCTGAGAAAAATATGTGTCGTTGTAATCTGTCAATTGAAATAGAGTTACAAGTTACAAGGATATAAATGTTATTCCCGTTTGAAATTATGAAAGTGTGAGTGTGAAAATCGGTAAAATGATGTTTACAGCTAACCACTGTTACTACGGTCCCATCCCATAGCATAACAACTGAAGTAGGTACCGCTGTTTAAAAAAACAAAAAAGGCCGAAGCCATACTGAACACTAAACAAGTCTTGAATGATGGCAAAACATATTGAAAAACAAACAACATAAGTATTTATGCAGATCTTTATACAAACTTTACCAAGATCAAGATCAAAAGATTGAAGATGTATCTGTGAATTTCAGAGTTTTGAACAAAGAAACTTTATGGTGAGAGGCACTGAAAGCTTTAAGGTGATTTTTGCAGGTATCCAAGAGCCAACAATGGGGGATCCAGTGTGAATGAAGTAACGAGATACCACCATTTTTCAGCACGTGAATTTACATACCAACATCAGATAAAGAAGCAGGTATGTGTCTCTTCTCTACAATTTTACTAGAATTATTACTTTACTGAAATAAAAAAATCGACATAAAACAATAATATATTGCTATAGGTAAGATAAAAGCACATTTAATTGGAATAATAGAGTTTATTTAGGTTATATTTTTATCCTGTACAGAGAGGGAAAAATTCAAGTACCTGGGAGCAACCATTACCAGCTCTGGTGACCTCGGGCTGAGCTCCCGATACGTATCGATATGGCAAGTGGCGCCTTTAATAACATAACCAAGATTTGGAAAGCGTCGGCGTTTAGTGTCGAGACGAAATGTAAACTGTTTGATGCGTGTGTGTTGCCCATTCTCCTATATGGGGTTGAGTCCTGGCACCTGACCAAAGCCCAGGCACAAAAAGTCTCAGCTTTTGAAATGAAGTGCCTCAGGAGAATTCTGGGCGTAAGATGGTACCACCGAATCACGAACGACGCTATACGCCGATGCACCCAGCGTGAGCCCATCACTTCTACCATTATAGGGAGGACATGTGCTAAGGATACCGAATGACAGTTGGATGAGGAGAGCGATGTTCTTCCTCAAATCAGGGTCCCGAAGACGAGGAAGACCCTCTCATACTGTGTTCCGCTCCTTCGAATCAGAGCTGAGGAATTTGGACATGGTGTGGGAGGAGGTCACAAATATTGCGCAATTGAGAGCTTTTGTTGCCTCTCTTTGCCCCTAAGTGGGCGTAAAGAGAATTTGGAGTTGGACGAAAAGGAAAAAGTCAAAATACAGAAGGGCATATACCTAGTATTTTAATTATAGAAAGCGGATAATTGTTCCCATCACACCGAGAAACATTGTCACCCCCATTACACACATCCTCACTCTCTGCTTACTTTGGTTACGTTAACAATAGCACACAACATGTGTTGCGTAATGATCCCACAAGTATAAAGCCTGACACGAGACAAAATTTCCTCGTGCCCGCTTCAATTTTAATTAAAACTTAGTCCCCGGGTCAAAAGTAACTTTCAAATTGATATGTTGTCGTAAATAAGTTTATTCTCAATACGCGTTAACTAACTATTAGGGTATAGGGAGGTGGAGACACTCGGAATGGGTGGTCGGTGGTCCCCACACCAGGGCAATAACAACAGCGCTCGCAGAAATTTAATGTTGGTTCGATACTGGCTTAGTAATAAATTTATATTCAAAATTCTGGTCATTATCGCAAACTTTCATTATATATTATCACTATTCTATACAATGTCTCTATTTATAATAGGACATACAATGGTAAAGACAAAATTAATAATAATATTCACTCTGTCATTGAAATATCTCATCTATTTCGTATCGATGGTTTATATAGGTATTATTATTGAGTACAACATCATATTCAATTTTTTTAAATTTAAATAGAAATAGAGTAATGAAATAATTAAAACATGCATAATAAACATGAAGGGCTATTCCATAATGATTACCTACACTAAAACTTATAGTTAATGAAAAAGTGCGTTTTAAATTACAGATTCGCTAAAATAATTATCATTATTGCTCTGAAATTATTATTAAATTGATATTCCATCAATTTAATCGGCACCTGAGAAAATTCTGCCAAAGTTTAGTATGAGTATTCCGTTTTTTTAGGTTCCTTTTTGTCTCAGTAAAATCGGGTCTCTTTTTCTGCTTAAAGATGTTCACACGATATTTTTATAATGAACTTACTCTTTCGATTATATTAATCTTGATTGGTATGGATGCATATCTGAAAAATGTCATAGATGCAAATTAGATATCATAGATGCGAATTTGATAAAAGTATTCATATCCCAAAAGGATGTTTTTTTTTCTATATTTATGTCCCTTGTCCCGTTATGTTGGAAGTTGCCCTAATTCCGCATTTTTTGGGTAGGTACTTACCCTGAATATTCCGGATGAAACTTTTATCACACAAAAATACTTATATTTACATGCATAAACAAGTATACCTTATCTGGGATGTCTAGAATGTGCTAACCCTCTCAAAACTCGAACACGCAATCGTAAAATTTAATATTTCGCGGGTTTTTTTCCCGGTTTATTTTGTTTTGTTGAATACTCCGTGTACAGACGCCCACTAAGTTACTTTTCCCCACTTGCCTGTAGTTTAATGTTTACAAATTTTTCAGAGAAATAATATTCTAAGCTAGTAGGTAGGTAGGTAAGTAATAATGCAATTGAGTACCTACTTAATTTAGTATGTCAACACATCACGCATAAATTTGCAAACTTCAAGTTGGATTTTAATCATTGCTGATTCTTGCAATTAGAGATGAAACGGATATCCGGCGACTATCCGGTATCCGACCTATCCGACGGCATAAATGCGATCCGGCCGAATGCCGGATAACTAGCACCTATCCGGCCGGATACCGGATAGTAATAGGTACACATAAGTTTGGATAACTAATTGACTTATTTAGTAATATAAGTGTCACATAAGAAATACACCTTGTAATCACAAGAAAAAATTTACAACTATTAGTACCTAAACATACTGCAATAGGAGTAGGTAAATTATGAAGAATTAAATACTTATTTCTTTATATTATAGAGGTAGCAAGCTGGTTAGCTCGTCTTCGTAAATAAGAAAAGTTTAATAAAAATAAGTTTCGTCATATATCATCCTGCTGGAAGATGCAGATAGATTCCGCGATTTTTGGAACAATTAAACGTTCCGGCAACGGAGTCAGACCAATTGGTATGTGATATTACATACATACATACTCCCTTTATGGCCTACCGCACAACGCAAGCTATCCCGGAGAAGACCAATCCGCAGCAAACCCGACACGCACGAAACCGACCCCCCAGCTCGATCAAAGCAATCAAACTGAAAAAGCCGGTCCCACACAAATCAAGCCCGCCACGGATCTCCCTCCCAGACCAACCTGTGGGTTGGTCGCGGTGCGGGAGGCCTAAACCCCACTTAGGAGCAAAGGGAGGCATCAAGAGCTCTCCATTGCGCTCGAAGGCGTCCAAGGCTCCCGGTCAGAATAGGCATGTGATATTAAGGAAGCCGTAAATCTAAACAGATTGGCAACCTCTGCACTAATGCTATCCTGGCTACGACCATAGTTCCGAGTGTAAAAGTTAAAAATCTAAACGCTCTAATCATAGGAAAAAATAGGAAATAAAACATGATCACACCGCACTAATCCAGACTAACTAATGCGGTTGATGGTTTTTTTGACAATATTCCCAATGATCCCATATAGATGCACCAACCAACCAAAAACATACGCCGGATATCCGGTGGCCGGTTATCCGGTATTCGGCTGCTTAGTTGGCCGAATATCCGGCATCCGGCTAAAATGCTATCCGTTTCATCTCTACTTGCAATTATAATTGTATCAATATTAGATACAAATTAGCCTATTTTGTCGAATAATAAATTACTAATATGATAGGATCTTCCATAGTAAAACTTCTGTAAGAGAGATCCATCAGATACCTAGAACTAGATGGTAAAACAGAATAGTACCTATAGAAAAACAAAAAAAAAATCAGAATCTAGACAGAGCTAAATTAAATCTCTTAAGTAATGTACATCAGCAACCTCAAGAAGTATAGGGAGGATGACATATTATATTATTATGCGAGTGTGGGGAGGTGCAAAACAACCAGCAGCCCGATTCACGGAAAAGTTTAAGTCTAAGTTTAGTTCGAAGTTCGAACGAAGTTCGATTCAAACTTTTCCGTGAATAGGGCTGCTGGTAATAATAATTGTAGGCGGCGACTATCTACAGTCTATGTACCTATTCACGGAAAAGTTTGAATCTAGTTTGAACTAAACTTAGACTTAAACTTTTCCGTGAATCGGGCTGCAGCATCTGAGATTTACACAAAATGAGAAATCCATATAGGAATGTATCTAGCCACCAGATTAGCGTGCATACGTTCCATATCAGATACTTTAATTTTATTTGATGAAAATATTTACTTTATTGTGTAAATGAAGACAGAGAATAACAGACAATTCTTAACGTGACTTAACAATCTATAAATCTATTGGACAATTATTGTTCCAGATATTCTTACAGCTTTTGAGTTTATCAAGGCGTAAAAGTCTGTAAGTGAGCTATAAATCTGGACGGTTATTGTCCGGTACTTAGGCAAGCCTTCCTGGGTGTTACATATTTTATTTCCCGCGAGAAAACGTTTGAATTTTATCAATCGGGACACTGTCGCCTATCATCTATACTTATTGAATAAAGATTCAATATTGGTCTAAAAAATAAATAAAACAGTTTTTTTTTTACAAAAGCGACGGAATATTCGATTTACATATTTATATAAATTTCCTTCTTATAGTATCTAGTACTTGGGGAAAATTGTGCGTTGTATTTGGAATATTTTAAGATGAGCATGATGAAATCCCATGGGACAGAATAACACGAGAATAAAAAATAACACGCGTCAATGAAAATAAATATACTTACCTATACATTTATGTCCATGTCCCTCAGCTCCGCTCCTTCGAAGCAGAGCTGAGGGACATGGACATGGTGTGGGAGGAGGTCATAAACATTGCGCAAGATCGAGCGCAATGGAGAGCTCTTGTTGCCTCCCTATGCCCCTGAGTGGGGTGGGAAAGGGAGAATTGATTGATTGATTGATTGATACATATATACACACATATTATATGCAATACCGATTATTTTGATCTTAGAATGTAGAGACCTTACCTAGCTTTAATGTTATATTTTTTTAATATAGACCCAGTTTTCCACCTAAGTTGACTATTTTATCCTGTTGTTTTTCTATGTATATCCTGGGTGTTGATTTCATTAAGAGCGCTCTTTAGACGATCAATAATCGATATTTCGATAAGGTGCAAACTATGATTAGAGGTGGGCGTTATAACGAAAAAAACGTGCTTAAGTATAATATATCACCACTAAAAAAACTTCGGTAAACTGCAGCCTATCCTCCATTTCTGGAGAGAATGACGCAAAAAGTATACGAATTTGAAGTTTTTTTGCGCAATTAAACATACTAGTGGTCGACCAGTGCTCGAAATTCGACCATAATGAAATTATCAGTTTGAACATTATTAAAAATGGTCAAAAAATTTTCCTTAACGTACCTACCTATTAATCTCAATTTGGGTCATATCTACAATTAGTTTGAATATCCCGCCATTTCCCGCTCCACCTTTTATTATTTGAATATACCGCCTTCAAAATTCTTTCTGCGCCCATTATGAGGCGCTTTTCATTTTACGTTAAACTAAAAACTATGGAAGTGTGTAAGTATCAAATACATAACATTACAGTAGTGTTTGTAATGTTTTTTTTTATTGATTAAATCTATTTTTATGCATAATAAATTTTAAAAAATATATTAGCATTCGCCACTCTATATAAACTAAGTACATAAGTGTGCGAAATTTCATACTCCTCCGTCCGCGCAATTTTCGTAAAAATAGTCACAAAGTATTTCCTTTACGTATATAGGTAAATTTCGTCGCACTTTGTCCAATAAAATGCTTATCCAGTCAGATGGGTTTGTGATAAACGGGTACGAGCCACCTTTAATTGCGCAAAATACTTTCATCAAATAATGCCAGATACCAGAGTGAGAAACATTTAGAATAGAAGTAGGTAAGTAAAAATTATATATTTCTTGATGTTAGCCTGTGTTATTTCGTCTGATGTTTTTCAATGCCACTTATTTTTACACCCGAAATTTGACACTATCAAAGTTTCGAAAATAATATTTGACAAATTTCCATCAAATAGAAAGATTGGCAGCTGTGGAAGTCTGAAGGAAATCTGTGTTCAACTATGATTGAGAAAGCAATTTAAAAAAGTAAGAAAGCTATTCCTGCCTACACTATAATAATATACGAGTATTATTATGTAAAATTAGAATCAACTCGGCTATTTAAATTTAAATTCAAACATAGCAAAAATATCCGTATTAGAATAGCTCAGAACACTGACTGACAGACTAACGCCGCCTACCCAGCGATTCTCTGCAAGCCACACATCTAGGTATATTATAATGGTGAGTGATAAGAATCGTTAAAATTTAAAATGACAGAAGGATAATAATTATTTAGAAACATTAACACCTACTGACCAAAAAAAATAGATTTCTTTGTCTCTGAACAATCTCAATACTTTGATTGATTTTATAAACAGTTTTTCGTTAAAAAAAATGCCTATATTCTTCTAGAATTTTGAGTTACATCCTAGCCTTCAACTTCTCTATTGGCTTCTTGTACGGATCTATTGCAGAAACTATTTTGAATTTACATTTTCTCTCATTGCTTCCATATGCGATCCAAAGGATTTAATCTGCTATGTGATATAAACAAAATTCTACAGGAAACACATAAAACTGTTTAAAAGTTTTAACTAATGTACCTACATAGTAATTTTCAAATTCCTTAATAACTTTTTCACACCCCAATATCACATAGTGGGTTTCATTGGTAGATGCGCCTTAACGAGACGATCATTTTGATACCCAAAAATCATTTTTGGCATTTTGGTCACATAGCAGGTTTCAAGAATCCACCGACGTTATTTAATCTCCAGTATATACCAACAACCCCTTCGTTTACAAAATCTCCTCTAAGCAACTATGCAATAAATAAATCAGATATTCGGAAACTAAAATCAGTGGGTAGGTACCTAATATTGACACTTAGGTCGAGGTGGAACAAAGATCTTGCCAAACTGCATAGGTGATACTCTGGTTTTATTAGCTTTAAATAAAAATAAAAAACAACAATGTTATTAAAAATATTTACTATAGACTCAAAAAAGTACAACATATAATAAAATAATAACTATTTTGACATACACATACAAAAAAAATAACACAAAATAAAAAACAAATTAATTTTTGTATTGCTATTTCTATAGGTAATGAACTTAAAACATATTAATTTCAAATTATATTTTATTGTTTTAACCAAGAAGGTAGGTACGTCCCAATAATATACAACTCACTTAATTCAATTTATTTAAATTTGTATTTGCAGATATTTTGTAAAATTTGGTTAAAATAATTAATTTACTATTCATCAACGTGTCAATAATAATGATTAGAGCAATACAGAAATCAAAAATAGGCAAAACTTGTGTACTTTCATAGTAGCAACAAGCTCTTGTTTACTAAAGAATAATTCTTGGTTGCACAATTTTACAGTAAATCTCTTGATAGATTTAAAAAGTTATGCAAATCATTTTAAATTATTATTCGAAAGCAAAACAAATTAAATTGACAATCCAATGTACAAATGTACAAAAAATATGTACATTTAACCCAATATTTCAATTTCATAATTACCTAATTATTATCAAACTAAATTGCACAATAAATTTGAGATGTGGAAATTAAGAAATAAAATATCTATACCTACAGAATAACAGTTTTTTATTACACAAGACAACAAACACTTCTGTGGAATAATGGAAAAATAAATTTTATTTGTGGCCATATTGGTGAATGAAAAAAGATGAAACAATACATGGTTTTGACAATATTATAGTTTTGACATTAGTATGCTGTGTACAATTTTGTGAGGCGCCCTTGAGGTAAGGTTGTTTATTAAACAATGCTATATAAGTTGTCCAGTTTTATTATTATTAATAAATTAAAGAGATTATAAATATAACTCCGCCATTGCCGGTCCCAAGCCCGGATGCAAAAGGAGGAGGGTTCTAAGGCAAGGTTAGCAGCCTGCCGAAGGTAAAAAGGTTACATCGCTCATAGAAAAGATGCTCAAGCCTCGGACTCCTCCGGACATATCCCCAAATCGACCACAGCACGGAAAAGGACAGAACAATCTAAAAAGTATACACTGTACGAACAAAACAGCTTCTTAGAACGTCCGAAATGAAAACGTTGCGACCCATAGCAGGGAGATAGCTAAGAGAGTCCCCAATGAAGAGATAAGAAGAACCTGCAATGTCGACGACATCGTAAGATGGAGTAGACAGAGAAGAAGGTTCTGGAGGGACCATGTCGAAAGAATGGAAGACAACAGAATTGCCAAGGTCGTGATGCAAGGGATACTAGATGGACGCCGGCCACCAAGATGTCCCCCAAAGAGATGGAGAGAAAGCTGGACTTCAAAGTCAACAGCACTTCCTAAACAGATCTTAGATCTAAACAAAGAGGAAGAAGAAAGAAGAAGAATAAATATAAAAGGAAGAATGGCGTTTGGCTAGAAATGCAAAATTATATAATCTGGAGTGAAATGTAGTGGCAATTGAAACAGCATTCTAGAAAAGTTCAATTCAGTTTCAACAAGTTACGCAATTAACGCAAAAACAAAAGAATATATATTCATATCCTAGCGCCATCTCTAGACAATAGATGTTATTCATAAATTTGGTTGCTAATATTTTTTCTCAAAATTTCCAACAGATGGCTCTGTAATTTCGATTATAAATTCATTTTCGGCCTTATTTTAGGGCATAGAATAACAACTCATTTCACCCAATTTCTAATGTTTTCCATGTCTTCATCACTCAGCTTTGTTCTTCCAGCCTCAGTATGACAGGGTCTTCCATGTCTTCAAACCCCGACACGTGGAAGTTTTACAGCTACAGCCAAAAATTATTCATATTATAATGGTTAAGGGCTATCCACAACTGGATTTATTCTACTGCATGTTTCTTGTGCTAAATAACCTCAAAGTTATTGAGAGCTTTACATACTTATAGGAAATAGTCTACTGATGATTTGAGCTATGATTAGTAAAATATCAACATTTTAATTACACTCGGAATAAAGCTAAAAAAGGAATAAAACAAATAGACATCAAATTTTGTATTTAACCTCTAAATATTAGTCAGTCGTTCAATCAATACAAAACCATCACAAATTTCAGCCAGTCACACCTATAACTAATATCACGGACATAAAAATCTATTGCTTATTATAAAATATCGTTCATTTTTTGTATACTAAAAAAATCCATACAATTATACACTTGATTAATACCAACTCTACTGATATTTATCAATTTATCGTAAACGATACACTTATTGAGTCGGAAGTGTTTTACCTCAAAAACTATCTTGAAGTAGTGTGACTTTATATTTGCCGCTAAATAATTCCATAGATAAAATTATGTACAGAAATATTTGTAACTGACATTCTTTATGCAACAACCCATGCTCAATTGAAATTCTGTGTCAGACTTCAACTGCAAGAGGTGCGTCTTTATTGGTCCTATATTGGTCCCGATCCACTCGTCCAAAGTAGAAGGGAAATATATCTCTTCCATATAGCCGTGCAGGTAGACTTCAACAGAGTTCAATTCGTTCAATAAACTGTAAACAAATGTCCATTCTTTAACCACCTTAATTACAATAAAAAAAAATAAAATCATACCTCAAACTTACTCATTGATAACTGGTACTAAGCTGTGTATCTGCATAGGATTGGTGTATCTAGTTTGAATCTGCCACTGATTTAACCATGTTTGTACTCTGAAAGAAAATTTAAAAAAAGTTAATTATATTGAAAATGTCCAGTCACGGATTAATACTAATATGATGTAAATATTTACTTATAATACTTACTGGTCACCAAAAACAAGGCCTCTATACCTATCCCTCAAATTTAAGAACATCACTACCCCATGCATTATTTGCCATCCAGGAAAGTCCTCTCCGTCCGGAGGAAATTCGACTGTGTTGAAAATAGCTGTAGACGAAGATCCCCCTCTCCATACCCTCAGACATAGGGATAAAGTGGGAAGACCAGTTGGCAATAGTTCACAAAGAGTGGCATAATGATCATATCTACGGAAAAAGGGTGAATCTTTATCAACCAATGATCGCTTTCAAATCTATAATATAAAAGAAAGTCGGGTTAGTGCGAACACTTATAACTCGAGATCGGCTGAATAGATTTTTATCATTTTTGGTTTATTGGATTCTTCTCCGATCCGGATAACAGAATAACTAATAAAAAATCGATATCATATTATATGAAATATATTGAAGTAAGTATGGAATGGATTTACTGACAACGCCATCTGTGAAAAATTCTATAGAAACACATTTTTTTATCTACATGACAACCATTGAATTTCAAAACATTGGTATGCAGATTTTGTTAAAATTTCTTTCGAGCTTTCAGAGACATTTTTTTAATACTTAAACATATTTTAAACGTATTTTTGTATAAATTACAAATTTGAAATCAATATTCATAGTAAGGACTACAGGACAAAGTCTGTCGGGAAAGCTAGTTACTTAATAAAATAAAAATACATTACTTATTTGTGATGACAAAAGAGAATAAAATCGGCACAGTGCCACATACTATCACAATAAAGTAAATTTCAGAAATGATTCAGAAAGCCTATTGGTACTTCTTTTCTTCTTGAAACTTGAAAATTCTTTTGAAGCTATTGTAGCAAATATATCAATTCCAGATCATGGACTTCGCCTTTGCATAGATGTATTGAAAGAATAGTTGTGACATTATAAGCTATACTACACGTCTGTATATTACGCTAGTTTCTAGAAGGGAGATGAAACATAACTGAAGGGAATCAATCTGACCGATGATCAATTTATGTAAGAAAATCTTACACCTCTTAAGGTGCATTTATACCAAACGAACAAAGACCCAGAACTTGAAAATAGAGTATATTTTCCTAATGGTTGATACTGGACACCATGGAAACAACAACTTATTAGTAGGCGATGACAATTCTTTCTGGTTATTACTTCCTTCGTGACCATATCAACTATTAGGAAAATATATTATATTTTCAAGCTCTGGGTTTTTGTTTGATTGGTATAAATAATGCACCTTATGATAATAGTGTGAGGTCACATTCCTGGCAAAGATGATTGTAATTGATGTTAATAATGTGGAATATCGAACTTATACTATTTATGGAGTATTTGACTGTGATATCAACATTCAGTTTTATTTTAAGCTAAAATATTAAAAATCCTGTAAGGATTAATATTAAATGGCCAATTACTTCTATACCAGGAAAAGACAGTGCTCCTATTCAAGGGCGTCACCAGCCCGGGGCCCAGGGGGGGGGGGGGCAGTTTGACCTATTCATAGGTAATTCTCCGTATACCCTATATTATGGAAGATGAGAAAAATATGCATTTTAGGTATAGTTAAGAGTATGAATAGTTTTTAGGATTTATTGGCATAGCACGGTCTTAGAACTTTGGTTGCTTTGCAGTTGCCTACATTTTTTTATTCTCTAGGGGGGAGCAGCTGCCCCCTCCCCCTTGGCGATGCCCTTGCTCCTATTGCAATGTAAGCAGCAGTAAATATTTGGAGGGACTTCAAATAAAACTAAGATACTCACCTAGACCATCCTGTGATAGCTATTCCCATAAGCCTTTGTATTTTGCTACCATGCTGTTCTATTTCATTCATCCAAGCCTCGTGGTTGCCTGTATGATGTTTCATCACAGGCAACAGCTACAAATTTATACTCGTAAATCATTTAGACACAATAACATACCAGCATAAGAAGAAAAACTGAATTTTGTATACCTGACAACTTCCAGTGGCTCCTTTGAATGCTGACGCAGCCCATATTCTTGGAAAAATGTTGCCATACTTTTCCCATAATTGAGGACCAAGTTGAAAGTGTTCTCTCGCAAAGTAATGCCACACCATAGGTTCAACCAATGAGCCTAAATCATAATCTGAAATTAAACATGAAGATGTTATTTTGAAATCATGCTGGAGGTTACATAGTTGTTAACTAAGCTAGTAACTACACTAAATCAATATTCTTCATTGCGCTGATAAGACTAGAGGAAATTCATACATTTTTCAGTGTTTTATAATGTGCGCATTATTAATTACATATTGGAGTGATTTGTATCACAAAATATTTTTGTGTGCTGGCGACACATCAATAGGCATACGGAAACTGTTTGGGTTTAGATAGAACTAAAATGCAAACACACAAGGATTTAAGGATGCCACCCAAATAAACTCATTTAAAGGGCCTATGGAATGAATTAATCTATGCCACATAAAATTTTGTGTTAAATCTTGAATCAATCAACCTATCACCCACTACATTCACACTGACTTTCTTAGCACCTAGAGCCAAGTGACTTAACACCTGGTTACTTGCCAGAATAGTCAGTGTTGACTTAGCCCTAAAGATGTAGATATAATAAATTATATTTATACCTTGCAAAATTTTGATGTCAATATTCCTCAACATATCATCCCACATTATAATCTTTAAATGAGGATGGGTTTCTTTCAGAAACCTCGCCACAGATGTGACGTGATCTAGAAAAAGGGCTGCACGTCCGTATTTACTTTCTGCAGCTCTTCGGCAACAGCTTGCACACAGACCCATGTGCCAGACCTAAATATTATGAAACAAAATCAAGAAGAAGTATAAGTATAAAAATTAAACATCATACTGGAATTATTTAAGTTAATTATACCAACCTCATCCGCCCCAATATGGATATAATCAAGCTTATTTGCACGGTGAAGAGAAATAACCTGGCGTAACATGGACTGTACGAGAGGCAGAGCTTCTGGATGAGAGGGACACATGGAGCTGGGAAAGTTCTCTACTTCCCGCATACTGCTCCATTCTGGGTACTTGAGAACAAACTCCATATGACCCA
Source organism: Mystacides longicornis (assembly GCA_963576905.1). Classification (NCBI taxonomy): domain Eukaryota; kingdom Metazoa; phylum Arthropoda; class Insecta; order Trichoptera; family Leptoceridae; genus Mystacides; species Mystacides longicornis. Next base: position 9,463,811 of record OY756425.1, on the reverse strand, counting down.
AAGTTTGTACAAGAGGAATCTACAAGATATTATATTAGCTAAGTTGACATTTTGCCAAAAATATTATCAACGAAAAGTACATAATTTATCATTATGTAAAATTATGAAACAACCATTACATATTTGACCATTTGCTATTTTATATTGACATACTAGGGTGTAAGTATTTGTTTGTTTTGAAAACAAAAGGGAAAATGCATATTTATAATTTTCCTGTCTTTTTTTATTAGATAAACCTGTGACAAAGTTTTTAAAATTTCATTATACATCAATACGTCATCTCAGAAATTGGCTTCGAAACTTTGGAGTTAGTGAGGCCATAAAATATTTAATGGTGAGTGGAAATATATGGAAAAGTGTACAAGTTACTCAACTGTGAGTTATAATAATCATTAAATTACAATTTATAAAGCTACAGCATAAGTATTTACCACAAGAAGTCCACATTCTTCAGCTATGTCAATAATGTGCATAGCTTCTTGTATGGAATATGGAGCATTTGATGTAGCTGCACTTTCTGATAAGCCTCCAATAGGCCTAAGCTCTCGATTGTACGGGAAAGTATCCTCCCATTCTAACAATAACCCAGTAGCTCCTTGGTCTCTCAAATATGGAAACAACTGAAATATTCAATTCATTAATAAATGCAAAGTTTTATGTTTAAACTTTATATCAATTTAGCTTTTTTGTTGTGTGATTATTATGATAAAAATATGATATAATAACCACCTTTTCAATATATTGAATTTTAGGAGGGGCACCCTTGAAATCGAGATGAACCAATCTGAAATAAACAAAATATCAAGTACAACTTGTAGTATAAACATCTGCAATTGAATAGATTCACGTCAAGACGATTGAAATATTTCATACCTATGATTTCCGTACGAAATAGATTCCATATTTATTGCTTGCACTTAATCATATATCACAAAAATAACAATAACATTAACCACCTGATCCAATGAAAACAAATCGCAATCATGAAACCAAAGTGCGACAAAGAAAAATATACGGATGAACCATAAACAATGTAATCAAGAAAATAAATACGTTAATAAAACATAAAACATCGTTTAGTTAATATCGGGATAAAATGATGAATTATATTTATAACATATTTTTGAATAACCCATTCTTAATCCAAATTGAATAAACCAAACAAACGTTCAATTCAATAATCTTGTCTTGTAAAAAAATATTGTTGAGAAAAAATGACATTGACATTAATGTGACAGATTGAATCTATGTTTTGAATCTTGAAATTTAATTTAAGGTTATGCTGTGTCGCTTACATATTAGTCGGCTTTATTTATTATTTATCGGAATTAACCATAACAAAACGTCAGTCTTTTCTCTTTAACAAGTAGTTACAATAAGTATACAATCTATACCTACAACAATATAACATAATAAACCATTTAAATAATTTCAAATCCATTTCCAGGATACAAAATGCAACAACTCATAAATAAATTGAGCCATAATATTTTTAAAACAATGAAGAATTCCATTTTACTGGGATCATCACAGATGAACGTGTTACCGAGTGTATCTACTGTTTCCATGAGATCTTTCAGTCTTCTGTCATCTCCACAAAACTTGGGCAACAATTTACTGAAAGCTGTCTCCCCCATGGTGAATTCTAGATGTGGTATGAAAGTTAAAGGTAGAGTCCACTTAAGATGTGACGGATGTTATTATGTTTGGAGAAAAGAAACATTATACGTAATGTGCAAGACACATCCTAGACATAAACAACAATTAAGAAGGGTTAAACCACATAATGACTGGGTATTGACACACGCAACTCAAAGTAAATTTAGGCCTTGGTAAATTGTTAAATATTTAGATTCTTTTCATATATAAAGTAATTGTAGTGATTTCCTATGTGTAAATAAAAAAATGATGAAAATTCTACAATTTTTTTCTATCTTATATCCAACTTCAATATTGTTGACATTATCAACTTCTGATTTAAAATATTAGTAAACAACTTGTCGAAATTGATTATAGTGAAATTTGGTTTTGTACGTGTTGGTAGTTAAGTACATAAAATAATTATTCAAACTAAATGACGTATGCAGAGCCCGGGGGATCCTCAACTCCGAGGCCCAGCTACAACAACAACAACAATTAAATATATATATTTAAACTTCTGGTAAGCTGCAGAATTTTAAGGAGAACTTTAGTGTGATGGAGGTGAGAAAATTTTTCAGAGCACTGCTATATAATATTAAATAGAAATCCATAAATATTGGGAATGTTATGTTTAACATGCCCAACCTCTACAAAAATTTATACTTACACTATTTCTTCGATGTTGTGGGCAGAAGGTGCTTGGTGCTAGTCCATTTCAAAATAAAAATGAAAGAGTCTTGCACTATTTCCCTTGGTCAACGTATCACACGTAAACAGCTGGAACTATTTCGCTAGTTCTTTTTTTGTTGTGTTTGCTTTTGCCAAAAGAAGGTTCTCATAAAAGAACAAATTAAGAAAGTTGCGCAGAACATAAGTAAATTTAAGAAACCTTAACATAGGTAATCGTCATAATGCTTTTGACAACATAAACTATTCTTTTTCGACATGTTGAGAATTCTCATGATTAGGAGTTTCGGAGACTTAAACATTACCACCTAATGGCGAACGTTGTTAACGTAAAGTGATCACACTAAGCCAACCCGTAGTGGTTTGTTCCATTTAAAAATCGAACATCAGTAATGAATACTTAGAGTTTTTAGTTGTTACATATTCGATAAACTATTGTTTTTTTTATTTTAATTGACGTTTGACACCTGTCTGTTATTTATTTGATACTTGGTGTGACTGTCGGAATGTATCCTGTAAACATCGTTCAAAACATACGCATAGATTGAAATTAAATTGGTACTAAATTTATCATTTATAAAAATTCGAATTCAATATTCATTGTAAAGACGTCTGTGGGGAAAGCTATATATCGTCGCGCCATCAGTAGTCTTAGCAATCGCTCATCAAATTTGGTTGCTAGAATGTCCTCAACACTCTTCAACAAAGGTTACATGAATTTTTAAAATAAAAACAGTTCATATAAATATTTATTATGCTAGTTTATAAAACAATGAGTACAAACATTGTAACAGAAAACATTAACAAAACAAACAGTTAAAATATAACCTTATATCATTATAAGGCACATCTTTCTTAAAAATATTGAGATTACAAATGTTTTATGATCATTATATTTATACCTCCATAAAAAAAAAACACAAAACCGGATCACATATTGACAACTTTACAGTAGGTACATCATAGAATTACAATAGAATTTTTAATGATTCTGCTCCGTCATCATTCTTGTACAACAAACAAAAATATTTTCTATGATAAAAATAATTTGGCCTCAATATCATTAATTTAAAAAAAAAACAATATTGGTAACATTACAAAATAAATAAATAATAAATTTTCCATTATGTATATAAAATTCTATTAAAACTAATGTCTTTATTTATAATTTATATTATATTATGAAACAATAAGATTTTTAATGAATCATCAACTAGATTTGCTTTGATTTTATTTTTTTTTTGGATCATTTACAATCTAAAAGATTTTCAGTCCATTTCTATCTTCCAATCAGTTGACGTTAGTATATATTGATTCCGTGAAATAAACGCTTGTGATATATTTATTAAATATACCCAATAATAGTGAACCTTTTCAATATAACAACCAAGTAATCAAAAGTTAAAAATTGTTTAAATAATCTTTCTCATCAAACAAAATGTGTGAAATGCGAAGTTTTAGTCACATTTGATCACAGATATTAAAAATCAACACTCGCCTAACTAAAATACTCAAACTACAAAAAATATTAAATTAAATTTGGTTTTATTCAAAACTGATGGTAACAACAGCTTTTCACAAACTCCTGATTATTTTGGAATGCCTTAAAAATCACATAATGAAATAATACATACAGTCTGGCTAAAAAGAGTAGAAATTAATTATTGATGAACTAAAATGTTATCACTCTGGCAACATTGAACATAGATTATTGTCTGACATTACAAATTTTTACGAATGGACAGCAATTCTAATTGGAAATACAACATCCAATTCATTTAAAAAATTATTAACTACCTTTTACTAATTTGGATATTTTTCCGACATATTTTTCTTTGTATATTCTTATAATATTCACTTACAAATAAATTATAGGTTATGTTTAAACATTTTGACATTTGTATGATTGAAATTCGGCCATAGAATAGTAAGCAGTTGTAAGCACCATTTTGTGGATTACAGCACCCGTTATTATCTCTTGTTTTTTGACTCGTTTTGCGTAGATTTTTTTTCCATCTCGTTTTTAATGCCATGGCTGGTACAGTTCGTTATTAAATTCTTTTAAATAACCTCTACAAAGCATTTCATATGATACCACATTGAATAGTATTTTTTTTTTAAATATTTTGGCGGTTACAATACTTTACTTTATAAATGTAGAATACTTATTAAATGTTGCCATACAAACGACTGCAGCGCCCTCAATTATTTTCTACTCTTTTTAGCCAGACTGTATATACATACATTCTCCCTTTAAGCCCCCCAACACACCGCAAGCCAGCCCGAAGGAGACAAATCCGCAGCAAACCCAACCCGCACGAAACCAAACATCTAGTTCGATCGAAGCAATCAAACCAAAAAGCCGGCCCCACACAAGTCAAGCCCGCCGCAGATCCCCTCCAAACCAACCCGCAATGCGGAGGGCCTAAACCCCACTTAGGAGCATAGGGAGGCACCAAGAGCTCTCCATTGCGCTGAAAGGCATCCGAGGCTTATGGTGCCTTTTCTGACTGGTTGAGGTTTAAAGACATGAACCTCACGGTCCCAATCTGATTTTGAATTAAATAATAACCTATTAATAATTATAGAATGATTTTCACTGAAAAACAACAACTAAAGTCTGTCAAAATAGAGTCGGTTTTCGATAAGGGCACTTCATTTTGTCATACGGTAACACTGGATACGCAAGAGGCTGTAGGAAAGTGAAATCATATACGAATTGAGGCATCGTGTCACCAGTATGAAAAATATGTAGTTCCAAATTTATCCGAGACCAACTGTATTTTGACACACTGTCAGTAAATAAAATATAATTTTTTTGACCAAATAGGTAAATATGTTTTTATATTAATATGAGATACTGCTGAATATATTTTATGTACCACCAGGTGTATTTGCCGCTTCTGGGAGAAATTTAAAAACTGTAGGCTGTATATGTTTCCATACGTCTGCCATCTGAAAATTAAAAATAACAAAAATGTTAAAAACCAAAATAAACACGCTCAGATTTTTATGAATGAAAAAAAATATCATTTGCTGACAGGGCAAACGTATGCAACTCTAATTACTATGGCTTGGGATGCAGGTAGCCAATAGGTAATAAAGATGAGACATTAACAAAAATGGATATATTCATATCCTGGCGCCAAATACATGACAGCAGTCGCAGTCTTTAAATTTGGTTGCTCTTTTGTTCTCAATAATTTCCAACTTTTATCTCTATATTTCATTGATTATTAAAAAATATCTACTTGTTGTATACATGGAATTTTTCGACATGTTGAACATGCCGAGAATTCTCATGATTATAAGTTTTGGAGACTTAAGCATTACCACCTAATGGCGAATGTTGTTAACGTAAAGTGATCACACTAAGCCAGCCTTCGAAATAACAGTAAAAGTCGTAAGCCCGTAGTGGTTTGTTCCATTTAAAAATCGGACATAAATCTTAAAGTGTCAGAGTCATTAGTTGTTACATGTTCATGCAGGTTGGAAAAAAAAGAACAAAGAAAGTCCTGCAGGGGGCATGGGATTTTTGGAACATACTGAAGATTCCCATGATTTGGAATTTTAGGGATTTTAATGAATTTGATCACCTAAATGTTAAAAGCTATTGACATAAATTGATCATACCAAGCCACCTTTTATATCAGGAGTAGAAGTCGGTTATAAGCCTGTTGTGGTTCAAATTTGAATAAAACTACCATTTAGTCTAACATCCATTTATTTCATGATAGCATCAAAATAGTTTGTTCTTTATACATTAAATAATGAAGGGTCAAATGCTATAACGTTGAGAATTTGAAGTTAAGGATGTTTGAAGATAATATTTGGAAGAGGAGATACTCTCGTTATACCGAGGTTGATTGCCATAATAGAGGGGAAAAAAATATTTGGAAGGAAATCATACATTTTAAAACCTTGATAATTTTGAACAACCAAGCCCCACAAATAAGCTCGAAAATGATTGATAAAAACTTACTTCCAAATGAGCTTCAATATTGACAGCAACTAATGCGTTGAAAACTGCAGCCAAATCTGTTAAGTATAAGTGCACTAATTGAGTTTCTAGATGAGCACAGTATAAACTAAAGGCGTGACGAGATTCTAGCGATGATATGGCTACCTCCTGCTCCAACATTCTTTGCTCCAAATTGTCCACTGATTCCATCTGTAAAAACGATAAAAAGAAAATTTTACAAATATATCATAAAAAATTAGCTATAGCGATTAGATTAAATTTAATTTACACATACATCTTGTCCTTTTATCACGCCTTTCATTCTCCGCTTTTTGAGTGCCAACATTTTATTTAATGCAGTCAAATGATCGTTGACAACACCTTTCTTCAGACGTTCACACATGTCCTCATGAGCTGTTAGGATATCTAACACTTCAGCCAGAACGGAGAGAACTCTATCTTCAAATAAGATGGAATGTCTTGCAGCTCTTGTAGACAATGATGTAAATTCACTGTAATAAAATAATAATCCATAGAATAAAGAAAAGTTTTTTTATAGTTAGATTTTTTTTTTTGATTGATTGAAATCTTACTTCGAAATGTTAAGAAATCCACGTTTGATTTTTTGCCATACAGGATTTCCACCAGTTGCCCAATTCGAGTGCGGAAGTGGTTCATTTCCTAATAGAGTTAATTGTGTAGCTAAATCCTGCATATCAGCAACATAAGCTTCATTTCTATTTGCACCTGAAAATTCAAAACATACAATTTAATAAACACCAATAATTACTTTTTTTTGCATAGAAAAAAGCCAATATTTCTTGCCTAAATCAAAAATTTGCTTAATCTTGGATATCCCATGACAAATGGTGCGGATTTGATCTCTGCTTGTGGCAAATTCAGTACTAGTCTCAGGAGGTACCAAATCCTGAAAAACAAAGCGAGCACAATAATAATTATTACTTACTAGTTGATTTGGTAAATGCGTTATAACAATCCTTTGTTACGGTACATCTGACTGTCAGGAATATGCTTGAAGCATTCTCTACCAGTCAACCGGTCCCGTCCAATCTGAGACAAGATTCCAACCCCGAGTAGAGATCTCAAGTGAAAAACACATTGAAAATTTCTGACCCGACCGGGAATCAAACCCGGGACCCCTTGATCTGAAGTCGGAGCCTTTGCCACTAGGCTACCGAGGTCGGCATATTTCAAAATCAAAATTAGCCAAATCGGTCCAGCTGTTCTAATTTTAGTGAGACACACGCACAACTAATTAATTCTATTCAATTATGAACTGAAAATGAGGTGTTAAGTTTCCAAACATATTACACAATCAATTAAGAAGAAATTCAAATATACAAGCGTGCGTTGCCCATGGGTGTGAGGCCTGGGTGTATATGTGTTAAGGGTCTATTCTGAAGACAAGGAAGAAACTCTCAGGCACTGTAGACGTAAGGAAATTATGGGAGATTCTTGATATGCACAAGATGAATTGGTTGGAGGACTCTTTCATGTATGCTCTTGAAGTCGGATGTCTAGGGAGATTGATAGATGAAAATTACCTTTGCTTTGGAAGCCAACTCACTGGTTGTGAACTCATCAGGTGCTCTTCTAAACAATTCCCTAATCTTGTGCTGCATATCGTTCCCTTGATCCGTCAAGAAGTAGGACACTAAAACATCGTGCGATACAACAGGATGCTGGGCTATCAGAGTCATCCACCTCTGCAAGCCTTTACGTCTGGTCTCCAGAAAATGTGCATCCTCCGAGACTATTATCTTCTTTGGAGGTAATCTTGGAATCAATCTGAAACAAATGCTTTTGTTATATTCGCACTAGTTCATACTCTCTTTGTCCGTAAATCATAATTATCGTTATGGGGACGGCATCAAATGTTTTCGTATGGTATGAATGGGGTCTATGAGAATTCCTCACATGGCATTGCATGACTCTCATGCAGACTGCCAAAAAAGGGACATTCCCAATCCCAACAAAAAAGGGACAAGGACCAATCAAATAAAATATTTAAATATAAAACTTATATGATCTTATACAGAATCTCGTTTGCTTATCCCAAACATTTTATATACATATTATTTTAATCCCTATTCATTTTCTAAGAATTCTGATTTAAATTTTTTTTTATGTAAATAGGTAATTAGCAACAAAATATAATTTTAGTGCATGCAACGGGAATATGTAATTATAATTAGTTATTTATTAAGAGGCCCTTCAAGTATTATAGAACGGAACGGGGGAGGGGGGTCTTGTAAATAAACGTTACTGTGTACTACCGTGGCGGGAAGGGGGATTCGAACAAAGGAATTTAAGTGACTGTAAAGTACCTAGCACAAATTACAGAATAATTTGATTTGATAATGATTTTTAGGTATAAATAATAGTCACATGGGTGTTATGCAAAGGGAAGGGAGAGGGATCAAAAATGTTACTACGCGTTTGTTAGGGGGGGTCAATAATCTCAGAAAGCTGCGTTATGTAATACTTGGATGTCCCCTAATCATTATATTGTACCTGTAAGGAAATCTGGACAGCAAAAGCTCATGTAATGCAACAAAATCATTGTATCTCCTTCTAACAGTCTTTCTGAATCTATTTGAAGAAACTAAATATTCGGAATGTTTCAAAATTATTCCAATTCTTTCTGGTACCAAATCAACAGCAATTTTATCAATCTTTTTCAAGTCTGCATATTTGATGTGTAACTTGTTAGGATCTTCTTTCGTTTGATTTTCTATCATACTCCTGATCGTTGCCAAATCCGACACTTCTGGAACTGGAAATTCTACAAAACATCCAACAATTTAAAAAAATATATCCTATAAAAACATTTTTTTTATTTGCATAAAAATGAATATTCAACTCGTGAATTTTGTTTATTTGTACAGCTGCAGGCACTCAGGCACAAATGTACTAAATGTGCATATTTTATAGTACATACATAGTCTTGATACATAAAAGTTATCATATTCAGCATACATACTCAAATATTTGACATTGTTTCAAGCTCTTCACAACTAGTGAAGACACTCAATTTAAAAATAAATGGATTGAATTAGGTACATAATATTATTTTATCACAGAAACAATCAATACATTTTGATGTAGACATTATAACGAACCTTCCATTTGTGTCAGAAAATACGAAACAAAGAGTTAATAATATATTGACGGTCCCAATGTTAATAAAAAATGAAAAAAATGGTTTTCGTTTGTAGGTTGTTTTTTTTTGTATGACTTTTTTTTTTTTTTTTTTTTTTTTTTTAAAATGAATTTGTGCTCACTCAAAGTGAACACAAATACACTCCTTGACTCTTTCACAGTAAGCTACTGAAAGCTTGTGTCGTGAAAGAGGAAGATGGTCGGCACCTGGGATCGAACCACGACGTCCGCAGTACGAAAGCCGGCGTTGTAACCGCTGGGTCACCAACCACTTCGAAGTGGTTGGTGACCCAGCGTTGGTGACTTAAGTCATAAAGGGGGCCCCTTAAACCCGCATACATGGTCGCAAGCTCGTGTGACTCGCCTATTCTGATTGATGCTCTGATCATCTGCGCTCGTGGGCCTGGGTTTAAAAATCAGTGAAACCATGATTGCATTTCTCTTTTATAACTCCGATTAAACTATTTCGTAATTTTTTATACAATCAGATTGAATCTGAAAATAGTACCTGAGAAATGTGGCAGATACAATAACTCTTCAAAGTGATTACAAAGAAACCATTTAATATTACATATATTAGGTCTTTACCTATGAAGTTGCCGTTTTATATGAAACTACTTACAAATATTTTATTTTCCTTTTTTTATTTCTGTTATTCAAAGTAATCACCCATGCAATAGATGCATCTTTGCCGACACAGTGACAGTTAAAAAATCAGCACGATGGGAGGCAACAAACTCTTCAAAGACGTTTTATATTGTCTCGCGGGAATGAAATTTTTTTCCCCCAAAAAGTTGTCCAAATTTGGAAAAAGTATGGTCAGTAGGTGAAAGGTCTGGTGAGTATAGGGGAAGAGGAAGAGCTTCTAACCCCAACTCTTGCAGCTTGGAGACTGTCCGTTGTGCAGTATGGGATCGCGCGTTGTTGTGAAGGAGCAGTGGGGATGATCGATTGACCAAAGCTAGTTGCAGATGTGCGAGCTTCTCCATCATTGTCTTCAGTCCTTCACAGTACACATCTGCGGTAATGCTCATGCTGTTTTGTAAAATTAAAAATAAAAACAGTGATCACTTTTCTAGTGTTCATTTTTTGTTTAGGGTATTCTTTGGTGCTGAACCAGGATATAACCAACTTGCAAAGCGCTTTTGATTGTCAAACAGAATCCATTTTTTGTCACGTGAAACAATTTGGTTCGAAATTCCTTCATTTATGTGCCTATTGAGCAGGGCGAGGCAGATCTTGATGCGTATGTTGGGCTGGCGATTGTTAATTTCCTGGGGCACCCACAAGTCAAAATTTCCAGAACGGAACCGGGTAATCCAACAACGGGTTGTACGTTGGTTTGTAAAGTTCTCTCAGTAAACGTTGTTGGCGTTACATGCCGTTTGCGCTGCGTTGGTGCCACGATGGAACTTATATTTTATGAAATTTTAAAGTATCCATTATGACGAAAAATATTGAAATGTAATAAACAAAAGACTGACTTTGTAAAAAGAATTTTATCTTTTTAAAACAAAATTAATTTGAATTTAGAATTCACAGCCAATCAAAATTATTTTTGTTTTAAATGTCTGTAGTACTGCAAAACGGCAATTTCATAGGTAAACACCTAATATATAATAAATTATTTTTAAGATGAATTACCATGGCCTGAAAAATTGTCAAGAAGTTTACTTGATGGTTCTTTCCCTTGCTGTGCCCACGCCACTAGTGCCAAACTCTTATAAACAGTTGTGCGAGTTATAGGACCTCTGTCTGGTTTTGCAATATCCCATATCTTTTCCAAAGTTGATGATTCCAGTCCAGTCAGGGATAGAAGTGTTTGAAAAATATCTGGAGGAACAGAATTCCCAGTGGGAGCACATACCTCAAATATTTCTCTATAAAATGGTGGAATTGATCCTGAAATTACAAATAAAATTGCTGTTAATCAAGATTGATTAATACTTTTTCAAGAAAGAAAACCACAAACAGATGGAGAGACGGTTGACACTCAGCCTCCCAAGAGACTAAGATAATGGCACAAACAGATCCACAGGAGGATCTATAGAAAGAGGAAGAAGAAGACTATTTCAATGCTTCTTTACGGCTCATAACCTCTGGCTTTAATAGCTGGTTTATTGTGAAAAACAATGATCACTCAAATAAAAGCGACTTGTTTCTTGATAGTACTGCCTGTGAGAAGGTGGCGCTGGAGTTTTATGTAGCAAGGGTGCGTTGTGTCACCCTGGTTGTTCAGTTTTTTTTTGTGTAAATGGGTCACATGTTAAAAATATTAGGTACTTATGTGTACTGACGTATGCGGATATTTGAGTATTTATGGCTAAGTGAGTAGTGTATTTGAAAATTATGCAAAAAAATAAAAATCAACAAAACAAAGGTTTTAGTCTTTGAAAGGGATGAATTGTAAACTATTTAAATAACCTTAGAAAATTAAAGCCTTCAGCAAATAAACAAGTATGTTTAGTAAATTATTTAATAAAACCAACACCATTTGGATTTTTTTTTAAATTTAAACATAACTATTTAAATATGTAAGTATAACTAAAATCATGTTTGTTACTTGTAACAAAATATCACACTTGCTTATCAAAATGGTTTCAATTTTGTACCTACAACACGAAACTGGATCCTATATTGTTATTTATCAAAACATTAATCATGGGGAAATTCAGGTTTTTTTTATAAACCTAAATGTTGACACATATGACCACATCACATGTTACTTAATCATCCTTTTGTAATGAAGTCATGCTTGAATCAACAATTTGCAGAAAAAAAATCTTTTGGTGAGAACTTGGGAAAAACAAATGACAAAACTTAATTTATAATTAGGTAGGTACTTCAAAAGTAGGTACAAAATTCTATTATTAGCTGTTTACAAACTAATTGGTTGAACACCTTATTTTAAATCATAATCCAAAATTTATATTGTGTAGTTTAAGTAAAATAAAATAAATAAACCATAATACATATGTAACAGAAGAATTATTAATAAATAATGTATTACAAACCTGTTGTCATGTCTGTACTCATTATAATATTATTATTATCAAAGTAGTCGTAATTATGTAAAATAATATAAGTAAAATAGTAGTTTCTGCTATTTGTTATTATCTTGATCTCTCTTGACTCTCAACATTATATTCGCTATATCCAAATCAAAATGTGTGTCCACTTCTAAACTGTCTTTCACAGGGATCTCGATAACTTTGCAACTAGAAATAAAGTCACCTTTTTAACACATCATCATAAAAACACACGTTTATTAAAAAACAATGAAATAATATCACCACAACAACACACAACATCCGCATCACCGACAGTTTATAACTGCTCTCGCACTCACGTATCTATTGTGAGGTAATAATATTATGTATGTATACAAGTAGATAGATATATACAGAGACTGTTGTTTGTGCATTTGTGAGTGGCGTATGACGTGAGAACTATTTCAACAGAATATTAAATAATGCATGGGGAAAATAAATCCAGAAACATTATGAAATAAATTTAATAACCTCATAAAAACATATTTTACTGCTTATTTTACATCAATAATTGATAACTAATGCACATTATCACAAGCATAATAATACACAAATGCAACAGGTTTCCGAAACAGGTAGACGAAAAATACCTACTTTATAGATAAAAGTTCAAAGCTGTCAGTGTCAAAATATTATTATTATTATTAATTTTTAAGTACCTACGCACTGTTGCCTTGTAGTCTACGTTTAGAATCTAGCTCGTTCAATCAACAAACTGTTAAATTCGTAAAAAAAATTGTGCACGAAACCGTAATTTTGATTGAAAACCTCGTAGCTTTTCACTACCTATGCTGAAAACGAATATTGAACAAATAAAATCGCAGTAATTCTTATAAGAAACTAACAAGATACTCTCAATAATTTTCTAACCTGCAGTCTTGGAAACTTCCACTCGCCATCAAGTTTCTAAATGCAAAATAAAACATCCCGTTTTCTACCAGTTCTCCTTTCCAGTCCTGTCTTCGAGGTCTTCTGGATGGGTTGAAATTCAACGGTATAATTCCTGATTTGTCTTCTTTCCATCTAAGTTGAAAACTTCTGGAAGAACAGATATATTTTTTTGGTGTAAGCAATTTGTTATCAAACAGTTTTTTTATTGTTTAGGTAATTTTTTTAATAAATCTGTGATCAGAAAAGCTGCTAACCTATAGGGTAGCCCAGAACTCATAGTATATTATAACAGCCTTTTCGTGTAAAACATATCTTTGCATAAAAATTCATAATTTGACGATTAAAATGAATTTATCCTTGGAATTATTATAGAAACTTTAAAATGATATTGACTATTGGAGCTTTTTATTATCTGCTTTAGAACTACATATTCAATATTAATCGGTACTTTAAGGGGGACCCACTGAAGTTACGGACCTCAAATTTTACGTGCTTGTGTAGGAGCATAAGACCAACCCGTATACCTACCAAATTTTATGAAAATCGAAGAATTTTTTTTTCTTATTTAGCCCTTTTTCTAGAACAAGTGAAATTTTCTTTGGATACTTTAAGGGGGTTCCCCTGAAGGTACAGATCTCGACATTTTACTGACTCATCTACATCGAGGGGCTAACCGTTCTACCAAATTTCAATCAAATCGGATAAGAATTACTATGAGTTATGGGTGCGCACACATTTTTGGAGTACGCGTACGGGTACCTACGGGTAGAGGTGGGCATTATAACGAAAGCTGATAAAAATAATCGATAAAAAAAAATAACCACTCTAACGTTATTCATATTAAACCTTTATCGTTATTCGTAAGCTGTGAAAATAAGTCTTAACAAAAATAATATCTCAAAAAAAAAATATTTACACCTTCAAAATAATCGTCTAAAATATCACAATATTAGTTTCCGCCCTTAAGTAACTGACTGTTTAATATTCCACTATTATTTTGCACCTCTAGATATCCGCCTGTTAAAAATAATCCACTATTATTTTCCGCCATTACGTTATTCGTCTGATTTCTAACGTGGCCGTTTAAAATATTCAAACTATTATTTTGCACCTCTAGATATCCGCCTGTTAAAAATAATCCACTATTATTTTCCGCCTTTACGTTATTCGTCTGATTTCTAACGTGGCCGTTTAAAATATTCAAACTATTATTTTGCGCCGGCTGTATAAATATTAATAATAGGCGTATACTATCACCGCCACTCTGTCGTGACCTTGCCAACTGCACGTGTACAAAAGAAAGTGAGTGGGTAGGTAGGTAGCTAGAATACCAATGTGTGTGTTCCTTGATTTACGTAGGTAATATAGTATTGCCTCGGCCTGACAGTATACATGTAACCCTCCTGTCCATTTTTTGCACAAGGTTAAAACGGTTTATTTTCAATATAAAGTACAATTTTGATGATTGAACCAACATTTATAAAAATATTTATTTTATTAATCGTATCGAATTCTTCATTCTTAGTTGTGTGGTACTGAACCAGGATTTATGAACTTTGTCCATACAACAATAATATTACAAAGTAATAAAAAATAAAAAAGGAATAATTGTACGGTAGAAAATTTTATGTAAATATTGTTCATATTACATAATATAAATTATTGTTATTATTCTTTAATACTTTTTGTGCTGTGTAGATCGCGTGATTGTTTATCTTCAGGGGGTAAGTTGTTATTTTTTTATAACTAGGTATACCTACCTATTGTATATATGCTACGAAATAAATAAGCCTTTTAGTTTTTAAGCTTTTAAAAATAACGTTTTTTGAAATTAACGAAACAGCTATAACGTTTTTGAATTTAAGCCGTTATTCCCACCTCTACCTACGGGTACGCGGAAATTTAAATTTTTTTTTGCATTTTTGGAATCTACACCCTCGAAAACGTCGAGAAAATTAATTTCAGCGAAATCAAATTTTTTTTTTGAAATCCGATCACAAGACTCATGTATATTCCATATACTATGCTATAAATTCTAAAAATTGCTATTATTCTTTGTTTTACTATAACATCTACCTTCATTTTGAACAAATCAACGTTGAAAAAATAACGCGAATTTCCGTGTTTTAGAGCAAAAATAACACCGAATTTCTCCAAAAATAACACCGAAATTCACAAAAAATAACACCGAAATTCACAAAAAATAACACCACTATGCTGTCCTGTTGAAGGAACTTAAGTTCAAGATTTGGTCAAATACAATTTTTGTTAAAGTAGAATATTTATTTAGCGAGGCAGTCCGAGCAATAATTACCTAATCGTTCTACCTGGCATAGGTTAGGAAAATGTTCAAATTCTAAAGCATCGATATTTTTAATATACCTACCTAACTATGTTTTATGAAATAATTTATTAATTCTTTAACTTCTAATAATATTTTTTACATGATATAAACCTATTGTTACCATTTAAAAATACAAACTCATGCTTTTTTCTAAGAAAATGTTCGGTATTGTACCTTTTGTTTTTTTTTTTTCATTGTTCCCGTGTGATTAGTCATAAAATGGGCTTTATAATTATTTAAACAATAACTCCTGAATTTTATCTCAGAAACATTAAAAATAATGTTATCCACCTACACTTTTGTTTTATATATAAAAATATATATTCACCTCGATTTTTTCATAGAATGACTCGATGCATCGATCCGCTCGATAAAGTCATTTACCTAATGATAAACATCACTACCTCTTTTTACCTGCCATAATCATAATAAGTGCGAAAGAATAGGGAGTTAGAATTGTTTTATTATTATGGAACTGCCCCACTAAAAAAAATCCTACAAATGCCCTACTGTTGAATAGAAGAAAGATTATGGAAATCAATTAGGAATAAAGTAAGTTGTTAAGTACTGATAAATTTAAGGGAAATTTTAGACCGTGAACTGTCGGATGCGGAATTTTTGATCCAACATTTGAACATTTCCAAAATCGCAGAGATCTTCAAAATATCTTATTGAATAAAGTGATTGCTTACCTTATGGCCGAAAAGGCACACCGGGTATTGTTGTTGATGGCTTTGTAAGCCTCTTTCAAATAGACTGATTTTATAAATGGAGACGTACACTGGATCAAAGCCAGAACGTCAATCTCTTGATGATGTTCTAAAAACTCTTGGGTGGCAAATATAGAAGTCGCCGCATCTGTTGCAGATTCTTCGGAACGACGATGCACCAATGCGCCACCTACAAACTTTTTATTATGAAAACAATCATACTATAGGTACGTGTGTAAAGTCAAACAGTAGAGACATCTACAGCCGCGCTCCACGAAGCTATCTGACATTTCAAATCCTATACAAATTGGGTTTTTTGTTTAATTTTTTTTTAACCATAAACGACGTTTTTAAGAAGTTTTTTTGCCCTGTTTGTTTTCAGTACAATGATTAGCAATAATCCTATATTTTTTTGTTTCTCTAGAAACAATTTTTTTTTCTGGAACTTATTCCATACAAAATGTATCGAAGAGTGGAGCGCAAAGCTGTCAAATATTGACGTCACACTTTACACGCGTATTATTGAATTTTGTAACTGACCCAAGCCGTAACTATATTTGGATTTACGAAGGACTCTATGGGTCATAAAGTCGAAATATAAAGAATTGCCTCGCTAAACTATTTAATTAAAGTTCATTCTATAGAATAAAACGTAAATTTTAGTTTCGTATGTTAAGGACTCGCGGAGAAATCGATTTTGAAAAAGTGTCAAAAATTTGTGTTTTCTGTGCAAAACCCCCTTGAGTCTCAAGACTTGTTCTAAACTTGATAAATTTTTCGTGAATTACCCTGCATCGGGGTGACTGCTTTATCTGAAAACTTTCAAATTCCAACAGTAAGACCCTGATTTACGTGCGAATTAGTATTTTGTTTTTTTGTTGTTGTTTTGCCATACTTTTTCAATTAGCCTACTTTCTAAAAAAAACTTTTCTGTTTCATCACAAAAGAATCTAGTTTCTATTCTACCTAAGTACTTGGATTCAAGCTATCGACTTCCGATTTAAAGATTGACATCTTACCAAAACTTTTATTTAATTTTGAAGTTTGATTATTTGAATAATAATATCTGTTAGACTTTTAGGTAGGTACCTTTTATGGCTTCTTCTTCTATTAGTTTGTGATCCGTGGAAACCCAAACTGAATCAAACACACCAGCTTCTTTGATGGCGCTCAAAGATCTTCCCAGTAAAGTTTCTTCGCCAACTTTAGCTAAATTCTTTAACTTTATTCCTTTTGACCCTCCTCTGGCTAATATCAAAGCTGCGACATGCAATCCTTCGATATTTCCTCTTGCAGAACAGCCTGTGTCGTAATTTTCTTTTACTAAAATTCCATCGCTGAAATTTTAGAATTGATTGTTGAAATATTGAGAATTTTTGTACTTAAGTACTTATTTCTTTATTTTATTAAATTTAGACTGCAACCTAGGTAGCCTACTGATATGGGGGCTAACTGTTAATCAAGATGATCCGAGTTCGCTTACTAGTGGGGTCAGAATTTTGTGTTTTTCACTTGAAATTTCTACCCGGGGTTGGCCTGTCTCAGATTGGACGGGATCGGTTAACAGAACTAGGAAAATTCACCTCAGACGATGAGTTCCTCCGGCTATACTCTGACACGTCATTTGGATAGAAGTGTTCATTTTATTTTTGTATCCTAAGTAGGTAGGGCCATACAGCCATAATGTAGGTATTCGCTATTTAAACAATAAATTCCATGTACAGTTTGATCTGACATTTGCATATTATTATTATTATTATTTTACCAACACCATGTAACATAATATATTATGCTACTTAAATATCTACTACTTTTTATCTAAAGTATCGGCTGATTTTAATTTAAGATATCTACTTCTCTCGAAATGAAAATAAATAAACTCTAAATATGATAAAATATAGTAAATTTATATCTCCTGCCTATATTATTGTTGGTTTATGTCAAACTGTCATTTCAAATATAGAACGTTTATCTTTTAGCGGGTAATTAATTGAAATTCAATCCATAATAATTTACACAGTTTTATCTTAAAAAGTGTCAATATTATAAAAATGCGATTTACGTACCTACCTGTTTATCTCGGCATCACATATTTTCACAAGCCCCTGGAGAAAACAAACGCAAAATGAAAGGAAACAAATTCCGAACAATATTATCTGATTGTGTATTGAAAACATCGCTTATAATAGCAGCGCAATGCTTTTGGTCTGTTATGTTCGTTCTAAATCTACATCCATATAGAATTATACGTAGATAAATAAAGAGTTAGAATAAAATAACTATCGCGAGTACTGTGTAAGAATGTTGCTTACTTCTACTTAGCTCAATAGTTCAATTGATGCTTATAGAGACGTGTATACCAACTTAATCAAAGATTCTTAAATTTAATAATAAAAAACTGGCATTTTAATTTAATTTTGACAAAATGCACCGGAGACTTGTGATTTGAGTTTTGACAAAATGTTACTTAGTTAGAATATTTTAATGTAGGTAAGCTTGAGAACTATGGAAATATAATTTGACAAAAATTCTTCTTGAGCATCATTTTCAAAACGTGTTAAATGTTTCGGGGAATAAAATTGGAGTAAGTTTTGCCGTGTTCTTCAATGGAAGGTTAAAAGGCAGAAGACGAAAAAAGTAAGAAGTATTGTGCCAATGAATAATATAATCTTTGACTAGAGAAGAAGACACGTGCTGAGAAAACCACCAAAAGTATGGAGGAAAAACTGGTCATTCCGTATCCCAAGATACAGGCTAATTCCTGATATTCCAGACTGATAGACGTGGATCGAATACATTTATTATGTAAAAGAAGTAGAAGGCTGTGTGAGTGTGAGAAATCGAAAGTTGGTTGAAGAAACAAAGGAATAAGTGTGTCCGACTGGGTGGAAAAGAGTGAAGGTTCGTTTTCTCTAAAGGCCTACTGTCCACGGCGTCTTTACACTTTAGAGACAAGACGCAATGGATAAAAAAAACAATGCCTTTACCGATATAATGTGCTCTAAACAGAAACTTTCGATTGTTGATAATTTGCAATTGACTTTGATGATGTGGTCCGCTCTATAAAAGATTTGGTTAGTTGTATAGGACATGTTGAAAAACCGTGAAACATAATTCTATTAGAAGTATTACGCTCGAAATCAGGATGTTATGGGCGTTAATACAATATTAGATGAGGAAATGCCCATTTGAAAATTGTTAGTAGATACACACGTGACACAAACTCACATTAGTCGGAGAGAAGACTCATTCTGCCGCCTGTTGACTTCTCAACATCAAATTCAGGGTGTTATTTTTCGTTATTCAGTCAAAATTTGTACAAGAGATATCATATTGATTCAACATTAATAAGCTATATTTTTATAACAGACAAAAATATTTCTATGTCGGAAGTCATTCAATCAAACTGTGTGCGCTAAAGGTTTCATTAGAAAGAATGCGAAGGTGGTTTAACATCACTACAATATTGAAATAAAAATGTGTTTCTTTTTTATCATAGTAGCAAAACGCTGGATATCGATTGTTCACAAACTTATCAAAGGGAAATGTTGCTCTTATACCTATAAATAATAATTAATCAAAGATAATTATTTGTGTAAGTATCACGATTATTAAATTTCATTTTGATTACGTTTTGCTGGGAAGTTGACGCCTATACGGACCGTCAACACAAAAACACAATAAAATGAAATATAGACATAGAGTATAGTAACATTATATTAAAAAATATAGATACCTAATAGGTACATATATGACATATGTCTGACATTCTCACCAGAAATCTTTATTCCTGATCATCGATATAACTTCTTTTTTAGCGTAGTACCTAGCACACGCCAGGTATCCGTTAGTTGACTATAATCAGTGGCGTAACGAGGGTTTTTGCCGCCGGGGCGGGCGCCGAAATTTGGCGCCCCCTTTAATAAAATTTGGCGCCCCCCTCCTATAAAATTTGCCCCGAAAATAAAAAAAAATCTAAATAATTAAAGTACCTAAAGACATTTATAAAATAAATGATCTTCATTTACCTACATACTTACATGTCAACAATACATTACAATAAAATCAATTTTAGGACAGAGCAACTTCTGACAGATTTTTCTACCTGCGGATTTACCGCAAATGATTTTTTTAAGACCTTAAACCGAAATTGAATGTATTTGTAATTGAAATAAAAATTCTGATTTTATCAATCTGGTCGTGAATAGTATGGCGCAAGCAGATTTTGCCGCCCTCTGAATAGAGGCGCTCGGGACGGTCCGCCCCTCCCCGTACTCCATTGACTATAATGCCCCTACCACACGCTCCGTCTTACCTGTGGTCTTGCCTGCGCAAGCCTGGCTTGTCAGGTAAGACATTTTTCAATTTGAACCTAAGATTCAATATTATTATATCTTCATAGAAACGGGAAGCATTGATTTATAATAAAAATAACTTATAAGCCCGCGGTACAATCAGTGGCGTTCCGTGGGTTATTGGCGCCCGGGGCGGGAACCACACCCTTTGGCGCCCCCCCTCTAAGTATATACACTAAAAAAAAGGTCATTTCTAAAATTTGGTCATGACATTTCCTAAAAAAAAAAAGTCATTTCTAAAATTTGGTATCTGGAAACATGACATTTCCTAAAAAAAAAAAAGGTCATTTCTAAAATTTGGTATCTGGAAACGTGACATTTCCTAAAATCATTGACTATTTCGAAAACCGGACGTATAGTATAGCGCGAGCATATTTTGCCGCCCTGCTAATAGAGGCGCCCGGGGCGGTCCGCCCCTCCGCCCCCCCCCCCCCTCGGTACGCCACTGGGTACAATGAAAAAACTCATCTGGCTATCCAAGATGTGATGGAGTCGTTGTCAAGATTATTCCGCATTATAAAACTACGATTAAGTAAAACATTTTCTAAATAAATTATTTGTTAATGTGTACAATAATATAAATAAGTACGAACTATGTACGAGAGTTTTATAATGATAAATCATGTATAAAACATTTATTATTACGCAGAACCATGCAGTTAATAATGAGTTTATTAGTTTGTTACATCTATACTAATATATAAAGAGGAAAGATTTGATTTTTTGTTTGTTTGTTTGTTTGTTTGTTTGTTTGTTTGTTTGCTTCGAATAGGCTCCAAAACTACTGAACCGATTTGAAAAATTCTTTCACTTTTGGGAAGCTACAATATCGGCGGTGAACATAGGCTATATTTAATTTCCAAAAAAAAAGTGGGTAACCTACGAAAACTTCAATAATGTAACCCAAGGTGTAAAAAATTTACCTAAAATATTCTTTTTATCGCGAACGCTGTGAAAACTAATGATGATAGAATAAAACAATGTTCTACAATTTTGTAGAAGACATCATTATTTACAAAAAGTATCGCGACAGCATATGTCTAACTATTATAGTTATGCCACAATAAGTGTTTTTTTATTTAAAAAAAACCAATAAAATGTCACCTTTAGAAAAAGCTCTTTATTGGTATCTTGGTATTACTCCTTATTAAAATAAATTAGTTCATATTCAAGTCTGCTTCAATATGTTTGTATAACTTTTTGAATTATTCAATTCGGACATTCCATTCGAAAGTTATCACGAGTTTAAAAATGTGAGTATTGGAAAAAAAGCATAGTCTCTTATCATCTCAACTTATCCGATGCAGAGTGCGTATGGGAGCCGGGGAGGGCTGAGGGGAGTCGTGTCAAGTTTAGTAGAAATACCGCGCAAAGTAGTCACGGTGGTAAAGTGACGTGACACGATACATTGCAATGCAATTATTCCAGATTAACATATATGCTATAAAATATTTTGAAAAAGTTAGGGATCTGTCTGAAAACTAAATTATTTTTAAGTATCTATCTACCCGTGCGAAGCTGGGGAGGACCTCTAGTATCTAATAATAACAAAATAATATGTTCTTAACAATCCATGTTTATGATATCAAAGAATAAGATCAATCGAGTAGGTACAAAGAGGTTAAAAAACAAGATCAACCATCAAAATGAACCAAATTTAGGTATTATTTATTTTTAGTTCGTTGATCACGAAGGTGCATAACCCCTAACCAAGCACTATCCATCAGTACCTACGGGATATCCCAATGACTATAATAACGCGAGATATTGTGGATATCTCTGGGACGTCCCTTTTACATCCCAGAAAAAACCCAAATATCCTATGGATATCCTAAAAACATCCCACAGATATCCTTGAAATCCCAGGGATGCTCTGCATATATATCCCACTGTATCTCAGAAATATCTTGATTAATAATTACATAGCAAAGAGGTTAAAAAATTACATACCTTTACTATACCTTATGATTATAAGGATGCCGAATGACAGTTGGCCGAGGGGAGCGATGTTCTTCCTCACATCAGGGTTTCGAAGACAAGGAAAAACTTCTCATACCGTTTTCAGTTCCTTCGAGGCAGAGCTGAGGGATCTGAGTATGGTGTGGGAGGAAGTCATCGAAACTGTGCGAGATCGAGCACAGTGGAGAGCTCTTATTGTTACCTTCCTAGTCCGTAAGTGGTATCAAAAAGGGAAAATTGGTTGATTGAAATAAGTAATATTGTGCATATTTGCGCTTGGTAACTAGGCTGGATTCTTCAAAACATATTCTTGTTTCGGTCCTCATCAGCTCGAGAAAATCGTCCATTGATCTAGAAAAGCGCTATTATTTCTGCCTGGCTTAAATGTATAAAAAATAATATGAGTACTTATAAAATAAATAAGAATGCAATTGGAGTTTATTTGAGATAATTATATTTTTTAAAAAGAAACAGAATAGTGAAATTTTGCGAAGGCTAAGCTTTTATTTCAAATTTATTCATTGGCTTGTCATTGTTTAACACTTTGCCGACCTTGAAGATATACATGGCGAACCTTCTATAGAAAACCCTCTCATACTCTCTCGTTTGAAATGTTTAGACAAACCAGTCATTATGTTGGACGATTCATTATCTTTAAACATTTCAACAAATTCTTTATCTTCATTCATAGTATTGTCTTCCTCGGTTCTCTTTGTCTTATTTATTGGTTTTATTAAAACTATTTTTTCTGGTACGGATTTTTCCTTGGAACTTTCGATCTGATTCTCATTGCAATAGTTGTTTGGATCTTCGGTATACTTCGGTAAATCAATTTCTCTGTTGCTCCGAATGCTTTCTGATTTGGCATCTTCCATTGAGGATCTGGATGAACCGATTTCTTCATCCGAATCCAGTTTATCTAAGGAAACGTTTAAGGCTTCTATCCTACGCATTCTTTCTGCAATTTGAGAGTTGATCACTTCGCGGTGCTTTTCCCCTTCCCCCAAAGCCTCCATTTCCTGAAGCCATTCTTCCCGTTCTTGAATTGATGCCAGTACTAAAACATTTCAAATTAATTAAGTGAACTTTATTAAAATCAAAGACAAGAAGTGTACATGGTTGGTTAGAGAGGTCGGTGACGTTTTGAGAGAAGCGAAAAGCAAAAATGTGTAAGGTGCTAAAGACGAGAAAGGTGGCCAACGCAAACCCACGGTGGAAGTGGAATTGGCTGGGTCGTATGTGAAGGGTGTTGAATGTGCTAAGAGAGCTTTGTTTTTCTTCCCTCAGAATTCCGAAAACTATGAAGAGCCTCTAACAGTCTAACATCATATTTCGGATCTTTGTATATAGCAGATATAAGATATTATTATTATTTAGTCATCGTATGGGAGGAGGTTATTAACATCGCGCCAAATGAGTCTAAAGAAGGGCTCTTATCTCCCTAAGCCACTGTTTTTTTTTTTTTTTTTTTTTTATAAAATGAATCTGTGCTCCTCAAAGTGAACACAAATACACTCCTTGACTCTTTCACAGTAAGCTACTGAAAGCTTGTGTCGTGAAAGAGGAAGATGGTCGGCACCTGGGATCGAACCACGACGTCCGTAGTACGAAAGCCGGCGTTGTAACCGCTGGGTCACCAACCACTTCAATGATCCGCAAAATAAAAATGTACCAAATCAGTATATTATATTATACTTACAGTCATAAAATAAATCTTTTTTAGATGGATGTTCTTTCGGCTTGGTCTTTAATTTTTTATTTTTTTTCAATGCAATGCTTTTCATTTCTTCCCCGAATTCCATTATATCTTGAAACCTTTTCTTTACTTTTTCTCTATCTTCAGCTTTTCTAGTTGGTATATATCTGAAATTCGTAATCAAAGTAATAATTATTATTGTGGCTATGGTTATTAAAAATATGGATTCAGTACAAAAATTTCCAACAACATCTCACTTTTCACGTTCTAAATCACCAGATTGTTTGATAATCGTATACGGACGTCTTCTAGATGTGCTTGGGCGTACAACTACGACATTATTATTTGACAAGTTGTTTTTATCTTTTTCATTGGCTTGAATGGCATCACTTATGGAACTGCCTGATCTCAAACACCAATCCAATTTCTTCTTCATCAGCATCGTTAAGTTGGCCTCTTCCATCATTACTATAAATTAAAGTAAATTATCAAGAGTTAAGTAAGTAGTTACTTAATTTTTATTCATTTTATTTATCATTCTCATCCCTGGGGGCCTAGACAAATTGCATTTGGCGATCGATTACAAACGAATTCTTCAACAATGTAGAGAAGGAAGAAAATTAATTGTCCACTTTTTATATTTTTATACAAGTGTCTGTGTTTGATTTAAATAATTGTTTATACGTTCCAGAGTGGACAGTTAATTTTTTCGCACTATACATTGACGAAATCTTCGTTTATAGTCGAACGCTAATTTGAATTTGTCTACGGGGGCTGGGACTTTTCAGGCACTTGGAGTCGTCAAAATTATACAAAACAACACAATAGTATTACCAAAATCAAACATCGTATAGGAAACACCTAATCAATTAGGTACATGGGCGTCCACAGAAAAGGGGGCGGTGAGGGGGGGGGGGGACGTATGCACCCGGATTGATTAAAAATGGTTAAATAATGTCACTTTTATTTTAAATCACTTCGTGTTAGCAATATCATAAAGAAAGTGTGAAAAAATATTCTACTACATTATTATATTAAAGTAATTTGATTAAACATTACTTGAAAAATTGACAGATATGTACGCAGCCAGGTTTAAAAGTTAAGCAATATGAATTTAGAAACCCTACAATAATATGAAAAGTTAGGGTAAAGTCTTAAGATATAGTTTTGTAATAATGATATTTTTTGTAAATGTTAGTCTCAATTTCTACATTAATTATGTAATTATTTATGAAGAAGCAAAATCAACCCATGCAAATCAATCGACTCTGAGTGCAAAGGTTGTAAATACATAATATAAAAAGTAAAATCTGTTCACAAACGTTTGATCATTTGGTGAGTTTCTGGAGAATATTGAGCTTTTCTTGGATGTAACATTCCTCCAGGTGCTACTCTTTTGCTCGGCCATTCCATTTCGTTATATTGATCCTGATGCATCTTCTAAAAATTGTTAGATGAAATCAACAATAAAATTTGATGCGATAAATAAAATAGATGTCACTAAATTTTGATAGGTATCGCATATTCAGAAAAATATAAATGCTTATTATTTATCGGTTCCCATGGAATCTTCATTCAGTACCTACTTCAAATTACTGTTACCAATGTTACCGTCCCATTTAATTTTGACGAAGCTTTTTAACACACGCAACACCGTCAAAGCGATATAAGATGTGATGTGATTGGTTAGAATGCAAACCGTGTATTGACCAATGACGTAAGTGATTTTCGTTTGTTTTGAACAAGTTTTGAAAAAATGTCCGTTGTTATTTTTACAATTTTGTCAGTTTGTGGTTCTACGAGTGTTTGTTGTTAAGTTTATATTAAGTTTAATAGAATTCATTTACATATTGTGTTAAATTCAATATTAAGTTAAAGCACTGTACAAATATGTATTTTCAAGTAAGTTTTCATTCGTACATTTTAAAAGACATTAACGATCTTTACCAAATCGAAATATTTTTTTACCTGATTTTTATTAAATTAAGGACAACTGTATCTTCAAAGTGGTTGTATAGTTTTGTTTTGTAGTTGCTCACTAGTAATGGGAATTATTGTCACAATAATAACGACAATAACGTTGTCCAAGTCCAACTGACGTTTCAATTTTGTCTTTAGATTTAAAGGATTCCCTGTTATTTAAAGTTTATTACTTGAAAGCCCGCTCTTTATTCATTTAACTCTTTTATCCGTATGATGGAATGAGAAACATTATCTTGTTTTTAGCTGGATAATACTCCTGAAAATATCAGGAAAAAGAAAAAGGTGACCGAAATGCCTGTCGAAGCTGACCTACCTCGTCTAGAATTAGCTCCTTTTACCTCTCACCCGACAATTACTTTTGAAAATGTCGCTGTAAATAGTATAAATGTAAAAAATCTTCAAGTTTACAACCCAACATCACAAGATAAACAGGTTAGTGCATCTCCACTGTATGTTACATTATTTTTAATGATCTTCATTAATTAAAAATATTATCTTAATTAAAAACATTGTTGTTTTGTTGGATACATCTAGATAGCTGTTGTCAAGCTTCCCCCTAATGATCTGTTTATTGAACTATCATGGATTGAACAACTCGTGCCAGCCAAAAGTGAAATAATATTAGAAATCAAATGGTCTCCTAAAGGACCAGGGGCTCAAAGATTCACTTTGCAGTTTGCCGACAAGAATGAAAAGAAGAGAAAATTTGACGTAGTTGTGGTGTGCAAAACTGCTGTAAGATATTTTTATTATTAATTTTTATACTTTCTCAGGAGCTTTATTGACCAAGTACAAGATTTTTTCTCCAGAGGTTCTGGATTTAATTCCCTGTTAGGTCAGATATTTTTATATGAAAATTCTGCTGAGATACATTGACATTAAATTGCATCAGGCTTACTTGATTTTTTCTTTATTCACTATGAAATCACTATTTTTGAGTAAACATTGTGAATATTATCATAGTTTGTATCAAACAAACAGCTCAGCAATCAATCACTAAAAGGAAATAATAATTTTTCTGGTTTCAAATATTTTTCTAATTTTTGTACAACTCCACTCATTATCTCATATCTATTTTAGGTTGATCCCAAATTGAATAAAACAAAAGCCAAGAAAAAGAATTCCATTCTTTCGAAATCCACAAGTTCTAAAATAAGTCCCAAAATGAAAATCAGGAAATCTCCCAAAACCAAGTTTTACATTCCTTGTGGAGATAAATATAAAAACATTTTGGAGATAACCAACTCGCTAACTGAAGAAGTCAGTAAGAAATATCATAGGTATCCTCTCAGACACGACTTTATCAATGTTTGCCCTCAACTACCTGACCAAACCAGCACCTCCGACTTCAGGAGAGAAACATACCTTGTGAATGATCCTGAATATGACAAAGAAAATGATTACAGTTTTCAAATGAGAACTACCTCCAACAATCTGCAAAGTGAATTCAAATATTTTAGTCCAAACAATATTTTGTCGGCTATTGATAACTTGGAGTTCACCCCAGTTAAGGTCAATCAGAAATCAAAAAGAAATGGAGGAATTCTCTCAGAGAACAAAGATGATAACCTCCACAACATTTTGTCAGAAAACAGCCCGAGACTAGGTAAAACAAAAAATAAACCCAGTAATATTGAGATCCTGACTTGTAGTCAATTTGGCGCACACATTGACAACATTCATAATATGATAAATCCTTTCAACGATTTGACTGCATACATTCAAGAATACGACAATATGAAAAGCTCTACCAACAATATAATGATTGAAAATAATTGTAATCAAACCTATGATAATCCTGATAATGGTACATTTTTAGTAAGTAAGAATATTCCAGAAACCAATGGATATGCGGCTAATCTAACGCACTCCATCATTGATCTGTGTGATGTCTCTGCACCATCCGATGAGGCTTTACTAGTTAGAGATGTCTTCACAAAACCAACAATCGTTGTTGAAGATTATAAACAAGAGTATTGTTTGGAAAATGTCATCACAAACGAGGTGTCTAGTTTTACACCCAATGGGAAAAACAATTTAAGCGATATCAGCTTCAATTTGGATGTCTTTAACCCGAAGAGGTGTTCCACGGAAAGGAAGGATTGTGAGCATAAGAATTGTAAGAACACATCACTAAATGAAAAAGTCAGCCGAGAACTCTTATTGAGCTATTCACCTGCCGACGTTCTTAATTCTACTTATGGAAGATTAAGTTCTGGGACCTACACAAAAGGAGATTCGCCAATCATTCCTTTGAAACCTAGTAATCAGAGCTCACCATATTCCACTTGCGGATCTCCTCTGGCTGAAGTGAAAGAACTACCCGACATTTCCTTACCTCGTAAACTTCCGTTTACAGAAGAATCTAAAAACTTCATGGAAAGAAACGTCCTGAAGAATGCCATAAAAGAAAGAAATACAGCGACAAGTATAAAGGACATTATAGAAGCAAACTTGTGGCAGAGAACTCCACCCAGACCAATCAGCCCATCAATGCTTGCCACCATACCTGAAGAATCCACTTTATTTGAGATGAGCACCCAAGATCCTATAAAAAAGTGTGATACATTTGTTATCAATAAAACATTTGAGGTGCCGAAACCAGTGAGCAAACCTCAAGTGTCAGAAAATTGTAGAAGGCAATGGAGTAAATCTGTACCTCGCAAGGATTGTGTAAAAACAACAGTTGTGCATAGGTCTTACACGGCCGTAGAGAAGTTTGATGAAGATATTGAGAGAGATTGTCAGTACTCTTACACTAATTTGAAAAGTGTTTCTACCACAATGGATCCATTTTTAGCTTCCACTTGTCTTTATGATGAAAGGGCCTACGATGAACTCCAAACGGAATTCAAGAAATGGCTCAACTATTTGCTAACACCTCCAGCTGATTTAGACACAAATCTCGATGACTCAAAAATAGATTTTGGAAAGGCGTGGATTGAAAGTCGAAATAAGACTGTACCAGTTGCGCCTACAAAAGAACAGGTTTCGGCAAAATATCACACCTCCCACAGATTGGAAAGCTTACGAAAAACAGCAAAAGCATTTTCAGAAAAGCCGTACATTAGAGAAGTTTTTATCAAAGTTGCTAATCAGGTGGAGAAGGGAATATTAGAAATAAGAGCGGATAAAAACATTCATGTTAATGTCGGTCTGCAGAAAATGATTTTGACTTTGTTATTATGTTACAACCCCTTGTGGCTTCGTATTGGACTGGAGACACTGTATGACAGGAAATTAGATTTGACAAGCAACAATGACATAATGGGGCTTTCCGCCTTCATTTCTGAACACATGTTCAAAGATCCTTATATCAATGCCAAGCATTCCACTAACATGTATTCAAAACAATACGTGGACACTATCAAGAAGTTCACTCTCAAGAAATTTCTATTTCTGGTCTATTTCTTGGATCAAGCAAAACTAAATAAGATCATTCCTCACGATCCCTGTCTGTTTTGCAGAACGGCCATTTATAAGAACAGTAAAGAAATATTGATTCAGTTCACAAAGGAAGTGATTGCCGGCGTTGGTGACATAACGAAACATTTAAAACCAACTGGATATGTGGTATCACACACCCAAACCTATTTGCATGAATTCAAATATGCTGTTCACAATTTAGCCGTGGATCTCAAAGACGGAATAAGACTTACGAAATTAATGGAAATCATACTGATGCGAAGTGATCTGACATGCCAACTGAGGACTCCAGCCCAAACTAGATTGAGAATGTTTCATAATGTGAAAGTAGCCCTTACTGCCCTGCAGTCTGCGGGTTTCACTATTGTTGGGGATATAACGGAGAAGGATATAGCTGATGGTCACAGAGAGAAAACATTATCTTTATTGTGGCAGTTGATCAATAAGTTTAGAGCCCCACTATTTTGTCAATCTGCAATTGTTTTACAAAAATGGTGGCGCAAAAAGTATTTTAAAATCAGTATAGAGAAAAGAATTGAATACAAAAAAAATTATAAATATCACAATGCTGCCACCATCATCCAGTCTTGGTGGAAGTCCATCGTTTGTAGAAGAGAATTCAAAGATCAGCTGGAAAATCAAACTAAGGCTTCTGTAGTTATTCAGAAATATTGGCGAATGTGGAAATGTAGGAGACAGTATTTGATCTATAAAAGAGCTGCAATAACTATTCAGACGTGGGTTCGTAATCAAGTGCTGATTCACAGAGCGAAAAAACAATTGATTAGTTTACGACTGAACGCCGCTGCCACGCTCATTCAAACATGGTACAGATTAAGAAAACAAAAACAAGTTCTTCAGTCTCAAAATACAGAAAGGTCTCAATTTTTACAAATGAGAAACTCCGCGGTTGTTATTCAATCTGCCGTTAGAGCATATTTAGCAATGAAGAAAGAGAGAAAAGTATTCATCACTATTAGGATAAGCACTATTAAGATTCAACAATATTACAGAGCTGTAGTGGTAAGGAGATATATGAGAAAGCAGTATTTGGAACTGAAGACATTTACATTGCTTATTCAAAGAAGGTACAGAGCAAATGTATTGAAAAATGAATGTGTGAGGGAATTTCACAGGAAACGTGAGGCTGTTTTAAAAATACAACAGTTTTATCGAAGTTGGAATCTTACTAGGCAAATTAAGAATAACTATAGCACAACAAAGTCGGCAACCATTACTATACAAAAGTTTTACAGGGGGTATTGTGAAATGAAGAGATTGAGAGGACAATTCCTACAGCAAAGGAGAAGTGTGATTGTTATTCAGAAATATTTACGAGGCTATTTGTTAATGAAAAGCGATAGAAGGAAATATTTGGAGATGAAAGAGGCCGTTGAACTCGCAAGGAGAGAAAGGGCTGTGGTAATTATACAACAGAAGTACAGAGCATACATGCAAATGGAAATGGACAGAGGCAAATTTCTCATACTCAAAAGTTCAGTCATCAAAATTCAGAATGCTTTTAGAAATTATCTCAAAACTAAACGAATCAGACAAGAATTCCTCACTTTGAAATCAACCACCCTGTTTATTCAAAGAAGATACAGAGATAAGCTGTCTATGCTAAAATGTTTGAAACACTACGAGCACATGCGGTGTAGTGCTATAGCAATTCAAAGGTATTACAAGTCTTATATGGTAATGAAGAGAGAGCGGAAATTGTATATGTCCACAAAGAATGCTGCAGTTGTTCTTCAAAGCTGGTATAGAGGCCTTGTAGCTAGGAGGAAATACATTGAGCAGAAAAATGCTGCAATTAAAATACAATCATTTTACAGAATGATTACTTCTAGAAGGCAGTTTATCAGTATGAAAAATTCAGTCACTACCATACAAAGGTATTATAGAAACTTAATAGTGACGAGAACCATCAAAAAGGAGTATGAAATCACACGGCTGAGTGTTATAAAGATTCAATCTACGTTAAGAATGGTAATTGAGAGAAGAAGATATCTGAAGTTGAAAGAAACTGTTGTTCTCATACAAAAATTGTACAGAATAAAGATGGAGCATCGAAGACAAGAATTATTAAAATTGACGTTGGCTTCAATAGTGATTCAGAGTGCTTGGAGACGATATGTGAAGTATAATGAGTATGCAAAATTGAAAACATCGGTCATCATTTGTCAAAGACTTTGGCGGTCCAAACTACAAATGAGGGAGCAACGAGAAACTTATCAACGTTTAAAAATGTCAACAATCAAATTGCAAGCGCTGATGCGAGGACACCTGGTACGTAAATTTATTCAGAGGAAGCAAAATGCAGCTATTAAAATTCAAACCATTTGGAGAAGTTACATAATTCATAAGAAATATCAGTCATTGAAAGCTTCTTGCATTGTCTGTCAGCAAAAATGGCGAGCAGTGTTACTAATGAGAAAATGCAGAGAGGAATTCTCCACAGTCAAATCAAATATTACAAAAATTCAAGCATACCTGCGTGGGTATTTAGTTCGTAAAGACGTACGTAATAAAAATTTCGCAGCAATAAAAATTCAAACTACTTGGAGAAGATATGTAGAGTGCAAGAGGTATAAGAGTGTATTAATATCTACCATAAAAATTCAACAAAAATGGAAATCTATTGTAGCCATGAGATTGGAACACCAAAAATATATAGAGATGAAAAGTGCTGCTGTCAAAATACAATATGCATTCCGTAGTTATTATAGACAGAAACAAATGCTTGCTGCTATTAAAATTCAGAATGCTTGGAGAACATATTACCATTGTAAAAATTATAAAAACTTAAAGGCAAATGTCATTTTATGTCAGCGACGGTGGAAATCCATACTATGTATGAGAAGAGAAAGGAATTTGTACCTGAAAAAAATTGCTTCAATAATAAAACTACAGTCAGTAATTCGAGGTTTCTTGTTGAGGAAGAGAATGGTTTTGTACAAACTATATGCTACAAGAATACAATCAGCTTGGAGACGCTTCGTGATTTTAAAACGTTTCACTTTGTTACGACAGTCTGTAATACTATGCCAGCAAAGAAGACGAGCCCTTATAGAAATGAGACAACAGAGAACATGGTATGAAAATATGAGATGCAGAACTGTGAAACTTCAAGCGTTAGTTAGAGGTTACCTCGCACGAAAGATGTTTAATAATTTGAAGAAGGACCGTGAAATAATTAGGACAGAAATTAAGAGGAATGTTGCCGCAACAACAATACAGGTATAAATATTCAAATTCAGTATCCACATTCAATATTTTTAGCTATACCTAATATAATAAGTAGGTACTTATTTCTTTAAATTTTTATAGAAACATTGGAGAGGTTATGAAGTTCGTAAAAAACAAGTTGAACACAGTCGCGTGGCTAAATTAAGGAGGCGCTGGCAACAAGGTGCGCTGGAGTCTAACCAACTTACTTTGGCTGAGAGGAATCAGGACGCTATGGATGTCTTATGCCATTTCAGAGATGTTGCTTCTGTTATAAGAGCTTTTAAAACATTGGGTATGTAGTGTAAACTTTCATTCTTGACATAATAATATTTATAAATTTGAGTGATTATGTTGTGTGCAGAGTAATTGTGTTAAAGAGACTGATGTATGTTATTGTTGTGATAAAAGATATGCAAAAAAGAGACGATAAGATGGTACCTGGAAGGAATGAATATAGGTAGTGATGTGAGACATGGCCGAGAAATCCTGGATGAAAGATCAGCTGTACGAAAGGATCCTAGCAAGCAAGGCGTGTGTGGCGTCCTCGAGTTTATTTGTCTATCACTTTGTAATTTTACTCACCTTTCACTTTTCTGTAATTTCAGATTACGTTACGAAAGTATACCCAATGATGTACAGTAGCCCAGAAACTGCTCTGCCTATTGTAACACGTCTGGTTTTATATATGGGCGCAACAAATAGATCTGTGTCTACTCTAGAGACATTACAATTGGGTTGTGCTATATTACTCAATTTGACTAAATACGCACCAACAGCTCATTATGTTTATCAGGTAATTAAATCTACATCGTAATTGAATATTCATTAGTATTCTGACATTAAAAAAAATTCACATACATAGTTGGAAAGCTAACCCAGCGTTTAAACATAAAACGGAATCTGCTTTATATATTAGTAAAGATTAGATTAAATTGTATATATTAATCTATTTAATAAGGAATAAATATATTTTAAGGAGGAGCATATTGAAGTGATTTTGACATTGATGCTGCATTGGTGCGACAAGGATAACCTTCTTTCTCGGCTATTTTGTACTTTACTTTGGACGTTTGCCAAATATGAAGACATACAGAAGGTGAATAAAATTTTCTGTCATATTTAATTTTCGTGCTATTCCATTATTAGTTTATGAAATTGATGACCTCATTATTGTACTTTTTTTCAGAATCTTTCAGATGTTTTGAGATCACCAAAATCCTATAAGATTCTGTGTAAAGTGAGAGGTGGTTTGATAAGACGCCGAAGAATGGAGAGCAGAAAAAGGAATAGCATTCACGTGGCACTACCAGTCACACCATGCCTTTCCAAATCGTTCAATGACTCCCTCAGACTAAACATGACTCCAGTGAAATCTGGAAAGCTGCCTTTGCAACATTTACCTTCGACGGAGCCCGATTATGGCATAGAAAGAACGGATCAGCCTAAAATATTTATGGATGAAATTCAAGCCATAGACTCTGTATTTTTGAAATATAATTTACCATTAAATTTTGTTTCAGAGAATTGAATGACTTTTATCCCACATGTATTGGGAGTGTTTTATGAATTGTGACGTATCAAGTTTTTTAGTGACATAAATATTTGTAATGTTAGATAATAATATTATTTTATAAATGAATATATTGAGCTATTACTTTCTTATTTCTCACCTATCACCTCTTGAGCGTAAAATATTTCTATGTCTAACTAAAGTTTCTTGCACACCTTCGTTCCATTCGAATGCTTATTGAAATTGGCAAATAGTTGTTATGAGAATCCATAAAAAACCTGTTTGTAAAGAATGTTAGGTTATGAGTGATAGCTTGAATCATTTTTATACAGTTTTGATACAAAAAGCTACCTTATCTTCATATCGAGGGGTGAAAGGCTATTTGGTTTAAGCGACATTGTGGGCGATATTGAGTTATATATATCGTTGGAATCGGCGAATTTTTCTGCGTCGATTGGTCTAGGTTTCGTATCAATCAGAGCACTTTTATGGCGCTTGAACAATCTTATTTTAGGGCTCGTTTCTAAAAAAGATATGTATGATATGACATAAGATTTGGCAATTTATTCAACCACGTTACTTCAACCATACAAAATTTATGATTAAAATACCCTATTGGAGCATAAGCTATTTTTCTTTTCCCAAAATTTATGATGAAAGGTAGTTAATGCCTTTTTCCGTGCATGCGAATTGTTTTGAAATGTACCTTAATTCATTTTGCCTTCCACTACTACTACATCGGAATGTCGCTTCATGCATTTAGTCGATATTTTTAAACAGTAATGTATGTCGCTTAAAACATTTTGGCTTAAACGGTTTGCAACCATGTACGACTCTTCAACCAATTTCTTATTTCTCAAAATTTATGGTTGTGGTCGCTTCAACTTTTTGGTCGCTCTTTTATTTTTAAATAAAAGTCACTTGAGACATACCTAAGAAAAGGAGCTTGGACTTAAATCATTTATCCTTTTTGTCGACCGAAATAATAACCGTCATTTAAACCATCAAAATTTATTATAATACTTTTCATTCGTGTCGCTTAATACAATACAAATACTGGGCGATTCTAAAATTCCGGGGCTTAAATGTACCAAGTTGCTAGATGATGGCGCGGTATTTTCAGGTTTTTTCCAGTTTTGAAGCTTAAAAGGTTATACATACATGGGTTTTGTTTTTTTTTTACCATAGATACATGGGTTTTGTTACCATATAATTGGTTTTATTGATTATTTATTAACATTTTGTTTTTATTATAACGACTTTTATACACAGCGATGCTTGCATCCATGTATTTTCACCTCTGTTGTTGTTTTATAACTGTTAGAACGAAAATGTGTTTAATTTTACAAGACGAAATGTTATGTATCCCGTTTTTAATACCATCTTAACAATTATTTAAAGTATATTACTATTATGTTTCAATAAAATTTATTATTATTATTTTATTTAACATAGGGCAAGCCACTTAAGGACTCGAACATTTCTATCTCGCTCATTTTTAAAGATATTTACAAAAAAAATTATACAAATCAATTGTTTCTTAAAAGTTCAAAGTATTATATTTTTCTGAAAAATGTTAAAAAAAATCATTAAAAGTGGTCAAAAAGTACAGTAACTAGCCACCAGAACTGGCATATGTAATATTACAGTAACTGGCCAGTGGCCACTATACATGTTTTCAGTATTAGCTGAAAAACTATTAAATTGTTTGTTTTAAAGTAAAATTAAGTATGCAGACAACACAAAAGTATTTAATTAAACTATATTTGTGTAAAAATATCGTTTCAGTACGAAAACACAGTTTAACTACAATATAAATGAAATGCTTTCAAGTTCATTATAATTTGACACTTTTTGCAGATATGTAGATTTAAACTTAATATAATACAACATTAAGTATTCCAATTCAGAAGTAATGAAGTACTAGAGATAGGTGAAGCTCATGCCATTGTCAAATGTTGTAGAACGATGGAAAATGTTACAGAAATAATTAGAAAAATAATTTCTGAAAGGTTTCCTAATTTATAGAGATGCGTGAGCTAGGGGACGTCAAATTCTGAAGAAAAGGCCGAAAAACTGGTCATCCACATTCTAATACCATGACTGAGGCTTCTAAATAATCTGATTTAAGGTCTATATATATGCAGCGATCCATGGAAAGATCAATGTATGATATAAGCCAAGAAGAAATAAGCTGGCGGAGGACATCATGGTTGCCATGGCAAAACTGAAATGGCAATGAGCAGGGCTTGTATCAATACAAGATCCCGTTTCCCCCAAAGAACTTGCCCTCGCAGAAAACGATGGAAAAGAATCAAAGATGGATGGAATAGTTATGCTCGGGATCGCAACATGAAAAACTTTGCATAACATGACACTTTGGTATAAATAAAGGAAGCGGAATAAGTAATAGTGATTATTTAGATGTCCCCACGTAGGCGAAAAAAGAAGCTACAAGATAGTTCCATTGCGTTCTTGTACGTTGATAATCACATCCTCCCACTCTGTTTGAAAACTTTTGGTCAAATTAAAGGTTGTGTCCACCCTGATATGTTCCTGTGGTTTCTCGGACCAACTCGGTCTCGATATTTAGCTCGTCTTATTGCGGATTTAGGAGACTAACTTCATCACTTCTACTTATGCCAAAATCCCTAAACTCTTCTTTAAATATCTCCCTCGGGCAAGAAACCATGACCAACGTTCTTCACATTATTTTAAACAAATTGCGATTTCCGGTTATTCCAGATCGCATATTCCTCTTTTGATTCATCTGTAGGATTTCTTCGTGACCTAAGTAAGTATATTTCCCTTTCGTCCCATGGACTTATTAAGGTGATTGATTGCTGGCCACCCCTCGTTATCATTTTAAAAATACATTATTTTCATCCCTAATTTTTATGAATATTGTAGAAACAAGCCTTCTTTACGAAATTAAATAATAAAATCACCAATAACTTACAAAAATTAAGAGTAAACACATTTGATGTATAACACTTCTCCTTAACAAATGGACAACGGGTTACTGATATTTTACAAATGATTAGTTACCTCATGAAAAAATCGCACAAAACTAACACAAATAAATGGCCGATTTAAATGAAATTTAGAGGGAGCATGTCGAAAAAAACGAGCTATCAGCGCATCGATATTAGAGAACAGATATTTTTACCCAGGTCTTATTTTTAAAGAAAAAGTAGTGAGGTGGCCAGTTACTGTTGATGTACTGCTTACCCTATATACCCAAGATGTAAAAATGCTTTCATCAAAATATTTGGTGGACTACCACTCTCTACATATGCCTCGTTATATCCTAATATCAGTGTTGGGGTGTCTCCCTATATTCCTTAACGGGAATTGATAAGGGCGATGATGATGATCCCAATATAATTCCTAGCTTAACAACAAATATTATTTTGTATTAACCCATAAGTTTTATTATGTCCTAACAAGAATGTGGATATCAAACGATGCATTAATAATGCCGATTGTTGTTTAAGTTTTTTTGCCGCTCCCCGTTTAAATTTCGAATTGTAGTTAAAACAAATAGCCTGCTTCTATTTTATTTTAGCAATGTCAGATAAATCATTTAGCCTTCCTCGGAATAAAAATAGCTGTGTCGCTTTAAACGTTTTTCCTTGCACTAATATGTCATACCATTGGTACTTGAGTCATTTATACTGAATCCAAAAAAAGGGCGAATTGTATTAAGCGACATGTATCTTTGACACTTTTAAATTGTTGTTTTTGATAGTATTACCACTATATGTATTGATTTTTTTATGGTTTGTCCTTCTTAGACCATTTTTCGATACGATCAGTCGTTTTTTTATAATGATTTTTTTTCCAAAAAAAAAAAACTTTAAATGGCTCTCCTGTAAAGTTCATAAAATGTCGCTTAAACCAAATAGCCTTTCACCCCTCGATATTATCTACATGAATGTTTTATGCATAAACAAATAATAATGATTTTTGACACCTCTGAGAGAAAGCTTGAGATGGATGAATATTAGTAGTCTTTGTGGATGAATGAGAAACTTCGTCAACTTTTTTGGTAATCTATAAACCGACTCCAAAGGTAGATCACAAGTGGCAGCTGAGGAATTTGTACTACTTAATTAAGTGTTCGATACTCTAGCAGTAAAACGTAGTGCGTTATTGAATTTTATTTTAAGTTGAAAAAATTACAGGCGGGAAAATCGGGTATCGCATCCACTGCTACCTTTATAATGAGTGTGAGGGTCGTTCTTATTCTAAATAGTGCTGATTGTTTTGCTTATTTTTTTATTTACTATCGACTTAAATAATTGAAGAAATTTAGTTTCATACTTTTATTTCGCATTTTAAATCATCATGAGATGATTCATTTTCAAGGTCTCCATCTAGTATTCTCTTGCTCTAAGTCTCCGTCCTTGATTCCGATTTTAGAGCATGCGATGGGATTAAAACCAAAAAACAGCCAACACATTGTTCCATTTTATAAATAAAAATATGCTTTTATTGTAATATTTGTCTCCTTTTTTTTGATCTTTCCGTTTTATTCTGACTTTACTTGATTTAAACCTGGCTGTATCATCCTTTGTGGATGCAATGCCCTTAAATTAAAAAAAAAAAAAGGATTAAAAGTCACGAAGCGTTAAATTGTCGACGAATCCTTCTGCTGTGCGCATGCGCAGGTGTTTGAATACGGTGAAGTGAACATAGAACCACGACGGTAAATCAGTTTGAAAAGTAGTACATATTTAGATAATTTATTATTATACTAGCTTATAACCGTCTTGCTTTACGTTTTTGATTCCGAATGTCCGGCTTGATCGGTAGGTAATTAAACAGGTTCTATTGTTCTAGTCTAGCTTCTCATTGCTTAACTGATTTAAGCACAGAAAAAGAAGAATTACTCTTTCACAATTCATAAAAAGAGAGAAGAATGACACTTTTAATGTTTATTAAAATTTTGTATGAAGATCCTAAAAGATAGAGTTTTTTTTAAATAAAAAACATTTCTGAATTATTATATAGATTTACCACGCAACTTTCTTAATTTTTTCTTTCATAAGAACCTTCTACTGATAAAAGCCAATACGACAAAAAAAGAATTAGTGAAATCGGTTCAGCCGTTTAGGCGTGATGCTATGACATACGGTAAAAAGCAAATAAAAAAACATTTCTGAATTATTATGTAGATAAAATGCAATTTACGATGTAAAAACTTATTAATTTTAGCTAATAAGTTATTGAATTATGTTAAGTTATCGTTGATTCGGGTGAAGGATGACGTTCGATTAGACATAAGCTTGAAATCAAAACAATTCCTCTTTAATTGCTTTACTTTTAAAAAAATCCAATAGATGGCGGTGTAGTAGGAAGAACATAACATGTGATGTATGTTTGCGTATTGTATAGATACGTCGAAAGAATTGACCCATTTAAACCAATTTTTCTGAATTATTATGTTGAGATTATACTCTATGATCACTGATCTGTCGTCTGAGGCGTCTGGTTGACTGGTTGTTAACTTTGTTATTCAGATAACTTGGCAAACCACAAGCAAAGTTAACATACCCATATCTAGAGCCAGCTTAAAAAAAACTACATGAAACTCTCGTAAACATCTGTTCAATTTTTTTACAATAAATGGGAACATTATTTCTTCAAAAGATGATCGAGCTAAGGCCATCCCTTTTGATAAAGCGGAAACCGCATTTGGAACATTGGTGCTGTCACGCACATGAGTGAGTGTCAAGATTTGGGCTCTAACCCTGCCTACCTATTTTGTTTGGATTATTTTCATCATGTTTGCTACCGAGATTCAGCACGTCATTTTAACCTATTGCAGATTTTTATTCAAAAAGTTTTTAATTTAATTAAGATATTAAAACTGCTTTAAAAAGTCTTAAGAATGGAAAATGACAAGGAACATTCCGGCTGAACTATTCAAGTATTATACCTATAGCAAAGGACACCATAAAACCCAACTTCATAAGAGAGCTCAAGTATGGAATCATATTACAACACAAGCTTTAAGTAGCTTACTGTGAAAGTATCAGAGTGTATTTGTGTTCACTTTGACTGAGCACAGATTCATTTGTTTGAAATAAAAAAAAATATATATATATATTTCCAAATAACATCGGGAACAACTCACAACGCGACAGTACCCGAAATAACAATTTACATATATATATATATATATATATATATGTATAGTGGAAATAAAATACGCACTAAACGCCAAAAACTTCATTTTGAGATAATCTAATAAAACTGATTTTTCCCCCATACAGACATAGTACTATGATGATTTTTGGATCTGTTTTTTACGCCTTTAGATCATCGATATGGGCTTAGTGCAATATTTAGGCTATTGAAAATGGTTTATAGAACATTTCCTCATACTCAACTCATTTTTTTCATTTTTGGCGTTTAGTGCGTATTTTATTTCCACTATACATATATGTTAATATATTTAAAAAAATGGACAATAATGTTATGGGAAACAATTATATACCCATAACATTACATATTTTAATTATAAGACTAATCGAAACTATTGACTTAACATAACGCAATGCACTGTATTGTTTTTTTTTCATTTACAAAAAAATAAGGCAATACAAATCATTAAATGATTGCTCTCCAATGTGAGTAAGAACTCGTGTTTTGGAGAGGTAGCTTAAGTAATATGATATTAATAAGTGTCCCGTATCAGTGTCAAATCCTTTTCATTTTTTATCTCCATAATATGATTATTTTTCTTTAAAAAGCCCTCTTGGCGTAAAAGAAATAAATGACGAGTGTCAAGATTGGTCAAGTTCCACAGCATTATTTTGAATTTTGCCGCCAATTTGTCATGCACAGTGTAAACGTCAAACAGGATTCGTCGACAATTTAACGCTTCGTTTAAAAGTCTATGGTTACTACTCATAGAAAATGAAATGAAAAAACCAAAGGCAAAAATATGTTATATTTTTTT
Organism: Mystacides longicornis; assembly: GCA_963576905.1. Classification (NCBI taxonomy): domain Eukaryota; kingdom Metazoa; phylum Arthropoda; class Insecta; order Trichoptera; family Leptoceridae; genus Mystacides; species Mystacides longicornis. The sequence continues at coordinate 9,422,211 of OY756425.1, read as the reverse complement.
ATTGTCAAAATAATATTGTTGACATTTGCTGTCTGGAGGTTTTGGGTTACATTTATAACCAATAAGCTTTTCATAACTAAGACTTATTTTAAGGGTCATTTCATTCAAGAAAATATGTCGATAGCTTTAAAAATATTCAAGAAAAACAAATATATTTTTTCTGCATTAAGGTAAATTTTGATGCATTACGTTTTATTCGAACTGTGATAGGTTTTTCTTTACAAAATCATTCCTATGTTTTCGTAAATGAAATATCTTGAAATTGAAGGCATTATAATTAATATAACAGTGAAAATCGTTTTATTATTTTTAGGAGTACCTATCATGGCTTTCTAGCACCAAAAATAAACAGTCAATCCTGTTTTTGTTCTGATGCTAAAACTTTGGACATTAAACCACCAAAATATACCACAAGTAAGGCAGCAAAATGGAAAGCTTCTGAATCTTTATACGGAGAAGAGACAGATGAACCATGGTACCAAATGCACATTGTAGCACTTAGCACCACAATATTTTTAATATACTTTTGCATATTAAGGGAAGAAAACGATATAGATGAGAAAATTTATCAACCATTAGTTTTTCCCACACCAAAAGAAGAAGAAAATAATTTAATGGCTAAAATAGAAGAACTGAAGTCACAAGGCAAAGATTATAAATTATATGAAGAACGTCTTATGGTTTTAAAGAAAAACTAATTATTTCAAATATGACATTCGTCTTTACTGTAGAATATAATTTATTAAAAATAATGATCAAGTAGAAACAAATTTGTTTTAAAAATGCTTTTTCCTACTCAATCCCTCTTAATTTGAATTGTCCAAAAGGATAAAATATAAGTACTTACATTGAGTGAGCGAAGTCCACTGCTGGATGACTGCCTCTCTCGCATATTATATACAGACATTTCTGAGTTGAACTTGATATGCGAGGGTTGGCGATACTTGGCAATACAGAACCCCGCTTGCCAAGCGGGTTGGTGAGGACGTCCTCCCGCGTTGGCCCATGGTTCTACACCATCCACTGGGGTTGATAACCCGGCGTAAAAGATATTGCATGGTTTCCAAGAGAGAACAATGTCGAGGAGGTGTGGATAGGTACTGAGATCAAATCAATCTCCGCGCAGGGCATAGCCACCAAATAATGTCAACTTATGTTCCACATGAAGAGTCAATATGATTCCCCTTTCTCTCCCCCAATATGATCACTTGCCAGCTTATGTATTTTAATTTAAAATGGTGGGTGAGAATCCTAATGCCAACCATCTCTTCCTTTTGGAACATATCCTTGCGAGTCAAAAGTATGCATCATTTGATTGGGCCCAGATTGATTTGATAATCTGTGAATTCCATTTAAGCAAAATCCCTAAACTTCTCAATAAAAACGATAGCTAAGCACAGTGAGCCTGTTGAAATCATTGCCTATATATTTTATATGCAAGATGTAAAAAATTCTGCTCAAGCTAAATACAAAGTGAGATGGATTGTAAACTCTTCAAAAAAAAAATATTGATCTGAAGCTCAATTAGAAAATCTAAGAATGGGTACTTGCAGAGACATTTTTACATCACACGAGTTCTACCAATTTTATGGGTTGGCTGGAAGAGATCCTTCGGGATAAGTCCGCCCTTTGATTATTTTTTATTTCATGATTGTAATTTTCCTTTAGCCATGATATTTTATTTATTATTTTAAATGGTTTTTCTCCTTATAAAACTACTCAAGTGAAAGTGTTTTTATCTTAGCAATAAAGACATCAACACATTGTACTGTCCAACAAAAAATTCTCTGTATAAAATAGAAGTGAAAATGCTGGTATCACATAGGGATATAAAATGAACACGGATGGCCCACCTGAAAAAAAACCCATCATATAGACTGAAGGCTCTAGAGCTTACAACTGTGAAGGAAAGAAGGGCGAGGGTTGAACTCATCGAGACACTTAAGGTGCTAAATCATTATTACGGATCTCCCAAGCTGCTACTGTGGACAGGTAAGCACATTTAGGAATGAATTAGACAGATTGCTGCGATGCCATAAAGCTGAGGATTCAAATATATAAACATTTATGTTATATAATTTACTATTAGATAGGTTGCACGATTGAAAGAGTAAATACATTTATTTATTCACATTTATTTGATAACTTGAAGCTCATTTTTACATATTTTTTTATAGTTCAAGTTAACACACCAATTGATATTGTACAGTTCACAATAATTTATTAAATACACAGTTCTTAATTATTATTTAAACACATAGATAATAAGGATAATAATATAAAATATAAGAGCGAAAAAAAAGTGAGCAAGAAATCACATGGATTATTTTCTTGCTTACATTTTTTACAAACATCATTAACATGACCTAAAAAGATAAGACACCATGATTAAACCAAAAAGGGACATTTGCTGTCAATAATAATTGATACAAAGCATGAAAGCAGCATGCAATATTTTTCTGTAAAAGCAAAATAAAACATTTAATCTACAATGGATATAATTTTAATTTGGTTTCATATTTATCTAGGTATACAAAAATAATAATTTGAAATCAAAATGTTGTACTAGGCTTAAATGATAAATGCATTCCTTAGTAGATTAACAAATATAATAAATCTTACCTATGAACATCAAAGTAACACACACTGTGATAAAACACCATTACTATAAATTATGGAATGGACATTTATGACATCGGGAAAATGGGAGTACACAAAACAATTATTAGTTCAAATTAAAACAGTCATATATTTTAAAAACATTCATTACAATAATTAAATACACATTTCGACTTTAACTATGTTTTTCGTACGGATATATTATATCTTAGATCAAAATGTGTAAAGTTGTCTTTTACAAGGATTAATTCAATTGCTATAGAGAAATCAATTCAACGAAAAATATTCAGAAACATTTATAGGTAAGAAAAAACTCCCAATCTTTTTTAAATAACAATATAGTAAGAACTCCCTATGTTCCTATAAGGAATATTTTTTTTATAACGGCAGCTCACTCTACGAGAGTGATTTGTGATTTTAAAAATATCTACCATTGAATTTAAAATAAAATAAAAAAAAATTATAGAAATTATCCCATCACAACTAAGGATCAAAAAGCAATAGACAAAAAAAAAAAACAACAACTAAGGATCAAAAAGCAATAATGAGACAAAAAATATGACTCCAATAATTACCAGTTAACTATTTTATAGAGTAAAATGAAAACAAATCTGAAATATGTAACTCAATGGTCGGTTTTAATTATAAATCAAAAAAATATAAGCAATACCATCTTATCGTAAGAAAATGCTATATAAATTTATTAAGATAATTTTTTACAAACAATTTACAACCTTATTATTTAGGAGACGTTTTATTAATATTAAATAAATATTATTAAAGCTTTATAATTGTAAATATCAAATTTAAAAAAAAATGCTGTATGGATGAGTGTTTAAGTGAAATAATCAAAATCATAGGGAAAAAAATGTGATTTTTAATACAAGTTTGAAATTATATACAAGTAAAAATTTGGTAAATTGTTGATAAATGTGATATTTTGTTCGGGGTCTCTAGTGTTGGCAACATTATTATTGTTTTTTTTTAACCCAATTAAGTATTCTTCTAGACATATCGAACAGAATTGTGAATGATAAAAGAATATATTGAACATGCACAAAAATAATTAACATAATTATTAAGAAAAGGTAAAAAATAATAAATTCACAGTATGAAAATCATATTGATAAAAATACTTTATTGTAGTATCATTTAATGATATCACAATATGTAGGTTACTTAATTCATTAAAGTGTTTTACAATGACATTATATTATAAGTATACAAATTTATGAACAAAGTTTATGTTTTTGAAACATATTGGAGACAAAAATATATTCTTCATGCACAATATGACATCAGGTTTTAAACCATTTTATTTTTAATTAAATTGTATTCATATATTATAACTAAATCCACTATTTAAAAAGTAGGTACAAAAACTATTGATCGATTAGCCATAAACATTAGCACAACATTACCCATAAAAACTATCAAAGACAAAAAGTAAACTTGCAATTAATTATTATAATCTATGGTTGGAATAAAATAAGAGCTTGGAATAGAAAAATACATGATTGATCTGTAGGGAATATGATGCAGGTTGAAAATAAAGGAAGACTTTTTGAATATGGATTACTAGACACCGAGCTAGAATAGCATTGCCACACTTTAAAAAAAGTTTTTACGGTGATATAAAGAAATGTAAAAATAAAAGGGTGTATACAATTATTATAATTATCTATTGTTTACTGAAGACAGAGTAAAAAAAGGATTGATTTTTATCAGAGTGAAACATTTCTATTATGAACCAGATTCTAGGAGAGTTTTATAAGCCAATGCAAGCTTATGAATCATAGAGGTCTTTGTAGAAGATAATAGATTCTTGGCTTCCTCACAAACGGATAGGAGTGAAAAGTGTTGAATAATTTTCCATTGTGAAACTTTTCCACAAGTGATCTTTCATGGTTTAAAAAAATGTCTACCATGCTTATGGTTTAACGTTACCACCTGTCAAATTCATATCTTTTGGATTCTGAAATTGTTAAAACATTGTGTAACTCAAAACTTCACCATGGAGATAAACATTCACGCTTTTTGACGATGATAGCCATTTCACTAGGTCTTCTCTGTTTTGTTGAATATTTGAAAAATTGAAGAAAAAACAGGGTTTATCTACATATTAAAAAAAAGCATAGGAACTTTGTTTGTAGAAGTACACTAATTAAATTAATTTTTTAACTGTTTGTTAACTAGTTATAAAATAAAGCAGTCTTCTAAAATTGACATTCAATAATAATATTTAGTTATAAACACAAAATCAAAAGCGGCTATTAAAAATAATGTCAAAAAAAAAAAGGAAAAACAAACAGAAAACTAATGTACTCTTGTGCCAGAATTATTGAATCTATACAATAAGACATTCCTATGAGAAAACACTTACATGATCTAATTACAAAAATATTTTTACGTCCAAAGTATCGGTGATAGAACAAGTAGACAGTAGGTAATATGACGAACATTTGTCCAAAAACAAAAAATTTAAATCAACTAGCCAATAATATAGAAAATAGGTTATTATTACATTTTTTTTTATTGAGAGGTAATACCGGTTTCAGCAAAATATGGGCAGTAAATAAACTGAAATTCGATAAAAATAAAATGACAGTTGTGATACTCCTATTTATATAGAGATTACAATATATTAAAGATTAAGGCTAAAGAATTAACACTCATGAATCAGTTCTTTGAATAATACTTGAATGTTGCTCAAAAAGGTGTGATTACAATAGGTATGCATTATATTTGCCAACCATATTAGAGAATTAATAATCAAATAGATAAATACAGTATTGAAATCGTAGAGATGTCTAAAAGCAAATTCTGCTGAATACATTATTTTTTTTAGATAAACATCCATATTAAGAAAAAAAAATGAGTAAAATTAAAAATGAGTTAATTTTTTTTAAGTCAAGTTAAAGACATGATAAGTTGCTTCATTACTTTTCATAACACTAATTTAAAAAAACAGTATAATTTCACAGTCTACATTCCATCACAGTCATATTCAAGGACAGTCTTGTGGTAAAAGAGTAAATATCTGAAAAGAAAACAAAGAATGTAAATATATGGAAATAAAATATGGATAATGATAATATTATGTGGTGGTGAAATAAATAAACTCACCCCTCACTATCTAATACTTCTCTCAAGGAGGCCTTAGTGATCATATGGTCATCACACTTATACCAGCAACCCTGCATTTGTCTTACGTAAGCTGTATAATGGCCAGCGTCTAGAGACCCCAAATGGTTGACTACGGCAAACAAAGAATATCTGTTGTCTGAAAATATGGACGGATCACCTCCCAAACTTCCAGGTGTATCGGCATTATTGTTGTTGTTGTTATTGTTGTGATGTCGAGATCTAGAATCGGAATTCTGCTGTCTTCTGTGACTCGATGTGAAAGGCGTCATGTCTAGTTCTGCAGGGAAAGATATAAAAGTAGATATTTTTCTGTCTATCTGACTGGAGTGCTCAAACCTTTTCAAATGAAAACTGGCTACAATGGGTAATGTTTCTAATGTAAGTTGTTTTGTTGATTCTTGATAAGCTCTGCAATTGGAACATTTTATTTTGGCACTTGATCCAAGATGTTCAGCTCTAGTGAATCGTTCCAAACACCCTTGTAAGGAACCCGGTCCGGCAACATCTAGGGATATGTCCCAAAAAGGGTCGATGGTTGTGGAAACACCGCTACACGATTGACAGACAACGTCGCTTTGAAGACCTCCAGTGAATATTTGATCTATTATACAGTCACAACGAGCGTTAGCACCTTCTTTTTTCTGGGCAGGTTCTTCCATTCCGTTACGACAGTGCCTGCAAGAGAAAAAAAATCCACTTCAGATTATTTTCACCATAGACAAAAATAAAATAAATCAGAAGTTCACAAGAATAATATGAACCTGTGCAACACGTCCAGAGTTGCAATAAAAAACTCATGTGCATCCTGCTGCTCGTACCCAGCCAAGTGCCTCGCATGAGTCCAGATTAAATGCAAGAGACGGTGCAGAATTAAAGGGGTTTTCGATCCTGAGTAGAATTCCTAAAAACAAACAAACATACATACTTGTGTTTTTAGATGTTCATATTTGCATTTAATTTTTTTTTTTTTTAAAATGAAGTAGGTAGGTACCTGAAATAATTTTGAAACTTCACAAACAAGACATTTGCCAGGACCACCAGTAGATAACTTGCATTTGTGTTTTTCTCCTAAGAAATAATCCCTTAGAAGAGGAGTGTGAATAAGGGCCTAAATTAAAGACAAAAGAAATAAATTAATTATTTTGATATAAGTCTAGACAAAATGGCTATTAAGATGCTAAAAACAATTGAACATGATTAATTTTCCAGGTAGTTTCTAGATGAGTAATTCATTCAATTAAGCGTGTGTATAAAACACGCTTACTTTCTATAAAGACATTGTGTAAATTTCAATATTATACAACAACAATAATATTATTTAAGTACCTAGGTACTTATACTAAATATTACATGAAAACAAAAACAATTGATTAAAAAAAAAATATGCAAAAACAATTATGAGTATTTCGGGAAAGAACTTTTGAGATAAGAAGAAACAAATAGGTTCAGAAAATATGCAAATTATAACAATTATTGATTGTAAAATCAAAGGTGCTTTTATGACGGATTTGAAGGTGTACAAAAGTCTAACCTGTACAATGCAGTTCATGAAACATGTTGACCCCAGATTTTGAAGCCCTCTCAATCCGATAGTGGTCATAGGACTTATGACACGTCTCTTTCTCAACCTTCTCAATGCTGTCACTTCTTGTGATGTTGGAAGCCATGGTGTATATGGCGCACTCAATCCTAATGACCTGCAAGAAAAGGAGACTTTCTATATTGAATAACTACTTAATGATGAAAATAATATACAGTATTATTAACTGACAAGATCAAGCCTGTTATGTAACATTACAAATCTATTCTTAGAAAGGCGATTTGTGCACAACGTTCTAATTATGTCTGGATTCTTGTGACCATTTTTCAGGATATTTTAGATCTTAAAGAATATGTAACAACTAATGACTCTAACAATTCATTACTAATGTTCGATTTTTAAATGGAACAAACCACTACGAGCTTACGACCGTTTTCTACTGTTGTTTCGAAGGCTGGCTTAGTGTGATCACTTAACGTTAACGAAGTTCGCCATCAGGTGGTAATATTTAAGTCTCGAAACTCCTAATCATGAGAATTCTCAACAACATATTCTTTAAGGTGATTTGTGTTAATTAAAATACATATTTTTCTACGATATATTTAAATATGCAATATGCACCACCCAGAACAAGAATTATAACAATTATAGCTTATAATTATGTACATATCTACACATACAATCAGTTAGGTGAACACCCTAAAATTAGTAATGTATTTTTTTTCTTAAATTCATATTTTTAATAAATTGATACATAACCTTTTTTATTCCTTAGAAAAGATTAGTTTATAGCGTAAGAAACATTAAAATAAGGTTAATTGTATTCCAGACATATGAGTCATAAAAATTTCCATCTATCAATACATAAAATACTTCAAATGAAAATAATAATATGTAGAAAACGTTTCATTATTCATAATATGAAATGTCAAAATATTGTGTGTGCATGAGTACATAAGTCTAAGTATGGGAAATAAAACTCATGTCTTTACATTGCAAGTGGAATGAATGCAAAACAAACAGGTAGTTATGATGCAGTTTCCAGGTCCAGCCCTAATATATAAATAGTTTGTCCTTGCACCTTTCCATCTGGAGGAGCAGAGAGTACATCCCATAATCAATAAATCACAACACATGCATGCACACTGGTGTAATATTATAGCACTTGCATTGCACACTACAGTGCCAACTACCCACCACCCAACCCAACCCCACAGATGACACCCTCTCCTCACACCAACACATAAACAATGTCTACCAATGCAAATAATGTGCACTTACTTTTTCTCTTTGATTCTGTTAAGATTCCCAATATCCATAAGCTGCCTATCGTATATGTAATCTTGGCACTGAGCACAATATACATGTCCATGTGTTAAGTCAATATATAAGAAATGCTTTTTAGATTTCGAATGTTCTTGTATATGTCCATTGTAACATCCAAAGAAGATGCAGTGCATGCAAGAGTGCAGTCTGGGACCAATGGAGCGGCAAGTGAAACAAAAACATGATGTGGCCTATGGAAATATAACATTTCATCATTATTCACAATACAATATTACGATTAAAACAAACATTTCAAATTAAGGTTTAGTTATAAGACATTTTCGCAAACCAAAACAATCACATCAGCTGTTTTGTAGATTTTTTCTTAATTCACGTGTTTTCAATGAAATAAGTATATACGTTATTTTAAAGTGTTATGCAATATAAAAAAGGTTGAATAGGGTTGTAAAATTGGCGTAATAAATATCCTGGTAAAACTCACCCTGTAGCTCCTGGCTTCATAAGAAGTGCTCGCCACAAAAAAAGCATGCACAATTTTGTAAGGTTTAGTGCCTTTGGCAGCTTTAAAATTGTTCAAATGAATACAACCATTGTCGTTCATTTTTAATTTTATTTATACGAACTATATTAAATCAACGCGCACGAACTTCGCGATCGCCCGGACGAGATGTTTGACAGCGAAATGCGAAAGCCTGGAGAACGACACCGGTCCGCAAAGCCCCCAGCCTTCGGCCACGACCCACTTGAAACAAAGGCGTGTTGCGGCGTTATGTTGGTACTGATCAGCTGATTGTGCACTCGCCATCCCGACTGAATATTGACATAATACACCTACGTTTTATATTTTCATCTCGCTTTATTTATATTTTATCTCTTTCATCTGCTTCATTCTTTTTCTGTCAAACACTCAAGTGACGTTTACAAAACGGTGACAAAACAGTGTTTTGCCACGATGGCGGAGGGAGCCGAGTTTGCAAACAAAAGTAAAGAAATAATGGAAAATGAAGTGCAACAAGCTAATACAGAAGAGGTAAGTCTAACTTCATTATATTCTTATTGATATTATCGGTGTTGTAGTGAGTGGAATATCTGCAGTAATTATATTATGTTACAGCGCCGGCCTCTAAACGAAGTAGAATTTCAAGTGTCCCAAGTGATCGAACGACTAGAAGCCGGTGCCGGCTTAGGCGAAAGAAATAATGACAATATTAGAAAGTATAGCACCGGATTTTTGGGACCTGAAGAAACTTCTACAGAGGAAATTATTCAAACTATAGAAGACCTGATATACAAGACTGTTTCTGAAGAGGAAGGATCCTGGCCACTTCCCACTCTCAGCCATGTAGCTAAGATATCTATCATGTCACATAGCATAGCTGCTTATGCTGGTAGCTTAGAACGTACACATCTTCAAAAATTGACAGCTCAAATTAATACAGAGACTACTAGATGGCTTAGCCACATTTTCAAGTAAGTTGATCTTATCACTAAACATTATATAATTTTGATTGTGTTGTTACAGTTAGCATGATATTTACAATTGATCATTCCAGATTTGTTGATTGCAATGCATGCTATCATCATGACCAACTCGAGGGTTTAGTAAAGGTTACCCGATTAATGTTACATTATAAATATCCAAGGTATTTGGAAGAAGGAGGTAATGAATGTTTTCTTTTACAATTGATACAACATGCTGATATTTTATAAAAATACGATTTATAATATATTTGTTGTATTGGTTGCAGGTGGAGCGTTGATAAATAATTTGCCATGTATATATAGTTCTGTAGCGAGCCCGCTTGGTGTAGTTCAACATTTGTGCCGTCAACTAGGACTTCCTTTAGCCTGTATAAGACCAGTTCCAGTGAACACTGTATTTGGTGAGAAATAATTTCCTTTATGAAGGGTGTTTCGGTAAGACTGCAGAGTGCATGCAGAAATTTCGATTGTTGATAACTATGCCAAATTCATGCTTACAGCAGCAATGTTTTCAAAAGACCAACCGACATTTTGATGTAAAAGAATCTTAATATCTGTAATCAATCGAGTTTCTTCAAATTTTTAGACCAATCTTCAAATAGTTGACAAATTAGGCGAATAATCCTAATAAACATAGCTGACAACTGTCAAATTTCAAAGTTGCCACTTGCAGGAAACAAAAATCACACTAAATTTGAGAAGTGCACTCTTACTGAGACACCCTTAAGTTTAAATTTTTTATATATTGTAATAAAATACAATATAATATGTTTATTTAAAGGTTCAAATCAAACTATGGATGTTTCGGCTTTACAACGTATGATTGCTGAGGATATAACTGCAAATAGGATACCATTAATTTGTTTAGCTGATGCAGGAACTACAATTGTTGGTCATTCAGATAATATCACTCGTCTGCATGATTTGTGTAGATTGCACGAATGCTGGTTACATCTTCGAGGACACACTTTGGCGGCTTTAGCTATTACCAATGGAAATACAGCAATCGTGAGACAAACTTATATTCTATTCTTTATCATTTATAATGTGTCAAATATCACGCCTCTGCTCAGACCAGCAGGCGTAGCTTAAATTGCACTCAAGGTCTAGTCTATCATAGAAAATGACTACTCTCTGTTCGACAGACAGACGAAAATAGAAAATGGCTTGATTTAGCTTTTTCTGTCACAGCGTACTCTATCAGCGTCTCTCTGGCGTCGGGTTTCATATAGAAAATATACATTGGTCTTTTCACATATTTCTCTATGATATACATAACTTCTATGGATGTGGAGAGGTTCAAATGTCAATTTTCGTGCCTTTTTTACACGCCTTCTGTCCTCGGTTTGGGCCGCCAGACGTTCAATGCGAGCATTGTATTAAAAGAATGTACATTAATTTAATCACATAATATAATTATTGATTCTTACTCACAAAATAAATATCAAACAATAGGTACTAAAATAACACCAAAATTATCCATTAGTTGAAGATAATAGAATAGCATAAAACTGTTTTTTATGTATGATAAAATCATTAAATTATGAGTTATGTTGATATGGGAGTCCTCAAGGTAATCTTCAAAACCATCAAAATTGTTACAGATTAACTGAATTCATTTCTTAAATGAAAATATGATATTAGGTACCAACAGTATGTTTGTCGTTCAAATTAGCCCTAAAATGTTAAATATTTATCCAATCATTGTTGTAATTTTTGTCATGAAAAAACAGCATAAATTATTATGAACGATCCAAAATTCCATTGAAACAAATATTATAATGAAAGCACTTAAATAAGGCCTTATTTCTTCACAGAATATTTGCATGTACTTGTAAAGTACATTTGAGTAAAACGTAGGCCCGCCTACTGAATATACGAAAATAACTAGGAAGTTTATGATAAATGTCGGTCGACGTCGGTCTGTGAAAACAACTAGTCGTTTAACATCCACAGACAACTCTATATGTATTAAAATGACTATGTATGGTGTTTGTATTTGAAAAAAAATATAAAATTCATAGGCACACTTGGTATACTCGTAGCTTTCCTGTATCTTTCTTTGGTAATTGACATCAATTTTGATTCAAACAGATTAATTATGTGTGAGAAAAATTCTTTCGTATGTAAATGTTTATAAAATTTTTCTAATTCACTTTATCAACATTACATACTTTGCAATTGTTGTCTAGTTTTAAACTAATATACTTAATAATATTTAAACTGTCCTACCTTATCAGTCACAAGAGTTTAACGGCAAATAGAGTAGACCATAAATAAGCTTATCTTTAATGTGCAGTCTATAGTGTATTCCATTTTGTAAGTTAAAAAAATCATGTTTATTTATAAATAACACAGATTCTCTTTCATTTCATAAAATACAGTAGTTGTTATAGGTACATAAAATAGCAAAAATATCTATGCTAGTTTGTAATGCACATTTAAGACAAGTATGGAAGTAGATGAACATTTAGACTTAATGCTGTCATCTATATTGTTTATGCTATTTTATTTTCGAATAGGGTACTTGGGATTTTATCTATGGAATGATTCTAGACACTTCGTCAAATCATAAATTGATTTGTGGAGGAATTAGTATTTCTAACCAGTCGACGAATTCCTTAATAATTATGAGGAAAAAATGCATAAATATTAGAAACTCGAACATTTGTTATCTTAAAATTGTATGACTATGAATTATTGTTTCTGTACACTTTTCGCGCTGACTACTCAAAAGGTCCCGGGTTCGGTTCCCGGTCGGGTCAGTGTTTTTTCACTTGAAACTTCTACTCATAGTTGGAACCCTGTCTCAGATTGGATGGGACCAGTTGAGAGTGCTTCAAGCATGTTCCGCCAGCGAAATGACACCTACTTGTAATATAATTTATTTAAGTATTTATATTGCTTTTAACCCAAATTATAGTCAACATTTTGGAATATTTGTCTAGCTTTAACAAACTAGTATTTTTTTATGTACCTACTTACTTACGTATTTTTTTTTTGTATTTTTTAGCCGCCAAGAATATCAGATTCCATAACATTACCGCTTGGAACGTGGCTTGGTATTCCTGGATTACCCACTATAGTATCCTTTGATGTGTTTTAGTAATAAGTTTCTCAAGTGTTAGAGAGAATATACCATTTTTCATACACCTTCTCCCGTAACTTAAGAGCACTAGTTTCAACATGCCCAAACAACCCTAACTTCTATACCACATTTCCCCTCTGACTTTCATTCCTATATTCTCATTGTCAGTATTATCTGGTGTCCATGCTGAACTCACGGATTGTTAAGATTTTGAGTATTTATCAATGACTAGCTTTTCCTCCATCTCTTTGGTCTACATTTCTCTGGTTGTTCATCGACAATACCTTGCTACCATAAGGGTGCATTTAAACCAAACGAAACTAGAGTATATTTTCTTTATCGTTGATATGGATACTAATTTGTCATCTATTAATTAGTTCTTGCTTGTTTTTGTTTCCATGATGTCCAATATCAACTATAAAAGAAAGTATGCTCTTCTCTGAAAGTATACTGTGTAAATTAATAATTCTCCCAAAATGTGTGAAGTGTAGGTAAGAAATTATCTTTTACATTTCCACCATTAGGGTTTTTGTATTGACATACCATTAACCTTCTGCTGTGCAAATTGGGTTCTGCTACTTTGGAATTACATAGTAGAAGCTGAGCAGAGACAGAAACAGAACACTATTATTAACATTTATACAAAAGAAAACACAGCACATACAAAAAGTACACTAGTGTTCCAATAAAAGGTGTCCATCAAAATAATTTAAATTAGGTGGACTGTGTGGTCATCATACTGTGGTAAATTTAAGATTACATTAAGGTTACAGATAAGTTTTATTTATAAAACTAGTTATTTCCTTAAAAATAAAAGACACTCTATCGCTCCTTGGAATCTGGAGCCGGATCCAAAGGAAGGGAAGGAGCTCTCCTCCTCCTTGCCGGGCTAACTCAAGATCATTCGGCTAGAAGGTTGGGAGCACTTCCACTGTGGACTTCGTTAAGAGCGGCAGGTAGAGATGCCATTGTGGAAAGACTTAGAGCCGTATTTCACAGTGTGGCAATGGTTTGGGCTGAAGTTGCTAAGATGCCATTCATCAGGATTTTGGTAAGTTCTGGAAATCGAAATGTTATTTCATCCATCAAATTTAATTTATATGAAGTGGTTGGCAATCTAGCGGTTCAGTCGCTGACTTCCGTTCTGAACGTCGGTTAGATCCCCACCAGCCTTGCTTCCTGTGAAAGATGTTAAAAGTGTATTGGATTTCAATTTGGGTGATTCCTCTTCTGTCTTTTATCTAGGCCTATTGCCATGTTATGTTCCTACTATCTTGAAAGTCTACTGGGTTGGAGAAAGCCATCTTCATTAGCCCTTATAGTTCTGTGTCTGCCATCCTGGATATATGCTCATTCCAGAACCTTCTTCTGTTACCATCTGACAATGTCTACAACTTCGCATAACCTTCAGATTTTTATATATGTATTTTTGTCTCGAAGGGTGTTACCAACACTTTTATTTGGTCTTTTACTTAGTCTTATATATTATCATCTCTCCCAGATTCATTTTTTGTAAAATTAACGAACTTGTTCACAAGGTATTTAAAAACATTTATCTTGTAAAATGTGATCATTTTGAAGAGTACTAAAGAAACATGACAGGGGAAATGAACTTTTGGAAAAGTGCTAAGAAGTTCTTTATTCAAATTACTGTACCAAGAAAAAATGCATGTTCAACAACTTTTAAATTTTATTAAAAACTTAATGTTAAATTGCAACGAAATATTTTATTTTTTAGAGCAAGCAACCCGGAGGAGAGGGAGGGGCATATTCAATTGCCGACTTGATGACCAAACCTCTTAACACTACAGTGAGAATTGTTTTTTTTTTGTAATCTACTGTCAAATTATAATATAACACTTTTCTATACAAAGGTGTCAGTATAGCCGGCGGAACTTATTGCCTGAGGCAATTTTTTCCAGTCAACCGGTCAATTATATAATCAACTGTGAAAATTCTAATGACAATATTATGTTATTTCTTTGTAGATCATTTTCGATGTGGCCGTTTCATGTGTGGTATTTCAATTCATACCTGAAATACCAGAAGGAAGTGTTCTAGGTCGTGTGCCTTCCTACTATGATAAACTCAATTCATGGTTGGGGCAAATTTTGCAAAGAGATAATGATCAGGTGCATTATACCACTATAATTTATGTAATAATCGTTGTTGTTGAACACAAAATATGACTCATAAACTGAATAGTTCAGAAATTTATTCTGTTAAAATTTGCACTTGATTCTAATTTTGCACACACTAAAATTTAGATAGTAGCTATTATTATAATTCCGTAAATTGTTTCTGATGCAATAATCAATTTGTTTCATTATGTTTTGTGTCTAAATTAATGTAAGCAATTAAATATGTGAGTGGATGAAGGGGTTATGTTACAAATGACGTATAGAGTTAAGATATTTAAAGCTTATGTTCTGAAAAGAATTTCAACATGACTCAGACTGATCAGTAGTGTTTCTGGTGTTGGTCAACTTGACGTTTCACAGTATTTTACTGACCCGCTTTTTCCAGCAAGATGTGGCTCACTGTGACCCTACTGACCCATCGAATTCCTGTATGATAATAAGCATTTTGACATAGCATGCTTAAAATAAAAAAAAAATCATGTATACCTAATTCAAATATGTACCTACATTGTAATGCGCCATAAAGCATGGTCATCTCTGATGTGTATTATTGCTTCTATGATTTCTTGTTATGTTACGAGTGAATTTTTTGCGTTCCCTCTTCACCTTCATCCATATTTTTGAAATTTAATTGTGACGAAACCCCTCCATTCATTGAATAAATGGCATTTCAGCTACTTGTTAACAATGTTATTTGTTTCATTTCGAAAGAGCGGTGCTTGAAAAAGTAGAAATTTGTGTTTTTTGTGACACCACACCTTTATCCACTCATGTTCTCAATTATTGTATTCATAACATTGTTTCTAATTCTATAAACTCACAGATTGCTATTGAAATTTGTGAGTCTGAGACGTATGGAGTTGTGCTGAGATACTGCCCACTTGAAGCTCCTCCCGACAACTGGGTTCATGAGGATAAATCTGCGTTGGTAGAGCGCTTAGAGGCTTTTTCGCTCTGTTTGGAACAGCAATTGGACATCTTGATGGCAACGGTTACACACAAAGAAACATTCCAGAAGTTGGTAGAAGCTAACCCGACTCTAAGACTTGTGGATATGCCTGGATGGGCAGGTATGTGAAGATTGTTTTTTTTACTAAGCTTAGTACACACTGGGTAAAAAATGTTGACACCTATTTGTAACAAAGTTGGAAGAGTACATTTTTGTTTCACAAGACTAGGAAAGGAGCATATTATATCACAGTTAAAATTCTGATGAATAATATTTTGGTGTTTACTTTTGTCTAGGACTAGGTGGTGTCAGATACGTTCCAGAAGGTTGGGAAGCCATATTAACAGAGCAGACTAAGGAAGAACTAAACCATCTGAACATGTCTCTGGTTGACAGTCTGCGAGCTACTGATGCGGCATTCTCTTTAGGAGAAGGTACCGATGGAATGGCCTGCGTTAGGTATTTATATCAAAGACCATTTTTACATTTTTGATTTTTATTTCAAAGACAATGGTTCTCATGTCATATTAACTATATATATTTTATCATTAGATTCGGTATGGTAACTGCTGATACTGATGTTGAAGAATTACTGAATTTGGTTGTGTCAGTTGGAAAAGAGTTTGAGGAGAATTCTAAAGTATTGGAATCTATGACTGAAATTGTAAAGAAAGGTAACATTGATTCTATTCAAATGATGTAAGTAGGTACTGTGTGTGTTTTCAGTTAATGTTTTCACATTCTTATTATTGGTGTTAAGGTATCGAAGCGGCTACATTAGATCTGCAAAAGGAAACCACAGAACGCCTCTGGCAAGAAGGACTCCTTCGGCACGTCCCAGTGGTGGGTAGAGTCGTGGATTGGTGGAGTCCTCCACCTCCGACTGGGGTCAAAGGAAGATGTCTTAATCTTAGGCAGGGCACTATAGAATCTACCGAAAATATTTACAAGTAAGCTGTGAAAAAAAACTGTCAGAATACATACTTGTATTATTTATGGTTTTCTGTTAACAATAACAATGTTCAATATATTTTTTGCAGATATCACATGCAAATACCCAGTGGTACAGTTCCTCATGGAGTATCTAAAGCTCCCCCACCAGCAATGGTCCAAACGCCTGTCGGAGAAGGAATTAAACTCCCGGAAAGCATGGAAGCGTCACATCATTCCCGTACCTCGAGCCATAGCTCAACAACCGCGGCGCCGAGTCAAACCATCAGTCAGACAGAGGAGAGCGCAAAGATCGCTTCAGCAGTGTCAAATAACAAAACCTAAGTGCAATTATAAGTATTGTTTATTAAAGAGACACGAAAAAGATTTTAATGAGTTGTGTATCTGAGACCATAACGTATGAATCATAATGTTATTTTATGACCCTTTTAAAAGTATTTGCTTAGAATCAATGATTGAAAGTATTTAGATTATTTGCACCATTTGCAAATGCAACTCAAATCTATGTTTTTGTTTTCTTAGTATTTTCTAATATACTTACCAGTTTTATTTTAGATGTTTCTTTTATTTATTTATTTTTTTGCATTTTGACGTGTAAACAATTTTAATGAGCCATCTTGGATTACTACAATGGTTAATCATAATTTTCAGTATTTGATTTATTATTAAAAAATTTTTTTTTACATATTATGAGTGTGTATTGAGCTTTTGTTATGTTGTATAATTATTTTATTTATATTTTACAATTATTGTTTTTTATTTTTTGGAAAAATAAAGTCATAATATTTATGACCATTCCTGCCTAGTTCCAGTGTCCTAATTAGTCATGATAACTAAACAAGAGTGTAAGAAAATATACAATTTTCTTTTTTTTTATGCTTGAATCTGTTACTCTCGTGATCTCTCTTCATTTATGTTCATCTTATATAATTCAAAATTGTAAACAAATATTTCATTCACACTATTTATATGATTTCATCCATAATAGATACATGTTATAATTGCATAAATTTCTTTGTTTTTATATTAATATATCATATCAAAGTTATTAATGTGTTTTAAATAATTTTAACATGTTTTCAGAATGTGTGGACAATCACACTGTTGCACAATTATGTACATTTGTTTTATTTTGTATTTAAATGAAAAAATATAGGTAGAAACACGTATTTTATGCACATTAAAATTAAATTTATTTTTATTGAAGTTTGTTGTGATAAATTTAGAGTATTTTATTTTGATTCATAATCAGTTGATTTTAAATTTAATTTATAATTAAGTTGTGTATTAAGTTAATAATATATTAAATACCTATTACAATTACTGCAATTTTCTTTTTAAATTTTCATCCATTTATTATATTAATTTGTAAAAAAAAATGTCGTTTATAAAATTTAAGCGGGAATATTTTGGGACATCCTTATAATATATTGCCATATTCAATTATTAAAAAATGTAAAATTTATATGAGTTGTGTATTTAAACAATCAAAATAGGACACCTTCATTGATCGACCTATGATTATCATTAATAAGTTCAAAATATTAATTAATCCTTTGGTTTTTTTTTTTGTATATTTGTATGTAATATAATATGTATTCCCATTTTTTTTATATGTGTGTTACAATATAATATTTTACAAATTTTTGTAATATACCAATGAACCAGAAATGTATTTCTATGGAAGTTATGTGTTAGACATTCAAAGACAATAATGTAGCAAAAATAAAATAAGAATATTTTGAAATTTTTTGTACTTATTCACCGTTAAATCTAACAAAACAATTCCACAATTCAATTGAAAATTATTAGCGACAAATTAAATGTTGAAATTTTTTTGACATATAATTACTTTGACCAACCTTCGAAAACTATGTTCATTTATTTCTGATTTAATTTTGTTGTAATTTAGTAAAATTGTAGTATAAATCGTACTTTGTAAAATTTTGTGTAAATTGAATACCAAATCTCTATCAACTTGAATTATCATACTAAATCAATCAATTAAATTTTTTTATTTGTTTTTCCTTATTTTACTAAAATTTTGTTGTTACCTTGCTTATGTTTTGTTAGATGTTTTAAAAATAATGCCTTAAGACAAAAAATTATATGATTTATAATATGAAATAAACAAATGCCTTATATGACGAGCAATCTCATACAAACATATAATTGGTTAGTTTATAAATCTAATAGAATTTTTTTTATCGCTCACAAGATTAAACACATGTTAGAATACAAGGTATGCTACACAAATTATAGATTACAAAAATTTATAAAAAAAAACGGAAAATTTCTGATACAATAGGTCTATATTGCGTCATTTCTTTTTAGTGCAATCAAGTAATTAAGTTGAATATTCATAGTGTATAAGATAGGATTATCTATTTTAATGCCATGTAAAATAAATAGATAAATAATATTTTATGTTAATATTATATCTGTTTGGGCATAGTTAAAATGGATCCATCTTCGATAACATTATTATTCAAATTAGGGATTACTCCATGCCTAAACACGATGAAAATGTTATCCTAGCAATTGAAATATTATGTTTTGTCAATAACATGTAATATTTGCTAATGCCAAAGATTTGATGAATACAAGTCTTAAAGTACACAGTGATCATTTTTTTATTTAGTAGAGTACCTCAAATGAAGTAGAGTCTTATGACCCAAAACATCATAGATCAGTCCCGAAAGCCTGGATTTAATTGATATAAACTAGAAGATAAAAAAAACAAACCAAGATTTACAATATGACTGACTCTATAGCTTAAGAGTGAATAGGTCTTACCTCAACAGTCAAAAGCTAAGCCAGAAAGAAAGAAATTAAGAGCCTGAACTGTCATTGATGATGTGGAATGGAAGAGCCAGAGGTTTAGGGAAAATATAAAAGTAAATGAACGTATTATCTTTATTATTGAATGCCATCAAGCAGGCAGCTGATGTGTCGAATCCCATATTCATGTCACACTACAAACTGTCAAGTCTGTTCTTAAATGAATTAGTGTTTCCCGCAACAGCAACCAGTTTGGCAGGTAACCTGTTCCACTCATCCACAACTCCATTTCAAAGGAAATGTCTTCGAGGGTTCTGAGTAAATCTATCCTTGACCAATTTCCCTCAAATGCCTATTATCGCTTCTGTGAAAAACGGTTTTCAGCTCTGGACAGTCATAATAACTATCAACGAAATCAACCATCATCTTAGGGTTTTTGGGTATCACCGTATATTTATTCATATTGAGCATGAGAAGCTACTTTCTGGTTCAGTGGTGTTGAAATTTGCCTGCAGCTGCCATGACTGTGTCAATGGAATACCAAAGAACTCGGTGTCATTGGCAAAAAGTTGTGAGCTACATCGTAAGTTCTTACCCAATATATAATACAAAAAGCACTGGTCCCAAAAGAGACCCTTGTGGAAATAACTTTACTAATAACAGGCAAACTTATACCAAGGAATTCCAACTTCAGCAGTAGCCTTCTAACTGGAACTGTATCAAATGCCTTTTGGAAATCGAGATACACAATGTCTACGGGCTCGTAGTTATCGAATGCTGACGTCTACTAATTCAGACACGATAACAAATTTAAAATGACAGACCTGGCTGGCTGCGTGTTCCATCGATTAAAGTTGAGCATCTGGTCAAGTTTTATTCTTTCCATACACTTGCTCATAATGCTTGTCAAACTTATTGGTTGATTGTTGGCTGGGTCCTGCCAATTTACTTTCTAATACATTGGTATAATAATTGCTTTCTTTCGATCGGTAGGAAAACTAAGTTGGTGGATGATGAAGAAATAGACAGACGACTTTTTAATGATTTATTCTCCAATATTCAACAACCACACACAAGAATCATCTTTCAAATATTTTAAAGCTAAATTTTCATCAATAGTATTACTATTATTGTCATTAAAAAATGTGATATTTTCAGTATTTACTTCATTTTGGCACTGTGCCTCATTAACCTTGGAGAAATTTCCTTCTGAAATATCGGCTTTATGAGAAACATCACCAATGATCTGCACTTTTATTCCATCTGTATTTTGGTCATCATTGGTTTTTTTAGCAGCTTAAATATGGAAAAAAATGATTACTACATAAACAGCGTAATATTACTCATAATTTTTTTTCTTATTTATTTTACAAATAATAAAGAAAGGTACATATACTTATAAATAATTATTCTCTGTCATAGTCAATCAAATCAATTATTCTCAGCATAGGCCCATTATGGAGAAGAGATGGAACTTGGCTGGGATATGTGTTAAGGATGAAATGTGCCGAATTATGTTGGCCGAGGAGAGCGGTGTCCTTCCTCCCATCAGGGACCCATAGACGAGGAAGAACAAAGACCCTCTCACTTTCAAAGCAGAGCTAAGAGATTTGGATATGGTGTGGGAGAAGTTCATTGAAGCCGCATAAGATCGAGAGTGGTGAAGAGCTATTATTGCCTCTCTATGCCCCTAAGTGGGCTCACAAAGAGAGAATGATGATGCGTAATATACAATAAGAATATTTGCTACAAATAAATTGAAACCATTCATAAAAACCTACCTTTTGGAGTGTTACATTGTGCTGAATAAGTTTTTACCGAGTCAAAATAATCTGAATCAAGGTTTGAAATATAGTTACAAATCAGCGACTGTATTTTAGTTCGTAGAATCAACTTTTTACTGAAACTTAAAGATTTCATAAAAGGAAGAAGACTGTGAAGAAATAAAACATCTTCGTCTGTTTTTGATAGGTCAATTGTAGCAATTTTTTCCTTTTCTAATTCTGTAATATCTTTTTGGAAGCTTTGCAATAATGAAGCCATAATAGAATTTGACGACTGATTTTCTAGATCATAATCAATTACATTTGAGTAAAGATCGCATGGATCTGTTTGTTCTTCAAGATGAGGTTCATCATATCCCGCTTCTAATACTTCTAGTTCCTTATTCATTTCATTCACAACTTCTTCATCTGAATCTAAATTTATATTGGCAGAGGTCTGTAAAGATTTTGGTTTTATTTTCTTCATTTGATTTCTCAAAAATAACAGAGGTATAAAATATTTCCAGGAATGCGTAATCTTTTTATCTGACTTCATTTTAAAGTATTTTATTTGTCTTAAATATAATTTGCGAAATTGACTTCTTAATCCAATCCATTTTGCTTTGAGTACTTCCACTAAAATAAATGTTGTACCAATTAATAAACTAAATTAATTATTGACACTGTTGCATGAAAACAGCTTCACCAAGAAAATAGTGAAATTGATAATGCAATTAGTTACAAATAATGGGAAATGGAAAATATTTTACCAGGTGTAGAATATTTATATGACAATTCATTCCAAATTTGATCAGTAATCTCACGATTATGATAACCATTAGAAATCTGATTCCATAACTCTGGTTTACTTTTGATATCTCTGATTAATAGTAGTGTCTCGTCCATCTTTTTTTAATATATTAATCTGTTTCTAAATATTTTCGTTGTGTATTTACCACTCTTGAACCCATTCCAACAATTCCAAAAAGATCACAAACACAAAATAACGAGCTGTCACCATATGTCAAAGTCAAACATAGATCACTGAGTACAAATTTTATTAGAGAACTTTTTGGATACGCAGAACCGAAAATTTGTTCCTTTATTTAACAGTCACATGACTGAAGACAAACACAAAACAAAACCCATAGGTACATTCTTTTAAAAATTATTTGATTAAAACATAAAATTTCTGTTTACACTAAAATATTAAAAATAAAAAATCGAATGTCACCACTACGTCACAGTTTATATTTTAGGAAGTGCCTCTAGAGCCGTAGCCGGAAACATCAAAAATTTGGTACGGCGTCCGTAGATCTCCATAGACAATATTTTATCATAGACAACTAAAAATTGACACTTGTTTAGCCGACGATTGACATTGACAGATGATATTAAATTGTCGCTGAGCACGGATTTGATTATTAATATTGTTGATCAATAATGTAATTGTATAACAAAATTACAACTATCAGCAATAGTAACAATAGAATACTTATTAATGTAGATGTTTTTATTTTTTAGAAGTATGGTTGCCACAATATAACATTCTAGAAGTTAAAACGTATAAAAATATTTGGTAATTATTGAGTTCGCGGGCTGATACGATGATGATGGTCATGATCCTCAGAATTGAGGGACCGATGAAGATGAGGATGAATCTCAATTGCTCTTGAGCTTCTTATTCAATACGTGGAGGAAATTTAAGTAGCTGCTGCCACAATGCATTAAAATAAACTTGCAAGGATGCATGGTTATTACAGTTGTCACAGTAAAGAATTGTCTACATTTTTACTATGAAGGTGGATGGAAGCGGGACAATCTGTGACAAAATATTTCTTGTGGAGTTTTCACTTTTTGAGTGGTATTTCTTGCCACCTCTTATACAACTTAATGTTGCATAATAGTATTTTAAAGACTCCTTAGCATCTTTTTCTGTATGATGCCACTTTATTTGATTTTCAATACTCCTTGCATCTATTATATTTATCAGCCAAAACATTTGAGAAATCTTTGTATCACCAACTTTCATTTTTGAATAATTGATTAATATTAACACTTCACTATCAACCATGCAAAATTGCCAAGTATTGAGACATAAATTTGGGATTCCTAGAATTAGGTAATCCGCCATATTTTTTTTATTTTACATAATATAAACGGCTTTCGGCTTTAAACACAAATTCATTTCTATTAGTAGTATCCCATGTATCCCCAATGAGATTCGAACGAAATTCAAACTGTCCTTTGGTACTAGTACGAAATTCGCGCCAATTCACGCTTTGACATTAACTGTCATTTGAGTGTTACCATAGTATGAACTGCAATAATATGGCAACACACAAATCTACGGACGCGGGTACGGGATCCGGCTACGGCTCTAGAGGCACTTCCTATATTTTAACAGCAGTCACGTGATACTTTTTGGCACCATGCATAGTAGCACACAATTTCTCTAGTATCATTTCTTCTCAAAGACATAGATAACTAAATGTCGAATTTTTTTCATAGAAACGTAAAAGATAAAAGAAATTTTGGCAGTTTTATGTGTTGTCAAGTAAACGTCAAAATACGTCATTGAATGGATTTTATCAAGATTGTATGTTGATCTATTTTAGTTAAATAAATAGATGTCCATGCCAGGATATTGTTTAATTGATTTAAATCCTCTGTATTTACGTAGTCGGTATAGATTGATAAAATGCAAGTTTAGTTTGTGCAATGATTTTTAACTGTTTCGTTTGTTTATGACGACTCATTTTTACTATATTTAAGATTTCTTTAAAAAATAACATAATGATCGAGACATGTCCAACAAAGTGTATGATATTAGGAACAGCAGCTTTAGGAGTGTAAGCTTAGTCGTACTAGATTATTTTTATATAGTACTTATTTGACATTTTTTGACGTTTATATTATTTTCTCTTACAGTGTAACGATTATTGTCTTGGTGGTAGAATCTCATTATGCATCAGATAGTGTTGCACATTCCAATTTGACTTCAAAAAACAAGCAGTTTCCTACAGAAAATAATTCAACATGTTGGCTTCATCAGGAGTATACAATAGTTTCAGAATGTCATCCATGCACAGGTATAAAACATAATATAAAAAGTTGCAGTCTCAGACGATTAATACTATGTTTTTATTTCTTGTTTATATTTTTTTAGAGTTTGAAATCAAAAGTAAAAGCATAGGGGTTTGTATTCACACTCACTACAAAGAATTATTGAAGTGCAAGAATGGTGAAATAGTAACCAGAAGGTTTGTTAATTATGTATCAACATTTTTGTAATAATGCGGGAATATTTTGACATATAGTCGAGTATTTTTAAATGACAGATGTAGTATTAAAAGAGTATTATAAATGTAGAATTAACTCTGAGAGAATACGCCGAGAAGTAAGCAGAGAAATGAAACAATAATGCATCTTCAAAAAAACCAACATTACCCCCTATGACCCTGCTATACCTAGTTACATACAAAAATACAACAGTATATAACAAAAAAACTATATTGTCTTTCTCGCCCTGCACTGCTAGCCTATAAAATATACCTTTTAAGTAAAGATGAAACAGATATCCGGTGGCCTAAATACTATCCGACCGAATATTAAATAAATAAAGCTTTATTGTGGGATAAAAAAACAATTTTTATACAGACATTTTAAGAGTCAAAGGGCAGACTTATCCCGAGGGATCTCTTCCAGCCAACCCAAATTACAAACAAGCAATATAAAAACTAGACACGCGAAAAAAAAAAGAGATCACACAATTATTAAGAGACAAAATAAAGAGATATTAAATTTAAAAGGGTAAAAATCATAATTCGAATACTGGATTTAAAAAAATATTTTTATGTAATTAATTGCTTTATTTGGTTAGCATGACTTGAGAAACACAGTCAGTAATCACATGATAATTCTACAACTTACAAAAGGGATAAGTACTCATACTGCATTAATGGCAAATTAAAGTGAATGAATACTAACTTCTCTGCATTAAGACTCGTAATAGAGGGAATAATTATTTATTCTAAAAGGTAGCAAGCGGTTACGCTTGTCTTCGTAAACAAGGGCAACTTCAGAAAATAATGTTTCTCTGTACACATTGCTGCAAGGTAATTTGGTTTAAAAGACCAAGTCTACCCATGTCAATGTTCCATGCATCCGTTAAACTGACGTATGTTTCATCTTTAGTTTTGATGTTTCCTGCATAAAGAAGAGGCATGTAATTAATTAAATGCTCATTTCAGCTGTGACAGAGTGGCCTATTTAGAAGAAATAGCCTATTGGAAATTCATGGCCTGGATGTTCACAATAGGGAGTATATCTTCAGCAGCTGTCATGTTTCGAATGCGATCTTTGAATAAAAAGGCACGAAGGAAAGCCCAGAATCAACTAGCTAGTGGGCTCTCCTAATAAATCAGTATATTACATCAATAAACACAATGTTTAAGTATTATTATTGTTTTGTAAATACCTACTAGTTAACATAATTATACCAAATAAAATTATAACAATACAATAATTATTCTTCATATTATTATTATAAAAACTCTATGGCTACTAAATACCTTTAGAAACTCCATGTTGTTGACATTTATTTTAATGCACTACAAACAGAACAATTCCACAAATAAGTAACAGTTACATTATGAAAGTGCTGTGCAATGGTGGTATTGACTGCTTAACGTCAGTCTTATGTCAAACCATTATAAGGACATTGAAATAAATTGAAAAAAAAAACACGGTACACTCACACCTATCGGGTAAAGAGGAAATGGGATATCAAGGATTCTCTTGAAGGAATGCAGTGATAAGTCTCATTTGTGATGTTCAAGCACCATAAATTGAAAATGAGAGGTTGTCGAAAAGTGGTTCTATATGATGACATAATATACAGAAGATGCTCCTTGTTTAGTTGGTTGGAAGAAATTTCCAAAGGCAATAAACCTGTCCATTGGTTAATTATTTATTTAGTTTATTAAATCAATATAGACCCCGTTTCTAAAGCGAAAAGACTTATTATCAAATATTGTTGAAGGCAGTGGTTCCCCATGTATTGGAGTTATTCTCTGAGGAAAGAACGTGCCCCTTCAAGCCAAGAGTGATGGAAATTATTAAAAAAAAAAACTCCTCTTTTCTGCTGCATTTTGATCCGTCAGCGATCCCTCCAGTGTTTGGGGGTCTAACCTTTGATGTGCAAAGAGATTGTTTATTAATTATTCTCACATTTGAATTTTTATTAAACAATAACCAAAATACGAATACACCTTAATATGTGGGTTCCCCTAGCTTTTGAAAAGATGGTTTGATAAATCCAGCAATGAATGTATGTAGTAGACTGGAAAAAAATGTTAAATAAAAAAGACTTTTTGTAATTAACATTAATTTTATAATAGTTCTTTTTCATTATGCCTGTAACATAAAAATACTTTAAGAGGTCACTAAATATTTTATTAGCTCACTAACAACTTTAACATTAATACTATTTCCTAATAATCTGTAACACTGTTTTCTCGTAACATCTGTTGGGAATCCAAATGAATGTGGGAAACACATCAGACTGGAAACTTCTTTTGGAGTAAAGAACCTTAATCTTAGTTTAGAAGCCACTTCAAAGTAATCTTCGGTATCCTTATTTAATGCGAAACATTCTTTAAAAATCCGAGATGCATCATCCTCATTCAAATCTGTATAAACGGATCCAGTACCTTCTAAGAAATGTGTATATGCTTTTGTGAAACAACAGGATCTCTTGGAGTTTGAATAGCAAATATCTAATATAGAGGCCCGTTTTAAATGTTTCTTAGGTAGGTAATCATAACTGTTCATATTCTCTTCTAAAATATTTGATATTTTATAACATTCTATATTTTCAACACTGGGGAGAGAAGTCATCTGAAATAAAAAATGAACTACAAATAAATAAATGAAATTGGTGTGACATACTAGTGAACTATTGAGACTTCTGTTCATGCCAAAGAATTGAGACATATAGAGTAGTCTATATCGAACCCTGGGCCTATAATATGCATAAAATAAAGGTCATTGTAATTAATATGGGAATAAATTGTTGAAATGAGATCACTGCGTAGGATATGC
This sequence comes from Mystacides longicornis, assembly GCA_963576905.1. Lineage (NCBI taxonomy): Eukaryota > Metazoa > Arthropoda > Insecta > Trichoptera > Leptoceridae > Mystacides > Mystacides longicornis. Next base: position 9,394,358 of record OY756425.1, on the reverse strand, counting down.
GGAAAGAGACTGATTGATAAGGTGAGGAATGATAAAATCAGAAAGGAATGTAGAGTGAATGTTAGCATTGTGACTAGAATGAAAGTGAATAAATTAAGGTGGTTTGGGCATGTAGAGAGAATGAACGAAGATAGCATGACTAAAAGGATATATAAATCTGAAAGAATGGGTGCACGCAGACGAGGCCGACATCGAATGACATGGTCCAATAGATAATCACCTCAATTTTAAACAACATATTGAAAACGTATGTAAGAGGTTGAGAAGCATGAATGCTGTTTTTAAGGTGATCCGTCCTAAATTAACTTACGGCGCAGCAAGATTGCTGTATATAGCCTTATGCGACTCGGTAGTCTCATACGGTCTCTCCTCTTATGGTCTCGCATATAAAACAAACTTAGAAAAGATATCTGTAATACAAAAAAAAATAATAAAAACTGTCATAGGTAAAAAACATTCACACAGACTTAAGTCACAAAATAAATGCTATTTTGCCCATCTAAATGTCTTCAATCTCCAACAGAGAATCCTATTAAACTTACTGACAGAAACATTCAATTCACAAAAAGACAAATACTTGTTGACACATGACAGACTGACGAGACAAAAAACAAACAATCAACTACAAACTTCTAACTTCCACAATGACTATGGTAGACGAACGGATGACATTATTATACCTAAAATTTGGAACCCTGTACCATCGGGCATTAAGGAATGCAAAGCCATGGCCAACTTTAAAAATAAAATTAAAGGTTATATATTACATAGAAAAGTTGGCTGGCTGATCTGATTTGCCGGAGGGTCCGGACTTTATTCCTTATTATTGAGTAAATTCTTTATGTATAGTGTATGAGTTATTTTTAAGTGTATAATACCTGTATGCAGAACAGCCAAAAATCCCGTAAGGGATTAGGCATCTTCCTATTTAAAAATTTTTGTACAAATTTTTTTGTCAATAAATAAAAAAAAAAAAAAAATCATATCGGTGCCGTCTTAGAGGAGGGCCAAGTCAGGAGCAAAGGAATAGAAGAGCATGTATGCGGAATGTTATGCGTTTGAAGGAAGCAAAAGAGGTTTGTATGGATAGGAAGGAATGGAAGTCCGTACTCTCTGCCTACCCCCTTTGGGAAACGGCATGATGGGTAAAAAAAATTGTTATAAAACTTTACATGTGTTTTTTTCTACTGCTTTACACTTTAATGTTGAAATATTAGATTAAATTAATTCAAAATGAGAACTTCCCAAAACTGAATAACATAACTAGGGGTCTACGAGAGATTAAAAAGGTTTGGGAACCTTCAGGTCTAGAACAAAAAAATGAAATCCTTATTTACTTGCAAAAACTGCAAGACCAAAACTTTAATTTTTTATAAACTTGATATAAGCTAGAAATGGTTGAAATAATTTCATAATTAGAGTCTGATAAGAGATATTCAGTAAAATAAAGAAAAAATAACCCAGCAGATAAACAACTTTGCAATGTTTTTTAAAAGAAATTTAGTTGATATCAAAATTGGAAAAAAACATTAAATTTTTTTTCTTATATTTCACACCAAACGCTCCTATGGTTAAAGATGTTAAGTATATTATAAAAATATTGATTTTGACACAAAGTAACTTACCATTTCATTTTTATTCCCAGAGTTGGGAAAAGGTTTCCGTCTAGCCAAACAGTAATACCTTAATCTTGAATTGGGCACCCCAAATTGTACTGGTGTGAGTAAAAACTCTTGAAACGAAAACTTTGAATTGGTCAAGGCTTCAACAAACATCTGTCTCATATTGGATTCTTCAAATCCCTTAACATTTTCCATTAAAATATACTTAATAGTCGATAAATCTTTGAGGACTGTGAGTAAATGAGATAACGAACATGTTCTCGCATCTTCACTGTCTTTTTTCAATCCATTTCTTGTAAAGGGTTGACAAGGCGGTGACATTAAAATTATATCTGGACTTAGACCATTGATGAAATCTGCAGATAGAGATTGAATATTTCTATTCAATATATTTGTATCTTTGAAATTATGTGAGTAAACCTTGTTGGCTAACGTATTAATGTCAACAGCAGCAACAATCTCGCCATCCAATCCAGATTCTGAAATAATAAAGCAATCAAAACTATATAAAAAATTATTTCCTGCATACATTAAAAAGTTAAATTATGACAACTGATATGTTCACATAAAATGTACACAAGTAAAAGAAAATAATAACATTACATGAGAGAAAAATAAGAAGGAAAGGATAGGTTATGAATAAAGTTCCGAGTGTAGTCGAAACAATAAAATAATAATGTATAATAATGTAAGTATACAATAAATAAAATACCTTTCCACGAATAATGCATTCCTCCTATTCCACTAAACAATTCTAAAACTTTCAGAGTCATTTCTTTTTAGTTTCAGTATTTTATATTGATATTATAAAAACAATGTAACGAAATAACACATTATAAAGATCACAATCAAGCAAAGCGCTTTAAAATATCACCTTTAATTACTAGATTTTGGAAAATATTATTACGAGAACGAAACATAATGGGAAGTTTTTCTTCCCTTGTGTGCCGCTAGGGGCGCCCTAGCTAATCCGGTCTATTGTCAAATTCAGTGTGGCCAACGGGGCCGATTTACTGCCATTTGGTAGGTAGCAGCATAGATAATATAATAATATACTGGGTAGCAGCGCTTCTCATCTAAATATTATAATAATATGACAGCTGGTTATTAAAACATAAATACGTTCGGAGATTTGTCAGTTTGAGACTGTATTTTTGTTATTTTTACCATTGCGTTTAGAAATAATTTTAAAATGAATAGAAATTACGGAGAATGGTCTATAAATCAGTTAAAAAAAAGAATTAAAAAGACGTAATGCGAAGGTTTGTGGGGAAAAGGCCGTATTAGTAGGAAGGTTAGTATGGTTTTTATTATAAGATTTTTCTAAATATTCATAATACACATTATACTTACAATTCAAACTTTCCTTGAAATAGTCATCTGATTGAAAATGATCCTTGCAAACAACTGAGCTAAGTGACGGTTTCCAATTTTCATGTTTAATAGCATGTAACCACTTTGACATCAAGGTTTTATCCTTTGGAAAAAGATGTGTTCCCTTGTTTTTGCAAAACGGCACGCAACAGTATGTTGAAGGCATATTTAAAAATAAATTTTATTTTTTTTTCAAACTTTTTCCTTCACGTATTAATATTATATATGTAGATATTGAGATTATAAACGTTAATTTGACATTTACCATAGACCGGGTTAGCGAGGGCGCCTCTAGTGGCAGAAAAAGGAATAAAAACATCTCTACGTTGGCAGCACTGAATTTGACAATAGACCTGATTAGAAGTTCTGCCACCTAGTGTGTATTATCGGAAGCTCCCCAGAAAACTTCCCATTGGCTGTGGCTATTTTCACTTAGAAACCGTCAATAATTTGAATTTTGTACTTTCTTTTGTCTTATTTTTACCATAAACAATAAGTATTCCTATATTTTTTTTCTCTTTCTAAATGAAACAAAAACTGTGAAAATAATTAAAATTAAACAATACTCTATGGCCAATCTATGGCACTCACTCACCAGTCACGGACAACCTAGATTTCACAACATTATTGGCCATGCAACATGGCGGATACCATATTTGCACCAAGGAACATGGTCGCCGGAAACTGCCGAACCAACCCGAAGTGTAACGAGACGACTGTATGGATGTATTAGTGACAATGATAATTTTGATGGTATTTCTATTACTTTAAATAAATTCGGGGGAAAACGTGATGAGGTATGGGGGGCTCTGCCCCCCAAACCCCCCTTATAATTATATCCTAACCTAACCTAACTCAATCATATAAATAGTAGAGAGCTTGCTAAACGCTAACCTAAAATAAAATTGAACACTAACACAATCATACAGTCGTTCTTCGTTACACTTCGGGACCATGTTCCTTGGTGAAAATAGGAGCTCGTCGTATCCGCCATATTGGATGGCCAATAATGTTGTGAAATCTAGGATGTTCACCAGTCACCATAGAATAAATACTTGTATACATTGGTATACATACGGCATACGCACATGTGACAGATTGCGTTACTACAATAGGGATGGGCAAATCAAAAAAATATATCGATATATATCGTTTCGATAGTTTTAAAAAGTATCGATGTATGAAGAGGAAAAAATATCGATATTTCGATATATCGATATTTTTAGCCCAAAGCATAACTACCTCTATCCATCGTACCTATCCCATAAAAACATTTAAAAATGAAAAGAAAAACAACACATATATGGTAGGTACATTGTTTTATTGGATTTATTATTCTTATATAAAAAAGAAAAAATTACAGAGATGCTGGAAAACTTCTTGGGACAAACGTAAACTGCAAAAAATTTATAATCATACCAACAATTTAGAAAAACAATAAAATTTTAAAATATGACTATCGCAAGAAATTAAATTAAGCATGTACCTACACATTTATCTTAGCTGGCAATGAACTCGGAAAATCGATTTTTTGTCTCGCTTTATAATTATTGTGCCAAGAAGTCTTGTAAGGCGAAACGCACCCACAGGTCGGCGATATTCAAATTTTGTGCAGTTTTTTTTTTTACAAATTTCAGCTCCATCTACCTTTATTGCTAAAAGTGAGATTTAAAAGCGGCAATATATAGATATTTTGCTAAGACTCATTACAACTAAAAATACATAAATCTGTTCTGTCAAACGTGTGATTATGACCTAATAAGATTACTTAATTGAAAAAAATCTGTGTGGCACACGTGTATTTCAAGTTGAAATGGTTATTATTTTTTAGCTTTATTTAGAAGATCGTGCTGAAATAGTGAAAAATTGCAGAAATTTTGAATATATCGCTACGAATATGTTCTAAATCGTTACAAAATATTTTGTTAGCTGAATATATACCTGTTTTATTGTCGTATTTTCATATGTTTTGTAAATGCCAGAGAGGGACGTAGAAAAAATTTTTTTGGATGCGTTCATAATTTATATAAAAATTTGAATTTTTATATAAAATTTATTAAAGCGCTTAAAAAAATATCGTTTCTGATATTCAGAAATAAAAATCGAATATCGATATTTCCAGATTAAAAAAATCGACGAAAAATATCGATTATTTTCTAAAAAAATATCGATATTTTTATATATCGATATTTTTTGCCCATCCCTATACTACAAGACACTTCGCAAACATAATTTGCAATTTTTGCGGTCTGTTATGTAATTATTATTAAAACATAGCTATTATTATATCTAATTAATCTCGTGTGTTTCAGGGTCCGCCTTCTTCAGCCTGTATCAATTAAAGAGGTGAGTTTATTTCATTATCTTAGAAGAAACAAGAGCAAGCGTGAGTGGGTAATGTATACATAATGAATGAATTTTACCAGGCTATTCGGAGAATTTTTTTATAACGTATAATAATTGAACACTGAAAAATATTATTAAGTGACTTAACGGGAACTTAAACCAATAATATTTCACTAAATAATACTAAACGTAAAACTTATTTAACTACTAGCCCTGAACTAAAGTAACTAGTGTTGGAGGTTAAATAAGGTTTACATTTTAAAATTTAGTGAAGTAGAACTTAGAAGCTCTTCATCACGGGAAGGATAGAAGGCACCAGACGTCGGGTTCCAGCTAGATGGAGGGAGGGGACACCTTGCAAATGGCGCAGGACTGAGGGCTGTGGGGCAGGATGATGTTCAGAATCCACAGAAAGAAGAAGTGAAGTATTATTGGTTTAAGTTTCCGTTAAGTCACAAATATATTTGCCCATGTTTAATTTATATAAAATACCAGTATACATAACCCATGAGTGTATGGAAGCAAGAGGGGAATGTCAAATTCGGCGTTCTATCCTCTGCCTACCCCTCTGGACATCTCGTCGGTTAATTGAAAATGTGACATATTTTAAAAAAGAACTTATTTTCCAGCACGCTTATTTGAAGTTTTTCCAAAATTAAAAAAAAGTTTCATACTAGTTCATAATATCAAGTTAACACAATATAAATAAGTTTATAATATTTTAAAGGTAGTAACGTGGTGGACAACATGATTAACTTATTTTAAATGATTTATTAGATTACACAATATAACACATCAATGGTTTATATCCGTTTATGGATTGAAGACTGGATTTTCCTAATTACTTAGGTAATCCAAAATATTGGGAAATAATCTCTTTGCTAGCTGACCGTTCAAAAAAGTTCTGTAAAAAATCCATAGATGTCACCTTCAAATTCTTCCCAGTCCTCACAGATTATTCAACAGATGTCTTACTAAAACTCACTTGTGGAATATTTCCAACATCATTGTATATATACAAATTCCAACGTAACGGCATTTGGCAGTAGGGGAACAGTGAAAGTTGTTGCAACGTAGAAAGGCCTTTTAAACAGCCATGTGGAGGCTGTCAACCCTCAAACCCTACTGTCCGAGATCTGATTGACTCATTGTCTGTGGAGATTATTTCCCAATACTTTGGTTTGATAACACAATATCATTTTTTTATCATACATGTAAGACCTGATACATTCCCTTTGATTGTAGATCTTAGATGGCAGACTTGCAGAAGCCGCACCCACTCCTTTGAGTCACTCCAGAGCAATGCCAGAGTCAACGAGACACGGCACCCTTGTACCTATGTGCAGTGGTGGATCGAGGGATTAAACCGGCCCGGGCGATTTGGATGATTCGCTCCAGGATTTTTGTCCTGGCACATGAATTCGTATGACTACTGACAGCAGATTAATTAAATAAGGCTAACGGCCACATGGCCCGAAACTCAATTGATTTAAATTTTGAACTACTAACTGAAAACTTAAAAATGTGGCTGACACGTCCTCTCACTTCAGTCATCGGCCATGTTGGATATTAGAACCATCCAGCTTTTAACTAATACAATAGTTAATATATCAAAAAAAAATTGCCTTCTCAGCAAATATTTCTAAACGAAAGACTTATGGTCTCCGAGTAGCATCTAATTTTGTTACTCAATTTCATTTACCAAACTTTAGACATAAAATAAACAATAAATTTAATAATATACATTTCTATTAATCCCTCACAATAAAATTTGTTTTAAGATAAAGTTGATCTCAAATGATTCTGAGATATGATTATGTTTGCTATTCCTCTCTGTTTTGCAATCCATCTTTGTATTGTATTACTTGCCGCAAATGCTTCTAAAACAGACGTAAACTCCGCCATTGTCTATCTGACGTTTCAACGTCAGCGAAATAACACGTCAAAGTCTGCACAACTGCGAGTGTTGCCAGAAGACAAAGCTTCATTATTGTATGAAATAAAAATAAAAACTATTTTGGTTGTCTTGTACCTTTTAATTTAAATATTGTTATTTTATATTGTTGTATAGTGTTGTAAGTTTTTTTTTTTTGTAATATATATGTATCGTTTACTGTTCAAGGCATTATGCCGTAAATAAATAAATAAATAAATATATATATTTTTTTTAAGATTATCATAATGTAATTGTTAGATTATTGGCTAATTTTTGCTTGTTCATTCTTTCTCATGTGTAACTTTCAATAAATAAATCAGTTAATGTAGAATCAGTGTTTGATTTCCTAGAATAAGCAATACGTTATATTATTTAGAGCACTTATGAAGTCTGAGGAAGTCATACGGCCACACCTAAACCAGCCGGTTCCCATTGATCAATTCTAACTGGTATAACACCTTATCACTATTTTTTATCAAGGATTAGTCAACCCTCTGCTTGGGATCCACCACAGTTTCAAACTTTCACATATTTGATCTTATTCATATTTATTTCCATGAAAGAAATCAGACAAAAATTACAAATAAAAACCTTGTTTTGGATATTGCCACTAGGCTTGTGCCGTAATTTCCCCAGAGGCTTTGTGAGTGCACATGCTCTCTCTGTATAACATAAGACCTTCTAGACACATTATGTTCCATCAAGCACCACCAGTTATAATAGGTAGTTATATCCTGCTTTCAGTAGATAAATCCTTTTAGATTGTTTTCAATGTCTTGTTATTTTTTATTGAAACTGTATATGCGTGACATGGAATAAACTACAGGAATAAATTCTTTGTGTAAAAAGTTACAATCGATGGATATGTCGACCTAAGGCAATTTTCACCTATCATAAAGTATTAATGGTGTTTGATAAAATAAACAGATTATTGTGGATATGACTAATAAATTTATTTTTGCCTTGGTGTTCTCGATGTGTTTCCAGTAAGTTAATTGCGTGTCAGGGTCACTCCCAGATACTTCGGTATTTGATCAACATTCAGAACTCTCCCATCAAATTCGACATGAAGCTGGTGGTTGGCCAGTGTATTACTTATGTGAAAACAGGTAACGGTGGTTTTTTGCGGTAATGGCGGTTTGAGATTCCACTGTGAAGTACAAGGTTCCATTAGTAGAAGGCATGTAGTATACAAACCCAGTTGAGGCGCAAATGTTTCTATTGGGTGTAAATCCTATTTTGTGAGAGATGACTATTGTTGAAGAAAAATAAAAGCTGTTTCAGCATCGCTCTGCTATGAAATAGAGATAAAAAACTGTTGACTAGTTAGGTATATAATATTACCTGAGTTTGAGTACTCGAAATGAAATATACCATTAAACGGGCTTGGTAAAAATGCACTTTAGATACCCACTAAAAAAATGCCAACAGGAAGTAACATTATTCAGGGGTACACGTGATAAGGTATGGGGGATTCCACCCCCCAAAAATATTATGTTCCAACCTTAACCTAACCTATCCAATTCGAAATAGCATATTCGATATGGTACAAACTAACGAACCTAATGCGCTAGGAATGTCATACTATCGGTGGGTATCTAAAGTGCATTTCAACCAAGGGCTTATATTGAAGGACTCAATAGAATATTTTGGAAATAATAAGTATATAATGTGGTAGGTATCTATATTAACCAAATAAAGAATAACAAAAAAATGTAATATTTCTTCAATTTTATTCTATAAATCAATCCTTTATATATAAATTTCGTGAGCAATATTAGCTGCACATTAAATTACAAGAATTTAAATAATCATAATATTTTGAAATATCCACGATATTGTCGATATCAAAAAATTTAACCTACAAACAACACAAAAACACTTGATAATTCAATCCAGAAATCGGCTTTTAGATTTTTGAAATCCACGATATTGTCGATATGAAAAAATTTAACCTACAAACAACACAAACACACTTAATTTGTAGAAAATATCATTAAATTGTTTAAGAGAAAATTGAATGCAATATACGTCTCAAAAGTCGAATCACGAACGACGATAATGTCAAAATGTATGTATGCCATTTACATTTGTAAACAAACAAAAAAAAATTTTTTTGAATATTTGAATTTTTGACACTAAAGACGGTTTCTAAGTGAAAATAGCCACTTTCTCGCGGAAAAAAAGCTGTCAAAAAAAAATGTAAACAAAACTTAAATTTCGCGGAATTTTCCGACCCCCCCATTGGTCCATTTTGCGCATGCGCAGTAGTTTCTAAGTGAAAATAGCCGCTCCGAACATAATTCGACTCGTGTCAATGTTTACATTTTTTTGACACTTCTTGACAGATATCTTCGTCTTCTTTTTTATTTGGCACCCCTAAATAGGGTGTTCTAACGTGGTTCTTGCGTTTTTCTCTTACTCCGAGTAAATGCTTTTTTAAGAAAATACTCTGTGCTTCATTATTCAAGCTTTAAATTCGGGTGGTAGTTATTTTTTCGCAGTCATATAACTAGTGAATTGAAAGGATGATAGTCGACAGCCTATCTTTTTTTTACAAAGAAGGCCAATATACCTTATTTATGCCCCTTGTTTCATCGCGAACAGTTACTTCCACGGTAGTGAAACTTCCATACAAACCATAGACAATATATTTGACAGATAAGTTTGACACCTCATGGTCCTTGAGCCAGAACTTTTTTTTCGGAAATTATTGGAACTACAGCCGCGCAGCCGCATGACAACTGTTATGAAGTTGCTAAGAAGTTGTTGATTGTTGCTAAGAAACTGTTGATTGGGTTACTAAGAAGTTGTTGATTGTGTTGCCAAGAAGTTGTTGATTGAGTTGCTAAGAAGTTGTTGATTTAATTGCGCGATTTTATATATTTTTCACCATGTGTCAGTTTCTTTATATTTCGAAGCTTGATATGATAAGTTTTGTGATTTCATTTTACGTAAATATATTATTTGTATCGTTGTATGGACGCTTTATTCCCTGTTTTCATTCATGTGTTGCGATATAGGTCGCTTTGTTTTGTTTTCATATAGGTATATTGCAGCGATGTTTGAACGATCTGTCTCGTAATTTAATGCAAAATCTGTGGTTAAATATTGGAATGTCTGAGTGATGAACAAATCTCAAGAAATAGGAGGTTTTGTGATAATTTTCTTTAAGTCTTCACTCGTGATATAAATTTTATTTAAAAAAATATTATGTCAAAACATTAAGTATAAAAAACAAATAAATGTAATTTATTTTATTGGATTGTTTTATTAATGCATTATAACATCTCAAATTTTAATTCCTTTTCATAAAATATAAAGTGTAAAATATTCATCAACACACTGACATAATATTCCATTTTGTCCATAACTTATGAATATTTATAGTTTCTTAAAGTGACTTATCCTATTTCTAAAATGGATGTATTATTGTTTTAATTTAACATTTTAATCTTGAATGTGTAAAAAAAAGTTTAAAATGTTATGTTAAAATAAAAATATATTTGCTGATGAAATAGAGTAGGTCATTTTTGAAACTATTTATAAAAATATATTCATAAGTTAAGGATAAAATTGAATATATTGAGGGGTATAAGATTTGAAAGCGCGCATGCGCGTAATTTTAGTACGATGAACAAAATATGGCGTTGTATTCCCAGTCTACAAAAAACGCTCGAGTTGCCACTCTATTTTAAGTAGTATTATTATACTCTATGGTTACTTCAGAATACATGTCATTGTATAATTCATTCATGCAGTGCTATCCAATATATTATAGGGTGTTGCTAGTTTGCCGCTAGCGGTATACTAGAAAAACGCACTAAAAAGCCGCTAGTTTCGGAACAAAAGTTCAAATGCGTCAACAATTCAAATATGTTCTGTTAGCAGAGGGTAAAATGGATTCGGGGTACATGTGAAGAGGTATGGGGGGCTCCGCCCCCCAAACCCCCCTAAATAATTATGTTCAAACCTAACCTATTTTCATGACTAACAGTCATGAAAATAGTAGAAAGCGTGCTAACGAACCTATTTTTTAATGAATTGAGCACAGCCAAAGTGAACACAAATACACTTTAGACATCTTTCACAGAAAAAAACGGATAAGTAAATAGAAAAAAAAAAAGATTACCCGCACCGGGATTCGAACCTACAACCATCAACACGAGCAGCGGAGATGGTAACCACTCATCCGCAGTGAACTTACATACCACGCCGAAAAACTATAATATCTATTATTATTATCGCGCATGCGCACTTCTTCTTTGCACTGGCACTGACGGCATTTTAGCGCAATTTGCTAGTATACCGCTAGCGGCAAACTAGACACTTCCTATATTATATTATCTATGGTGCTCAGTGTTGCCAACGTGGGCGATTTATCGCCATTTGGGCTACTCGGAAAGAGAAATGGCGACGAAAAAATCTAAATGGCGACCGGTCGCCATTTGGGCTACTTCCCTTTTACCGAATTTTCACCTTTCCGGATACAAAATGACCTTTTTTTGGTGAACTTTCACCTCTCCGGATACCAAAATTTTCGGAATGACTTTTTTTTTTTTAGCATTATTTCATCTTTTCGGATACCAAAATTTTCAGAATGACCTTTTTTTTCTTTTAGCAAAAATTCAGGTTTTCGGATACCAAATTTTCAGTTGGGCGACTCTTTGGGCTACCAAATTTTCAGTTCGGCGACTTTGGGCTACTTTTTTTTTGAAAATCGGCGACATCGGCCAAAATCCGTTGGCAACACTGCAGTGGTGCTATCTCTCATCTCCAGTTGCCTCTTGCAGTAGGCTTGTTCTTGCTCGGACAATTTTGGGAGCGATCTGATTTAGTACATTGGTCCTACTGTACTAGTTCGTTCATCTAGTACTATTAGTACTATTAGTACACTGAATATTTCCGTACCAAATGATTCCGTCATGAATGTAGTACATGTACTAATAAGAATATATAGGATTACGACCTGTACACTATGCAGGGTACATACATATGAAATGCACATTTAATTTTAATAAATTAATATTTTGTGATTATTTTTTTTTTTGTTTTTGTTGAGGCCTTCCACCCGATATCGAGTGATTTTGGGATTTTGTGATTATGAAAATTAATTACTTGATAATAATTAACAGAGAGAGAATTCAGAAAATGTATTATTTTGATAGCTCAAAAGACTCTTCATTTCAATCAATTAAATTGATTTTGCTATCGAAATTATTCTAGGTACATATTATGTTTCAACCAACTTCATTACACGGGCCCTAGACAATGTGAATTTTTCGTAGAGAACGAAAAAAATAACTTTCGTAGTAGAGAGCAACATCCAAAGCATGAATCCATTGAACTAAAAGAATATACCTTATTCCTCACGGATAGTACTCATAGTACTGTACTACTGTACTAAAAGAGCTAAAGGAACTAATAGTACTAATAAGAAGCAAAAGAGAAGGCACTATATTCTCCATACAATCATCACGTCAGCTATCTCACTCGCACTCGTCTCCAGTTCCGACGAAAACCGAGTGGCGCCGAACGTCACACTTCATTTCTGTCATTCCGTCCGATTAAGGGAATGGGAATAAAATGTACTAATAGTACTAAAGAACGAATAAGAGAGGGAATAGTTCGTTCTAGTTCAGTACTGTGAACTAGTTCCTAATAGTACTTAGTACATGTACTACACAAGCCTATCTTGCAGTATCAATGCCTTTCCACGACTCCTGGACTCTGCTGAAAAGGTCCATAATTAATTTTCTTTTTGACGCCCCCAAATGATGGGTCCTAACAGTATCCTACCTCCCAGATGAAGAAAAATGTTTTAGGTCATGTGAATGTGAAAACTAATATCCCCTTTTACCACTGATGTGGAGGTACTGAGCATATCCTGATGCACGAGTTCCAACTCATATTCGGGAGGTAACTTGTGTGTATAATGACAATATTTGAGAGATTTGTTTGTATTTAAATTGTGTATATTATTATTATACCCTCCACATCACCATCTCTGTTGAGGCATTAGTATTCTTCACTTCCATATTCTCTTCAGGGGTGCCAGGTCTATCCTCCATACCCAGAACCAAGGAAATAAGCACGAAATAAGAGTCTCCAGCTCCTACAGAGCCCCACATGTAGGATTACTTTTATAAGTCCATGTAGGGATTAGGGTTTAACAAACAATAACCTGTTGAAGGGAATAATGGAATAACACAAAAACATTTTGTGTTGTTAAATTAACTTTAATGCTGTTAGTTTATAAAATAAATTAGTTAAAATTTTAAAATAGCATCTAAATATAGAAGTTTTTTTCTCAAAACGTCTCCATTTTAAAGATATAATAAATAAAATAAGTGCATAATTAAGCTACCATATGCAAAATAATTCAAACAAACATTGAAAGTTTTTCCATCAAACAATACTATATGTATTGTATTAAAAAAAATCATAGTGTTTCCAGCGACTAAATCTGCGTGAAGTATAATGGTCTCTTTCTCTCATGATAGTGAGGGACCATTCTATTTTAACAACCACTGACGCGCCAATCACAACGGACCGTCAATGGACGGTCTACGGACAAGGGACAGGATGGAAGAAGGGGTGTAGAGGGGGCTCGCATGCACTTACTCGCTGGAAGCACTATAGTAAAATACTTTACATAATGAGAGATGGCATTTAAAGTTGAGAACTGTGTAATATCTTTGGTTATAGATTCTAGACTTAAAGCTAAGAGTACAAACTTTAAATATTTCTAGTCAGTCTTTTATGTTATTGCATTGTTATTTTTACATATCCATACCTGAAAGGCTATTTAGCATAAGGGACAATTTTGACGAAATAGAAAAATCGCAAGCGACGCTAAAAAATATTCTCCGTTGCTGTATCTGATCACCATGCAAAAAGTTATTTATTGTAAGGTTTTGGCTTTAGCTTAAACAACCTGTTTGGTATATAGTAAGTGATCAAACTGAGAATTAACCTTGAAAAGTGTGCGATGCAACTGTTGGATACAATAATATTAAAAAATCATTTGTTTTGTATTTTTCTCCTTCAACGACTGCATATCCTTTTATTCACATTGAAGTGAGTGTCTATTTTTACTTATCTACTCAAATAGATTTCTAATGAATTTAAAAATAAATAATTAGGTAGTACTGAAAAATTATCATAAGCAACAAAATGTACCAGAAAGCAGGCTTATTTAAATAATATTCGCTATATTTTTAATGACTATGTAGGAAAACTTCAAACGTCCTAGAATTGGGTTTTTGTCGCTAAGGCTAAGTGACCTTTCAAGTGTCGATATTATGTTAGATATATCATGAAAATTATATTAGTAAGTATATTTTTAAATCAACAGTTGATTGCTTAAATAAGATAAAAATAAACTAAAAATCGTAAGTCTAAATAAGATAAAAAAAACTAAAAATCGTAAGTCTGCAAAAAAAAAAATAAATATAATTTTGTTTAAATTTAGGGAAAAATTGCCAGTCAGATATAAAGATTTAGTACTGATATAAATAAATTAAAACATGATTTAATTAAAAAAATAAATATATAAAATTTTACTAAGTATAATTAAATTCTAGCTTATAAATAAACCATTTCTAACGAACGGCAATGTGAATAATTTAGAAAAAAAAAACTAGGAGCAAGAAACATCCGCATCCAAGCCTAAAATAGTTAATGTATGTTGTCCCAATTGCTTTTCGACATCTTCCACATTCTGATCTGCGTCAATTACTATGACTTTACAACCAACGTTTTCAGGTGTACTTATCCACTTTTCATACGAGTTATGGACCTGAAATGTAGTTATATAAGTAATAAATTTATAGTGAATGAAAAAGACAATAATTGTATCACACAGAAACAAAACATTATGAATTTTATATCTTTTTGGTGATTTAACAATAATCACAGAACATAATATATTGAAAATGTGATGAAACTTTGTGCAGTCAGATAAAATAGTATAATAAGCAAACTAAAAACTGTAAGCAAGGTCCGCACTAATAGAACCTGTGTTAGGCCCATCCTTAGATATGGTATCAAAGTAACGACAGTCACAGTAAAAATAAAGGGCATGCTGAGACCGCTGCGAGCAATTGCTGGAAAGAATCTGCGAGACCAAGTGTGTAACAAGAGAATCCAGAAAATCTATGGGGTTGATGACGTAATTATATGAGGGTGACAACGACACTGAGCATGTCCAAGGAATTAATAATTCAAGAATGCCATATTTGGCATTGCTTGTGTTCCAAATGGACAGTGAGGTCCGGAGGGCTCATGGTGGAGGGAGAGCTGAAGTTCAGCAGCATCTCAAGAAGCTACTCCTTAAATAAACAGACTCTTGATCAACAAAGAGCAAATGAGAACTCTCTGCTCCATTGGGGTATAACACTAGATTTCCACTAGCCAAAACAATAAAAAAATAAATTAGGGCTCACTGAAGGTGAACACAATGACATTATACACTTTCACAGAAAACAGAGCTTGTGTTGTGGAAGGGGGATATGGTCAGCAACCAAGATCGAAACCACGACCTTCAGGACGAAAGTCCGTAACCCAACCGCTATGACTGAATGTGATTTGCATCTCCCAGCTGTAAAAAGAAATACACTAGTCTAGTAACATTATTGTTCTTATAACCAACCTGTTTCAGATATTCCAATGTAATACCAGATTCTTCAATCCTACCCCTCTTCATCATTCTATGAAAAACTACTTCTGGCGTACTCTTGAGGTAAACTGAAAAAGAAATATTACATTTAACGCATACAATATTAAAGTAGAAATATCTTTAGAGTGATGTTGTACTAACCAATAAGATCCAAACTTATGTCAATGTGTTTCTGTATCCAGTCGTACCATTCCACCAGCACATCAAACTCGCATTGTGTTAGCAGATTGTTCCTTAAGGCATTCTCCATGAAACAGTATCTGTTATTTTGTACTGATCTAAAAATAATGTTCACTATATCAGTCAATTTTAATTTTTACTTTCAAAAATATGTTTTCTAAATGATAATTTACCTTTCGAACATTTTGACAGAGGTTTTTTCAGAGGACGGAGGACTCGTTTGTATTTGAAGCCGACTAAGATGAACATAATGTTGAAATGGAAAACTCCATTTATGTAGATCTGAATACATCAAACCTAATATATTATGCCCATCTACATTTCGCCACTTTTCAATAGGCTCCTAAAACATTAAAGTGAAATATTTGTCTGTGAAATATTGGTCAATTGTAAGGAGTAAACATACATAAAAAGGTAAATTATAGAAAAAAAAAAAACTTACTGGGTGTACTTCTATTTGTTCCCATTTTCTGAAAAAGTTAAGACATGTTGATTTTCCGGAACCTATATTTCCTTCAATAGAAACACGAAATGGACGTAGTTTTCTTATTTGAGACATAGTTCTCACACTGTAGTAGGAATTCTGGAAAATAAGCAATACAAAGTCACTTCCTTGTTAATTAATGGATTTCTATTCGTATCTAAACAATAATCTTAAAATAGTTAGACAGATTATGGTTAATGGATATTTTCAGACTAATTCATACTATATTTTTACTTAAAAATTGTGCGGAGAACTCACATGAAATTTATGACGATTAATAAAAGCGCGCGAAAACATATGACATGTCATGATAACGTAACGGAATTATTAAGTACATCACAAAATGTAATTTCTATTATTTGCAATTTCATTTCAATATTTTTAAGAGTCTTAAATATTATATTTTTAATATTGAAGTTTTCAACAGATCCTTCCTCAAAAATAATATTTTGATTTATAAGCGAATGCCAAAACACTCCACGCAGCCTGTGCAAATTATGGATAATTGCTGCTAGTAAAATTGTTTCGATATTTTTGTTTTATTATAAACTCTATTTCTTGTTTTAATATTTGATAAACCTCTTTGCGGCTTATTCATTTTTTAAATTAATTTAGAGATTTTGTTTGAAAATATTCCAATATTTTTTACGCAAAAATAAAGAAGAAAGAAGAAGAGATAATCTAGTTTTAGTAGTATTGGCAACACTACCAATTAACGTCAAAATGGTTTATTAGAAAAATGTCAAAATAAATTCAGGGGTGTGAAGTGATAAAAGCTATAAATTAGAATTTGCGGTATAAGATAAAATAAATGCTATGGATCTTTTAAAAGTGCCGTCGAATCAGTCTCTTATTGATTCTGACATCGGTTCAGTTGATAGTTTTAACTTATTAGATATTGAAGAAGTATGTGTTTATTTTATCGTTTTATTCTCTCAACTTTAAAATCATTTATATCAGTAATATATTATTTTCATTTTTGATGTATCAGCTGAACGATGAAGAGTATGGAATACCTCCTGTCACTGAATTGCCATCTTTGGAGAGTGTATTGGCATCAGCTGATGGAGCAGATGAATGGGAACTTGGTCCTGTGGAAAATTCAGCGCTTGATTCCCACAATCCCACACCATCACCTACCCCAAGAAAGCCGATATCCGAAAATACGTACGAAGGCTGTTCTTTACTGAAATATGTATTTCTTCAAGGAGTTTCCCAACAAATTACAACAGCATCAGTAAGTTTATAGATAAAAATATTAATTAGAGCCAAACACAAAATGCTAAAATACTTTTGTGAAACTAAATTTCCTGAAATATTATGTTAAGTTTTGGTAAAATATTCTTATGCTGAAATCAAATAATTTTACAACAGAATAGATTTTGAGTATTATTTGTATAAAATTGTTGATTTTTACCATAACAGACAGGAAGTAGATATCTATTTATATGACATGGGGACATATTTATCGAATGACAGTCTGCCAAAAGATCGCTGTTTTCCCAGTCCCTAAGAGAAAGAAAGAAGGGTCTCTAAGACAAAAAAAGACCCTCATCCTTTTGCCAATTTTTTTTGTACAATTCTTTCAGGAACGAATAGGGGCAGGTACTGGCAGCGCTGTGGCTGCATGGGGTGAGCGAATTGCTGTTGGTACGTCACATGGACTTGTGATGGCCTTTGCAGCTCAAGCATTGAGGTGGTGCTCTCAAGAACATAAAGATCAAGCATCAGTTACTTCTATGGATTACAATGAAGATGGTACCAGATTGTTAGCAGGTAAGCTAAGATTTTATTAGAGAACTATTTTTGGATAGTTTATTTTGTTTAAGAAAATGGCGTCACAAACGGTTTGTTTACTAAATATTAAATTTTGAGAAACATACTGTCTTTCCAGTCACAAAAGTTCCATTATGGGACGCAGTGATGGCGGCCTCCATGGAGGCTGCAGGCTAGTATACAAATAACATACTGTTGTTGCACATGTAATAAGATTCATGTCAGAAATGAAGGACTATATAAGAATATCAAGAAGATCATCAGAGATAAATTTAGAAACATACGGACATGGTAAAATGGAGAAGGCAAGAAAGAAGGTTCTGGTATTATACATGTGAGGAAAGTGAATTTATCCAGAGTTTCTCAAATGGCATAGCACAGCCAACCCCATGGAAGACACCTCCCAGGTAAACCACCAAAGCGGTGGAGGGACAGCTAGAGGCTTACCTTGAAGGAGGCTTACTCCAACTATTGAATTACAGGCCACAAGGTCTAAATTGAGGTGAAGAAGATGTGTAAACTTTAGTGCAATTAAAATTTCGACATGTGCAACCGTATTATTGATTAATGTAATTTCTTAGCATGGAAACATATAGAGAAGAAACAAAATGTTTCGTTTTTTCATAAACTTTATTTTGCGGAATATGAAAACAAAATCATCAAGTTTTTTAGCCATTCGAAGTAGAAAACGTTTTGTCATATTCTTTTATGTGTTTAGTTGTTTGTATGCATTACACATAACTTTGTTTTTCCTTAGGTTTTGCTCGAGGCTTAGTGGTTATGTACGAGTCTTTTGAAGGCACAATACTTCGCACAGTGGAAGCTTGCGGAGGGGGGCCCTGGGGTGTTTTAAAAGTTTGTTGGTGTTCTTCTGGTATGTTGGCCAACAGCATGACATCTGCAGTTGTCGCTGATACCGGGGGCTCTGTTTGGCTGTTGAGGTTTACAAGAATATTAGGTGTTAGAGGAACCAAAGTCTCATGTTTGTTTTCTGGTGCTAGAGGAGAGGTAAGTCTTTCAACTGTCAATAACACTTTACTAAGCTCGAGAATTTTCACCAAAGTAATTAATAAAAATGCATTTTTCTTCTTCAGCTTTTCAATCTTTTTGATTGGTTTGTATTAAGGTGTGATCAACCTTTTCGCTCCTTCGGTGCGGACGTCGTGGTTCGATCCCAGGTGCCGACCATCTTCCTCTTTCACAACATAAGCTTTGATATGACGTAGGCCGTACGCTATCAATTTTTTTTCTCCAATCAGTCCTAAAAAGAAATGGAAATAATTATTATAGTTTCAGCAGTGACAATTATATGTAAAAACTCGTCACGTCGGCGTGACGATAAACCCAGCGTGCTGTAATTGCACAATGCTAGTATTAGAGGTTCACAACTGGTTTCCGAGCTTCGGAACTTTGTTGACCCCTCCTCCCCGACGCGACTCTGTATCCACCCAACCACCCACTTACAGAGTATTATCGTATTATATATTACCTCAAAATTAAACTAAAATGTCACAAATAATAAGCACAACAAACCACTGAAAGAAAAATTAATGATTATGATACTCTTACCAATCGGCAGCTAGGTATGTAGTTAATAATCCTTACCAGAACACTAAAACACTATCACTAATAGGTATTACCTCACACTTCACTATCCGATATTAAATACCTCACAGAACCCCGACGCACGCGACAAAATTAATAAGCTATACACGCGAATCAAAATTATTAACACCTCGCAAAGAGCAACGTTTTCTCTGCTACTAATTTGAAGTAAGCACAAACACAAAAAAAATTAAATAAATAAGAAACCGGATCCCGAAATAATTTAGGTACCTCACAGAAAGCAACGTTTAATTCTGCTACGCCAAAATATGCAAGTCGAAAAACCACTCGGCAAATAGCAAAACAAGTATACGCGTCGCGAGCTGAGTGACAAGAATGAGAGAAATTACCTACTGACCGTGTGCTTAAATATCCTTGTCAGCTGATAAAAAAACTTCTAGAATCTTCCATCTTAGGGGTGTACCTGTTGATTACACCAGTGCATTGGCCTTCCGAGAAATAGCTGAACCTAGAAAGGAGTCATTAAAACAATACTGTCTCACGGTAATAATTTTATTCAAAACATCAGGTTCATTGTCCTTCTGGCAAATCCCCTAGGACATACGTGCATAGTCATAAATCATAGGATAAGATACATTCCAAATAGCCGAACAAGTTAAAAGAATATTATTTTTTTCATATCAGCGAAAGTATTTATTGCTACCTGTTATCCTTGAAAACAAAAGGTACCTGCCCGCATATCTCAAGTCTGCATTCTTTAGAATAACAATGAAAGACTTTCGTTTCGAAAAAGCTTTCAAATAATAATCGCTGACCATATCAATACTCAGTAGTAGGGTTTTTTATAATTTCTACTTAACTATTAAAATTAATGCTATCTTTCGGGCGTAAATACCTACTCACAACAGCTTTAAGTAGCTTACTGTGAAAGAGTCAAGGATTGTATTTATGTTCACTTTGAGTGAGCACAAATTCATTTAAAAAAAAAATATATATATCTTATAGGTGTCCCCGTTACATTACACTACATCCTTTTCAGGATTCCAATATTTTCTTTTACCCATCACAGTGTCCCAAGGAGTAGGCAGAGAGAATGGACGGCCACTCTTTTCTATGCAAGCAAACTTCTATTGCTTCTTCCACTGACGTACCGTTTCATCATTTTGCTTCTGACCACATTGACGTGTTCCATTCTCACTCTACCATGCTTTCTAACATTTTTTCTTTCAGCCTTATAAATTCTTTTTGTAATCCTGCTTGCATCCATTTTTCCACATGCCCACACCATCTCAACTTATCAACTTTCATCTTTGTAACAACACTAACTTCCATACCACATTTTTTCCTAATATTCTCATTCCTTCACATTTTCTTGTAGACCTCTCACATTATACTTATTCCTTTGATTATTAACAAATACATTAAATTGATCCAACAATCCAAATGAATTAAACTTTTAACTTTCCTGTTTCAGGAAAGTTTAATGGTTTTTTAATATGTTGGGTTTGGGTGCTTTAGGTTTGCTGTGTAGACCCTTTACCTGGTCCGCCCCCTGGATGGGGATGTGTGTTAGCTCTGGCCACTTTATCCCGAGTGGTAGTGGTCTGTGTGGGAGGTGGTGGAGGAGGGGGCGGAGCGTCTCTACCTGGTCCTTCCCACACTCTACCCTTACTTGCTTGGCAGCCAGCACACAGAACTGATCCCGTGCTATGCTCCGCAAGAGGATCCCTTATTCAATTTCATCAGGTAATAAGTTTTGTACTTTGACACGTTCACTGCTGACAACACGGTTCCATATAGCACTGTCTCTTGATAAACCAATATTGAAAATTGTTACAACTTTTCAGATTCGTTGGGGGTCAGGTGGATTGGAAGCTTTGTCTTTGAAAAGGGCCGCGTTACAGTTCAGCTTAACGGCAATAAGATGGTTGGGTGCTAGGAGATTAGCTTTGGTGGACTCCAAAGAAACCCTGCACTTGTGGGACGTATCAACGGCCACCACACTGGAAACGTTAGATCTTGCTGATGCGCAGTTAGTTTATGCTAATGCATATTTTAAGGTAAAGAGCTCTAATCATCTTATAGAATGTATTATCTTGACACTTGATCAAACAAAATGTGCAAATAAAAAAGAAAAAATTTATCAATGAAAATGCAAAATTTTAGGGAAGGTTTCTTTTAATTTTTTTATTTATTTATTCTAACACTTTGATTTGTTGAAATTGATATATTCATACTTTGTGTTTTTGTATATTTTGTCGTCAAATAAGCCGCCTATTTTCTATGAATTATTCTAAAAAAAAAACAACGGAAACTTAAGTAGTAAATAGTTATATTTTATTACAAATTTGTGGAAATTTTTTTTTGTTTGTTTTTGGTCTGTAACTTTTGTAGGTAGGTATGTATTAAGCCGTTGAAGTATTTTTTTTTCTATAAATTCTTAGACACAGTTTTGGACCTATCTCTTTTCGTTCTTATGATATTCTCAGCCAAAATAGATGAGAATAGCCCATATAAAAGAAAAAGATGAAATTTTTCCATTTTCATAGATAAATTTTTATTGAATTGTTTCAATTAAGTATCAAGATAACATATTGTATATTTTCTGCCTTAACTGTTTATTATGAAAGATGCTATATTTTCAGGGTGTTGCAACTGGAGGAAAAGTCTCAGAAGCCTTAGCCATTGCAGGAGGCAGCGCTCTGGGTGGTGCCTGTGTTGGAGGTGGAGTGAGTGGAGCACTTCTCCTGCTTGGTAGATCTGGACTAAGAAGAGTTGCAGCAAGAGCGGCCCATGCTGCTGCACATCATCATGCTGATATGGGACGGTGGACGCAAGCCATAAAGACTTTGGCCAATGAATATAAGGTAGTAAACTTTTTGTTGTTGTTGTCGTTTTTACCCAAACCCATCTGATATAGAGGCAAATGTTATTAACTCTCAGTGATTGACTAAAACATGGTTTGTTGGAAGATGTACACACACTTACCTATTCTTTATTTGTTGGTGGAACTCATTGCTAGAGGGAATTTTTCTTGTCAAATCATATAACATGCATATTCAGCGTTACAGGTTATTATAACCTTTTGTGCTGAATATGCATGTTACATAATATAACATTCTATACAATTATGTATACAGTACAATTCATTGTACAAAATCGTTTAAATATTATCTTTAACTTCTAAAGTACCAAAATTGATTATATGTCTTCAACAATATAGTTAAAGTGCTATCAACGAATTTTCATGAAAATCATTCTAGTTGTTGTAATAGACAATATTGGCTATTTTTCTAGTCTCTCGATGGTCGATCTTCTAGACATTCTGTATCGAAACATAGAGCGGACGCTTTGCTGACAAGACTTGCATCTGATCCTCTCCACCTTGGTGACTTTTCAACCGCATTGGCAGCTGTTGATTTGTGCATTCAAATGAATCTTTTGTAAGAATTCTTGATTGTTTTTATTTTATATTCATTGTCTTTCAAAATTTTAGATAAATACCATACTTTATATTTCAGTGATACCTTATGGAAAGTGTTATGGGAAGCCGCTTGCACTGTGGGCTTGGAATCTTTGGGTCTAGTGCCTGCTTTGGCTCAAAGGGCGGCTCAAGGATCTCTTCATGCAATTCCTCCTATGGCTGCTCAAATGATTGTAAATGTTTTGGCTCTAAATGAGCCGATGGATTTACAAAGAGCACTGATGCATATGCCAATTGAGTGTCTCGATTTGCATCAGGTAAAGCATTTTGTAGAAGATTGTTTATCTACTTATAAGTACATTATTTTGTAGATATGAAAATATTTTATAATATTTAACTTTCACTTAGGTTTTGAGCGAGTGCCGTCGTTTATATCTGTGGCAGGCCTGGATTCGAGTAACTGCCGGAGCTTTTAAGGACCCTCCCCTACCAATTAAGGAGCTTCTGCCTCTTGTTGGATCTCCTTGCAGAGGAGAGAGCTCTCTGTCGCACCACCACACTGTGGATGGAAGATCTCCTTGCCCAGGAGATGCTTTATTGGTGTATGTTGCAGATTGTTTAGCTGGAAGAGATTATCCTAAAGGGCTTTTACCAATACAGGACAGACCTGGTGTAAGACATGAGGTTTGACTATTTTATTACCTTTTCTGCTCCCGTGGATAATTGACTTACTTGAATGTCATCAAGATGTTTTAGTATGAAATTTTTTAGATTCTGGGATGTCTGCTATTTGAGGGTGATGATCCTTCTTGCCCCCTGCCTCATCTCAGAGCCTTGCTCTTGCACGACATGGGCAGTACTTTGCGTATGTTTGGAATGGCTTATGCTGAACCTCCATTCATGGGTCCAATGGGCAAACTAAATAGGCTCAAAATGACGCAAGCATTGCATAATGTCATACAGACTGCGGTGGACCCGTTGTTGTTTATGGTAAGGACAGTTTGATATTAATATACTTCTTATGATTATTCATATACTTACATAGCTTATCAATTTGTATTTCTAGGAGGATGAAATAGCTTCTTTGATTTTGTTCACGGCAAATCAGTTGGCAGCTGGCAGCCTACCCTATGACGTTCATCTCATCAATAATCTGAAACAATATTTCTCTAAGCCATCCACTTCTCGCGAAGCAAATAAATTGATAGAATCGTCTTGGCTCAGCTTATTGACATGTATCAATAACATATCCGCTCACTTCACACACAATGAAATGTTGCAAATGGCTGAAAACACCAGGAGACTGAAAGTCAAGCGATTTTTGTTGGAAAGGGACAGTAAATTTGATGGTATTTTGGAAACATTTTTAAATGATTCCGATTCAGAGAGCGATATGTTCTTATACTTGGATAAACATGCTTCAAACCCGGATCGCCTTATTGCTAAACAAGTTTTAGAAAATTCTGAAATATTAGCATCAAAGTGGCCTAAACATACTGCTAAATTCTTAGTAGAACATTTATCAGATTTAATACCGCAAGTTTTATCATCCCTTACTTCTGATAAAGAAGCCTTATTATTCTCTGGAGAATTGTATAAATTAGAAGTTCTTGATTCTCAAACTTCGGTAAAACATTTAGAACTATTATGTAAATATCGTCCCGACAATGTTATAGAGTATTTGAACAATGCCCCAAATACATTGCTACCAGAATCAGCTTTGAAAGTTGTAAGAGAGTATGATATCAAAATAGCTGAACCCATATGCTTAGAGAGATCAGGTGATTTATCTGGAGCTTTGAAATCTGCCATTCAATTAATGCTCGGGGGTAAAAGTAAAGAGGAAAGAAGTGCATTTGCCGAAGAAGCGTGTGCTCTTTGTACCAGAGCAGCTAAAGTATCTAGTCATGTAGAAGGTGAATCATTGTGGAAAGAGTTGATAGAAGGTGTTGCCAAATTACCTGAAGCTCCGTCTGCTCCTTTACCAGCCTTACTGTTAGAAGGTGCTGCAAATTATCTTCCTTTACCCTGGCTGGTTTCTCAATTGTGCGAAGGGGGAGGACATGCGGGGGCATTAAAAGGTGCCTTGGCTAGTCTCTTGGAGGCTGCTAGAGGTGGTGCGGAGATTGCTAAAGCGGCAGCTAGATTGACCGGACGAGAGTTACATTGCGCTTTGGCATCCTCCCTCAGGGGACGGAGAATATTGCCTGTTTCAAACACAGCCTGTTGTTTATGCTACAAGCAGCTACATTTGCAACCTTTAGTTAGAGCATATTCTTGCGGACACGCCTTTCATTTGGAGTGCGACCCTATATCTGGCCGCTGCAGTAGATGTGGCAAAAGTGCTGTCGAAGTGAAATTGACCAAAAAAATTCCCAGTCCTCATGTAACCCAATCAGAACGACCTCAAAATTTCCAATTGTGTGTAGTGGCTCCTCCCAGACCTGACTTAGAAGGTGTGTTATAAGAATTATAAAGAAATTCAATGAGAGTAATACTTTTGATCATGTAATATTGTTACAATGTTTCTATTATTATGTACATACATATTATAGATTAGCTATTTCATTATGTAAATTGTGTTGTTTGAACAACACAGACAAGTTATGTTGAAAGCATTTTGCTTTTATGTAATATCGTATAAAAGTTATGTAAATGTCTCGCAACTGGAACCATGCCAATTCTATCAAAATGTTTCTATGAAAGTTTTGACATTTTCATTTTTCAGGTTTTGCACATACCCCTTAAAGATGGGTAAAATCCAAGAATAGCATATAACCGTTTTTTGACTCACAACCATAGTTCTGTTTTGGTATTTCCTATGTACCTATATTACGAACCATATTAAATAATAAAATGTTTAGTTCGCTTTTTTTTGATACTATGTGGTCTGACTTTAACAAGGCGAAGCAACCTATGCTCCAAGCAGGATTCAAACCTGCGACCTTAGCTGTGACATGCCGATACTATTTTTAGTATTTGCATTAACACTTTTTTTTTGGATTCAACTGAGAGGGTCTCAAAATCTTAAATCTGAATATTTTAGGTTTTTCTACATTTTAAAATCTTTAAATTGAACACATTTATCATCTATTTTAACAGGATATTTGTGCAAATATGTACTCAAACGGTGCAATTAATTTTGATCCAGTATTTTATGATGATATCTTTATTTGGCATCTGGTTAGTTTAAATTTGTTTATTTATTTTAGAAATGTTTGTTTGTTTCCTGAAAGATATTTTTAATGTAGTCAATTCCAACCGTTCAGTTATGAGCAGTGTATCATATTGTATACTAATTGTATTATTATCAGATAATTTAAAAAAAATGAATAATTGTATAAATAGTAAGGTGGGTTAAGGATTAACGGATAGTCATTACCTGTGGAAGAATGATTTCACAGCATAATAATTTTAAGCATACTGAAACATCGAAATGTGTAACATTTCAAAAGATTTGTGATAACCTAGTTTTGTGTTTGGAGATTACAATAGTATTGTATGACATAGAAGATATTATGTAATTACTATATTGTTTTGACTGAAATAAAACAATTGTATTTAATGTTTTTCCTTTTATTTTTTTTTGTATTCAATAACATACATTTTTAACCTTAAGAAATACATTCAAATTAGATAATTTAGAAACTAATATTGTCTTTCAGTGTAAATAAGTTATTTTGTTATTTTCTGAAAGATATCGTTAGTGTGAAGAGGTTATGTGTGAACTGTGTTTTATTTTGTTCAGTAACTGGCGACACTGGTGTTTTGTTTCTAAATTATCTAAGGTCAACGCACATATTATATTATATAATTATTTAGGTACACTATGATTCTAGGTAATGAGTTAAATTATTACAATCTAATTTCCCATACATCACCACTGATAAGACATTAAACATTATCCTTTAGAATAATAATAATAATTATAAAATGTCAAAATAATAATAATAAAGAAATCAACAGTCACAATAAGATAAAAACTTATTATTTGGCTATAATTGGAATAATAAAATGAAATAATTAAATCAAACCCGAGAAATTTGAATAAAAGTCAGGATAAAAGATAAGACAATGTGATGGTAAAATATTTTACCATTTTTTTTTAATAAAAAGATTTTGAAGAAATGTTTCGTTACCCGTTTTTTGTTTTATGGAGTATGCCATAAGGGACTCATTCTGAACTATCCTATTTTAATATTTTCAATCGTCAATTAGGTGAATTGGATAATGCAATGACAATACTCATTTTATAGTATCATTTTATTTATTCATTAATTAGTTTTAATTTTTTTTTTGATTAATTAATGTATCATTATTACAATCCATGTTTTGTTCTTTGTTTATTATTGTTTTTTTTTTATTTATTCACGTTGTTACTTGCATTCATAATAATAATTATATCAAAGCGATTTATTTGTCATTAATTATTGGTTTCTTTTTTCTATGCAAAAAAGTCACCATTTTGATTTTAATTCATAGATTTTTTTTCTACTAATTCCTATAAAACTATGCTGCATTATTTAGCGTCTATATAACAATCTAAAATTCTTTTAACTTCTTTTTATTATTAAGAACGACATATTATAACGAAGCGTTTTTTTTAAGGTTAAGTTTATATATTGTTAAAAGTAGTTATCAAACGTGATGAAAATGAAATGAAATCAAGAACTTGTCTAATCAGGAATACTATTGATGATAATATTATATGAAAAATGTATTGAAATATTAGGTTTATAGTTTAAAATGCGAATAGGTTTCTTTGTCAACAAAAGAGGCTGTTAGTTTCATTGTTGCAAAATAGTTTGTCAATTTTCATTTATCGTCGGTTATAAAAGCATTATAAAGGACACTAATTCATCTAAAATTCTAGTCATTTCTAATTATCAAATAAATAATAGATTACGGTTGATAAAGTATTATATTTTGAAGAAAATCTATTCAAAAGAGGTTTGGTGTATTGACTTTTATTAGTTACAACTGTTAGCACAGTAAATATTATAAGAATAAGGTTTACTTATGGTGAACCATTTTTCATAGATCATTCTTTTGACACCAATCCATAGACATTCTCGGCTCGTTTTGGAGACTATGTCCATAGACTATTATCAAAAAAATCATCATGTCCCAGTTTTAACCTAAATATTAGCAAACAATTGACGGTTAATCCAGAGGATAAATATAATTAATAATAATAATACCTAAGATTTTAAAATGCATTAAATGTTCTTAAAAATGTGAAAAATTCATGTTATTATTATTTATATAATAATTATATATTGTCTTTGCTATCAGACAGTAAACCATAGAAGAGAGAACAATAGAAGGTAATTATGTATGTTAGTCAAATTACTTTGGGAAAACTCACCAATTATAGATTCGTGATAGTAGATGTTAAGTTATGATTTGCAAAATCTATTTAACAATTTATAACTTATTTTATTTAGTAGACAATCTATCTCTACTGTTGGTAACAGACAACCTTACTCAAATATATCAGCTAATTTTGTATTTATTTATTATTTAATTACATTTTAGGTTTTTTTTTAACAAATATCTACTTTTATTTTATGACTTATATTGTCTGCGTATATAGCGCGCTATGTATATTATATACAACATAATTTTTAACACATACAATATAAGTTTAGTATTTACTATTATTTTTTAATTCTTATATATTAATATTAATAATTTGAATGAGCATTGTCTGTTACGAAATTATTTAAACTAATTATTTCAATTTAAAGGCTACGTTTTCATTTATTTTAGTTTTTTAGAATAATATTACATTTTATTTCATTTTTCTTCGGGTTTATAAACTTTACTTATACGTTCCGTGTCTCAGACGAGACTCCAACATTTTAAATCAGACCGTTTTTTTTTAAATACTTGGAGAAATCTTTAGGAAGAATAAAATGATGAATGAAATTTTCGCGATGATAAAATATCTACGATAGAACATTGTCCCGATGTTGTCAGTCTGCCGAGATAAGTGTAAATGTAATTTTATGGAAATTTGATCGACGTATATGGATCGATGCAAAATTCGAATACATTTCCATGACATGTATATAAATACATTTCGAAATGATGTTAAGTGGAAGTTGCTCATGGAATGTATTTGTATCATGTCATGAAAGTCTAAAGCAATCATCACACCAGACCGATAAAAGAAGACATATTTAAAAGGTTAGAATATAGATTCACTACAGACATTAAGATTCAGCGACACATTGGGAAGATTTAGTTTTTTAATCATTAATATTAATTATTATTTAAAGTTAGGTTATATAATTATTTATTATTTATTTTAATATTAGATTAACATTTTAAAGGATTCTATTTTAGTTGTAGCTTTTAATGTAACAATAATAATGCCATTTTACTTTATTTTTAATTTTTTAATCCATGGAAAGTATCAATCATTAGTTTTTAGTATATTACTATATTTTAACATTTTTATTTTAATATTCCTTATTTAGCGCTAACATTCTACATTTTTGTTTTAGTATTTTTTTATTTTATTTAATATTTTATTATTTAATTTTATCGAGTCATTGCATTATAGCTGGATCTTCGAATGAAAATATTTCAATAGGCTAAGAAACAGGATGGCCGCTTTTTCGCAGGCTGTATATAAGCCTTTTCACATTGTATTTTGGACTAATTTTTTGCGGTATTTTTAACACACCCTCTAAAATGTATATAAACCTAATAATATTACTGATATAAAACAACTTACATAATATAAAAATTCAAATCTCTTTTTATTCGTGTTATTATTGACTAGAGTTTAAATTATGATATTTGGATTGAAACTGATTTTCTATCCTAGGAGAGAAATGTCTTTACTCATTTACACAACTCTTTTTGAAGTAGTTTAGTTTGCGTAACAAAACTGTGATTGTGGGTAAGATTGTTCGTAAATTTTAAAAGGAATACTTTCTGAAAGATAAGGGATTTTTAATTTTTAGTAGAATAATAATTGATTCTAATTTACCCATTCTTTTATTGCGAACTACTCGTATAATTTATATAGTTTTTTGAGAGAAAAGGTTATATGGGGGGGGGGGGGGGGGGTGATAATATGATAAATAAAACATGGAAAAGAGCAAATGAGATCAAATTTTTTATTCATATTCTTGCATCATGTTATATAAACATAAAAAAAAATTAATAATTTAAATAATAAATATTACTCCCTCATGATAAAGATATTGTGAAAGATGATAAAATACTAATATTATTAATATGAGAAAATAATTAAATACCGGATAGGAAATAAAACAACATATAGAGATGGGGGGCTTAACAAATCGCACTTGTCATATCTATCAACAACTTCGTCATAAGAATTGGAACCTCCTATCGTCATTATTTTTTATTCTATTAAATACCTTGATCTTCTAAGAAAGATAATAGTTTGGAGAACTCAAAAGTAGAACTATGCATGTATTTAAATATTTTTTTTGAAAGAATTTTTCAGATACAAAATATTATATTAATACATAATATTATTAAAATTATTGATTTTTTTTAAACTATTCAAACACGACTGTCAGTGATGTTGTCTTTGGTCTTCGTTTCTGATGGTGCCAGATGATTTTCGATCAACAGGAAGGTGGATATCAAATAATTCTTTAGCTACTCGAATGTCGTTTTGAATTTCCTTTTTTTTTGTTTGTTTTATTCACAAATCATATTATAATGAAAGATATTTTTAACAGTCATGGGTCCCGCGTGTTGTAGTTCTCTCCACGTTGAAAGAGTGTCGCCCCTTACATGATAACACATTTCCCTTTTTCTGCCCAAGGATTGCTCTTCTTGTCTGGGGCGTGAATCAGTGGATCGTTTTTCTCATTCTCCTCAACGTACTCTCTCATCCTGCAACAAAGAATGAAACATTCATTAATACAAATTATCTCCAGATATTTGTTTTATATAAATATGCAGCCGTGCAATTGTGTTAAACCAAAAGTTGTGTTCAAAAAGAAATTATTTGCTGTCTGGGCAAATTTGTTAAATTAAGGACACAATGAAAATGATAATTGATTTAATAATTATGATATAAGGTGGTACCACCGCATCACGAATGAGGCTGGCACAGTAGTGGTTGAGTTACAAAAAAGTTAAGTCTATAGAATTAACAAATAACAAGCGATTAATCTTCCCACTAAGTCAAGCCTTTCTTGGAAAGATTTATGCATAAAATACAATACAAAGATTAACAAAGTCAGAGAAATAGGTAAGTATTAAAAAATAATACTTCTAACGTACAAGAAAAAGAAAATTAAAAGAGTTTTCAGTTTGTGCTACTACTTATTTAAATTAGTAGGTAGTAGAACAAACTGAAAACTCTTTTATTTTTACATCTGTGAAAATGGATTACCTACTACCAACCCTGAAGAACTGGCCGAAACTATCAATCAGTTTAAAGAAAAATTATCAAAATATGAAAAAGAAAAACGCAAACCATCAAAAGATAATCAAGTTAAAATAAAATAGAATGACATTATTACCGGATTAACATTAACACTATGTATATACAAATACCCCAGCTCTGTTTCCATACAAAGGATCAGTATAAAGAGGGGCTTACCAGTCTTCGAAAACCTGTACCCCTATTCTAAGTTTCCGTGACTTATACGCTGGCGTGAAGTCACAAAATTTTGTATGGAAACGTATATAGCTCCCCTAAAGGAAACTTCGGAAAGCTCCGCAGCCCATGCATACGAAATTCCCGTGAGTTATGTAGATACGTTAGTAACACAGAACACAAATACTCTCTGGTTAGTAGGTAATATCTAGAATAGGGGTAGGGACTGATGTGAGTAGAAAGTTAAAAGATAATAAGAAATATTTTATGAAAATCCGTTATAAAAATCCCTAAAATTGAAGTAAAAAGTAAATAACATTAAATACTCAAACGTTTTGCTATCTTTAATGTGCTCATCCATGGTGTAATCTTTCACAAAAACAAAGAAAAATAACGCGCCTTTAATATTATTATTATATATTTTGGTTTTGTAATAAATTAAATTTCGATGTAGGTAAGGGTGGTAACGTTTCATTAAAATCCTTTCAAATACGTAATAGGTACAATGAATGCGTGAGTTATTATTTATTTTGTTTCTTTTCTCTTTAGCGAATAATTCTAATAAATTCATACCGGCAGATTATTTTTATGAATGTTGCGAAACGA
Source organism: Mystacides longicornis (assembly GCA_963576905.1). Lineage (NCBI taxonomy): Eukaryota > Metazoa > Arthropoda > Insecta > Trichoptera > Leptoceridae > Mystacides > Mystacides longicornis. Next base: position 9,361,765 of record OY756425.1, on the reverse strand, counting down.
CCAATTTTGAAAGAACCGAATCGACCCACCCATCAGCGTATGAATAAGGTTGAGCTGCAGAGATTTCAGAAGTATGCTATAAAGGGTAGAGGCCACGTAGAGGCGCTATATGACTCGTATAGATTTTATTGCAAACAAGCTTTCCCGATAGACAGACCTATGAATTCAATAATTCGAATGGGAGGTTTTCTGGGGAGCTTCCGACAATACACACTAGGTGGCAGCGCTTCTAATCAGGTCTATTGTCAAATTATGACAGCTGTCAAACATATCATCTAGCATTGACTGATGAATATTATGCTAAAATATCTCCTCTCTTTTTGTTTTCTCAATTAAACAATTTAACGTTTTAATTATTGATGATTGCAAAAGTGGCTTTTTCTAGGAGGTAAACCATAGTGTGTCCTTTTACACTACACACAAACAAAAGCACTAGGTATTATTTGTCTTCAAGGGTAGATTTGCAGTAGTTCTTTGAGAATACGTCTCAGTTCTGTATCTTTTTGTTTTATTGTTTTCTGTTACGGTATTTTTTCATTTGTATTTTGGTAGGTATATAAAAGAAAAAATAACAACTAATGACTCTAAAAATTCAATACTAATGTTCGATTTTTAAATGGAACAAACCACTACGGGCTTACGACCGTCTTCTACTGTTATTTCGAAGGCTGGCTTAGTGTGGTATATAAAAAATAAAATAAGATATACAATTATTTTATTCGTAATAGTATGTAAAAAGAAATGTACAATGATTATTCTAAACATAATATGGTTGAGGTTATAAACGTTAATTTAACCAGTGTTGCCAACGCCGTTTTTCAAACGCGAAGTAGCCCAAGTGAAAATTTGGTATGCGGTCATTCCGAAAATTTTATATCCGAAGAGAGGTGGGAGTTCACTAAAAAAGGTCATAATTCGCTAAAAGGGAAGTAACCCAAGTGGCTACCTGTCGCGTTTAGATTTTTTCGTCGCATATTCTCGTTCCAAATAGCCCAAATGGCAGTAAATCGTCCCCTTTGGCAACACTGAATTTGACAATAGACCGGATTAGCTAGGGCGCCTCCAGTGGCACAAAATGAAAAAAAAAATCATCCCATTTGTATAGAGAATGATAAATTAAATATCTTTTAACCAATATAATTCCGACCAAAGCATCTGTTTTTAACCATAATATTTTCAATTCACACTCTGTCAATAGCACCAACTATCAAACAAAATGTCAATTTCTGTCAAACGCCAATTTAATTTAAATTTAGTATAAAATTATATTGTAAAAATTCTTAAAACGTTTTCTAAATTAAGTTTTATTAAATTTTCTAATGTTCCGCGCAACTTTCTCAATTTTTTCTTTCATAAAAACTTTCTCCTGACTATAATAAACACAACAAAAAATAACTAGCGAAATCGGTCCAGCCGTATGTCCAAGAATAGTAAGTATGTATCTTGACAAAAGATTAATGTTTTGTCGCTTAGTTACGCTAAGTTATTTGATAGATTCGAAAATTCGAAAATCAACAATATAATAATGATCGTCATGTAAAGAATCACAAATTATATGTATAAAAATGCTGTGTCGGTTCATAGGTCGATTCACGTTTTTCATTGAACGCATATTAATAAGGTAATTTAAAATACACGTACACAAATAGATTCATACTCACCTTTTAAAAGCTTTCTTTGGGTGAGGGAGGGGGGGGGAGGTATTTTATTATTTATTTAAGAATGAAAATACACACAGAAAAAATCAGATTGTTTACTTATCTAAATACGGACTCAGTTTTGCTGATTTAATCAAAGTAACCTGTAATATTTACCGCGTTCGGTCTCGTATAACGAATTGATGGATAAATAAATAAATTATACTTTTCTCTTGGAGGAATTATTATATATGGAGAGATTGACAGAGCAAGTGATGCCACTAGAGGGGGTGTGAGGAAATATTGGCGGCTATCTTGGTTGAACCATATTTCAACAATTTGTATGGAATAATAGAAAATATGTATCAGACCTTCGAGTAGATTGAAATATTTCGTGTATTTGACTGAAATTGATCATCTCTTCAGTTTAAGGAAAGATTTGAAATAAAGTTCAGAAAAAAACGAACATTTAATTTAAAATCATCATAATTTTATATGAAAAAAACTGGTATTAAACTTTAAAAGAGAAATAATATACCTACTCGTAAACGTAGTTATTAACAACAAAACACTAAAAAAGAGATCCAGCAACACAGACGTCAAAACATAGAATAACTTCCCGTAAGTTCCATAAGATGGCGTCGTAATTGATTTCTCCCCCCGACCCCGCGGCTTCAAAGGATTTGCCAATGAATCCATCCATAACCATATATATTAATCCAAGACTTTTCTACACATATATGTAGGTCGTAGGTGTCAGCCGGTTCCGTTCTATCTGAGGCAGGTCAAAATTGGGTAGAAAATAAAAAAAATATTGTTTGTTTTTGGTCTATAACTTTGGAATTAGGTACATGATTGTGATATAGTTTTGTACGTCTTATTAAACTTCGTATTTTTTTTTTATAAACTTTTAAAACTTTATTTTTTTTTAATTTAAGTAGATCGTTGAGGTGGATTGTATTTTTTTTTTAAATTTTACAATATTCTAAGAATTCCCAAAAATAATTTTGGTTCTAAAACAAAGCAATTATTGTTTATCTTTGCGCCCTTTCTATCCTTGGATGAAAAAAAACAGCAGTTGAACATCGAATGAAATAAGTACAATATTGCGTACAAAAAAAGCGTAATATGTTTAGTAGTAGAGTAGATAGAAATCTACATAATATTTTAGTCCGTTTATATATATATATTTTTGTAACAGCATCAATCATAGAAAACAAACGTAAAGGTCAGATATTAATATGCGAAAAGCCGTGCAAAATTCCAGAGAGCGTTCTTAAATACTCTTTGATAAATTAACATTAATATATTTAGAGCTATTTAAAAAACTTTATTTTTTTAAGATCTTCATACAAATTTTTCACAAAAGACAGTAAGCCATCTTTTGGAAACAAAATTACTCATGTAAACGTAGAATGGAATCTTGGTATTACTGTATGAAAATGTAATAAAATAATTGGAGATTGATTTGTTATACATATAAATGTTATTCAAATCTTATTATTCTCAATAAATAAAGATTTAATGCAAAATTTTGTAAAAATCATTCCTCCATTTTGAAATTGACATATTTTAGAAAATTTATGGCCATACTTTTTACAAAGCGTCGTAGCCACTGTAATAGATAAGTAATTATGTAGGTGCCTGATAAAATAATATTCTAATGTAGATAGGTATTAAATAATTTAAAAATAATTGTTGAATCATTTTATATTTCTGAAATATAAATAAAGTTTAAATCTTAAATTCATCGTTGAAAAATATTAAATTTAAAATCATCGTTGAAATTGGTATGAACATTCCATAAACAAACTGGTCGGTAAAACAGTAGCCGATAAATTAGATCATAACGTACAGTGAACTTGACAGAATTGTTGAGAGAAAGAAATAAAATTGACAATAATTGAGAATCTTTAAATGGCTTCAGGATTTTAATCAGTTTAATAAAACAAGATTAAAACGTTTGTTTTATCCACATAATAATTTAGAAATATAATATTTGTATTGAAATTAATCACACTCAACAGCGGTATTACATTGTGTCTAAATTAGTATGTAAATAAACTCAAAACCACATTAGCTTATTGATTTTATCCTGCATATTATAAAAGTATTGTTAAAAATTTGGACTCATGGTCCTATTGTTGGTGTGAAAATTATTTTGAAAAAATATTCATAGGGTGTCATATACTTAACTTTAAACCAATCGTGTTAAAAGAAGTATTCTTCAAAGACAGCGGCCAGTAAGAGGTTTGATTGGAAGCCTTACTTGACGACCCTCCAAGGTTTGTGACAAATCATTCATCCTAGAATAAATACAATATTATTATGATACGACATATAATATCATTTCATCTTCCACATAATTTTTGTTATGTAATATTGTGTACATTAATTAAAGTTATTGTAGGTATATAATACACCTATAAGTAGCCAAAATCAACACTCTTTTTATTACAGGTATTTTTTAAAAGTATTTAAATGAATAAAATCACAATGAAATCAATAACAATTAAGAAATCAAATTAAAAACATACAGTCATGGTTACATTAGATGCAAGGTAAATGCCAAATCATATTTTTATCTACATAATTCACAACAAAATATTTTATGTGCAGTTTCATTAATTTAATATTATAAAGTAGGTACCTACTTAGAAAAAAATAAACAGCAGCAATAATATTCCTATATTATAATTTATTCAATCTTATTCAAATTTCGAACAAAAATTTAATTTACTTTTTGTTTTGTTTACATCGCCTATGTGTCAAAATTATTGACAACCGTGAATCCATAGACTATGATTAAAATGAAATATTGTGAAAGATAATGATTTTTTAAATGTGTATTTTGTGTGAATAATATATTCTTAAAATTAATAAAAAATACTTACCTCAAATTACTTACGATACACACCTACGTATTTTTTACAAAACTTTTTTTATTATCCAGCCGAATTGCTCGAAAACGAAGCGCTAAAAAAGAAATATTTTGTTGCGTTGTCTATGCCCTATGGATTCATTGTCATTGACACTTCTTATTTTGTTGTCAAAAAACTAATTAAATAATACAAACGAATGAGATGTAAAAAACTTTCTATTTTTCTGGTTATTTTTTAATTATAAATAACAAACAGGAATATTAATGGACAATCTACTGGTAAGCATATTTATTTGTTTCAAAACAATAGGATATTAATAATTAGTTGACATTATGGTTATAATGTCATTGACAAATTTTTGTGTAACTATATTTTTTACAGGCTCGGCAGCATTTTCAACAATAACAACTAACCGGTGAATATCTAAAACGTAAAAACACATATTTCAAGAGAAGATCAACCAAAATCGGTATGTAACGTAGTATCTTATCATTATTTAATTCTATTAATTTTGTGTGTATAACTGTTATGTTACAGATTAAATTTTGAGTTCCTAAAAATTTACCAGTTCAATGAGGAGGAAAAATATTCAATGTTTCCAAGTTTGAAATGTAAAAATACAACTATTAAGTCATAATCAGTAATAATGAACTGGCTGTCATAAGGATAAGATATGCTGTGACAATACATAAAAACTTAACATAACAAAGACATCACGGAATCAACATACAGAGGGCGAGTTTCTATCAACTAACCCCGTTTTTTCATTTGTATAGGATTTTTTTTTCTATTTTTTATCTGTTAGATCTTACAATGACATATTGTCAAATGACTGAAATGAAATAAACAAAATTGTTTTATTCATAACCAGAAATATACTAAATGAAATAACATATTATGTTTTTCTTTTTATCAAACATAATAATATATTCTTTCAAAAACCACTAAAATTTAAAAATGATGCCTACAGCAAAAAGAAATTATGAGAATTCGTGGAGTTTTGTAAGTATTTTTACACAAGATATTTATGTTAATGTTAAAATAACTATCAAATAATGTGACATTTTAACTCAATTTACTTTATTATTATTAAAAAGATATTCTGTAAATTTGAGATGCAAGAAGATGACATGATGGTCTTATTAGCAAGTCAATTTCATATAAAATGTCCCACAATGTGCTTTATTCCATTTTTAAATGGAACATCAGTAATGAATTGTTAGAGTTATTAGTTGTTACAAATTAATCATGCTTCGACGTATAAGAATATCTTCTTCGTGTGGTTCTCCTAACTGAAGTTGGTGACCATCACTGCAAACTCTTCATGATTTTGAGACAGCCTTTTCTCAGAAGACTCTCTTCTGCTCAAAACCACTTTTTTCCTTGAATTTTAAGTTGGAAAAGGGAATATTTTTCATTTTATTTATTTAGATACATAAATAGGACAATACATTACGAAACATACACCAGTGAAGTATATACATTTGAACTTATTCATCACAGAGTAATGAGAATTTAGCCAAAGTACGAGGCATTGACAGTGGTCAGGAGCTCTTTTTTTACTTTTGTATCATTTCCAGGACTCTATAGACACCCTGTCAATACGTGATATGCTCAGCATTCTTCTATACAATCACATCTAGAGAAAATAATCAGTTTATGTAGAGCTAGATGCTGGTTTAAAACTTGACGTGCACCTTAAAATTTGTTCTTCAACAGTTGTGTGCATTAAGTTTTAATAATTAGATATCGACTGCTGATCATGAGGACCTGGGTTCTATTTCTGGAGGAATCAAAGTTTTTATAGATGCTTTCTTATGTAAAACAAAACATTGTTTCAGGGGCTACACTGATTATAATATATTACTACCATATTATTTATAGGAAAAGACAAGTTTCCTTTTATTATATACATAAATTCCATAGAAAGAAGCTTAACTCTACAGTCTTTAGAAAATTCATGCCTACTTTTAGTCAATATTTTTAATGAAGATAGATATTTTAATTGTTTCAGCAATTTTTATTATTTAGATTAATTAAGTACCTATAATTGATCAAATTTTGGAAATATAATCTACATACCTAATAATTCAGTAATGTTTGTTTATTTATTATTGTATATTTATATTTTTGTATATTGGAGCATAAAACCATAGGTTCTGCGTTGGATTTTAATTGTCATGGATCCTTGCAGGTATATTTATGGTAATTCATGTCTACTTTTAGTGAATATTTTTAATAAAGATAGATATTTTAATTGTTTCAGCAATTTTTATTATTTAGATTAATTAAGTACCGTCATGTCGGGTGACTTTATCCCAACATTTGGAAACATTTCACTATTCACTTTGTGGTTTTCACTGTTAAGGATGTATCAGCTCCATATCATTTTGATAAAAACTAAAAGGTGCCCCAGTTGCAATACAATCATTTCAATAATTTTGACTACAAATATATATAAATATTTTTATTTTGGGCCAAAATATGTCATCATAGAGGGTGACTTTGGCCCCCGTAAGTTCTGTGATAGAAAATGTACTTTTATTATACTTAAGCTAATGTCACCCGCCCAGTAGGTTCATACATAAACAACTCTTTTAATTATTTGTGGTCACATTTATGTACCACAACTGATTATGGCGGAAATATACAAAAACGGCAAATGCGTGGAGATTTGTGAACTACTAATGCCATCTATCGATTACACGCAAAAGTTTTTCTATATCTCTGATTATTTTGTATCGGCGGGAATTGCAATTTTATTATCATTTTGGGCCAAAGTCACCTGCTAGGGCTAATGTCACCCGACATGACAGTACCTATAATTATTGATCAATTTTTTGAAATATAATCTACATAATAATTCAGTAATGTTTATTTATTTATTATTTTATATCTATTTTTTTGTATATTGGAGCATAAAACCGTAGGTTTTGCATTGGATTTTAATTAATCGTCCTGGATCCTTGCAGGTATATTTATGGTAATCATAGATACAAATTTTTACAAAATCTCAAATATATTTACTGTAATTAATAAATTTCTAAAATTATAAAATCTTCATAGTAAAATCTCCGTAAACACAGATGGCCATCTTTTAAAAACAATATTACTCATGTAAATGCTGCTTAGTACCAAAATTTGACTGAATAAAAATGTATTTAAAAGATTCAAGATTGTTTTGAAATAAAACTAAATGTAATTCAAACCATATAAAACACATTTTATCAACATTGAAATGAAAGTTCAATTTTTACCATTCTACACATAGGTAGAGGGTGTAGCGAATATAGTCAAGACTCAAACCACATTGAGAGTAACACTTGCATATTAACGGAAAGTTTTCCCTTCTATTGAATAGTCAAATTGAATCAAGTATGAGATGTAACATATTATTATACTGCAGTTTTTTCCATGTGTGTGGCAGAATTTTTCTTCTTTCTTTTTTATAAACATTAAAAGTGTTATTCTTCTCTCTTTTTATGAATTGTGAAAGTGTGATTCTTCTTTTCCTGTGCTTATGTCAGTTATAGAGGTCTGTTAAGCAATGAGAAGCTTAATACTTATAAGTAGTCTGTGGAGGCTAGACTAGAACCTGTTTAATTACCTACCGATCAATCCTGACAATCGGAATTAAATACTTTATTTTTTCTGGAATTAAATACGTTAGGCAAGACGGGTATAAGCTAGTTGATAAATAAAATAAGAATAATGTGTTTTCATTAATTTAAAAAAGATTTACTCGCTATCGCACTCGAAAGATAGTCGAGTATAAAAGAAAAAGTGTATTTATCTTCTCCGCAAGCGCCTAACGAAATAAAGTGGTGTTTAAAAAGTGTTTTGAACACCTTAAAACTTTCTGATATGTGAATATTATTATAAGTGGAAACTTTTGAGAGGAAAAAATAAGTTTCTTATCGGATTGGATACGTGATAACGTCAAAAGATTTTTCATAATACTTTATTACGTTCCAAAGCACAAAGTTTAGTTAGAAAGGGTGATGTCCCTACTACATATACATACTAGATTAGAAGTTCGAATTATATCGATAATAATTGAAGTTTATTCATAATATGTTTGCTAACACACAACATTTTCTGATCTGATATTTTCATCAGGATTCGATTTGCGGTAAAAATTGCGTTCATACGAATTAAACTTAAATGATGTGTAGGACAAAATAAAGGCAATCTAATTCTTCATTTCATCTAAATAATACTCGTATAAAGACTGTTTTTTTACTTAATAATTATTGAATAATTTTTTGCAGGATAATTATTTTTCCCCAAAATTATGTATTTTTAGTTCAACTGAAAACCAGTATAGTAAAAGTTCTGTTATAAAGAGAAAATACTTGATTGTCTTTGGGTTGTAACAATTCTCTTATTACCTACTAAAAATTTGAAATATTTAATTATTTGGGCCGATGGTGCATATTATTGATTCATTATTAGAAATGAAAAAAAGAACTACTCCTTATGCACAGCAAACTCTATAACTTAAACATTAATACAAATATTATTATTGTTTATTTATTTTGTTTTATATACCTACATTTATACGCGTTTGTTTGTTTTCTAAAACTAAGAATATGTTAAACTGATGTGAGTGTCGGCTGTTTTGAAAGACATGTTAATTGATGAAAATGGAAGTATAATTTTGCCAGACGACCTGGCAAAATTATACTTCAGAAATAAAAATAGCAGTAAAAGTCAGCGATGAAAATGTTCATATAGACTGAAGCATCAGCTAGACTCGACAAAATGTCACATGTTTGATGAAGATTTACCCACTAAAATTACAAGATGACTATGTAAGATTGAATGGACGTATTATGAGGCGAAAACATGACCATATGGGCAATATTGAAACTCAAGTCAGGAGATTGGCAGACCACCCGTCAAGAAGTGAAAATAGATCTATATTTAGTTTATTTCTCATTTTTTTTTTCTTAAAGATTGCGTAAGGAATAGTGAAACATTTTAGCGGGCTGATATAAACGATGACCTACTGTACGAATAAATAATAATACTCTACCCCCAAAACGGTTTGGTAATTTGGCCTCCACACTATTCTAGCAAATATCCAACTTTTCTTCCATTTATTCTTTTACGTGTTACATTAATTTTCATTATATTTTGTTGCTAGCAATTCAGAGAGAAACCTAAGAGGGAGAGTCGTTTATAAGTTGCCGAACTTGTAGCTTTTAACATTGTGAATTATCCGACTTGGTGAAGAAATTCGAGACTTTTTAGATTTCGTAAATATTTCAATTATGATATACCATATTTTCACCTTTTTTAAGAGTTTTTCGCTTATTTTGTTGTTGAAAATATTGAAATACATAAGTACGAGTATATTTAAACTTCTTTTTGTGAAGGTTTTTTAGATCTAGATCTTATTGTATACCTACATTGATAAATAAAGACAAAAATTACGCTAGTGTTTTTCAAATATAGGTTGGCAAAAAGAAATATTGTTGTTTAGAGTTTAGACAGAAAATTTAGAAATTTTGATTTTTATTTATAGAAAAAGGTGACATATCATTTAGTTAAAACTACTTTAAAAGCAATAAAGAACATTTTTATAATTACTCCACTGAGAAGCATATATTATTATGTCAACCAAACTGTCAAACGTTAAAATATTTGGGCTTCGCTTTTGATGCTGTCGGAGCTCTAGATTTTGCAAAAAATTCTGTGTTCTTTTTTTGACTTTTTAAATTACGAAACTCTACGTTCAAAGCTTGAAGAAGGTACCAAGTTTAGATGTATACTTATGTATGTATTGCTTATTTTGTATATTCAGTAAAAAGCATAATATTATATTTTTTTCCTTTTAGTTTGAGAAAAAAAATACTCTTTTAAACGTTTCGTGAAATATTTCTAATTTCGTAAGGAACAAGAATATTGTACTAGTACTACGTATCAAGCATAAGAGAAAAGGTTGAGAATTGTCAAAATATTTCTAACGTAAAAGCATTCCAAAAGTTTTTAAGCTTGAAAAATTATGAAAAGGATTCTTTCTAATTCCATTATTCTTACGGAGCGTATAATTTTAAGTTAAAGTTTATACAATATAATTTTCATATTTATGATATTTATATTATATGAGGAACTTGGTTTCCTTAAAATGAATGTGTATAATATCTGCAATTGGAACTAGGATAGCAGGACTTCTGTCAAATTTTATACATGTATGATAAACTATTTCATAAAAATGAGAGGAAAGATGTCTGATAACACTGTGCTACTGTATTATTCTTATATTATATACTAGCTGATACCCGTCTTGCTTTACGTTGTCGATTTGGCTAGATAGACTTGAGCAGTAGGTTATTGAACAGGTTTTGTGTGCAGCTTTCCCCTACTCAGCATATTATTATCTTAATGTTTCAAAAGTAAAAAATTAGTGTCCACTGCTAAATATGCTAAAAATTTAAAAAAAGAATGTCACTGTCATAATAAAAAAAAAATAAAAAAAATTTAATACTCACTGTTAAATAGGTACGCGAAAAAAGAGAAGAAAAAAGTCTTAGCTCAATTCTACTGTGTGTAGATAAAGGTACCTACCTACCTAATAGTTTGATCTACTTAACTGAGTGTCATGCTAATTTTGGTACCATATCAGAGAGATGGTGCAAGCGAGCCCTGCTTTACCGGCTTTACGGATCTGTCATGGCTTACCTTATATATTATAATTTTCTGTGAAAATCTTTAATGAATAAGAATTATAAGACTTGAACTTACAATTTTTGTATTTACAATTAAACATCAATATTTTTTATACATTTACAGATTTATTAAAAGATCTCATTTATAGAAATTTTTGTATGAAGATTTAGAATTTGTAAATAACATTAAATATATTTGAGAAAAAAAAATTCTGAAGGTAGAAAACTAAATGAATGCAGGACATTTGAATAGAGTTCTTAACAATGAATTCTTGCGTAATGAGAACTTAAGATACCTATCATTTACGTCTCAAATTGAAAATCATAAAACGCACAGCATTAATTAACTCAAATTTACTTTTCTAAGTGAATTATCCATCAATGCAGTGTTGTTCAGATTAATTGTGAAACCGTAAAAAACAAGAACAATTTACATATTGATTTGTTATTCAGAAATTCGGATCAAATATGCTAAGGAAAGTAAAACCAAAAAAAATCTCATAGTTCTGCTGATTACACGAAATAGTCAATCGCACAAATCTTACGTAACATACACGTGAATACTCTACAAGGTTCTGCATAAGTATATGCGACATACGTAGAAAACTCTCCGGCGAATTCCTTATATCACTAATGATACAGAAGATACTTTGTATTATGACATGAAATGAAAGAAAAAATATTGCTTAGGTATATGTGTTATATAAAAAAAACAAAATATTACACACGATAGGAGTAGGAGAAAGCACGAACTATTATAATAGCTTCCGTAATGAGGCTTTTTATTGGAATGGAATGCTTAATTAATGATTGTGAGTAGCTTTATGCGGATAGTATTTGTTTTAAGATAAAAAAAAATATTGCCAGCAGCGAAAAATAACATAATGTTAATGAACATTATACATAACGCTCCAGCTACAGTATTGTTTTAATAATGAAAGTTATTTTCTTTATTATATGCTAGTGTATTATAATATTAACAATCGTGCAATATAATAGATTTTTTTCATTTAACTTAACAATGTGATTGTAAAATACTCCTGGGGCAGTGAAAATTCTATATTCTATAGTGCTGATGAGGTTTTTGGATGTAAATTGTAAGAAACGATTTGAAACGTTTTGGAGATGTGGTTGAGTCTACTAATTACTTTGTGAAACAGCTGAAAAGGCAACTTGCAGTTTAGTTTTGTGGTGAAAGTTTTTCAAAGAGCGTAGAAGAAAAAGTTTTTTGTGAGTGATCGTCGTCGTAAAAAAAAAACAAATCTCTGTACTATTTTTATTTATATTGAAATGAGTCAGTATGACGAAAAATTCATTCTAAAATTTGAACAACTGTCAAATTTGAACAAATGAATGCGTTGCCAACGAGTAAATTAATATCAGTGATAACTACAAAATAATAAATTTTAAATAAGGAACACCGTTATGTTATCTAACGAAAATGTTTTATTATTTATGGAAAATGATTGACAATAGAAACACTTCAACGTAATTGAAAATTTTCGCGTAGGCTGTAGACAGACACCTGAATGTATAGATTTTGATACAAGGTGACATGGTAAGCAAATAAGATATGTTCCATTATTGACAAGCTATTTCATTTTATAAATAAATAACTGTGAATAAATTGTAAATATTTTGTAAGGAATGGAAGGATGTAGGAATTTGCGGATGTAGCTGGTAGCAACTTAGGTATTAATTATTTATTAATTTTGTGCCAAATCGTAGTAGTTGGAAACCATCAAGAAAACGATAGGTGTTTTAAATGAAAAAAAAAACATTTTAAATAATTAGGATCCGTGGGTATTTTGTAACAATGAAAACGTAGTTGTTTTCCGCATACCACAGAACCTTCGCATGTAATTAAAACCGAGTACCTACTCATGTAAATTCAAAACGTATAAAATCATTTCCGATTCCCTTTTCCGGTTTTATACTCTGTGGTACCTCAGTGTCAAAGCCACGCTACTTCCGTATGTATTTATACGTAGGTATGATTTTGATTTAAGAATATAAACGTTATAGAATTTTATTTTTGTAGTATAAAAATAAGTATTTATACGCTTGGAGTAACATTGAAAAGACTTAAATATTCCATCTTGTGAAGAAAACATTCTGATGTCTTAAAAATACTGAAAAAAAATATGGATAACATACTCTTTAAAAATAACGTTTTGTATGGTATTTTTATATTCGCAAAATAATGTTTTTTTAAAAAAAAAAACAAAATGATATTATCGTTTTTCAGTACATTTAGTAAGTATCTATCTATTCGCCCTTTATATCCCACTCAGGGGCATAGGGAGGCAAAAGTGCTCTCCATTGCGCTCAAACTAGGACAATGTTTATGGTCATGACAGGGAGAGCACCGGCTAGTTAGTAAGTATATAAGACCTATAAAGTTTCACAACGAATGACAAAGATTTGCTTAGAAAACAATATTTCGGATTTAAAACAGCTGATGATTTCTATGGATTTATTTCTTTTAAAATATTTCTATGTGTACTTTTTTAAAGACAATAATTTAAAATTGGAATGTTTTGTGAATAGCGCTGCCAACATTGACAGATTATGTACCTAAGTATAAATTATACAGAGTGTAAATAAACAAAATACCTGCCAGCCTACCCAAAAATTCGCAAGTAAGCTAAACATTTAAAAATACATTTTCCTCGTCCTAAGAGTGGAAAATATATGAACATTACTTTAATATTAGTAATACTTGGAGTAAACATACTCTAAGGTAGGCCTTAGTTAATTTTCTCTCGACTTTACGAAATAATAAATCACTAGAGTGAATTTTTAAAGTGTACGGAGCAGTCATTAATCATATAGAGTTTTACAGCGTGACTCGTTCGTTTTTGTACGACGATCTCCCCTGAGCACATTTCAAAGAACGATACATGGAAATATCAGCCTATAGGTACTCCATTTTAATCTTTGGCGGAACCATAGAGGAAAAATATCGAGTTGTCAACAAGCTTAGAAAAAAAAATACGGTTGTAACAAAACCTTTGTGTTCATTATGCTATGCCGTTTTTAGACGCCCTTAATCCAGATTTGCAGCAAAAAGTAGAGAAATATTCTGAAGTGGGCTGTTATCAAAGGAAACCAACATCTCATTGACTCTCTGTGTGAGGCATTTTTGTATTGATTTGATCTCATATAAGTACCCTATAAGTCTCATATAAGTATGATGATAATGTTTTTCCCTAAAAATTTGCTATAATACGTTAGGCATCAATTTCTAACCAACAAGATTGTGATGTGAAAATCTAGATGTATCTATTTAGAGGTTACATGAATCAAGCAGTTATTGGCCGATTTTGTGTTTCTGTAAAGATTTAGCTTAAAAACAAGCATTAAAATATAAAGATAATTGATTGTCTTTTTACGATTTATTAATGCAATTTATTAGGGCAGGGGGAGACAGGTAGTAGTGGTAAATTGTTGTGGAATTCGTTGTTTTTGATCTGGAATGGATATGTGTATGTATGTGTGGCGTGTATAGGATGGTGTTTGTGTATATGGGTATGTCCTGATCGTTTTCCTTTTTTCATTTTCTACTATTTTGTTTCTTCTGTGTTCTGATCGTTTTTGTTTATATTTTTTTTTGTTTTGTTTTTTCTTTTTGTATCTTTATGTCTTCCACAGTACAGTGCCACAATAAGTACAAATTAATATCACCTCAACACAGGCTGTCGTCTAGTGAGGTGATAAATTCCAAATATGTTACTACTTACCAAAAATATCTATGTACCTATGTAAAGGTTGGAAAAAAAACTGATTAAATATTCTTAAATTATTATCAAATGATTGATACGAAAATATAACAAATTGGGATAGATAAAAGGTTGCTGATGAAAGAAGATTCAAAATTTTCCGAACTGAAAAGAATTATTATTGACAGGGTATCTACATAAATCGAGCACGTATTGTAAATACTTTTTCTTCACAAATAATAACAAGCTGACCCGACAAACGTTGTCCTTTTTTAACAATGAATGTTTTATTCCAATAATTATTATACATACCTATATTATATAATAAGTGATAAATTATTAAAAAAAAATTAATAAAATTCCGACTGATGCATCTGTTTTAAACGATATTTATATCGAGCATTTTGTTAATCTGGCAAAGTATTAAACAACCGACAGTTGTGTCAAACTCTATAAGGTCACATTAGATAAGTTAATATGGTGATGTGTTTTTTTTTTAAATTTTGTTATGTTCCACGAAAATTTCCAAATTCTATTATCCGACTAAGCATTCAATAGGAACTACAGAGTTTAAGTCAAGACTCAAAGAATTGGTGGTTCCATTTTTTTTTAACATTTATTTAATAATCGTAATTTCATTCATCGGAATATTTGAAATAAATATGTATTTTGTTCACAAATTCTTGGCCTCAAAATTTTCCCTCTCTGAATCCTTTTTTAATAAACTTTTTTTTCATCATTTATCATGCAAATAATATCCGTGAAGTTTTTCTATGGGAACATGAACGCAAAAACATGTCGGGCTGACGTGAACAATGTGAGGGTAGCCTTACATTCATTGTCAGCACACAATGTAACGCAGAGCTCACAGAAAGCTAAAAAGCTGCTTTGTTTAAACATGGCCAACTACTTGTTAGTATCTACCTGAATTTGATGTTACATTATATAATTTATACAAAAACACTGATTTATGTGTGGCGAGGATTTTTTTTAAATAACCTGCTAGTATTCTTAGAAAAAAATTTAATTTTTCACGAAATCGTATTTTTTATAAGATACCTATAGCTAGAAATTATTGAAATTGTTGAAATACTGTTTATACATGTGACAAAACCAAATCCAACTATGTGAAATATTTTTCATACTTTTATTATGCGCATGTTAGCCGATATTCATTGCTATGACAATATTTTTTTTTACCCATCACGCCGTGTCCCGTATGGGGTAGGCAGAGAGAACGGACCTCCACTCATTTCTTTCCAAGCACACCTCTTTCGTTTCATCCACTGACGTGCCATTTTCCATACATACCTATCCTATATCTCTTACTTCTGACCTGGCCTTCCTTGAGGACGGAATCGATGTGTTCGATCCACAAATAATTGGGTGTCCGCGGAAATTTATCAACAATATATGTGATAAGATATGTCAATTCGTTCAATATGCTATCGTTATTAGGGATTTCTATCCAGAGGATTCTATCTTCAAATAAGGTTGGTACATGAGAAGAGTTGTAGTCAAATTATGTCCCTCACGTTCTCACAGAAGAGCAAAGGGAACATCAACATCGGGCATGTTTTTGACCAAAAACAACTTGATACCGTTTGTCCACGGTGAACGTTGTCAACCTTTATTACACGATAGGAAATTCGACATTTTCAGCATTAAAAAATTCAAAACTACATAATGTGTGAATACTTATCAGCCTCTTTGCTATACGCGAGAAATTTATGCGTGCGTGATATAAAATCAATTAACTGAATTTATAAACGTGTGTAAATTGTCTTAACTGAATAAATAAATGGCTATAAAAGTTTCACACATTAAGGGCGCGTATATTATTTACAATTTGACATAAAAAGGGTCCCTCCACACACCAGGGCACAATGAGACGAAGATTCCGCTGATAAAATCGTAAAACAATGGATAACGGCCGTGAAAAGGGTACCTATATGTACCTACCCTGTTGGTGGTTACGAAGATAATTAAACAACTTTGTACGGAGACATGCCTTTGTTTTCTACATAGTTTTGAATTTAAAAATTATTTACAAAATATGCCACAATACGGTTAAAGCGTTTCAAAATGTAATCCGACGCCTAAAACATATGTTAATTTAAATAAAAAAAGTCGAAACAATGTTTTTTTAGGATCATTATTAACTATTGTTGATTTATCTGTTAGTAGGGTAAATTTTTTTAACATCCCTTTTACAATTTTGACAGATTTTGAAGTAAAATTTCAGTACCCAACATACTAAGGTTCAGCAACTTTTTTATTTCAATTATTATTCATTTACTGATCAGGTTTTTCCAAAGATACATTTTATTGAAAATGCATTCACTGAAATGTCACAAAATAATTAAGGTACATAGCTTCATTCAAATATTTAAATACCTGGGAGCAACCACTACTAACAGTAGTGACCTTCGGGCTGAGCTTTTGATAAGAATCAGTATTTCGATAAGTATAAGTGGGCCCCTTCAACATGACAAAGGTATGGAAAGCGTCGGCGTTTAGTGTCGAGACGAAATGTAAAGTGTTTGATGGTTGTGAGTCACCGATTCTTCTCAATGGATGTGAGTTCCGACATCTGACTAAAGCCCAAGCACAAAAATTATCCGTAATAATTAAAAAAAAAATATCATCAGATAGATTCTTTCATATATTTATACAGAAGGAATTTTGAAAAAGATATAAAAAGGAACTGTGAGGAAGCAAATGAGTTTCCAGATGGCATCTTTCGTCGTGGATTGCGTGCTAAGTTTAAATGACAGGAATATTATTTTCCTAACTTATATTGCTGTAATAAAAAACACAATGTTCCTTCGTTGCTTTGATGAATAACTCTCGTAGAAATAAACCATGGAGGTTTTTAGACATTATTATTTTTATACGATGTGCACTCATCAGTTTTTTTCTTCGGAATAATGGCAATAAAACAATGAATGCTAGCTATAATATTATTATCTATGGCTACGTGTCTATGGTGATTCTGACGATAAAACTTATTGTCTATGATTAAAAACTTTTCTCATATAGAATATTATTATCGCACGCACGAGTGGGAAATGTGCCATATTATAACAAATATCGGAGATATTATAATGCGGCAACTTTATGACGAAAAACTTGAAGGAAGTTAGCTCTTTGCTATCTAGCATATTTGATATAACAAACCCTTAATATTTTAAGAGCAGTAATGATATTTGAATAATATCATTACTGCCAAATCTTCTTCTTTTTTTTAATTTATTTCTCACTAGCTTTCCCGACAGACGTTGTCCTGTAGTTCCTTATTATGAATATTGATTCCGAATACAAAAATACGTTTAAAATACGTTTGAATGAAGGTATTCTATAAAAAGAATATGCGTATATAAAAATTTTCTATCCCTTTTTTGATGTTTTATTTGTTATTCTTTATTCGGAGCGGAGAAGAATCCAATAAACCAAGCATCATAAAAATCTGTTCAGCCGATCTCGGGTTATAAGTGTTCGCACTAACCAGACTTTCTTTTATATTATAGATTATCAATCAATCAATCAATTCTCCCTTTTACACCCCACTCAGGGGCATAGGGAGGCAACAAGAGCTCCCCATTGCGCTCGATCTTGCGCAACGCTCATGACCTCCTCCCAAACCATGTCCATGTCCCTCAGCTCTGCTTCGAAGGAGCGGAACACAGTGTGAGAGGGTCTTCCTCGTCTTCGGGACCCTGATGGGAGGAAGAACAGCGCTCTCCTCGGCCAACTGTCATTCGGCATCCTTAACACATGTCCCAGCCAAGTCCATCTCCTCCCCACAATGGTAGAGGTGATGGGCTCACGCTGGGTGCGCCGGCGTATAGCGTCGTTCGTGATGCGGTGGTAATTATAGATTATACCTAGCTTAATTTCCATACCTAGCCAGCTGTCAGAAATTATTAGCAATAATAATTATTCTGTCTTGTGCATGCTTTATGCATTTTTATTATTATTGGCCTGATTTCGGACCTCGAGTCAAAAAGATTTTTCTAGTGATGTTTTTGACTTAAATTTAAAATCGTCCGGGTTATTTTACGTAAGTATTTAAAGAAAAGACTCCCAAAAAACTAGATGCCTTATCGCGACAATGACAAGTGAAATAATAACGGTGAACCAAATGAAAAAATATATCAAAAGGTTTTCCAAATTCAATAAATGGTTATTAGTTCAGAGGTTAAAACTATAATAAGGCAAGTCCCGTGTTATAAAAATAAATACACTAACTTAATACTTTCCAAGGACTTTTTCACACGTATACGGTTATGCGGTGTTCAGACGAGGCGAATATCGCCAGGACACTAAAATATCGCCAGCCAATTGAACCGTGTGAACAGATTGTCGATAAATCTGAAGCGATAAAAATGGTTGAAAGCGATATCGTCTCAAGTTGAACCCCTTTCAACTTCTGTATCTGGTGGAACAATTCACGCATGCGCAGATATGCGCGGCGTCCGTATGTTCTGTTTCTTGACAGTTGACAGCACTGCTCTAAATTTATTTCTCCTTAGAATCCAATTTCGCACCCAATATCTGCGTTTTTTTTTTATTTTTCCTCAATTAGGATTCTTTTTATATCGTCTAAAACAATATTTTCAACCAACTCCAATTACTCCGCGACTTCTACCTCGACATCCGCCATTTTTAAAACAATCAGCGCACCTGACAGATTGAATGTATGTCGGTGGACTCGTGTGAACACATCAGACGATCAATGGGCGACCGAGCGATATTTTTTTTATGCAAGCGAAATCGTCTGGCCTTACATCGCCCCGTCTGAATACCGCATTACATTCGGTTTTTTCGGTCACTTTCGACAAATGTGTTATTATGTTTCTACTAACCGAATAGGAACACAAAAACCGTTTTATATTTTGCTGACCGAAAAAGAACCGAAAATAGCCGAACCTCATTTTCGCAACAGCGACCTAATGGACACAAACTGTACATAATGTTATGTTTCCGGCTAATGTACGCTTTTCAGAGCCCCATATTCGTTTATTATCGCCTATTTTACTTTAAGAATAATAATAATATTATTGTGAAATGTAAAATAAAAGATAAGTCCAATCATAAAAAGAAATAGGACAGGAACATTGTAAAGAAGATATAAACGCTGTTGGGTATTATTGTCTCTACTTCATTCTGACCGAGGACGAATACTTTGAGAAAAAACGACCGTCATGAATGGAATCGGTTTCGGTTGATAAATAAAAGTTTATAGTTGGATGCTATTTGAATTTTTAGTTGTGCTTTTTTGTATTAAATGTAAGAATGTTAACGCATTTGTAACGTCTCTTACATGAAAGAAAATATTTGAAGCCATTTGATATTAAATATCAAATGGCTAATATAATATAAAATTAATTAATCTATTAATATAAATTTTTTATCTCATATAACTTCTATTTGTATGCCTTTTTTGCAATTTATTTGCCGGTTGCAGTAATTTAATGTAGACCTATAAATGTTCGGTTGTAAATAACGTACCAGATCAAATGAAGAAAGGTTGATTTATCATGTAATGTGATGAAAAAGTTGGTTACATACATCGTCTCAACATAATAATTTCGTTGAGAACTTACCTACTTATTTTCAGACTGTAAGTTCTATGGCGATCCGTGCGATTTGAAGTGTAGCAATACTAGATTCAAACTGTTAAATCTTCTTGAATAATATAATATGAACCTCTTCAATGAGCTATTGCATAGCCTGACTATCCGAATCAACAACGTAAAGCAAAACGGCATCAGCTAGTTGAAAATGTATAGGTATAAAAAACTAGCATTCAAATAATAATTGTCACCATACTACTGATATACCTACTTAAGTTCCGTCGTATGACCGGGTGACATGAAGGTTGGTGTCTCGATATCTTTGCGTGTCCTTGGTCGAAAACAACGTTTCGCTATATCATAATCGCAAACCACTTTCCAAACAGGGTCGAGAAGGCTACTAAAGATTTCATTTATTTAAAGATACAAACCTCTTAAAGAAAAGGGTATTTGATGCTTGCATTCTCCCAGTACTAACATATGGTTTTGAAACTACCACCTTCACAAATAGAACCATGCAAAAGCTCCGCATAACCCAAAGAGCAATGGAGAGAAGGATGCTTGGTATCAGTTTGCGAGACAGAAAACGCAACGAGTGGATTAGAGACAGAACAAAGGTGACAGATGTGTTCCAAAAAGTTGCATCACTGAAATGGAGCTGGGCTGGAGACGTGGTCAGAACAACGGACGACCGGTGGACCAAAAGAACCCTGGAGTGGAGACGGAGAACCGGTAACATGGTAGCATGGCATAACCCAGGTAGACCACAAATTGCGATGGTCCGACGACATAAGAAAGGTGACCGGACACCAGTGGCACAGGGTGGCTGCCGACAGGGAGCAATGGAAGTCGGGAAGGGAGGCCTATGTACAATACTGGACTGCGGAGGGGTAATGATGATGAAATTGTACCTATCTTGATTGAACACAAAATATACTTAAGGAAAAGTTCGTGTTGTAAAAAAGAAAATAAGGCAATCAAAGTCCTCTACTTATTTTTATTGACTGGACACATTCAACAATCAATAGAAGAAAAAGAGTTGTCAGCAAAAGGAACTTCTATGAGATTCAGCCATAGAGATGGAAGATCAATAGATCGGTCGATAGCAACAGCCATTATAAGGTCTATTTATTTTAGAAACAATTCTTTTAGGGAATAGTTTCAAATATCTAACAGGAAAACCTTTTTTATTTAAGGACAAATATTTATTAGATTAATATTGTTGACTTTTTTGCTAGGTTTATTTTAATAATAAAAAAGTCCATCTTTTTTTATAGAAAACAATAAAAATGTCTTAAAACTTAACAAACCATCTATGTTTTACGCCGACTAAAAGTAATGCAGCGCGTACATATTATTCTCCCCTTTGTTATTTTATTTAACTGACTATATACATAAGGAAGTACTAGAAAAAACGTGCCTGTAGCTTTTATAGACTTTTTCCTTTGTTTTGAGGGCTAATTTTGACGGTCCGTTCGTAATGAAAAATATGTTACTATCGTGATATTTGCACAAAGAAATTAAAGAAAAAACAAATTAATAATTTTGTGTTTATTATAAGAGTTGCCAAACATAGGAATTTCTTATTAAATACTTATCTAAGCTTATCAGAAGAAAGACCAATAATTATTATCTCGCATACGTGAATGGTCACATGAATATTAATTGAAAGAGAATAGTATAAAACGAAATTGAAAAAATGTAAAAAAAGTTCATATTCTTTTGTTTCCGAACTAAATTCATTTATTATTATCACTCCTTATCTTTTGTACGTCTCTTATCTTAAATAAGATCTAAGAATAAACAATTTTATAGACGTCAGAGGATAATGAGAAAATACTGTGGCGTGTATAAAAACATATTTTTGTGATTCTTAATGTTTTTAGAAGAGTAGGTATGCTTGGTACGTGCTGATGTTGGCCTAGCGGTAAGTGTCTTTGCATGGGACTGCTAAAAATACGGCCTTTAAATTTAGTCAGGGAAATATTATGATTCATAGAAAATATCATACAATAGTTAGACCACGTAAAGGTGAATGCTATTAGATCACACAAAGCATTCGAAGTAGCAGTAGTATACGGTTGTAAACCGTCGCAGACAACAACTATGGACCGCATCGTCTGTAAGAAGCCAGAGTAGATGATCCGACAAAAAAAAACGCCTGCCCCAACACAATCCAGAAGGATATGGTGTAGAATCAACCGATTAAGATGTGATGCAGGCTATATCGCTTCAAATTAACATAAGTAAATAGAGATGGATGGAGTCACCAGCATGTGTAGGTGGGATGACACCTGCCGGGTGTGACCCGGACGGTTCGGGTTTTGTCACATGCGTCCGAAACATAACATGTCCGGGTTGCATCTTTAAACAATGATCTTTTCTTTTTTTAGGGAACATTCCGGATGCAAATTTTCGGAGTACCCTTTTTTTAAGTTTTTGTCCGGGTCAATTTTTTTTCCAAAGGTGGAGGACACAAACAGTTGAACATCTAATAAACGAGTATCCTATGTACGCATTCAATGGGGGACTGGAGGACTTGCATAAACTGATGGATGATGCGATTTAGTAGTTTGGTGTCTGGTGGTCGAATTGAGAGCGACCATATTATAAGAAAAAGAAGAAGCAGTCTCAAATTGAAAACTACCTTTTAATAATGAGTCAAATTACAATATGTATAAAAAAAAACATTACGAATAAAGGTTAAAGGTAACACATCTGTGTTGTTTGAAAAAAAAAACAACAAAACTTTTCTCGCTAACAATTTAAAGGTACCTTTTCAAATATTCTCACACAAATTATCCATTTTTCATGCGAGAATATCTCACAAAGGTAGCGCATTATAAACATATGCGCATAAGAATCATTTTGACACCTTAATAATATATCAAGCCGGTACTGCGAGGTCAAAAAGGCGATCTGGTTCAACGATCCGAACAGATAGGACGAAGGGAAAAAAAGGATTTGTTCATTTACGCAGGCATCAAGGATATACGTTTTACAATATGTCGCATGGAATCCATTATTGTGAAGATTTTTCAACACAAGCGTTTTGTTCGGTTAAGCATCTTCCCCATACACATACACATCCTTTATCTAGTGTTGATCCGTAGGTTCTTTTGCGTATGTACACTGGGGCGTATTGAAAGCAAATAATAGCACACAAAAACCCTAAAAAGGTCTGAACGTGAATAAAATTTGGACGGAATTCTTTCAGGTACAAAAAAAGGATATTTGAGTTTAATTTGAATTTCGAATATATGAACTGTCAAACAAAGCTGGAATACAAAAAAACCGCAGAAAAATAGAATTTTGAAAAAGGAACACACTTGTTTTTATAGAAGACGTGTATAAACCGTTCAAAGTAAATAACCATTACTTATCATTGGTTATATTTTCATTTTAAATGGAGTGTCGACGTAGATGAATAGATAACAAAACCTTTCTAGGGGGAAACCTAATGAATTATAGTTGGTTTTACGTGAATATTGTCTCTGGTTGATCCCACGCATAACTTTCTGTTATACCTACGCGTTCAGAACGTGACTGCTTAACACTTTCTCAGAATGTTAAATTACTGAAGATTTTCAATAATGGCGGGGATTTTTCATCACAATACGACAGTTAGTTTTTGTGACGCAAATAACAATTGCGTATTCCTGGCGAATAGAGAGTTGACTAACTGAGTTATTTTCATAAAATACTTCTAACGCATTGTATGTTTATACCTACGTCTGCATAAGTTATGCACGATATTAAACGGTTATTTGTATAGCATACCCACACCTTATTTTTGTAATCTCTGCAGTACAAAATATTGTATAAGCCTTTATTTCCATCTGTGATTTTTCTTTTTTTCTGTCTGTTTTTAAATTTCAAAGAATCGGATCAAAAAATATTGTTGATGGGATTAACATTTTCAGATGATTATTAGTAAAAACAATTTTATCTTAGCCAACAGGCTGAGAAGGGGTAAGAGCAATATCCAAAACCTCTAAAATTGATTTGTACGTAGGTACGGCAAAGGGATCAAAATTACAAATTGAGAGAACTAACTCCTTATAAAAATCTTAATATTATATGTATAACAATAATTGATCAGTTATTTTGATCTGATAGATCTAAAATAGATAAATAGAAGATAAACGAAGAAGAGGTTTATCTCTGGAAATTTTTCATGCCTACAATGACGTGTTGAATTATATTTTTTATGTCATTTAAGCTTTTCAAACTACCATTTTTTTTTAAATATTGAGATTATTTTGTATGACTTACGTGTACCTACCTAATACTTATCTTACACAACCAATAACATGCTTAGAAACAAATACAATAAATAAATAATGTTTGTTCGAAGACGTAAAAAACGATATTAATAAAAAGGCAATTCTTCGTCCACCTGGTTGTTAGGAGTTGGCTGCAATAATTTTTATTGGTTTCTTTCCGATGGGTTATGGGGGGCATTGGGGCAATCCCCCGCCGCGTGGAGCACACCATCCATTACTAACTTCACGCGTGACAATATTTATTGTGTATCACCTACATGTGTTACTACAACTAGGCCCATAATCATAATATTATATTTTTACGGTTATAGTCACCTCTGACGGGGTGGAATTATTTACGATGTCAATAATTCTATATATTTATTATGAAATTCATATTGTGAAAATACTTATATGAAAAAACCTTTTGGTCATTTTTGAGAATTAATCAAACTATATAATCTCACTATCTACCAAAGATCTTAGTGTGTGATTCTGTACTTAATAGTTTGTATCTAATTTAAATTTTATTTTATTTTCACAAACTCTGTTACTTCCACTCTTGGACTTTGCGGATGTGTCGTACATTGACGTCACAAAGGAGCAAATCATGAAACTTGAACGTCTCCAAAACATTTGTATCCGTTTCGTATACGGTCTACGTAAGTTCGACCGTATTTCATAATTTAGGAAAGAGGTCAAGTGGCTAACAATCTCGCAACGTCGCAACCTCCACGTCCTTTCTCTTCTCTACAATGTCTTGAACAGTCCTTCCACACCAAATTACTTGAGGTCGAATTTCGTTCCTCTGGCATCTCACGGCCTGCCTCTACGCTAGGGAGCCCAGCGATCCCAGCGCACCGTACATTCACGACTTTGTTTTCCGCACAGACACCTCGTTTGTGGAATGGCCTCCCATTAACAATGAAACTCTCACCTTCAATTTCCACCTTCAAATGTAGATTGAAGCAACACTACCTCAACAATACCTGATCCCCCCCCCCTTCCCGAACTGCCTCTTATTTTATATCTAGTTTATATATTATTATTATACTCTTGCATTTGTATGTATATATCTGTGCATTATCTATTTTTTATATTGTATAGTTTTTATCGGATAAATTCCATTAGTTTGTAGGCCTTTAGTAGGATATGTTTATAATAAGGTAACAACTGTTTTTCTCCACCTAGGGTTGGTTGGAAGAAATTGCCTTTCGGCAATAAGCCCGCCCTTTCCACGATAATATATTTTTTTATAAAAGAATCGTAATAAAGAATATTTTATTTGATTAAATTTGTATGCCTCGGAAATACTATATGGTTTGAATTTAACCGAATGATAAAAAAAAATACGCGAAGTAGGCTGTACCTTGCTAAAATACGGAAAGATGGATTCTGATTAACGAGGACTTGCACAATATTATAGGTAAGGCGATATTTATTTTATTTTTTCTATAATTTGAATAAGACGAAGGAAAAGTTATTTTTTATCATCTAATTAGTCAATTCTTAAAACAAGAGATATTTAGACACTTAAGATAGGAATTTTAAAAGACAGAAACAGTAAACACTTCTAAAAGACCAAAGCCAAATTATGTTTTATAATAAAGGTTGACACGATGCGATGTCCAATCGATGTCTCATAATTTCTCTTATTTAGGAATTATATCCAACATTTTGCACGTCACAGCTAAAGTCCTAGGTTCAAATCCTACCGCGGACAATAAAAAAACTCCTGATAGGTTTGGGATTTGAACCGTAGAGAATATTTACAATAAAATATACTAGAAATTGATTATTTTTAATCTTTCAATTAGCTATAAATAGTCACAATTCGTCTAGAGAAGAAAGTTATTACAAGAAAATTACAAGGAAATTGCTTATAAGAGGTCCGTTTGTTTTCATTATCGGTATAAAGATTATAAATGTCCTGTCATACGAGGTAATATGACGCACGTTTGTCTCGTAAACCTCTCGACAACATTAATTTGGACCCGTGTAAGAAGTTCTTAAGATTTTCTTCCGCAGCATGACAGGGGGGTTTAATAATATCATGTAATATTTGATAAGGGAAATATTTTCTATATATGTAAGTATATTAATTTTCTTACAAATTGTTAATTACGTATATAGAATGTCATGAAGATGTACTTAATATCTTTTACCAGTAATACATTTTATTTTTTATCGTACCTATATCTTGTTCTTTCGCCCATTTAAATCCTTGGCTTCTTTTTGTCGTTCGAGGTCTTTTTGAGGCGAGCTTCTGGCCATATGCCTCGCTCATTGTCACTTCAGAGTTGCTACTTCGTGGATGATGTCCATAGATTTTGTTTTATCCCTCACCGTTTCATTTCACACTCTATTCCTGAGGGACTGTCCCAACATGACTCTTTCCATAAATTTCTGTTCTACCTGTTGTTTTTCTGTACTTTGTTTTGTTAGGTTTATTGTTGCACACGTGCCTGATACACTTGCTCATTTAGGGTGATGAGTGTCTTTCGGTTTTTAAGGATGTATCCCATTTTTCGGAAGGCAGTACAATTAACTCCGATTATTCGTTAAGCACAGTGGTCTGGTTCTCCCTATTCAACCTGATGCAGAATTCCATATATAAATATATTGATTGAGGCAAACAAGATCGTAGGTTTAAATCTTGACACAAGTTTTACATGGCGAAAGGGAAGGGTTTGAACGTATGTTTTTTTCTCAATCTAGTCCTTTATGACGTATAACTTAAGAGATAGGCTGTATTACCGATTCTCTATCATCCATTATTAATCATCCAATTTGGTCCTTCGAGCCGGATATGAACCAAAAATCTATTATGCCTGTGGATGAATTCAGGGAGATGGACGAGAAGACTCGGTGTCGATTCTCCATTGGGTCGAAATATTTCAGTTTAACATTATTTGACGAGTGCGATTGACTCGTATGAACTACCTAAGATGTTAAGTATAAGATTATAAAACAGAGTGTTAGTAATAATTATTACGCATAGAAAATTGATACTTATTTAACCATTTCATAACAAATGTAAATGAAATCGCTACGAAAATATGGCATTTTACCTATTTTTGGGTTAAGTTTTACAAATAATATAGAATATCGCAGATAGGTGTGAAAAAAAAGGACGGTGAAATATTCTGAAAGAGCAATTTCATTTTTCGAAATCACGGGACGTGAAACGAGGGGCAACGTTTTTTTTTTCAAGGTTTTTAAGTAGAATAGGAAGGGTATAATAAATTGTGAGATAAAATCGAGGGGCAGATAAGGCTTGTTCTTAATTTCAGATAAAACTCCATTTAACAAAAAATAACGCGCTTGATAATAATATTATCGTGCGTTCGAAAAATCACATTTATGCAAGGTCAATTTTTTGTATAAAGTTTTACTACCTCCACATTTACGTACTTATCAGAACCATCGAAACGAGTAGGATTACTATTATTAGGTTATTGTTTTGTAGAGTTTGAATCTACGTCCCAGTCAAAAATTCCATAAAAGGAAGGCAAAATACTGCATGAAAAATATTTTAATTTAATTTTTTTTAATAATTTAGGGGAGATTGGTATGTACCCTAGGAATTATTATTCTTAGGGTCACTTTTTTCAAACTGCTATAATTTTTTGTAGAAAATATAAGTATATATATATTTTTTTAAAACAAGTTATATAATAGATATTATAATTACAGCTTCTGCTATACATTGCTTATTCAATTTGTTAGTATTTTTTTGGGTGTCAACCTAAGGTATGTCTTACTATATTATTTTCTTACATTTACTTGCCTTATGCTTGATTTTTTTAGCGGGGACTCCAAATCGTGGAATACTGACTGGAAATTTAGAAAACTGGTGCCATATTTTTACTTTACTTTTTTTATTTTTTATTTTTTTTTTATAAAAATGAATCTGTGCTCACTCAAAGTGAACACAAATACACTCCTTGACTCTTTCACAGTAAGCTACTGAAAGCTTGTGTCGTGAAAGAGGAAGATGGTCGGTACCTGGGATCGAACCACGACGTCCGCAGTACGAAAGCCGGCGCTGTAACCGCTGGGTCACCAACCACTTCATTTATTTAAGGTACAATGATACGTCGCACAGCGTAACAATAAAATACCTTTTCGCTGAGCGCCATGAAACAATTTTGTACATATTACACAACGATTAACAGCACATTATAAGAATAAATAGAAAAAACAGCACAAAAAACAAAAATCCTTAAAAATAAAATGACAAATACATACTCCAATTCGCACAGATAGTACATCATCACTCATCGCAAAGGAGAAATCTGTTATGGTGAGTGATGAATTTTACTTGAAATAAATAAATAAGCTTTTAAATTATGATTTCTAATATATACCAATAAATTCGTTATATTATTATGTTATATTAAATATATCTACATGTTGCAGTAATTTGTTGAAAATTTCTATTACTTTATCAATAGCCGAGTGGTGAATTATATTTGTATAACTACTTCGGTCTTGTAGCACAACTTAAGTCTCGCCTACTATCTTATCCAGAAAGACGAAAGCCACGCTCTATAAGACTCTGATTAGACCAGTTCTGACATATGCCTCAGAGACCTGGACACTGACCAAGCAAGATGAAAATAGATTGGATGCTTTCGAAAGAAAGATTCTTCGCCGAATATATGGACCTATTAAAGATGGTAAAGTATGGCGAAAACGATACAACGCCGAGCTTTATGGTCTATACCAGAATGTCAGCGTAGTCAAGTTCATTACGATTAACAGACTGCGCTGGCTAGGACATCTGTTCCGTATGGATGACCAGGAGGTCCCAAAAAGAGTATTATTCAATGATCCAGTTGGAAGAAGAAGCGTTGGAAGGCCAAAGCTGCGATGGTTGGATGATGTTGTTGCAGACTGCAGGGCTCTGGGGCGAAGGAATTGGAAGGTGGCAGCCGGCGACAGGGAGGTTTGGAGACATTTCTTGGAGGCAGCTAAGACCCACCAAGGGTTGTGACGCTGAGGATGTGAATTATATTTGTTCTGCTTATACGATAACGTTAAAAATCATTGGTTACCCTGAAAATAAATGTGACATCGTGGGTTAGTGGAATGTAAAAATACACAGGAAGACATGAAAGGAAATAAAAGGAATCATTTAAGCAAGAAGTACATGGATGTTCTAATGTAGGAACGTTGATAGGTGAAAAACAAAAATGATATCTGCATGTTGGTTGGTTTGTTTACATGTGGGCACGTTGTCGGAATATAACCGCAATGATCCCGGTCGGGTTGAATCCGAAGACGGTTTACGGTTATTGGTTCTGTTTTAAGGCGGAAAAGCTGATAGAAAATGTATGAAATGAGTTTAACCCAAAAGAAGGTTGCGGTATATTCGGTATTTACCTACCAAAATAGGTAGGCACCAGCTTATATATAGCTAGATATATCTAACCACGAATTTTTATTTTTTCCCTTTTTTATATTTTTTTTGTCGAAATTTTGAACGTGTGATTGTAGAGTAATAAAAATATTTTATTTTTGTAAAAATGTTTTCGGGATCAACGCGAAAATCTTTGTATAAAACAAAATACGAAATAGGTGGGGAATAAGGGGAAGACAGCTGAACGTCTAAATTTTTAGTATTTTATCATGCAGAATGAGCAATGAAGTTTCTAAAAAACATTAAAAAATAATTTTAGTAAAGAAGCAAGCATAGGCATGAAATGTTATTTATTTTAATTATTTTATTTTATTCAGTTAAATATAAGTGAAACAGACTTAACAGCTTCAAAAAGCCTTTGCGTCTATCACACTGACAAGAAAACACAAAAAAATAAAAAAAAACAAAACAAAGAAGAATAACTAAAAATACAACACAAATTATTTTCATATTAAAGCAGATCATCAATATTTTATCTTAATAAATCAATAATATATGGGGTTGATGGGTAACTCTCCGCTGGCTGGGACACATGTAAAGAATGGACGAATACTTGCACTAAAAAAACTCCACTCTGGCAACCCGATTGGAAAAAGGAGTGTTGGCATACCGAGGCTGAGATGGTTCGATTGAGTGAGTGAGTAGAGATCTCTGGGAATAAGAAATAGTGTTGCGGGCAGGGTTGCCAGGTCTTTCGACAAAAACCCCGAACCAGTGTTGCCAATTGGTATTCGCAAAGATGAAAGTTCATAAAAAAGGTTATTCTCAAAGTTTGGTATCAGGAAGTTGAAAATTCACTAAAAAAGGTCATTGTCAAAATTTGGTATCCAGAAAGGACTCGTTTATTTAAGGGAGGAAAATTTATCGGAAAAAGTACCGAACCGCCTATACCTCGGTATTTTTGTCACCCGAACACGGTGCTAAAATACCGAACAGTTCGGTAAAATACCAAACACCTGGCAACCCTGGTCGCAGGGCAGCTGACAGAGCGGAATGGCGACGATGACACCCCAAAAACTGTTAATCTTTTCAGCTCTATATACTATTTAATGACATACCTATTAACTTTTTGCTGGTTATTTTATTTTGTGTGAAGTTTAGGTTTGTATGTTTATAAGAAATAGTAGGCTGGTTCAGCGAGTTTGATGGAAAAATCAAATTCAATACAATATTGCTTTTTATATAAATAGCAAAAAAAAGCGATGAAACAGACTCTGATATTTGATTTGAAAAGAAAACAAATATCAATTGTTTTATCGAGATGACAAAAGTGAATAGAAATCCCATTTTTCGTGAAATTATTATTTTCGTTTATTCAAAAGGAAATTAAACATCGCATTTTTTTATTCGTATTTATAAATATTGAAAAATGAACGATAAAAAAAAAGTATAAGTTTCGATGACAATGGTTCATATTGTTCAGTTATCAGGACTAGTACAATGTATTATTTTGTATAAAACGTTTACAATAATAATTTCAAAATACAACAATGGCTTCGATGAAGTGTAAATAAATGGTAAAATTTCCGTGAAATATAATATTATCATCGTTATAATGTAATGTTGCAGTCGAATGTTCGCAGTGCCGAAGTTATTGTAACAAATTTGTTGCATCGGTTTAAAAATATATGAATGCAGATAATATTTTACAACACTATTGCATGCTAGTAAAGAGTATAAATTATTTCACAAACAGAAACCAGACACTATAAATTTACTTTATATTCTGAATGTGTAAATTCGTAAAATTTTCGATAGAGTTTTTTGAAAGTTGTTTTGAAAAATTTTCGTAAAAATATTGGAGCGTTTAATGAAATAAAAATTGAGTGATGTTGAAATAGTAACTTAAATAGTTAAAGCACTATACTGACTGTTGTTATCTACCGTAAAAGTGATTAAACTATGCCAGCCGGAGAAATAGTTTTTATTGAACTGCTTGTTTTCGTAAAAGCTTTGGCCAAGAGCGAATAATAATGGGCGAAAGAACATTTTTAAGATGTAGGAGTCATGAAAACCGTTGATCAGAAGGAAAACTGCAGGAAGATACTTCATCCAACATTGAAGATTTAGCCAACGAAACCGAGAAAGAAAAATTGATGTATGGGCATCATCACATCCTTTGGTTCTTGGAAATCAGAAGACTAAAAATTGTTTCATATGGATATAATACAATTGACATTTAAAATATCCTCAGCGTAAGTCTGAATCATGAATACCTTGAATATGAAACGAAAGTATATGAATAAGTTTAGTATACCTACAAAGATCATGGATACTTCATTATTGTGATAATAATAGAAACATCTTTATTAGCCTAAGTAAAGTCATAAATATACTCTTACTTAAAAGCTGGTCGTGGGTAAAAAGGCTAGTTTATTTCTATAACAAAAATATAATAAAAATAAAATTGAGATGGTTGGTTGACTAGCGGTTACGACGCCGGCTTTCGAACTGTTTCGTGCGGAGGTCGTAGGTTCGAATCCTGGCCATGCCGACCATTTCCGCTTTCACGACACAAGCCTTTGCCTTTGTGTGAAAGATGTCAAAAAGTGGATTTGTGTTCACTTCGAGTGAACACAGATTCATTTTTATAAAAATAAATAACGAAATACTCAAACAATTCCATGCTATACAAAGCCACTGAAGACTTATTTCTGTGAGATTTTTTTGTAAATTTGTAAATTTCTAATATATTAAAATCGATATTAAATAAAAAAAACTCATCTTCTTCGATTTTAAAATTATTTTTTAGGTAGGTATATTTATATATTTTTTGTAACTATTATTCACGTCAATCTATTGTTATAAGCTATATTGTGAATTTATAATATAACTTAACAATATTATAAAAAAAATAAAATAAAAATAAATAAATCGTTTTTCTAATATTTTTGAATGATAAACCTATTTTAGAAGACATCCCAGTGCGATGTCATTACGAAATTAACAATGGAAAAAATATCCTTTAGAATTGCAGAGAAAAGCAGTTATGAGGTTATGATTAATTTAATATCCTTAAATGGGAGGTAAATAACATTCAGAAGAATTTCAAGTGTCATTTTCATAATGACACTTTGAAGTTTGAAGCCTTGATAAAACTTTTTTTTTTGAGTTGAAGAAATATTTCTGTCGAGGCGTTGCACTGTGGACAATAACCGGGTCTGGCTCTACTAAAATCTATAACTCCTTTATTTGTAAAGATATTCTTTTCAAATTTTTTACTCTCAAAAGCAGAAGGTTTGTTTATTATGCTGATATGAAAATAAATAAGTTTTAATGTACAGTTATTTTTTTAAAAACATTTGAAAACTGACTTTTGTAAATAAAAATCATACTCACTTAATAGTCTATTTATTGACTTTTAATTCTATTTTAGAGTACGTAAAAGTAGTTTTGTACATAAAAGACAGATAAAATGAACTAAAAATCAAAATAAAAATTATCTATACAGGGTGTATAATATAACAAATCAAAGATACTTTACTTGTAGAATCACAACTAAGCAAGTATATTTTGTTACATTTCAAATTCAAATATCTTATCTATTGCTAACAACTAATGGTATGTGAACATATTTTTGGAAACCTTATTTTATATAGATAAATTTCAGCCATAAAAATTTTTGGTATTCTATTTGTTGTAAGTTTTTTCTTAATAATACTGTAAAATTATTTAAAAATAATATCTTCCATAAGTTTGTCGAAGGTTTTCACGTTTACCAACGTCTTTCGACGCATTGAAATTTATGTTAAATTATAGCCTAGATATATATCCTTAACATATCAAAAAATTGGCTGCTCGGTTATGCTCTTTTAGAAGTTATGAATGATAAAATTACACCCAGTAATAGTAGAGTGCCAAAGAAAATCATATTGCTAAAACCAGGGCTGACTATCACAAAACTTATGTTTATGGTTAAACGTTGAACCATGTAAACAATTAATAAATTAAATAAAATTAAAATAATATATTGTTTCGATTTTATTCACAATAACTATTTAAAAGCATATCTTTTTGATGGACATATAAATATAAGCGTGTGCGTATTAGATTTCATGACCTTCAGGATCAAAAAAGTAGATACAGAGAACCTACTTCATCAAATTCGTTCATGTTTTAAGTTACCTACCTATGGATTCCCAATAGTATTATGTTATTATAGGATCTGGAGCATGAAGAAGAGTATAAAATAAACCTATCTTTTATAATAGCATAAAGAAAATAATCTTGGAAAAATATTATTATTATTATTTTAATTGTATATATATTGATCATGAAGTGTAATGTAAAAGCATGATAAAAGGGTTAAAGGATATTAATACCTATTGTTTTCAGCATATTTACCATTGTAGTTTTTCAGTAATATTAAAATTAATTGTTTGAAATGTTTATCACGTTACACCCTGAATAGAATATTCTCTTTTATTTTTTTAGTTTATTTTATCTATTTTTTATATATGAAAATTATTTTTACTTAATTTAAAATCGAATTAAAGTTCAGTAAATATATTATTAAGTGAGTATGATTATTATTTACAAAAAACAATTTTCATATATTTTAATAAAAATAACTGTACACAAAAACTTAAAAATATGTATACCATCATAATAAATAAATATTCTGCTATTGTTGTGCAAAATTCGAAAACGATATCTTAAAAAATAAAAGAGTTATAGATTTTAGTAAAGCCAGCACCGGTTTTCGCAATAGGATTATCTGCGACACTCTACTTGTACCGAGTGTACTTTTTTTATTCATAACTTCTAAATGAGCAAAAACGAGCAGCCAGTTGATATGTTAAGGATATATACCTAGGCTATAATCTAACATAAATTTCGGCGCGTCGGGAGACGTCGGTAAAAGTGAAAACCTTCGTCAAACTCATGGAATTGATATTTTTTATGATTTTACAATATTATTAAGAAAACACTTATAATAAATAAAATGCTAAAATTTTTTTGGACAAACATTTATCTATATAAAATAATGTTTTCGAAAATATATAACACATACCATTAGTTGTTAGCAATAGATAAGATATTTGAATTTGAAATGTAACAAAATATACTTGTTTAGTTGTGATTCTACAAGTAATGAATCTTTGATTCGTTATATTATATACAAATAAATGTTAAAAATGTAGAAATTTGATATCATTATAATGGTTAACATTTATTTTATCAAATGCAATTAAAAATATGTGGAAAATGTGTACCTAAAAAATCATTAAATATTTGCGACTGTTCTACCATATTCCACAGTGCGTTGTACTCGTCGTACAGAGCGTTTCAAATAAAAGCAGTCGGTTATACTGAAAAAAAAAAAAACAACAAACTTATTACTCATAGTACCTATATGGAATATACATGTCTTGTGATCAGATTTCAAAAAAAAAATAGAATTCGCTGAAATTAATTTTCTCGACGTTTTCGAGGGTGTAGATTCCAAAAATGCATTTTTATTTAATTTCCGCGTACCCGTACTCGTACCCGTACGCATACGCCAAAAATGTGTGGGCACCCATAACTCATAGTAATTCTTATCCGATTTTATTGAAATTTGGTAGAACGGTTAGCCTCTCGATGTAGATGAGTCAGTAAAATGTTGAGATCTGTACCTTCAGGGGAACCCTCTTAAAGTATCCAAAGAAAATTTCACTTGTTCTAGAAAAAGGGCTAAAAAAGAAAAACAAAATTCTTTGATTTTCATAAAATTTGGTATACGGGTTGGTCTTATGCTCCTACACAAGCACGTAAAATTTGAGGTCCGTAACTTCAGTGGGTCCCCCTTAAAGTACCGATTAATATTGAATATGTAGTTCTAAAGCAGATAAGTAATAAAAAGCACCAATAGTCGATATAATTTTAAAGTTTCTATAATAATTCCAAGGATAAATTCATTTTAATCGTAAAATTATGAATTTTTATGCAAAGATATGTTTTACACGAAGGCTGTTATAATATACTATGAGTTCTGGGCTACCCTAGGTTAGCAGCTTTTTTTTTTTACTTATTGTGCCTTGCAAAGGTGCATTTAAACAAAACGAACATTGAGCCAGAGCATCGATGGTATGGTCAGCAAGAAAATAAAAGCGAGAAAGAACTGTTATCGCCTATTAATTAGTTATTCCTTGCTATCGTTTCCACAGAGTCCAGTATTAACCATTAAAGAATATACGTTTGTTTCTAGATTCGGCTGTATATTCGTTTGGTGTAAATCCATCTTCAGTTGTAATTCATAAGATTCTGGTAGATTTATTTGAAATAAAAATACACTCCTTGTAAGGAAATAAGCTTGTAATGAAAGACGAGAATGTCGGTACCTAGGATGGAACCCACGACCTTTTGTACATTAGTACGAAAATAGGCGACGAACCGCTAGGCTACCG
This sequence comes from Mystacides longicornis, assembly GCA_963576905.1. Classification (NCBI taxonomy): domain Eukaryota; kingdom Metazoa; phylum Arthropoda; class Insecta; order Trichoptera; family Leptoceridae; genus Mystacides; species Mystacides longicornis. The sequence continues at coordinate 9,325,192 of OY756425.1, read as the reverse complement.
ACCACTTCAAATTTTACTTGTAGGTAAGTTTTAAAAGCATCACTGTAATGCCTTGATCACACGTACCGAGTAAACGGGCGAGACAATGACTCGGCCGAGTACTCGCTGCGTCTAAACCTTAAGGCGAGTGCTCGGCCGAGCAAAGCGGCAAGACAGTGGCTCGCCTCCCGTTCAATTGCTCGGCCGAGTACCTACTCAATACTCATACTCCCGCTGCCCTACCGCACCCCTTTACTGCCTCGGCAGGTCTGATCACTCACTGTCTCGTGTCTCGCCACTCGGTCACATGGATGTTGTCAATCCGCCGCCCGTACCTTTTCATTTAAATTCTATTTTTAATAAAATACACCATGTCTGTTAATATCAAAATAAATGGGATGTTGAGACTTATGTTAAATTTCATTCAATTATATTCCCTTGCTTGCCTAGTGGGGGATATTATTGTATTTTTTCACATTGATTTGTAAATGAAAAAAGTTAATATAAACTAAATTCGTGATTGTGGAATTTTCTTTTTCCGGAGTATAACATTAAACACGAAAGGAATGTAGCATGTAATTAGCATGTAATTGCCCAAAAATGAATATCGTATATTTTCTAATAATCTAATATATAATATATTTTCTAATCCAATCCGAATTATACCGTCAATAGAACTGTATACTGACTATCCTATTTTCAAAACGCGTGTGAACAGCTACTCGCCAATGTTAAGTACTTTCTCGGCCGAGTAACTTTCTACTGTCTCGTCCGTTAACTCGGCAGGTGTTATCAAGGTATTAATCCTGACCAAAACCACTTATAAGATCATAAACAAAATTATATTTAATTTTCGTGAGTTAGAATATTAATGCAAAAGTTCGGAATAAAAGCGGAGAGTAGATAAATAACTTTTAAGCTTATTTTCTCAGAGTATTACATTACCTATGCTCAGGGGATGTGCTTAAAAATATCCACTGGATATTTAACCGTCTTTTATGGATACAACTAGTATTAAAATCTTATTAAGAGGCGATACGCTTTGCAAAAAGCAGACTGGGTAATATTTTTGTATTTTAATAATAATAAATTCAGATATTTTATTTTAATATACGTTTGGGAATTTGGAACGAAAAATAGAAAATATCGAACAAGTTTTCTCATTTAATTATTTTATGGTTATTATAACTTAAGTCGTTCACGTCAGAATATTTAAATTTTAATTTGATTGCGAAGCAAATAATATTATGAAAACAAATATATTTCATATAAATTCTAGCGAGCGATTGTTTGTTTATAGCAAGTAGGTTACTGGTTATTGTTCAAAACTGTGTTTTGTACTCTGGATATTTATAAAGAAACTGCATTGAAAGAAGGTAGACTTGAATCTGACCAATACTGTATGGCAACACTCACAGTTCCATTCGACGAGACTTCATTAGTTAGTGCGATCACGATTGTTCCATTTCTGCAAGTATTTAACCTTTCAATCAATATGAAGAATGCGAGCCTCTCCATCAGAATCAGGCGAAGAATTTTTATATACTAACTAACTCTCCCTTTAACACCCCACTCAGGGGCGTAGGGAAGCGACAAGGGCTCTCCATTGCGCAATGCTAATGACCTCCTCCCACACCACATCCAGATATATACATATAGGTAGACATACATACATACATACATTCTCCCTTTATGGCCCCCCGCACACCGCAAGCTAGCCCGGAGGATACCAATCCGCAGCAAACCCGACTCGCACGAAACCGGCCCCATAGCCCGATCGAAGCAATCAAACCAAAAAGCCGGCACGGACAAATCAAGCCCGCCGCAATACACCCCCAAACCAACCCGCAATGTGGGGGGCCTAAGCCCCACTCGGGAGCATAGACCTCTCCATTGCGCTCGAAGGCGTCCGAGGCTCATTGTGCCTTTTCTGACCTGTTGAGATTTAAGGACGTGAAGTGGTCAACCTCACGGTCCCGATCTGATTTTTCGATTTCCTGCCTCTTACAGGATGCTCGAAAAAATAGCAAAAAGAGCAGAGGTGCTATTCATAGCCGGCAACCCCACGGTTTATTCTTAGCCGGCAACCCCACGGTTATACTATATGTAGACAGGTGTCACAAATTGATTTTTAGTAAGTTCTCTAGAAGAAGACGAACTTGTTGAAAAACATTTCTGGTATAAAAAAAAAAAGAATTTAAAAATAAGACAGAAAAAGAGAAGTTTTGTTTGTTTTTTTTTTGATTAGCGAATTTTTATTTGCCATGATGTTTCAGAAGGTAAGCAGATATTTTGGAAAGAATTATCGTAGGAAGATGTTGAACGAAGTCTGACGGGTCACCTTATAGTGCATAAATAACTATATCAGTTAATACCAGGGCTCATATGGTTTTGAAAATATGCAAAACATCTTTGTTAAGTATGTAAGTATATGTTTCAAATACTGTGTCGAACAGATTTGGGTCAAAGGAAGAAAAAAAATGGGATAAGGAAGCTAGAGGTATTATTAAAATGGGCTTACTTAAGGTAATCTCATAAAGTCCCCGGGAAAAAAACCATTTGGAGTTTTTTTTATATTCTCACAATGGTATAAATCTACCTACTTATAAAATTCTTTTTTTTATGTATTTTTGTGAAAGATATTTTAAGGTACTTACGTTATAATTTATTTCAACCCTATGTTAAACGTTTGTATTTCTTTCGGGCTATTTTAAAATGACTAGTGGTCGACCAGTGCTCGAAATTAGACCATAACTTATTAAAATCATAAGTTTGAATATTATAAAGGTGCCATTGTCAAAGACTGAGCGAGCGTTTTTTGCAAATTTTCTTTCAATAACAATGACATGGATATTGTAAACGTCAAATTTGAAATATTGAAAAGTTTTTTCTATTATTATTAATAAAGGCAATCAATTCTCAATTTGACCACAGATAAACAAAAGAATATACGCGTCTGTGTCATTGGCAAATACATCGAAATGTGTGTGTGAGTATGAAATAAATAACATTATAGTAGTGTGCGTATTGTTTTATTTTATTGATTTAATCTATTTTTATGCATAATTTAAAAAAATATTAGCATTCGCCACCCCTTCTCTATATAAACTTCCCAGCATTCACTATTAATAATAATAAATTTATTCAATAAAAACAATACAATGATTAAAAATACAATTTGGTGACTACCTCCACTAGGCAATGCCTGTCTTAGAGAGGAGGTTGAAGAGCAATAAAATTAGATATCTACATTTAACACAATAATGAAAGTTACAGTCAATCAATGGAGCCCAAAAAACAATGACATAAATGCAGATCATCAAAATACCAGAAATCTTTTTTTTACTATTGAAACAGTTAAGTGTTTATTATTTTATTTTATGCACTATGTATTGTATAAAATAATGATCAATGACAACTTTTATTTACACTAATTTCGAAGGATAGTTTAAAGTGATCACTCTATAACTTCCTTCATAATAAAACCTTTTTCAATAGATCTGGTTTAAAGGTCCAAATTAATGTTTCATAATTTGAATAATATAATGAACCCTTGTACAAATATACAACACTGAATTTCTGTGGAGGGAATTCCCGTCTACTCCTTCATCTAGTATCGTAGACAGCTAGCTTGAGAAATTTATATTGTATAAACACTCTCTGAATTTAAGCTGTAAGATCATCTGCCAACCACAATGTAGTATTAAATTCAAATAACGTGAAGCAATAAGCTAGGATAGCTTGAATTCTGCAGCGATGTGAACATAATTGAATTGCAGATAATCAATCTAATAAAATAAATAAAAAGGATTCAAAGAGCGTTAACTGATTGAGACGGATAGCGATGCAAATACGTTAATCACTGGGGTTCGAATCCTGAAGAGGGCATGGAATTTATCGTATTTTATGGCTTTTTATTATACCATGTTGAACTATAGGTATGATAAAGCACCAATTTGCATTAGGACGTTGTCGGATATTTAGCTATCGAAGAAATTGATTGTATTTTAAGCTGGTACATTGCACAGTACTTTAGGCGTAGCGAGTTCTACTATGCTCGTCAATTTAAGGGGAACTTAACGTCATCATTTCATATGCCTTCTCAACGAATTTGATGTTTAATTAGCTTTTTATAATATTTGTCTTTTGGTCAATTTTCCGAATATGGTTATTCAATATTATACCACAGAAAGATGGGGGAGTGGTTTATACTTACACTGTTGTAAAACAAGTAAGGATATTTTTCAATTGAAGGTTCAAAATAATGAACGTTCATGGATTTATATTCGTTTGTCTGACTACTGCAACAGCAAAATGAGCTACAAAAAACATAAAAAAGAGCTTTCCCCTCATTCTCAACATTTTTCTCATACGATATTTACAATGTAATGTACGCAGTTAATCAATGTAATGGGAGTGCACAAAAAGGGCATTTTCAAACAATATGAGTAAACCTAGATAGTCCGGTCGGAGAGTCGGGGTCATCAATTTTCTTGGTCGGGTCGACAGTCCACTATAGTCGCGGGCGAACGAGCACTCTCATATACAGAGAATGCGCGTATTATTCGGGACGGATATATTTTTAACATATTATTATTTTTATTTTATTATTATACAAGGAGTTTGTGGATACAGCAATGTTCGTATAACATAGTTTAGTTTAAATAATGGTCGCATTTAAGGAATTCACAACATTTTATATTCCTAACAGATGAGAGGAGCTGTAAGGGGATAATGCTTGTTTATTTTTGGACAGTGAACATAATTCTGTAGCTTTCTAGAATCATATAGCCTGATTTTATCATCCCTTTAGATGTAAGAATTTTTCCGTCAACAAATTATGTATCCTCAACAAGTTTAAAATATATACGCTAATTCGTATATATTTAATCTAATGATAAATTATGACAAACTCTGTTGGAGAAACAATCCTGTCTCAGATTTGACGGTACCGGTTGACTGTTAGAGAACCCTTCAAGCATTAATTCCATAAGGTCATAATACACAAGGTCACATGACCAAAAGCAATTGTTGCGAGCGGGAGATGGGAATACTGTTGGGACCTAGTTTTCAGGGGAATCGAAAAGACGATCAAGACGGGAGCCGGCAAGAGGCACCGTCACTCTATAAGAGGCCTCAAGAGACGAGGCACAATAAGAGGCAGCGCTTTATGAATGAATTGAAGGATGTCACAATAGATACATAATATGTGGACCTTCCTTGACATTCTTTATGAAAAAAAGAAAGAGTATTATATATATATTTTTTTATATATAATGAATATGTACTCACTCAAAGTGTAAACAAATACACTCTTTGACTCTTTCACTGTAAGCTACTTAAAGCTTGTGAAGAGGAAGATGTTCGGCACCTGGGATCGGACCCACGACCTCCGCAAAGAAACTATACGAAAGCCGGCGTTATAACCACCTTTTATTGAAGTAGTTAACTTCAATGAAATTACATAAACTTTAATACAGAAAGCTAACGTTTTGGCATTAAGAATATGAGTCTGGAAGACAGTGCAAGTGTATTATTGACTGTAAAGCCACGGCTAGACTATGGGCCATGTTGGCCAAATAGAGGCTCTGGCCCATCATGGGCAAGTAGTGTGGCCGCTTCACCAATGACCAATATCGCCCAATATTTGACATTGGCCGTTACTTGTTTACTTGTCGATCGAGTCCGCAAGTATTCACCAATATTGGGCCAATGTTGACAGCTGTCATGTCTTCCATGTTGTTATTTTCAGAGTTTTGTACATTATTTTTAAACAATTAGTAATTACAATCGATATCAATACAATAGACAACAATATAAATAAAACAGTATACGTAAAAAGACAGTAGGTTTAATATTGTGTTGCCAAATAATGCGTCCATTGGTTTATGTTGACAAAATAACAAAATAAAACAAGATTTGTCACAGAAGAGCAAAATAACATATAATTTTTTAATAAATCACTAATTTGTTTCTTTTACTGTACTTTAAACTAAAGAATATATATTAAATATTTACTTTGGTCTATTTTAATACACAAAACACGCTCAAAATGCGTTCACGATAACCTAAAATCTAAAATTTGGCGTGCGTACCACGTACCAGCTATCAAAGTTGGGCCAATAGTGTAGCCAGGTGTACAAGTGTATTTGCCAAATGTTGCTACTTGCCAATGATTGGCCAGAGCCCGTATTTGGCCATCCTGGACCACCATGGGCCATAGTGTAGCCGTAGCCTTGAATAAAGCAAACTTGTTGTTAAGGGCAAATCATGGAAGAACAGAATCAAAACTATTTTCATACGCGAAGATATTGTAAGAAGGTGCAGTAAGATAACTGTTCTCACTAAAAGATTAATTTGACACAGTACTAAGTAAAACGTGTGATGGTTTTTCCTAACATTTCTCAGGAAACTGTTTTTTTCGGGAAAGAAAGATTTCAATTAAAAAAGAAGAGAAACAATATGAAAATTGTCGGTGTAAGAAGCGAAAGAAGTAAGCTTGGATATAAAAGAGTGGAGGACCGTTCTCTCTGCCTAACCCTTACAAAACACGGCATGATGGCCAAAAAACAAAATAAAAATTATATATTTAAATGTATAATCAAACTCTGAAGAGTAAATCGGATTTTCCCCAAACCGTGTTATTGGAGAAGGTTAGAAGGGCTTTCAGAAGCCAGTTCAAAAGAACTGAAAGTTCTATAATTGATGGCTGGTCACTGTATTATATCCTTGTAAGAGATCATAATGGTTCTCCAAATGAGGGACATTCGAAAATGAAAGGAATAAAAAAGAGTAGCGATAAGTTTTTATTTGTAAGTGCTTTTGGGTCTGGGAGTACATTGGTCAGTTGATAAAAGTTTGAGAAACCTAAGAAAGAACGGAACACGGTATGTGAGAGTCCTAAAAAGCATTCTGAGCTGAAAACCAATATTTCATTATCTAATTTAACCAAATCGGTTCAACCGTTCTTGAGTTTTAGCGAGACACACGCATATCTAATCATTTTCATGTACCTAAGGAGGGATATCAAGATGTTGAATAATTTTTTAACGAATACTTTTTTTATTTCTTATGAAATGGATGAACAATCTTATTATTTGATTTATTACCCATCGTAGTCCAGTGAGTCTTATAATAATATTAGTTTAAGGAAAACAAGATAATTAATTAATGACAGAGAAAATAGAATCTTGAATACAAATCTATTCGTTTAAATTCATTAATTTACCAACATCGAGAACTATCCCATAGGAGAACAGTATAGTTGTTGTTGTTATATTGTGCAAACAGATACAGCTGATACCAAAAATAATAGAATTCAAAACAAGAGATGGATTTATAAGTGAGTCTTAGAGAGAAAGGTGGATAACAGAAGTAATAACATTCAAACAAATCGTATATTAAACAAAACCATTGCGCTGAAGACTTCAGCTGAAAGAGAACACCTATCTTAGGTTATTCAGAGTTTCTCCTTCACACAAATGTTTCAAGCAGTTCATTAAATCATCCCTCACCGACTCTTGCAACCTTCTGCTTTATTTATCTTTTAACACGAAAACTCCCGCTAAGGGTGGAAATCCGCATTAACCTATACGAACTCTTTAGATATAGGTAAGTACCTATGTATATAAGTTTTGCCCTCATCTGTTGGCCAATAAATCAAATAACTCAACAGTAATTAATTCTTGTTAGCAGAGAGAGATAATATGAGCTTCCTTAATATTCTTTTCAAATTGATTCATATAAGAGACGGTATAAAACACGTTGTAGTAAATAATAAATTAGATAGAATTTATAAAGAGTGATAAAGTATAAACATCAATTGTCGTTTCTTTGTTTTTTCAGGTAGGATAAGTGTGTACTATATTATAATTGTTGTGAACCTCATTTTGTTTATGTAATTCAAGATTAATAAAAAAATATTTTAACTTTGTTTTTTCAGAAGAAACTAAATTGTGTTTTAATATACTACTGCGTATATTTCACCTCCAGATCATAATCACATTATAAATATCTGATAAATGATTTAAATAAAAGAACTTAAGCTGACGTAATTTGCTTTGAAAATATCCAATATCCAAATATTAAATGCTTAGGCTGTATTTGATGTTACGAAGACCGTCAGTGCTAATATTGAATATCTAAGATAGGTTTTAACTTTGTTGACGATTTCTTAACGTTTGGAAATAAAATTGTTATTTTTGTTGAATTTAATATACAGGGTAAAATGAACATACCATTGAGAGCCACTATGGTCTGTGGCTTACTCTTTGATTGAAGGTTCAATATTGTAAGCACTAGTGAAGATGTGTGATAAACTTACCTGAAAAGAGAAAAAAGAAAAATATATTAATGTTTTATTCATGAAAGTATATTACATTAAAAATATCACCAAAATAAAAATTGATAAGACAAAACCGAAATATTATATAGCGGATATAAATTTATATCTAAAAATAAAATTTAAAATCCGTAAAATTGCCTCAGATTTGAAGTCGAATATATCTCGAATAAGAACACATAGATAAAATTGTCAACGGAAATAGTAAATGATATCGAAGTGAAAACGCTGACATCCGCAATACGTGTAAGATGAACTTCAACAGAAATCCAAAATGTAGCAAAATATACTAAATTCTCATTTAACGGACTGTGGACTGCTAAAAAAAAGGTCCAGAAACAGTCTTCGTTGTGAGTACTGATGTAATAAAAAAAAATCGAATTCATAAATTTAATCTTATTATGAATCATCTTGCGACGAATCGTTATCTAAATGTTGATACTAACGATGGGTTGCCCAGAAAAAGAAAAGTGATAGGTATTCTAATACTTCGTCTGTCACGAAAAATTTTGCCGAATCATATACATAGATAAATACAATTTAGAGTGTAAAAAAATCATGAATAAATTTTTGACAGAATTTGAACACTTACCTATACCTAGTTCATTATTAAAACATCTTGTTCATTATCAACATTTATTAGCGAAAATTCGCGCCATAAAATTCGAGGTTGTTGGATGAGAGAGAACTTCTTAATCGAAAGACCATGATGAACTTGTTAAAAAGTTATTAATGTGATATAACTCAGTTATTATTTTAGTGCGCGTTGTTAATCGAGTTTTTGAGCTGTCACAGTACGTTGTTAGGGAACCGGTTCTTTAGACGGAACACGAGTTCTAGACTTAATAATTATTATTTTAAGTTTTAAGATAACTTAAACAAAGAGTTTATTGTAAGAAGTGCAACTCTACATGTAGTCGTCGTAAATTATTCAAGCAATATTATTATAAGCGTTTAACCGGGCAAGCCAAAAATATAATATGATAATATCAGTGGCGAAAACAAAAAGCATGGTGTTTTCACGGTCACCGATAAACTGCAGCATATTATTCTGTTGATGGTATCTCCGTGGAACAGGTACCGAAATTTAGATACCTTGGTGTTGACTTATGTGGACAAACGGATCTGCCAGCTGAAATAGTGGGTCAGATAAACAAGGCTGCCGCCATATCGGGTTGTTTAAGAAACTCAATATGGAAAAACCCCGATATGAAAATCAGCAGCAAGATGAAAATTTATAAAACTTGTGTGCGACCCATTATGACGTACGGCATAGAGTCTAGAGCGGATACCACCATAACAAAAAATGCGCTAAGAGTCTCAGAAATGAAGACTCTAAGATGCACTGCTGGGAAGACCCTCAGAGATAGAATAAGGAATACGAGGGTACGGGAAATATGCGAGGTTGAAGATATAGTAAGATGGGGAAGGCAAAGAAGAAGATACTGGTATGCACATGTGAGGAGAATGGACTCATCCAGACTCCCTCACATGGCATTGCACGGCCAACCCCACGGAAGACGACTCCCAGGCAGACCACCAAAGAGGTGGATAGACAGCTGGGAGTCGACCTCGCAAGAGGCAAACCCCACCTCTTAATAACAGGTCTTCAGGCCTAGAATAAAAAGAAGAAGAAGAAGAATATTATTATGTGCACCTACTCTAAACAGCACCAAGTGCAGTGGCGTTCCTGGAATTTTTGCCGAACGGTGCTTTCACTAATTTTCCGCCATTTGTCAGCCAATCCAATGCTCTTTATCAAAAAATATATGAAGAAATTAAGAAAGTAGCGTCCCATGCATTGAAGGAGAGAGTTGGGCCGATAGAGAATTATGGAAGTCCAAGAGGAAGTATGTATGCGAATAAACAATTTTTTTTTTCAGAAAAAATATAAAAACCTGATCGGTTTTTTTTTACAAATACACGCTTTATAATTTGCTAGTGGCGAGGAGGGTCGCGAAAAGCTGAAGAATTTAACTGTCAATAAAACTTTTACTATAATTTTTGATTTGTATGGCAATGCATCCCTGTATTAGTGATTTTTGAGTGAAAATTTTATAAAAATACTAAATACAAAATATTTTTCAAAATTCCTACACAAGAAACTTACGAATTGGTTCAATACTTACTATGGCGCCATTGGTGTCTGTTGTTTCTAAGCCAAATATTGATGTTATTGTTTCATCCCTAAATCTAATAGAGATGGAAAAACTTATTCGAGATCACAGTAATTCATAATAACGCGCCGGTTCATTTTTTGTCATAGTCATCACACATAGTTTTTGCAGTTGTTTTCTGTTTTTATTAATATTTGCTTATGTTTTGTTACTTATTTTGTGTTTTGTAATGTGTGGTTTTCAGTATTCACAGCGGAGGGAGTAAGTTTTCTGTTATGTTAATCTAGTAATTTGTGGAAATCTAACGGTAAAGATTATGCGAACAAGTTGTTTTTAAAAAACTTGCGAAAGAAGATCGGAACTTGGATGAAAGAAGGCAGTTTCATAGACCACGTGACCTGCACCATTTTTAAGTTTGCTGTCACTGCGGTGAGGTGTTGTATGTACTTATAATATTTTTTTCAATTAAATACGATTGAATACGAATAATATAGTTAATTGTGCGGCCCCAAGTTGTTCAAAAAGGATATACTGTTAAGACTACGACTATTGACAATCCCTTGGCCATCCCTTTATTAAACGTTCGGTAGATCCGCATGAGACTGTCCCCGTTTATATTAAGGTAGAATAAAAAAGATACATCGGACTGCACGCCACTGGACAAATGTATACTATTATCAAGACAACTTTGAAATAAAGTTGCTAAAACAATTTTGTTTGTATATACATATTTTTTAAAAATTAATATAGGAAAATGTTTAATGGATTAATTAAAGAATATCAAATGTTACGACTTTGGGATATTTCAAAGAGAAACTTTGTCAATTAAAATATCCAGAGAGATAAAAATGAAGTTTTTAACGCCGTGAATCAAATCAAACTCATTATGAATATTATGGGCGTAATTGAATCCATTATCTCTCAACACGCAGGTCCTTACACGGAAGAGCCAACTTACGTAATAGGATTGTTGATTTAGTTAACAAGAAAAGGAAATTGACTTGAATTGCTTCAATAAAAATTTCGAATATTAATTCAATTCGTATAAATTACCCGAGATTGGATAATGTTTAACATTATTTTTTTTTATTTGATTCATTCACATGAACACAATAATATACGTCTATTTTCTCGATTATAATGACACCAATAGAAATAATTTTTCACTGTTCTGATGAGGTAAAATTCAAACTCTCTTGATAATGTCAAGAAGAATTCTGCCGAAACGTGGAGATACAACCCCATATCTATAATATAAAAGAAAGTCGGGTTAGTGCGAACACTTTAGTTGGAACTCAAGATCGGCTGGACAGATTTTTATGATGATTGGTATATTGGATTCTTCTCCTCTCCGGATAACATAATAATTAATAAAACATCGAAAAATGGATAGCAAATAATATAAAATATAATATTAAAATTACCTAGTATGGAAGGGATTTACTGACAACAACCCAATCTGTGAAAATTCCATAACAACACCGCCCTTGATGTGGCTTTAATGTCACAAAACGGCGCTATAAAAATCATCCTATGTAGTTATTATCATTGTTAAACATTTATTCATTAAATCACAATATATCATATTATTATAAAAATAAATAAAAAAATTAAATACAATACTATTATATACTAAATATAAAAATATCGGTGTCTCTCATGATTACATTACATCGTGATGTATCATGAGAGACAAGAGAGACAGACCTTCGAACTACAGAGAAAGGAACTTTCTATTATTATTATTAACACAATTTTGACAACCATTGTGTTTCAATACTGTGGTACGCAGATTTTTGACAGAATTTCTTTCCAGCTTTCAGAAATAATGTTTTAACGTTCGAACATCTTAAACGTATTTTTGTAGGTATAAATTACAATTTCGAAATCAAAATTCATAGTAAGAATCGACTACAGGACAACGTCTGTCGGGAAAGCTAGTACCATATTATTATAAAGGGCAAAGTATTTCCGTTTGTTTTGAAATAGGTATGTAAGAAGAGTTTGATAACATAAACTACTAGCTGAACTTCCTCGAACTTCGTCTCGCCTCAGAAACTAATTATCGATGTGTTAACTCAGGTATTCGATGAATTAAGTTCCATTTTAACCAAATTAAGATTTTTTTTTTTAAATGAATCTGTGCTCACTCAAAATGAACATAAAATACACACTTTGATTCTTTCACAGTAAGCTACTAAAATGTTGTGCGTGAAAGAGGAAGATGGTCGGCACCTGGAATCGAACCCACGACCTCCTCACGAAACAGTACGAAAGCCGGTGTCGTAACCGCTGGGCAACCAACCACTTCATCAGTTAATATAGTATATCTAGCCGACCTCGGTAGCCTAGTGGTATAGGCGTGGTCTTCAAATCACGAATTCCCGGGTTCTATTCTTGGTCGGGTCAGAGTTTTTCTTAGTGTTTTTCACCTGAAATTTCTATCAAGGGCTGGCCTGTCTCAGATTAAACGGGACTGGTTGACTGGAAAAATCCTTCTGGCAATAAGTTACGCCGATTGTACTGACATCTTTGTATAGAAAAGTCTTATTAATTTGTTTATTTATTATATCGCCATATACTGGGATTACATGAAACAGTTTATCCTTCCGTATTTGTATATGAAAATTAGACGGTGCGGAAGAAGGGAAAATTTAGGGTCAAGTATAGGTTTGTTTTGATATCAATGAAATTTTTTTTGTCCAAAAGTAAAAAAATCTAGATAGGGACATCTTAATCACCAATCGGTGTGAAATATAATAAACGAAATATTATCATACCTTAAAATTCATGAAACTCGGAGTAGGTACCTACTGAAACAAATATCAAGCAACGAGAAGTGTACTTACTGACTTTTCAATAATACGGTTAATCTTTGGTACCTACTGATACATAAATGCGTGACTTTAGGTCAACAATGAATGCAGATTGATTTTTATAAATTAAACATGAAAACTCTGCAAATTGACGGATTGTTTGACAAAAAAGCTATCCAATTTAAATGTGAACAAAATCATTAATTTTTGACGACATTGTTTCCCATTCGTTTTTGTAATGAATCTTGTTTATACAAAATGAACGAGTCCGAGTCCAGAGTAATATGTATGCAAGACCCGTTGCGACATTCGGATTGTTCAATCAGAAGAATTATTTATTTTTAATTACGGAATTTGTTTAACGGATCAAACACAGATAAACGATTCAGAATGGAGAATTATTTATTAGTAGCGACGATTCCCATCCCTATTTCAACATTTTTAAATTCAAATTCAGAACATATTCGACCAATTTTTTTTTCATTATCCTAAAGAATATACCTACATGGTTTAATGAAACGAAGTGAACGTGCATTATTGGTGGAATTTTTTGAAAATAAAATAATAATTTCAAAAAAGAATATTTTTTTTATTTTTTTTTATTTCGTCTACCTGGTGTACCTATAGATATACGAGCTTTCGTTCTAAATTGTCACAAGGCCAATTTCAAGGTCTTTTTGACCATATGAGACGTATTCCAAACCATTTTTTTATCACCTTTTTTTAAGTTTTTTGATGCGTAGACGTTTATTTCTTTTTATTCTACCGCTCAGTAGCCTAAGTATGTAACTCGCATAGATAACTTAACATTGCGTCATGTTAAGGTAAACGTTACGTTACGTTTCAAGTAGACGCGAGAAATCACAGCGCGCAAAAACGGATAGGTTTTCACTAAATTACGGTGACGTAGGCTTACATACTACCGATGTAATTAAAAACTGACAGTTGGCTCCGTTTTGGTACAAAACGAAGACTATAAGTACGTTTTGTGTCTTACATACTTAGGCTACTGTTCTTCCTCGAGGATGGAATTGATGTATTTCATTCACGTCATTTTTGGTAGCCTCTTCATCTTCTCACATATTTTTTTTGTACTGATCCTTGTGCCATTTTGACATTATTTAACGACAGTCGATAGAGGTTCAAAGATGAAATTTTATATTTGAAAATCGAACTTCATTACATACTGCCAGGCTTCCAACCACTTAAATATTTGCAGCCGTAGTAGCTAGTAATAGAATGTCATTTTTCGAATAAGCGTAGAATAAGCAAATCTTGCATGACAGCGTCCCAAATGAACTTTAAAACCTAGATATTTTTATATTTATGATTGTCATGGAATTCCTCTTGAGAAAGTCCACGCAAGGAGCAAGAGGTATACCATAATAACACAGAGAGATGGTATAATGGGCGAAATGTGCGATCTGGAGTACGCGGACGACCTGGAGGAATTTACAGCACAGTGTTACAAGACTCGTGAGCCCATTATTTCTACCATTATGGGGTGAAGATGGACTTGGTTAGGACATGTGTTAAGGACGCCGAATGACAGTTGGCCGAGGAGAGCGCTTTTCTACCTCCCACCAGGGTCCCGAAGACGAGGAAGACCCTCTCATACTGTGTTCCGCTCCTTCGAAGTAAAGCTGAGGAATCTGGACATTATGGAGAATCTGGACTTATTAGAAGTTGAAGTATAATGATACTTTGAAATTACATTTCGACGGCTGCCGTGGAAGATTAGCTTATTCGAAGAATAGCGTTCTATTAAAACGACCGTTCCGCCGACTCTCATACTGTAGCCCTAGTATTAGTTTTCGATGATCGAATATCGAAACGATCATCGAAATAGTTTCGAAAATTTTTATACTAAAATGATCGAATGATTCGATCGTTTGATTTTAGAACACTAATTGCACGCTAATAAGCGCTTATTTACGTGCAATTAGCTTTCGATTAAACTTGTACTAACCCCACTGTTTCGTATTGGAGGTCGTGGATTCAATTCCAGGTGCCGACTATCGTCCTCTTTCACAACATAAGAATTCAGTAGCTAACTATCAAAGATTTAAAAAAATATATGTTTAATAGTTTTCAAATGTATGCATAAATTTCCGTTATTATACAAATTGCGAAAAAAAAATTGCTAATTCATCCGATAATCTGTGTATCTTCTAGAACGAACAAACAAATTTTTGTTTAATATTCGTAAAAGCAAATTATTCAAAATGTCTCATGTCGAAATCAATTCAAATGGTTCACAATGGACGTATTAAGGATTTTCTCCGGAAATTAGTTGGTTTTCCATGATTGGTACGGTACCAAAATATGTATAAAGCCCCGTTTTGGGGGAATATGACGATAAATCCAATACGTTTTGGGATCTCGATTCTATTAATATTATTGCCAAATTGTTATTATTCGGAACTGGTGATTTGTTTTCTCGTTTCACCGTTTATATCCCAAATATAAATAATACGTTACAATTATAGTAATATATTTCATCGCTTTTCCCCGCAGATATATTCGACTATTTTATTCCATGAAGTTTAATGCATAATATACTTATATCGTGATTCGGGAAAATTTGATTTTAATGGATTCTATTCTTCCAACAACATAATATATAATAACGTTACGTATTTCACATGTGACTTATTTTACTACACCGCCATCTCTTGGATTTTTAAAGTTACGCAACAATAGAGGAATTATTGTTTTTTTTACAAAGTTATGAACCGCGCACTTCATCCCACATCCAAATTACCAATAATTATTAGGTATGTACATATATATATATATTACAATAAAACATTAGGTAGCTTAATTTAATACAGTTTTTATGTCGTAAACTGTATTTAACTCATATAATAAGTAAAAAATTTTTCGAAGGTCGAAGTTTGACGGAAGGGTCAGCTAGTAAACTTATATTTTTTTATTATAGTGTTGCCCATTCTACACTACAAAGGTTGTCCTGCACAAAAAATATCTGTATTTGAAACGAAGTAAATCTTGGGTATAAAATGGAACCATCCCATAACGAACGACGCTGTATGCTGGCACAATCAACGTGGGCCCATCAATTCCATTATTATGGAGAGGAGGTGGAAATGGGATATGTGTTAAGAATGCCGAAAAATAGTTGGCCGAAGAGAGCCCTGTTCATCCTCACGTAAGTGTCCCAAAGACGAAATAAACCTTCTCACACCATGTTTCGTTCCTTTCGTAGCAGAGCTGAGAGATTTAGACGTGCTATGAGAGGAGGTCATTGAAGCCGCGCAGGATTGAGCGCAGTGAAAGGCTGTTGTTGCCTCCCTATAGTCATACGATAAATTCGAATTTGTTATCAAATGCAATATTTTTTTGGCTGTGTTAGAATAAGATCTAGATTCTTTATTGTAAGATCATCCAACTTCATTGGATACTAGTTGCAGGTTAATGGCTTATTGCTTCAATTTCCATGGGCTTGAGAGAATATACAAAATTGTGTAATGTAATTTAAAGATGCTGAAAGACAGTAAATAAGTATTATAAAAGAGTTGAATTTTGAAAAAGGTAAGTCCTCGTTCATATTCCATTTTTGAACGTTCATTTTTGTTTGTATAAAAAAACGAACTGCTTAAGATTTTCTTTTTTTTGAGAATTTCAGAGGAAGAAAATCACGCTTCAGCATTCATCTTATAAATTCGATTTTCCTTTCTTTAAACCTAAATTTTTAATGTCCTGAAAACAGTCTGAAAATGTGAACAAATAAATTACTTACGATGCACTCAGGGCTGAGACTGCTGGAAGGTACGTTCCTCTAGAGCGCACACTAATTGGCCTCCTCTACACTCGTCTACTGTTTTTTTTTGTATAAATAAGTAAGGGTATTCTTTTGTAAATGTGTAAAGTATAGACAAAAGAATTGCTTGCTTAAATGACTTCATTGTCTATGCAAAACTTTGTTTTATTACTATTTGAGATAGGTTGAGATAGAGAATGGTTTCATATGGGGCCAGAAAATAATGTTTAGTTGGACTTTCACAGTTCATTTTGCGGAACTGATGTTAAATGTTGAGAGATGCTTACCATTATTATTATTTGTTTTTTAGTATTCACAGAAAACATCAATTCTTAAAAATGGTCCTTGTTTATGTTTTCCTGGGGGGTGGCTTCATAGCTCATATTCCAACCAACAATTTCGCATCATCTGAATCAACCTCTCCCTCTACTAGAGACCTCAAAGACATGAGTCATTTTGGCAATGTATCCAAGCGGTCTCTTGTTCACAACCTTGAATCATCTTAATCAATTCTTAGCTCTTGGATTTTTTTCATGTACACCTAGGCTTTGTTTGGTAACCGGTTGTGTTTCCAAATGAACGAAGGGTTTCAAAGAGAGTGAACCAAGAGATCAAACACCTGAAACATTATATTATAACTACAGGTTTTTTAAGAAATTTTATCGAGAATAAGATACGTATACTTCCAATATCCAATGATTGTTGGCAAACAAACGGAGAAGAGCAGACTTTTGAACCGTCTCACATACAAGACAGGTGAGTGATGGTACCAGAAAAAGACTTAAAAGTAAGCTTTTTGTTTTAGTAATATTTAACAAATAAGCGAGATTTTAAATTAGTGTAATCAACTATATTCTGAGTAGTAAATATTGTTGTAAATTTAGGTATATTAAAAACTAGTTTTCCCGACAGACGTTTTCCTGAAGTCCTTACTATGAATATTGATTTCGAATTCGTAATTTATACAAAAATAAGTTAAAAGTATGTTTGAATGTTAAGAAAATATTTATGAAAGCTTGAATGAAATTCTATCAAAAATCGAAGTTGAAGTCATAGTTCCATACTTACTTTAATATTATATTACTTTATACCCCTTTTTCGATGTTTTATTAGTTATTCTGTTATCCGGAGGGGTGAAAAATCCAATAAACGTAATCAAGAATCATAAAAATCTGTTCAGCCGATCTTGAGTTATAAATGTTCTCACTAACCCGACTTTGTTTTATATTACAGATGTTGACATTTAAATTAATATTATGGTCATGAATATTTGGCACAGACATGAAGGTTGTTACAAAACGGTTTAGAAAAAGTGAAAAACATTTTATATAAGAAAAAAAATCTTTAAAAGCATCTTTAGAGAGCTATGTATGTAAGTAATTCAGCGCGACTACATCAGAAATCGTTAATATCTCCGAGAAATAAATTTAAAAAATGTCCAAGAAAGCTCTCTGCTCTTGTAATTACATTTTCACTTAACCATACAACGTTCGTGGTAAGAATAAGAGAAAGAATAATGTGAATATCGGAGAAAGAGCGTCCCATGTAATGAATGTCTTTTGCCGTCGCGCCGGGGACTTAAGAATAATTACTTTATGTTAAATTTAAGACTTTATACTAGGACGATTCTATCACTTTAAGCTTATTTGCTTGAATGCAGTTTTCCTTAGATTGAACCAATGAATATATTATTATACTCCAGTGATTGATTTCATAACATTCAAGTTACGTGATATCGTGCACCTATTCCACTATCTTCCCACAATCCGTCTGGTCATGAGTACAGAATTTGTTTGTCTCTATTAGAAATTTTACTTATTGCCTTATCGAACTATCAAACACTACTTGTGCGTAGTATATTTGCATCTTCAAATTGGTAATATTGATTTCAAAATTAAGCTAATCAGCTAATTTAACAAAAAGGCTCATTTTACTGAGAAGTGAGAAAGCTTCAAAACTATGGAAATCTGATTGTCCGAAAGACAGAGATATTTATATTATGATTGTAGCTGGAAATATTTTAATAAACGGATTCTGGCAGACCTCCAAGACACTATAGAACAAATCTGTAAATCTCAATGTCATGCCGACTCATCGTTTCTCATACGAGGCTCTTTCTTCTGATTACACGTTTTGACAACTTTTGGATTTGCCTGTTATAGTGTTTTGTTTTACGACGTGCGAACATCTTTTTTGTTTACAAACGTTCAACTAATATTTAAGCTAAAATGTTATGTGAAATTCTACCCTCTAAAACGACAACACACGTTTGCAGTTGGAATGAAATGTGTATGTGTAAAGCATGTTAAACTTGTTACGAAAATGTGACATTATTTTCATGAAACCAAAATGCATTTTGGACTTGTTTTGTGGACGGTTGTAAAAATAAACTGTAAATAATTCGCAGTGTTCTACAATGGACCTTTCCCGTATTATATTAGACAACCAGAAGGAGACTTCGTGTGAATCTTTTACGACGATGTATGGTAGTCTAGTCTTCAACACTATTGTACTCAATTACAAATATTGGCTACGCACTTTCATTTTTCGGCAATCGTGAAAACGATTGGAGTCAAAAGGAAGCTTTTTTGAAAACTTTAAATCTTCTTAAGAATCTTACACATGTCAAATAAACCCTATTGGCAAATGCAATGCAAATAAAAAAACCCACTCTTTACTGTTTTACTGAACCATCGTCAAACCAAATTTAAAACGTTTGGTATGACAATGGCTAGATGAACCGAAAACGGTTGCCAATAATAAAATTTAATAAAACAGAAAACAGTGTAATTTTCATACAAATGTTAGTAAACCTGCAAAACATAGAAGAAAAAAAAATAAAACAGAAAAAAGCAGTGACAAATTAATTAATCTAGTGTGCAAAGTCACTTCGACGGTTAAAAGTTGACTGAAGCAGGAACGAAAGAGTGTTCACTGACTGGTTCGTGACGGGAGCGAGAACGGAGCTAGAATGGTGCGAGAATGGACCGGAACCGATAGTGTGATCACTTACATTGGTTTCCATTTAACTAATATTATACCAGACCGAGAACGGAGCGAGATGGGACCGAGAACGGAGCGAGACGGGACCGAGAACAGAGCGAGACTGGAGCGAGATCGAACCTATGGTGTGAACGCTCCCTTATTTTCTAAAAAAAATATCGATATTTTTTGCCCACCCCTACCGTGCAGGACACGAGCTTATCATACAGTCGTCTTCGTTACACTTCGGGCTGGTTCGGCAGTTTCCGGCTACCATGTCCCTTGGAGTAAATAATATAAATTCGTCGCGGGAGTGAAAATACGAAGACTATTTACCTACGTCAAGCTCGCTTATTTCAGTTAAATAATTAATTTTATTTTAGTTATAGGTACTCAATATTCCCTTATTATTATTCAAATAAATAGTAATATGAGGTTTGTGTATTATTTAATCTTTAAGAACGGTAATACCTATTTCTAATTATTAAAAAAGAAATATATTCGTAGAAATATTCATTCGAATAATTCGCATTAGAACAATTGATTTTTCGAAATATTATGATTAGAAGAATTGAGTTTTGGAACAATTGTGTTTCGAAGAATTTACGTGTTACCTACAGGACAATTATATGAAACTATTACAGCAGCGCACTTATTGAAGATGTTAAATATATTATAATTTTTACAGTCATATTAAAATTGAATACCTACACTATACGGCTCCAAATGGACCGATATGAAATAAGGTTAAAAAACTGTCTAAAAATCTCAGATGTGCCATATCGACAGATCTAAGTTGACAAGAATGGAAAAGAAGGGCTTCGAAAACAAAAGGAGTATGTAGATCGTGGGGGATAATAATATATTCTATTCATATGAGTATAATACATAAATACATTTGTGAGTATAATACGTTATATTCAAAAGATTGCGGTGAATTTGTTTTCAGAACGACAAGGGTTCTTTGTAAAATCTCTACGTGTAAAACGGCACTAGATTCATTTCAGAAATTTCAATTTCTAAAACAGAAGGATATCTAGTTATCTTCTACAATTTTTAGGTCAAAATTTTTATGACAATATCTAATTTCATCATAATCGCTTTGTGATCACACTTAGGGGCATACGCAGCTCTATCGCTCTCGATCTTACGCGGTTTCAATGAACTCTTTCCACACCATGTCCAAATCCCTCAGCTCTGCTTCGAAGGAGCGGAACACGGTGTGAGAGGATCTTCCTCGTCTTTGGAACCCTGATGTGAGGAAGAACAGCGCTATCCTCGGGTAACATCAGTCATTCGGCATCCTAACATAATGGTGAAATTGATGGCTCTACCCCGGGTTACGATGGCGTAGGTACAGTGTGGTTCGTGATGTGGTGGTACCATCTTTCACCAAAAATTCTCCTGAGGCAGTTCGTTTCAAACGCAGGATCTTTCCATCAACATTACGTTTAAACAACATAAAAAAATTGTAGGTGCACAAAAAGAACTGTAAATTGATACTTTTATTGCATTAAATAAAGATGTATTACTGTTATACAACAAACAAGGCTTTAAATTGTACCGTACCATCCATTACAAGTACTAATACTGCTAAAGTATTAGCGGAATGTGTTGCTATGTCCACTAGCTACGAGGATAATAGAATTATCTCACTTATAAGTCATCGTATCTTAATTAAGGTGACGTATGAATACAACAAAACTAGGTGATGTTCATGTAGATGGATAATTAATACGAGTAGGTATATGTAATATTACAGTCCAAATCAATAATACTGAAGAAACTGTAGCGCCCACGACGTTTAGATTTAACCATAAAATAAAAAAGAGAAGAGTCTGATCAGTATCTCTAGAATGTTGATACAGCAAGAGCTTCTATAAATTAAAATGTTGACAGTGATACAAGGAAAAACAAATGTTGGGACTTTGATATGGAAAAAGAAATGAAGACATCAGACACGTAAGTAATGTCATTGATCGATCAATGTCAATGGATCGCATTGCAAAACAAAAGTGGCAATGGGTATGTCATGTTGCGGAACGAAACGATGGAAGGTAGGCACTGAAAATTGTCAAGTGGTTGCCATGGGATGATCGGCAGCCTCATGAAAAGTTAGACGACATCATACCGATGGCGGTGTGAAAGTGGATGAAGAAGTCATAGCATAGAGAAAGGAGGAAATGTTTGGAAGAGGCCTAAATCCAGCAATGGAGAGATGACTGAGAAGAAGATGATAAAGGTTAATAAACTCTAAAGTTCACTGCTTCTTAAAAGAACCATACAAAATGATCAATGGTACGCATAACTTTTACTATCCTCGAAGGAAGGACTGAGGGCGGGAACTACATAATTCGCCATAGAAACAATGATATGAAAAGATCATGCGAGCTAATACTGAAAGAACAAGAGCCGTCAAAAATATCAAATTAAAACAGGCCATTAAATGAAGCATTTATGCCTGCTTCTTACATTTCCTTATATTATATCTAAAGTGAGAAGACAACAGTTTTAAGGTTGGGAATATTTGACACATTTTCAAGCGTCATCAGGCGTTGAAATAATGTTAAGTTCACGTGTATGGATAACCATTATTCAGCCTACTTTACTAGCAAGTAATTAATTATATTAAGAACAGTGTGTTGACATGTAATTGAATTATGTCTGCGAAAGGCACAACGCACGATTATGCCGACCCATTCCGGCTTTCCGATCGCTTGGTTATTGCATTAAGCACGCCTTAACTATAATCATCGAGCGATGTTCTCTCTTCCTTCCACTTTAAGTAACGTTGTCAACGTTTAACTTGTAGTTGAAATGACGGGGACTTCAGTTATAGATCTAAAGAGTTTTTTATTAGTGGGCTTTATCCAGTTTTAATCTCTCGATGAAAGTTTAAAGGAAAAGGTTTGAAAAGTTTCAAACGTAATGGCGTTCATTTATACAATTATTCGTAATTGTTGGTACAAAATATCTTATAAGTAAAAAAAAG
Source organism: Mystacides longicornis (assembly GCA_963576905.1). Classification (NCBI taxonomy): domain Eukaryota; kingdom Metazoa; phylum Arthropoda; class Insecta; order Trichoptera; family Leptoceridae; genus Mystacides; species Mystacides longicornis. The sequence continues at coordinate 9,302,184 of OY756425.1, read as the reverse complement.
AGCGTGCATAACGAGAATAATGGACTTATTTGAGAGAAGAGTGCTTCGTTAGATTTTGGGACCCGTCAACGATGGAGAATTCTGAGAATACGATTTAACGACGAGCTGTACAACATTTACCTCCTAGGATCTCTGAATATTCTTGATTGGGCAGGGGATCTACATAGAATGCCGTATTCACGGGTATCGAAGAAAATTTTGGCGATGTGAGAAGGAGAAGAGTAGGCAGACCCAGACTACGTTCGGAGGACGCCAAGAGGGACGTAGCACAACTCCTGCAAGTGACAGACTGGAGGGTAACATCAGATGACAGAGCCAGTTGCAGGCGCAGATTAGACGCTATGAGCTGAAGGACCATTGAATAACAAGAAGAAGATATTTTTGAGAGTTTTTTGAACCTCCTTCCTCGGCTCACGTGATTTATGGACCAATTTCGAGTTTCTAAGTTTCAACTTTTCATTTATCGGTTAAACTAAAAACGTGCGAATGAATTAAATGATAGCAATAAGTTGATAATATGAAGTAGTAAGTTAAGAATGATTTTGAAATACTAGTTAACTATTTTATATAAAACACCGTGTTTTATTATATATAAAACACCTTTCCTGAGGCGTACCGGATCTCATATGGATGTATCTAGAAGCCTTTCACATTCATTTTTGATTTTTTTTTTCAACATTTTGATAAGTCGATGAATAATTTAAATTCTACAAAAAATTTCAGCTCTTTGAAACCACGTTATTAAGCGTACATAAGGTTCTATTTTCAAGAAACAATTTAATCTGTAAAAAATATGGTAATACAAAATAGCTGAAAAAAAAATATTACAAAAACCATCAAAGAATTTTATGAAAACGAGATGAAAAAGCGGTCGAATGAAAAAAGAAATAGCTTTTATTTTTCGTATTTTCAATATCCTGGATGAACTAACAATACAGAATATTGATTTTTACGCAAGAGCAATAATTGTCTTTAGGTAGGTATACATTTCGTTAAAATCGATTGGCTGGATGAGTAATTTTGGTATTGAAGAGACAATTAAAGTAGTTGTTTTACATGGAGTAAGTTCATGAAAGTCTTTATTTTATTAATATGCTCAGCCACGATCCTCTGACCTTTGTTATCACTTCTTTGGCTTCTTTTTATTCATCGAATTTTCGGAGTGCAGAACTTTATTCAAAGAGTTGCATGTAATGAGTGTTGTTGAGAGAGAGGTCGACACTTCACTCCGAGCCACAAACTGTCAACAAAGATTGGCGTAATACTAATATTATGTTGACGAACGCTGCAAATTGATTTTTTTAAGGCTGAAGTGAAAGAATATAGCAAGGTATGTAAAAGGATCATTTCAGACAGCATAAATATAACATACATCTTTGGTATTCGAATTAAATATTTATAAGAACAAAATACCATATTTTATGCCGTGCTAGATCAATTTTTATGTGAACAAAAATAATATATATTTATGGGTCTCGAAATTGTTTTCTCATATTTGACAGTTTCTTGTCTTTTAATCTAGAAAAATAAAACGGTTTTGTTAGGGTGAATACTAAATCAAAGAAGCGAACTGCGAACAAATCGAAAGGGTGTGTGGATTCATAGCCAAGCGATACAATAAATTTTCATTGTTTTGTTGGGTCGATTGGACCGAGAAGATAACCGGATTAAAAAAATGTCAGAAACAAATCATTTTTGGGTGACAGGAATCTGGTAATTTTACCGTATTTTTTTTATTTCAACGGAAATGTTCAGTGTGTTTGGTGGAATGAGTTTTTTCTACTGTGTTGGAGAGTTTGTTTCTACAGTATAACGAAAATGTATTTTTTATGTCAACATTGAAACGTTATTTATAGTCTTTATTTAAATTTCCGGTGGAGAGATTAGTTAGATTGAAAATGGGATCAATCGCTGTTTTTAAAGATACCTCCTTTTACGGTTGACATTTAAACACTTAAACATTTAAACTTACTTTATATGTACAACATCCTGCAGTATAATTCACGAAAAAGTTAAGTTCGAACTAAACGTAATTATTTTCTAAATGGGGCATAAAAACCATAAAAACAGATCCAATTGATTTTGATTGACAATTTTGTAGGACGTGTAGAAGTGAGAGGTGCCAATTATTGGAGCATAGAGTTTTATTTGTTTCTAAAAGTACCTACTTATTGTTATTTTGTACGTGTTCTCGAGATCTATTTATGTGTAATGCACTGGGTTCCTAGGGAGCAGTGGGTCTTTGAAAATATGACAATGTTTTTTGCTACTACGATAACAATTATTACAGAGAATTTTCTACAGTGACATACTCACTGCTGTTTATAGCAATACCGTATTCCTATGAAAACGTACCAAGGCCAACTTTTAAACAGCGGTAGAAGACGGTGGCATCCTGGGTGAAGTGTTCCAAATTTGAAAAAAATAACACTGATAACATCAATAATTATAAATGTAATTATTGCATAAAAAAGTTGATTTTTTATAATCAAGATTTGATAAGTTGAGTTGACAGTTGATTATTTATGAAATAGATTTAAAGTTGTAGGTGTATGATAAATAAAAATATCAAAGTATAAGTCAAAGCGATAAATGTAACAATTATATGAGAAGGAAATGATTATTATTCTAGATGTTACATAAGAACAAATGCAGCATCTCATTATTCACGGGAACTGGCTTGCTGATTAAGAGATCTAACGAGGAATCTCATTAAGCCAAGTCAAATATTTGAGCTCAGCTGATTATCACTGAGCTGGATGAGCGGAAATAATGGAATATTTCGTTTATATATATTTAATAAGAATCACATTTTAATTGTGAAAATATTAGCTTAAAATTAATATTGATTGAAAAAGGGATATTAAAAATGATAATTATTCGACTGTTAACAAATCGGGTATTTAAATTTACTTTTTCGAGATATTATGTATTTTAAAGGTATGTAAAGTGAAAAACAAAATTCTCTTATCCCTTGCTATTTTAAATTTACATACATACATACATACATATTCCCGTTAAGGTCCCCCACTCTACGCAAGCTTGTCCGGAGGAGACCAATCCACAGCAAACCCGACCCGCATGAACGACCCCCTAGCTCGATCAAAGCAACCAAACCGAAAAGCCGGTCCCACATAAATCAAGCCCGCCGCGGATCTCCCCCAAACCAACCCACAATGCGGGAGGCCTAAGCCCCTTAAATTTAAAACATCAAATTTTTTTAAATATTTAACGTTCCTATTAAGTTAATCCAGAATTCGTATTGAACATTTGGAATAGTTACCTAATCTTATTATATAAATGAAAGTCGGGTTAGTGCGAACACCTATGACTCGAGATCGGCTGAACATAATTTTATGATGTTTGGTTTATTGGATTCTTCTCCGCTCCGCATAACATTATAACAAATAAAATATCGAAAAATGGATACAAATAATAATAAGTAAGATAATATTAAAGTAAGTATAGAACGGATTTACCGACAACAACGCCATCTGTGAAAAATTGCATAGCAACACAATTTTTATTTACCTGACAACCATTGAGTTTCCAAATACTGGTTCGAAGATTATTGATAGAATTTATTTTAAGATTTCAGAAATGATTTTTTAACATTCAAACATATTATTTTAAACGTATTTTTTATAAATTACATATTCGAAATCAATATTCACAGTAAGGACTACCCACAGCACAATGTCTGTCGGGAAAGCTAGTAATAGATATAAATCACAATGTGCCGGAAATCGAACTCAGGACCTTCGGTTCAGCAAGCTACCAACTTTAGTCAGGTAGTTGAGTTTTTTTAACAACTAAGGTTATAAATTAAAACATAATTTTTCCAGGAATGAAAATTTACAGAATACATTACTTAGTCTGAAACTGATCAAAAGCTCATTCCCATATTGAAAACATCACACGAGAACCGCTTTTCAACTTTTTGAAAGCATACCTAGTAACAGCAGAAAAACTTCGATAGTTTCCACAGAATATCAAATACAGTTTTGTCAAAACGGAAGTTTATGAATAAATCAACTAATAACTAAGTTTTAATATCCAACTTGTCTACCAGGATGTGTTTCAAAACACATATAATGTACATAAAACGTATTTTCTATACGTTCATGGTTTAGGCGCACCGAGTCAAATGCACCCGCATTGCAGTTATGCTGATTAAGAGAACGAAACGATGGTGCTTAGACAGAGACGGGAAGATACATTATGGTTGACAGTTTATAGGATGACAAACCATTCTTTTTTCTATGTAAACAATAATATCCCAAAGTACCTACCTAACGGCTCGTGTAAACAATGTATGGCTTTTTTTGTTACATTGTGACCACATGTTGTCCGTAAAGTAAACGGGTACTCACTTATTCGTACTATGTGTTGATGGAACGAATGCTCATCGAGTTGAAAACCATTTGAATGATAATACGATATTCTCGTGAGCAAACCGTTAGCTTTTTTTTTCTTTTATCTTTGGCCAACGTTGTGGAGCGAATTGAGATTATTCAAATAACGTTCGTTGTTATATAAATTAACACGAGTGTATTGAAATTGCCGGGTCTTGTCGTGTTTTAAAACAAATCGCACTGTAAAATATTTACTTAACCGATGCTAATTTAGCAACAGCTCGGAAATGAAGTTAAGTGCAAAATAAAGATTAATATTATCATGCAAAACACTGTTCTGTAATGTTTAGATTAATTTAAAACTAGCGAATAGTTAAATCCTATATTTGGTCCTTTATTATTCATGATTTTCGTATGCTTAGAAATCATTAATTTTATAGTATAACTAGCTTTCCTGACAGACCTACCTATGAATATTGAATTCGAATTTGTATAATGATAAGCTTATTACATTTTAACCAATATAATTTATCACATCAAATCATTACATCTGTTTCAAACCATATATTTTCCATCGACATTCTGTCATTCGCACCAACTATCAAACAACACTGACAGTCCTGTCAAAATTTAATTTAATTTCAACTTTTCAAATTTGGAATAATAATTATATTGTTAAAACTAGCTAATACCCGTCTTGCTTTACGTTTTTAATTCAGATTGTCAGGCTTGATCGGTAAGTAATTAAACAGGTTCTAGTCTAGCTTCTCATTGCTTAACAGACCTCTATAACTGACATAAGCACAGAAAAAGAAGAATGACACTTTCACAATCCATAAAAAGAGAGAAGAATTTCAACACATTTAATGTTTATAAAAAAGAGAAAAGTTTGAATTACATTTATTTTTATTTCAAATCAATCTTGAATCTTTATTACATTAAATATATTTGAAAATTGTAAAAATTTGTATCTATGATTACCATAAATATACCTGCAAGGATCCACGATGATCAAAATCCAACGCAGAACCTACGCTTTTATGCTCCAAAATATAAAAAAAAATACTATTATAAATAAAAACATTACTGAATTATTATGTAGATTATATTTCAAAAATTTGATCAATTATAGGTACTTAAGTAATCTAAATAATAAAAATTGCTGAAACAATTAAAATATCTATCTTCATTAAAAATATTGACTAAAAGTAGGCATGAGCTACCATAAAATATACCTGCAAGGATCCACGACATTAAAATCCAATGCAGAACCTACAGTTTTATGCTCCAATATACAAAAAATAAATAAATAAACATTACCTACTGAATTATTAGGTATGTAGATTATATTTCAAAAATTTGATCAATTATAGGTACTTAATTAATCTAAATAATAAAAATTGCTGAAACAATTAAAATATCTATCTTCATTAAAAATATTGACTAAAAGTAGACATAAATTTTCTTAAGATTGTTCAAGTTAAGCTTCTTACTATGGAATTTATGTATAATTTAATATAAGGAAACTTGTCTTGTCCTATAAATACTACAGTAGTAATATATAATCAGTGTAGTCCCTGAAACAATGTATTGTATTACGTAAGAAAGCATCTATAAAAACTTTGATTCCTTCAGAAATAGAACCCTTGTCCTCAAGATCAAAAGTCGACATCTTAATATTGAAACTTAATGCACACAACTGTTGAATAACAAATTTAAGGTCCACGTCAAGTTTTAAACCAGAATCTAGCTCTACTTAAACTGATTATTTTCTCTAGATGTGGTTATATAGAAGAATGCTGAGCATATCATGTGTTGATAGGGTGTCTGTGAGTCCTGGGAATGATACAAAAGTAAAAAGAGAGCTCCTTACCACTGTCAAGAGACATAATCCCCCATACTTTGGCTACATACTCATTACTCCGTGATGAAAAGTATTCCCTCTTCCAACTTAAAATTCAAGGAAAAAAGTGGTTTGAGCAGAAGAGAGTCTTCTGAGAAAAGGCTGGCTCAAAATCATGAAGAGTTTGCAGTGATGGTCACCAACTTTAGTTAGGAGAACCACACGAAGATATTCATATACGTCGAGCCATGATTGAAATCCTCTATTTAGACCAATATTTTTTTTTTCTTTTTTGGCATTTCATCCACAAATTTAGACTAATATGTAACAACTAATGACTCTAACAATTCATTACTGATGTTCCATTTAAAAATGGTTTAAACCACTTCGACGAACGTTTTCTACCGTTATTTCGAATGCTGGCTTAGAGTGATCACTTTACGTTAACAAAATTCGCCATTAGATCTAATAAATCTGCTATCCTGGACCTTAAAATGAGTAATTATGGTGAAAAGTTTCATGCCAATTGCAGGATTCAACCCCTCATAGGGATATCTCCTACATGAAGATACTTCTTTTGACACCGATAGACATTGTTAAGTTATATGCAACAATGGGAAATAGTTCATAAGGAAGAAATAGCACTTTGTGGGACATATTAAATTTATAAAGAATTTTATATGAAATTGACTTGCTAATAAGACAATCATGTTATCTTCTTGCTTCCTAAATTTACAGAATAGCTTTTTAATAATAATAAAGTAAGTTGTGTTAAAATGACACATTATTTGATACTTATTTTAACAATAACATAAATATCTTATGTAAAAATACTTACAAAGTCATTGTAAGATCTAACAGATAAAAAATAGAAAAAATATCTCCTATACAAATGAAAAACGGGGTTAGTGTGTTGATTCTGTGATGTCTTTGTTATGTTAAGTTTTTATGCGTATATGTATACAAATTTACAGTAAAGAATAAATAAAAACCTGTATAAAAATATATTTCATATAGAGTCAGCACACAAAGCTTCAGACTTGCTAAACCAAAATATTGTGTTTCAAACTTGACATAGTTAGTGTCATAAATAATAATTGTTAATTATTTATCAAACAAACAAATGGTTTATCGTCTTGTAGGTATTGTCGCAGCATAACTTATCTATACCATGCAAAGTTTTAGAGGATGACAGCCAGTTCATTATTACTGATTATGACATAATAGTTGTATTTTTACATTCCAAAATTGGCAATTGGCAAACATTTAATATTTTTCAGTATGACTTGATTCTGTCCTCGTTGAATTGGTAACTTTGATAAAGGTTTTTACGTTTTGGAAATTCACCAATTAGTCCTTATTGTTGAAAATGCCACCAGAGCCTGTAAAAATATAGTTACACAAAAAATTAGTCAATGACATTATAACTGCCATATAATTATTAATATTATATTGTTTTGAAACAAATAACTATGCTTACCAGTGGATTGTTCATTAATATTCATGTTCGTTATTTATAATTAAAAAATAACCAGACAATAGAAAGTTGGTTACATTTTATTATTTTCATTAGAAAAAGAATAGTTCGAATAGTTCTTCAATTTCTAGTTGACAACAAAATTAGAAGTGTCAAAAAATTCATAGACAACGCAACAAAATATTTCTTTTTTAGTGCTGCAGTCGTTTTCGAACTAATACAAAAGTTTTGTAAAAAAATACGTAGGTGTGTATATGGTGTGTATCGTAAGTAATTTGAGGTAAGTATTTTTATTAATTTAAAGAATACATTATTTACACAAAATACACATTAAAAAAAATCATTATCTTTCACAAAAATATTTCATTTTAATCATAGCCTATGGTTCACAGCTGTCATTAATTTTGACACATAGACGATGTAAACAAAACATAATTAACTGTTGTTCGAAGTTTGAATAAATTATAATATAGGAATATTATTGCTGCTGTTTATTTTTTTCTAAGTAGGTACCTACATTATAATATTAAATTAATCAAACTGCACATAAAATATTTTGTTGTGAATTATGTAGATAAAAATATGATTTCTCTTAAGTGTCATTTACCTTGAAATCTAATGTACCCAACCCATGACTGTATGTTTTTAATTAACTTTGTTTTAAAAGTTTTATGTTCTAGGTATGCCTTAGTTTGATTTCTTAATTATTTCATTGTGATATTATTCATTTAAATACTTTAAAAAAATACCTGTAATAAAAAGAGTGTTGATTTTGGCTAGTTATAGATGTATTATATACCTACAATAACTTTAATTAATGTACATGATATTACATAACGTAAATTATGTGGAAGATGAAATGACATTAGGTTTATGTCGTATCATAATAATATTATATTTATTCTAGGATGAATGATTTGTCACAAACCTTTGCGGGTCGTCAAGTAAGGCTTCCAATCAAACCTCTTATTGGCCGCTGTCTTTGAAGAATACTTCTTTTAACACAATTGGTTTAAAGTTAAGTATGTGACACCCTATGAATATTTTTTTTAATTAATTTTCACGCCAACAATACGACCATGAGTCCAAATTATTAACAGTACTTTTATAATATGCAGGATAAAATAAATAAGCTAATGTGGTTTTGAGTTTATTTACATACTAATTTAGATACAATGTAATACCGCTGTTGAGTGTGATTAATTTCAATACAAATATTATATTTCTAAATTATTATGTGGATAAAACAAACGTTTTATTAAACTGATTAAAATCCTGAAGCCATTTAAAGATTCTCAATTATTGTCAATTTTATTTCTTTCTCTCAACAATTCTGTCAAGTTCACTGTACGTTATGATCTAATTTATCGGCTACTGTTTTACCGACCAGTTTGTTTATGGAATGTTCATACCAATTTCAACGATGATTTTAAATTTAATCTTTTTCAACGATGAATATAAGATTTAAACGTTATTTATATTCCAGGAATATAAAATGATTCAACAATTATTTTTAAATTATTTAATACCTATCTACATTAGAATATGATTTTATCAGGCACCTACATAAATACTTATCTATTATCAGTGGCTACGACGCTTTGTAAAAAACTATGGCCATAAATTTTCTAAAATATGTCAAACTTCAAAATGGAGGAATGATTTTTACAAAATTTTGCATTAAATCTTTATTTATTGAGAATAATAAGATTTGAATAACATTTATATGTATAACAAATCAATCTCCAATTATTTTATTGGATTTTCATACAGTAATACCAAGATTCCGTTCAACGTTTACATGAGTAATTTTATTTCCAAAAGATGGCATCTGTCTTTTTTGAAAACGTAGTATGAAGATCCTAAAAAAATAAGAGTTTTTTAAATAGCTTTAAATATATCAAAGCTTATGTAGTTAAATATATTTAAGAACGCTCTCTGGAATTTTGCGCGGCTTTTGGCATATTAATATCTGATCTTTACGTTTGTTTTCTATGATTGATGCTGTTACAAAAATATATATAAATAAACGGACTAAAATATTATGTAGATACTAAGAAGGGTACCTACTTAGGGTTTTCTTTGATTTTATAACTATCCACGCAACTTTCTTACATATTTATTTAAGAACCATCTCCTGATAAAAGCCAACACCGCATAAAAATAATTAGCGAAATTAATGATCGTGTCGAAATCGATCACGTGGCAAAAATAAATACAACAAACGTCCAACAAGATTACGCGTTCTCCGTTTGATTAATAATTTTCATTAAAACACCTACATAATAAGATTGATTTATAAACTGTATACGCCATACGAAAGGTGATGAGAATCAAAATATCTTCGAAAGCAATCTTGTGACGATCTTTGTTAGGCTTGAAGTATTGTTATTCCTAACGGCGCGGCGTAGTCTTCCAACGGAATTTCATACAAATCTCACGATCTCTTGTTAATATTACGATTATTATTAAATGAAGTTTCGTCATTTCTTTTGAGGAGGTAGCAGTGCCCTTTTGTAGGAACGGAGAATGGAGGAATCCGCATAATAAAAATTCAATTTTTCTTCTTAATTTGGATATCATTTATCTTCAAAAGAATTATACGATTCATTGTACAGGACCACGGTTAAAATCCTACCGCGTCCGAACAAAACACGTAGGTACAGCAGATCAGATTTTATACAATCAACGTTTTTCGTTCTACAAGAAAAGAGATTTTCTTTTTCTTTTTTAATTCCTTTCAATTTTTTAATTTTCTATTTGAACAATGTTTCTGATCCGATGATGACGTCTATTATTATTTTTGTCTTTAAATTATTTTTCACAGAACTAATTAGGCCCATTTTACACATTTTCGGTCGCTGTCGAATAATGTGAATCGGTGGGGCTAGTAAGAGTTTTATCGAAAGACAATTATTGCTCTTTAATAAGCGCTTTTGAGCGTGCAATATGAAGTGTTCTAACGTTCAACGTTGAACCATTCGATCATTTTGTATGGAGATTCCTTTCGATGATCCTTTAGATATTCGATCATCGAAAACATATACTGGGAGTAGGCTGTTTTGAACCGAATAGAATATAGGCATTCCACATTTTTTGTCGACAGCAAACGAAAAAGAACAAAAAAACCTAAGCAAACACGATAACAAAAACATAAATAATAGGACTAGAACTCCAGGACGACCACCTAAATGCTGGATAACTGGTATAATAATGAATTAAGTATAGGAACAATGACCAAAAGGTCTAATAAAGAAGGAAGAAGAATGTTTAAATGACAACAGATGGTCACCTACATAAAGGATGCTTACGATTTGCAAAAAAAATATGAATGAGATAGCCTATTAAGTTCCATGAAGCATTTTTAATTTACAAACATTAAAAAAAATATCATCGCTCTCTATTTCTATCTCTCAAAACTTTTTTAAAAGAACACTTTAAACTTTCGTTTGAAAAAAACAATCTTACAGAATGAGATAAATTAAATCGCACTGAGATAAGTTTACAGATGCTGAATACAATGAGCAAAAATTTATTTTAATTTGATTTGTTGCTCATTAAGTTTGTTAATTAGTTTAATTAATTCCAAGATTATTATCATTCGTTCAAAATTTCGTTCATTCAGTTTTTTTTCAATACCTTCTTTACAACTTAAACATTGTTTTTTTATTCGTAAATGAGGAAAAATTTGTTATGTAAATAAGCGTTGTTATAAATAATTAATCTGACAGTTAAAAGGCGCGTAAATAAAATTAATGTCGTATGAAAAATGGAATTAATATTAGATATAATAATTAACGATTTTTTGAAAATGCATGGCCAACTAATATATCGTGGGTCAATTAGACCAGCAGCCCTATTCACGAAAAAGTTTGAATCGAACTTCGAACTAAACTTAGACTTAAACTTTTCTAAATATCTAGTCATACAAGTAGTCTGTGATCTGTCAGGTTTACTACCTGTCAGATATACTCCGACTTTTCCAACTTATTGAGCTGTCAAAAATTCTGTCTGTTAGATATGTACATTTCGCCCATCTAAATTTCTTTTTCAGCCTTTATAATTGATTTATTCCGTATTTACAAGCCACATATGCGTGTTTATTTGTAATAATATTATTTTAATATGAATAAAGTTGGAAAAGTCGGAGTAAATCTGACAGGTAGTAAATCTGACAGATCACAGACTACTTATATGACTAGATATTTAGAAAAGTTTAAGTCTAAGTTTAGTTCGAAGTTCGATTCAAACTTTTTCGTGAATAGGGCTGCAGGAGCTTACAGCCTGTCAGATGAAATACAATGGGTGCAAAATCGTCAATAGATATGTAGATGATATCTTTATCTCAAATTTCGATAATATTAATTTGACAGTTGTTCACGTTTAACCGTCAACGTGATAGCCATTTACATCTGAAAAAGGCCACTGGTCTGTTCAAAAAGAAAAGAAACAGGACTAACAGGAATAGAGGCACGAGAATTGCTGTCAAAAGTAAACAGTGGAATGGTTTTGTTTTTGTTGTATGTTTTAGTTTTGTTGTTAAATCTTGGCGTGAAGGGAAATAAACTTTTAAGCATTGACCGTCTTACTTATAAAAAAATTCGTTAATCGTAAGATTAAGTATAACTCACTGATCAGTTTTTACTTAATTTATAAAAAAACTAGCTTTCCCAACAGACGTTGTCCTGTGTGTGGTTGTAAGACCTCGATAATTATGGGAATGCAATATTTGCTTTATTTGTTTAAAATTTCTATTATTAAAATGATAAACCAAAACAAAATGGAACAAAATATGAAGGGAGTTTCGATTGGACGGGACAAAAAAACTTAAAAACAGTATATTTATAACAGAAAGCGTTGTTGTAGACTCGAAACCATTGTCAGTTGACATAAAATCCAACATGGCGGGATAAAATCTACAGAGGTCAGCACGCAATCAATCGATATGGGTTAAACTATCCCGACGACGGCTTGATCGCAAATTTTCTGCCGCTGAGCTATATTTTTTTAGCGTCCTTGAAATTTTGAAACAAAATAAAATCAAATTTACGACAGGTTAAACTCGTTTTAATCAGAACTTAATTCGAATCATTCTCAATTCAAAACTGTTCCATTTGTTTACTTAAAGTAGGTAACAATAATGATTAATCAAGAATCATCAATGAAACGAAAATTAATCATCATTGCTTAGCGATTCATTCATAAAATGGAGTTTATTTTGGGATACTTCACAGTACCTTCGAATATAAAGTAACTACAAAATAAGACAGATATATTATTATGTATTGATCACTAGCTCACTCGACAGACGTATTCTTGTCTTTACTATGAGTATTGAACTCAATTTTGTATGATGATACATTACTTATATAGGTAACTATTAAACCAATTTAGACCCCAACCGATGCATCTGTTTTAAAAGATTTTACCGGGAACATTCTGACAATCGCACCAACTCTCAAACAACTGACAGTTATGTCGAACGTCAGTTAATTGTAAAAAATACTAAATAAGTAACCTACCGTGAGGTTGATCACCTCATGTCCTTAAACCAAAAAAGGTCAGAAAAGGCGTAAGAAATAAGCCTTGATGGATGCCTGGACCCCATCAGGGGGAAGGACCGTTTCACGACTTCACCTACTCTCTGTTTCTGAAGAGATAGACAAAAAAATATATCTACAAAATTGAATTTTTTTTTGCGCATCTACAGACTTATGGTTGCACTTTCGTCCAATAAAAATGCTTGTCAGACATAATATGTCAATCCTGGGTGGAAAGCAGGTGTTATACCTATAGATACCTATATTGAGATTATAGGTATATTTTTTTTTATTTAAACAATAATATACAGACAGTGAAATTGAAACAAAAATAGGACAGTTTATAAAAATAACGAAACATACACCAGTGATGTATATAAATATAAACTTATATTCTGTGAGGTAGGAACATTTTTTTTTTCGATAAACATAAGGCGTAATATGAAAATTACCAACAATACATACAAGTACTCGGCTCAGATACTGGGAAATGGAAAAAGAGGAGAGGGTAAAGATTCAGAGGGAGAGGAAGAAGAATAGTGCATATTTTACAAAGAACGAAATATGTTTGTAAGATTTGTTGCAGTTTAAGCTTGTTGCATATGCGCAGTATAGATCCTTTGAATTTCTGCTGTGATGAGTCATAAATGAAAAAAGAATCAAAATATGCGCATGGTCTTTGAAGAAATGAATTTTGGGCATAGTTTGTAGTACGTCTAGGTATAAGGGAACGTGGAAGGTGATCTTGTGGATCTAGTGGGACAGTTAAAATATATTTCACCAAGAAGATCGCCAGAGTCAAAAATTCCATTTATAATCTTAAATCAATATGAAACATAACATTTTATTACAGTTAGAATCTTTAAAAAGTTACTAAACTCTTATTTTGACTTATTAGATGAAGGATTAATTTTATAAAGCGGTCGTAGGATAAATAGGACCTAAATGCTTAAGATTTGTATGAATATTAATGTGTTTGCCAGAGAATCGGCTCTGAAAATTATAATTTAGTCATTTAAAATTCTTACGGATAATCCGCTAATGGGTTGTGGATTTACGCGCGAAACAAAGGAAACTCACTTAGAAATTATTAAAATATTGGAGCTAAATGTCCGTCACAAAATAGAGTTATGAATTTAAATAAATATTTTCATAAAAATCAGTTTTTGTAGGAAAACCAATAAGCCACCATCATCTGCAACAAAAATGTAGTAAGCTTTTAATTTGTTCTAAATTTGAGCCACCATGCGCTGTTTCCACTACCGTTGAAAATGCGGACTTAATAAAGTTTAACCGCTTAGAGTATTCTTGGTTCGTTTATTTAATTTTCGAGTTCGATTCCCTGCTTGCATTAAAACAGTCCATTGGGCGTGATAGTTTGGCACGTAGATGACCGAAATATAGAAATATCAGTGGGAACAGTACAAGTTTTACCGAATACTATAGTATTCTAAAATTAAACGATCGAATCCTTCGATCATGGAATTTTTTTCAAAACTCTTTCGATGATTGTTTCGATATTACAGGGGTAAAGTTGAAAATTGTCAGAACTATTCTCAATAATCAAATTTTTGACCAACAACTTTTAATAAAAGATGACGCCAGGGTATGACTAAATATTATAATATGCGTTTTCATTGTGTCTCTATTCGATTCTTATGCTGTTTTACAGGACTTGCATTACCTATAATATATATATACACACACATCTGTGAAGAATCTGTCCACTTTATACCTATATAATATGTATGGTGCCCATTGAAATTGGTTGCGTACATAGGAAATGAAAAAAAAAACGAGTCTAATTTTTTAAAAACCACGTTTTATTTTCAATCCATCTGAGGAAGAAAGCAGTCGCTTTCGAAAACCGGCTATTGGTTATCAAAATTCAAAATTTCTAATATAATGAATAAATACCACCAAGCACCTTCGGCGCAAACAATTGAATATTTGGTTTCGTGCACTTGTGTCACAAGTGTTTAAAAATTATTCATTATCCATTTATCATGTATTTAAGTGATTTAGAATATACGGCCACTGTTAACTTTATTAAAGAGATGAGAAATATCGTTTGAAAACAAAAATGACATTGTTAGTGCGTAAACTGACATTTTTTCAAAAGGGAGTAGGTATAATAAATAGCTTGTTTATTTACATGAACATTATTTACGACAAAATCCTTTTTATTCTCATGTGTGATTTATTCTCTGTCTTTTCGTCAACGTTTTACATAAAGATAATGTTAATATTTTGTCTCATGTTGTATACATAGGCGTTTTAATAAATTACTCAGCCCCCTAAGAAGATCTCAATGCGTACGTAGGGCCCTAGAAGTTGTTGGATCGTCGCCAATCTCTTACAAATGATAGCCGCCATCAATAATGTTTGTATAAGGACAAAGGACTAACATAATTTTGGATTAAAGCTAAGGACAGTATTTGGAGTAAGTAACTACATATGCGAGCTTTTGTTGTAAGAACACAAGATTCAGCGATATGCGATGTAATTTGTTTTGTCTTTGAAGTGATATTAGAATAAAAAAAATGTTGACGAAATAAAATTGCGGAAACTGCTTTCTTGAGTTCATTTCAAAGCAAATGAATAATATTAAAAAAAAAAGGCTCCAGGCCAAAAAACAGCCCTTGATTACTTAACACATCGCGTTAATTGGTTAACTTGACGATGTCAAAATATTTTCCCTCGATTACCTGCGGGCGAATTTTAACCCTTAAATAAAAATATTGTGTTTCTATAAATATTACATAATTGCATAGTTAACATGGTTGTTTATGATAAAATTGTGCGAAAAAATTGAAAATAATTTTACGTTTTTTATATTTCATTATTTTTCCCATCATTCAAGATAAAAAAAACAAACATCCAAAAAAAACAAACATTATAGAGCTCGTAGGTTTTATTGATAAGCTTAATTTTTCCTACTTGACGTTTTCTAATGTTAATGATTACACGAATTTGAAATTTTTATCATTTGTTTTACTATCCATTAAACCTGTAGTCTTTTGATTAAGAGACAGCTTAGCGTAGAAGCCTTAATTTGGAAGTTTCCACGCATGGTATTGGTACGTTTGACAAATTGTTATCAAAGAATCTCCATACGTTACTTATTTAAATTGGTATCTCTCCAATTCACTAAAATTGAGAGTGATTTTTGAGGTATAAAGCTGAAGGATAGTTTCCTGATTCGTCTATGGAACTACGTAACAACATTATAATATATTAAATTTACATTTAAGATGCATGTTTGTCGTTTTGTTTACTTGTTGTTCGTCTGATATTGGTAATATTTCGTAAACTTATTGCTGCCACTTGCGATACAATCATACTTTAAGTAAAACTTTGTGTAAGTGGTGGCTGGCACATCGGATTTTAGACATTATTCAAACGACAAAATAAAAACAAACCTCAATGTCTTCGATCTAGGGTGGCTGGCACATCGGATTTTAGACATTATTCAAACGACAAAATAAAAACAAACCTCAATGTCTTCGATCTAGATGTGATTTTCAT
The DNA here is from genome assembly GCA_963576905.1 of Mystacides longicornis. Classification (NCBI taxonomy): domain Eukaryota; kingdom Metazoa; phylum Arthropoda; class Insecta; order Trichoptera; family Leptoceridae; genus Mystacides; species Mystacides longicornis. The sequence goes on along the minus strand of OY756425.1, from coordinate 9,285,441 downwards.
TCATATGTAGTGAACGATTTTTTAGTACCAGCAAAACGCAGTTATCATTTATTTTAATTACCTACGTATTTGAAACTTTGACGAATTTTTGGGTTTCTTGTGAATTTGGTGTTTTGTTCATATCGCATTTATCAAAATTGACGATGTCCATACTTTTTTTTTTAATAAACCATCCTAAAGACAAATTCAATATTTTTATCACAATGAAGGCAGAATATTCTCGAGCAAACTTTTAATCGCATTGGATGTTTAATCTGTTTGAAAAAAAGATCCTTTGTCCCTTATCAATATTAAATAATTCAATATGGAAGTTAAATAGGTTCCTACTCTTGGTATTGTTTTATTTCACAGCGGAGAATTTTACAAGCTGCGGTTAACTGGGAAAACTTTGAAATCTAATTTAACTTGACGTCTCAGTCATTTTCGCTTCCGGCTAAAAGAAAGTACCAGGGAACTGTCCACAACAATGAGATTAGGTGTCGATCATACTTCTTGCTTCCATCTAACCAGAATTTGTTTATAAATACCACTAATTATCCCGCATTTCAACCTTATAATATAAGATTAAACTTTGTCGTTAAATAGGTAGGTACCTACTTTATTTTTATGTTTAACTATGGAATTGAGAAACCCTGACCATGATTCAGAAATAATTATTGAATTTCTCATAAAAACACTCCAACTTTAATGACGAAAATTGCTATTCGACTGAAATGGCACACTATCTTTTACTATATAAGCATCTCATTTTTGTGATGAATGTATGACTGTATTATTTATGCAACTGGTTACAAATTTTAAGGCAAGTTTAAAAAATTGTTAGAGCCCATTAACGAAATCTCTGCATGAGGAATATTTTGGGTAAAAGATGGTACCATCGCATCACAAACGACGCATTTCGTCCTGCCAATACGAAAGAGAGACACTAATGAAGGTCCCGTTTGCGTACGGGCATCACTTACGCGTTGCATACGGGTACCTATATAATATTATATAGAACGCCGTCGATATATTATTTCAGTGTGCACAGAATAGTGCGTCGAATTATTGCTTTTCGTTTCTGATGATCCTAGTACGGTTATGGAATGGTACAGTGCAGTAAACAGACCTTAAACAGCAATTTTCACGACACAACCTTTTTAAGTAGCTTACTGTGAAAGAGTCAAAGAGTGAATTTGTGTTCACTATGAAGTGTGCACAGATATATAAAAGAAAAAAAATATATATAAAAAGATGTCTATCGATAAAATTACTCAAAAATTTGATGGTGACCAGTAAATCATAACCACAGTATTGATAGTGAAAAGGGGTGTACATTACAGGGGGAGATTGTGCAGGCGGGGTAGATTGATGGCTCTCACACATATTTTGATAAATTATCAGGAGATTATAACTAGATGCGATAGCCTTCAGAACAGATCGTCCAAATCGCCGAGAAATACATCAAAAGATCTTTGTTCCTACCTGCGATTAGAAAAAATATATCATTCTGTCAGAAGCATGCCGGGATCCGTTTGATCATCCCTTAAACGTGCCCCGAGGGTTTTTAATTATTAAATTATATTGTTGTTGAGATCAGAAACAGAAGCGTCCTTATGTACGTACTTCTATTGTTTACCTAAATAAAATAAATTAGTCTTCTACATTATAAATATTTAGGCAAAAATGATTGCTTGGTTGAATGCAATTGTTAATTATTATATAAGAGGTGTATAAAATAAGTGTATCTAGGTAGGTATTTATATCGTTTTGCAAATTGTTGACTTTATTTTTATCCATTTTACCCGTATCTCGCAAGGGATGGGCAGAGAGAATGGAATTTTACTATTTTCTATCCAAGAATTCGACTTCTTTCGCTTATTACACCGACATACCGTTTCTCATACAACCTTTCCTATTTCTCTTGCCTTTGTACCGGCCTTCCTTGAGGATGGAATCGATGTGTTCGATCCACGTCATTCTTGGTCCACCACACCTTATTACAAGGCCTTAGTCGAAATGAAGATAGGTATTTCTCTAGTAACTACCAATGCGACCCGTTTATGTCAATGACTTATGTTACGACTTATCTAAACCCCTTGCGAAATTATTTTCTGGCTACGGCGTTGCCTTCATACATGTTTCGTTGCAGCTTTATAAATTCTCTTTGTCATTCTGTTTGCATCCATATTTTCCACGTGCCCAAACCATAACAACTTAACGAATATGTAAGAACTAAGAATTCACTACTGATGTTCGATTTTTAAATGGAACAAACCACTACGGGCTTACGACAGTCTTCTACTGTTATTTCGAAGGCTGGCTTAGTGTGATCGCTTTACGTTAACAACGTTCGCCATTAAGTGGTAATGTTTAAGTCTCCGAAACTCCTATAATCATGAGAATTCTCGACATGTTCAAAAATCCCATGTATGCAACAAATAGATATTTTATAATTATTAATGAAATATAGAGATAAAAGTTGGAAATTATTGAGAACAAGAGAGCAAACAAATTTAAAGACTACTGCTGTCATGTATTTGGCGCCAGGATATGATATGACTATATCCATTTTTGTAAATGTCTCATCTTTATAACCTATTGGCTTTGTTGGTGCACAACGTTCTAATTATGTCTAGATTCTTGTGACCTTTCTTCAGGACTAGATCTTAACGAATATGTAAAAACTAAAAACTCTAAGAATTCACTACTGATGTTCGATTTTTAAATGGAACAAACCACTACCGGCTCACGACCGTCTTTTACTGTTATTTCGAAGGCTGGCTTAAGATATTTCATCTTTGTAGCGAAACAACTTAAGATATTTCATCTTTGTAGCAAACTAACTACATTCTTTCCTAATATTCTCATTCCTTTCATCATTACCACAGAGTCTTTTCACATATTCTTCGAAAAGCTCACATCTCTACTGCATTTACATTACATTTTCTTTTTACGATTCGATTTCTTTTTCAAACATTCCATCCTCTCCGTTGATTAAAATTTACATCCATTCATGTGACTAAATATTGTATTTTACTTAATTTAACGTAAATTTAAAATATTATAATGAATATGCATACAATATTGCAGTTTCATACTAATTTTGATAGTTTGTTTGTAATCAACAATGTTCCTTGAATAATACATTACCGTACACCAAACAGATAGGATGTTCTCATATTCCAACATCAAATACATCGTTTCATTATGGTTTCTCATCCTACGTAATATTAATATGCAGCTTGTTTGTAGAAGACGGACACCAGATTATAATAACCGGCTACCTTAGTACAAGACAAGGAACAAATTGCTTGTTTCGTACACCAGATACACGGTTGAAGCAATCGAGGGTAATGTACTCTGCACCAGATAAGCTGGAATGGATGCATCAAGCTACTTGAGGCCGCTCTTTAGTGAAAATGGCAGAATGTTCAATCATTTTGATTTGAATAAATATAGGTAAAAATTACTTATACAATTTTTTCACTTTTTGAAAGAAACCTTAGCTTAGCTTCATGAAATTCTTTATTAAAAAAAAACGTATTTCGTAAATTGAACATTAGGGGTATGTTTTGTAGGTTCTGTACGAAAATACTTCGGTTGATTACATAATTTTTGAATACCTAGTACAATTCGTATGACAGTGCATAAAAATTTTAGTTTCAGAAAAAAAGAAATGAAGCTGGGCTCCCCAAAGTGAACAAACACATTTTCAAGATCTTTCACTTAAATCAAAGCATGTGTTGTGAAGGTGGTAATGGTAGGCACCCGGATTCGCACCCACAATGTACGGATGAAAGCCAGAACAATGTACGGATGAAAGCCGTCGACTGATACCACTGGGCTGCTAAAGATATTCGTATATAGATCGTTTGAATTTCTTTAAATAACTGACGCGACGTATAAAAAATAAAAAGAATACGTGTATAATTAATACATTTTATTTAGATACATTATACCTATAGTAAAATATATCTTCTCGGTAGCCCTTAGTCGGCTATTCCTTACCCTTCGTGCCCTTTGTGTCGAATATTTCTTAAAATATTTGTGGCTATAGGTAAATAATTTTAATCGTAATTTGCATCATATCGAAATATCGGTTTTTTATCGTCTAAAGAGCTCTCTTAACTTTCAAACATGCTATTATTTTATGTGCGGTGAATGGTTAATTTGTAGTGCAACATTTTACACTTGTGCTTTTGTTCCAATTACACAAAACTAACTCAGGTAATAAATTATACTATCCGAGTTGTAACTTTACACTTCCTTGAATTAACTAGAATAATGCATCGTACTGTTTCAGTAAGTTTCTGATAAATTATGACAAAATAATATGTGGTTATACCTTCTGTGTGACTATCACGTGGAGCAATGGCAATGAAGTCTTTTAATTGGATGTTATTATTAATCCAGGAACTTTAGCTGAAGCGAATAAAATAACAGTCTTTAGTGGTATCCTTATACCATTATACTTTTTAATCTTTAATCCAATTGAGTTTACTTTTCAGTAACACTGGTAAAAATCTGTAGATTGACAGCACTTTCCAACATGCTGAAAGTATGAGTTATACTTCTTAAAAATTTTGGTAATGAATCTCATGAAGAATCGGTAATTTCATGGGTAATCGTCCCCTTCCTCTCTTGCCTCTGACCATACCAACCGACCCTCCTCTAAGGAGTCTGGTACACTACGTATGATATGCCTGAAAAGTGAAAGATATGCACTATGCACCTCACATCCGAAAAAGACGCCGGGTTCACCGCGTACAGATTCGTTAGTTCTGTTATTAGTTTGAACATGAAATCCGAATCACACGGCTTCAGCAACACATCTTGAAGGCATCTACCGCGCCTTTCTCGAGCCCACAGAGTCCAGGTTTCTTAGACAAAATGAAGGACAATGTATTTTAAAATGACTTGAGCAGCTTTATTTTGGTAGCTATTACAATGACGTGACTTCGATATTTTATCTAGGCGGCTTGCCGTAGTTTTTTTCAATCTGGATGCGTCAACCTTCTTCATGGTCACGCTCACCATCGAAATATTACAAATTAAAATAAATCAAACAGCCTGTAAAGTTATCTTCAAAGTAGACCATAGATAAGATATAGCACGTATTAAATAAATGTAGAGTATTCCAATTCGCACTTCAAAAGTACAAAAGTCAGGTGTTAAGATCAGGATTTAAGATGGCGTAAAATCGTTTGACGTTTTCCCATTTACGTTATAACACGGTGTTAATAGTTTGCTATCTTTACGTACGGCACTGAGCGGTCCTTTGTAATTAGGGGCACGTAGAGTAGATACCTGGTACTTTAAGCGTAACTTTAAGACCTATTTCACACATAATATGTAAGCGGTTCTAACCGGGTTGATTCATTTTCGGTCACTTTCGACAAAATTTATGAGGGACGGTTCTTCTGTGTGCGAATTTGTCTCAAACTTGTCGGCAGCGACCGAAATGAAAAGAACCGAACGAAGGCACAAACGTGTGAACTAGGTCCTACCAAGGCAATTAAGCTACTAGTGGCGGATAACTACATAAATTCACCCTAGCAAACACGTTTTGGGGATTTGTTAAATATTCTATATTATAATTGGTTATGTTCGTCCGCAACTTGGTATTTTCGTTGAAATAACCTTGTCTCAAGCGAAATATTTTTACATATATTTATACGTAACAAAGCCAATGTAACTACGGGAAATATTTTTCAAACTTTCATTAACCCTGGATAGCTAACCTCCGTCGAATCGACGGGCATCGCATAGTAATATCGCTGTCTCTTTTTAACGATGCATCCGATCATCTTGGTTCGGCTAGTCAACTCAGCCGGCGATGAGGTTGTCCTAATAGCATACTCGCCGATAGGGTAGGTGGCATACTTTTTTACTTTTTTGAGGTATATGTAGCTGATGCCCGTCGTTTCGACGGATGGTTAGCTTTAACGTTAGTATTTTAGTTTCACATCGCGTGCATATTTTAATTGTAAACTGTTTATTTTTTTTATTTTTTCGATGTTTTTATGTAAGTTAAGAAACGATAACTATTGTGATAAGCCAGGAGTACAGTGACAATGATCTGAATGTCGATTCTGAAAGTGAAACCGAAGACATTTTGGCGGAAGATGATGTCCTTTTGGACATCTCTATAGACGTCTCTTTAGACGAAAATTATGAACCATCAGTCTCTGAAGAAAGACATTTGAGTCCACTATCTCATACATTTAGACGGCGTTAGAATATTGTCTTCTTCTTCCTCTTCTTTTCAGCCTTAAGTATCCACTGCTGGATGACGGCCTCCCTCGTATATTATATCCGACCATTTCTGAATTGAACTTGATATATGCGTGGGATAGTTGGTAATACAAGGCCACGCTTGTCAACGGGCTGGCCTCGGATGCTGCTCCTTCAGAAACCTCACAAAGCAGTATCATATTCTATGGTAAGACTGGCTAAAACAATGATGCCAACGCAAGTCAAAGAAAAGATCGAGAGCGATCTTTTAGGGCAGCAATCCAACAGTCAAGAGCAGCAACCTTCGGGTCAAGGTTCTTTTCAAGTTTAAGAAAATGAAAAAGAGTCATTACAGAGAAAAAAACGTTTAAAAAAATACTTTTGGGAAGAAAAAGTTGATAACAGTAAGTATTTCTAAGGTAGCAATATGTGGTGAACATTAAGTTATTTTTTGTGTCACATGTGCTATATAAAACAGTTCATTTTGTATTAAGAAATAAAGTTTTATGTTTCCATGTACCATGCAACGCCAGAAAACTAATTATTTTTTAAAAAAAAATGTAACTTGAGCATTATAAACCTTTTGATGAAAAAATGTGTATTTTTCTTTAGAGGTCTAAGAAAAACCGTTATAATTTGAAAAATAAATAAAAATATTCAATTAATTTTTATTCTTAAATTAAGAAACCTATTAAATAACCGTAATATAAAGAAATAAATATCCTAAGATTTCAACTTATTACAAAAAAATAGTTTTTCTAATGCCGGTCGTTTAGGCGGATGGTTAGCTTTAACAGGGTACTCGAGAAGGTTAGCTATCCAGGGTTAATAGTCTATAAGTCGATATTCGTTGCTATTAATTTTTAATTACTTTTGTTAAACCAAAATTTTCTTCATAAAGTCGGTTGAGATTAATAATAATAATTCAATAGAATATCTCAGTACAAAGCATACATTGATAAATCTACACACTAGGCCAAGCCTGTCTCGGGGAGACTTAAATATAGTAGATAAAAATAGAGCAAGAAACAAATGGCACAAAAAGACCAATACAAAAAAAATATACAATAAGCCTCTATACAAATAGACAACAAGCCATAGACATTTCGGTCATCGTCAGTAAAAACATTCCACTCCTTAAACAATAACAATTCGAAGTCCAGCATATGGTCTAAAAAATAATTAATTAAAAGTACAACTGTAAAAAACAATTGAGCATTACAAATAGTAAAAAGAATAATTATTATGACAAATAGTAAAAAAGGATATAGATAAAAACGGAATAAACTGAGAAAAACATAATATCTCAAAATAGTTACATTTATAAATAAAAAAACGTTGGTTACATGGCAGAGTTGATGTTTCGAAGTCGTCCGTAAGTATACAGTATTTATTTTCTCCACAACATTACAAATATGGATTATTCAGTTGTTTTCAAATATTATAGATATTAAACTTCCAAAAAAAGAACCATGACGAACTAGCCTACGTTTAGTTTGCTGTTCCTTGGACTGGAATTTCAATTCTATAACGCATCCTGGAGGTACCGCATTCGCATTTTGGCTTTTCACACACGGAGAGAAATCGATTTTTGTGCTCTTAATAAATTGACAAGACGTCTCTATATATTATTAATTCAATGCGAAAGTGTTAAGAATTCGTGCGATATCACCATGGAAAAACAATAAAATACCATGCCATACGAAATAAATATCAGTGTAATGATATTTATTTCAAATTGTTTTTGTTAAACTATCATGATATTGTCACGATATTTTATATTTTGCAGGAGGAATGATAAATTATCATAACACCTTTCAAAAAATGCATTACGGACTTATAAACTATCATTACAGTGATGTGAAATTCTTGTGATCATGATATATTTACCTGAGTACTGATATTTTATAAGTACTAATAATTCTTTATAATATTTATCTTGTTATAATATGTGTACACAGTCACAATAATTTTCTTTTTGAGCAGGAGAACGGTTATTTTATAATGAAATTCTAAAAAAAACAATTTCGTGGATATAAAATATGTATACAGGAATGTGAAATTGTCATTATTTATGTAATATTTATAGGTAAACTGATATTTTCTATTTTTTCTGTGCAAAATGTAGGTAGGTACCTACCTACTTATGTTACAAATGTCTGTAATAAAAAAATTAATCATGGCTCGCCCTAAAGTAAAGACAAATACACTTGAAATATTTAACAGTAAGCAAAAGCTTGTGTTGAATGGACAAAAGTCGGCACAGGGGATCGAACCCACCACCTTCGGATTGAATGCCGCCGACTGAAACGCTGATGTAACAATAATTTTAATAATTAGGTACATACCTATATGTTAAATGTACCTAATATTATATCAATTCGTCATTATAAACTCTTTACATCCATTATCATTTTGCACACACTACAGCAAATTTGACAGATGGTCATGTCAAATTCTCAAGACGGCAGAATAATAATTTTTATCCTTCAAAAAACTAGCAAAACCAGCTAGTATGAATTTAACAGTCGGTGTGTTCGGACGCGTGCGTAGTGAATCATAATCATTTTAATGTTTTTCATTAATAATAGACTAATTTAAAGAGAATACTGTGTGCAAACGTGTTTTTACTTTTAATATTATAATATAATTGATGTAGAAACCATTCAGTTATTTAAGTGCTGGTTTAACTTCGTATTTAGAAAATTTTAAAGGTCGGTGAGTATATTTTTTTATATTATTATTGAAGTTTTTTTTTCATTTAATTAAAGATTTGCGAATGAATTATAAATGTTTATGTTATGTAATAAGGTAGGTACCTATTCGATAAATAATAACAATAGCCCATACAATAAAATTATTGTGCGATTGCGGCGTCACAAGCAAGTTTGAACAAGTTTGCCTTACCCAAGGTCCACAGTAGGTACCTACCTATCAAATTTATATTTAAGATAGTAGATTCATCAAATTTGCAAGAATATTATGGAAATTTTAATATATTAGGTAGTTTATTTTATTTCTTTATGTACCTACCTAAACAATATTATTTCTCCATCAGTTTGTTTTTTTTTTTTAATTATATTGCTGCTCTGTATCATAGTGATATTTTCATTCTGTTTTATTATTTTTAATTTTTTAGTTTACTATTGACTTGCTCGTATATTTGTGATTGTTGTTCATTTTGCATGCATTTTATTTATGTTAATGTATTATTAGTAAGCACCTTATTATCTGCCAATATGACTTGTGTGTGCGAATATAGACAAAGAGATGCGATTGAAATGTTTCCTGTATAATTGTAAGATTTTTATTTTGTTAAGGGCTGAAAAAAAAAAGGAAAAAATGTATTGTGCTTGTAGCTTGGTTATGATTATTGTTCATTTTTCATGCATCTTAATTGTTATAATTTATTGTTTTAATTTGATATTATTTTATTTATCTGTGATTCTTTGGATGTGAGTTTAAAGTTTGTTTTATGTGCTTTTATTGTGTCTGTCATATTTTATTTTATATACCTGTATAATTGATAAACATGTAAATGGCCTTGCCGTATGTAAATAAATAAATAAATAAATAAATAATTTAAATAAAATATCTTAGTATTATCCAAATTATAAGATTAGTAGGTAGTTATTTACAAGTTGAATTGAAATTGTGCCCAAGCTTAATATTACTTAATATTCCGTTACAGAAGAATGTGTAAAAATAATTATTATTTCATTACAGAAGCTCGCATAGACATAAACACCATATTATTGATTTCGGAGCCAGAACTTAAAGAATAGATACCGGTATTAGGGGATCAAAATATCAAGATAATTTAAATAATTCACAATTTGACATCGGAATACTAGATGAACAAGAACAGTCGAAAACAGAAGATTCCGGTTTATCAGAAATTAAGGATATTGAAGAGCTGCTACGAGATCCAATTTTTTTTTATAGTTGTATCTTTATATTATTTAATATATTAAAAGTTAAACTTAATTTAAATGTTTTACTTGCATCCTATATGTTCCTCAAAACAATTTTCCCATTGTACTTATTAATGGAAACTATTGATATTTGTATTTATTGATTTTACAGCTTTCATTTCAAGACAAATAATAATGTATATAATCCTCATCTCTATTTATTACCTACATAAACCTAATATGTACAAATATTTTTTCAGGTTTCGTAACATATTCATAGTATAGACACAGGTATGTATTTGTTCTTGTACAAATATTTTTGCAGTATTCTAAATACCTATATTCACAGTACCTAAAGACACTGGCATTTATTTTGTTCTTGTATGAATATTTTTTAAAGCTTTCTGAATTAATATTTTTACACTTTTCTGAATACCATGGTACCTATATTTTCTTTTGTTTGGATAGTCTTCAAATCTAATTATAATTACAAAACTACTTTCGAACGTGCGCTGGACATCCATTCTCAGAGGGGTGCTAAGTAAACCCCATTGATGATGGACTCTTTGAGTGTTCAAAACTTGTTAATGAATCATAATTAGATTTGAAGGCAAAACAAATAAAAATATGTACTATGGTATTCAGAAAGGTATAAATTTTTTTTCAGAAAGCTGCAAAAATATTCGTAGAGAACGAAGAAAATGTCAGTGTCAATAGTGTGAATATATTCAGAAACCTGCGATATTATTTGTATAAGAATAAATAAATTGCCAGTGTCAATGGTGTGAATATATTCAGAAACCTGCGAAAATATTCGTATAAGAAGGAATAAAATACCAGGTTCAGTGTTGTGAAAATATTCGTATAAGAACGAATAAAATGCCAGTGTCAATGATGTGAATATATACAGAAACTTGCGAAAATATTCGTATAAAAACGAATGTAAAGCAGGTGTGTACTGTAAGTTTAACATGAAAAATGAAAGAGATTTATTCAGATATCACGATAAAGCAACGGGAATTCTTAATAATTTTCTTGAGTGTTTATTAAGAATTCTTGTTAATATATTCGTTGACTTGTCATGTTATTTTATTAAGAAAGTCCTGTGTTTTTATTAGGAAGTGCTTCCTGACAATTTAACAGGACGAAAATCCTGTCAAATTAGTCGGTAGGACGCCAGTCACGCTTTTATGCAGAATTCTTAACAAGTTGTTAAGAATCTTAACAATTTCACTAAGCGTTTTTTTCTCCGTGCAGCGTTTTAACTCGGATGCACTAGGATTTTTAAATAACCCATGCAGTGTTTGCAACGCACATTTTTATTAAACCAAATACCTTCTTATCTACCACAAACAAACACGGCTAAACCGCAAACCATAATTCTAATGCGTGGGAATTGATTGTTCCTAACGAATTTGTTGCTACTAAGGTTCGAAAGGTTTCGTGTAAAAACACACTGTAGAGATTTCGTGGTTAAGCTATGTGCGCGATTGTACAGGCATAGGGTTAACGAAAGAGCTCTTTAGGCTTTAAGAGACTGATATGTTTTTAAGACAGTGATTTGTTTTCATTGAAAAAACCTGATATGGCACAGAAGAACGGACAGCTGACGAAACCAGATTCCTACAGACAAACTGATCTTACACATCTACAGGATCGTCGAATTTGCAGCGACATAAAACTTTTTTATATAAATAAAATAATAAATTCCATTTATGACGGCCTCGACTTATTGTGTGAGATAAGTCTGCGTGTACCTAGACGACATACCAGGAGTCGGGACACCTTCATGTAGATATGCGGTTTCCCCATTACTTGACCAACACAGTGATGCCATGGCGCTGTCATCCGCAGACTCCTGCTGTCTGTCATGAAGATGACTCCCAAGCTGACCACCAAAGATATGGATAGACAACTGGGAGTTGACCTCAATGACGGAGTTGAACAGGTTCTCTTTTATCTAAAGGAAAATTGTAAAGTGTTAACGTTTGTATTTTGTGAAGCATCGTAATTCAATTTAGTCTACTTTATCTTAAAGGTGAATTTACTAATACTATTGGTCACAACCGAAATAAATTCATTATCTCACTACAAAATAAGGGAGAATTTCGGTATAGCCGCTTCCTTTGTCTGTGTCTTGGTACTTTATCAAATTATCTGGTTTATAGGTCAGGAGAAGGGTTCATAGAGGATCAAATAGACTTTATATTATCATTGTGTTTTGTGAGTCAATAGTTCCTGTATCTAAAGGAAATTCTATGACAAATCCAATTGTAGAAATTCGTTTTTCTGTCTTACAAATTTAAAAAATATATACCCTACATGTTTAAAAAATAAAAAATGGATATAAGATTAAGTAAAAAGATTCATCTGAAGAGGTTAAGGTATATTTCTTAACACTTATAACAGTGTCTATATTGTATCTAATTTTATCATTTTTTTTTACTTTTTGATATATTTTCAGCAAAATCCTGTTTTAGAACAGCAGTAGAAGATGGCCGGAAGCCCGTAGTGTTTCAATTTTGTATGTTTAAACAAGAGGCAAAAGGTGCTGTTTAACTGTAAGAGACTTCATACCATAGGGTAACAGACTTCCAGAACAACTTATTGCTGGAAAGATACTCGCCATATCACCTGCAAGGAGATGCGGGAGTAGAGGAACAACAGATTTGCAAACCTTATCAAAGGGAAAAAAATGATTAAAAAGTAATGTAAAAAATAAGACAAGAAAAAATAATTTATCTGTTATCTATATGGTAAAGCCGCCTCCCCGAAGCATTTCTCGCGGGTCACACATACCCACATCTATGTGTTTTGTTGTTTTCACAAGGTTATCTTGTGTATCAAATCGAAATTATAATACCATAACGTGATGTCGGTGACGTCTAATTTTATAAAAATGCCACATATTTCATTATTGATAAAATATTCTCCTGTTGGAAAATAAAATGATGTTCAGGATTTCTTCGAATGAAGGGCAACCTTCCATCAAATAAGTTTATTCGACTTTATTAATATTTTATTTGCAGTCGTTCAACGTGGTACGTTTCATCGTTATTATGATTTCCGAAAGGCTCGCACCAATACTGATGCTGCGAATCCACCTGTCTCCGTACCGACACCCAGCCTAACTTCGAGCGGCGTTATTGAATTAAAAAGGGATTTTGAGCTGTTTCGGGTTGACTCACGTCAAAAATGTGAGGAATCGTAACATCATCCATTATCCTTCATCAAAAGTGAATATTAATGACGCGTTGTTTCAGGTATCGTATCCCAAGTTCGAAAATGTTTTATGTCCAAATTTGGTTTATTAAAAAATGTACCTTTTTCTTTTTAAATACATTTAGGAGCTAAATGTGCATCACTGGGATCATTTTTAAAAAAATTGAGTAGGAACCTTATGATTACCGACGGCATTCTTCAAATCAGCAACAATGAGTGAGTTAACGAGGGAAAAAAACATAACGTAACATCGTGCACTCATGAATGATTTTTTCCAACTTTGGTTCGATTGAATCTGATAAAATGATACTACTAATAATAACAGAGGTCGCTCAGTGAAAGTACCTAATATGAAAATCAAACTATTTACCAAAACAATGATTTAGATAAGAAAAACATAATATGACGAAATGTTAGAAAAAAAATATGAAGTAGCTGGCATTATAACGGTTCAGTCGTCGACTTTTATACGACGCAAGCTCTGTTTTCTGTAAAAGACACCAAAAGCAAATCACTAATGGAAGGCATAGGTTTATTTTTAAAACAAGAAAAAAAATGTAATCTAGAAAAATGACAAGATTTGCTTCACTACAGGTTTCGTTCTTTTTTTTTTTAAGTAAAATTCGTCTTCGAGTAACGTGACAGGTCATCCTGTGGTTGGCTTCTCTGTCTTGCGCCATCCGGAATAACTCCTCCACGGTTTTTATTCCGGTCCAATCTCGAACATTTTGAGTCATCTGCATTCTCCAAACCCCACTGTTCCTCTCCCTTTCTCTTCATCAGTTGGAGTAAGGTATATTTATCACCCCTCAGCACATGACCCAGATATGAGATCTTCCGCGTCTTAATAGTCATGAGTAGCTCACAGTCAATTCCGAATCTACGCAGGACTTTAGTAAAATTACTTCTTTTGAATCAAATGTTTAATTTTTTACAAAATTTTAACTGCAACAGTTTTGAATCAAGCTTACGAAATATTTTGCGCGTATGCGGAGGTTTATACCTTTAGGTCGGTATAAGGCTCTACGCATGTACGGTCTGAGGTATGTGTGTTATGGTTTTGAGTAGAAGAAAATGTAGCGCCAACCCATATTAATCATCTTAATGAAGTCATTTATTTTAATTATTAAACGTTTTCCAAAAAGCAACCAAGTTAATCTATCACGGCTCCTTTTATTAATCATAAATTGTTTGTATCCCTATAATTGCCTTTTATTTTTTGTTTAATTATGAATAAATCTTTCGTTTCTGAGCTTATAAAAAAATATAGCTTTGATTTTTTTGGTGGTGAACTTTTGGCATCTTTTGGTTAGTTTTGAATTAGTCACGTTTACTTTGTTTGATTTCGGTTCTCAACCGAATTGATTTTTTTGGAATTTCAATCCGGGTTCCACCCGGCATTTGAAGTGATTCAATTCTTGAGGAATGGTTTGGGCTATTTCACATCACGTTTTTACTCTCAATATGTTCATTTTTCTCATTCATATCGTAAAAGACGTATAAGTGTACGCAATCAAATTTATGCTAAATAATTTGCTTTGTAAGGAAGGTTCAAAGATGTCAAAGACGAGGCATAATAAAAATTATCTTTCTTTATAAGTACCTTCTTTTATTACCTACATATTGACGAGATTGTATATTGAGCGCAAAAGAGGACTTAAATATTCTTTCAATACTAAGAAGCTAACTGTTGGAAATTTTTGTGAACAAATACAGCAACCAAATTTATAAACTGCGACTGCTGTCGTGTATTTGGCGACAGGATATTACTATATACATTTTTGTTGTTGTATCATCTTTATTAAAAAGTTGAGCACTTTTATGTCAACTGATGTAGGTAAATAATGGAACAGTCCAAAGGGAACAATATTTATGCACACGTAGTAATTATTAAAAAATGTTTTCGGACCATATCCAAGCTAAAAGCCGCCGATATATGGGTGTAAATGGGACCTCGTATAACAATACTAATGTCCAAAGACATTTTCAGCGATATTAATAATTAGTGATTCGTTCTCTCTCACGTACGCTCTCTCTCTCTCTGTCTCACTCCACCCTGGTTATATCCTCTGTCCCCTTCATTGTTATTCCTATCGCACTATCAACAAACGTGTGTTCCATTGACAGGTGTCATGATTTATTGTGTGTGCTTAATTCAAAACCCCGGTCAGTCCTGTATAAATTTACCCGCTATTCGAACCAGAGCCAATAATACTTAAGTATACGCTACTCAATATTACTTGAACCTTGAGATGCTAATATTTCCTCCAATCATAGTTAGTGTAAGACAATTAAGCGACAATAATCGTTCTTTACTAGTTAGACTATCACACATCTGTGTAGATATAGTTCACACTTTCTGATTTTTAGGATGTGTTCCGTATTGTGTGTGTATTCTGTCCCTCCATATTATTTTGCGATATGTAAATCAAAGCTTAGTCAAAGATTGGCATGAGTTTGCAGAGTTCTGGAAATAGTTAGGGTAACAAATTATAAATTAAATAATAATTATTGTGATTTCGCTAATTCTTTTTTTTTTTGACGTGTAGGCTTTTATCAGAAGAGTGTCCTTTTAGAAGAAAAAAACGAAGAAAAATGCATGGAAAATTAGAAAATTCAAGAAAACTATAAAAATGGAGAGCTATTTCCCGATGTCATCGCATCACGCCTAAACGGCTAGACCGATACTTATTCTTTTTTGGTCTTGTATGTTGTTTTCATAGTTTTTTTTTGGAAAATTTTGTGGAATATTAGAAAATTAAAAATTATTCTAAGTAGGTAACATTTTTACTACTTTAAAATATAATTTTTATTCCAAATGTGAATTTCTCAAATTGGCGTTAGGTAAGAACTTAATTTACTAAGTAACACGTGAACAAAGATTGATTTCAAAATGTAGGCCCCTACGCTATTGCTTACATAATTTCATTCTAACGTATCTGTCATGTGCACCGTTGATATGTTAAAGAAGCTGGATATAATTTACTTATGATCTACCATTATTTACTTAATTGAAAATAAAAACAAATTGAAACACGTCTGAAAAGGTTAAAATTGAAGATATATATGAAAAAATGATTGGCACGGCTTTAAGTAAGATTTTTAATTATTTCCACTATATTCGATCAATCAATATCATTTTAACTGATCAGGATAACTATTAAAATATAGAAAATAATGACCTTAATTCTTTTTTTTACATTTTACATAGGTTAAGATTTTTTACGTAAAAATTAACTCAGACACAATGAATGCAGGTTTTTCTAATGGTCATCCGTGTTGTAGGTATAACTAAAGACCGAATTTCAGCTATGTGACATAAAACCTAAAATACCTTTATTATTTATTTCGATACGAAGTTCGAAGGGTCAGCCAGTATTTTATAAAACTCATTTTTCAAGACACTTTTAAACAGATGTTTTGAAATAAACTAAAAATACGGTTACAATTTATTCGAATTGCGATAATAATAAAGAAAATAAGTTGGGCCAAGTAAGAGTGAATACGTGTCAGTACAACACTAACGTACTCGCACATAATGTTTGTTTTAAGCAGATTTGGGTAAATCTGCAACTGACAATAGAACTTGTAAGAGCAAAAATACTACCAACAAATCTAGAGTAAATAGCTAAAGCAGAAGAGATTTTCCCAGAGAGTTGTTTTGATTTGGTTTACCTAGTGTAAGTAGTTTTGTCTTATGTAGATACTTGTTTGTGTAGGTACAAAAGAAAGAGATGAGAATATTATACTAACTAAGCTTTTGTTGTCATGAAGTCAGTAACATTTATGTGAAGTAAGAAAATCGCTCAGTTTGTTGATTGTTGAGAGAAAATTTAAGAAGATCATACAGTTGATTATCAGGAGAATATACATGGAAGTAAATCGCAATTAAACTAATGCAATGCAATTGCTTCTAGAAAATCTCGTGTTATTATCCCAGAAGCAATCTAGTTCGAATATGAGTGGGTAACGATATACTGAATATAAATGTATTTGTGTCATACTGTCTTAGTTTAATATAATCTTTCTTGATCGATGAAAAACGTTACATTTAAAATTGGGTTAACTGAGATAAAATGTTCAGGATGAATCAGTTTGTAAAATTCTATTGGACCATATTTCGTTTTCTCAAACCATATAATATTAACAATATTAAAAAGTTTACATTTGACAATTTTCCTAGGCATAATCATTTAAAGAGGAACTTGATATTTTTAAATTCATATTTTACAGCTTCCATAAAATATTAGATTCTTAAAAAAGAGGAAGGTAATTGAAATTCGCGTTTAATCGATAAATTTTTCATCCTTTATTAGCACATTTCGTTTAATTAAGTGTAGAGAAGTTACATTGAATATATTGGATTTAACAACATACGTATTCTTCGTAGGTACTGTTTTTGGTAAATTTTCCAGTAAGTGGATCAATCAATTCTTCCCGTCTGAACCCAATTAGGGGTGTGCATGGGAGCCCTCCACCGCGCCCGATCTTGCGCGGCTTCAATAACCTCCTCCCACAACATGTTCAAATCCCTCAGCTCTGCTTCCAAGGAACGTAACACGGTGTGAGTGGGTATTAGATACAAAATAAAATTAATTTATTACAGGTAAACTATATTATTGTAACTATAGGTATCGATTTTCACATTTATAACATTGTGGAGATTAAACATTTCCAATACTTGCAATTTTAAATTATTTTATATGAGTGCAAAAGTTTCCTCGATATAACCCCAAATGCAATGAAAGGGAAGTACCCAGCTCAATCCCAGCGGAAAAATATCCGAGCGAAACGAAAGCTGATAACATCTCCGAGATAATACCAACATATCATTTCGGATAAACATTTTACAGCTTCATTTTAAAATTTTAAAAGTTTCCGCATATTATATTTGAACTAAAAATCTCGCTGTTTGAATGCGAAACAACTTATTAAGAGTAAAAGGGTGCATTTGCTCCTTCAAAGTTTCAGGGTCCAAAAAATAACTTAAGAACTAATCCCAGAATGCCGATAATCGACGCAATAACGTCATGGCGCTATCTACATATGTGGTAGTGTATGTGTTTTGTTGTTTGATATGGGCGAATACACACAGTGATTACCTCGGTGGAAGAACAGTGAATAAATACAGGATATTTGAGTAAAAAGTTCCTTATAATGATTCTCACCTCATTTGTGTAGACAACATTAGGTACGTACCTAACCACAGAAATCATTTCTCGCCTTGATCCTTGATCAAAATTTACATCTAATTTATCAGCCACACGAAAATTGACCTACGAAGAGATGGAAAGACAGTTGTTGGAGACCAACATGTTATGGCAAAAGCGAGTGATTTTTTGGAAAAAAAATACTTAATTTAATTCAATAGGTATTATTCAAAATTTTCAAATACAAGTTTGTATTACTGACAACGATGTGAAAGTTTTTTTTCAACCAGGTAGGTACCTATTTAAATTTTTAAAACATGCGTTTTTATCAATTTTAATAACGAATTCTGGAGAAGCTAACTTCTAAATGTCACTCCTGTCTTTATTATTCAGAATCTCATCTCAGTGTGTGTTTTGCTGAAGTGGTAAACCGACAACTTAAGTATTTTTTGTGTAGATATAATTATAATCTAAAAATTCAATTTAATCCGATATTTTCCATCCATGATACCTGATTAAAAGTTATGGTTTCAGCTGGTATAAAGTGTAAATTTCTATATATTTATATATTATTTTGTTCTATTCATAACAACGATTTTAGACAAAATTTTATCATGTGGAAAAACTTTTACGAACTAAATTTGAATTTTATTGCATTGAAAAAGTTCGTGTTTTTGGTTTTAAGCCAATATGTTAATTCGGAGCTTAATGCAAATTATAATTATTACATTGTTTACATCATACATGTTCTGACTTTTATGTTATGGTAGCAGATTTTGTAAGTAAAAAAATAAAACAATAAGATGTTGAAATTTGTAAGAAAGTGATATTTATTAGCAAACATAAATTATTACGGATAACTAAACTTAGTTTCAAATTAGACTGCCAAAAATATTCCCTAATGGTGAGAATTGTGCTTGGAAGTATTAAAAAAATTTCGAGCGAGGATCTGTCGAGAATTCTTCTCTATAAGATTCCATACCTGGGATGTGAATTATACCACCTCCATTACCTATTAAAATACTGAATTAATGGTCAAAAATATCCTTAAATTCGTATTTCGGCAAACAGATGAATTCGCATTTCAATATTTCAAATGGACCGTGTCTATGATTAAAAAAAAAACAAAAACACATGATGTAGAGACTTTGCTATCCTTTAAGGTAAAGAAAAAATAATTTGTCACACAGAAAAAAAATCTGCATACGAGGGGATATATTAGTCAGATCAATTTTGACGACAGTGTACTTTGGGATTTTTTTTTAAATTTGCCATTCAAATCTAGTATGTCTGGAAAAAGACAATTATTCTATCTGAAAAATCACCAGTGTCACAATTTCAGAATTTTAGGTACCACATTAGGACTCGTTAGGTTGATCGCAGATGTTGCCATTTTCTAAAAGGACGAAATAATTTCTTTAACTCACATACTCGTATAATTAATTGTTCCAGAAATTATGATAATAATATATAAAGTGCAAGAGATTATCCTGAAAGAATATTGTAATTTGTAATTCGTAGAACAGTGACGGCCCTTGCTACGCGATACGGTAAAACATTAAATTTGATTTATTTCAGGCAAACAATTAATTGTTGGTTGTATATAATTCCAGTGGCGTACCGACATGAACAGTTATACTTACTAATTAAACGGAGCGTACTAACCAAGGTTTATTCGTTCATTATGAAACTAAACAGGTACACAGGTTTTTGTTGCAATATTCCCGTTGTTATTATTATCCTTATTAATAAAACAAAGGACATTGTTCAAAATTCAAATCATTATAGTTCATTTGCTGTAATTTTCTGTGGAAACTGACAATGAGAGCTCTTACTAGATTTTGAAATTAATATGAGTGAAAGACTTGTAGCAATGCTTCTACTAAAATATAGTGAAAAAAAAACAGAACTTTAAGTTTGTTCTGTATGATACCTTATTTTTCACGTTCTTCTACAATATTTCAATATTTTGGTAAAAAAATTGACTTAAATAATAAATTCATTTTTTTACAAATACATGTTTCTACGCAAGAGCAAGCGCAATGGAGAAATCTTGTTGCCTCCCTATGCCCCTAAGTGGGGCGTAAAGGAAGTTTGGATTGGGTTTGGACATGTTTCTATACAATATTTTCGTGTTTAATTTTATTTTTCACAGCGTATGCATCTGTGACGCCACTGATCTCAGATACTTTTTCATCCACTACGTATTTGCTTTATGAAAAGTGCACCACGAATTCCTGGCAGGGGGAGATATAGTGCACATTTTTATGGCAAAGCAGACTTAGTGGAAACTGCGATAAATATAACTAATCTTTTTGATGTTTATGTGAACCAGTTTTTACAAATACATAAAAGTTAGCTGTGACGTATCATCGGATAATGTTTTTGAAATAATAACGCCCCTCACAACATTTGCATGATTATTGTATATTCCCATTTGATGCCTTTTATTAAAACATATGGAGGTTGTCAAAGGTTTTTCGCCGTTTTTATTGTAATTTCTGTACATATGAAGTATTGAAGTGGTTGGTAGACTGGCGGTTACAACGCCGGCTTTCGTACTGTTTGGTGCGGACGTCGTGGCTCGATCCCAGGTGCCGACCCTCTTCCTCTTTCACGACACGAGCTTTAAGTAGCTTACCGTGATTTAAAAAAAATAATAATATTATTGTTTCTAGAAAAAAGGTTACTAGCGATAAAAATAGAAAAATAAAAACAAGTAACGTCGATGGTGTTCCATAACGCGGTCTACCTCAATACCATATTCGATGAGGGTTGAACAAGTAGGTAATGCATTACGAGGTTGTATGAATGAGTCCATTGTCTCCACAAAGACTTCATGTGTTGCAAATCTTAATTCTTTGGCATCTATTTATTTCGGTGCCCCTTTATTTTTGGTTCTGCTCCCAATCGATTTATTTTATAGACTAATAAGTAAAAAAGGTTACGAAATAGGTCCAAAACTAATTCATCGATGGTTCTTTTTTTTGAACCACGACTATGGTCACCGTTAGACAATGGACTAAAATAGTTGAGTGTCAAAATTTGGGCTTCCAGCAGGGTCTTAATGAAATTAAAGTTGCCGTTGTTGACGCTGCCAATCATCTGGAGGCTTAGTTTTGAATCTTTATTTACCAGATATTTGCAAATTGAATAGAAAAAAAAAACTGTAGTTACTCGTGCATTCTTTCATCACATCAGTGATATAATATTGTCGTCGTACTGTATATTGTACACGAAAACAAAATGTAATGAAAATTAATAAAAATATTGTTTTGACCATTTTGTTTCGTTAAAATCTAAAATTGGAGTACGTTACTTCGCTAATGTACATTTAATTGGACAAAACACATTTTTAAATTGAATTTTACAAAGAGAAGAATACGAGCGGAAGTAGAAAAAACAATTAGGATGTCTTTGACATAAAACAAGAGAGCGTTAGAAGTCGAGTGAGTGTGTACCACATGTACCAAGGCTCCCACTTATTTCTGAGGGCGAGAGGTGGGAACCAACGGGCCTGTAAGCTCCCAGCTATTAATATAATACATAAACCAAGATGGCCGGGTAATTGAGATTGTTTCACTCCAATTATTTTACGTATTAAATGTTCTGAATCCTCTTTAATTTTCTCTCCAAAAACAACTTTCACGATAAAATAAAATTCACATTTACAACAAAAAATTGAGTATTAAGAAAATAATTAGTAAATTGTGTTAATTAGAAACTTGTTTTTTTTTTGTTTGTTTACAACACGACCATAGCTGTTTGAGTAGGTAATGGCTGGTGATTTGAAAACTTTGGTGTCATTTTGTTTATAACATTTCTTCTTTCTTCTTCTTCTTTTCAGCCTATTCCCGTCCACTGCTGGACAAAGGCCTCCTCCATCTCCTTTCACATCGCTCTGTTTTGGGCTTTTTGGACCCAATTGACCCCAGCGTATTTGACGAGGTCGTCTCTACACCCTAGTGGTGGTCTCCCGACGCTCCTGGAAGTCGTTCTGGGTCTCTAAGTTTCGACCCTCTTCGACCCTTTCTCTGCCTGGTCTCTTGTCAAGTGACCTGCCCACCGCCATTTGAGGGAAGTGATACGTTGGGCATCAATATCTGAAACCATTGTTCTTTTGTCGTATCACTTCGTTTCTCACTCTATCTCTCAGGGTGATACCCAGCATGGCTCTTTCCATGGATCTTTTGGTAACCCTTATCTTCTCTGTATTCAGCTTGGTCAGCGTCACTGTTTCCAGGCCATACGTTGCAACCGGCATTATGCACGTCTCATAAACTCTGCGTTTTAGGTTCATGAGGATTTTACGGTTTTTGAGTAAGTATGTGACTCATTTTCCCGAAGGCTGCCCAACTTAATCCAATACGTCTTTTGACTTGGGGCATTTACGCCATTGAAAATGACTGTAAGTTCAAGTTCAAGGAATGAAAATTTAATTAACGAACAGCAATATATTTTCTCTCTGGGCAAAGGAGTAAATTAAATTATTAAGTCTAGATTCACGGTAAATGGTCGATTTTACAGCTGAAAGGTGTACTTAATAATTTTGAGCTTTTATGGCAATCGGCGAGATATCAAAATAATATTATTACGACTATAAAAGTTATGAATAATGACCGAAATAATATAATTAACAAAAACAATAGTAGGTATACATTAAAATTTAACTTATTTTAAATTTAACAGTATAATAATACTTATATGTAGGAACCTATAATGATTCACGTATTTTTTTTATTATTTTCATATTTTAATAGTCGGCTTTCTCTCAGCAAAAATATACATTTTTTACCCATCACGTCGTGTCCCTTAATGGGTAGACAGAGAGAACGGACCTCCACTCTTTTCTATCCAAGCACACTCCTTTCGCTTCTTCCACCGACATAAGATTTCTCATACACCCTCTCCGATTTCTCTTACTTCTTATCTTGCCTTCCTTAAGGACGGAATCGATGTGTTCGATCCACGGCATTCTCGGTCGGCCACGCTTTCTTACACCTTTCCTTTCAGTCTTATGAATTCTCTTTGTCATTCTGTTTGCATCCATTCTTTCCACATGCCCAAAACATCTCAACTTATTTATTTTCATCTTTGTCACAACACTTACTTCCATACCACATTCCAAATATTTACATTCCTTTCCATATCCCATAAAGTTTTTCCACATATTCTTCGTAGAGATTTCATCTCTACTGCATTTATACTACATTCTTCTCTTTTCGTCCATGTTCACGTTTCACAACCATACATTATCGATGGTAACAGGATTGCGTTATGCACTAGTTTACTTTGCTTGTGGTGAGACGTTGTTGTTTCTCATTATAGGTCTTAGTGCACCGCCCAACCTGCAACAAGCAACTTTCCATCTAACTATACATTCATACACTTTTAACATCAAAATGTACATTCTATTTTGGTAAAAACATTACCAAACTTATTTACTTGAATATACCTAATGTTTTCATGTTAAAAGAAACCTTGTTTTAGTCATTTTATTCTGAAACGTACCTATTTAAAAAAATAATCTGTGCGAAGGTTGGCACCTGGGATCTAACCTACGGCCTCCGCAAGGAAGTCGGCGACTAAACCACTTTTGATTTACGTTTATGAATGTGGATAGCCGAATAAACATCCTACTTTGTTTTTTAATCAACGATTTTATCAGAGTTGGCAACCTTGTAAATGTACCCTATTAATAATTAAGTTATTTTAACAATACAAACCACTCATTGAGGGTGGAATGCCTAATTAATTACAAACAATTCGTATGTTTTTTTTATAGATGAAATAGAATTATTTTTTACTTACATAATAAATCAACGTTGAATTATGGAAAAAAATAAGAACTGCTTGTAAATCTTTAACTTACCTGGAATGAAAAAGAAAATACAATTAAATACCATATTATAGACTAATTTTGAAAGTTAATTCTAATTAGATTTTTATTTTCAAAAAACCAAAGCTTTAAAAATATAAAACTGTTCGAATCCTAGGTAATCACCATATATGATAATTGCATGCAACTTTGTCAAAAGATTAAGTCTTCATAAAGATCTTTTTCAAGAGACAATAAAAAAATTTGTGTTGTCATTTTTTCCCATCAAGAAGTATCATTAAAACGTCTAAACTACATAAATACTAGTGGAGCTCTGTACGATATCAATGCGACAGTCTCTATTACACGCACATTTCATATCAATCTATGGGGAAATTTTCTTGAATTCCACAAATTTCGGGTGTTAAAGTTAGAGCTAATACAAATATCCGCAACTCGCGTTTTTTTCTACTTGTTTAATACAAATTGAAGATTATCTTAAAGAATTTTTAATTTTATCTTAAAGAATTCAGTATGCAAGGTTTTTCTTTTTCGTGTAGCGTGAGATGAAGTGTCCCTTAGACTTTTATCTGAAACCTGGCACTATTTCTATCAACTTAAAAAAAATGTTTTGATTTATGAAATCTGCATGAAATGAGATCCTATGTTCCTGAAACATCCAGGGGTGTGGAAGGGTGCAGCCCTTATAAAAGATGATTGACGCGCAAATTGCACCGTATTATTTTTGCCAACTTTGATGTGGTTATTAACAATCGATACTCTGCATGTGTCATTACATTAAAATGCCTCAAACAATATTTTTCAATTCTGAATGTAAAAAGTTCTGAGGCATATCGGTTGAATGGTTTTCAAGGCTATAACGGACAAATAAACATTCATTGTTTTTTATAAATATGGATATTGTGGAATCATTTTTTGAAAATTTCTTTCAATGTTCAACTCTATTTGTATTATTATTTCACTATTCAATTACTTTTTGATGCCACGTATATGATAAAAATAGATCTAAACGGAAATTTGTAGTCATATCAAAACAAGTGAATAGTAAATTCGCTATTTTTTGCATTCGCCGTCGTATGCGTGGGCTTATTCAACAGTGGAATACATTTCATAAAAAGGTCGTGAAGAGAAGCTGGAAAATACATTTTAGAGAGAATTGAAATAGATAATAATATATTACAGCTCTAGAAAAGTTCTTTTAACAAATTTTGTCTCATATATGAATACAGTTTTACATCCTTATACAGTTGATCCCCCCCCCCCCCCCCATAGGGGTATAGGGAAGCACCCGGAGCTCTATTGCGCTTATGAGAGGGTCTTTCTCGTCTTCGACATCCTGATGGGAGGAAGAACAACGCTCTTCTCAGCCAACTGTCATTTGCATACTTGACACATTTCCCAGCCATATCCATCTATTCCCCACAGTGATGGACATTATTATCTACTGGCAGCAAAACCTGTTGGACGACAGGCCAGGAAAAGGTTCATTCATTGTTTGTTGTCCTATTAATGAGCTATGTCGTCTCTTAAAGGGTTCCAATCAACGGGCACATTTCATATCAATCTATGGGGAAATTTTCTTGAATTCCACAAATTTCGGGTGTTAAAGTTAGAGCTAATACAAATATCCGCAACTCTCGTTTTTTTCTTCTTGTTAATACTAATTGAAGATTATCTTAAAGAATTTTTAATTTTATCTTAAAGAATTCAGTATGCAAGGTTTTTCTTTTTCGTGTAGCGTAAGATGAAGATGTCCCTTAGACTTTTATCTGAAACCTGGCACTATTTCTATCAACTTAAAAAAAATGTTTTGATTTATGAAATCTGCATGAAATGAGATCCTATGTTCCTGAAACATCCAGGGGTGTGGAAGGGTGCAGCCCTTATAAAAGATGATTGACGCGCAAATTGCAGCGTATTATTTTTGCCAACTTTGATGTGGTTATTAACAATCGATACTCTGCATGTGTCATTACATTAAAATGCCTCAAACAATATTTTTCAATTCTGAATGTAAAAAGTTCTGAGGCATATCGGTTGAATGGTTTTCAAGGCTATAACGGACAAATAAACATTCATTGTTTTTTATAAATATGGATATTGTGGAATCATTTTTTGAAAATTTCTTGGACGACAGGCCAGGAAAAGGTTCATTCATTGTTTGTTGTCCTATTAATGAGCTATGTCGTCTCTTAAAGGGTTCCAATCAAAGTTTAATAGTAAGTTGAGAACTGCGGACATTGCTTCCCGTAGCTGAAACAGTTGTATGTAGGCGCGTTTATTCGCGCGAATATCCGTTATTATTGTCATAAATACCTTCGACTTTTCGAAAATACTGAAATCGATCTAAGGCCTATAGGTTTGAATACACTAAAATATTCACCGATTTCAGAGTTGCTCTACCTGTATACGGTGAAAGGCTTGGACAATAGACGAATACAATATTATTATCTGTTGTAGAATGTTACGTATATAGCGATTATTTCTATTTCGGTCGATCAAAATAATACCCTTGAGTAGAGAAATGCGATTATATCCGTTGTATCTTGTGTCATGTTGACATTGTTATGTTTTCCTCAGAGAAAGAAAAACCCATAAAAGGAAGGAGTGGATGTATGGGTAGGTAGGTACTGGCATGTTTACATGTGAAGGGATGGAGAATGTTGTAATGCTTGGAAGTTTGCAGAGGAAAGTGATGCCTTATGATAAAGGACCCCTTTGAATCGGAGAGGAGCAAAATATGTAACAGACGACGATACGGCGAAGGACATGGATTTTATTTTCATAATATAAATGTTAATCAAAATATTTGTACATTATACGACGGATTAGGGGTGTCTATTCAGGCAATAATACTCGATTTTATACAACGTCTTTTTTATACGCGTTCGTAAATACATCTTCTCACAATTTCCTTACTTCAATCAGTCCAATCATCTATCGCCTATTATTAGCATTGAGCTTTATTTTTATGTATCTTTAATGTTTTGAAACTCAATGGATGTCAGGTAAATATAAATAATTGTGTTATTATGGTGCTCGCACTAACCCAACTTTCTTTTATATAACACAGGTTATAATCAACAATATAAGTATGTACAGATTGAGGTTATGGTACAAGTGTGATGTGATACTATCACCGTGGAAATTTCTTCCATCTATCCGATAATTCAAATAGAGAAAATGATAAAATTTGTTTTAAGCGTATATGTAACAATGATTTATTTTTATGAAGAAATAATTTTATCTCAGATGGATCGATGTTGAAATAAAACACGTGGTTTTAAACAAACCAGCAATATTTTTTCTTCCCGTTTAGCTGAAACACAGGGACCGCAAGAAATAATTTAACCACCTACCGCTTTACGGTTTATAAAATTTAAGGGTGTCACATGTAGTTTATTTTAATATAAATTTTCTTCGGGATTAGGTTTTTCTCCTTTTTTTTTCGTCGAAGGGCGGAGTAATGTAATGAATGTGACTACCTAGTTAGCGAGGCAGAAGGATAATAATACAAGGATTTAAGGAACGTTCACGAGCTATAGACAATGACTAAGCCAGACTGATGTCAGGCTTAACTGCGAACAGTTTTTTTATACTCCCAAAGTAAAATGTTTGATTATTTTGTTAGGCGATTTCGGCACGTCATTTGATACGAAAAACTTTTTTGATTAAATTTAAAAGAAAATATAGGAGTACGAATAAATAAAGCCCAAAACACACAGCCCAATGCTGATATGGATGAAGTAAAATAAAGCCGAACTTGCTTCAAAACAAAATAAGGTGTGGTCAGCGTAATCTCGAATAATAATTATTGTTGTAAATTCTTAACACTGATTTTTTGCCTTTATTGTCTTCAAAAATGAAATTTCATAATAAAATAGAAATTATTTTTTAAATTATATTCAAATGAAAATTGAATGCATCTTAGTTGATATTAATATTTATTTTGTATTCTTTTAAATCTATTCTATATTATTTTTTTGGTCATATATTATAGCCATAGTACGGCCACTTTTATTCATTTGAATTCAGATTGTATTGTATTTGTATTGTTATATATGATTTTAAATTGTTTTATCATTGTTTTTTTTTACATTTGTTTTCTTCTTCTTCTTCAAGTGCCATGTCAGGTCCCCCCGACGTCGGCTACCACTATGGCGTAGGCTTCTCTGTCCTGGGCTAACCGGAACAGTTCCTCCACTCGCTGGATTCCGGTCCACTGTCTGATATTTCTCAGCCAGGAGGGAGGAAAATAGAGAAAGGAACCTTCTTAACATCCTACATGAGGACAACAGAACTGCCTTTTGGATGGCATATCTGAGACCACAACAGATGCCAAGTTTCCCTAGATTGTCTTTAAGAGACTTAGGAATAACTCCATTCGTCGATATCACTATAGGTATTATGTGGGTGGTTGGTGTATGCCACATTAGTTTTTTTACATTTGTTTTAGAATTGTTAATTATTATTGTTGCCTAGCTTACTGTTTTTATTGTAATTGGTTAGGTACGTTGTTGCTCATTTCTATGTAATTACTGTTATTATAAATTCTGATTTGTAAAATAACCATACAGAAACAATTGGAAGTGTTTACGGGATTAGAGTAGAAATGTAGGTTCCGCATTGTTTCAGTCATACAGCAGGAGCTTATCATGTCACCCGTGTAATTGATATTATGTTGAGAGGTTGGAGGAAGAAGAGCTGATAAAGTTCAGTTTTATAGGCAGGCTCTTGTTACGAGGGCACGCGTGCTGGAAACGTATACGGCGGATTATAAGATAAGTGATGCGATGAATTTCGATATCCGAAAGGCTTACGGATTAGTTTCGTGGGGGTTTATTTGAAGTATTTTACACACAATTTTTCCTTTCAACCCCGATTTTCACAAATAATACGCTAGAAAAAGGTTACAATAATTTATATATTGTATTTCCAAGTATAAAAACTAAGACCCCGATTAGAGTGAGGATCGATTGTGTTGAATTTATTCTTAAGAACTGTTTATTTAGACAGTTGTTCCACAAATTTATTTGTTTTTTTTTGTCTTAACAAATAAGTGGAAATTTGTATTTTTGTTTATTCGGCACATTTATCTAAAAAGATCATCCGACGTTAAATGCAATCGATATTTTTCTCTCAATTAATAGCTAGGTATGCGGGAGATACCTGTGTACTGGAGATTCTATGTTTTTTTCCCATGATTTCTGATGTTCACTGTTCAGTGTTCTGTTGATATCTCTAAAAAAAAATGTAATAAATAAAAGAATGAAGCAATTACTGTATGGTCATAGGTGACAAAGAACATGTGACCTGTGCCTGCTCAACTCGTCAGGCTATTAAATAATTTGTGGAATAACAAATCAATTGTTTTATTTAAATAATTCCATCAAGAATGCACGTTCAATTCGTTAACAATAATGTAATTCAAATCAATTCCTAAATGCGGGTTCAATCAATCAATTCTCCCTTTTACACCCGACTCAGGGGCAAAGGGAGGCAACAAGAGCTCTCCATTGCGCTCGATCTTGCGCAATACTTATGACCTCCTCCCACACCATGTCCATGTCCCTCAGCTCTGCTTCAAAGGAGCGGAGCTCAGCGTGAGAGGGTCTTCCTCGTCTTCGGGACACTGATGGGAGGAAGAACAGCGCTCTCCTCGGCCAACTGTCATTCGGCATCCTTAACACATGTCCCAGCCAAGGCCATCCCCTCCCCACAATGGTAGAGGTGATGGGCTCACGCTAGGTGCGCCGGCGTATAGCGTCGTTCTTGATGCGGTGGTAACATCTTACGCCCAAAATTCTCCTTAGGCACTTCATTTCAAAGGCTGAGATTTTTTGTGCCTGGGCCTTGGTCAGGTGCCAGGACTCACACCCATACAAGAGAATGGGCAACACACACGCATCAAACAGTTTACATTTCGTCTCGACACTAAACGCCGACGCTTTCCAAATCTTGGTCATGTTGTTGAAGGCGCCACTTGCCATACCGATACGTATGCTTAGTTATATTATATTATACTTATATTATACTTATACCATACCACAGCTCAGCCCCGAGGTCACCAGTGGTGGTAATTGTTGCTCCCAGGTACTTAACTTTATCAACCCGGGAGACCTGGTGACCATCGATGGTTATCCTGAAACATCCAGGGGTGTGGAAGGGTGCAGCCCTTATAAAAGATGATTGACGCGCAAAATTGCACCGTATTATTTTTGCCAACTTTGATGTGGTTATTAACAATCGATACTCTGCATGTGTCATTACGTTAAAATGCCTCCATCAATATTTTTCAATTCTGAATGCAAAAAGTTCTGAGGCATATCGGTTGAATGGTTTTCAAGGCTATAACGGACAAATAAACATTCATTGTTTTTTATAAATATGGATATTGTGGAATCATTTTTTGAAAATTTCTTTCAATGTTCAACTCTATTTGTATTATTATTTCACTATTCAATTACTTTTTGATGCCACGTATATGATAAAAATAGATCTAAACGGAAATTTGTAGTCATATCAAAACAAGTGAATAGTAAATTCGCTGTTTTTTGCATTCGCCGTATGCGTGGGCTTATTCAACAGTGGAATACATTTCATAAAAAGGTCGTGAAGAGAAGCTGGAAAATACATTTTAGAGAGAATTGAAATAGATAATAATATGATATTGTCTCATATATGAATACAGTTTTACATCCTTATACAGTTGATCCCCCCCATAGGGGTATAGGGAAGCACCCGGAGCTCTCTATTGCGCTTATTAGAGGGTCTTTCTCGTCTTCGACATCCTGATGGGAGGAAGAACAACGCTCTTCTCAGCCAACTGTCATTTGCATACTTGACACATTTCCCAGCCATATCCATCTATTCCCCACAGTGATGGACATTATTATCTACTGGCAGCAAAACCTGTTGGACGACAGGCCAGGAAAAGGTTCATTCATTGTTTGTTGTCCTATTAATGAGCTATGTCGTCTCTTAAAGGGTTCCAATCAAAGTTTAATAGTAAGAGACCTGGTGACCATCGATGGTTATCGGTAGCTGTTTATCGGGGCAGGCATTATTCGCCATGAGCTCCGTCTTACTAGCATTGACTCGAAGGCCGAGGCGTGCTGTTTCGCAGCAGAGTCTTGAAACACTGCGCTGTAATTCCTCCACTGTCGTACTGAACAACGCTAGGTCGTCCGCGTACTCCAGATCGCACAGTTCGCTCATTAGACCATCTCTCTGGGTTATTGATATACCTCTTGCTCCTTGCATGAAATTTCTCAAGAGGAAGTCCATAACAATAATAAATATAAATGGAGCCAGTACGCAGCCCTGTCTGACTCCCGTGGTGATCCTGAAAGCTTCAGTAGGATCACCTGGCGTTTTCAAGCTACACTCGGAGTCTTCATACAGGGACTGCACCAAATAGGGTTAGTCGCATTTATTATAAACGTTTCAAGGTTTCATATTTCACCAATAGATTTTTTTTATAATAGAAATTTACGTTTCACCAATCACCAATAAACTATGTTGATGTTGGCTTTAAAAATGTCTGCATAATTAATATCGTAAGGTTTATCGCCTCATTTTAATAATAATGAAAATTTTGTGTATCGAATAATGGGGCATTAAAATAACATATTTTATAGCCTTATAGGATTTTGATATAACATTATCGTTAATTTTTTATTGCAATCCTTTTCGAACGATTATAAAATATCTTCTTTATTTTTATTAGCTGTTTGAGACAGTATTTTATTTATATTTTGCTCAATGGGATATCTCCCAGAAAAGAAGGAAAAAAAGTGGAAGTCTCACTTAATGAGAAAGGAAGCAATGTTGGATTTGGGACAAATGAAATCAGCAAATTAAATTTTAGTTAAAAATTGCAAATATATGAAATAACACGCATCGCAAAAGTTAAAGAGCAGACTTATCCCGATGGATCTCATCCAGCCAACCCATTGATAAGGCGGGAATCATTTCATCTGTCACCATCACAAACTTAATATTAGTCAATGTGTTTCACGTCACGCAGTGAAACCAATCACAATAATAAAATATTGTAAAAAATAAAAATTAATAAATTATAGTAAAAAATCGTTTAATTTTAATTTATTTTTGAAATATTTCTGCCAAGAAATCAGGTTCGATTATGTAGTTCATTTTACATTTCCTTTTAATATTATATTTATGAGTTAGAAATGTTTTTTTTTTTAATTTCTTAATATCTATAACATAAATGAAATTCGGGTTAGTGCGAACACTTATAACTCGAGATCGGCTGAACAGATTCTTTTGATGTTTGATTTATTGAATTCTTCTCCGCTCCGGATAACAGAATAACTGATAAAAAGTTGAATAATTGATAAGATAAAATATAATATTAAAGTTAGTATGGAAAGGATATCCTACGACGCCATCTTTGAAAAAATCTAACAACAAAATTATTGTCTACCGCACCCGCACCGTTTCGGGAGTTTTAGATAATTTTCATACAAGGTCAACAAAATTCAACGCATATTGTAATGTTATGTATTTTTCTACATTAGAACTGTATTATGGAACACTTAACATGTAAAAGGCCTAGGCCGTAGATTTCATAAATAAAAATAAATAAAATAAAATATTATTATAAATTCGCGTAGTTCCTGCCTGAGCTTTGAATACGAATAAATTACGGACGTTTTAAAATACATAGTATTTTAATGTTATTGTTTTATTAGTTTATTTTTGTTTCTGAAAGCGCAGTGCACAATGAACACCGTCTTTGGTTAGTATCACAGGGTCCACAGGACAACGTCTGTCTGGAAAGCTAGTAAAAATATTAATGAAAAATTTATTATTCTAGGTCATAAGTCGAGCTTTCAATTAAGTGGTTAATTTGGAACATATTTTACGACCCGAATCTAATTGAAGCGACCTTCATTCCAAATAATAATCAGAAACTATACAGTTACTATACAGTATCCGCATTAAAAATGCTGATAAGGTTAGAAATTTTACCAAATCACTGAGGCATAATATTTAAGTTACAACGTTCATTTTATCATAATCGTTTTAAACAGTGAGAATTTCTACACAAATATGAAATGTAATCTTACCATAATAATTTGGTAAAATTTAGGTTTAATGGAGTCTATTCATCCAACAACATATTATAAAAAAATGTAACACGTTTCACTTCTGACTTATTTTATACTACACCGCCATCTCTTGGATTTTTTTAAAAAGTTATGCAACTATAGAGAAATTGTTTTTATTACAAACTTATGGTCCGTCGAACTTCATCCCGCATCCGAATCAACAATAATTATTACATAATGCAATATATTATAAGTTAATCAATTCAGTTTTTATGACCTAGAGGGGCCTATGGGGGATGTAATAAAGCTTACATAAGAAAATATCTTTCTTATTACTAACTGGTGTTTTGTATCAATTGTACCTATCTATGTGAGGCAAACTTCAAATTATCGATAAACTAGCTGACCCGCCCGTCGAACTTCGTCTTTCGACCTAGAATAAAAAAAATATTCGACCTAAAGTATTTTTAATTACAAAAATTATGAAATAATTATTTCAACATAAATTTAATCCGATAAGATTGATTCTTTAGGAAAAATATAATTTTTCTTGAAGAACAATTCGGTACATACTAAAATATACTTATCTTAGATATGTAATAACTTTTCTGGGAGTAAATCTTTGCATAGGGAAGTTTTTATTTACTTGGGTAAATTTTTTTAATTATGTTTCGATATGAAATATCACGTAAAACGGAATTTATTGAGAAAACCAAATCAATGTTGATCACTCTTAACCATAGTTATTCTTCTACTGCATGTTTTAGGTCGGGTAGGGTGTTTTTGAAAGATTGGACTTTTCAGAAATTTTCATATCATTTTTCGTTACAATCTGACTCTACCTTTGCCAACTTTCTGAAGTCTGACGCATGACGTTTCACCCCTTACACCTTCCCATTTTTCTTACATTATCCGCAGCATGATTAAGATGTTCATTAAATTTTTTGGTCACGTTTTACATCGGAGGCCACCATGATTCAATTTCAGGATGAATTGAAATTTTAGAAACCAAGTAAAAAGTCACCACTTCACTCAATTTAGCTACAGTTGATCTAGGTAGAGTGAATTTTTGGATTCTACAAATAAATTAAACAGCAGGTAGAGCGTTCTAGAAGAACTCGCGCAAGCTGTTCGTAAGCTCTAGCTAAACTCTAGCAATACTGTAGAATTTATAGTCCTACAGTGTTGTGTATGCACAGTTCTAAAATGGTCTAGGGAGAAAGTGCCTACTCTTGCTAGATAACTCTTTTTCAAATAAATAATCAATTACGACAATTGTATACTGGAATAATACTACAATACGCACTAAGTGCCAAAAATGAAAAAAACGAAGTATGAGGAAATGTTCTATAAACCATTTCCAATAGCCTAAATATTGCACTAAGTCCATATCGATGATCTAAAGGCGTAAAAAACAGACCCAAAAATCATCATAGTACTATGGGGGAAAATCAGTTTTATTAGACTATCCCAAAATGAATTTTTTGGCATTTAGTGCGTATTTCATTTCCAGTAGGTATACAATTTCGAGTTTTTAAATTGTATGAACTACGGACCAACAACCGTCTACGGTCATTTCGAAGGCTGGCTCAATGTGATCATATATATAGCGTGATAACTTTACGTTAAAAAAGTTCGCCATAAGGTAGCAATGTCCCCGAAACTCCTTATTATCTCGACCATAATTTTCAACATGTAGAAAAATCGAACGTTGTGTACCAATAAAGCCAATAGGCAATAAAGATGAGACATTAACAAAAATTGATATATTCATATCCTGGCGCCAACAGGAGTATGACAACAGTGATCACATTAAGATCTAGTCCTAAAAATGGACCCAACAATCGAGAAATACTTAGAATGCTATGTGCTCTTTTTCGGTACCTTTTAAGACTGTGAAAAAAAAATTAAAAACAAATTATTGTTCCAACAAATTGATTTACCACGAAAGAATACAAAAAGGTTGGAGTATTGAAGTGGTTGGTGCCCCAGCGGTTACAACGCCGGCTTTCGTACAGCGGACGTCGTGGTTCGATCCCAGGTGCCGACCATCTTCCTCTTTCACGACACAAGCTTTCAGTAGCTTACTGTGAAAGAGTCAAGGAGTGTATTTGTGTTCACTTTGAGTGAGCACAGATTCATTTAAAAAAAAAAAAAAAATAGGGGAATAAAAAATAAGCCGTTCGTCGTGAAATTTAATTCAAATATCGTTTGGCGAATTAATTTGGTTCGTGTCTTAATGTCAACTCGACGGCGTGAATGTACAAAAAGAGTGAAATAATAATTGGGAAATTAATATGCAAGCAGTAGAAGTGGATGAGAGGCACTGCGGAGGGGGTGTGAAACGTGTGCCTGAAGGGGAACGATATTTTAGAACGAAATAATCCTCGGTAATAGAAAATCTATCGTACTTACTTTATTCGTAATGCGGACTATTATTTTAGATTCCGGAACTGGAACTAAGTACAACGATTGCGCAGAGGTAAAAGGGAACTTTAATTAATTCAGACTCTTTAGAATTATTATTATAATAATGGCCTCTCCTGTGCTAGGTGAGCTACTTTAAAACTTGTAACTACCGTATCGTTGCAAGTTCGATATAATCAAATTTATTTTTAAATTCAACACCCATTGAATTTTTTTTTACCTACCGTTAGAAAATACATTTTTTTGTTGAAAAATCAATCTAAAAAATGCAAAAGTAGCTTTGGCAGTGAAAGTATTAAGTTGGCCAAAAGTAGGTATTTTATAGTGTCTGGAGTCTTATAATCAATTGCATTTAAAAATCACTTAACGATAAGATTAAGACGTGATCGCAATCAGGTCGCCCTTGAATTTGACGTTTGTAAGATAGTTACGGGAATGCCGATTACATAGAATTTCATACTAATATTTCAAACATAACGAATTTTTAAGATATCTGCTAGATATCTTGTTTTGTGAATACCAATCCGCCATTTTAATATTGTCAATCAAGATAGGAGCGTATTAAGACCGCTACGAGAATAACCCTACAGTACCTTGGTTAGACGTTTAACATTAGGTACATTTTTATTTATAAGAGCGTGTACACTATGGAAATTTGATACGTTGGCGTTGCATTGGTTACGTTACCGCTTGTGTTCAGATGACTGTACGTACACTGTACCGGTCGTTAGTTTTTTTTTAAATAAGATGGTGAATTGCGTACCTTATTTTCTTAATATACTTGTAAGAAACATTTCAGTTGTTTATTTAGATATAATTGGTAGCCTGACAGTTTCATCACCTACTTTAGTACTTACTGGAGATCGTGGGTTCGATTCCATGTGCTGACCATCTTCCTTTTACACGACACAAGCTTTTAGTAGCTAAGGTACTATGAGATAGAGTCAGAAATACGAGGGTACGGGAAATATGCGAGGTT
The DNA here is from genome assembly GCA_963576905.1 of Mystacides longicornis. Classification (NCBI taxonomy): domain Eukaryota; kingdom Metazoa; phylum Arthropoda; class Insecta; order Trichoptera; family Leptoceridae; genus Mystacides; species Mystacides longicornis. The sequence goes on along the minus strand of OY756425.1, from coordinate 9,248,617 downwards.
GAGGACATAGTAAGATGGGGAAGGCAACGAAGAAGATTCTGGTATGTCCATGTGAGGAGAATGGACACAACCAGACTCCCTCACATGGCATTGCACGGCCAACCCCACGGCAGACACCTCCCGGGCAGACCACCAAAAAGGTGAAAGGATAGCTGGGAATCGACCTCGCAGGAGGCCAACCCCATCTCTTGATTACAGGCCACAAGGCCTAAATTAAGAAGAAGAAGAAGGTACTATGAAAGTACGAATTCGATAAAAATGGTATTCGGAGATTATTTTGACAGAAAATGAGTTGTTTGTTTAGGTTCTTTATTATCACACCATGCACTAACGTAATTACAAACCTCATTTTATCAGATCTTGGACACATTGAAGTTTCAGTCAAAATTCATAGATGTCTCCTCTAAATACCCGCTTCCGTCCGTTAAAAACGAAATCAGATTTCGCAATAGATGACGTTGGTTAAATCCAATAAATTTATTCAGTATGTGATATAAAATTTCCGCTTGCATTATCTTACTCTATAAAAATCTAGCCGTTTTCTTTGTTACCTAACTCCTCCTTTATTACTGGACGGATTTCGATGAAAAAAATTGGAGATGTCGAGGGTTACCCAAGGATGGTTTAGATGAAAACAGGGGCTTTCTAGATAATATATTTCTGTTTTAATTAATGTTTTTAGTTTTTGCGTTTTTTGCTCCCATTTCAACTTTTACAGGAGAGGGGGGGGCTCTTATTTTCATATATATAAAAATGGAGAGCTATTTCCGGATGTCATGGCATCACGCCTAAACGGCTGGACCGATTTCGCTAATTCTTTTTTTGTAGTGTAGGCTTTTATCAGGAGAATGTCCTTTTAGAAGAAAAAATGCATGGAAAATTAGAAAATTAAAGAAAACTCTACGTAGACGACTTTATTAGTACTTTTTATTCTTATAATTTTTATTCCAATTTTGAAATTTTGACAGAAATTGTCAATTGGTGCGATTGACAGAATGCGGATGGAATATACATGGTTTAAAACAGACGTATCGTTCGGAATCACATTGGTCAAATGAAAATCAATTCATCACCATACAAATTGGAATTCAATAGAACAAAACGAAATACAACAATTAGTTAGGAACACAGGGCAACGTCTGTCGGGAAAGCTAGTAATATGTAAAAACAACTACCACCAAAGTGACGGCAGGAGAACAATTATTAACGTAGCCAAAGTAGGTTAGAAGCCATAAACCCTATTTTTTTCAAAATCTGATAGACTCAAAGAGCAAAATAGGGCGGTACATAAAATATGCTGAAATTTGTTTGAAAATTGAAGAAGCCTCTTTCTTCAGAAGTGAACCGTTTTACGCTCCAAGCAGCCTTCATTCTTCTGAGAATTTAGAAAATAAGAATACAATTTTCATCATGATGATGACACGTTGACAATTGACTGACAGTTAACAACGACCAGCCGGTACAAAAGCTTAAATGTCACGAATGCAAATTGAACAATAATAATTGTCGAAGTGTAAGATTATTTTGACGGCTGATGGAGCAGACGAAAAGTGACGTTAAGGTGATGACAGTCAGAAGATAGGGGGACGAGGAATGAAAGGAAGGGCTGCCTAGTGATGGAGAAATTGCTCTAACGGTCGTACTTTTATGTCGACATTGATTTGTGTCGGGCCATGAATGAAATTTTATCATATTTAAATCGACATGCTTCCTTATGAATGAAGAATATTTGAAAAGAAGCGCGATATTATTGTCTTTTTATGTATTTAAAATGTAAAAAGCCATTGTGTTCTAAAAATCATATCCAATATTTGAAGTCAAATAAATATCTATATATTAATACGTGAAGCAAAAACTTGGTGACCATTTTTACGAAAATTGCGCGGATAGAGGGGAATGGAATTTCGCACACTTATAGTTTATATAGAGGAGTGACAAATTCCAATAGGTATTTTTTTTAAAAATTATCTATAAAAAGATTAAATCAATAAAAAAAACATTACGCACACTACTTTAATGTTATGTATTGGATACATTGGAACATATTTTTTATAGAAAATTAAATTATCTAATTGATGTGTTTCGGCGTTTTTCTATATTTTTTTAAAATTCTGAAATATAGGCATTGAAACTCGTAAATTTGTCATAAAAAATATATTTTTCTTTATAAAAAAAAGTTTGAAAACCCTGGAACTTTTTCATTAAATATAATTTGAGAAAATGTATTTTTCTATATACATACAAATTTTTAGGATTCTAGCTTTTATAGTTTTCGAGATATATGCAAAAATTAAGTAAACATTCAAAGGTTGATTACCCCTGACTGAAAGAAAATTAAAAAATTCTGAGTATACAAGTTTTGTAGGCTTAAAGTTTTAAATATTTTCTGAAATTTTAGGATCTGTACATCAAGCGAATCAAAAGTTATAAGGGGGGGACGGACACACACACACAGACACACAGACAGACACACACACAGACATACTAAATGTTCTCCTCCGTATTCTGAGTAAATCCATATACAGAACATATATGCTGCGAAGCCTCTAAGTTGGTGTTTTTTGTCGTCAAAGATTGAAAAACCGTTTAAAATGTAAACCTGGCCATACAAATCTCACGTATCTTGGCTTGATACTGCCGATCTGTCTCGAGAAATAATTTCTCTTCAACAAATATACAGTTGGATGATTTTCTATTGTTTCTACTTTTAATGTATAGTTGTAATGTGTTTGAGTAAATTCAGTCCGAAATTTAAGTATGACCTGCCATTTTGAAGTGAATATTTCTACGAAAGATTTGATAACCTCTAGAACTAGATTAGGTATTAGTCATGCATTTTTCAAGGATGCCGTATCAATATTCATAAAATTAAACGAGCCTCTAAAATGCAATAAAAACATGACGCCTTCCGAGATTCCTACTCCTTAATCCGCTTTAAATGTTATAAGCCTCCGCTTCCCAACCCTTTGAGGGTAACAAAGTCAGCTTTTAATTTATTTCGTCCTCGGCAGCGAATAAATTAATAAGGTAGGCGCTGTAAAACCCGCGTCCTGCGACAGGACATCCAGTCGTTAGCGAGTAATCTGTCTAGATGTCTCCCTTAGATATTCCTAATGAATGTTTTCACAGCAATGCCTGCCATTAACATTATAATAAAATTATCTTGTTACATTTTACATGTAGGTACAATAAATGAACAATTTGCTGCTTTAAAATTCACATCATTAATTTTTTCGAAACAAACAATAAACTTTGTGGAGTGGTTGGTAGACTGGCGGTTACAACGCACTGTTTCGTGCGGAGGTCGAGGGTTCGATCCCAGGTGCCGACCATCTTCCTCTCTCACAACACAAGCTTTAAGTAGCTTACTGTGAAAGAGTGAGATAGTGTATTTGTGTTCACTTTGAGTGAGCACATATTCATTTTTATAAAACAAAGTATACATATTGTAGGACAATATTTTTCTCGACGAAGCTTCGTTGATGAATTTGATAAATCTTATCAAAGAAAGACTAAAGAACACCTTCGTGCAGTTTAGAGAAGTATAAAGTAAGAAATGGCAAATAAAAGTCTTTTTTGACATTACTGAATGATATTCTCATATTATATAACTACGTATTATCTAACTACGAAAAACATGAAAGAAGTAACTTGACCATTTTTAACAACATTTTGAAGTTAACTGTTAATCTTTGTACCTATATCATTTTTGTATTACAAGATACATACCTATATCTCTCATTGCACAGCGCAAAGTTGGTTTGTACCTGTTATGCTGAGCGATGATTTTTTTGTCTGAATAAAATAAAATAAAAATTATGTAGAATATTTCCAATACTTTTTGCCTTTAATCGATTTCAGTGCCGTTTATGAAGAAGAATATTACACATTCAAAATCTTACCCATTATGTTTTAAAATACATTAAATTTTATGTAACAGAATTGCATTGTAGATACCTACTATAAGACCATTAATGTTTTTTCATACGAATATAAAGAAATCGACCTACACGTGAAATGAAAATGTATTTTTTTTTCTCAGAAATAAAATAAGGAAATAAAAAAGCTGAATTTTGTTTTTCCTCCCTTATTTATTCCCGAATTAGTTTCATATTACGAATTAAATGAAACATGTTGTATTGACAAATCATCGAAGTTAATAGGTAACATGATATCTCCGTCATATTGTCTTGTATTTATTTAGAATAAATAATGTTTAATTCATTTTGATAATTCATACCATGTTTTAAAATACCTATATATAAAGGATACTTTCTGCGATTAGATTTTAATAAATTTAAACTGTCATTTTGTTTGTTTTTTGACACAGAGAGACTTGCGAGATGGCTGGGACATGTAATGAGACATGAACATTTACTGCGTACAGTATTGGGGGGCATGAGCGAGGGTTCAATTGGTAGAGAACGCCCGCATCAGGAATATTTGCAACCGACAAAGGGTGCAGTTCATATAACAAACGTATGTAAGTACCTACCCAACTATTACAGTTTTTGTTAACAATTTCAATAAACTTTTTGTCGCCTTTAAATATTAACTTAGTCGAAGTCCATGATGTTAGTTCTTAAGAAAACTGAAGTGGTTGGTAGACAGGCGGTTACAGCGCCGGCTTTCATACTGTTTGGTGCGGACGTCGTAGTTCGATCCCAGGTGCCGACCATCTTCCTCTCACGACACAAGCTTATAGTAGCTTACTGTGAAAGAGCCAAGGAGTGTATTTTTGTTCGCACTTTGAGTGAGCACAGATTAATTTTATTAAAAAAAAAAATCTCACGTTGCATGCAACGTATCAAAATTTCAAAGTACGCGGTTCGTGACGAACCACAGCGTACTATGGAAATTTGATACGTTGTATGCAACGTGACATTGGTTACGTTAGCGCGCGTGTTCAGATGTGTACAGACCGTATGAAAGTGCAACCGTTTAACCTTCAAATTCAACAATTTTAAATATGTTTTTTTTTATCTATCATTTCATTGCATACCTTCGTTGAAATCATGTCAAACTATTTATGATAAGTGGAAAAGATACATATAAAAGTTGGTTTTTATACTTATTATACATAAGTTTTCATTATGTTATCTATATTTATATATATTCAATACCTTCATAAAGCGATGTGTTTGAAATATCAATAATTTTCGATAAAATTATAACGTTGGTATAAAAGCCTTTAAAATATACATAAGTAGGTCTGACGAGTCTATCAATATTGTCAAACAAAATTGACTCTCGGAATATTGCCCCCCTAATTTGTACAGAATATAACTCGACGGATTGACAGAATTTCCGATAAACTTTAAATGATGATAATAATATTTTATTTTAGTATAAAAATGAATATTTGTGGTAAATAGGCTATGAATCGATTTATCTCAAAAATGATCCCATACATTTTGGCAATTTAATTTGAAAATTCATCTAAAAATTTGTCATTATTCTTAGCTTTATTAGAGTGAAAAATGAGCAGTAGATGAGCGCCTGTTGGTGTTGCCAGTGTCAACCTGTCCTTTCCATCTCATTTTTTCCATCAAATTTGTTGTTACCCATTTTTTGGTTCCTACCTTTTAGCTAACCAGGAAAAGTGACAATACTCTTATATATAAGAAATCAACCGCATCGCACCGCTAATCAAATCATTTTTTTTATATTCATTTTAATTCGTTCTAATCTTCTAAAATAATTAATAATAAAATTAACCATCCGCGCCGCGTTTATAATTATAAATTGTGCTGTGTTTTTGTTTATGTTTTTGTGTTCAACAAGGAAGAGCTGGCCAGCAGAGGGAGATCACCGTGAACCAAGGTTAGTCCATCTTCCAGATCCTTTTTCTTTCCAGCTGGTCACACCACTCCGCCAGCACAGCATGCCACGCATATAGATACAGTCCACGTTAATCATTTAATTTATAATTAATTACATTTTATCATTTATTTATACCGCGCCACCCCATATTAATGGTCCATACGAGCCGGATTTATGGTTAGATATTTTGGTCACTTATACCGGATTTATAGTGAGCCTATAGCAAAAGATCAGTGTAAATCTCATTTATTCACATTCTCATCTGTACATTCACCAAGTTTATTGAAACATTGCAGAAATGGTAATGTCATTGTCTTTTTGATTTAATATCACGCATTAGAAGTACATATGAATCCAAAGTGAAATTTGTATCAGTCATGTCACATGTTATCTGATATAAACTTGCTTATAATTAACTTGAATAAGGCTTGAATATTCAGTTATATTCATTATGTTAATGATAGGGTATAATTCTTGTCGAGTCCGCTAATCATTTGACAAATTATTTCATTGAACAGGCAATAAATATGAAGAAAAGTTTAATTTAGATTTATAACATACAATAGTATTTTTTAAATAATAATTAATATTATTAACGCATAGCGCCATCTATATTTGAATAGGAGAGGTGGGTTTCTTTGAAAAGTCAATAGTTAAGCTTTGATTTTGGAAATTCACGTGCTTCTGTTGTAGTTCCATAGATGGCATTGGCTTGAAAACTTAAAAAATATTAATGATTCATAATAATTAATTGTTATTCACAATTGAATGATTTTACACGTAAAAACCATACAAGTATGACATATATAAAATTTGAAGTATAATATCAGTGTATTATCGAGAATTTAATGGGAAATAATTCTGTTACACTTATAAAACTGATAAGAGTTATTTAAGAACCCCAATTGCTTAGAATAGTACCCATATAGATATTGACATAATATTTAATATATTTTATATACCTAACTACGCATCGCTCGCATAACTTTGTAACTTTGATATAAAATAGTCATACTTACAACAATTGCATCAAACTCTTTATGTAGAGTTTTACGTCATACCTATGTCGCTATTGCTCTAGCTTTCTGTGTTGATTTGAGAAGGTTAATTTTGTCGTTAATCGTGTACATTAGCTTATACCTACGCATTATTTGAACACACCCGTATGCTTAGGTATGCTTAAGCCTTTGCATACAGTACTCTACTGTTTATTCGGATAGTAGATATATTAAATTTTACGCATCCTTATTATTTATTTCTTTTTCTTCTTTATATACAATTATAATATAGGCAATTTAAGGCATATTTGTGTATACTTAAATTTAACGCATCCTTATTATATATCTTTTTCTTTTTTTACATACATTCATATAGGCAACTGAATTAAGACATCTTAATTGAGTTTCACGGTTTCTTATTTTTATGTACCTTCGTTCATAAACGAACATAAGCCGCGTAGTTTATAAGTTGACAACTTACTCAGTTTACTCAACTTGTCTTGCATCTAATTAATTGTTTATTTATATTAGGCGTTTCACAATGGAACGTATCAAATTATTAGAAGCCAAATCTAATTCACTTCTCTCAAAGGTTGGTGAGTTTTTTGAGAAGTCAAAATTGACATTGAGTCACGGAACTCGGGAAACAACTGCTTTCATCTCAGACACTTTCTCAATTGGTGAATTGAAGAAAGATATAGTTACCGCATTGGATGAACTTGTACTGTTAAAAATTTCGTACGATAAAACGTATGAGCCAACGTATGATAGTTTAAATACTTTAAACAGTCAGGTAAATGCCATTAAATTCAAACGGTCTCAGTTGTTGACTGCAGACCAAGTGTCAAATGTAAATACCTCAAATCAATCAAAAGATAATAAAATTTCTCATATTAAGTTACCGCCTATTCAAATACCATGTTTCGATGGTAAATTAGAAAATTGGTCTCTATTTTATGAGTCATTTAAGAATAATATCCATCTTAACGAAAATCTTAATGATTCGCAGCGTATGCAGTATTTGCTTGGAAAACTAAGTCATTCAGCTCTAAATGTGTTTTCCGGGATTATTCCTACAGGTGAAAATTATGCAAACATATGGAAAGGTTTAGCTGAGAGATATCAGGATAATAGATCTCTGGGAGCTTATTATTTAAATAATATTTTAGAGAGTAAGACGTCCGCAAAGAGTGCTAACGAATTAAATGAATATTCAGAGAATATATCTGCCTCGGTATCAGCTCTTAAACAATTAAAAATTAAAGACTTGTCAGACTTCATATTTTTCACATGTGCCCTTAAGGGATTGCACCCTCAAATAGTGCATGACTTTGAAATGTCGGTTAGAGGAGGAAAAGATTTTCCTTCGTTCGACCAATTAATGGAATTTGTCAAGGATAAAGTTAAAATTTTAGAACGCACCTCTCGTGATAGTTTAAATAGTCAATATAAAAAGGTACCATGGCAAGGAAAAAATAAATCTCAAAACATTTCAAAATCATTTTTGATAAATGTTGGCTCTGCTAGTCAGAAGTGTACTTTATGTAACTTCTCTCACACGCATCTATATCAGTGTGAAAAGTTTAAAACTCTTACTCCAAGAGAGAAGTTTAATTTAATTAAATCTATATTTGGATGTATCAACTGTCTTAGTTGTAATCATCAAAGTAAAACTTGTAATTCAAAACAATCTTGTAAGATTTGTAACAAATCGCACCATACTATGCTTCATTTTGATGACAAAGACACTAGTAAGTTTTATCAGAAAAATTGTACTTCAAATGAAAAACCATCAACCAGTAAAAATGTTACAACTACTTCTACAACTTTATGCGCTCGCAATAATATAGGATTGACATGTCCTATAATTTTACCTACTGCCCAGGTACTTGCCTATCGAAATGAAAGTGAGAAGAGGCTAGTTCGATGCTTGATTGATAATGCCTCACAAAATAATCTCATCACTATTGCTTGCTGTAAGAAATTAAATTTAGATATAATCCCTTTGAACAACTCTTTTGTCAAAGGAGTTGGTCTGTCTAGCAAACCGATTCACGGCTTTGTTATATTTCACATACAATCCCGCATCTCGCATCAAACATATAAGATAAAATGTCTAGTGTTGGACCTAATAACAGACTCGTTACCTACGGAAGATATAGATTTCACATGTCTCGGTCATTTGAGCGGAGTTCCGCTGGCTGATGGAGAGTGGAATCTGTCTGCTGAGATAGAAATCGTTTTGGGAGCTCAACTATTTCCACATATTTTAATGAGTGGGAAAATTGAAATACCAGGTTTATCACCGCTTATTGAAACTACGCTGGGATATTTGATAATGGGTAGTATTTCAAATAAAAACTCAAAACCTCAATGCTCTACGACTGTCACCCTTGCCACGGTTTCGCGAGTGAACCACGACGATGATACATCTGTATTCTGTAACAATTGTGGAAGCTTGGAGAGAACTCTGCATAGGTTTTGGAAGTTGGAGGAATTGCCGATGGTTGAGGTCGCAAGTCCTGAGAGTGTCGCGTGTGAGTCTGCTTATCAGTCCTCAGTATCTCGTGGGTCTCAGGGCAGATATACAGTGTCCCTTCCTTTTTGTAAAAGTCCAAGTGAATTGGGTGATTCGTTCGCTATAGCTCAAAGACGTTTAGTTTCACTAGAACGCAAATTAAATATTGATTCTCGATTGCGTGAACAATATAATAATGTTATTCCAGATTACATTAACAATAATTATCTGGAAGAAATTCCATCTCATGAGACGGATGGATATTTTATTCTTGCTGGTTTTTTAGTGCTCCTGTTTGGATTGCTATTGTTTGCTGTGGCAATAACCGCTTACCAAAGATTAATTGTTGAACTGCCGTTGTTGTCGAATATAAAAGTACCGCGTCACTTGAAAGTGACACCTGGCTGCAAGGTAAATATCGTAGCCTTCTGTGATGCCAGTTTAAAAGCTTACGCCTGTGTGTTGTACTTACATGTCAAAGATGACAAGGGTAATATTTTCATAAGTTTAGTGTGCTCAAAATCAAAGGTGGCACCGTTTAAGGTGATCTCACTTGCCCGCTTGGAGTTGTGCTCAGCTCTGTTATTATCCAAATTAGTAAAAACTGTTTTTGATACGTTCAATCCACTTTATGCTATATACAACATATACGCCTTTTCGTATTCCATGATAGCTTTATCCTGGATACACTCTTCACCGCACCGCTGGTCTATTTTTGTATCTAATAGAGTGACTCAGATACAACATAATCTAGATTGCAAACACTTTTTTTATATATCTGGGATCGAAAATCCCAGTGACTGCTTATCTCAGGGATTGTATCCATCTCAATTGCTGGAGCACAGTCTTTGGATGACAGGTCCAAAGTGGCTTCTCAGCCAACCAAATTCATGGCCTATCAAGCCGTTTACACCTATAAGTACGGATGTACCTGAAGCAGTTTCTACTGTTTTGACTTCCGTTATGAAAGATCCACCAACTCAATAATTCATTTACTATCTAATTAAGTTTTTTTTATAAGTACCTCTTTAATTTTATCAAACCGCATTAGTAAAGTAAGTATTTGGACTTGCATATATGAAGTTCACATTTCGTATTAATTTCTATAAATTATTATTATAGTTCCGCATATATTGTCTTTTCACGTAAATTTGGTGAATGTACCGCTTTGAAAAACCGCATTTTTTTAAATATCAGACTTTGAACTGATATTAACCGCATTTTTTTAAATATCAGACTTTGAACTGATATTAACCGCATTTTTTATATAACCCGCATTTTTTAAATATCAGACTTTGAACTGATATTAACCGCATTTTTTATATAACCCGCATTTTTTAAATATCAGACTTTGAACTGATATTAACCGCATTTTTAAATATATCATAAAATGATATAATCCGCATCTTTAAAATATCAGAAATTTGATCTGATACTAACCGCATTTTTAAATATATCATAAAATGATATAATCCGCATCTTTAAAACCTCAGACATCTGATCTGATATTAACCGCATTTTTAAATATATCATAAAATGATATAATCCGCATCTTTAAAATATCAGATTTCTGATCTGATATTCACCGCATCTTTGCAATATCAGTACTCTGATATTCAACGCTTATAAATCCGCTATGGGAAAACCGCATTTATATGTCCGCTATGGGAAAACCGCATTTATTATCCGCAATGGGCTAACCGCATTTATTATCCGCAATGGGACAACCGCATTTTATATCCGCAATGGGCTAACCGCATTTTAAATACCGCTTTATTTATTTATATATACCGCATTTTTCTTATTTAATCCGCTTTCTTTTATTTTTGTGTTGAAAGCTTTGGAGCTTTCAAGGTGGGGAGTGTGGTGTTGCCAGTGTCAACCTGTCCTTTCCATCTCATTTTTTCCATCAAATTTGTTGTTACCCATTTTTTGGTTCCTACCTTTTAGCTAACCAGGAAAAGTGACAATACTCTTATATATAAGAAATCAACCGCATCGCACCGCTAATCAAATCATTTTTTTATATTCATTTTAATTCGTTCTAATCTTCTAAAATAATTAATAATAAAATTAACCATCCGCGCCGCGTTTATAATTATAAATTGTGCTGTGTTTTTGTTTATGTTTTTGTGTTCAACAAGGAAGAGCTGGCCAGCAGAGGGAGATCACCGTGAACCAAGGTTAGTCCATCTTCCAGATCCTTTTTCTTTCCAGCTGGTCACACCACTCCGCCAGCACAGCATGCCACGCATATAGATACAGTCCACGTTAATCATTTAATTTATAATTAATTAAATTTTATCATTTATTTATACCGCGCCACCCCACCTGTTCTGATCATTCTTTATATGAAGCATTTCTGTTGTTTAGGCCACTAATTTCCTTAATCCCCCGTTTTAAAAGTTCGACTTTTCTGTGCAGACACTGTTTTATTTCATTTGTCAGTAATTATAACCATATAAAACCTGGTGGTTTTATTTCTGATGAGGCTTTTTGAGAATAGAAAAGATGTGGTTAAATTTCTTCATAAAAACGTGTGCGTATTCTTAAACCACTTTAGGTTGTGTTGCTAGTACCGGCTTATGAATTGAAACCATACTTGGAAACAAGCCTGTTGTTGACGGCTTTGGTAGGTAATATTGCTTTGTTTTATGGTGTTTTTAAGCATTCAAATAAAAGTTAAAGAGTTAATGTCAATACGTACATTTATATTAACATGGGGAATTAAATAAAATTAAATGATATATGAACATTTGAGATAATAATTCATAACCAAAGAATATTTCAAAAGGAATTTTCTCTGAACCAATGAACGTAACCTCGTTAAATCGCTTGTTCACTGAGCCGTAAATCCAACACCAAAGTTAGGGAAGCTTTTGTAACATATTAAAAGCCATTAATTGAGAAAACTCATCGCACTCTCAACGTAAGATATTCAGGCACAAAAAATTGTGCAAACACTCGAGGATGAGTGCGGATAAGGAGAGAAAATATTACCGTAATGAGTGTAATAATGTTTAGGGATGAACGAAGAGTGGGGCTGAAGCGCCCTGGTAACTTCTCGTGTAGGTATGTAAGCTTGATTTGAATATTCCTTAACAACATGCTTCTTGTATATCCCGTAATGTGTGAAAATTTATATAAAGTGTCCCTTTTATTTGCTAGTTTGATGCTTAAATTGTTAAAAATGTTCAAGTCACTTCTTTCATGTTTTTGGTATAGTTAGATAATATGAGAAAATAATTCAGTAATGTCAATCAATACTTCTATTTGCCATTTCTTACTTTATTATTCTCTAATCTGTACATATATGTTCTTTAGTGTTTCTTTGATAAGACTTATCAAATTCATCAACAAAGCTTTGTCGAGAAAAATATTGTGCTACAGTATACTTTATTGTATGTTTCGAAAAATTTAATGATGTAAGTTTTAAAACAGCAGATTGCTTATGTAGAGTTTATTTTTATTCTAAAAAATAATGATCATAGTTTGTTTTAAAGCTGACGTTGAATATTAACTGTTATACTAACAAAAATTTGCGTGTGATTTTCTTATTGTTCGATACAAGTGATGGCGCTCTAGTGTATAATGAAGCATTCACAAAAAAATAAAACACAAATAAGTGTGATATGTAGTTTTATTATGTTAGCTTATCAGCTTGAACTTAAAATCCCATATATAAAAATGAAGCCGTATATCTCATGGTTATATCATCACGCGTGAATGGCTGGACCGATTATTTCGGGAACTATTTTTTTACATCCCCCAAGATTCCTACGAAAGAAAAAAAAATATAAGAAAATTGCGTGGAGGAATTTGGTTTGTATTTAAGGCCTAATGCTATGAAATACAAAAATGTATTACTAAATTATCGACAGGACGATGTCTTATGAGACAGCTAGTAAACAATAAAATTAGATTCGGTACCTATCTATTCAGAGAAAAAATTACAAGAGTTTTGTCTAGAAATACAGGCTAAGGAGCCTGTCCTATGAAACATCTCTTAAAATAATATTTCTTCAGTGATCAGTGGAGTTTTAAGATTTTGATTTAGTATATTTCATCTACAATAAGTTAAAGATTAAATCGGTCTAGACAGAATTGTAAAATATCCTCCGATACAAATACCAATAACAAACTCCAAAGGGACTTTGTTAAATCAGCCGAGCTATAATTGTAGTGATTGGTGTCTGTGTTGCCTGAGGCCAGACTGGCCAGATAGTGTCATTTATTGTGGCAAAATTGTAGCTACTGTAAAAATCTCAGTGGATGCATTCCGTTATAAATTTCGAATGTATATTGAATCATACTCGAAAGAAGTTGAGCCAATAAAAATCATAGGAGATTAAATTATTTTGAAATGTACAGCTAGGGATAAAGGTTTGAATGTGTTAAGAAACTTTTTTGGATGGGTCTCGAAATTTGACAACCCATCTTCGTACGCTGCAACCATTAAGGTGATGTCACCTTTGATATAACAGAAGAAGACGTTTATTAATAATACCACAGTAAATTATATAACAGTTCAATCAAAAAAATCAAACATTTTCATACATCAAATAGTTCATTGCATATTGTCAAAACATCGAAACACAGCGGTTTGGCATAAGAGCGATAGTTTTAAATAGCCGTTTGGTTCTTACTAGTTTTTAATGATGAAAGCGATTGGATTCAGTGGACGGCGTGGACGCTTTGTGGTGCTGGAGACGCCTCCTCCGCGTATCGTGGACGGAACACAGAACAAATGACTCCATCTTGGCAGAACTAAATGTCAGACGTGTCATACAGTTCTTCGGACACATTGAAGACGCGGAGATGTTAGTTTTGAGAGGATTCTCCTAACCGGAAGAATCGAGGGTGTCAGAGCTCGGGGTCGGGCTCCGATGAGATGGGGGCAAAAGTCAAAGGCAACGGGTGGGACACTATGGGAGGCCCTACAGACGGCGTTGGACCGGGGACTTTGGGGACGGCTGGTTGGGATGGTGGGGAGTGGTGGTGGTCACGATACTCAGCAGTGAGGGAGCGACGAGGATGGATGGATGGATACTACTTATAATTTTCGTCAGTGAGTCGAAAGTTGCAATGACAAACAATAATAACGTATCTGCAGGAAATATTATATAGAACAATATTATGCGATTCTTTATCAGAGTGACCAATATACGACTGTTGCTACGGGAAGAAATGTCGTATTGCCCGCAATTATTACCGTGATAAAGTAAACTTGGGAGTCAAAGTGACGATGTAACTGATTTTTAGGACTGTATCATATAATGCCTCCGATAGGTTTTGGTGCTTGTTTTAAATAACTCATATTCCTTACAAAGATTTTGAAATTCCTTTCACAGCGTTCTCCTTGAATAAATAATTAATGATTATTTCTATTCCCGTACACGCATTAGCCTTCAGCACTCTTCAAATATAACTCAACACACCCCCAGCGCTCGACATGACTTTAATGATTTCACTTGTAAAGTATCTCGTGTTAAATTATACATCCCGTTTCTGCTAGAAATGTCCTCATTATAATATGATTGTCTGAATTGTTCAAATTCAAAATGTTCTTGCTTACAAAATGAATTATTACGCGTTTTCCTTGTAACAATAAAAAGGATACGTTTAGAGGATGGAACAGATTCTCATTTTGAAACATAGTCGCTGTCGTCATAATATTAATATTATGAAATTCTCTAGAATTTTAAAACTTTTAAGCGGTAGGTACCTTTTATACATATTCTCGTATGAAATTCAATTAAAGAACAAAATTTGAAGTTGCATGTATGTTCCACATATTACTAGGTACTACTGTTAAACTGATTTTTCTGACGTTTTAGGACCAGTACCAGAATTTAATAAAATTCACTTTAAACTAAACGTTATTTTAATCAGTGAAAAGAACAATTTTGAGTTTCGAACATATTCAAACATTTCATTAAATTTAAATGATAAATGGAAGAGGAGGAACAGTTTCAATTTCACAAATTTTATAATGCCATGAGAGATTCAATAAAATTCTTTCAAATCATCATTTTGAAATTTTATTATGTGAACAGGAAAATTTTACAAAAATAAGAAACTATTATAAAGTATCAAGGTCAATGTAAGTCCTCTCTAGTTTCGACTGTTTACACATAAAAAAAACAATCATTGTTCTTAGTGTTTCACGAGATAGTATTAACGCATTTTCTCATACCTTTTTAGTCTGTCCTTGGTACCTATGACTTAATAGACAGGAAACATTTTGTTCTAAGATTCATTTAAACATGATGCTTAATAACCATATTATTCTATATACAAAATATCAAAAGAAAAAAATAATCATTTTGGTCCAAATTACGATATTTCTTAATACATTAGTGGAGAAATTGTACCCACTTAGCGGTATAGTTCCACCGCACTTCGACGAGTCAGCTGCATATTCCGATAGATGTAAGCCGACAAATGACTCTAGACACCTTTTTTATACCACCAACCAGCGGTTTCACGACTTCCAGAAGTCCAGAAATAGCTTCACGAAGACCACCTCTCCCGTTGAGTTGTCACAGCAACGCAGAGAGGAATTACAGGTGATAACGCGCGGTATGCTTTGTGGACTGCCCTCAATAGACTCAGGGTCGATGTCACAAGGAAAAATCTTACTAGACTGGATGTGAGTGTGGTGAAATTGAGACCTTATCCTGGCGAACGGCAAGGCGATGACTGTTACTGCTAACCGTTGTGGCAAAATATAGACCCGGATACGAAAAGTATGTAAGTTACAGATTTGTGAACTAGAACGAATAAATCTGGAATTCAGGAACATGCACAGGGGTGAAAACTATTATCCTGAACTGGTTTCACCTTTATATTATTATCTTTGTGATATATTTTTGTTCGTCTCCGGAAGACTGAAGGCTTATTGTATCGTGGGATGTTGTCGAAAATGTCGCCATATATCTCCGTGGCTCTAAGCCATGTGCATAGACGTACAGCCGCCGACACACCCTATTCCGTTAGAAACAGGGGGTTGAGTCTGTAAAAGATAAACAACAAAAGATAATATGTATAATAATATATGACCACGGGGACTTCAGCTGTGCTAAGCCTGGTCGAGTAGCGATTAATTTAGTTACAAAACGTTTCATGAGGAAAAATAATTTGGAACTTGAGAGTAGCAAAATAATTTTCTCATCAATACATTGATGTTAATTTTATATAAGGCTTTCGTTTTTCTTGAATCCTGGAATAGATTACATAAAATAATGTACCTACATATGTACATAGCTTTGAGTACGTGCGTAAGACTCTGATTGACATCGTTGAAAGGTAACAGTAAGTTATTGTAAAGGAACGCTTTTAAACGAAGTAGGCTCAGCAGATTGAATATTTTTATTACACGCGTACATACTTTCACATTTTGAAGAGAATTTGTTCATATTTCACGGTTCAAAAATGAATAGTTACAGCGAAATATATTGAAATTGCTTGGCTAAAATGAATTTGAGCAAAAGGAAATTGAAAAGAGTTATGTTGAATGCGTATGCCAGATTAAAAAATATATTATTATGCGTTTGTTTAAGTATTTATAGGCCTTTTCATGAGAGGTAAAATCAATTATTTATACTTTAATGTAGGTATATTGATTATGAAATCAAAATATTATATACTAGCTGAAAACTATCAAGAGCAATTGAGAAAGAAATGTGTGCTTTAATAGTGCATGTGAATAAACGACATACATATTTAGAATAAATGAAATCCCTTAAGAATTATCGTTATGTCAAAAACCTACTTTATCTTAAATTTTTAATTTAAAATGACGATAGTCATTATTTTTTATGACGGAATTTTTACTTTAAATTATCTGGAGAAATACAAAAAATATTTTTGTACACCTGAAATTAAAGATTACTTACTAATGCTTGAGAATTAAATATGTCTCTACATAAATATTATATAAACTACAGCCAAATTAGGATCATATCAAAATAATAAATAAATAAATATAACTTTATTGTTTAAAAGTACAGTGTGGCGACAGTAATTTTGACAGTCAAAAGGGCGGACTTATCCCGAAGGATCTCTGCCAGCCAACCCATACTTATTAATTTATTTTTAATATTTCTATTATGAGTGGAAAGTATTTTGTTATTTTGTTCAGCCTTCTAAAATCTAATCAAATTCTCTTGTAAGAAAATTGGAATTTTAGGATCGTCTAAAGACAGAGGAATAAAAATTCAACAAAATTAGCTTCTCACTTTCACCAAAACCCAGCTATGCTTAAGAAGAACCCTGGTGTCTAGGTTTTTAGTAAGATTCTAACAAAAAATGATAGGAAAGAAAAGATCTTTGTATAAACATATCAAAGCTGACTCCAGATTAATTAACATTGAAAATTGCCATTTTAAAACAAAAAGTTTGGTTCTGTTGCTGTCAACACTGATTGCCTTAAAAAGTGTGAAATATGAAGGAGTGTTTGTTCTTTAAAAAAAGGATGATGTAAAATAATACGTGTTCATAATATGATTCAGAAAGCTAATCAGTTTTCGAGTTTTTGAATTTAGAATAGAAACCAAAACTTGCAAACACAATAATTTAACTTATTCAACTTTCAATAATCATATGAATTCACATTTTCAAAACAATAAATTGGTTTTTATTCGCATTTTTTTGTAGCTTTCCAATTTGCATCATTTAAATTATTTTAAAAGAAATAAAATAGCAATTCTAAGATGAAGAGTATTTTCATCGCGATATTTTAAAGAAATCTCAAAACTTTCCTCATTGTTGGTACAATTGAGAGGACAAAAATAATAATAAAAACAAGCCTTAACTACATCAGTGTATCTACAGTCTACACGGAGTAACTTTGAACAAGTCAAATCGAGTACTCAAAAAACTTTTCGTCCGCATCCAAAGTCGCTAGGTATATTTAGAATGTAACTTATGTTGTCAATATAAAAATAAAGTACCTAAGCATGTTTTTATCTAAGACTTCCTTGTTTATTTGCGTATCTTCATCTCAAAAAAGAAATATCCATCATAGAAAGTTTAACAACATTCGTCTCGTCAAAGCTGACAAGAAGTTATGTACCTATATTGTGTTAAGGTATGATACAAACATTTGAATAAAACATACAACGTTTGAAACGAGAAAATATAACTTTTATCATATGAGTTTAAATATTTCACATCAAACGAGTC
This sequence comes from Mystacides longicornis, assembly GCA_963576905.1. Lineage (NCBI taxonomy): Eukaryota > Metazoa > Arthropoda > Insecta > Trichoptera > Leptoceridae > Mystacides > Mystacides longicornis. The sequence continues at coordinate 9,230,092 of OY756425.1, read as the reverse complement.
TATTTTGTCGCGTCAATGGTGTGAATTTTGTATTCTACTCATTTACAGCAAAGTTTGTGACATGGAAATTTTGTTAAAAGATTTGCAGCCGTACTAATAGAACGGTATTCTTCGAATACACGCAGAATACGCTAAAGTGCTTCTAATAAAACAAGTAATAAGCTATAACAAGAATAATTTCCATCCCAACTTTATTCCTGGCTACCCCCAGGTAAAAAGAAGTAATAGCGACGTTCAATGAGACAGACTATCTCTGCACTCTTCATATTTTGACACTTACCATACGAAAAGTTGCAACAACTCCGAGCTGTCAATGAATCGAATAGACCTTCGGAAATATTCGTACCGATTCGTACACACTCACGAATCGCGATATTGCGCACATGAACATTCCCGAGGGTTCAGTCGGGTTCGTACGGAATTCTTAGAAATCAACCCTGTAGTATGGAACAACCACAAGCTTCATTAATAAATGCGAGGTTGCCAAACTATTCTGAGTATGGCTATGACTAGGAATAAGATTGGATATTAGTAGCGCGTGGAATAAGCGACTTATACTGTAATAGCTATTCCTGTCATAGCGGTGTTATAACGCAGTTTCTATTAGTACCGGAGTCTAAGGCCCTGTCCTATCTGGTTGCATGATCGCACGACCGTGCGATTGCGATGATCGCATGAACGCATAAAATAATTTGTGATCGCGCGATGAAAAATTGTGTGTCCTAACTGCCATCGTATGATCGCGCGTCCACTTTCCTTGACAACGCAAATAATATATATGTATATATATTATAAAAAAATATACCGATATATATATATATATACACCTATATATACCTATATACCATCATCGAAAAACACCGCCCACGCGTTTCTCAAAATCGCTCAGTCGATATCCCATCTTTGCCTTCCACTTCGACGGAGCCAGCAAGCTCACGTTCATCTTCCAATACCTCCGATGATGCCGCGAACGTCGATCCCTTCCCACCCGCGCCAAGCGGCGCTCACGTGATTCGGCGCAGCGCGCGCCTCGCCGCGATCGCCGCTCCCAGCTACCGCGAATGACGTCACCCGCCATGCAGTGACACACACGCCGCGGTAGTCAACATTTAGTGCACTACCTCTCTCCACACCCCGCGCGTTAGCTGCTTCCCAGCGGCTTCCCATCTGCCCCAGATGATGATTGGTGGAATCCAATCGAAACGTCGGGCGACCAACGGCTCTTTTCAGAGCCAACCTGAGTACACGGAGTACCCAAAACGTTTCGCGTACGCTTCATATATATATATATTATTATATATATAGGTATTTTAATGATTCTGTGCTCACTCAAAGTGAACACAAATACACTCTTTGACTCCTTCACAGTAAGTTACTTAAAGCTTGTGTCGTGAAAGAGGAAGATGGTCGGCACCCGGGATCGAACCCACGACCTCCGAACGATACAGTACGAAAGCCGGCGCTGTATCCGCTGGGCTACCAACCACTTACTGAAATATGAATGTTAGTAAGTAATAACTTTTGGAAAGTAGGTGTCGTATTAATTATTATCGATACAACAGAGGAATACAAGCGACGCGCGATCATTTCAAACAAGGCACCGATCGGACGATCGAATTTACGTCTGCCCAGTTAGGACACGTTTATACAATGTTTATTTATGCAATCAACGGCTTTCGCCTTTTACAGTTTTAGAGTAACACTTACATACAAAAACTTGTTATATGTTTGAACAGAGCGTCCCCGCGTTCATCGCAATCGCACGTTTGTGCTTTCATGCGACCAGATAGGACAGGGTCAACTCTTTATTTACATAAGCGATTTCGATCCGATTATTGTATTGATGGCATATTGAAAGAAAAAAAAAAGAATATACCCCCCCTCCCCTTTGGTGATGTTTCACGATTTTTTCTGACTCCCCCCCCCCCTCTTTCGAGCTCACGTGATTAATGGACGCCCCCATACAAGTACCTACTTTTAGTATTAAAAGTATGAACGGTCTGTATTGAAATCGGGGTTGAATTTTAGGGAACCAATATTCGGTTCTGCGCATCCACAAAAGCCCTCTAATATTTTGTACTCAATGGAGTTACCCAACCCGCTCTTCCTGTTAGAAATAATATGGATAATTTTGTAATTATTTAACCTATAGGTTTTACTATTTGTTAAGCAATCCTTAAAATTATACAAAACAAACTATGTACCTACCTATTATTGTATTATTAAATTAAAATGATTGAATTATTATTTATTTTATTCCACATTTTCCACATTATTTTTATTTATCTAGGTATCTTTTTTAAACTAATTTTACGCCGCAAAACACAAAGAGAAATAATAATATTTTGTACATCGCGGTCTGAATTATTTATAACGACATCATTAAAAGTTTGATGGGTTGGCGGTAGTCAAAAATCATTAAAGCTTAAAATCACATTATTTTTACTTTATAATATTCTGCTCATCAGCATATTTTTTTATTCATCTTCTTTATCGAAAAATATTGCGGGGTCGACAAGTTGAAAACCCCGATTTTCTTTACGAGTTGTCAATTTGTCTTGAAACCAACCAAGTTTAAAAAAAAAAGAAGATTATGCGATGTTTTTCTTTCAAACCCGTTAATTAACGAGAACAATGAACCTTTGAAAAGGGTTAACAACTGATGATTTGCGAGATTTTGCTTATTTTTTACGCTTCAACACGCCGAGATTAAAATCTTAGTAAATTTGAACTTGTGTTTGAAAAAAATGACGATGACTCGTGTTTGAATAAACTTTTGATTGACAATGATGCTGGTTCCCATATTTAGATACTTAAGGCACTGTTCTAATTAAAAAGCGTTCGTGCGTCCGGGCGTCGAGCGATGATCGCGTGGACGTGTTAATAAATTTTTGTCTTTCGAATCTGCGTTTGTCCGTTTAAACCAATTATTCGGACATGTTCATACAATGTTCTCATTTTGAACGATCCGCCCGCGTTTGAGCGTCCGACGTTCGACGCGCTTTCCAATCAGGACGTAGACTAATAGTAATTCAGAGTATTCCTTTTTTAATGACAGCTCATTGGTTTGTTTATGGTACGGGATGAGAGATTATAAAATTTGAGCGCGATGGACAACTTTAGTTGCATGTCTTTGCCCTTTAGTGGGGTTACAAAGCCAGAATTAGTTGCAGTACCATTAGTTAACTAGTATAAGTTTTCGATGATCGAATCTCGAAACGATCATCGAAGGAGTTTTGTAAAATTTACATAAAAAAATGATCGAATGATCGTTTGATTTTCGAACACTATTTTAACGCTAATAAGCGCTTATTAGCGTGCACTTAGCTTTCGATCAAACTCGTACTAGCCCTACAGTTTTCTTGCGATAATTAAATGCAAAATATGAATATTATACAGATTTGTGAATCGAGTGTTTTTTTTTCACCCTTTATTTTCTTGGAAAAAAAAATACGGTTGAAAGAAATCCAACGAGTAAGTGTGACGTATTAAATAAAATGCAGAAAGCGGAAAAACATAGATGTGGAGAACTGATAGAGGTGAAAATAATGAAGGGAAAAGTACACCTCCGTCTGAAGAGTACCAAATATTTTCATGAAACATTCAAGGCACGAAGGGTTTCGATAACCTTCCCAATGCCCCGTCATTATCACTCAATGTTTCTCGAAATGGTTATGGAACTTGAAAATTGCTCCCATAATTTCCCATCTAGGTTCCATGTTAAAAGAAGGTTAATATTCCTGTTTTGCTTATTATATACACAATATCATAGTCTCCGAATGTATTTCATGAAAAACTTTTTCAGATAAAAAGGTGAGTATGCAGGAACTTGAAATTTTTACCCTAACCATCATGCGATTACTTTTGTTGGTATTTTTATATGATTTTTAGTTTCTATTAACGAATCCTAAAAAATGACACATTTTGTCATACGCTTTTTATAAGGCCAAATCCGAAATTCTCACTTAATACACGCTCCCAGTGTTGCCAGAACATATGGATGCCACGTAACATCCTCCAGCCAGCCTTTAACCTATAATTACCCCATAGACATGTGTCACATTTAGGTAATGTATTAAAATAATTGGGTTAAGAGACATAATATGTCACACATATTATGTACTTCTGTCATTAACTTTTCTTTAATTTATGTACCTACTAGCTTTCCCGACAGACGTTGTCCTGTGATATCACGATGAATATTGAATTCGAATTTAAAAGAACGATAAAATTGACTTTTAACCAATGTAATTCTGACTGATGCATCTGTTTTAAACTACACATTTTCCATCTGAATTCTGTCAATCGCACCAACTAATAAACAACTGACAGTTTGTGTCAAACGACAATTTAATTTCGAAATTAAATTAAAATACTTTTCAATGCGATTCAATAATATGTTAACAAATTAGAAAAAAGCTTGAAAATTCTATCAAAAATCTGCGTACCCATGTTTTGATACTCAATGGTTGTTAAGTAAGTAAATGAAAATTGTTCACTGATGGCGTGGTTATTAGTAAATCCTTTCCATACTAACTAACTTAAATATTATATTTTATATTATTTGCTATCCATTTTTCGATGTTTTATTAGTTATTCTGCTATCTGGCGCGGAAAAGAATCCAATTAACCAACCATAATAAAAATATTATCCAAATTCAAACTCCCTTTACGCCCCACTTAGGAGCATATGTAGGGAGGCAACAAGAGCTCTCCATTGCGCTCGATCTTGCGCAATGTTTATGACCTTATATTTAGTATATATTTACATAAAATCGCAATTACGATTTTAATGAAAATTTAAAATCATTTTAATTTATGCTTAAACTTTTTTTAGTGATAAGGAATGACGATGAGAATACCACTTCACCATCTCTAGATTGTCTAGAAAGCGACAAATTGAATTCTCTCGCAATTAACCGTAATAATTTCCTCAGAGTGGAGACGAACAACGAAGCTCCCGTCGAAATAATGAAGCAGGTACATAAGGAGTTTTTATTCGCCCAGGCGACGTTTCTGCATTCGTAATAAACAGACAATGCTATCAGCTGTAGATACGCTGAGATGTGTCAAGCCAGGCGTACACTTACATTATATACCTAGCCTTGCGCTCTCTCATTGTATTCTACAACAGTGCTTCCGTGACTTCTTTCTCTCTAGACTCTACAATGTCTAACGTAGTACAATGCAGCTGCGGTGAAAACCATTAAGGATGGTACAATAATATACATAGAAGAGCACGTGAGAAACGTACTAAATGAGTATCAGGTATTTACGCGTACATTATCCACACGTTGAGAACGTTGAATAACATAAATATTTTTTTTAATCATTTTTGAATTTATTTTCTATCCGTAATGTGCAACTCCTAGCGATAAAACTCTTAGACAAAACTCAGCTTGGCTTTATAGCTGCTATAATATAACATTTTAAAGTAGGTATGTAAAGAAAAAATAACAACTAGTGACTCTAACAATTCATTACTAATGTTCGATTTTTAAATGGAACAAACCACTACGGGCTTACGACCGTCTTCTACTGTTATTTCGAAGGCTGGCTTAGTGTGATCACTTTACGTTAACAACGTTCGCCATTAGGTGGTAATGTTTGTCTCCGAAACTCCTAATCATGAGAATTCTCAACATGTTCAACATGTCGAAAAATCTCATGTATGCAACAAGTAGAAATTTAATAATAAAAAATGAAAAATAGAGATAAAAGTTGGAAATTGTTGAGAACAAGAGAGCAACCAAATTTAAAGACTGCGACTGCTGTCATGTATTTGGCGCCAGGATATGACTATATCCATTTTTGTTAATGTCTCATATTTATTGCCTATTGGCTTTGTTGGTGCACAACGTTCTAATTATGTTTAGATTCTTGTGACCTTTTCAGGACTAGATCTTAAAGAAAAAATAACAACTAGTGACTCTAACAATTCATTACTAATGTTCGATTTTTAAATGGAACAAACCACTACGGGCTTACGACCGTCTTCTACTGTTATTTCGAAGGCTGGCTTAGTGTGATCACTTTACGTTAACAACGTTCGCCATTAGGTGGTAATGTTTGTCTCCGAAACTCCTAATCATGAGAATAGGTATGTAAAATCCTGACTAAAAGAAGTTGATTGTTTTTGTAGAATGAAAAAATGTTTATTTCAAAGTTATTTATGTATGAAAAAGATGGGTTGTTTATTTTATAATATAAGATTGGTGCATTAATCGATGATTAAGATCGAAAATTTTTGGTTTAAGTAATTATTTATTAAAATGGTTTTAGTACAGTAACTTTATATGTATATCACCGTGTGCGTTAAATCCGGTAGTTCTATTTTTTTGCAGACCTGTTTATGATGTTGGCCTGATGAATAATCCAAGTTTGTGACCTCGAGCGCCGATCGCAACTTTGTCAAAAATCGAAAAAACCTCGAAAAAATTGTATTTTTTTCAAATTTTGGCGATTAAAACCCTGAAGGACTATTTTTTGGAGAAAACGTTTTTAGCACATTTTTAAATTTGCTACAATATGATACTAGAATTGTCTCTGTAAAGCCAATAGTTTCCGAGGTTAAGCCTTTCAAAGCTTATCATTTTTTTCATAAACAAATGTGCAAAAAATCAGAACTACCGGATTTAACGCATACGACCCCATACATTCAGGCGACAAAGTTACTCTATTATTTGTTTGTACGTGTGAAAAATTAATACTTGTCTTTTTATAATTGCACTGTTATGTGGAAAATCACTTTGGTACGGACGTAATAACTTGAGAAACACGAATTATTGAGAATTCTTAAAAAAAAGTGAAATTTCGAACATGGATTTTATTATCTTAATCTGTAAGTATTAGGCATTACCAATTCTTGCAAAAAAGAGATTGGAAGAAGTTTGGCATTTTGCAAACTTCTTGATAAGTCGATGGGAGTGAAGGCAAACATTCCTATCACATCAAACAAATGCTTTAATTGGACTTTTTGTTTTATGAAGAATTTTCACATTTTCAAGATCACCTTGCTCGGGTCGATGTTACATGTCTGAAATAAATAAAACGTTCAAAATAAAAATAAATAAATAAATGGTCCGTGTCGGAATACTAACAATGATGTAATTGAAAAATCTCTTTGACACTTTCAAGACGTGAACACTGTTTGCGAAGTTAATGAATTTTTCGACATTTATCGTGTTTCGTTTATATTATTTTTTCCTTCCGTTCCACCCTCATTCTCTGTACAACAATCGAAGATTGTTCAAATAACTCGAAAGGTTTAAACTTTCGAGAAATGAGAGGGGAAGAAGTAGATATGCGAGTACACCTTCTAGGTATATATGGGGGTGCGTTTACGCTATAATGACAACTCGGAAAGAACAAAGTTAAAGTGAATGTTGGAATGATTTGTTGGGTATAAATTCTAATCAAAAGCTACTAACAGATTCAAGAGATTACTTGGAAAGAAACAATTGTTAATTAGATTCGAACATTTAAAAAATTATACTAACATTTATAGTTTTGTAGATAGTTTCGTAAAAAAGTTAAACGGCCCGAACACTTAGACAAGAGTCTTTTTGGTTATAAAGAATCGTAGCATACTGAACAATGTGTTTTGAAAGTAGTTTACATAATATGATTGAAATAACTGGTCCATTCTATATGCCTATCCGTGAGAGACACGATGTGCTGGGTTAAACAAACACATAGGATGTGTGGGATTCTATTCTCCCTTTAAAAATAGAGCATACTTACAATCCCGTACATATTATTTTTCTATTTTACCCAACACACCGTGTCCCTAAAAGATTTATAAGTAGATATAATGAACCAGTCATTTCACATTGATTTTAAATTTACCACACAATAGATACGGCATTCGGAACAAATTGTGCGCTTTCTTTGCAAGGACGAGTGAATGTATATTATTGATTCGGTAAGGTGCCATTTTATTTGTACCATTTATTTATCTTTTGTCTGTCTTTTTCTTTCTTGTTGTTTTGAACGATAGTTTGATATATCAATAAAACAATTAAATTAGTGTGAATATCTAGAGATTTTTGTACCTATATACAAATTTAGTAGAGTACTTACAGGCACATTTCAAAAAGCTGCTAACCTAGGGTAGACCAGAACTCATAGTCACAGCCTTTTCGTGTAAAACATAATATGTTTTTTTTATTTTTTGTTCTTTGCATAAAAATTCATAACTTTACGATTAAAATGAATTTATCCTTGGAATTATTATAGAAACTTTAAAATGATATCGACTATTGGAGCTTTTTATTATCTGCTTTAGAACAAGATATTCAATATTAATCGATGCTTTAAGGGGGACCCACTGAAGTTACGGACCTCAAATTTTACGTGCTTGTGTAGGAGCATAAGACCAACCCGTAGGTATACGTAATTTTATGAAAATCGAAGAATTTTTTTTTCTTTTTTAGCCCTTTTTCTAGAACAAGTGAAATTTTCTTTGGATACTTTAAGAGGGTTCCCCTGAAGGTACAGATCTCAACATTTTACTGACTCATCTACATCGAGGGGCTAACCGTTCTACCAAATTTCAATCAAATCGGATAAGAATTACTATGAGTTATGGGTAGACCCTCTCATACTGTGTTCCGCTCCTTCGAGGCAGAGCTGAGGAATCTGGACATGGTGTGGGAGGAGGTCATTAACGTTGCGCAGGATCGAGCGCAATGGAGAGCTCTTGTTGCCTCCCTATGCCCCTAAGTGGGGTCTAAAGGGAGTTTGGATTTGGATTTGGATGAGTTATGGGTGCGCACACTTTTTTGGGGTAGGTACGTGTACGAGTACGGGTACGCGGAAATTAATATTTTTTTTGCATTTTTGGAATCTACACCCTCGAAAACGTCGAGAAAATCAATTTCAGCTAAATCTATTTTTTTTTTGAAATCCGATCACAAGACTCATGTATATTCCATATACTATGAGTAATACACTACGACCTTTTTATCGAACGGAGATCATTGCAAAAATTACGGTCAATCAACTTTTTTATTGCTCTTTTGAATGAGGAGATGCTGTTTCTAGTACGTTTTATATAATAATTCAATGGCGGGGTAGAATTTCACACGTCGAGTCAAACAGAAATGGTAGGAAAATCAAGAAGTTAAGTATTTATCAGAAGATAAGGGAATATGAATGTGATTCACCACTCTGCCATTAATAGACTGATAGAAATTTTCAACAAGTTACCGCAATCTGTAGATATATCAATATAACATATAATGAATTTGTTAATGTATTAGAAATCATAATTTAAGAGCTTATGTACTATCTTTGCGAATTGGAGTATGTCTTTGTCATTTTATGATTTTTTTTTTCTCTTTTTTTGTTCTGGTGATGTGTTGTTTACCATTGTGTAATTTGTATACCTAAAACTGTTTCATTGCGCTCAGCGAAAATGTATTTTTACTGTTATGCTGAGCGACATATCATTGTCCCATAAATAAATAAAAATAAAAAAATAATATCCCAGTGATTAAGAGAACAACTGAATCACGCGTGCCTGATGTATGAATGTAAGAGGGTGTGTTAGGGTGTGTTTACGTGTGTGTGTGTATGTACTTATATATTTGTCTGCGATTCTGGCATTGGTGTCGGTCGCTTGGCCGGCGTGGCGTTAGTGTGGATTCCGTGGGAGCTCCGAGACCTATAACTATTAGTTTTGATAGGTTAAGATCGGTTAGGTCGGGTCAAATAGATTAGGACGTATTCTGTTTAGGGAGTGCTGGTCCGTTCTCTTGCGGAGTTTGCATTTGCGCTGCGTGGTTTGAGCTGATGCGGCGCGTGCTTGATGGCGTGGGACCCTGAGACGATGCTTGTTTTTTTTATATTGTCTAACAACAGAAGCTGCTCACAACAGGTGATACACTTACACACTTGCAAAAAAAACAGAAAAAAACTTTCATAATGAAAACTTCGTAAAAGAATTAAAAAGTATTAAAATGACTATTGAATATGAATAACCATACAAACACAAACACAGCAAAAAAATCGTCTCATTTTATATTTTTGCTTATATCCGGAAAAGCTTTGGATTTTCTACCGAATGGGTGGAAGTATGGCGAATATTTTATTATATATAGAGATTTGTTTATACAGGAACTACGGAAAAACAAATAGTAGGTACCTATAGATGTTATACGAGTAGGAAGTATATTATGTACCTATACACCTAAACGATGATAAAAATAATATTTACACGAATTTAGCTTTCCAAAAGAGCGAGAGTTTTCCGTGTTAATCGATATTATGTGTATGAAAAAGTTGTGTTTTTCGTGAATCGGCTTTGAGATAATTTTTAAATACTTCAGATCAGATTTTTGCTTGGAAATTCACTGAGTTTTATAACTTTTTAAAATCGACCGACAATAGTTACCTGAGGAACTTGGTAACGCTTGAGATATAGTATTTAAATACCAAGATGGTGATATATCATTTTTTTTTACCATTGAAGAGCTTTTTTTGGAAAGCATTCTGTCAATTTTGTTCGAGATGAAAGCATTCAGAAGGCACTTACCTGTAACAAGAAAAAAAAAACACCAATTAAAACATGATAAGCTAAAAGATATGATGAACAATGGAAAAATATTAAGCTAAAACAATAATAATATTAACTTCTAATCCATTATTTCCATATTGTTATTATGAAGAAAAATCATACGACGCTAAGGCCATCTTGCTGAGACAAAGACACGATATTGGTTAGTCTCATTAACTCGCGAAAGAGTTGACTTATTTGATTTATTTTGCTTTTAAAAGTATGAGGATATTTTTTAACGGAGAGAATCAGTAACATATTTGTAAGCGGCAATATAAAACGATCCGGTCAGTACCTACCTATATAAAATAATTTCAGAAGGATGATCCTACGGGAGAAGCACGCTAGCGAGTGTGACGAATTTGGGTAGATTTACAATTTCGTTGTTAAACTGAGCAATGATCACTTTTCCCCCAAGGGGCGCCTTTCTCAATCAAAAAAAAGATTGTCTATCTGTACCGGCATTAAATTATAAAAAATGCAGGTTTCGTTATTCAGCAGTGAATCTGTTACAGTATTGTTTTAGGTTAATTTATTACAAAATATATAACGAAATAAGTTTATAACGAAAGTTAGACCAAGTCCGCAGTCCGTCTTGCTTATCGCCTAGTCTATTGATGCATCTCCTAGCTACCATAATATTATGGCAAACATATTTGGGTACACTAGGGAAGACACCACGCGGTCATGTGACCGGTTGGGAACATTTTTAGAACGTTTGTTTAAGTAAACTACTAACAACTAGGTAACTGATGGGAATTCTAGATAGGTACACTTTTCTCCCCTCTACTCGTTGTTTTATTTTTGATTTAAGATTAATTTAAGTTATGAAATTGACTATACATTCATTTTCAAGTTAAGTGTATAAACAAACGATTATTTTTCACAATTGTGAGGCAGATAACTTCAACTTATTATAATCATGCTTGTTTTCATATTTGGTATATGAAAGTCTGTTCTGTGTTTGTGCATTTTAAGTGACTGTATACATGCACATTTTGTAAGTTAATGCAAAGAGAGGGTAGCAAAGAAGCTTATAAAAAAAAAACAACATGGATTTTTTAAACGAACTGTGAAGTCATGCGTGCGAGAGTGAAACAGCTTTAACGGGCTGAGATGAGGGTTGGACGGTTCGAATATTATGCAAGGGGTGAAAACGAAAGGTAAGCACAGCAATGTACCCGCACGTACTAACGAACCCTGCAAACATTTTATCAATTCAGGTGAGATTAATTTGTTAGTACGACATGCCCTTAATTTTCAGGGGAGTGAAACGTGCTGCGGAACGACAGCGTTTACCAAAGAAATAAAAGATAATTTTGTCGGCATATGTTTAAAGAAGAGGATTCGTGATAAACGATTGCTTCCATCCAATCACAAAAAAAATTTGTCGTTCTGCATCATTTAAGTTTTGTTAAGTTGATCTATGTTGTTAATTTATTTTTATAGGTACAACAGTGTCTTTACAAATGTTTTGTAAATAGTTTAGTTGAAAGGTAGGTACATTTGAATTTTATTGCGTAATCGGCATCATATTTTGAGAATATTGCCTTAATTTAATCAGAGATATGATAACACTTAACATTCACCTCTTTATATGAAGTCTGTATTGGATAAACATAGAACATCAACTCTTTAGTTTGTAGGTACATGACTTATATCATCAGGACACTTTCGAAAATCTCTCTTAAATATAGCATTTCGAATTATATTGATGTGTTAAGCATTCTCCGGTACAAGTAAAAGCTTTATCACCGTACAAAACAAGGCCAGGTAAATTGATGTTTCAGTTATAATGAAAAACATTCTTGAGAAACATGGTACCTAATTATATTGAAGAAGGATTTTCTTTTCTTATAATGTTAAGAAATCGGGTACAGTCTTTAATGATATTGGAGTATAGAGTATAGAAAAGTAGGGTAATACATCTATTGATTGAGCAAGCAACGAAACGTGAAGGATTCACTAACATTTTCTAAGCAGGTTTGTCGATTGCCCATCGAACCGAAAGAAGTGTTGGTTTCAAAGAAACGAGAGTTGTTGCCGATACAAAAGTGAAATATTTCTTAATATATGAAGAAGATTGGTCATTTTCTCGTTATCTGGAACATTCAGGCGAATTTTCTGCTTACGTTTTATATCTTTCAACTTTTTTTTTTAGTTTTTGAGTTCTTTGAAGGGAAATGATTTCGGTAATGGAAACTTGCAAACAGGTGATAAACCTTAAGTAAGAAGATGTAGAAGAGGTCTAAGAACCTAATGCTCTTCCTATTATCCTAAGTGTGCAATTACACCAAACGAACAGAGCTGGAGTTATAAGTATCGTTGATATTGGACACCATGGAAACAACAACGAGCAAGAACTAATTAATGGAAGATGTCAGATTAATCGCGCTAGAGTTCTGGTTCTAGCTCGTTGTTATTTCCTTGGTGATCAACGATCAACAAAATATTGGGTTTTCTTGTCAGTAACTAATCGCATGTTTCTCTTGAAAGTTAAATCAATGCAACTACCAATATAGGCAACATGGTTTCTTATTTTTAGACGAAGCAATTGGTGTAATATCTATTTTGATATTTAGGATAAACGTATCTTAAACGAAAATCTTTCATTTTATGTAGGTAAATACATTCACTTTATGACTCCACATTGGAGCATAGGAAGGCAATAAGACCTATTCATAGCTCTCAATTATGTGGATTTTTAATGCTCCCATCACCTAATAGCCCTTGTAAACTAATGCTGAATCCTTCATTAAGACAATTAACCATTTTTGTTTATTAGGCAAAATGAAAAAAAAAAACATCGCGGTGTAATTCTTAGTACATTTGAGGAAAAAACATACGGTCTTTTGGGTAATCAATCGTTCAATTTATAAATTAACCTTCCCCAGTATTGACCAAGCGGTACATTATTCAGGCTCTCGGGTTCCAAAATAGGCGGGTGCCTTTTTTTATTTCCGCGTTCACGAAGTCAGTTAGCTTGAATATTTTATGATCTCGTCCGCCATTCCCAGCTTACTTCCACCCTCTTGTATTGTGCGAACTAAAATTGACTGCATAATTGTTTTAAATAAACAAAGATTTTTTCCGGAGATTGCGCGAATTAAAATTTATTGCAATTTTGGGTAGAAAGATACACTGGGAGAATAATTATTTCAGTTGTTGTCATGATAAAGCTTATCTACTAAAGGAGCTAAGAGTTATATTGTTTTCTATAATATATTAATTGAAACTTTGCGGAATTTGGTTACTACAAATTACAACACTTCTAACTACAAAACGTCAAATTTATTTTAGGCCCTCAGATGAACATTAGGAAAGACTCGTTTTTTATCATCGTTAAAAGGCTTTAATCTCACCAAGACACATACAAAATTCCCTAAAACTATACATTGAACATGGCGTTAATACCTTCAAATGACAGTTGTAGACGGTTGTAAGCCCTTTGGGGCTCAAATTCAAAGTTAAAATCTAAAAAAAACTTAAAAAAATAATAAATATAAGTATAAACAGAATATGTGATAAGACTCTGTGGGATACGGAAAGAAATGGGATAATAGAAAGACATGTGGTATGGATGTTAGTATTGTGACGAAGATAAAAGTCAATTAGTTTAGATGGTATGGGCATGTGACAAAGAGAATTTATTAATGAATTTTTTACAATATTATTAGTCATTACTTCATTTTACAATCCGGACGACACTCGAAAGAGAGGAAGACCGTGCCTTACCATTGAACGAGCTTACACGGCGGACCTGCCGACTATCGGATTGATCTGGGAGGAAGCGGAGCGGCTGGCCCAAGGCAGAAGTGCACGGAGGGACCTAGTGGCGACCACATGCTCCACCTTGGGAGCGAACGTGGATGGATAGGTAAGGTAAGGTAATGTAAATTGAGTGTAAGAAAGCATGGATCGAATACATAGATTCCGTCCTCAAGGAAGGCCATGCCAGATGTAAGAGAAATAGGAGAGGTTGTATAAGAACTGGAATGCCGGTGGATGAAACGAAAAATGTATGCTTGGAAAGAAAAGAGTGATGGTCCGTTTTCTGCCTACTGCTTACGGGACACGACGTGATGGGTTAAAAAAATGAATCGTATTAAGTTTCACATCCAGAATGGTTAGTCATTTAACCAACACTAAAGGCTCACCCTTACACAATACGAAAGCACCAGCTTCAACATCACTCAATTTCATCAGAACTTAAAAGAGTTAAGTACCCGGATCCGAATCACTAACCATAAAATAATTAAAAAAACTATTTTATTCATACATATTGTTACTTTCCAGTAATGCGGCTAAAACATTACGCCACTCTAACAAAAACAGAAAACTAATCGTGTTCAATATTCGTAGGCGGTGATTCGCAGACTATTGAATATTAACAAAAGCAATAATATAAGTAGGTACTTTATACTACGACAATAGTGAAAACATTACTACAAGGTTACATTAAACATTGTTTTGGTAAGCCAGTAATTAAATTTTCCTTACAAAGGATTTTGATTCATTACAATATATTGTAATCCTTTAATATTATTAATATTATTTATACAGGGCGTAATGTATATAGCCTGAAGGAATGCGTTCTGCTAATACAATGAACCTAATACAATCATAGGATTACGATAAATAATCAAATTCATTATCAAATTGATTTTGTTACGAGGGTTTTTTTATTCTATTTGTCAATTCGGGCGAGATTCGATATTGGCCAAAAGTATCAATAGTTACAAAATGATACCGTTTCGGATAAGTTTTACAACTTTCTTGGCTTTGAGCCCAAGAAAATTTACGAACTAACACATGTAGGTACATACGTAGATCCTTTTCTTATAATGTTCATATCAATTTGATTATTTTTTTTTCGCTTTTTTTTATAACGTATAGCATGTGTTCCTGAATCGACACATTGAATTTTTATCGTCTTCCGAATTGAACATTTAGTTTGAGAAACTCTAAGAATGAAAACTTTTGTAATAATTTAATATTCAAAGCGAGTTACCGAGTTTTTTTGTAAAATATTTTTTTATCCATCCATAATTTCATCAAGGCATTTTCTTTAACAATAATAGCAAGTTCGTGACATGTACAAAATCTGAAGTACATAAGACAACACAATGAGACTTTTTTGTACTGCATGCCCCGAGTACAGTTTCTCCTTTGCTGTTTGCTCCATCTGAATATATCATCAGATTCTGTTGGCACAACAGGTCCAAGGCACGCTTTGTATATTATCATTTTGATTTCTATGGCCAAATATTTATTTTTGAATAATGTGGCCCTTAAAGCAGCAGCGGTTGCAGCAGCCTTCTTGACTTGAGTCTGTATTTCTTCAACGAGATCTGCTCCCCCACCTCAATCAATATCAAGGTATCTGAAGGAGCCGATCTGCTATATGATTTGTTCTCAGCGGTCAGGTTGCAAAATGTTTTTCTTCGTATTTTCAATAGACCCCAATATCTGTGTTGGCTTGCAGAGATCCTTCGGGATAAGTCCCCACTTTCTACTGTCCCAATGTTTATTATCACCACATTGTTCTTATAAGTAATATAGCTATATTTCTTTATGATTTATTTATAACCCAGAATCCATGAATAAAATGAAGTAAAAATCAGCTCAATAAAAATGAAGAAGACAAAAGATCAATAATTGGAATTCATGTTGATTACGATAGAATAATTCGTTGTACGAATAACTAGGTATATTACTATGAAATTTTGTCTCATACGCATTGCGATGAAATTTAATTCAGTGTAGAAGCTGAGTAATGATTTATTAATACCGCTTTTCGGCTAACCACGTACTAAAATTAAAGATTTCGATAATGAATTATGAATGTACGGAACTTTCTTCGGAGTGGAGACGTGTATTACGTATAATATCGTTCTTTTGAATGCGAAGTTCACTAATAATTGTTAAACAAATGAAATGAGCCTTCAATTAATATTTTTGTGGTTACTCTACCTCAGAATTATTATAAGTTCCTTTAAATGTGAAACTGTAATCATTGCGTATTTCATTAGGTCCCGTAGTGCATGTTCATTATAACAAAGGCATACAACACACCCTCTTGAAAAACTCATAGCGAGATCGATCTTACTTTAATTTTCTTCGTATTATGTACCAATATAATTTGTATTAAGTCGTTATTAGAACGTTTTTTTCTCCCTATAATCCTCAAAACTGGTAATAATTTTGTTCTTTGGCTATATTTATTTCGATGGGGATGTTTTTGATTATACTATTAAGAACATGTACAGTATTTGTGTGGGAAATATTAATATGTAAGGCCCTTTTTTTTGATCTAGGTAAATTTTATTATAAATAGTTTTAGATAACAATATTATCATTATTACTTTCTTATAGAAGATTTTCTGCTAAAAAAATGGAAAATTGTGAATAATTGCCAGTACATAGATCCTTAACATTGCGCAAGATCGAGCGCAATGGAGAGCTCTTGTTGCCTCCCTACGCCCCTGAGTGCGGTGTAAAAAGGGAGAATTGATTGATTGATTGATTTGATATAGATCCTGGCTACCGAACATTATGGGGGGAGGCGGGTTCAATTAATTCTTTATCAAGACAGTAAAAATACAACTTAAATATCACTTTTCACACTATACATTTCCCTACATATGTTTTATTTTTTACAAAATGTTTCTCTGATATATTTCTGGAAATCATAGAACGGAACAAGTTGGGTCGCAAAACGATTGCATAAATGTCAGAAATAAAATGACAAAGTCAAAACTGTGGTTGAGAGAGGTAAGAATAATCTTTGTTATTCTGTGTTTTTGTTTTGAACGATATTCAATACGCTGACTAATGACTTTTTGATTCGCATCTTGCAAAGGGATTATGCTAATAGGACTCGTGTTTCAGA
The DNA here is from genome assembly GCA_963576905.1 of Mystacides longicornis. Lineage (NCBI taxonomy): Eukaryota > Metazoa > Arthropoda > Insecta > Trichoptera > Leptoceridae > Mystacides > Mystacides longicornis. Next base: position 9,212,642 of record OY756425.1, on the reverse strand, counting down.
AAGCTTTTCCCTTTTTGTTGGTATACAAATTTCAGAATGTGGTAAAGTTTCCTTATGATTTACAACATGGAAAATATCAATATTTGCGAAAAATATTGAAAGAAGCTTTGAAAGGTAAATTTTTGTATTCTGTGCCGTAATAATATGGTATCTTAATCATATTTGTATTGTTACATATGAGAAAACCAATTTCCTTCGAAATATCGATTTAAATACATGCAAAAATTTATTTGAACAATTTTTATTAAAAATAAATATTTATTCAGAGATGAAGCAGAACTACTCGGTTAAATGCTGCTTGTTTCAAGTAATTTTTGGAAGGTATGTGTATTTACGTAGTGAAAGTTCATTATTATGACTGAAATAAACACAGTTGCATTTTCACAAAATTTATATTGAATCTCGAGCGCTTTCGTCCAACCCACGCAGGCATTGTCAAGTTCTCATAAAGCTGCTTGTTTCTACAGAAAATAATTTTAATTTTTGACACATTATTATCATAAGAAATTTGAAAAAGATGTCAGAAATGATAAAATTAGTAAAACATAAAATAGAAAAGAAACATTTGATTGTTTAACATAAAATATTAATGTAGAATAATGTTTTGATAGATACTTAGCCTCCATATGATTTATTAAAAAAGATTGGTAACATAATAATGAAGAGGGATGTAGGTATAATATAAATACATAGGTTTCATAACCATCTTTAATAATTTAATTCTTTAAAATTTTCGAGATTCTTTTATTTATCATTCATAAGAAACTTCCACTGTATAACACGCTTAATTAAAAGTTTAAAAATTGTATTACGAATAAAAATAAGAAAGATTTGAAAGAACGTGCGTTTTTTTTTTCAAGTTGATTTATGAGATAAAGGCATAATGGAAATGAGAAAAAAGTAACTTTTTCACCGTACATTTTCTTCAATGAATTAACCATTATTTTTCGGACTTCTAAGCTATCACACGACTTATAAATCTTTTATGTAAGGGAATGAAAATGGAATCTTTAATTTACCTAACCTTCTCCAATCCTCAATATCTTGGGCTAGGTGCATACTCTCATCTTTCTTTAAGACAACATTAAGTGGAAGTGCAAATAATGCCCACTTGAAAGTTTTTGTTATTTAAACTGACTTCTTGTCCTATGAGGTTCATAGAAAAGACTTGCATATTTAAGATTCTTGGAAACGTACAGAGAATATTATGGTCAAACTGGTTTTCTGTTTTTTTTACGTGCCGTATTTGTTGGGCAAACAAACACATGCTAGTGGAGTGCAAAGTCAGCCCCCGTAGACAAATTCAAATTGGCGTTCGACTACAAACGAAGATTTCGCCAATGTATAGTGCGAAAAAATTAACTGTCCACTGGAATATATAAACAATTATTTAAACCAAACAGAGACACTTATATAAAAATAAAAAAAGTGGACAGTTAATTTTCTTCCTACTCTACATTGTCGAAGAATTCGTTTGTAGTCGATCGCCAATTGCATTTTGTCTAGGCCTACTGAGTATATAAGACATGCGTAAGACCAATTATGACATATGAGATCGAATCTATAGCTGACACCGTTTGGAGAAAACAGCTTCTTAGAATGTCTAAAATGAAAAGGTTGCGACGCATATCAGGGAGATCCCTAAATCACAGAGTTCCCAATGATGTGATATGAAGAAACTGCAATGTCAATGACATCGTAAGATCGTGTAGACAGAGAAGAAAGTTCTTGAGGGACCATGTCGAAAGGATGGAAGACAACATTAATGCCAAGGTCGTGATTCAAGGGCTCCCAGATGGACGCCAGCTACCAGGACGTCCCCTTAAAAGATGGAGAGAAAGCTGGACTCCATCATCACAGGAGCCCGATTTGAGCACTTCTTAAACATACCGTAAATCTAAAGAAAGAGGAAGAAGAAGAAGTATTTTTATATATTTGTTGATAAAGATACTGATTGTTTCCAAAGATTTGAAAAAAAGTTCGATGTCAATCTGCCGTTCTGGCTTGATGGCAATTTTTTGGAGCGTACGGTTTTATTTCATACATTGTGATAATCTCCACCATCTGTCGTTTATATTCACCAAAATTTGGTATGCAATTTACAAAAGTTTGCATGAAAAATGACACAAAACCTTGCGGGTTTTGTTTTTTTTTAATTGGTACTTTTTTTACAAAAGGAATACCTTTGTACCTACGTGTAAAACAAAAGTAAAACGAAAGAAAAGAACTCGTCCTTTATTTGTAATTCAATTCCTTTGTTTTTGTTCTGAATAGAAAGGGAATGAGTCTGCTGTGAGCTTACTTTTCAAATAACAGGGAGAGCTAAGAATGCTTGGAAACATTCGAAATTGTCAACATGTTTTCTTATTTCTGAGAAACGTTTGAGTGTCTCTCTCACCGCACATCCTTTCGCTCCGACTTTCTGTTCTCGCCACTAAATATTGAATATGTTCTGATGTAATAATAATGATGTTTCTCAGAAAGTACTATACTATCATTATTGTTACATGAGTAGAATATACTTTTTCTCTGTATCACAACGGACATGGGATTTGTTTGAAATGTCAAACGCACACATTTTGGAAAAATGGCAAATCGAATTTTTATTTCAAAGACGATAATTTATGAATTTGTACATGAGCAAGATTCAATAAGGTTAAATAATATAAAAAAGAAACTAATTTTGTATTTCTAAGAAGAATTTATTCCAAAAGTCTTAGCGATTGAGAATTATTGAATAAGTTAAAAGCTTCATTGAGAATAATAGTCTTGGGCGTAGGTATGCAATAAAACTCATGATCGGGTATTAATCTAAAGTTTTAAAGACAATCTTGAAAAGCTAGGCATCTGTAGACGTATCAGATATGCTGTACAAAAGGCAGCCTTAAATCGGAGATGGACGAAATTAAATTAGTAATTTGTTGAGGTAATTTTAAGGGTGTCAAAAATAAAATAAAATTATGACATGGTGTGCGGGGGGAGGGTTGGTAATCCCCCAAAATTTCCCAGTCGTATTAGCCGTGACATATTATCGTGTACGGTTAGACTTTATTTTAATTTTATTTAGGTAGGTGAATTCGTGCTAACACGGCCTTTGTAAAATTACGAAACATTCATCAGGAGAAGCAAAAACAAAGGGGGACATTAGGATCATTACTCTGGGGCATACACACACACAGGCCATTTTATTGTTGTTTGCAACCAAGATATTTCCCCGAAACTCCAAATGCAAATTGCCCGCCCTTTAGCGGGTAAAATCATATCCGGAAAGGTTGTGATTGTTTTTAAACCTTTGGCAACGTTTTTGTTGATAGAAAAATCTTTGTAACCGAAATAAGGCAGCCTCGCATTTCCCAAATACAGGTAGGTATCTGTTGCTTACGTGTACATTCACATATATTCTTATTTCACATTGGAATGAGTCATCGTTTTGCTTATGTGGAATGTTCAAATAAAGCTCTCAAGCCAAACGAGGATGACTTTATCGACTTTATAGCACTGTGAGTGAGCACATTTATGTTCAACTTAATAAAAATGAACACATTAATGTAATTTAATGATGGAAAAATAAATTTATTTGATTTAATCAAAAGAAGACAATTATTGTAGATAAAGCCAAGTCTGGTTGTTTGCAGATTGTTCATAAAAAATACCCTTATCATATTATGTTTAGGCCTGTTTAACACTTCTTATATACCTAAGTTACATTTGTTTCGGATAATTTTCGGTCGTTGCCGACAAAATATGAAGCAAATTCCTGTTTCTATTAGAAACTTTGTCTCAAGCGACCGAAAACATCCTAACCGAAAGAAATGGCTTGGGAACTGCTATTGTGTAAAATAGGCGTAACTCGGTTGTTTAGAGACAATATTTACCTGCATGAGCCGCTGTTTTCGTAATACGATTATTTCCACTTTAACCCGACACGCTAGTCGTGTGAATTTTCATGGAATAAAGCCAAGCATGCAAATGTTGCCAACACAGAAGCAACATGAACTGAATGTTTAATCAACCAAATAAAATATGGATCATTTTTCCATCAAGTTCACTGAACATTTGAGTGAATATTCACAGAGACAGTGATAATATGCCACGCGAAAATATACCAACACCCAATTTGATATTTTGTATATCAAATAAAAACTGCTGAATCATTAAACAGTGGCGAGGCAGAATGAAATATATGGATGATGCCATAATCAATTTTTATATCTGTTTTTTAAAATGAATCTGGTTTCAAACCATGTGAAAATTGACATATTTTATATAAATCAATAAGTAAAGTTTTTGTCGAACGCATAAACATGAATGCAATGGGTTCCTAGGGAGCAGTGCGTCGTCTGACAAAACGGCTGTCATCGAAAAGTACGGAAATGTTTTTTGTAACTACGGTAAACATATAGATAATGTTCTACACTGACACATTCACCACTGTTTATAGGTACCGTATTCCGAGGAAAACATACCATATGAAAGTTCGGGGCAGAACAATAGTGAAAACCCTTTTTTAAAACATAAAATTGAGGCTGATGCAAATAATATAAAAATACAGGGTATATTGGCGTAGGCCAATCATTTTACAACAATAAAGAGAAGGTTTACGTGATTGGGACATGTGATGCCGAATACCGCTGTTCTTCCTCTCATGAGAGTCCCGAAAGCAAGGAAGACCCTCACACACCGTGTTCCCTTCCTTCAAACGAGATGTGTTAGGAGCTCAGTGAAGAGCTGCTGTTCTGCTGCCTCAAGCTCTCAAATTTAAATGGGAGTATTGATTGATTGATATTGGCCAATGTTGCATGATGATGCTTGCCTCACTTTAGGGCGTTTTATTTGAAAAATATTTGTTTTCATAATTATTTTGGATAATAAGTACTCGTAATATACTATTAAAAGTGATTCGTATTCAACGTAGGTATATTTAATTGTATATAATGTTGAGAACATAATACGAGAGGGTTTAAAAGTCCGGAAACGGATACAAAACAGAACTGTTTGAATCGTTAAAAACATATCGCAACTATCCCCACGTGAATAAACTTGGTTCGAAATAAACATTCGGTGAAATTTTAATTGAAACTCCTCTGGATAATTTAAAAAAGGATCGCTTAAATTTAAATCCTTTTTTAAAATGCGAGTTTTTGGAGAGTTTTAAATAAAAACAAAAATAATATTACCTATTTTTGAAAATATCAATGCGACACTACAGTTATTTATTGGAAACGGGAAGATTAATTAGTTTTTGATAACATTATAATTTAATAAAATTAACGAATTGAACGTGCATTCTTGGTGGAATTATTTAAATAAAATAATTTAAATGAAACAATTGATTTGTTATTCCACTATATTTATTTACCTGACTAGTTTCGCAGGAACAGGTCCTGCGAAACTAGTCAGGTAAATAAATATAGTGGAATAACAAATCAATTGTTTCATTTAAATTATTTTATTATAATTTAAAGCCTATACTCACTTATCGAGTCTCGGATTCGACTTCAATCGAGTACTCTGGTGGCAGTACATTTTATATGGAGCTGGTCACTCGGCAACAACCTGCCAACAGCTGCATATAAAATTTTGAATGAATAAAAATCGTCCCTATATAAGTGGGGACAGCCAGTCAGGCCAAACACAGCCGAGCTATATCAAAACTTACATGCAAATCATTTCAATGAAATACAGTCAGTTCAAAAATTAAAAGCAGCATGTAATATGCTCAGTTATTCAAATGGAACCAAAACCCCAAATATAAATTATTTTCTGAGTGTGTATAATCCAAAAAGCAACCTTTTAAACGGATATACTGAAGAATACACACATATTTGATGGTGTTAAGTCTGATTTTCAAAGACCATTTCAAAAAGGGTGAGTATAATTATTATTTCTGTCATTTAATTTTAAGAATAATGATATATTTGTACCTACTTTATGTTAAAAACCCAAAATTAACCTATTGGTGTCACATATAATGTTAGAAAACCATTTTAATTACGTTTGTAACAATTCTTTTAGTATTTTATTTTGTATGGGTACATCCAATCCAAACATATCGATTATTAAAGTAACGTTAGTAGAAAAAGACCCTAAACGAATATTTCGTTTTAACGGTAGATAAGTTCAAGCACTTGGGTTTGTATTTATAAAATAAACAGATATTAATGGAATAAAAAGAATTCATACAGTTGTAAGCCTAATAAATTGTCTTAGATTAATTTGTGGATTTAGTTATTTGCTCCCACAAAAACGAATAATTTCAAACAACATGAAATATCAGGTATCCTTTAAAATCGTTTGTTAAAGTGCTTGGCAGTGTTAAAGGAAGCCAGGATAGTGAACACTGGCGTTGAACATACACCTCTCTCTCAAAAGAAAATCAAAAAGTAAAAAAAAAAGTTCTAATATAATAATGATTCAGCCGTGTTACAAATGTACATCAATACCTTCTTTATTCTCTACTTTTAATCAAATCGTAGGTATATCCTCAGCTTAAAGTAATCAACAGGATTAGAAGGAAAGAAAACTTAGATACCTACTTTGCCGTAAAAAAAGTCTAAAGAATGTGGAGAATGTAGGGCCAGTAAGTTTAATGTTGCATGGCTCAGCACAAAATAAATGTCGCAATCCAAATTGATTGCCTGGGCTTATTGTGGCTCTTCTTTTATGTATAATAAAACTACTGGGACATCCGGAATATTAGGCCACCCCATGGTCCTGTATTGGATTACTTTATAATTTATATCCTTAAGGAACAAAATGTAGGTGAGTATCAACTTAAATACATTAACCGATTTTATTTATAACTCTTATTTTATAATTAATAAGCTTTCCCGATAGGCGTTGTCCTATGATATATTACTATGAATATTGAATTCGAATTTAAAAGAATGATAAAAATGACTTTTAACTAATGTCATTCCGACCGATGTATCTGTTTTAAACCGAATTCAGTCAAGCGCACCAATAATTATTATCAAACAACTGAAAGTTTCTCTCAAACGACAATTTTATTTCAAAACAAGATTTATTCACCTTTCGCGTTTCAATTTATAACAAAATGCTTCAATGTTAACAAATTATAAAAAAAAAATCTTGAAAAAAAAATGCCATTATAAATCTGCGTGCCAATATTTTTAATGTCAATGGTTGTCAGGTAAAAAAATGTGAACCTATCTATATAATAGTTCACAGATGGCGTTTTTGTGTCAAAACTCGTTCCATACTAACTTTAATACTATATTTTTATTATTTGCTATCCATTTTTCGAGGTTTCATTAGTTCTTCTGTTATCCGGTGCGGAGAAGAATCCAATAAATTAAAAATGATAAAAATCTGTTCAGTCGATCTCGAGTTATAAATGTTCCAACTTACCCGACATTCTTTTATATTTTTAGATTAACATAAAAAAACAACTTTCTTATTATTATGAAATTATGATTTGAACAGCCTAAATCCTCTTATTAAGCTGTCTCGTACCTAAAGGGCGATAAAAAGAAACTACGAAATATTAAAATATCATTGGTCACTTTGTAACACTGAAAACCAGAGAGGGCAAGCGAAGAAGAAGAAGAATCCTTAACAAAAACCTTTTCCAAAGACAGACTTCATCTAAAAAAGGGACAGTCGTTTTTTTTCATTAAAAGCAATCAACCAAATATCGTTAGCTCTTGGGAAAAATTATATAGGTACAATAGCTCAATTTATTCTTCAAAAGATGTTTATTTTTCAAACACGTGGATGCAAACAAAAACAAGACCGGTGGGCTTATAATCGATCCCAGTACAGTATGAATTGGTTGAAATACGTAGAGGAGTTATTTCACAGCTATCTTAACCACTTTTGACGCGGGTCCCCATTTAAAACTGATTTAGTACCAATAAGAGTAAGATATGAAACGGAGAGGAATCATATTATTTTCTTTCAAGAGACGACTAATAAAAAATAAATTGCGGTAGCTTTTTTGTCGTTATTACAAAACATACCTAGAAGCGCCACTGCTATTATTTCATATTTGGTTCTAACATTATCTCAGCGGTGTAGCTATCTTTTTGCTAACCAATTTAGGTTATATAAATTTTATTTTTTAAGAGAAGTATTTGGTTGGGAATTTTTTATTTATGAGTATTTGTAGTAATGAGAAAAATAGCTGGCCTTAACCCGATGTCACACAATTTTCTAAAAGATGTTGTTTTTCATATTTTTCTTCTTCTTCGAAATCTTCGAATCTTCTTAGAAAAAAAAGTTTCTAAAAGAAAAAAGAAAAAAAAAGAAAGAGAAAAAGAAGAAAAAAAGAAAAAAGTTGATGTCGATACTATAATACTATTTTTTTACTCCTTGTCTTGTGCGATATTCTTTGTAGGATATAATATCTACTATACAAATTAAAGTCGGGTTAGTGCGAACACTTATAACTCGAGATCGGCTGAACAGATTCTTCCGACGATTGATTTATTGGATTCTTCTCCGCTCGGGATAACAGAATAACTAATAAAAAGTTGAATAAATGAATAAGAAAGATATAAAACATACATTTAAAGTTAGTACGGAAAGGATTTTTAGACCGAACTGCCACCGCCATCTATTGGGGAAATAGCGAGATGTATGGTAGAAATAGTATTAGTGTTGATATTTTGGTAGAAGGAATCAATAGATCTATGTTTGCACAGATGGGGGTAATGATTTATTTTTTAACCGACATTGTATGTATAGTATGGTAAAGTATTTTAACTTTTATTTAAAAGCATTAAAATATTGAAATCAAACGTTGCCATACGTGTTTCTTTTACACACCATAATTATTGTACTTTCAAGCTAATGAGCTATAATACATCGAAAATACATAGTATGAAATAATATACTATTAAAGTAAGTAAATAAATAAATAAATAAATAATGCTTTATTGTTACTAAAAATGCAGCCGTGATACAATTCATTCATGAGAATCAAAGGGCGGACTTATCCCGCAGGATCTCTTCCAGCCAACCCAAATTACAAACAATAATAATAATAAAAAAGATAGTAGAAAGCACAATAATTACACATTAATCACACGAGATTACACACAATAAAGAGTTAAAAGATTTAAAGAGGTAAAATTCATACACAATCAAACTCAAACAAAATTAAACACATAGGTACATAAAATACATTAAAAACAAATTCAATGGGCTTAAAGTATTGAACGCGTGAGTTTCGGTGCTTTTGAAATAACTGATTCATAATAATCACATAACTTTTTACAAAGAGTTGTCATGTATGTTATGTTAGCCAGCATTATTTTATTGACTTTAAGGCGAGACGAAGTTCGATGGGTCAGCTAGTTCTGTAATATAATATTGATCGGTGAATTGAATTAATTATTATAATCTAGGTAAACGGATATTAAACAAATACTTCTAATCTGATAAGGTACTAAAATTTCCTTTATTAATAAAAAGATAATACACCCTAGTATCCGACATATTTCTAAAAGGCATCGATATGATTCGAAAATGAAATTCATATATTATGTTTATGTACCTTGATTTCACAATTAATACTACCATATAAATAACCGTTGAAAGAAATTAGAAAGCTAGTCCACAAAATATATGAGAGACTATATGGCCTATGAACATAATTTATTAGCTTTTTTTTCAGAACAGTTAAGAAACGAATGTTCATAAATTTTAGTTTGGCTTAATCAAAGTAACCGTAGAAAATGAATGTCTTGAGCAAGTGAATGAGTATGTGTATTTAGGAAGCATGTTTAATCGTGATGGAAAGTGTGAAAAACAAATTGAACGTAGGAAAGTTGCTGGTTGCAGGGTGGGCGGTGCATTAAGACCTATAATGAGAAACAAACAGCATAACGCAATCCTGCTACCATCGATGATGTATGGTTGTGAAGCGTGGACATGGACGAAAAAAGAAGAATGTAGTATAAATGCAGTAGAGATGAAATCTCTACGAAGAATATGTGGAAAAACTTTATGGGATATGGAAAGGAATGAAAATATTAGGAAGGAATGTGGTATGGAAGTAAGTGTTGTGACTAGGGAATCCAATCCCGCATCAACTTCGCGATCCCGCAAGCCTGCGGGATTGGTGACCTCAATCCCGCGGATCCCGCGGGATTTGCGGGATCAGCGGGATTGAGATTTCTTTGTTTGAAGTAGGTTATTATTATAAAGAAAACAATGAAATAAAAATAAGTATGCATATTTTTAATTATTAAAAGTGTTAGCAATTGAAAATAATGATATTTTAGAGGTAGGTATAAAAAATCCGCTTCTTTTAAGGAACAATATCATACAACATTTGAACGTTTAAACTTTTAGCATTGTGATTCGTATTGACAAATGAACACATTTATTGATTTAAGAGGCACACAAACTAGTTATTTTTTCTGATAATACTTCCGAAGAAATCATAAAGTGTCTAAACGTTGTAGACGGAATCGACTTTACATAATTGTAAGCAGTTTCCAAGTAGAGGTGAGCGTTATAACGAAAGCTGATAAAAATATTCGATAAATAAAAATAACTTATTCTCGTTATTCGTATTAAACGATATTTGTAAATATATCAGAGTTATGACTTTACTGGATGACTTTTTTAGCGAAATTATACCTTACCGCCAACGGACATCAAATTTTCGGAATGTTTTTTTTTTGTAGGAAAGTCTTTCCGGATACTAATGAAATAAATAAGCTTTAAGCCTTTAAAAATAACGTTATTTAAAATTTATGAAACTGCTATAAAGTTTATGAATTTAAGCCGTTATTCCCACCCCTACAACATCCAAGTGCTTTCCTCTATTCCCTCCACATCAGATCAAGAGAATTATCTCGAGTGGGTACGGATACAGGCACAACAGGTCTAGACTCAGCTGTCCATTTGGTACGGAGACTACGTTCTCATTCATTTTCTAGTGTAAGCGAAGGATCATCATTTAACAGATACGTAAAGGTATGCCTTTTTCATCGTCGTTCATGTCGTTGTCATCAACTTGCTGGTGTTCAGTTTCTTGTTGGACCTGCGCGTCTGACAGCATTCTCTCTATTCAACACACACATTTCAATACTTACTTTACTCGGATAAAAGAATGGATCGTCCACCACATTTGTAGATCCTGAATCTTTTTCTATATATTTTTACGGCAGCCATTGATGTACTTACTTAATCCACGATCGCTCCCCGTGTGGAGTATGTGGACGTCACGAAGTTCCTCCAAGCCTCTCTATCTTGCGCCAGTTGCACAGCTTCATCCCAGCTCAGTCCAGCATCTCGATGAACCGCAGTGAATACCCGCATCATTGTTAATTTCGACCTGCCTCGCCTTCTTGTCCCATCCGGATTGTAGTAAAGTCTTGCATATTCACGACTCTCGAGGGACATACGGAGAACATGGCCAAGTCAGCTCAATTTGCGATTCTGGATCACTGAGGTGATTCGCTGTTGTGACATAGTGGTACCATCTAATCCCCAAAATCTGTCGCAGAAATCTATTCTTAACTAAGGATCTTCTTCTATTGAGGCGTTGTCAGATGCCAGGATTCACAACCATATAACGGCCATTGATGTACGGCGTTCTTTTATCCTGGTATTTTGTCGATCAATTTGGTTTCTGCATTAACTATATAACATTGGATCACGCAGTAACCTTCTTTGACAATTTACTACGCTCGATACTGAATCTCCTACCGTGGGAGAATCCCTAGCCATAGAGTAATTCAAATGACATTGATTTTGTTCCGTTCCGATACAGGATTCACACAACACAAAATATAAATTCAAAATTTACTTAGTTAATAAAAACTGAAAGTATAGTTATTTTCAAGAATTTCCAAGAAAAGTCCCGTTTTTCCAGCGAAAGTTGACAAATCTTTCATTAATTAGGTTGTACAGGATGTAATAAATAATCAGAACTCCATCTGAGCCCATTCTTATTGTTTATTATTTTTTCCTTTTCAGTCCCGCAAACGTGCGGGATCCCGCATGAGAAATCCCGCATTTCTGATCCCGCAAAAAAGGTGCGGGATCCCGCATTTGCGGGATCCGCGGTTTGCGGGATTGGATTCCCTAGTTGTGACAAAGATGAAAGTTAATAAGTTGAGATGGTTTGGGCATGTGGAAAGAATGGATGCAAACAGAATGACAAAGATAATTCATAAGGCTGAAAGGAAAGGTGAAAGAAAGCGTGGGTGACCGAGAATGGCGTGGATCGAACACATCGATTCCGTCTTCAAGGAAGGCCAGGTAAGAAGTAAGAGAAATAGGAGAAGCTGTATGAGAAATAGTATGTCGGTGGAAGAAGCGAAAGAAGTATGCTTGGATAGAAAAGAGTAGAGGTCTCTTCTCTCTGCCTACCCCTTACGGGACACGGCGTGACGGGGATTATTCCAATTTTACTAAATCGAGTTTTGAATGTTTTTTTTTATTGATATTTTCCATTAACCTAGTTAGTCAGCAAATATAGAGAAAAAACTTTGGATTTTAAGTTTTTCGATTTATAAGTAGATGGTATCACAAAATAATTGCAAGTGTTTCGCAAGATTAAACCAATCTATAATAATAAAGGAAAGTGCCTGACTGACTGACTGACTGATTGACTGACTGATTGACTGACTGATTGACTGACTGACTCATCAACGCACAGCCCAAACGGCTAATCGTAGAGAAGTGAAATTTGGAAATCAGGTAGGTCTCAATACAAAACCTTCCACTAAGAAAGGATTTTTGGAAATTCCACCCCTAAGGGGGTGAAAAATAGGGTTGAATGTTTTTCAAAGTATGCGAATATCTCGGAAACTAGACATGCTACGAACTTGAGATTTGGCATATGAATTCTTCTATAGAAATGAGTGTTAGCATATTCGGCAATTTTTCCAAAATTTAACTAAAAGGGACGAAAAAGGGCACATATAAAAAGGGATGATTTTTAAGTGCCTCCTAAAAAGTTTAAAACTGGTTTTATCGAAATTTCAAAAAAATGATTTCTTTAGAAAGAGTCAAATTATACTATTTCGTTTTCAAAAGATATCATTAATTAGAGGGGAGGGGGTGAGGGGCACTTTTCCAACGTGTATGTGTGTGTATCCGTCCCCTCTTTATAACTTTTGATTCGCTTGATGGACAGATCCTAAAATTTCAGAAAATATTGAATACTTTAAGCATACAAAATTTGTATACTCAGAATTTTGAATTTTTTTTTCAGTCAGGGGTTATCAACCTTTGAATTTTTATTTAATATTTCCATATATCTCGAAAACCATAAAATCTAGAACCCTAAAATTGTGTATGTATATAGAAAAATACAATATCTAAAATATAATTTAATGAAGAAGTTCCAGGATTTCTCAAACTTTTTTTATAAAGAAAAATATTTTTTTTATGACAAATTTACGAGTTTCAGTGCTTATATTTCAGAATTTTATAAAAATATCGAAAAACGCCAAAACGCTACAACTAGATAATTTATTTTTCTATAAAAAATACATACATCATAGCAGTACATCTCAAACTTTTCTTAACAATTTTTGTAAAAATTTAATTTATTGACGACATCGTTTCATACAATAAACATACCGACTCAGGCCATCGACAGTTGGATCTCATTCGGCGAGCCGGGCCGGTGTGGTGCCGCGGTGTATGGCTAAGAACACGTAGAAAGCCGATACCGACCCGCGCCGACCAGCGCAAAGAATGTTACTATGCATTTGAATGGGGATACCCACAGAAAAGCAGGAACCCGCTTTCCGGCATGCTCATTTAAATGCATTGAAACCATAGGCAACAATCTATGAGCCGGTCGGCGCGTATCGGAATCCGCTTTCTACGTGTTCCTACCCAATGAATATATACGTAGGTAGGTACCTACCCAGCCCAACCTACTTTCTCCAATACACGTGTCGAAACTATTGCGTAATCTATAATATTAATATAGTTTTGAACTAGCCGACCCGTCAAACTTCGTCCCGTCTTGGAATATAAATAATATGTTCGAGATTTTATGTATAAATTTAAGTTGATTTCAGTTTAAAGTTATTTAACACAGACGAAGACGTGGTCCTTATATTATTGAATATGAATTAGTATAATGATACATTCATTAATACCTTTTTAACTAGGTACTGTAACCGATGCATCTGTTATAAAACATATCATTATATTATTTTCTATCAGCATTCCGTGAATCGTATCATTTATCAAACAACTGATTCCTGTTAAACGCCTGATTTAATTTCAAAATTAGAAAAAATGTATAGTGGAAGTTTTATTTTTATTCCGTGCAACTTTTTTCTTTCATAAGACCCTTCAGACAAAAGCAAACACGACAAAAAAATGGGCGATATAAGTTCAGCTGTTCTCATAGGGTAAGAAACACGTAGAATGCCGATTCTGACTAGCGCCAACCGGCGCAAAGAATGTTACTATGCATTTGAACGGGGAAACCCACAGAAAAAGCAGGAACCCGCTTTCCGACACGCCCATTTAAATGCATGGAAACCATAGACAACAATCTTTGAGCTGGTCGGCGCGGATCGTAATCGGCTTTCAACGTGTTCTTACCCATACGATGACCGCGCAAATAAGCGTTCCATTTTTATATAAGAGATAATACACTTTCCGTGAATTCAGAGAAACACTTTACGTACCTACCTACTTCAATATATTTTTCGTACCATGCATCCTGTACAGCGATTCTGAATTGTTTTTTTTTACGATCGACATTAAAATCATTATGTAGGTACCTACCTATTTTAGTAATTTATTATCTCTACTAAAATAATTTACGGTAAGTTCACGAAAAGAATCTGGATTGTATTGCAATTCTTTATGTCTTGATCTGTCAAAATATTTGAAGCCATTTCATAAAAACACTAGCAACAAAAAAAAACTATGTGAGTAATCTTGCTTTGAATTTATTGCGTAAACCATGAATAGCAAGTTGATATAATATGTTGAAAAAAGGTAAATAGTATTATGAAGTCAATAGGTAAATTATTTTATATCAAATGTAGTCAATGTGCAAAATATTAAATTTTAAAATTATCTACAAAACCTCACATCATTTTAGGACAGATCGTAAATAATTGTTTTGAAAACACTGGCAAGTCAATGACCACATCATTTCGTCACTGTATAGTGCGAAAAAATTAACTGTCCACTGGAACGTATAAAAAATAGAGACGAAAGGGATAGCAGTTAGCCGGATATTATGACCTCCTCACACACCATTTCCAGATCCCTCAGCTCTGCTTCGAAGGAGCAGAACACGAGGAAGACCCTCTCGGTATGAGAAGATCTTCTTTGTCTTCGGAACCCTTGCGGTAGAAAGAAAAGCGCTCCCCTTAAAATATCGGTGTTTTTATTTTCAAAAATTTATAAAATTCGCAGAATGCTAAAGAAGTCCTTACTAGAGCCCGGCCAGTGCGTAAATTACCGTGGGTACAACGCATGAATTACGCTTACGTAGGCGGTATATACCAATTGGACTGACTCCGTTGCCGGAACGTTATTGTTCCAAAAATCGCGGAAACTATCTGCATCTTCAGCCAGGATGATATATGACGAAACGTTGTTTTATTAAACTTCCCTTACTTACGAAGACCAGCAAAGCTGCTGTTTTCCTCTATATAGTCCAATAGTCTATATAACGAAATATTATATAGAATTACTCTCCATAATTTACCTTATGCTTGATAATCAATTTTCTAAGTTGTAGAATTTATTTTGTGATTATAAGGTGTATTTCTTAAGTGATACTTTAATAAACAAATCAATGAGTTATCCAAACATGCCTCTTTTTACTATCCGGTATCCGGCAGGATATTATTTACGCCGCCGGATAGACCGGATATCGTATAGTTGCCGATATCCGTTTCATCTAATAAAAAATATAAACAGTGGACAGTTAATTTTCTTCCTACTCTACATTGTCGAAAATTCGTTTATAGTCGAACGCCAATTACTTATACCATTAGAATACTGAGATTGACCACCTCACTTCCTTAAACCTCAACCGGTTAGAAAAAGCACAATGAGCCTCGGACGACTTCGAGCGCAATGGAGAGTTCTTTATGCCTAACCTATTCTCCTGAGTGGGTCCAAGGCCTCCCGTATTATGGAGTGGTTTGGGGGGAACCGCCACGGGCTTGATCTGTGTGCGGCTGGCTTTTTGGCAATCGGGCTAGGTTTTGGCTTTGTGCGGATCGGGTTTGCTGCAGTTTAGTTTCCTCCGGGCTGGTTTGCGGTGAGCGGGGGGGCTTAAAAGGGAGAATATTACGTTATTATAAAAATGGAGACCTACTTTACGTGGTCATCGCATCACGCCTGGAGGCCAAGTCGAAATATTAACGACAGCTCCAACGTTAACAATTTGTTGTTATTTCCATAGAGATAACGTAAAAACTGTTGTTCAACGTGCGTTAAACAATGTTGTTCCAAATTCCGAGTCAAAAAAATAATTCTGTCAGTTATTCAAAATTAACGATAAACGTTACCTCAAAATCTTTGGAAGTATTACGACGCTGCTATTATATTAAAGACGAAACGCATTTTTTTTTGTTTGGAAACCATTTTCAATTTGGTAAACGTTAACGTTCGGAACGTTAACAGTTTTCACGTTTAACGTTATTTATTTCGACCTGAACGGCTGGACCGATATCGTTTATTCTTTTTATGTCGTGTTTGCTCAGGATAATATATTTATGAACTAAATTTCGAACCTACGACCAGACAAACAACAACAAATCAACGTGAAAGATATAAATTGAAATGTTAAAAAAACGTCTGTAGCTTGAAAAATGCCCAAAGCAGATAGAAATAAGTGTTTTAAAGATCACTAATTTCATTGCTTTTCGAGACCTGAATATTTTTCTATTCATATCCAGCAATATAAAAATTGATTTCAAATAACGTCATTTGATGGAATAAAAGTTATTCGAGTTATTTTTTGGGATTCTCATAGAACAATGTCAGTCAAGTTAGCGAAATTTTTAAGTTCGCGGGCTGATTCTATTTGTATAAGAAGCACATCTTTTTTAAATACAGATTAATAACGACAAATATAAATAAAAATATAGTAATTTAATGGAAATTTTAGAATATATATTTAAAAAAAGAAATGTTGATGATGTTTCTTATTATTATTAATTTTGATGCGAATATAATTAATTCTGCATTGTTTAGGAAGAGAAAGCAAATACAGTAACACGTGAGCGAAGCCACGGGTAACTAGCTAGTAAGATATATGACAGAGACCGGAGGATGAAAATTATTGAAAGTCGTCGAAAGGAGTTATTCCCTATGGGTTCCGTTTTAGAAACTCATAAAAAACACATAAGTTCACAATAATTCAACTATTTTAGATCAGACACTAGATGGTTTGTTCACATTTTGGGTCTATTATCTATTAAGTTGGACTGTCAAGCTCTCGAGTCCACAAGGTAAACCAATTTCAGTTCGTGAAACATCTAACGTGAAAGGTGATGTTTGGCCGCTTGAGAGATATGCTGGTACCTACGAAAGTATCTAGACAGAACATCACGTTAGATTGGCCGACGTGTGGGATTGTGCTTAGAGGCGACATTAAGGTATTTATTTATACGACCATGTGACTTCGTCGTCCGGTTCCACGGGTGCATTATAATAGTATGCTATAATTTAATTTGGATGAATACATCCTGTGACTTATTGAAAGACAGTTAGGACGTTGAGGTTTTTCGGTTTAACCTTTCCCTTACTGTGCTAAAAAACTTCCGCGCGTTACGGTGCTGTGTAGTCACTACACATTTTTAAATTAGCTATTTTAGTCCCAAAAAACAAGGCAATCATTTTCAAACCATGATAATTATATTCTTACATCTTTTAATGAAGCCTCGAAATAAAAATATTTTATCCATAATTGCTTTAAATATTAAAAATCTGAAAAAAAACAAACATAGGTATTCTCCCATACATTTGGCGGCTTGTCTATACAAGTTACACAGCACACACGTACGGAAGTCCAGGAGCGACTGGGTTGTGTTTGTGTGAGTGCAGTTGGCGAACACAGAGAATGACAGTGGTTTAAAACTATTATATTATTTTTTTACCTAAATTTATTTCTTTATTTTTTTTTTTTACCTTTATTTTGTCATTGAATTGAAAACAAACAAAATATTAATAAATACAATTTGTTATTTACAGTGTAACAATTACCAAAAAGTAAAACAAAATTGTTAAAAATAAACCAACTTCAATAAATACATATTTTAGGAGTAGGGATAAAAGGTTAAAAAATTAATGCTGCAAATGTTGTTTTCTTGTTTTATTGGCGGCTTGTACCCCACACATTTTGTCGATAAAATCTTGTGTATTAATTTTTGACCGTATGAATGTAATGGAAATACTCTGCAGTATTATTATTACTCGCTTTCTCTTCATCTGTCAACCATTTTCCCCAAAGACATACACAGAGCTTTCTACAAAATCTTAGTAACAATTGGTTATATAAAAATATATATTTCTAAGTTGTTTTTTTTTTATAACACAGTAATAGTATTGTGAAATACGGTAGGTGTAAAAGATTCACAACGTAATTACATATGAATAAAGCACTTCTATAAATAAATACACAATTACATACAAATAATATATTTATATTATAAAAAGAGATAACAATACTAAAATAATAATTTTAATATAGATCGTAAATAATTAGTTTTGTACCACTGAAGGTAGAAGTGTTTTTTCATCGTCACTCTAGGAGAAGTGAGTGCGCGCGAGTGAGACGTCATGCTATTGATCACGTGATTTGTAAATGTTCGCGCATGTAGCTACTAACATAGTTCCCGTGGATGTAGGTAGGTACCTACCCAACATTGACTGTAGTGGAGTACACCTTTGATGGTATTAGTAAATTCGCTACCGATGCTTACAAAATCCTATGGATGCACCCCATAAGTAATGATTATTCTCAGTATTATTTTCTGATTCGATAGGTAAATGTATGATGGAGGAATACCCAAAACCTCAGCGCCGTATAAATTATATTTATAAAGATATTGAAGGTTAAAAGGAGCAATGCGTAGTGCCTACACAACACAGGGAAGGAAAGGTTTTAAGACAAAAATGACATGACAAGTTTTAAAAGGATTTTTAATTTTTTTAACAGATCATAGTGTTTTTTTTTTTTTTACATAAAGTTACATATATTCACATTCAATGCGATGACACTCAGACTACGTATTCAAATTGAACAAAAAAAATCTGTCGTAATACTATCGAAAATAAATTTTTCGTGACAAATAGTGATTTACGATGTCTTTTTTTTTCCGTCAATTCGCTCTCATAAAATATTTTCACTTACGTAAATTGTATTTGAATTATGGATGAACTGAAATACTAGAAGGCTGAGGAAAAAAAACATCGTTCATAAATTATACTTTCTGAGCTCGATTCTATCGAAGTAGGTGGGGGTTGCTAGATATTATTATTATTAATATCCAGTGCCTGCCCAGACAGTTAAAGAACACTTAACTTTGCATATGACAACACCAAACACGGCTTTTAGAAATTTAGTGAAGTTTAAAGATCAACTATCCAGCCTTACAATATTTTATTGATAAATTATGCTGTGTTATCGATTATTCCGTCATTTGAGGTGGGGTATAAAGAAAAATTATGATAGGAAATAAAGTATGAGAATGAAAGGAAACAGGAGCCTTGTTCATATTATTATTAGGTATTACATTATTTTCAAACTGTTTTAAGACACGGTTGTGTCAAGATGAAAACTGTTTTATGGAAAATATGAATGTAAAGTTCCTAATGAGACTGTATTTTATTTGGAAACTAAGGATAAATAATAAGATCAAATAAATAACTATTTAATGTATTCAATAGATCGCTAAAAGGTCCTGAAAATATTCAAACAAGAAATTTTGACAAACCTATACTTATTAAATTTTTTGATTCGAGACGATGACAACTGTTAAAATCAAACAATTCCAAGATAGTATAACCAAGATTCTCCAAATAACTCATGCTTTGTACCTTGAAACTTAGTGTTCCGATTTCATCAATTCTTAAGATTACGTGTTTCGTACATAACAACATTTATAACAAAATAATTACCATCACATAAGCGGCATAGTACCTTAAGATTTCATAAAATCTAGGTAAGTACCTTGTATGCCTCACTTTCTCCGCAATATGACAGACTTAATAATCAAAAGGCTATTTTCTGAATTTGAAATTTACATACCTAATGTTGAGGGAGTTTTTTTATAAGTATTACGTCAATCTTACACGAAAACTTAAGAATTCATATTTTTTCATTAACGGCCTTTTTCTTTATCCAAGTTTTTTTACTGTTCGAGGTTTTGAGAAATTTTACTTGAAATATGTTACAAAAAGACAATATAATGTGGTTGATAGCCTATGCTAAACCAGCTACCATCATAGACATGTAGGATAAACAGACTTGCCTCTTAACCCGGCAATGAATCTTGAAACTTAATATTTTTCATTCAAAAATATTATGATTGCTTTCCGAAAATCTTTTCATCGGTTCGAAGTAAGTACCTACTCATGAAACCTTTTAAGGTTGTTTTGTAATCAAAAGTTTCGATTAGCCTAGGATTCTGCTAAGTGTGGAAAGTTTCCCGTTAATAGAAACTTCTAGAAATATATTGAAGCACGTGCATTTAAGAACTTCAATTTAAATAAATGAATAAATCTTAACAAAAAGTGAAAGTAAGGATTGTTATTATTTTGATGCAAATTAAAAACAGCCTTCAAACTTCAAACATATTACACACACTACAATAAATAAAGTCGAAAGTATGTTTCTGGGGATATTTTCAAAGTTCACGCATGGCATTTATTTCCACATTTAAAAATAAGACCGTTTCATCCCTTCAGATTAGCATGTAACCTAAAGGGGGTGAGACGCTTTGTTAATATTTTATTTGTCTTTTGGTTGTTTTGTACGAAAAACTTTAATCCCGCCTGTACGTTTATTTTTTTTTTTCGTTTTTTTTCGGCATTTAATTTTCAAAACAAATATTTAAATGAATCGTGTCCTTTATAAGGGTCGCGTGGTATCTTTAGGTAAGTATTATAAAAAAACTTTTTTTTTTCAAATGAAATCAAATAATATATTATATTTATATGCACATATGTGAGTCGTTGTCAGAGAAAAGGGAATACAAGCTGATCCCATACCCATCACTACGCTTTTCATTCATTTGAGGAATTTACAAATTTCCTTTTTTTTGTACCAATTTCAATAACTGTAATTTTTTTTATTTATTTATACTCATACTCGGTCGGCTATAGGCCATTAAAATATAATAACAAAACATGTTAACTTCAGATCTTTGTAATGTCAAATGTATAGGTACGTTAGAAACACAACGAGGCACGCCGACATACCATCACACCACTCACACATATGTACATGTTTTTAATTGTAAAAAAAGATTTCAAATATGAGATTTAGATTGAAGAGATAAAAGTGAATAGGTAAAACTCAATCATTATCAGTGGCGCTACAGCCCGTTATGAGCCTTGGCCTTCTCAAGATATCCTTTTCACTCTTTCCATTAACCAATTAACCATAGCAACAAAGGCAACAAACCATTACAATCTACTGATTTTTATGAATTTTCATCAATGCGAATGAATGAATGAACAAATTGTTTGTGCTCTAGACCTAGCCTATTCACACACATTCAGGGCAATAACTTAATATCTGATTAAATTTTTGAAAATCTGCTTATAATATAAGATCGAGGATCCATAAAATTATCAACAGGTCCCTGGTTTCATTTCCAGTTTTTCACTTTGGACTACCAACCGGGGCTTGCATCCTGTGTCATATTGGACGTCACTGGTTGAGACAAATGTCTCAGGGAATGACTTTCGCCGACAACTTTTTAAAGATTTTTTTTTGCCATCTGTTATTTGTAAAAAGTAGGGACATTGATTGTTTTGTTTAAAGATAGTATGAAACCTGACTACGACATATCAAGTTAAAAGCATGAACTTATCTAAATTTTTCTTATGACAATTTGATGACAACCAGTTCGATGTTTCCTGTCTTGGTAAGATTGTTCGGTTTGTTCAATCACAGTTGTTAAGTTATTCCACTCTGATTTTATTGAAGTTTTATCAAAAAAATGATTTGTGAATACTTTCAGCACGAGAATCTTATATAATTTATGACATAATCTCTCTTCAGAATCCTAATGGAAAAGTAATATAAAAAGTAGGTTTTTGTTCTGGGCCGAATATGAAAAGGAATATTTACGATACCCAGAACTATTGTTACCCAATACCCAGCCCCGCATAACAATATAAAACACCGAACATAATTTCGAATGAATGATTATTCCATTTGGATCCTCCGACAATTTGGGAAATGGGAAAGGTAAATTACCAATGGGAACGGTTTGATACTATCAATCACGGGGGATGTGATTGG
Organism: Mystacides longicornis; assembly: GCA_963576905.1. Taxonomy (NCBI): domain Eukaryota; kingdom Metazoa; phylum Arthropoda; class Insecta; order Trichoptera; family Leptoceridae; genus Mystacides; species Mystacides longicornis. The sequence continues at coordinate 9,190,186 of OY756425.1, read as the reverse complement.
GAATGTTTCGGTGTACCTACTTATTTCCCGAACTAGCGAGCATCCCTTGTTGTCTCTGGACCGATTTTGATAAGCCAAGTCAATCTTTGCGACTAATTCAGATAAAAGCGAAATATGAGATTTATAGAATTAAGATATTTTGTTTCTCTTCTAACGCCTATCGATATGCTATGTAAAGGAATCTAAAATTTTACCTTTTTCGTTTTACCCAAAATGGGAACAAAGGCTATATATATTCTATATTCTTATAGGCTATATACAAAACAAAGGCTTTATTATATATTCATAATTATTATGGATTTTTTTAAATAATTAACCAAAAGTGAACACAAATACACTTACCGACATTGGTAGCCTAATCTGATCAAGAGTTCCCAGTTTTGATTCCCAGCTGGGTCAGAAGTGTTTTTCGACGAATTTTTTTTTGAGGTTTGTCAGTCTTAGTTGGAAGAGTCCAGTGGACTAAAAAAAATTCCTGAGGCAAATAAGTTCCACCAGCTATACTGACACATTTTTATAAACAATGTTGATTGATTTATATTTATGTATCGGACACAAAAAGCACAGCCTGAGACACGAAAGAGAAAATGGTCGACCCCAGGGTTTGAATGAAGTCAATACAAATGCTGGCAACATAACTACTATCTAATTTTCTGAGAAAAAATGAGTTTTTTAACGTATTAAGATATCGTTTTTAGTGATTGATTTTTTTACAGCAAAATTTGGCATACCATAGTTTGATTTTTACGCATGCATTTATAATAACGTATAAGAGACATAGATTTCTAGAATTCATCCTACAACAATCTCTTAAAAGTAGGAAGCCTTATTGAAGTTCTTGTTTCGTCCCGTTTCTATTAATTTATTCATTCTCACTTTGGGACCCCACTATGGGGAATATGGAGGCAACAAGAGCACTCTTTTTGCGCAGCGTCAATAACCTATGTCACTAACTAAAAAAATATTCCATACATATTAACACAATAATTAGGCCAAACAATTTATTATAATATGGCGTACATATATTTGCATAGTAAAATAATATTCTTACAAAATCTACCTATTGCTTTCTTTTTATTATTCCGAATCTCATCTTTATTCACGTGAATAAAAAAAGGTTTGCGTTACCTTCGAACCTCGATTTATTACATTATTACTGGTTCAAATGATACCAGAGATAACAAAAGGTCCAGGAAATCATTTGAAACATACATTGTATGGACTTTTTTAAATTTATGTTTTGATTAATTTTGATTTTTAGTCTAAGGGTTTAAGTTTAAAGTTTGGTTTTTAAGTTTAAAATTAATTTAAATTTAATGTAGCAGTAGATTAAGTAAATTTTCTTTATGTCATGTACAATTAAAGAGAACACGCCGACAAATCTTTTAGATTTTGCGTGACTCAATATGATACTTGTTTTTGTAAATAACAAAAACTTTTTAAATATTGATTTTCTGTCTTTTTCCTCAGGATTTTAACAGAAGATAAATCAACCATTTCTCGGGCAATAGTGTGTCAATGGTACAGAAGTGTAACTTATAGTTTAAATCTGGAATTCAATCGATTGTCAATTGTTTGCGTTTAGTAATCAAAAATAACAAACACACTTATTAGGTACACTCAAAATCGTATTCTAATTTTTTTTTTTACCCATCACGCCGTTTCCCGAAGGGGGTAGGCAGAGAGTACGGACTTCCATTCCTTCCTATCCATACAAACCTCTTTCGCTTCCTCCAAACGCATTACATTCCGCATACATGTTCTTCTATTCCTTTTGCTCCTGACTTGGCCCTCCTCTAAGACGGCACCGATTTGATCGGACCATGTCATTCGAGGTCGGCCTCGTCTGCGTGCACCCATTCTTTCAGATTTATATATCCTTTTAGTCATTCTATCTTCGTTCATTCTCTCTACATGCCCAAACCACCTTAATTTATTCACTTTCATTCTAGTCACAATGCTAACATCCACTCCACATATCCTACGCAGTGATCTCATTTCTACAGCATTTATTCCAACTTCCAGATTTTTCGTCCATGTCCAAGTTTCACTCCCATACATCATGGATGGAATCAGGATTGCATTGTGCATCAATTGTTTGGATTTAAGAGACAATCTAATTTTAAAAATATTACAATTCTATATTCTTTTAAAACCCAACTGAGTGGCAAATAATGAGTCTATCGTTTAAATACTAAGTCTATAGGTGTAGTCTTCCGCGGCCCCATCCATTCTGAACATCAAAAAATATCTCAAAAGCTTATCCACCAATGTAAGCAACTATATTCACTGTAGTGAAATGTTTGTATACAATAAATAAGTAAGCAATTTAGACATTATTTGTGTGACCCTCTGATAAGGCACAAGGCAATCTCATGTTGATAAAAATTTAGGAACATTGAACGGCAGTAGACAAATTATTAGAATAGACAAAATGACATGTGGTGAACCTTTGTTGTTATAAACACATATACTATAGTGCTTTTTTTTAACGTACATAATGACTATTATTATGAAACGACATACAGACGATTGAGTTGCGTCGTATCCAATGGTTATTGATACTTTATTTGATATTTCTATATTCTGAAAATATTTTATCCAACACATTAATTGCGTAACTATTGGCAACCGATTAAGTTCTAAGCAAGAGTTTTTATTCTGCAATGACAAAAAGACATTGATTGCCTCGTATCCAATAGTTGTTACTTCTTTTGACAGTTCTCTATTCTGAGTGCATTTTATCCAACACAACAATTGCGTTACTACCTACTGGCAACCAATTGAGTTCTGCCCAAGAGCTTTTTTGGCGATGTTTCAATTAAAGGGTCATTCATACATTGTTAAGTAGCAAGTGTATGTGCGAGTTGCGCAGTAGAAACTGCAGGTGATAAGTGAGTGTTCAGTTCTGTGAAGTGCGAGCTGGTGCGTTGAGTTGGATCGTGAATTTGAGAATAGCAGTCATTATCTCTAATATAAATTAAAGTCGGGTTAGTGCGAACACTTATAACTCGAAATTGGCTCAACAGATTCTTCCGATGTGTGATTTATTGGATTCTTCTCCACTCCGGATAACAAAATAACTAACAAAAATATGAAAAATGGATAAGAAATGATAAAAAGCATGATATTAAAGTTAGTATGGAACGAATCTCATGCGACGCCATCTTTGAAAAAATCTAACAAAATTATTGTCTTCTACACCTGCGCCCTCTCATTCTCGCATACGTAATTGCCACTCTTACAGTAGCCCATTTCACTTACTCAACCGTTTCAGGCGTTTTAGAAATTTTTCATACAAAGTAAACCAAATTACGCGCATATAATAATTATATTCTTGCGTTGATCCCGTCTGAGCTTTGAATACGAATGAAATATGGACGTTTTAAAATTAATATTTTAATGTTATTAATAAATTAGTTTATTTTTGTTTCTGGAGGCGCAGTGCACAATGAACGGGACGCCTGTATTTAGGACCAAAGGGTCCACAGGACAACGTCTGTCGGGAAAGCTAGTGTAGGATAAAAATGTCATTTTTTTAAATATGAATTTGCTAGGTGTGATCACAGGCGTTGACCAATCATCCAGTAATTAATGAAATTCACGTCTATTCGCATGTAGGTACAGTGTAAAGTATCACACACATTATGAGGAAAGATTGATGTAACGTTTTATTAAAAAATACCAAAACGTCAGAGATTGGACATAATTTGTCGCTAACGAAATATCTCTACTTGTTTGATAATAGGGACAGTAATTAATTCAAAGCTAACGCTGATTAATGTGTCTGCGTCTGGATATCCTCGGGGAGAAATGTCAATCCGATTTGCCAGCTCCTAGATGTGGAAGAGGGCCTGATTTATAATGCGAAATACGCCGCACCGCCTGCGCCTGCCCTACATTCTGGTGATTAGGGATGCTTTTGTATTTTAAAATAAATATGAGTTGATTGAAAAAAATTCATTGAAAATAAAGAATTTTTACATTATGATTTATTATATTCAAATATCAAGATATGGAAAGTAACCAAAACCAGACCAAAATACGGAAAGCATCGACGTTTAGTGTCGAGACGAAATGTAGACTGTTTGATGCACGTTTGTTGCCCATTCTACTGTACGGGTGTGAGTCCTGGCACTTGACCAAAGCCCAGGCACAAAAAATCTCAACTTTCGGAAAGAAGTGCCTCAGGAGAATTCTGGGTGTAAGATGGTACCACCGCATCACGAACAACGTTATACGCCGGCGCACCCAGCGTGAGCCCATTACTTCTAGCATTATGGGGAATAGATGGACTTGGCTGGGACATGTGTTAAGGATGCCGAATGACAGATGGGCGAGGAGAGCGCTGTTCTTCCTCCCATCAGGGTCACGAAGACGAGGAAGACCCTCTCTTGCTGTGTACCGCATCTTCGAAGCAGTTGAGGAATCTGGACATGGTGTGGGAGGAGGTCATAAACATTGCGCAAGATCGAGCACAATGGAGAGCTCTTGTTGCCTGCCTATGCCACTAAGTGGGGCGTAAAGGGAGTTTGGATTGGATATTTAAATATCAGGCATAAATTGATGTTTGGACATAAATGTTTGGGCACCTGGGATCGAACCCACGACCTCCGTTCGAAACAGTGCAAAAGCTGGCGTCGGCGTCGTAACCGCTAGTCTACCAACCACTTCATATTAGTGACATTGGTCAAAGTGCATATTCATTTTCATAGCATGTTTTGTGTACTACCATTCTTTGAAAAATTACAACAAATGTGCAATTTTAAAATACCTTGTGCTTTTAGTTTTGAGTTTTTTTTTAACAAATATTTTTCAAACAGTCTTTTGTCCCCAGAAATAGTCTTAATTGCTTTCCTTGCGAAATTCCGCTTGCTTAAATAAGCTCGAAAAGTAATTAGTGAAATAACGCTGGTCTTTTTACTTCAACGCTTTTTTATTTTGCATATTTGTTTTTCAGACTGTATTCATGAAAAAAGGAGCAAAAATTTTGCGCTAAATACTCGTCTCGTGGAATTGCGACTGCCTATTTTGTTTTCTTTTATACAAAGTATCTTGAGAAATATAAAATATGATAAAAGTTTAGGAAGTAAAAAGATCGATGTTGGATATTAAAAAATGGTCTGTTTTTATAGGTGTTTAAACTACTTGTGTGTAAATAATTGTTGTATTATTTTTATGGTTTCAGTAATTTTCCGATAAATCATAAAATGAAAATTTTTAAAATGACATTTCAATGGTCACATCAATTGAATTATCTTTGAAAATGTCAAAAACATCACAGAAACGATAAAATATTGATCCAATTGCATTTGTAAAGCCCCACATTCACTATCGCTCCAAATGTACAAAATTATTAACTATGTATCAAGAGAACTGAGATACAGCAGACAATGGACCGGAATCCAGCGAGTGGAAGAACTCTTCCGGTTAGCCTAGGACACAGATGCATGCGCCATAGTGGTAGCCGACGTCGGGGGGACCTGACATGTCACCAATCCAATCCAAACTCCCTTTAGACCCCACTTAGGGGCATAGGGAGGTAACAAGAGCTCTCCATTGCGCTCGATTTTGCGCAACGTTGATGACCTCATCCCACACCATGTCCAGATTCCTCAGCTCTGCTTCGAAGGAGCGGAACACGGTATGAGAGGGTCTTCCTCGTCTCCGGGACCCTGATGGGAGGAAGAACAGCGCTCTCCTCGGCCAACTGTCATTGTGACATGACACACAGGAAGAAAAAGAAATAGAAGACTATATGTTCGAATGGAACGTTGTCGTTCCATTTTTAACAGATGTGAAGCGTTGGTTTTTTTCCAATAATTTTAATGAAATTTTACTACGTTAATACACACAGTTTACTATTTTTAAAATAGAAAAAATAGCAACACGTTCACCCTGGTAGAATGATTATAACACTTGCAATCAAGTAAGATAGCGATTTGGACCACGCCCACTCGAGTTTCCCCAGAGAGGAGCCGTTTAGAGAGATGGACGAATGGCATGACGCAATTGAATTTTGTACTGATGGATATCCGACTCAACCAATCATACATTTGGTTTTTGGGATGGAGCGATAGTGAATGTGGGTCTTAAGATTTGTATAAACATAAAACTCATATGATGATGTCCTATGTCCAATTTAAAGTTTTTTCAAACTGACAATTCAGTTTCAACAACACATATTTTTGCTCTATGTGCACTAAAAACAAACAGTTTTTAGCTCTTTACCCAATTTTTAACATTATATTATGTACCATGTCCAACACAAAACATTAATTTATGTACTGTAATGTACTATGTCCACTTTGGCCAATCAGATTGCTTTAATCCTTGGAGATAGTACACAGCAGCACAGAATCGTTTTTCAATCAGAGGGTGAAGAAAAGATTTGGAATCAATGTACCAGTTTATGCCGCCTATTCAAAGCCCCTCTTTATAGAGTTATTTTTAGGTAATCCATTGGACGAGAGCAATCGAATAATGTTTTCCTTCTATCTATACATATTAAATATACTTATTAATTTTTCACCTACTTTAATTGTGAATACTTTATTAAAATTCAAGTGTTTTCATGGACATAATACAATACAGCACTAAGAAAATTATATTTTTGTCCTATTGTATTTTTAAATTTTGGTTTATTTCACATAAAACACGATCAGAATTTGATAACATTTTATAAAACCATTATTTTTTTCAGTGTTATATTAATACAGTGTGTTATATTAATTGTCAGTGTTATATTAATATAACCGACCTCGGTAGCCTAGTTGTACTAACGTGGACTTCAGATCCGAGGTCCCGAGTTCGATTCCCGGTCGGATCAGAGTATTTTTTCACTTGAAATTTCTACTCGGGGTTGGCCTGTCTCAGATTGGACGGGGACCGGTTGACTGGAAAAAATTGCCTCAGGCAATAAGTTCCGCCGGCTATACTGACACCTTTGTATAGAAAAGTGTTATATTATTATTATTATAGTGCTTCATTTTATTTTTTTTAATAAATGTATTTATAAATTTTAACCCTCATATTATCTCATTACAACAATTTTCGGGCATAGTACATATTATCAATCCTCAGCAAGCGAATTGTGACTATTTTGATAACCTTAATGGCGAACGTTTTGACAACAAAATCCAGCTGTAGAAAGAGCTGTAGAAAATTGTCGTATTGGTTCACATTTGTATAAAAATCTTACATGTAGAACCATCAAACAGTTGGTAAGATCTAGTCATTTGGAACGTAATTTTTCTATGTTTGTGACCATGGACTTTGTGACTTAAATCTTAAATGTGGATATAAATTTAATGTAGATGGGATTGTCATGCAGCTGAATTATTAGGTGCATTCCATAGAATGTTTCCGGGGAATAAATCCGGTTGATTTGATTTGTTCTCGCGTTTAATGGTCGTCTCATAGCGTGTTGATTTATTTAATGGACTATCAAATTCACATAAAATCTTCCTTGAACGTCTTTTTAAATTAGTATCATTGTCAATAAAATGGTTTTTATTTGGATGGGGGACTCACTTAATATGTTGTATTTTGCTGATAAAATTTACTGCTTCAAAGATAAGGTATCAAACGTTTTTTTTTTATAGAAAGTGTCTCGATCAGTTGGTATCAACATAAAAAATACAGTGAAGGAAATTTTATACAAAAACATTAATGAACTCGTACTTCGTATGCATTTTATTTATATTACTAAACAATGTCAAAAGTAAAAATATGTATACATAAATAAATATATCACTCTTATATACATAGGTGTGTGTATAGCCGGCGAAACTTAATTCTTGAAGAATTCTCTACCAGTTAACCGGTCCCGTCCAATCTGAGACAGGATTCTTACCCCGAATAGTAGTAGAATAGTAATTTCAAGTGAAAAAACATTGAAAACTTCTGACACGACCCGGGACCTCGTGATCTGAATTCGGATTTGCCACTAGGCTTAAGAGGTTGGAAATATATAAAGGGTGTGTTTTTTTGCAGGTAGCAAAGCAACTCTGAAATTTGATAGTTGTTACCTAAGTAACAGCTATCAAATTTCAGAGTTGATAGCAGTACACAGTACACAGTACTGTAGCCCTAGTATAAGTTTTCGATGATCGAATATCGAAACGATCATCGAAAGAGTTTCGAAAATTTTCCATACTAAAATGATCGAACGATTCGATCGTTTGATTTTAGGACACTATTTGCACGCTTATAAGCGCTTATTTGCGTGCAATAAGCTTTCGATGAAACTCGTACTAGCCCCACTGCTATCAAAAGCGCCAAATGTGTCAATGTAGAACATTGTTTATGTGGTTGACTTAATGACAAAAAGTTATGGTACTATTCGATGACAGCCGTCTTGTCAGATGACGCACCGCTCCTGGATTAGCACGAAAATTCGCCATCGTTCTCAATAATTCACATTTCCCTATTCACAAAGCTACGGAAAAAAACACGAAAAAAATCATATCCGTGAAGATCATTTGACGGATATTTATTTTTATTCTATACTTAATCGGTATATATACCAGTAAAAAACAACTTTCTAAAAAATCATGCTTTTAATACAAAATGAACCATTATTGAGATATATCTGTAGTCAAACGATCTACAGATTTCTGTATAATTTGGATATGATTTCAAAATCCACAATATTACTACACAAACAAAATAGTTTTCCTTAGTAAATTTTATTTGTCCTCACACAGATACAGTGTAATAATATTTAGTATCATATTACATTGCATTAAATAAGCTTGAAGGGAAAAAGGACGAATTATTTGTCGTATTTATATAGTCCATGAATAAACATGTCCAGACTAAGGACGTTTTGTTGTGTATTTCAACGTTGAGAAGGGTTAACTATTTATACTGAAAAGACAATACTATTATCTATCTGCTTTTAGTCATTTATCTTTTTGTGTCTTCTGTCGATAATACATTTCAAATAAAGATCTCCCTTAGAAAATCTATATTTTTTTCCCAATTTATGGAAATGCGTTCTAGACAATCAAATAAAGCAGATATTTGTTTTATTAATTACCTATTGTCTTTCTAGGGAAGATTTGTGCCATGTACAGTCTTGATGTAAATGATACATAATAATCGAACAACTGATAATTCAACGTATATAATTACGAGTATAACACAATGAAGTTATTGTTTACTAGCTTTCCCGACAGACGCTGCCCTGTATTCCTAAGTAAGAATATTGAATTCGTATTCGTTTAATGATAAGTTTTTTACCTTTTAACCATGTAATTTAGATCGATGCATCTGTTTCAAACCATATATTTTCAACTCTGTCCATCGCACCAACTATCAAAAAACTGACAGTTCCTGTCAAACAATAATTATTTTTTAATTGGAATTTTTCAAATTTGGAATAAAATCTATATTGTTAAAAGCACTTAGAAGGTTAATACCTACTTAGAGTTTTCTTTGATTTTCTAATTATCCATGCAACTTTCTTAATTTTTGCACTGAATACTAAAAATGCACTGGGTTCCTAAGGAGTGGTCCGTCATCTGACAAGACTGCATCAGTCTTTGAGAATTATGGCAATGTTTTTTGTAACTACGGTAATAATGTTGACAATGAAGTAGTTGGTAGACTGTTTTGTGCGGAGGTCGTGGGTTCGAATCCAGGTGCCGACTGTCTTCGTCTTTCACGACACAAGCTTCAAGTAGCTTACTATGAAAGAATCAAAGCGTGTATTTGTGTTCAATTTGAGTGAGCACAGATTCATTCATTTAAAAAAAAGTTCTACACTGACAAATTTACAGAAATCAGCGTATTAGGAAACATAATTTTCTTTGAACGAATCTTTTAATCTAATAACGTTTTAAATTATTCTCTTGAAAGAGCTGTGAATAATTTACGTTCCTACCTTAAAACATGCACTTTCATTTAAAGCTATTGAAATCCTTCTGCGCTATGCTATTATCAGAATGCCACCCTTGTACACAAAGGTTGCAAATTGAAAGATACTACTGGGTGTTGCCTAATGGTTTTCGTTGCTATTAAGATACGTAAGATACTAGTTCTAATCATATTAATATCCCCGATAAACTAAGGGGAACAAAGTTACTTTGTACCAAAGAGCTTTCGCTTAAAGATTACAAGCGTAAACTTCTGGGTGTTAATAGAGTTTTGATTCGGTTTCAGGTTGTTATTGAAAGTTGAGTAGAGCTTCTGCTACGTGGTTGTTGTTTTGGCTTTATGTTCGTACGTTGAAACTTTCAGTTTTAAATGGATAAAAGCTGAGAAAGAAACGATAAAAGGAGTTTTAATACGATTGCAATAATAGTAAGAACAACCGAAAAAGCGAAAAAAAAAACGAATATTGTATACGGAAAATTATATTATACGATGCATTGTTTGGAACTCGTACGAAACATCTCCTTGCTTTTACTACAAAATTTCACGGTAAAGTTGAAATATAACACATACTATAACATGAATATTTTCCAGACTTTGTCTGTTGCGAAAATTGCGGTAATGTTTCATATACCTGAAGAGAAGTTTTAAAAAGTCTGTGAATGGTTTTCCGTTTTGTTTTGAAGAGCGTTAAGTCGAAATTTTTATACAATAAAACTATGAAACTAACTGTGATTTTTACTTTTATTCTTTTGTTGTGTTGTGTAAATCAGGAAATTAAAAATTCAAGACGTGAACGTAACGACTTGCGTTGAGTTGCTGATCCAAATTTCTCAACAGCTGTTTGAAATAAAAACCGTTTTAAATTGCCTCATGATCAAATTCAGTTTTTAAAAAGGTTGTGATTTCTTATCATTGCAATTACGTTAAAATAACATCCACAGATTAGGTTTTAATTCGATCAATCAATGAACCGAACCCACATCGATATTTTCTCAATTCAATTCATAATTAGATAAATATCGGTTTCATTCAGTTCATAGTTAGATACATATCGGCTTCATTCAGTTCATAATCAGATACACATATCGGCTTCACTGTACACGAAAATTTGTTTATTATTTAAAAACTCTATGCCATCTTTAACCTATATATGTTTTACCTTTCATGTAAAGATTTTTTTGTTTTCTGTTTCTGCATATTCACCGTTTTTCCATGCGACACATTAAATAATAGGAGCAAAAAGTTTGACATAAATAAGGAACTTTTTATTTTACGCTTCTTCTACTTATCGATGAGTAACTTCAGAATCACGTTTTACCAGAGGCAAACAATATTTTGGAAAAGTTAAATAATATTTTTTGATTACGCTTTTGTTTACCTTTTGAAATTTCGCACCAGAAAAACATCACGTATTTATGTATAAAGTTATACATTGCTTATAAAGTTTGAGTTAATTATTTTTAATAAATTTTGCTGAATTTAAATTTTAAGCCCTATGTTTTTAATGAATTTTCGTTTTTTTTTTTTCATATAGTTAAATATTACGGAAACATTTTGGTATTTTATTATTTTTGTAAATTACTGTTTGTTTTAAAAAAGTCTGCATTAATTTGGAAATACGATCGAAATAAAGCTAAAATTTATAAAACCAAAATTGTATTTGTTATCAGGGCTTAATATCTTCAATATTTTAGTATAAGACACACTTTTTTTAAAATGTGACAGCTACTCATGTTCGTATGTCAGCAACATGCGACTATTTTGATAGGTGATATAAAAAAGTCGAATGTTATTTTGGTTGAATATTCAATGAATCGAAATTGATAATTTGATCAGAAGTATTACTTTTTGACTTGGAATTTTATATTATCTACTTCATAAATATGCAATGTGAACATTCAAGATTTTGTTCAATCGTTTTTAATAATGGAGTGTGGGTGGGTGTGTGTGTGATGTGGAATGTGGGTGTGTGCAGCTAGACAGGGGAACGAACCCCGTGACTTTATCAAAACGCAATAAAAGCCATTGTTTGAAGATCCTTCGAGATGTATCCCATATTGATACGCTCGGAGGGAATAATAGTAAAACCCAGCGGTGGAGTATATGATATTATGTATGGTCAAAGAGAAGATATCGTAGAATAAATTTCCAGATATTGTGGTGCATTTTATGTTCAAATCGGAACGACGAGATTTTTTGTATCTTTTGCCCTATGATTACATTTGGCTAAAATCAAAAGATTGAATTCAATTCACTATGATTTTTACTCTTTTTCGTATTATAGTTAAATACATATTGCATTTTTTTAAAACTAACCTAGTGCATAACTAAATCTTGCTACCATATTATGGATATGAAATGTGGACACGAAAGAAGAAGAATGTAGTATGAATGCAGTACACAGATATGATAGCTCTATAAAGAATATGTGGCAAGACTCTGTGAGGTATCGAAAGGAATGAGAACATAAGGAAGGAATGTGGTATGAAAGGTAGTGTTGTGACAAAGATGAAATTCAATTTGTTGAGATATTTTGGACGTGTGGAAAGAATGGATGCAAACAGAACGACAAAGAAAGCTTATAATGCTGAAAGGAAAGGTGTAAGAATGCGTGAATGACGCGGATCGAACACATCGATTACGTACTCAAGGAAGGCCAGGTCAAAAGTAAGAGATATAGGAGAGGTTCTATGTCGTTAACTTACTTAGCTTTGTCAACTTTCCAAGGATTTGAACGATTGACTTCATGTTTTACCTAAATATAGAGCAATTATTATAAAAAAGTAGTCATAAAAAATCAACATTGGTTTATTGATCAACCTTTGTTTAAAGATATACCGTGAGGAAAAAAGACCATTCACGGTATCTCTTTTGAAATTTTGCCATTTTATTAAGCCTTTTTTATAGATAGATAGAAATTTTTAAGTTTTTAAAAATAGCGTTACACCTTCTTACCGTTTACAAAAAAAAAAAAACCTCAAGAAGCACCTCTAAAACGGAACGCTTAAAAACAGTAGTTCGTCATTGAGGGAGGAAGGCTGTTTACTCAGTTATCTTTTAGAGGCACCACACAATAAAAAATAATAACAATATAATGTACACAACATTAAAAGCGACATTTCTCGCGTTTCTTTTGATATATAAAATATACCTGAAGGAACGACAAAGGAGTTTTGCAATAGCCTTGACTAAATGTTTTTTTTTATGATCCGAGAAACACCTGAAAATCGCGAATTCAAAAAGGGAAGTTTGAACGAAAGGACAAAAGAATTTCAACGTTGTTTTCTTTTTTTCAAATAAAACTCGTAAAAGTGTAAATTGTTTTTTTTTTCTCTTTCTTACGTAACACTAAATGATTTTCATTTAGTATAAATTGTTTTTAAAATTTAATTCGTCAGTCGTTACAGGAATATTTTATTGAAAGGACAACAACGGAATATTAACTAAATAAATTTAAAGAACTACGTACATATCTCTTGAAGGTAATAATATAATAATAATATAACACTTTTCTATACAAAGGTGTCGGAACTTATTGCCTGAGGCAATTTTTTTCAGTCAACCGGTCCAGTCCAATCTGAGACAGGCCAACCCCGGGTAGAAATTTCAAGTGAAAAAAACACACGCTAGTACCTACAACTAGGCTACCGAGGTCGGTAATCGAAAAGTTGGAAGTAATCTATAATATAAAAGAAATTTGGGTTATTGCGAAGACTTATATCTCGAGATCGGATTTATTGGATTCGTCTCCGCCCCGGATAACAGAATTACTATTAAAAAGTAGAAAAATGCAGAAGAAATAATATAATATTAAAGTTACATTGGAACGGATTTCCTGCGACGCCAATGCCATCTTTGAATATTCCATAACAATACAATTTTTATTTACCTGACAACCACTGAATTTCTTTCAAGCTTTCATAAATATTTTTTAACACTCAAACATATTATGTATTTTAAGCGTATTTTTTGAACAAATTAAGATTCAGAAAGTGAATAAAAAGAGATGATTTTAGTTTGATTAGAATTTTGTCATGAAAATTTTTAATTTTTTTCATCTTTGTTTAACGAATTTTTATTTCCCATGATGTTTCAGAAAGTAAACAGATATTTTGGAAAGAATTATCTTACGAAGATGTCCAACGAAGTTTGACGGGTCAACTATCTATATATTTTGGTAGATTTTATTCTAACTGAAAATCATATATTAAGCAATGTTGATGTTCATAGAATTGTTCGCAATACTCCATATTTTTGATAGTTGCGTTCCTATATACAGACTTTTACTATCTTATCATATTGCATGTGAAAAGGGACGACTAGATGTTCCTCACAGATTTTTCAGTAAGAAACTCCTACACTCTTCAAGCCAAACAGTTCTACATACTATATACACGATGCAGTATATAATATTTATCTCTTCCTTATTTTAAGAACCTTTTTATCCAGCCATTTCTCCTTTCTGTAATCGTCGAAAAAGCTGACAATGTAAAAATGAAATGTCATAAGTAAGTGGTTGGTAGACTAGCGGTTCAGTCGCCTACATTCGTTCTGAAGGTCATAAGTTGGATCCCCGGGGCTGACGATCTTTTTCTTTCAAAAACAAGCTTCCCTTTCTGAGAGAAATGTCAAAGTGTATTTGTGTTCACTTTGAGTAAAGCTTAGTTAATTAAAAAAAAGTTCAAAGTTATCAATAGAAAGGATGATCCTTTAGAAATAAGAATTCGCAATAATTAGATACAAACAATTGTGAAACAAAAAGTAAAGAATGGAAATCACCCCAATGATATAATATGGATCTGATGCAGGGGGTTTCACAGGAAGATCGGTCAATGATATGCCTGCCAAAGAGATTAAGGGAGAGTTGAATGTCGTCATACCAGGAAAGAACCGCATTTGAGTCATGGTCAAAGAACTATAGCAATAAAAAACACCTTAAAAGTAAGAGAAGTAAAAACTTAAAAAAGAAGTATTCAGTTATTATATACAGGATTTTCATTTTGAAATAAACTCATAATTGTTAAAGTAATGAAATAATTTAGAACTAAGTAAATCGCTTCTGGTACAAAAGGAGTGATTCGTTCCTTGGCAACGTGTGACAAAGTGTGCAGGCTCCCTCTAGAGACTCTCACACTATAACGACATAAAATATCGTTGACACAAATACGAAGTGAAGTGCTTAACGGGAGGAAATTCAAATCGTTTGGCTGTTGGACTCGATGCTATGGCGAGCGTTTAAGGGACAGACAACAGACACCCCTTAGACAATTAATAGGAGAAGAATATTCAGATTACCTACAGGTATTATTATTATTGTTTCAGATGTTAAAAACCCCTCTACAAGAAGCAATTAATATTCAAGTATATTAATAATACTTGATGTTTGAGCTTTAAATTGGATCAATCCAATGACTGGGAAAATACTTCTTTATATAGGCAAGGTACCTTTAAAAACTCAGGTTTTATATCTTTTCAAGTGTTGTTAATTTTAGAATATGTTTTAATTGTGGAATCGCCCAATCTTAACTACCTTTCTCCACAGACGTTGTTCTGTCTTTAAGTACTTTGAATATTGAAATCAAATTTGTTTTACAAATTAATAACATACTAATTAAATGACAAATCAATTAGGTACTTATTTAACAAAAAAAAAAAAATTCAGAATGATGCAACTGTTTTAAAAGAAGTTTACAGGGCACATTCTGAATTGCACCAAGTACGCTCGACAGATTGTATAACGTCAATTAAAAAAAAAAAAAAAAAAAAAACAAAAGTTTATAGCGTCAAAAGTGCAAAGAAGCTTACCTTTGACATATAAACTTTTATAAATGTTGATATTCTAATTTTCCATCCAACTTTCTGGTTTTTGTTTTGTTCATAAAAACCTTTCCTTGAAAATAGCAAATACAACATAAAAAATTAACGATATAGCCGTTCACGCGTGATGTAATAAACAATGAAAACAGGGTTTCGGGGATTCCTACTGACTTGAAATAAATTAAGCCTGTTGAAAAATGCCAGATGTTGAAATATTTTGAAGCATGGAAATGCATGAACACTGGACAGTGGACAGTAACATGAACATGACATGGGTCGCAAAACATCGCGGATACCGTGTTGGAGGGACGAAGTAATTTGAACTTTTTGTGTCTAATGAAGTAGAAACAAGCCGCTCCACCATTCCACCGCAAACCCTTGACAACTTTGACGTGCGAACCATTTTTCAGCTTAGACTACTTTATATATAGCCTTTTTTAGCCTTATTACGTCATAACTAATTATAATTACGCAGGATTCATTGAACGATATATTTTGAAACTTGTTTAAACCTTGTTATTAAAATGCACGCTTTACTTTAAAAGCTAATTTTAGAAATTCATAACCGATAATGTATTATTCTGAAGTGGTTGCTAAAAGAGCGATATAATTCGACGGCTTTTGTACGTAAATGTGAAGGTCGTGGGTTCGAAACCCGGTGCGGATCATTTCCACTTTCTCAACTCATGCTTTTTTATGTGAAATATGACATGTTTCTGTTTGTAAAACTGCATTTTATTTATTAATTTAATTTTAACAAGTTATCTGTTTTCGTTTTGATATGACAGACTTTGTCTATAGAATAATTTTTGATTCGCTACAAAATTAATAACCAACAAAACGTAAGCCTTTTTAACCACGATTTGGTACCACTCACGAATTTATTGCTCAAACAAATCCTGAAATGAAGGTATTATGAGGCGTTTAGAACAAAAATTCAAAAGTTTATCTCACATTTTTGTTAACGAGATACGGACGTGACTGTATACGTCGACGGGAAGGAAAAGAAGTGACTGATTAGGAATAATTACTATTCTAGAAAAGAGCCCTTTCACAGCGATCATTATAAGAGAGGGCTTATAATGATCGCTGAGGGACAATAAGGAATTATTCATGCAAGTGAAAATAAATTTTGTGTTGACTATTTAAAGCCTAACAAAACTGCAGTGTTATATACACAATGTTGATTATAATGTAGGTAAGTATGCATCTTTATACTTGGGGAGATATTTAAGGTCGTTTTATTCACAGAATTAATACCATAAATACAAATAAAATGTATAGAAATACAATGTGCAGACATACCTAAAACAAACTTAGGTAAATAAAAAAATATGAATCAAAAATGAAAATAAAACAAGTAGATCTATAGGTACAAAGGGTTATTTTTAGGATAAAAATTTAACACCATTGATAGAATATGTAAACGATGCATAAAATTACAATTTGTGTAGGTAGGTAACTACATTCAAGTTTAAAAGAAAAATATGAGTAGAAGAAATAAATAGGAAGATATAAATAGTATACAACATGTGTGCATACACAGGTAGATAGTTAAATAGTCATAGAAACAAAGACAAGAGTAACAAAAGTGCTGAATTCAACATAATAGTATATTGTTTATTGTATCTTATCATCCTAAGGTCCATTCGGACACTGGAATCGTCATTTGAACATTATTTTTCAATAAAAAAAAATAGACAATAAGACAAAAAAAGAAACAGCACAGGTATAGAAAAATATACATGGAAAAAAAATTAATAGTTTTTATGCAATATGCATTCATTAGGTATACATATAAAATCCTAATTATAAAAAAATTACTACCGTAAGTAAGCAAACACCAAAAATATGTAGGTACATTATATATGAAAATGAAATGATTTTTAATCAAAAATAGTTTTTGTCTTAAATTTAGATATTTGAGGTGCTATTTGGTTCACTCTATACCCGCAAGTGAAAGTAAAAACAATTTACCCGTTATTGTTTCAAACTAAACCAAACGTCCTTTTCAAACTTTTCCTATTTCAAGTTGCATATTATATTACTAGTTATTACGAGACACCTACTCAAAAGGGTGATATGCCTGGACCAGTAACTATTCGTTTCTGAAAATGGGAAACAAAGTTTCTAATCCACACGAAAGGTTTTCTACGTGCAATGTTACCACCGTCATTAATGTCTAGTAAATATTATCGTAAAATGTGAGTTGGTTTGTTTAAATACCAGTTAATATTGAAGTTTATTTAGTCACAAAATGTAAAAAATATAACTCAGAATATATAAAAGTAGATAATATAAACTATCTGAAAAAGCATTGCAGCAGCTATGTTTTTACCTGCAACAAGTCTCAATTACTATTGTTTTCCGATTTAAGTTGAATTATAAAGGTTCTATAATAAAATCAGGTTCAAATGGATAAAAAACGTAGGGAAAGATCCAAATTATCATGGTGTAACGATGTCAGGCGAAACGCTAAGTGGTAATTGACGCAACTAGCTAAGAACAGAAGAAGAATAGTTAGAATCTATTATTTCTCAACAGGTGTAACCATCTTTCTAATGCAAGGTCCATATACATAGTATCTAAGCAAGTACAAAAAATCCAGTGCTCCGAGATCAATATTTAGAAATATACACATATTTTTAAACGAATACACTTTATTCTATGGATACCGAATAGGCAGGCCATCTACCTATTTGAAATTTCTACCATTTGATTGTTTAAAACGGTTATTTGATTAGGTATATAAAAAATAACTTCATACGTTAAGTGATTTCAAAGGGATCGTTGCAATGAACAAATATTACTTCAGATATATCCACATGCTTATTAAAATAAAATAAAAAACTCCCTTTTAAATAACAGTTCTATGCTACCGTAGTCGGAATAGTTTAACTACTAGGTAGACGTGACGCAGCTCTCTGCCCTTTCCTAACGCTGCAAGCGTTCATTTACTTCAACTCTTTAAAATATAGAAAGTTTATTTGACTTTTATAACAATGTAGGTACGAGTAAACGCAGCCTAGTACCTACTGCCTACAAAAAACCTAAACAAAGTTCTTGCATACTCAAATGACTGTATGCTGTGTTCCCCGTATAGTTTGTAAGTAAATATTTAATGAAGTTAATATTTCATTCATAATTAATATGTAATCGTGTTTGTGTGTTTAAAAACATGTGAAATTTTCTAGTTGGATTATGTTGCAAAAACTATTCAACATGTTTGTTAGTGATTTCGAGTTAAAAATTCACTATTACAAGTGGTTAAGGGTAATTAAATTTGCCAACGTGGAACTTTTTCAAGGTAAAATGATCATAAGCTTGCCTTCGAAAGAGCAGAACTACATTAACTGTTAAATTGAAAACGTAATAAAAAATTGTTGAAGTCAAAATTCGTGTATTGAGTGTTAAGATCTTGTCTAGTCCATGTCAAATGAATCAAAAATCAGAATGTTGTTTTCTGTTTCAGATCGAACGAAACCATTGTGATATTCTGTCTATACTTCAACAAAACATTTGTTCAGAAATATTAATTAATACTCACTAACTGGATAATTTGGTGATCAAGAATCTTGATAAAAATTCATGAGATGGTTCAACTTACCTGAAAAAAGGAAAAAAAAATCATTAGTATATAATTAGAACAAAGCAAAAAACTTTATGACAGAAAATCGGTTATAGATTAAAATCAATATTTAAAAGCTTATAGACTTATAGAGTAATCGCATCTCTTTTACGAGACATAATCAACTAAGTGTGGTTAAGAGTTTGTAAAAAAAAGAAATTAAAGTTGCCAATATATTATATACATGTGAGATTATTGCTTAAATCCTGGGAGGCTATAAGTAACATGCGAAAGCTGCCATACACTCAGACAATTCCAGATTAGTGGAGACGTTTACTGTCACTTCTAAATCCTGATGATAAAGGAAACGTTAGTTTGAAAGGTTCACGAGACTATGTTATATTTAGTTTCGCTTTGTTGCGAATACTTAAAGAGCTTAGCCAAATAGAAATCGTAGATACAGGCTGGTGTCTGTTATAAGTACCTACACTCCGCGCTGCTTTTAAAGTAAAAGTTAACAAACTGTTGGATTAACTCTTCTTTGTTATTAATTAACATGTTAATGGAAATTTCGAGCTATATCATAAGTCTAAATAATCTATCGTGAAATTTGTAGTTTCACTGACGATTACAATTCTGGTAGAAATTAATTATAATATTTGATTATCTGTTTTTTGTCTAGGTATATATTATTTGACATTTTGTTATGCAATATAATTTGAAAATGTTATAAAGATAATATTACTTACTTTAAACCGAGTTTTCGAAACGAATCAAGAAAAGAGAAAAATAATGATACAACGAAAAAAGCTCTTTTGGTTTTTTTTTTAAATTCAAGAAAAAAAAATAACATGTTGATATGTACTTATGGAATATGTGGGCGGAGGTCAATAATAATGCTTTTTCCCAAACTATCATAGAAAATGAAGTATTCGAAACAAATGAATAAATATTTGTTGAGAAAATATAAGAGGATGTAAAGTGTTTGACGTTCGTATCTAAGAACTCATTTTACTTTCTTTTGTGACATCCTAGGTACATAGGTTTAAATTTAGTTTTTAACCCCTTGTGACCTCGTAGGAAATGTGCCTTCTAAACTATTCAAGATCAGGTACAAACAGAGCATTTTTTATTCTTTTTTTCATGTTAATTCCTTACTCTTTATTTTTATTGAGTTTGAGCGTCCTTTTATTCTTAATCCTTTGTATTTCTCTCCATTATCTGTCAAGGATGTGCTTCTTTCATCACTCCAATCTTCATGTTTCAGTCATTGACTGGTCCAAGATTCATTCTCCTTTTGGTATCTGATGTCTGAAGGTTGTTGGGTTATTCTTCATTTCGTGGTCCCTCCATATTCTTTATTGATTGAATAACATTCGTTTGCATCGCATAACACCCTCACAAAACTAACTATTTTGTATGATTGACTTTGATTTTTTTACTGATATTTATTTCTAATAAGACTAATACGAATTTTTGTAAGCTTTGTAAATGTCATCAAATAAAAATTTATTCATCAATGTTTGGAGAGTGTCTTTTTCATTACTTTTTTTAACGAGTAAACTTTGAAGTCGTTTCTTTAAACAGTTTTCAATAATAATCCGGAAGCAAACAGCATGCCGACGCCGACGCGCTGATCTCGATATTAATTTGATAGAATACGGAGGCGTTTGACTTATTTTAAGCTTATTAATTGTAAAAAGCTTTCATCTATTCCTCATGCATACGCCAATATCCGGTGAGAAAGTTTATATTGGTTTAATGAACTTTTTACTTCAAAGTGGAAGTATCTAAAAGAATATAAAACTTTTGGACCCTGTAAACTTGTTTGACTATTAGAATTTGAAGTTAATATCTCCTTAGTAAGTGACGTGTTGGTTTGAAATAGACTTTGTATAACTCTCGACTGTTTTTTTTTACTGGTTCTTCACAGATTCTTAGTAAATCTACCAGAAATAATAAGTACGAGAACTCCTGTCATGTTACAGACTCGGAAGATTTCATGGGTACAGATCATTTGAGAAGAAAAGTGCGTCACCTGATCCACCTTATCAGAAAAAAAAGTTGAGTCCCATCGAGGGGATTAAAAAACGCAGACATCTTAATTACAGAATATAGTGGAGCGAATAAGTTTCCGAACTGTGAAAAGAGTATACCTAACAACTTTCCTAGACCAGAGGAAATTTGGTACAGATATTCGACCAAAGAACTTCTTGACATAGCAAGGCGCGTACGCCGCCCAAAATAGCTCCTCTACAGTTCAGATGCCGGTCCACTTCCTTAAATGACGCAGCCAGGGCATTTATCTCAAGCCAGGTCCTCGGTGTCGATCCATTTTTTTCCTTTAGTATAAGATGAAGAAGGTGAACATTTTTTACACGCAGTAAATGACCTAAAAATTATTTTTCAGATGTTGATAGCCCTAGCTCGCCTCAGGTTACGTTTTTGGTGAGCATGTTTGTCCGGGGTATTCTGCGTATTTGACGATGGAGCCACAATTCCAGTCTTTTTAGCGACTTTACTTTCAAGGTCCATCCGTACAACGGACGGACCTGGGGGCCTAGACAAAATGCAGTTGGCGATCGACTACAAATGAATTCTTCGACAATGTAGAGTAGGAAGAAAATTAGCTGTCCACTTTTTATAATTTTATATCAGTGTCATTGCTTAGTTCAAATAATTGTTTACTTGTTCCAGTGGACAGATAATTTTTTCGCACTATACATTGGCGAAATCTTCGTTTGTAGTCGAACGCCAGTTTGAATTTGTCTACGGGGGCTGACATATAATCAATCCATAACAGTATTGTTAAGATGAATTTTAAAAGTTCCCCACAGTTGTATATTCTTGTAAGTTATCTTTGCTGATAATTTGGATTATTTTATGTGATAAAGACTTCAGTTTCGCGACGTTAACTTAAATTAGTTTTATTCACGGAATCCATATCCATAATGATTATACTTAAGGGGGAAGGTGTTGAGTGTCAGAATCCGCAGAACAATCATCATTAATATGCAGGAATGCAAATAAAGGAGCACTTTATACCACACGGGAGGGAAGCACTCTTAGAGCAATTACTTTCAGAAACTAAGGTGCACTTGGATCTTGTGAGTTTGGATAACGACGTAAAAACTCATACAAGAATTACTAACAGCGTATGTTATGGAACTTTACGACATAACATTAATGTAGAATAATTTCAAGTTATAGAAAAACTTTAATGAGTAACGCAGGGCGAATTCCCTTCACATCACGCTACGTTCCGTAATGGGTAGACATAGAGAATGGAACTCGTATTCGTAACCAGACACATCCTTCACCAACACAAAAATTCTGATCCTTCTGTTATTTTCTGGCCTGTCTTTCCTTGAGCACAGAATTGTGCTAATTTATAATAATTAATTTCAACATCGTTGTCTTTCAACCACGACTAGTCATACCTTTCTTTTAAATTTTGTTTATTCTATTTAGAAATATTCTTTCTTGTTACAACGCTAACTTCCAATTATCACATTCCTTCTTTCTATTGATGGTTTCGGCCGAGGGTCCTCGTTAGTAGTGCATTATCACTTATGTAAAACTACAAAGGATTGAGTTTTCTATTTGTGTTACTACAATGTTTCTTGCTTCATCCTCCCCTTCCTTCTTCCTACTTACAGAGTCTTTCTTTACGTCTATTATTCTTTATTTCTACTGTATGCGAGTGTCCGTTTTCCAAATAATACAATAAAAGATAGAACAGTATTTATGTTGTTAGTCGTATAAGATGTCTTTTTTTTCTTACGTTCGTTTGCGGATTTTTGTAAACGTGATAAATTCTTCGATGGTTGTTGGTGTAAAGCGGCTAATCTAAAAAAAGCTTTAAATAAACAAAGGAAAATCAAAAATACTGAACCGAGGAATATTTCGAAGAAGACCAATTTACTTGAAGTCCACAAAAGAAAGAGTTGGAAGAGAAAGTTGTAAAAACTCCATTAAGTAAACATACTTTATAGCCATGTGCTGTTAATTGAGCTGTAAACATTATATTTTGCGTTGTCTCACATTGTCTTTATTATACAGTATGACTAATTACATCGTAAAGACTTGTTATAAAAACATTTTCCCAAAATAAATAGCATACAAACAATTGCTTATTATGTGTCCTGCGGTATTTTGAGAACGGTGTATCTCTGCACTCACGAATATCCTGTATCCAGAATATTCGTGAGTGATCTGGAATCAGAAGTACCTACTTTTCTGCTGTTTTAGACCAAGATACCTTGTCCAAGGTGGCAGTCAACGTTTAGGCGACCTTACACGACATGAAGAAGAAAATCAAGAACAGTTTGCGGGCGAATCAAAGTCGAATACAAGCATGTTATGTAGACAAATGTTTCCACTGAATCCGTGGTTTTTCTTATGTATTCAAGTATTAAAATTGGATTTTCTTAACAATTTAGTTTTTTGTTAAACATAATTCACGTTTGGAAGCACATTTTTTGAAAGTTTCTTTCGGTTAAATATTTTTCATTCTTGTTAATATCATAGTCGTATAAATAGGCCTACAAGATTCACATAAATACATTTACGACCATCTGTTATAATGTTCTGAAAAACTACGATCATTAATATTATATTTTACGAGCAGTTATATGACAAATCATTTTTAACATTTAATAGCCCAATCAAGATGTACTCATTGCCGTTAGAAGAACATATTGTTTATTCACTCGAGCCATTAAAAAAATCACATTATGAGAGAGATGGCAAGAGAGGTCGAAGCATAAACATAAAAGGTCGCTCTTTAAAAATGGGCTGCCTCCGACAAAAATCTTTATCATAATGATATGAATTCCATTGTCTTAACCTAATATTTAGCAAAAATATTTTTTATGAAAAAGATTTTTGTCGGAGGCAGCCCATTTTTAAAGAGACCTTTTATGTTTATGCTTCGACCTCTCTTGCCATCTCTCTCATAATGTGATTTTTTTAATGGCTCGAGTGAATAAACAATATGTTCTTCTAACGGCAATGAGTACATCTTGATTGGGCTATTTAATGTTAAAAATTGATTAATTTAATTATTATAATTGATCTTCACTGATTAATTTGTTATTATTATTGGGTAATTTATTAATATTATTATTGTTTTTGTGTCGTTTTTCATCGTTTTCCCTTTCTGTATATAGTTGACAAATTTCACTTGAATTAAAATGTGTTACCCGCTTTAATTATTTATTTCACTTAGTTATGATCTCTATTATTTTATCTCATTTGATTATAAGATTGAAACATCAGCTGTTTGTATGAAATTTGATTATTGAGGTGCTTCTTTTTTGTTTTTTGATTGATGTTCCGTTTGATTTTTCTATTACGTATTGTGTTATTCTTGCTATCCTCGATTCAGGTTTACTCTTAGAGAAGTAGCATTTTCCTTGTAATTCATTTTGTAATGTTGATTAGTATAATTTATGTAAGCAGATGTGATTATAATATGATTTCGAGTAATCAAAACGTAGGTAGGTACATCTAACGGATCAATACGTCTCTCAATAAAGGGCTTAAGTACACTCATACATATATCAATTGAAAAATGACAAACATTATTTTTTATTCACATGCGTACATATTATTTGTTTACAGTATACCCGACACGAACCAGACGCACTCACTCTGTATGCTGCGGTACTCCTTATTATTTATTACTCACAATTACTCCAAAGCCCATTACTTAATTAGGACAGGGAGTTTAATTATTTCAGGCGAATGAAAATAGCCAGCGATGAAAGGGAAAATGGATTGCCAACAACACGAAGCATTCGGGTGGTTTCAGGGGCGCGACCCGAGATATTACTTTTCGGGAAATATCCAACACGTCCAGGCGGGGTTAATATTTTTAATTCCATCAGAATATTTTCTTTTCTTCAAATTAAAAAAAAAAATCCAACACGGCGGGATATTTCTTGTGGTTGAGGTAATTTTGTTTTATTAAAAAATGAAGGAATGTGAAACTATGAAGGAGTTTTTTTTTTTGATACGCTATATAGAAATGAACGAAAATATTTTTGCTATCACGACGAAGGTCTATCATACGTCTGCAATATTGTTAGATCTATATTATTCCATAAAAACTTTCTATTAGCTCTTTCTATATTTAAAAAAACTGTTTATTTAATCAGTATAATTAAGACTGTGGTTTTAATCATTTTACCGATCACAGATTGAAAAATATACCAACACCCCGAGTGAAGGTCCGTTCTCTCTGTCTACTCATTTTAAAATACGTTACACGTTTTATTGACTGGATAAATTTAATAATGTGCGCCGTTCATTTCGAATGAATAACGCAATGAAATGGACAAGCATAAAACTTTATCATGGTTTAGCCCTCAAGGCTTGTAAAGATCTTTTCAAATTTTGAAAGATCCTCCTCAATGTAGTAGGGGTTGTAACATTTCAATCATAGGAAATGTATTATGGAGTAATTTATAGTTTTTCCTGCGTGTAGGAATTATTTTTCTGTATGAGTTCTTGTACCTAATTAAAGTTCAGGCACAAAAAATCTTTGACTTTGAAAAAGTTCCTCAGATGAATTATGGAATTAAAGTGGTAACACCGCATTACAAATTATATTATGTTATTAAAAAGGAGACGGTCATAGCTGGGACTTATGTTAAGGATGACGGATGATAGTTGGCCGAGAAGAATGCTGTTTTTTGCCATCATAGTCCTGAAGACGTTTAGATCCTCTCAGAATGTATTCCTTTACTTTGAAGCAGAACTGATGAATTTTGGAAAAAAAGGGAAATATATGTAAAGCGCATTAGTGAAATCTTCTTGCCTCTCCTATGCCTCTCAGCGGGATCTCAGAAGGAGGATCCAAACATAATGTACGCAAGAAAATGTAAAAAAATCATCAGAATTCCCTTTCAGAGTACGGTGTTATGTATGCTTACGCATGATGTTTCGTATTGAAAACAATATCGGCGTTGTTTTTAGAACGGAAAACATTATCCTAATTGAATTGTATAATAATTTTATGTAAATATTTACGACTGCAGTAAAATTAAAGTGGAATATTTCGTAAACAACGTTAAAATGTAAAATATAATTAAGCTAATGCTATATAGGAAGTTATAGTAAATAAATAAATAATAATATAAAAGTTAGTCTTTGGAACGGTCGTTCTGAAATTCCCAATAATGTTATAGTAGCGTTTCAAACAAAACCATAAGGTAGGTACCTATAAAAAAATTGTTATGTAATCACATCATGTGGACTTTGTGCGTTCTAAAGATGTTCTATTAAAAATACAAAGAGAAAGGGATCAACCAATGAAGTGGCCATAAACACTAACGACATGACACTCCTCGCGTACTCAACAGAGGAAGAGAGAATGCGAGAATATTTTTGTTGTTATTTCCTTAAAGTTTTTAAAATTCAAGTTTGCGATCTTTCCCTTGATTCTAATTACGCCAATAGGCTAGAAAAGGTTTGCAGGAACTCTTCAATCCTTCCACTTGAGGTGGGCGTTATTTTTGTAAGCAGAGATAAATCATTATTTCCTTGGTACTATTAGCCACAGACACTTGACGAGCGAGCAATGGGTATTCGTGGTCAAAACATTTCTAGATACGTATTGTTGATTGTATGCTTGATCGTTGATATTTGATTAGTTTAAACGCTGAAAATGAGTCTTAGATTCTTTAAAAGATGTCAAATGAATTATTGCTCTAGCTCTTTGTTTATTTAGTCTAAGTCCATATTTAATTGTGAAACGTGATTATTCGGTCTGATTTCAATTATGAGCCTCTTATACCTGTTCCTACACGACATTAAAAATAACCGTATCAGATTATCGAAACACAATAAGTTAATAAATCCATTTTATTTCACAAAGCATTGTTTAACATGAAACAATTGCTCGTGAAACAAATGAAGGTTGTGACAAAAGCTGATTAGGTCCGAGCACAATTGCACATAACTTGTTAAACCATCTTTTCGAGAAATGGAGTCAAGAACGAAATGTCAAAACTTTATTTCCCGCCAATTTATTACGACATTAGTTCCACATTTCTTCAGCATAGAAAAAGTACCCTAATAAATTATTTAACTTGTCACTTCTTATGTTTGTAAGCTTTTGCTTATTAAAGGGGATCCATAGCGTTGGACGAATACTTTGCGGGAGTACTTGAAAACAATGGAAACGGGAACAAAAAGTTTAAAAGTTTCGCGGAGAGAATCTTGTACTGGCAGCCTTGGAACTAAACCACGCACTTACAAAAAAAATCAAATTGGTTTAAGCGGAGTTTTCACAATCAGCCATTCGTTCTGTTAAAATCTGTTGCGGACGCTTTCTTTGCCACAATCTTGACAAAATATCGAGAGATTTGAAAACCTTATTGTATTAATATCATAATATTGATGGCGATTGGAGTGAATTAGTTCATTCAGCGAACCAAGTCGAAAGTTCCAACTCCGGTGATGACCACCTTCAACTTTGATAACACAAGGTTTGTTTCGTACCAATGAAATACGTTGCAATAGATTTATGAGGGTTGTCCGTAAAATAAGTTTCCCTGTTTGCTCCGGCAACTCTCATAGCCCTCCACCTCTGCGACGCTCGGTGTCGGTTTGGCAGCCGAAATGAAAAAAAAATATCTATAAAAAACCAGAATAAAACAAAAACTGAAATGGATAAGAAGGAAAAAAAATGGATAACAAAGACATCCCTTCAATTTACAGCAAGATGGGAGAAAAGAAGAAAGTAAAACGTTTGACGATCTTTATTTTTTTTTTAAAACGAAGGTCGATCAAAACAAAAAAGTAGCCATCAATGTTGAAAAGAAAATAACAAAAGAGCACCGAGGCACCCTTAATTCACGGTTGATTTTTCCCCCACGAGTTTGGTCTGTTATTTCTGGCTTTGAGACAAACTGTTATAAAGTTGGGTAAAATATATCGGCGTGAAGAGAACTTCTTGGTGATCTTTAAACCTCAGGAACTTCGTTACAGGATAATTAATTTACTTCGGGGAACTCTCACAAAATGCGATTAGTGGTGAGTTTTTTTTCCAAGGACCGCGTAATTACGACTCTTAAGAGGGTTGAATTTGTAAAACAAGAACCCTTCAATTTGAATTCGATATTTTTTTGTAGGTAATTAATTATTGATAATTTGAAATGTAATCAGTAAATCAAACGTTATTTGATTACAGTTTTATAAAAAATAAAACTTAATTTTAATTTTAAGTATTTCCTTATAAACCCTTGTACTTATTTTGAAATCAGGAAATTAAATAATTTACTTAAAATTTACATGCTTATAATATTTTTGATATCTTGGCTTGGATATGTCGGCTTTGAAACAAAAACTAGTTTTCTCCCTTTCGATTCAGCATTATTTTTAGTGCATTCTATAATCTATGCTTTCCATTTCAGCCAATTCCCGTCCAGTCCTACCAGAAGGACTTCTCCATGTATGCTTCCATGACGTTCCATCCGGTGCTTTCCGAATCCATGGCATCCCAGAATTGCGTTCAACATCGTCTATCCATCTCAGCTGAGGTCGTCCTACGCTAATTTTTATCGTTAGAGGTCTCCATCACAGTACTATGTTCAGCCATTTTTTGCCCATATGTTCACACGCCCTGTCCACTGCCACTTAAGTACCTACTACTTTTCCGAATACAACTCACTATCGAAAGTGAAACATTTACGAGATTTTTGTATGGACTTCGAAGCTTTCCGAAATATTCTGTAGGGACGCTATAACACGTTTACATACAAAAATTTGTTACTTCACACATCAGCGTAAATGTCACGGAGATTTAGATTCGGGGTACATTATTGCAACTCGGTGAATGATATTCTTGACTTAGGTTTTAAAAACTTTTATTTAACTATAATATTTTTAACAGAAAGAATTTTGGAGCCTTTCATTGCAGAATAAAACACCTTCTTAACTGTACGATTTTGTAATTAGCACTGAAAGATTCACAAATTATATCTTGTTCTTTTTCTAAGAGTGCCAAATCGAGTCACCCCGACGTTAGTAATGAAAAATGTATAGTAAGAGTTTGTAATTTAAGTAGCTATCCAATAATATAAAAATTATTATTGGTTTATTTTGAAAGGAGTCATTGGCTTGAAAGTTTTAGAAACATAACGGTTCGAATACCATAAGACCGTTATAACAAACACAAACAACACATTTGTAATCATTTGAAGGTTTTAATGTCCAACTTGGTAAAGTAAGTTAATGATGTTTAAGATCTCCCCAGTGATGACCTTTATGCTCAGTGGCTTCATAATACGTGATCCTTTTGGCATTTAGATCCCCCAATAACAATATTATTATTATGATTTTAAACAAGGAAATATATAATAATTATACAATAATATTGTGTAAAACATTTCACCTATTAGGCGACTTTGGGATATCTCGTTTCCTATGAATATAAGTTTCGCTGTTTAAACATTCAATTTTACAGACATTGGATTAAATCTACGCGTCTGTAAATATTGCGGACATCTGTTTCAATTGAGCAAGGTCATGAATTATCATAACAATCATTTCATATTACACCAATAAAAATCCACATTCGAAATAGATAAGTTGAAGATATCGGCTGAAGAACACAAAGTGTACATAACTTTCTAAGTGTGTCTAGATTCTAGTGTCCATTTTTAAGGACTTTATCTTAACGAATATAATATTAACAAATGATGACTGACTAAATAGTGTTCGATTTTTAAATGGTATGAACAAACCACTACGGGTTTATACCATTTAAAAATCGAACACTATTAGTCAGTCATCAGTTTTTGATTTTTTCGACAACATCTTAGATTGTAGGCAGAGAAAAAAAGTTTTGAAAAACATAGGGAATTGAAACTGCAGCCTTTAGCACGAAAGTCGGCTACTGAACCGCTGGGCCACCAACGACTTAATTTTTTATGTTGTATACTTTTGTCGCTCATATTGTTAAAAAAGTTGCGAATGTTTTCATGCTGAATGAATTCATCTTCCAAATTCGGACAAGTTATTATAAACATAACAATAATTTATTTATAATCTTGTATAACATCATCATCAGCCCTCTTCAGTTCAGTATTGGGCATATTATTAAAATTTATTCCCTGTCGACATCCATCCTAAGACACAAATTTCCAGTCCGCATAACCCAACGAGATAAATATTTTCTTTACAGTTAAAATGTTGCTATAGGATTTACTGAGGTCAAGTCAATGAAAATAATAGGCGTAAAAATGTTTTATTAATATATTTGACCCAAGAAATTTTGAAACGACCCGGAAATAACAAATTTTTTTCAGCAGCGGCTGATAAAAAGTACCACATTTCAGTCTAATTTATTAAAAAACCCCACCTTCTATTGGATTATTTCTAGACAAAACTTAGTATTAGGACAGAAGTTATGTAATGTATTGTGCTAGCAATTGCCCTCTTAGGTCTAAATTATAGCGTTACTGCTAGTACGAATAGCTGATATTACTTAATCGAATGTATCCCTAGAGAAAACTCTGTAATAATATTATCAGGCTAGCCATAGAATAGAAATATGTATAAGTGTTCACTGTTCAAGTTATTTGACATAACAATTCCAATATAACATTTGCATAATCAACCTTGTTACTTAGATAAAATAGGTATACCAGTATCCTATTATTATTTTTCTTCATTATACAATTTTGTTGGTTTAAGTTCCTACCTATCTATTTTCATACGTCAAAATACAAAGAATCAAAAATCGTCGAATCAAAGACTCATCGAAGACACTTGAATACACAAAATACGAACTCCAAAATGAAGCTTGAGCTGTACCCTTATTCTAAGTTTTATCGGAAGGTAGTCACGGAAGTAAAGTAAGTACTACACGATACATATTCTATGAAAAACATGTACAGCGCCGCCACAAGGATATTTCTAGAAACAAAATCGATTCTCGCATTTGATACGTGTCGTACCTATACACGTTATCCATACAAAATTTATCGTGTTACTTACTCTCTTTACTTCCGTGATTCTTCCGATAAAACTTAGAATATGGGTACTGAATCGAAACTTGAGGGCTTAATACGCTCAATCCATATATCCAAATGTCACTAAAAAAAAGATGGTTAGTGAGGAAACCGAATGAATGATGTGGAGTTATAGGGTAGTTGCATATCTATCCATTAGTCGAAATTTCAACGGTGTCAAGCCATTCGTCCACCACTCTAAAGGGATCATCAATGGGGTAACTCTAGTGGACGTGGTCCAAGTCGTTACGTCACTTGATTGTCAGTAAACTTTGTCCAAATATGTTTCATTTTGTCATAATCCTTCCACGAGGGTACACCTACTTTTAATTTAATAAAAGCAAAATGTGTGTATTACAGTAGTGAAATTTCGTTATAATGATTGAAAAAAAAAACTCAAGTTACACAATATAGTCTATCAAAATGGATAAAATCCAATTGGATTGATCGTGAATGGGGAGCTAAGTAAAAAACCTGCTAAGAAAATGTAAAAAAAAACCTTAATTATATTATACTTAATGCATTATACTCACTTGAACGTGTGACATTGCATCAATTTAATCGAAAGGTTAAGTGTATTCGTGATTCGAAAACGATAACGCGAGCGGAACACATGCTTCCTTTTGATAAAATTGATATAACGATACACGGTCGCGGCGCAAGTGAGTACCGAGCTTTAAACCTTAGAATATCTATAGAGGTATCGTATTCTTAAACACAAGGGTGTAAGCGCTTTGAAAACGGGGTCTGTAATGTTTTGAGTTTGAGGAAAGTACAATGAGTCATTTCGAAGCATTTGAAATGCTGCTTCATCGTTGAATGTTTCACGTTCCATGCAGTCAATAATAAAAATTATAAGAAATCGAACAAGAAAATTCAAGAAAATATCTATTGATTACATGTCATATAAATATAGCGCCCTTTTCAAACGTGAGATTAGATGTCGTATTATGTTAATTTCAATTTTGATTCATGTTAATTCATTTCATTTAAAATGTCGGAAATTGAACGACTCGTAATGGGAAAAAAACGGAAATGAGAAATAAAATTTATTGAGGAAAGAGATTTTCAAAATGCGATCATAAAATTCCGTAAGGGGTACCTATAATTGGGGAGGATGGAGGAGGTGGAAAAAATATCAGCAGGATAATGCGCCCATATGCGACAAAAAAATACTATTCTAAATTAGTTAATTGTGGATATTGTATAAAATGTATCTATTAAAATGTGGGAGTATCTATAAATGAATAATGCTATTAGTAGAGTAAACGTAATAAAGGATTTAACGGTGTGATAGTTTGAGTATGTTGAAAGAATGACTTCTGATAGAAAACCAATTAAGGGGGTTTGTACTTTAAATTTAATAGAAAACGCAAATATTATATATGAATTATCATTGTACCAGCTGTTTGACGCACTCATGAAATTAATTATTATTGATTAGTGTTCGATTTTAAAGAAGTAAATTTTTACCACTTAGGGCTTATGACCGACTTCTATTGCTATTTTGATGGCTGGCTTAGTGTGAAAACTAAACGCTGGCACTGTTCGCCATTTAGGTGATCGAATCCGTTGAAATCCCCGAAATTCCAAATCTCGGGAATCTAAAAAAATTAAAAAAATTCCACCACTTTCCAACGATTATGTGAAAAGGCTAAAGAAATGAGGTGTAAGAAGTGTCTTTGTCACCTGTGACCATGCAGGACTAGTTCCTGCGAAACTAGCCAGGATATTAAATAATAATTTGTGTAATAATTAATTATATCTTTATAAAATTTAAAAAAATGTGATCAAACACAATGATTCATCATCCTTAACACATGTCCCAGTCTCCTGTCCGTGTTTTGCGATATGTTCGTCAACGGATAACGTCTTTCTTGATGCCGTAATACCATTCTTTCACCATAAAATTTGTTCTAAGGCACGGCATTGCCGTAGTGATCAGAAGTAGAATAAATGGGAAAGTTGGAATGAGAAGCAAAAGGAATCTATAACATAAAAGAAAGTCGGGTTAGTGCGAACATTTATAACTCGAGATCAGCAGATTTTTATGATGCTTGGTTTATTGGATTCTTCTCCGCTCCGGATGGATAACAGAATAATTATAAAAAAATCGAAAAATGCAAATTCGCAATTAATAAAAAAATACAATATCAAAGAAGTATAGAAAGGATTTACTGACAACAACGCCATCTGTGAAAAATTACATAACAACACAATTTTATTTACTTGACTACCATTGAATTTCAAAACATTGATACGCAGATTTTTGATAAAGTTTCTTTCAAGCTTTCATAAATAATTTTTTAACATTCAAACATATTTTAAACGTGTTTTTTTATAAATTACAAATTCGAAATCAATATTCATATTGAGGACTACAGGACAACGTCTGTCGGGAAAGCAAGATGTGGATAAAAGAGAGTGGATCGAGGTTTATATCTCACTGCCTTAGTAAAGAAAAACATTGTTCTAAAGGCGGAGGTTTTTTGTGCCTGAGATTTGTCTAAGTGCATAAAGAAGAACGCAGTTTCGTTTTCTTTCGGAGAAATTACAAATTTTTACCACTTCTATATGTTTTTTATTTACCTTCGAGATGAATATTTTATTCGTTTTTGAAATTGATAATTTTGCCCTTGAGGTGGCCAAAGTGCCATAAATATAAAAAAACCCCTAGACTGTTATTATTAGTATTTGTGAATTCATAAAGGAGCATTTTATGTTTTAAGTTGTAATAAGAAAAATTAAATAAAGATTTTACAATACTCAAGTGCGTGCTTCGAGGCTCGTGTTATTACAAAATTTTATGCGTAATTTTTTTACGGTTTGATATGTGTAAAAAATTTACGATGTTGGATGATAATGTAGGTTTTATAATACATAGCGCTGAAATAAAAATCACTTGAATACAAAAATAATATCATTCGTTATGCAAGAAATTTAGAAACAGTAATACTTATATTTTCTATATTAATGTGCGTTTACACAGAACGAACGTAGAGCCGAATCTAGAAACAGAGAAAACTTACTTTCTTTTATGGTTGGTAGTCACACCATGGAAACAATATCAAGCAAGAAGTAATTAATGGGCGATGACAGATAAGTGTCCTTATCAACGATCAAGAAAATATTCTCTACTTCCAGCTTTGGATCTACGTTTTGTACAAAACATCCTTGTTATGTAAATCTTTGTTTCGAATGAAGTAAATAAGGACTTGATTTCTAGGAGCGGATCGCCTTTGAAATAAAATAAACAACATTTTTATAAGTACGAATAATATATCACGTTTCATAATTCCCCGCAGAGCTTTCAAATATAAATAAAGGAAGGTATTTGTCGAATTATAAGAATACACTATCTGAGGAATACTCTGAAAAATATTATCTTGAAGAGTAAAAAAAGATGTATGTTGAGAGGTACTTATTAGCTTTGATAAATTATTGTATACTGAATTTCTTATTATATTGGATGTGAGAAATGATAAACGAAACCCCGTCAGATATATCCATTCATCTTCACATTGTGACTATGTCGCTGCCCCAGATGAATACTGTACCTAAGATCTCAAAATTTATAGTTTTGAGATAATCGAGTTTAAAGATTTGGTTGAAATTGAAATTGGGATAACTATTGTTTTTGGATCATCTAGAATTTATGAAATCTTTTTTGAAAAACTCATTTATTCCTTTAATGGATTTCATTTATTTTTTTCAATTAATATAATTTGCATATTTTTTTACTATTTTTACAGAAAACTGACAACAGTTAAGAGATTTTACAGTATCATCTCAAAGTACATGAGTATTTTGAAAGTAAAATTTAGATATAATACTGTTTTTTGAGATGTAACTGTATTCATCTCATAGATGTGAGCATATTAAAATGAATTATTGGGGAAATGCAGATAGATCCTTCAAAAAATTTCACATTATCAGTATTCAATAGAAATTTGTATTTTTTAACTTTCATATCAAATAATTATTACCTTTTAGTAGTCAGATAGTTATTGTAAAACTAATAAATTATACCAATAACATTTTTAATTAATCCGCTTTGGTCGACTTAATAATTAATGTGACATTACTGTATAGTGTTTTGACTAAATTTGTAGAACGTAAACAATAAAAGCCCGCCATAAACAATTTTGTCCTTAGAAGAACACTGTAATATTTTGGAATGTTACAGTATTTTTCTGAGCGCCGTAAAAAAAGATATGTAACATTCCAAAATGTTATAGTGTTTTTATTAAAAATTTCACTCGGTTTGAGTAAGAAGTGTAAGATATTCAAATGTTACACTATTATCCTGATATGTATTTTTCATTTTTTAAATATTATTTTTTGGCTATATAGCAGCGACATTTTCTGTTGTATCTTAAGTCAGTAGGTCTTATTAGATGAAACAAGATGCTTCAACGATACCAATATCTCAAATTTCGTATATTTTGAGATCTTACAGTATTCGGCTGTAGCAGCGATGTACATTGTACATGTACAGTGTAAAACGATCTCGACATACATACACGCGAGCTCTCATATCTTTTTTATTTTCAAAGGTTGAAATGTAATATTGTCTCTATATATATAAAAATGGAGCTTTATTTGGTCATCTCATGACACGTGAACTGCTGGGCAAATAAATTGCTAATTCTGTTTTGTTGTATTTGCTGTTATTGGAAGAAAGTTCCGATAAAATAAAAAATTAAGAGAGTCAATCAAAGATTAACTGAACACCCATATTAAATAATATTGATATGTATTTTCTTATTTATTAACTTCACAATTCGTTTATCCGATTTCCTCTTCTTTTGTATGAAAACCCTAAATATTGAAAAATGTATTAGGTTGAAGGAGGGATGATACCATCAGGTACCAGAGCATGTTGAAGGCAAACAAGAGGTTTTTTTTTAAATATGTATTAAAAATACCGATTTTGGTATTTTCATAAGGTAATTCAATCCCGATTATTATTCTGGATTCTATGAGTAATGAATATATATAATGAAAATTATTAAAATTATGAAACTTTGACTGAGCGTAGGTGCTGCTAGTATCATATTATCAAATACAAAATATGTTATAAATTATCCTAATGTAGAGTTTGTAGGAGAAACGTATATTTTAATAAAAATGATCATTTATATATATTTTTTTACATAACTTCTTTCATCACTTCTTTCAAAATGTCTTGACATGTGACTTATGATATGAGTCAAACTTTGAATATTTCATATCGAATGTTATAATATTATAATGTGTCAAGACATTATAATATTATAATGTGTCAAGACATTATAAGTCTATGAAAGTGTAATAAAAATATTGTTTAGTTGAAAATATTGTTATCAGTTGTCATTGAAGAAAATCATTTGCTTAAATAAGTTCAAAATACAATTAAGCATACCGACTTATAATGATTGTTTCAAATTACTTTATATATATATATATATATATACTAGAGGTCTGCCCCAGCTTCGCACGGGTAGATAGGTACTTAAAAATAATTTAGTTTTCATACAGATGCCTAACTTTTTCAAAATATTTTATAGCATATTATACGGTATTTCGTTCACTACAAAATAAATTTAATTAAATTTATAGCGTCAACAACACGTGGTAATTATGCTGTTAAAATGTAGCTTATATGACACGTTCGTAGATTTACCATAGCAGCGCCATCTATTGATTACTTACTCAACCCAGTCGAAAGGTATCGACATCTGTTAGAATCATTTGGAGTTAATAGATAATTGTGACTGTCAAATAATAACAGACAAATAATTAGCAATAAATTAAAATTGCGACTATAATTTGAGATTTAAACTATCCTATCTCTCAAGTTGGATCGAACTGCACATGGTGTGCGAATTTTATTATAATCGGTTAAGTGGTTTAGGAGTCCATTGAGGACAAACATTGTGACACGAGATTTATATATATATATATATATATATATATATATATATTTTTTTTTTTAATAAAATTAAAGATTTACAAAGTATATAAAATGATCATGAACATGACACAAAACATAACATTTAAATACAATAACACTCCGTCGATAGAGCTCGTGTTCATTGTAAATAAAAGTTATTCGTATTTACTGATGAAATCTGCAATAATCATCAAGTTGTTTTTAGGCCAAGTTAGAAAATGTTATAAACTAGCTTTCCCGACAGACGTTGTCCTGTAGTCCTTACTATGAATATTCATTTCGAATTTGTAATTTATACAAACATACGTTTAAAATATGTTAGAATGTTAAAAAATATTTCTGTAAGCTCGAAAAAATTCCATAAAAAATCTGCGTAGCAATATTTTTAAGGTTAATGGTTGTCAGGTAACCAATTATTTTGTTGTTATAGAATTTTTCATAGATGGCGTTGGCGTCGCAGGAAATCCGTTCCATACTAACTTTAATATTATATTATTTATTATGCATTTTTCAACTTTTTAATAGCTGTTATGTTATCCGGAGCGGAGTATAATCCAATAAATCAAACATCGGAAGAATCTGTTCAGCCGATCTCGAGTTATAAGTGTCCGCACTTACCCTACTTTCTTATAAGCTGCACTTCTTCGACTTTTTATAATATAAGAGTTTTGTATCCATCGTTCAGTATTTTCTGTTGATATTCAAACGGTATTTAAAAATTGTACTCACAACCATTCCATTTTAAAAAAAGGTCTGAATATTTGAAAATAGTGGACTTACCTGAAACAAAAACAGAAAATTTTATTAGAATTTTTATTATAACATGGTTTAAAAAAAAAAAAAAAAACAAATACAGAAAAATATTTTTCCGAGTAAGACACCTCTTGGATAATCAAAAGGATGTTGTTTGTTGTGAAACGAGTCATTTGGGAGGCTCTTAAAACAAAGAAAGGACACATCAGAGAAAAGG
This sequence comes from Mystacides longicornis, assembly GCA_963576905.1. NCBI lineage: Eukaryota > Metazoa > Arthropoda > Insecta > Trichoptera > Leptoceridae > Mystacides > Mystacides longicornis. The sequence goes on along the minus strand of OY756425.1, from coordinate 9,151,991 downwards.
AAAATTTTAATACCATTTCTTCTATGTACCTAAAGCCACGGCTAGACTATGGGCCATGTTGGCCAAATAGAGGCTCTGGCCCATCATGGGCAAGTAGTGTGGCCGCTTCACCAATGACCAATATCGCCCAATATTTGACATTGGCCGTTACTTGTTTACTTGTCGATCGAGTCCGCAAGTATTCACCAATATTGGGCCAATGTTGACAGCTGTCATGTCTTCCATGTTGTTATTTTCAGAGTTTTGTACATTATTTTTAAACAATTAGTAATTACAATCGATATCAATACAATAGACAACAATATAAATAAAACAGTATACGTAAAAAGACAGTAGGTTTAATATTGTGTTGCCAAATAATGCGTCCATTGGTTTATGTTGACAAAATAACAAAATAAAACAAGATTTGTCACAGAAGAGCAAAATAACATATAATTTTTTAATAAATCACTAATTTGTTTCGTTTATTGTACTTTAAACTAAAGAATATATATTGAATATTTACTTTGGTCTATTTTAATACACAAAACACGCTCAAGATGCGTTCACGATAACCTAAAATCTAAAATTTGGCGTGCGTACCACGTACCAGCTATCAAAGTTGGGCCAATAGTGTAGCCAGGTGTACAAGTGTATTTGCCAAATGTTGCTACTTGCCAATGATTGGCCAGAGCCCGTATTTGGCCATCCTGGACCAGCATAGGCCATAGTGTAGCCGTAGCCTAACAAGGTATACGTAAAAGATCATTAAATTAATATTCGTGGCCGATTATTAGTTTTAAAAGTAATAAATTCTACTAATTTTACTTTATTATACTGGGTATAATGACAAAGATCAAAGCCTGTGCAGAAAAACGTTGCAAAAGAGGAGTGGGAATATTTTTAATAGAAGTACAAACGGTAGAACCCTAAATTTATGAATTAGTACAAAACTTAAGAGATACCATATTGGGGGCTGCTCTATACGTCCTTCGCAAAACCTATCCAATTCCCATCGCAATAACTCTCTCAATTTGGAAATCGTTCTCTTTAACGCAAAAATACACCATCGTTGATTGTCATTGTTAAGCTTGTAATTAATTAATGTACTTAAGCCACGGTTGGTTTGAAAAATGAAAAATCTTTTTAAAAAAGATCGATTAAGCGCTATGGAGTATGCTGACAGCACGTCAATTTCAAATACGGTCGACATTAAATCTTTATGAAAAGAGTATCGGGAGAATCTTTTTGCGATTTTGACATTTATAATAAATCGGGATTAAATTTCGAGAGTAGCCCCCTAGAAGACGTTCAAGAATTATCATTGTGAAAAACTACGTATTAGTATTGTATTCTATAAAATATGTATAGTGTTCTACCATTTGTATGCCTAATGCAGAGCTGGACTCGAAGTAATAGTGATGTATGGTGGCATGGTAATAGAATGAAGGCAGTGATATTACATTATAGTAAATTAATTTTCATTTGTAGTGCACTTTATCTTCTAGATGTAGCTGTAGTTTTTGTTGTTGCGCTGCAGTAGTACTATGCTATTGTTATGTGTGTGGTTTTGAAAAAAATATTTTTTGTTTGCGATTTCTCAAAATGAACCATTGACTGGTTTCATAGGTGTTATATGTTCCGTAATAATTTATGGGAACCTACTTTGAAATTTTTATTACAGTGTAAACAGTGACAGATATTTCATTGTTCGTGAGTATTTTTTCTATGAAATGTTCTAAGAATACTCACTATGCTAATGTATAAAAAAAATCAATCTCAGTATCAGAATAATTATAATATACTACCGGCCACAGACAGTAGACACTACTTGACGAATACTCACTCTATACAATTAAAAACTTCAGACATAATGTACTGACAGCCACAGAAGACACTACTTGATGAATTCTAAAACTATTTATACGATTTTAAACGACCAAAGCATCAGACATTATAATATACTACCGGTCAAAGACATAGACACTACTTGACGAATACTCACTCTATACAATTACAAACTTCAATTAAAAATTCAATCTCAGTATCTGACATATAAATGTACTGACAGCCACAGAAGACACTGCTTGATGAATTCTAAAACTATTTATACGATTTTAAACGACCAAAGCATCAGACATTATAATATACTACCGGTCAAAGACATAGACACTACTTGACGAATACTCACTCTATACAATTACAAACTTCAATTAAAAATTCAATCTCAGTATCTGACATATAAACGTACTGACAGCCAGAGAAAGTAGACACTATTTATTGACACTCATGAACAACATTTTTAAAGCACATGTTCCAGAAGTCTTCTTCTCGTTCGTCGACCTTCGCTTAGTTAAACACCGAAAACGAGCTTTCGTTTCTACTGAAGATCAAGAATGGATATGTATATGTTCTGTTTTTTTGTTAATGAGTCCAAGCTCACCTTTATAGGATTCAAAATTGTTTGCATGAGGAAAATTCATCTCAAAGGGTAGGTAGAATATAGTAGGTACAAAATATCAAGTTTGCAAAAGGACCTACGCGATGTTCGCAAATTTATGGAGAGTAAAGAAGGTTTCATGGAGCTCTTCAGAGGTTTTACGAAGCGATATTTTAATTAAGTGTGAAGAGGATTTGTATGTACGAACCTAGAAATTGTTAACAAACATTTAACGTGTGGCATTGTGTGTATGCGGGTGGCGATAAATTGAAAGGACTGAAATATTAACTGAAGGTTTGTCATGTTATGAGACTATGTGTGATTAATTTACTCTTCTCAGAAAATGATTTAACGCCATCTACTCGTAACAGTTGCTAAAATATCCCCTTTATATTTTCTGATATGAAACTATCGAATCGATGCAAATATTGTATGTTTTAAGTTGAGAAAATTAAATAGCTGAGCAGTAGCCTCAGTGAAAATCTCTATCAAGATACGATAATTTCATGCAGAATAAAGATAGTTTTTAGCCGAATCACTCGAAAACGAGTGCAGAGCAAAAAAAAAGATAGTTTGTAAAACATTTAACAACATTAGAAGATTTTTTAAACGATGATTTTACTCTCAAGCATTAGCAAAGAATAGTTTAGTTTTACGTATGGACGGTGCTCCCTTACAGAGTTAAACGTGGACAAAGGATTTATGATGATTTGAAAATCTTAAAAAAATATAGGCAACTATTCGATAAATCCATAATTCATGACGAGGTTTCATTTGATTAAAGACAATATGGTTACATTACAGGTAAACCTATAATGCTGATTCCTTGGTTTAGTCACTCTTGTGTGTTAGGTTTGATTCTCTTGACAGGATATCTTAACCCTAAATAATGAAAAGTTAGACACTTTGTGTTGGTATATACATCAGCCTCAAAGGTAGCATCCCTTATTGGGGATGTGCCAATCACCATTAACTTATCTAACGTCCTTCATAAACAACACCCCAAGTCTGTTTCACTCGGAAATAATATCAGATGGAGATAACACCGACGTGTAATGAAGATTCAATAGGTACAGCCTTCTGAAGCTGGAGGTATTATGGTAATGGATGTCATTCTGTCAAACTTATGTAGAATTAATCTTGATAGTTCAACTATCTTCCTTTATAAAGCCTATACTTGAATCAAGCAGGTTGATATGAGTAATATAACAAACATAACATCCGTCTAACTTATAAAAAAATCGTTAATCGTAGGATTACATATAAATCACTGATCAGTTTTTACATAAATTATAAAAAAAAAATTTAATCCGCGTTTGTTATGTCATTGTATGAAGATGACATTTCATACAAAATTTTGTAAACAAACAATAATAGTTGCTGGGCAACTCGAGAGGTAACTACCAATATTCACTATGTCAGATTTGAACGAGTTATTGATGCAGAATTGTACCTAAACGGGAATGCAATATTTGCTTTATTTGTTTAAAATTTCTATTATCAAAATGATAGGCCAAAACAAAATGGACCAAAATATGAAGGGAGCACCCAATTGAAAAAACTTAAAAACAGTATATTTATTACAGAAAGCGTTGTTGTACACTCGAAACCATTGTCATTTGACATAAAATCCAACATGGCGGGCTAAAATAATAATAATAATAATAATAACTTTCTTTATTCATAGATAATAGCATTACAATAATTTTTACAAGTATTTGAGTCCACCTAACTGAGCAAAGCCCGTACCAAGGTAGACCTGTAGCAACTATTTTTATTTATTTAAGTATTAGCGAAATAAAGGATCTAAACAAGGATAATAGACAAAATTTAAATAGAAAAAAAGTAAAATGCTTAAGTAAAAAAAGCAAAATCTTTGGTCGGATGCCAGAGATCACCCTCAACGATAATCCCGCCTAAGCACAACACCTCATCATCCACTATGTACTACTTAATATACTTTATTATTTCTTTCTGTATATATGTGTATATTTATCATTCAATCATATAGGGTATTGTTTTATTTGTTGTGCTGTAAGAATTTAAACAAATAAATAAATAAAATGCATCAAAAAATAAATCAAAAAATAAATAAAGAAAATAACAAAATAAATAAACTATATTTATGTATGCCCACATTGTGTCATGTATTGATGATTATAGTGTTTATATTTATCTTTGAAATAAAAATCATTTCATTACAAATAAATAAATATATAAAAATATAATAAGATAAATAAATAAAAATAAAAGAATAAAAGATGAATGCAGGATATAACAAAAAATGCATGCAGGAAATAAAAAATAAAATAATGCAATGCATGAATGCAGGAAGCGGTATCATCCCCAACACACACTCAGTTATCTAAACCTCACACCCTCACAACACACACCCCCCTCACACTCACACACCTCTCACACACACACCCCGTCTAGCAGTGCCCAGCAACGACGCGAGGAAAGCTCAAGATGAGCTCAAGGAACAGTCTTTGGCGGTTTAAAATCTACAGAGATCAGCTCGCAATCAATCGATATGGGTTTCTTCTAATAGCTTTTTTCTAATAGTAAAAAAAATGATTTAGAAAATGCTTCTTAAGCAGGTTAACAGAGGAAGATTTGGTTGATCCCAAGTATCACTTAAAATTGTGGTGACCGTCGATGGTTATCGGTTGCTGTATATCGGGGCAGGCGTTATTCGCCACGAGCTCCGTATTACTGAAATCGACTCGAAGGCCAAGAGTCTTGAAATACTGCGCTGTAGCTGTAAATCCTCCACTGTCGTACTGAACAACGCTGGGTTGTCCGCGTACTCCAGATTGCACATTGTTGCAAAGTTGGCGTATGAAAAAAATGCGTTGTCATCGTTGTTCTGGGCTGTTCAGAAAGTTTCAAGTGGTAACTTGGAAAGTTAGTTGAATATCGATAGCAAGATTCCACCCGGACAAAAAACAATATGTCCAACGTGGTAAAGAAGTCAAAAAAAAAAAATTTCTCAAAAAATTCTTAAAAAATACCGAATAAAGTATTGTAAGAAAGATAAAAATCATATAGATATATAAAATATTTATTAAGTAATTGTAGAATGAATTGTTCAAGGTATAATTTAAAAATCAACTAAATCCAGCCAGCTGTTACCGGAAAAAGGGATCCGAATTCGAAGGGTAAAAACCCATTTCCAAACTAAAATTATTATAAGAATGAAATGGCCGTTTTACCAAATGCTGCCAAAACATTTGTTTTTTTTTATTCAATTCAATAAATATGATTCGTATTTTTTTTTGTTCCAATTATTAATTTAATACTTACGTAAGTATTATCTAAGGCCCGGTACTCACTTGCGCCGCGAACGTGTAACGTTACATCAATTTTATCAAAATGATGCTAGCGTTCAATTTGTGAATCACGTACACACTCAACCTTTTTTTGATGTAACGTTACACGTTCGCGGCGCAAGTAAGTACCGGGCCTAACAAGAACCCGTTGCTCTAGAAGTTTCGCAAAATTCTCGCGGCTTAAATTGCATTTTTTCGTTTAAGGAATTGATTTTTTTATGAATTCTTCATAAAATTTACTTATTTTGACAGAAATAATAAAAAAAAAAATGAAAAATTAAACAAGGTTCATTTTTTAATTTCTAGCTTTTTAATGTCATCAAAAACAGCCACGTACAACTAGTGCAGCCAAATTAATTTGAATTCAAGTATAAAATACGAAAGTACATCAATTATGATAATGACATATTATCGCGGTCACCGCTTAAAAAACCTAACGATCCTGAAATAGGCTTTTGCGTCTATTTTCACATAGAAATTATGAATAGAGGTAATATGATTACAATACCTCGTCGACCTGTTTCCATTCATTTACATACACACATCGGATGAGAGGGCTGCAATAGCAAAAATGGCATTAGAATGGGGCTGGATGACAATGTTCTAAACCTTTTTGTGGAGCTAGCTGGTGATAATGCATGCACACCACTCCATCCTCAATTTGATCGTGTTTGTTAAGGTTTAATTAACACATGTGAAGCATGCATAATACTAGGTGCACAACTTTTAATAGCATCTGCTGGGAACTTTACACGAATTCGAGTTTGTTATTTGGGAAAACTATTGTTTGGCGGTGAACAGTGAGCGTTATTTGAGTTAACTCGTTGAGTTATCGGCCTCTCTTCGCGCTCTAGAAACTATTGCATTGTTACAACGTGTGCATTAGTTTTAATTGTCATTATTTAGAGTTGCATTGCGATATTATCTAGTGTGAAATACGCTCTACACTTAATAGTTCAATACAATAGACATTTTTCATTGGGTCAAACTGCAATGTGTTTAAAAAATATTATTTATTCGTTAAAGAATTTTGGTCATTGGTGGTCGTGTCAGTTGTGAAACTTTATTGAGAAAAATCTATTATTTATTAAAAAGAGGTTTCATTACATTATTTAAACTTTTAAATGCTTGTTACAATATTGGATAAACACAACTCCCAGACATCGCAGAACCTTCCCGGACTAACTCCAGAAGAGCCAAAATATGCATGTTTTTAACAGGTAACACCAGAGGAAGCTGAGTCTCGATGCAGTTGTTTGTGCGAGAGGAAGAGGTTTTGGAAAACACAGGTTAAACTGGGGAAGCTCTAGTTGGGAAACATCTTTCGCACGAAGGGGAAGCACAATATACCACTATGTATACGTCGGAGTGGAAAATACCCCCATGAAAATGCCAAAAACATCATTGTTAGAACAAAAAAAATGATAAAGGAGAGCAGCGTGCCTTGAGAGATAAGCAATTTTGAGACTGGGACTGATTTCTCCTGTACTGCCTAGTACAGAAAACTTCAGTTAACACAGAAACCTCTAAGTTTCCGTCAGAAACAGTAAGCAAACGAGAAGGATGCTTTGTAGAAGATGTGAAATTGATCAGAAATGGACGACACCGAAAGGAGTCACTGGGATGACGAATGACCATGCATAGCTGGCAATTGAACGAAAAAAAGAAGGAAAATTTTAAAATTGAGCAACGAACCTGTCTCTCAAAACTAATCTGCATTTCCATTAAACGGATGATGCATGCAGAAATTCCAACTGAATTTGTAAACACACTTTTCAAGGGTGATGTGTTTCATTGTTTCGTTCCTTTAATATATTACAACTTCTGTTTTTTTTTTAATTATTAGACCCTGAGAGTCTGAGGTGAATAAAAAACAGGTGAGAAATAAAGAGGAGTATAGAAATTTCACCTCATTAAACAGAAAATTAATTTCACAATTTAGGGTATGGAATTTTTAATTTTGAGCGAACCTTGTTATCATAAAATTAAAAAGTTATGAAATTCTTGTATTAAAATCCATAATTTAGACGAAATTGTTTATAAAAATGATAAAGGCGCAGATATATTCATTTTTCATGCGATGAATTGATCATTATAGGTAAAATATTAAAAATAAAGATATCATACTTAAAAATTCAAATATTGAAGCAAACATCAAACCTTTCTTAGGAATAAATAGTCGAATTTAGTTTCTTAGTCTCCTATGACCAGGGTAATAAAAATTTGTCAGGGTAATAAAAATTTGTGGAAAAATTGTACAATTTTTTATTTGATCTTTATTTTGAAAATTAAACATTAAATAATTCTTAAAGGTTAATATTTTTTTCAGTGGAAATGAATGAATTTATTTTTGTTTAAGCGAAGTTGCATAATCTGCATTTCAAAGTAAAACATAAACTTTCATATTCATGTTTCTCAATTTTGTTTATCATATATGTTTGTATTTTTTTCGTAGGTATTTTTTTCGTATTTTTTTAAACAAATTTCTCATAGATATGAGGAATATACAAAAAAAATATATAAAGAATGAATATCTTTGACCATCTTCAAATGTCAAATATCTATAAAATCTCAATTGGAAAGACTTTTTGACTTAATGCTAAAAGAAAGTACGAAAGAGCGACACTCTTATCTGGCGACACATATTATGTTGAAGGTGTGGGAAGGATAGCGGTTGAATGACCGCGGAAGAATAATAAAATATATTGAAAGAACCTCAATCTCGACGAGCTGAATAAGTAAATACCCCTGGGATGGAGGAGATTTTACGAGAATGTAAAACATGAGGAACTGGAGTGGATGAGGAGTGATCATGTGGAAGTATAGCCTATGGAGTGAGTGAAATTGTAGAATTTGTAGACGGCTTATTTAAAAATGCATCAAATAAGGTTTGATTGGAAAATATAGAAGATGATTAGTGATTCTATAGGTATTTCTTGTAAAATGCTGACATTATAAAAATAACCAACATTTTTATGTTTTGGACTGAAAACTAATAGAAAAAATTTAAACCGATATTATGTTTTAATAAAAAAAAAACTAAAATTAAACACGGTTTGAGAGGATCTGTTTCGTCTTCGGGATTCTGATGGGAGAAACAACAGCTTTTTCCTTGGCCAACTGTCATTAGGCATCCTTAACACATATCCCAGCCATGTTCATCTCTTATCCACAGTGGTTAAAGTATATAGCTCCAGCGTATGGTACCATATTCTTCTGGGGCACTTCGTTTCAAATGCAGATGCTTTTTCTACGTGGGCCTTGGTCACACCCATATCCAGGTGAGTGGGTAAAACACCCCCAACAAATAGTTTAGGTTTCGTCTTGACAATAAACGCCAGCGCTTTTCACACCATGGTCATGTCAAAGGCGCCTCTTGCCATACCGAGAAGTATAGGAAGCTCAGTCACGAAGTCACCTGGCCCTTCGGAGCAGAGCTGAGGGATTTGGAAAAGATGTGGGAGGAGGTCATAAACATTGCGCAATGGAGAGCTCTTATTGCCTCCCTATACCCCTAAGTGGGGTTTAAAGGGAGTATATTGTATGTATTTATTTCCATATGTGTTGAATAAAATCGATGATAACGATTAAGAATGGTGGTTGTAAAAAAATCAGTAAGTGATGTAGTTAAACGAAAAATTATGTGTAAAAAGAGTCAAATCATTTTTGAGAATTTAAAAATTTCTTAAGTTTTTTCTTTATTTTACTTCCTGGTTGCCTTGAAAAATAAAAACTTCGTACAGAAATATTCATTAAAATTTTCAAGTAGTGTTGTTTGCACCTATTACTTACTCTTCACCTAAATGCGATCATTTGAGAATTTCCACTAAAAGCATGCCTTGAATTTACAGCGAATTATATAGGACTTTGAAGAAAAGTCGTGAATGTTAATATATTATTTTTGAAATACTAATTCTATCGTAGTGGAAGAAATCCATGGGCTAGAAGTTTTTGAGCAAAACTTCCTCATTTTATATGAGGCCTGTTCTATTAAAACAACTTTTGTCAGGTGGATCCCCAGCTGTTTTGCCATCTTTAGATGGTCTTCCTCGAGGGTGATATTATAAGGGATTCTGGTAGTGTCCGTTATCTGGATATACCTCTACCATCCCTACTTTGCTGTCTGTTCCATAACTATGACATCAGCCCCTCATATATTTCACGGATTCTAATGTTTCTCACTCGGTCTCTTGCGGTTTTGCTGGCAATCGTCCTTGTTGTCTAACATTTCGGAAGTCTCTGTTTATTTCTGACCGTGTCTGCTTTACTTTCAACTATTTTATTTAACTTCTTTGCACAAAATTACGCATTTGATAATTGAAATTGTGGTTTATCCAAATGTAAAAAAAATTAACATGCTTTCCAAAAGAAAAAAAAAGACTTTCTCGGAATGCTCATATTTTCTTTGGTAGGTACAACACGAATAAACCATATTGTATAATGAATAATAATATCAGAGCTGGGGACAAATGTGAAATGGTTAAGTGTGGAATGATTTTTAGTTGGCTTTTCTCCTCCACAGCAACATCCTGGAAGGTTGTATTAGACGGGATCAAGTAGTGGAAGTACAAAAAAGGACACAACATTATTTTAAGTGGGTTTTGTTATTTCGTTGTGGAAAAACGAAGGGTTTTTAAAGGAAACTCTGATATTAGAGTATTCACATAATATGTGTCCGTAAAGGAACACATTTATGGTAAATATAATCTTCTTCTTCTCCCTAGCTTGCTCCCAACTTAGCGTCTAAGTAGACTGTTGGGGTCAGCCCTCCTCGTTCTTAGGCTATAAGTCCGTCTCTCCTGCACCACCTCTTCCAATCCCAATCTTCGCATCCGGTCACGCCTCTGCACCACCCAGGAATTCTTTGGTCGTCCTCTGTTTGTCACACGTGGAACACTCATGTTGATGGCCTGATTTACAATATGTTCCTGCGGTCTCCGTTCCACGTGTCCATACCATCGCAACTGTCTTTCCTCAAGTTTGCTATTTATATCCGTCACTCCTAGGCTTCCACGAATGTGTGAGCTTTTTATCTTGTCTCACAATGGTAAATATAATAAAATTTCATAATCTGTAGGAATAATATTTGGGAGTATGTTTGACATCAAACGGCGCAATAGAGAATGAACTTTTTATGAGAAATGCATTGGCGAGTTTGCATTTAAGTAACAGTGTAAAATATGGAAATCCACTAACTTCTCCACCAAAACTAAGTTCCGCCTCTTTAATGCTCCAAGACGACGACCACCTCCTGACATGCCCATTGATTGGGTGAAATTGCTGCCTGCAGGACCTTATTCTGGAAAAATCACAAGGCGATGACTGTCGCTGCTTACTGGTGTGGCAAAGTATACACCGGATTTGAAAATTAAGTAGGTAATGCGACTAGTCTGCCAAATCCACTTAATTTGAACAAATAATGAATAATTGTGGTGATGCCTAATAGCACTGTTTTCCAGTCAAGCACTCTTGTAGAACCTGAGAATGGTGAAAAATTTTGAAGATTCTAGACGCGACTGGGAAACGAAACAGGGACCTCTTGATGACTTATGTTTGCCTAATTGGACAGTTAGTAAACCAAATTTCTAATTGTAAAGTTAAAATTACAAGGGGGAAGAGCGGTCTAAAATTCCATTCATGTTAAAAGATCAAACATCACTTGACTACCTATAAGAAAGACAAATTTATTGTTAACTATTTCAAATTTCATATTATAAACGAGACGAACTTATGACTTTAAATTAAATACATTTTATTATCAACTGAGTACATTGTAAATCCAAATCGCAAAATGCCAAGGGTTTATTCCAGGATATAAATCAGCAACCATCTAAAACATGTACATTCGTTTTAACTAATTCTAAAAAACAATCATAACACACTGCAATATCACATTTTGAATAAGAAGACAGCTGTGTACCTATAAATTTTCCATTAGTTTGAATATGTTTGTAGAAATCTTAAAAAAAAACATGAGTAATGATTTGATTCGACTTGCAAAAAAATTACAAGGAACACGCATCGAAAATCAAAATATTTCATATCTGAAATCCCATGAAGATACATAATCCGTTTGGAAGATACACAAAAGACAATAAAATGCAGCGTTTTATCAAAAATATGGGTTAGCAAAAGAAAAAAAAACAAATGCGGGATACAATGTAGAAAGGGATATTGCATTGCATATTTAATAATGTTGGAATGGGTACTGCATAATAGAATAATTTGCCGCGTAACCTCCTTTTTTTACTGCCTTACATAAAAAAGAGGAACATATGTATTCCGAGTTGAGGGTAAGTACCTATATTATAATGCGTTTCACCTACTTACAATAAAAAATCAGAACAAACAAACCCATATTTTACAGTACCTAGACAAAATATGTCTGAGTGTTTCTCCTGTTTGGCCACATGCACGACATTTATCAATTATATCAGGTGTTTTAATAATATATTTTTTATAATTATTAGTGACGATGACCTGGTCTTGTATTGCACAGACAAAACATAATAATAATAATAATAAACATTAATATTATTATTATTTATTTTACCTGACAACCATTGAGTTTCAATACATTGGTACGCAGATTTTTGATAGAATTTCTTTCAAGCTTTCAAGGGAAAGCTATTAATGAATAAACAATGTCATCAGACATCAGATATCGGGGAGAAGGGCTGAGAACATTTTACATTAAAAAAATGCATCCTGTTTCCCTACGTTCAAGTGTCATTTAGTTGAAAGATGAGGGTGCATTTACAGCTTTACATGCGATGCACAAAAATTCCTTCAAAGAAGATAAATCAGGCACAAAAGATTTACGATTTGTAATGTGAAATTGACAATCAGTGATTCTTTAAATTAAGTAATCATAAATTTAGTCTCCAATTTGAAAGGATTACAAACATTATCATTTTGTTGATACTTTTTATACTGTGCATACTTTGTCAATTGGTTATATTCATAGTGATATATGTTGCGAGCCACAATAAACTACCAACAACCTCATTCCGAGATATGTTCAAAGCATGTAAATGTATAAAAACAACCGAGATATGTTCAAAGCTTTACAAACAAAAAACACGAGACACAAACCCCCGTGTATAAGTAGACCGATATACATAGGCAAACTTTAAAAGGAGCAGGCACGTACTTTTGTGGGGGTATACATATGAAGGTGGAGCTATGACTGAACAGGTAACGTTTAAGAGGCATTGAAAGCCTCTATTGAAAAGCGACCATTAGGCTACACGTGTGTTTTTTAAAGAGGGGAAATATAAAGCCTCTCCTTTCTGCGATTTATTACAAGATGACATTTGCATTTTTGTCGTCCTTCTAATGTGTTTTTTTCATAACCATTTCTATTTCAATTTTGCTTCAATGTGGACAATACAAAAGGGGACATTGATTATAAGTTTTTATAACTATTCTACCAAAGAAACTATCGTCACAAGCATACGGTTAAATATTTTGAGTGACATTTTTGTCGCCATATCAAATCTACCTATATAATAATACACCTTCAAACTGTTGATCGTGATTCTTCCAAAACTTCGCATTCAATTCAACATATTTTTCAAGGCCGCCCGATTTTTTGTACACGTGTAGCCATCAGTTGTTGAGATAAATGAATGTTTGAAACAGATACAGCTCTTGTTCTACACGCGCTATTATGACAGCTATATAAGAATAAAATAATTCCTAGAATTCTTCTCTTAAGAGAGGCTACCATTAACAGCTCACCAACCTTATGTATGTATCACAATCCATGTATCGTAATAAAACAACAACAGAAAAATGAGATATAAGTTTTGTTAAATCTAATCTTTTCAGTTCTTTATTTCTTAACTTTATCAATATGATTCCAAGTTTTACAAGACAATAATTTGATTCAAGGGTATATGTACGATTTTAATAGCATTTTCTTTGTAATAAAAGCTTTCAGCAAATATATGAGATACCTACCGATTTATAAAAAAAGTTTATTATCTTTCTTTTTAACACGTGCCAGGTAAACTGAATGCGACATTTTGCGACGTCTTAGTAAATATGCTTGATTTTTTTTAAATAAATGAATCTGTGCTCACTCGAGTGAACACAAATACACTTTTGACATCTTTCTCAATAACCAAAGGGTTGTGCCGTGAAAACGGAAATGGTCGACACGGCCGGGATTCGAACCCACGACCTCCGCACGAAACAGTGCGAAAGCCGGCGTCGTAACCGCTGGTCTACCAACCACCTCAATTGCTTCGCAAATTATTGAGAAAATCAAACAGTTGTTTTACTTCTGATGAAAGGTTGTTTCATAATTAACACTTGGCCACACACAGGGCGGTAAAATCCGCCTGAGGAGCATTTCTTTTAATTTACTTGTCTACCCTAAATTTCTTGATATCCTTCACAATAAAAACAATCCATAATTTTGAAAAAAAATCGGTAGTTTTATTGACAATTTCTTATGAACGCGGGGAAGCTCAAACACTTAAAACCATGTCACCATGGTACAAAACACATCAGTCTGAAGATTTGTTACACAGATGGGTTGAAATATCATTGCAATAACGATTAATTATAGATATGTAGGTACACTTAAATGTGGATCTTATTTTGTTGGAAATCTTTAGCTATAAATTTATATGATGTAAAACAAAAAATGTTCAATAATAGCAATAATAATAAGTCAGGATTCAAAGACTCTGCGTGTGACCAAGACTGATGATGATTTTATGTAAATAAACTGTGAACATTGTAAACATTGCTCAAAATTTCAAAGTTAGAAAAGTGAAGATTTGTACATCACAAAAGTGTGAAAATAGCTTCATAAGACTGTATTAGGAAGTATCTACTAAATGATATGCCGCATTTGATAAATGGCTGTCTTTTTAGACATCATTCAGAATAATAATAATAAAAAAACGAAATGCGATAATCTATATCTGTTGATCTGCTCTGAATTGTAATGAGTTGGAAAGAATTGTCGTATAAAAAAAATGTATAACGAGAAAAACGTTTTTCTTCTCTTTTTTTTTCATCTAGTTATATATGTAAGAATTCGATTGTCAAGTTGTAACGAACTCACAATAAGGTTTACGTAGTTACGTGATTTTATTTCAATATTTTAGAGCACAAAGCGCAAGTTTCAGATTAAAAGCGAAGGAAGAGAATAAAGGCACAATGTGGATATAGAAAAAGGGCATCTTTTCTCAATTCATTGTTGTGTATTAAGCATTTATTCAACAGTTATAACTTTTAGCTTTTATTCTAATCATAGCCAACTGAAGATGGTAAAATTCGTACGGAAGATGGCACTGTGCGGTGTGGAAAACATTTAGCAGCCAATCTATTCACAACGAACTGCGTTAGTTGGGATCAAGAAAGCAAGGGAAGGAAATGCATAACTGAAATAAAAAAATAGATATGTGGGTAATGAAGATTCATTTTTCACATAATAATGTATTGTACATACATTCATAAAGATATTCAATAAGACAAAATATTTATTAATTAATATGTAGGTATCTTACTTGATACTTTCTTACAAACTGCAGCGTTTAAATTCTAGCATAAGATATTACAAATAGAACAGACTTCAAGCGTGATAAATAGACAAAATGGTAATAAGACGAACATGGAAACATTTATACAAACAGAACCTTTTATAATGCATAAACAACTTTACGGAATGCGGCGGAAACAAATTCAGAGGCGAAAGAAGGATTACACAATTGCATTAGAATTGCGAGTGCACACTGAAAGAGAGAGAATGATTTTTTTTTTGTTTTTCTTTTGCTGCATAAAACAATCAAATGTAATGTAATGATTTTGTTTCTGTGAAACAAACCACTTTTAATATAACATTATTATTATTATTGTAAATAAAACAAGTGGAGTATGTTGCTAAAGTAGCTTTTATCTTTTTTATTTCCCCCCTTGTAACAAAATGTCCCGTTTACATTCCTTATTTTTTGAGCTTTCGTTATATTATATTTTTATTATTATATCGCAATACCTAATGTCAATAAAGATATAGAAAAGAAAACAAAGATAATAGAACATGCGTGTATGACTGATATATTCAATTGTTTTATATTATTTTGTGATTTTTTTTCGTAACGATTGATATTCTTTTTGTTTTATTTTTTTTAAATAAGTTTGCTGATACATTTTATCAAATAGGTTTGAAGGAATAAGACGTTTTGCTTGACGTTTCAACTTTTTCTGTGCGCACGTTTTTAATGCAGCAATCTATTCTCAATGAACATTGATTCTTGAAAGTTTCCTTCTTGGCTGGATTGAGGTTAGCAAAAGTTTCTATAGAATCATTAAGTATAAGTAGGTACCTACATATTATATATCCCGTATGTAGACTGAAATATAATGGCCATAATGAAAAAAAAAACAGAAACATTTAATTTATAAAAAATAAATTGAAGAATGGGGTTTTGCACAGCAAAAATATTGCTTCTTAAGTTGTAATCTTTTGTAGATATTTATAATTTGTTATTTTAGTCTAGAAAATAATAAAAACGTATGCAACAGGTTTATTACCATTTCTGACTTTTAAGGATTTAAGGACGTGGATAAACAACTTCAGGGTTCCGATTTGATTTTTGATGGTCATCGAAGCTGGGCGAGATTGAGCGCCTTGGAGAGCTCTTGTTGCCTCCCTACCCTATGCCCCCTTGTGGGGTTACAAAGGGAGTATAGATAAACACATAACAGGTTAATGATAATAACTGGCAACTAAAGGTCTTCTGTTTCATTTGTGATGTCTTATAAAAAATAAACACTTCAATGACAATTATTGTTTTCCATTATAAAGTAGTTATTAAAAGGTTTTAAATTATACCGCGTATATAAAATGATCCTAGATAAAATGGAGAGCAAGTAATTGATTCGACTTTATTGTGTTTATATTGAATAAATGGTAAAGACTTGAAGTGCAGGGATAAATGACGGTTTATGCGTCGCAAACATTACTTATTAGTTTCCATTATTTCTACGGTCTTTTTATTTTTGATAATAAGAAGGAAAGAACAATACCTATTAAGAAATACTTCATGTCTATATAGTTCAAACGTTTCTCTTCGATCTTCTGAATCAATTTTATATGATAATGGAAAAACCAAAGTGGTTTTGTGCAATTTCACTGCATTTAAAACACTTATGTGTAAATTTAGCATGCCTACAACGAATATCAAACATTAGTCGTACCTATATTATATGTGCAGCGATAAGTTAGTAAATAAAAAAACAATACTGGGAATAAAATAGCTTAATTACACCACAAGTTCACACTATATTCGAGTACAGTTCATTTTGTTACATCATTACTCGCTACTCAACAAAAATGCTCGACCAATGTGAACAAGGTTTTGATTTGAATCATACCTAGAGACGTTTGCAAGCTTCCGCGGTTCATTTAGTGTAAACGTAAAAAGAATGGATCCTGGGTTCGATTGACGGCTGAGCAATATTTTATTAGGTTCTCACATCAAATTGTTCGTTGTAAAAATGTCTACTTTAGATTGGATTGTTGTCACATTATAAAGGAATGATTGACCAAGAGTAAATATATCGATAGAAATTTCGATTCAGAGTATTTACTGACACCTTTGTATTGCATGAATTTATCGTCTGTTTTTTGCTAGATTCAATGCATGCTTAAAATACAAAAGTTTTCTATTTACCTAGTGCTTTCGGAAGGTTAAAAGTTAGCAAATACAAAATATGTTTAAAAAAAGGTTGGAAATCATTTAAAACAGCTGATGAATATTTAAGGGAGCAGGCTTCTATGTCTACCCCCTCCCCTTAAAATATTATATTTTATGGATTTTGCTGGAAGGCATAAAATATTATACAAAATTATGAAAATTTCGCAGATCTACTGGTTCTGATTTCTTCAAAGGACAAACACCCCAGAGTAAAAGTTTCCGCTAGGCATGCATGTATATCTTATTGTATATCTTGTTTTTCATATCAGCTAGGCTGGGAATCAATTTATAAATTCAAAGCTACAGGGTGACTATGGTGCCTATCTGAAAGAGACAAACGGAAATTAGAGGCTTTTGAGAGTCCTACAGAAGACTATTGGAAATTTTCTGGAGAGACCGCATTACAAACGAGGAGGTTCTCCAAAGAATCGAAGGAGGAAGGCACCTGCTCAGGACCTTGTCCGAAAGGCGCGCAAGATGGATCGGCCATATAATAAGACAAGAAGGCCTCTTGCACGCCATAATGGAGGGTATGACCGAGGGGACAAACTGCCCACGCAGATAGTACCTGGATGACCTGTTGATGGACGTGCGATGCCAGGCATATGTAGAACTTAAAAGAGCCGCACAAGACAGGGAAGAATGGAGGAGAAGAATTGAGGGAATTTCTGCAAACCAATCTTAGGATTGAAACCAAAGAAGAAGAGAGTGACTATGATGCGGTTGAGAGACATTGGTGCCTCTAATTGGGGTAAAAAAAGAGGATTGTAGATTTTACATTGTTATTTTAATTTTAGCTTATGTTTTTAAATTGAAAACATATTGTCCATAAGTCCTTTAAATATCACCTTTAATTTTGAACGTTAATATGGAACAAAACGATTCTCCTTCCAGCAAATGATTCATCTAGAACTTTTTCAGAATGTGACATTGGTCAACAATTCTCTAAACAGAGAGAGACTAAGAAGTCTAACTAATCATATATGAGTAGAGTATCACAAGCATTCGATTTAAACACAATACATGATCGCTTTCAATTGGTTTATATTGCACAATTTAGGCTATCATTTTAAACTACACTCAAGTACCAATATTTTATAAGCTGTTTTTGGTGTTAAAATAAATCGTTTATAGTCTTTTCTCTCAAAAATATGATCGAATATATCTCCAAAGACAGGGTCGTTACTACATCTGCGTCTAAATAAAAATTCCTTTTATAGTGGCAGAATGCTTTGTAAGCAAATCGAAAATTGTGTGCATTCAAGAGAAGATAAATTGGCGTTAACTAACGAAAGTACTTCCACAGCGTCAGCTCGGAACAAATGTTGCATTGTTTGATGTAGCATAGAAAAATGTCGCATAATTTGCGAGAAGAAAAGAGATTTGGGTAATGTGTGGAAGAAAACAAAAAAAGAGATTGATTGAAGAATGGAAGATAGTGGAAATAAATTTGTGTAAGGAAATGGTAAGAATGATGATGATGATGATATCTTTCAAATAATGGTTCTTCGATCAAACGAAATTGATAATTTTTTTGTTGTCTATAGATTCGTATCTGTCTGTTCAGAAGTTTCCGTCCTTTTAAAAAAAACTAGTGGTCGACCAGTGCTCAAAACTCGACCATAACTTATTTTAATTATAAGTTTGAACATTATTAAAGTTACATTGTCAAAGAATGAGCGAGCGCTATTTCAATTCTTTTTTCAAAAACAACGACATGGATACGTCAAATTCAAAATGTTGATATGTATGTACAAAGTTTTTTCTATTATTATTAAAGACAAACTTTATTTATCTATTCTCAATTTATATTCCACCATTTCCAGTTCCACCGTCCATTTGAATATACCGCCTTCAATAAGATTTCAGAGCACATTGCGAGACGTTTTCATTTTAAATTTGTTTCTATGAAGTTGATGATCTTTATAAGTAGGTAGTCTGTGGAAGCGTGTGTGAGTATCAAATGCATAACATTACAGGAGTGTTTGTATAATATTTTGGTTATTGATTTAATCAATTTATATGCATAGTTTAAAAAAAATATTATTGTTCGCCACTCTTTCTCTATATTATAAACTATAAATGTGCGAAATTTCATTCTCCTCCGTTCGCGCAATCTTCGTAAAAATGGTCACAACGTTTTTCTTTCACGTATTAATATATCCGTCAGTATAATGTTCATGCAAAAACAAGTACATCACCGTGTCACCGAATATTCTACGGATACCCGTGATCAAAATTCATCCATTTTCCTCTAAACACAACTTAGGGACATAGGGAGGCAACAATAAGGATTCTCCGTTGCGGATGGAAAGGAACAGAAAGAGACATGGGCACATCGCGAGATACTGTGGTGGATGACTTTGTCCATATTGTAGGTATGGTCATGATGAATTGAATTTAGCAATTTATTTGTAAACAAAACTATTTATGTAAATTCATTCATGATTTATGAAGTCACGTCCAAAGTAATTATATGAAGTTATATTTTATACAATAAAAAGGTGTACCTATTTTAAAACTCGAACGTTATATTTTACAACATATTTTAACAGTGTTCCAAGTCCCTATCCCGACGACTGAAGCTCCGGGTATACAATACCCTCGTTAAACCGGTGGTCATGTATGGTTCAGAGTCCTGGACTATGACACTTAGAGATCAGCAACGTCTGCTGACCTTTGAGAACAGGATTCTGAGACGAATCTTGGGACCTAGGCCGGGGATTGCGGCTGGCACCTGGAGGCTGAGAAGCAATGCAGAAATACGTGCACTGACAGGACAACCACTTATCACCAGTGACATCAGATCCAGAAGATTGGCATGGATCGGACATGTTGCCAGGTCCGGTGTGGAGAGGTCCACAAAGAGTCTTCTGGATGGCAGGCCCACGGGTAGAAGACCACCTGGAAGACCAAGGCAGCGGCTTATGGACAACGTTGCCCGGGACCTGGACGTGCTGGGTGTGGGAGATCAGTGGGAGTCCATTATGCAGGACAGGACGGCTTGGAGAAACATTGTTCAGGAGGCCAAAACTCTGTCGGAGTTATACGGCCATCGGAAGGAAGGAAGGGAGGATATTTTAACAGTTTCCAAATTTTCTATTTTTTTTTTAACATTTCATTTTTTTTTTCATAACAAAAGTTTCAGTTAAAAGTAAAATGTTGCAAATTTTGTAGGGACATTTATCAAGAGTGATAAATTATTGCAACAGTATCCGGGAGATGAGCATTATTTATTTAACGTTTAGCAAAAGTCAAAAGCGGATAAAAAAAAAATAAAAACAATCCGACTGCAGTTTTGGATTGTCCGCATCAGCTTTCCCCACTTCTGTCGAATATCTTTCGTGAATTTTTAAATATTTTCCGTTTTATCTACATGAATTTAAAATGGGATATTTCGCCATCCGGTTTATTTTTACTCCATGGACACTAACTAGGGTTGCCATAACTTCTAGAAACCAATACGGGACGTTTTCTCTTCCGATGTCAAAAAAACAAATAACACTCATTCAATGTGAACAAGTGGATTTTCAACTTACACTACGTATAACAAAAATCATCAAAATTTTGGTTCTATTAAAAAAATATGTGTTTACTATTGAAGAATTGTCGTACTTAATCACTAACTGTTCTCCTAATTTCTATAGTTTTTTTTAAAAAATCTATGTAGATAACCCAATTGAGTTCTTTTAGGTGAAAAATTTATATTAGGTTTTATATTTATTTTTATCAAATCAAAATGATCATACCGTCAACGAAATTTTGAAATTAAGACTACCAAACATTTTAACATTTTCAGCGACCAATAATATTTATGCATGACATCAGTAGCTTGCTGTTGACAGTTTGTTACGAAGTACATACAGGAGATCCAACGTCTTCAATCGTAGATGTATCAAATGCGGCTACAGTAACGGTTATATGGGACATATGGCATAACATTATCCATGGAAAAAATGTACCTACCTATGGTATGGAAGACAAAGGTTAAATAAATTTGATTTAATGTAGACAAACAATGTTCCAATTGTTTCTGCTTAAGTACCTACCAGAAAACTTGTGTATTTTTTCTTCGATGTTCAATAAATATATGTACATACCATACATCTTCAAGTACACATAACCACCATACAGATAATTACATAACATTATTATGTTTAACACGTAAGTTGGTACACCTACATATATCTTAATATAGGTATTACATAATATATTAATGCATGAAACGTCCCTCTCATAGTGTATGATCATCCCTCTCGAAGTATATTTATTGATTCTGAATTATTCAATAAAGAAAATAATATATTTTCATGATAGTCTTATAACGGTAGGTACCTAATAATAATAATAATAATGAAGGAAGAATGATATTGTGGATTGGATTCTATTTTTACATCTCACCTAACACGCATACAAAACTATAAACATACAAAGAATAAACATCGCATCTAAGCGTATTGTTCTTAAACAAATAATCTCTATTTTCATTAACCGTTTCCAATTATTATTAACATCAAAATTTGGATTTGGAAAAAACTTTAAATTACTAGGTATACGAGTAGGATACACATTTATATAAATTATCTACCACCAAAATGTTTGGATAATTAATTAACATTTTTATGTTCGAGTTTTGAATATCTAATATTTTTTTAAATGAATCTGGGCTCACCCAAAGTGAACACAAATATACTTTCGACACCTTTCACATAAAGCAAACCTTGTGTTGTTTGCATTTTTTTTTAATTGAAACAACAATGTATCTACGTAAGTTTACTGGTACTGTATCCGGATGTCTTAAGAACTGATAAATATTTTATTTTAAAACATATCAGATAATAAAAAGTTAACATAAGGTAGTGAAAATTTAACTACTTACGGTATGACAGTTAAAGAAAAACACAACTAAGACATTGAGACATAAGAAGAATAATAAATGAATATATTCACACTTTTCCATACAAAGGTTACAGAAAATCTGTCGAAACTCATTGACAGCCCTGGGGAAGAAATTTCAAGTGAAGAGCAACTCTAACCCGACCGAGACCGGGTTGATCAGTACCCCTATTCTCATTTTTATCGGAAGGTAGTCACGGTAGTAAAGTGAGTATTACACGATGCATTTTGTATGAAAAACGTCTATACGTATCGAATGCGAGAATCGCTTTTGTTTCTAGAAATACCTCTATGGCGGCGCTATACACGTTTCCCATACAAAATATATCGAGTAATACTCACTTTACTACCGTGATTACCTTTCGATAAAACAGAGACCAGGTTGATCAGAAGTTAGCGCCTACAATACTAGACTAACGAGGTCGGTTAAACCAAAAAAACAGCTAAAAAAATAAAGTTATTCTAAAAGAATGTTTATTTTGTTGTTAGTCTTACGGTTTTGTCTTCAACTGAAGTATGGACGTACTTCACAGGTCGTGGGTTCGAGACTTCGAATGCTAGAGAAGACAATTTTTTCGTATTTCACGACACAAACTTTGTTTAGTGTGTTAATAATGTCAAAAGGGTATTTTTGGTAATTTTAAGAGAGCACAAATTCACATGAAAATTATCATATGCCTTGTATCACAGTGAACATACATTTCGCTCATTTTTTCTAACTACTTATAAAACGATTTTAATTATTTGTCTTTCATCCATCTATCTGACGTGGTACCAGAAGAACTCTTCTCATTTGGAATACTCTTAACTGTCACCTAACACATACTGATTAATTCAAGATAATAAAAATATTTATGGACTATTTATTATATTTTGTTTGCTTGGGTTTAAATCTGTACCTAATATTTTGTTCTTATATTGTTGAAATTGTTTTTATTGTAAGAACATTTATGAGTCCAATTGTATCAATTTATTTAAAATAATGTGATTTGGCTTCAAAGCTTATGGGATTAGCCAGTACACTTTGAACAGACCTGGAAAATTATATTTTGTCGAGCCGGAATACGCGTAAACATCTGTCACAGGTAAAAGTTCTCAACGTTTCATATCTGGGTCATGCGTGGCGAAAAATATTGATTAACACAATGATATTAAAAGGTGAAATTGATGGTCACCGAGAAACTGGAAAGAGGTGTAGTTAAGCCACGGGTCGGTTTTGGGTTTATTCAGAAAACCTAATAAAGTATGTGATATTCCAATTTTAGATCTAGCAGAAAAAAGGAAGACTTTTCGGATAATATTGTAATTGGTTGCTTTAGTAATAGACATACCTAAAAAGTTCAAACGATAAAACATAATTCAAATTATTATAAGCTTGTATAGTTTTTTCGCTTTAACAATGAAACAGAAGAAGCACATTTCATAAATGTTTGCGGTGAGACAGGAAGATGGTGGAAGTTTTCGTGGGATGTTTTTAGAACAGTGGGAAATGCATTGGAGTTCTGATTAGGATACAGGAGAATTCGCTAGATTAGTCGCCAAATAAAAGACGAAATTAAAAGGAGATAACGATGAACCAGCTGTGGGTGGAAAACAGTGGATGAGACTGGCAAATGACAGAGAAGAGTGGAAGAAAATCGAAGAGGCCTATGTCCAGCAGTGGACCAGAGAGGGCTGAAGAAGAAGAAGAAGAAGAAGAAGAACGATGAATCTAACGCAGTGGAGAATTCTTGTTTCCTCCATAACTTTCATTTAATTAAAGAGCTTTTTGATTGATTGGTTGGTTTACGTAACGAGGAAGATTCTAAGGGATGTATTGCTTCTACATTTTTATCTATGAACGTATTATTTATTTATTTAACGGCCAGTTAGTAGGCCTTTTACAAAGAAAATAACTATCACTGATAGTTAGAGACTATCTACGGAACAAAAGTAGGTTTTTGAGTAAAAGTGGGTAGATCTGTAATATAAAACATAGGTATAACTCATACAAAGTAATATTGTTACAATGATAATATTTTTAGTGGATTTAATTAGAAGTGCCTATGTTATAATAAATTTTGTGAAAAACTTCATGTTGTTTTTAGGTTATGTTTATATTTTTCATTTATTCTCAAGAGTGTTGTCAATGTATTGTATATTATCAAAATCATGTGAAAGGTCTATATAGACGTTAAAATTTCTAATAAAAAAATTAAAAAATAAGTAATGAAGTCTATAATATTCATGATATCTCGATGTACGTATGCTTGTTCAGTAGTATAGGATTGAACAATATTATATGTTTGACGAAATTATATCAAATGTAACTGATTTCAGGTTGAACGTGGAATAAATTTTGAGGTTATGGCAGACGGAGTTAAGTATAATTAATAAAAAATTAATATCATAATGTTATTTTAATGAACAAGCACCAGTACAAAAGTACCACCAACAACACTAAACGCTCATACGAATATAATACCTAATATGTAATCGATATTATTATAATTTCCAGCGATATGGAAAGTCTACGATGCTATGTTAGTACAGACATGGTCTCTCCACGATCGCGCATAGTTTCAGAAATATTTGTATTATTAAGTCATCCCCGACCGAAATTACATCTCATGCTCGCTTTGTGAGAACAATGACTTATCACGGCGAGTATGCTAGAATTTCCTTTAAAACATTACCGAGGGTTGAGTTGAACTTAAGTTATGAAATTCAAGAGAGAGAGTTTGAGGGAATTAAAACTCAACGTTTAACATAAATATTTTAAATATGAAATAGTTCGGTTTAATCAATCGAAATAGGTACTTCTTCAAATGATTTATTGAGATCTGTTAATTTCAA
Organism: Mystacides longicornis; assembly: GCA_963576905.1. NCBI lineage: Eukaryota > Metazoa > Arthropoda > Insecta > Trichoptera > Leptoceridae > Mystacides > Mystacides longicornis. The sequence goes on along the minus strand of OY756425.1, from coordinate 9,126,792 downwards.
ACTACAAAAAAAACACTGTAGATAGGTAATGTATATGTTTGTTTGTTTGTTTAATTTGTTGAATATCCTATTCTAATACGACTAAATTTGAGTGAACACAGATTCATTTTTTATTTGTCTGCATTTTATTTTGAATCGAATGGTTCAATATATTCTATTAACTAAATTGTAATCTTATATAACTTCGTTTTAAATTTGTTAAATGCGCATAGTCCCGTATAAATAAATAAATAATTAAAATGAGGACTTATAAGGCATCTACTAAGGAAATTACAAATAATATTAGAACACTATTGTGATGTATTTTTTATCGAAATGAAATGAAAACGGCGTTCAGGTGAGCATAAATTCCCTAGTCCTAGTCCATAGATTCTGCTCAGAGGATGACAAAATAATGTTTTATAATATCCTCTGTAGCAGGGAAGCAAGGAAGTCATGTTCTCCGAAAGCTTACTGCTCAACTCTGAGAAAGGAAAACCACGCTTGCACCAAGACAGATTCTGAGATACATGACATACCTAGACAGGCTTTGAGGAAGAGTTGTAACATTGTAGGATATCAACATTAGCTTATTTTGGTAATACACTAATACAATGGATACATTGTATCTTGAGCCCTGTCAATGAAAAGTTCAATATTGACATTATTTGCTTGTTATCTGTTTGAACTTTATTTTGTAAATATGTTGTGCTTCTAAAGTTCTGAATGTTCAAATTTATGTTAATAAGAAAGGCATAGATTTTTTTTACGATATATATTCTCAAAGGTTATTCCACCAATCGAATTATGAATACTAATATAGAAAATTCTAAGCCAACCTTAGTGTTATTGATTGGATGAAGTGCTAAAACGCTGTTTCATCTTTTAAATTGAAATAGTTATTTTATTTATTTCCAGTAAAATATACCAATTATCGTTTCAAATATGGATTAAGCCTTTGCCACGAGTTACAAAGATTTGTTAAAGAGAATAACACACCTGTTTTAAAAGGAACTGACGGTAATCTTAATAGTTATGGGCTACTCTGAATAGTACGAATTATTGACCACCTGTCAAAGTTATAATGACGGAAAGTACTAAACAAACGTTTAAAATCATGTGCAGTGTTAGAAAGTATTTATGAAGGACTTCAAGCCTACAATATATGTATTTCGCTAGGTACTCTAGCTTCATTAGGCTAATGGTATATAATAAACTTGAAATGTTTTGGAACAAATTAAACGAAGTAGCAAACATAAAAAATGTGTACAAAATGTAGGTACTTAAATTGTATGAAAATTATTTTAAGGGTTAAATTTTGCAAAAGATATATTATTTTCTCAAAATTCAGTAGTGTTTAAATAGTATTAATTACAATGAAAATATATAGTTGAGTAATAATTATTATACTCAATGGATTATTTAAATTTAACATACTAAAATATATAGATCGAGAAATACGATAAGCGCCATTAATCTTTCTTTATTCACAAAATAATGGCACATACGATATTAACAACATAATGCTCGAGACTGCCCGGATTTATTTTTGCATATTAAATTTATTACTTTTACACACACCACAATACACTTTATTTAAAATAGGGCAATTTCAAATAAATTTATATGAAATTTTCATTATTTAAATTTATATTATTATAAAAAATTAAATGTAACTATCACTGTAATTAATTAAAAGTCATATTTGTCTTATTTTTTAACTCTGTAAAAAAAATTTGAATTATAATATTCACAATATTTGGGGAAGAAATACAGAATGTTAAAATTGATGTGAAAATGTTCCTGGCAACGAACACGTTTGTATGAAAATCAAACAAGTTAAAGATTATAACCTCAAAAATAATGTCAAAAAGTACGCTCATGAAAACAAGGCAACGGGCGCCAAAATCGATTCGTAAAACGAACGAAAATTTCACCATAAACAATAAAAAAAGGAATAAAAATACTCCGCAGACAATTACGAAAAAATAAATACGAGACAATAAATTTATAAAGAAAAAAAAGGTACTTACGCTGCGATGGATTTGGAGAGAGGCCAGCGCTCCATCGAAGCCTGGTACTTCATATTCTCAATTTGCTTCTTCAGTGCGTCCTTATCCATCGCTGCTAAGATACTGGCGTCCATAGCGCAGGTTCAGGTAGCAGCTGCGCTTGCGTCACTCGCTTTTCGGGGGAGGTGAAGGGTGCAGCGGGACTCTCTCTGTCTCCCTTTTATATTCCTGTAACAGAAAACTTCCATTCAAACGACAGAATGCGGAATAGCATATAGGTACGTACACACACCCGTATCGTTACAGATGTATGTAGTGGTAGTCTCTATACATGCACAGCTCCTGATTCATTGCTGTATGTAGGTGGTGTTTGCTACGTAGTAAGTGTGTAGCTTGGTAGATATAGTCGGAGGGAACATTAGGCTCGCTACCCCATTGTGCTACACCACCGTCCACATTTACTTTTCCCACTGTGGTAAGCACTAAGAGATGCTCTCATCAACTGTACGCATTTTCAATATCTTCTTATTATCATTGTACTGTTTTCTACAAAAACCTACATTAATTTTTATTTTTATTTAGGTTTCCTATTATTTATTTATGTATTTTTAATGTTAAAATGCAAATAATTATTGAAATATCTTGCTAATTTTAAAATTATCACAGATGAAAATATTTGATTTACATGGTTGCCATAGTATCGCTATTTTGTTTGTTTTAATATTACTACCTATAGTATTTTCGTTTTTTGTTTCTTTTGATTTGTTTTGTTTTGAAATAATTGTCTTAGTTCATTATTTTTATTGAATCTTTTGGTATTTTCAATTATTTTGTTGTTACTGATTTTATATTGTTTTTTCAAATTACTATTAAATAATATATAGTACTTATATACCTAATTAATATTCTTATAAGATTTCTATTCATTGTTTTCCATTGTATTTTTTCATCATTATTAATAATAAAATTTTAATAAGTAATTTTTATCTGTTGCCTTTATAAAGCACATTTTAAATTTATTATAATTTAAGTAATTATTATCTGTTGCTTTATAAAGCACACTTAGCCTACTTATAAATATTATACAATTCATTAAATTGTTTGTTAATATAATTTAATAATGTTCGATAGGCGTTTCCGTTATTTAATTAAATAAATAGATTTTCATTTTGAAGTAAATGCTAATGTTTTTTTTTGAAAATCTATATATACCTACATATAAAAAAATGAAAACCTACAAATTATCAATACCTATGGAGTAAATAGTAGAGACGCCTATATAGAACAATTCAGTGGTCGCCGACTTTCGTACCGGTCTGGAAGGTCGTAGGTTCCATCCCAGGTGCTGACCATCTTCCTCTTTCACGACACAGACTTATTTCTGTGAAAGAGTTGAGAACAGTATTTTTTGTTGACATTGATTGAGAACAGATTAATTTGAAAAAAACAACTGTAGGAACAAATTTTAAGAGGGATCAATTATTAAAGTATTATGAAAGGTTAGTATTAACTGTACCTTACAGTCATAATTTTTTCATATTTTAGTACAAGAAGTAGGTACTCTCCTCTACCAACAATTACGATAAATTTCTTTTTTTATTTAGAGTTTTGCAGTAAGTTTCGAAAATGTTCGAAATTCGAATAAATTTTTTCAAAGTGGAACTTAATTTTATTTAACTCATAATCACAAAGTTCATTTATAACAACACTTTATAGAATTACAACATTTTGAAAATCAACACAAACTTTAATTATTATAAACTGTCGATTCGATGGTTAATAAAAATTATCAGATTATGTCAACTAAATCTACCTATGAATGATCCAAAAGCATTTATTTTTCAAATATCTATTTGGTTGAACGTTATAACTACCATGTTTTCATCTAGAGACAAAATATGAAGCTGTATGTATGTATATACCCTGTCAACTTTTATTATTATTGACGTTTGGCGAGTGGGAAAAATTCTTCACTCAACCGGAAATTGAACACGGAACTGCAAAGTGATGTGTCGATACTGTTTTGTTAATAGAAATAAAAAATACAACTACCAAAGTACCGATGTGTCAGTGCATATTTTAATTCATTTTAAATGAATGCAGTTTTCGAAACGTTGTTTGTGATGTGGGAAATTATTTTCACAAGCACTTGTCAATTAACCTGAATAACGTAATCGTATTTCCGCTATTTTTGTCTATTGCCTACTCATTGGTTTTGACCATTAATATATTTTAAATGGACATTTTGAATGAAGTTTTTTTTATGATTGCGAAACCTGGAGAATGCGATATGGTAAAGAGTTATCAAGTACAAAATCTACAAAAAGACAATGATGGGCCGATAATGTGCAAAAAATGACATCATCGCCAATAAGAGCACTAAGGAGAGTTATGGATTTAAACTGATCTTCAGTACTGTGCAAAATGTAAACCAGTCACACGCACCGGATTCGTCTCGTAGGAAGTCCAATCGTTCCCTATTGTCACGGCAGTTGCTCAAACGGTTAAGGTTTGCCCACGTCCTTTAAGCCAGCTCGTTTTCAGAGTAACACAATGCCAGCGCAGTTGTATGGAGAGTATATTGTGGTTTTGCACCCCAAGTGCTTCCAATCATGATTTGTTAAAGGTTATTGGGAGCACTCTTTTTCATTTAAACAATATGACAGAAGAAGGATTGGCAGACCTAGACTGCGATAGAAAGATGGAGTTAAGAAGGATGCTGAGCAACCTCTTGATTCACTAAATTGAAGTACCGATGCAGAGGACAGGACTATAATATGGAGGCGACGACGAGTATTGGAGACCATGGCTCAAATTGGGTTGTACCGCCATCAAACACTGATTTTTTTTTAATTTTATTTATTGGCAAATGATTTCGGCTACCACAAATCACTAGACCCAATTAGTTTAATGTTTGGTCTGATTATAGATACGTAGTAGGTGAAATCGGGAAGCAATAAAAAAATAAAAAAAAACAGCGTTTCTTTCCTAACACATAAAGAGGTTTATTTAATTTTATATTATCTTTATTTGAAAAGTTTTATATTTTTACATAGGGCATAGATGTCTCTATATCAGATTTTCGACAATAAAATCTAATAAATTTATACTTCATACAATTTACCCGAGAATACATATAGGATAATCAGATTCGACTCCTATGTTTCGAGATTTTTCTCCTTTGATAAAGAATAAAAATAATGACGAAAAGAAGCTGTGAATAGTGAGAGCAGGGAAAATTGAGTACAGGCACCCACTCTAGAATGTCGGTCCAAACATGGGACCCAATTTGATAAATAAACATTGTTATATTTCAAAAATATACCACTATAAAATTTTGTATTTTTTTTATTTAAAAGTATGTGCGTTCGTTTCTTGCCAACGCGCGTGAGTGCCTGAAGCGAATCAGGGCCGACCTAGTTGATAAAGGCCGAGGCGGGTATCATTTTACAAATTGCGGTTCGTGGCGTATGTTAGAATAGAATACGATCTTCGTCCTAATTAACATATAATGTGTAACAGTTATAGTCATCGTAACAAAAGAACATACCTACGGTCAACACAGCGTGTAGGTACGTACAAGTAAGTCATCTTTTGTAAATGTTATTATTTCTGTATGTGGGTATTTTAGTTGTTTTTTAGCACTGCGATTCAGAAATGACAAAAAGGTTATGTAAATCGTGCGGTTCTATCTCATTCTACTCATATTGCTGGACTATCAAATCTTAACTATTCATGATTTCTTCTTCTTCTTCGTGTGCCGTATCAGGTCACCCCAACGTTGGCGGCGAAAGCTTCTCTGTCTTGCGCTATCCGGAACAACTCGTCCACGCTTCTTATTCCGGTCCAGTCTCGACATTGGATATCAACTCTCCATTTATCTTCACTCCTTTGCTAGAGTTTATTATAGCTCTTTGGAAAACCTTGTTTAACAATAAAGGTGACAAAATGCAGCCCTGACGAACTCCGCACGCTGAATGTCTACGGCTTCTGAACATTGGCCATCAAACCGAATGTCAGCTGTTTGGAACCCGTAAAGATTCCGAATGAAGTTTCTATCTTTCCACCCATTACCATCGATGAATGATTGTATTTTGGCAATTTAAGATAGACCGTGAAGCCTTGAAGAGAATGCATAAATAATTCATATATTCGACACTAAACGCCGACGCTTTCCATATTTTGGTTTTATTGTTAAAAGTGGCACTCGCCATACCGGTAAGCATCGGAATTCGGAAGCTCCTCCGAGGTCACCACATGTGGTAATGGTTGCTCCCAGGTATTTGAATTTATACACCCGATAGACTATCGGTAGCTGTTAATCGGGGCAAAAACTATTTGCCATAAGATCCGTCTTACTGGCATTGACTCGAAAGCAGTTAGTAATGGTCTGTTTTCCTACGAATATAGCGCTACTATATAAAGCAGTGGTGAATATGTCAGTTGAGAACATTGTCAATATTGTTGACGTAGTAACAAAAAACATTGTCATATATTTTGAAAGACTATCATCTTGTCAGACGACAAACCGCTCCCTAGGAACGGAACCCAGTGCATAAGAGAGTATGTAGAAGAGAAGAGCTCTTCCGGACGGCGCAGGATTGAAAGAGAGCGATAAAACGTGGTATTACAAAATTTAGACTCGTTTTTTCATTTCTAAAAGAAAGAGAAAGATTTTGATTACGCTGCACCAAACCCAAATCACTCAACGAGTGCAAAGGGTTTAAAAAAAAAAAGAAAAAAAGAAAGAGAACACCGATGTGGTAGCTGATCTTAAGTATATCTTATATTTTTCATAGAATAGGTCTCAATGGAGATTTCTTTTCGTCACTGTAAACCTGAAATGGAGCTTAGGCAGTACCTACCTACTATAAGTGCGAATCTTTTCATCATAATAATGTCTTAATCCTATGTTATATTAATTGATAATTATATTGTTGCTTTCTCTTGCACTGTACAAAGATACAGGTTTTTTTTTTAGGTTTTACATATATATATATGTATGTATATAATATATATAATTTTATTTTCTTTTTTTTTTTTTTTCATTCTAATGCATTTACATGAACTTTCATCCATGCATATACACGCACATTTTTCATACACAAAATATACATGGGTGTACCTTGTACACATCTGTCATCTGATTATTTCGTGAACGAGTAATTAATTATAGAATACTTTGAGTGACTTGTTTACCTCGATGCTACAATGATATTGATTTGTGCATTTTATTTATTTGTTTAATTCTGTGGCTGCATCACTCGATCCACATTTCGGGTGCAAGTCAGTAGAAAAAAAAAAAAAAAAAAAAAAAAAAAAAATGTCTTAATGGTTCTGTATGTAAAAATATGTACTATTTAAGAACACGTTGAAAATGAATGATGAATGAGTATTGATTATGAAACACTTGGTCCCATGTACCTCACATCATTCATTTCAATTCACGAACGTGGTTTAACCCGTCGACGGGTACAATATAAATATTCGCAAGGGGTAGTCGGTGAACATATTATAAGTTTAGTTTGAAAACGCAGGACGGGTTGTGTACGGGGGTGTCGATGATTTAGTTGAGTGGGGTAGTTCCATGGGTAACTACCCTATAGTTGTCATTATCCACTGTTTGTTCACCTAGACCCGTTTCACGTACGATTGTTTAACTAGTATGTAAGTAGGTATGTCGTTTGGTTTTTTCTGACATGCGTTACAATTACTGTTACAAGGAACAAACTTGTGAAAATATATTATTATTCCAGCACAATACATTTTTTTCGCAAAATGATGATGAACGACATTGGTAGCCTAGTGTTCAAAGTGTTTGTTGAACCTCTTATAAAAAGTAACGTAAAATTGCCACCAACTTAAAATAGGTAAGTACGTATATTATGAGTAGGTACGTATGTACGTAGTAAGAAATATATTTATGGACCGCCGATTGGTAGTAAGGGTGGTTTAAAATCGAAAACTTCAAGATTTCGACCCATACTTCCCGATCGTTTGACACAGTAGCGCCTAGGTCAAAATCAGTAGATACGTATTTATTTAGGTACAATGAGCTTATTTTTAAGCGTACCTATTGTTGAAGGCCGTGGGGTTGCCAGCTAAGAATAGCACCTCTGCTCTTTTTGCAGGTTTTTCGAGCATCCTGTAAGAGGCAGGGAATCGAAAATCAGATCGGGACCGTGTGATTGACCATCTCACGTCCTTAAACCCCAACAGCTCAGCAAAGGCACAAGCAATAAGCCTCAGACGCCTGGGTCTCATCAGGGGAGCTCAGGCAGATGGTGCCCCCCCCCTGTAAAGGCGCATGATCCAGCGCAATGGAGAGCTCTTGTGCCTCCCTATGCTCCTTATTGGGGTTTCGGCCCCCTGTTTTGTGGGTTGGTTTGGGGGGGGGGAGGTCTGCGGTGGGCCTGATTTGTGTGGGGCCGACTTTTTGGTTTGGTTGCTTCAATCAGACTAGGGGGTTGATGGTTTTGTGCGGGTCGAGTATGCTGCGGATTGGTCTCCTCCGGGCTGGCTTGCGGTGTGTGGGGGGGGGGGGGGGGGCTCCAGGGAGAATGTATGTATTGTATTGTTGAAGGGCGAATGATATCCTCTACTCCAAAACTTAGCTTAACAACTTTAAACAACCTTTATGTTATACTTTGATTTGAATATGAAAAAAATTAAAAAAAAAATTAATAAAGATGATTTTTTCCTAGGATAATATTCCGAAAAAGACTGATTGGTAAGGCGGTGAATGATATTAGAAAGATATTTGAAGTAAATGTTGTGTAGTGACTAAGTAGAAGGAAAATGAATAAATTGAGGCGGTTCGGGCATGTAGAGATAATGAATGAAGGAAGAACGACAAAAAGGAATAGGTGCACGGAGATGTGGCCGATCTAGATTGACGTGGGTCGATCGTATCGGTGCCGTCATACGAGGGCGAAGTCAGGAGTAAAAAGAGGAGGAGATAACATATTATGCGTTATGCCTCTAAATGAAGCGAAAGGGGTTTGTCTAGATAGGGATGAATGGAAATCCATACTCTCTGTCTACCCGCTCCGGGAAACGGCGTGATGGGGAAAAATATGAAGTACCTCTTTTCATTTCAACCTTACAAGTTTTTGACATGATTCAATCACGTTAAACAGATGTACATCGTGTTATTCTGGCATCTTGATGATAATAATATACTTGTCGCAACAGTTTACATATATTGCCTGACATACTCCCTCACAATGATAGGTACCTACCTACATAAGAGACTGTTAATAGTCTGGTTAGGGAAGAGGGTAGCATAACCCCTTGTTGCGTAATCGCATTACTAAATTCTGTTAAGTTGATGCTTGGCTAAATATATTGTTTCTCGGGGATGTCAAATAAATACAATCGCTTAAAATATTCATATTATAATTTTCTTAGATTTATACTTAGGTACCTTATTGAATGAAATTATTTGAGTATTTTCAACTAATAACTTGAATAACCGTAAAAAGTGAAATAAGTAAAGTTTTTTTAGCTTAGTAGGTATTCGACAAGATATAACTTAATTTTTAAACTTATTTTTAGCCCTCTCTCTACACAAGCTTCTATATACAAGCTTTAAGGGAGAGGAAATTTTATATTATAATCATAATATCTATATTATTATTGGTGTTTCATGTAAATAAATGTATTGTTATAAACTTGTAACTATGACTTCAAATAAAATAATAAAAATAAATATATTCGTTAAGCAACGGGTTTCTGTTTCTATAGTAAGCGGTTCGTCGTCTGACAAGAGGGCCGTCTTTGAAAATTTCGACAATATTTTTTTTTACTACGGGAGAAACATAGTAAAAAATATATTCTTCTACTGTCGTTATTCACCGCAGTTTATGGCCGTTTAATGGCGGTACCGTATTCTTAGGAAAACATGCTATTGGAAAAATTTACCGTGTGATTATGGTGTGGGTGTCCATACCTATGATAAAAAGCGGGGATTAATTTAAATAATTTAAAAGCCTTTTATTGTAGTATGAAAATCAATATATTTTTTTAAAAAATATCATTTTGGACTTTTTCATCCAATCTTTAACTGATAATGTTTAATGAAGTTATAATAGAAGTAAGCATAGAGCATGAAAAATGTTAAAGGTACAAACATATTTCAGTTCAATGTAACAAGTATCATTATTTTTTATTTATTTATTATAGATCAACGCGACATTGTCGATTTTACAACAAAGATAAAAACATTTACTAATACAATACATACATAATATTATGCACTTACAAAAAAACTTACATACAATTAGAAAAAAAACACTAAGTATGGTACATTAGTATTCCCCATTATGTCTATGTACTGTAGTACCTATAGATAGGTCACAATTATTATGGTAGGTATCCAATAGGTATCCAATACGCAAGAATACTGAAAAGAAAATGATCCACCCGGTCAAAAGACGTTAGGTACCTTTCACTTATAAATCCGGCACTGACTGGACCAATAATGGTCGCGTGAGTAATACTACAAAAACATAAGTCCTAGTTGTATTAGAAGACAAGTAAATTTCGTTTGATCGTTACTAAAAATACACCCAAGCTTCGAAGTGAAGGGAGGCATTTTATTTTTAGTGTCTACCGACTCAGGTTCATAAAAATTTATGTACTACTTTGAGAAACCTCATCGTGAAATTTGTAAGCGTGTTTTAACTTATAGCCGCTATTAAACTTCATACTAAAAACACTTTTACGGCCCTCCTCGTCGAATTATTCCGCTCTCAGCCTAGGGATTAAATAAAATACGGTTCGACAGAGCCATCTATCGAAAATTCGTGAAAGCATTTCACATATTATTATTGTGAAAGTTTTGTAGTTTATTTTTGCGCAAACCATAATGTTTTGGAGTCGTTTTTTATTTACGAAGAAAAATACAAAAAAAAAAATAATAGAGAATTTAGTCACTGACTGAATTTCTTGACATTAGCTGTAGGTAGTAAAATAATATAAACACGGATTTGCTAAATTGGATAGGTATTGCTAAATTTTGGGTAGGTACCTATGTATATCGGGTTTTGGGTCGAATTTTTTTAAGTCTTCCAATCAATCCAATTCTTCATTTTAATTTCATTTAATTCTTCCTTTTTTGACCACACTTAGGTGTATAGGGAAGTAACGAGGCTCTCCACTGTACTCTATTTCCTACCCTATACTTTACAAACCTTACGACGAAAATATCTTAACAGGTGTAGGTAATAGTTGATCATGATCATACCCCTTGGTTGGGAATTTCCCTAAAAATACGTGATAACACAAAAATAATATTTAATTCAAAAGGACACAATGATTAATAGGTACTATTTCTAAAGTAAGTGATTTAAAACAAAAGAGGTACCTATTTTTTTAATCATCTGCAATATTTACTATATTAGTAAATTATTGAAATAAACCTACCTATTGTTGAAACCATCAGCTTAAGCTGCTTTTCAGTTTCACGTAAATATGATTTCTTTTTGCGTTATAATGGCCGCTTTAGAAAATAATTAATTTTAGTTCGTATTAAACTTTTTCGTAAATACCTACTCCCGCTGAATTAGGAAAGTTTATCATACGTAATATTCATAAAGGAGCAAAAGGAATAGAAGAGCATGTATGCGGGATGTTATGCGTTTGGAGGAAGCGAAAGAGGTTTGTTTGGATAGGAAAGAATGGAAACGTTTCACTGCCTACCCCCTACGGGAAACGGCGTGGTGGGTAAACAAAAATACTTACTGATAATGACAAATGAAGAAGTGTATGATAATAATAAAATGTCTCCAAAAGAACGATTAGGGTAAACCAGACAGTTATTGGACGCAGACAGTTATGGGACGTTTAGTATCAAAGTTCTAAAAAATAAGCATACCGCTACTTATTGTTAATAAGTTCTTCCATAGATGTCTTCGTGGAACTTTCCTTTAGAAAAATCGCTACTTATTTTATCGGCTCATTTAAAATTTGACCAGTAATAGATATTTTTTTGTCAAGTCGGAAAGTGTTGGTTCAATACTGTATTTTTCTTAAAAAAATAATAAGGATGTCAATTTTTGTTAAATGTAAGTATACGTAAAAATAACCTATTTTAAGTATTTAATTGCATTTAGAATATAAATAAGGTTGTCAGAAATGATAGAATTTCATTTGATATCATTTACTGCTGAATTAAGTGTGTTAGTAGTGTGTCCAATAACTGGATCTATTTTTTACTTCATTTCAATTACTGGACAGCCGACCAATAAGCGTGTTTTGATGAAAAAAAAAAATGCTATGATTACTTTTGCAATATCTTTATAAAATCACAACTTATAGAAAAAAATTAAAATTATACATATCTACTTGAATTCTAAACAGTTACTGGCACTGTGTCCAGTAACTGAATTTCAAGTGTCCAATAACTGTAAATATGACTTTTTTTTTGAACTTCTTAAATTTGATGATAATGATCATCATAGATGATATTAGTGAATCTTCAATAGATGACATTTATGATATAATTTTAAAACAAGATTTTAAAATATGTTATTCTTCATTAATATATATTTTTTACTATTGTCCAATAACTGTATTTTGGTTGTCCAATAGCTGAAAAATGTGTCCAATAACTATACTTTTTAACACAAGTTTTAATTTTTATATTTTTTTTATAAAATAATTAAAAATATGATACTTTGATCATTGGTAGGTACTCATAAACGAATACATTTTTTTTTGACCTGCGTTTTCCTTTGCTCCTCCGGACGACTGTCACCAATACTTTATTTTGAATAAAACATGTATTTTTCAATTGTGTTTCATTTATTTAACCTTTTACAGTGAAATGAATTTGAAGAACTTCTTAAGTATCCAATAACTATCTGGTTTACCCTATGGTCAGCGGCTGGTTACCCATACTTCAATTTAATGAGTAAGGTAGTAACGCATAACTATTTAGCGCTTCTAACTAAGGAGAAAGATTCCCCTTAGCGATAGTAATAAATAAATTACTGTCTTTAGTATAAAAACATAGGTAGGTACCTAAACTACATTATATAAGTACATGCTATTTATATAGGTGGAATTAAAAGGGCAGAGGTTGCGGACCCAAAAATATAATATTGAATAATTTATTTCATAGATAGGTACGAATTTAAAGAAATTTATTAAATATTTTTACATCACAGAATTTTGAATTAAGTAAGTAGGGACATTATATTGTTAAGATGTAGAAACGTAGAAAAATGCGTACAAAAAGAATATTCATAAATTTCAATTATTTGAGGTGTTTTTTTTACCTATACCTAGCTGGTAGAAGGGTTGGCGGTGCACTAAGACCTCTAATGAGAAATAAGAATGTATCTCTTAAATCCAAACAATTGATGCACAATGCAATCCTGATTCCATCAATGATGTATGGGAGTGAAGCATGGACATGGACGAAAAATCTGGAAGTTGGAATAAATGCTGTAGAAATGAGATCACTGCGTAGGATATGCGGAAAGAGACTGATTGATAAGGTGAGGAATGATAGTATTAGAAAGGAATGTGGAGTGGATGTTAGTGTAGTGACTAGAATGAAAGTGAATAAATTAAGGTGGTTTGGGCATGTAGAGAGAATGAACGAAGATAGAATGACTAAAAGGATAAATAAATCTGAAAGAATGGGTGCACGCAGACGAGGCCGACCTCGAATGACATGGTCCGATCATATCGGTGCCGTCTTAGAGGAGGGCCAAGTCAGGAGTAAAAGGAATAGAAGAGCATGTATGCGGAATGTTATGCGTTTGGAAGAAGCGAAAGAGGTTTGTTTGGATAGGAAAGAGTGGAAATCCGTACTCTCTGCCTACCCCCTTCGGGAAACGGCGTGATGGGTAAAGTTTTTTCTTGGATTTTCTATCCGGGGTTAGACTGTCACAGATTAGACGGGATTGTTCATAAGAAAAATCAGTCCTAAGCAATAATTCTGCCAGCTATATAGGTAGGTACCTACTAATATCTTTGGATAGTAAAGTGTTTATTTATTGAATGTATTTTAATTAAAACAAACTTTGCTAATATCACTTAAGTTTTATTTTTATAACGCCAAAATATTTTCCTCAAAACATTTATTGAATTTATTTATTTATTCATTTTTTTGCATATAATGTCATAGGGAACAAAAGCTTCCACTGAACTTGATCTTTCGTGGTTTTAATTTTGTTTAATGACATAGGTATTTTAAATGTTTTTATTTCATGCAGGTTATGCAATAAAGCCAAGGGAAAATTAGTTATAAAAAAAGTTTTAAAAAGTACATACGATGCACTAAAAAGATTAATTTAACAAAACCACCAAAAAATAAATAATTAATAGCGCAAAAAATGTGAATAGCATATTTAAGCGATCTATTTAATGAGTCTATATTCTTCTCGAAGTTTTAATAAAATCAATCGCGTTGCTTGGAAAAACGTTTAATATGCATGTTAACACTATGTTGTATTCAATGTTTTTCCATGCTGTCTGTCAACTATAAATAGATATATAACAAAAGAATAAGAATCTATTTTTAAACGCCTCTTATTCAGTCTCTCTTATTTTATTTCACAAAGGTTCATTTAAAATGTCAAAGTTTTTTCTCAGAACGGTTTAAAATTGTAGGTACCTACTTACTTAGTTCATATTGTGAATGTTGGTAGTCTCTCTCTCTCTTGTGTGTGTGTTTATGAGGTGACATGGCGGGGTCAAGAGTGGAACCAATTAGTGAATATGCGGGAGGCACTGACACCAACTACCGACACACAAATACATAATAATTCATCATACATACACTCAAATGACTTTATAACATACGACAAAATAATCCTTTAGATATTTGGAGAATACTCTTATAGAATAATTATTACTTACATGACAAAATCACATAAAATTTCGGATGGAAGATTATGATGGACATACAAATAGGTACATAATTCATCATACTTAAATGACTTTTTTATCATACGACAAAATAACACTTATGATAATTTGAGAATACTTTAATGGAAACATAACATGATAAAATCACCCGATGTCGGATGGAAGATTTTTGGTATTTAAACGGGTACCTACGGAAACAACTCAATGGTATTTAGTAATTAGGTATTCCCGAATGGTAGGTGTATTCATGTCAAATATTAATGTCCTTCTTAGTTGATTTTAACAATTTTGTGCCAATAATCTAGAATCTAGATAATAATTAGTTACATTCGTCCATTTCGTATTTTCGTTGAAACACTCTAACCCAGATGGCACAAGATGTTTTTTATATTTGTTTACAACTTTTATTTGGGATAGATTAATTGAAAGAACAGTTTAACTGGAAATTTCAGCGACTACTATGCTTCAAAAAGCGGAAATCCACTAGTCCTGACCTATGGAGAAATCGAGTAAAGTTGTTGAGGGCGTGTTATTTTGTCTGATGGGATTGCGCTATGATCCGACTTAATTACATACAGTATTTTATTCAGTTCACAAACTGACTTACCTACATAATATATACCTATATCTTCGTCCTCAACATGCCATCATTATATGCATGATAAGCATTTCTTTGTGACTTTTGAATAACTCTGGCAAAAAGGTATGTTACATTTAATTGGACGCTCAGAACGATGCGCCGTCGGTTAGAGCAAAGTTTTTCCGCAACTTGTGACAATCAAAGAAAAATAATGATAACTTTCACACTAGTCATACATTTCATAGAGATTTTAGCCATGCCGTTTTCATATAACGAAACTGAAAACGAAGAGGTATTTCATTATTTAAATGAATGACAGAATCTGTATTTTGATTTTATTTTTAAACTGAAGATTTTAAATATATACTTAAACATGGAAAAACCACTTGTAGTTTTTATACCACAGAACCTATCACAATTGCGGTAGGTAATTATCTTAAGCAATACTGCGGTTGGACGAATTTTGGAGATATAAAAAGATAGCTACGCGATAACCTTTAATATTGTAGACAGATCTTCTGTTAAGTAGGTACATACTTTACTTTTATTGCTTGTTATTAACATTTGTTTAAGTATGAAATTTTCCGACCTCGGTAACCTACAAAGTGTAAGAATAGAAACCACCTTCTAAAGCCCTGTCCGCACTGCGATTTTTCACCGCACGAATTTTATTCCGTGAACGAAATTAATAATCGCGTACAATTTGTAACAAATCACATATTTTTTTTCCGCACGATTTTTTTTACTGCAAGTGCGAACACTCCCATAAGATTCAACGTGAAAAAAAATCCGTGCGGTGAAATTTTGCAGTGCGGACGGGGCCTAAGACCTAAGGTTCATCAGAACCCATCAGGGTTCGATTCCCGATTGAAAATTTCGACTTGGGCTTGCACTCATGTCTCAGATATGACGGAATCGATTAACTGGTATAGAATGCATCAAATATTCACTTCCGCCAGCCAATATCTAATTGCATAGATATCTGTATAAAATACTGTTTGCGTTGGTTGCTGGATTTGCGGTAAATTTTAATTGGAAAGGAAAAATAAGAAACCTACCTCGATGTTGATCTCTTGCTTTGACCTTCCCGAGTTGATTTTAATCCTCGTCTATATTGACACTTGTGAATGCACAATATTTTATATTGTTTTGTATAAGGTTTATTTTGATTTGAGATAATTTGGTAATTTTTACAGCGAATTTTGCGTACGAGTACTTGTTGCGCGGGTAGCGATCCTATTTGAACTGTAGGTTGTAGGTAGGATAAATTTTGGATAAAAAGTATTTTTTTGGGATTGTGTTGCCAGGACAAAAAACAATACAGGAATAGGGAAAAAAGGGCTCAAACAAATACTGAGATGGTCATCAAATTCAATAAGCAGAAAGAACATCTGTCATCGAATACTATGTAGGTAATAAGTTGTTGTTTACAGGGTATTTAGTTTCAACGATTAGGAAAATATACTCTATTTTCAAGCTCTGGGTCTTTGTTTTTTTGATTTTAGTCTGAATAGAGGTATTCAAATTTTGGTATTGTGATTTTCATTGATGAACGTGAATGACATCTTTAAGGCCAATCGGCACTGACGGGTGGCTTGCTCTGCGGTTAGAGTCAATCCAGTCACCTGGTGAGCAGTTAACTTCGAAACGTTCTAAAATGTTCGCAACCTTACGAATGACAGCTTTGTGTTTAGCTTCTCTATCCAAGTAAACAAACATGTGGCAACTAGGAGATGCGTCAATAGACTGTAGACGCTAAGTAAGCTTAGTTTTTCCCATTATTTGTCTTATTCTTTACACACTTTATGGAGACAGAAAATAACCAAAGGATCTACACAAACTCTCTAGAGTTTTATGAGAGAGGAAGAAATTGTTAATACCTATATGAATATATAAAAATGAATATAATGTAAATTATAATTATTGTAAGAATTTGATTGAATAAATAAAAAAAAAAAAAAATTAGGATTGAGATCACGAATGTTACGTTATTGCAATGGTTTGATCTTTTAAGTGTGCGATTAAGGATCAATTAAGGCGTAAGTGATGAGACGATAGCAAGGGCATTTCGCTCTGCTATAAATAATTTATTCTCACCATGGTAGCTGATATAATTGAGATACGCATTAGTGGTGTGTGATAGCGCAAGGGAGGTCCCACTAATGAACCGCCTCAAAGGATGGCATGTGGTAGCTGCTATACGAGGATCATTAATAATTCATCTATATGCGTTCCTGGATACTCGGGAGAACGTAATACTGGGAAATAACACACAGTAGACATCTCTAATTGATAATTTGCAGATACTTCAAGCGTTGATGTAAGCAGTTTTATATCTTATAGTATGTAATTGTGACATTTTGTGTTTCACTTTGTTTAATATTATTTATTGGTTACCGCTTTTAGCTACCAGCCATCATCAGACCAAACTCTAACGTTTATTTCAATGTATTGAAACAATACCCAGGTATTGTCATGTAACGTCAAGAACTGATTTCATTTTATTACCCATTATACAACACTTTTACGACTATGGGCTTCCCTGGGAATTATGCAATACACTGCTCTATTATATTAGAGCTTGCCTAGTAACCAGTCACGCTTCAAAATGTTGAGTCATGGGCCAAGTGATTTTGTTATCGTGAAACAGTTATTTATCATTGATAAAAGGAAACATACCTTATAAATAAAATAACTTTCTTTAAACAAAGTTTAAAGAAATACTTCATTGTTGAATATGTTGAGAATTCTCATGATTAGGAGTTTCGGAGACTTAAACGTTACCACCTAATGAACGTTAAGAGATCACACTAAGCCAGCCATCGAAATGACAGTAGAAGACGGTTGTAAGCCCGTATGTAGCGGTTAGTTCCATTTAAAAACCGAACATCAGTAATGAATTGTTAGAGTCATTAATTGTTATATTAATATTTGTTAAGAAATTTCAATTTAATGTCTTTGCTTTTGTAAATAAGCAGAAAAATATTAAACTATAATCTGAACAAATTTGGCCATTTACACAGACAGGTAGTCCAAGCGTGAACTGACATTATTATAGTAGCAGTGAAGATGGAAATAGTAAAGGCTACATCATCCCTACTGCATCCGTCCGAATTGTTAATGCGTGTGTTGTCCCTTCTCCTGTATGGGTGTGAGTCCTGGCACCTGATCAAAGCCCAGGTGCAAAAAGTATCTGCATTGGAAACGCAGTGCCTCAGGAGAATTTTGGGTATAAGATGGTAACGACGCTATTCGCCAGCGCACTCAGCGTAGGCCATTATGGAGAGGAGATGGACTTGACTGGGACATGTGTTAAAGATGCGGAATAATTACAGTTGGCCTAGGAGAGCGCTGTTCTTCCTCCTACAAGGATCCCGAAGACGACGAATTCCCTCTCACACCGTGTTTCACTCCTTCGAGGCAGGACAAAATATTGTTTTTCGTGAATAGTCATGTGACCAAAATTTTTTTTCGTCAAGATATTTTTGGCCAATTTTCAATTTCAATAACGAATAAAGACCTGAATTTTTCCACGATATCACTTACTACTCATTTTTATTACTACTATGTTGCAACAGTATGAAAATACCATATTTCAAAACGCGGAGAGAGTTCTCGCCACACGTTTTCAATATGGAAATAAGTCTCTTGGTCTTTTTGCAATGGCTTCGAATATTCATTATAATATTATTATAGTAGGTAGGTATCTATATCAATTTCCATCATAAGTCCCGATGTTCGCCCATATGGCATCAGTGGAAGTGAATTGGATCGGTGGGTAAGTGATATTACACTCTTCTATATTAAAAATATTGGAAAATACAACCAGGTCACCGCTGAAATATGATACCTTCATACAAATAGTACTCCATGAGAGCACGGTGTAATAATATGTGAAATATTAAGACAGGTGAGTATTGGAGAGTGTGTGAAGTCAAACTGACGATGAACAGTAGTTATCAATTCACTGAAATATTTCGTATCACAATTGCGCCAGAATATTTCATGTTGCTTTGGTGTTTTACAGAATTTTTATATTTAAATTAACACATTGCTACAAAATGGTGTTTTGAGTGAACATTAGTCATGGTTCCATATTCCTTGGTGCTTTAAAATAACACCTTTTTTCCAGCTTTTCTTTGCCCTTATCAGTTCATTTGGGGTTTGATGCCATGGTATGCATCTTTCACATCTTTCTCTCCTTTGTCATCTCATTGGTCAGATCTTTCTTGATTCTACTCCAAATTTTGTCCCCCATGGTATGCATTCGCCACATATTTCTCTCCTTTGTTATCTCATTGGTCAGATCTTTCTTAATTCTACTCCATAATTTTGTCTGCAGACGATCTCTATTCGACAATTTGACCTCGTCGCGATCGTCCCTCATTCTATCAATATGCTCGTCCCTCATTCTATCAACATTAACAAAGTTTTGTCATAACATGAGAGGGCATTGTCAAGAAGGTATTTGAATTTAGTGATTAAGTTGTTTTATTTGGTATAACAAATGTTTGTAATAGGTAAACATTTGTTAGGTTTATTAACAAATCAAACACCCATCTTTCCAATTACAAACATCACTGTCTGCGCACTCGTTTTTATAATTTTAATTGAGTTTTATGGGTTGTGAAAATGATAGGAACTGTGTAATTTGTAAAATTATTGTTTTAAGCAAAAGAACAAACTGGTAATGGCAGCCCTTTTCAAATTTCATAAGGTATTCACCAACACATGAGTTTCGTCAAATTAATACTAATTTAGAATCTGAAAATGGAGAAAACTAATGTGTCCACTGTCCAACGATACAGCATTATTTCGATATTTAAAAAAAATCACACCGTAGGGGTTTGGACTTCAATAATTCATTCTTATTCAGACAAACCTCTTTCGATTTAAATATCTACAAGCTTTAATATTGTGTCAAATGTCATTTTTTTGTAAATGGTTCATTAATTTTTTTTGTACCAACATTTTTTTCATAAAAAAAACTGAAATGTTTGTACATCGTCAACAGTACTTACAGATATTAAATATTATGCTGTCTAGGTGAATGATGTTGAAATGTCGCTTAGTATCAAATGACTGCGTAATCCATCATTACCAAGGAACTTCCCAACGAAAAAAACCACAATATTACGTGTTTATAATACTAGTTGCATGTAAACATGAGATCCAACTGTCGATTGACTAAGTCGGTATGTTTATTGTATGAAACGATGTCGTCAATAAATTAAATTTTTACAAAAATTGTTAAGAAAAGTTTCAGATGTACTGATATAATGTAAACATTTTTTATAGAAAAATTAATTATCTAGTTGGGGTGTTTCGGTGTTTTTCGATATTTTTATAAAATTCTGAAATATAGGCAATGAAACTCGTAAATTTGTCATAAAAAAAATATTTTTCTTTTTAAAAAAAGTTTGAGGAATTCTGGAACTTTTTCATTAAATTCAATTTAAGATATTGTATTTTTCTATATACATACAAAAATTTAAGGGTTCTAGCTTTTATAGTTTTCGAGATATATGAAAAAATTAAGTAAAAATTCAAAGGTTGATTACCCCTGACTGAAAGAAAATTTCACAATTCTGAGTATACAAGTTTTGTAGACTTAAAGTATATAATACTTTCTGAAATTTTAGGATCTGTGCATCAAGCGAATCAAAAGTTATAAGGGGGGGACGGACACACACACACACAGACACACACACGCACAGACACACACACACACAGACACACACACACACAGACACACTAAATGTTCTCCTCCGAATCCTGAGTAAATCCATATATGGAACATATATGCTGCGAAGCCTCTAAGTTGGTGTTTTTTGTCGTCAA
Source organism: Mystacides longicornis (assembly GCA_963576905.1). Classification (NCBI taxonomy): domain Eukaryota; kingdom Metazoa; phylum Arthropoda; class Insecta; order Trichoptera; family Leptoceridae; genus Mystacides; species Mystacides longicornis. Next base: position 9,105,498 of record OY756425.1, on the reverse strand, counting down.
AGTTTGAAAAACCGTTTAAAATCTAGACCTGGCCATACAAATCTCACGTATCTTGGCTTGATACTGCCGATCTGTCTCGAGAAATAATTTCTCTTCAACAAATCGACAGTTGGAATACGAAAAAGTAACGCTATGTGTCTGTTCCTACACGTTCTAACAGGAAATAAAAAACCAGTTGTTCTAGCATGGGATTAACGGTCGTCATCCTAAGGGATCATCTTATGATTGAAATAAAAAAAAAACGAGTCTCAATATTGTAGGTAATACTACTTTTAATTTTGGGAATCATGTGGTGTGATTTAGCAACCAATCACATCATCCGAGAAAGAACACTATCACAGTCCTTCGTTACATCAGCCACCCTTACTTACCCTCGTACTTGAAGAAAATAAAAAAAAAACTGAAATGTTTTAAACAAAATTTAAGGCTTCCTTTAGGATAAAATAAATCATAGTACCTAATAAAAATCTGAACATAAATTTAAATTATTTTCTTCGGTGTCCATTAAAGATAATTAATGAAAAATAATTAAATTTTATGAAAATGTTCCAAAGAAGTTACAAGTAGCCACCTACCTAAACAAAATCCTGACATTTTTAATTATGACGTAGGTTCAATCATGTTATTAGTAATTCCAACCGAAAAATAATTTTCTTGGTTATATCTTATAACACGAATTAATTCATTATGGTTTTCGGACGAATTTCCACAAATTTAACCCTGAAAACGGCCAATAATGTTTCAATTTTAATTTCCAGTAGGTACAAATATTTTTGCCCTTAATTACAGCAAAATTTAATGCATTTAATAACGAAAATACATTTTATGTAAAAATAAAAAAAAAAACAAGTCTCAAACTTGTGCTAGCTACTACATATTTATTTATAACCATAAACTACTTTTCGGGAGCGTCTGCTTCCTTTCTCAAAGACGTCAGAGGCTTTGTCCATCTGAGGAAGAGAGCAGTCACCCCCTAAAACTAGTTTATGATTAAAAGTGCAGTAGCGAAAATTGAAGACTGTTTTTTTTAAACAAGCATGGTTAACTTCAAAAATATCAATTATTGATGGTCATTGAGATAAAGAATTACGAAGAGGTCTTGGTTTCTTGACAGATGGCAGATTTTCAACTAAGACTGTCAATGGCTTTGGAATAGGATGTGTTGGCTGAAAGAATGATTCAAGAAATTAGCTTTTCCTTTCGTGCGGCATTCGAATTGATTTCATCTTCGCTCATGCAGGCTGCCCTTTAATATCTGCTCAAGCGCTGCAAGCCAAGCTGCCGCCTTTGGTGTCCCGAATGCTCCCTGAGAACTTACCATTTTGGCACTCCTTGACCAAATACCTGACCGTCTGTACCGCTCCACACTCACAATCTGGATTATCTCTCTTCCCCCGCCTCCAGAGCAAGAAGTTACAGAACCCGTGTTCCATTCTAACCCGGTTTTGTTGTACCCAAACCTTTCATGGGAGTTCTATTCCTGGAACCTTGGATGTGGGATTTGTGATAATCTGTTTATTAGGGACATTCGGTGTGCCTCATTTTTCTTTCCAGGTTGAAGATTTCTGTCTGTACCGTCCTTTCTTTAAGTTTTTCGGAATTTCAGTCTTTTTGAGGTGGGTTGAGGACATCCCCGTAAGTTGGTAATGGGCTTTGAATTTTTTTCAATTCTCTGGCTGTGGCATAGGATCTCCTCAGATCTGGTGGTCCAATGTTTAACAACACCGGCAGCCATGGGGTGGGTTGACCTGACGGTCCCAGTTATACCTAATTCTTTCAAGAAATAGATGTATGGATATAAATTTGGAATCTGATACAGTACGAGAGTTCACCAATGTTCACATTCATTGCTTTATAGTAAGTAATCAATTATTATCATTATTAGCAAGGTATGAAACGGTGTCTAGCTTCGGTACTTAATAATAGTTTCAAGTGTATTGACGACCCCTATGTTATGAGACGAGGTGTGAAACTACGGATGTAGGCAAATATTTGTAGGAATGTTGTTACCCCTCTCAAATATTCCATTCAACCCTAGTTATAACATCCAATAACTAATTAAAAACAACACGCGTGTTTACAAGGAAAAAAATCTATTATATAAGAACTATATGCTTACGGTGGTACAAATAGGGTAGGTTTTTATTTGAAAGGTTGTTGGTACTAGGAAGGCTGTATGTACCAGGTACCTATTTGAGTTTTGTGAGGTTTAGTTGATAACATCCCCAAGCCTAGTATTAGAAACATCGTGACAAGGCAGGTTCCGACAAACACAACATACTTTCTTACTTACTAGGCACGTTAATATTTTAGGCATTCGTGGATGTTGACACAAAATGGAGAGGGTATAAGTCTCAGAGCATAATTTCATGGTTTTTTATAGAAAGTTTATAAACTGAGAGTTTGGCAAGTAAATGAGAAATCTACTATATAAATGAAAGTGGGGTTAGTGCGAACACTTATAACTCGAGATTGGCTCAACAGATTCTTCTGATGTTTGATTTATTGGATTCTTCTCCACTCCGGATAACAGAATAACCAATAAAAAGTTAAAAAAATGTTTAAGAAGTGATGTAAAATACAACATTTATGTTTGTATGGAAAGGTTACCTGGGACGCGCCGACGACATCGCGGGTAGTTCCCTCTCATTCTCGCATACGCTCTTACAGTAGCCCATCCCACTTACTCCTCCGATTCGAACGTTATCATAAAAAGTCAACAATATTATCGGCAGTGTTGCCAACTTGGCGACTTTGGCGCCAGATCTAGCGACTTTTGGACATGGAATACGACTTTTCATTTTCATTTAGCGACAAAATATTCTAGCGACTTTTCTAGCGCCTTTTAGGTCCATGGTGCTTTTCGTTCATGGCGGTTTCGGTTGTAGTATTTTGATAGAAGCCAAAGTGAGCGATATAAAAAAACGCGGAACCGAAAAAACATAAACTAAAAATGAATATAATATGCTTTTATAAGTAATCCAATGCCACAACCTTCTTCTTCTGCTTCCAATGTACCCCAGACTTCTAGAAAAATGGATTTATAATGTCATATTAATTTTAATGACTTTCTAATTTTTAAGTAGTAGGTACTTATATCTTTTTATTTTTTTGTTTTTAACAGGAGCACTATTTCTTACTTGAATACAAAAATATCGCCTAAATATTTTCTTTGCTCCCCCCGACCAATTTTGGCGACATATGGATGTTTCAGAAATATTTTAATGTTATTATTTTATAAGCTTAACTCAATCGAATTAATTTTGTATTGCTTTACGGGGGCGCAGTGCACATTGTGGCCATATTAACGGGCCACTTTGGCTGGACCGATTTCATGGTTTTTGATTTGTTGTATTCGTCTCCGTCCCGAGGCTACTAGCTATTAAAAAATGAAAAATTGATAAGGAATAAAAATATTAAGAAAATAAAATACCCATACATTTTGTATGGAACGGTTATTCCTTTCTGTGATAAATTTCTTGACAGCGCAATTTTATTTACGTAGGTAAGCAACCATTAAGTTTCGAAACGAACATAGGTACCTTTATCAAGATAGGTACACAATATTCGATAATTTGCGTATTAAAACAATGTGATATGATCAAGAAAATATTTTTAAAAACTTTATCACTTCAGTATGGCAATAATTTGCCTAATTTCACTGATTAAATTTTAGGTGAGGAAACTAACAAGAGGTTAGCTCGAGTATACACGAATACCTATAGTTTGATAATTCTTAAAAATGGGGACAACTATTTGCTACGATGATCGTCAATTGACATATCGCATGAAAGAACGTTATATATGCATACTAAAAGTATCGAGAAAAGAGCCTACAAAGATTTTTAGAGATTTCTTTGCGGTCCATTTAAAATTACACGAAATCTTATATATAAAAATGGAGAACTATTTCGCGTGGTCATCGGATGGCGCCTTAACGGCTGGACCGATTCCGCTAATTCTTTTTTTTTCGTGTAGGCTTTTATCAGGAGAGTGTCATTTTAGAAGAAAAAAATTAAGAAAATACATGGAAAATTAGATAAGTAATTTAAGAAAACTATAAAAATGGAGAGCTATTTCCCAATGTCAACGTATCGCGCCTAAACGGCTATACCGATTTCACTAATTATTTTTTTGTCGTGTAGGCTCTTATCAGAAAAAGATTGATTTAGAAGAAAAAAAACAAGAAAAGTGCATGGACAATTAGAAAATTAAAGAAAACTATAACAATGGAGAGCTATTTCCCGATGTCATCGCATCACGCCTAAACGGCTGGATCTATTTCGCTAATTCTTTTTTTGTCGTGTAGGCTTTTATCCGGAGAAGGTTGAAATAGAAAAAAAAGTGCATGGAAAATTAGAAAATTATTGAAAACACAGAAAGTAGGTAATCTTTTTAGTACTTTTTGCAAAATAATTAGGTCTACTTTTGAATTTTAAATAATTAACATTTGAAAGAACTGTCAGTGGATTGATTGTTGTTGCGATTGATAGAAGGCGAATGTAAAATATATCGTATGAAAAAGATTGATTGGATAGGCCATATTATATTCATTGCAGCTAATTTTTATAAGAGGTTTTGGTAAGTTTTAATACAAGGAATACCTACATTATTGTAATGAAGCGTAAGGAGTTTCGAAAATTTTCTTTATTTACAGAGATTTTTAAAACCGTCAGCAAACAAAATCGTATACATAACATTGCTATTAAGGAGTTATACTTAATTGAAGTTCATTTTATAAGGAGTTTTGGTAAGCTTTAACACAATGAATCCATGATTAGGTATAATGAAGAACAAGTAGAATATTTTATTGTTTGTTTACAGAGATTTATAAAACCACCATTAAACTGAATTGTTTACATGATTGACAACGAATACTGATTATAAACTTAATTGAAAAAAAAAACCCACTAAAACATGTTCAAAAGAAGGAAATTGGCTGGGAGAAGGGTTGGCGGTGCAATAAGACCTCTAAGAAGGTCTCTCTTTAAACCACAGTTGATGCACAATGCAATCCTGATACCATCCCTGATTTATGGGAGTGAAACTTGGACATGGACGAACAATTTGGAAGTTGGAATAAATGCTGTGGAAATGAGATCACTGCGTAGGATATTCGGAAAGAGACTGATTGATAAGATGAAGAATGATAATATTAGAAAGGAATGTGGAGTGGATGTTAGTGTAGTGACTAGAATGAAAGTGAATAAAGAAAGGAGGTTCGGGCATGTAAAGAAAATGAACGAAGAGAGAATGACGAAAGGGATATATAAATCTGAAAGAATGGGTGCACGCAGACGAGGCCGACGAATGACATAGACCATCGGTGCCGTCTTACAGGAGGGCCAAGTCAGAAGCAAAAGAAATTTATGAGCATGTATGCGGAATGTTATGAGTTTGGATTAGAAAGAATGGAAGTCCATACTCTCTGCCTACCTCCTTCGGGAATCAGCGTGATGGGTAAAAAAACCATTGACACCTCAATGCGTATTTTGAATCGGTACGGAGATATTGCTTATCGTAATTTGATCAATCAATCAATATTATTTTAACTGAGCAAAATAACTATTAAAATATCGAATATAATGACAAACCTAAATACTTTTTTTACATATTAACATCAAATCAATCAAAATTAAAACTCCCTTTGAACTCCATTCAGGAGCAAGATGAAGCAATAAGAACTCTCCATTGCACTCGATCTTGCGCAATGATGACTTCCTCCCACACCATATTAACATAGGTTAAAAGTTTTTGATGAAAAAAAAACTCAGACCCAATGAATGCAGCGTGGTATGCAGGTTTTGCTAATGCCAGTATTTTTCATTCCATTCGTATTAAATAACGAAAAAAAACGAATTTGAGCTCTGTTGCATAAAACCATAAAACCCATATTATTTATTTCGATACAAAGTTCGACGGGTCAGCTAGTATAAAATAAAAATTATTCTTAAAGCATTACCTTCATAATTTTAAGGTAGGTACCAACCATAAGAATCGACAAATTAATTCTGTATTTTTAATTTTCAAGACTTATGATTTTTCTGGTAGGTACTTTGGAAGGGAGTTCGGAAGATATGGTTTTACCAATAATGTATAAAAAGCTCTAAAAACACAAAGCGTAGAACTCCAACCAGCAGAGATAAGTATCTTCGCTATTTGCAGTATGAGAATATGCTTGACAGTTGAGAATAAAAAAATATTGTATACTTGAAATTTTGATCATGTATGGATGTGAAACGTGAACATGGATGAAAAAAGAAGAATGTAGTATAAATGCAGTAGAGATGAGAGTTCTGCGAAGAATATATTGTGGAAAGACTCTGTGGGATACGGAAAGGGACGAGAATATTAGGAAGGAACGTGGTACAAAAAGTTAGTGTTGCGAAGATGAAAGTCTATTAGTTAATTTAATGGTTTGTAGAAAGAATGGTTGCAAACAGAATGACATATAGAATTTACAAGGCTGAAAAGAAAGATGTAAGAAAGCGTGACCGATCGAGTATGAAGTGTATCGAACACATTCCGTCCTATAGACATGGCCAGAGCCCCAATTCCGAATCTCCGTGACATTTACGCTGGCGTAAATCAACAAAATTTTGTATGGAAATGTGTATAACGCCACTACAGGGTACTGGTCAGAAATAAGAGAAATAGGAGAGGTTGTATGAGAAACGGTATGTCGTTAGAAGAAGGGAAAGAGGTGTTTATGGATAGAAAAGAGTGGAGGTCCGTTTTCTTACCGCCTATTCCTTACGGAACGCGGCATGATGAGTAATAAAGAATTTTGAACGTTAAATCACTCGACGACGAGTGCAAAGGGGTAAAAAAAAACCTTTTAAAACTTATTTGGTATTACAAATTTTAGATTCGTTTTTCATTTCTAATATATTTAAAAAAACCAACGTTTGAAAATAACGGGATAATAATAATAATAATACTTGGACAACTTTTATGGCGCCCTTTAGTGAAATATCTTCTCAAGGGCGCCTCACACAAAAAGAAAAGAGTAATAATCACCAATTAGGTTTGTTAAAACATAATAAAATAGCCTACTCAAAAACAAAAGGATCCCAAGACGTTCGAAAATTATTATCACGCCTAGTGGTCCAGTTCTTTCCTTGTTCCAGAATCTCCATTTAAGTATTTCGGTCGGTCCGACATCATCCTGTCTCACCATAAAAACCGCCAACGTTACATTAATCAGACAATGTTGATAGTCTGTTCGACAAAATATATTTTCATGACTCACGAAACGTACGTATCTGTTGATATAATATGCACCTCTATAGCGAAGGTCGTAGTTTCTAATCCATATTCAATCTTATAACCTTGGAGTAAAAAAAAAATATTCCAAAAATTTCGTAAACGAAAACATCATTAGATTCTGAAAGTGTGTTGAAAAAAATCTGACACACCTGCAGTGTATTCATTCGATGATCTAAACGGTCATCGAAAGAATTTCCATACAAAATGATAGAATGATTGGATCGATCGATGTGAGAACAATATTTTTGCTAGTTCGTACTAGCTCCACAAGTAAAAAAAAGAAAATTGGTACCTATTCTGGAAATCTCCTATAGAATTATACGACAGAATAATTAACAAGAAGTCACTTAATCAACATTTTTTATTGTTCATCATGAGAATTATTATACTCAAAATTTTCGCTTTTCTTTATAAGAGAGAACCGAATCTGTTGTTGTGGGCTGTTCTTTTTTGTTCCCTTGTGCATTTTTTTTTCACCAGTACCCGTATTCTAAGTTTTATCGGAAGGTTGTCACGGAAGTAAAGTGAGTATTACACGATACATTTTGTATCTTTCTATAAAGTTCCGCATTCGTCGGATTGAAATAGGTGCATAGCGCAGCATTTGGTCATTTTTCCAACTTTGTAGGTAATCTTGTTTCTGAACTATCCCAACAGATGACGGTGGCTACCTCATTTAAGTGGTCATTAATTTATCCACACAAATTGTCAAGATAATATCTTGAAATTGAATAAAAATCTTTATTTAACCATCCCATCTATCGAATATGTAACAACTAAAAACTCTAAGAATTCATTACTGATGTTCGATTTTTAAATGGAACAAACCACTACGGGCTTACGACCGTCTTCTACTGTTATTTCGAAGGCTGGCTTAGTATGATCACTTTACGTTAACAACGTTCGCCATTAGGTGGTAATGTTTAAGTCTCCGAAACTCCTAATCATGAGAATTCTCAACATGCTTAACATGTCGAGAAATCTCATGTATGCAACAAGTAGATATTTGATGAATATTAATGAAATATAGAGATAAAAGTTGGAAATTATTGAGAACAAGAGAGCAACCAAATTTAAATCCATCCCATCTATGTAAAAAAAACATCTCTGGATAATTAATATTGGTACAGTACGAACTCGATTCGGCGTACCACAGGCCGAAAACACATATTATTTACATCCACATAGACACGGTGGGAATTATTATTAGGAGAGTATTATCTATTTGGGTCATTGTACCTCTGTGTTTTTCTACTACGTGCGTACGTTATTATCGGCATTAGACGGTTTACCCACGAAGAAACGGTGTTCGGATGCGAGGGACATTATTTTCAACATTTCACTACTTACAAGGAAATCTTATAATAATAATAATGCCTCGAAAAAAAGGTCAAGCCATAAAATTAAGATATTTTCGGGTCGAAAAGTGAGAGAACCATTTCAAGTACAAATTTTAAGCTGATTTTATAATAAGCCGTGCTATAAATTTACCGTGCATTCATGGTGTAACTACCTGACAAAATGCTGGTCGTAGCTCTTTACACTGCAACCAGCATTGCTCTTGTATGGTGTTCTTTTGACTGTTCTCTGCCTCTGTATAAACTATTAATTTTTTTCCATGTATATTTTTCTATATCTACGCTGTTTCTTGGTTTTGTCTTACTTTAATTTTTTTTTAATTGGATAAATAATAATGTTTAAATGACAATTTCAAGTGTCCGAATGGACCTACATAAGGATGATAAAATGCAATAAACAAAAATAAACAGTAACAAAGTTAATACGTTTAAGTATAGTAAGAAAATGTATGTTGATCTTATTCGAAATAGTCTTTATGAAAATTTTCTTAGATTTGGTCATATGAGACAAATTTTTTATACCAAATAACTGCTTTGACAGTCTTCTTCCTGTATCTGCCCTTACAGGATTCCCCGAAGTTGGCCTTCCCCTCAAAGACTTATCTTGCTACCCGGAAGATCACGACATGCACTAGTCCTATATCTATCCAATCGGAGACGTTTCGTATGGTTAAATTTCCATATTTTTCTTCACGCAGAAAAATTGGCCCCAGATATGAAACTTTACATCTTCAAACTTTAATTAAACATCTCTTTGTTGCTATCAGCTCTCCTCAGTAGTATGTAGATAGTTAACTCTGGATTGTTGACCAAATATTGACGATCCTTTCAATAAATCCAATTAATAAAATACTACCCATGTACCTTCTTATACATTTATGAAAAAAAAAAAACAATACGATTTTTTCTTTTAAAATTATGTAAAGATTGTCGAGAGAAACAATGATACCTACACAAATTTGATGAAAAAGCAAAAAAAATGGAAACAAAATTTTGATAAAATTTTTACCTACTTAAGTCCATTGAAACATGAATCATTTTGTTGTCTTATAAATTTTTTTATAAATATAAAGTGACGTTACATTCGAACACAAATACAACACGACATAATATAACATATGTACATAGGTACTCCAACCATTGTTAGGGAAAGATATGTCATCAGATTATGAGAAAGAATAATACGACGTTCACTATTCCAGATTAAGTTACACAGGTCAGGACCTAAAGGGTCACTGCTATCTAACTAACGCATCAATTCACATACATACAATCATACAATCATTGTTTGAGAATGTTTCCTTGTGATAGGCCGAGCGTTAAAATATTTAACACACATGTACATTCCTTTAGGATAGGAAGATACTATAAAAATTAAGATAAAGATCTAAGATGAGACACAGAAAAAAGCCGACCTCAGTATCTTAATGGCATAGGCATCGACTTCAGATCAAGAGGTCCCGAGTTCAATTTCCGGAGGGGTCAGAAACTTTCTGTATTTTTTAACTTGAAATTTCTACTCAGGGCTGGAAACGTGTCTTTTATTGGACGGGACTGGTTGACTGTCAAAGGATGCTTCAAGCATGCTGATTGAGCGACGACATCGTGCGTGCCGTTGGGACAGAGTGGATGGGGATGACCAGAGACAGAGAGGAATGGCGTGAACAAGAGGAGGCCTATGTCCTGCACTAGACGATCACGGGCTCATATAATATAAATAATATCATTACAATGCTTATAGTATGTATAGACGTATTACGAAGATTCTGTCGCAGGGTCGGTTGACCGTGTGGATAGCGTCTTTGGTTTCGGAAGGCTAGTGCCTAAGTGATGGTCGAGATTTGACAGGAACAGGGCAAGTGCAGTAGCTGAAAAACATAGAGAGAGGCCTTAAGAAAATGATTGCCAATGACGGGGAAACCTGGTAGGACACAAAAAGAAGAATATGTGATGAGGGTTCGATCTCCGCAAGGGACGTGAAATTTTTTAATGATTGATTGTTGATTCACATATGATTACTAAATTTCGACGAATTTGACCACCTAAATGGCGAACGTTATAAACGTAAAGTGATCACACTCGGTCAGCATTCGAAAAAGACGTATAAGACCGTCGTAAACCCGTAGTGGTTCAAATTTACCTCTTGAAATCTAACATTAATTGATTTAATGATTGTTTCTGTATGCAAAATGTTGATAGAAATTTAAAATAAATTTTTCAAGATTGCTGTTTAGGTACACATTAATTGAATTAAAAAATGTGGCAAGAACATGTTTGTCTTAATAAAAAATAAATACATAAAAAGCAAAATAAAAAGGATGGAATCCAGATTTACCTACATGTATAAAAAATCACTCACCTTCTCTTTTCTTATTCCTTATTCCTCTTAATCCTTGTTTTGGTTTAATTAGGTGTAACAGTCCTGATGAAAAAAAAAAACTAATACGAAAATAATTATTGCGTCGTTATAAGAAAGATCCTCCGAATTTTTTGTTACTCTTTCTTTCCCTGGAGTTTCAGTCGGAACACGCGATGCAAAACTTACGAACACACTGGACGAAACAATAACAAAACTCACCGACCAGAATGACAGCGAAACAAGCGCCAAATTTCAAATTTGGAACGGCGTGAATCAAAAAAATAAAAACAGTCGACAATCGATATCGAACAAAAGAAAAACAAACGTGTGTTGTTATTATATAAGGTAAATTATTAGTTATGTCGTCTTTACAAGAGATATTGATTATTATTATTATTGTTACTGAATATTATTATTATTATTGTAATGTTGTGTTGTAATGAAAACGTAGAGAAAAAACGACGTGCCACGTCATGCAACTAAGCGGACTAGTAAAACAAGACTGAAGTGTGTCGTGTGGCGGCCTATGGAGGGCGGGGGAGGGGTTATTAGATGGACGTATATGCACTGAATGACAGTGGTTTAGAACATTTTTTTATATCACCTTTTATTTTTATACAATAAAAGGTTGAAGTACGCATTTAGCCTAATATTAGGTACTATAAAAGTTCTTATAGAGGCAAGGTTTTTAAATTTTCTCTGTACTTAAGGGATTAAGTATCTACTATATTTACCGCCAAGGATCGCCTACAGCTGTCGATTTTAAGTTCTTTCTTAATCTTTTATGGTGGTTCCTCTGCACCTGTCATCATGAATCTAACAATCTATCAAAACTCTCTAAGACGATAAATCCCGAATCACTCGAAAACGAGTGCAAGGCTTAAGAAAGACAGGGCGTGATAAATTGACAAAGGAAGGAAGTATGCTTCCTTAATTGGAAATTTGAAGTGGTTGGTAGCCCAGTGATTCAGTCTTCGCCTTTTGTATGTAAAGTGTATTGAAGTTCGTAGGCTTGAATCCCGGTGCCGACCATTTTAATATTCACAACACACGCTTTGCTTTCAATGCTTTCATTGAATGGTATTTGTGTTCACTTTGGGTAAGCATTTGTTAATAAGCAATTATCAAATCTTTTTCTTCTTCCTTGATATTTATAATACTGACATCCATCTCCTTCCATAAAATCACTATTTATCATCCTGGATTGCTCCTCATTGTTCAAAGCGCAACGAACGAGGGTTCTATCTTGTCCGCAATCGTGATCTATGTCTCCATCTGAAGACTTTCCATAGAATCTTATAAATGATTTTATTAAACAGTATTGAGGCAAATATCAAAAAGCTCTGTTCAACGTTCTGTGTTTTTAATTCACATAGCCCGCAAATAAAAAGAAAAAAAAAATGTTTGAAGTTTATGAACTTCACGAATGAAGCTATCAAAGTCTTATACTAAATATGTATGTATTTTGTGTATTAAAAAATCTTGTACAATTGGGTTAAATGAAGTTATTAAAAAGTATTCATATCGTTTGGAATGTAATATTATGTAGAGCTCATAGATGTAGATAATACTTTAGCGTTAGTTTTTATCAAGATGCTTTTTTGATGGATGACTAGGAAATTATTCACGTATTTTTCAATAAAAAAAAAAACAGATTTATTTAAGTTTGCATATTCTAATGTAATTTTTTCATATTTATTTTTAGGGGAAACAAACCCGTCGTTATAAATGGAATAGAATTGGTATAATGAGAATTGAAAAGATATAAAATAATTTATTATATATGTAGGTACCTTATTTTGATGGATTAAAGAACAACGTTCTCCGCGAAATTTGCAATACAGAGGATACTGTCAAATGGGGAAGGCAATGAAGGGACACTGAAACGATCATGTCATTGTGAACAAAATATCGGACCACAGAACTCCTCGTGCCACCCTTCAAGGCAAGAAAGAAGTCCTCCAAAGCGATGGATAAAATAGTTGACAGTCGACCTCCTAAGGCTGAAACGGTGGCACAAACAGATCTGCAGGATCTATAAAGAAAAAAAGAAGTAGGTATAAGAAATAATCAATACCTACTCATTCAAAGACATATTATTTCATAAATAAATCAATAAACCAATCAATATTCCACATAACTTAATCAATCAATCACTGCGCTCGATTCTGCGTAGTTGCTATAACCTTATTTCACACCAAGTCCAAATTTTTCAGCTCTGCAGTATAATAGGGTCATTTTCGTTTTGGAGACCCTGATGAGAGGATATCTTCTTCTTCCTTCTTGTTCTTCTCGGCCAACTGTCATTACCTCTCAAAAACCGGCGTATACTGTCATTCGTTATGCGGGGTAGGTACCATGCAAAGGCGATATTTTTGTGCGATTACAAAGTAGGTACACTTTTTTTACCAAAAATAGTTATTGCCATTTTGATTAGAAGATCTGGCCTTACATTTTGAAATTTAGTAGATATACCCGATCCACACCTCAGTTTAGTGTTAGTAACGCAACTTTGACGGATAGCCGCATGATAGTGAGAACTCTAGTTGTAGTAGTTCTCTTTCAATTCTTTTGTCTTCTCTTTCGTTTTTTGAAATACGAATGCAAATGCGCCTATCTGTTGAAAAGTTTTCAGAACATCCATTGTCTAAATGAAAAAAAATTGCCTTGTGTTGTGGAAAAAAATGAACACGTTAAAATTTACCTAGGTATAGACAGTTTTTATATAGCCAGAATAAAAAAAATACAATTTCTATGATATTTTTACTTTATACTGCAACATATCTCATGTTAAAAAACATATATAAGTTGTTTTCGTCGATTCTTCCCTCAATATTAAAATGCCATCAATCATTCGTCATTCAGTCGTGACAAAGAACGCACGCACTTCCACACCTACCAGTAGCTGTACGGCCTAAAAGTTCACGGGGAACATAAAATTTTAAGATAATTGTACCTACTACTTATAACTGTCATCTCAACTCACTTCTGCCTATTTAATTCAATAATTGTTTTAAAATATTATACTTATATTATAAAAATGATAAATCGTGCACGTGTATCGCTAAAACTTGAGAACAGCTGCGCCGATTTGGCTTATTCTGATTTTGAAATATTTGGATATTTTTTTTTATGAAATGAATTTGTGCTCACTCAAAGTGAATACAAATTCACTAAATGACTCTTTCACAGTAAGCTACTTAAAGCTTGTGTCGTGAAAGAGGAAGATGGTCGGCACCTGGGATCGAACCCACGGCCTCCGCACGAAACAGTGCGAAAGCCGGCGTCGTAACCGCTAGGCCACCAACCGCAAAGGGGATATTTTTAAACGGTGTGAAACTATGAGATAATTGAGAGGTATGTCGAAAAATCAAAAATATGTTTTTTTCTATTATTATATCACTACCTCCAAGAATCGTTATTTTTATATGCGAGTCATTCGAAATGAAGAAGATAGGTAGGTGATGTGACGTTTAACGTATTACAAAGTTGTTAATTATAAAATGTAACCATGGTTTCGAAAATAAAACTGAATAGGTACGTGATTCCGTTTATTTATTGACATGCTTTTTTTAAGAAAGCCATTCCAACTAGAACAGAAAATAGGGGAAAAGATGATGCAAGATGTAAGAATAAGGAATTTTACACGTGTTTGAAGAAAAAAGATGATATACAATCAATTGAAATAATTGTAGGTACCTAATGCTATATTTAACTTATTTAGATATCCGAAAAAGGAATACACGAACTTTGTGGCCACTCCTTGTATAAATATGCTGTTAAAATAATATAATATTAAAGTGTGTTATTGAAATAATAATAGCATATGATAAGCCTTCAACCCCATGTAATACAAATACTTAGGAGTGTTTAGAAGTGGCCACAGCGAATACACGACAACTAGGAAACAGCATACCTATTTAATAGAAAAATTATTAATGTCATACTTATTTACCGTAAAAATTCTGCCTTATCTCTATCAATGTTTTTATCCATTGACTTTTGTACTCTTATACTTAATTCTACCCAAAGGCTCCCCGCACACGGCGAATAAGATTGGAAGAGATCGATCCTCGCCTAACTTGATTCGTATAAAGATGATAAATATGATCATCAAACTATTTAACCTGATCGCTTCAATGGGCGCGCTCCTTACAAATCGAAGTTTGCTGCGGATTAATGTCCTCCAAACTAAATTGCAGTGTACAGGGAGCCTAATTGATAATTTGATGACCTGCGAATCCATTCGAATAAATGTGCCCCCGTCATATTATATTAGCTTTGAAAGAGAACATCTTTCAAAGAAAAATTCCTTTTTATTATTATACTCAATTAATAAAGAATGTACTTCCTATTTTGTTCTTTAATCTAATCAAACATTTAAAAAGTCATTAGGGACTTGTGATTATCTGTAATTAATGGGATAACTGCTATCGAAGTTCCCTCATAGATTTTCATTAGCTAGTACCTAGATAATTTCTAGCATTTTACGACAACTATCTGTATGGAATGTGTGTGATGTGAATTTTTATGCCCTTTGTACATATTATTTATATCCACATGTATTATTTAGGTATAAGCTTTCCCGACAGACTGAATTCGTATTATAAAATATTAATAAATAAATTAACTTTCAACCGACCGTTGCTTCTGTTTTAAACCATATATTTTTAAATGTATAATAAAAACTAAAATTATTATAATTTAAATTATTAAAAAAAAAACACTAAGAAGGTTAAATTTTCTTTAATTTTGTAATGTTCCCCGCAACTTACCATTCTCTTGATAATAGCAAACACAACAAAAACAAATTAGGGAAATTGGTCCAGTCATTCACGTGTGAAGCAATGACCAATAAATCTTATATAGAGTTAACTGAATATTTGGGCAAACAAAGATATTGGGTAGTTACGTTTTTTCACTCACGAAAATGTAAATATTATGTGTATTTTTTAACAGTTGCTTAGTTGTTTTAGTTACCTTATCCTTATAACAAAATAAGAATCAATTATTGATACAGACTTTGGGTCAATGTTGCAAACCATATTTATTGTTTTATATTTTACTGATATTTTCTCACAATTTTAAAGGGAAGTCTTACCGCAGAAGAGATGGTCCGACAATATTGTTTTTCTCACGGTAGAATGGAAAAGAAAAGTTCACAGAAGAGTGGAAGAAAACGATGAAATCCTTAATCCTGCAGTGAAGTGACGGCTGTGATAAACACCTGTGATTGGACCATTGCTGATCTCATTATCATGTTTTATCTTTAAGTCAATCAAACATTTGTACGTCATATTAAGAATGTGTATCCTTTTAACAATTTTAAGACTTATACTAAAAACAATGAATGATCTGATATGACATTTTCTCCATTGCGTGTTAATTCTTTCGTATACGTACTAGTCCACACGCCATCCCAAAATATTCACAAAATGTAACAAAAATTAAAATATATCAAAACTTCAGAGTGATCAAAA
The DNA here is from genome assembly GCA_963576905.1 of Mystacides longicornis. Lineage (NCBI taxonomy): Eukaryota > Metazoa > Arthropoda > Insecta > Trichoptera > Leptoceridae > Mystacides > Mystacides longicornis. The sequence goes on along the minus strand of OY756425.1, from coordinate 9,089,032 downwards.
TAGATGAGAGACATTTTCATATTAATCCAAGTTATTTTTGTTTGTGTGTTAACAGTTTAACACTACTAGGTAGGTAATCAAATACATACCTATATTCAGCGATCGTGAAATTTTAAATGTTAAATTTTTATTGTTGACTCTCATTCGATCATTGATTTAAAAAATTCGACAAACGAACCAGTAAAAGAGCCATTAATATACAAAAGTGATTTGAACTAAAGTTTTCGGTAGCTTATGGGTTCAACCTCTGACTTTTCTTGTAAATTTCAAGGGTGATCGATCGATCTCAGTGCCAATCGACTTTGTCTTCTGCTATAATTATAAACTTTGCGTTTTGTGAAAGAGACCATCAGATTCTTTAAAAAAAACATGCTCACCGCGGGACTCTCACACAAAAAAAGTAAGATACTCGACCATATAAGATTGTATGTGCCAAAAGGTAAGTAATAATATAAGATTTTTCTCATGGTTAATATTTTTTTACTGAAGTCTATTTAGCAAGTAGCTAATCCGTCAATATTGATATAATAATAAATACAATATTTATTTGCAACACGAGTGATATAATCCAAGATGATTTTATCAAAATCATTAAGACTGATTCATGAATATAAACAATATCGTAGATCATAGAATCTGTTTTGATCTCAGATTTACTGTATTTGATATTTAGTTTGCTTAATGATTACGATTGATCTATTGATCTTTTTGATATAAACTTCCTGACATACATTCCCGATAATAGTAGTTATCACACGCATTAAAATGTTTTAATTTAAGATTTAAGTCATCGTGTTATTTGATTTATTCATTTAAGGTGTTAACAATATAGGTATACAAACAAATATAATCTTACAGCCATCGTAACAAATTATTTAACATTTTTGTACATTTTTGGATCTTCCTCGTCCTTCGCATTCTCTTTTGTAAATAAGGCTAATGATGTGAAGTACAAAGCACAAATGCAAGGCTTTGATATATTAGCCCACGATTGTCTGTTTTAAAAACCTTGTCTGTTGTCTTTTTACCAATAATGCGATTGTCTCGTTTGCCCTTTTAAAACCTAGAAGTACTTACACTTAATCTCTAATATAAATGAAAGTCGGGTTAGTGCAAACACTTATAATTCGAGATCGGCTGAACAGATTATTCTGATGTTTGATTTATTGGATTCTTCTCCGCTCCGGGTAACAGAGTAACTAATAAAAAGTTGAAAAAATGGATAATGGATACTATAAAATATAATATTAAAGTATGTAACCGATTTAGTATGGAACCGATTTGCTGCGACGCCATAACAACAAAATTATGATTGTAGTTCCCTCTCATTCTTGCAAACCTAATAGCCGCTCTTGAAGTAGCCATCCCACTTACTCCAATTTTCATACAAAGTTAACATCGGCCACATAGAGGTAGAATGTCTGCGCGCGCATATATTCTCGCGTTTTTCCCGCCTGAGTTTTGAATACGAATAAAATATGGATGTTTTGGAAATATTTTAATGTTAATAATATTTTATAAGCTTAACTCAATCGAATTAATTATGATGTGTGTGTGGATTGAAGATTCGTGATTTGGTCAACTTTTTCATGCAAACTTTGTTTTCTTATCGCCGGATTCATTTAAAGCACTCAATGATAGAACTGTTTATGAAAATGCAAAAAAACAACTTAAACTTTTTATTACACACATTGCATTAGTAAGGGTTTTCTTGGCAATGAAATCGCGTCTGTGAGTTAAAGTTTGGTAAAATTTTTCATACAAACTATGCTTTCTTATAGCCGAATTCATATGTCAGACTTTAAAGCACTTGATAATTTTTTTTTATAACAAAATTTGAACTTTTTATAACAAAATTTGCATTTAAATGGCTTTTATCATGAGTTATTATTTGATTGATTAAACTTTTTATCGCAATGGTTGCATTCGTATGGCTTTTCTCCGCTATGAGTTCGGAAACTTTTTATTGCACACATTGCATTAGTAAAGCGAAGCCCGGCTGTGCGTAAAAGTTTCCCGATTTGACAAATTTTGTTTTCTTATGGCTGACTTTGCATGTGAGTTTTTAAATAGCCCGAATAATTGTTTTTCTCCACATCAAGACCTTTAAAAAAAAGTGCTCAGCCACCAGGCATAATAATATTATTATGTTAATATTATTATTAGCTGTCACTGCTGTCAGCCATATTATATTAGAAGAACAAAATTATTTTTCTTTAGTTGCGAGTGGCGCGCCATCTAGCGGCGTTAATGACATCAGTCAGTCAGGCAGTCAGTCAGTCAGTTAGTCAGTCAGTCAGTGAGTCAGTGTTCAAGGCAAATATTATATAGATATTTTATCGCATTCACTGGCAGTAAAATAATGAATGCGGGAAAGAGACAGTGTTATCTTGACGTTTAGAGTCAATTAGCGTAGCTTGGATGCCTCAGTAAACAAAGTGCCTACTGAAATAATTAGGTACCTAGGAACTTAATAAAAAGGTTAAATTCAAAAGCTTGTGGAATATAAGTTGGTAATATCTAAAATTTGCTTTTTCTTAGCATGACTGCCGTTCTTTGGCGGTCCGTTTTTCTAGAAAACCATTGCATTATCTTTTACTGTGAACCAAAAATATTTCTTACACATTTGAAAATACCGTAAAAATATTCAAGTGATATTGAGCTGGTCTGCCTTTACTTTCGGCTAGTTTATCCATGGGAATTTTCCTCCTTGGTGTTTCCTTCAATAAATTAATTAATTATTGCCATGGATTATTACAGTAATAGAGCAATTATTTCCAAAGATTCAATATTGTGTGGTTAAGAACACAACATTACACATTTAAGGATTATGAATTTCGCATAGGTACCTACTTCTCGTTAATCATAATTACCGCTAGATTAATAATTGAACGGAAGATTCGAATCACTGAGGATCTCGGCGTTCAATATTACTGGAAATGGATTTCGGAGGAAGTAGCAGCTTTGAAGTGTGTTGCTCTGCTTTGCTTGGTAGCAATCAGAGCTGCAAACATAAATAACCATTAATTTAGTTATCTGCAGCTGATTGTACTTTATAAGTCATTTTTATTGACTACCTGTCTCTTGTGTTGCTCTAGCTATAATCAGAGATGATTCAATAACATCTACTGTCTTGTCTCTGACCTTCTGATTTTCGAGTCCATAAGATATTTTTCAACCTTATCAGCAATGCGTAATTTCGATTCCACTACAGAATATAAACCTCCTCAAAACCCCTTTGCGAACGCAACGATGTAATCACTCCATCTCTTTGGCAGCCTTTCACATCACTACCACGGTCAATTCCAGGGGTTAAATTAAAGTATCCTTCATTCGGGGTTTCCATGGTAACAACGTACATACAACATACCTACGTTGTTACCATGGAAATAGCGACTGTATAATACTGTTAGCGGCCATTTTATTACACTTATTGACTTCAGCCCCTGGTCTCGATCCTGTCATTTCCATACATTTTCGATGAATAGAGTATATTGTCTAGCAGCTTTAGCCAAGTGTTACATTGCGATCGTTTTTATGATTGATGGCGTCACCAAAAACTCCATATAAAAAGTTTTGTAATTGCAATTATAGTTGCGGTTTAATCCTTTGCACTTCCAATCTTCACTTGATACCTCAAAAAAATTACCAGAACATATTTCACTTATAATTAACGTTAAGATACACTAATTAATGTGCATTTAAATCTAACTTAATAAATATTACTTCATCAGTAATTAAGAGGCTAAGAGTAGCACCTTTGCTATTTTTGCTGATTTTTCGAGTATCCTGTAAGAGGCAGAAATTCGCTAAACCAGATTGGGACATTGAGATTGACCACCTCACATTCTTAAAACTCTACAGGTCAGAAAAGGCACAAGAAATAAGCCCTGGGGACGCCTGAGCTCCATTAGGGGAGGGGAGTATTTTCAGGCAGCTGGTGTCCCCCATGTGATGGCGCAAGATTGAGCCTAATGGAAAGCTCTTGTTGCCTCCCTATAAAAGTATATATTATAATGTACCTACTTGAGAGCCAACTTTTCAAAAATCTTAGTACGCGGTGTATATTTTGAATATGTATTTAAGAACCAAAAAATGCAGTTAAAGACGAGTTGGCTCACAGGTGCAGATTTATAGGAGCAAAAAGTAAGAATAAATTGATTAATGTTTAAATTACAACAATACGCAAAAAAGGTTGAGGACACCGTTAAGAACTATTATTACTGTCACTGTAAAACATCGAAACCTTCTCACAGCGGGTATTTATCGTGCGTAGATATTGAAGCGAGTTCAAATTTCAATGGAAAAATATGAATACTTTACTTACCTACATCATTATCTACAAACATAAATATTTAAGGAAGTATTTAAGAATCTTGAAGATCCCCTCTTTTAAGCACAGACAAGTCGGATGTCCCAAGCAGACCCTTATTATACAAGAGACTGAAAATGTGAATAAATTATATAAGCAACTGTCTCCATTCAAAAAATATCTTTTTTTTCTGTCTGTCTTTATTATAAATGTCTTAAAAATGTAAAAAAGGATGAATTGAATTATTAGCAACCTTGACTGACAGAGGTAGCGCCATTACAGAATGTTCATCTCGTTTTTTAGGAATAATAGTTAATTATTAAATTATCAAAATATTTATTCAAAGACGGTATTAGAATATTGTAATTGCCTAATTAAAACCACACATATGGCTTCAACATTTAATGAAGTTTGTAAACTTACCATTCGATTCAATTTTCTTTTCTTTTCTTAATGGTCTGTTTCCTAGGACAACGGTACTGCTATAGCGTTTGTGGTGAATGTCAACATAGAACATTGTCAATATTGGCGTACGTTAGCCTTGTTAGACAACGAACGGCTCCCTAGGAACTCAGAGCAAACGGGAAACATACTTTATCAAATTTCGAAAAATTGCCACATGTGTCATTTTAAATAACAATATGCAACGACGATAAAATTAAAATTACCGGGCATGATTTACATAAAATCTTTCTTCCCACAAAGTTATCTAGACTCTCGACTTCTAAATACAAGGTTCCGGGTTCAAATCCCTTTTATCTTGAGAATAAACCTTTCAATGGATACTTCTACACTGTCTTTTCGAGTAATCTTATCTGTGATCGAACACTTTCATTCGGATAAAATATTATTTTCCATTGACATTAGGCGAATTTTTGGTTATGTTAAGCGCGTGATTAGACGGGTAGCTTAGCACAAGATATCTGATAGGGAAGAAAAAGAAGAACAATATTAATTTCATTTATAGGAAAATATTAACGTATTTTACTAAAGGAACTTTTAATTTATAATCACGAACATGATAAACACTTATATAATTTATAATCACGAACATGATAAACACTTATATGATAAACACTTATCACTAAGTAACTGATGAAGAGTTTTTTTTAATTCAATGAGGGCTTCCACCCGAGATCGAGTGATTTTATTCGCATTAACAATACGCATTTGGAATGCAGTTGCAGGAACGTAGAATCAACACATTCGTTGCTCTGTTTTACTATGTATATTGATTGGAAATTTGTAAAATGATAAGTTAATTACCTACCTGTTGAACTAATCTGATTCCTACCGATGCATCTGCTTTAAACGATGTTTATAGGGCACATTCTGACAATCGAACCAACTATCAATCAACTCACAATATTTCCAACGTCAAAAAATGTTTCTTTCACTAAGAAGGTTACACGTAACTTTATTATTATTTTCTTATGAAAAAAGCAAATACAAAAAAAAATAATTAGGGAATTCGTTACATCCGTTTACGCGCGATAGGTATATTATAGATATCATAATAATTAGTATTGTTAAAAATGTTGATGTCAAAATTAAACATTTACAAAATTTTAACGCTTCCATCACTTCGTTTTCTTTTTTATTTAAATATAAAGGTGACAGTTTTTGTTTCGAACTCAAATTGACTTGAATTGAGTGATTGACAGATTAATGTATAAAAAAAAAACACAGATAACAAATCATTGATAATTCATGACACAATAATTGAACAGACGATGTTGATCCTTCTTCTTCTTGTGCTCACATGGCCGTGAAACCTTCCTGTTCATTGAATAAATTATCAGCTGTGACACAACGAGCCATGGAGAAGAGTATGCTATATTAACAGCCGGTTTCATAAAAAATAAAGGAAATCTATGGAAAACATGGGTTGTTTACTAATATTTTCGTGGGATTTCTGTTAATCTGTCAATTTCGTTCCTCAATAAAGCATCAATGTCTCGTTATTGTTGTCAATTTATTATTATGGTTTATGACTTGGTAAAAGAAATCAGTAAACGATAATATTCTTCCCGTTTTGCCATGTTTTCCACCCTCAATTGGTCATTTTTTATGAACTCCGGTGTTTAAATTTTGAACTACACTAAAGTCGACTTTAAGTTCCAATAACGAGACTTTTATTAACAAGCGACTTTGAGTATTTGGCTTAAGGTGCATTTATACCAAACATAAAAAAGACCCAGAGCTTGAAAATAGAGAACATTTTCCTAATCGTTGATATGGTCACCAAGGAAATAATAATCAGAAAGAACTGCCATCGCCTGCTAATAAGGTGTTGTTTGCATGGTGTCCAGTATCAACGATTAAGAAAATATACTCTATTTTCAAGCTTTGAGTCTTTGTTTGTTTGGTATAACTATTAATGCATCTATACAGGCTAACACCAAGAGTAGTATGCTAGGAGAACATTATTTATAATTGAATTTTTGAAGTATCGGTGTGATGTTTTGCTTCATCTATAATCTGTTACTTATTTGAGTAAACAAATTTTTCCTTCCTTTGGATCAAATCTTAACCTAAATAGGGGTCATACAGCCAAAAATATAAGAAAACTACGTTCAAAACAAATGATAAACAGTTTAATCGATAGGTACATATGTGACTAAATTTCAGTTTTGTTGGATCATTGTTAAGTGCTGATGTCTTGCAATATCTTCACATAAAAATGTTTATGCCGAGAATTTCGAGTTCTGCCAAATAAAAGATTATGCCCAGTTCTTGCTGATAATTTCGAGATATTACAACATTCAAAAACTTTTATTCAACACCCTCCTCTTTATGTACCAATGGGAAATATTCTACCCTAACTGATAACAGTACATATTCTTAGTCCGGAAAAGATTAAAATTAACGAGAGCGATTATGAATTCATAATCTACAATATAAAAGAAAGTCGGGTTAATGCGAACACTTATATCTCGAGGTCGGCTGAACATATATTTATGATTCTTGGTTTATTGGATTCTTCTCCACTCCGGATAACTGAATAATTATAAAAAATTCGAAACATGGATAGTAAATAATATAAAATATAATATTATCTAAAGTTAGTATGGAACAGATTTACTGACAACAATGCTATCTGTGAGAAATTCCATAACACAATTTTTATTAACTTTACAGCCATTGAGTTTCAAAACGATGACAGAATTTCATTCGAGCTTTCTAAAATAATTTTTTAACATTCATAGGAACATATTTTAAACGTATTTTTGTACAATTCAAAATCAATAATCAAAGTAAGAACTACAGGACAATGTCTGTCGGGAAAGCTAGTATTAAAAGAATAAAGACTAACATATGTACCGCGCTGCTCGTCAATAACCGCCCGTATTGCGCTTGTACCCCCGACAGCAGAATTGCTGTATACTTCGAATAGATATGTTATAGGGCTGCTGGCTATAAACAAGGGAAGACTTACAAGTGGTGTGGACTTAATACAGGAATTATATAATGTTATTCACTACAAGCGGGAAAGTATTTCTTGCTGTGTCTATGAACTAGCTTCATGCGAGACACGGTGCGACAATATCTGCGCGATGTGGGGATTGGAATACTGTAATAATATCTTTTAAAAGAAATATTTAGAGAAATAGGTAAATTGATTGAAATAAAAATAGGCTTGGAAAGCTATAGCTTGGTTTGTTTTATAATATGGGGACGAAAATAACACTTTATAAACCCAACAATATGTATCACCAAAATGCATTCGAAATGTGGAATACTCGTAGTCAGGGCCCCCACATGCCCGGTGCTACCGATGCTACGGCAACGGGGCCCGTGGGGCAAGGGGGCCCGCAAGGACGGGGGCATAATTTAAAAAGTAGAACATTTTTAATAAATCATAGAAATGAAACCAAAATAAAATCACTAGGATTAGATTTATGTGTATCAATGATTCAATGAAATATTACATCAGAGTAATATAAATTGGTCCATTGGATTTGCAGTGCGTTGCGTACATAACGGGTCTGAATCTACAACAGCTGTGAGTAACAATTAAACCAGCACCAAGGTTATTCACGAAGAGTAAGAAAAAATGAGCCGTCCACTTTTTATACTAATATTTAAAGAGGAAGGATTTGCATTGAATAGGCTCCGAAACTACTGAACCGATTTGAAAAATTCCTTCACTGTTGGGAAGCTACACTATCCGCGCTGAACATAGGCTATATTATTATATTTTCAAAAAAATGAAGGATCCTTACTAAAACTCCAATAATGTAACTCAAGGTGCAAAAAAAATACCTAAAATATTCTTAATAAAAGTTAAAAAATGTATATTGTAAAAAAGGCTCGAAAATTCTTTTTTTGGTAATGAGAGGGGGGGGGGGGGCATTATGACTTTTAGCAACGGGGCCCAGGAAATAATGTGGGGGGCCTGCTCGTAGTAGAAATTGTTTGTATAATCCAGAACCCTGATGACACGTCATCAGGGTCATCAAAATCTTTTCTTTGAGTTCATAATTTTGTCTAAAATACACATGTTTATATGATGAAATTAACATTGATTAGCATGAGCAGAACTACTATGATCTGCAACCTACAACCAACTTCACTTAATAGGTGACAATGTTGCCATTACTCGAAAACCATTAACAATATTACCAGTAGTTAATAATCCCCAGGTTTTTTTGCGATATTACCACAATTAATTAAAAAAGCTAAAATTTTATTTAATTTTGTATGAAACTTTTATTATTTTATTACATTAAAGAAGTGGTCGGTAGACCAGTTTTATCAGTTGACGACTTGGAGGTCGTGGGTTCGAGTCCCGGTGCCGACCATTTCCACATTCACAACACAAACTTTGCTTTATACGAAAGATGTCGAAAGTGTATTTGTGTTCACTTTGGGTGAGCCCAGATACATTTAAAAAAAATATTTGGCCACCTTCTGTACATACATTACTACACATCCACATATGAGTTTCGCCAGCAGAAGCTTCATCAGAAACGGCGCGCCGTTTCTGATGAAGCGGCGGTACGGTTACGGTTTGTAAATGTACGCCGCGGCGTACCGCTGGAACAATATAGTATGTCCAGAATAACAAAGGGAGAGTACCATCTTATAGAATTTCCTCTTAAGGATCATGATGGGAAAAATAGATTTTGGATTATTGATTGCATTTTTAACATTTTAACATAGCTTGCTCGATTTTATGCAATTTATTGATTAACTGTTAAGTAGTTTGCCTACAACCAGGAGGAAAATAGTAAAATTAGGTTTTATTATTACCTACTAACATCGCACGAATAGACACTTTAAATATTTTAAAGATTTTTTGAAGATAGAAGACAACAAGCAGGATCAGGGCACCTGCAAGAAATAAGTTTGTCATCATCGTTCTGGTAGTGATGTGCCAGCCTGCAGCACCCGAGAACTTAAACTGTGATATCCATAGACAACTTAAATCAGGTTGCATTGAGGATTTTCACATAGCATGACAGTATATAAATGAGAAAATGATGATGCAAAATTATTACAAAAAGGGCAGGATGAAAAAATAACAGCACACAAAATTACAACAATCACGAAATATGACAATTCTGATCCTTCCGGGATAAAAAAAAATTATATTAATAAATAAATAACACTTTATTGGATAAAATAAAAAAATATTTCTCAACTGTCTTAGACAATTTTATTTCTTCCAACCAACCAATTGAGAAGAACATTTCCATTGTTGCTTGTATATAATCATACAGATGATATTGACGATGATTATAAAATAATAAAAAATATAGAGAGAGTAGATAAATTTACAATAATCGAATCGGCATTAATTACCTGTCGATTACATGAGATCTCGCTCCCATTTTTTATTTTATGTTCATAGAGGACGTACAGAGAGGCTTGGAGGAACTTCGTGGCGTCCACATGCTCCACACTGGGAGCGAACGTGGATTAAGTAAGTAATGACGTACAAACGTTATAAATCATTCACCAATTAACCGAGCGATGCTGATGAATCAGCTGTCTGATGGTATTGATATTTTCAATATTACATGTTATAATGAACTTGTAAGTGTGATAGATGAAAAGGCTTTTTGAAGCTGTTAAGTCTATTTCACTGATATTTAACTGAATAAAATAAAATTAAAATAAAATAAATAAAAAAATAAATAAAAATAAATATCGATAATTTCATCATTTTGGTCACACATACCAATAAACAATACCTAACATGATCTTTTGATATTATATTCGAAAATTATTAGCGTCAATGAAGTGTTACAGCTAGCAGTCAATTTAAAGCGTTTAAACGGTAGGAGATATTATTAGAAAATATTGCATGATTTATTTATTTATCGTATGGTATAAAGTACATCACATCATAAGTTATTCAAAATAATGGTCATTCAGTAAAATAATAAAAGTGTTTGGATGAGCGCAAGCAACAGGCTTGCTTGTCAAATATTTAATAGGTTTCTTATAATATATTCGGTCGCATGATTGATTGATTGATTCTATCAACAGATGTATTTAAATATTTAATTAGGAAATTTATATATTATCGAATTTTAATTTATTGGTTCAAATATAATCAATCAATCAATTCTCCCTTTTACACCCCACACAGGGGCATGGGGAGACAACAAGAGCTCTCCATTGCGCTCGATCTTGCGCAATGTTTATTACCTCTTCCCACACCATGTCCATGTCCCTCAGCTCTGCTTCGAAGGAGCGGAACACAGTGTGAGAGGGTCTTCCTCGTCTTCGGGACCCTGATGGGAGGATGAACAGCGCTCTCTTCGGCCAACTGTCATTCGGCATCCTTAACACATGTGCCAGCCAAGTCCATCTCCTCCCCACAATGGTGGAGGTGATGGGCTCACGCTGGGTGCCACGGCGTATAGCGTCGTTCGTGATGCGGTGGTACCATCTTACGCCCAGAATTCTCCTTATTAGGCACTTCATCTCAAAGGCTGAGACTTTTTGTGCCTGGGCCTTGGTCAGGTGTCAGGACTCACACCCATACAAGAGAATGGGCAACACACACGCATCAAACAGTTTACATTTCGTCTCGACACTAAACGCCGACGCTTTCCAAATCTTGGTCACGTTGTTAAAGGCGCCACTTGCCATACCGATACGTATCGGGAGCTCAGCCCCGAGGTCACCAGAGGTGGTAATGGTTGCTCCCAGGTATTTAAATTTATCCACCCGGGAGACCTGGTGACCGTCGATGGTTATCGGTAGCTGTTTATCGGGGCAGGCATTACTCGCCATGAGCTCCGTCTTACTGGCATTGACTAATAATATTTAGCATAAATCAAATATAATATTTAGCATAAATCCTACGTAGCTTATTTCTTTCCTTTTCAATTTCAGTAGTTACCTAAATAAGTACAGAAGCATTCCTGTAGATGCATGATCATTATTTATTTAGTGTGTTAATCTGTAGATATTTCAGTTTTTTTTTAATAATGCATCTGTGCTCACTCAAAGTGAACACAAATACACTCTTTGACTCTTTCACAAAAAGCTACTTACCTAAAGCTAGTGTCCTGAAAGAGGAAGATGGTTGGCGCGTGGTATTGAATCATCGAACCCACGATCTTCAGTACCAAACAGTACGAAAGCCGTCGTTGTAAACACTAGGCTACCAAACAAGCTGGTATTAAGAAATGAATGTACGAATCTAACAACTATCCAGTACCTATATCCGTATAATAATTGATAAGTTAGTCAGTAACTCGTTATTTTCGTTGAAAGACCCTGCCCTTACGAGTCTAGTTTGCCAGGGCACAAAAATTTGAAGGACAATCAAACAATTACTGACCCTTTTTATGCCTTTCGTCTGACAGGTTAAACACCTAGTAATTTAAATACATTTCTCTACTATTTTAGTTGGCTCACATTACAATTCCAATTTCATCACCCAACAGTTTTACGAAGGTACAAGTTTTGAGATTGCAAGAAATAGCTGTTGGGTGTTTCATTATTGAACATTGTCACCGAAGTCTTCACATCCTACTAGACAACTGAGTTTCGTAATAATAACTGCAACGATTTCAATTGAGTTTTTCATCATAACATAAACAAATATACCAAATAAAATGTTCCGGACTCCCTTCCATGGCATCCGGGTAGCAATATCTAGATGTAATAAAGTTGGTTCATCGATTTTGATTGGTAAATGTTAGTTGGTAAATCAGCCGCTCATGGTGATCGAGTTTTCTGGACGACATAATATACACTATACAGGATGTTCCAGAACTATGACTTAGCTGAGGTCCAGAGATGGAGCACCTCTGAGGCTATCCGAATACCATAATTATATTATGTGATTTTTTTATAGTTCTGGATTTATATTTTTTTTATCAAACCCTTCTTTTTCTTTTGAGCCTTAACCATCTACTGTTGGACGATGGCCTCCCTCGCATATTATTTCTAGACATTTCTGAATTGAACATGATATATGCAAGGAGAGATGGCAATACAACGCCAAGCTTGCAAACCCTGACTTAGAATAAATGAATGGTCACAGTAACACCGCTTTTTTAGAAACATATAGGTATAATACATTTTCTTTTCTAGAATAGTTGAATAGTATGTATATACCTTGGAGAGATAAAAACCATTATGAACCTATCTGATACCATCGAAGATGGCTAAATTTCATTAAGCCGTCTTAACTTCATCGTACTTGAAAATAATTTCAAAGGAAAAAGGACGATAAGTCACGAATAAAAAATCCATAAAAATGTATAAGGAGAAACATATCTACTAGAAATATTCTCCCCTAGTAACATGATTAATGCATATAAAATAATTATTCACCTCAGAATAGAAGTGTGTTCTTCCAAACGCATAACATTCCGCATACGACATGCTCTTCTATTCCTTTTGCTCCTGACTTGGCCCTCCTCTAAGACTGACCCGATATGGTAGGACCATGTCATTCGAGGTCGGCCTCGAAATGAAATGAAATGAAATCTTTCAGATTTATATATCCTTTTAGTCTTTCTAATATTATCATTCCTCGCCTTATCAATCAGTCGCTTTCCGCATATTCTACGCAGTGATCTCATTTCCACAGCATTTATTCTAACTTCCAGATTTTTCGTCCATGTCCAAGTTGCACTACCATACATCATGGATGGTATCAGGATTGCATTGTGCATCAGCTGTTTGGATTAAGAGATACCTACGTTATTATTTATCAATAAAGATCTAAGTGCACCGCCAACCCTTCTACCAGCCAGTTTCCTTCTTTCAATCTCCTTTTCACACTACTCTCCTTTTCAAAAAGAAATATCAAAACAATACAAAAGTTCAAATAAAATAAATACACCTGATTTTCGCATTTATTTACCTAATATTAAACAGGTGCTTACGTAGATGACCAGTAGTTGTGTGCGCTCATAAGAGTGAAAGTAATTTTATATTTGTAGTGGATACTTCGCAATAATACGTCTTTAGCTGGTAAACTACCTACATGTTTGATTAAAGTACATATTTGTACAGTGGTCATACCATCTAGGGACACCGAGCATTCTGTAGATGGCAACATTGTTAGCGTTGGAACGTTTGAAAATATTTCAAACACATGTCAAATAGTCATAAACAATCAACTGTTTTCGTTCCTGCTGTTTTACTGCTTTGCACCTTGTCCGCGTGTCGTTCCTGCTGTTTTACTGCTTTGCACCTTGTCCGCGTGTCGTTCCTGCTGTTTTACTGCTTTGCACCTTGTCCGCGTGTCGTTCCTGCTGTTTTACTGCTTTGCGCCTTGTCCGCGTGCACCTTTCCTCATCTGAGAAAAGCGGAAATCTGTCTATTTTATTGTATAAAGTGGGTGAAGTCCGCTTCTTTCTGTGATGATAATGGAGAAAATTTAGTCCGTCATCGAAATCTGCAGCCGTGGTAGTTTATAAATACAAGGATATTGCATTTAAAAATAAGCATCTTCTGTGGGGCTAGTAAGAGTTTTATCAAAAGCTATTTGCACGCTTATAAGCGTGCAAATAGTGTTCTAAAATCAAACGATCGAATTGTTCGATCATTTATGTATGGAAAATTTTCGAAACTCTTTCGATGACCGTTTCGATATTCGATCATCGTAAACTTATACTAGGGCTATTTTTGTTATTTTTTCAATATTACCTACGTTTTCAATGAATTTTAGGTTAATTATCAAGTGAATTTCGAATCTGGATGCCGTACTTATTATATATTTTTTATGTTATTCCGAAACTATACTTCTATTAACATATTTCACTATAACCCCTTTTCTAACTCCAATTAGGACTAAATGGAGGCAACAAGAGCAATATTTACACGAATGCAATATTTTCAATAAAAAGTTTAATAAACACCCATATGCTAAATCATCGCGGAGAAAAGCCATTGCCAAGTTATGCCATTGGGGGGGACGGGGGGGACGCTGATTAAAGCCTCGCCTTGGGCGCCCAAAATCCATGCGACGGCCCTGCGCTGATCCTATATAGGTAAGCAGTGTCAAGAGCTTCCTCCCACACAATGTTCTAAAATCTCGGCTCTGTTTCAAAGGAACTTTATTATTTAAGGACTATTAATTTTACCTACATAAATGTCATCCCAAAACCTTCTTTACAAGAAATTGATACAAAAACTAAAGGCTAAACGAGAATTAACAATGGATGCGTAAGACCTGCACATACGATTAGGAGCAAACAGATGTTTGGAACCTCAGGAATAAAAAAACCAAGCCATTGTCCAGTCATAGAGCTGAAAAACGTCTCGTGAGAGGAGTTATAAGTGAGGCTGAAGATTTTGAATGATGGATTAGAAAGCGAGGAAGCGAATGGTAATGTCACATTTAAAGAACAGAAACCTATCATTCCCGTACTTATATCGAATTACATAATCAGCCTTATGGCACTGGAAGTAAGCGCCAAAAGGTGGAAGGCCAGTTGTGAATCATCTTTGAAAACAGAAAAAAATCTGTGCATCAACAATTATTCAAAGCAGATTCAAAAGCATTAGTCAGTCTTATTCTTCTGCCTGTGCCATATCAGGTCTCCCTGACGTTTGCAACCATGCACTTCCGCGAAGGCTTCTCGGTCACGTTCTCACAACACCTCCTCCACTGTTCCTACTCCTGTCCAATCTTTCACGTTGCGCATTCAAGAAATCCACCTTTCCCATCAGCAACAGTTTGTTGAAGGATTTCATGTTTATGCCCACCCACAATGTGTCCCAGATAGGATATATTCGGGATTTATGTATTTATAATAATACACGGCCATAGGCCATTAAAATATAATAACAAAACATGTAAAATTCACATCTATGTAATTTCAAATGTCCAGGTACGTAAGAAACACAACGAGGCACGCCGACATACCATCGCACCACTCACACATACAGTCCAAGGATCTTAATCTTACTCTATAAAAATCTAGCCGTTTTCTTTGTTACCTAATTCCTCCTTTATTACTGGACGGATTTCGATGAAAAAAATTGGAGATGTCGAGGGTTACCCAAGGATGGTTTAGATGAAAACAGGGGCTTTCTAGATACTATATTTCTATTTTAATTAATGTTTTTAGTTTTTGCGTTTTTTGCTCCCATTTCAACTTTTATGTCAAAACACCTTCGAGTAAAACAACTACGTTTGTAAAAAGGGTGATTTTATTTCTAAAGAGCGTACATAAGACCTAAGAATCGTTTGTGTTTTTTTTTTAAACGTCAAAAAATTGTCGTTCGTTTTCTAAGCAGGTATTATGTTAAGGTTTTTTCTTTATATTGAGAGAAAGATATAGGTAGGTATGTACTATCTGTTGAATACTCAATAACCTGAATGCAATTTAGCTAATAAATAAAAAATAATCATGGGTTCAGAGAAGGAACGAAGTTCGACGGGACATCTAGTGGTTTATAATAACTCTCTGGTGTTATTGCATTTTATCAGAACTTCAGTGTTGGTGACTAAATCTGTCAACGGTGTTTGAAGTTTACGACTGTGTAACTACATCAAGAACAGTCTATCAGGAATCATTTCATTGATTAAATCAGAAAGCCTGCATTTGTGTGTGTCCATCACCTACTATAGGTATATTTTATTTGCAGGAAAGTATCAAAATTTGACCACTTTTCATCTAATAGGTAAATATTACTTTTTATACTCTTGGGCCCTGCCCTAGCTGGTCGCATGATCACAAGATCGTGCGATTGCGATTATCGCTTGAACGCGAACGCCCTGTTCAAACATATAACATTGTATGAACGTGTCCTAACTGGGCAGACGAACAGACGTAAATTCGATCGTCCGATCGGTGCCTTGTTTGAAATGATCGCGCGTCGCTTGTATTGCTCTGTTGTATTGATAATTAATAAGACACCTACTTGCCAAAAGTTCTTACTTACTGACATTTATATTTATTTGTTTGCGTTGTCAAGGAAAGTGGACGCGCGATTATGCGATGGAAGTTAGGACACACAATTTTTCATCGTGCGATCACAAATTTGTTTATGCGTTCATCGCAATCGCATGCGACCAGCTAGGACAGAACCTTATACAAATTTTTACTCTGGTTTCCCTTCATAGCGAATAAATCTTATACAAATTTTGAAGCGGTAAAGCTCATCAAACGTATATTTATCAAATAAATAAAATATCTACAAAAAATTATTACAATAATTTAACAACAAATCTTCCAGGTAATTTAAATTGATTGCATTTAATAGAATAAAACACAAAATCTATCTATAGAACCCTCAATCAATCTGTCATCAAAATGATTTTTTTAATCGATCTGATTCAGTAAGATGTCGATTAATTACTTTTTTACGTAACTCTGAGAAAGCGAGTTTGTTATGGATTATTTTTTCTATCACATAATCGTTGTAACGATCAATGTAAATTTACAAAACAAATTGATTTGTGAGGTTTCAGTGGAGTTACCTGCTCTGCGCGTCTCTAACACTAACTAACTTGATTAGATATTTGCGTTTTATACAGTTGTTGTTAGACACTGCAATCAATTAATGTTAAATTGTAGTTCTGTTGTGAAAGGGGTGTTTTTATTTACAGATGAGACCATATTTCCTGAATTTTTTTTTATAATATTTCGCTAATAAGCGCTTATTTGCGTGCGATAGGGCAACGATCAAACCATTCGATCATTTTGTATGGAGTTTTCATCGTTCGCGCCAAAACGAGTTCGATCATCGAAATGAATGTAGTAGGTATCCCCAGTTCTTTGTCACTTACTTGTATAATAAAACAACATACAACATTACATAATATTACCTAATTGAAAATTTTGGTGAACAATGATGCAGATAAAAACTCATTTCTGTATGACGAAATATCGTTATAATAACTTAATGTAGTATGTTATCTACTGATGTGCATAAAATAAAAGTTAAAGTCCCCACATAATGTGCTGGCGCGTACAAAATAATATTAATACCTAAGTTAGTGGGGTATCGTATTCGTTATGTCTTTTATAACCGTGCAGTGGTCTAAATATTTTTTTGATCTATTCACGATGCCATTGATTATACATGTTGATATTGTTTGTACCTTATTCATCGTGTCACGCCAAACATTTTCAAACTGTAGAGTGTAATGTGCTGCAAAACGCCATCAAAATAAAAATCATTTTAAATGAAGACGTTTTTAATAATTTGCGGTAGATCAAATACACAGATCTAATATTAAGGAAATGGATACAAAGATTTCAGAAAGTTGGAACAGACTTTTTTTCGATAATATACATAGAAAATTTACGACTAAGCCTTACATACAAACTTAATTTGTCACATATTTTGAAATTCCCTATATTGATGAAACTAAATCAACTTTTATAAACGGCGAAAATTATGGAATGTGGCTATTTATTCCAATTCAATGAGATAACCATCTTCCTAAGAATGAATAACAAGTTAAAATTGCATTTATAAAATGACTCGATCAGGGATCAAGCCCAGTTTTTTCAATAGTCTGGAATTCATTACCACATTATTTTATTATGTGACTCATAAAATAGCGTCACTAAAGCTAGACCAGCCCTATACCTTGTATCTAAGAAGATGAACAGATGATATATGAAACAACAAAACCCCGGAGTGGAGAAGAAGAACTGGTCATATGTAAAAACCCAGGTAGGCCACAGCTGAAAGGGTCTGTCGATATAGGAGAGTAGCCGGCAGTCAATGGCAAAGAATAGCAAGAGACAGAGAATCGTGGAAGACAGAAAGGGAGGCCTATGTCCAATACTGGTACTGGACGAATGAAGGCTGATGATGAAGATTATTTTGTTATAGCTGTGACTGGTTTTAAACACTTTTGTCTGCACTTACAAATGTTTAAAATTCGTCTCTAGATTTTGATGTTGATTTTTTATTTTTTTAAGATTCCATATTTTAATGGATGGTACAATAAGACGAGCGAATAACCGACCCTTTCCGTTTCACTTCGGGGTTTTTCTAGAGTTTGTCGTTATTCAGACCATCATTCATTTAAGGATAGAATCACACGGTGAAATTCTGTGACTGTCAAGTCCAATTGAAAAGTTTGTATGAAATAGCTAGATATTTGTTCTACCTGAAGTTGTAACAGTGGGGCTAGTACGAGTTTCATCGAAAGCTAAGTGCACGCTAATAAGCGCTTATTAGCGTGCAAATAATGTTCGAAAATCAAACGATCGAATCATTCGATCATTTTCGTATAGAAATTTTTCGAAACTCTTTCGATGATCGTTTCGATATTCGATCATCGAAAACTTATACTAGTGGTACAGAGTTCATAAATAATTGTAATTTCTTTGAATGAGAACGTTATTTATTACTAGCTTATACCCGTCTTGCTTTACGTTTTTGATTCCGATTGTCAGGCTTGATCGGTAGGTAATTAAACAGATTCTAGTCTAGCATCCCATTGCTTAACATACCACTTTAACTGACATAAGCACAGAAAAAGAAGAATGACACTTTTACAATTTTTGTTTTACCGACCTCATAATATTATACGAACCTATTCAAACCACAGAGCTCTCTCTATGATAACTTGCAAATTATGTCCACAGATAATATAAATATACTGATTATGTCGGTAGGTTCGTATAATATTTTATTTTTTTTGGAGGTCTATAATAATAAAAAAAATATTATACGAACCTACCGACATAATTTGCAAGTTTTCATACAGAGAGAGATAGCTCTGTGGTTTGAATCTTAGCTACATACATTGCCTGCTTTGATATTAATTGGGCAACCCACCCATAGAGGGTGATTTGTATCTGTCAAACTGCAATTTTTTTCATTAAATCTTTATTTATTGAGAATAATAAGCTTTTAATAACATTTATATGTATAACAAATCAATCTACAATTATTTTATTACATTTTCATACCGTAATACCAAGATCCCATTCAACGTTTACATGAGTAATTTTGTTTCCAAAAGTCTTTTTGAGAAATTTGTATGAAGATCCTAAAAAGTACAGTTTTTTTAAATAGCTCTAAATATATTAAAGTTAATGCAGCAAATTGTATTTAAGAACCTTCTCCAGCATTTTATACTGCTCTGGGCATATTAATATCTATCTTAGCATTTGTATTTTAAGCGTGATGTTCACATATACGGTTAAAGTATTGTCAAAGGCAAATAAAAAAACATTTCTAAATTATTATATAGAGATAATCTACGTAACGTTTGTCATGAATCACAATTTTAATTGGTGAGTTACTCATAAAACCGGCTTGTATCTATGAAAAATAGAATAACTGTGAAAGACATGTGAGTCAAATTCGTAGTGTGGTGATATATTCTCTACACCTACCCCACAATTGACATTTAATAGAATGCTTGAAATACTTGTAGTGAACTATAAGCTCATAATACAACGCTGCGTCTGGCACAAATCGTCCCTCTAGGGATGAGATGCCATAAACATAATAATAACAATGCTGCCCTTATGCTTTGCAACGACAAAAGTAAAAACTGTAACGCAACGTCTTTTCTCTGGTCATAATCCTAGGAATAGTTGGCAGCAATGTTTACCACTCTTTCTCTCCAGCTATATCTATAGATTCCTTATATTTAAAAAAAACTATTCAAGTAGGTGCATAATTGAAATAATAAAATATCCTGTATATGAAATATTGACTACAGGTACTTATTTCATTTCCATATCTGGATATATCAAACTCAAAATAATCGCCGCAAATTGTTGAAGAGTTCTGCATCTAACTTGACATCAATGGTTGGTGTGTTATAACGTCAAGTTGCAAGTAACAACATCTAGTAGATTATTACAGAGCGGATAAAAATCAACTTGATTATGCAAATAAACTCACCTTCATAGTTTAACAATACTCTCTATTTTGGTGGTTCAACTTAGCCCATAGTAGGATTCGAAACCTACTGAGATACTCACTTGACGTCAATAGACGTTGTATTATTATTATGTTATTTATAGGTGAAAAATTATGTGGCAATTAGGCAAAACTATTTAGTGTCATTTTGAGAAAGGCATTGGAATCAAAACAAAACTACACCAATACAATATAATTTAAAAAAATATATGAAGTTACATATAAGGAAATTTTCAATGGATCAATGCAGGTATATCAATATCAAATCTAGGTATTTCTTCTTATCCTTATTGATAAATGCCATTATCTATTAAAATTATAAAAAAATTGAACCAAAATGTACATAGGAAACAAATTCAAATGTAAGTTATTGCCTTCTGAAAAATGACAAGTTGTTCAACGTAGAACCATTTAAATAGTAGTATTATTTATGGGTATGAATAAATGAATGAAAGAATTTTTGTTTATTTTTTGTCCAATCATTATTTAATTCATAAAACATAAAATCAACAATTGAAACATAATATGTATAATCTCAAAGTTTTTTGTTAGATCTAGCAGAGTAAAAAAATATTCTCTTAAACAAATGGAAACCAGAAAAGATATTCCGACCCACCGTTATAAAAAAAAACTATTAGTTATTCACTTCTTAACCCAAAAGTATTATATCATTTTTATTCCATAACCGAAATAAAAAATTTAAAGTTTAAATCTGATGCTAGAACACAGAAATCCATACAATAACCTAGAATCCCGACTCGCGTTCAAAAGTGAAGCCTAAATATTGCAACTTTTGACAGTTTGGTTCCCAAAAGAATGTGGTACAGCGTATATTTATTCATTAGTTTTCTCGTGTTTTTTACAATAAAACATATTTTTACGTTGAAATAAGTGAAATTAGATCATTTTTAAGTTTCTTTATAAATGTACTGTCAAAATTGCCGGCCAAATCGGCTTCACTTTTTACTACGAAGAATATATGAAAATCTATGTGCTAGAAACACACTATTGTGTCGAGCCAGAAGCATTATCGTTTTTATATTTATTTATTTATTTTCTGTCAAAATTAAGCATTGCTCACCATTACAGAGTAATCCTTTGCGGTAATAGTGGTTAATAATATGGTTTAAGATACATTTAGGCTCTATATGAAGCTGATATGCTTCTAACGGGTTGAGAACTTATTTATAGTGATATGTGGTAAAATTGATAAAATCGCTGGCATCCGCAAGACACTGTTATTGATTATGGTCAATCTTCTTTACATCCCATAAGCAGCCATTGAATATTTTTTCAATATAATTGTTTCCCTTCTCAACTAAATGGGAAATTTGAATGAGTTCTCTAACATGGATCTGCAATATAAAGTTTCTGATTTAAAATACACATAAAGAAATCCAAGAAACATAATTAATGAAATTCTTACATAGGTAGCTTACCATATTGTCTTGCAAAAATTAAACCAATGAGTTTCTTTGTTAGAAATGCACTTTTATCAATCAATTTGATCCTTAGAAGTATGTACTGCTATGTCAAAAAGGTGGGATGAAAGCAATTAGTCTCGTTGAAAACACGTTTGCCTCAGGAACCTGAAAAAAATATCAACAAAATAAATTAATTTTGTGATTTCGGTAAGACACTAATTCCCGCCTTATAACATAACTTTACTATTCTGCAATTGTTTTAGCAACTCATAAATGTTTTAAGTTACGGCATAGGCTTACAGATATTTTAATCAATTGATGACTTACCAGTTTTATTTTCATTAAACTCAATGGGAAGTTTTTCTTCCCTCGTGTGCCGCTAGGGGCGCCCTAGCTAATCCGGTCTATTTTCAAATTCAGTGTGGCCAACGGGGCCGATTTATGGCCATTTTGGTAGGTAGCAGCATAGATAATATAATAATATTATACTGGGTAGCAGCGCTTCTCATCTAAATATTATAATAATATGACAGCTGGTTATTAAAACATAAATACGTTCGGAGATTTGTCAGTTTGAGACTGTATTTTTGTTATTTTTACCATTGCTTTTTCCTTCACGTATTAATATTATATATGTAGATATTGAAATTATAAACGTTAATTTGACATTTACCATAAACCGGGTTAGCGAGGGCGCCTCTAGTGACAGAAAAAGGAATAAAAACATATCTACGTTGGCAGCACTGAATTTGACAATAGACCTGATTAGAAGTTCTGCCACCTAGTGTGTATTATCGGAAGCTCCCCAGAAAACTTCCCATTGAAAATAAGGTAATTATATTTTTCATAATCGACGATATCGATCCGAACCTTTTGTTTGACAACAAAATATGACGTATTGGTATAGTGAAGTATCAACCATCCATGGATAACCAAAGATAATAATATAATTCAACACAGTTAGGTACTATTAAATTATTTTATGATGTATATTTTTGATTTACTTATATAATGGTCTCTTAAAATATTTCGACTTATTAAAAAAAAATTTAACACACAAAAAACCACTTTAAATGTGAAGAAGAATTATTAAAAAAATCATTCTTATTTTGTTTTCATATTATGAAGCTAAGACAAAAAATTACATATTAAAAAGTTCGTCTATGGTAACCTACTGTCAATTATTGTTATTCTGACAGCCAAACAAAAACAACAGGAATTCTATTTTCAAAAATTTTGTAAGTTTTTTAATATATTGAAATATTTTTGTAAGTAGGTACCTAAGCTATATTTAATTATTAAGATTTTTACCTATCATGAAGTTTTTAGTTGTGAATTGTAAAAATATGGGTATATAAAATATGATACTTTGAAATTGCTGTCTCTCCTGTAACTAAACTTTGACAGATTTTGATGTTTTGTAATATTGTTTTCTAGGCATGGAGTTGCAGTCTATCTGAAATAATAATACCTGATACATTATGCAGTCTAAATGGATTTAATGAAGATCTTAAAAAGGTATAAAAGCTACACTTTTAAACAAATAATACTATGAAAGATTCCAAATGAAGGTTTTATGCAGAGTATATCATATCAAATATGTATCTAGCAGTTGATTGTTTTATTCTAATTTGAAGTTCATAAGTAGTTTGATATACTTTCTAAATCCTTAATATTGATTCTAATCAAATTCTCATAACATGTATTTTTAAAACAAATCCCTGAAAAAGCAAAATTTTCTAATGTCGTCTTATATATTTGCAACCATGGCCATGTAATTACTGTATTTTGCTTTCATATATTAATAGAATCGTTTTTTTTTTCTAGGTCAGAACACTCAGAACCTTGCAGGGATTTTTGATATATCAAGAAATGCCGCCAAACTTTTACAGAATGCTTCAACATACAACAACATGCTGTGTTTATTTAAAATATTACCCACCTTGTTTTGTGATGAATATAACATTAAATAAAATAAATTAAAGGTAAGAGAACATAAGTTTGCATTTATCTACATAAGAATTTTGAGCTCGATATAGTTTCGTGATAAATATTATCTAATATATGTTATCTTTGAAGAAGTTTTACGCGTACCTGCATTATATTGCTTAATTTTTATGTGGATAAATCAAGTGAATTTTATTACCAAAATACCTACATATCTGATTCTTTTCCAAAATAAACAGGAAGTTTTGTTTGCTGTCAAATTCATTCTGGTAATGTATTGAGATTAGATGTGTATTTTACACAGTATTACTTAATTATTATGATGTGTGTAAAACCAAATATATTTTTTGACTATAAACATACACACATACCTGACAAATCCATTATCTTGTAAAATAGGAATGTCATCACTTCCTGTCAGATTGGCTCTCTTTCAGCGTTCTGTTTTACCGATCAAATCTACTAAAGAATATTCATACTCATTTCAATTTTCAAATATCATTTTTTCTCTAAAATCTTTATGAAAGAACAATTTTTAGATTGAAATGTATTATGAATTTAATTTAATGTATCTTTATTATTTTTTACCAACATTTAATATGATTTTATCAGGTAGCTACATAATTACTCATCTATCTGGCTACGACAGTTTGACACAAAATGTGGCCATAAATTTTTTTAAATGTGTCAAATAACAAAATGGAGGAAATATTTTTCCAAAATCTTTCTTTAAATCTTTATTTATTGAGAATAATAAGATTTGAATAACATTTATATGTATAACAAATCAATCTCCAATTATTTTATTACATTTTCATACAGTAATACCAAGATTCCATTCTACGTTTACATGAGTAATTTTGTTTCCAAAAGATGGCTTACTGTCTTTTGTGAAAAATTTGTATGAAGATCTTAAAAAAATAAAGTTTTTTAAATAGCTCTAAATATATTAAAGTTAATTTATCAAAGAGTATTTAAGAACGCTCTCTGGAATTTTGCACGGCTTTTCGCATATTAATATCTGACCTTAATGTATGTTTTCTATGATTGATGCTCGTACAAAAATATAAACGGACTAAAATATTATGTAGATTCTTATGTCACTTCTGCGCTTTGCTCTCTCATAAGGAAGTCACCGCGTAATTAGGATGACGCAACTATCTCTAGGAATATTCACTTCTACGGGCTACTTTTTTCACCACGCATACAATAACCTCTCACTAATTAATATCGTCATTATTTGTATCTGTAAAACGGTTTATCATTATTTTCATTATTAATAATACACAATTTTCTTTTCAATTGATTGCACTTTCTTTTCAATTGATAGTTTTTACATAACTTTATAAGTGACACCATGTAAAGAAGTGCGATTGCATTCGAATGGTATTGTGTGCTACAGAAATTTTTGATCCGTGATCTTTTTAGTAATTGGTTTTATCATCATCTGCCCGTTGTGGTCTACTGCTGGGTTTTTATTTATAATTTTTTTATATATTCTCAAAACTCAAATTTCGCGGAAACTCTTCGCGTAAACTGATTTTAAAAAATGTGTATTTGTATTGGCTGTTTGTCCCGAATAACACCCCTTCTATCGAGTCTTCAGAAACCAGCGGATCAGAAATTTTCTATGAAATGTTTTTCCACATGAAATTTCTACTGTCCTGAAATCCTGTTTCAGATTGGACAGGACCGGCGGTTGCCTGATAATGCATCAAGCGATAAATTTCGCCGGCTATACTGACACTTATGTAAAGAAGAGTGTCATTGATTTATTTGTGAATTTTAGGCAATCACACTACAAAAATAAAATGTTCTTTTGTCATATAGAAAAAAGATTGTACTTACTTGACAAAAGATTTTAAGATAAAAAATCATAATATTCAAGATGAAGTAAGCAATACCGGCTATTTCATATTTTTGTAACCCACATCATCATTACAAACTCTTTGAACAAAAGATTTACATAATAGGCAAGATTTTTACAAATTTATTGTTAAAATGCGTCTAGTATTTAACCATCACTTGACTCAAGACAATTTTCTCTTACATAAGATTCATTACGACAGCTTCTCTGGGGATCTGTCACGATGGAAATTGTATTTAAATAACACTCTTATAACCATACTACGGGAAATGAGCATCTTAATAATTACATCTAAAACGCACTTCAAACCATAAATAAGAGGAAATTGATTAAAGAGTGCACGATTTTGTGGACGTAGAAATGAATTAGTTGGTAATAAAAGAATTGTTTTGTTCGTTGCGTGCGAAATATTATTTTCATGTAATTCTTTTATTAATTGGTTATTAATTCGGAATCACCAGCGTTTATTAATTAGTTTAATAAATAAATATGTAATTCTAATAATTTGGCCATTAAAATAATCGTTCGGTTACATTTCCGTCATTTTGCAGTTTTTCGCAGAATTTGTATTCATTTAGAATTTTAATGTCTCCAATTAAAACAAAAGAGGTGATTGACATTTTGCTTTAATGATTTAATATTGATTTTAAATAAATAAATACATTTAAAGTGGAAAGAGTAGGTAAAAGTATTGAAAATGATACTTTGTATAACATATTAAAATATATCAATGTTGGCTTTATAAGGATTGATTATAATGACATCAAGATGAGGAAGAATTTTATCATGACTCTTCTATGGATTAGCCAGGGCGAATCCGGACGTCTTGCAGCTTTTGAAATGTGGTGCTACAGAAGCATGCTAGGGATGCACTGGTCGGATCATATCACAAACGAGGAGGACACGTTATTTTCTGTGATGATTCCTTCATTCATGATCAATTCCTTGCTAGGCTAATTTTCCAATAGAAGGATGGAAATGAATTCATGCTGTTTTTTTTTAATCGTGAGAAAACAATTGGACACAAATATTAAAATTGGTATCATTTGCTTTCTCTGTGCAATAAAAATTGTAAGAGATTGCGTGACGAAATTAATTTTATATGAATATTTATAACAATACCCGGCAATAGTTGTATTGTTACAGATGGAATCTCAAGCTAAATAAACGATAGAGATAGATATTATCTCTGATACAGTACCAGAAAGAATTTCTTCTGTGCCTTATGGATCTGATTCCGGAGTTAGAGTCAATGTTTAACATCAAACATTCGAATTGATTGAGAAGATAGTTTGTTTTAAATCGAAAAATAATCAAGTGATTAATATTATAATTTTTTACCAAAACGATAATTTATTATTATTGATTTGCTAGAAAATATATTGGTTTAATTTTTTCGGTGTAGCTTTTTATCATGTTACTTTTGGATCTTTTTCTTTTCGCTTTTTTTGTCAATTCACTTGATGTTGTGATACCTATAATATCCCTATTAATTTTACCGTTGAAGGTTCTACATAATGTAGATTTACATATTATCGTCGAAATGGAGAAAGGTTAGATGCTATGATCTCAGGATAAAATTAGGGCATATACGCACTGATGGGTGGCTTGCTTAACACCTAAACTCTGGCCAGTCACCTGGTGAAACAAACCTTCAAAAGAAGTCTTGGTGAAATCCTATATAGATGCATCAATAGAATCCAGGCGCTAAGCAAGCCACCTGTCAGTGCGGAATTTGCCTTAACGTTTTCGAATAATTTTAATAGAATAAACCAAACTCTCATTTCCCTATATGTTATACCCTTTTAAAAACTCCCCATTTATAAGGAAATGTGGAATTTCATCCATTATTTTGTTGTTGTTTATGATATTGCTTATGGCGTTAAGAGATGTACCGATGATGACTTGTATACATCAACAAAATAATTAGAGCGTGACTCTTGTAGAGACAGACGAACGTTTTTTTATTCAACTCCAGTAAGTGATCACGTTTAACAAACGAGTCTTGATTCAGCTTTGAGAGTAAAATACCATACTTTAAAACTATTAACCTTTTCTATACCAAAATAATATTATTATGATGGTAGCCTTCTTTAGTATTTTAGTATTTTTCACAAAAATTCATCAATGTTTCAATTCAAAAATGTTTTAAAAACTAATATGTTTTACGATTCCCCCATTTGAAAGGAATGTTCGAAAATGAATGAAATTAATTATTGCTGTCCCTTGGAAACCTAGCGCATTAAAAAGAGAACCTTACAAAACCACTCGTTTAATTTCAGACATTTTCGATGTTAACATACTGAACAACGCATTTTTTGGCACCGTTTGTGCTAGAAGTACGGTATTATTTTAAATAAATTGGGCTCACCCAAAGTGAGAACGTACCTCACCCATACTAAGGTATGGGTCTGCTACTTTTGACTTCTTTTATGGTAAGCAAAGCTTGTGATGTGCAGGAAAAAACTCGGCGATCGAACCTTACACTTACTACACGGTCGTCATCCTCGCTCTTGAGGGTAGTGGTCATATGCTTGGTGGACTCTGTTGTAGGCCATTTTTCTTCAGGATTGTCTGTACGCAGCCAGATGTACGACGAAATAGAGTGTTGTCTACTTTATTTGTTGGGACCAACTCATCGGCAATCTGCCTCTGGGACTGATTCCCCGGTGTTTTATTATTCTAAGACCTACGATTTGCTGTAAAAATGTCAGCCACTTTACCACCAACTGAAGCATATCCAACAATTTTAAGCTTCCCGCATTCAGGATCATCGCCGTTGTAAGTTGTAGCTGGACTCTTGTATAATTCGAATGCGAAAAGTGCTAGAAGTGGTAAATGAACTGTTGTCGCAAACTGGTGGTATTAATCGTACGACATGACATGTCTACTGTGTTCTTTTCGAACGTGTCTGTGGTATTATATTACCAGGTGAAAAACTTACATCCAGTTACATTGTTACGTCGGCTCTTATGTCTCGACAATCCACAATACAACATACAAGTCTGTTCTGTTGTTTGTTGTACGACATAAATGGCAAGTGACCGGAAGTAAACTAATATATGCGCACTCCCTGCGGCGACCGCACAACCTCGTTCACGGGAGATTGGTTACATTACCGGACCGTGTGTGCGCAGACTTAAGATGTTATTCAATCACCAATACCGGTTTCGATACAAAATTTTAACCCAAACTTAGTAATGTAATATGTAACAATTTTTTTTTCACAAGTGGTAAGTGTCGCATTACAAATTGCCCCTCTGTTTTAGAACACTTCTATTAAGTGTGCCAACGTTAAACAAAAAATACAAACAAGCCATCGATGATTAATTTGTTTTAACTATGGTATCAAACATCGGTTATATCAAAATGAAATTAAACACGAAATGATTTGATTCTATTGTAACACGCCGCATCTCTAGAAGGGTAGACAAAGAGAACGGACCTCTACTCCCTTTTATCCAGACATCCAATCCAATCCAAACTCCCTTTATGCCCCACTAAGGGGCATAGGGAGGCAACAAGAGCTCTCCGTTGCGCTCGGTATTGCGCAAGTTTTATGACCTCCTCCCACACCATGTCCGAATTCTTCAGCTCTGCTTCGAAGGAGCGGAACACTGATGAGAGGGTCTTCCGCGTCTTTGGGACCCTGATGGGAGGAAGAACAGCGCTCTCCTCGGCCAACTGTCTTTCGGCATCCTTAACACATGTCCCAGCCAAGTCCATCTCCTCCCAATTGCGGTAGAAGAGTGATGGGCTCACGCTAGGTGCGCCGGCGTATAGCGTCGTTCGTGATGCGGTGGTACCATCTTACGCCCATAATTCTCCTGAGGCACTTCATTTCAAAAGCTGAGACTTTTTGTGCCTGAGGTGCCAGGATCACACCCATATATGAAAATGGACCACAACACGCATCAAACAATTCGTCTCGACACTAAACGCCGACGCTTTCCAAATCTTGGTCATGTTGTTAAAGGCGCCACTTGTCATACCGATATGTATCGGGAACTCTGCCCCGAGGTCACCAGAGGTGGTAATGGTTGCTCCCAGGTACTTAAATTTATCCACCCGAGTGACCTGGTGACCATCGATGGTTATTGGTAGTTGTTTATCGGGGCAGGCATTATTCGCCATACCAACTGTTGACAAGTCATTTAAATGACTTAACGGGTTCCGCTCATTTGTTGCACTGTTTCTAAAAAAAACCATATCCAGACATACCAACTATTTTTATCTTCCAAAATTTCTAATAAAGGTATAGGTTCTGATATTTGGTAAAAATAAGTAAATATATGAAGGAACATATTTTTATACAAAAGGTTCATCTGTTTGAGTTCTGAGATCCTGACCAAAGCCCAGGTATTAAAAATTCTCCACGTTTAAACCAAATGTCTCAAAAAAGTATACCTAGTCATAAGATAGTACCAAGTATCCTACCAAAAAAGTATAGTCATAAGATGGTACCAAGTATCCTACCAAAAAAGACTGGTGGGTGGTGGGTCTATCAATGATTATATCATGAAGATGAGGCATGTTTAAGATGTGTGCTAAGTACGCCTAAAACGACAGTTGGCTGAGGAGAAAGTCGAGGATTTCCTTTGATCAGGGACTCAAAGTCGAAGATTCCCTTCTCATACTTTGTTCCCTTCCTTACTTTACAGTAGCACTGAGGTATAAGATGTCGGGCAGAAATGTAAAATCTAAACAGCAATGTTTTCCAAAGCGTGAGATCACAAACGAAATACCTACTTATGTTTAAAAGACAATTATGCCTGACTGGAAGAAAGATTGTTGGCAGACCCAGATTGCAAAATATGCGGGTAGAAAACTGACGTCACGGGGCGTTATCAAGACGTAAAGACAAATTTCTTTTTTTAATTATTATGTAGATTATTCCACACGAAGATCATTCGTGCATCTTGGTTAACCTAAAGGCGTATATTTATACCGTCTACTGTTTCAGTACTCTGAAATAACGATGACTCTCTGCGACTAGTGATAAATGACTAAAAAGTGAAAACATTCTTAAGAACTTAATATTTTGTTCGAGTACTATTGTCGAAAAGGTTCTATATTCAAAACTCTCACTAACTTAACAAAGTTATTATCTATCTACTGATTATTTATCGGCTGTCTTTTGTTTGTTAGTAATGATTGTTTCGAATCAATTTACTTAAAAATGCGTACCCGATATGTTTGAGTGGATGATTAAAGAATAATTTAATAATTTTTAATTATATGTAGGTAAGGAATAAAAAATAGTTTTTTCTGGATAATTCACTGTAGTTGATTTTTTTTTACAATGTGTCTTTATCAGGTTTCGCGCTTACGTTGATGTCTTTTCATTCTTATAAAACAGTCATGGAAATATTTTAATCTAATCTTCCAAGAACCTTGTTTACCATATAACTGTCCAGGAGAATCACAGCATTTTTTTATTAATCCACAATATTAAGGGCATTAGAGGAGTGGAAGATCTTTTTAACTTCGCAAGAGACAGAAAGACATTTATTTTCTCAAGTGATCGCGGACTCTCGGGGGACCTAGAGTAGCACGTAAAGAAGAAAAAGAGAGTTATATTACTTACTTCTACTTTTATGATCCCATATAGGGCCATAGGAAGTCAACAAGTCTCCTCGCTGTAGTCGGTCTTGCGCAGTTTCAATAACATCACACAAATTCATACATAATCAGAGAAAACTTTTTACTATAAATAAAGATGGTGATACATATTCATCACATAAGACATAAATTATTATATTCTCATTCAAAATCCTTAGTCAAAGCTATATAATTATGTATATACGCGTATGGCATGTCGGATGCTATAAAATTGCATGTGTATCCCTCAGCTATTGAGGTCGTCCATCATTCCATTGAATTTTTATGTCGGATATTCCTGTACTATGTCATGCAGGGTCTGGGAATCAGTTCTGCAGTCACATCGGGGGTCTGCAATATATCCCCGTTCCTGCTGCATCTCGTTTTGATGCGGTTCAATGGCACCCATTCCCTGCTCTCCAGCCCAAAAAAACGACTCTTTTTATTAGATATAGTCAAAGCTAAGAGAGGAGGATAACCCCAGAAAAAAAATATACAAGGGCATACACGAATGGAGAAAACATCAAAATGTTAGAATAGTTTTAAACATGTACTTAGGTACTTCACTTGAGAAGCATTATAACTAGCATTTACTTCGACAAAAAAAAAGTAATGAAAGAAAATATTAACAACGGGCCTATTATTATTTTGTTACTTCTGTGTTAAATCTAATTCATTGTTAGAAAAAAAAAACAAAAGTTAAACTCTTTGTCCTCTCAGATTTAATGGCGTCTTGTCTCTGAACCTTATTGTTATGTCCATGGGAAAACTGTTAACACGATGTTAAAGTCAATGTAGATTCATCTGACGACTATTATGATGGTATTTTTTTATAATTTAAAATGAATGCTCACTCAAAGTGAACACAAAACACTATTTGAATCTTTCACAATAAGCTACAAAGCTTGTGTCGTGAAAGAGGAAGATGGTCGCCAGTAAAAGATGTCTTTCACTTTCAAGTTGCAATTGATAATGCACTTGAGAAAAAAATTAGGGGTTACACAATTTTACTCAGATACTCATTTCCCACGAAATAACTCATTTTTTTCTTCGAATATTCGTGCTTTCATTAAACAATTAAGATTAATATTTTTTATTATAATTATTTGACTGCATTAGATAATAAAAATACATCATTAAGTTACTCAAGAAATATTATTTATACCTAGAAGAAAATTACCATGAAAAAACATATTTTACTTATGTTGTAAATTTTTTTAAATTTAAAGATATAAAAGAAAGTCGGGTTATTTCGTACACTTATTAACTCGAGATCGGCTGAACAATTTGTTTTTACCTGTAAATAATTGACATTAAAAATATTGGCACGCAGATATTATTGAACGAAATTTTTTCAAATTTTTTTTCTAATATGTTAAGATTGAAGCGCATTTTTATCAATTAAAACGCGTATATTGAAAACATCTCATTTTCAATCTAATTGTGGTTTGACACAAACTGTCAGTTGTTTGAGAGTTGGTGTTATTGACGGAATTCGGATGGAAAATATGTGTAACAGATGCATTGGTCGGAATGACATTGTTTAAAAGTCATTTTTATCATTCTTTTAAATTTGAATTCAATGTTCATAGTTATATCACAGGACAATGCCTCTCGGGAAAGCTATTAAATTATAGAAAATATATCTCTTGTAGAATATGCTCGTCATCGTAGTTAAAAACCATAGACGCTGTTAATCAATTCAAAATTTAGTGTTCTACTAACTTAAGCTGAAAATTAGAAAATATAAAAAACGGAGACTTTTTTTGACAATTCAGTCGTCAGGTTTTTTCAATGCGACTATAGTTCTTTAATAGAACCTTTACCAACAAAAAACTATAACAGACGACGATTTATAAAAAGAGTCTTAAATATAATTCGTGTAGAGGTAGGAATGAGGTCAAACTGTTAATGGGTTTTACTAGTGTAGACTCTTTTATTATTCTTGGTGCATTGTATCTACATATTAACTACATACCTATACACAACAACATACATACCTACCTATAGGAGCTACTACTCGCATCAACATTAAGGTAGTCACATATTTATTCTACTCTCAACTTCAGAGATAATTTGAACATAAAGAGACATAATACTACCTGCCTTTCGTTTGAGGTTTTTTTCTACTACCAATTATGTTATTTTCAGAAACAGGTAAATTCGGCCTTTCCAAGCTTTGCCTCATTGTGAGGGTAGCTAAATTTGCTACAAAAAACTTCAAGCATATTATAATTAGAAAAATTTCTTTAAAAAATACTGCTTGAACTGACATATTACGTAACAGTTGAAAACTGTAATGCCGACCTAGGAAAGGAGGATTTGGATTTGGAGATTTGAACAACAAACCACACAACTATTTTTTTTTGTGTTACGCCCTGCCAAAACTTCTATAGAGATAACACCTAGGACCTACGATTATTCACGCTCTTATTCTCCAATTCAATTCAATCCAACGAACGATGGTGGCAGTTAGAATAAGCAGCAATATTAAAACGAAGATGGGCTAACAATGTATACGTAAAATTTAAGTATACGTCGAAAAGAAAAGATGAAAACAATATTTAATGTTTTGGAGTCCCGAAACTACCGCAAGAAAAAATATTGTCTCCCAGTAATAATAGGAATGACGTTGTGAGAACTATTGGTTTGAAATTAAGCTTGATTGAGGATGACAAATTAATTGAAAGAAATTCAAGATGACTTATGGTAGGTATCGGGGAAATATTGAACTGTGCTCATGATGCATCGAATGAGTTCCGATAGCGCGGTCTCTGCTGTCGTTGGTACCTGCTAGCACAGAACTAGGTTAGGCGTACACCGCGGCAGCCACACTGGTGATGTATAGCCGCCCGCCTACCGCTGGCTGTGTTGGTTTAGGTGTGGAGTGCCGCCGCTTAAGATCCGACTTCAGTGAAAGTTGATACACAATTAGTTTTAGTAGCAGAGGCACGGATTTTCAATCAAATACGTCACTTATTTTTTTAGTTTAAGATCCCGAGATTTCATCTTTTTGTAAAATAAAGATCATGGATATTTTCAATAATGAAGACGGTAATATCCGAAAACCGGTTCATGTTTGAAAAAAATTATTGTGGTAGAACTTAGAAGACTCTTTATTTGATATAAAAAGTAGTACTGCCAAGCACTTTCTGCCCAAAACATCAAAGATACTTCTTTAAGCATAAAAATATTTTTCTAGAAATCATTTGTATAGACGACAGAAATCTGAGTGAATGCTTTGGAAGCTTAATTTTATAAAATTAAAGGATTGAACTCCCCTGACGGAAATGTTAAAATACTGCGGTTATTTTTTTTTCATTTCCCATTCTCTTTTTTTCTCACTCCTGAAAAGTTTCGTAAGCGTACTCCTTTAGGCCCTGTCCGCACTGCGATTTTTCGCTGCACTAATTTTATTCTGTGCGGATTATATTCCGTGATCGAAATTTATAATCGCGTACAATTTGTAACAAATCACAGAACTTTTTTCCGAACGATTTTTTTACCGCAAGTGCGAACACTCCCATAAGATTCAATGTGTTACAGAATTGCGAAAAAAAAATCCGTGCGATGAAATTTCGCAGTGCGGACGGAGCCTTATATATACGCACAATAGAATTACTTTGCATGTTTTTTTGGAATTTTTCGATAAAAATCTTTTTTTTTCTCGTTTCCTTATTTGGTAGATACCTACATTTTATTGAAATGAATAGTTGGACTGTGAAAAATTGATCCATAATTACGTTCCTCCTTTTATACTTACTTACCTGAAGATTGTCTTATTATTTCGAATACCGAACTCTGTTCTCACAGGCGTAGCTTCGTAGACGTGTATTCGTAAATATACGCTATATTTTCATCTTCTTAAAGCACATACAAAACAATCAAAAGTTTCGAAGGAGCGGCATCCAGACTCGCAACGTTACCGCCCCGGATGATAACGACCGATTGGCGAGCATTCTTCTCTAAGAAATTTTTTTCGACCAAGTTTTATTTGTTAAAACAAAAAATATATATCTTTTAGATAATTAATTTTTTTTAAGATCTTGAAAAAAATTCAACATTGATTGAAAAACGCGCCGCATACATAAATGATAATAAAAGAGAAATAACGAAATTTTGCAGAATATTGAGAAGTAAACTGATCCATTTATCTGCTCTCTTCTGAACTGTGCTTTGTTCTCGTGACCTGCTCTATACTATCTTTCTGCTATCAGTACTCAATTATCCGAGTAAATGGGTACAGGTAGATCACTCGCTACCTATTTTTTTAACATGGAACTGATACATTACTTATTTACCTATAGAAGTATTGACAATGCCTGAAATGTCTCTTAACTTCCGTGCTAGTGAACATGGAATCGAATTCTGGTGGCAGCAATTGAGTATCCTCTTCCACCATGATCGTAGATTTTATTTTATAACAAGATCACTCACAAATCTGTGGGGCTAGTACGAGTTTAATCGAAAGCTAATTGCACGCTAATAAGCGCTTATTAAGGTGCAAATAGTGTTGGAAAATCAAACGATCGAATCATTCGATCATTTTTGTATGGGAATTTTTCGAAACTCTTTCGATGATTGTTTCGATATTAGATTATGT
The DNA here is from genome assembly GCA_963576905.1 of Mystacides longicornis. Taxonomy (NCBI): domain Eukaryota; kingdom Metazoa; phylum Arthropoda; class Insecta; order Trichoptera; family Leptoceridae; genus Mystacides; species Mystacides longicornis. Next base: position 9,052,949 of record OY756425.1, on the reverse strand, counting down.
CATATTTGACAGGCAGGAAGACTAACAAAACTAAATTAAATTAAATTGCAATATTTTTAATTGTCCTCGAAAATATTCTAGAAATCTTGCACCGCCTTGATCATTCATGCTTTTTTTCGAAGCCATGTGATAAATAAGCCAAATCAGTGCAGTCCTGTGGTTTATTTCGTAATGAATTTAGAAAATAATCTCTGTAAAAGTTGTAACGTGATTAAGAAAATGTCTTCAGCCTATTACAAGAAATAGGATGATCGAAAGTAAAAAGATTTTTTTTAACTAATCAGATTGTTGGTTTCCGAGGTGTTCAATCATATATAACGGTTTCGGATTCAGGTATACATTAATATCGAGTAAAAGCTTTCATATCACAGATTGTTAGGAAAATAGCTTCGGAACTAAGTCATTGATCCGGGATTGTACCAGGCCAAAACTTTCTATTAAATACAAAATAGAGCAATATTGACCTATGAACACTTCTGGTAGTCTTATCTACATAATATGTAGCTAGCAAGCAACTAACTCTATATCAGTTTGCAATATGCAAACTATGAAAGTCCCATCGTAACCTACCCATTGCTGCCAAAGGCTAACACGAACTTCCTAAGCTGCATCATAATATCAAGATAAATATTATATGTATAGTTATGTAGTAACTTAATGGTCGGCTTTTTATCGTTTAGTTGAACACTAAACGATAAAATCGAGAATCGGATATCCGCTGAACTTTGTAAGTTTGTCCATATTCACGTAGATTTGATTTTAATTTGCTTTCACTTAAATAATTAAATTAAATCGTATCACTTTATTGAGCAGTGAAAGTGCAAGCTTTTGCCAATTCGATTTTTAGTGGTCTTTCAAAGTGTTCGTACTGAATATTTTCAAAAAAAAAAAACAAAACTCTCGATTGTTATACTATTATTTCAGGGTAGGGAAGTCTTCCAACTTGACGGTAATACTAAAGGATCCCCACTGAAATGAGAACAATATGCCCTGTAGCTAGAAGACGATACGGAAGGATAACCTAGTACCTAGAAGAATAAGCCTTGATTCGTAAAAAGTGACAAATTTATTATTGATGTTGCTGGCAGAAACTTTGTGAAATCCCATTTTTGAACAGGTAATTAATTACATGACAAATTTATGTTTTATGAACCGAACTTACAAAATGCTGAGGTAAAAGGAGGATATAATGGCCCTAAAATACGGTAAGCATCAGAAATAAATAGACCTGAGTACATTAACGATAAGCAAGGGAGACAATGAAGAAATATTGGAAAAAGAGATTGAAGTAACTAAATGACAACCTTTGACCATTTCGGAAGGAGAAATATTATACGCCGATAACGGTCTGCTGCTTATTATGTAATCTATCAGTTTATTAAGATTTTTACCGAAGTAAGCGTTAGCTGTAAAAAACATCCAAAAGAATTAGAAACAGAGTTTAAGAGACGGACCCGATTGAAGATAAATAATAATTATGGGATCCATCGTTTAACTCCTTCAAACTGGAATGATGGTTTATTTTATGTCAACCTACTTGGCTTTTTTGCATCTTTCCAGAAAGTTCAAAACGTTTGATGTTTTGTTTTAGTAATTTCATAAATGAACACGACGCTAAAACCAATTGTGATCTAGCAAAAGCTTAAAACAGTGGCCAATTTTAATCCTAGGTCATTCTTCATATACCTGAATGTGATTCAGAAAAGCCTTGTACCTAATAATAATATTGTCATCGACGCTCGTAAATCGAAACACACGGGTTTGCCTAAAGTACAAATTCAATGAAGTCAACAACAAAATAATATCAAATATTAATTCAACAAAACTAGTTCTTGATAAGCATCGACGGTACTATCCAATAAATTAACAAGTATCTCTATTTAAACCATCACACAAATCTGGAGGGAGTAGGAAGGGAGAACGGTCTTCCATTCAATACTATCCAGAAAAGCCTCTTCAACTTTATTCAAGGGCACAATGTTCCGAACCATTACCTCCTATTCCCTTTACTCCTGACTTGGCCATTTTTTAAGACGGCAGCGATACGATCGGTCCATGTCAATCTACATCGACCACGCCTTCGTGTGCCCATTCTCTCAAATTTATACATCATTTTTGTCCTTCTATCTTCATTCATTCTCTCAATATGCCCGAAACACCTCGGTTTATTGACTTTCATTCCAGTCACTTCGCTAACATTTACTCCACATTCCATTCTAATATCACCATTTCTCACCTTATCAATCAATCTTTTTCCGCATATCCCATTTCTGCAGCAATTACATAACCAACTTCTAAATTTTCCGTCCATAGCCAAGTTTCACTCCCAATCACCGTGGATGGTATCAGGATTGCATTGTGCATGAACTGTTTGGGTTTTATAGATATTTAAGTTTCTTTATAAACAAATGATTTTTTTCCATATATAGAAAGGCTTGAAAGAGACCTTTTATCATTCAGGAAATTCTCCCTTCGATAATTAAGTATGATACTGATCCGGAACAAAATTAACTTCTTACTCCCATTAGTAATCACAAACCAAGATCTTTGTATCGAAGGTGAGTGAGTGTGATCTGGCTAGCCAACTGCAATAATTCAATACATTTTTAAAAAATGTACCTGTGTGCAAGAAACCGGCTCGTCAGGGTCTATTTTATGCTTCATTTTCTCCTTTGGATAGGTTTTATTGTGTCCTAATTTATCTTTTGAGATGTCTTTCTGCGTGGACAAGTCCCATGGGGTGTGTTGTTTATTGCTTTGTAAAGGAGTCTGATCTGAAGGAGTCATTCCTTGAACGTGTTCATACGTGTTATTATATTTAAAAAAATTGAAATATACGTACCATTAAATACAGTTATTTATATCATTATGTAACAATACTGCTGGTTTTCGATTTCAATTGTTTCAAAGAATGAAAAAAGCGGTCCATTAATTCAAATCGATCTTTACCATAGACAATATTTTAACCATTAACGAAGATACGAAACAGTCGAATCGATTAATTTTGATAACCGGGCCAGAGTATATCGATTTGTTTTCGATTGGATTACTATTCTGATAGCGAGTATTGCATATTGAGCTGTGATTGTAGCAATGATCGGTAGGCACTAGAGCCACGGTGACAGTCAAACACCGCCAAAGACATCGACTTCTGTGTTCTACCACCACCTCTTTTTGGTGTTGTGTTTATGAAAGTTGATTTACTGCTAGTTCAGTTTACTTCAAGAACGTCATAAGCTGTAGACGCATCGTGTCGATCTTAGCGAACAGCGTTTCGCGTTGTTTTTTTTTATATATATCTATATTTTAATAAATAATCAGTGAAATCGATAAAATTATTTTAAACACAAGGAAGGTAAAACTAGATTACACCTGTACTTGATAGGTTTAGTTCGCGCTAACTTGATTAATAAAACCTGTGCGGTTTATACTTTTTTTATTCAAATTGTGTAGTTTTTTGTGATTATTATCTATATTTTACTTAAATATTTTTTCAACAGTTTTCGCGTCTGACCAATCCGAACATATTATTATAATTCCAACTGTGGAATTTTAAGGACACTGTGATTTTAAAAGTGATCAGTAAAGAAAAAAAAAACATTGAAAGTGTTTTCTTGTAGAAAAAAGTTGCCGATTTCGTTTCTGGAGTTTTGGGTGCAGCCGTTATAAGAATCGTCAAAATGGTAAAAATTTTCTCTATTTCATATTCTTAATGTCCTTGAATACAGATTGAAAGGAATTGATTTAAGCTACTGAATAAAATCGCATTATTCAATAATAACTAACGAAATACCTATATTAGACGGTTTATAAGCTTTATTATACTATTTTAATACATTTATATTGAACTCAAAAAACCAGGAACTAACTCTAAGTAAATACACGTTTCAAATAAACGCGCGTATTTCTTAAGTAAACGAGTTGAATGTCATAATAATATAGTAGGCAGTTAGGTACCTTTTATTTAAAAAAAAAACATTTTTTTTAAAATTAACTATGCAGTCGCGTAAAATAATAATTTATGGCTGTATAAAATAATTATTTTAAGCCATCTCGAAGAGGTAGACAAAGAAAGGTTTCTACATAAATAAATAACTATTTGACAAAAGATAATAAAAAATTGGACCTAATGCAGAAATTACGATCTTTGGATGATTTATATGTCTAAATTGAGTAATTAGAAATTTCATTCTATGTCACTATATAATATATATACTTACTTATAAACTCTGTTTATTTGTAGATACTAAAAATGAGACAAAAACACATAAAAAAAATTTTAAAGTTCGTATAATTTAGAAAATTCTTGTGACAAATTTTGAAATGCCAACAAACTTATATCAGTAGTTATATTATAATATCGCAGCGCTCTTACGACGAAGAATTATTTAAATAATTACCCTCAACAAAGTGGACGACCATGAGAACTCAGTAAATTAATAAATACACAAAATGATAAAAATATAATACAATAAACATTCGTTGTGAATTCATACAAATTACTAGCTGAATCGACAGATTTTGTGATGTCAAATACTAAAGAATGTTGGATACTCTCCCCAAAAACATACGAATTTCGGATTGTTCAACTATCAAGCCTTTAAAAAACAAATTTTGTATCATACTCGTAATCTGTTCGTTTATGGGAAGTTACGTCTCATACACACAGACAGAACAAATTTATATATTGAGATAATATTTGACGGTTAGTTTCAATATAAATACTACGCAGCAGTTTCTAAAGACAAATCCGGACATCTAGTCATTAATGAAATTATTGTCATAGAAATTTAGTCTCAATACATAACTTTCGAAACGCCTTTAATACCTTGTAACGAAATTACACGTTGCTTTCATAAACTTTACTGTATAATATCAGTACGGCTTGTACGTGGATTGAATAATAATTTAGTTTGATTGTACCAGCCGTAGCACCCTCTAAAAATACGCGCTGCCTTAAAATACTTTTTAAAGCGTCCGTCGTCGACGCTCATAATGGCCTAAAAGATAAATTGGATTATTCGACTAGGTTGTAGGTTATCACACTTCTAAAGGGTGTTGGAAAAGTGTTAAACGCTCAAACAATGTACTGGTTAGTCACAGAAGGTCAACTGACTGGCACGCTTAACTACCTCATAGTGGCTTTGGCTTTGACTACTTTTGCTTTACGCAAAGTAGATGTATAAAAATCTTCCCTTATCACACATTTTTTGTCAATGTTTTATTTGAGGATTTGCCTTACTTAAAACAGTAAGTTAGAGATGTAAAAATATATTACAAAGAGCGATGCGCGTAAATGCTAGCTGGCAGCATTTTTATTCTCAATCTTAGAAAGGCAAGACCAAAATAAGATTTTTGAATATCTAGGATGGTATAATATCTTCAACTTTTTAGGCAGAATACGTTTGTAATAAGACAGTTTCAAAAAGGTATTATGAAAATCAATATTCTCATACTCGTATCAAATCAACATTTATGCAGTCCATAGTCGACTGAAATAAGATCAACAAACGAATTAACTAAAATAATGTTTAGTTTTATTGAATCTAGAAGCGCGCATTGGCTATAGTTATGTTACCAATATTATAATCTGTATTGTTACAATACACAACTTGATACTTTAATGAATTCACTCTGCGTGTACAAACTTTGTAGTTATCAGTGCGTTGAAAGTTAAAATTTCATATCTATATTTTTTGGACACTGTGATTCTCAAAGTGCTAAAAATGGGTGATGTTAAAACTGTGAAAAACATATCAACTGTCAAATGAGAGATCTTAAAAAGACATAAGAGAGAAACACAAAACATCGTATAAGATTTTTGACAATTTCTTACACTCAGTTATCTTCATACTATTAATTCAAAGCGTATTTTATACCGCGTTCCTACTTTTTTTCACGTGCTGTGGTCTGCCAGCTGCCTTGCCGTGTCTTTTTGTGATCATCCACGTGGCCGGAGTCATTTACCATATTGTCTTTTTTTACTATTTACTTCTTTTCGGTGTTCTAAGTTCTGCCATAGTGCTATTACCCATGTTTATTGTAAAATTTTCTACTTTGGTGCCCCATCTTACGATATCATCTTTATCACAGATTTTTAGGATCTCGTTTCTTTAATTTTATCACTTAAACTTGGCTATGTATTTAATTTATTTTGTAGAAATAATTTTATTGAAGAATAGATTACGTGATTTGCACTGTTTTTCTAATTTAGACCTACATAATTATCAAAAAGGGGTACCTTCTTTCTACCTATAATATAACAAAAGATTTAACAGTTTTTCTATGTTTAAAATAATCAATATTCTTAGTGACTTGCAGGGAAAGAAAGAAGATAATATGTCCATTTACTTGAATTTTGTTTTTGGTTAAATCGAAGATTTGATTTAGGTACCTACTTACAATTTGATTTTTCTATGATATTAAAATAATACCTACTATTTTCTTATAATATTATAAAAGAGGCACCTAATTCTAATATTTTTTAACAAAAATATATTTAGTTTGGATAAACCCTTGGTTGTAGACAAAAATAACTTTCTATTTATATATTTCTTAGAGAATCTCTTAAAAATAACCAAAATTGAATGACGCAATTCTAGAAAAATTTTTACACGACGTGGAGGTATATGAAATCCTTGCTAGAAAACGGGCGTGTACAAATTATGTTTTTTTTTGTTTTTCAAAATTCACTTTCTTCCAAGCCTTTTCGTGTGCAGTCATAAGTTTGGCATTTTTGTAGGTAGGTACATAGTTAAAAATTGTTCATTGACACCTGGACTTTGCTTTGATACGACGTATAAGAATAATTTGATAACAGCTTAATACTGCGTGAGGTTCAATGTGAAGTTATAAAAAATGCATTTATATGTTTGTAATTAAATAAATAACCAATTAAAAAGTAAAATCGTGTTTACATTAGGTAGGTATTAGACGTAATAAAGGGATTATTATGTGTGGTGAATTATTTATATTTTAAATTATTATTCGAGTAAGTACTTGAAAATTATGATAAATTATTTTAAAGACCTTGTATATAACTTAATTCTTATAAATAATGAAAGTGATAATCACCATCTGCCACCAAACGTACGAGTATAACGTAGCAACGATCTTTATCGTAGCAAATAAATACGTTCGTGATTCAGCAAAAAGATTTTGTGCCCCACCATTCAAAAAACTTGAGTCATTAATAAATTATTGGTAATGTCTACCTTTTGATTGTCATTTCGACACTACTAACGCTTCGCATGCCTTACAACTGTTGAAGATCGCCTCATAGTCGGTGAAAATCTGTATATCTCAGATCTCAAGTCCAAAGCTCCATAACCTGAATAATTAATCTCATAAATTATTGCAATGATAGTTTTATATTCCATTTATAATTCCACATTTGTTTCTTAACTTGACGTGTGAAAACCACTCATAATATGCACCTAATAAAAAATTCCACAAGATTTATGAATAAAGTGTGCAAAAGATGATTATGAATAATGTATGTGAATAAAATCCCTATTGGTGGCACAGGCGGTGTAAATGTATCTTGGAAAGAAATTTGAACGTGCGATTAAGTTTTCCCTAAATTTTTAAATAAAAACTCGATCAGGATTCTGGGCCATGAGGATATCCACAGTACCTAATAGTTTGTTTTTTCAGTTTATGATACGAAGGAATTCAAAACACTATTTTTATCTCACCGAAAGTTAGCTTAGGTATATTCGATTCTATAGGAGTATGATACATATGTTTCAACTATACCCTCACTGTTAAACTTATACAATAAAATGATGGGCTGTGCTTGTGACTCGCTAAAACTCAAAAAACGGCTGAACCGATTTGCCTTATTTTGATTTCAAAATCATATATATATAAAAATGGAGAGCTATTTCCCGATGTCATCGCATCACGCCTGGACCGATTTCGCTAACTCTTTTTTTGTCGTGTAGGCTTTTATCAGGAGAATGTCCTTTTAGAAGAAAAAAATTATGAAAAATGCATGGAAAAATAGAAAATTAAAGAAAACTCTACATAGACGACCTTATTAGTACTTTTTGCCTTAATTTTTACTCCAGTTTTGAGATTGTCAGTTGGTGCGATTGACAGAATGCGGATGGAATATACATGGTTTAAAACAGACGCATAGTTAGGAATCACATTGGTCAAATGATAATTAATTCATCACCATACAAATTCGAATTCAATATTCATACCTAGTTAGAAACACAGGACAACGTCTGTCGGGAAAGCTAGTATTAGTATAAATTCTTTAAACGGTGAGAAAATATGTTATATTTGCAAGGAAAATAGAAATGACCGAAAATTTCGTTTTCCCATACAAAGTGTTACTGTATTTTTTTTTACTATCTCAGCTATTATAATGCTGAAGAATAGTTTAGATTTGGTCCTTCTCAATAATCAAAACAATTTTGACTGGTCGCTCTTGATATCATTGAACATTTCCGATGTACGTACGTCGTACACCCGATACACACAGACGATGTTCAGCCGAATACACAAGTGAAATTATTACTATGTACATCTGTTTGATGGCCATTACAAGAGAATGTGTGTATTCGTGCAAATAGCCATAACAGAGATGTACCTACTGGTTCATAAATACGATTTCCTTAATTGAACGAGAATACATTAGAGAAAACAGCTCGGATTCTCCAATATTAAGTAGGAAAACACTCATTATGTTTAAAACTACTCAAGTACTAATGATTACTCAATGTTTTCATATACCATTCAATGAATGAGGATTTTCATGTATTAAGAATTCTTCAAAATATACAGTCAACAAAGTAAGATATTCTCAAAAGTAATGTACCTACATATTATTATGTAGGTACTTAATACAATGCATTTTGTCGATAATTTATGAGTCTAGGATAGGGCTGCCATAATTGTCTGACTACCGACCGGGACACCCCCACCCCCCCTCAAAAAAAAACTTTTATCGACAATAATATACCTTCATTATAAAAAAATGCACAATGTTTAAAAAAAAATGTTAAAGTCGAGATTGATATTAGGTATTCAAAGAGCAAAACGTGCAACTACAAAACACAAACGCTTCGAAGTGTCACGTATCACTGTCAGTGTGCTTGCGAATTTTGGTGTTGACAGGCAAAATGGCTGGCAAAAAGTGCTTACGAAAAAATATATTTTTAATATGCATAAATTTCAAATCGACCGGGAAAAATGACTCTTGGACCGAGACAATGGGAAACAAACCTCAAAACCGGGACATGTCCCGGTCTACCGGGACGTATGGCAGCCCTAGTCTAGGAACACTTAAATTATTTGTTAATGAAAAATTCGTTCATTCTAATATGAATAATTCATTTCTAATACATATATATAAATTTATAATACATTTCTTCTATGAAAAATCCTACTTATAGTTATCATTCTTTTTTTTCAAGTTTGCGATACCTACATAATTTATCTTCTTTTTAATGTCATTCGAAAGCTTAAATACCTAGTGAGTATTTCGTTTTTTTACTCTCCCCCAAACTTTTTATCAATTTTAAAATAACACATTGCGATGTTATGTTCAGGTAAAGATTAGTCTTAATTTGATATTAGTATCAAGGTTTGATGACATATCGCGTAATTACTTTTTACTAGTGTACGTACGATAATATTCCTTTTAAAAATTTATGTGTCATAATAAACTTCAGTACATAATATACAAAATTATATACCTACTTACTTAATTTTATTTCTTAAAAATTTAACGGTGGGTGTGACCGCGGGGCACAGGTAGTTTATTAATAATGAGTTCATGTTTCCGCGTTGATTTTTCGGAAAAATTTTATTCGATCTGAGTCATTTGACCAAAAATTTTAAGCATTTCGTATCAATGAGTGATAAACAAACAATATCATAAAAATACCTACAGGAAATTTAGGTTTAACAAATACAAAATCATGAAATTATTGTCTAGTTTTGAAGTTACATTGATAGTTATTGAAGCAGCGCAAGTTCGAGCGTAGTGGAGGACTCTTTTTGCTTCCCTATGCCCCATGTGGGGTCACAAAAGAAGTATGTTATGTTTGATAATATTACAAAAACGAAGTGAAGTGTTATAAATATGACTATTAAGACATACCCACAACATAATGATAACCACACCCAAATGTTTCACGAAAACAATTTGTAATTTCATACTGTTTTACTACCACCGATGTTTCGACACTTAGCTAATTAACTTGTTACAATATAATAATAATTATTATACACAAGTTAATGGTGGTCCAACTACTTTATTAAATTTATCATTATATAGAAATACGTTTCAGTATCAAATATGTGTGGTGCCATTTTGAAATAATATTCAAAGCAAACGTCTAGTTTTTGTTAGGCCCTGCCCTAGCTGGTCGCATGATCCTGCGATTGCGATAATCGCATGAACGCGGGGACGCTCTGTTCAAACATATAACATTGTATGAACGTGTCCTTACTGGGCAGACGGACAGACGTAAATTCGATCGTCCGATCGGTGCCTTGTTTGAAATGATCGCGGGTCGCTTGTATTGCTCTGTTGTATCGATAAATTAATACGTCACCTACTTGCTTAAAGTTCTTACCTACTAACATTCATATTTATTTGTTTGCGTTGTCAAGGAAAGGGGACGCGCGATCATGCCATGGCAGTTAGGACACACAATGTTTCATTGTGCGATCACAAATTTGTTTATGCGTTCATGCGATCCTCGCAATCGCACGATCGTGCGGTAATGCGACCAGCTAGGACAGGGCCTTCGTTAAACGTTCGTACTTTCGTTGTAGTGTATAAAATTCCATTTTTGATGCTAACTATAAAATAAGCATGTTCGATTTTTAATTGTTGATTGTTAAATTTGAAGATTTTTATTTACAAATTTCCTGTATGCCTCCCTGATTTTTGCAAGGACTAAAAATTCTCTTATCACCCGTACGATTTCGGCTATTTTTCAGACAATAGTACTGTCTTCTGCCAACCCCTCCCCCTAACTTTACCCTTGATAAATAGTTGAAGAATTTTTTACATCTGGCCTCTAATAATGTATGAAGGTATCATATATGATAGCTTGCATTTTTTATAATAGGCAGCAATGCCCACATATATTATGGTTGTAGCAAGAACCTCAGTGTTGATAACCATATTATATGTACAAGTTATTTGCAGCATTCTCCTAAGAACCCGAGTCGAAGCGATTGATGCTATTGAATGTCAGAGTCCACATTTCGAAGCCGTATACATAACAAAAGACAGACCTCACGCAACACTTGCCAAGACACCGAGTTTCAGTATTAATATACGCGGACTATGAGAAAAACAACTAACAGTATGTATATAAAACAGGACACTTTATTTAAGATCCTAGACGGAGATATTGAAATTAATTTTATGGTCAGGGCATCTGGAGGCTTGTAGCGAGATATCCTATAGTAGGAACATTAGTTAGAGCGAATATATAATGACGACCGCAAGGGTGCGAGTGAGATAGATATATCGCTTGCTTCGTCACGTCGGTAAAGAAAAAAATCAGCGAACAGGATTTGGCCGGCACAGAGAAGGTTAGGTGGTGCGACGGACAGTGTGTGAGTGAATTGCTCGACATGTCTCAGACACGAAAGTAATTAATAAAATTTTAACTATAAAATGTAATCCATACATATTGAAGGATAATGTAAAGTTTATTCAGTTAAAAAGTCATTTAATATTAGTGCAAAGCCTAAGATGGAATCCGCAACGAAATAAGGTACGTTTTCTTTCGATAAAGTTGATTTCAAATTTACAAATTGTAACATTAGTAGACAAAATTAAAATAGACAAGTCAAGATTAAATATTAAGTATATCTGAATGATAATTTTCAGATATGCGGTTCTAGTCTCGGGGTAGAATACAGGGTATAATTCCTTTTTCTGGATAAATAATTTTCGGATGGCAGAGGTGGATAAAGTATTTAGTTGAAAGTGAGGAACTATCAAATTACGGCGAATATTCAAAACTCTGTCGAGTCTTGTATGCCTAAGTATTTGGATGGGGAAGAGAGAAGCTCCAGGGTTGTAAACTTCACATATATAATCAAAGACGGATTATCTTCGTACTTACTCCATACGCGTTGAACAGTTGACCTGTGGGTAGGTCAGTTCAAGGGTGAACCAAAAGATTTCAAGGCGAATTCTTGGGAACCAGTTGGAGAGGAGGAAAGTTCAGAGGTTCAGGTCGTGTCCCTCAAATTTAGGAATGAAACACAGCTGAGTAATCTTTTCTTAACTTTTTTTATTTAATATAGATCATGGTATGCTCATATTCAAATCGGTAGTTGATATATTCTCATAGAATTTAGTATTTAAAAAAATGGCCTTTATGTAAGATTATAAAAGAAGTTGAGGGAAAGAAAGATGTAATAAGTCGAAGCATTGACAATATTTTACTATATTTTTGGAAATCATATAATAAGATAACCTGCAACCATCTGCAGGAAGATTTTGTAAAAAACTTAATTAATTTTAGTTATTTGAATTCATGTAGTTTACAATGTTTATTGATTGAATGAATAAATTCAGTTTTTATGTGAAACCCATGTTATTTATAATTATAGAATACCTAACACTTTACAGGACATAATCATGATCGTTACAGCTCACCCCCTGTAGAGTCTCAAAGTCCGTGGCATAATATTGTATGAGAGTAATAGATAACGGTTCCTGTCGTTTTTGATGCTAAGAAGAGAGGCAGAGCTTCCTTGCTTAAGAGAGAGCAAGGGAGGGTCGAGCCCTCTTAATAAAGTAACACTCAACGTTACAAAATGGCGTCCAACGTTTGAGGCATCAGAAACGACACAAAATCGAATTATCCAACTTTTTCCTTTTGTTCTAATTTGATTAATTCATTGGGGTAGCGACTTGTACATGTCTTGGAAAGTGTTGGTGCGAAAAGTGACGGCCAAATCCTCATTTAATTTTAAGCTAGTTGTAAGTCTTTTAATCAGTTTTACTTTTGTATGTAAAAGAAACAGTAGTTGGGTCATTTAATTTTTTTTTGAAACAAAAATTTGTTACAAATTTTTTAAACATTTGTGTGGGTAAAAATTTTTTCTGCTGAAATTTACAAGTACACTTGTACAGTGGGTAGAGAATTTTTCTGCTGAAATTTTATAAGTGTGGGTATGAATAATTTTTTTTTTAAAGAAGTTATGGAGGCAACAAAATAGTAATGTGTTAATACATGAAAATAATTTTTTTTGATGGATCAAATGCTGATCGCAATTTTTTTTGAAGAATAAAATAAAAAAAAAAACCCAATTTACGAAAGTTTATATGAAACCCAATATTTAAGACATCTATAATGAATATAATCTAATGTACTCGATTATTACTATGTTCTAGATCCATGTTATTGATGAAGTCATTAAGGTTTTGGCTGGAATTCTTTCACTGTGAATGCTGTTTAAATTCCTGAGACCACACAGATGTGCGAACAAAAATTTCTAAACGCTAATTAAAATGACCAAATATGTATACACGGAGATATTGTTTTACACTTTCAAGAAGAAAAACAAAACCGCAAGTTGATGTTTGAATTAATTTTTTTATTTTTTTAACAATTGAATAACAATTCTGAATATGTTACTGAAGTTTAGTGGACTCTTTTTTTTTTCTACTTCTACTGCTCGTGTTGAGAAAGGTGTGTGAGAAAGAACTAGTGGTCTGAAAGAAGCGTTTGCAAATTTAGATTTTATATAGAAAAAAAATTTTTTAGAATGAGGTATGGTATAAATTGAAGAGTGTCTCCATTTTTACCTTTGTGTTGCTTTGAAGGGGGGTCTATCGAATAGACATAGCTGAGTATGTTGAACATAGCGAGGTGGTAGTGGTAAATTTTTGAATAGGAAGCAGCGACTCTTCAGTTAAAAGAGTGAAGTCGTCAAATACGAATAGGTAGTCGTGTACGCGTGGCCTTAGCGAGATAAGTACACAGCGGACCTTTTTATGAATTCGTTTCTTATCGATTGCAAGTTTGTAGTCAAGAGGTTATGTATCGGGTTTGTTTACATCTCGTAATGTGCAAGAAGTAATTTTAATAGATCGCTCGTGCTGAGTCAGAAACTTGTTTTTTTTTATATTGAAAAGAATATTGCGCAGGCGCGAGAAATCTTTAGCAAGGTCTATCGAGCTTGTAATGTTTTTAGTTGTAGAGAGTTAATTTTTTTCCTTGTACAAAATATTTATTAAAGTAAATAGTGACTTTCCTAGTTATCTAAAGATAAGGTAAATAAATACCTAAATTAGTAGAGTGAAGATTGACGTTAGCTACATTGATGATACACTTAAATATCATTTGATAAATCTCTTTAGCAATTCTTTTAAGTTTTTTTTTTATTCGGCTTTTGAAGACGAAAATTTTTATTTTTATAATTAGGAAGAGACAAAGAAGAAAATTTTTATTTTCAGCTTTGGTTAAAATTTACTTCGGTTTACTCAGGCTTGGAAATAGATTTAGTTTAGTATTTTATAATTTTCTTTTCTGGTGAAACATCAGCCAAAATGGACAAAGATCCCTTAATTAAACTTAGCGTACCTAAAGATGTTGAGGAGATGGCATCAATATTGTCGGGCAATGGTATGCGATATCGAAACGAAGTTGTAGAGACACCTGAACGTATCACAGTGAAGCGAAAGGCGAGGGTGTTGCCTTCGGTTAAAAGGAAAATTGTAAAATCTTTGGGGGTAAGACGGTCTGTACAGAATGTAACCGTCAACAGAGAGAATAGTTATTAAGATGTATAAAATTGTATAGTAAATATTCTAGTATAACTAAAATGTAGAATAAGTTATAGGGTATAAGCTGTGGACTTAAGATGGCGAACTGGAATTTATATAGGTGAATTAGAAGTGAGTGGTCGGTAAGTTCTCGAATATATGTAACCCAAGGGGGTGCATGGAGAAAGATTAGACCGCGAGGCAATTATTGATAAGTAATGACGCAGCGGGCGTCATGGGTCAATGCAACATATGAGGCCGAGTTGTTTTGTAGGTTTGGGACAGGTCAAGCTGTGTGAAGAAGGTTACAGAGAAATAGTCGTGCGTTACACTTTGAGCGGAGTCTCGTTGAGGCGAGATAGATTATTACTTAGACATCACCAGAAAGCAAGGGGATAGACTAGGTTGGCACGGACTAGGTTGAGGATAAGTCAAATGAGAAATTATGTTTCGACGTGATGGTATGTGAAGAGATGTATAAGGTAATGGAAGAAAATGCGTGGCCCGGGGATGAATGTGGAATTAGAATGAAAGAGGAAATAAAAGTTTGAAGGAAGAGTGTTGAACATATTGAAAATTTGTATGAATCCAAAACTGAGGCTGTCTAATGTGTCTGACTTTGTAAAAGGTAAAGGTTGTCTAGTGAATTATCTAGTATGAAAATATACACAGCGCAGCGGGCGTGTGTTACGTAGCATATGGTGATAGTATTAATCGAGAGGTAAGAGCGAAGAGTGGAAGGAGGGTGAGTCTACCTATGATAAGAGAAAAATCGGTGTAAAATTTTCACCTGAAGGTTTCGCACATACTGTGGCCGACGGAATACAGTATGAGTAGTGAAGATTTAAAGTCATAGTATAAAAATTTATTAGTTTAAAAAAGGAACATATGTATAATTTTAAGCTATTTGTGTAAATTAAAAATTTTAAATTTAGAGATTTCAGAGTCAATGCTTTTGTATCTATTAAATGAATGAGCCATGGGTTATACCTTGTCTCATGTAAGAGCGAGTTATAACTATCATTGTTCGTGTAGAAAAAGATAAGAAAAATTTTTGACTCTTGATGATCTGTCGCCATTTAAGTCTATAGACTTAACGTGCCATGTAAATACTCAGTACACTAGGATAAGGTCATAATGATAAGACAAGTGTAATACAGTAGTTAAATTATAATTTATAGAGTAACCAAGGAATACTCTAACTGAGTATAGAGAGCGATTTTGGGTGACCGAGGCAATTAAGAGGTTAAAGTTAATAAAAATGCCTCAGGTATGCGAAGGAAGTTGTTTTTTCCATAGAACACAAAGCTTTTGTTATTTCTCGCATACTTAAGTTATTATATTCTAAACAAACAAAAATTCTATGGTGGCGCCTGGGTTACGTTTCATTATAATGAAACTAAAATGTACGAATAAGAACGTACGTGTAAATTTGAGCTGTTGAGTTAGTCGAAAGGACACCCAAAGTCAATCTCGAAATTGAAATTTAGATATATACTGTATCATGTTATTATTATTGAATTTTTCTTACAAAACCTTTGTTAAATTTTCAAAGGAAAATTAATGTTTTTATTATGAAATCCATAGTAAAGGATGGTCCGCTATTAGGGTGTGTTGGTTATGAGTAATTTCTTGTTTTAAATATAAAATTTTCTAGATGATAAGTTAGGTGTATTTGTTTATTGAGCGTACCATGAGACAATAAGTTCATTTAACTTTCTTTCTTTTCTTTTATGGAGATGAAAAATGGAAGCAAGGGACAAGTAGTCGATTCGGCTATTCGGAGGGAGACGGTTAGAGGGAAATATTTTGTGTATACTCAAATACACAAAAATTTTATTGGGAAGAGGGGTATTGTAGCGAGATATCCTATAGTAGGAACATTAGTTAGAGCGAATATATAATGACGACCGCAAGGGTGCGAGTGAGATAGATATATCGCTTGCTTCGTCACGTCGGTAAAGAAAAAAATCAGCGAACAGGATTTGGCCGGCACAGAGAAGGTTAGGTGGTGCGACGGACAGTGTGTGAGTGAATTGCTCGACATGTCTCAGACACGAAAGTAATTAATAAAATTTTAACTATAAAATGTAATCCATACATATTGAAGGATAATGTAAAGTTTATTCAGTTAAAAAGTCATTTAATATTAGTGCAAAGCCTAAGATGGAATCCGCAACGAAATAAGGTACGTTTTCTTTCGATAAAGTTGATTTCAAATTTACAAATTGTAACATTAGTAGACAAAATTAAAATAGACAAGTCAAGATTAAATATTAAGTATATCTGAATGATAATTTTCAGATATGCGGTTCTAGTCTCGGGGTAGAATACAGGGTATAATTCCTTTTTCTGGATAAATAATTTTCGGATGGCAGAGGTGGATAAAGTATTTAGTTGAAAGTGAGGAACTATCAAATTACGGCGAATATTCAAAACTCTGTCGAGTCTTGTATGCCTAAGTATTTGGATGGGGAAGAGAGAAGCTCCAGGGTTGTAAACTTCACATATATAATCAAAGACGGATTATCTTCGTACTTACTCCATACGCGTTGAACAGTTGACCTGTGGGTAGGTCAGTTCAAGGGTGAACCAAAAGATTTCAAGGCGAATTCTTGGGAACCAGTTGGAGAGGAGGAAAGTTCAGAGGTTCAGGTCGTGTCCCTCAAATTTAGGAATGAAACACAGCTGAGTAATCTTTTCTTAACTTTTTTTATTTAATATAGATCATGGTATGCTCATATTCAAATCGGTAGTTGATATATTCTCATAGAATTTAGTATTTAAAAAAATGGCCTT
Source organism: Mystacides longicornis (assembly GCA_963576905.1). Taxonomy (NCBI): domain Eukaryota; kingdom Metazoa; phylum Arthropoda; class Insecta; order Trichoptera; family Leptoceridae; genus Mystacides; species Mystacides longicornis. The sequence continues at coordinate 9,035,389 of OY756425.1, read as the reverse complement.
TATGTAAGATTATAAAAGAAGTTGAGGGAAAGAAAGATGTAATAAGTCGAAGCATTGACAATATTTTACTATATTTTTGGAAATCATATAATAAGATAACCTGCAACCATCTGCAGGAAGATTTTGTAAAAAACTTAATTAATTTTAGTTATTTGAATTCATGTAGTTTACAATGTTTATTGATTGAATGAATAAATTCAGTTTTTATGTGAAACCCATGTTATTTATAATTATAGAATACCTAACACTTTACAGGACATAATCATGATCGTTACAGCTCACCCCCTGTAGAGTCTCAAAGTCCGTGGCATAATATTGTATGAGAGTAATAGATAACGGTTCCTGTCGTTTTTGATGCTAAGAAGAGAGGCAGAGCTTCCTTGCTTAAGAGAGAGCAAGGGAGGGTCGAGCCCTCTTAATAAAGTAACACTCAACGTTACAGGCTGTATTGATTTTCCTCATTGGATTTTATGATAACGATACAAGATACGCTATTTGTAACACCTTTATTGTGTTTTATGTTGGATTTCAATCGTTGTTGACAATACTTGTCCTGATTATTGACTTTACAAAGTGTCCAGTAAAATACGTTCTTTACGAGGACTTGTCCGGTCCAGAATACAGCTACATAAGAAATTAGCGACAGATCGCCTTGTCATCAGCTTGCCCTTTCTTCCAAGAACTCATCACTCACATCCAGTATTAGCCGAGTGTTTTAAGGCAAAGTCTTCTTTTCAATCAATCAAACTAACGATCTTTTGGCTGCAATAATGAGAGAATTTTACGAGCGATATGACCGTTTTAAGGGGCCCACAATTGTATGAATTATTTCTATTATTCATCTTACACACTACTTAATATTGCTTACGATTTGCAAAAGTTTAGTATATTACTTACAAGTTAGTGAAATTTGTTTGAATTAATTGCTTGTGTATTTGAAATCTGTAAAGCCATTTATAGTTTGAGATTTCGATAGATTAGATTATAAATTGTAATCTGTTTAGACTTGAACTAATTCATTTAGACGAAATCTCATCTTGTTATAACTTAGAGAGATCCCAAATATGAAATTCGTAGCAATATATCACATTCATGATATAATTTTATCAATAACACGTAAGTTGTGTACAGACTTTTTGATTTGATTGATACGACGCTTTATTATCGTCATTGTATCGATAGAATTTAAGATCTGAATAGACTGCACAGATGGCGATCTGTAGATTCTTATTTATTGTAGATAATCAAAGATATAAGTATAATATCATTTTAATGAGTTACCAACTGAAATTAGAGAGATTGAAGATTACGGTGAGATGATAAAAGCCATAAAAGCACATTTTAAAACACTCAACTCTGAAAATATATAAGGTAGGTATTTATTTATGTAATAAACGGTGGGGGTTTAATGGGAGAGTACCTAATGTACATATGTGGTTTTGAATTTGACATGTATTAGTTCTTCTAATCTGTCTTCCTAAATTGGGGTGTCATTGTATGTGTACCTATATAATATGTATAAATGTGGAGGTATGTATGTATGAATATGTATGTAAGTGTTAAAGTTTTTATAAGCTCAATAATATGACATGACTGTTTGAAGTATGGATGCCACGGAGATGTATGTATGAATGTGTATTGTATGTAAGTATCAAAGTTTTTATAAGCTCAATAATGTGACATACAAAATCAGGTTAGTCAAAACACTCTCTCAACACAAGCTCTATGCTTTATGACAGAGAATTGTTGTTAAAAAATTTAATATTAGGTTTTTATATTTATATTATATTTTGTAATTTTAATTTTCATTTTTAATAAATAAAAAAAAAAAAAAAAAATATTATAAATCAAACATCTGTTCTGTACTCTTTTGTAAGACTGTAGAATTGAAAACGCCGATTTCTCGTCCTAAAGTTAGCTTACCTTACCAGTGGTCGTCTTCATTGCTGAGGGTCGTGGCCATCATGAATTCTTTCTCGAACCATTTATCTCCAAGATGTTCTGTCCGTTGCCAGATGTACGCCAGCTCTATGAAGTGTCGTCGCGTGGATGTTTTTTTCTATTTGGTTGGTCCATCTACCTCGTGGTTTCGTAAGTAATTGACAATCTTCCAACCATCCTCAAAGGGAAACTCCCTCATTACTATCCAGGTTTCCGTATATGAACTTTTGTGTATTTTTCTTCTTCTTCTTTTGAGCCTAATTTCTCGAGTTTGAATGACCCATTACGCCTCTTTAACGGACCCTCATGTAACCATAGCTGTTTACTTAGTTCAAAGCAGCAATTCGGTTAGTCGACATTGAAAATAAAGAGACATAAAAGTACCAACTTGAGGCTTGAAAACATAATATTGTAAACTATTATAATTGTTGAACTGGTTACTGCAAACGCCTTATTACGCTGAAATATCCTTGAATGATGGAATACGTTCACTTGCCAAACCAGTGCAGACAAATGTAAGTCTGTTCTGGCCTCACTGCGCTTAGGGGACAAGTGGACAAACTTCTTTCATAATTCGTCATATTATTATTTTCTACTTAATTCTTATTAACGACATCCTGTTTTGTACCTACTCGATTACAAATTAATTACTTACTTTTGGTGATTTAGTACATATTGGCAAGTTATGTATGGTAGCTGTTGGTATCTTTTTTCTGACCTTCGTGTAGAAAGAGAGAACGAACATCCATTCCATACCTATTCACTCTTATGCTTCATCCAACGACTATTCATCTCTCATTCTGGCTTTGGTGTATCGTTTACTTCTAAAAGGATAGAAATTTCTATAAAGTGTTTGAATTCCATGGGCCTTTATCCTGTGCTCAGAACAAACATGTAATTTTTAAACCAATTCACTATTTACTTGCTGCAGAAATTATGTTTGCAAGTAACTTTCATTTTCTGTTTAAATAAGATGTTATTTTTTATTGAATTTCACACAATTTTATTTCACGAAAATAAAAAAAAAACTCAGCCGCAATGTCATCGGTGGTTCAAAAGGTATTTGAATTTATCCACCCAGGAGATCTGGTGGCCGTCGCAGATTATGGCATAATATTATTATTCTTAATAAAAACTATAAAAAAAATATGTTAATTTATTTGTGAATTTTATTAAATGGTTGACCCACTTGTCATCTAACTGCCCTAATTACCAATATAATATATCTAAGCAGAAATCTATTTAAATTATTTATATAAACTATTTTTTTTAGTTCTGCACTCGTTTTCGAGAGATTCGGTAATATATAAACTACATAAACGATTTAGTTTTTAACAGTTTGATTATTTTCATAAATATTTGACCGGCATATTTCACGAAAGAAAATTTATGACCGGCTAGCAACAGTTATCTCAATGATCTACACTCAATCAATCATTATGTTGTCTTTGACAGTCACAGGCGAACACTTCCTACATTTACGTACGCTTATGCGACGAAATCCTTGAGGCAATCGTTGTCGATTAAGTTTTGATAAAGAATGTCATTTCAAATGCATTGATATTGTGATGATTTCAAATGCATGGCGTTGAAATGGGGCATTGAAGTGTATCAAATGTCAGTTGTTTGAGCAGTATTCAAAATATTAATTTTTCTTGTTTACTTAATGCTGGTTGCATACTACCATTTTAATTTTGTTATTTATAACCCAACCTCTTTTAATATCTATATACTTAAGGCCCGATCATATAAATATCCGTTACCGACCTCCTTACCGACCTCCTGAATGTCAGTTAGACATTCGTTAACTGATAGTTTGTTTGACAATTCTCTGTTTAACTACCAATTTGAACTTTTTGAGCAATTTATTCTTCTAATGGTATGAGTAGATTTTTGTTATGATTTATTGTCCATTGTCCTTCATTTAGTTACTCAGACTCGGCAAATGCTGCAAAAAAGAACAATTATTATTCTAGTCAAGTTATTGAAAATGACGGCGAATTGTGGAATACTTTTTGATCCAAAAAAACCGGTGCTAGTTGCGAAAATTTCGAAAACATGCATATAATAATTCTTTAGAGATAAAACAATATTTGTAACTTACGGATTTTTTGTCCGTTATTTAAGAAACCAGTCCATAAAAAGCTTGAGTTTATTCCTAATAATTTGGAAAAGCCTTATCGGCTTCTTTTTCCAGATATTTACTTCTCATAAAGTCAAATGAAAGCTATCCCTTTACCTTTTAGAAGATCTTCCAAGTGGATTTGTCTCAAGACGCTGAATTTTTAGAAAAAAAACCTTCCAAATAACCCTTGACTATTTTAAATGAATAATACGTAATATTCTACAATTTTTATGCATTATCAATACGCAATGGTAAATTTTATAAAATTTTCGATAACTATTAAGAGCTCTTGTTGCCTCCCTATGCCCCTGATTGGGGTGTAAAAGGGAGAGTTAGTTAATTAAAAGCTATGAGGTCCTTCGAGCCCGTTTTGTAAACAATCGAATAGTACATGGTTTAACTGCATGAAACACACACTTTTTTCACATAGGTGTATCAGTTAACGTGCATAATAATAAAAACACAATTTAGTCAATCGCCGTTACTCTAGATACGAGATTTGAACATGTTATGCTAAAATAATACGCTTCAAAATGTCTACGTATAAAAATGCATCAACTCAATCATGTGTAACCAATAACCGTGTCAAACGATCAATATTCATCCGATAGATGTGGTTCGGCAGTTAATTTAAATCTCATTTAGTCAGTGTAAACCTAGATTTCCCTTTTATGAACATCATAGTTCGGTTTAATTAAAATGTATAATATTACAAATGGAAATTGGAGAATAATTTAGTACGTTTGTTCGGCCTTCACTATCAATCTATTGGTTTATTGAACTTTTTAAAATACTTGCTTTTTGTTGATTGGTTATTTTAATTTTACGTAAAACGAACTGCTCTATTTAAAAATCGAATATTTTTGTAATAAATTACACATTAATTATAAATATGTAAAATACGTAGGCTTTTTTATTTGATAAAACATAATATTATTGTCAATGAATCATTGGATAATTTTATTTGTTTTTAAATAAAACTCTGTTAATTTAAAAACAAATAAAATTAACCAACGATAAGATGAGATTTCACAAAGTTGCCACCGAAAACATAATTTAATTATTGTCTATGAACGTGGTTGATTTGTTGAACAAAATAAAATGTATTACTTTGTAGGAGTGCAACATTTCAATAGGATACCTTAATTTCCTACTTTGAATTTTCAAACGAAATGATTTGACAGTATTTTAATCGCTTCTTAGTAGGAAGGTACTCTTTATATCAGTTAATGAAGCAAAATTTTGCATTCGTTACTTTGTGGAAGAGTATGTTTTAAGGTTAGCTGTGATCCGTGCCTCGAGCAGAAACATTTCTGCAAAATCTGAAACATAACTTTCTAACATTGATAATCTTATCCTAGGATTCATAACCAGAAAGAGACATTTTTTTAAATGAATCTGTACTCACTCAATTTGAACACAAATACACTCTATGACTCTTTGACAGTATGCTACATAAAGCTTGTGTCGGGAAAGAGGAAGATGATCGGCATCCGTGATCGGACCCACGACCTCTATTACCAACCACCATTAGGTTGCGGGGTAACTTTCCTATTATAATTCAAGACTCAGATGTTTTTAGCGTGGAAAACGTTGAAGGAGTATTTGGTCAACCATCAATCCAATGTAAAAAGCAAACTGCCACATCGGTCAGTCTTATAAAAAGGGTTGAAAAGATTAATAAATAAATAATAAATAAATCTTTATTGGATATAAAAAAAAATACAGTGTTAATGCAATTTTGAAAAACTACCAAAAGGCGCAAGCAATGTCTTACAGCCAACCTCAGCAATGTCTTACAGCCAACCTCATTAAAAGAATAATTATTGAGATAAATCCGGCATTTATTTTATTTTAGTTTATAATGTCCTTATATAAACATTTGTTTTTCATCCAAACAATGCAGTTTAAAATCGGGAATAAAAGTATTACTTTATACATTAAAGTTATTTTACTTTAAAAAAAATTAATAAACTTATGATATCTTTCACTCTTCTTATGTAGTGAAAGAAGAAGATGGTCCCCAAAGGTGATCTAACCTATGATCTCCGCTACGAAAGTCGGCGACAACGATCAGGATAATTGATTGATTAAACGAAATGAATAGAAATGTTTAAGACAATAAGTTATTGATTGTATAACTTATATGAACGTAGTTGATTTTCAATGCGCTTGACTACATAAAATTTATGGTACAATGCACTCGCAAAGATTTTAAGTATTAACTGAGCGATTTATTATGTAGCATAAGTCGCGCGTTCGCGCTCATCGATTTTGACATTTTCGTAAAGTGAAAATGTTTTTGACCTCAATTTCCAACACTAATTATTATTTTAAATGTTGATTAATTTTTATGTCCGGACTCAATTTAGGTCGTATTATTATTATAGTGGGTCTTGTTAGTTTTATTGAACATAAACGCAAGAATTCATAAAACGTGATTAGATTTGTAACATCAACCGTTTTTTAAATCAAATTTATGTTAATTCATAAAATACCCACTTCTGATGTCTTCTAAGGCAAATAATGGTACAGCATTTCGTGTGGTCGGTGCTTCTTTACGGAGCTGAAACGTTGATGCTCAAGGAAAATATACAATGAACAAAATAATATTACGAGATGTGGATGCATCGTAGAATGTTGCATATCAATCATGGCTTTTCAATAGGTATGCGTTACATGTGACATAACTCGGGGTACAACTTCGTTTCATATTATAAAATATTTGGTTGTCACATAATATGACCTGTTTCATTAAAATACTTCAATGAATTACCTTATATGCCTCTTATCCTAACTAATTTTCTTCTACACTTAGGGATTAAATTACTATATGTGTAATTTCTTAGACGAATCCTGGGGAGGGATAAGATGGTTCGACTTCATAACAAACGAAACCGTCCGATCACGAACGATGCAACCTCCAGTCACAACGGTTATCCTCAATCGTAGACTGAGCTGGCTCGGCCATGTCCTATGTATGTCCCCCAAGTCCATAGATTATGGGAGCTTATTCTATACACCGGGTGGTACAACGTGGTAGATAGACCAAGATAGAGCTTACTATGAAGACCTTCGGGATACCGGCTTAAGTTGAAATGACGCCCTGAATCTAGCCCAGGATTGAGATGCTTGACGAGACTTTGTGGCGACCACATGCTCCATCTAGGGAGCGAAAATGCATTAAGGATAACAACAGCGTCATTAAGCAATAGAAGGAGACATGTTTTAATTCGCGATAGATGAACAAAATAATGCGTAGCTTAAGTAAATGTATATTATGGAAGAAAAAGTTTCCTTATACAAAATGTAGGTAGGTACACAAGTAAGAGCCTGTAGGTACCCGTTTGTCGTGTTTTGTAAAAATATAAAAAACTATAATATACTCATTCTTACTTTGATAAAACTATGTGAGATTATATAGAATAGTCATTCATAATATGTGAAAATCATTTTATCCATCAGACGAACGTCATAATTGTTTGTTCAAAAGAAAGTAGCTAACGGAAGATGGCAAAACATCATCATTATATTCGCTGGCTAGGTACTCTCTCTTTTTACACTGATTTTAAGACGTACCTATTGAATAATAATACCTACTGATGAAAACGTACCAAAAAACATCATATTTTATCTAATACGTAAATAATCAGTAAACTGCATTTCTCTGTTATGTTTCAAATCGCTTTCTCTCTCCCATTACGCTACTTAAACAAATGTCGGAAAAAAGATATAACACTTAACAATAACAATTATAAAAAAAAATGGTTAAACAATATTGTACCTTAATAAAAAAAACTATTATGATTGTATTTTTGGTTGCGAAAAAAAAACGCTTTGACATTTTGATAAATTATCGTCGAAATGTCTTTTATAACAAAACTGCCGACCGAAATAAGGTAAATTAATATCTTTTTCTAATTGCGCAACTAGTGTGAACAAATTATTATTTTTAACGCGTTTCTACATTAAGTTATATTGCAACCAGTTATTGACAACTTAAATGATTGTGTACAATCATAGACGGTTTGTTGTGTTTGAATGGTGATAAAAATTATGAAGGTTTTATGATTGGCCCAATGGTTTAAATATCTATGTATGAAATACTTGCATTCACTATTATTTCAATCTTTTTCTTAACTTATTGCCGTAACAAAAAACTAGGGGAAAACTAGAACATCAAAAGGAAGAAATAAAAAAATCTCAATTAAACAAGGAAATGAAGAAAAGAAAAAATAAATTAGAACCAATAATTTTTATAATCATTTAGATTCCTTCGTTTTATAACTATTTTTTTTTTTTAGATAAATGATGCTTTTCAAAACATATTTCAAGGCAAGTTTTTGATGAACTTTTTTAGCCACATCGTTATGTCTGTGCAGATGCTCAAAACCACACAGGAGAGTCCTCTCCACCACACCCAGACAAAATATGTCTGAATGTTTCTCCCATTTGGCCACATGCACGACATTTTGTCAATAATATTAGATGTTTTCATGATGTACTTTTTATAATTATTAGTGACAATGACCTGGTCATGTATTGCAAAGACAAAACCTTCCGTTTCGCTGAATAGTTCACCAAACCTCAACCATCCAGTCGAATCTTCAAGACTTACATGTGATGAATTTAAAGTTTCGAAGAATCGACCATGGAGTAACTTGCCTGTCCATATATCAACCCGATCTTGTACCCCAACTATCGGTGGTGAAACATGATTTGATAAATTTAAGGATGTGTTTTATAATAGGTAAAATTAAATTTTGCACTAAGCCAGAAAATGCCTTCAACTGTCAAAAATGCATTTGACGAATACCTAATAGGCATTATCTACCAGTCAACCGGTCTTGGTCTATGAAGAGAGAAAAAACAATATTCCATATCAATCTTTTGGACTATATAGATTTTTTTATTAGAAAGGCCAAATTCATCATTTACCACATTCCACTATGAGGCCATAAAAACTGTGATCAATATTACCTGTTGACAGGTGAAGTTGTTGATTTTTATACGAAAAGTATTGGCTTTTCGAACGGGAAATCTTATAATAGTATTTATGAGAGAATGTGAACAGTCTTGTTTACACGTTTTCGAATCTTGAAACGAGAAAGAGATCTATTATTTATATTGTAGACATTACATATTAGTATTTATACCAGTCTTGATTTCCCATTGAGCGAGTCTATATTAATTTCATCTTTAGCACGACAGTACGGTCATCGTTTGACCTTCGCATGTTTATCTAACTCCACTCTGACGTGACCGCTCTCAGTTTCACTCTAATCATAATAACAAAATACAAACTTAATGATAGTTCCGTTGATAGCGTTATGATGCCTCACACTCTCATGTCACTCTCATGAGCCAGAGTTCAATAGCAGACTCCAATCTTATATAATTACATATGATTAAACTTGAGAAAAAATAAACTAACCATGCTTAGTTTTATACTCACAGTAGATAATCATTACTTCAATTTCTTTATTAAGAACGCCTTTTTTACATACCATAGTGATACTGTTCGTTAAACACTTTTTGCCAAACGCTACATGAGTCTGAAAAGAGCATTTTTAATTGCCTTTAAGGGCTTTAAGTATACAGTAAAAACTATTTCTACGACATCTAATTCCAAGACTGATAGGATTTAGAATTGGCTAGAACAAGCATTGAAAAAATATAGTTTTGGTTTGGTTATCCTTATTTCTTTCGTCTTCTTTAGACTTGACCAGACGGCTCCTACATAGATTTGGAACAAGATTTATATTTTGAAGATGAGCCAAATTAGAGACAAAGTCTGAAATTTTATTCAAATCTCCATCAAAAAAAGAAAAAAATGTGTTTACAAAAAAACTTTCTCGTAGGTGTCTAAGGATATAATGAACAAACATGTAAGTACGTACCTTTTTTTTAATTTTGATTTCTTGGCTATAGTACCTAATGTGTCTACAAATTTGGTCTGATCATGGCATGATGAAACCGATAATGAAGAAATTAAATTTCAAAAGATGGTTAAACAGAAGTTGTTTAATTATCTATTTCTTTCAAAATGTTACGAATCATTTATTTATAGTATATACCTATAGAATAAATTTTGAAGGCAAAACGAATAAAAAAAGAAAACATTTCCTCAAAATTAATTGCTTTTTATGGAATCAAAAATCTTCATACATTTTGTGTGTCTTATTGAAAAGAAGTCAACAATATCACCATGATACGATCGATCCACATTTACAACGTTGCCTTTCAAAATCAATGCTTATCAATCATGCCATTATTGAGAAACGAACCATAAAATCAATAATTACAAGTCACATAGGCAAGGATTGCTATCACTGCACCACACGAGATTATTATATAAGTATTACCAGGGCTATTATTCAGAGAGCAGGTCGCTGCTACAAATGAGGTCCAAATAATAACAGCCGTGAATTCTCAACAAATTCTATCGATAATGATCTGATCAATGATACGTAACAAAGCGTGGGTCGGTTATATTGATCACTACTACTTGTGGGTGAACACTCCACCTGCGGTGATGGCCGAGATCAGAGGACGTTCGTTCCTTGAACAGGTGTCATGATCAATATTTTATTATTAATCCACATAAACAAAATGGACAAAAAGTATTTGCACACTTTGTCTTAAATTTTTAAAATAAACCTCGACCTCTCGTTGTGTTTAAGGTCTGATTTCCTCGAATAGCAGTCCCATTAAATATAGCGACCGTAACTGCCATGCTTAGTGTCATTTTGAAATTTATCTTTATAAACGAAATCTTGAGCGGTTTTTGACACCATATTGTTAAACTCTTAAATTTGCGTCCTCAATGATAACACCTCTTTTTTTTGGAAATAAGAGCTTATAAATGAAATGCAATATGTTTGCCATTTGAAGTCAGTTTTCATTGTCCTTTGATACTCGATGTAATATCGAACTGCACGACCATCACCAAAAAGGAGGAGTTGAATAAAAGGCCAAAAGGCATAAATTAAGAAAAATAAGAACGTACTTCCACTTATTCGTGATATTAATATTTGCTTGTTTACCAATAAGTTCCTTATAGCATTCTTACTAACCACTTCATTGTGTTACTTGCTGTTTTGTTTTTAAAACCCTCCTCACCAATGAACTGTCTGACGATTTTGGATCGAGTAGTGACTTATTCAGTAGCTAAATTTCGACCTAGTGTGAGCTAGGTTTTAGAACGTGTTAAATAATAAAGGATACAATCAATAGTACTTTTACTTTTTGAAAAGGTTATGCTCATCTGTTCACCTTTCACGATTATCTTGCATCGTAGAAAATGATTTTGCGGTACCTATAAATACAAACAAATCACAATGACAATGGATATTTAATCTTAATACAGTGCAACTGAATTTATTAACATATCCTTGGAACAAAGATTTAAAATAGGTCATCCTAAAACAGTGTTGTATAATTCCACCTGTATGTCTTCTTTTAACATCACTCAATTTTTGCACTGATCCTTGTGTTTCTTTGCAATGGACATCTGTAAAGCGCACAATCTTAGCCAGTAATCTTTTCGGTTATGGGTGCGAACTTGAAGCTTCCTCGGATAACCACGTGAAGATAATCACTTTGAGCATAATAAAAAAATTTAATGAAATTTTGAAGTTTGAAATACTTTTTGTTAGGTGTCGTTTGACTAGGTAATTTGTTTATCACTAGATCCGCAATGATTATTTCAAAATAATGGTAAATATTTAGGATACAGCGTATCACACAAGTATACGACTCGATTAAATAATAATTATAAGTAAAGTTGATACGTCTTTGACAGTATAGCCCGCCAGACAAGACTAGCCGGCGAAGGTCATCGCTCGCGAATTATCACTAGCCGACAAACTAACTTTCACTTTACATAAGTCGGAATAATTGTAATGTAAGACTTTTTTTATAACGGCAACCCGTTTGTAATGTCAGCGGACTGCCAAATATGTAAGACTCTTAACTGACAATATTATTTTTTATATCAATATGTCATAAGAGTTGGAATAATTGAAAAAAAAAACTATATCATAACAAACTCGTGGTTTAAATGACGCAATTGAAAATATGTATGTAAATGTTAAAATCTTTTCTGAACTGTAACTATTTCTTGAGTAAATGACCACAAAAATTCACAAATTTTAAACTTTTTTACGCAATTTATTAAGGTGGGTCACACCTGCGTTTCACGCACGCACCCATCATTGAAATGTGACTCACAAGCGTTTTTATTGGACGAAAGTGCATGAACCAACCTGCCATTAATTTTTGCACTAATTCATAAAAATTTTGGTCATTCTCTCCACCATAGACAAAATTTCACCTGAGCAATGAGCGTGCCCAATAATATAGCTATTACACCACATGAAAAAAATAAAACACTTTTTTATGGCCTGCCACAACTGTCCCATGATATCTTAACGTTCATTAGCACAAAACACTTCTGCGGCGGAAACATTTTAATTAGAGAATCTTATAAAAAGTGAATATAATATTAACTACAAAGAGGTCTAGACTCTAGACGAAGAAAATGCTGATGTATAGATTCTAATTCAATATTAGTAAGGTAAATTTTGTTGAATCAATAACAGCAACCTTAGGCTGAAAAAAAAAACCTGTACAACTTGGAAAATTTCATACGAAGTGTTATTGAGATCCAAAATAAAGGAACTTTACAAGAAAAGATATCTGAAAAACAATATTTGATCAGGTATCCATGTCTTCTCTATGTTTCAAACATACGCCTCGACATGAGAAATTTGAGATCAAAATATTTTAATGAATTTTTCTAACCGCATCCAATTGAAAATTCGATCGTAATTCCGCCTATTTAAAGTATGTATTCTTCCGTATACTCTTTAGACACGCGGAAAAGTTGACCATACCCGTTCGACAGATTAGTATGTAGATGTGGGTGGCTAAATACTCCAAATGAACTTCCTTGACACGAACCTGGCACTTGATTAAGACATAGATTTTTTCAACAGTAGTTCATATCAGCTACATTCTACAGATCAAGATTCAAGGCGACACTTCAAACTGCTTAATTACAAGGTCCACTAACTATTTCATTGGCTTTCGGAAGTTTCAAGTATTTATTTACCCATCGGCTACAACGTTGATATGCCCATATGTTTCACAACAATCGACATCGGGTGGGTTGCCTTTAATAAAAAATAGGCCCATACGAAGCATTTAAAATTTCAAGTGGTTAAACTACGTAATGAACAATTCAGTTTTTCTCCGCGAATTCAATTGAGGTTTTAGTGAGATAATTATACAATGTTGTTACTTTGTATTTATTTTAGTAAACTTGCAGCAAAACCAGTCGGACAACAGACATAGGGTTGAAATGCACTTTAGAGATCTACTCGTACTTTGACATTACTAGCGCATGCGCAATACGTTTTACTTCCTGTATATTTGTGTTCACTTTGGCTGAGCCCAATTCATTAAAAAAATTAGGTTCGTTAGCACGTTTTCTAACTAACCTTACCTAATTTTCATGACTAACAGTCATGAAAATAGGTTAGGTTAAAACATAATTATTTAGGCCCATACCTCTTCACACCTACCCCCGAATCCACTTTACTCTCTGTCAAACCGAACATATTTGAATTTTTGGCTTGAGTAGATCTCTAAAGTACATTTTTACCAGACATAGATAAGGGTCTTTCATTCTTTGTTTGTCCTATGAATCAGTTATATTATCCCCTACTCCTATAAGGACACCATATATTTTCAATCGAAATTCTGTCAATCGCACCAATTATATCAAACAACTGACAGTTTAACCTGTCAAAATAACAATTAAATTTCAATTTATCAAATTTGGAATAAAATCTACATTATTCAAAGTAGGTACTAAGAAAATTACCTACATACATAGAGTTTTCTTTAATATTCTAATTTTCCACGCAACTTTCTTAATTTTTTTTACACAAGAACCTTCTGATAAAAGCCAACACGAAAAAAAAGAAGTAGCGAAATCGGTCTAGCTTTTTAGGCGTGATGCAATGACCACGGAAACTATAAAATAGAAGATAATATATTATTATTCCATTTTTTTGAAACAAACGATTCGTGATGACACCACAAGATAAATTTACCCAATTTTAGAAATTTGCAATACATATGTTCGTGGATAGTAAAGATCTATCAAAATTTCACATGTAGTTTAGCAGATTTCCATATATTATCAGTGACTTGGCATTCGGCCAACTCATGATCAATACGTCTGGCTGTGGCAACACTGTATGTAAGAAAGATTGAAGTAAATTTCACAGCCATTTCACTCTGTATACAGGTTATTTGATTAAATCACATTTTCTCGATATATCAGGTATAGAATGAGGTGTTGAAAAAACTGACGTAGTGTTGTTTTGTTAATAAAACGGACTAGGTTTTTAGAGAATAGATATAATTTTAAAATTAATAACTAATTTTGATTAAATAAAAATTATCGAATTGACAAATTATATTATAATTGTTGTGTAATTCTTATAAATTTAAAAGTTTTGGTTTCGAAATGTAAAATTATTTTAAGAGAAATTCAATGTAAGACCATATTTTTGTGGATGGTAGTAGTTAGGTACTTGTACCAAAAATCGGAAAAAAACAAAAAAGTTTTTTTAACTACGGCATGTACCTTCCTCTTGATTTTTTACCTATGATACTGTAAATCTTTATTTTTAACATAACATGGTGGCTACACCACCCCAAAAATGAGTGCAGACTTGTAATGCATAGATTTATATAATAGACTAGAAGTCTGTCCCAGCTTCGCACGGGTAGATACGTATTTAAAAAAAAATATTCAGTTTTCTTATGATCTTTATAGATCCCTAACTTTATCAAAATATTCTATAGGCTATGTTAATCTGGAATAATGTAGCATTCTAATGGTCCCCTCCCGTCCGGCTCGAGGTACCTACTTAAAATGTAGCTTATATGACACGTTCATAGATTTACCATAGCAGCGCCATCTATTGATTACTTACTCAACCCAGTCGAAAGGTATCGACATCTGTTAGAATCATTTGGAGTTAACAGATAATTGTGACTGTCAAATAATAACAGACAAATAATTAGCAATAAATTAAAATTGCGACTATAATTTGAGATTCAAACTATCCTATCTCTCAAGTTGGATCGAACTGCACATGGTGTGCGAATTTTATTATAATCGGTTAAGTGGTTTAGGAGTCCATTGAGGACAAACATTGTGACACGAGATTTATATATATTGATATGCCAATATTTTTATATGTTTAAGTTTGGGGGCTGTGTACCACCCTGGCAACGAGAGAATCTAATAACAATGCGTACTTTATTAAAATAACCTCCCGGTGCCGCGGTGGTAGAAAAATGAGCTTATACACATTTTTGAGTAAAAAGTCATTACTCTCATCGTATTTGTGTAGGTGAGAACTTTACGTAGATAAATATGGGTCGTAAGCCCGTAGTGGTTTGTTCCATTTAAAAATCGAACATTAGAAATGAATTGGTAGAGTCATTAGTTGTTATTTTTTCTTTAAAATATGGGTATGATTTTTGCATCGAATCAAAAATCAACGTAAAAATGCTTAACGAAATCTGTCGAATGGTGACAGATAATCCCTAGTTAGTATTAAAATATTCACAACAAGTTGTTTGTTCGAGAGTCAAGTAAAGTTTAGCTGAACGAAAGTAGAAATTTTCTTGAAATTATTTCAAATTGCCATCGAATGTATGTACGTATTATGTTCATATCTATAATAATATTACATTGATTTTATGGAGAATTTAATACCAAGTCGGTTAGATGATTAACTCACGACTTTGATCAATTGATTAGTGGTTAAACCACCGACTGTTGAAAGTTAACTTCTTAAGCAACGTTAGGTGATTATTTTACAACTTGCAGACAAACGTTAACTTGTCTGCATATCTTAATTTCACACATTTGAAATGATTAAGTGCTTAATCTTATTACTTTGCTTTTAATGTTTATTATTTAGATATTTATTCAACTTCTTTGTTAATTAACTTTTATCCATCACGATGCAGATTTATCCATTAGTATCAAAGATTCATAACATTGCAGCAACAGATATGAAATAATTATCATCTTCCTAATATGCATTCTCACCAGCGAGCCGAACAAAATTGTCATTTTGATTCATCAGTTCACCCGAATTTGTTCCGGGTAGGAGCACATTAATGAATCTACTAATGTATGTATTATGATTATAAACGTTGAAGCTTTGCTTATAATTGTCAAGCTGACATAATGATTTTACTATATTTCTCATGAAATTCTGTTGCACAAGATGGTTGCTTTGGGGGTGAGTGAAAATCAAACGGTGGTCGTTGATTGGTTCAATAGTTACTATATGGACAATAGCTGTAGCAGAACTATGCGTGCATTCAATTTTGTAACTTTTTTCAAATCATTTTAAAGCTTCAAGCTGACAGTTATTTTTCTTTTCGACCATAATCTTAATTATATGAATACTTAGCATTATTTTTGTTGTGTCGGCTCGCTGTGAGCAGCACAAGTAGTATGTTAGCAAGCAAAGGATACAATTGTTGGTAGCATGGGATTTGGAGCATGGGAAGCCTTTATCAGTACCACTAGAATAAGTTTTCGATGATCGAATATCGAAACGGTCATCGAAAGAGTTTCGAAAAATTTCCATACAAAAATGATCGAATAATTCTATCGTTTGATTTTCGAACACTATTTGCACGCTAATAAGCGCTTATTAGCGTGCAATTAGCTTTCGACTAAGCTCGTATTAGCCCCACAGTTCACTGTTGAGTAGGTACACGTCTTGGTAATGAAAATTTTTTTTATTTATTTATTTTGACAAAACACATTACAGAGAACAACACTACATATAGGTAGGTACATTAAAAGTAGAAACAATATAAATTTTAGCCTTAAACTAAGTTGACCTCCATCGAGATGTGTCACATGTTAAAACATTATTGCTATGTTTTCTCCAGCATATTTTCATACCTACCTATATCAAAATAATTTAATATTATATTGGTATTATTAAGGGCTACGTTCCACTATTAGCTTCATTCAGCTCAACTTAAGAGAGAGCAAAAAATAGTTTATCCGCAAGGTACAGATTCACGCCTGTCCCAAACTTTGAACCACTCAGATTCAAGATATTTTAATACAAACAAGATAAACAATAATTTGATATTTTGACAGAAGTGGCAATAGTATCAACTGTTCAAGCTAATAATATGAGGTTAAGAAGCAAACCGACGTGCGAAAGAAAAAATGACGTAGGTATATTATAGCTACAATAGGTAACTTATAGAGTGAGATGGTTTCACACTTATGAATGGAATTTAAAAATGATCAAGTCTATGACAAGATTCGAATATGCGCCTACAGCGTTCTTTATAGGAGAGAATTTTAATTGGTGTTCTCTTGTGGCCTCTGTTATTAATCGTGATTGTAAAGTTGTCATTTAGATTGTGAGTAGGTATTAATATTGTCATAAATGCGTGTAAAAATTTCGCAAGGCAGTGCGAGAATGCTGTTTCCGTCACATAATATAATATACAGGCAGATACCCGGCTGTGCTTCTACGAGTGTTTGCATGATCGACGAAATAACCATTAGTAAATGTTACGAGTAGATCTTTTTGATGAGAAAGACTATCAGCGTTTTTGTGTTTAATGTCACCCTGAACAAATGTGACCAAAATAAGCTATTTTATATAACACCATGTTTCTATTAAGAACCTTCGAATGTGACCAGTTAACGGTGCGTCGGTCGTTTCGATAGTGTCGGAAATTGGAAATATGTAGATAGAAATTAAACTACCTAATACTCAGAAAGCTTAAATACAGAATGATAGATATTAATTCTCTAAGAATCCTAAATCGTTTTTGGATGCGTTGTTAGAAAACCTGATTGTCAATTTTCTAGCAACATATTATTTTTAGGGTTGGCTGGAAGAGATCCTGCGGCATAAGTCCGCCCTTTGACTCTCGTGAATGGATTGTATCAGGACTGCATTATTTATTTATTTTATCATTGACAACAATTTCAATAAATTTTCTTTTCACGATGTTATTATTATATAAAAAACTCAGAAAATAGACTTTTTATATAATAATAACATCATCATACATAGAAACTTAAAATTTTAAATGGGTTTAATTGTTGAATATTATTTATTTATTATCTTTTTCGTCATCAAAGGATCCTGCTTGTTAGAAAGAAGCATGCCTGCTTTGGAAAATGATTTTGAGAAAAGAATAGGACAGCAAAACAAAAATATTACAAGGAAATCAAAATGAGTTCACGAGTGCTGTTAGTTTGTGAATTGTAGCAATACGAGCTGGACTGATTCGTTATATAACTTAGTATCATTATTTGTTATATCAGACATATCAGATTGCATTCATGGTATCAAATTAATAATAACATATTATTCCGATACAGATGGATATCTTCAAGAAAGTTATATTATTTACATGAAACATTGTATAATTACTTATGGTATTGTTTAAAATCTATCGTGATTTAAAAAAGCATTGTTTTTCTAAACTGTTATTTATTTTTATTGAATTTGCCGTAGGTATCTTTTTTGTTTAATCATAGTTAAAATATAGGTTTTATTCTTGTTTTATTTTTTTCAACGAACTAATTATATAACCTTCATAATATAATTAAGTTTTATAATTTATCATTTAAATGCGAAGGAAAGTAAGATTTTATCGACTTTCTGTGGAAAGACACAACAATTTGATGATGTCTATTGCCTATATAATGAGAGCTTGACTTGATAAATAATTTACCTACCTATGTATTTTTTTCTTTAATATTTTTTTTGACTCCGATACAGAGTTTATTGGGATCATAGAGTTCAAACATAAAACGTACTTTGTAAACTTAAGTACCTACCTATAAATAAGTAGGTAATAAGTATAAATACTTCAGGGGATAGTTTTGACCCAAAAATCACCCAAAGTATGGAAAGGCCGTTTAATAGAAAATATCCATTCAATAAAACCTAATTAATAATTTTTGCTAAAAGTTTTTATTTTTATTTGTTGCAGGTAAACAAAATCATCATTTCAATCATATGGGAATACTACGGTCTTATGGTTTTTTTCATTTCTTGAGTAAGTAAGCGATCTTAGTATTTAAAAAAAAGATAGTGTTTGGAACCTAAGCAAATATCAAGTGAAAAGAGACGTGAAACATTTCTTTGCGTTGTGAGGTCTGTATGTAACTGCTAATAATAATATAACTTATAATATGGGAAAATTCTACTCTGCAGTAGGAATATAAATATCATTACTTATGTTGCAGTCAATACATTGAAAACTGTCGTCACATAAAATTATACACACAAGCCTTTTTGATGCATTATTTCTTAATAGATGTCGTCAATTAACGCACATTATCAGAAATTTTACAATACTTCCATTCACATCGATCATTCCTCGACATTAATCAATATTTTAGCGGAACTAGTAAAAGAAATCAACCCCAATGTCTTATTGATGACGAAGGTTGCTATTTTTAGCTAATCGGTAGACAGAAATATCGAATGGATTAGAAAACATTTTAATGATTTTTTTTTTTGTATAAACGTCCAACTGTTCATAACACCGTAACGTCACGTCACATGAGGCTGTGTTTGCAACCAAATGCCAACGTCGCGTTCACTAATAATTGTTGCCATTGCTAGCACTTGTCTCGTTTTGCAATTGAATTATGACATGCAAATAATAACAGAAATAGTAAACACATATTGTTATTTCTTAATTTGTTAGAAATTCTACGTTACTACTACATTAATTTATGTACGTCTGTTCTTTGAACAAAATCTATATAATACCAGCTTTCCCGACAAACGTTGTCCTGTAGTTCTTACGGCCCGTTCATAGGTGCACTGCGCTCCCAGCCAAAATAAAAAATAATAACATTAAAATATTTCTAAAACATACATATATTTATTTATTTAAAGATAAATAAATATATGGATGTTTATTCAATAATTGTCACATCAAATTCATACATACTATACAGTTCAAAACAATAATACACACCAGATACAAATAAAAAAGAAAAATTTGCCGCCTCACTAGGTGTGAACCTGTGTTGAGGCTAGTATGCATATACGAATAGGCACATTAAAACACACTAAATCTTTGGTACTATAGGTACTATAGGTATTTCATTTTTTTCGTATTCAAGTAGATACCTACCGTTACGAATGTGCCGATACGAATTAAACATGGGAAGAATTTATTCAGTCTATCACGAGTTATAAGTATTCGCACAAACCCGACTTTAATTTATATTAGAGATTTCAGAAACATAGGGATCTATGGAATCTCCCCCACCCAACAGATGACGGTAATGTCCCCAACAGAACATCCATTCCATACTAATTTAAATATTATTTGCTATTCATTTTTTCAACTTTTTATTAGTTATTCTGTTTTCCGGAGCGGAGAAGAATCCAATAAATCAAACATCGGAAGAATCTGTTGAGCCGATCTCGAGTTATACCTTAATTTATATTAGAGATTGTAGTAATAATATCTTCATTACATATACGATAATGATAGTTTAAAACTTTTGTTTGGATACGTAGAGTGAGAACACTTCTCACCTCAAAACGGCCGACTCAGATTTGTCCTATGAACTTCTATATTATTAATCTTGATAATGGCACACATCACCCCTTGGGTGGATTGCCTAATAAAGGAAGAAGAAGAAGAATCACTAGGTACATACATACATACTCCCTTTATGGCGCCCCGCACACCGCAAGCCAGCCCCGAGGAGACCAATCCTCAGCAAACCCGACCCACAATAAGCCGACTCCCTAGCTCTATCGAAGTAATCAAGCCGAAAAGCCGGCCGTACACAAATCAAGCCCGCCGCGGATACCCCCTAAACCAACCCAAAATGCGGAAGGCATACATACTAGATACATACTTTTTTTATTTCAAAAAGAATTTGTGCTCACTCAAAGTAAACACAAACACTCTTTGACTCTTTCACAGTCTTCTTCTTCTTCTCAGCCTGTATCAGTCCATAGGCCTCCTTCAGACTCTTCCACGTCCCGCGATCTTGTGCAACCTGCATCCACTGTGAACTTTCACAGTAAGCTACTTAATGCTTTTGTTTCATCAAGTTTTTTTTTAAATGTAATAAAGTATGTACCTATTTTTATGAATAATTTTTTTTAAGCCCTGCACTCGTTTTCGAGTGATTTTTTTTTATGAATAATTAAACGTCGTGAACATTCATACCTGGAAGTGTATTCACAAAACGGCCCTAATACCGAATCCATGCCATTTAATTTTTACTAACAAAACGTTTTCTTGAGAATCACTTCTGCCAAATCTAAGCCTGGCATAAAAATGATGACGAAATACAATAGAATGACAAGTTTTTTTATCTGTTGACTTAATGATGAGGATTTAAATAGCTTTTTACAAGTAGTTTTTAATAATGTATTGTATTTTTAAGCACTTTGGCATGTGCAGAACCGTCAAGAAATTGACAACCGATATAAATTTATTTGAAGCGATACTATGCCTGAAAAGACATTTGGAAAAAAATTTGGCAACTAGATCGTGTTAAGACCTCATTTGAAAGAAACAAAACATTTAGTTTTTTCCACAAATTATTTATTAAGCTAACCGGTTTTCGAAGATCGAACGTCTCTTCTTCAGGCTAGTAAGTTAACATCTACTAGCCTGACGAAGAAGACGTATCAAATATTTGTAATGTTTTTTTTTTTTGCTTTAATGCCCAATTCAAAGTAAAAAATATTAGCATAAACTATAATTTTGCGAAATTTCATACTCCTCCGTCCGCCATTTTTTGGTAAAAATGGTGTCAACAGCTATTTTTTATTATTGTTTTTATTTTTGTAGAAGAACGCGCCGACAAATCCATTTGTATGGATTTGGCGAGACTTTACTATTGTACCTTAAACTTTATATTATTTTTCACTTATAAAATTTCTTCTTCTTCTTGATATAGGACTGAATCCTGTTTTTTTCTCAGATATTATTTCTGGGACGCGGACGTCCAGCTGTCTCTCTATCTTTTTGGTGGGCGTCCAGGGAGTCTGGTGATTGAGGGACTTTCGCCGAATCTGCTCTGTTGACGTGGTCTCTCCAGTAGCGTCTTTTGTTTTTCTCTATCGCACGACATCTTCAACATCGCAAATTCCCCAAATTTTTGAGTTTCTTATTCTGTCTCGATTGGTTGATCCCGCGATGGGGCGGAGAGTCATTTCGGTGGTACTCAGAAGACTTTTCGTTCTCGTGGTCTCGGCAACTGTAATTTCTCATATTGTTAAAATAAATTATGCTTAAGAATTCTATTTTCTTTTGCACAAATTCTAGATCAAACACATGAGAACAATATTACGTAGTGCTAAGACAGATAAATACAAATATCTGCCCACGATAATAAGGAACACTTCGCAGCAATTTCTCGCAATTGTACGCAACAACACTAGACTTCAGTGTGTGTGGAATGTATACGATATTGCACAAGCATGCCTAGACAGTGCCGAGGTGGGCCGCTACAATGGTATGCACGCCACTGTGTACACCCGGCTAAAGACTAGAAAACTTGGAAATGGTCGTAGGATTAATAGAGCAAATCAGACGGTGATCATAAATTGGTTACCATGCACAGTTTCACCATTATTGATAGTACTATCCACTACGGTAGCCACATATTGATCATGTTGCCTTACCTCTACATATTATGTGAAACGTATGGGTTTTGAGGTGGTTGGTAATCCAGTGTAGCGTATTGATGTTCGTGGGTTCGAATTCCGGCACCGACCATTTTCACTTACGCAACACTAGTTTTGCTTTATGAGAAAGATATCGAAGGTGTAATTTTTTTCACTTTGGCTGAGCCTAGATACATACATACATACATTCTCCCTTTAAGGCCCCCCGCACACCGCAAGCCAGCCCGGAGGAGACCAATACGCAGCAAACCCGACCCGCACGAAACCGACCTCCTAGCTCGATCGAATCAATCAAACCAAAAAGCCGGCCCCGGACAAATCAAACCCGGCGCGAATCACCCCCCAAACCAACCAGCAATGCGGGGACCTAAGCCCCACTCGAGAGCATAGGGAGGCATCAAGAGCTCTCCATTGCGCTTGAAGGCATCCGAGGCTCATTGAGCCTTTTCTGACCAGTTGCAATTTAAGGACGTGAAGTGGTCAACCTCACGGTCCCGATCTGATTTTTCGATTTCCTGCCTCTTACAGGATGCTCGAAAAATCAGCAAAAAGAGCAGAGGTGCTATTCTTCGCCGGCAACCCCACGGATCGGAGCCTAGATACCTACTTAAAAAAAAATTGACGCGCCTTCCCTTAAAATAACAAATTGATTTTGCTTCATAACTAGGCAAATTGAGTAACTGGATTTAAGACGGTCAGTTCATAGTTTAGAGATGAAATTTAATTAATTGATTTTGGGAGAAATGCTTCATAGCTTCTGAATATTTCCAGTTGGCAAGTTGGATGCGATGGTTACTGGAGGCCAAGCCTCGACTTGAACGATAAAAGAAAGCGCGGTTTTAAGACGATTCATATCAAGTTCAATTTTGATGAGTTTATTTTGTGACAAACAAGCAGGTTGTGAATATTTCGATTAAACCATTTAACTACTTAAGTAGTTAAAAAACAAGAACTTCTAAAGTTTGAATCATTCGTAAAGAAATGATTACTAATAGTAATAGAGTTTGAGTGAATGATTGAGGAGAACCTCGATGGTATTAGGTACTGTAGATTTATTTACGTTGTCTTCAGTTTTTCTAGTATCCGGGTCATAATATGAAAGGAGGAAATCAATCAAAAATATTTGGAATTATTATTCTAGGTCGCTAATTTTTATAGCTTGAATATAGTCAGAATAGTTCATATCAAGTATAAGGTAAAGAAAACTAGGCTACTAGCATGATACGAATTTCACCTTAAAATAGCGTGATATGAATTCATCTATCGTAATATCAAGTTCAACATAATTCTTATACCTACTGTTAAACTAATAATTCAAACCAGAACGTGTAGAATCGTTTGTTCTCTACTATCAAAGCCTTAGATTTATAATATTACAATTACTTACTATACCACTGTCACGCATACAAAATAATAATTATTAGATAGGTATGTATCGTACGAGATGTGATAAATTTCATATTTCACTGTTGAGCCAAGCTTTTAACCTCACTTAATGTGTTGCTTCATTATTTTTTAATTTATCAGTTATTTGCCCCGTTAGAGTCAAAATATATTATTTAAAAAGTGATTTCCCACTAATTAAAATGAGACTATTATAAAAATAAACGAATCGATTATTTTGTACGTTTTTATTAGGGAAATTTCAGCTATTATGGAAAATGAATCTGGTTTAAATTCAAAAGTGAAAAAACATAAAATAAAATTGAAATATTTCAGAGCTTTTGATTTGAATAATGGTTCGTCGGCGAGTGAACTATTAAATAGACTGCCATTGATTTTGTGAAAACATATTTTCGGTGTTCGGGGCTAAATTCTGCCCGTATTATTATCTAACGACGAAGATCGCCTTGTCGTTAGGCAAATATTAGCTCATTTAAGACCAACCGGTAGATCAAGAAGTTGCTGCTTTCCTGGATTGCACCCAATTCACACCTTATTTCATTCAAGGTATCCGCACTTTGGAGGTTTTTCCAGAATAGACCATTACTGTTACCGCAGTTGAGTGATGTTTATGAGGAGTCAACACACTTTATACAATCAAATCGCTTTCGTTTGAGCTCAATAAGTTACAAATAATGCCATTTCGTTTTCTTGAGGTTAGTAAAGAAAACTTGTTAACTTCTCTGTGGATATACACAGTATAGAACCATTGGATGATGACGAAATGTTGTTTCACGAAATATTCAATCTTGTTTTCTTGATTGATCTACAAAGGCGGATATGCATAATATTAATTGTGAAAATAATCAACGTCCAAAAGTTGAGAAATCAATGATATATAGATTATGACATGGTGCTAGTTGTTATTACTGATGTATTGATATTTCGCAATACAAACACGTATACCATTGTCAAAACGACATGTCTGCCTTAGACAAACATTTTCTTGGAACGACTTAATTGTTCGCTACATGCGTTTGCTATAAAAAAAAACATTAAAAAAGGTATAAAAAAAGGTCTACGAACTTTCGAACTTTCTTTATAGCCAGTTATGAAAATATAAAGGTTGATGGTATATCAAACTTCTGGACCAGGAACTTCAAACTCCATCGCTTGTTAACGTTTCGCAAAATCGATTTCACCAGATGTTAGATAAGATTGCACTCCACTGCATGACATCTAATGTAGGTACAGTGAGTAATAATAATAAATTAAATCCATTACAGTTCAACTCAGTAGGATAGGTGAGCAGTGAAGTCTGCTTACGACATAGATGGTATTGTGTATACTAGATCAATAGTTAGAATATAAACCTAGTACCTTCCTAGTGTGTTTAGACAAACCGCCTCAAGAGACCTATCTAGACCATTATTAGTGTGTTATGTGGGTAGATTGAACCGATCTTATTATTGGGAAAGAATGACCTGAAATAGGTACTCTACACATTCCCATCATTTTTTCACGGCGCCGTACCACGCCATATGTCTCGGAGAGGTCAAGCAAAAAGTCAAGATTCATTCATTCATTTAAAGACATTCATAATATCTCGATCACCCGAGCATTAGAACAGGAATTAGGAGTTATGTTTTATTGTCAAAATATAAGGCTAAGACGGTATTCCAACATCGCCGTAAGGGTATCACAGGCAGATGAAACTGTATGCAGACAACACAGGATAGATAAAGATAGAAAAGTTAGAAAGAGGCCTACATGCAGATGGCTCAAAAGAAGAATAAGAAGACCCTTCTGCTGGTCCTATGTAATGACCGTTTGTTTGATTCAATTTCTTCGTATTTAAAAAGTTGCTCAACTTTCATGTTTATTCCGCCATTGCGTTACACTAATTTGATTACTTTTTGATTGGTCCAAGTTGACATTCATAACCAAAAAGTGATATGTGCTAACAGGGCCGTCGCGTGGGTGGGGCGACCGAGGCGGTCGCCTTGGGCGCCGCGATACGAGGGGCGCCGCCGTGGGTAAATCAAATTCTATTTTGTTTGTTGTACAGTTCAGGGATTCACATGCCAACTCATAGCTGAGAAAAGCCAAAGGAATGGAATATTTGCAATAAAAATTTTTAATCCATTTTTAGATTTAAATCTTAAAAAAAAAACTTTCATTGCAACAGAGCGAGCAATAGGAAATTTTGACTAAGAGACGTCGGCAATCCAGGGAACGAGCGAGTTCATAGCGGAGAAAAGCCATACGAATGCAATATTTTCAATAAAAAGTTTAATAAACACCCATATGCTAAATCATCGCGGAGAAAAGCCATACGAATGCCATTAATTTTCTTCTTCTTCTGCTTTGAAACGCGGCAATCCACTCTCGGGAGTTATTAATATTGAAAAGGACAAAATTTTCATGTTTTTCCGTCTATATTGCAGTAATATATTATCTTGTTTATTCTGTTTTATTTCTATACCTACATATATTATTTCTTCTTTTTTATGAATTATGAAAGTGACATACTGTGTTTTCAATTTCTGTGTTTGTGACATTGTGATTTAAGTGGGACATACATGTAAATATTATTTGTAAAAGGTTAAGATCCATTGCTGCTATGTTTTATAGAATAAGATATTTTGTGCCTAGGTCCACACTTATTACTGTATACAAGTCTTTGGCTGAATCTTTGATTAGATATGGTATTAGTAGCTGGGGTAATTGCACTAATACTAATTTGAAAAGGGTAATGTTCGCACAGAAATCGATTTTGAGACTAGTAGTGGGGGAACAGGTTTGCAACGCGGCGCGTAATAATATTTCGTTATATTTTAAAAAATTGAATGTGTTATCAGCTAAAGGCTTGTTCTGGCAGAGAATGGTCCTTGACCAGTTTTCAAAAACCGAATATAAAGATAAACCGCGACATATGCACCACACTAGATTTAAGTTTAATGACGGGTATGTGGTCCCCAAATTTAATAATAAATACGGTAAAAGAACATTAGAGTATAACGTGCCAAAGATACTTAATATGATGCCGGCATCTATTAAGGAGTGCAAAAGTAAAAATATTGCAAAAAGGTTAGTCAAGGAATGGTTAATAAAGTGTGGGTTTTTGTATAATTAGTTTTTAAACTAAAAACTGAATATTTAATTTTAGGTTATTTTAATGTAGTATATTATTGAGTTTATATTTTAAAATGAACATAGAAAGAGAACACGCCGACAAATCTTATAAGATTTGGCGTGACTCTAATTTGTTATATTTGTAAATATTTATTTGTTTTATAAAATAAAAAAAAAATAAAAAAAAAAAAATATATATATATATATAATCTGCTCAAGCTTTTTTTCATCTTGGTCTGTTAAACAACGGGAAGCTAGACTGGAATCTGTTCAAATAGCTACTGATCAAGCCTGACTATCCGAAACAACGACGAAAATGAAGACGGGTATCAGCTAGTACTTAGTTTATGGGGGAAGGGGGGGGGGCGCAGATTAAAGCCTCGCCTTGGGCGCCTAAAAACCACGCGACGGCCCTGTGTGCTAAAATGTTAGTTCTAGAATCCTTTCAAATTACGGTAGAACGATGTACTGTTTGAAAATGTTCACACCCATCAGAATTTTCTATATGGTTGACATTTATTTGTTTCATTATACACTATTTCATCCCGTTCGTTTTCTTCTTGTTGTTTAGGTATCCTATAGGGAAAGCCTTCCTATCCTCAGCTGCCTTAAGCAAATCTCTGTCAGTTCTTAGTTGGTTCATTGAGGAATGTTTTTGAGCCAGATAAGTTACGAACTTCCGACTCCTCTGCGGCCCTTTATGCTTGTTTTAATCCACTTTTTCAAACTATTCAAACAGGAGACAGCTTTAGCTTAATAATCATTCTATGAACCTTCTTTCTATCGAAGAGACTCTAATCTACATGACTAAAAATTACCTAAACTTACTATCTTCTTACAAAAATATAACCATCAATGCTATTATATAATTTTAAATTAAAATCGTGTGAATCTCTTAAAATATATGATTGCGGAAGCGCCGATAAATAAGTTATTACTCAATTTAGAAGAAGATGGATGATTCATCGCGTAAAATAACTATTTATTAAATTTATACTAAGTTATAACAAACTAATCACGTTTCTACAAATTGTAAATTAATCATCAAAAAAATAATATAATAACATTATATTGTAATTAGAAGTGTTTAAGGTAGCAAGCTGTCTTGTGGGTTTGCTTCCTATATTTTTATCATTGCGTAATATCGGATCATGATAAATTGTATAAAACCATAAAGTATATTTATTTACCTCAGTAATCAGTGGCAAAAATTTGCGTGATGAAGACAATATGATACCTACCTATTACTAACCCACCTGATTAGTTTGTAGAAAATGATAAGATATGATTTGAAAACAGGTAATATCATTCCACTTTAATTAGATGTTGGCGTAGAGATTAACTACTGATGTTCACGAAGATACATTTTGATTATTATATAAAAAGTGTTTTCAGTAGGTACTCAATTGGATGCGCGATTTCCTCCTTTCAAAACCGCCGATGCAAACCACAAATCAAGATGGTTTGAAACGTGTTTAAATAATTGTATTGGTGTGTTCATAAGTCTAAGATGAAGTTAGAACGAAAAGTTGTGAAATTTATCACTTAGAATCATTTTTATTTTAATTATTAACCATCACACACTATTCCTTGAGGGGCAGGTAAGGTAGGCAGAGAGAATTGACACCCACTCTTTTCTATCCAAGCACACTACCTTCGCTCCCTTTTTAAATTCCTTTCTAATATTCTCATTTCTCTCCATGTTCCACAGTCTTTATTGATATCCTTCTCATTTATACTAGGGTTTTAAGTGTGTTTTCTTCCTTCTCAGCCCATATCAGTCTACTCCTGAACATAGGCCTCCTCCAGACTCTTCCACGTCCCCCGATCTTGTGCAACCTGCATCCACTGCGAGCCAATTAATTGTTATTACAATGTCGTCCCTCGACCGAAGCTGTGGACGGCCAGGGTTTGTAATTGTAGTTTTAGGGCGCCAGCACAGGGGGCGTTTTGTCCATTTATCCTCCAAACGAGCAACATGACCGGCCCATCGCCTTTTTAACGCTGCCACTCGTTCGACAATGTCCGACACTCCTGTTCTGGCTCTTATTATGGTTCGAATGGCCAGTAGAGTTGTAGTGGGACACACTCGATATAAAACCCTAGCTGAGGAGTGTGTGCCTATAAAATGCTACGAAACACTACATTGCATAACTACCGCAACACTACTGACAAGTCCTACTTTCTAGCGTCCTAGAGCGGTCCTTCCAGACCCCGCGAACCCTGGGCAATGTGATCGCTGATATCAATGTCACAGCAGATAGGAGAGGGCGATG
Organism: Mystacides longicornis; assembly: GCA_963576905.1. NCBI lineage: Eukaryota > Metazoa > Arthropoda > Insecta > Trichoptera > Leptoceridae > Mystacides > Mystacides longicornis. Next base: position 9,005,762 of record OY756425.1, on the reverse strand, counting down.
GCGAATCTCTAGCGCCACAAAACTAGAGCAAATCTGCTAGATGATATGGATAAGAATAGCAGTTAGCCATAAAAACTCTTCACGTTGGTTTAAAATGCACTAACTTACTGCGAACTCACCAACCCGCTTGTCACGCGTGGTCTTTAAATGCCAAAACCCTCCAAATTAAGTGCGTTTTATTAAATAAAACCAATGAATAACTTGGCAAATTATTTTCGAAGATTTTACAACACCGCATATGGGCCCTATCTTTAGAGAGCTAAAAATGCGGCTCTCATTGCCTTCATGTGACCCTAAGTGGGGTATCAAAGGGAGTATTGATTATGTTTATTGGTTACTCAAATTTCAAGTTTAAACCTCTACATACAGGTTTAAACTTGAAATTTGTTTCAATTAAATAATAATTTGATCAAGTTCGATACGAAATTCGTGGTCATTGAAATAAATGAACGACTATCGTAGTGAGGCATTTTGATTATGTACTTCCGTATAGCGAGGTTCCTGTTAAAACTTACCTCTTTATTAGCCTCAACCGTCTATCCGCGTTCTAAAGGTTTGTAAATCGGAAGTGATAAGTTCTAAATAATAACAATAATGTCTCTAATCCGGTATCTACAAGCCTACGCGTGTCAATAAGTATTCAGTACAACACAATTACTTATTTGTAAATAAAATTTTACGCAGTAACACGAAGCCTTTATATGAAGGTATTATTTTAATAAAAAAAAATTTTTGATTGATATTATGAGGGTAAATTCTATTAAATTCTATTTTTGGCCAAAAAAAACACAGCACAGGATTTTTGCTTCCGTTTTATATTTTTCTTTTCCATCAACTTTTCTAATTAACATTGACATAAGATTTTTCTGACTTAGAGTTTACATAGCTTGATTGAATGGAATATATAATTAAGGACATACAAAGCATGAGATATCGATAGCCTTTATCGCCTTTTTAGTTTAATTATTTACCTACCTATTACTTAAAAAATATTAGTGCAATTCAAATAGCGTAAAGAAGATAAATCGTCTCAGTTATCCGCACAAGACAGGGAAGAATGGAGTAGAAGAATTGAGGGAATTGCTGCAAACCAATCTTAGTATTGAAACCAGAGAAGAAGTTCCTAACGAATAAAATTTAGAAATCAATTATGGTCTTCTTTTCAAGGCTAGTTACGATAGCAATCAATCAATCAACACTCCTTGATGATTTCTTCAGATGTGCTTCTAAGAAATGGACCCAATTATCTGAATAATCCGAAGGACAATATTTTTTTTTTGATTTTTTTTTTTTATATAAATGAATCTATGCTCACTCAAAGTGAACACAAATACACTCCTTGACTCTTTCACAGTAAGCTACTTAAAGCACTTACTTACCTCTCACACTGTGTTTCGCTCCTTCGAAGCAGAGCTGAGGGACATGGACATGGTGTGGGAGGAGGTCATAAACATTGCGCAAGATCGAGCGCAATGGAGAGCTCTTGTTGCCTCCCTATACCCCTAAGTGGGGTCTTAAGGGAGTTTGGATTTGGATGTATATACCTACATATAATATGTATATTTCAAGTACATATTTGTTTTATATTTTTCGATTGTGTTTGATGGGAAAAAGTATTTTTTGTATGTGAATATGTGTTTATAGAGAGTTATGTATCTAGATTGAAAAGCAAGAATATTTCCCAAGGCAGCGCTCCAACATAATAGTAATTTTAACTTGAATAAAATTATTTGCAATAATGAATTTAAATCTTTTTTGTGGTGAAATGGTCATAACTATACCATATTATAATAAATATTATTAACTATCTATCAAAATAGGTATCTAGGTATGTGAATTTTATGTATTACACAATAAATTTGATACTTATAATATTGGCCAAATATACGTGTTTATTTATAGACTATACCAGTTCCTGCTATTGGCAACAACTCGTTAGTAGTAATTAATGTTGACATGTAACCAATTTATCTGCTAATTATTTAGTGACTAATGTAACCGTTGAAAAAAGTGAGTGGCCAGTGGGCAAATAGTTATCAAACATCTAATAGGTACTTTTCAATCATTGGTTATAGTAGTAATGTTTAAATATGAGTCACAGATGCTTTTAAACTGATTTGATAATTAAGGATGAATTTATTTAAAAATAAGATAAGCTTTTACACTTACCTATATAACTCCAACCGATAAAGAAAATAAAAGCCGAACGTCAAAAATATTAATATTTTCATGTTTTTTTTTATTTGAAGGGAAACATCAGTAGAACCTAGTTAGAGAAATTGGCAAGATATAGTTTATATTCATCTATAGGGTTTTCTTAATAATTATTAGTTTAGGTATGACGATTTTATTTAAATTATGTTTGAAATACTTAAGCAGGTATATGTAATTTTTGCCATCTTTACGATGCGAAATATTTTGCAAATTATGTAGGTACCTACAAAAAAGAGGATACCGACCATTGAAAGATCCCATTAGCTCCATTCAACGTGGGCTGATCATATCGATACCTTCTTAAATGAGGGCCAAGTCAGAAGTAGGTAAATCAAAAAGGAGACAATATTACAATAATATGCGGAACGTTATGCTCATGAATAAAACGAAAAAGGTTTGACTCAATAGGAATGACTGGAAAACCGTACTCTCTGCCTACCCCTTCCGGGTAAAATTTGTTCCATTTGTCTTGATCTGTATGCAAAAGTAGGGTCAATTAGTATCAACATATCATACTAGTTACTTATCTCAGTATACTGTAGGACGTAGGTATAAGTTTTGTAAAAAAATCTCATAAGTATTTGAATGAGTAATGTTTGACATTAGAATTACCTACCTGGTATCTTTGTATTAGGTATTATATAGATGCCAAACTTTTATGTTGCTGACCGTTTTGTAAGGTGGAAGTCCTTGAAGAATACAGCTCTATTTTTGAAGCGTGGTCAACGGATACAATATCTATTAAAACACCTGTGTTCATAGCGACATTATACCAAACGTGATTTGTTAATATTTAAACAATATTTTGTGATTTTTGAACGATTATTATGGTTTTTATGTACACTAGTACCCATGTGAACATTATTCGAAATTAAAAGCAGTATCACCTACTAACTTACTATACAAGGTTGAGCATGTTTTCGTTACAAAGCCTCGCCAAGCATCTCTATCCTGCTCTGTATCCAGGGCGTCATTCTAATCTAAGCCAGTATCCCGAAGGTCTTCATCGTAAGCTCTCTTGATGGTGAGTCTTGGTCTGCCAGATCTTGCACCGCCCGGTGTATTAAAAGGCCTTCCATAATCTATCGACTTGAGGAAATACGTAGGACATGGCCGAACTAGCTCAACCTAAAATCAGTATTAGCTATCTAAAAGTAGTCCTGAAAATTATTATAATTAAATCATGTATTGTGAATAAAAGAATATATTATTTTTGATGCAGAGAGTACGGACTTTGTATGCTCTTTGTATGCAGAGAGTACGGACTTCCATTCCTTCCTATCCATACAAAACTCTTTCGCTTCCTCCAAACGCATAACATAGAGCATGTATGCGGAATGTTATGCGTTTGGAGGAAGCGAAAGAGGTTTGTATGGATAGGAAGGAATGGAAGTCCGTAATCTCTGCATACACCCTTCGGGAAACGCCGTGATGAGTAAAAAAGAATTTTTTTTTTGTAAAGAAAGCCAGTTCAATATTAAATAAGGATCAGTGTATAGTTGTGAAATCTAGCATTTCAAAAAAAATGAACTAAAGTTATCCAAAAAATTGCTGAAATCCAAAGCAAAATTTTATGAGATATACTTACCAGAAAACGAGCTTATCGAAATATGGTAAAGATCATTATCTAAGCTATTGAATTGATTTCTTAGGTATAATTTCAAATATAATGAATGTATAAAACAGACACAACTAGCAGTCATAAATCCTAGATGGTAGATATACGTAAAGGTAACATAGTTACCTATTTTAACTTAAATAAAATAAACGATATAAGAATATCACTGACGATGGCTGTGATTATCACAAGATAGGTAGTCGGATGTCTGGCCATTACTTTGAAATGTCACACAATAAAAAACCTACCAAATACGAAGGCCAAACTCATGTGTGATTTTTTGTACGTATGCCTAATACGAATCTTTTATAATTGAGTTTCTATAATAAAAATTCCACCATCAAAATATTTCCTGTAGCACAACAATGCGATCGCATGTAGGTGTTTTGGTGCTGACTGGCTTTAGATAAATTACCTCTGTAGGCAGATCTGTTATATAACAGGTAAAATCTTAAATAAAAGTATGAAAAGTTAATGAATTAAAATTTAGTAAAAATATTAACACTTTCGCTTAAAAAGGTAACCCAATAATAATATTTCCTACTACAATCTGAATAACTTCCTCAGAAGAACAATGATTCAGAAAGAACTGAAAAAAAAACAGATGAATTACTTTTGGTCCTTGGATAAATCGAAGGACCATTGGATAAATTGTAAACTTAAAGATCTTTATCAATTTTTATTCACATTTTTCGCCATTGCAGTGAATTCACATCGATGCTGTGTGACACGGCTATACTCGTATAGAAAATCGCTTCGCAAAAATGCATTAATATTCACAAGAACCACATTGTCCTAGTACACGCGTTATGCGAATTTACTATTCGACTCGTTTAATTTCTTTTTTCTCATGGTTACCGTTTATTCATACATAACGCCAAAATGTGAACCGTCTGTTTGCACTTAACATTGTTTTTGTTTATAAAATATGTATCACTTGATCATTGTGTCCGTTTCCATGCGTCCTACTGCCCTCATAACTTTTTAGTTCGCATTCTCTTAACGTTACTTTAACTTTTACTGCAAATTTTAGTTTACTTTCCACAAAACAGTATTGTCACATTTATCATCTTTATTGTTTATTTAATGTGAAACATAAATAAAAAAAGCACAAGTTACTTCTTAGCTTAGAATATTAAACGGAAGAATCTTTCTTTTTTACAAATTAGTTACGGTCGTCACGCACAAGTTTACAAGGTTTAAAGTAGAAAATATTTTCTATTTTTACATGTAGCTCCACCTCAACTCACTGTCTAAAAAACTGTTATACAAAGCTTTTTTCGTCTTAGCCTTAATGTTTTCATATTTTGAGAATATCCCTCAGCCACCATCCGAATATATTTTTGTAGTTTTTACTTCAGAATTCCGTTTCGATTTGGGTTGTTGGTGTGATTATTACTCGAAGAGTATTTTACAAAAATGACCTTGTCAAAAACATCACAATTGATTTTTCATATCTTCGAATGGTGCAAACTGTAAGGGATTGGGGCTACGAAATATTTGTCTCTCGAAAAACTAGATTTTATAAATAAATAAATGAATGGATACTTTCTATATAAATGTGTCAGTACCTATAGCCGGGGGAACTTATTGCCCGAAGCATTTTATTCCAGTCGATCGGTCCCGTCCAATCTGAGACAACCCCGGGTAGAAGTTTCAAGTGGAAAAAAACCATGATCCGACCGGGAATCGAACCCGGGCCCTTATTCTCCTAAAGTCCACGCCTACACCACTAGGTTACCGAGGTCGGTTTTATATAAGTAGGTACAATTTAAATTGTAAAAAAATAGGTACTCACAACTATTATTAATAATAAACTTTCCACATTTTTACAAAATTACCTGCATTTTTGCTTTCTTCTTACTTTTGTATGGACATACTGGATAGTTTAAACCAAATATTACACATAAATCATATGAAAAATTTATCTTACGGTCCAATACGAGTTATATCATTAGAAAAATATCAAATCAACTTCGATAAAACGCCAATGTACTGACAGTTTTTATTTATTGATTTTTTTTGTTGTTTCAGGTAAATATCATCAACATCCACTTGAAGCTATACAACATCCAATAAGAATAGTCAATGCTCTCTGTTTTCGTACGTATTTTATATCATGTTCTTAAAGTTTTCTCTACTTCTGTCCTGTTAATTAGTGACAAAATATTAAAATGTTAATTTGTAGATTTCACTTTAAAAAAACAGATTCTCTCATCTATTTTTTGAGTTGACAAAAACAGAATCAATTTAATGAATTTAGTTTCCGACTAAAATTAAAATTCAAAATAATCGAAATAGGTATACCTACCACGAAATTTAAGCTAGTGTCAATGAAAGTGGCATGTAAGTAATATTGATTCGGATATATTTTCCAAATACCGCCTGGTCACCATTTGGAGCTGATGGAATGATATTTTCACCTAACATGTTCTTGAATGGAAGAAAATCCAGTGATTCTAAACATAAGATGCAGTAATAAAATTATAACGGACAAAAGCTTCTTTCAAAGAACCTGTGATTTTTTAAATGATGCTTTGGTCTCTATGATTTTACGGCATATTTCCATCCCGCTCATAGAATTAGCAGAGAGAACAAAAATAATTACTCTTTTTTTTATTTATCAAACAAATTTATTTTATTTCTCTAACGACAAACTTGTAGATTTTCTCATAACTTCTTTCTTTTCTCTCTCACTGAAAACTCTCAATACATTTATTAGAAGCCGTTTAAAGCACTGTTCAATAATTTTACACACCCTTCGTTATTTATAAATCACTATATCCTGTGAGAATTTAAGACGTATGGCTACAAAATATGTCAAGCACATACATTTTTTTAATTTAAATTATTTTCCAGCAAGAAAATATGCACCTATGTTCAATTACTTAAGTAGGTACCTATTAATTTTATTATTTCAAGGTCATATTGTAAATTTCAACTGCCTTTCTGAAAACCTCAGTGATTTTGTTAAAAAATGTTATACACTGTACTCAGAAAGACATGGTTCTCACTACTCGCTGTGACAACATACATGTAGTTGGTTAAAAAATGTTATACACTGTACTCAGAAAGACATGGTTCTCACTATTCGCTGTAACAACATACATGTAGTTGGTTAAAAAATGTTATACACTGTACTCAGAAAGACATGGTTCTCACTACTCACTGTGACAACATACATGTAGTTGGTTAAAAAATGTTATACACTGTACTCAGAAAGACATGGTTCTCACTACTCGCTGTGACAACATACATGTAGTTGGTTAAAAAATGTTATACACTGTACTCAGAAAGACATGGTTCTCACTACTCGCTGTGACAACATACATGTAGTTGGTTAAAAAATGTTATACACTGTACTCAGAAAGACATGGTTCTCACTACTCGCTGTGACAACATACATGTAGTTGGTTAAAAAAAAACAATCGCAATACAATAATTTCGTAAAATTGTTGTAGTTTCTTAGGAAAAACACTAAAAATGTGCTTAGAAATTGCACCGAACCATAGTTGCATATTTGCTGAAAATACTTTACAATATTCGCAAATGTTGTGTTATTATTATGCTGTTATTACCATAGAGTCGTGTGACATCTGCCGACGAAATCCCAAAGCAACGTGATGTGAAACTTGTGGTATTTCTATAAACAACGTCTAAATAATGTATGGAAAATATACCTACATCATTCTATGGAACGTACATAAAAGCAACTGCGTCTACACAGTGGGGTGACTAAATAAATAGAACATTTCAAATTTTGTTTATAACTTAATTATTTTTTGCCATTAAGGCATCGAAAGGCAGCAAAATATCTCTACTACGCCCGTTATGTCACCGGCAAAAATAGCACCTGTGTTCTTTTTCCTTGTATTTCGAAATCTTATTAGAGGCAGACAGGCAAAAAATCAGATTGTAACCCTTAAAATCGCTCTTTTCATTTTTTCACTCATGCTTTTTAAAATTAATGAACAGTGCTAACTCAAAGTGAACACAAAAACACTATTTTTGACTCTTTCACAGTATGAAACTAAAAGTTTGTGCCGTGAAAGAGGAAGAGGGCGGCACCTGGGATGGAACCCACGACATCCAATACGAAATAGTACACGAAAATCTTCATTGTTACCGGAATGCTACCAACCACTTCAAAATATTAGTTTTTAGAAAATGTTTCTTATATTCTGTTTTTCTTTTTTGTACATTTCCGACGAACTTCTGCTTATGCGCCACTGATAATCTCTTTAGCAAACCATTCTAATGAATGATGGTCTGTCAGCGTACTTTTAATAATATAATATGTATTTAATTCAACAAAAATATTCATAAGCAAATACACCTGATTATAGGCAAAGAATTGTTATTTGAAAATATTTACACACATCTAAATAAAACCTACAACCTCATGAAAGTGTCTACTTGAGTTAGACGAAAGCGATCGAAAGCTAAAAAACAAAATCGAGGAACCGCAAACTGTGATTCTTTAAATTCATAAAACCTATAATTTTCATTTTCAAAAATGCACAAAATATTGGAAAATTCTGTGAGAATATCGTCAAGATAATTTATCTATCCTTTAAAATAATTCAATCTGCATTCCAAGATATTTCATCAACATTACTATCGGCCCATAAATAGGTACGGAATATTTCGTTTCGTAGAATTTCAACATCCTCTAAAATATTTGTGGATTACGATCGAACAAATATGTTAAATATTCAATATTAATTCTATTCAGAATATTTTGTTTGATATTATTATAATAGGTATATAATGCTTAAAAATAACGAGGATATATCGCACAGTTAAGCTAACATATATCATTATGTTATAAAATCTTTCTTTTTATAAAGGAAATATTTTGTGCTTACTTACCTACTGGAAAATTATACATAAGGTGTAGGTTTTTAAATCATTCCAAAAAGGTTTCCTTTTAAATATCACTGCTCCCTTATTGAAACAGTTCTTTTTTAATTAAAGGTATAAAAAAATTAATAATAGGTAAATTTGCTTAAAAAAGCTTACCTAGCTAGCTTGTAAAACTTTTCCACAAATTTTTATTATCCTGACTAGAAAAAAAATTGTGGAAAAGTTACACAATTTTTTTATTTGATCTTTATTTTCAAATAAACTCCACCAAGAAATGCATGTTCATCAGTTGATGAATTTTATTAAAAAAATCTGTTTTCTTCTCTGTTAATTTGTACCTAATTATATTTCCCATAAAAACCAATAAGTAGTCTTCGTTGAGTCAAAAACTCAATATAACGTCTTAAGCTCTGCCATGGGGTTAATCACTCTTTATTAAACCTGGGGCTAAACAAATAAATTGCAAAGGGTGGTTAAATAAATAAATTTTATAGATTAACTAGAGGTCCGCCCCAGCTTCGCACGGGTAGATAGATACTTAAAAATAATTTAGTTTTCATACAGATCCCTAACTTTTTCAAAATATTTTATAGCATATGTTAATCTGGAATAATTGCATTGCAATGTATCGTGTCACGTCACTTTACCACCGTGACTACTTTGCGCAGTATTTCTACTAAACTTGACGTCATGACTCCCCTCAGTCCCCTCCCCGGCTCCCGTACGCACTCTGCATCGGATAAGTTGAGATGATAAGAGACAATGCTTTTTTTTCCAATACTCACATTTTTAAACTCGTGATAACTTTCGAATGGAATGTCCGAATTGAATAATTCAAAAAGTTATACAAACATATTGAAGCAGACTTGAATATGAACTAATTTATTTTAATAAGGAGTAATACCAAGATACCAATAAAGAGCCTTTTCTAGAGGTGACATTTTATTGATTTTTTTAAAATAAAAAAACACTTATTGTGGCATAACTATAATAGTTAGACATATGCTGTCGCGATACTTTTTGTAAATAATGATGTCTTCTACAAAATTGTGGTACATTGTTTTATTCTATCATCATTAGTTTTCACAGCGTTCGCGATAAAAAGAATATTTTAGGTAAATTTTTTACACCTTGGGTTACATTATTGAAGTTTTCGTAGTTTACCCACTTTTTTTTGGAAATTAAATATAGCCTATGTTCACCGCCGATATTGTAGCTTCCCAAAAGTGAAAGAATTTTTCAAATCGGTTCAGTAGTTTTGGAGCCTATTCGATGCAAACAAACAAACAAACAAAAAATCAAATCTTTCCTCTTTATATATTAGTATAGAAGTATAGATAATATACTGCCGAACATAAGGCTTACCACTGCCCCGAATAAACTTTGTAAAATGCCACAATATAGCACAAATTCATACAAGCGATAGAAATAAAAACGTTTGCAAACCCATGTACTTGAATTTATTCATTTTCACAACTAATTGAATAGCCTGGTTTCAAAGGCTTTGTACACGCAGGCAGACTCTCAGGAAAGGTGGTAATAAGGACTATGAAGGGGGTTGTGTGTGACCTATTAGGTTTGCTGGTTTCGGATGGCTTGATAACCTGTCGGTTCTGTGATTCCTTCTTTAAAAACACTTAATTTTTTTTTATTTATCAATGTAAACAAACAGTCATTTACAAAACATATTATTAACTCTTAACAATAAACAGTTAGTGGACCAACAAAATTACAAAATTATAAATACATAATTTTAGTTACACGAACAATTTGACATCTCATAGAACAACAATAGATTGACAACAGAACACATTTATTTTCGTAATATTTTAATTATAAACCAAGTCAATAAAATTGATCTTAATTAATAAGTATTTCACACGGGGAAAGAGAAAATCGTTGGAACTAAGAATGGGTTCTATGTCTTATTAAATATATCTTTCAGGCTGTAGAAAAAATTATGCAATCAAAAGCGGAGTTTTACATAAAACATATTACAATGAACAAAAAAGAAAATCATAACAATCAAATGCATTATTCAGCTTTTCTTTTCAAAATCCAATATTTTAATTTTATAAAAAGCAACATACATTTCATATATTATATACGTTTTTTTTTCGTCACATGTAAAGCATATTTAGCATGCCTGTTAGGTAAGGGTTTCTGCAGTGTTTAAATCAATAAAACAGTGTGCTGAAAAGTGTTTCGATAACGGTGTATCAATACGTGTTGAAAATAACATTCTGTTTGGAAAAAAAGTATGATATATTACTCTCAGCTCACTGTGGATACTTGAAATTCTGACCGCAGAATTTAATATCAGCGAAATGTGGATCTGTTATGAAAACACACGGACGTTGCCAAAAACAACAAGACGAAGCATCTGCATTACGGACAGGGGAATATCATCCCGCTATTTTTCATTCACATTTCAATTTCGGAACGTTTTTATTTCTCTATTAGCTACGTTGTCTATTTGCAGATTAAATTATACAAAGCGAACTGCAGTTGATTTGAATGATTTAATAAAATAGAGGAAACTAAAATAATTCAAACATAAGGCTTAACTAAAGTGAGTATCATTAAATGTTCAATTTTCAACAAGTTTGAATATTATGAAACCAAATCAATTACAAATGCCTTAGTGTGTGTCCTAATTTTTTTTTTTTTTTTATAAATAATGAATCTGTGCTCACTCAAAGTGAACACAAATACACTCCTTGACTCTTTCACAGTAAGCTACTGAAAGCTTGTGCCCGGGATCGAACCACGACGTCCGCAGTACGAAAGCCGGCGTTGTAACCGCTGGGTCACCAACCACTTCCTTTTGTACTTGACAATAATTGTAAAGCGTTCGCGCGTCCGCTCGTCGAGTTTCAATATACACAAACGCGGACGGATCGTTCAGATTGAAAACATTGTCGTTTTGATCGCTGGACGATCGGACGCGCGATCACTTTTCAATTAGAATAGGGCTTTATCCTTGACATTCATTTATATAAAAGGATATTTTATCAAATGGAAATATAGAGGGCGATTGATAGGCTTAGTAAGAAAATCTTTCATATGAATTTTGAATTATTTTAATAAATACAATCAAGTCCAAATATTTATAAGTTCGTATATAATGTTGGTATACTTCCTGCTTTAATCGAAAAAACGTTCCATCAACGGGAATTTTAGTGATGTGGTAGACCATATTTTGTAATTTTCTATTGAAATGGCACTTAACGAAACCCAAGGTGTATTTTTTTTCAGTTTTTTTGCGGTTGTTTTCCATTACAGTGTATCCTTGTGTTACATAGGGGTAAACTGTAAAAATTATTGTTAGGTTTTTTTACAACACTAATTTACTAAATTGAAATTGAACTAAATACAAAGGTATGATAATTAGTAGGTGTGTGTAACTTTCTATTCTGCAATCAATGTTCGGTTTTGTGTAAGAGTTAACTCTTACATGTATAAGTTTGTCTTGAACTCAATAGTACTTAAATGTTAAAATTTTATAATATTCAAAGACTTCAAAGGACTGAAAGAAGAAAAGTTGGTAATAATCTTCAAGCCAGAATATTAGCATAGAATGAGTAGGAGTCAACAAAAATTTAGCCGCATTCTCATTAAGTCTATACTAATTCTTGTCGTAAAACTTGGAACGTGTCTTTGCATAATAAAATAGCATGTGCGTCGTCAAAGATTTCGTGAGAGGTATCTCGTATAGATTTACCTTTAGATATTGCAGACTCTGAGTTGGGTGGTCGACTCCATATTATACCATCAAAACTTTAATCATTCACTAACAGAAATATAAATAGCTATGCGTATTATTTTGGGTCTTAATTTAGATCTTCATCTTGTTTCAAAGTCGAAAAAAAAATCCAAATGCAATTCCATCATCGTCGTTTATCCCCATTACTGAAAGTCGTGACCAGGAACTTTCACTGCCTCAATATCACCTCCTTCCCCGTTTGACATCATGAGATGTATTGCCAACCATCTCTCGTGAAATGTTACGAAACTTTTGGATGCAAACGAAATCATCGTAAAATTAGATGGATATGAGACTTTACACGAGACTTGTCTCTATAAGGGGAATACACATTATATTATGTTTTGTTCAAATTCTTCTAGTTCATCATCTTATATCTGTGTAAAATATTATATTTGTATTCAATAAATAAATAAAATAAATAAATAAGAAGAAAACGAAGAAGGCTAAAAGAAATAAAAACATTATGTTTATTTTAAAAGAAAATATATGACATTTTTATTCTTTCGCTACTTGAAATATTGATGTAGAAAGTGGAACCTCCGCGATATATGAATTTCCCAGTAGGTACTATAAGGTTTTTGTTTGAAGAATTCCCTTATAAGCAGGGTAATCTTATAGTGTCATCATCATTGTCCTTGTCTGCTTTGGCTTCCTTTTGCGGTTGTGGGACCTCGGGGCTTTAGGTTCTGAGGGTTTGGTGGGCGCTTTGGTGTGCCGGGGTGGGCATTGGGTTCTGGGGTGGATGGCCTGAGTCATAATATATTTACGCCTGTAATGGGGTGTAGCATGATCTATGTACTAATATTTTGTTCATGTGTCTGCTATTTTTGTGTTGTACCTGTTGGTGTATGATTGCGAATAAATAAATAAAAATCATCAGCTCGTTGTGGTCTACTGCTGAACAATGGACCCTTCACCTCTCCTGCAACTCTCTCTGCATCTCGCCCTCATCATCCAACTTCGTCCAGCCGCTCTCACAACGTCATCTCTCCATTTGGCTGATGGTCTGCCTATTCCCCTTCTTGCAGCTCCAGCAACCATCCTCTCCACGACACACGTGTCCCGCCCGTCGGCCAATCCTCTTCGTCTTCGTATTTCCACGTTAAGGATATGGTCTAGCAATGTGATTCCCAACATTGCCCTTTCTCTGTGCTACTAATAGCTGATGGATCGTTTGCTGTGTTAGAGTCCAGGTTTCTGCTCCGTAAGTCATGGTAGGAAGTATGCATTGGTTGAATATTTTCCTTTTTAAGCATACAGGAATGTTAGACCTAAGGGGTTCTGAGAGTTTTCTGAAAGCGGCCCAACCAAGCTGGACACTTCTCTGTATTTCTTTTTCTTGAGTGTCTCATAGTGTGTGAGGACTAAATTAAAAATCATATTTTCTTTGGTTCCTTATAATTAAGACGATTAACTTTGAGTTGAAACTTTTACTTCTTATAAAATATCTACTTTTTTAAATATCTAAAAATGATTTAATATATTTTTTTCATTTCGTTCGTAACTAAACAGAGTCTCAATGTATATTTATGTAATACTATTAAGATATTTTCTTTCACGGTGGTTATAAAACAATAAATATAAAAATTTATTACGTATTTTATTCTTGCGATACAAAATTCCACGCTCGGGGCTATACATTTTTTTTTCCATCTACAATAATGTTTGTTATAACATCGAGCGAATATATTTCTTATAACAAAGATTTTACTAGCTAAATTCTTTTGAAAAGAGGTTAAAACCTAAAAAAAAATAAAAACATTTTTTCCGTTTTATTTGCGATTACTTTAGTGTATTATATTTTTTTCGTTTCTTTTTTCTCTCTCATATCTCGATAAGGGAGGCATGGCTGCGGGCAATTCGAAATTGTAGATTTATTTAACACAATAAGATAGAATCGTATAAGTACCTACCTAGAGTATTTATATTGGATTGATACAATAAATTGTCCATTGGTGAGACATTTAGTCGGTTTTCATTAGTTGTAGGCGGATTTTTGTTTTACTTTTTTGCTTACCTATTAAGTTAATGGACTTTATTCCGTAGATATGTGTTATCCCCCCTTCCCCTATGTAGGTAGGTATAATTGTTATGTAGAACTAGGTCTCTAAAACTTAGTCTCTTTAGGGTCAGCTTAGAGAATGCTTGAAAATATAGGTATGAATTGCGTGAATGCATATCGCTGGATCATTTTTTTCTAATCCAATCCTATCCAAACTCCTTTTGCGCTCCACTTATGGGCATATGCAGGCAACAAGAGCTCTCCATTGTGCTAGATCCTGCGCAATGTTTATGACCCCCTCCCACAGCATGTTCAGATTCCTCAGCTCTGCTTCGAAGGAGCGGAATATAGCATGAGAGCGTCAGTCCTCCTTTTTCTCTTACATGCTTTATATTTGTTACTCCTATTTGTTACATAGATTCGATATTATATGATAATTTATAAATGTTTTTATTCGCAATAGGTATGTCGTATGTACGCCTACTTTTTCTTCTAGATTTCTCGCGATAGGCTGATACTATTTACTTCGACTATTCACTAAATGTTACAGTCTATGAATGTTGCAGTTGATTTATTGAATATAATAGTAAATAAAATAGGAAAATGCACGGCGAGTTGAGTTGACTATTGGAATCTACTTGAAATACTTCAATGTTCAGTGGGATCATTTCTAGAAGACCAACTCGCCGGATGTGTGCCTTCAAGATTGAAAAAAAAAAAAAAAAAACTCAAATCAGTTCTTTAGTAAAAATGGTGAGATGTTCAATTTTTTTTCTCATGATAGATAGTTACTATGGACTACGACTATTCACTAGAATCAGATAATTATTACTGTCTATGAACGTTGCAGTTGATTTTTTGTATATAGTAAATAGTGACTTAAATAATTAAAACTTTAGGCCGTTTTTTAATGAAAAAATGGTAACATGTTCATTTCTTTTTCTCATGATAGATAGTTACTATGGACTACGACTATTCACTAGAATCAGATAATTATTACTGTCTATGAACGTTGCAGTTGATTTTTGTATATAGTAAATAGTGACTTAAATAATTAAAACTTTAGGCCGTTTTTTAATGAAAAAATGGTAAAATGTTCATTTCTTTTTCTCATGATAGATAGTTACTATGGACTACGACTATTCACTAGAATCAGATAATTATTACTGTCTATGAACGTTGCAGTTGATTTTTTGTATATAGTAAATAGTGACTTAAATAATTAAAACTTTAGGCCGTTTTTTAATGAAAAAATGGTAAAATGTTCATTTCTTTTTCTCATGATAGATAGTTACTATGGACTACGACTATTCACTAGAATCAGATAATTATTACTGTCTATGAACGTTGCAGTTGATTTTTTGTATATAGTAAATAGTGACTTAAATAATTAAAACTTTAGGCCGTTTTTTAATGAAAAAATGGTAAAATGTTCATTTCTTTTTCTCATGATAGATAGTTACTATGGACTACGACTATTCACTAGAATCAGATAATTATTACTGTCTATGAACGTTGCAGTTGATTTTTTGTATATAGTAAATAGTGACTTAAATAATTAAAACTTTAGGCCGTTTTTTAATGAAAAAATTGTAAAATGTTCATTTCTTTTTCTCATGATAGATAGTTACTATCGACTTCGACTATTCACTAGATGTTACTGTCTATTAATGTTGCAGTTGATTTGTTGAATTTAATAATAAAAAATGACTTAAATAATTAAAACTCATACTATCGACTTCGACTATTCAGTTAATGTTACTAGGTATCTATTATTAATTTTCAAAGAATGTATTTATTTCTTCCATTTATATTTATACGTACACGGATCTCAATAGGTTTATCTTTTACCTAAACATCTGCTTTCGACATTTTATCAGCTATTGAAGAGATCACTTCTTAAATAACTTTAAAAATAACATATACCTACCATACTGATTCTACATATACATCATTCTATGCTTTTAATATTTTTTCTGCTCGTTAGTTACCTACTTAAATAATTAAACCACACATTTTCATAAAATCGGACTTTTGAAACCTTCCCTATCCGTCCTTGTCCAAAAATAAAAAACCTAAATTACAAACCTCAATCCAATAGCAATAATCATTATTCTTTTACCTACTATTGTCTTAGATATGTTTTTGATTGTTTGTATCATTACCTATTAATTATCTGATAATAAAAAAACTCATATGTATCGTGACTGGAAGGAAACATTGAAAAGAAACTCAATGTTTAAATGAAATTATACCATTGGCCATTCAATACTGAAATACATTTCGGAGTATCTCATGCGAATAATTTATTTCACGATACAGATTTCTTAATATGCAATGTAAATGTTCTGCTTTAACGATAATACTCACCTTTATGTTTATAAGTATTTTAAAATGTAGAACGGGTCTTTATTTTTAGTATCTATCACTATATATTGTAATACCAGGGATACATAATGCTAGATACAAAAAAAATATTATGGCCTGTAGACTATGGAAATTTGATACGTTGCATGCAACGTGACATTGGTGACGTTACCACGCGTGTTCAGATGTGTACAGACCCTTTTTCATATGAAAATGGAGCCCTATTTGAAAGGCTGGACCAATTAAGCTAACTCTTTTTCTGTTGTGATTGCTATTATCAGGAGAAAGTTTTCATGAAAGAAATAAAAAAAAACATAGCTTCTGCCTTCTTAGTGTTTCTGACAGTATAAACTTTTCTATTTTTCGAACTTAAATTGGCGTTTAAGAAACTGCCATTGTCAGAACATGCGCTGTAAACATCGTTTCAAATAGACGAATACTAGTTAAATAGGTAATTGAGTAAAAAAGCAACACCACCTATAATATAAGAAGGGCTTAGCGCTGGCGGCCATTTCTCCTCTAACGTCACACCCGACCCGTGCTATATATGACAGATATCATAGACTATAGGGTAGTACATAAAGATATAAGGCATGTGCATACTGGGCCTTACAATGTGACGTTACACTCTCAGCGCTAAGGCTTTTTATATAGGTGGTGTTGTAAAAAAAGCTTTCATGTTTACGTTATATGATACCATTAGGTACCTTAACGTTTTGATATCTTTCTCCTCACATAGATACATGTCGCAAATGTCTCACTATTTACAAAGGATAGAACTTAGGACACACTGATGGTCCACATTAAACAGGATCCGAACAGGGCATGGCAGATGTGCCGATTTTCTCCGCAAGTGTGGATGGCTGGATTCCCCTGGTTGCGACTGCGGAGCGGATAAAAAACCATGCAACATATCGTAACCGAATGCGACCACAGATCATACGCGGGGAATTTCAGGGATTTCCTCTTGCTGACGGACACAGCAACTGAATACATTGACTTTAACCTTTGACAATCAGATGTCTGTGCTATTATTACTGTTTTTTGTCTAGATTTTAAGATGTGTTGTAAAAAAGCCATACGATAAATAAATAAATACGACACACGCATCATTCTAGCGATTTATGTCTATTGGTTCGATTGGTTCATGGATAAAGAACCTAATGGCAGATTTTTGAAGAATGCTTAGTTCTGAGACATTTCTTCAAAACCACGTAAAAACTCACTATTGCATTATTTTAAATAGGTGTCATGTATACGCGTTTCCAATGTTTAGCTAATGCAGATTGAAAACCATGGTTAGTTTGATATCTCTCATAATATGCTTTTATGTATGCTCAATTACAACATAGTCATTTTAAATCATTTTTAAATTACAAATTGAGACAATTTTATTACTTTTATCACCAATACATAAACATTACGATATATCTAACAATAAAATTTAATTTAATGATAATAATATTATCGCTAACAATCTTTTGTTATTACCTAAAATTCTATATGTACATTATATTTAGAACTATTTGTTTTTTTTTTTGTTCTTTTAATTACGTCAATTCATTATTGATAACATCTCGTTTAGATAATTAAGTGAGATAGGCTTTTATTATCTTAGTCATTTCGCAAACTAAATGTTTTTGTTTACCCAATATCCACACATTTATAATGAAAATTAGATAATATTATTATAATGTTGCTTTAACCTTGATTTAGTTTGATTATATTGATAAAATAACATATGTACGTTCGAATGAGACGAAATTATAAGGGTGCGTTTATACCTAACAAACATAACACGAGAACTGAAAAATAGAGTATATTATTTTCTTTACCGTTGATGTGGTCATCAACGAAACAGCAACAAGAAAGAACTGTCATCGGCCATTAATACTTGGTTCTTGGTCGTTTTGTTTTCATGGTATCCAGTATCAACCATAAAAAGAGTTTGGTGTAAATGCACACTAACGGCAGGTTTCATAAAAAGCGCTAAAGAACACTTTAGCTAAAGGAACATTTAAAATTTAAAGTTTCCTTTAAGTTGACGGGTTTCATAGATAAATATTCCCACGTACTTTAGCTTAAGTTTGAAATGTCAAAAAAAAAAATTGAAAGTTGGTAGCAGTTGATATTGTTACCATGGAAATCTACGGGAAACATAGGTTGTTTACTAATAATTTCGCGGAATGTCTGTTGATCTGTCAATTTCATTTCTCAATAGAGCATCAAAGTGTCGTTTTTTGTGTTAATTTATTGGTATGGTTTATGTATTAGTAACCGAAATCTGTAACTAATAAAATTCTTCCCATTTTACCATGTTTTCCACCCTATTTTAGTCATTTTTTTCACAGTGTTACCGCGTACAAATGTTCATCTTTGTGACAGAAAAAGCTGGTAGAAAGCGTCACAAAATATGCAATGAACTCCGACGGCAAAAGATTGAACTATGTACACTAATGTCGACTTTAAGTCCCAAGAACGGGACTTTAACATAAGGTGTCATTATGTTGTTATAAAACGCGTTATTTTTTAAAGGAAACTTAAAGTTTCCTTTATTTTTTATGAAATCGGCTGTAAGATTTACCACCAAATAAGTAGGTACATATGCCTTCAATATAATCTCATAATATGAAATTAAATCCATACTTAGTGGCTCATTGATATTTAATTTTTCTTCTCAAGGATGCGCTTGAGGAAACAAACGAGCGCTCCTCTTACACCATGGCCATTAACTTCAGCATTGCAAAAGGTATGGGGGCCTTTGAACACTGATGGCAGGGAAAATTGGTTCACTTCTCCTCCAACTTTAATTGGGCGTACTGTGACTTGTATCAATATTGCCATTCGATCAGGGGTTGAAGCAAGCGTATGATGACATGTAAAATAACAAAAAAATATGTTCCATAAAATTTCTTCTCCTTATGTAAGTTGAGAATTACCTCATTAGTTTATATTAAAGTCCTTCTTTATAATCATGGCCGAATATAGACAAATCAGTAGATACTTATTATGTGTGGAAGACAATATTTTGTCGGTGTTAGGCCAACATGGGCGTAGATGTCCGTATTCGTTACAGTTCGGTACATCAAAGAATGTTGGATTGTTGGCCCATTGTTATATTATATGAAACAACAGTCAGTAAACGTTGGCGAATATAATATGGAGAGCTACACGATTATGATTATGCTTTCTATATAGAAATAACGTCTTATCAACTGAGCTATTCCATATATTATGTTTGATTTACAAAAAACCGAGTTGGAATTGATTAAGTGCAATAAATGTCGCAATATTAATTATTATAAATGAGTAGGCACTCATTATATTTATTGACCTCAGTCTCAGCTATGGGGTTCACCGCACTCTAGATATCGGAGCTGTATAACAATATGTCCATGATATGGACTCACATACATGACTATTATGGCGCGAAGGTTTTTGTTATGGTGCTGCGAGCCTACCATGTAATTACAACAAATTATTTAGAGTCGAGATCTCGATTCTATGTGTGTTTTACTAGTAATCAACATTACGCAGTAAAGAGATCTATGCTAGTGCCTGGTTTGTCGTAGTTCTAGGATTTAAAACCAATTGAGATAAGTTTTTTGTTGTCGTAATTAATTTACCATGTAAGAAAAATTGATGTAGAGGTTAATACATTAAAATTGATTAACTCCTACTTTTTATTCAAAAGCTCAATTTGAAGCACTTAGGACTTAAGATCGTTTACAAAGCAAACACTTGCAATATCTAGAAAATTAATATAATTACATATTTAAAAAAAAGGAATCTTTTTTTTGAAAAGATTCTATCCTTTTTATCAAATATTTATTTTGTAGAAAAAATAAAAAATAACAACTAGGTAATGGACTCTAACTGGACTCTAACAATTCATTACTAATGTTCGATTTTTAAATAGAACAAACCACTACGGGTTTACGAACGTCTTCTACTATTATTTCGAAGGCTGGATTAGTGTGATCACTTTAAGCTAACAACGTTCGTCATTTATATTGTTTTTGAGAATCTTTTTTTTTTTTTTAAGAATGTTTTCAAAATTAGGGTATGAGGCTTAATGATGATGATCTTGTATCATGTGGAAAAGATACGGAATTATGCAAAATGCAACTCAAAGAACTTATTTGGTATTAAAATAATTTATTTTGGCGTCTTTTGAGCACCTCACATACAAAAAATATCAGTGTAAAACTGTGGTCATGTGACTCCTGTGAGAAAGATATTTTAAGAATATTCTTGTTTTCCAAATTTCATATCAGATCGTATTTACTTCCTTTTCATTCGTATGAAAAAAAAAGTAAATTAAAATCGTTTTGAAAAAGGAAACTCTTAAATATATTCTTACAATCACTCCATCTCATGAATATGAGTGTAGATTGTAGGTATGGTTTGAAATTAATAAAAGACATACATTACCGCAAGATACTATTATATTAACATGTCGGACTACTTGTCTAGATAGAGGCAGGCCAGACTTGCCTCTCTGTCCACCTTTAACCTAGTAGTTGGCCTTCATGCACACTGTCTTATTCGTGCAAACAGATTTTATATTTTTTCTTCAATAATATAGTAGGTACTAGCTTTTATATCCCCAAAAATCAATTCGTATAATATTTCATAAAAAATAAACAGGTGAGGTGAAGCGGAAGCGAAATGTTTTAGTAATTCCTGTTGGTTCTGATTAGAGCCGTTGGTCAATGGTCACCCGACGTTTTTTCAATTGGATTCCACCAATCATCATCTGGGGCAGATGGGGTGCAGCTGAAGCAACTGAGTTAGCCTAGCAATTTAGTTGCCGAATTTCGTTCTGAACGTCCTAGATCACTGACATTTTTCTCTGTCACAACACAAGCTATGCTTACTGTCAAAGAATATGTCAAAAGTGTTTTGCTTAAATTTATTCAAAACTAGCTTTCCCGACAGACGTTGTCCTGTAGTTCTTACTATGAATATTGATTTCAAATTTGTAATTTATACAAAATACGTTTAGAATATGTTTGAATGATCAAAATTTATTTCTGAAAATTCGAAAAAATCATTTTATTTGTTACAGAAATGTTCATAGATGGCATTGGTGTTGCAGAAATCCGTTTTATACTAACTTTGATATCATGACAGCGAAATTTTGTTTCTTGGAGGTAGCGAAAATAAATAAATATTTTATATTATTTCTTATGCATTTTTCAACTTTTTAATAGTTATTCTGTTATCCGGGGCGGAGAAGAATTCAATAATTCAAACATAGAAAGAATCTGTTCACCCTATTTCGAGTTATAAACATAGATTTAAAAAAAAAGTTAAAATATTTGATGAATGAAAATCAACTAACAGCTTAACAAACTGCTGTATTTTCATATGGCAGTTTGAAGATAATGAACATAATGCACTCTCCAAAAAAATTTAAATACAGAAGTGCATACAGATTCATCGTGTACTTTTTT
The DNA here is from genome assembly GCA_963576905.1 of Mystacides longicornis. NCBI lineage: Eukaryota > Metazoa > Arthropoda > Insecta > Trichoptera > Leptoceridae > Mystacides > Mystacides longicornis. The sequence goes on along the minus strand of OY756425.1, from coordinate 8,983,467 downwards.
TATTTAGTTGACATTTTTATAATATGACAAATCGTATTTTTATTATAATAATATTGTGTTGATTTATTTTGTACAGCTTGCCTCCAGATATAATATTATAATATGCAACTTTATAAAAGAGAAACTTTTTATTAATTTTATCAAAGCTGCAAACGATCCAAAGATCCCATTGTGGAACAATAAAGTGGGACTTCCTTTTGAAACGACACAGGAAGTCAACTTTCTGACAGTGTTGTTTGATATATTTCAGTTTTGGCAAATGCACTCTAGCAAGATTCTCATAATAAAAAAAAATCTTATTGTTCACTAGAGAATGTAGAGCTTTTAAACTATTTTTAAATGAATCATCACAAATACCGTTTTTTTGGTAAGTCACCAACTTATTTGATGTGAGTTGTTTGGTAGCCTAGCGGTTACGAAGCCGGCTTTCGTATTATTTCGTGTGGAGGTCGTGGTTTGATCCCAGACACCAACCGTCTTCCTCTCTCACGACACAATTTTTAAATAGGTTACTGTTAAAGAGTCAATGACTGTACAAAGACTGTATTCAAGACTGACAGTTCACTTTGAGTGGGCACAGATTCATTAAAAAAACGCTAAGATTTCACAAACCCAGTTTAAATTTAGCATAGCCCGTATATTGGTGGTATGTCACCAGAAAACTAATAACGTTGCACCAATACGTTATCATGTAATTTCTTGACTGTTAGCACTCAATAATATCCAAGATTATTATCGTTGTTCTAAACTTCAGATATGAGAGTTTTTTTCCGTTCAAACCATTTCCAAAACAAGCTTTCAGGACTTATCTTGAAATCTTAATCTGCATCTTAAACATAACTCTTCTTCTAACTAATATTAATATATTAAGTTTGTGTATAAATTAACCTAAAAATTATCCCTCTGCGATCCACGGTAGATACAGAATATTGTATGAGCGTATAATCTTCATCCACATTAGGTGTTGTTAGTTCGAGTGTTCCGCCGGCAACAAGAACAGAACATAGTTGTGTCGTAAATACAAACATAAACTAATTTAACTCTCATACTATAAACAATCCCTGCGGACGATTCGGCTAGTGTGGCGAAGTATTCAGGAGAATCATAGATAAGCTGAAAATAATATGAAGAGGGAACCTTCATTATTTATTGATATTTAAATAATTATTTCTAAATAAACCATCAGAAAAATTGGTGAAATTGAAAAAAAAGTCTCGCTTTGAAGAAGTCAAATAAAGTTTTTGTTTATAATTGTAGTAGGTTACTTCACATTGTGTTACTTCCAAAACGAGACATATGTGGATTATGGATGCAATAAGAACCATCTTTAGTGCTTAATACTGAAGTCTATAGCCACCAACCACAACTGATGTTCTTCATTACATCTAGATAAAATAATTTAGATTTTAAAAAAGCAGTGCAAGAAACAGACTTGCTTGTCGGATATAATAATTATTAAAGTATTATTTTAGTTATTGAGAGGGAAAAGTGTAAAAAAATATATTTTTATAATGCTCACCTAAACTGAACAAAATAATACTTTCAACATCTTTCACATAAAGCAAATAATATATATAATAATAATAATGCCCATTGCCCGTGAATACGAGCATGAGGAGCACAAAAAGGGTTAGATTTGCTTTCCATGCCATCTAGTATGGCTGTAGAGGCCAATTCTTGATAGACAGATTCTGTCACACTCAGGACATGGATACTCCGCCCCCTCGGCCGGACCTCGCCTTCTCTGCAGCTCAGTACCCTGACTTGCAGCAACAATTCTCCTCCATTCTGTCCTGTTGGTCGCCAACTGTTCCCAGTCCGTCTGTCTGTTAACACTCTTTAAGGCTGTATGCAGGTTGTCTTTGTATCTTTTGCGCTGTCCTCCGTGCTTTCTTTTTCCGGTTTGTAATTCACCGTAGAGGATGTTTTTGGGAAGTCTGTTGTCTTCCATTCGAACCAGGTGTCCGGACCAACGCAATTGAGCACGCGTCATTAGAGTGTCTATAGTACAGCAGTTGGTTCTCCTTAAAACTTCAATGTTTGAGACTTTATGAAACCAACGTATTCGGAGTAATTGCCTCAGATGACGTTGCTGCAGCTTCTCCAGAGATTTGGTGTGGTGCCTATAATTCACCCATGTTTCACAGCCATACGTAAGGGTTGGGATGATCACAGCTCGATATATAGCTACCTTTGTACTTATTGTGAGATCGTGATTATTAAAGACCCTCCCTCTAAGCCTCCAGAACGCGCGGGATGCAGCACTTAGTCTATTTTTTATCTCATCGTCCATATTTGCCTTGTCATTCACAATACTCCCCAGGTAATTGAAATATTTGACCTGCTCAATGTCCTTGTCGTTTGCTTTGAAGGCGTGCAACGAGGACCCTGCGGGCGTAGACAGAATCTTGGTTTTTGTTTCATTGAGTTTCAAACCCAGTGCAGAGTAGGCCCAGGTGTATGTATCAAGTATCTCCTGGAGCTCTTCAGCGGAATGTGATACAAGAGCACAGTCGTCAGCGTACTGGAGGTCAGTAACGTATCTCAAGCAAAGCATGCGTTGTGAAAGTGGAAAAGGTCGGCATTCATACATATACTGATTTAAAATGTTCATTACCCTCACTTTTTTGCTCTGCTGGTCGAACGAATCGTATTTAAAAGATTACTAATACTAAAACTATTTTGAAACACGTAGCGTTCCAAAAATACAATTATAGGGTTCATCTGCAAATTATAATATCTAAGAATCATGCATTCATCTTAGGAAGAGTGTGTACTGTGTGTAGGTAAAATGTATCAAAGGGACTAAACAATATCCAATATCTGGTATCTGTGTGTTTTGGATTAAAACGAATACTATGCGCCGGATACTGTACTGGTGTTTAAACGGTTTCGACACAGCTATATATTCCTATAAAAGACAATCCTTTTTTCTGAAATATTCTTGGAATATTTTGCAAACATAAGTAAGTATGAAGTTAAAGTACCTACTATGATAGTTTGAGGAACGTTTTGAAGGAAGATACATATACATAATATATTCCGAGTGATTCGGTAGGGCTGAATTTAATCTAGAATGATATTATATATTAATAGTTATTTTAGAGGAATAATGCTTTTAATTGAACACAAACAATCGAACATCTGATTAACGAGTGCCTCATGTACGCATTCAAAGAGGGATTACAGGACTTGCACGCACTGACGGATGATGTGATCCAATAGCTTCGGTCTCTGGAGGTCAAATTGTGAGCGACCATACGAAGGGAAAGAATTGGAATTCTAACGGAAAAGTCTGGGCATTCTTTCAAATTATTTCGTTTATTGACTCTTGACAATATAGTACGATCAGAGGACTACTGTTGGAATTCAATTCCAATTTTAATGTCGACCGATTGTGTTGAAAATTTTCGGGCTGTCAGAATACTCAATCGAGCACTAGTAAAATTTCATGTTGAAAATGTTACCGTTTATAGAAAAAAATTCAAAGACATCTGAACATTCTCAAATAATACCTTTTGCTGTCAGTAACGTCACATCTCACTACAATCATCATATACCCATTTTTAAATTAATCAACTATGTTTCCTGTTTGAGTGTACTTTTTATATTATTCACGAAAAAATATCAATAAAATACAAACTAATATAGAAATTTCTTGTATAAATCCATATTTATACTATTTTTTCGCAAAGCAATACCAAATTCAAAATGGACCAATCGTGAAATTATTTTCATACTTCGCAACCGAAATCTAAATGTCATAATGACTTCGTTATAGAGATTGCAGTTAAATCGGAATCGTGACGTGAATGCAGATTGCAGAGTCCTATCCTAGATCGCATGATCGTACGATGATCGCATGATCGCGGACGCCCTGTTCAAACATATAACATTGTATGAACGTGTCCTAACTGGGCAGATGGACAGACGTAAATTCGATCGTCCGATCGGTACCTTGTTTGAAATGATCGTTTGTCGCTTGTATTGCTCTGTTGTATCGATAATAATTAATACGACACCTATTTGCCAAAAGTTCTTACTTACTAACATTCATATTTATTTGTTTGCGCTGAGAAGGAAAGTGGACGCGCGATCATGCTATGGTAGTTAAGACACACAATTTTTCATCGTGCGATCACAAATTTCTTTATGCGATCATCGCAATCGCACAATCGTGCTACCAGCTAGGATAAGGCCTAACCCTTCTAAATCTGATTGATTTGTTAGAAATAAAAAAAAAACACATGAAAAATAGCACATTTTTTATAATAGTTACATAATTGTGTATGTGTATGTAATAGTTACATAAATGGTACATAATTGAACAATAAATATCAATCAGCAAGCGTGACAATTTCCCAAAAAAAAAAATATTAGTTAATAATTATTGTTTGCGTCGAGTTTAAATCGTGATTAAATTGGCTACAATGTTTGAAGAAAATATTTGAAACTTATTATCTTTGGTGATTGTCTCTTTAGAGATTGTCAGTCCTCAAGGGTAGATATGGCAGGAAACAATACTCCCATTCAGACGCTGCAGATAGTGGCCGCGAAGGTTAACTTTATGTTGTGTGAACGCAGAATAAGACCCAATTTATAATACGCGTATCTAATATCTTAAAATAATACTTTATGAATGAAACGTAGTTTTCAAACAATGGGTTCCTTCGAACAATTTTAATTTATTATTCGTCTATTGTACGGAGGTAGATAATTAAAACTAGCGTACAATATTTTACGTCTTCCTTTGACAATTTTAACATATTTTGGTGTGTAAATCTTCGACTGTTTTTTTTTTTCAATCTTTTTGTTTTACAGCATACAAGTGATTTATATCATATTGTCACTTGAAATTTGTACATAGAAATAAAATATACCATTATCCATATAAAAGATTCACGTAATTTCAATGATTTGCCTGATGATTTGTTTCAACCCATCTGTTTTACAAATCATATTTCGGCTGTGCTATAATATACCATGATTGGTGACATTGTTCTACGTATTGTGGGCCTCCCCGCGGGCATAACAAATTATCGTAAAAGTTATCCAAATTTTCCAAAAAACACTTTTTTTTTGTTAGGTACAATAAGATTGCGATTGATTATTCTGTAGGCTTTCATGCAATTTATAGTAATGGCTTGTCCTATCACTTTCGTCCAATCAAAATGTTTGTCATTCAGATTTTGTCGATGAGTGTATGATGAGTAAGTGTCAGGTGTCTGTCTCCCATACTTTTGTTTGCTCAAAAAAATTTCAATTTCGTTCACATTTTTGGTCATTACCTCATTAATAGAGTAGGTAAGTATAGTTCCTTGTGCGGAAGTATTGCATTATATATTCCGACAAGTAACTCCTGGTGTTAATAATTTGTGAATGAATTACAAACTTTGAGGATCTTTTATAACTGTCAAAACTAATTAAAACTTTTGTAAAAGATTTTGAGATCTACATAGCTATACGTTACATAAATGTTGTTAAATAACATAAGTATATAGAAAACTTATATGTAATACAACAATCATGCATCGATTTGAACCCCATTAGGATCTTATTAAAACCTGTCATACACTTCGATTTTGGATTAAAATAATTAACAAAATTAATTACTTAAGGATATTTATGACTGTACCTATGTAGTTTCATGAGTTTTAAGCTCTATTCAATTATATTTTCATACCTAAGTAAGGAGAGTTAAAAACTTTAATATACTTCAACAGATTTGTGAAGAGGTTGAGTTTCTCGAATAAGAAAGCGTAGGTACTAGGTACCTATGTAATGTCTTTCATACCTACACATTCTTTATAAAAAATTTATTTCAAATATAGATGAGAAAATTTGCGAACTGGTTTAACAATAGGTACGGACGTAGTTTGAAATATGCATATTTTTTCTATCATTTATATTATATGTATTTTTACCCATTCCATGTACATGGCCTAAAAACATTCACAGGAGAGGAAAAAAAACAAACAGCACTCTGTATTATAATAATTTTTAAACGAATTACCATTGCCCTGTGCACGAAAACCCAGAAAATGAGTCAGAATCTAATTTCTGCAGTTTGCGCTCTCTCTCTCTCTCGCTCAGAAGATAAATCTTGCGAAAGCGAGTGAGAAATTCAGGATTAAACTTTGTATAAAACGCTATTCTGATGTTGGTTAAACCAGAAAATCTTATTTGGGATAACGTCAAAGTAATCTTAAATCCTTTGCAGTCTACTTGAAGTGTAAAGCTCTTTGAAAAGAAAATTAACACGATAAAAAAGTAGGCACCTATGTACCTTCTATAAAAGATTTTATTGTTATCGCTAAGAGTCTATGTTTGAATTTCTGACGAATATTCAAACACAGAGAATTTTATTTATATCCTCCAAATTTCAGTGATTCTTGTTCTTCTTTTGATAAATTCTTACTGACGAAATTAAAAAATATATTTTATCCGAGTTTGTTTTGTATGAAGATGACAATATTTCATACAAAATTTTGTAAACAAACATAATAGTAGCCCGGCAACGCGAGTGTTTACAACCAAGGTGTGCTATGTCAGATTTGAATGATTTCGAGTTATTGATAAAGAATAGGTAACTTATTTTTTAATTATTTATTTTATCAAAATATAGTTAAATCCTTATTAAATCATACGAAACCTTTATGTTTCAGCCAAAATGAACTAATTTATGTTTGATCACTTCAATTTTAATATTTGTACCTACATAAAAAGTATTCTTCGAATATTATTTTCTTCAAAACGTCATTATATTTCTTATAAATTTAGTTGGTACATCATGGTTGGAAGCCCACGAATGATTACAAGAATGCATATTTTCTTTATTTCTTTAAATTTCATTTTATTAAAATGATAAACCAAAATACAATCGACCAAAATATGAAGGGAGCACATATATTTGGATGGGGGGAAAAACTAAAATACAGTGTATTTATTACAAAAAGCGTTCTTGTTTACTCGAAACAACTGTCAGTTGACGTTAAATCTAATATGGCGGGTCAAAATCTACAGAGATCAGCTCATAATGAAGCGATATGAGTTAAACTATCTCGGCGACATCTTGATCGTAATATTTTCCCTAACCCTAGACCTTTTGAGAACTCAAGAAAATTTAACATTTTTGGTTATAAACTCTTATAAGGCTCTCATACTGTGTTACGCTCCTTCTAAGCAGAGCCGAGGGAGTTGGACATGTTGTGGAAAGACTTCAAAAGCATTACGCAGGATCGGGCGCAATGGAGAGCTCTTGTTGCCTCCCTATGCGTAAAGGGAGTTTGGTTTGGTTAAATAGTTATTAACTTGTTCTGATGTGGATTGACAGTACGACTTAATTTTTTAAATCAAAAGTGCAGGTAACAGGCTTGAGAGTTTTCACCAATCGAAACTTAAGAGTTTGATTTTTTTCAACCTTGTATTATTTATATTAGGTATCTATTTAAAATCTGAACAGATATATCGAAAACAATCAAAGTATAGGTTTTAAAGTCGTATGGTTTTGTCACTTGGTGTAATTATTTTTCAAGTAAGCTTTCTGCGGTTTATCTGGTTAAGCCACCTGAAAGATCAGTGAATACGATATTATTGCGAGTGTCATGAAAAGAATATCACGTTACCTGGGTGTGAAACCGAAGTATCGCAAAGGACAATAAGTTATCTGCTCTAGAGCTCTAGTACTCTACTGTTACGGGTAGTGTGGTGTTATTGAACTAGATTTCTGCATTAACTTACCTATTAAAGTCGGACTCGATACCTAATGGCTACAACGGAGCCGAGCACCTAGTAGGGTTGCTTAGTAGTATGCGACTCTTTTCGTACAAGAAAATTAGTCGTATTGAAAAAAAAAATTATTTCAAACCAAAGAAAATTTTTCACCTATATTTTTTTCATAATATATGAAATGAATCTGGGCTCTCTCGAAGTGAACACAGATAAACTCTTTGGCTTTTTCACAGTAAGATACAAAAAGCTTGTGTAGTGAAAGATGGTCGGCACCTGGGATCAATTCCAACACATCCGTATAAAAAGTACGATTCGCATAGCCAAAGTGGCATTTGATAGAACACCACAAGGAGAGGACTGCCAGGCAGACCACCCAACAGGCGGAAGAGTAGCTGGAAGTCGGTTTCCGTGGAGAGGTTACCTGAACAGAACAGGAAAAGATAGTATTTGATCCAGCCAGCGGAAATTTTTCATATACTATGTTAATTTCATGACAATATTAATGGTACGAAATGTCATTAGCTTATAGTCCAAAGCTAAAATTGTTTTTGGTAAAAAGGTGTCCGAACAAAAATTATTCTTGAAATCCTCTATCTCTCCGCTCCACGGTGTATGCACCGCCTCACCTCTGTCCTTTATATCGATAAATTATTATAAGTATTATCTACGGTGAACATAATAATAACATACTCCTTTATAAGGTGAAAATTCCTAGCAGTGTCTTCAGACCAACAAGAAAACCCACCCTATGTACTCCTGGTACGTTATTATTTTATTAAATTTTATATTCCACGTTATTTAACCAGTTTATTTTTCAGACAGGGTTTCATAAAAACCACATCAGATCTAATGAAAAATACAGGGCAAGAACATCGTACTACATCGTAAAAAAAATCTGCGGTATATTTTAATATAATGAATGAACGTGATATAGAAATATTATAACGTTTAATAGGTTGTGACGTATGTTCAAGTTCAAATAAGTAATGCTATTTTGCATCGAAAACGTTATTTGATGGGAATTTTTACTTTTATGATATTCTATAAGAAAGAATATTATGATTTCGTTTGAATATAGTATACAATCTTTTGATGGGTGATATTTATTCGATTTTAATCACAAAAATCCAGCTAAGCTGAAACGAAACGAAATTGTCGGAGTACTTAGTTGGTAGTCCGTCGGTTGGTGTCAATATTAGTGCATGAGGCAAGTCAACCGGTCATGTCCAATGTAAAAATAACCAACAACAGGTAGTTATTCTATGTGAAAAAATCTGACCGGGAATGGAACTCCGGGACCTATTACACATATACCGAGGTCGGTCATTTAACTATTGAATCTGAACCAACTCAATCGTTCGCATTGACCGTCATTTTGATCTTATATAAGTATTTTAATTTTTTTTTCTATGGTGCCATCAATCGCTGGTCAAATTCAATAATTGTGATTAATAGCATCGTGGTAAATTAACTCACAAAACTTTCTGTATGTAGTGTTAAAATTTATCAACTATAAAGTTTTTAAAAAAGTCTCGATACAAAAGACAAGTAGGTACATGATAGGTTTAAAAAAGGGCGATTCAATTTAAAAAAAAATAAGCCTGAAAAATTATAAAAATATAAAAAAGATACAGCCCATTTATACAGGGTGCTTTATTGAAAATATATTATCGGGGTCCTGCGCGGGAGGTAGATAATATCTGCTGTATAAATTATAAAATTAATTAACTTTGGCACCTTGTTGCTGTATCGCTCTTATTTGGTTTTAATCCGTTGGGGTTTGAATGTATGTAATTTATATATCACACCACCACCCGCTTTATCGATATTACAGTATCCAAACAGTACCTATACCTACTGTGAATATTATAAACTACCCAGTATCGTTGTAGGTACCTAAAGTGTAAAGTAAGACGGAATTTTTGCCACATTCTTTGTTCTGGTTTTCTCTTAAGTCTAAGTCTAAAAGTATGCTAACTTTTGATGTCCATCATTATGTCTATCTCTAGAAGCGTCCGAGACCGCGCAGATTACAAATTAGTTGTAAGGAGATTAATCGGCGGCAGACTTAATTTGTATGAAACCAACATTTTAGTTGGATCGATTCGACAAACTAAAAAGTTTGGCCTCACAAACATTCTGCCGTCTGCCGTCGATTTATCTCCATACAACTAACTTGAAATATGCGCGTTCCCTTAAATTTGAGAAACTCGATTGCTATAGAGTTTTTCATTCGTTTCTCCGGTCCAGGATCATTCAAAGCAATTTTTTTGTGTTATTAATGTCTGAATTTAAATCCTCCGTTACTCCGGCTCCCAACGTCAACTATCTCTCAACAGTGTCTTTCACTGTCTTGGGAAGCTGAAAAAAGCACTCCTACTGTTCCTATTCGAGTCCAATCAAGTATATTACGGAGCCAGGAAATCTGTCGGCCCACAACCCTCTATTTTGCCCTTCAAACTCGTACATCCGTTTCCTGAGCACATGTCCCAAATAGGACACCTTTCAGACATTATTTTACTGGATATAACTTAGTCAGAAACAGCTACGTGGAGCACATTTGCATTCGCTGATATCTCAACATTTCGAAGAAAAACAACAAAGTAATTTTAGAGCTTTTACGTTACGATTTGAAGCACTGTTAGCCTAGGGATAAGTGCCTGATCGTATTTCCAATCCAACATTTCTATTATCTGCCTTAAGCAGAACATCATAAATTTGCCTACAGAGTGATGGAATTTGCCTTAGGTGATTCAAAAGGATTCGATTTTGGATGAGAAATTTAGACTTCTTAACAGTTAGATGTATAAAAAAATACTTGAGAAATAATATGCCTAAATAAGAATTAATTGAGCGGGGAAATCACATATTATGTACATTCTAGGCCAGTGCTTCTAATGATGTCGTTAGAGAATCGATCATGAACTTTACAAACCAGACGCTTGTTATTCTGATGTATTCATAAAAGGAACATTAAATAATTAATTTCTTGGTACCTAATTTCTTTTATTTTGTCCTTACATAGTTGAATGTTTTGCTTAAAGGTTAATGTATTATACTCACATAGAGAATGGGTGTTTAACACAATGTTATGATTAATCAAATTTTCTTGTTAATTAACTAAATTTAATGTTAAATCTAACGATGTTTTAGTATTCAATTAGTACGCTATTTTTTACATCTACCAGTGTTCATTATGAGTTGTTAAATATTCCTCAATTTTGATTTTTACTTGCTTTCGTCGTTTTTACTTGCCAGCTGATATGATGGTGATGATCAAGAATTGCATTCGCGGATGTATCTGTATTTTGTTGTAGTATTTGATTTAATGTAGTAATCAGATGACACAAAATAACTCATTGAAGAATATGGAAGCCTAGTTAAAAAATGGACTAAAAAAATGCATTGCTTTATGATTTCTTGACTGCGTTTATTACTATTTCTGTTGTAATTATGTTTCCATGAGCTACATAAGTATACATATATGGGAGTAAGAGTTCATTATTAACCTTCTGCAGTTTTGACTGTTGAGTGAATTCAAGGAATCTTTTCTATGTATGCTCAACTTAAAAAATCACTCATAAATCAGTTTTATAAAAGCCAGAAAATACTAGAGAAACTATTTTTAAGTACCTACCTATATGTACATCCAAATCCAATCGAAACTCCCTTAACGCCCCACTTAACTCTCCATTGCGCTTGATCTTGCGCAATGGTTATGACCCCCTCCCACACCATGTCCAGATTCCTCAGCTCTGCTTCGAAAGAGCGTAACACAATATGAGAGGGTCTTCCTCGTCTACTGGACCTCGGGACCCTGTTGGGAGGAAGAACAGCGATCTCCTCGGCCAACTGTCATTCGGCATCCTTAACACGTATAGAGTCGTTCTTGATGCGGTGGTACCATCTTACACCCAAATTTCTCCTTAGGCACTTCATTTCGAAAGCTGAGACTTTTTGTGCCTGGACTTTGGTCAGGTGCCAGGACTCACACCCACCCATACAGGAGAATTGGCAACATACACGCATCAAACGTGAATATGAAGTGGTTGGTAGACTGGCGGTTGCAATGCCGGCTTTCGTACTGTTTGGTGCGGACGTCGTGGTTCGATCCCAGGTGCCGACCATCTTCCTCTTTCACGACACTAGCTTTACTTAAAGCTACTTAGCTTACTGTGAAAGAATCAAGGAGTGTATTTGTGTTCACTTTGAGTGAGCACAAATTCATTTCTATAAAAAATATTAAAAAAAACAGTTCATATATTTTTTCGTCTCCACTCTCAACGCCGACGCATATACATACATACAGGAGAATAATGTAGGTTTTATTATTATGGAATCAAACTAAATCCAAATATATTTGATTACTTTAACAGTGTCAGGAATAATATACACTTGCAAGTGTTTTTACAAAATAATTATCAGCAAACTCATGATACTTTGAGTTTATCTCTTGACTAATGATATCACTTTATTTAAAAATAAATATTTTAAACTCTGAAGAACGACTAAGTCTGTTGGTACCTATATACATAACATTTTACTTATTACGTATTATGAAAAGTGGTTTTATAAATGAAAAATATTTCAAACATAATTTTGCACGAGGTATTACGTATTTAAATTAATGTTATTTGTTTTAATCATAAAGGGTTGACAACAGCGATAGCTTATGATAATTTGTTTGAAAATCTGCAAAACAAATTACCTTCTTCTCAAATCTGTTAAGCGTGTTATGGAAATTTCCTTGTGTTTTCATATAAATCATTAAAACTGTTTGATCATCATATTTAAGCATATTGTTCAAGGCGTTAGGTACTAGTTCTAAATTATTATAGTACTCGAGCATGTTCGTCATTATGAAAATCATAAAGTTTATCTAGAGTCTTCACAAATTTCATTACTTTTGTGGCTGACATACTAACTTATCTATAGGTACTAATATTATAAAGAGGAAACATGACGTGACTATTTCATTGTTTGCATTGAAAAGGCTCTGAAACAACTGCAGGTTTAGAGAAATTGCATTTGGCGATCGACTACAAACGAATTATTCGTATCAATGTAATTCTTCGTAATTCTTCAATCTAGAGTAGGAAGAAAATTAACCGTCCACTTTGTATATCTTCTTTTATATAAAAATGGTGAGCTATTTCCCGATGTCATCGCATCACGCCTAAACGGTTGGACCGATTTCGCTAATTCCTTTTTTTTGTCGTGTAGATAAGGATAATGTCCTTTTAGAAGAAAAAAATTAGGAAAATGCATGGAAAATTAGAAAATTAAAGAAATCTCTACGTAGACAACCTTATTGGTACTTTTATCTTATAATTTTTATTCCAATTTTGAAATTTTGACAGAAATTGTCAATTGGTGAGATTGACAGAATGCGGATGGAATATACATGGTTTAAAACAGACGCATCGTTCGGAATCACATTGGTCAAATAATAATTAATTCATCACCATACAAATTCGAATTCAATATTCATATTTAGGAACACAGGACAACGTCTGTCGGGAAAGCTAGTTTTTTAAATAATTGTCTTTGTTTGGTGTAAATAAATGTTAATATTATGTTCCAGTGGACAGTTGATATTTTCGCACTATACATTGACGAAATCTTCGTTTATAGTCGAACGCCAATTTGACTTTGTTAAAATAACATATTTATTCATACTGAAATTCTTCGTCTGTAAATATTATATTGACGAAATGAGTGATACTTGGTCCCAAAACGGTAAAGTAAAGTTGGGAATCTAGAGTAACAGATTTACAGGAAACAATTTTATTAATTACCCATCTCTATGTCTACCGTCCGACAGGTTTTACTACTAGTTTAGTATAAAATAAAATAAAAGACTGCTCTGATCATATTATTTTATTTTATATGAGTAGTCTAAATATATTTTTGAATACATTTCACTTCCATAGATTTGAAACTAAGAGTAAGTGAAATTGTATTTAAATTGAAGCCGGAGACTATTCAAGATGACTTTGAAGTTGGAATAGAAAACTTCAATTAGACCTGAAGTAGTTTTCAAAGTAAGTAGGTACCTACTCAAACACCGAGTTTGCTGTTAAACAATTTCAAGTATGTTAATTAATTTCAACAACTTACGGAGAAAACTCATACATACGTATACGTATTATTATCATCAGATAGGTTCTATTGAATTCCTCCATAAGCCTTCTATGCTGTTTCATTCTGAAAACTTTGATTGTTGTCCCATTAAGGGTTGTTTCACACTTTTGCGCCGACAAATTATCAAATTTTTTTCTGTTAATAACATTAAAAGATAATCATTTTATGAATATCTGCTTATGTCCCCTGTCGGATCAGCCGGACGTTGGCGATCACTTCGGCGAACTTTTCCCTGTCCCAAACTGCCTAGAACAGCTTCTCCTTCAGTTCGAATGCCGGTCCTTTGCCTTACATTAGAACTAGAAAATCTGATCTCGACGTCCTTTTAATTTTTCCTTCAAAATAAGATGTAAAAAGCAAAAAAAAACCGCACAGTACAAGGGCTAAATATTTCCTTGGTCTTGTCCTGTGCTTCAAACCAAACATGCTCCAGGACTTTAGTACTGATGACCATATATTATGTATCTCAAGCCGATTCTTAGCATTTAACGATGGAGTCACATTTCAAAATCGTTTCAATCTGACTTCAGATGTCTATATTTCGTATAACATTTAATTAGCCTCAGACGGAGTATTATTAACTCAATCGTTAAATTTTCTCTTACTTTCTTTCTGTGATTTTATGCTATGCAAGTTTTTAAAAACCATATTTCTTCGATATAGTATAGTATGTCATTGCATACGCAGGGCATAGGTTGAAAACAAATAGGCAGGCATGCGTTTTTTTTTTAATAGTCTCATTAAATGGGCAATTTTTTAGAATAAATAAATATTATTATTTTTTAAATGTTCATATTAAACAGACTTTAAAACGGCACAAGAATCCTTAAATAGGAGCGTTGTGTTCATAATAGTTTAATTACATCTGATGTGTTATTTTTTTACGTGTTTGTTTTCTATTGTGGGAAAAACGAAATCAATCAGTACTGAATGTTATAGATATACTATTACCAAATCTAGCAATCAATGACTATTATGAACTTGATGACTTAAGACTGTCATATTTTTTCGAAGACTATCTTATTGTGATCGCGTAGGTACGTCATTTAAGTGGTCATATTAAAATCCCTGAAATTTTCAACATCTCAAAATCTCCCATGCACTCGGCCGAACACGAACCCGATTTTCCAAATGTATGCAAAGAACCTTGCCTGTGACCAGTTTAAGAAATCTTATAAAAAAAATAATTGCAATCAGATATTTATGGAGCATATTATATGGCTATTGGTTACTACATGTTTTTTCAGCTGTCTTCCTTCAATTATGTACTATGTATTTTATATTTTTATTTGTTTTGTTTCAGTGGCCCCCACGGCTGATAACGTGGACGGTTGTCGTCTTGCTGTTCATCACACTAGCCACAGTTAATTCAGAAAGTAAGTTTCAGAATTTTTCTTATAAAGTAGTAAACATAAATAATCATAAAACATATTTTAGTAACTATCATAAACTTCGAATCGATTCGATTGAATATAGGTAGGTATAACAAAAAGATATTCACAGAGGAACCAACTTAGATGTTTTATTCTCAGAAGTTAAGAAAATTTGCAAGACAAACTGAGAGACTATAACTAAAATCACCCTTTAAAGATAAGTATTTAAATTTGAACCGAGTCTGATGAAGAGGTTCGTAGTCGATGTAATTTGAATAAAATTAAGTACATCGGGTAAAATCGATTTCAATTAAATTCCATAAATTGCTTTTTGATTCTCTGCCTTAGCAAGTTGTTTAAAAATCGATAAAGAAATTAACAAGCAGTAAAGACAGTTTTATATACCCCTGATAAGCTACTAAGCTACTAGAAAAGATATACAACTCAATTTCAAAACTACCTATCAATTTCTTCTTCAATGGCGCTGCAGCCCAAATGGGACCTTGGCCTTCTCCAACATGTTTTGTCCTCTGATTTTGTCTTCAAGCTGGCTAACTGAAGCAGTTCCTTCGCATCT
Source organism: Mystacides longicornis (assembly GCA_963576905.1). Classification (NCBI taxonomy): domain Eukaryota; kingdom Metazoa; phylum Arthropoda; class Insecta; order Trichoptera; family Leptoceridae; genus Mystacides; species Mystacides longicornis. The sequence goes on along the minus strand of OY756425.1, from coordinate 8,967,642 downwards.
TTACCAAACTTATCCTCCCATCTTACCTTTGGTATTTTATTGTCTCTTTCTTATTCCCCCCGGATATCCTGTTACAATTACATGGCCCAATTCAATACCTTACAAGTACAGTAGAGTGAGACTCAGAACTGTCTGTATATTTGAAAGGGTCGATCAATACACTGCCGGGCTCAAGTGTAATGGAAAGAAATGAGGATCCAATATAAATAAGGAAAAGAATCTCGGCTGCCAACAAGAACTATTTCTCATTATTAAATCTAGATACGTCCTTAAAAAGAGAAAAATACTAGTTACTACTGATACTTAATGGCACCAGGATATAATAATATTGTGTATCTACTAATTTGTACATCTATCTCATATTGAAATTTAGTTTTTGTCTTGGTGTTTACGAATGACTTCATGACTTAAACGACAAGAACTTCATCGCTTAGCCGTAATTTTCTTTGACTTTTCTCGTAAACGCATCTCAAATTCATTCACAATCCACGAATGAGAACTTAACACAAATCTGATTTTCTTCCCACAAACATACGAAGATGAGACTGACAGTAAAATAATTTCCCCCAGGTATTTGCGATGTACATAAAATAGTATACCTATTATTATATACGATAAAGTAAGAAAGATGAGAAAACGTTGTACAGGATTAAAGAATCTAGTTTTGAAACATGCTTCAGCTATGTGTATATTATAAGTTTCTATTTGAAACAAAAAATAAAAATATGATCGGTAGTTTAACAATTTCGTAGCTGACTTTTGTATACAAGTAGGTCCTGAAATTTGTGAGTTCGAACTCCGAAGCCGTCCGTTTCATCGGTAACCGACGAGTTCATCGAAAATCAATTCATCGAAAATCAATTGATCGAAAATCAATTCATCGAAAATCAATTCATCGAAAATCAATTCATCGAATGATCAATTCATCGAATGACCAATTCATCAAAAATAAATATTTTGAAGATATTTGAGAGACTAACCTTTTTGACAACCAAACTCATGTGTTGAAATATTTGGACTTCAATTTAGAAAATGGGCCTATTTTGATATCGTGCGATAAAATAATATCACACGCTTTCAAAGTATGCGATATTTATTTTTATCTATCACTTTTCTTTGTTTTTTTGTATCGAAAAGCGTATTTTAGTATTTGTCGTCGATATTTGTAGTAGATAACAGAGAAATGTGAAATAAATAGATAAATAGATAGACGGACAGACAGACAGACGGACGGACAGACAGACGGACGGACAGACAGACGGACGGACAGACAGACAGACGTGCGGACAGACAGACGGACGGATAGACGAACGGACGGACAGATAGACGGGCGTATAGACAGACGGACGGATAGACGGACGGACGGACAGATAGACGGGCGGATAGACAGACGGGCGGACAGACAGACAGACAGACGGACAGACGGACAGATAGACGGACGGACGGACAGATAGACGGGCGGATAGACAGACGGGCGGACAGACAGACGGACAGACGGACAGATAGACGGGCGGATAGACAGACGGACGGACGGACAGACACCAGACGGGCGGACAGACAGACAGACAGACAGACGGACGGACAGACAGACAGACGGACGGACAGACACACGGATGGACAGACAGACGGACGGACAGACAGACGGACGGACGGACAAAAAGACAGACGGACGGACAGACGGACAGACAGACGGACAGACGGACAGATAGACGGACGGACGGACAGATAGACGGGCGGATAGACAGACGGGCGGACAGACAGACGGACAGATAGACGGGCGGATAGACAGACGGGCGGACAGACAGACAGACAGACGGACAGACGGACAGATAGACGGACGGACGAACAGATAGACGGGCGGATAGACAGACGGGCGGACAGACAGACGGACAGACGGACAGATAGACGGGCGGATAGACAGACGGGCGGACAGACAGACGGACAGACGGACAGATAGACGGGCGGATAGACAGACGGACGGACGGACAGACACCAGACGGGCGGACAGACAGACAAGACGGACGGACGGACAGACAGACAGACGTGCGGACAGACAGACGGACGGATAGACGAACGGACGGACAGACAGACGGACGGACAGACAGACAGACGTGCGGACAGACAGACGGACGGATAGACGAACGGACGGACAGATAGACGGGCGTATAGACAGACGGACGAATAGACGGACGGACAGACAGACGGACGGACGGACAAAAAGACAGACGGACGGACAGACGGACAGATAGATAAATAACTAAATATATAAATAACTAAATATATAAATAATATATATAAATAAATAAATAAACAAACAAATAAATAAATAAACTAACAAACGGACGAGACAGACACACAGACAGACGGACGGACGAACGTGACAAGATCTGCCAACATCTTCGAGGGGGGGCGAAGGGTACAGACGCTGTTTTCGGCCATTATATGAGGCACTAAAAAAGATATTAAAAAAAAATACTCCAACGTATGTCAAAATCGCCGCCATCTTTAATTTATAGGAGTGACCAAACTGAAGCTTTACCTTATTATTAGTTCATAAACAATTTCTCTAAAATATCTTCATAATAATGGTTTTCGATGAATTGATCATTCGATGAATTGATTTTCGATGAACTCGTTTTCGATGAATTGATTTTCGATGAATTGATTTTCGATCAATTGATTTTCGATGAATTGATCATTCGATGAATTGATTTTCGATGAACTCGTCGTGAATCCGTTTCATCATTCACGACACAAACTTCTCAAAATTGAATCAAGTGCATAAAAATAATATGCTTGAATTTAATAAATTTTCTAATTTATTGTCATGAGAAACGCTGCAGATTTTCATATTTAATAATAATAATAGGCTACCCGGCTGTGCTACTACGATTGTTTGACATGATCAACGCGATAATCAGAGCTGATATAATTTTTTTAATGAATCTGTAGCACTCTAACTTAACACGATTACCCTTTTTAACTCTTTCACAGTAAGCTAGGTATTTAGAGCTTGTGTCGTGTAAGAGAAAGGTGGTTGGCATCCTTGCTTTATTAACTTTTTAATGAAACCGGTTCGGAGTAGGTACATCGGGTTGAATATATTTTTTGAATTTTATAGATAGTGATTAAAATCAATATTTTTTCAAATGTATGAGAAATAAATAAAATTTTCTTACCCCAGCGATCATTTAGGGCAGCTTAACTTTTGAGCAATTAGTAAATCTTTATTTATTTTAATTTTTAACATTTAATAATAAAATAATGATTATTTAAAACAAACACCTATTTATGTCTAATAAATTAATCATTGTAAACAGAAAAAACTCCCACACATTCCAACGTTCATTGTTTCATATTGGCTACACCCATTTTAATTGTTTCAAATTAATAAACAATAAACAAATAATTTATTTATGACCTCAACAATTATATCGTTTAAAGTGTTTTGATTTTTAACACTATTATTACAATACTCAGCTTAGACGGACCTTGATAGTCTAGTGATCTAAACATTTGGATGGTGTTCGTGAGTTCCTGGTCTCCTCGACGGGATTGTCTCTTGTTGTACCAGAAATCAAATGATAAAATGCTCTTCCCATGCAAACACTTCCTCAAACGATAGCAGGATAAACAATTTCATTCAAAATACAAATTGTCGACACCTACCTCTGAATAAAAAATTACTCACACAGATTCAATAAGCGTTTAGGTACCTACATATTTTCAAAATTGCATACTAGCTCTCCCGACAGGTGTTGTCCTGTGGAATATTGAAATCGAATTTGTATAATGATAAATTAATTACCTTTCAACCAATGTAACGTTAATTTCTAGCAGAATATGTAACAACTAATGACTCTAACAGTTCATTACAAATGTTCGATTTTTAAATGGAACAAACCGCTACGGGCCTACGACCGTCTTCTACCGTTATTTCGAAGGTTGGCTTAGTGTGATCACTTAACGTTAACAACGTTCGCCATTAGGTGGTAATGTTTAAGTCTCCGAAAATTCTAATCATGAGAATTCTGAACATGTTCAATATGTCGAAAAATCCCATGTATGCAACAAGTAGATATATTATAATTAATGAAATAAAGAGTTTTTTTTTAACCCTTTGCACTCGTTGTCGAGTGATAAAAGTTGGAAATTATTGAGAACAAGAGAGCAACCAAATTTAAAGCCTACGACTGCTGTCATATATTTGGCGATACATCTATTTTAAGCAAGATAATTTCCAACTGCATTCTGTCAATCACACCGGACAGATTTTGTTTCAAAGTTTAATTCCAAAATTAGAATAAAATTATATTATAAAAAGCACTAAGGTTACTTGCTTTAACTATTCTTAAAATATCTGTTCCGCGTAATTTCCCAAGTCTTTTTCTTTCATAAGAACCTTCTTCTAACAATATAAAACACAACAAAAAAAGAATTAGCGACAAGTGTTTTTTTTTTGTTTTTTTTGGAGGAGGGGAAAAATCCTCATTGGACGTTGTGCCGGACTCCTGCGCGCAGGCAGACCTACCGACTAAAAACCCCTCCTCGTCGTCTCCACTGCAGCGGTACTATTCGTAGATATTGCTTCGCATGCAGTGGTGGTCATTTACTCGTATTTTAAACGTTCGTTATTTTTCGGGCCCTTTCATCCCTCTCTTTCTGGGTTATTGCGACATTGGTCTAGCCGGACAAGCGTGATAGGAAAATCACAAAAAACAGGGCTCGATTTTTGTATAACGAATTCATGATAAAAAGAAATAATAGTAACCACACTTTTGGCACAATCTTTTGATTGTAAACTTTGTTAATATTTTCATTTTTTTATTTTCACAGCACCTCGACGAAGAATACGGCGACCCATAAAGACAGTCACATCAGCAACCAGTATTGTCACATCATCTCCTGTCAAAGCCCTGGCAGTGTCCAGGAAGGGAGATCAACTGACAGCTGGAAGCGCACCCAAAGTAGCTGCCAGTAGATTCAGAAGGCCCACAGCCTCCAGAAAATCCTCAGCCGCATTAGACAATGCCGTACTGGGAAGTACCAAAGACATTAAGGATAAGGACGGATATAAAGTAAGAACTATTTCGTAATATTATGTTTTGTTTAATCTCAAAAACAATTGATAGGTATGGTCATTTCCTAGTACAATCGCCTTGACAGCTAGTCGAAGTTTGAATCTTCAAGCCCTGCCGTTTGCATTATATACATATTATGGTTTGTTGGTCATTCAACATTTTCTCCAACTCTAACTACCATTGGATTCCATACATAATCAGTAGGCAATGATGAAAAATTTATTGAATAACATTATGTAGTAAAAGCGGCATAATATCCTTCTAAAACGTGTTTAAGAGTAGGAAGCCAGTCAGTCACCCATATGTTATTAAGCCAAGTTTAGTGTGTGCTCAATCAAATGTCATTTAATTTCATCAAAAAATCTTTTTTTGGCGACCTTTTTATTTCGGTTCCTTTTTTTAAGTTTATAGACAATAAAAGAAATAAAAGAATGTTATAAGTTACCACGCTTGTTATAAAAATAAATGTATGACAACAAGATGGATAGAGACATAAACCGTTCGAATAAACAAAGCCCCGTCTTATTGTTTTTCGAAAAAGGTTACTTTCCTATCTTAGGTGATATTTTTTTTTAATAAAATTAATTTTTGCTTAGTCGAAGTGAACAAACAGTTTTGTTGAAATACTATGCCGATGTGACCATTTCTTCTTCAATTTTGTCATTTTTGTTTAGAATGCTGTGCCCTTATTCTCGTAGCGGTCTTAATACGCTCTTATCTTGATTGGCAATCATAAAATGGCGGATTGGTATTCACAAAACAAGATATCTAGTAGATATCTTAAAAATTCGTTTATTTGAAATATCAGTATGAAAATGATTCAAGATAGGATTAACATTAGATTCCGATAATTTTGTGAATAGGACTGCTTGCGATCGTGTCTTAATCTTATCGTCAAGTGATTTTTAAAAGCGATTGATTACGAGGATAGCCCTACTGTTTCTATTAGATAGTACTTGAACTTAAAAAATCAACGCAATTTCCAAAAGCTAATACGAAAAAAAAAATTATAAAGACCCCCACCCATATCGGGTGGTTTTGGGAAAGAAATTATACATTTTATAAAAATGGTGTTATTTTTCCTAGGTTGTCTGCTACTACACAAACTGGTCTCAGTACCGTACTAAAATCGGCAAGTTCCTTCCGGAGGATATTCAACCTGACCTCTGCACACACATCATATTCGCCTTCGGTTGGTTGAAAAAAGGACGCCTGAGCTCGTTCGAGTCCAACGATGAAACCAAAGACGGCAAAACTGGACTTTACGACAGAATTAACGCTTTGAAGAAAGCCAACCCAAAACTTAAAGTTCTCCTGGCTATAGGTGAGTTTATAAAATTATTATATTTCTTCTGAGGTTCCTTTGATTGACGAAATCAAACAAATTGGACGATTTGTTTTTAAACAGCTGGTTTGCATTAAAAATGGCTCATCATAATCGGCCTTCAATTGTCAGTCATTCACGTCTCATCTCGACCTCCCTGATTCTACGTCTCTTAACTCAAACATACCTTAACTTTTCTTCTTTGCTTTTGTCAGACATCAAGACCTTTTTCATTCATAACATAGACAACTTCGTTAATTTTAGCGTCCATCCCTATCCCCTAATATTCCACATTCCGAACCCGCACTCATCCACTCTCCTCTTTGCGCCTCCCCTTTTTGACACGACATGGTGTATGGAGAGCCTCCCCGCTGATCATAATTATCGGCATTGGCAGTTGATTTAGTATCTTCACTGGTTTTGGATGTTGTTGGTTTAATTAGTTGAGGTCGATTATGACGAGAATAACATTTCAAATACATATCCTTACTTTTTGCAAAACCCCTTCACAAAATATAATTGGAATAAGAAATCTTATCATGAGTATAATATTTTCTCAAGCATATAAAGTAGATTGTCGTTACGACTGCATTCAAAGATAACAAGTCCATGCACTTATTCACTTACGTAATTACACATTTTCTATAAAATAAAACTAACTTTGTTACGTGACAATGGTAACATGTCAGTTAAGATAATATATTGCATTGTGTTCATTTCTGAATCAATCAATATAGAGGTACATAATTGTCTCATTATCTATTTATGTGTGTGTCTTGGTAGTAGGTTACATCGCAGAGAATTTCTCTTAGGTGATGAAAATAATACACTCAATACTCCTTATGTTGACTAGACAATCATTGTGAGGTAATAAAGTTACATACATATAAGATCATTTTATAACTTTTTATTCAAAAAATCTTTGCCGCTCCAATTCTGAGTGAGAGCATCCTAGCATGCAAACATTTCACGTCATCACCCTCATTATTTGGGTGTTTCTCTATCTCAACTCTATATCGGGGTGTGTTTTTAGCTATGGGGTGCAAAAGGTTCTTCGTCTGTGCTGCTGATCCTTTTTTCTCCATACATTCTTTTTTGAAGGAACTGTTTTCACTCAAAGTGAAGAGATATACACTCTTTCACAGAAAACAAAGCTTGTGTTGTTAAAGAGGAACCAAAATGACTGGCGCCGTAGATCGAACCAACGACCTCCACTACGAACATCGGTGAATGAACCGCTAGGCAACCCCTTCAAATTTGCCTTCTAACTCTAGCATATGAAACTATATTAACAGCAATATTTACCTGATTATTGAATTTATGATTGAATCGATGTAACCATTGTTTCAGTTTTTTTTACACTCATACTTAGCGGTAGTATAAGGCTGAAAAACGGAACTTCACTATTTTCTATCCAAGCCCCAAGCATATGCTTTCGCTTCTTCTACCTACATACCATTTATCATACAACTTCACATATTTCTCTAGCTTAAATTCAAGTGTTAGTTCATAACCATTGCAATATTTATATTGTCATGATCATATACATCCAGTCTTCAGTGCCCTAAGAACAGACATCTTTTGCATAGTTATAGCGCATGCATAAATCAATACAATTACTGATTTTTAACTTATTTATTGTGGTTTTCAAACTCTGTTTAGAGAACACACTCACTTAAATTATAATTACAATGAAATCTGATGAATGATTATTAAGATTATATTTATTTAGGTGTTGACAGTTTCTATTTATTTAGGTGTTTCATAACATCCAATAGTCCATTTTCAGGAAACGATATTGTGATGAGACTAATAAATTCTTATATTTAATGTATTTTTATATGATGCATCTTTAATAAACATCTGTATGGTCTGAGCATGAGAAATTTCCCAACAGTCCTCATCGCACTCAGGTACCTACTGATGTGAACAAAATCATCTCACGCATAATCCATATGTATAATAATATGTACAATGCGAGCGTCTTTATTGATATCTTTTATTATCGTCTTGTACAATTTCAGCTCATTATGTTAAAAGTGTCATGTTTCATTGAAAACGTAATCGCACTGATTTCATTCATATTTTTCTTCCTTATTCTGTTATGAATGAAGTTTTACCTCCACTTGCATTATCTACTAAGCGCCATAATTTATTAGATACGTATTAAAATAATAGGTATATCAGTATCTTATTTCCATGCATTAAAAATAGAGCAAATATTGATGATTTGGAAAAAAATATCAATCTTTTCGATCGTGAATTTTTAATAGTTTATGTAAGCTGGGAGTTTTTTATGATGATCATACATATACTTAGGTACCAGGTAGGTATATACGGCTACATGAAGGCGCTTTTATCATTAAAAAATTTTAAAACATTTATTTACCCAGCATCGTGGATTCCAATATTTAAGATTCTTAATGGTTTTCTAGTTATAATAACAACATGTTAAAAGAATTTTTTTTTTTTTTTGACTTTTTTTCTATAATTTTATTTTTTATTTTTATTTATAAGCCTTCCACTCATTATTGAGTGATTTAGACTTATATTGATAGGTAGACACCTACTTACCTAAAAACTAGGTATCTTATCCATTCATTATTTATATACTCATTACCCAACTGTGCCTATAAAATTCGTTGAAAACTATCAAGAATAAAATGAGAATTTGTCAAGACTTTTTTGATCCAAGTTATAGGTATAATTACTTACTAACATGAAAATCATGATTTTCTTAATAATTATTATCATCATATTATCAGGCGCCGAATAACGATTAAGATCTAGATAATGATCTAGGTATAACTAACAATAAATTATCATTTATCAAACAAACCCCTTGGGCGCAATGTCTATCTATCCGCATGCATAATATGATGGATATTTAATGGTGGTTCTCACATTAGCGCAGCCTAACCTGTACAAGAGCTAAACGATTTAACATAATTACAATATAGATAATTTTCACAAAATAATGTGCAAGTATGTGATAGATATATCTTAATTTCAAACACAGATTTGATGATGTCAAAGACATATTATAAAACTGCTTCAAAAACGCTATTTCGGAGGTACACCTGTAATTTTTTTATCGTTTTTATCCATCATCAAAAACAGCGTCAATAGCTGCATAAACCAAAATAATCGCTCATTTTCCAAATCTTAGCGAAAGAAAACAATAACTAAGATTTGGAAATGAGCGATTATCGGTCAATTCTGACGAATCTGGGTTTACGCAAGTGCACACAGATACACTTTTGACATCATTCACACGAGTCGTGATAGTGGAAATGGTCGGCACCGGGATTCGAAACGACGACCCTCAGTACGCTGTACATACGAAGGCTACCAACAAACCACTTACAAGGGTAGTTACATATAAGATGATTAATAAAATAGATATTTTTTACATGAGAGTCTTGATTGGTTTTGTATCAATGAGATAACATAGGGACAAACTTCCTTTAATAAAAACTTGGTGCTACTTTCTGTAATCTAATACAAAAAAGTGTTGGAAATTTATTTTTTTATTGAAATAGAGGGAAAAAAACAGCTGCACAAAAAAATCGATTTCAATTATTGATTAAAAAGCAACAATCGAAGTTTCTCACGCACTTAACATAAAATTATGTTCCATTGTGAGGCGGATATTATGTTCCATAATGTTTTCTCACACTTTCATTCTATTTCTTCTCACTTTATCACTGACTTGGTTGTGATTTCCCTAAACCTAAGGCTTAATATTTTATTATCTTTTTTTTATTATTATTGATTGAATTATACATTACGAGTGCTTTAATTAATAAAAAAATATTCCTTTCCTTACAACATTATTCAGTTTTGCTGTGAGATTTTTTCATTCCGATAATTATTAAATATATTAATATAGGGAAGTATATGTTGAAGTGGAATGTGCATATATTAAATTCTTAGTTTCCTTTCATTTTCGTGAATCGAAAAAATGAAAAAATCTCTATCTGTGCATTATTTGAGATAATTTAATCCATAGCTTGAACACATTTAGCTAAATGTCTACTTTAGTCAAATTATCTGGCATAAAATGAATATAAAGAAAACAAACTTTGAGTTTTTATAATCATTCGTGATAACCTATTATTTCAGAGGTGGGCTTACCGTCTTGTTAAGTCGACTCCCAGATGTCTATCCATATCCTTAGTGGTCCGCCGAAGGGATGGACGTTCAATGCAATATGGGGGAGTCTGAATAGTCCATTCTCCTCACACGCGTATAACAGAATCTTCTTCTTTACCTCCCCCATCTTACTATATCTTCAACCTCGCATATTTCCCAGTCCCGTACCCTCGTATTTCTTATTCTATCTCAGAGGGTCTTCCCAGTTTTGCTTCTTAGGGTCTTCATTTCTGAGACTTTCGGTGATTTTTTGTTGTTGGTATAGCATGTATAGCCCCATAGACTCTATGCCTTAAAATATTATTAATACTTTTTTTTTTGATCAACAGGTGGATGGTCGTTCGGAACCCAGAAATTCAAGGAACTATCAGCAAGCAGATACGCCAGACAAACCTTCATCTTCTCAGCCATTCCTTTCCTCAGAGACAGAAACTTTGATGGTCTTGACATCGATTGGGAGTATCCTAAGGGTGGAGATGACAAGAAGAACTACGTTTTGCTGCTTAAAGGTAGGAAACAAATTAAGCTTTTCATTAGCATTTTTTTTAAGTAGAGGGACAAAACATTTTTGTCGATATGGTTCAAATTCTACAAATTTCCCAAACAAGAAATATCCATCACATGACTTTATGAATTGGCCACTGTTTGGTGGATAAATATTTGTTAAGATAAAGGTTCTAGACAGTCTTCAGCGCCCATAAGGAGAAGTCTATTGATCACGCTTTGTTTGTCTGTCTTCTTTGTGATAATAGCAGTCATTTATGGAGAGTTATTTGGGGAAACTTCACTTCGCTTTTTACATCAAAGACAGGCAAGTGTTATTAGAAAGTATGAATTCAGAGATTTAAATGATTAGTCATAAGTCTTAAATCATCCCAGAGTGGTTGTATTAACACAGTCGTCAACGATATGTGACACTGTTTGAAAGAACGAAACGAGAGATTTTTGTTCTAAAGATCTTCTAAAATAGAACTTCTAAAATCTAACGACGAAACTGATGGTACAGTAATCACGTGTCTGATTATCTCCGAAGATAAGCACCAACTTCACACGAATGAAGGATATTATCATAACTGCTTCATCTTCTTTAGAACTTGAAGTTGAAATCAAAGGATCTAAAATTACATGAGAAAAGCTTACCTGGAAGAGCTTATGGTGCCGCATCTGGTTGGTGTAATCAACTACAGAGTAGCGACTTCAAACCGTTTCAGGAGTCGCATATTATCATTATAATAAAACAGGGTTTTCCCGTCATCCCGACTTCGTCGCCAGTTTTTACGCTTGCACAACAATAACGCGTTAATGGGTAATTCACTTTATTGATAAGTAAATTTTTACCTTTACCTTTTCTGTGTTTCTATATTATGGCATAACATTTTATACAGAGTTGTTCACATCTATCTGGTAACGAATTTTTGTCGCCATGATAAGAATTATTTTTTCCGAAGTGGCCCAGGGGAACAGAGGTGATTACATCCGCATACAAACCGATACGGGCAGTAAGATCTTCATCCAAACTAAAATTTGTACTACAGCTTCTTTTGATTCAATCATATCTTGACTTTTTCACCATAAACACACATAGATAACTGTAATATTTAAGAACGACACATTCCTTATATAGGTACAGTTATATTAAAATAGAAAATGATTCATAGAATGAATTGAGATTAGTTTCTCATCATAATGTTACCTGTAGCAAAAAATAAAATATATTATCTGAAAAAAAAAAACGTTTTGTTTATGGTATATCATTGCAACACTGTCGTGAAAGTGGATTACGACGAATAATGTATATACTAAATAGTAATTATTATGTGTTGCCTATTAAAAACCGAACCATAGATAATGAGTAAAAAATACATACCTACGCACATCGTTGAAATGATAGGCTGTTGCGACAAATGTCAATATATTACGAAGAATGACATCTTCGTTTCATATGACAATATTATTTTTTCCTAATTATTATTGCCTATAAATGGTATGTACCGTAAACATTTGTAATGTTAATCATGGCTTTAGGCGTAAGTCACATAATCACAAGACCATTATTTTTTTCTATTATCTACGAACGTAATAATAATTTTATAATCTACTGACATGTTTGTTTTGTTATATTTGCTTTTGTATAAAGTAGTCACACCCGATTGCATAATTTAAAAGAAAAAAAAACTGCATGACTTATTTTTATAACTGAGATTTTATAGGCACCTTTAACACTTATTCTTCTTCTTCACGTGTCATGTTGGCTCCCCCAACGTCGACTATCACTCGAGAGTATCTTTCCCTGTCCTGTGCAGTCTCAAAAAGCGCCCCGATCGTCCTGGTTTCAGTCCAATCCCAGGAAGAAATTGTAAATGTTCAGTTTCAAGTAAAAATTCAGTATAAATTATAGTATTTATGCGATTTAAAAAAACGTTTATTATTTACAAATATTAGTATCAAAAGAGTGCGTTATTGAAAGCGATCGCGGTCCAAAATACATACGAGAACATCCCTTTAAGCCCCTTAGACGCTATAGGAAGGCAGTAAGAGCTCGATCTTGCGCCATGTTTATAACCCTCTTCAAAAAATACCTTTGAATAATTATTATAATTGTTCATAAACGAATAACAAATTGTCCCAGTCAAGCTGTTGGTTTGTTTACTTACCTACCTTCAAAAACAATAATTACATTGTTGTAACGGTACATCGACATCGCAAATGACTTTCAAGTGCATTAAATTTAAATTTTATATGAAATGATTTCTTTGTGTGTATTTCACGATAATTAATAGCTTTGATAAGTTTTAACCTTTTATAAGTTGTGAAAAATTAACTATATAGGTATTTATTTATTTATTTCAAGTAAAAGAATTCATCACTCACCATAACATATAATTTATCATTTGCGATGAGTGATGATAATACATATACCTACAATAAAATACACTGTACAAAAAAGAAAAAAAAAAGTTTTATTTATTAATTTAATCAATCCATACTCTCTTGAACCCACTAAGGGGCTTAAGGAGGCATCAGCAGAGACCATTCAATGCTTGAGAGAATAATTCACGTTTCTTAAAATGTTCATTAAATCTAGTGATTGTATGAACAACCTAGTAGCGCTCGATCGGCACATTATAACAGGATACCTGTGAAATAATATAAGGAATTTTTAATGACTTCTTCTTCGAAACAGCAGAAGCAACTCTTAACATCTAATTTGCAAATTACAATATGGGTCTGCTTTATTTTATAGAATTGGAAACAAAGTTTCAGTAGAACTCCTCGTGGGAGATTGTATACCTATTATTCCAGAACTCGTTACAGGAGAATAATAATTACTATTGCGGAACATTAATGCGAATGAAACACAAATAAAACCAGGATGCATTTCGATTAATTCAAGTCCCTTCAAATGACTTCTGATTCATTAAATTATAAAAACCAACTTAATTTACACTTATAGGTACGTAAATTTAAAATAATATACTTATAGGTACAAAAAATCTCTGCATTTGAAATGAAATTACTCAGGTGAATTTCGGGTACAAGATGGTACCTTCGCATCACGTACGACGCTATACGCTGGCGCACCCAGCGAGGGTCCGTCACCTGTACCAATGTGGTGAGGAGATGGACTTGGCTGGAACATGTGTTAAGGATGGCGAATGACAGTTGGCCGAGGAGAGCGCTGTTCTTCCTCCTGTCAGGGTCCCGAAGACGAGGAAGACCCTCTCACACTGTGTTCCGCTTCTTCGAAGCAGAGCTGAGGGATTTGGACATGGTGTGCGAGGAGATCATAAACATTGAGCTCTTGTTGCCTCCCTATGCTCCTGAGTGGGGTGTAAAAGGGAGAATTGATTGATTGATAGGTACTTTTATTTCTAAATGGTATCGTATTTCGAATTATCTTTACCAAGCAAAAATAAAAACAACATTTAGATATACACAGTTCTAGTATGTTTTTCGAGGCAGTAAAAGGAGCAGTCTATTTCATACCAACACAACAACCAACTTCGCTAGCTAACGAGATATAAACTTCAAATCCTAATAGTCAAACTGCCAGGGCCCAGAAGTTTTTATGTTCATATGGATTATTCCATTAATAATAAAAAACCTTACTCGTATACTTAGATCAATCTACTTTTCAAAATAGTTTTTGATTATATGTAGTTGTAGATGCCAGCCTAAAAAACAGCTCTCCACTTTTGAAAATATTTTCGTTTGCCTCTGTGTTAAGCTAACTCTTTTGAAATGTTTGTATTTTATCTTAATTTGAACAAACAAGCAGTTTTTCTTCTTCGTCTCAGACACCACCCCACAGTTGGATATAGGCATCCAAACTTTTCCACCTTTCCCTTTTCTATGCCCTCTAAATCCACTTTCAGTCCACCATCGTTATGATTTTGTCTGATCACCTTTAAATGGGTGTGTCGTCACTTCTCTTCCTAAACCACGGCCGTCACCTTCCGTCGTTTTGTTTCGCTACATGACTTACCCATTAGTACTTCTTAATTGAATCTACATATATTATTATTATCTAAATGGATAAATGAAGTTGTTGAGATGATCCCTGCCCTTCAAAATTTGATAGAATCATTTCATCGAGTTTTTCTCCAAATACTATGGTTTGAATACTTACCTAGATTTGTAGGAAAAACTTTGTTTAAAAAATCAAAAACGACATTTAAAATGATTTATTTCGATATCTTTGATTTGCTTATTGTCTTTATACCTACTTAAAAAAGTTAGGAACTTACCTTAAATCTGTCTGGAGGACCGACTTTTAGGAAAACAAAAAAATACACACCTTTAAAAAAACTATTTTACGATTAAATTTTACGACTTCTTCAAACAAATTTATTACTTAATTTGACTACGAATTAGACAATAAATGAAATCCAATCAATTGGTTGTGAGAGCTATATATGCCGCAATATTGAACACTTTCTCTCTAATTTCTGTCAAATCTAAATCAAATCGATGGACCGACTCGTTGGTTTGTTTAACTGAACAACATCGACTCTCCATAGTGGAGCTAATGGAATTATTATTGGCTTGATTTATTCACACAAATCAACAGTCATTAATGCAACAATGTTTCTCTTGATTGAGATATATTTTGAATTCAAATCAAAATAACATATACAATGTATGTATATAATCAGTGGTATCGATTTATATAAAAGATTAATGTCATTGTAATATTTACAATTTCAAATATAATTTAAGACCTAAAAATCTCTAGAATTCAAAAAAGTTTTCAACATTTTATACACATACATACATACATTCTCCCTTTAAGGCCCCCCGCTCACCGCAAGCCAGCCCAGAGGAGACCAATCCGCAGCAAACCCGACCCGCACGAAACCAACCCCCTAGTTCGATCGAAGCAATCAAACCAGAAAGCCGGGTCCACACAAAAAACCAATCCGCAATGCGAGGGGCCTAAACCCCACTTAGGGGCATAGGGAGGCATCAAGAGCTCTCCATTGCGCTCGAATGCGTCCGAGGCTCATTGTGCCTTTTCTGACCGATGAAGGTTTAAGGACGTGAGGTGGTCAACCTCACGGTCCCGATCTGATTTTTCGATTTCCTGCCTCTTACAGGATGCTCGAAAACCCAGCAAAAAGAGCAGAGGTGCTATTCTTAGCCGGCAACCCCACGGCAGAGATAAGAGTATACACATAAGAGATAAAAAATCTTAATCACTATTGAGTTTGAAAATGCGTTATACGTAATAAAAATATCTATTAATATCACATACATATTTACAGATCATGTAGGTACCTAGATATAAAATGGTAGTTAATTAATATGTCCACAAGCTCGTACCGAATAAAGTTGTTAGAAATTCAATACTTTTGGAGTAAACTTAGAAAATTTGAATTCTATTGAAAAGCAAAACAGCGTCATACTTGAGTCCTGCAACGTTGAAGACATCCTAAGGTGGAACAGTGCAAGAAGGCACTTTTGGTGCGACCACTTCGTTGTAAGAATGGACGCTGATAGACACCCACAGGTATCAGCCTCCAAAAACATGGCGAGACAGTTGGATCTCGGTGTGTCAAGAATTTTCTACATTAAAAGCCAGGTATTATACTTCCTATTTAAAGAGGAAGAATAAATAACTGTAACAAAAGAGTTACTGGTTATTAAAATTATTGGGTAAACGGAGCTACAATACTGAATATAGCCAAAAATAAAGGGGAACATAGCGAATTGACAATGCATAACCATGTCCAACCCTGGATCAAATCAAACGATTGTTTAGTATTAGCATCAAGATAAATTTTATAAGATAAAAAGGCAAGTGTTATTATTCAAGTAAGTGCATCGAGTGCAGCTGTTAAGGCGAGTAAGTGGAGATTTGTCTGAATGAAATATATTATGATGCTGAAGAAGTAGTGTCGAGGGGTGCAGTTAAGAGGGATGATACGCCGCAACAGCACAGCAACCACCCTGCATGTGCCAATGATTTATATCGTGACATTATTCAATGGGATTTACGCTGCTTGAGTTCTCTTTTCTCACCCACTGCATTCCCAAACTAACTTGCTCGTCTTATAACCAAAGTCGGTTAAATGTTCACTCTAGTGTAACTTAAAACTCTTGCAGCTAGCTTCTTGCATTATGGGTTAACTTAACTTGTTTCTTTGTTTTATCTCGGTTTACCCTACCGATGATGTTTCTAATAAAGGCTTCAATATATTATTTATTTATTTATTTATTTATTTATTTAATAAGGCAATATTCCCCCCTTCAAAAATGCGTACGCATTTGTGTGAAGATGAGGATAGTACAAAATTATATATTTACATTAACAATGAAGATTACAATATAAACTTTACTTAAGTCTTAAATTATCACAATCCATTACAGTAACAAAAAAAAGAAGCAAACAAAATGAAACCAATACACTAACACCTTCAATGTGAAGAGTTAGTTTGCTTTATAAAAAGAGTGAAAAATATATTTTAACAAGAATTGAGGATCACTTCTTTAATATTAAAATATTAGATTACCATCGGCTACATTGTGAAAGGCAATCCGAAAGCAATATAGGGCAACTCACATCTATCAAAAATGCAGAAAAGGAAACCAGAAACGAGCCCAGAGATCGAACCGTTCAAGCCTCCCATGCTATAAAACGCCGTTTCAACTCCCTTTTGAACTGCTGTTTTCCCGATATTTTTCTAATATTTAGAGGCAGTTTGTTGTATTCCTTTATACCCAAATAACAAAAGTGATGTTGAGCGGCTGTGGAGCCGCATCTAGGATTATGTTATATGTTAGAACATTAATCTAATTATGTAGATTAATGTTCTAACATAGTTCGATTTTCATTCTAGGATATTCACCTTTTTCCAATTTCATCCAAGAAATATAAACAAACCAAATTGGGCAATTTCAAATGAAATTGGGTTAAGTATATAATTTAAAATAAACACCTGAACACGCAACAAAATAAAACTAATGATTTTTTATACATGTTTCACTTAATACACAAGTAATTCTTTACGAATCTTATAATTTTACATACATGTAATCTTACATACTCCCTCTGTGGCCCAACTAACGAATTGGCAACACAATAAAAAGTGCATAATTATTATACCTAAATCACAATCAATATTTTTATGTACCCAAGTCCAGATAGATTTTGATGGGGAGTTGTGATGGTCACGATCCTCAGCAATGAGGTAGCGTCGAGGATGATGAGATTTTATTACTAACATGTCCAATTTGATTTATAAACTGTTAAAATAAACCTGATAAAATCGAAACTCGTATTCTAGGAGAATATTCATTAGTTAGTGTCGTTAGTGAGCAAGTGAGTGAACTTATACATCACACTGTGAAGTGATTTCGTAATAGGTCCTAATTGACCCTTTTTTATTTAAAACTAGGTAGCTTACTCGACAGAGGTTGTACTGTAGTCCTTACTATGATAATTGATTTCGAATTTGTAATTCATACAAAAATACGTTTACTTAAAATATGTTTGAATGTTAAAAAAAATGTTTCTGAATGCTCGAAAGAAATTGTATCAAAAATCTGCGTATGAAACGTTTCACAGGTGGCGTTTTTGTCAGTAAATCCGTACTAACTCAAACAATACCTATAATATTTTACATTATTTGCTTTCTTTTTTCGAGAAAAATCCAATAAACCAAACATCATAAAAATCTGTTCAGCCGATTTCAAGATGTAAGTGTCCGCACTAACCCGACTTTCTTTTATATTAGAGATAGATTTAGTATTTTCTGCTGGTTAGTGCAGCAAGAATTATGGTTTGGTCTCGATTTTTATTAACAGAGGTTTACTATATACAAGATAATGTCATAGACCAAAATAATGCAACAATAAATCCAATGTCAAAAAGTGTGAAAGCCGCAACGTGCTGTAAATAATGAAGGGTTCAACACCAGCTGGAGCGATACAGAGTGGATGGAAACAACTATGAGAAATACTTCAGTGCATCACTTTGGGACGCGATTGGGATTTATAATGGGACATGTCTGTGACCAAGTGGAACCAACTAAGTTAGTAAATATTAAATAATAACAGAGTTATTTCATACTTTACAAGTTTCTATAAATTTGAACGTTGAAGAATTATTATTTAAGTCTTATTTTGTATTGTTATTTCATTTTATGTCATGTGGACAGTTAAATCTACACTATTTTTATATCAAGCATTCATAAAGCAGTCAGTAAAGATCTACAACAAAGCACAAGGTTTCAGATTGTAATCAATTAACGGGAACACAAAATTATTATCCCTACAATTAATATTGTGTAGTGTATCTAGTATTTTCACGAACTTGATCTGTGTTAATAATGAGTTTAAAGATTCAGCCGATAGATGGCGGTAGTGAGGTGTTAAAGTGACAATAGTGTGAAGCATGTTAACAGAACTGTTTACATAAATACCGTGGGAGGTGTAGTTTTCGTTAGAACTGTACTTCACAGGATCATTTCTGTAGTGCTTCCTCCCTCGCCACGTTTACACTCTGCCAGAGTGAAAACCCGCGTTGATGAGACACAGCGCGGCACCTTGAGCGTGAGGCAGGTTGATAGCTAATCCGTAAGGACCAGCTGTCAACAATCGATGATCGTTCGCCGTCGAATCGTTGGTTCGGCGGTCAAGGGTGCTTTCGCTCTCTGAGCGGTTATTTATTATTTTTTTAAATTTATAATTTCTCTCTACGGACGCCTGACCTCCCAGTGTTGCCATGTAGACAAAGATTCTTGGCAGAAATGTACTTAATTTGGGAGATTCTTGCCTACCTATTCTTTAAAGGCTTGCGTGAAGCATAGTATTTTTGTATAAGGTAACGTTTTCCACCCCACGCGCGCACTGGCGAGTCCAGCTCAGATCAAATCTTATTTGGCTGATTTTAAACCATATTTCTCTGGGCTTACCATGTTTTGGTAAATAAAACTTACTAAGTTTATCTGCAATCGGAAAATTGTACTACAATTTTTTTAATAGGACGAGTATCATAATTAAGGGCGCAATTTATTAGTGTTTTTACATTTAATGCAAAAATTTCTCGCGTGCAGATATTAAAAAAAACATTAAAACGCTCTACATTTCTATATTATTATTTAACATGATATTTCATTCATATAACTTGGTTTGTTATAAAACAATAAAAAACTGCAAGTACCTATTGTATTATTTCACGATTTATAAAAATCACCGTGAATTTTTTCAAGTGTGAAATAATAGAAGAAAAATACTAATGTTAGTAGCATTGTTCTGCATGCATTGATAATTTGAAATAGACTAAATGTAGCAGAAACAAAAGGCTTTATCTAATTAGATAACGAGATAATTAACAGCTATCAAAGTATGTGTAATAAATCTGCGTTTTTCGGTAATATACTCTTGCATCATTAATGTTTTAAATGATACTTCCAAAGCACGTGCTGTAAATTCATTGTTAGTTTCACTGTTGAAATGTTCACAGGTTATGGCATTGCCACTTATGTATAAACAGCATCAAACTTATTTTTTGTTTTGGTGAAGATACTTTGGTTTTTATTCAATTCGCTTTCAGCATTATGTCCCTTGTTCCCGGAGAAATCAATGTCAAGAAATTTCAGTAGTATTTGATCAATTCCTGAGTGGACACCAGATCTGGGGTGGTTGGTAGACCAGCGTTATCAGACGACGGCCATCGTACGTGCACTGTACTGAAAATCGTGAATTCATATTCCGGTGCCGACCATTTCCACTTTCACAACACAACCTTTTTCTATCGGGGAGTCGTCAAAGTGTATTTTTGTGTTCACTTTGTATGAGTCCATGCAGATTCATTACAAAAAAAAATAGTTCTACCCTTAACAAAGAGACATTATTTATCCTTTCTTCATGATTATTTTTCTTCTATCTCTGAATGTAAAAATAGTATAAATTACGCAGTAGTGGATAGTTTTCGGCTCGATTGCTTTCTGTAATGTTAGAAGATTGAACAGTTGTCACATACAATATTTTGTGATATATGTGGGTGTTAAAAAATGAAACAATAATAATAATTATCAATATTTATTATGCTACAATGGTGATGTGTTTGTTTTGTACAACAGTCATTTCCAAATTATTTATTTATTTATTCTTGTGTGTCATTCACACCGTATTATTGCCAAACGCTGTGACTTCGACTAACTGAAGTGTGTCACGGTCGTTTCTGCCACGGACTATTATTGTGTGCCTTATATTATTATGGTGTGAGGGGTCTGCGGACATTAGCGCAACTGTTGCGAAACGCGTAATACGTTTTGTTAGAACGAATTGATTTGGCAAATAATAATAACGAATTCTTTATACTAAAATGATCTATATTTTTATAACTTTCTTTGTTATTGAAAACACAAATGTTGGATTCTCAAGCGGAGCATGCAGTAGCCACAAAGTCCCGACAACGATCTTTATCTTTAGGCTAGTTCCAACAGCATTTAGCTGTTCGGCAGCAGAAACCTTATGCATAGGCGAATTTGGATTTGCTGTGCTTTTCCTGCTTATTGTAAATTCATAATCACTGGCATTACAGCTCACTGAGAGCCTCAACCCCTGCAGAACTCTTCGGCATTTCATTCTGTTCATCACCCACACTCTCTAATTTGTCACACCAAAAAGAGACATTAGGGAAACGAGGAAATATTTTTGTAAAAGGCCTTTAACCAAAGCCGATTGAGGTTATCAGCCCTCAGTCAAGTATCTTTGGGAGTCTCTCTTTGGAAGTGTCTGTTGAGATTTATTCCATATATAACAATATAACTATAGCAATTCACGACCTTTGGTTTGTTAGTGTGAAAAATGTCAAAAGTATATTTGTGTTCACTTCGAATGAGCACAGATTCATTTAAAAAAAATGTGTAAACATACTCCTTCAGAACGCTGTACACACGAAAAGAGATAACTATGTATTTGATAATCCACATATTTTTCATTTTTGTGTTTAATTTTTAACAACGTGTCCAATGATAATACCTACATGCAAACAAAATAGAAAATTACATAACGTACCTCCATGATCTCATAGAGGATAGATGCATAAAATCAATTCAAATATTATTGAAATGATCAATGATTAACCATTGATTTTAGAATGCTTGTGAAATAAGAAAACCTATAATGGCTTAAACACGATTGTTGAATATTTATTCATCGAATAATAATAGAAGATATTGAAATGCACGCTCCGAAATGGATTAGCGAATACAAAACATGTCTAAATATTCAAGATTCACGTTCAAAACTTACTCATCGCTGCAATATTTTGCATTCTCACGAATATTTCCATTAGTATTAAACTACAAACAATTTGGTATACGTAGCTAGGAAGATAAACAAATAAATAATATTAGAATGTAGTTGCATTGTAGTGAAACACATACATAATATCACGAAAAATATCAATATTGTGCAAAAATCCATCATGATGGATTGAATAGTAAATAATTGAAATACGAGTAAGTACTATCCATAACAGTTTACAAAGTATGGGTAGGTAAATCGAAGCGGTTGAATCATCACGTACGAAGGTTTTATAATTGAATTTAACACATCGTTTGCAATTAAAATTTATGAAAATTTGTATAAAATGCATAGTAACGCTGGGTTGAAAATCCGGATGACAGTTTTTGACAAAAAGCCAGTTCACACCTAAGACGTGAAAGATCTTTATCATTCTATGTCGCCTTCCAACGAGCTGATAGATTTGTAACAATATAGATGGACGTTACTGAAGATGCGCAAGGATGAGGACAGTCGTAATCTCTTATGTTGCCAAAAGTTCCTGTAGCCTTTCGCAAGTTATAATATACACCCTTTCTACCTAGAACCTCTTTTACTTCTGGGGTAGTATGTAGTGGGGTATACCATTAAATAGAATGAACTTTTGTTCCAACACTTTCCTAGATTGAAGGGATCATTCGCCTTATATAACAAAAATGTCCTATCAACTGAATAAGTTAATAATATGATCCTCCATCTGGCTATATCTGTCACGTGTTTATTTGAACCCTTATTAAACTTTTGGATGCATCTTGGGTGTTACGACACGTAATATTCTATGTTTTTCGATTTTGATAAGTATTGGTTAGGTACGCACCCAGATTCCTTGTAAAATTCTGTATCAACATCTACTCAGCAATAGTTAAAAATTAGGTATCTCGTAACAACATTTAATACGAATGTGTTAAACGACAGTCTATATCTTATATTACCTCCCATAGTCCAGAAAACTGTTCGACTAACGTTATGACGTCTTATCCGCGAACACGCACAAATCTATGGAATAATGCGTTATTCCTTTTGTTTGAAGCGGGCGGATACACACGCCAAAGGTTTTCCTCTCATCATGCGGTAAGAGTTGAATCAATTTCGCTAATTCTTGTTTGTTGTGTTTGCAATTTATTAGAGCTCAATCAATTATTGAACAACTCAATAAAAAAAATCATTAAACAAACACAAATAATCTCCAGTGCTCCAATAACCGGTATCTCCTGCATAGACATTGTGCATAGTTAGGATAAGACTGATTAAGGTTCTCATGAAAGAAAAAAATAAGAAAGTTACGCGTGGTCACTTAACGTAGGCAAGATTTCTAGTCTCTTTTCTTTTATTTAATTTCAATTGGCATTTGGGATAACTATCAGTTAGTTGTTTGATAGTTGGTGATTCAGTATCAGTAAGTTGTTATAGTAAAGATAGAACAACGAGAGCTAGTTAATAAATATTTATAATAATCGTATGTATACATAGAACCTATTAGTATCCAACAAGAACACGCGTACAATTACAATAAACTCCATAGGAGGTTTATTTCTAGAGCATTTGTACTAAATTCACAACTCTACGGCCTTCAAATTCTAAACGAACAATAATTAACGTAGGAAAGACCATTTATATTATTTTATCTGCGGTAAGAAAACGTTGAACGTTATTAACTTAGTAAATGATAAATGATTCGCATAGTTTGCAAAAGACATAATAATTTATTTATCATAATGTTAATTGTTATATTTAGGTATGATATTTGTATGCGCTTTGAATACGGAGATATTGATAGTAAAAAATTTAAAACATTTAAGAATTCAAACATAAATTAGTTAAGTCAAATGTTTTAAAAGTGGACCACACAAATAACTACAAAATCTGACCCTGAAAAATAATGCTATGTCCTTAAAGTGTCTGTATTTGAGAATAAAATAATGTTACTTATTTTTTTCTAAATAAAAATAATTACGTTTTAAACCTATTTAAAACATTCAACTTATCAAAATATCGCAATAATACTTTTTTTTTCAAAATTTCCTTCTGGTGTCATTTTGAAAGATAAAAGACAGCTCGTATGTCACTATTTAGATAGTTTTGGTAAAGCCTTCAATCCGAAGATTTCAAAGTAATTGTAAGTACCATAAATAATGCTTATTGGTGGTAATGGTCAAAACAGAAAAATATAATTCATCGGCGGAAATACGTAAACGGATATATACTTAGGTATATTTTTTTAAATAAACATTTAGAACTACAAAATATAATATTATTATATAGTTTTATGTAGGTCTGACTGAAACTTTTGAATATCTTAATTATTCAAATAGGTATTCAAAGTTTATAAGATTGTCACAGGACTGTTTGAGTTTCATAAGATTCTGTTCAACAAGTGTTTTCTATTGAGGTTGAAGGACCAATAAGTTTGAAGAGCTGAACTGAAGAAGTTAATAATCACAAAATTGTGAGACATGGCAATACCCTTTTGCCTTTATCGGTGTCCAGATTTTAAGATGACTTGAAAAATAAAAATAAAAACACATAAAACTCCTATGAGAGTGTATAAAGAATATTTGTTGTAAAAAATCTACGTATGCCTGATGAAAGATAAGTATTTGTGTACCGATATTTTTGGTTTATTAATGTTGAAATGTCTTTTTGTTACAGAACTGCGCGAAGCTTTCGAAGCTGAAGCCCAAGAAGTTAAGAGACCACGTCTTCTATTGACAGCCGCTGTACCAGTTGGTCCTGACAATGTCAAATCTGGCTATGATGTACCAGCTGTTGCCAGGTGAGAACCTATTTCATATTCTTTTAAAAATAACCTTTACAAAGTTTTGTCTCGTGTAACTGTCATGTATTTTCATTGTTGAACAGTTATTTGGACTTCATAAACTTGATGGCTTACGACTTCCATGGTAAATGGGAACGCGAAACAGGACACAACGCCCCATTGTACGCTCCATCCTCTGACTCTGAATGGAGGAAACAGCTGTCTGTGGACCATGCGGCCAATATGTGGGTGAAACTTGGAGCTCCAAAGGAGAAACTTGTTATTGGTAAGCAAGAATAGATTCTATCAAAATATAAAAATATGTAACTTCATTAAGTTCTTGAAATATAGAACATTTTGTATTGGAATTTCTTTTCACTTAAAGTTTCCTTTTCTTTCATGACAATCTGCAAGCGCCAAGCAAAATTTCCGGAATGACAATCTACAAGCGCAATAGAAAATTTTTAAAATTTAATTGGAATTCTAATTGGCTGGATGATTTTAAAAATGATCCAACAACTAAATTATAGCGGTTCTACTCCCCTGCATTTTCGCATAGGAATTTGATAGAAAATTCTGTTGATATAAAAAAAAACGGGATATGTGTATATTCATCTTATATCAATCAGTTAATACCTTCTCCTTTTATGACCTCACTAATAGGCACAGAGATGCAAGAAGAGTTCTCTAATGTGTTCAATAGTACTTGCATGAAAAGACATTTCATAAAAAAGGCTGCATTTTTAACAGGTTAGATAGGTATCATAATTTCATGTGTTGTAACTAAACACTTCTCAAGTCATTAAAAACTGATTAGTAAGTAGGTACAGTTTGAGCATATCGTGACAGGGTGAAGTGAAAAATTTAAAACACAATTAACATTTAAATATTTTAATACCCACTCAGTCATGCACATCGACCTCCCGTCAAAACAATTGAAGTCTCTCAAATTCCATCACCGCTATGATACGATGACCTTTACTGACTTACTAATAGATTGGCATCTTATTTTATAATATTAGGTACATACATACAAAGTGATGAAAAATTCAGGAAAAATAATATTATCTAACTTTGTAAGTAATTATAATGTGATTCTCCGAGATAATTAATTCCTATAAGACCAAATTACGTCGAGTAATTAGTTGTCTACTATTTCAAGGTTCTTACTTAGTAAGTTTTAACAATGGCCACCTGTCTTTTTCGGGATTTTCAGAACAAATTAACATACGAGTATTATAAACGAAAAGCAATATTAAGCTGTTTTTAATTAATTTTACATTAAATTCATGTCAGTCATTTATGGTTGAGATACCCAAAGTTGATTCTGAAACTACATTCTAGAATACGTATGTGTATTATTAATAAAGAATCCTAACAAATTATGTCTTTTTTGACAGCGTAATCAATATTTAAATTTACAATAAGTACCTACACATTGATTTTTATACTCTCTCAAAAACAACTCACACAACATTTAGTATTGTTTTGAAAAAAAAAGAACTCACACAACATTTAGGAATGTTTTGCGTTGCACACAAAAAATGCCATAATTTCGTATGCATCAACGAATTATTTAAGTGCATGTCTTTATTATTGTTTAATGCAATATCAATAACAATAGAGGTTTCTGCCGTTATTGGTAATCGAATTAAAAATGAATGATTTATTGTAACAACTAGTGAGTTGGTACAATGGCGTGTGGTTAATGCATGGATTTTGTTCGCAGGAATGCCCACATACGGAAGAACTTTCACTTTATCAAACCCGAACAACTTCAAGGTGAACTCGCCAGCCAGCGGAGGCGGCAAAGCGGGCGAATACACCAAGGAGGCTGGATTCTTGGCCTATTATGAGGTAATAATTGATAACCATACTTTATACCACTTTAACTAGAACATGCTATTATTCCGAGTATCAAGGAGACTGACGGAAATACAATACTATGTTTATATTCTTCTTTCGTTCGGATTTTCTTGAGAGTTTCCTTGCAGTGACCGTTCTAACTTTCTGCTTTCTCGATTTATCAGAAAACAGCGCACTTTTCTGTTTCTTGATAATAAAGAATAGAGAATTCAGCAATGTAATGCTGCCCAAATAGTTTGTTAATTTACTAGAGCAAAAATTAAAAAAAACTGTAAACAAAAACATATTATTTTCATTACAATTCCATCAAAAACAATTGAGAAAATCCTTCAATTCTACTGGTAAAGGATTTTTACCTTGTGTACTTCTTATAACCCACCAAAGCCACAACCATTATCTTCTCTGATAATGTACAAAAATAATTTCAAAACATGACACAAAAACGTTTATAACAATATCTTATATGAAGATAGGTACAATTTCGTAACACAACAAACTCTCTTAGTGACCCCACTATGGGAGAACGAAAGCCGTCTACCGCACTCGTTCTTGGTTAGTTTCCTTTAACTTCTCCACACCATGTTCAGTCCCTCTGTTCTTCTTGAAAGAACGGAATATAGTATGAGAGGATGAAAATATTGGAAGAAGATAGGAGGAGGAACAGCGCTATCCTCAGTCATCTACCGTTGTCCATGTTGTGGTCAAGCCCATCTCCTTTCCATAATCAGAGATGGGCTCCCACCGGTCGTGATGTGGTAGTACCACCATGATAATGCCTATTCATTTTTAGTTATGACTATGTTTTCTTTCATGACAATATCACCACTTAATAAATCGTATTTTTCCCTACATAGATTTGTGAAATGCTCCAAAATGGCGCCGCTTACGTTTGGGATGAGGAAATGAAGGTCCCTTACTGCATTCAAGGAGACCAATGGGTCGGTTTTGACGATGAAAGGTCTATTAGGAACAAAATGAGATGGATCAAAGAAAATGGTTTTGCCGGTGCTATGGTGTGGACAGTCGATATGGATGACTTCAAGGGAGACGTCTGCGGAGGAGGTGTCAAATATCCACTAATCGGAGCCATGAGGTATGCTGACATTCTCGAAAATTTCGAATTTTTTGTCTTTGTTATTTACACGCCCAATTCCACTCTCAATGATTAAATTTAACCACACAAATTGAAATTGGTAAAAAAATCTTAATAATTCCTTTTTTTGTCATATAGGGAAGAGCTCCGTGGTATCTCAAGAGGAAAAGACGCTAAAGATGTTGATTGGGAGAAAGTTGCCCAAACTGTGATAGTTGAAGTTACTGAAAAACCAGCACCGATCAAGATTAATGTAGCCGACATTTTGAGCAAAGTTAAGAAACCACAGAAGAGAATTATGATCAAGAGCGGCACTGCACTCGAAGATAAAAACAGTAAGCTTATTTCTATCTTAATTTGTTTTCTTCTTTAGTCTCCTCTCTCCTCTCTGAAAAATTTATTTATCTATAGAAAAAATAACAACTAATGACTATAATAATTCATGACTAATGTTCGATATTTAAATGGGACAAACCACTACGGGCTTACGACCGTCTTCTACTGTTATTTCGAAGGCTGGCTTAGTGTGATCACTTTACGTTAACAACGTTCGCCATTAGGTGGTAATGTTTGTCTCCGAAATCCTTAATCATGAGAATCCTCAACATGTTCAACATGTCGAAAAATCTCATGTATGAAACAAGTAGATATTTAATAATTAATGAAACATAGAGAAAAAAGTTGGAAATTATAGAGAACAGGAGAGCAACCAAATTTAAAGACTGCGACTGCTGTCATATATTTGGCTGCCATTATTTACCTATGTTTACCTCTTTCACTGCTAGCAGAAAAACGATCAATGCACGAAAGAGACAAAAGCCATATGTAGTGCCATTGCGCGTAGCGTGGCTAGTAAATAATTTGTCTACTGAAATATATTTTTTTTACATAAATTACGGCCGTTAAATTACTTTTCTAGAAAACTGTAACATTATTTTGATCACTTTACACTATCAAAGTTCACCAATAGGCGGTTTAATTTCTATTCCAACCAAGATGTGTAGGTACCTTATCACTCACTAACAGCATAGAGACGCAAAGCAAAATGTGTAATTGCTTTTAACGCGAATTATGCGGATTTTTTATACCTCACCATCATGCCATTGTAGGTATTACAATTTGAACGCAATCTAAAAACGTGCATAGTATGAAACATTTGTCGAAAGCTTAGAGCAAAAATTAGAATCTTTGAAAATAGTTTCTAACTTAATTTTCTACATTAGCTCGATACGCTATGAGGGAATAAATAAATAAATTGATTCGGGTCACCAATTGTTATTCTAGAAACCCATATCCATTACCAAGTTCAAACAATCGAGGTAACAATATTAGGTGGGTACTATTCAAGCAATCGATATCCATTGGCTAATGAATATTACAGTTTATCACTGTAA
Organism: Mystacides longicornis; assembly: GCA_963576905.1. Classification (NCBI taxonomy): domain Eukaryota; kingdom Metazoa; phylum Arthropoda; class Insecta; order Trichoptera; family Leptoceridae; genus Mystacides; species Mystacides longicornis. The sequence continues at coordinate 8,938,178 of OY756425.1, read as the reverse complement.
ACTTTAATGAAAATTCACCACTGTTTATCAGACTTGATCAAATTGAACTTTAGACCTTGTAACCCACATAGATCATTTTGTTGAAACTAGTGGACTAAACAAATATTAAGAGTCTTAATTTTGTTGGGAAAACGTTCTGAATAATATATTCCAAACAAATAAATCCGGCTTTATATAATAATGTTATTGGTAGAACTCAATTATCTTCAAACTTTTCTTTATTGTGCACGTTTGCGATATTTCATAAATACCTATTACTCTCTTGTGGAACTTCATCACTTGAGAGTCTTATATGTATTAGTCTCAACTCAATGTCTTTTTTTGCCCATCACGCCGTATCCTGGAGTGGGCGGAGAGAGTACGGACTTCCATTCATTCCTATCCAGACAAACCTCTATCGCATAACATTCAAGAGCATAACGTTCCGCACACATTGCCTCCTTTTACTCCTGACTTGGCTCTCCTTTAAGACGGCACCGATATGATCGGCCTACGACAATCTAGGTCGGCCACGGCCAAAATAATAAAAGTGTTTAAGACATCTTAAAACGGTTTTGTAGACGAAAAACGTCGCTAAAAAGTGTTTCTGAATGAGAAGACTGGATGTCTGTTTTATCTTCTGATGTGATACTTGGAAAAATGTCGTATTGAGTATCAGTTAGATCACGTTATTATATAATTATTTCTTACTCTACTTACTGGCTTTGTTGTCGTCAACTTTCTTCTGGTTTTTCTCAGACGCGTGTTTGATACACACACAGATAGATCGCAACTTATGAGATCATTATACTTATTTAATAATAACTGAGTGAGGTTAAATGTGTGTTACTCCGTATGATTCGTAACTATGTTTCTCCGTTCAAAACAATAATTTTAAAATTTTCATCAAAGATTTATGATGCTATATGCAATTGAGGGGAAAAGGAAATTCGACACATGAGTGCACGCCTATTCATCTTTTTTTTCAAATGGATCTTTGTTCACTCGAAGTGAACACAAATACACTTTTGACATAGTTCACACTAAGCAAAGGCTTGTGGCTTGAAAGCGGAAATGGTCGGCACCGCCGGGATTCGAACCCACGACCTCCAATACGTTGTACGTACGAAAACCACCGATTGATACTGTCTAGCAACTACCTCTGGTCTTGGCATCTTAATTTCATCTCAATTTAGAGACTTTATAAAATTTTGCCGACATGAGCTCAACATTTATTTTTCTTTTAAAAAAATTATGAAATGAAATATTAAACAAACCTTTTGAATAGATCGTTCGCGAATCATTATTCACCGGGCTCACCCAAAGTGAACACAAATACGCTCTACGACTCTTTCACAATACCTAAGCTTCTTAAAGCTTTTTTCGTGAAAGAGGAAGATAGCGGGCACCTGGGACCGAACTCATGCATGCACGACCTCCAATACGAAAACCGGCGTTGTAACCGCCATACCTACTACCAACCACTTTAAAATGGTAATGAATCTTGGCTCACCCAAAGTGAACGCATGCACATCTTTCATATAAAGCAAATCTTGTATTGTGAAAGTGGAAATGGTTGGTACCGGGAATTGACTCCACAACTTTAAGTGCACTGTAAGTATGAAAGCCTTCAACCGATACCACTGGGCTAAAAAATATATCTGATGTTTCATTGCCTGGTTATCATGTATTGCATAGCTCTTTCCACATTCTGAAGCCGGTCAATTTCGGATACTCCACAGCCAGGACATTTTTAGTCTTCTATCGGTACGTTCTAAGCACTATACATATCCAGCCATAAAGCTGCTACTGGCAGAATATCGTTGCAACTTATTTACACTGTTGTGTTCGTTACGATTTTTTTTATGATATAAATCATTATGAGTTCTTACCAGCATTTATCAAGTACTTCATTACTATTTCTTTTTTTATAAATCTTATCTAATTTAAGTACCTCCATATTTAACCACAATAACCAAGAAGTATTTAAATCATAAAAGAGTTTACGAAACCGAGAAAATCTCTGGTAAAAATATTTCTCACTTACAAACAAATACTACGAGTTACTTATTGTTATTGTTTGTTTTTAGAGCGTGAACCGCAAGTGTTGTGCTACATGACTTCGTGGTCCCAAAAGAGACCATCGGCAGGAAAATTCTTACCTGAAAACATCGACCCTTACCTGTGTACTCATCTTATCTACGCTTTTGCAACATTGAAGGATCACAAACTCACTGAAGCTGATGAAAAAGATGGAGAGAAATACGAAAAAGTCATAGCGCTGAGAGAAAAGAACCCTAATTTGAAGGTATCTTAGACTTTGAAACACAAATATGATATATTTTTATCTTTTTATTAAGTCTCCTTTTCAATTTCGAGTATTATTTCGTGTACAACAAAAAAATATAATACATTTCAAAGTATCCGAGAGATTCAGGTATACCTACCTAAACACAATTTTCAAGCCCTCTTAAAAAGGAGGATTATAAAGGAGTAAGGAATCTCAGTAGCCTGTTGTCAACTGATTAAAATATGAATATTAGAGTTACTGCATGCACTTTAAAAAAACTACTTATGACAAGTTTAATTAAATCAAATTTGAATTCATCAGCGTCTCTACATTGTTAAAATTCCTTTGTTTACCTCTACAATCACGCAGTTTTCTTTCTGCTTATTATGATTCAAGTTTTAAATTATATTTTTGGTAAAAAATATAAATATCACTACTAATATATTCTCTCTCACCAGTCGTTATCCTCACTATCGAGGATTGTGGCCATTATGCGTGGTGGACTGTCGTAAGACGTACTTCAGGTCTAGTGTCCACAGCCTGTATAACGCATTGGTGTGTTGAAGAAATGTTTTGGTTCATTATTTCGGACCCGGCGATCTGACACTGGGCCTTATTCCCGGTGCTCTACCGACAAATATTAGCTTCTCTTAATTTTATTCTCCTCTACGAGCTACGTGACCAAAGTATTTGATTATACGTTCGAGACAGACGGGCGACTGACTGTGATGCTTAATTAATTCTTGAAGTAGTACTGACACGCTCGATTCACTTACTGTCCAAGGTATTTTAAGCATTTTTCTCCAGCACCACATCCCGAAAAGGTCTATCCTCTCCCAGTTTCACGATTGCATGAATTACGGACGCTCGCATAACAGCATCTACCTAAATTAAATTTCCCACACCTTTCTACCTTTTATAAATAGAAAAAAAACTTTAATTTCAGGTATTACTCGCTATCGGAGGATGGGCTTTTGGATCAACACCTTTCAAAGAATTAACATCCAACGTTTTCAGAATGAACTCTTTCGTTTACGAAGCTATCGATTTCTTGAGGGAATACCAATTCAACGGGTTAGATGTAGACTGGGAATATCCAAGGTAAATTTAAACGACTTTTATGCAAAGTTTGAGTTTAAAAACCTTTAATACTCATAATGTATGCGTATTTAAAATTGTTTTTCTTTATTCCAAAAAAACAGAGGTGCTGATGACCGTGCTGCTTTCGTATCACTTCTAAAGGAACTTCGACTGGCATTTGAAGGTGAGGCCAAGACTTCAGGACAGCCAAGACTTCTTCTCACAGCCGCTGTACCAGCTTCCTTTGAGGCCATAGCTGCTGGATATGATGTACCAGAAATATCAAAATATTTGGTAAGCAGTTTTGTTTTCTTTTTCGTTAAACTTAGAACTCGTTCAAAACAATTCGTAAACAAAAGTAAGTTTCCTATGACTGAATGCTGCACGTGGCCTAAGATGGAACAAAAACATAAGTTAACTACTTTTACGAGTGTTATGAAGATATTCAAATAAGTTTACATCTTGATAATGTTTATGATTTCACTTACTGATCTTATCTGCAGGCTTATTTTAAATAATCTACATAAATATTCATACAAGTTTGTTTTTCCTTTCAACGAAGTTATTTTATTATTATGATTGTTCAACTGATAGCTTTGTTGACTCAATTTGGTAGTATATTAACCGTTTTCTACGTAATAGTATGACGAATTTATGTATATAGGTAGGTACTTACAGAATTTGTAAAATGGTGTGTTGAACATTCTGTGTGTGCTATTAGACAAGAAATTGACGTGTATCAAACAAACATTTTAGTATCTAGGTATATTTCTTTTTATTGACTTCGGTTATTTTAACGCCTATTGAAATGTCAAATCGGGATCGTTAGAATCTTCACTTAAATAATATGTATTTACGTATATCGGTATTGAAAACTACAGAAATTTAAGAGCTTTGCTTGAAATAGCCTACGCAGTATTATTAAAATCTAGTCTTTCAGACATGTACCTAATGATTTTGTGGTTCATGTTCACGGATGTAAAAAAAATCTTTTTACTACAACATAAAAAATATAGTCAATCGTCTGAGATTTCCCGGGGTTCGTCAAACAGGAAACCTGACCCTGCGCTTTCTATCTGTTATATCTGTTTCCCAATATGTGAACAAAAAGAACTTCAATGTAGAGAAATGATAATATGAGTAGTTATGCCTATACCTATGTTATTTTATTTGGATATTTTTCAATACGTACAAAATACAATGGACCTAATACCTAAATATGAAGGGAAAAAAACTCAAATACAGTGTATTTATTATTAAAAAAAAAAAAAATTGGAAGGGAAAAAAACTCAAATACAGTGAATTTATTACAGAAAGCGTTCTTATATACTGGAAGCAGCACTCAGTTGACGTAAAATCCATCATGGCGGGTCGAAATATACAGAGATCAGCTCACAATCAAGCCATTTGCGTTAAACTATCTCGATGACGGCTTGATCGCAAATTTTCTACCGCTGAACTCTTTTTTTCCACTGATCTTAGTTTTTAAATTAAGCGGAGTTTTTAGTTGTTCGATATTCGTTATTTAACACACCCGAGTCTTTGATATTTCAATCGATGAATATGTTTTAATCAACTGATTGCCTCATATTGACACTATATTGACAATCTAACGCATTAATAACGTCTAAACAGTTTATTTCTCAACGTAATTAATACAACCTTCTGTTTCGTCACATCTAATCATCGATTTAAATGATTCGATGGTTATAGACATGTTGTACTAAAGTGGAGTGTTCTCCATAGTTTACTCCGTAAGTAAACTTAATCCAGTTACCTAAGATGTAGGGACTTGCGCAAGAGTCACTGAGCATTAAGATCGTCTACCCGAGGCAGACGTAATTGTGTTAATTATACTATGAATATTATCACAATAAAAGCGTAACCTACCTCTACAATATGTTTTAACAGAATGGTTTTTCTTGTTTGATAATCTCTTTTAATTTTTTTCTTGGGAAATTTTTATGTGATATGAATATAAAAATATTATTTTCGTCTATGATTCAGTTTAATATAGACCATGGATGTACTAGTGGATTTTGACATTTGTTTGTTGGGAAAACAAGATTTATCAGGATTAGAGTGAAGTTATCAGGTATTCAGGTCAACGATTCGGGTCTTTTCAAACTGATCAATATGAATGCGAGATCTGTATGAGCCGATGACTCGAAAGATTTGATTGTGTCGATGACATGCAGTTCGGGTCACTACAAAGCGATGATTACTGTACCTACTTGTATTTATAACTACAAGCAAACGTCAAATAACATCACAGTCTATTAATTATTCTCTATCCAGACATACCTACTAAGGAGGTACTTCGCTTCTTGCAGCAAAACGAGCAAAACTATCATGTTTTGCCCATAATTTCCTATTTTTACTTCAAAATACACGTTGGTCTATCCACTTCACTTGTTTAGAATAGACTTGTGATAAATTGTGGTTGCGCAATCAAATTTATTTGATTTCTGAATGTGCACGGTTGGTTTGTTAAATTCAGATGTTACACATAAAATCTAACCAAGAAACAATTTAAGTACATACATAACATAAATTCTTATCTTGTTAAGAATAAAATATAAACCTTCATTATTAGGAATCTTTATGGTTTACACAAAAAAAAACTCGTACATATTATATTACATAATATAATATTCTTTATTACACTTTATATCATGCTGCATACACATACTTTATTTATGTTTTACAACATATTAACTTTATGTTAATGGGAATTACCTTACCAAGGTTGTATTTTGAACATTTATGTAGGTAATAAAGTACCTATATATTTTTACGCTAGATACTCATATTGCGAATAGTAGTTTTAACTGAAGCTGAAGTGGTCGTGGGCTGGGCATGTGGCAAAATGACAGATGGCAGATGGACCAAAATAATTTTACAGTGGAGGGAAGGCGAAGCAGGGGCAGGCCAATGATGAGATGGAGTGACAACATCGTGGCTTGCGCTAGTTTTGGCTGGATGAGAAGGGCACAGACGAGAGAGAGATGGCGACAATTGGGGGAGGCCTATGTTCAGAAATGGACGCGAGAAGGCTAAAGAAATTTTAACTGATACAAGAAATATAATAATACTAGCTTTCCCGACCGTTGTCCTGTAGCCCTTGCTATGAATATTGATTTCAAATTTGTAATTTATTCAAAATACGCTTAAAATAATGTTTGAATGTTAAAAAATTATTTCTGAAAGCTTGAAAGAAATTCTATCAATAATCTGTGGGATTCTATCAATAATTCGATGATCGTTTCGATATTCGATCATCGAAAACTTATACTAGGGGCTCTGCTTGCCAGTGTTTTAAAACTCTGGTTGTGTAAATAAAAATTGTGTTGTTATGGAATTTTCATAGATGTCGGTGGCGACGCAAGAAATCCGTTCCATACTAACTTTAATATACTTAATATTTTATGATATTTCTAACCCTTTTTTATCTATATTAGTTATTATGTTATCCGGAGCGGAGAAGAATCCAATAAATCAAACATCGGAAGAATCTGTTAAGCCGATCTCGAGTTATAAGTGTTCGCACTAACCCGACTTTCATATTGATGTAGAAAGTACACTATCTCTTATAAAATAACGTTTTAAAGATGATTATTTTTTAATACCTCAAAAATTTGAATACTAATGATTTTGAATGAATTATTAATGATTTTGTTTTATTTTTTTAGGACTTCATCAACGTTATGACATACGACTTCCATGGACAATGGGAAAGACAAGTGGGACACAACAGCCCCCTCTTCCCACTCGAGAGTGCTACCAGTTATCAAAAGAAGCTCACTGTTGTAAGTACATATTTCATGCATTTTTTGACTTGGAGATCGTGTTTTCGGATTAGAACTGGGCTAAAGTTTCATGTTGTACGAAATTGTTTATTTTAGTAAACAGAGCTGGTCGATAGGAAAAATACTCTCTTTCTAAGCGCTTCTTCATCCTCTTCTGATATACTCATATACAATCATCTCAGATATTATAGCTTCTTGCGGACGTATGTAGATACTCACTATCCCTTCACCCTTGTGGCATGCCTACTTTTCTTCCTTCTATGTTTTATCACTCCTTTTGTGTCAGCTATCAGCTCTTCATGAACAGTATTTTGCAATGATTTTACTCTATAAAGAACAAACCCCTACGTCGCCTGATATTTCTTGTTTCGGAATTCAAAATAATTTAAAATGCTGAAAGAAAAGGTGTAAGAACGCGTGGTCAACCGAGAATAACGTGGATCTAAAACATCGATTCCGTCCTCAAGTAAGGCCAGGTCGGAAGCAAAGACAACGGAAAACTTAGTATAAAAAAGGATCTTTTTCCATCTCGTCATTGGAGCCTCTTTGTCTTTTGTGATTCGATATTGAATGTCATTATGCAGATCATAAATCCATAAACTTTGATGCGTATTATCATAATATGAACCTTTCATTGAACATTGAGTTTCCAAAAGTAAGAATGTAGGTATTTAAAAAATACGCATAAATTTTCGCAGTGTTCATCCTATGTACCTACTGTATATTTTATTACTTGCACGATACACGTAAGTCAATTTTTTTTTGTTAAATTTTGTGGAAAATATAATATCATACCACTATTAAAAGTTATCTTGTTTTCAAATTTAATTTCACGGTAGTATACTGAATACTGTGGAGTCCACATAGAAAATGTTCATAAATCACTAGAAAATTATTTGAGTAGTCTTTAATTCATAATTCAATTCACAAGAAGTAATTCACCTTGATGATTACCTCGAAAATTTCACTATTGTCTTAACTATGTCAACATGTTTTGTGTCATTGAATATATTATGATATGATAAATTTAATGTACGTCAACAAACTTTGTGCGACTTTTTTTAACCAGCTGTAATTTTATTATTTGTGTAGTGCAAAAATTATAATATCCTTCTCATTGCATCACGTCGTATAGACTTAATACAACAATATAGTTCCTATACGGATTCGTAAATTTTAGTTTGGATGACTAGACTTGAGGCGTTCTAGGAAAGTTCAGTTCATAATTCTGTGGTGGCATGGTAAAAGGCATTAAGTCAGTGGGATGACATTTCTCAGTATGGCGGATTTACTTGTCAGTATTTTAATAGGTTTCATTTTTGTCAAATATTATTTAATACAAATAAAACAGATCAACTTTGATGCATTTACTTCGTTAAAAAGGGTTCACTATACGATAACTCATATTTATTTCTTCAATATTTCTTTGTTTATATGCTTTATTTATAATGCGTGTCTTTTTACCTTGACAATTTTGGCTCATAGGTTGAAAAATTTTGTACTTATGTCAAATTTTACAAGGAAATATACCCAGTTACTCTCTATCACATGCTAATTTATTATTTTTCAACATTTACATTTTATTCTTCATAAATATTAGCTATTTTTTAGCTTACCTATTATTATTTTCTAGCATAGCATTCCCAGAACATCAGTAGGTATATTTTTTTTGCTCAGAACGTAATATTGTTAAGTAATAAATGAAGAATATTCTTTGAATAATAAAATGAAATTAGTTAATTATAGGTATTATTACATTTGTTAAGATAACCCTCTCTCACAATGTACCGATCCTTCAAAACAGAGCTGAGGAATTTATACACGGTTTGGGAAGAGGTCATACAAGCTGCACAAAATCATGCGCAGTGGAGATTCCAACAGCAAACCATTGCAAACCAGATGAATATTCGGAAATTTGAACATTACGACCTAATGGCGAACGTTGTTAACGTAAAGTGATCACACTAATCCAACCTTCGAAATAACATTAGAAGATGGTCGTAAGCCCGTAGTGGTTTGTTCATATTATTTTTAAATCGAACTGTATAATCAGTCATCAGTTGTTGATATAATAGTTCGCACTAGCACGATTATATTAATAATAGTACCTATTAAAATAGCAATGAAAAAATATTTAAAAAAATAATAATATGCAGATAGTATTACCGATCTATTGTCTATAGCTTAACAATAAAAACAACGAAAGTTGTAAACAGATTGGTCGACAGATAAGGAAAATACCTGCCACAAAGTTCACAAAATACATTATTTAAACACATTTTAAAAAGGTTCACTTAAAAGAACGGCTTCTCACGGCAGCTCTATCATGGACAACACCGTTTTACTTCGTGGTAGACAAAATTCGACGTGCGTCGTTTTACCTTGCCAAATAAAATTAATATTGAGTTATGCCGGCATGAAAAAATGCTTTTAAATCCTTTATAAGTGGATTTTTTAAACTTATGTTTTTGAACTTTGTTCTGTTTGTGATAATGTATGATGTAGCGCATATAACTCAAAATGCTGAAAAACGCGACTTAATGCCTTTTACCATGCCACCACAGAATTAATAATCTTACGAATATCAACAGAACCCTGATATATTTTGATACATGCAAAAAGACACAAAACGTACAAAATTCAGGTGTCCGACATTTCTAATATTTGTTTTGCACACTTGTCGTATATTTTTTAAACAGGATACGAACTTAATGATTGTAAACCAAAGATTAGACACACATTAAATGGTAATAGAGACTTTCTCTCTCCAATCTTACGTTGATGATCTAACAATGACAATACATAGGATCATTATGATTGTCACCGACATTATTTATTTGAGGCTTTGTTCGCGTATCAAATTAATTATGCACATGGACTTAAAATAATAATTATTATTCCTATTAATGTTGTCACGGAATATATTTTTGCTTAGCTAACAGGATATAAAATGAATAAATGAAATGAAATTGAAAAAACAAAAAGAAACAATGTTCGCTACAATTGAATTGCGTATATAAACTTGCATGTTATGCAAACCCTCTTATTTCGACAAATGCACAAAAAAAATCGAAAATAAAAAAGCATTTTTTTTTAATGTGCATTTCATTGTTTTAAAACTTATAGGTAAAATAGATACCCTTCTGCAGAACCACCGTTTTATGCAATTATTAATGTTAAAAAGTTTAAGATATCTGAATAGAATGATATAAAATCTTTATAAAGTTTGTATACACCTTCTTTATAAAGTGACAGGTCAAAGTCCTTCGACAGGAGATGCAATTTTGACATATTTTGTTATATACATACATTTTGTTCATACTCATTGGACTCTACTAATCAGCCAAAAATTATGAACAACTTTAGTTCATTCTCGACCTCCACTTTTTTCACTCTTCTATCATTGTGAACTAAAAACAGCTAATTATCTGATTTATTAGACAGATTTAATATAAATAACGGTTAAGTATAATTGAAATAGGGAAGTAGAACTTATTGAATAGAACTTCGGTCAAATAAAAGGTACCTAATTTTAATCAAGTGATATTGATAGATTTTCTAAAAATAATTTCGAAATTTCAGGACTTCTCAGCCAGAGAATGGGTGAAACAAGGAGCTCCCAAAGAAAAGTTGATGATTGGAATGCCAACATATGGAAGATCATTCAATCTTGTGAACACCACACAATTTGACATCGGAGCACCAGCATCAGGAGGAGGTGAGGATAATTATGATCAATCAATAAAAATGCCACTTCCATATCAAAATTCAAGAAAAAAGTACCTATCCAAACTTCTCAAAAATATGTAATGATGTGGGATAGATAAATTAAGTCTAATTTTACAGGCACTCCTGGCAAATACACGAACGAAGCGGGATTCATGTCCTACTACGAAGTCTGCGATTTCCTTCACGGAGACAATACCACACTTGTTTGGGATAACGAGCAACAGGTGCCTTTCGCTTATAGAGACGACCAATGGGTTGGATTTGATGACGAAAGAAGTTTAAAGACAAAGGTAAACGTTTGAATTTAAAAAAATCCAATATTAACCCGAATATTTTGTTGACGAAATTTTAACTAATCAATCTGTATTCAGATGGCATGGTTGAAAGAAGAAGGCTTCGGAGGTATCATGATTTGGTCTATCGACATGGACGACTTCAGAGGGCAATGTGGAACTGGAAAATATCCTCTCATCAACGCCATGAAGCAAGAAATGGAAGACTACAAAGTCAAATTAGAATACGATGGTCCATATGAAAACTATAATCCTAATGGACAATACACAACGAAAGACCGTAAGTTGATTTTTAAATGGTTGTTAATTATTCTAATCACTAAAATAAGATGCCTTTGGTATTCAACTGTCTTAGGTTTTCTACCTTTTTATTTCCTATCTCAGTCCCCATATTATATCGCTTCAAACACATTATAATAATCATTTCAAAGGTTGTCAATGGTGAAATACCGTCATGTTAGTTCACCATCTTTCCCGACAATGTCATTTAATTATAAAAATAATATTCATATCTGATCAATTTAAAATGTTAAAGAAATATACCTGTGATTTTAAACAAATCCGACATACCAATCTTTTAAAACCTTGTTGAACACAACGGAATTTCGCAACAAGCGCATATGTCAAAAGGACTGCTTGATCTATGGCATAAAAATACTCGTGGTGATGTTCTTTAGTTATAGAGAAGGTGAACGCACCGACATCTAGCGTTTAATTGTCGAAATTGTGAATTCATCATTTTTACCCCAGAGCGTCGTCTTACCCGACTATCCCCTACATTATTTTAGAAATCACAGTTTTCCCTACCTAACCATTTTTGTACAAGATAAAATTATTAGTTGATACTGCCTACGTTGATTGTGATTTTTTTTTATTTCTTTTTCACAGCTACCGAAGTAATTTGCGAAGAAGAAGATGGCCATATTTCCTACCACAAAGATAAGGCTGACTGCACCATGTACTACATGTGCGAGGGAGAGAGGAAACACCACATGCCTTGCCCCTCCAACTTGGTCTTTAACCCCAACGAAAACGTCTGTGATTGGCCCGAAAATGTAGAAGGCTGTATGCAACATACCCCAGCTCCAGCCAATAGGAGATAGAAATACAAATCAAAAATGTAAAATTTTGTATACATACTTTGTTTACCTGTTTGAAAAATTACCAACCTTTTGTATTCAAATTATTTCAGATTTATTTATTTTTATAATTTTGAACATTTATTTATTTTAATCAAAACTATTGTGGTTTTCTTAAACATGAACTAAACGACCTTTATTATTTTTATGGATTTTTAAAAATGTGTGAAACATGAAGTAGGTACTTATCCCAAAACATACTCGCTCTAAGAGTTTTAGTGTGATATTTTCAAAAAATTATAAGTATTTATAATAATAATATACCTTATATCATTTTTCTCTTATTTATAACTGAATTTCTTTTTTGTGATTTCGATGCATAAAAAACCCTACAAAAATAAATAAATATCTTCTATATATATATATATTTTTCAAGACATACCTAGAGTATTTTATATTAATTATTTTTACATTAGTTTTATTTTTCTAGAGATAAAATAATTTTATGTATTGATAATTTTTTATATTTAAGTTTTGTAAATATATTAGAAAATAATAAAAAAATATTACAAAATACTTAGTTGTTTTTATTCTTCTTTCCCGTTCATTTCAATGTCCTTAAATCCGAGATGGAAGGTTAGCTAAAAACAATGTTAGTACAGTAGGTATTACCTACCTGTAAATACTGGCAACATCTTGGAACGAACACAAAACAAAAAAACGTAAAAATCTTTACGTCATTTAATTAACAATATCATACACTCATTTAATATTACTAGTGGTCGAACAGTGTTCGAAATTCGATCACTGAAAGGTAATTAAGATTATAAGTTTGAACATTATTAAGGTTTCATTGTCAAAGACTGAGCGAGAGCTATTTCAAAATTTTCTTTCAAAAACAATAATATAGATACATTGGATACGTCAAACTTAAAATGTTGATAAGTTTTTTTTTCTTCTAGATTACCGACGTGATAAGTTTTTAATATTATTAAAAATATTCATATATTCTCAATTTGACCACAGATAAACAAAATATTTTGTGTTAAATTAATGTCAAATACATCGAAGTGTGAGTGAGTATGAAATACATAACATTACAATAGTGCGTAATGTTTTTTAATCGATTTAATCTATTTTTTATGCATGATTTAAAAAAAAATTATCATTCGCCACTCATCTATATAAACTATTATGTGTGCAAAACATACTCCTCCGTCCGCGCAATATTCGTAAAAATTGTCATTAAGTTTTTCCTTCACGTATTAATAAATAGATTATTAATTAGGTATCGTTTGGCATCAGCCACCGAGGAGTGTCATCGTCAAAAGACAAGAATCAAAAGCAAAGATTTCACTGCCACATCCAGGAGATACACTAAAGAGCAACATCCAAATCATTGAGCCATTGCAAGGCATTAGGAGTGGCATTGTGTATCTTCATTATAATGTGCCAGGGAACGTTCTCAGGGGGTGCCAGGGAAGTCTCCACGATATTTTGGATGCTCTGTACAGGTTTTCCACAGTAACAGGCAGGGGATTCTCGCATGTACGCTTAAAAGTAGTGTTTCCTGGCAAAGTCTTTCTAGATGGCTGAAATCCACACAATTCCGGTAGGCAAACTGTGCAATAAACATCTCACGACATTATCAGAAGAACAAGAAAGACAAGAGAGCAATGCAAACTAACTTACTTTATTTATAAAGAAAGAAATAATGTATGACTAAATTTATCCTATGAACTATCCTAAATTTATTCTTTATCCCACTGTACCTGAATTTGATTATACCAGACCATCGATTTTTTTTGGAGCCCACAAATCCTACCAAATGCGTGCATTAAAAGAATAAATAAACTAATAAGCATGACACGTAGTGTTTGATAGCCTAGCGGTGCAGTAGCTTCCTTTGCACAGCTTGTGGGTTCGATTCCTGGTGTCGAGTAACTACCTCTTTCACAAAAGTCAAGCTTTGATTTTTGTGAATAATGCCAGAGTGTAAATACAAATGTATTCAATTTAAGCGAGCCTAGATTCATCTCTAATATAAATTAAAGTCGGGTTAGTGCGAACACTTATAACTCGAGATTGGCTCAACAGATTCTTCCGATATGTGATTTATTGGATTCTTCTCCACTCCGGATAACAGAATAACTAATATAAAGTTGAATAAATAGCTGAGAAATGATAAAAAATATAATATTAAAGTTTGTATGGAACGGATTTTCTGTTGGGAACATTTCCGCCACCTGTTGGGGAAATAGGGAGATGTCTGGTAGATTGATATTTTGGTAGAAATATTCTATAGATCAATGTTTTCCATATGTTTCCACAGATGACGGTAATATTATGACAACCATAGAAATAAATATTGATACGTACGTCAGATGAAAATTCAATATAAATAGATATCTAATTATCAATAAATGGGTGAGTTTTGATGCTTTTGAAATAACTGATTCATAATTATTATAAGCACATAACTTTCGATTTTTTCACAATGAGTCATGTACGTTAGCTATCTTATGTTACCCAGCAATATTTTATTGACTTGAAGGCGGGACGAAGTTCGATGGGTCAGCTAGTTTAAAATAAAATAAATTATTAATATCGAAATAATTTTAAAATAAGGTTTGAGAAGACATCTTTCGATTTTTTTCTCAAGCTATGTAGAGCTGTGTATGAAACGAAAATATTAATTTAAGCATGTTGTAGGTGATCGCACTTACAAAACATTAAAGATTACTTCTAAAGATGGCGGTTTGCAATCACTTAAAAAAACTAATTTTATCTATTACCACCTTCTCGGAGGTTGACAGATTAAATCAATCATTTCCAAATTAAATTTCTTCTGTGTTGTGATAAACCTACTGACCATCGTTTAAGTAATTTAATGTTTTTTTTTTTCAATATTTATCCACTCACTAAATTTTCGTGTCTCATAGAATGCCCCGGCCATCTCGCACATTTCACAATATGGTATTCAAAATTTGTTTTTTCTCCCGAACTTTTATGCTCCATCGCTTATTATATCCATTATTGCATGAAACGCCTCGTTAGTCAAACGTGTTGGAGAGGACGTCCTTCCACTTTGGCCCATGTGTATTCACTAACCACCAAGTTTAGTTACCCGACGTTTAATATCGCATGGGTTTCAGGAGACGAGAACGAGGAGGTTTGCACAGGTACTCGAGATCAAATCAAATCAATTCTGTATACAACCAAAGACCAAATAATGGCGTCTTATAAATAAATACCTACCAATTTTGATTTGTACAATAATATGAACTTAAAACATTTGAAAATTGAAAGGTCGGACTTATCTCGAAAGATCTCTGCCAGCAAACCCAGATTTATGCTTCTCACAAAGAGTTAATGCCTATTATGATTTTAACTCTTTTACCCATCTGTTGTTTTCTGGTAAGACTCATATAAGAAATCCCATGATTATGTTTTGAATAATACGAATGGGCTGTGAATGAAAGCCTACCTAGTACCTACATCTAAACAAGTTTCCATCACCAGAACAGAGCAAATAAGCACAGCCTCCTCGTTAGTAGAGGTAGGTACTCGTTTAGTTTGTTTTGTTAATTGAATTGTTCCACAAACACGGAAACTGCAGTAACCTAATAATAATATGTCGACTGCAGTAAAGTGGATTGATTTTCCACGTAGAGTGCGAACACAAGCTGTTGCATTTTTTTTCACCTACATTCTATTGAATTCAAGTCAATGCTGAATCTACACATGAATTTCATATTAAGAGGAAGATGCTTACCACAGAGCTACATTAAAATATTTACCGACATCTTCAACCAATGCAGATATCTTTTCCTAGATTTCTAGTTTATAGTGCCCGTCTCCATTCTCGAGACAGGACCGGTTCGCTAAAAAAATGACAAATTTTCACCAGTTTTTTGAGTTTATGTGACCGTTTTGTTTAGAATACTTTCATTTGTTTTGTATATATTAACGAAATGGATTTGTCCAACTATAAAGCCAGTTCACAAATGGTTGTGTTCGAAAACGAAATCGTTTTTGTAATACTTTTGGTGATATCACCACATTTATAAGAAAGTCCTTGACAATAATTAATTATGAATATAAATAGAGCCAGTACGCAGCCCGGTCTGATTCCCGTGGTAATCCTAAAAGCTTCAGTAGGACCACCTGGCGTTTTTATGCTAGACTGCGCCATTTTAACTATCTTTAGAGTTTCACCATATAGAGCTAATATTTTCCATATCGATGGTCTATGTGGGCTGTCGAAGGCCTTTTCAAAATCTAGAAAGCAACAAGCGATTGAAGAGTTATTACCAATATGGATTACTTTCACTTATCATAAAAGAGTTTAATGGAATATAGATCTGACATTTAAACTAGATTTTATTTGACCGTTCAACAAAATTGCAAATCACCCCTAAAAATTTTTTACTTCCATAAAAATATACAATAGTTGGAAATATATCACAAAAAAAAATATAATTTTACTAAGCTTCTTCCAAATAAATTAATGTCTTCATGATCACCAAGTCAAGAGCTTATCCCTGTGTTTGACCATTATGTAGAGTTAACGCGTATTGCGAATATTAGTGCTAGTAGGAGAACTAGTGGCTGGTTTGTATACCGCTACTCCGTGGTGTGTCAGTTCATCTCTCGGTGAACCACTAACCACTGCCAATATATGGGTCTGAATGTGGTCTATTTATATCAGTAGGTATGTAAATTTTCTGCTAAAATATCATCATTCATGTTCATGTTCATCCTATTTCAGTAAAGTTCAAGCGTTCAAAGACTTCTAACCTTCTAAGTCTTTAATATATGTATTACAAGAAATATGAAGTCAACAAGGCTAGGTCATGATAGCGCCTTTTTTCCCTCTTATCCTGATAAGTGGGGAAAAATACCCTAGTATCAAAGATATCCTGGTATCAAAGATGGGCACTCTTTCGAACTGTGTTCCTTTTCATCAAAACAGAGCTGCGAGATTATGCTCTAATTAAGTAACATGCTTTTTTGCAATATTCAGTTTTTGAGATTTGAATTTCACAGCTGAGACACGACACGATGCAACTCGAGGGAACAACACATATACTATTATCTAGCTTAAGATAGGGCACTAGAAGTCTGAAGGCATTCGAGATGTGGATACATAGGTATCTCCTAGGTACTAAACAGACAAACAGCAACCCCGAAGGTCATCGATATATTTTAAGCAGAAGGATGGTGCCTGGTGGAAGTCCATTTTAAATTAAAAATTATAGAGTCTTAAACATTCTTGATAATGGAGACGGTAGTATCCAAACACCGGTTCATCTTTGAATAATTATTAATGTTGTGGATTATATAACACTCTTTCATTATTAGCAAAACCGAGGCTCTCTCTAGACCTAGAACAGATCAAAGATTTCAAAACTGGACCATGCATAATATACTTACACAAATTCGTTACTACAACACTCAAAAAATTCAAGGAACAAAAGGTTCTAAAAGGTAACAGGCCCAATGGCTGAATAACATCTGGTTTTAGGTAAGAATAAAAAGGGGGAGTACTTTTAACTCTCGCAAGAGACATGGCATTCGCTCGAAGAAGATCTGTACTCTATAGCATGATATAGAAAAAACAAAACTAAAAGAATCTTTGAAACACATAATGACCCATTATTAAATCATATTTTTAAAACTGTTAAATTTAATAATTGCCAAATTACTGACCTGTTAGTTTATTTGCATATTTCATCGATAAGACTCCGTTAAAAAAATTGAAACACAATTTTTATTTGCTCTACATCCATCCATAGTAGCTCGCATCCATAGTAGTCAACAACTATGGTCATAAAATAAATTAAGTCCAAACTTAAAGCTGTAGAAATAGTTTTCGAATATTTGTGATTTGTTGATGTATTGATTGACCCATGATATTCCTATTTAGTTTAAGGTCGTATGATGGGAGTGTTGTTTCGTAACGAACTTATTGAATTTTATTGATCACTAGCTTTCCCGACAGACGTTGTCCTGTAGTCCCAACCAGAGGCGGCCCATTCATATGTGCACTGCGCCCCCAGAAACAAAAATACATAATTAATCCGCTTAAGTTACTAATAAAATAATAATGTTAAAATATAAAACATCTATATTTCATTCGTATTCAAAGCTCATACATACATTCTACCTATGAAGTAGGTATCGACACGAATGTGCCCGATAATTTTGTTGACTTTTCGGTGGAGTAAGTGGGATGGGCTACTGTAAGAGCGGTAATCACGTATGCGAGAATGAGAGGGAACTATCCGCGATGGCGTTGGCGCGTCATCATAGGTAACCGTTCCATACAAACTTAAATATTGTATTTTACATAATTTCTTATCCAGTTTTTAAACAGCGGAGAAGAATCCATTAAATCAAACATCAGAAGATTCTGTTGAGCCGATCTCGAGTTATAAGTGTTCGCACTAACCCGACTTTAATTTATATAGTAGATTGCAAGAAGACAATGAAAATTATTGTACATTTCATCTTATTATTAGGTGTATGTGTCATCATAGAAATTTGGTTTGAGATATCACTTCTTTAATATGTAGTTCAAGCCCAGAGGCCCTGGACAATTTGAATAATTTTGCGAATTACAAACGAATTTTTTGACAATGTAGAGTAGGAAAAATATTAACAACTGTCCACTTTTTATATTTTTATACCTACATAAAGTGCCATTTGGTTTGGTTCAAATGATTGTTTAAAAATATGTTCCAGTGGACAGTGTTAATTTTTTTGCCCTCTACAGTCTACATTGACGAAAAAAAATTAATTGTCTTCGGGGCCTGGTATATGGGTGTGAGTGTGCTATCGTAAAATAAATGAGAGGTGTTTTTTTTTCTATAGCTGTGTTGACACGATAAAATAAAAATGTTAAAAAAAAACTGTGAAAAGATTGGGCTGTCAGATCAAAAAAAAATATATAGAAATTCCGATTGGATTAAAATATTCCGAGCAAAACCTTTAAAATCCTAAAAAATGAGAAGACTTTTTACAATAGGAAGAAAAGTTCAAGCTGGACTTGATATTCTTCCTGCCAGTCCGATGTGTCACAAAAAAGAATCTTTATTTTTTTGGTTGTGAGTGACGAAAATTAAATCGATAGGCCAGCCCCCGTAGACAAATTCAAATTGGCGTTCGACTACAAACGAAGATTTCGCCAATGTATCCAAATACAAACTCGCTTAAGGCCCCACTTAGGGGCATAGGGAGGCAACAAGAGCTCTCCTTTGCGCTCAATCTTGCGCAACGTTAATGACCTCAACCCACACCATATCCAGATTCCTCAGCTCTGCTTCGAAGGAGCGGAACACAGTATGAGAGGGTCTTCCTCGTTCTCGGGACCCTGATGGGAGGAAGAACAGCGCTCTCTTTGGCCAACTGTCGTTCGGCATCCTTAACACATGGCCCAGCCATGTCCATCTCCTCCACATAATAGTAGAAGTGATGGGCTCACGCTGGGTGCGCCGGCGTATAGCGTATATCGTAATGCGGTGGTACCATCTTATACCCAAAATTCCTGATACTTTTTGTGCCTGGGCTTTGGTCAGGTGCCAGGACTCACACCCGTACAGGAGAATGGGCAACACACACGCATCAAACAGTTTACATTTCGTCTCGATACTAATCGCCGACCCCTTCCATATTCTGGTCATGTTGTTAAAGGCGCCACTTGCCATACCCATACGTATCGGGAGCTCAGCCCCGAGGTCACCAGTGGTGGTAATGGTTGCTCCCGGGTACTTAAACTTATCCACCCGGGAGACCTGGTGATCATCGATGGTTATCGGCAGCTGGTTATCGGGACAGGCATTATTCACCATGAGCTCCGTCTTACTGGCATTGACTCGAAGGCCAAAGCTAGGGCGGGTCGATTTGACTTTCTTCCAATATTGCTAACGTAATACCTAGTTATATTTTAGTGCTAAATGCTGTTTAAAATAGGTATGCAATATATTTTTCAATTTGAAGTATATCTTCTGTCTCGGAATTGAGCTCAAAGTTTCAAAAAAATTTTAAATTTATCATATTTTGAAGCAGGTATAAATAAATTAAAAATATCTTTAACTTAATATTTTTTAAGATTGTATGTCATAAAAATGACGGAATAATCAGTTCTGTATGATATAAAGCATAAAAATGCAATTTTAGATAGCAACAAAGTATATAGAGCGCCCGAAAAACCAGAGAAAATCTCATGAAATGAGAAAAGGGTTAAAAATACCAGTAGGTATTGTATGTTGATGGCAGTAAAGCCAAAGTTTTAGGCTAGTGATTAGAAAAAGTTGAGGTGGTTGATAGACCAGCGGTTACGACGACGGCTTTCGCACTGTTTCGTGCGGAGGTCGTGGGTTCGAATCCCGGCCGTGTCGACCATTTTCCGCTTTCACGACACAAGCATTTGTTTACTGTGAAAGATGTCAAAAGTGTATTTGTGTTCACTTCGAGTGAGCACAGATTCATTTATATAAAAAAAAGTGGTCAAAAATACAGATGAACCATAATTAAGAGAGCGTTAAAGGAAACTGATTCTAAATTGATGGAAAATTTGGAAAAGCGAAACCGATAGAGAGATCGATTACTTACAGATTTCTTTTCAAAAAGCAATATTTCATTTGATGTCGTCTGATGTGATGAAAAAAAGTGTAGGTAAATACCGGAAAACATGATTGAATAATTAGTTTGCAGGAGAAAAGAGTAATAAAACAATTAGAATGAATTTTTTGCTCATTGCAAACCATAAGTAAGTAATCCCAATTGAATGAGTCGCCGGTAATCTAGAAAACAAACGACAAGTAACAATTATTTAGGATTTTGTATAATATGTTGATAGTGCTCTTTCTCAAATAGGCCCAGGCTTCCGAGGCTTAATTTTGTTGCCTTTTCTGACCGCGTTTAAGGGAGTGAGGTGGTCAACCCCACGGCCCCGATCAGATTTTTCGATTACCTGCCTCTTACAGGATGCTCGAAAAACCAGCAAAAAGAACAGAGGTGCTATTTATTCTAAGCCGACAGCCCCACGGCACATGTATAATGCGAAAAAATTAATTGTCCACTGGAACATAATATAAACAATTATTTAAACCAAACAATGACACTTAGAAAAACATAAAAATTGGACAGTTAAATTTCTTCCTACTCTACATTGTCGAAGAATTCGTTTGTAGTCGATCGCCAAATGCAATTTTTCTAGCCTACTGAGCGTAAGTATTTACGTAGTTTATTATAAAAAAAACTTCCTAATCAAACGCTTTCGTACACCGGCATAATAGCCCATCTGCACTGCATAATATGTTTAACCGTCTGCCTTGTACGTTCTGTCAACTTCACTCAGTTTAAACTCGACTTTGGCGCGCTGATATTTGATCACGCTATCATACCAGCATCTTAACAATCTACTCATCTACAAGAGTAATTTTATTGTACCTTATAATTGTCGGTCTAGCCTCATAATAATATTATTATTATAAGTATGTTAGCTACCAATCTGAGTATGTCAGTCGAGTCTGAGCGCCGTCCGTATGTCAGTGGGACGAACCGTTGCACGGATGGACGTGTACGAGTGACCGATATACCTGCAGCCTGCAACTGCTGCTAGACTTGCCTATATAAGTCAGTAAGGGTAATCATAAGAAGATTGTTGTCATTATTTTGTTTTTATTACTTGTATCAATCTCAATATACAGAAGATAAATATTATTGTACTTACAACGAAAGAATGTCTCTGTGGTAAGCCATGTCTGCATACTGCCAGTACGTATCGTATTACCGGTAGGTAATGAAGAATAATTGCCGTATCTAACAGACGTGTTTGAAGAGATTTTTTGCGTCTATCACAGTTATTTTAGTAAGCAAACATTGTATTTCATTCATTTAACACAGCACACCCAGATCTCAATTCCATGATACCTATGTATTTATACATTACAAATTGTGTTGTTGAAGGGTCTCGCAGATCGAGGATATCAATCGTACTGCTGAAACATGTAAGCAAGAACTCAACACACATCATAAATATGGTCCAGGTCACACCTCTGTTCCTAATGTTGGCACAAGAGCAGATGCTCATCACATTGGACGTCCATAGTCACATCTTACATCCTCCTCCAAACTTAAACCCCACCTGGCAGGTCCTTCTTGTACCTTGTGATACCCACACGACACGTAGCCTATTCAGTTTCATTCATGTGCTGTTTGGGGAACTTTTTCTGGTAGTTTTTGTAGGGGAGATGTAGTTTTCAGAAAACTGCCGAGATTTTGGTCTTGCCATCGGTGGCTAGTGGCCAAACAGAGAATGTTTTGTCCAAAGATAGCCTATAACAAGAGTTTGAACCTCAATTGGTCTAGATATAGTCTGCGTTCAAAATTATTTTCCTTCTACTTTCATGACTACTTTTTTAAAATGTTTAGGACCATCATAAGCAGCTTTCTTTTATCTGGCGATGTTATACGCCTGTGGGTATTTAAGTTCTGTTATACGATTAAGAATATCCACTTCTGCGGATGGAAACTTGATATCAATTCCTGACAACAAAATTGGCTTTTTAGCCCTAAGCCATTAAATGAATGTGTATAAAGAACTCAACTCACATTAGCCAAGCCGAATACGACACAAAGACAAGTTTTATGCTTCACGATGTATCTAAAAAAAAAAAATAAAACGCAGTGACAAACCGTTACTAATAAAAAAAAATTCGACCAACTGGCGTTTTGACAAGAAACATAAAGAAATTATCATTATCAGTAATGTTTATTTATACAACTATCGTAGTGTGAAATAATCGCAACAAATTCAGTTCAGACCGCACTCCACGTATGTAATAATACATTGATTGCCTCAGCGAGCACAATCCAGATAAGATGGATGAATCTAATTATTTATCATCTAAACACATGATGAGTTATGGTAATGAGACAACGGTTAAGTTTATATATTACCACTAGCATTCCCGACAGACGTTGTCCTGTGTTCCTAACTATGAATATTGAATTCGAATTTGTATGGTGACGAATTAATTATCATTTTACCAATGTGATGCCGAACGATGCTTCTGTTTTAAACCATGTATATTTCATCCGCATTCTGTAAATCGCACCAATGGACAATTTCTGTCAAAATTTCAAAATTGGAATAAAAATTATAAGGTAAAAAGTACTAACAAACACATGAGGATTGAAAGTAAGATGAAAATATACAAAACAATATGTGTTTGACCAATAGCCACTTATGGAATTGAGGCACGGGCTAATACTTCCAGAACAAAATCTCGGCTGCGAACTTCAGAGATGAAAACTCTCCGATCTATAACTGGAAACACGCTGCGTGACCGTGTTAGATATGTTGATATCCGGAGCACGTGTAAGACGGAAGACATAGTGAGGTGGGGACGACAACGAAGGCGATACTGGAATGAATATGTAAACAGAATGTCAGAGGACAGACTTCCACGTATCGCCATTCAAGGAAACCCCGAAGGACGCAGACTCCCAGGCAGACCCCCAAAGAGGTGGAGGGACAGCTGGCAGTCGACATCACAGGAGGAACAGGCAGCGGCACAAACAGATCCCCAGGATCTATAGAAAGAAGAAGAAGAAGTATATAGTACTTATGTTTTTTTTAACCTAAATACAAGAAAACAAGTATGATACTGTAGAAATTTACTTTCACAATGATGGAAATAGAATTACATAGAAAAATGTTTCATCTTTACTTGTTGTACCTACTTGTTATACTCTAATTGGAAACCTTATCAAGAATTGATATTTTTTAAAAAGGTAAAAGTTATTTCAATCCCTTGAGTTAGTAGGTACTTCAAGTGGCATAAAGTTCTCATTTGGTAATGTGTTTATACCTAGAGCTGGGAACACCTCAAACTTGCTACAAAAAGCAAAGCAAATATTGTGAATTTGTACAGAACTGATGGGAATTAAAGGGTCGAATTTTCTACGAAGATCGACGACTATACATAGGACACGTAGGTAAGCCATCTATTTAACCGTGTCTGTCACCTCTAAAGGCCTGTACACATTTGAACCACGCGCGGTAACATGGAAAGATGGACATAGAAACGGGTTAGTGCGTACGTTAATGCATGATGCCGAACGGCAGTAAGTTAGGGAGCTCTGTTTTCCTGTCAACAGTTTTCGGGAAATTCTAAGATTTGAACAAGGCATGGGAGGAAGTTAATTGATTACCACTGGTAAACAACTCTTGTTGCTTCTCAAAACTCCATTGTGGTGTTTCAAAATTATATTTCCTCCTTCTCATTATGCAGCAAATTTCGTATAGCAAATCAAACATTCATTCTAATGTTCGAAAATCAAATTTCAAATAATAACGAAATCATCAGCTATAAAATCTGATATTTTATACATTACTGTGCAACTCAATGAGGAAGATTTTGTTTTCGTTGATTGGAAAAATGTTGATTCCACAAATCAAACATCGAACGTAACAAAGGCAGAGAGTGTTTGAGAAATGATTTTACTCTCGTTGTATTGTTTATAAATTCATAACATCAGTTCAAAGATGTTATTATTCATACAGCAGTATGTTAAAACAATGTGTTAACGATAATATAAAATAACAATACAAAAATGTGTTAACAGTATGAAGACATTAAAATAATAAACAGAGGTCTTTGTGAAGATTAATTATGTAATTAAAAACCACTTCCATTGTGTCCGCTTTATTTATCGATCTGTTATCATAATGATGGTGTGTTGCTCCCTAGTGAAGAATTTGTTCCCAGCTCAATTATTAATGTCGCTGTTGTATACATTAATAGCGCTTAAAGAATGTTTGAATTAGACACGTCTTGGCGTTGGACCGGGGACTTTGGAGACGGCTGGTTTGGATGGTGGGGAGTAGTGATGGTCACGATCCTCAGAAGTGAGGGAACGACGAGGATGATGATGATGTTTAAGAAATCAAATGCGTTGTCACAGCCTAAGTTCTATGCCATTAGAATTGAAAACCCTGAAATGAAATGGAAATCTGTAAGTTTCATGTGAGAAACATCAGAATAAAAGAAACGTGTGAGGCTGAATACTGTCTTCGATAGAGCAGAAAATTAAGGAAGTACGTAGAAAAAAGATCGATATGTTTTTTTCACCAGTCGAAATAAAAAGGTATTGAAGTCCTGCATATTTCTCATAATGACAATATTATATAGACAATGAACCTTACTAATAAAAATGTGGAAAAACTGAGAGTAACGCAACGATCTATGGAGAAACACATATTATAATCGGCGTCAGTCTTAGAAATAAAATAAGAAATTAAAAAAATTATACCTACCTCAAATAAAATTAGCAAACATCATGCATGGATCGAGGAGCTAGTGTCAATGATGGTTCGATCAATCAATCATCAGAGGTAAATCATTCGTTAATTAATTATGTATCAGCATCTGTTAAAATTTAACGCAATAACTATGAATACGTTGATTTGAATAAACGAAAATAAAAAGTACTTTCTATATTATATTTGCATAAATTATTCAAGAAAATACATTTACTTTTTGCAATAAATTGAATAATTACAATTACATTTTGTTGAATAAATTTGTTATTTTATAAGATATTTTCGGTGTTTTCTTAAACAAAACTTATCTGAATATCTATCTCATCCTATATTTTTTTCTATTTTATGCACCTTTATCTAAAGATGTTTCAAACTGAATTGATTCGCTATGCTGGGGTCATTGACTTGGGATTCGAGATGACACATTTAAACTACTAGACCAGAAGCAGGAATCGTTCTCTAATCACATCTTGTAACCATATTGAGAAATGGTAATGTTAAGATTCGTGACCAGCAAGCTGTTTTATTCCACCTCTCTTTCTCACTTTTTTATCATTCTATTCATTATTATAACTTGTCGAAACTATTTTAACTTCTTGATTTACATCCCTATTTGTTACAACGCTTACATCTATCTTATATTTAAAATTTTAAATATTCTAATTACATATAACTAACTAACAAAAGGAGGCAACAAGAGCACTCCACTGCACTCGATCTTGAGCGGCTCCAAATCTCTCAGCTATGCTTTTGAGGAGCGGAACACGGTATTTATCGGAACAAGGTATGAGAGGGTCTTCCTCGTCTGCGGAACCCTGATGGGAGGAAGAACAGCGCCCTTCTTGGCCAACTCTCATTCGGTATGCCCAGCCCAGCCATGTCCATCCCCTTTCCATAATGGTTGAAGTTGTAGGTCTCCGCTGGCTGCGCCGGAGTATAGCGTCGTTCGTGATGCGGTGGTACCTTCCATTTAAACATATAGGTAATTGAATTAGTGTTAACCTTTTTCAGCCTGTTCCAGAACTATACATGAAGTACATTCCTTATGATCGAGTCTGCCGGACAGGTGTTTGTGGAGTAGGCCATTATAATCACTGTTTATCTCCGCAATGTCTAGCCAAAGATGCCGTCTTCTATGTATGTATTATTTTTTACAGTTTTTTTTTTTTTGTATTATTTCTCAAAATACCTCAAATGATTTGGTGGATTGTCTTTAACATTCTTTCTGGAGGATGTGGGAACGATCCCCGTTGCCGACCATCTTCCTTTCTTACGACATAGTCCTTTGTTTAGTGTGAAAGATTTCATATCATTCAATATCTTAACCTGAGTAGAATTATTGAACATTTAAATAAACTAAGAAGTATTTTTAGGGAGTTTAAAAAGTTTTCGTTTATTTAGACGCTTCGTATTTTCCTACAGTTTAGCTTAAACTGAGTTGATTCATAGAACTTTACAGTATCAAAAAAGGTTATTGAAAAACTAAGAAACACAGTACACTCTCAATGCCACATACTGACTTCTTGTTCTTCTTTCCTCTTTTGAGCCCTTGTCATTTAGGTACTGCTGGATGGTGGTCTCCCTCGCACATATACTTGATATATTATGTGAAGGATAGTTAGCAATAAAATGCCACGATTGTCAAGCGAATAAGGAAAGACGTGTCTCTTCGTCAGCCCTTGACAACATTATTCCTCGAGGTTAGTTATCTCGATATTTAACATTTATATGAGATAAAAATCATAAAAAATTTAGAGTTTAACAAACACATTCTGGTACTTATGTAAGTAACATAATTCATAAAACATTTAACCTTTCTCTGAACCTACAGAAATCGAAATATTTTCCTCATAGTTACTTTAATAAAAATCATGTTTAATTGTCAAGCTTCGCTATGCACTGTATACTCGAGCGCACACCTCGTGATAATAAACAAGATTCTGTATCAGAAAATGCATTATTAGTGATTTCTTACGACGAGTATTCTTCGGCCAGTACTAAACATGTAACGAAAAGATATCGACGCGTCACACGTTTGTACGAACGAAACTCGTCGCCTCGCGATTCTACGTGAAATTGTTTTAGTTCGTAAACATAACCTAAATAAATGAAATAATAAAAACATTTCAATTTGAAATTTAAATCAATTTTAAAGTGTACCATGTGCTATTATTATTATAAGTTGTAAAAATTACAACTAATTAAATTTAATTTGAAATGTTGTTTTAGTGGTGTAATTAATCTTATGGTGTGCTCCAATTCTATTTGTTTCATTTGAGTTTAAAAAAATAAATTAAAAATTTTCATTGGACAAGCAAGTGATTTGAGGTTGGTATTTTAACTATAATAAGTATATATGAGTTTTGTGAATCTCTCATATCCAATCCAAATCCAAACTCCCTTTACCCCCCACTTAGGGGCATAGGGAGGCAACAAGAGCTCTCCATTGCCCTCGATCTTGCGCAATGTTTATGACCTCCTCCACACCATGTCCAAATTCCTCAACTCTGATTCGAAGGAGCGGAACACAGTATGAGAGGGTCTTCCTCTGTACTGTCATTCGGCGTCCTTAACACATGTCCCAGCCAAGTCCATCTCCTCCCCATAATGGTAGAAGTGATGAAATGGTAATGATACAGGACATAATTTTTAAAGGATAAAGGGAGTTTGGATTTGGATTATGATCATTACAATGACATATAGCCCCCTTTTTATGGGATAACCTGAGAGAAAAAACAAACATCTTATGGCCTGTACACATCTGAACACGCATGGTAAGGGAACCAATACAACGTTGTATGCGTTGATGTGTACAGGCCCTTAAACCTGTTTGTATAGAAAAGACGTCACTATTGCCCGAGGAATTTATTTCATGTCTAAATTTTTAATATTCAACCGATCCCGTCCAGTCTGCAAAATCCAACCCCAAGAGGAAAATTTTCTAATGAAAAAAAAGTTAATCTCGTGAATCGCAGTACAGTACATACATTTTAAAAATTATATGGTTAAAATATAATTTAATTACTCATTGTTTATTGCAATCTTCATCTTCTTTTTCTTCAACGGCGCTACAGCGCAAATAGAACAAAATTGCGTATTATACGCCTATGTTATTGAAGGTTTGACAGTTAGAGGACAATTTCATTTCGCTGGTTACTTCATATCATAAAAATAAATTCCTAATAGGCTTCGATCGTAAAAAGAAAATTTATTTGAATAACGTGTAATATTTAACTGCTGTTTATTAATATAGAAAATTGTGATTATTTTATGGAACATCATTAAATTAGTAGTTTTATGGCCAACAGCTTTCTACATAAAAACAAAACAGTTCGACAGTTAAACATGTTGAATATCACTTACACCTTGAATTAGTTGAACTTTAAGCCAATTCAACTACCAATCAGTCAATTTCAATAGAGAATGGTATGCACAAGAATGAAAAGCTAATTAATGCTTCAAAAAGGAATTATTCTAGAGTTTATCAAATCTTGGCTCCATATCCTCTCTACGTATAATATAATGCCTACAATGTTATATACAAATATACTAATCTGCTAATATAATAAATAAAAACGTATCATGAGGTAGGAGTAGGTAATTACTACCTATTGATAAATTAATGTTTAATGAATTCTCGAATAAGCTCTTAGTCACGGTACAGTAATTATAAATAAATAATCCAATCCAATCCAAACTCCCTTAAGACCCCACTTAGGGGCATAGGGAGGCAATAAGAGCTCTCCATTGCGCTCGATCTTGCGCAACGTTAATAACTTAGTTTTCCCAAAGTTTTCCATATCTGCCATATTTGTAAAAGTCGCTTTTTCACGATAAGTTAAATGAGATCGAGCTCCTTCGTCAAACTCGTGTTGACATTTTCAACCGACCAAAATTAAATTAAAAAAAAAAACAAGAATCATAATAGTCCTTGCTTAATTTTTAGAAGCTTTACATTCATATTTTGAAAATTGAAATTTAATATTATACCTACCTACATAATTAGTTTTCCATTATTATCTCAGAAAAGGTTCTGGAATATGGACGTTAAATGCTTTTCCTCATATTCTTAAGTATATTTCCAGGGTTTTAAGTCTAAATCTTCGGCTTCTGTAACATAATAAAGAAAGTTTTCTCTTAAACATAACCATCTTCTTGTCCTTATATAGGTAGGTATTATAAGAATATATAAGAATGATTAGATGTACGTATATTATTATGTCTCTATAAACGCAAGAACGGATCAATCGATTAGGCTTATTTTGGCTTAAAATAATCGGACAAGCTTAGAGCATTTAAACTGTGAGAAAATATGGAAAATTTCGAGGAAAATAGAATATAATAACTTAGTTTTCCCAAAGTTTTCTATATCTGTCAGATGTGTTATTTTGTAATTCTTCCTCTCTGTCAGATGTGTTATTTTGTAAATTTTTTTGGTTGTTAGTTACTGTCAGTGGATAATTATGCTAGGGAAATAAGTTATAATATGATGTTTACAGTATCATTGAGATGCAAATAATAAAAAAATGTGAGAAGCGTCCTCTCGTCCTCACAAGAAGCAATGTCCCACCCTTTAGAAGCAATCTAAGAATGGAAAGACGATCCAAGATGTCTGTGTAAATATGAAAGTATAAGATTTCAAATGAAGATAGATTAGCCGAGCTGTAATGTCTGTAATTTATTTGTCTGATAATACACAACAAAACACAAGAAACTTTTAACTCACAAACAATGACGGTACATAAAATACGGTGAGTCATCAATCATTTACCTTTCGGCACACCTGTCGCTTTACGCTATTGAAAACCTTAAATTCTTCGTGAGAATCATCAACACTAGATCAATTATTAAAACAAGCTGATCATATTATTTTATATATCAATATAAAATTTAAATACAAAAAACAGATCAATTAATGTCAATTTTGTAATATTGACACAGTAATATAATTATTACATCAGTTGTTTGGGTCTAAAACTCTAAAATGAGTGGCTTCGATACCCAAAGCTGACCGTTTTGCTTATTTCACGGAACAAGCTTGCTTAGCGTCAAAGACAAAAGTTGTATTTATGTATTCTCTCAGAAAAAAATATATAGATAGGGTTAAAAAAATATTGACTGAAATATCAATAATGCTGAAAGTAAATTGTTCCTCCGAATACATGGTGAAGTAAACAACTTGTCTTATTTATATGTTTTATATTATAGCTGATGTATTCAGCACTTTTGAAATACTCAAATAGGTTCCTATCATATTATTGTTTCATAGATAATCCCTATCTATGCATGGTTGTTTTTTTTTTTTTTTTGAAAAAAGCCTATTGATCATGAAATATATGTATTTTTTTTTATTTTTTTTTTTTAATAAATTAATGTGTGCTCACTCAAAGTGAACACAAATACACTCTTTGACTCTTTCACAATAAGCTACTTAAAGCTTGTGTCGTGAAGAGGAAGATGGTCGGCACCTGGGATCGAACCCACGACTTCCGATACGAAACAGTACGAAAGCCGTTCGATTTATCATGAAATAAATGTATTATATCTGCATAATTTTTTGTAAAAAGCCTATTGATCATGAAATAAATCTATTTTATCAGCATAATAATTTTTGATTCAGGTAGACATAAACGGCAGGAAAAGATTAAGAACATGGACATGATCTTAAGCAGATTCCCTTTCATGACAAGCAATCAATATATTTTAGCCAACCAATAGTGATTGTGTGAATGTTGTGGATGTAGTAAATTTTGTCACAATAAAACAATCAGATTCAACCACAACATAATTAGGTACATTTGGAGCGATGCTTGTGCTCAACCATTGTGAGAATTACATAATATTATATTGGCTGGTGAAAGTAGATGAAGCATTCCTCTTCCTAGCATTCGGTTGGTAGTCGCTTTGTTTTATTGGCACCTTTAACCTACAATCTCATAATACAA
This sequence comes from Mystacides longicornis, assembly GCA_963576905.1. NCBI lineage: Eukaryota > Metazoa > Arthropoda > Insecta > Trichoptera > Leptoceridae > Mystacides > Mystacides longicornis. The sequence goes on along the minus strand of OY756425.1, from coordinate 8,906,638 downwards.
CAGGTATAACATGCAGGAAGACTGATGTTTAGTCATCTAGTGAAATGTTGATAGCCATGTAATAACTTACAGAATTACTTTCTGAACCTTTCAAATTATTATTTTGACAGCAGGCAATTGGCAAATTACCTTCATGTTATAATAATCGAGAATCGCTACATTAACCCATTTTACATTCGTGTGTTAAGGATTTGATTCAGTAATAATTTCAAAATCCGGTGATTTAGTGCAAAGCCCCATTAAGTTTCAAATATTTCACTTCTTCCAAACATGAAAAATCACGTGAATATCCATAGAAATAGGTACATAGAAATGTAGAATATTAAAAATTCAAAAAAAAATTTTTTTTCTCACAACTGGAGAAAGACATTATATTTTCACGATTGAGATAGATAGGTACATACACAGTGGTGTATCCAATTTAAACTTGTTTCCATTAAAATATCGTTATTCTTAAACACCTTGTGTTATTAAGAGGCTGCAATTGTATGAAAATAGAGTGTAAAATTTGTAATTCATTTCACGATTTGACAGAGATTCAAATGAATAATTGACACCGTTGCAAAAATATACAACATTATTTACGATTGTGTTTTGACAGCATTATAACAATCGCGAAAATATCAAGCGTACATAATTCTTAATCATTTGGTTACTAATCATTAATAATTTGGATAAGGTCTAGTGGTTAAGATGTCATTTTTTCGACATACAAGTTATAGTTTTTCAATGGCCACTCTGTGGTAGTATTTTAAATTAAGGAGTTAAAAAACTCGTTCATACTCTCAAAACCTTTAAGCATAAGAGGTCCAAAATAATATTGCTGTATCTAATTTATTCACAACACTTGAATCTGTGTCATTGATGGCACCATCTTTCCATTTGAATAAAGCTAGAACTAAAATGTTATTTATTTTCGACTATTGAAGGGTTTTATTCACCGCATTTTAGAGTCTATGTGACAATCTATCTTGAGAAGTTTGCATATGGAGATAAAGAAGAATTATTATTATTTTGCTTTTACTTGTAGGTGAATTTATTTTGAAAACTTCATTATTAGGTAAGTGATAATTGATGTAAACAATTATTATATAGTACAAACATGTTTCACGTTGAATGAAGAATGGAGTTTCTTTAGCACTGCACTCGATTTCGAGTAATTCGGCATGAATGGAGCTTATATGTTGTTTAAAATGAGAATCGATCGGCACCTGAGTTCGAATCCAAAACCTCCAATGGAGCTGGTGACTACAAATCACTTTATTGAAAATTAATATTTTTAATTTGTTATCTTACTTTCATTTCAACCGTTGGCAGTTATAAGATATCTTTGAAATTTGTGTGTTTTGTTGTCTAAGATCTGCCCCCGTAGACAATACGAAAAAAATGAACTGTCCACTGGACAAATAATAAACAATTATTTAAACTAAAAGAAATACATTTTAATCAAAATATAAAAAGTGGACAATAATTGTCGGAAAATTCGTTTGTAGTCGTTCGCACAATTCAAATTGTCTAGGGCCGCTGATTTTTGAATTTAAGAAACTTTTTCCTCAAGTTCCGGCTTATATTCTTTTGTTTTATCTATTAGCTGGATTTACACGTAACAATTTATCTTTAAGATTTCACCGATAATCGTTCATTTTATAAATCTTAGCGAAGAAATCAATTGAAAAATGAGCGATGACAAATAGATTTATTTCAGTAGTAACTGAATCGAAGGTGGTTCCTTTCAAGAAGTAAATTATTCCTGTTTATCAGGAACCCCTAAGTTATTATACATTCCTATCCTCATCTCTATAGAGCACTTACATATTGTGCTCTATAGAGATGAGGAAGCGTATTGACTATATTTCGAAACGGAATCCTATAAGATAATATGACATTACCATTTCTCATCGTGACAACAAGAACAATATGACTTCAACAAAACATCAATCATGAAGTTAATAGAATCGTTGTGACCATTGTTGGAGTTTTACATAACGGTTTCTAGATTAAGGTCAGAGTTTCTATCCAACTGATGGTTACTCTCCGGTCGTACAATATTTTGATTAGTTGACCTTCATGCAAAAGTGCGTATTGCTTAGATCGGATGATGATTTCTGATAAAGTATTGTACTCTGTAACATGCCGACACAAAATAAACAAAGATTACGCCCAAGGTGATATTATACGGATAAGAAGTGACCTCTTTAGGAAAACTCTTGGTATGAACGGTAATTTTGTTTCAAAATTCGTCACGTCATTCTATTTTTTTTTTTTTATAAAAATGAATCTGTGCTCACTCGAAGTGAACACAAATGCACTTTCATCATCTTTCACACTAAGCAAATGCTTGTGTCGTGAAAGCGGAAATGGTCGGCACGGCCGGGATTCGAACCCACGACCTTCAATACGCTGCACGTACGAAAGTCGCCGATTAATACCACTGGACTACCAACCACTTCAATTGGTTTATTTCTTCTTTTTTTCCATTCCCAGTTTTTCTGTCTTGCGTCATTTCACTGCTCAATATGTTTCTTTTTTCGAAAGGAAAATATTTCAGAGCCTTCATAGAAGTATGAAAATCTGCATTTTGTCACAAATCAATTCAACGCTGTGAATTCAATCAATATTTAAAAAAAATATAATTTTCATTTTAAACATTTCTAGTGTCCGACTTTTTCACTTAAAATGAAATTGAATTTACCTAAATCAAAACTGATTTAACCCGACATTTTATTTTGTAAAGTGGGTATCATTTCTCAATAAGATGATCTTTGAATGTAGAAAGACAATAATGAATTTCCCTTCATGGGACAAATCAAACTCAAAGTCTTTACATTTTATACCTAAACTCCATCTAAGTATTATTTGTCAGTTCTATTGTAAAACAAAATCCAATCGTTCATGTTCAAACATTTGTTATATATACTTCATCTATGTACCTACATAAAAATTGTTTACATTATAAACACATTTACTTACTTTTTCGAGTCCGGACTTCAGATTTTGCCACTCCAGTATGCAGCGACGGATATCGCTTTGTCATTCGCCCTCACAAGGTCCTCCACCCCACAAGTCACCTGCATCGACGGGCACGTCAACAAGTGCAGGTCGTCCTGCAGCTCCCCACAGTCACAGCTCACCTCCTCACCCTCAAGGAATCCCCAAACACATTTGTTTTAATAAACGTCTTTCATTGAAAACTAATTATTATTGATTGTTATCAAAATAAGTTACTTAGTTCAATCATTGTAATTTTTTTTAAATATTTAAAATAACGGGTAAAATATTAGTAGATTTTTATCTGATTTCCTGTAAAATTCTGAACAAAATATCTTGATACGATCATTGTAAAAATGCGCTTCCGCAGATTATTTATGTGTACGCTTTTAAATATTATGAATGAACAATTTAAAATTATTTACATCTTATTCATATCCATAGACACTAAAAAATAAAGTTATTGAAAACAATTTTATGGTTTGTTAATAAATTTGAACGCAGTTAAAATTGAGTGGTTTGGGGGTTCGAAGGGCCAGTAGTTTCACAGTGAGCTACATCTGAAATCTACATCTTATCAAGCTAAATTATGTAGGTCTTTAAAATGCTGTGAAATAACAAACGACGCAACACTACTAGTTACTCCGACTCATCATATCTCATCATCACGTAAACATCCCCGTTACGTACCCCGGGCAATCTGTCGACATCATAATCTTCCCATAATAATTCGGTAAAATTTGGTTTTAGCGGAGTCTATTCTTGCAACAACATATAGGTTCAATAACGTAACATGTTTCACATGTCACTTATATCCTACTACACCGCCATCTCTTGCATTTTTTTAAAAATTACGCAACTATAGAGGAATTATTGTTTTATTACAAACTTATTATCCGTCGAACTTCATCCCGCATCCGAATCAGCAATGATTATATTAAGCTAAATTTAATTCAGTTTTTATATAGTAAACCGTATTTAATTCATGTAAAAAGTCGAAACTATTATTTTTATTCTGGGTAAGGACGAAGTTCGACGGGCGGGTCAGCTAGTATTATATAACATAGCAAATAACTAGAGGATGAAAGGAGAATTTCTGGTGCCTTACAACAAGGACTAAACAGGGAAGGCAACCCCTACAGAAAATCCACCATATCAGGCAAAGGGAAACCATCAGTCTCGAAACCCGAGGAAATCAACATATCGAGGATTCAGTCCTTTGCTGTGGCGATCGCCAACAACGGGGTGGCCCGATATGGTACTCTTTGACGCGAAGTTCATATTAAAGACTTATGTTCGTATTTTTATATACAAGTATTAAAGAGCTTTGTTACTGTTAATTAATTCTAGGCCGACGTCTCACTTATTTATATAGAAACGAATCCGTTAAGAATATAAAAAATAAGCGCAGTCGGCAGCGGTGAAATTTTATGCTAAAGAGCTACACTTATTATTTAAATTCGAGTCTGGCTAATTTTACTAAACTACTGTGAGATTCGTCACGATATGACAAAAGGAAATAATAGGTAGGTAATTAAAATAAAAGACAGTCTGAATACAACGGTCTGGGACTGCAGTTTGTTATCTGTGGTGAAATATCTGGCATTTCTTTTTTATGAAAAAAATGATAGTTGTGGAAATAAGCAAATAAATATCATTTTTTTTTCATAAAACAACTCGTGTTTACGGTAGTGTGGAAAAGAGTTACATTGTAGGTTAAGTTGATAGAAAGTTCAAAAGACAGAATACAATGTTACATTATACGTGTTGCCTAGCTATATTTATAACATTTCTATAGTCTTATTGTTGGAATATAATTAGTTTTTGCTTGTAAATGTGTTATATTAACAAACGAGTATTATAATTAATTATGACTGACCAAAAATATACATTCTTTTTCCGTCTCACCGTGTACTTTAAATGAACAATGTTTTTCAAACAATTTTTTTAACAAAAATGGGAACACTTTTACACGGCAACCTAAATGAAAACTTCGCCCTCCTTCTCAACGCAGTGCCGGTGTGTAAATGATGTGATTGGTAACCAATTGTTTTCGTACGTACAGCGTACTGTCGTGGATTCGAATCCCGGTGCCGACCGTTTCCACTTTCACAACACAAGCTTTACGATTTTCGTATTTTATTTATTTTTGTTCACTTCGAGATGAGCCCAGATCCATTTAAGTACCTACCTATACGTAGGTACGTACTTGTAGAGCTACGTAAAATGAATAAGAACGAAACAAGCATCCTCTAATGACCAATGATCTTTTTAGGCAACTGATATTTTTACGAAACGTCTGGTTTAAATGAGAAATTAATAATTTGGAAAAAAAAATGTAAATATATTTGATACATATCAGAATTCTCTCACCTACCTATTATTAAATTTTAAACGAAATATATCTTTTGTACTAGGCTATTGTTTAATTATTTTTTCGAAAACCTATCGTTATAGTTGCAATATTAAAATCGCAGTATTTTTTCAGAGTATCGCGTGATGTCACATAACTGCGTTGAGTAATATGGGGGAAAATGGCACACCATAACTTAAATCGGAGGAAAAACAATAGAGTGTTTACTTAAATAAAACAAAAACAATACTTAGGGAAATAAAACGAATTTCAAATATAATGTGTTTTTTTTTCCTTGTATTGCTGAAAGTTTAGTAAAATATGGTCTCTCGTCTGAAATCTTTAACAAAATATCTATAATATTTTTTTCTTTCGTCATTTATTGCATTTTAATTCACGTTATCGTGAATCAGACATATTTGCAATATACAGCGATGGGTCACATTGACAACATGGCCCATATTATCCTATCTTACTCTATATCTCAAATAAATATTGTAGGAAAATCATTTCATTCGTGTAGACATGTTCAATTATGTAGGTATAATAATTATTGTTTTATGCGCAATTTCTCTATTCCGATAATATTACATGTTGAGTAGTCAATCATCGAATGCGATTTACTAAATTGGCTGAATTATAATAATAGTAAGACAAATGACCACTTAAATAGTTAGTTTAATAGAAATTAATCACCTTATAGAAATATGATAATCAAAAGGGTAAAAATATAGAGTACAGAGAGATAAAACAATAGTATCTTTTTCTTTCGGCTCTTTTTTACCTGTGATTTCTTTTATGACAAGGATAGATACTTTGTGATTCACAATAATCTACACTGACTTTAAATTTATTAGCAATCATAAAAATATAAAAAACAGTTACGAGTCGAAGATCTAATACAATATCTCCAATCGGCCGTAAAATTGTTGGATGTCATCGTACATTAATCCATCTGTAAAGTTGTTGTTTTTTATGATTGTTAATAAAGTTTTTCATATCTGGATTGTGTTTGACTCGATCGATTAAAAAACAATCAATATTAGGTATCTACTGCTTTGTTTCCCCCAAAATATTCAGAGTTGCTGTCTACACAAAAAAGTTTTACTTTTGACGACATCAATCATATAAGTTATGTAATATTTGCATACACTTAAAATAAAGTAATAAAAACCTTTAGATTATGTATAGGTAACTTTTTTTTATGATAATATGCTTTCTGCTGCTTTTTTATGACAATAAGTTAAAACTGAGGAGTGTTCCAACAGCGGTGAACATAATCTAAGTAGGAACATACCTGCAATATTATTAGCTGAAATCTTCTAGGATTTGTATCGGCAATATACCTACGTCGTGACTTTAATTAACTAAAAATTTCAGTACCTACTCATTGCTATCAGAGCAAATCTGTCAGTTTAAACAAATACCTAATCTGATTCCAATGGAGAAAAATACCACGTAGAGACCTAGGTCCTATAGGAAATGTGGAATTGTTCAATGGACAAAATCATCACAGTCATATTGAGTCGGTAATAATATAAAATCAAATTAGGTATATCTTTTTAGTACCTTCTTCTCATTGCCAAGATGGTGATCCGTGCATTCACTCCGATTCTCCGCCAACTGCAGTGTCCATACAAGGTTTCCCCAGTCGACTCTAACGGTCACATCATCATCAAATAGGTTCCATCCAGGCTCCCAGTCAGAAACAGTCTCTGTAGGTTGTCCCGAGATTCATGTCTAAAATATGAGAGGAAACGACGCATACAGTTTTATAAGTAACACTAAAATAAATAAATAAATAAATAACAGGTATAGCCGGCGTATCTTAGTGCTTGAAGCATTCTCTACCAGTCAACCGGTTCCGTCCAATCTGAGACAGGATTCCAATCCCGAGTAGAAATTTCAAGTGAAAAAACACATTAAAAATTTCTGACCCGACCGGGAATTGAACCCACGACCTCTTGATCTGAAGTCGGAGCCTTTGCCACTAGGCTACCGAGGTCGGTTCAACATTCCTGTTTAAAAAGACCTCAGTTTGATGAGTTTTGTTCTAATGCACTTCAAGGAACTCCTATATTGGATGAAGACTTCCAATATGGTGAAAGTTGAAAGAGTCCTCACCCCAAAAAAGCATACCAAGAAGAAAATTTTGATTTTAAATCAATCTTTTGACACGTATTTAGTAGTAAAAGTATGAAAGGAAGTTGTCATAAATTGGTAACACGACATACTTAATGGGAGATTAAAATATTGAGAATAAATCTGGTTAACTCTGAGTTTTTAGTGATAGTTTTTAATGGACACTTCGCGCTCTGATTACTTACAACGAAATGGAATAAGAAGTTATTTGAAACTCATCATAAAATGATACAGATTAAAACATTAGACGGTATTATAATATTTTATTATTCGTTTCCTCTTCACACAGAGCGATTGGCAAAAACTCATTGGACATCGGTAGGTACTAAGTTATTAAGACTGATTTCACTAATAAGTCATACCCATACTTATTTAATATAGCTTTAAGTATTCTCTACCATTCAACCAGTTCTGTACAATATGAAACGGGTCCCCAACGACAAGCACAAAATTTTATGTGAAATAACACGAGTAAAAATCAAATTCGGGACCTATCAGAAGTCGGCGCCTAAGCAAGTAGGCTACCGAGAAGTAATACCTACATTTTTTCAGGATAGTTATTCATATATGATAAACACCCATGCATACAACAAGGTATGTGATGTATGTTACTGGCGCGACACCCTGGATTTCATCGAGAATCTATTAGAAACGTCCCTGTGTGCAACTGCTTCAGGAGTACGGGTTCGTTTTCAGGTCAGACCGAGTGTATTTCTCCAAAATAATTCCACCCGAGCCATGTAGCCACGCCTGTCATAACTCATATTAGAACATTAGTAACCCATTAATAACAATTTTCATTGTCAATTCAACAAAAATCAAATTTCTTCAGGAAAAATAAACGAAACTCTTTAAAATATACGAAAATGTCACAGCACGTAGGTTGATTTGAGCAAAACACTCATAGCGTAAGCGGAATCTTGTTAACCCAATGCAGCATTGAAATGACGATATAATACGCCATGTTCGATATAGATTATCAAACACGAACAGCCTTAATCTCTGTTAATAGCTTTGTGTTACACCGATATTTTCAAGCTGGTGAATTCTTACGACACTTATGAATAATTTAATTACCTATAAATAGTTGAATCGCTAAACTTTTACAAATCGGCAATATTTTCCTTCATAAGTATTTTGCCTCAGATGAATAGTACGTAAACTTTTAGCCTTTAAATTTCTACCGTTGTGTAGAGCCAAGTTGCGAGCGATCAACTCCATTGAGCAAGATTCAACAGAGATAGCAACAAATTTTTGCACAGCGTAGGTACTGCAGCTAAATATACCTAGTGCTCAAAAGTTAAAAACATGAATTAGAATACAATATATTGAATTACTTTTTTTAAGCTCTGCAAATGACTTTAGAAATAAATATTTACAGTTCTACATTTTTTTTACAACGAAAACTTTTAAATAAGTAAGAGCAACCGATGAAAGCAAACCACACTATTTCAAATGACAAACTACATGGCAGCCGCTTCCATAGAGAACAACGGCTTCTGATTGGATATATTATGTTTTGACTGATTTTGATACTAAATAGGTATCTGCAAATTCGACTAGTTTCTGAACCAAACCATTTTTGTTACTTTTGTAGCCCTTTTCCATGGATTTTATAGATTTTGTTTAAAAATTATAAGGTATCTTCTTGACTAATACTACAAAATAAAAGAATAAACTCAAATGTAAAAACTGATGGAATAATGAGTGAAGAACTGAAGATTGATTTGGGGGTTCCACAGGGATCCATCTTAGGACCTTTGCTATACTTGTTGTATATTAATGACCTTAAAAACTGCAATCTGAAGGGGAAATATTTTATTTATGCGGATGATACGGCCCTAATATATACTGGAAATAATGTGAAGGACTTACAGAAGGCGATAAACGATGATTTGTCAAGGTACGTTTCTTGGCTGTTTAAAAAATTTCTTACAATTAATGTTAAAAAGACAAAATTCATGATACTAAAGCAAAAGAATAAAGCTCCAATAAATATTGTTATAAGTATAAACAACCATAATATAGAACAAACGAGCACTATCAGGTATTTGGGGTTAACCTTGGATGATAAACTGTTATGGTCTGAACACGTTATGAGTATACTGAAAAAAATAGGACCTCTGGTGGGTGTCATGAGAAGAGCAGATCTGTTTAACCAACATACGAAGAAACAAATATATAATGCTTTCGTCTTGCCATATATCACTTACGGAATCGCTGCATGGTCTCAGTGTAGTCAGAGTGTAAGGGATATGCTGAGAAGGGCTATGAATAAGGCAATAAAGTTAACATACGGGTTGGGAAGATTCACTAGAACGACTGAAGTATACAAAATTACAAAAATGATGAATCTTGACGAATTAATAATTGCTGAAAGGGCAAAAATCATGCACAGAATAAAAAATGGGTGTATTAAGTCAAATCTACGAGTGAGTTTAAATAGTGACGTTCATTCTAGATATACTAGAACAAGAAATAATTTAAGGCCAGAGAATCCAAGAACAAACAGAGGAAGGCATGGATTCATGTATTTGGCGTCCATGATTTTTAACTCCCTGCCACAAGAATTGCAAGACCAAAGGAGCGAAGCGGCATTTTCGAAACAATTAAAGAACTACATAATGAATATGAGAGATCGAGAACCCAACCCCCTGATGATAGTATAATTATTTTTTCATTGTGTTTGTCTATTTTATTCACGACTATGAATTTGTTCTTTTAAATGTTTTCATTGTTACTATTTATTATTTTATTCATGGATTTTATTTATTGACAGTTTTTTATTATTTTGTTTTGATTGTATTTGTGTTGTGTTATTATTGCCAGTTAAGACATTTTTTTCTATAATTATTTTCATTGAATTCTTGTTTTTTTGATTATTTATTTGAAGTATTTGTATTTTTTTTATATTTTTTTTGGCCCCTTATACCAGCACCTCGCTGTCTGGAGTTTTTTTTTTCTTTTTCTTGATAATATTTTATGTATTTATATTGCTTTAGTATTGTAAATTGTGTATGATTGTTGTACGCTTATATTGTAGAAAGAAAGAAAAAAAATAAACTATCTATCTATCTATCTATCTATGTATTTTATGGATTTAACCACTATTGATACCAAATAACACATTTTTTTTTATATTCAGTTGTCTTTCATTGAAAAGAAATCTCAGAGTTTTTATTGTTCTTTTGCGCTGGATTGATCCCAATAAAAAGCTTCTATGTTCTTCTTTGGTGTAAAAAAGTTATAAACCAAATTCACGATCTGTTTTTCGTGTCTCAAATCAAACCAGTAGGTACCGAACTGTAAAAAAAAGACCTATTTATTTTCACCGGGTGCCCGAGGTCTAAATTAGAGTTTCAAATATTATAACCTTAAGATTTAAATAATTCTAAGCGTCTCCCAGAACGAGATTAGAGAGGTGTCGTTGTTTCAAACCCTGCCATCATACATAATTCTCAACGCCACAAAAATGTTCTGAATGAAGAAATTAATTACCGTATTATTATGCCTATTTTTCAAACTTATTATTATTAAGACATTAGAAATACTAAATAGCGAATTTCCGTAAAAAATGTTTAGACGTTTCCCAAACAAAACATCAATAAAACGCGATAAAATCTAGATTATTGATTCTATTTCGACGAAACAATTCATAATGACAGTGTTCTGCGTGATAGATACATATTTTTGAGAGACAAAATAAACAGATAATACTCACAGTGATAATATTTCCCACAAATCAAATAATAGTATTTGTATTTACACAAGCTGTTAATCAAAATCTCTATGTATTTATTTGTGGTACCTCATTGAAAATCATAGATTGGCATGTTAGTCATAATAGTAGATAAACACACACAGGTATTCCATGGGCTACATACTTAAACGTTGCAGCTGTGAGAAATAATATGTAGATGTGTTCAAAGATTTGTCAAAACTGATAAGAAACGATGAAGATATAATAACCTCTGAAAATTGAGCCCCATTTCCGTTCAGTCATCGGCTGGACATGAACGGCTAGACCAATTTCGCAATTTTTTTATTGTATTTGCTATGGAGAAGGTTCTTATGAAAGAAACGAATAAGAAAGTGGTGTGGAACATTAGAAAATTTAAGATCACGGAACGTAGATATTTTTTTTTTAATTTTAATTAGCGTTTGCGTTGTTTGGAGTTGTTTGATAGTTGATCCGATTGTCAGAATGTGACCTGTAAATGTCATTTGAAGCATATACCTAAACTTGGTCAAAAAAACCTAAATGATCATAATATGGCTATGGTAACCTTTGTTTAAATAATGAAAGCAGGATAGAAAGCAAGTCAGGGTAAAAAAATCGAAAAAAAATCGAAAAAAAATCTCGATATTAATAAAATAATCTAAAGTTCTAAACTTTGTTATATTTGTGTCACGGGACTTCATAATATAATGTAGCCTGTCATAAATTAAAATCAATCGACAATGTACATTTTTGCGTCAATGTATTTTTTCTCAACACGTTAATAGTTAATTTTTAAACATTATTTGGGAAATTGCATTGCGGGTTGGTTGGGGGGGATCTGCGGCGGGCTTGATTTGTGTGGAGCCGGCTTTTGGATTTGATTGCTTCGATCAGGCTAGAGGGTTGGTTTCGTGCAGGTCGGGTATGCTGCGGATTTGTCTCATCCGGGTTGGCTTGCGGGGAGCCTTAAAGGGAGAATGTATGTATTTGGGAAATAATGGTGTTGCTTATTGGAAGAAACCGATCATTAATAATTCTTTAATGAATTTATTTATTTCATTTTAGGTGGTTAGACCAAAATCCAGAAAATGAGCGCGCAATAGTTGTTGGAAAATGGGTAACTCAGCCAGTAGTGAGAAGACCTCAACCATTCCCCGAAGAAAGTGGGGGCTGAAGAACAAAAAGAAGGCTACAGCCGAAACCCAGGCTGAGAGTTCCAGGGTTCTCTTTCTGCTGTACCTCATACACAGGACCTGGAACATTGTTGTGGAACACGTCGATTCAAGGAGTGTTTCAAGGTAAAGGTTATTTTAAAATTTCATTACATAAAATATCTTCCATAAGAAAATAGGCTTAGTAAGTATAATTTGTAATCCAGATTTCCTCCCATCAACCCATGTTGATTCTTTCCGAATACACGTAGTATTTTATTTATTTATTTATGATACCTATCTACGGCCTAGTTCTTTTACATAATATAAATCATAATCTATATATTATTTTATTCTCTTCTCCCGGTTTTATGAGATTTTTCATATAATTTCTTATATTCCACATTTTTTCATTTTTGTACTGATTCTCTCCGTATTAGTTCTTCGAAAAACTTGAAACATTAACTATTTTCTGGGTATATTTTTCCATTCTTCTTTATTGTTAATAAGTACTTGACGGGACATAGATATAGTTTTCAATAATATACAATATTGTTTTCAAATTTTAATAGCGCAATCAATTGCTTTTTATGCCCAAGTTACAAACTATTAGCCTAAAAAGGAAGACAAAGTGTTATCAAAAACTTGTTTTTTGCTAATCAAATCTTCCTCAGAATTCGAAATCAACATAAACACTAATAATTCTTAGCTTCTCAGAAAATATAATTAAATTCAACGTTAGGTTTCTTTTATTTTAATGATACTCTTTTGTTTCCAGATGGAGAGGTTCCAGGAGGCATCTCTACTCAGAAAGCGACCCTCAAGATTCGGAGCTCGCCTCTCAATACTCCTTCTGCAGCTGCTCCAACTGCAAATGTAATGACGACTGCACGTCGCAATGCAGGTGAGTGACATACACAACCTATCTACAATAATATAATACCTTGTTCATTTTGGAACCTATCGATTTTAACTAAGAGATGTCAAGTCTTAGGGGACTTAATTGGAATGGCTTAATTAAAATGTTGGTTATGCTACATAAGGTCAACATTACAACACTTCAATATTGATTATAAGTGTTGCTGTTTGCTTTTCGTTTCCAAGTTCAAAGTTTTACATATTTTTTTTTAAGTTAAGCATCACCAGGACCTTTATAGACATATCAATGCGTAAGTATGTGTGTACGTGTTCATATCTTTTTTAAATAAAAATGGAAGAGTTTTGTATACTTCGTCTATCACAAATTTCATTATTCAAACATGATCCGGTTTTCTGAGTCGATCGTCTCATTTTCATAAGTATTTTTATTTTGAAATGGCGGGTTTTTTTTTACTATAAATTTAAAACTACGTCATTGTTTGTTATTCAAAACAATGATTTATCACCTTTTTAAATTGTAGAAAGGTAGATAAAATAAAATAGGAGTCTTCAAATAATTTAGAACTTCATCGTTACGCGTTATTTTCCTATCAAATCTACTCTTCAATATTTTCCATAGAAAACTATACAAACACTACATGACTAATAATATGCGCTTACAAAATAATGATTTGGTGTAAAATACTGTCTTTAAGGGCTCATAGTTGAATCGGCGATTGTTAAAACAACACAACCAACATAGGCATTTTACAAAATCGTTTTTATTGCAAATTTGCGATTAATATAATATGTCCTTTTATAGATTGTATAATAAAACAACAATACTTAATATGGTCCTCCTTCATATAAAAAATACATAGGTATCTACCTACCTATTATCCATTTTTCCACAGTTTTTACATCCATTAATGGAATTAAACACCGCATGTGTATGCAAATATGGGTTTTAACAATCAATCTGTCTTATTTTGAAGTGTCAAAATAATGATAACTCTCATTATCTAGTAGTGCTTGAGCGGTAAGTACGTTATTTGATCTTGGGTTGTTACACTATTAGCATTATTGCGAAACCAATTTACTTTGAAAAAATCATATTATATACTTGAAAACATACGGTTTATAATAGTGTTGTTGTTAACGCTAGTGGTGGTAATAATATTGAGTGTTACTCTGTATGTAGCTCCATAACTTCAGCTTTCAAAATACGTATTTGACAGTAGAGTTTTCAAGTGAGTAACCTTACCACATTCAGTACGAGGTAAGTTCCAATAGATGGATACAAAAATAACATATTCTTTACGGATTAGTTTTTAAGAGGTAGCGCACGAATAATTTCGATTTCCATTTCTTCCAACGTAGCCCCTATAAGTTGATATTCTCCAGTATGAACAGGCTCTGTGCCAAAAAAAGAGTGGATAGGTATCTACATAAGTACGTTTTTCGTCCGAAAGAAAAATAAATTTCGTTCCTTTTCTTGTTTTATTTTTTATGCTCTCTCCAAAATGGCTAAGATACTTAATTTAAAATGACTGCATTGTCGACCGCAAAATATTGTATGGCTTCGCAAACATTGTGAATTTTTCAACATTCTAACGAGTTTTTTTTTTGTTGCATCAAAAAAAATTTGGCACTGTCGAATTCCTTCTGAATGACCTACATACTCAAGGGTTCGGGGAGTTTTATTTCTACAATCTTACGGAATGGTTTTTACTGTAAATATTTCAGGTTTTACTTTATGAGGGTAACTAGTTCAAATCAAAATAAGTAACAACGTAACGATCATTATGGATTTACCTTTTTGTGTTTTTTTTTTTGCTCTAGCAGCCGAATCTTTCACATGCTTGCTTTTTTTTCTTTTTCTTAAGTTAGGTTCAACCTCCTTTTAATAATTTTATAATACTTGCTTAGTGTCTTGATATTTAGCTGAAATGAAATGAAATAAAAAAAATACTTTAATAAATAATGAAATTCTAAAAAAAATAAAAGAAAGGAGGTATTGGTATTTTCTCGACACAGGCATTTGCCCAGTGGGTAATAAATCCCAAATAAAAAAACGTATTAAAGAATATGTAACAACTTATGACTCTAACAATTCATTACTGATTTTCGATTTTTAAATGGAACACACCACTACGGGCTTACGACCGTCTTCTACTGCTATTTCGAAGGCTGGCTTAGTGTGATCACTTTACTTTAACAACGTTCGCCATTAGGTGGTAATGTTTGTCTTCGAAACTCCTAATCATGAGAATTTTCAACATGTCGAAAAATCTCATGTATGCAACAAGTAAAAATTTAATAACAAATGAAATATAGGGATAAAAGTTGGAAATATTAACCTAAATAAATATCTAAAACCGCTTGAAAGATTTAAATGAATGCCTACTTACCATACAAGATCTGTCCAAAGAAATGGACTGATGCTCATAATATGCCTGATGAAACGAATCACAGATCTGAATTGGAGGATAAAAGCTTAGGCAAAATTATGAATCTAATGCCGTCCAAAAAGATACGTTTTTTTTTATCTACGGATAAAGAAGCATGCCGCTATTGTCTATGGAAACAGGTGCTATGCCTGAGCTGGAATCTGCCAAAATCCATTAGCACTCGATGCATTATGTAACGCAGAACTCACAGTTTGATAATAATTTATTCATCAGAAATAATGCTTTGTTAGACAGATGTTCTGGGAGCGCAGTTTGCACTACTTCGTCTATAGTCGCCAATCTAATGAATGGTGGATGTTTCTAGTGCCGCAGTCGATATACCGACACCGTCATTGTTCCGAATTTCCACTGCACCATTCAGGAATTTCAACAACATACGTGTATTTTAAATCCGCATTCCCTTTACCCACCCTCGGACTAATCCACGTGACTTGAAAATTCCCGCGTTTATTTCAAATACAGGTTGTTTTAAATATTTTTTATTTGTTCATGCCTGTTGTTTTTTTTTAACTGGTTAGTAAAGGCCTTCGCAAGTAACTAGATAATTGAAACTCCACCACGATGTCAGTAAATATTGTTGTGTGTCGAAAGCTAATTCGAAACGTTCTTATAAAATCAGCAAGGTGACTCCTATCGAGAGAAAAAATTTACTTATCTAATTAAAATTTTATTTTGTATCTCGTTTTGTTGAATTATTCTAAATACTTTTTATTCTGTTATTATTCTTCTTCTTGATATAGAACTGCGTCCCGTGTATTCTCAGATTTCTTATTTCTGTGACACGAATGACCAACTGTCCCTCATATTCCTTGTAGGCGTAGGCGTCCAGTTGCTTTGCTTGTTGATGGTAGTTCGTCTGCTGTTATTTTTATGCCTCTTACTGATCTGTTTTTTTACGTGGTTTAAAAAATCTTCTATTTCTTCACTATCGCACTACATCCTCGCAGCATCCATCCCATCAGCGCAGATTCTCTCAATTTCGTAATTTCTTACTCTGCCTCGATTGGTTAACCCCATGATGGGGCGAAGAGTTTTTATCTAGTTGGTTCTCAGAAGATTCTTCGTTATTGTGGTGTCGGCTCTGTTTTCCTCACCGTATGTCATGATCGGTCCTAAGCAGGTCTCATTAATCTTCATTTTTTCAATTCCACACTATCTACATTACATGATTTAAATTCTACAGGCTACATGGCTAAACGTGCCATCGACATCTATATCCAATGCCGTGAAACACGATTTATTGAATGGGTTACAGCGAAGCTAGAAACTTTTTTAAGCAGTGATCTGTGCTTTAATTTACATAATATTTACTGCAATGAAGACCTTTTCGTTTATTGTCTTCTTACGAAACATTTTTAAAGTTCAAAAGAACAATTTTTCAAACCCCCCTGTAGTAGAGGACGCGCTCTTTTTATGTTTAGTAGCACGCTCACATACATCACCCTGTGCCTTCCTCAAAACAAACACACAGTAACGTATCAGGTTATATCCTAGAACTTATAGGTTTTAACTTTTAACATTTCGTCCCACATGGTCCAACATAACATACATTTTATTTCAATCTCTTCTTCTGTTACAGTTCTGCTAGTTTTCTTTTTAGACTTTTTCGTCTACATAGGCCCTTGCGCATTCATCAAAACATGTTAGTTTGTTTTGAAAATCATTATTTGCTTGCTTGCATTACAACTCCACAGTAGTTTGCAAGGAAGACCATCCATATGTTGGCCCATGCGTCAAAATTATCCCTCAAGCAATTTCCATTAATAGTGGTCCCTTTGTTCTACTTGGATAAAATAGATGACTATGTATTGGTTAAAAAATTACCTAGTATTCACCAAATTCAACAGTTACGAGTATAGATATGCCTCATATTAATGCAAGTATTAAAATTTTCCATGATAAACATGGCTGGGTGTTGGCATAGAATAGAAAAGTTGCATTTTTTGCAGGTCTTTCAAGCATCCTGTAAAAACTTGAAAAGATCAGTGGGCCTAGACAAAATACAGTTGGCGATCGACTACAAACGAATTCTTCGACAATGTAGAGTAGGAAGAAAATTAACTGTCCACTTTTTATATTTTTATATAAGTGTCATTGCTTGGTTTAAATAATTGTTTACGTGTTCCAGTGGACAGATAATTTTTGCGCACTATACATTGGCGAAATCTTCGTTAGTAGTCGAACGCCAGTTTGAATTTGTCTACGGGGGCAGATCCTTACACTGCTTAGGTCACAATAGTCATAAACCTCGTACGCCCGATTGACCTAAGAGCGTACGCGATTTCAGAGGAGGGAAGGGGGTATACTATATCACCAGGGGGAGGGGGATAAAGAGTTCCACGTGATTAAAGGGCGATGACAGCTTAGTGTCAATATCAACGATCAAGAAAATAATATACCTACTCTATTATGCGAAGCTCTGGCGCTATGTTCGTTTGGTTTAAGCGCATCCTAATGTGTGAAAACCTACACAAATAGGATGTTTTTTTCTTCCTTTTTGTGCCACCAGAGGCGCCCTTGCTAACCCGGTCTAATGTCAAATTCAGTGTTGCCAACGTGGGCGATTTGGAACGAGAATCGGTAACGAAAAAATCTTAAAGGCGACAGGTCGCCAATTGGGCTACCTTCCTTTCTGCGAATTTTCACCTTTCCGGATACTAAATGACCTTTTTTAGTGAACTCCCGCCTTTTAGATTTTTTTGTCGCCGATTCTCGTTCCTTGTAGCCCAAATGGCGATAAATCGCCCACGTTGGCAACACTGATAACCAGCTGTCATAATATTTAGACCTGATTAGAAGTGCTGCCACCTAGTGTGTCTTATCGGAAGCTCCCCAGAAAACATCCGATTGCATTTAAAAGAAACTTCTTCTTTTACTAGCCCTGTTGGCCTGTTATGTTCCTACTGTGTTTGCCTCTTGTGACGTTGAATCCCTACTATCCTTCCATCTTTTGGGTGGCCTTTTTTTTTATCTTGTGTAGGGGTTATAGCTATATGCTATTATGGCATCTCGACCATTGGGATCTTTTATACCTTCCCCTTCTTAATCCGTGATGGACTTTAGGTAGCTTATTGTGCTTCCCCTTGGGATTGAGGCATAGTCTTCTGGTCTTGGGTATCCACTGCCCAGCATCCTGTGTCTCTTATTAGCGAGAGCGTCGCAGTCACATAGTAGATGTTCCATAGACTCTTCACACTCGCTACAAAATCTGCACTTGGGTTCCCCACAAGTCCCATTTTAAATAGTATCCTATTGACACCATAGTATCCTATTGACACCATAGTGTCCGGTGAGTATTCCGATTGTTGATCTGATATACCCCTTGCCATAGTTCCAGATTTTGTGGATTTGGTCTTCATTTACATTCGTTATGAATTTTTTCGAGTGTCTCAGTCCTGGTGAGGACCTCCATTCCTCTTACTTACTTACTTTCCGAATCCGGACATCATCATTCATCATATGCGTGAACCCCAATAATCGGCCACCTGTATACCACTGTTACTCGCTGTCACTGTGTCTTGGTGCGTGCATGTTGTTCCCATGAGGGGACATGCGAAGAGATGCTGGTTGTTTTGCACCTCGCCACACTCGCACGTGTCATCCTCCCTGTAACCCCACCTCTTGAGGTTGCTGTAGCAACATGAGACGCCCGTTCTTAATCGATTTAATGCTCTCCATGTTGGGTAGGGCAAGCTACTCATCGGCATCTCTTCGGCAGGGGGTAAGTGTGAGGATTCGGTAGATTCGCACCACAGAGACAGCCGTCGGGCCCCAGGCGAGCCGACCACGGGGGCAGTTGTCTCTAAAAAGCTCCTTCTCGACTTCAGTCGGCACTGGCGGGGTTGACGGTCATGCATCGGGTGTCTGGGATCATTTTGTTGCTTTTCTCTCTCGGCCTCCGCTGAAACACGACGTCGGATTGCAGGAGGGGCAATTCCCACTATTGGGTAGAGTTCTCGAGTGGGTGTCGGTTTTAAGCAGCCAGATATTATTCTTGCTGTTTCATTAATTGCTACATCCACCTTTCCCGCGTGTGCTGAATTGTACCATACTGGTGCAGCGTATTCGGCAGCTGAGAAGCAAAGTGCCAAGGCCGAGGTTCGCAGTACGTGCGGTTGGGCTCCCCATTTAGTTCCGGTGAGCTTCCTAATAATATTATTGCGGGCACATACCTTCCCAACGGTCTCCTCACAATGCTTCCGAAAAGTTAAAGAGCGGTCAAGCCGCACACCTAGGTATTTGGGCGCATCACAGTTCTCCAACGTCTGTCCCTGCCACTCCACTCGCAGCCTTCTTCCCGCCTCCCTGTTTCTAAGGTGAAATGCACATACCTGAGTCTTCGAAGGATTCGGTCTTAAGTGATTAACAGTGTAATACCCGGTTAAGTCCCGGAGAGCTGATGATAATATTCCTTCCACTTCGTCAAAGGTTTTCGCCTGGGCTGCTACAACAGTATCATCTGCGTAGATGAATTGTCGCGTTTGGGGGTTAATGGGCTGATCGTTAGTGTATATGTTGTACAATATTGGCGCCAGTACACTACCCTGTGGCAAACAATTCTTTTGATTTCTCCAACTCCTCTCCATTCCTCTGAGAATTTATCATTCGCATAGCTTTTAATCGCATTTATGATCGACACATACGGTAATCTCAGAACAGGTTCTGGTCCCGTATATGTTGTTTCTGATCCTTTCCTTGCTATAGTTCATCAGCCTTTTCGTTACCCTTAAACCCCCACGTGCCCAGGGACCCACACCAACTTGACCTTGTTCCAGCGACTCAACTTGTTGAGTGCATGTGTACAATCCAGTATAAGTGCGGAGTTTATTAGGTGGTCTTTCTGGAAGTTGCCAGATTGTGGAATGCCATCCCTATAGCTGAAAGAAACCTTAAGATTAATTTTAACTTTATTATTTCGAGTTGTGGCAGTGTAGAATTTTATAAAACATTTATAAACTTCGGCTAGGTATGCATTGCTATTTGTCTTCTTTTACAATTGTGTAACTTTTCTCAATTTAAAAGATATCTATTTTCTGTTAGAAGTTAAACACAAAGGAAACAAGAAAATAATAACGGAAACGTTCCTTTGTAAAGTTTAAAATCGAAGTCAAATTAAATTTCTCGTTTTATCTTCTGAGCAGCTTTCTGCGCTTAGGAATCTTTTTAAATTCGCTTTAATCCCTACTGTGGAAGTTCGAGGCTGACGAACATTGTGAATTGTGATGAGCGCTGATGTGCGCCCCGCTTAACCCGGATAAAATATTCGCTTTCACTATTTCGATTTTTTTTTTCATAATTACCTAATCTGAATTATAAACCTACTTGGGGTCCCAGATAGGGTACCTACTACTACCTACCTAAATAAAATACCTTCCTATAATATTATATGCAATTAGATATTTATAGTTTTTTTTTTTTTTTAAATTTTTGTCAATCCCCGACTTACCAGAGAAAGATTATGTTTTTTACTAAATGTATCGAATAGCTAGTTACTAGTGGCGTAACTATAGGATGGCAGGACCTTAGATTAGGAAAGAGAGGGGATACGTAACTATGCCCGGTGGCGTGTGACCATTTTTATACTTGTTTCCTATAGAAAAAGTGCCTGTTTGCCACCAGCCTGTCACTTTTCGGATCATCCGTGGCGCTTAAAAGTTTCCTTTCTTCCAGTACCTACCTTTTGTTTGACATCGCATGCATGTTCCTTAGAGTTTATAATTTGCAGTTGTGGCAAAATATTTATATTTAGTACAAAAAATGTATTTTGTACCTGCCACCAAAAAATGGCGAAATGGTCACAGATTCTTAGTACGGCAATGCATAGAAGTTACGTATCCCCTTTCTTTCCTTACCTAAGGGCAGGACTGACAAAATACCAGAAATTTTGGTCAATTTTATACTCTGTTCCTACCTACTAAAAATATATATTTTACAGATGAGAAACTCACACTCAAAATGCTAGGTAGGTAAGTAGGTGTTGGTAATTTAAATTGATCACTTCTTCTCTCGCGATCTAAATGGGAAATAATATTTTTTTTTACCCAACACCCATAATTTTCTTAATACCTACCTGTTACTATTTTTTTATTATTATTATTTCATCATATGTAAGTAGGTATAATATTATCACACTATTGGTGTTGGTGTTACACATTTTTAAATTAATAATTCATTCTAATTTACTACAAAAATTTTTAGTCAATGTACATTCGCCATCTCTAGAAAATTATGTAAAGCTTTTGCATCAGAGGTGTACCATCTGTTGAAAAATGTCCAAAGTTGTTACTACGTAATAAGCCATCTATTGAATACTCGTAAAACCTTTTTGTACTTTTAAACAGCCATCTGTCGAAAATTCAGCAAAACTTCTTCTTTAAGAAAAGCCATCTTTAGACGATTGTTCAAAGCTTTTTCTAAGCAAACAGCCACCTCTTGAATTTTGCTATAAGTTTTTTGTTGAACATTTTAATAATGTTTTTCATGTCGTGCAATAGATGCTCCAAATCTCAAAACGTTTTATACCCAAATGACACGTCTATAGTTAATTTTTTAAATTTAATTTTCTTATTTTTAGGAAATGACATGTTTCCAGATACCAAATTTTAGAAATGACCTTTTTTTTAGGAAAAGTTATGTGGGGGCGCCAATAACCCACGGAACGCCACTGTATATAATATATACCTACCTACCAACCTACCTATGTTAAAAGATTATAAAAATACCTCATACCTAAGACCAATTGAATTATTTTCTCATTTGATTTAGGTTTTTATTTTTACAATCTCCTGTTAGAAATCTTTTATAAAACAAATAACCAACAAAAAACACGAGAGATCCCACCAGGTAGAGCCTGAACTTACCTATAGATAATCCCATATTATGTCGTGCAATGCACTCAAGAAGATATTATGTACATATACCTAATACCTATGTCTATTATAAGTACCTACCTACCTAGTTATCTAATTTATTTTATTTATTTATTTATTGAATACAAATATTATATAAGATGAACAAGACGATGAACTAGAAAAAAATTAACAAAACATATTATGTGTATCCACCTTATGGAGACAAGTCTCGGGTAAAGGATTAACATTAAATAAAAATTGAATCACTATTAAGTAGATATTTTATAACCGAAGCAGATTGAAATACAACACACAAAGGACAATGGCATGGCTATGACCTTTTTATTGTCTTGTCAAGAATCTCCATACAGTAGGTACCTGCCTGCATGATCGTCACATTCCCAAACAATAGAATGGATAACAAAGGAGCCAATTAAACATTGATTTTAAAGCTTTTCAATATAACATACTTGCGATGGATGCCGAATGACAGTTGGCCGAGGAGAGTGCTGTTTTTCCACTAGCAACGTACCTACTGTTCACATCTCACACATACAGAAAATGCAGTAGGTAATGCTATGAGTTATAGCAGGATAAATACTAACTGCAAAAAGAAATCACAAAATTAAATGTAGATAGGTTGGATGTATTTTGATGTGCCTAACTTTAGATGATTTGTACGTAGGTAGGTACTTACCCTTGTCAAGTAGGTACCTACCTAAATATTTTGAAAAAGAATTAACGTTTGTTATTCTTGGCTGTGTACCTAAGCCCTGCGTCAAAATCTTCGGCCTCACAGGTTATTGTGTTGAAAATCTCTCAAAGCTGTTATCTTATTGTTTAATTTAATTTTACATAGGTAGAGATTCTTTTTAAATAATATACCTACCTAGGTACTTATCTACAATAATAATTCAGTAATGTTTGTTTTTTTATTTATGTGTTTTTTTTTTGTACCTATAGGTATTAGAGCATCATGCTAAAACCGTAGGTTCTGCGTTGGATTTTGGATCGCAGTTTTTCGCAAATACAATTTTGGTAACCTGAGATACAAATATTTACATTTCATTAGATATATTTTAAGTTACCTATTAATAAATTTCTAAAATTATGAAATCTTCATAGTAAAATTTCACTAAACACGGATAGCCATCTTTTGAAAACAAAATTACCTACTCCTGTAAATATTACACGGAATCGGAGTAATGCGGTATGAAAATGTATTAAAAAGAGTGAAGAGAGATTTGAAATACAAAAAATGTATGTACAAGTCTTATAATTGTTATTTACCTACTAAAGAGATTCATAGAACAATATAGATGCGCCATGACAGGAGGGTAAAACAGGAATCTTTTTTAAGTAGTATTGTTGTCTATGGCTCGCTTGGAGAGAATCAGAGAGAATGTAGCATATTACCTATCGCGAACTCCAGCTAAGTAGGTCAAACAACATAACTATAAGTAGGTAGGTAGGTCCAATCCAAACTCCCTTTAGACCCCACTTAGGGGCATAGGGAGGCAACATGAGCTCTCCATTGCGCTCGATCTTGCGCAACGTTAATGACCTCCTCCCATACCATGTCCAGATTCCTCAGCTCTGCTTCGAAGGAGCGGAACACAGTATGAGAGGGTCTTCCTCGTCTCCGGGACCCTGATGGGAGGAAGAACAGCGCTCTCCTCGGCCAACTGTCATTCGGCATCCTTAACACATGTCCCAGCCAAGTCCATCTCCTCCACATAATAGTAGAGGTGATGGGCTCACGCTGGGTGCGCCGGCGTATAGCGTCGTTCGTGATGCGGAGGTACCATCTTATACCCAAAATTCTCCTGAGGCACTTCGTTTCGAATGCAGATACTTTTTGTGCCTGGGCCAGAGTCAGGTGCCAGGACTCACACCCATACAGGAGAATGGGCAACACACACGCATCAAACAGTTTACATTTCGTCTCGACACTAAACGCCGACGCCTTCCATATCTTGGTCATGTTGTTGAAGGCGCCACTTGCCATACCGATACGTATCGGGAGCTCAGCCCCGAGGTCACCAGTGACCCGTTTTAACACAACACAAGCTTTATTTTCTATTTGTGCATGTTCGCTTTAAGTGAGCCCTGAATCATTTTATCAAAAAAGTACTTTGAAATTCCAATAATTTGGGACCTAATATGTCGCATCTGAGTAGGCATAACTTTCGTTCTGACAATCCGAATCAACAATTTTAAGCAAGACGAGTATCAGCTAGTATATTAATAAAGTTGTGTTCAATGTGTTCACAAATACCTAAGCGAATACTAAATTTAAATCTAACATACTTTTGACATCTTGTGCAAAACAAGGCGTGAAAATAAAATGATCAGCTCTATAGGGTTCAAAACCCACGATATCGGTGGGTTAATTTGAAAGTCGGCGACGGAAGCACTAGGCCACCAACTACTAGAGAGAGTCAGTTATTGAAACATTATTTATTGACAAAAATCATACGATTTTGAAAGAAAACTCTCCAACAGATCATAAGTGTGATAGACGCAAAGGTTTTTGAAGCTGTTAAGTCTATTGTACTAATATTTAACTAATTAAATAAAATAAGCTTGAAAATTCGTGTAAGTCAAAGTATATTTTATGAGTAGGTAAGCCTGCAAACGTACCTAAAAATGTACTTCAATGACCCAAACACTCGAGCCAGACATTGTTTTAAAATATTTTAATTCACTCTTTTATACCTGCTTTTTTTATTCAATTGTTTGTTTGGGATTGTCAATTGTTTTCTTATTAAGTATATATAATCGGAGTTTTATTCTCCGGCATTTGGTTTAACAAAGGCTGCGTTTATAATAAATTAATATTCTGAACACACAATCTGAAAGGAAGAATAATAATATTATTAAGAGCTCAGATGCATTATTTGAAGTATGCTTGCACTCCTTAGGACAAAGGAATATATCAGGTAGGTACCTATTTAATTAGGTATAAGAAATATAAGTTAAGGCTTCCTACCTACATCCTACATCATTCAAAAGGTGCATTCAAAGTGTTGATAGGTAGGTATCTAACATTTTTAATGTAGGTAGGTACTCAGATAAAAATAAATAAATAAATACTTGATAAAGGAATTTGAAAGGATTAGGTATGTAAATTTGTAAATTATGTGAAATTGTCTTTGTTATGTGAAATTTTATGTCTTACTCATCATACTACCAATATAGGTACACTAAAGTATCTATTAATAAATAAATAAATAATTTCTTCCTTTATGTACTTAGAATCAATTTGTATGGATTCGGTGGGACTTGAACTTTGCTTATTTTAACTAGGTATGTAATATTTTATTCTAATAAAAAAAGAACCAATTTCGCGAATAAGATATTGAGAGAAGATATTATTATGACTGAGAAATTTCTATGAATGCTTTTTTTTCAAAATGTCATCCGCCTAGTTATGTTCTAACTAAAAATAAGTACTTAATTCAATTGACTTGCAAAGAATATTGAAAACGAAACATAGTACCTACCTATAGAAACGTGACCTAGAATCTGCAGTTCTGAATTATGACCATTTTACTTTGTTTTTGAAAACCAAAAGATGAATCTGGGCTTACCCAGAGTGAATACAAATGCAATTTTGACATATTTTATTTCACTTGTGTCCAGACATGAAAGAGAATGATCGAACCTACCACCTTCAAATTCGAATGTCGACGACTGAACTGCCAACCAATTTTTCTTTTACTTTTTTCTTTGTGTCTGAAGGTCGAGAATCGAGATCTACTGCCAATTGAATCGCTTCGGCTTTCTTTATATCTACCTATTATTACGAAGAACTTTCCAGTCGTAAGGTTGAATACCAAATTTCCCTCCACGTTTTTTCAGCTTGGCCGAAGCTACATAATATCAATCAAAAAAGTAAAAACGGTCTAATTTTTAATGATCGATTAAAATCTATGTAACGTCGAACAAAATAGATTGCGGGTGTGTAATAATATTTATTAAATCATACTCGTAGAATTAAAATCCTTGACAAAGAATTTAAGGGAAAATTAATTTATGTAAAAATCTGCTACACATTGTAATTAGCTCCATATTAATTTACAACTATATATTTTCTAACGGATGTGCGATACCGTGCCAAGGTGAGAAGGCTTAACGTTATAATCAATCGCTCGTTAAGTTCTAGCAACAGGTTCGAATCCGAAATCAACTTCTTTTTTAATTTATCTATCTCTCTCTCTCTCCCTTGATCTGCCTGGAAGCTGCCCTAAGTATGAATTAGTCAGTTCTCAACATATTATAGAGGTACATAATATATGTGACATCAATATGACAATGACATCGATATATTTATACCCTGGCGCCAATTATACGTGACAGCAGTCGCTATCTATTAAGTTGGTTGCTGCATTTGTTCTCAAAAATTTCCAACAGATTAGTCTCTTTATGAACATATAAAACGTTTAAATTCACGACATTTAAAAAAAATGATAACAAAATAATTCTCATTCAGCTCTGGTGCCGCACATAATTACATTGAATTGATGCAACATTTCCAAACGGTCAGTATTGTCTGTGATCATTTCTAAACAATTAGCCAACCACTAACCTTAAGGCTTAGCTAGACCTTATCTTGTTTTGTTAAATAATAATATAAAAACAAGATATAAAAAATATAATGTAGGTCCAATCTTAATGTTAACAGTTAATTTAATTACATGTGTAAAATGATAATGTTGTAATGTTTTCGCTGCGGAGTTTTTTATAATGTTAATAATAATATCATTTTGTTTTGTTTGAGATTGACAGGTGATAGCAAACCAAATGTTTATGAATAACAACTTTTAATAAATTAATACGGTTTTTTTTTCACTCAAGATCTTAATTTAAGTACCTACCTATCTTAAAGTATAAAGTGTGTAAAGTCTCACCTCTTTTTAGTTGCATAATTTTAGTTCAGTGACATAATAAAATAAACTTAGATAATTTAAATAGAATAATTTTAGATATGGATTTGGTATTATATTATGCTGTAATGAAACCGATTTAACTGAAATATTTATGATTATTGATAGAATAATATTTTTTCTTGTTATTTAATTATTTTTGTCAACCGCCTTTTGACTTGGCTTCATCTTATCATCCAAATGTAAATAGGTACGACTATTTTTACAAAAATTGTGCGGTCGAGGGGGGGGGGGGGTATAAAATTTCGCACACGTATAGTTTATATAGAGAAGGAGTGGCGAATGCTAATATTTTTTTATAAAGTATGTATAAAAAAATAAATATAAAAAGAATATTACAAACACTACTGCAATTACCTACTACTGCTGTATTTGATACACACACTTCCACAGACTACTTTCATAGAAACAAAATGTAAAATGAAAAGCGCCTCATAATGGGCACAGAAAGCTTTTTGAAGGCGGTTTAGTCATATTTTTTTTTAATAAAATGAATTTGTGCTCACTCACAGTGAACACAAATACACTCCTTGACTCTTTCACAGTAAGCTACTGAAAGCTTGTGACGTGTAAGAGGAAGATGGTTGGCACCTGGGATCGAACCACGACGTCCGCTACTGCGGACGAAAGCCGGTGTTGTAACCGCTGGGTCACCAACCACTTCTATTATATGGAAGGTGGAGCTGGAAATGGCGGAATATAAATTGAAAATAGATTAATTTTGTTTTTCTTTGATAATAATGGAAAAAACTTTGTACATATCAACATTTCAAATTTGATGTATCCATGTCATTGTTTTTTTATGAAAAATTTTTCGAGTACTGGTCGACTACTAGTATAGAATAAATCTACATTTCTGCTGAAAATACTTACACTATCTTTTTCATGAAAGACGGTCAAGATATTATACTAATTAAACAATTATTCAGCTCGGACAACCTGATAGTAGGTACATAAAATATTAAAAGAATATAGATAGGTACTTTTACTTAAGAATATATATTTTTTGGTGTGATGTCTTTGAACGCTATAAGCGTTACAAAAATGAAATGATTTTATTCTTTTTAACTAGTAGGTAAATAGTACCAACTTTACTTAATAATTGAATGGCTAAAACTCACAAATCACTCGGCAAACGGGTGGAAT
Organism: Mystacides longicornis; assembly: GCA_963576905.1. NCBI lineage: Eukaryota > Metazoa > Arthropoda > Insecta > Trichoptera > Leptoceridae > Mystacides > Mystacides longicornis. The sequence continues at coordinate 8,878,008 of OY756425.1, read as the reverse complement.
GAATAAATAAAAATATATATAAGTACTTATATAAGTAGTTATCACAAGACGTGGAAATACATTTTAAAATAATATTAATAAGATAATAATTTGTATTTTCTAAGGTGTCAGGATGTCATTATAAACATCGTCCAAACAGATTAATATTTCAACAATGTGGAATAATGTTAGATTTATGCGAGATCTATATTACAAAATCGTTTATTAAATTACCGCATAAAACAATAATTTATATGACCGCTCGTTACCTAATAATTGTTATATAAAAAAAATAATTTGTCGTTTTCACAGCGCATAACAGTTGCTCTTGGATCTTTATCTGCTCAACCGTATGCTCATACAAATTACAACACGTCCTTCTAAACCTTGCTCCAATTGCTTTAATACCTGCCTAACTTCTGTCTGTTTAATTGCTTTGAATCGAAACACTTCGATTTCACGCATTTTTTTACGTTGAAAAGACGTGCTTAAACCATTTGGTTAATTATTGTAAGTTTAGATCCTAGTGTTGAATACGAATGAGTTTAAACACTTTTATATACAAAAGTGACAGCAATTTTATACTAGGAAGTTTCTACCAGTCAACCGATCGACTCCAATCTAAAGAAAGGCGCCAATTCTAGGTTTTTATCTTAAATACTTACCAAGGAAGTTAATAAAAATAAAGGAAATTCAGACCCGACCAGCAAGTGAACTCCGGATTTCTTGTTCAGAGGTCGACACCTAGCTAATTGTGTTCACTTCGAGAGATTGCGAACGGCGAATCATCCAAAAATAAGTAGGTACCTACCACATATCGTTTATATAAGGAAGTAGTTGGATGCCTAGCTGTTCAGATACCCATATTCATTTTGAAGGTTGTGAGCGAGATCTTCGGTCCGACCATCTTTTTTTAGCACATCCAATCCAAACTCCCTTAAGACCCCAATTAGGGGCATAGGGAGGCAACAAGAGCTCTCCATTGCGCTCGATCTTGCGCATCTTTAATTACCTCCTCCCACACCATGTCCAGATTCCTCAGATCTGCTTCGAAGGAGCAAAACACAGTATGAGAGGGTCTTCCTCGTCCCGGGGCCCTGATGGGAGGAAGAATAGCGCTCTCCTCGGCCAACTGCCATTCGACATCCTCAACACATGTCCCAGCCAAGTCCGTCTCCTCCACATAATAGTAGAGGTGATGGGCTCACGCTGGATGCGCCGGCGTATAGCGTCGTTCGTGATGCGGTGGTACCATCTTATTACCCAAAATTCTCCTGAGGCACTTCGTTTCGAATGCAGATACTTTTTGTGCCTGGGCCAAAGTCAGGTGCCAGGACTCACACCCATACAGGAGAATGGGCAACACAAAAGCATCAAACAGTTTACATTTCGTCTCGACACTAAACGCCGACGCCTTCCATATCTTGGTCATGTTGTTGAAGGCGCCACTTGCCATACCGATACGTATCGGGAGCTCAGCCCCGAGGTCACCAGTGACCAGTTTTAGCACAACAAAAGTTTTATTTTCTATTTGTGCATGTTCGCTTTAAGTGAGCCCTGAATCATTTATCAAAAAAGTACTTTGAAATTCCAATAATTTGGGACCTAATATGCCGCATCAGAGTAGGCATAACTTTCGTTCTTTCGAACGCTACAACGAAAAGTCTACTCCATATGTTGTTTTGGTTATGGTGAGCATTGGGAAATCTTTGGAACCTGGATCTCACAAGGGGAAAATGCTATAGGTAGGTATAAAATATCCTTCAGCAAAATTGTCCCAAGTAATGTCAGTAATTTGCCGACTAAGTACTATAAAATTAACCCAAAGTTGTTACAGGAATGTAATACTTTGTAAACTCCACCTGAATATTAAAATGTGCAAATTTCAAATTAAATGTTATCGGCAAATCTTCAAGGTTACAAAATTAACATCGGCTATGTTCCTGGTGTATTTTGAAAAAATAATTTCATATTGTTGAGTTGACAATTAAACTTTTGTAATTATGATTCGAATGAATGGTAATTATTACTCGTACTCACATATTTAAAAGAGTTTAAATATATATTTCTTTACGGGTATGTATTGAGCATCTTTGTTTAAAACAAAATATGGACAAATTTTGCAAGGTGTGCGTTTATTTTACATCTGCGTTAGTTTTAAAAATGGCACGCGACAAGCTAGCATCAGTTTTTGAAGAGGTTGTTAGCCTAACTATTCAGTCTCTGACTTTCGATCTGTATGGCTAGTGAGTTCAATTCCCGGTGCCAAACATCTTTCTCTTTTACAACACAAGCTTTGGTTTCTTTGAAAAATTTTCAAAACATATTTGTGTTCACTTTGGGTGAGCTCAGTTTATTTATATTAAAAATGAAATTTCATGTTTTTATAAAAAAAGGTCCATTCGTTCAAATCACATTGAATTTTCTCAAAACACAATCTACCTATATTTTAAAGGAAAAGTCATGCAATTCTACTTGAGATTTCCTACCTTTTAAAGATAATCGTAAAGTGCATTTAAAACAAACCGATGAAAGAAACGTTTGAATCTACAACAAGGTTTTGATTTCCTCTGGATTTAGGATCGCATTGTTTTTCCTAATTTCAAAAAACCAGAGATTTAATAATATAAATGCCCTTATTTTAGAAATTAAGACATTCATACGAACATACCGTGTCTGAGGTAGTTAGAGAATCATTTCAACTTCAAGGAAAAGAGAAAACTTACCACAAATACCTAAGTCCTCAAACAAAAGATGTTCCTTTCCTTAGTCCTTCTATTATCTAGCTATAAAATGTCTGTGCTCTATCATTTTAATGACAAACGTAGCATTATTGTCTTACTTTCTGCCGTTTCTGGAATAAATTTTGCAACTGCAATTAGCCGTAACGTTAATTTCATTATTTAGATCTTTAAAAGCAATATCGCGTAATTAGTGAAATCAATAGCATAGAATTTAAATCCATTTATTTTTATATAGATAAATAATTATGAATCGCTTATTAATTAAAATATACTTATTAATTGAATTATATATAAATTGTGATGAAATGGCCATACGCTAAATAAATAAATAAATTATGAATCGCAATAATATGTCACAGTTCCAAGTAGGTATGTTAATAGACCCCTAATATACGGCACTGGGATGGCAATGGTTATTAGAGAAATTATACGCGAGCCTTGAATAGCTTCTTGGAATAACTGTAAATTCCATTTTTCCCCGACGTTGTGCATGTGGTTGTCGGTAAAACATGACTCTTGAGCATCTTCGAAATGTAAGTTTATTTCAATCAGATGTCGCCAACAGCTGAATAAATAACCTCCATAACAATTATTTTACATGTTTTTTTTTTGCAAAATGAATTAAACAATTAAGTATAAAAAATTTTTTTCGCGAATTGGCGTCTTTGCATGAGAGAGCTGGCATTGCAATTTCGAATCTCCCCGAAAATTTAAGATTATCGAACATGGAACTATTTGGGTTAGCAAGGTTAAGAAAGACGGGGGCATGGGATTTTAACAAGTTTGACTCTTTGGAGACAAATTTGAGTTTTGACTATTAACATGATTGTTATAATGTTAGCTTCAAGCAGTTGGTAGCTATTCACGCCTATGTCCAATGATAAATAATATGGACCTTATGAAAATAAAAAAAATTCATCTCAACGTTACTAATATTATCTAACAACTAAAAACTCTAAGAATTCATTACTGATGTTCGATTTTTAAATGGAACAAACCACTACGGGCTAACGACTGTTATTTCTAATTAGCCACCTATACTGAATTCTATACTACTTACATTTTGCATTTGCCGGACAGACGCGAAACCTTAGTTTCGACCTCTACGATACTCGTATGTAAATAAATAATGTTGGCGCACTCTGCAAAATGTCTGTGAGAATCAAGATGTCCCCTGAATGTATAATGGACGGCATGCTTCAAAAGACTTCTGTATTGGTTGTTATGTAATGCATGCGCCGCGCCGCGGCCTTTCATGGCATATTATTACCTTAGTGACTTTCCTACTATTCTTTCTGAGATCATCATTCTAAATTAAGTACCTATCCGTTTTCTGGTTAGATGATAGGTATTATCTGCTTCAAAGGAACAATATTATGAAGAAGGCATACTTATATATCGAATATAAGAGAACTCTGAACTATCAAACAGATTTTGAAAAAAAAAATAAGGCCGGCCTTTTCCGGCCAAGTATTCAATGCTCATAACAAATGAAAAAAAAGAATTAAAAAAGGCAAGATAGTAGTTCATGTACCTACTTACCTAAATGGGTTTAATACAAATTGAATAAGTACACCCCTTTTCTGATTTACATTCAATCATGACTCTTACACTTCTAGTTAATTGATTTATTGTTCTGTTATCAAAAGGTTATGTTTGAAATACAATAGAAATGTAGGAGGGGCTTCTTAGAAGTTTAAACAGAAATACATAATAATTATTTAGTTTTATAGGCCCATGAGACAATCTTTGTTGCATTAGTGCTTCTCTCCTGTGGATAAAAGATAATTATTCGTCAAAGTGTTTACAAAACTATTAAGTTTCTTAATCCACTTGATTGATAATATCATAAAAAATTAGAGTGTGGGGATAGTCCAGTGGTATCAATCGGCGGCTTTCGTATGTACAGCGTATGGAGGTCGTAGGTTCGAATCCCGGCCGTGCCAACGGAGTTTATCTGTGTTCACTTCGAGTGAGCGCAGATTCATTAAAAAAAGAGAGAAACGTTGTCTTACATTTGGGGCGTCTATTAATCACGTGATTTTTTTTAACTTTTTAGATCCTCACCGCTGGTGATGTTTCAGAAACCCCCCTACCCTCTCCCATAAACACGTGTAGTTTTTTAGTACAAATAATTAATTAAGTTGACTAATATTTTTCATCCATTTCTAAAAAAAATGTAAGCGCAACTGTGATTCTTTAAGTTCATGCACGAGAAAAGATAAATGCAAATGATTTTCTTGCTATACCCCCCTCACCCTGGGTGAAATTTCGACATTTTTGTTTCAGTTTCAGGCCCCCTCCCCCTTTAGAGCTCACGTGATTAATTATTGGCCTCATAGACAAAGATAAGAGTTCTCCTCTGCGCTTGAACTTGTATAGTGTCATCGGCACAGTGTCATAAATATAATTCACTCCGTGCTACCTAAATTTTTGCAACAGTTCCACGGGAGGCTAGCGACACATTCGCTACTGATGATGATACCTAATATTTGGTTTGCCCGGTTGAACGGTCCGTTTCGTTTTCAGCAAATAAATATGACCGCGTTGTCTAGGTACACAACAGATTATTCTTATCTGTTAAAAGCATGCCCAGTTACTTATAAACGTTTATTATGAAAATATCATACTGTTTTCAAACGTGGTAAGAATGCACAAAATGACCAATTGATATTCGTTTAAGATACAAAAATTTGCGTTTGTGTATTAATGTTGCATAGAGATATATAAAGCATTCAAAATTATTTCAATACAATGCGGCATACTGACACGTAGAAGAGACATTACGGATTCTCTTGTCGGCGAATTATAATGTTATTCCTTCGAGTTCACTGCAGCAAAACAGCGTATCTTCTTTAACTGCACTCGCTCCTGGGGTTAATAGAGGTTAAGACAGGAAATAATAAGGTTTAATGGAAGTAATTAGATTAAAATTAAAACACTCCCAGGTCAAACGAGATTTTATATTACAACAGAGGTGTATTTTGTACCTAATTGAAATTACAAATTTATCTCAACGTTGAATTTCAATATTCCATACTGAGATTTTTCTTGAATGATTCTTCAATAACTGCCTTTACTAAGTAATTATACAGCTTTTTTACCTATCACGTGTTGTCCATTAAGGGGAAGGCAAAGATAACGATCCTTTTCAAAACACACTTCAAAAACATATCATTTCTCATTCAACCTTTTTACATATTTTACGTTTGATGGTTTAAGATACAGCTTTTCCATCAAATTATAATACATAAAATCTCCAAGTTAGAGGAAAAAACATTAAAATGTTCTGTAGGCAATGGATTTGAACCCCGGATCTAACCATTATTTTCTTCTCAACACAAGCTAATACATATCGTGAATGAAGCCTGTTTTTTGTGTTGACTTTCAGTAAGCCCCGATTCAGTCAATAACAAAAAAAAGTCATTGCAAGAATCAAAGGAACTACTAGAAAACCAAAATCATTATTGACCCAGATATCTCATGCTACGTTGATGAGTAAAAATATTTGTAAGCAAAAACATGAAAATAATTTGCTAATACTTGACACCTGGAAATGATTGCATAAAAAATAACCAAAAAAGAAATGCATATTTAAATAATTAATCTAATGTTTATTTTTTAATCAAACTTAAAGTGTGATTAATGTTCGCAACTGTAATTATGAATAATAATGATTATGAATATCCACAGTGGGTCTGTTGGAGTAGATAAATGTTATGAGACTATCTCCAAAGAGATCACTTCTCGAGATAAAGAGACAAATTTATTATAACGTCTAATTGTTTTGGTCAATGGGAATCAGTTTGAGGTATTCTTCTAAACATTCGCTATGATAAATTCTAGTTTATTAATAAAAAACACCGAATCAAATCTATTTTAAAAACAGTGTCGGATATATAAAAGTTTAGTTGATAATTAAATCAGATGACAAATAATCTATCAATATCAAAATCATCTTTAAGATCATTCAGCGAATAAGCTTTTGTTATAACTACTTTGAATATCACCAAATAAGTAACATCAATCAACTAAATATTTTATTGTTTTGTAAAGCCTTAATATTTTTATCTTAGTCTTAGATCAAAGATCACTCTTTTCAGAGACTCCTGAGAACCTGATAAGCTGACAACTGCCTCTCAATTTTTTGGTAGTCTTCAAGGAAGGAAATGTTTCTTGTGGAATTTTGTTTGTTGCTATTAATAATATTCTGGGACCCTCTATACTTTTGAAATGTTCTTTCGAAAGTTATCAAATGTATTTTCTAACTAATTGTACTTCCTTTCCGGTCTCGCAGGTTTGCCTGATGCTTATTTTATGCATTGCCATAAGACTCGTGAAAAGACTTAGTTGACTTATTATCCACACTGTCTTGAACATGCGACAGATTATGGCATGTTACATATCTAGCCAAAGGAAGGACTCGTGGAAAATCTTCAAAGGAGAAAAGAATAGCAAACGGTAAATAAATATCAATCACAGACTATCGTACATGTAAAAACTACACCGAGGATCTGAATTGAGAACACTGAGGTTTAAAGCCGGCAAGACTTTAAGAGACAGTGTAAGGAGAGGACGAGAGATGTACTCAAGCTCATGATTTTGTCAGATGAAACCATAGAATTATTTGTAGAATAGAATGCCATGTTCATGAAAAATAGAAGAATCCCTTGCATTTCATTACACAATCAGACACAGACACATGAAGTCAAGAAATCTAGTCCTATGGTAGGATAAGTAAGATCTTGTACTATGAAAATGGCAAATAAATCCGTAAAATTTTTAAAAATGTTGATAGTTGTGAAACATATTATAGTATAATTTTTTTACCTGTTTAAACAATATTTGTCTAAAATATAGTAACCTACGTTAATAATATGTATTTTATGGTTACAATATTCACGTATCTATATGATCGAAAAATTGCTTTTTTGGCATCAATAATGATTAATTACATAATATTGCCAATCAAACTCAAGTAATGAACACAAATTATATGCGTATTATGAACAACGGCTCTGTTTTTGTACACGGATAGTTTTTAGGTAACAACCTACCCTAGATTAGATACACAATACACTTTTACGTAAACTAAACTATTCACTAAATCATACCAGCAGGGGGGTGTGTCTCACTATTTATTTATTTATTTGCTTATTATTATAATAGTAATTAATTATTACTTATTTGTGTTCTTAAACACCTCCAAATTATATAATTACAATAATTGTATAAACATTACATTATGACGCAAATAATTAAAAACAAATTTTACTAATTAAAAAAACATTGTTTTTGTTTTTTTCGTCAAATAAATCAGTTTCGAATGAATTAATTATTTATTTCAAATACCGCGGTAGGCCAATTCATTATAAATTGGTTCTTATGTACCTAGTAAACATTTTATTAATATTTATTTTTAATTAAAATATTAATCAGTGTGTCAACACTCATATTACATATTTCACGATCGAGCTGATACCATTATGTATATTTCATAATTTAAGGAAGTACCTACTTTTGTAGATTTTTTTTATCACATATTTCCTATTATAATACCTATATACTTAAGTATTCTCCAAAAATTTCTTCATAGGAGCACTTACTACCCGAGTCCATGATGTGGATATTTTTTTCACTCTGCCAGCTTGTCCATAGCAACTATTTAGTTCACATGAACCACTATTTAGTTGGTTTGAACAAGTTGGTACGAAACCCAGTGAACTGGGCATTAGTGTCATTTAAATAGTACCTAAACGTGGGCCGAGGACTCACCTAGGCTCTCGACTGATATTATGACCAGAAGAAGATGAAAAATATACTATGGAAACTTATAGTCTGATATATAGCTGCTTACAGGCTGCGGAGGATAGGTTGGATTGAAGGCGTTTCTTTTACTCAGCCGTATAGTACCTACAATAGATTGCAATCCTCAGCAATGAGAAAACGACTGAAAATGAATATAAAATCAAAGAATCCAATTTACTTGCTATTGCTAACGACTGAATTCTTTTTTTATCCATCACGCCGTGTCCCTTAAGAGTAGGCAGAGAGAACAGACCTCCACTCTTTTCTATCTATAGGGCATACTTCTCTTTCTTCATATAACCCCTCTTATTACTTTTGCTTTTAAACTAGTCTTCAACTTTGTCTTCTTACACATTTTTTTTGCCTTTTACATTCTTTTTGTAATCATTTGCATCCCTTTCCTATATTGGCATTGAGTTCCAATGAAGAAGTCTATACCTATTCAAAAACGGACGCAAAAAAAACCAAAACAAAAAGGTGTTACATTTTGACGCTTTAAAACATCATTCTGGACCAAGTAGTTAGTTGGCTGACGAATGCGTGTCCGTCGATCGTTTGGTTGGCACAACAGTCAGATGTTCAGACGCAAATAATTAGCTGCTGTTATCTGGGTAAAAATCGCACGAAATACAACACATTTTCGACTGGACAAAATGCACATTTTTCTCTGGCACGAGCCTGCTATTAATCTTTGACCTTCACGTTTCCGCAAAATGTCAACAAAACATCTTTTAAATTTTCATTCTATTTGAAACACCTTTTCAAGTTTTTGCACACCTATATACATACCGATTTCAAATTGCATACAGCAAAGATACAACAAAACTTTCTAACTTCAGTACTAAAAAAATATGGTAGAGGTCTATTGGTCAATTAATTATTGATCATCGTTGGTGAGTTTGTAGGTAAATGGCAGCGTAATCCAGATCGCACATTCTGCCTATTAGACAATCTCCCTGTGTTATTGGTATACCTCTCGCTCCTTGCATGGCTTATCTCAAGAGGAAGTCTATGGCAATAATAAATGCGAATAGAGCCAATACGTAGCCGTGTCTGACTCCCGTGGTGATCATAGAAGCTTCAGTAGGACCACCACACGTGCCTCTCATCACGGACATCACCATCTCGCTGTGGATCACGTATCCCAGATACATGAGGTATACTCAGATCCGCCAAAGTTATAAGACGAGACGAGAAACGTTCGAGACGGTAGAATCTTCATCTGCCTTTAGTCAGTTCTGGAGCAGTGATAGTAGTAGCTTCATAGATAATCTCGTATAGCCATCACGGATCTTTTCTTATCCTTGCCCCCGACCTCCGGGTGATTTCGAAAAGTGCCCCTGAGTCTTTACCAAATGAAGCGGACTGTGCCCGTTTTATCTTAGAGTCACAGTTCGTACATCTTCGATGAGGCTCCGAAGTTGAGAAAGCTAGTATTTACTTGACAACAATGAGGATACATTTTTATTATAGATATTAATAATATAAACTCAGTGCATAGTAATTATATACAATTATTATTCAGAGTGTTGAGTGAATTTCGTGATTGGTGTCTAATATTGAGACAGGTGACATATCAGATGGCAAGACCCGATGCACTGCACGGAGGAAAAACATCTTTTGACTGCAACTGGTGGCATTGACCAATAATTAAATGACAGATCACATTCAACAACCTGTCTGTCACTGTGTACCTATAGATTAAGTTGCACTAGAACCACTCCTAGAGGGCTTTTGGGGGAGAATTTACAATTTTTATTATGTATTATTTAAAAAAAAAATGAATTTTTTGTTTCGGTATAAACTCTTGCGACATTTTTTTTAATGTGAAAGACCCAGCTTTACTCTTTTCCTGGCGCCAAATACATGACAGCAGTCGCAGTCTTTAAATTTGGTTGCTCTCTTGTTCTCAATAATTTCCAACTTTTATCTCTATATTTCATTTATTATTAAATTTCTACTTGTTGCATACATGGGATTTTTCGACATGTTGAGAATTCTCATGATTAGAAGTTTCGGAGACAAACATTACCACCTAATGGCGAACGTTGCTAACTTAAAGTGATCACACTAAGCCAGCCTTATAACAGTAGAAGACAAAAAAAAATTACATTACTTTTTTATGGAACAACGACTCTAATTAAATCAATCACCTTAGGATGTATTCAACTCGGATGTCATAATGTCTATTAATTTATTGTCCGTAGGTTTGATTCCTTGTCAGGTTAGATTTTTTGCTTTTGAAGGCTATTTTCTTTATTAGCTTTTCATAACTTCAACAACATTTTATATTTGTTCATCAAACAAGCGTACATACACTACTGTTAGGGCATTTCTATTCCATACCTACCCGTTTCCCGCACAGATGATGTTACTACGGCCGAATTATTGTCACCACCGCACTACTGAAGAAATGTACAGACGTACGAAAGATTTCAACTACAGTGGCCGGCCATATTGCGTGTTACTTCGTGCTATACTTCGTGTTTACTTCAAGTGTTGTGTACTTCTAAGTTCTAAGTGACTTCAAGGACAAAAGGCGGTGAGTACGCAATTATTATACATTTATTTGTGCATCCCTTCAAGTATATTGTACCCATAATCTCCTAGTTTTTTCCCTATCCATACAGTTCACTTGCTCTAACATCCCTTCGTTTTTGGTCCATTCGATCCAGGATTACTTCTTAGCTTGGGGTTAAAAACTAGTTAATAAAGTAGAGAATTCATTCGGGTACAATATTTCAATAGTTTAAACTTCGATTGTATAATTTAATTGTGTTTTTTTCACCGGCCTTTTAACTACGAATATTTCAAAGTTGTCAATCTGTTCATTGTGTACAAATGTTCGTACAAGTACAAGCGAATTTCGACTGAACGTTCGCGAGGTTCCATACATTTTAGTAAAAAAGTTGCTTACACGATTTCTTTGTTTCAAGTTTCATATTTCATAAGACATTATATTTCGTTTTTCTTAATAGTAAAATTATTTCTGTCCTTTTCAATCTTATACATAAGATTATTACTTGCGCGGGACAGAAGTAAATTATTGTTTAATTTGATATTTAATTTATCGTATACCTACGAGTTAAATATTATTTTGTATGAGTGAATCTTGTTTATTTTCACAAAACATTCGTACAATAATTTGGTGTAAAAACAGTATTATTTGTACTAATTTGTCTTATGGTCATTCAGTTAATTCGTATTTCATATAATAAACTTCGATTGCACATTTATATTCTTGTTTGTCAAAATTTAAAAGCAAAAACAATATAACATTACGGATACGTTACAGTTCTTACAGTTACGTGAAATTCTTCTACTTCTTTCTCTTTTCTTACCTGCTTTGCTTTCTGTTGTATCGTTCTCATTGTGTTAAACCTGCATATTATTCATAATACCTATATAAAATGGAGACGGTAATTCGTAAAATCAATATGTTAAAGGCAAAACGGTCAAGAATTATTTCCAAAATTACAGTTACTTCAGAACTGATTCCGCATTTAGGGGATGAACCTAAACGTCAACTATTTATTGCGAGATTAGATAAACTCGAGGATATTTATAGTAATTTTCAAGACATTCAGGATAAAATACAGGAGTCTTTATGCGAGTATCGTGGGGATGAAAATCATGACGATTTGACCAGTGCAGAGTCGTGTTTCGATGAAATTTACTTTAACATCAAGGCTGTGGGCAAACGTTTGTGTCAACAATCAGATCAAAAAGAAACCGACACCAAGCCAATACTACCGCATAAACCAATACTTAATGTTAGGCCACCTCCAATTTCGCTTCCAAAATTTGATGGAAAAATTGAGGATTGGTGTCAATTCTATTCGGTATACAAAAGCATGATTCACGAAAACGACGCGTATGTTAACATTGAGAAATATCATTACTTACGTGTCAGCGGAACAGCGCTCAGTTTAATAAAATCATTTCCGATAGTGGAGGAAAATTATGTTATTGTTTGGAATACGCTGGTCAAGCATTATGAAAACTCGAGAGTTCTCTTCTGTCACTATTCTGAGCAATTGCTTAACATTAAACCAATTACTTTTGAGTCTGTACAAGGATTGTCGAAATTTATAGCTTACTTTCAAGACAATTTTAGCGCACTTCAATCTTTTAAAAAGCAAGATATCTTCGAGCTATTTATTGCTCATCTTATCATTAGAAATTTAGATCCACCTACGAAACGTCAATTTGAATTGCAATTGAAAATTGATGAAATACCTACCGCTACGAAAGTACTAGATTTCTTACATAATCATCTACGCGTTCTACAAATGTCGAGTACATTACCTCGTTCTACTTCTAATAAGAGTGCTTCTTCTTCTTCTTCTTCGAATACAAGTGCGCATTATAAACGCGCATTTGTTGCTACAAATGGTTATACTACAAATGGCTATACTACAAATGGTTATACTACAAATGGTTATACTACAAATGGCTATACTACAAATGGTTATACTACGAAAACTTGTAAATTGTGCAAAAGCGATAAACATCCTATAATGAAATGTTCTGAATTTCTTCAAAATACAGATGTCAAACGGATGGAAATCGTCAAATCATTGAAACTGTGTTTCAATTGTCTTAAGTCTCACCAGGTGAGAAATTGTGCTTCTAAATTCACATGCAATAAGTGTGGTGGCCGTCACCATACCTTGCTACATAGAGATGTGAAATCATCTCATTCTGCCAATTCAATATCGGTAGATGAGACCTTAATGGCTGTACCTGCTTCTTTCAACATTGCTCTGTTGGGTACAGCTTCGGCGGAGTGCAAGGATAGTGCCGGTGCTTATAGATCTATTAGAATGTTAATAGATACCGGATCACAGGTTTCCATAATGACTGAACGCTGCGCAAAACGTCTGGGCCTGCGTATCAATGTTTACAGTGGTGGCTTAAAGGGGGTTGGTCAGAACCCCGTAAACATAATAGGTGAGGTAAAATGTTGCCTCAAGCCAGCACGCAAGAGCGGTCCCCAGATAAAATCGAGGGCTCTTGTTATTTCAAATATTTCTGGTGAGATGCCTGCGTCAAGGCCACATGTGGACTTGTCTTTAATGGGTATTTCGAGAGAGGAGTTGGCTGATGAAGGTTTCGATGTTCCCGGTGAAATCGACTTCCTACTCGGAGCCACTTTACTTCCTTCAATTCTTGACGGTGGGCGGGCCACAAACTTCAAAAATGTCAATAGTAATATTTCGATTTTGTCGACAATATTTGGTCTGGTGCTAATAGGTGACATACCAAATACACCAAGTACTTCACTTCAGCTTTCCCTTGACGATTCGATTAAGCGATTTTGGGCCATTGAGGAACCACCATCCAAATACATGCCAAATCCTGATGACGTTAAGTGTGAAGAGATTTTTGTAAATAAACATTACCGGCAGAGTGATGGTCAGAATGTAGTACCCCTTACGTTAATCACTGAGAACTTAAATCTCCGTGATTCTTATAACATAGCCTTTCATCGATTACAAAACTTAGAACGTAAATTATCGAAGGGTCCTGCGGTTCTATTTCTAGCAAAATGTCTAATCCATACTTTATGGCGGCAAAAGATTGATTGGGATAGTCCCATTCCTGCAACAGTTGCAGAAGAGTGGGCTAAAATTGCTGGTAACCTTGGACTTCTGTCAGGTCTTCATATTCCCCGATATTTGGGCACCACAGAAAACACTCCGTGTTCATTAGTAGGGTTTTCGGGTGCGTCTGAGCGTGGTTACGCCGCCGTAGTCTACATTGTTGTACATAGTTCTATTCCTAAACTTCATCTTCTAATAGCTAAATCTAAGGTTGCTCCTTTGAAAACCTTGACAATTCCACGTCTGGAATTGCAAGGAGCTCTTCTTTTGTCAAAATTGATACCCTACGTTCATTCTTCAGTCAATGGTTCTGTGAATATAAACAATGTCTGTTTATTCACAGATTCTATTATAGTTTTGTCATGGCTAAGGACTCCTCCTTATCTGCTAAAAATATTTGTAGCCAATCGTATAAAACAAATAAATGAAAACACCAACAACGCATCTTGGCGTCATGTGGTGTCACATGATAATCCTGCTTCTAGAGGTTTGCTTGCTGAGCAAGTTACTGTTCACCACCCTTGCTTTTTTGGACCAATGTGGTTAAAACTTCCTGTGTCAAACTGGCCTTCTAACTCACCCAAAGTGATTCAAATGGAACAGCTTCCTGATACCAAAACTTCAGTTCACGTTAACATCGTATCTAAGCGTGAACCTGCAAGTGATGTTATACTAAAGATAAGTAAGCACTTTTATCATGATTTAAAGACCATCCAGTTGGGTGCGAACTGTTCTCGTCAACTTCAAAAGTTATGTCCATTTATTGATGAATCGGGTATATTGCGCGTGGGTGGGCGGTCGAAGCAATCTAATCTTAAGGAAAGCCAGCAGCATCCTGTGGTTTTATCCAAACAAAGCCATCTAAGCGATATTTTGATGGATTATTACAATAAGAGCTACCTTCATGCTGGACCAAGAGCTCGGCAATTCCTTATCCAGCAAAAGTTTTGGATCATTTCAGCTCGATGTAGGACAAAGTCTCGTCTGTCTAAGTGTCCGGTCTGTGCCAGACTGAGGGCATCTTCTATAACACCTTTAATGGGAAACCTTCCTTCGAATACAGTTTACCCCAGCCGTTCCTTTTCGCGTTTCGGCATTGACTTCGGGGGACCCTTTCTGCTCAACGTACATAAACTTCGAGGAGCTAAAACTACTAAATCCAAAATTGTCAATTAATGTTTCACATGTAAAAGGTTCATGTTCTAGTTTTTAAGTATACACTTATCGAAGTGTCTGTTACTTGTTTTCTTTGTTTGAAATGATATTTCAACTCTTTTTATTTTTTTTTTTTGTTTTGTTATTTATTTTATTTTCATTACGTTTTTGTTGATTTACAAATATGATTTGCTAGATGTTATATGCTACTTTTTACCGAGAACCAGTGAATGCTCGGTTGTCTTTCGCTTGTGAAGCATTGAGAACAGATTTTATTTCTTTCGTTTTCTTATACATTTATTATTTTTTTTGTTTGTGTTTCGATCAGCGTTTTGTATGGCGCTCTTGTTATAGATTTTGATTGTTTCTTTCTTTGGGGTTTTTCAGTTTATTTTCTTTTTTTTTGTGTGGGAATTTTACTTCGTAAAATTGGTGGGCGGTTATGTTAGGGCATTTCTATTCCATACCTACCCGTTTCCCGCACAGATGATGTTACTACGGCCGAATTATTGTCACCACCGCACTACTGAAGAAATGTACAGACGTACGAAAGATTTCAACTACAGTGGCCGGCCATATTGCGTGTTACTTCGTGCTATACTTCGTGTTTACTTCAAGTGTTGTGTACTTCTAAGTTCTAAGTGACTTCAAGGACAAAAGGCGGTGAGTACGCAATTATTATACATTTATTTGTGCATCCCTTCAAGTATATTGTACCCATAATCTCCTAGTTTTTTCCCTATCCATACAGTTCACTTGCTCTAACACTACAAGTATATACACAACAAGTACATACCTACTCACCGCTTTATTATGTTGATAAGTAGTATCATATGATAGTTTTATGCAATTGCATTGATTGGCAAAATTTGATTAACCGACAAATCACAGTTTGCATAGTTTAACCTTCATGAATTCCTTAACCTTCGAGATATTTTTTATCGAAATGAACGCTTTATGAAATCTTTTACAGTTACCAACCAAAAGATAAAAATGTTCTTCTCACTCTCACCACTTTGAATCAAGAGCAGTAGATAATGAAAGACACGATTACAAGATAATTTAGAATGTCATAATATGTAGTCTCTCCGAAGAATATTCGGAAATCAACGTGATGATAAAAGATATTATGATGACTATTATTGGTGACCTTACCTATTCAGCCCGTGTCGACTTTAGTCCTTGAAAATACATCACGTACGATAGGAATATTCCTAGAAAGGAAGAGGATAACGAATCCTGGACTACTAAACACACATCCTGTGAGGATACAAAAGATTTCAAACAATGATATTTATTATCACGTGACTATTTTTTGTAACAGTATCGTATAATATTGATGTACCGATTTCATATTAAGTAAGTATTATCATAGCATTTTAATATGCTCGTCTTCAACAATTAAAGTATTTTTTTTTTATAATGCCAATATTACAATAGGCGATTATGCATACATGTTTTTTATGATCGTGTTTATTTAATAGTCCTATCTTTGATAAAGTGGTTGATTAAGAGGTTAATTAAGAAAAAAATACTTTTTTTAATAACCTTCCTTTTATCATTTCTCTAAGCTGCAAAGGGAAGCAAATAGAATACTCATATGCTGGATTTTGTTTGCTTGGATTTTTTTTAGAAGATGTATCTGTGCTCACCCAAATTGAACACAAATACACTTTTGACATCTTTCACAGATAGTAGAAAGGCTTGTGTTGTGAAAGAAGAGGATGGTCGGCACCCGGGATCGAACCCACGACCTTCGGATCGAGTGTCGCCAACTGAACCGCTAGGCTACCGAGCTCATCAAAATGTCCGAATCCTTATTGATTACTGTTTCCATAAGGAACGGAACATAGTATGGAATAGTCATCATTGTCTCCGTAATCCTAAGGAAGAACAACACTCTCATGTGCCCACTGTCAATCAGCATTCTTTACACACTAAGTACGTCCAAGAATTTTGTGTCAAGATGGAAGCTATAGGCCTGCACCGAGCTTGCTTTACTTCAGCAACAGCATTCTTTACAAACTATGTCCTAAGAATAGGTGTCAAGATGGAAGCTATAGGCCTGCACCGAGCTTGCTTTACTTCAGCAACAGCATTCTTTACAAACTATGTCCTAAGAATAGGTGTCAAGATGGAAGCTATAGGCCTGCACCGAGCTTGCTTTACTTCAGCAACAGCATTCTTTACAAACTATGTCCTAAGAATAGGTGTCAAGATGGAAGCTATAGGCCTGCACCAAGCTTGCTTTACTTCAGCAACAGCATTCTTTACAAACTATGTCCTAAGAATAGGTGTCAAGATGGATGCTATAGGCCAGCACCGTCTTTGGGAAGCATCGTTAGTATTGAGGAAAATATTTTAAGCCGGATTCTCAGAACTATGTAGGTTGATTATGTATCTACATTATAATTTTGCCATTCACTGATATAGTACAATTGTTCGAGGTGGCCAATTTTTCGTTTTAAAAATAATATGTTAGAATTTTTATAAGTGCTTTTGGTAGCTTATTATATAGAGTTGATACATGTACGTGGTTCACAACTCGCTATATTATGTTTAATTACTTTAATTATAAATATAGGTACTTATAAAAAGAGCCAGCAACACTGCGCATTATCGTACAATTACGGTTCAATTCGATTATAACGAAATGAGATAAAAGTAACCGGCCATCGAACTTAATTACTGTTTTGAACATATTTTTCACCGAGATTGTTTTCGACTCTCCCGTATAATTCGTTTAATGAAAACATTTTTTTTTTATAAATGAATGTGTGCTCATTCAAAGTGAACACAAATAAACATTATTTGACTCTTCCACAGTAAGCTATTAAAAGCTTGTGTCGCGAACGATCGAAAATGGTCGGCACCTGGGATCGAACCCACGACATCCAGTATGATAGCCGGAGTTTTAACCACCAGGCTGCCAACCATTTCCACATTGTACTTGTAAAATAAAAATTATGTTGCTTAAACTCATGGGTCACCAAAAACGAAGAAAAATTAATTAGCTAGAATCCGTTCATGATAGCATTTTTCGATGAGGACCATCTTCCACTTTCATGACTCACTTCTCATGATGTTTCAAGAAATTATACAATTTTTAATTCGAATGTGAAAATGTGCCTTTGGTTTGTTAGAGGCTGTAATAAATTTACTTGTGATAAGAGATAGGCAAAATTTAAATCACTGACCCATCTTGACACATCTGTTCCGAGTAGAATTCGAACCATATTATGTTACTTATTATTACTGCTGAGATAAACAAGATCGTAAGCCCGTAGTGCAGTGAATATTCTGATTGCTATATTTGCACTAAATGTTAGATCTACATCAAATCGATCAATCATAAATACGTGTAGGTGGGTATTGTAAATGTTCTTTCTTGCTAACCTTTTTGCCACATAAAACAAAACTGTCACATCTGAAGATGCTGAGTAGTTAATTAATGTCTCTTACTATTTTAGATTCAAACATATCTTGTACAGTGAAATACATAAGTTTCCTATATAAGTTTCCAAGTTCTACTTTCATTCATTTGCAAATGCCCGATGAAGCGTTGTTTTGTTCGCTACCTATTATTGGGGTGTTTTTCATCTTTGAGGATTTTGGTGTTTCTTATATCTTTTTTACACTAATTTGTTTCCTTAATCTCAGGAAGAAAGTTGACAATTGATTTTTCAGCCTATATGAACCACCTGATTGCGTACAAGGCGTTTCTAACAGGAGCAAATCTCCGTTAAAAATGGAAGGGGTTGGTGGCCTAGCAGTTACGACGCCGGCTTTCGTACTGTATCGTGCGGAGGTCGTGGGTTCGATCCCAGGTGTCGACCATCTTCCTCTTTCACGACACAAGCTTTTAGTAGTTTATTGTGAAAGAGTCAAATAGAGTATTTGTGTTCACTTTGAGTGAGCACACATTCATTTTATATTTAAAAAAAAATCGAATGTTTTTGATTAGTTAGTACTAGACTATATACCTACTTAATTTCTGGAAGTTTACGAATTTGAAGCTCTTCTCTCAATTCAAGGCGGATCATACCCGTTTTGCACACACCCATCATTGATATCTGACCCACAAGCGTTTTTATTGGACGAAAGTGCAACAACGCAAAATAGTTTCAAATTCGTATAAACTTTTTGTTACACCTTCCAAAGATAGAGAATAGTTGTGGAGGTATATTAATTGATAATAATTCCCATAATAATCTACGGACAAACTCACTTAATAAGTAAGAAATAATACAGATCAAAAGACGCCTAAATTAACGGGTAGATACTGTGAGTAGCAGTCAAAGTTAAGGCTTCGACGGCGGAACGTAGAGCTTCCAAAGATATTGTGAACTTAGTTATCAACTGGCCGTCGTTGATAGAGGTTCTGTTCGCGTCGACGAGCGTTGCAAATCAAAAACGTATAAGAATTTTATCTTCATAATAATAATATTATATTGTTGCGTCTTTTCACACAATATTTACATAAAATTACGAATGACAGTTATAATATCATTTGTTTGTTTGTTTTTTTTTTTTTTTTGTATTTTTATTATTGTGAGATAATAATATACTTACTTAAATAAAACAAAATAATCAATCATTAAAATTTTAACAATAACTTAAATACCATTTTCTGTTTTAATTTTATTGTTTATTATTTCAACTTCAAATATGCAATGAAAGTTTTTATTTTCATTTTGCTTAATGATTGTTTTCATTTATAACTTTATTGGCTGGATATTATTTATTTATTTTAGAAATCATTAATCATTACGGTTTTTATCGTTTCTAACGGAATCATTTAAATATTATTACAGTCATCATAATTATTATATTGTGATGATTATGAAATTTCGGATTAATTTAATTATATACGCGTTTCTTATATTGCACAATACATCAGTAGATGATTTTGATTTTTGCTTTTTGTCTCATATTTCTATCAAGTAAATAAAATGATATTCAAAACATCGCTGACAGAAAACTAATTTTGGCAGAGTTCAAATTGATCGATTTTAAGAAATAAATTTTCATATTTTAAAAACTCGCAATAAATTATAAGTAGTTGGACTTGGTACGATGTTCACACAATTTATTTAATCAAACATAATAATCTGTGACGGGCGAATAAAATGATTAAAAATATATCGTACCTACTTATCTGTTCAAATATTTTGTGAACAGATTGTTCAGTAATTGAAGACCGAAAAACAACATAACTATTCTTGCGTGTTATTTTCAACTTTTAAAGGAAGCTACCCATGCATTTTAAAGTTTGATTGGAATTTGTGAGAAAATCGTAGAAGTATAGAAGCTCTACAAAATAGTATTTTTTAGCCTTCGAGCCCTTTTATGAAATTTATACTTAATTTATTCCTAAGGTTTATGATTAGTACTTAACTAAAATTAACACAGTGTATTTTAAACTTTACTTACGTTGATTTTACCAAGTGTAGTGCTATCTGACTATTAAAATATCTCTTATCTAACAATTTTTCCAAAACTGCTAATGATGGCGAAATATTGTGTCTGTGTTTGATATAGCCATCGAAGTTCAAACTTAATCTTGTGTTTGTTGTCAAAGGTGCACTTTCATGAAGGGCCTAAACTATTTGGATTATTCTTTTTCTGGAGGACGGTGAGATGAGTTTATTATTTTTAATTTTTTATTAATTTAATTTAATTTTAAAAATAGTGCAAATTAGCTGACCCCCCCCCCCCCCCGCCCCCCGCCCGTCGAACTTCGACTTAACCCAGAATATTTTTTTTTTCTTATTACTTTACGATATAAAAACTGAGTTAAATTTAGCTTATAATTTATTGCATTATTTATTTGTTTATTTATTTATTTCATTCTTTATACACATTTTACAAAATAGTGTAGGTACCTACTTACTGATGTATAAAAATAGTGGGTAAAGGCGGGATTTCTGCCGAAGCAATCTCTAACATCCAACCACAATCATTATGTATGTAAATTATTGTTGATTTGGATTTGGATGCGGGATGAAGTTCGACGGGTCGTTAGTTTGTAATAAAACTATTCCTATATGCCTAGTTGCGTATTTAAAAAATCCAAGAGATGGCGGTGTAGTAGGAAATCGGTCACATATGAAGCACGTTACGTTATTGCATATGTTTTTGTAAGAATAGACTCCATTAAAACCAAATTGTACCGAATCGTTATGACAAGATTAATTTTATTATTGAAAACTATGTTACATAGAATAACCATTTTCATTCACTCACAGATTTTTTTAATTCATTAAGACCTGCCACACATCAACATGTATTGTGTTGTCTTATAGATAGGTATATTTAACGATACTTTGTTTTGGTTTGAAATTGTGTTTTTGTAAACTTGTTTTAAGGGTACAAAAGGTACATACCAATTTTAATTATATTCCTATAGGTATTGAGTCACAATGCGCAGTAATAATAATGTTCATTCCCTTTTTCATATGTGTTAAATTTTATATTTGTTGGTACCTACACATTTTAAGACATCTCTTTCGAGGACCCGGAATATAAAACGCATTTTCATATAAAAATAAATTATTGTACGTCCACGCGGAAGTTTTGTCTGCAGTCTATCGCCTAATAAATAATTGTTTTAGTCGTCTTAATTGGAATCATATGTTGCCAGTAGCCACTAGGAATATTTTATAGAACGTGATATGTTTAGCTATAATTATTAATATTGTACACTATGTGAGATAAGAGGGAAAGTCTATGATATTAATTCATTAAATTGCTAATGAGTTATTTATTTAAAAAAAAATATAAATGTATTCATTAAGTTTCCTAGAATGGTTTATCGGTAAGCTCAAAGGGCCCTGTTTCAAGTTTAATAGGTTTTATTAATGTTGAATAATAACACAGGTGCCGATTTCTGAGCAAGGGGTCCCGGGTTCGATTCTCTAGTCGGGTCAGAAATTTTCTATATTATGTATTGTTTTTACTTGAAATTTCTACTCGGCGCTGGAATCCTGTGTCAAATTGTTCGGGACCGGTTGACATAGGCCCGGGAATGCTTTAAGCATGAAGTTTCGCCGGAGCTACTAACACTTATGTTTGAAAGAGTGTTATTTATTGAAATTTATATAAAAAGTCTGCAAGACACCGACTACTTTCTTGAAGTTAAGGTGCCGCCTTCTCAGCAAAAAGTTCCCACTTCCTAAAACAAGTTGAAGTTGTTTTTCACATGAAATTTCTTCTCAGGGCTGAAATATCGTCTTATGTATATTAGACGGGATCTGTTAACTGCTAGAAAATGCGTAAAGCGTGAATTTTTGCAATCTATACTGGTTTAATAGAGTGTTTATTATTTTAAAAAAATGCTTTAGAAGCAAAAATATATCTCAGTGACAACAATCTTACCTTTTCGCAACAAAAGGACGATTGCTTTAAGTATGCGAAAGATTTTCAAAGCAAATATAAATTAAAATAAACAAAAAACTTTGTCAGTTCTACTCGAGTATGTATATTAATTGGTTAAAACGTTTTCGGACAACCGTCCATCTTCAGTAACCTTAACAATACTTATCCGAAAAAGTTTTAACCAATTAATATACATACTCGAGTAGAACTGACAAAGTTTTTTGTTTATTTTAATTTATGTTTGTTTATTTAAACATTCTACAAAGTTACTCACGACAAAAAATTTGAAGATTAATTGATCCTTTTGAAAATGAAGTGGTACTGTGCGGAGGTCGTGGGTTCTATCCCAGATGCCGACCATCTTCCTCTTTCAGGACACAAGCTTTGAGTAGCTTACTGTGAAAGAGTCAAATAATGAATTTGTGTTCACATATTCATTTAAGTATCTATTAGAAGAAAATGACGTCGAGATTTTTTTATTAAAAACCAAGTTATCTAGTAACTATTTCCAAACTGAAAGTTTTCGGTGGTACAGCTGCGATCAAAAAAGTTAATCAATACCTACATACATCGAACACTAACAAAAAAAATTGGTATTTTTCTGATTATTTGATGAAACCAGGAGGGATTCGTTTTTATGGACGTTTCGTCACTACTACTTACATAATGTAAAATAATTTATTGTTTTTTTTTTAACTGCTTTGGGACCTTCGGCGATGATACGTCACTGCCTGACCAACGAATGTCGTTAGCTTGTCCGCGTGGGTGAAGACTTTAATAAAAAAAACATGTCTCACTTTTGATAGAATCGTTGTCTGTAATTAAACGCAAAATCTTTATATAAATTTTAATATCATTTCGACGCATATGGAATAAACAGTGATCAAAGTACTACTTAACGACTCGCTAACTAGTTCCTGTTCGAATCCCTGCTGGGTTATTTAGTTCTCTGTTGATGTTTAATATTTTTGTCATTTGAGTATAACGACTAGTCGAATGAACAGAAGGTTCTTTATTTTGTTTATTTCTCTGTAATTATTACCTACACTGTTTATTGGTTATAAACGCCCACGTACATCGTTACTAATCTGAAGATTTTCATAATTCGATCGTAAAACTAGATAATGACCCCTCTTTTACACTATGTAAAAAACTTTAAACCCTTCTCCCTTTGGTAATTCTTCTTGGCGTGGTTTCGAAATAACCCCTACTTCTTCCCAGTCAAAAATTCGAATATTTTTTTTACCAACGCTGGTTGAATGACTAAATAAATAAACGTAATAATCTCCAATGTTTTAAAAATTTTCCGAATTTTAACCCTTTTTTCCTATAGATTATATTATTACTAACCTGCCCACTTCACTAATCACAGGTGACGAATTAGGTAAATCAACTATTTCAATTGATATCAAACCCCTACTTATAAAAACCCAAATGTGATGACTTAAATCATTCTTAAATTGCTGATAAACGAAAAGCAATTTCTATTTATGTTGTTTTAAAATATGCAGTATGTTCCTACTATTAATCCTATAATAATAGGTACCATTATAAGATACATATCATGCAAATAACTTTTTGTTATAAAAAAGAATGCGTGCTTAGTTCCTGAACAAAATACACTTCTTGTTGACTATTTCACAGTCAGCAAATAAACTTGTGTCATGAAAGAGTGTCTTCACTTACAAAAATACACTCTTTGACTCTTTCGCAGTAAGTTACAAAAAGCTTATGTCGTGAGAGAGGAAGATGGTCGGCACCTGGGACCAAACCCACGACCTCCAACTAACCACTCCGATTATTAAAGCGTTTGACACTGTTTCTCCTTGAATTTTTCGCTTAAATTATTAACAAAAATTTTGTCTGAAATCGAATACTCTTTAAGGGTTTTCATCGCGAGTTTTCGGATTGAGTAAAAGGGTTATGTTTGGCAACTCGGTTAGGGTTCTTAAATCGTTCATGATTTTTTGGTAACAATGTTCAGATGAATTCAATTCATGAAGTTTTTAACATAGAATAACGTACATTCGTGGAAAGTAATTAAAGAGTTTAGCGAGCGTGGCAGGCCTGACCACTTTCATTTCTCGTGTTTATTAAATGCCAATTAGACGATGATTTTTTTAATTGTTTTTAAGAATACGATGATTTATGGTAGATTAATCCAAATAATGGTTTTCTTACTAAAAATATTGATTATGCTTCTACACGTTATGTAACTTCATACAATCAATCAATCATTATTTTCGTGATAGTGCATTATTAGATCGTGAACAATATTGTCTAATGGTTTGTCGATAGTAGGCAAAGAAGTTGTGTGAGAATGTAATGTCGGTGGAAAAAGCTTAAGCAACATGTTTGGATAGAAAAAAAGTGAGGAGGTCTGATGCTATCGCTGCCTACCACACTCGGCGTGTTGGTTAAAATAGTTGCATATTTTATTGTATAATTTGATAAGCCTACTTAATTAAAGATGGAACGACATTGGAGTGAAATATGTTTCCTCCTATTTTGAATGTATCACTTTTTTGATTTTCCGCTTAGTTTACTTCCGGTAATGAGTTCAGACCATTTCCCTTATTCCCCTCACAAACTTTGGATGTCATCGCATAATTGACGTAAGTTTTGGGTTCGATTCCAAGTTCGACGGTGCAATACATCTTCGAAAAGAAAAAGACTTACCTTTTTAGTGTAAAATATGTCAAAAATATTGGTTACTTACTTCGAATTGTACAATAGAATGGATATTCAACTCCCTTTCAATATGATCCATCTCTTGTCCACTCCTCCAGCATATACCTACAAACATATTTTAGTGTACATAGAGAAAAATATGATTTTATTATAGATAACTATTTTACTCATAGTATATGGAATATATGTACATGAGTCTTGTGATCGGATTTAAAAAAAAAAAAGATTTCGCTGAAATTAATTTTCTCGACGTTTTCGAGGGTGTAGATTCCAAAATTACAAAAAAAAATATAAAAATAAAATACCAAATTTTATGAAAATAGAAGAATTTTTTTTTAGCCCTTTTTCTAGAACAAGTGAAATTTTCTTTGGATAAGAGGGTTCCCCTGAAAGTACAGATCTCAACATTTTACTGACTCATCTACATCGAGGGGCTAACCGTTCTACCAAATTTCAATCAAATCGGATAAGAATTACTATGGGTGCGGGTACACGGAAATTTAAAATAAAAATTTTTTTTTGTATTTTTGGAATCTACACCCTCGAAAACGCCGAGAAAATTAATTTTAAGTTGTATTTAAAACCATCACCTATATGCTATATGCATGCAGTTATATCGATGTATTTGATTGACAAACCTTAGCATGGAACATAAAATAATATAAAACGTAATCGTACGGTTGTTGTACTTAACCCCGTTATTACAACAAGTCCTCACCTGTCAATTTTTGACAGTTGTACCGTGCGTTTGGAAAAAATATACATTCTGCGGTTTAGTCTTATACATTGTCAATTAGTAGATAACTCCATGTCAAGATCAAAGAAAGAGAATGATACCACTTGACTTGTAGTTATACAGATCTTTCCGGTTTTATAAACGTACGAACATAAGTTGATTGATATATTGATAATGTATTTTTTAAAGAGTACCTAGTATATTATGTAATATAATAAAAATCAATAATGTGCATCTATACTTAATAGTATAATCATATAAATATTTTGACACTAAATCCGTGTATGTATGTACTTAGGTTATTTTTTTACATAAGGGCGATGATTATGTTGATCGGTGTTCTCCAGATTAAACACAAAAAATCAACATTTAGGTAATTTATGGTCTCCATTTTGTTTTATTTTTCTTAAAATATTCATTCAAAGTAGTTTTTGGGGCAGCGTGCAAGTTTGACATTGAGACGATAAAGTTGAAGACACTTGAAGTAACATTTCTGAATAATTCTGAGAACAAAATAAAAGATTTTAAATATATTGTTTCTGACAATGGATGGTGACGATTAATACATTTTATTAAAAAAAAAAAAAAAGAATAAACTGTAATCAAATTATGTAAATAAATATTATATCTATCTAATCCAGGAAAATAATAGAGGTTCATATCTGGCCTCAACTTCATACTGATTTTTTCTTCAAATAATTTTGATTCTACTTTATTTGAAAAAAAATGAAAATATTATATTATACTTACAATGTATTTATTCTTTTGTGAGTAAATTAAAAATAATAAAAATAAACAGTTAGGTAATAATATGAGGGAAAAAGAGACGGATAGATAATATAGACTCTGGACATAGGTGCGATTATACCGTTACATATACACACCTACATGCGTTCATATTATTTATAACAAATATCATATAAGTTAATACTACTTAGTTATAAAAACTAGCAACATTACCCACTTTAGCTGTTGTTGAATTTCATTGTAAAATTTTGTGTAAGGAATCAGCAGAAAATATGAAAGACTTCAATGGAGGTTCGTCGTAGTTTCTACCGTGAAAGGACGTAGAGTGATCAATAAAATAGAACTGGGATATCAAAAATTTGTCTTCTCTGGACACAATCCTAAGCGTATGTCAACATATTAGGTACGTCTTTCTTTCGACTACCCTCTCCTATCCATTGTTAGACATAGGCTTCCCTATCCTGAGGCCTGGCACACATCTTCTCTCAGTTCTCGGATGCCATTCAATAACTTTCTTGTTCCATCTGGTATCGGTTACTCTGGCTACATAGCCACTAGGTAAACTGTAGTATGGATTCTTGCATGGATAGTAAATCTCCAAATATTCCAACTACTTAAATAGAAAACTTGGGTTTGGTGGAATATTGGGTTGGCTGGAAGAGATCCTTCGGGATAAGTCCGCCCTTTGACTCTTCTATGTGTTTGTATAAAATTGTTTATAGGTAATTAATTTCACAATAAAGTTTTTTTTTTAAACTATTATTCGTGTATTTCCCCTGTGCTCACTTATAGCTATGAAATCTTTGGGTTCACTTAAAAAAATGGTATATACCTAAATAAGCTGTGACACAACGATCCATAGAGAGGAGGATGCTGGATATCTTAGTAAACTGTAGTATGGATTCTTGCATGGATAGTAAATCTCCAAATATTCCAACTACTTAAATAGAAAACTTGGGTTTGGTGGAATATTGGGTTGGCTGGAAGAGATCCTTCGGGATAAGTCCGCCCTTTGACTCTTCTATGTGTTTGTATAAAATTGTTTATAGGTAATTAATTTCACAATAAAGTTTTTTTTTTAAACTCTTATTCGTGTATTTCCCCTGTGCTCACTTATAGCTATGAAATCTTTGGGTTCACTTAAAAAAATGGTATATACCTAAATAAGCTGTGACACAACGAGCCATAGAGAGGAGGATGCTGGATATCTTATTATGTGTTAGGAAGGCTAATACCCGGATACGACAGAAAATGGGAGTCACCGATGTAGTTCATAAGTTCCAGATATTATGTACATGTCATTTTCTACTGCTATTACTAAACCCAATCCACAAGCATAGGTACATGGTACCACCCCTATACTCTAAACGTACAAAAACTGTTAGTTTCATTGTACCTACGAACGATTTCACGATTTGAAATCCACAGATACGTCTCGCCAAATAGCCTGTCCAGACAGACAAACATGTTTACATACATTTTCTTATACTATGTCAGTTTTTATACTCCCTGTGAGGTTTATAGGGAGTTACTACTTCATACACATACATTTTATACAGGTGGAGCATTTTGATCAAAGAATTGTGTAATATCTTTCACACTTAGAATGTTATTTACATACTCACACCGTCTCGCAGAGTGTATTGAAGGTCTTTAGTGGGATTCATTCAAACGGAACGAAAATCAAGTGCAGTCCATAAACAATATTAGTTTTTCTCTGCTACAATATAATTAATATTCTTGTTCGTTTCACATAGAAATATAAACTAACTGTTTTAAAATTAACCACAACTACTTTCTAATGTGCTGTATTGAACTGTTTTTTTTTTCATCTTTATTTATTTAAATAATAGTTGATCGTTTTGCAATCTATGGAAATTCTTACAATTTTAGCCAATGAAGCTGTTTTAAAATAATGGTATTGCATTTATTGTTTGAAAATAAGTTAATTGTTTGATTGTTTTTAATACTAACATTGACGGCTATTCTGAAATGAAAAACAGACAATTGAGTTGCGTCGGATCCAATTTTTTTTTGAGACTTTTAACATTTCTGTATTGTGAACATGTTTTATCCAATACATTCGTTACGTAACTACTGGCAACCGATTAAGTTCTAAGCAAGAGCTTCTTGCGTTGAGTTGGAACGTGAATTTGAGAATACCAGTCATTATTATGTGACCAATATGATTAACTGTTTTTCTTCTTCTTCTTCGATTAATTTTTCACCCACCTAGAAAAAACAAACATTTTTTCCATCCAAACGTATTTTCATTACAACCTCGGTAGCCTAGTATCGACTTTGGTAGTCTGGTTGCTTAGGCATCGCCCTCTGATCAAGAGGTTCAGGGTTCGTCTCCCATTCAGGTCAGATTTTTTACTTGAAATTTGTCCCTTATTGGACAAGACCGGTTGACAGTTTTAAAGTTTCAATTTTCGCCGGCTATAGTGAAACCCAAGTAGGTACCCACTAATTTCAAATATAAAAAAATGAAAACAGTCCTACAACATTACTTTAAAATTAACTCATTCAAAATTTTAATCCAAATAAAAGTAGTTGACCGTAGTTTGAAGTTTTGTCTGAATTTGCAAACCGTAATAAAAACAGAGCCTTAAAAACATTTGATGAACGTATGGTCGGATAATTAATTGCGAATTAATCTTATTTTGAATACAAAAGGTTATTTAGTAGACGACCCGTCAATATAAATGCTTTTTTTTTAATTTAATTAACAAAAATAAGGCATTAGTGTTGATTATTATATTTGCATTTCAACAGTTCTTTGGAAAACGCAAACCATGCTACATGTAGTAAGGCTATTCAAATAGAAATAACCGTAAAATGAGCCACCACGAATATGAAGCAAATATTTGTTTAACTCATTACTCCGTGTACGTTAAGGGGTAGGCATAGAGAACGGACCTCTACTCTTTTCTATCCAAACATACTTCTTTCGCTTCTTCCACTGACATAACATTTCTCATACAAACTCTCATATTCTTCGTACTTCCGACCAGCAGCCCTATTCTCGTAGCGGTTGAATTGCAATCTAGTTAAAAAGATATCTTAAAGGGCGGCTCGGATAAGGATCGGACCAATCAGAGAGAAAGGGGGAGTGTCATGATCGTTCCACGATTGGCTACATCGTATTGTAGATTGCAATTCAAGCGCTACGAGAATAACCCTGCTGGCCTTCCTCGTGAACGGAATCGATGTGTTCGATCCACGTCATTCTTGGTCGGCCACGCTTTCTTACACCTTTTCTTTTCATACTTATCTATATTTTTTGTCATTCAGTTTACGCATCCATTTAATTCAGCATTGATTCTCACAAAAACCATTTTGTTTAAATTAAATGGTGTTCTAAAACACTCGCAAACGAGTGAAGGCTTAAAAAAAAAAAAAAAAAATTAAATGGTGTCTGAAAGTATTTACGCCGTTTCGCGAATACCTTTCTTGACTATATATTCAATATCTAAATAAAATTTAATAAACATCTAAATTAATAAGGATGGTGAAAAAAAAACACCGTTACAACTTCCAATATTGTTGCATTATATTATTATGGTCAATCCATAGATAAATTAAATAATAGATGTATGAAAAAATACGATAAGCCTTTTTTGTTCTATCTTTGATCCCGGATGTAGACATAGAAGTAGAAAGAAAAAACATCTAATAACACATCGGTGAATCCAAGCGAACACTTTTCTTCTTCTTTTTAGTATTATTCAATCAATACATTGTATTGTACCAACAACATGGTTGGCTAGAACAGGTTTAAGAGATTTTAAATTCTGGCTACGAACCGAATTGATTCCATTATCATTTTGAAATAGCAGCAATTTCCGTTAGGGCGTTAATGATCCGAGCAGTGATATAAAAAATGGCATGTAATTAGGAGATTATACACTAATAAAAAGCGTTATTAATTAATAGGATGTAGTGGAATGTTATTTATGGGCAGAAGCGATTCAATATTTGAATGTCTTTGACCTTAGTGTGTTCATTTAAATCTATTAAATAGGTACATTATGTTTGTAATAATCCCATGGAATATTAGCTTAAAGGTATTATGTTATACATATTTATTTAATTCTTTATGCACATTAAAAAATAGTGGCAATGGCGGGATTATAGCCGAAGCAATCTCTAACATCCAACCACATATTATATTAATTTACAGTGATGATAAAAAAATGTATAAAACTATTGACAGCTAAAGCACCAGTAAGTTCATATAGGTATTCGCAAATATTAAAAACGAGTAATAGGTGTGAGCAAAGACAAACAATAGATATGCATTAATCGACAGTTCTCTTAATAGATAAAGAAATTATTATGAGATTTTTTCGTCAGATAAACGAATAGAATCTACCGACCTGGGTAGCCTAAAAATGACTAAGCGCCAAACTCGGTATCGAGTGGTTCGGGAAATTTCTACCCGAGATTGATCTGTTCAAAATGGACAGTGCTGATAGGATTGAAAAAATTGACACGGCCAATATACCTACATTTTTTCTTAGCGACTCATTGCTGAAAATCTCATTATGGTGTTTTTGTGTAATATCTACAACAAAAACATCTGCTAGAATTTTTTGATATAATTCCATTGAATTATAAATTATTTAATTATATTATTTAAAAGGAAGCTGTTTGTTCATCTATATGTAGGTTTAGTGTACAATAGGTACTGCGGTGTATGTTCGCTAAAGATCGTTGCATTTTCAAATATAGGTAATTCCTTGAATTTGAGCCTTTTTAAACAATCTCTAGAAAATACAAATAATTATATAAGTTTGTTATTTGTATCCCGCTTGTCTTATTATTTCAACACAAGATGGAAAGAGACAAGAACAGTTCAAATAAACATAGAAAATTATTATGACAACTTTTTCTTCTGAATGACGAATTTATTAGGTACTTGGTATATAATAATTCGCAATTAATCTATAAGAACATCTCTTAAATCCTAACAGTTGAAGCACAATGAAATCCTGATACCATGCGTGATGTATCGGAGGGAAATTTGGACATGGACGAAAAATCTGGAAGTTGGCATAAATGCTGTAGAAATGAGATCACTGCGTAGGATATGCGGAAAGAAACTGATTGATAAGATGAGGAATGATAAAATTAGAAAGGAATGTGGAGTGGATATTAGCGTAGGTAGTGACTATAATGAAAGTGAATAAATTAAGGTGGCTTGGGCATATAAAGAGAATGAACGAAGAGAGAATGACTAAAACGATATTATAAATCTGAAAGAATGGGTGCACGCAGATGTGGCCGACCTCGAATGACGTGGACCGATCATATCGGTGCTGCCTTAAAAGAGGTTCAAGTCAGGACTCAGGAGTAAAATAAATAATAATAATAATTATGTTAAACATCAAAAACATGAATAACAAAGAGATAAACCTCCTCCAATCTTACTTTATCTCATCAAGGAATAAATTGGGTTATGAAGACCTCATTGCGTGTGATTTGAAGTACACGCCCTTAAATTTATCAAATCCTGTTTCACCACCGATAATTGGGGTACAAGATCGGGTTGATATATGGAAAGGCAAGTCTCTCCACGGTCGATTCTTCGAAACTTTAAATTCATCACATGTAAGTCTTGAAGATTCGACTGGATTGTTGAGGTTTGGTGAACTATTTAGCGAAACAGAAGGTTTTGTCTGTGCAATACAAGCCAGATCATCGTCACTAATAATTATAAAAAATATATTATTAAAACACCTGATATAATTGATAAATGTCGTGCATGTGGCCAAACGGGAGAAACACTCAGACTTATTTTGTCTGGGTGTTCTCTCCTGTGTGGTTCTGAGTATCTGCACAGACATAACGATGTGGCTAAAATAGTTCATCAAAAACTTGCCTTAAAATATGGTTTACTCGATTTTGAAGTACCTTATTATAGGTACACCCCAATTTTGGTAATACAAAACAATAATACAAAGTTATATTGGGATATACCAATACAGACTGACCGAACGATTAACGCAAATCGTCCGGACATTGTATTGGTTGATCGTAGGAACGGGATAACGTATCTCGTGGATATCACTGTACCGTATGACGAAAATTTGAAAAAAGCTGAGCAAGACAAGATAATTAAATATCTTGATCTTGCTCACGAAATCAAGGATATGTGGCATACACCAACCACACACATAATACCTATAGTGATATCGACGAATGGAGTTATTCCTAAGTCTCTTAAAGACAATCTAGGGAAACTTGGCATCTGTTGTGGTCTCAGATATGCCATCCAAAAGGCAGTTCTGTTGTCCTCATGGAGGATGTTAAGAAGGTTCCTTTCTCTGTAGTTCGAAGATCTCTCATGATTACCTACATTAAATCGTGATGTATCATGAGAGATAATACCGATATTTTTATATTGAGTATATAGCATTGTATTTAATTTTAATTTATTTTTATTATTTTTTTTTACAATGATGTACCTATACTTCATATGATATATTGTGATTTAATGAATAAATGATTTGAAATAATAATAATATAACACTTTTCTATAGAAAGGTGTAAGTATAGCCGGCGGAACTTATTGCCTGAGGCAATTTTTTCCAGTCAACCGGTCCCGTCCAATCTAAGACAGGCCAACCCCGGTTAGAAATTTCTAGTGAAAAAAACACTGACCCGACCGGGAATCGAACCCGGGACCCCGGATCTGAAGTCCACGCTAGTACAGCTAGGCTACCGGGGTCGGTCGAGGGATAAATAGAAGAGCATGTATGCGGAATGTTATGTGTTTGGAGGAAGCGCAAGAGGTTTGTTTGGATAGGAAAGAATGGAAGTCCCTACTCTCTGCCTACCACCTTCGGGAAACTGCGGTTAAAAAAAAATATTATTCTCACTTTTTCCATCCAAAACATATAACAAATGGAACATACATTATATTACAGAATAAAATAAAAACTCATGTGTGATTTCTATCGTAGTAATTTTAATTATGGCTAAGTGCACCGAACTATCGCTGAATAAATCTGGCTGGGATGGATCTTATTTACACCTAACTGTGAAATTTCAAGGCGACGACCCGACATTGTGAAATTTCACATACATATTTTTTTTCTATTTGAAATTCCGGATGAAGGTGTCAGCCTGTTATTCAATTTAATCTGTTCTATCTTATCTACGTGGATCACAGACCACCCGAGAGATCCGGGGATTTTTATTAACGATAATTTATTTATTTTTTATTACCAACTTATTCATTTATCTATAAAAAAAGTCTATCGAAATTTTATAACTAATAAACTATTGATTATTGTATCTTGAACGGTTCATTCTTTTTCATTTCCATCAGCGATATCCGCCCCATAGTGCGTGGAGACCTACTTCATAACTATGTTGCTTTCAATTTTACTGCAAATCATACTTATATAAGAAGTCAAAGCAGTCACAAAAACTGTCCAATGCGCTCTTGTCCACAGCCTCGTTCCACCCCTTGTCAAAATCTAGACATAGAAACAGTTAGAAATTTGCACTCCTGAATAATATTTTGATTTCTAGTACATCTAATATTGTTTCAGTGCCTATGGCTGGAAGAACTTTTAATACAAATATTTTTTGGAGCATTCTCCAACGGTGAACCGGTCCCGTCCAATCTGAGACAGGAGTATAAATTCCAACCACGATTATAGATTTCAACAAGTACCCTTTTACTTTGACATTATAATGATTATTAAGGTACCTAGATATAAATCCGGTGTCATACGGAGCTTAACAAATGGATCGTATTCGTAAACAGTAGGTATATCGAAAACTGAGAAAACATAATTCAAATACATAACTACAAGATTTTCAGTGCAAACAACAACACACTGCAGTGAGAGTAAACTTAAAAATGGCGTACGGAGGTCACGTGGTCCTAATGATTATTAACGTAAAACTTTCCGTGTGTTCTTTCTTCGCTACGATGGTGGCTACATACACGCAACATCTACTGCAAGAGCCTCGACAGCTCGGTCCAATTAACTGTGTTAGCGCGTTAGTGGCAATGACCGGCGGTCGTAGATAAATTTCGGGTTCAATGTTGAGCGAACCAGCAGTACCTACTTACTCGCAGCAGAAGAAGTCGGACTATGGCAAAACCATTAATCTTATATATAAAAATGGAGAGCTATTTCCCGATGTCATCGCATCACGCCTAAACGGCTGGACCGATTTCGCTAATTTCTTTTTTTGTCGTGTAGGTTTTTATCAGGAGAATGTCCTTTTAGAAGAAAAAATTAAGAAAAATGCATGGAAAATTAGAAAAAAAAGAAAACTCTACGTAGACAACCTTAATAATAGTACTTTTTGTCTTATAATTTTTATTCCAATTTTGAAATTTTAACAGAAATTATCGATTGGTGCGATTGACAGAATGCGGATGGAATATACATGGTTTAAAACAGACGCATCGTTCGGAATCACATTGGTCAAATGATAATTAATTCATCACCATACAAATTCGAATTCAATATTCATAGTTAGGAACACAGGACAACGTCTGTCGGGAAAGCTAGTAATTATAATAAAATAGGTACCTACCTCCTAGTCATTATTTCATAATGATAATTACTATACCTCATGTAGGTACCTACTGTATATCGTCAAACGGGTTTTTTTCTCTTATCTCGAAATAATATTTAAATTCAATTTTGAAATAATACTCTACGCATTATCTCAATCTCACACAGAGAATTAAAAATTTAATCTTAGACTTATTTGAATTTAGTTCTTATATGATGACTTATGTTAATGCGTTGATAATTAATTCTTGGAAATGGTTATCTCGATCGTTTAAGTACCTATAAAATATATGCAATCAGCGCATTGGTTTGTAAATCTTAAGGGAACAAGATATTTTTTACGTAAAGTGATCACACTAAGCCAGCCTTCGAATTATCTAACAGTAGAAGACAGTCGAAAGCTCGTAGTGGATTGTTCCATTTAAAAATCGAACATCAGTAATGAATTATTAGAGTCATTAGTTGTTACATATGGTTAACAAGCAATACCTCCTAACCCACATTGACAAAAATTTACAAGGAGGGCATAAAAACTGTTTCAAATTCGTGATTATGAATTAACAATGACAATTTTGTATTACAGTTTAGTTATAACATTCTAAATGACATTTTGTGAAAAAATGGAGTAACCAGCTCTAATTTTAGTTACACTTTTACACATTTCTGTATACTTAACTCATTTTTTCAATTTTGTGGGTTCTGAGGTATTGCAAGTTAACCATCGAATTCGTTAAAATATTTTTGTATACCGATAATATATGGATAGAAATGGCGAGTTGAAAATAAAGCATTATATTATTGTGTAAAAGATAAAAAAAAACAAATTGTTAACAAAATGTATTTAAGTGATATTGTTGCTACCAGTCCTTTATGTCGATGCTTAAATTGTGAATCATGAGTTAAGAGTCTTTGGAAAAATAGCTTTTAAGAATGTAGGTACACCAAAAGGTAAGCAATCTTCCATGTTCTAAACACATTATTCTATTGGTAAATTTAAAAATCAAAGCATTTCAAACAATGGGGGTTATTCTGAACATCCGACCCGGTCGAGTTGCATCGGATACGATACAATAGCTTGACGGACAGAAATAATAATTTTGTAATACTAATTTAAAATATTCCACTATATTTTTCACATAAAAAACGCGCCTATTTTAATTTACAATACTAATAATTTGTTATTTCTATCAATGATTATTTTTTCTTATCCAACTCCCAACTCCAAACTCCCTTTAGACCTCGATCCTGCGCAAGATCCTTTAATTTTTTCTTATACTTAAGTAATTATTTTTTTACCGCAAAATGTAAGCAATCTTTTACATGATATCTATACTCTTAGATAGAACTTTTCTAAACAATTTTCATTAAAATTCTTCCAAAATTTTACCAAATAATTAATTTTTGTGCCATTTTTTATACTTAAAATTAATTTTTAAAAAAGATGATTAAACACTAGTAAAGACTTGGTTGGATCGCAAGCGACAGCGAAATGGGCGTTGAGTAGACATCCGATAGTGTTGCGACGAATGCAACCGGTTATCCGATGTTTCATTCGAATCTCTCTTGTAAATAGTAAGAGCCTGTACAAACAGTTGGATCCTACGCGACACTATCGGGACGCACACAACTCGATAGGGTCGGATGTTCAGAATAACCACCAATGACTTCTTATGGTATGCCTAATAGCGAACTCCTCACTCCTGAACGGAGGTCTCCTCCATGTTTTTCTACTCCTGATCTTGCGCCTTCTGCATCCATGTCCCACCCTCAACTAGCCACTTATAACTCATAGAAATGGTGCACTAATGAAAAAATCTCCATGATCCGTTTTATTTCGGTATACATATTGAACTCGATCGTGTCTATATCTTTTGTAGCCCTCTATGGTAGCTATTGCGAACTGAATAATTCCATAGATCAAGACACAAAACTTTTTAATTATTTTACAATTATGTGATACCGATATACAATACCTATAATAATAAAAATATTAGTCACGATATCCATTGTTTGCTGTACATGCCTGTCCATAAGAAACATCGCTTGCTCATTCAGACATATCTATCATTCTCATGACAGGCATTTACACTGTCTTGGAAAAAAAACGATGAACGCAAGTACGTTTTCTAAAACTGGTGAGGCTTCGTTCATTATATGCACTTACAAAGTGTTTGTTTAGTTAAATGCTACATAAAATCCAGGGGTATGATGACAAACTATACTAGAAATCCAGGGGTATAGGTTAAGAATTTCTGGGGACGACATTGGATTCAAAAGTTACCTGTAAATATAAAACTTGTGAGATGGGAATTTGTTTTTTTCGAAGTTGTACAATAGCAAAAACTTTTAAGTTACGCTTATCGAAAACTTAATTACTTGATTGTTTTCTGTCAATTTCCTCCATACAGGCACCTACATCTTCTTCTTCTTCTTGATCGTTTTCCTTATTCCTTAAGGTTGTGTTGTGATCAAATGCCAATCTGATGGTCTCCGCATTTCTGACGATGTTTCTTCCTTCAACCTTTCCGGCATAATAGTTTAATGGTTTTATGAATTTTTCTTTACTTTTAACTGTGAATTATGTCTTAAACTTACCAGCACTGATCTTATTGCTTGAAAAATGGACAAAAATAGATTCGATTGCCGTTTTTGTGGTTTTATTAGTAATCATAAATTTTAATTGAAATTGAGGTTTTGTATTGAGGATTTGTTTGTTTCTTGTTATAAAAAATTGACCACTCGATAAAATTTGATATTTACGATCACGCTGTGAGCTGTGGGGCTAGTGCTAGTATGAGCCCAACTAGCAAAGTAATCCTATAACGAAAGATTATAAGTCTATCAATACTTATAAACCTCTTATAATGGCATTGTTGTAGACTGTATTACTTATAATAGCATTTTACAAGACTTAATATTCTCAAGAGCATTCGTTTTTATATCTCAGTCTTATAGTTTGCTACAAAACTATCGCACAGGACAGTTATAGGATACTCTTACTTATAATGGCATTCTACAAGCGTTGGTAATCTCAAGAGCATTTAATTTTGTATTTCAGACTTATAGATAGCTACAAGACTATTTTATAGGTAAGTTATAGGAGGACTAATCCTATAAGAGCATGCACTAAGACTTAATTGTCCTGAGAAAAATGCTGATCCTAAAGTAGCATTTTGTAAGATAAAAGAATCCTATAAAATACTTCGCCGAGATCATTATAAGTAATCGTCATAAAGTCTTGTTTAAGACTCATATGAAACAAATAGTACTTCAAAAGAACACTATAAGTGCAAATAGTCTTTAAACTAGATTCTTTAACATACTTGGCTGAGATCATTATAAGTTCTCGCTGCTATAGCCTAGTGTAAGACTCTTACAAAACCAACAGTACTTAATTAATACGTTATAAGAGCAAATGTACACAAAACTACTAACTCAGTCACTTTATAGGTAAACGCCAGTCATTTTGTCGAGGTGGTTCAAATGTTTTTATTCTTCGTGAAAAGTGCGCGTTAAATATGGAATTAAGTGACTGGAAACGAGAAAAGTTTTCATAGCAAATATAACGCTCATGTTGTTTTCACATTAAATAATTAGCGAATTACTCCCGCGTTTATTCCTAGAGGGGATTTTGATTGCAAATACTACATTTTGTATAGGTTGTAAAGCCAAAAATTCGAAAATATCAATTTGAATATAGTACCTATAGTATTATTACATCATACACATTTTCCTATTATAATTCTTATCAATCTAATCAAAATTGTTCTCGATTATGACATCGCAAACTATTTTTATTTTGTTTTATTGAGAAAAGTTTTTATAGAAAATATAACACTCACGTGGTTTTCACATTTAATAATTTGTGAATTCCTTCCGCGTTACTTTCTCAAGGAAATTTTGATTGCAAATACTACATTTGTGTAGACTGTAATATCAAGAATTCGAGAATATCAATTTGAATTTACTTATATATGTAGTACATACACATTTTCTTATTGTAATTCTAATAAATTCTATTCAAAAATAATTGTTCCTAGTAATATAACTTTTAGGTACCTATATTTTTTTTGCATACATTGCCTATTTATGTGCACCTTTATGTCTGCCCAATAATTATTAATGTATTTAGAGACGAGGCAATATTAAAAAGCCCAAATGCCTTTCTGAACTGGTTGATAACAGTGAACTTTTATTTACAAATATTACATTCATACCTATGGGCTTTCTCGATTATGAATTCGCAGACCACTATTTTATTGTTTTATGGAGAAAAGTTTTCATAGCAAATATAACGCTCATGTTGTTTTCACATTAAATAATTAGCGAATTACTCCCGCGTTTATTCCTAGAGGGGATTTTGATTGCAAATACT
The DNA here is from genome assembly GCA_963576905.1 of Mystacides longicornis. NCBI lineage: Eukaryota > Metazoa > Arthropoda > Insecta > Trichoptera > Leptoceridae > Mystacides > Mystacides longicornis. Next base: position 8,838,241 of record OY756425.1, on the reverse strand, counting down.
ATATTTTGTATAGGTTGTAAAGCCAAAAATTCGAAAATATCAATTTGAATATAGTACCTTTAGTATTATTACATCATACACATTTTCCTATTATAATTCTTATCAATCTAATCAAAATTGTTCTCGATTATGACATCGCAAACTATTTTTTATTTTTTTATTGAGAAAAGTTTTTATAGAAAATATAACACTCACGTGGTTTTCACATTTAATAATTTGTGAATTCCTTCCGCGTTACTTTCTCAAGGAAATTTTGATTGCAAATACTACATTTGTGTAGACTGTAATATCAAGAATTCGAGAATATCAATTTGAATTTACTTATATATGTAGTACATACACATTTTCTTATTGTAATTCTAATAAATTCTATTCAAAATAATTGTTCCTAGTAATATAACTTTTAGGTACCTATATTTTTTTTGCATACATTGCCTATTATGTGCACCTTTATGTCTACCCAATAATTATTCATGTATTTAGAGACGAGCAATATTAAAAAGCCCAAATGCCTTAAAAAAAATCAAACCTGGTTCGTATTTCCAGAGATTTTATTGTTTTTAATATAAAAACAGCCTCCACTGTCATCAACTGACTTGTAGGTATATTCCGTACAATTTGTCAGTTATCTAAATTTATCGAAAATAAGTCGAAATATTTAACTGAAGACATCAAGAAATAAGTAAAAAAAACTTCTAACAATAATGAGGTTCAAATTGATCTACCCTAATTTGTTAAAATGGAGGCAATGTGTTATCTTGATTGAAACTGTTATAAGTAACAATGTACCTATAATGGTTCTGTAAAGTACTCAATGCAGAGTATTTTTAAAAATGGCGAATTTTCATATAAAACTGATGAAATAAAAATTCTACAACAACTGTAAATTGAGCTTTTTTCCGAAGCGCGTGAATAAAATAATAAAATTGCGGTACATATTTACAGTAAAAATGACTTCCCACGTTCCCAACAGTGGATAGATGAGTGTCCTTTATCAATTATATTTTGCTGTTTATTAATAAATGTATTATATTAATAATAGAAAATGTACTTACATTTAGTATTTAATACAAGAACAAAAAACTTCCACGACGCACAAAAAGCATAACAAAACTTACTTTATACAGTACTTTACCAGTAAACATTAAACAAGATTGGTCTGGTAAGATACTTATGGCAGATACTTATAGGAGTATTTATGCTTGTGAATGCATAGCTGAAGATCATTATAGAACCAATTGCGCTTCGTCAAGTGTATTATTTGATTATTTACATTCTGTAAGCTCGTTATAAGATCGATATAGAAATTAATGCTCCTGTAAGTGCGTCCAAATCTTGTGATTGAAGAATGCTATAAGTCTCTTATAAGAACAGATTATAGGATCGTTATAGAAATAAATGCTCCTATAACTGCGCCCAAATCCAGGGTTAAAGTATGCTATAGGTATCTTATAAGTCTACAAAATTTTACTCTTGGGAGTGCTACAAGTACAGATTTTGCTAGTTGGGAGTTTAATCGAAAGCTAATTGCACGCTAATAAGCGCTTATTACCGTGCAAATAGTGTTCGAAAATCAATCATTCGATCATTTTTGTATGGAAATTTTTCGAATCTCTTTCGATGATCTTTCGATATTCGATCATCGAAAACTTATACTAGTAATACTGGTCTTTTGATGAGTAACTATCAATTTTTAATGTCTCGTTGTGCTACATATACCATATCATTGTTGCCTCTTTAAATGTAATACACACGCTGATGGATCGTGTGAAATTAAAATAAATAGTAGCATAACGAAACAGAGTTGCAAACATCGAAAAGTCGAATCGAACATTTCACAAAAGCTGATTTCGCACGTTATCAAGAGCTCTCTCTAGACGTCCCGCATCGAATAAAAGTGTATTGTTTTGTTTTTACTTTACATTAACGACCTTTGTGAGATGAATATTCCGGGACAGATAGTCACTTTTGCGGATGACACATCTATTACGGTGTGTGGAAAAGACTGGAATGAAGCCTATCGTAATGCGACGGAATGTCTCAAGCATGTCAAGGGCTGGTTAGAAAATAATCTGCTGTCATTAAATTACGATAAGACAATCTATGTTCCATACTCATTAAATAAACGAAAGGCGCCAAGAGACAACATTCCCATTAGGATACATAGCGAACTGTGTGGTGAACAGTGCTCGAGCTGTCCAGAGGTTGGTATGGTCCAACATGTTAAATATCTGGGTGTTTATATCGACTCTCACTTAAAGTGGTGCAAACACATAGATTATGTAACCAGAAGGGTGAGAAACCAGCAGTACATCTACAGAAGACTGATAGATATAGTGGGTTTGGAGGTAGTCAAAATGGTGTACTATAGCCTAACTCAATCAATTCTTACATATGGTGTCTTAGCATGGGGAGGGGCATTTGATAGCCACATGAATATGGCGAATGTCGTTCAAAGGTTAACTATAAAGATGATCTATAGAAAACCCATAAGATATGAGACCAGCAAATTGTACGAGCTGAGTGGTTTTTTGGATTTGCAAAAACTTTATCTTCTACAAAATTTGAAATTTATTTATAAAAATCCAGAACTATTTGTCAGCACAAATAATTGCAGATCAAGTGCCAGATTGGGAAATGTGTTTACCCTTCCCTCTTGCAGGACCAGACAGAGACTTAGACACCCAGTATACGTGGCTCCAAAACTATATAACGGCGTACCCAGTGATATCAGAAACTCTAGGAGTATGGCAGGCTTTAAAAGACAAATAAAGGCTTGGATTGTTGGTGTTGATTGCGCTTCTTATTTATTATAGAATGTAATGATATAATGTGATTTTTTTTCCCTAATATTCTTTTTGTGTCGTTGAGTACATTTTGATTATTATTGTTTTTTTTTATATTTGATTAATCTCTCGGTTAATTGATTGGAAATGGCATTGATTGAGGATGTATGGAGTGTGTTTGGGATTTACACAGGTATTGTTATTGTTTTGGCATAAGATGAACTGCTGTTTCATTACAGATAGTTCTGATTTGTCCTTGAGGTGTCTGGATAAATGAATGATTATTATTTATTTATTTTATTTGTGTTTTATATATTTTATTTTTTTATACATTGACGGCCTGTTGGGTGTTTTTTAGGATTTAAAATTTTAATATGTGTTACAAGAACATTGAATGGATCACCATAATATTATGGAGGTGTAAAGTTCTATAAACACTGTGCAAATCGCTTGTGTTCTAATGTTTACTTATTTTTTATATTTTATTTTATTTATTGAAATATGATTTATGATTGACTAATTTATTTATCATCTTTTTTGTCTAACTTATTGTACCTAATGTATATATTTTCATCTTTTTAATTTTTTGAAATATCTTGTTTTGTAATCTCTTACATAAACTATGATTGATGATTGTCTAATTTATTTATCATTTATGATTAACTAATTTATTTATCATTATTGTTTTTTATTTTTATTTCTAACTTATTGTACTGTATATATTTTAATCTAACTAATTTAATCTTAAATTCTTAGATTCTTCTTCTTATTTAGGAGAAGAAGAAGAATCTCTTACATAAACTATGATTGATGATTGACTGTTCTATTAATCATTTATTGTTTTTTTATTCCTAACTTAGTGTACTGTACCTATATATTTAATTTTTGAGATGTATTGTTTTTTAATCTCTCTTAAACTATGATTGACTAATTTATTTATCATTTATTGTTTTTTATTTTTATTTCTAACTTATTGTACTGTATATATTTTAATCTATTTAATTTAATCTTAAATTCTTATATTCTTCCTCTTATTTAGGAGAAGAAGAAGAATCTCATACATAAACTATGATTGATGATTGACTGTTTTATTTATCATTTATTGTTTTTTTTATTCCTAACTTAGTGTACTGTACCTATATATTTTAATCTATTTAATTTTTGAGATGTATTGTTTTTTAATCTCTCTTAAGCTATGATTGACTAATTTATCTAGCATTTATGGTTTTTTTTAGCATAAAATGTTCACTTTCACTTTGACTATTGGTAATTCTTATTAGATACCCCCACTAACGGGCATTTGCCTAGTGGGATTTTCGATCGAAATTGGAATCAAATCAAAGGAATGTACCTATGTGAATATCTATGTGTATAATTGATATTATGTATATTTTATGTATGTTTTTTAAATCGAAAATAAATTAGTATTAGTATTAGTATTAGTATTGAACCAACTTTATAAAAACCCATACTGTTTGTCCAAGCATTTGGAATGATCGTACGCACGTCTGTGGTGTTCATTATAGATAAATTATTTGTTGTTATCGATGGGATCGGAACGCTAAATATCGATTTTCTACGCTTTGAATTATGTTTTTTGGTATGGCTGATCGTATTCTTCAAACAGTAAGTATATTATAAATAGTTTTTTCCATTAAACAAACTGCATAAATATAATTTATAACATTGAGAGATTACGAAATAAAGCCACAAAACATGTTCTGAATTGATCGAATCATGTTAAAAAGGGTAATCTTAATATAAGAAAGATTATTTCTTTCTTTTAAATATGAAAGATCATTGCTTGTGTGTCGCAAAAATAAACAATCAATTCTCATTTGAGATATCTAAAACTAAAGTTCTATAAAACTTCGTCTCATTTTAATAGACTGCAGAGACCAGAGAAGGGCCTTGCATTCCTTAATATTTAAGCCAGCTTTTCCGCCTTGAAAACAGCAGTAGAAGACGGTCGGAGCTCACAGGTTCGAATTTGAAAAAAAAATACCTTTAAAAATCTAACTCTAATCGAGGTCAACAGCGCAAAAGTGACTTTACGTTAAGATGGCTATATGGAGTAACTTTTAAATAAATTATTAAATTTTAAATAAATTTAATTTAATTTTCAATATTATTATCGTCATTTTTACTCTCTAAAATGGAAAATGAATGAGTTAAGTTTATTTCAGTAAAAAAAAAACATGTTGGTTGTTTGGCCAGCTGACGGCCTCAATTATAGATTTAACAAAAGGTTCAAAAAGCTATTTTGCACATGTTAGAATATAGGTAATCCCCTAGAAAACACGGATTGGAAATCTGCTTCGGCCGTTCATATACTATAAAATCTCTATACTGATGCCTACTCGTTTACAAAAATAACTCAATAATACCTCGTAGGAAAGATTCACATCCATCAATAAATTAGTGCAGATATCTCTCATTACTTCCGTGAAATCACGCGGAAATTATTATTTAGCATCACTTGGAAAAAATGTTCATGCCCTAATAGACACAAGAAACAAACATTAATTTCATGTTTATTTCAGATCACTATACAGAGAGAAAGATGTCAATATTAACTCTCATGATATTTTTTTTAACTGTGAATTCATGTAAACTTTCTGTGTAACGCGTGAGAGGTTGTTATTTTGTGGTCTCGTTGATTTAAATCTATATATATAAATACGTGAAGCAAAAACTTTACACACCTTTTTCGAAAATTGCGCGGACGAAAGAGTATGAAATTTCGCACACTTTTAGTTTATATAAAGAAGGAGTGGTGAAAACTAATATATTTTTTTAAGTATGGATAAAATTGACCATTAAATCAATAAAAAAACATTATAAACACTACTGCCAAAAGATCTAGTAGAAAGTGGGTAGCTATAATTTTTTATTAACGGTAGGTAATCCGCGATATCAGAGTGTTTGTAGGGGCTTAAATAATTCATTTGGTCATGACATTTAGATCATATCTTACCGTTTTTAAAGCTTTGTGAACATTTTGTTGTGTTTTCAGTGGTAACATTATGAAATCCCATGTTATTGTTGGTTAATTTTAATTTACTTGCGTAGGTATATATTTGGTCAGTTTAAGTCATGTTTTACCTATATTCTGTTGACTTCAACCAACGCATTAGTTCCGGCTGATGGAAGAAAATTCGGTTTATCAATTTTTAAGCCTTTGGCATTGAAGATGCCCTTACGATCGAACGGCATTTTCCAATTAACAAATGAAAATGGAACTAACAGTGTTTTATTTTGAAATCAAATAATTTTACACTTATAAACCAAGTTTGTTTTGTTTTTTTTTTTCTCCTCGCTTAGCTATTTTCGGGCCGTGATACCTATATTGTTTTTTCAACTTTTATGAGCTTTTATTTTGATGTCATCCTGTAGCACAGCATTGAAATGTTGAAGTCAAGGATGTTTAACAACCCTACCTACTCGACATTTGAGATCAATGATCTTAAATACAAGAAGGTACTCGTATAAATACAATTCGTATATAATTATTTCACGCTTTCAAATTGACAAATTATTAAAAGAAAATTGAAAGTCACTACCACTTAAAAATTACTAGATAGGTACCTACTTACTTAAAAATTAACAACACAATAATCATCTCATTAAGTTTTCAATCTCGAGCATGACACATTTCAAGTTTCACTTACGGAAGCCTTAGGCTCTTCTTTAACCAACACGCATTACAATGATGATATTACACCCATAACAATAAAAACTAAACTAATGGTAATAAAAAAGTAAGTAGAAATCTCCAAGCCACAATCACATGCCTACAAGGGGTAATTTACTGGTAATTTCATTGTTAAAACTTCCAATGTAGGTACTTCCGTAAGCCAAAAAAATATATTAAGCCACTCGTTACAAGGACTTTTTCTGTTTTTTATATTTTCAAAGCTATTTTTTTATTCATTTTAGACCGATTGTAAATGAATAATCTTTATGTAGGAACAAGTAACAAGAAAACTATATGTTAAGATATCTAGGTATGTATATTTAAAAAGAACTCTTAATTTTCCAAGAGAATCTTCACATAATATATAGAAATAATCTTGAATTTTCGATAACATGACAACCAGTTCATCCTTTGTGACTCCACTTAAGGGCTAAGAGAAGTAACGAGCTTTGCAGTACCTTGATCCTACGAAATTGATACAACCTTCTCATAATCCGATGCTTTTTTTTTAATTTAAACACTTTTACTTACCTTCTATACTATAGAGGCTACTGAGGAGCTTCTACGTGCTATAGAGTCTAGCATGTAGAAGGGGCTTCTGAAAAAGAGGTTACAATTTTTTCTGCTCTTGTAATTTTCACCCCGGGTCTTAGATTGGATGGTAACGGTTACTTCCAAAATAAATCTCAAAAGACATCGAATCTAGAAGTAGGAAAACACGGAACATTATTGCAAAGTAAAATGCCTTTGACCAGAGCCAATGGAGGGACTAAGCCCTAAAAACTGTCCAAAATCTGACAGTTTCAGTATCTGTAAAGATTATTCTCAATACTATTCAATACTAACTTAACAGAAATTTCAATGGTCTTTGTAAAAATATTTAACAATCCTGTGCAAAATGTCTTTGCACAAGACAACGACAAGTTGCTTCAAATTATGTTTGATTGGTTCATTGTTAGCGGTCAATTCGACGAAATTATCTCATTATTATTATAAGTTAGTTATGATTAATATAACTAATAGACACATCACAACACTCTGACAACTAAATTGTTTCGAACAGAAACAAAACTAAACATGAAACAATACAAGAGTCGGATCACCTTTCACAACATTAAAATCACATTTCACTGGAATATGTTATTATGTATCATTATTATCTATCACTGGTTGTGGCTGTGACATGCATGGCACGTAACTTTGACAGTCAGATATATTAGTTTGCATCGGTTTTTGGAAAGGTTTCCAACTAATAATTATTGCTTTTGAGAGGTATATAATATAATGGCGTATAAACAATTGTTTCTTTAAATAAATTTATCAAAAATTTCTCTTTTTTTTCCGTTTATAATAATTTATCTTCATTGGTAAGTTTCTGACACTCGTAATATCCCTTGGCGTCTTAATAGTTAAAGTAATAGTTCTTACTCTCTCTAAGTATTACAAAGAAAGTACAAATCAATCAAAATGAAATAATGTTTGGTTTTATGTTTGATCAAATAATTATTTTAATATAATTATAGTAATGAAAAAAAAATATCCCCTAATGAAAACATAATCAAATTGAACAACATAATACATGTGCAGATGCTTGACCTTTATAAACATAAATTTAATAATGCAAACTGCCTCAACTGAAGTTAAATAAAGCTAATTTGAGCAATAACAAGTTATAGGTACATAATAATCCTCTTTACCACGAAAGGACTGTAAGTTTAACACTGATATAATTTACTAAGTTGTGTAAAGTTATTTACGCAATTAAACTTCAAATTCGTTTACTTTTTGGCCATTCTCTCCACAAATAGAGTATACGGTCTTTAGAGTTATAAAAACCTTTCTCTAGAATATTATTTTTTATTTCTTTATAAAAAATAATATCTTCTACGCGCATCATAACATATTTTACATTGTCGACATTCCAAAGATGTTAATCTCTGTTCAAAGTTGTCATTGTCGTAAACGATTCGAGCAATTGTCATGAAACTCAACCATAATAATAAAGCACAAATACAATCATACAGAATGTGGATCTTGAGAATTGGTTCTTCCACTTCGGTAATTTTCTTTTAAATGACATATTGTGCATGTACGAGTATTGTTAGACTGACCCATGAACTCGCGCCTAGACGCAGCTAATACTTTTAAGAAATTCTCAGTGATATTTCTAATAATACAATATTGGTACGATGCTTAATAATAAATGGTATAGTTTTGTATATCTATTATTTTCAATATTTGTTTTCTACTTGTGTTTATAACCAATCATAATAATACAGTAAAAACCGTTTAATTCGAAGTTTTGTAATCTTAGACGTGCGTATTTTATCAGTTAATTCCATTCAGATGTTTTTAAATTGTTTTACCGCATCATGAATTTCAATAATCGCGTTTGTTTACACCTGTAAAGTTTAAATTATAAAGTATCTCCCAATCAACTGGTCTCGTCCACTCTTCTTTCTTGGGCATACTTAGTCCACTACTGAACAAAATATTTCCCTATGATAGAAGGAAGTTAGGCAGTCACTACAATGACATCATACCTCGCTTTCCAGACTAGTTCTTACGGGTCTGCTACAGGTTTTCCTTACTATTTATAATATAGTATAAGTTTTCGATGATCGAATATCGAAACGATCATCGAAAGAGTTTCGAAAATTTACCATACAAAAATGATCGAACGATTCGATCGTTTGATTTTAGAACACGCGCTTATTAGCGCTTATTAGCGTGCAATAAGCTTTCGAAAAAACTCATACTAGCCCCTGTGTTACTTTTATGAGAAATGTTATTCTGTGGTCGCCAGAGCCTAGGAAGTTTTCTAACGAACGATACTTTCCACGTGTAGGTAAGACAGAAATTTAGGTCGCCTATAGTTATTTTTTATCACCCATAAGTGAAAACAAAGTAGAAGATATCTATTTAAGTCATAATTGGGGTCTAGCGTTACCTACGATTACATGCTTTGGCAAAAAAAATGCCCTTTCAGCTTGCACTGTTGTCTTGTATACTTACGAATAAGGCATCTTCATTGTGGTACTAAAACCTGTCGTATTCTCGACAAGAAGTATGTATATAGAAATTCGTGTTACTCTCATTGTTACTATAGTCAGATCTGATACAGATTTGTCTTGATTGATTTATTTGATAATATTATGGTTGTCATAAAACAATCTTCAAACAAGAACTCATTTTCCTATAAAGTAACTACTGCCTACGCTCCTAACCAACCATAAACAGTTTGTTATATTTTATATTATCTCTTTCTTACTATTTATGTTATTCACGAGCATCTCAATACATTTCTGAAGTATTATTTAGGGCAATGCTGTGTATTATCTCATCACTTTTACTTCGTTAGTTTGGAACACGTCTTCCTGACATTGCAATTCCCTACGACTTAGACTTTGTGGTCTGAAATTCTTCTTTTCCACATTTTTTACCGAGAATATACTTGATTTTCTAAATATTTAGTATCTAACCTAAATGGATTACTTTTTATTTTCTAAAATCGTCATATCAGCAAATATACGCAAGTCGTGATCGGAATAAGATGACTCAATTAACTTTTTTTTTTTGGCAAAACTGCGTAATGCTGTTTATTCCATACATGCAGATTGCAAAATGAATGATCTTCATTAACGAAGAAACCTGATTAGCCAACAACAACAATGAATCTGGAATTCCACAAGAAGATACTCAAATTCTGATCCAAATAACCAGCATAGACGAAACATTCTCAAGCATGATGAGTAAACAGATTATGGCATAAAAGAGTAATCTAGTAAAAAACTAAGAAGAATAAATTGTGCCTTGGGAATCCTTTCCAAAATATGAAGGTACTTCAAGCACTCAAGGGAAAGAAAATAAATAAACAAATAACTAATAAATACAAGTGTGTTAGTATAACCGGCGGAACTTATTGGCAAGTTTTTCAAGCCAACCGGTCCCGTCCAATCTGAGACAGGCCAACCCCCTTGTAGAACTTTTAAGTGAAAAACACTTTGAAAACTTGGTGTCATTGATTCTCTTTCAAGAAGGTATATATAAAACAGCTAATTTTTAAAAATATGCAAAAGTACAATGACTTCAGTTTTGAACGCTTAACTAAACCAAGTTTGTTTATTTTTCATCAGTTCCCTCAATTTGTGTTTCAAGGTAAAGAATTTTTCACGGCAATTATTTCATTGAGAAAATTGAAACTAATTTCTTTGTTTCTGCTATTTTTTTCTAATAATTATTACAAATTAACACAAAACTCATATTGTAAAGTATAATATTTCTCAATAAATCAAAACAACTACTCCCAAAATGACATACATAAAATCACAAAAACAATACAATTTAATATAATTACACACAAACTTATTTCGTTTCTAATAATTAATAATATTTAACGTGTACAATATAACCTAAATACTAAAACAAGTACACTTCTAATAAAGGTCTGCTTCGTTTATTTATTGATCTTGATGGGAGATTATTGTAAATTATAACAATGACATAGATTTTGTGTTTGTGTAAATTGTCGTTTCATAAAAAAGTTAAAACAATTTTTTTGTTTTTTATTCGTAACTAGCTTCGCCGACAGACGTTGTCCTGTAGACCTTAGGTACTATGAATATTTATTTCAGATTTGTAATGTCTACAAAAATATGTTTATATAATATATTTGTACTTATGTTAAAAAATTATTTCTTAAAGCTCGAAAAAATTTCCATCAAAAATCTGCGTACCAATATTTTTAATGTCAATAATGGTTGTCTGTTAAACAAAAATTTAGTTCTTTTAGAATTTTTGTAGATTGCGTTGGCGTCACAGGAAATCCGTTCCTACCTAATTTTAATATTATATTTAATATTATTTCTTAGGCATTTTTTTTTTCAACTTTAGTTCTTCTGTTATCCCGAGCAGAGGAAAATCCAATAAATTAATCATCGGAAGAATCTGTTTGCACTAACCCGACTTTTTTATATTATCGATAACTTTCAACCATTTTTTTGAAAGATTTTTAATATACCTATAGTGTTTAATCGAATAAAAAAAAGGAATAAAAATATACCATCGACATTTAATGTAAAACATGCTTGCGTTGTGAGAGGATTTGAAACGGGACTAGGGTTTGAATCCATGTCCGCTATTCAAAAGACTGTAACACAGATTATCAACCATTTTCTTACTAATGGAGTTCCGAGTAGGTAATGAAAGTCGACAAGCACACTCTGCCTGCTCCAGAAACAACGCACCAATCTGTCAACCTAATCACTTATCAGTCTTATCACATTGTCTAATGTGACGCGTCAGACCCACGTGAAACAATGTCGCGTCTTCCAATGTATTAATAATTACTATTCATGTTAAACTTTACATTATGGAGTTTAAAACGCTGTGAAATATCGTTATGATTTTCTTTATATTATCATAATGTGAAACTTTTATAATTATTCACACATTTATTACACCTTTTATTAACAGTTTAAGGTAAATGATGTTTACCTACCCATGTAAAACTTGAGAATCAAGACAAAATAATGAGCGTTATGCGAAAATTATGAATGATGAAAATATTTCTTAAATAATTGTGTGTTAGAAAATCATAAGCTTTGATAATCTTAAAATAGTTCGATATTATAAGCTTAACGTCATCCTTATAAACACGTTTATTAATTTTAAATTTTTGTTTAACATTTTAAAAATCGAACCTGATGTACGTTAAAAGTTAAATTCAAACTGTTGACAGGAATTGCTATATAGACTTTTTTCAGAAATCATCCCCCGTAGACAATTTGAATTTCGCGATCGACTACAAACGAATTTTTCGTCAGTGTAGAAAGCAAAAAAAAAATGAACTGTCCACTGGAATGTACAAAACAAGTATTTAATCCAAACAATAACACTTATTTAAAAAATATAAATAGTGGACAGTTAATTTTCTTCTTACTTTACAATGTCGAAAAATTCGTTCGCAAAATTGAAATTGTCTAGGGCCCCAGAACGACTTGGCACTTCTTATGAGATTCGGTTCAAATAAAAACTCAAAAATACCTAATCCACTGAAAGAGCTACGCTTGTCTACCTACTCCAAAATAACAAAGACATGCATTACATACTTGTGTTTTCACCCACCGTATGTATGGTCTTTGTACGTAAATTCTTGCAAAGAACAGTCTTAATTAAAGATCATGTAAATAGTTTAAATACTTTGTGCGGGAAAACACAAAACAAGTGTATGATATATTTCTTTACTATACATTAATTATTGCGACACGCGATATTCAAACAATTATTCTACGTATCTGTCTCATGAAATTAAAGAAAAAATAACAACTAATGACTCTAAAAATTCATTACTAATGTTCGATTTTTAAATGGAACAAACCACTACGGGCTTACGACCGTCTTCTACTGTTATTTCGAAGGCTGGCTTAGTGTGATCACTTTACGTTAACAACGAAACATGAAATTACTTTACGTACCAATCCAAAATTTACTCAGTAAATCAAAATTCAAATTGATGAAATATTACCCTGTCTGTTTTAAATTAAAAGAACATGGAGAAGCATTTTTTAGAGGGAGGGCTCGAGTAGGTACATGAGGTTTACTAAATCCTAGCACATAGTAACACTCAATCTTTTTATTTGTTTTATCGATTATGCACCTTGATTTTTATAACAGTGGCCACTCTTCTCTCGTCGGTCATATCCATAACCACACCAAAAAAAAACTCTTCAATAGGGGTCGTCCATCAATCACGTGATCTCAAAGTGGGGGGGAGGGGTGCTGGAAAAAATCACTCAGGGGGAGGGTCTATTGTAAGAAAATTACGAGCATGTATTTATTCTGATGAATTTGAAGAAACACAGTTGCACTTTCGAAATTTAAAAAAAAAAACTGATGAAAACCAGCTTTATTAATTCTTTGTACCGAAAAAGTACCTACTCACACGTTATTTCATGGGGGGGGGGAATAAAGTTGTAAAAAAACATCTTCTTCTTTTGATGCCATGTCAGGTATTCCCAACGTCGGCGATCACTGCGGCGAATCCTTCTCTGTCCTGGGCTGCTCGGAACAGTTGTTCCACAGTACGGAAGCCCGTCCATTCTCGTATATTGCGCAGCCAGGACATCTGCCTTCTTCCAGCCCCTCTGCGACCCTCGATCTTTCCCTTTAGTATGAGGTGGATCAGTCGATACTTTTCCCCACGCATGATGTGTCCCAGATATGAAATTTTACGAACTTTTACTTGCGACAGGAGTTCACGCACTGCCCCGGCTCGACTAAGGACTTCTGAATTTGTCACCGGGTCGGTCCAAGGAATCTTGAGCATTCTGCGATGTAACCACATCTCGAAAGCCTCGAGCCTGTTCATTGTGTTGACCTTCAGTGTCCAAGTCTCACAGCCGTACAGCAGTACGGACCACACGTAGCATTTTACCATCCTCTGTCGCAGTTTCAGGTTCAGTTTGTCATTGCAGTAAAGAGTTCTCATCTTATTAAATGCAGCTCTTGCTGCCTCTATTCTGCATTTTACTTCCACATCTGGGTCGAGAGTCTCTGTGAGCATGCTACCAAGATATCTGAATTTAGTGACACGTTCTATATTAATACCCTTTAACTGAAGCGCAGATCAAGTGTAGTCAAGTCTACCAAAAGTCATCCATTTTGTTTTACCTATATTTATCGTTAGCCCCAGTTGTTCGCCATGTCTATCAACACGCTTAATAATGTTTTGAAGGTCAGTAATGGAGTCTGCCATTAAAACAGTATCATCGGCATATCTAATATTGTTGATTACAACTTCATTTATCTTAATACCTATTTCTATGTCATTGAGAGCTCTTTTGAAGACATAGTCAGAATAAAGATTAAAAAGCAGAGGGGACAATATACAGCCCTGTCGCACTCCCCGCTGTATAGGTATTGCATTTGACACTAAAAAAAAATACCGTGATTAATTGACGGCCCCATATGACCATGAAATTGCCACATCGTTTGATAGCTTAACTTACTTAAAACCTTTAACTTCCATAATTTCTTTTTTTTTTTACTTATTAAGCAATCTATTTGCAAAATATAAACTCCATTCATCTGTTTGATAAAGTGCCCCGTTTCAATTCTGCAGATTTGATATTTAAAAATACGTACTAAATAGAGAGAACTGAACTGACGAAGAAATATGATTCTGTTCTTTCAACAATATAAAACCACAGTTTTGGAGACAATATTTTTAATGCACAATCTCTACGTATACCTATAGGTAGTTCAATTATTCAGTATGTATCTACCTGACATGACAAACTATGAAAACTCACAAACAATGCTTTGTTTACAATTAATTTGTGACATTTATTAACATAAACAAAAGATAAATGTATGTAATAAAAATGTATATAATAATTATTTGTCACACTTAATACTTTGACATGGTTTGAAAGATTTTAGCTCATAAACCAACGTAAAAGATTTTATTGTAAGAGATTGTGTTTTATTGTTATGTAAGTTTTTACTTTATTTTTATCGAAGCGATACGAGAAATCCAACATGTTCACATGATATTGTTAGGTATTTACTTTTACATAAAAGTTCACACAAATTACCACTGCATATTATTGTTGTTGTTTTTATGTTTTAATGAAACCCATAAAAAATATTACGCGCATAATATTATCAGCATGTTAATAATAACTTATATACGTACTTTTAAAAGTCATTTTGTTACAGATAATATTTTATTTTTTTTATACTGCTGTTTTTCTCAGAAATTTTATTGAAACCCGTTAATTTGTAAAATTATGTTCATATTTTATTAGTTACGGAAGTTTTAATTCATTTAATATGTCAACTCAAGGATATGCAATGTCAAAAAATTAATAACATTTTTTAAATAAACAAGTCATCAAAATCTATTTGAGTAGGAAGCGTGATGTACACTTGAAAACTCAATTTAACCCTTATTTTTTCTTTCTTTCAGGTAAGGATTTTCAAAGATATAATTTATTTATACTTTGTTGAGTGACACCACAAAATATAGCAGCAAATATGGTATGATAAAAATTTATTAAACCTTAAAATAAGATTATTTATTGCATGCACCATAAAATGCTTAGTTTTAATGTTCCTAAATTTCAACAAGTAAGAATGCTTGTTCTCTTGCCAAAAAAAAAGTTTTGAAATAATTCAAAGCTTCAAAATATATTATTTATAGAATTTATAGGTTGGGAGGAAGCCTTACATGGGTTTTTATGAGTTATTCATGGTAATAATGTCCAAAAGAGATGGAGAATTTCAAAAAAATAAATGGAAGTGCCCAGGGACGGTTTATTTTTTCTTATTTTTCCAGCAGTTGAGGAGTCTTATCTTTGAAATTTATTCATTTTAACAATAGATACATATATAAACATTTTTTTTTGATACTTATTTATTATGCTAGAATTCGTAATGTAACTAAGGCAGAATATACAATGAGTAACTTAAAATTAGCTAGAATGGAAGTTGTGAAGGATTTGGGAGTTACTTACATAACAAACTTTTCCTTTCGACCCCATATCAACGGAATGATAGACAGAGCTTACGCCATGCTAGGCTTTATCCTCAGGAATTCTTTGTATTTCAAGCACTCTGATACACTAACGGTTCTGTACGAATCATTGGTAAGATCCATATTGGAATCTGCTTCCATAATTTGGTCTCCATCCGAGAAAACACATATACTGAACATAGAAAAAATTCAAAAAAGATTCGCCAGACATTTATATAGGATAAAATTCGGGTACTATCCATACATGTTTCCAACCTTATTTATTTATGGATCCTTAGGAATGACTACTTTACAGAGACGAAGAGATGATTATCTCTGTAGACATTTCTACAAGCTGCTCCATGGAATTATTGATAATCCCGACATCCTTCGCGAAATTAAATTTTATGTACCAGACTCTTACCAAAGATCACGACAACATAAACTTTTTTACCCCCTTGTTGGCAGAACAAATCTTATTCGTAACTCAGCTATGGGCAGGGCAATTTCTGCCTTAAATGAATTAGCGGAGCATATCGACATATTTCATGTTGAGTATGGTGAATTCACTTCGAAGATTGAATTCATATACTTAGATAGTTTCTGTTGTTCTTTATTGTGCATAATAGTGGAGGTATCTATGATATCGATCGATGTTGAAATGGTGAGTCTCACCTCACTAATTTTGGCGAGTAATATATCGCTACCTATATAATATCATAGCTGCTTACTGCTTTTTTTTTTCTATTCATGTGTATTATGTTTTGTTGACTTGTCATTTTGGTGTAAGTACAATGTACTTAGTATATACATTTATTGTTACATTGTAGAATGATACCTGTGTATATTGTAAAATGATACCTATGTATATTGTTTTTATATGTATATAATTTTTTTTGCTTGTACACTTTTTTGTATTATAAACACTGTTTGGCGCAAAGGTTTTTTACCGTCATGCTAAGCAGTGGCTTTTTTAACAATAAAAAATAAAATAAAATAAAAAAAATAAAAATTATTAAATTCAATGCACTTAATGTTTGTGTGTGAGAGAAGGGGTAATATAAACTTTATATATTTTTAAATACGTTTATTGTCAATTAATTAGTTTTTATTCTCGTTAAATCGGCCTACCTATAGGTATGTATTTCGCTTTGAAGAAACCCTTCGTTACGAATTTTCTTCGTATCAAAAAGCATAAAAGAAAAAATATACCTTTATTACCTATAGAAAAAGGATAATTTGTACAGTACGGACATGTAATCGCTGCTTCACTGAATTTCGATCTACAAACGTATTATCGCATATATTAGTAACATTTGTGGACTAAATCTCGACCAAAAGCGGCTGATTTCGTCTAAGGAAGCCGTGGAGGTTTTTTTCTTTAAGTAGGTACCTACGATCATTTCGAACGTAGGTCAACTGCTTAAATGACTCATTTGCTTCTCAACGCTGGCGCTGGTTGCACACACAATATTTACTTACTGACTTCTCATTAGCAAAACTCAGCATGATACATCCTCTTATAGAACGAGAAAATAACAAAGAGTTTTATTGCACATGTGAGCAAGATAACATGTTGCGTAATGGCTAGTGCAGATACGCTAAGACGAGTTTAGATAATATAATAATTTAATTGTGCTAATAGAATCGTAGATATTCATGTGTTTCCTTGTTTCCCATCAAACAACGATTAATAAAACTATATTCTCACGTCTGCATGCACCCATATTATGAATACTAAACTTGTGTAAACGTTCGTAGTAAAAACGCAATCAATTAAGTTAACGAAAGAGTACAACACATCGACAATCAACATTGTTTGATTTTTATTCAAATGAAAGTTGTCAGTACCGTGAATTGCGACGTTTTACATCTTAATAATTTTTAAGAAATGTAATGTTCCTTGGCTGGAAGGCCAGAGTATTCTTTTTCTTTTCTTCTTGGGATGCTTGTATTTTTAACACAAAATACACTTTTATTTTCTTTATAGCAATTTGTACAATATTCGTATGAACGTGACAATTTTACACATAGATAAATATATCAACTGTCTACTGGTATTCCGTAACCCCGGATTCCTAGACTTTACATTGTGGATTTCAATAATTTAATACTGTTTTCTTGTATATATAGGAAAGAGCCATATATATGTATGTATTAGATATATTCTACACTGCTACTACAAAGGAGTGTACAATATATTATTACAAGAAATATTATTCTCCTTGATAGAAAAATATAATTATTATTTTCCTTCAACTATTTTTTTCTTAACGTCTTAAGATTCTTTATTAATAACTCTATACTCATTTACCAACAAATAATTCTTATGTATTCTATAAGTACCTAAATATTTTATGCATGCGCAGGTTTATTCCTGTGTGTCACATACTTTTTCATTCTTCATGAAGACTCAAGAAAAATATTTTTTTTTAATTTATCTAATTGCATATAAGTCTCCTCTTGTGCTGGCAAACATAAGTGCATACCAGCCTCTCTCATTTCTGATCCAGATTAATAACTTTTACCAGAAGCATTTACTTTCTGAGATTTTTAAGCCAATAAACTCTTTAACACCCAATATCCCACCTATAAGAAGTACATGTCTATCTTTTCTTCTATGTTTTACTGTAAATAGACATACCTATAGCGAAAGATTAACAGACCATTAGTGGAACTCAATAACTAAGTGTTAAGTTTTTATGGTAGGTATATATCGTTATAATTAATTTACTGATTTGAAACTTGATACAAACATTACGCTATACTTATATGATGATTGATGAAGGCTTGCATATTATTTACCCATATATTTCCTTCATGCACTATAAATTATGTGGACTAGATTGCAAATATTTCAAGGGGAACACCATTTTATTCCCGACTTTTTCTCAGAACTCAAAGGTTACACTTGTATTTTCTTGAATAATGAGATGAAATATAAGATGTGAATTCAGCTCAAGCAAAAAGACATATGAACCTCGTATTAAATTAAATTCTATGGATGTTATTAATAATCCAGGCATACCATAATAAACCATAGAATACGCATATAACATCCTCGTTGTACCACGGATTTAGTGATTTAGTAATTATTCTATGGTTTATACCAGGAATAAGGTGTTTTTATTAATAACACTGTATGAGTTTAAAACATAATTTTGTCATGTAATAAAGACAATTGGCTCTTAGGTACAGCATTGATTATTTTGTGTAAAATAAAAACAGACGCGGCCGAAGGAATGGTTTGATTTGAACATTTAGATCGAAGAAAAAAAAAGAATTTGCCCAGAGAACCACTGGAAGAATTGAATGAAGATAAGAATCCATTAAATTCCATTTTATTTTTCTTCCACGGAATATAGAACGAGTTTTAAAAATGAAACCATACTTACTCTGATTGCTTAGGCTCAACAAGAACGCCTTACACTTGTGCCAACAAATTACTATACCGGGACCCAAACCCATTAGATATTCTTTTGTTTATTCTGAATATTTAAACAGCCAACGTTAGTATTGATTTTCCTTCACAGAAGTCAATGCTCGCTATAAAGGTAGCAATGAGTGCTGCTCGTACGCCATAATAACAGTGGAGTAGACATTTTTTACTTGAGTTGTATGCAGTGAGAGTCGTTTAACTTCCAAGAAAATAATCTAAAGTAAATATTTTAAAATGTAGGTAGGTAGGTAGTTACTCTGAAAGAGTGTTTATTTGTTTTTAGTGCACGTATTAATTTTACCCATATCATATTTTAGTAATTTTTTACGTTTTCGTAAAAAGTCGATTACCTGCTATCAATGTTGTATTAGAAAAAAATTTTTTTTTTGCATATTTTAAGAAAAGTAGGCTTTAAAAGTAAAGTGTAGTTTGCTCTCATAATTGGTAGTGGCCCGTCACAAAGAGAACGCAATAACTTTGTTCGGGATATCAAAAAAAGACACATCGTGCTAATTTGAGAAAAACATTAGGTTGGTATCCGATATACAGAAAAAAGCATTGTGCAAGACAGCAACAGAATCGCCACCTCCAAAAATAGGGACTAAAATATTTTACAAGCAGGATCACATAAATTCGTGAAGAATATTGTTATGAACTTACGCATAATAGAGCGTTATTCAACATAATATTGTGAATCTTGATGTTTTTCCAAGTTTTTCTGTATTGGTTTTCGACCTCGATCAGCCCTGTCCCGTTTTTGGAATCATTACCATCTAGATCCAAGTTCTTCTACTGATCGGCAATTTTCACATAGTATCTGGGTATCCATTCGGGATTCCCCTCTCTTGCAACATATCCATATTCACTCATATTTTACAGCTAAAATCATGAAGAAATGCTTATAAAAATCGGAATATTTTTTCATTGACTTGAAAGGCACGCACTATTACTAAAAGATTCGAACATAAAAATATTACTTGATTACATCGAAGATAGCGCAAGAACTGTTGTTTAACATTCATGTGAACGGAAGACAACATCAGGACTGCTCGCAATACGCCATCTTCATGTACCAGTTTTTTTAAAGCGACTACCTAATTAAGTCTATAGAATAACTTTTTCCTTGTAATCGCAGGATGTTGCGGGCCATTATGTATGTTAGACAATGCGAGCAGTGCAGATCTTGTAGTATCGTGTTTGACTTATGTATGCACTTAACATTGGTCGGTCCAACCTCCAGTGCGCTAAAGACCACCTCTCGCCCGACATGTTAACACGAAGAACGCTTTCGTAATAATTACATAACTTTCTCAAATGGACTAATTGAGTTTTAGTGTCTGCATTTTCAAACGCGTTGAAGTCTCTACCTTTGAAAATTCGTTTTATTTAGTTATATACCTACTTACCGTAGTTATTTAGTGAGTTGTATAACTTATATTTAACATCACGCTACTGGAAACAATAAAATGTTCTAAGAAAACATTTGGTATACCATTTCATCCAGCAAGTACCTACCATTAATTTAGTAAAAGTTGCTTACTTGTTCCCAGGGGGTGTCAACAGGTTCGCTTTGTATGAATATAGTGTATTCTTGAAATGGTCTTTGTGATGTTAGATAGCCTTTCAAATGGTCCAATAGGAGAAAGATGCGATCTGAGGTTAGCAAAGTTCTTCTTTCACGGTGAACTTCATAACCAACGGATTGTAGCAGAATATTTAAATCTAGCGAATAATCGAAAGCAAGACGTCATTAAGTAGTGTGGTTGGTAGACTAGCGGTTACAACGCCGGCTTTCGTACTGTTTTGTATCGGAGGTCGTGGGTTCGATCCCAGGTGCCGACCATCTTTCTCTTCACGACACAAGCTTTAAGTAGCTTACTGTGAAAGAGTCGAAGAGTGTATCTTGTGTTCACCTCGAGTGAGCACAGATTCATTTAATAAAAAAAAGTGTTGTTATCGACCACATTTTCACGGTGATAAATGTATTTCGTCGAGTCAAGTTGACGAAATTCGACATTCAATAAACTATCGAGTAGATGAACAAGTATATCATAATATTCTGGATACAGTATATAGAAGAAGAAATTCCCCAGCATCGATCACCCGTATTGAAAATATTATAACAGTGTCTTTAACATGCATAAATCATACGATTATTTTTTTGCCTATCCATATTTTACAAGTTGGTCATTACTTTATAATGATGGTAATGATATGATGTAAGAAACAAAACACTATTACAAAAGCCAACGCCCGGAGCTGAATAAATAACTCCGGCAATTACCGGCAGTGACCGTGGATGTTCATCTGCCCGATGCCGCGGTATCGCCTTACCAAAATACCGCTACTCTCGCCGAAATATTCATCGTGGGATCATTCATTATCAAACCAGCGATATAGTATTATTAATGTATCATCAATATTCTTGTAATGTAATTTCTTTTCGTTATTCATCTTGTCGGCCTATCTCGTGATTGTTATAAGACCTCTCCCTAACAGTTACTCGTATGTATGTAATGTATGGTTATGTCCCCTTGTTTGATTTTCATCTCAAAATCACAATTAAAACAATTTCAAAATAGGGAAGGGATGGGAGACTGTGAAAGAGATAGAGAAAAAAGCGGGAGGAGAAATATCTGATAAAAAAATGCCAGAAATAAATTTGCCACCTTTGATGCTTATAAGGGTGCTGATTCTCCTATTGAAGACCTTAATTTGCAACCGTCTAACTTATAAAAAAAAACGTTATTATCAAAATCATAAACCAAAACAAAATGGACCAAAATATGAAGGGAGCACCTAATTGGACGGGAAAAAAACTTAAAAACAGTATATTTATTACAGAAAGCGTTGTTGTACACTCGAAACCAATGACAGTTGACATAAAATCCAACATGGCGGGCTAAAATCTACAGAGATCAGCTTGCAATCAATCGATATGGGTTAAACTACTTCGACGACGGCTTGATCGCAAATTTTCTACCGCTGAACTCTTATTTTCCATTGATCAGAGTTTTGTTTAATAAAGCAGGAAGTGTTTATAGTATTACTAGCTACCTATAACCATGTATTAAATGTGACTAGGTACGTCGTCCGATAGTAAAACATACATTTATTTGGACATGCACATACTGTGCGAAATCTTTCAAATTGCCTACATTGGTTTACTTGTCTGTCACCAGGGTAGGTACCCATTGTACTGATATCCACCCGCTTCAATCAACAGAAAAAACGCACCATTACATAATAATATAAAGATGTGTACTGTGTACGTCAGTATTCGGACTACAATAATATTATACCTACTATTATTGATATAAAAATTTGTTTCTTTAAAATTCTCCAACCATGCATCCCTTTTTTGTGACTGGTTATAATTTGAATGCCCAAATTTCCGTTTCCCTATTATCACTCTTTATATAAGTATTCTAAAACATGTAAAGGTTTTGTAAACATGTAAATTATTCAAAACTGTATAGTATACATTATACATTTTGTTTCTGATCTGAGTTTGTTTACAGAACCAACAAACCACAAACACAGCATTCCCATATAATGGCATTCGTCATCCTATGATTAGAACTAGTCCACAATCTAGGAAGTGTCAAGAGAATAATAAAGGCAACAAGAACCACCTTGTGGTCGACTATTTAATAAACTGGATTGTCTTCAATATCTTGTCTTTCTAGGAAGTTCACGTGTCATTCATTTCCTCATCCATGCCGCAAAAGCCATTACAAATCCTCCAAGTTTTTGAACCAATACAGTGATTTTACTTCTCAATCAGATTCATTTAAAAAATATATTTCTTTTTACATAAAACATTTATGAAAATTATTCCTGCTATTAACTTTGAATTACATAATATTATGAAATGCAACAGGTTTATTCAGATTTAATGAACTTCTATATTATAATGGAATACTATGTTAATACTGTCATTTGGCGAACAACTTGATATCAAATACTTCGATGCCGCTATAGAAAATCAACTCTTACAAAGTATTTCAAAGTAAATTTTAATTTATTAGTTGACTACTAAAATGTGCATAAAATCTAAACATACTTGACTAAAAATTAGTTAGCTGAACGTGAAATAAGAAGAAAAGAAGCACAAGCTTACAGATAATATGTTACAATTTTTATAATAATTTTTACTCCCAAATTATAGTTATTTAGAGGCTTTATATCATCAAAAAAAGAAGGTGGTTTATGTATAAACTTCATCAATATTTATTTATTTATTTATTTACATGTATACGGCACCACTGTGCCTTTAACAGGTTACAAACGTTAATTTAAATACCTAACAAAAAGTTAATTTAAATGCCACACAGAACAATAATTACAATATCTCAAACAACACAATAAAAAAAGTTCATTATAAATTTTTAGTTGAAACAAATTGGTCGATAATTATTATTGCAATGTGTGAAATATATTGTTATCCAATTTGGTTCATATTTTCGTGTAATTACAGACTAATTAGTCGATATTACGACGGGTCAGATCAATTAACTTTACATTAAAGTTAACTGGATAATGGATGCTTTAAAAATGGGGAAATAATTTTTATTAAACCTTTCTATATTGCGCCAGTTGCAAAGCTTCATTGCAATGCCCGCTTGATAATAATTGTAGTCTGCTTCGCCTTTTTGTCCCATTTGAATTGCATGTTCCAGTCCAGACTATTTGTGTTATGTAGACGAAAACGGTTATCTTCTCCTTGGCTTTCAACAGGAGTTTTCTTCTTTCATGGGCTCTCCGCAATACTTACATGTTTTTTTTTTCTGTTCAGTTCATGATATAACATCTTTCGAACACATAGATTACGTCCATTGGGACGGTCAAACAAAATAAATTTAAAAAAATTCAAAATATGTTTGAAAAAACCAAAGGCAGATTCGTAAAGAATTATTGATGAACCTTCTGAGAATTAGTTTAATTTCATATACTTGTAAGAATTAAATGAGTTCATGGAACTTCTTGTGATGTAGAGGTTGGTAATTATATCTGAGCGCTACTTGAGTTTTTTTTTTAATGTAATTAATAACGATAATTGTTATTATGTAACGTTACATTGGAACAAAAGAGTCTGAAAGTAGAAATAAAAAAGTTTACTTCGTTTGTTCCCAAGTAGGTAATTGTAGATAAGTATTTTAACGAGGTTCTTCTCTTAAAGATTTTAAATATCTTTTCATCATTAAAATTTTGCACTACAATGTAATATATTGTGTGTTTTAAATTTGAAAAAAAAAAAATTGAAATATGCGTCTTCACTAGGGTTCAGCGATAATATGATTAATACATACCTACGTTAGATAAATTCTTATAATGGAATTTTTGAAATCGTAATCTATCATAATTTCAAAAAAAATCCTCGTTAAAAGTCTTTTTAAATCTATATTGGGCATTGGCTCATCCTCATGATCAATCCCCCTTTAAACCCCACTTAACGGCATACGGAGGTTACAAGATCTCCTTCCCTTATATATAAGCACATATTATTATTAGCTCATTGATCAAAATTTTCTTTGCTTTAAAAAAATTCTCGAATTTTGCGACAGATGTCATTTGTCTCATTCAAAAATTGTGTCTTACTAATTGGCAGTTTCGTCATCAGGAATGAAGGTATAGATAGCTATGAAACGTACAAGGGTCATGGGCCGACATGGGTACAGTTAAAATGGTCGTGGATTTGAAATTTGAACATTTGAAAGTTATTGACGTTAAGCGATCACTTAAAGCTATCCTTTGAAGGCACGGTAAAAAATATATCTGTGTCAAATAATGTATTTGACATCTTTGAGATCTTTTGTTATTTTTGGTCAAATTGAGAATAGTATTGTTTGTATTTGATAATAATAGAAAAAACTTTGTACATATCAACATTTTACATTTGATGTATCCATGTCATTGTTTTTGAAAAAAAAATGTTGAAATGGTGCTCGCTAAGACTTTGAAAATGGAACCTTAATAATGTTCAAGCTTATCTTTAAATAAGTTATGGTCTAATTTCGAGCACTAGTCGATGGAATTAAAAAGATAATTAAGGGATTTTGAGAAATTTTAAAATAAACTATTTAATGGTCAATTATTTCATTAAGGATACATACTTCAATTGTCGTAACAATATATATTTCCATACTCAGTAAAGAGTTAATATTTAGCACTTTGTTCTTAAGTAGATATGCAGTTTATTCTATAGTTTATATAAATCTCAACAGTTTGCCGGTGTTATAAATTAAATAGTTATATTGCACACCAAGAAGTGTTTCCGAGTTTGCGGTCCGTCCGAGGAAGATTAGCGCACCTGATAAGGGCTGCCTCCAACGGTACATTTTATTTTAATATATTCTGCTTACATACAGCCTTATTACTTTATATATGAATATAATTACGCTAAGATTTTAACAAGTGATTTCAGCCGGGGACTGTGAGCTTATAATATAATTTTCAATAGAAAAATGGTTTTGTCGGTCTAAAGAAAAAAACATCAACAATAATTTTAAAACAATTAATTATAAATAACAATCTCAAAAACAGATTCATTATTCTTTTTTTTGGTTAAAATCATGTCCTCTATCAGAGATTCCTATTTCTTTTCTTTATTTACTAAGCTAGTGGCGAAATATCATAGATAATCAGTTCGCGTCAATTATTCTTGGATGATCGGTGCATAATTTATTAATGAATTTCATCTGTACCCCTTTTCTAAGTTTCCGTGACATTTTAGCTGGCGATAAGTAACAAAGTTTTGTATGGAAACATGTATAATAGCGCTCCTACATAATACTTCGGAAAGCTCCGCACACCATATAAAACTCCCGTGCGTTTCTCACTTAGGTTAGTGAGTTATATTCAGAATAGGCGTAGGTACTGCTTCTTTTTTTTTCAGGATCTGCTCTGTCAACGTGATCGTTTCAGAATGATCTTCTGGACCTACCCCACTGCATGATATTAACACATTTTCATAATTAAACATCAAACAAGTATTAGGTACCGACCTACTTATACTGCCTTCGTGTTACCTTTTGTTGAAGCTATATTTCTACTAATATTAAACTAAAAAGTTTTTTTTAACTTCTCTCTATTTTCTACCCGTTTAACTGAATCTTTAATTTTGCATTATGTTCTATCATATCTACTAGTTTCATTCGTCAAAAACAGTCGGACGATAAAGATAGAAAAGCGTGATAGTCCTTTAAATCAGTTTCATTTAGGTAGTGTTACAACTAAAATACAGAGTTACGGACAAACTTTGCAAATTATAATATTGGATACGTTAGTTTTTTTGTGCATTAATAAGCTATTGTGGGTAAGCCCTTCTTGTCTGACATTAATATGTCGTTGCACAAAAAAATTTACTAATGTGTAAATTTCTTTGCATATAAAATTTTATTACATTATTTATAAAAAAAAAAAAACTTCCCTAATACCTATTTACGATTTGAAGGGTACAATGAGCTTGTTCTACGAGTATATTTTACCATTAACATGTTAATGAGGTATAGAGGAAGTGGTAACTATGTGATCCTCTTGATAATTTCTTTGAAACACTAACTGCATGCATTACATTTTTCATACTAATGACAAAACAAATCGGGAAATATTTTTTATACATGGTTTCTTTGACAGTTCGTAGTTACGTGTATCCGAAGGAAATATTGTATCGAAGAAGCATTTTATACGTGATCAGAGGTTCCAACATACAACTGTTGCTATGGGAGGATATGTCCCACAGCAACAGTAAAATTGGGGCCCCTAAATGGACGATATAACCGATTTCATGACCCTTCTCTATGCCTGTCATCCGACAGGTATTAATTGTATGAAAAAATTTGTTTGTTACTACATCATAAAAGTATGGATTAGGTACATCTACTATGTTTTTTATGTTTGTTCGCGTGGTAGCTTAGAAGTTTTTAGATCGCCTTCTGAAGTGTCTCCTGAGATGCGTTAATAGTACAGAAAATTCCTGTATGAGATGTTTACTTATTTGTACTCTTCCATTTCCATCAGAAAATTTCATTCTGAACCGCAGCTTACATGTGCTTAAGTCTGGATTTCGACATCAAAGTGGTTCGTGAAATCTGTGGACAAAATTTTAGCACAATCATACCCAAAATAAAATTAAACCAAAGAAAATAAAGGTATTAACTTATAGAAATGTTTTGAAATAGAAGAGCAAGCATAAATATTCGTGTCTTGCAAATTCTCACAAAATTTAAACTTGCTGTCAAATAATCTTTCACAGGAGACGAACTTTAAAATATGTACCTATATAGGAATGCACGTGTTGCTATGGTATTTGATTTTGATGTTAAATAAATCAACCGCATGTGATGTTAAAACGCGGAGCGATAGATAGACGGGTGGGCACTTCATCATTATTATTCTTGGACGTTGTAATAATAGACAACAATGGTTAAACGGTACTGTCAGAGTTTATTATGCGATAATATCTATCTGTCATGTTTTATCTATGGGTTACCACTATGAGAAGTTCATCT
Source organism: Mystacides longicornis (assembly GCA_963576905.1). Classification (NCBI taxonomy): domain Eukaryota; kingdom Metazoa; phylum Arthropoda; class Insecta; order Trichoptera; family Leptoceridae; genus Mystacides; species Mystacides longicornis. The sequence goes on along the minus strand of OY756425.1, from coordinate 8,810,289 downwards.
TTAATCTATGCAGGTATTGTGTTGGATTTTTGAATTTGAATCTGTTTATTTCACGACCAAACTATTTCCTATGAAATCATGCTTTTTTCCATACATGTCAAAACACTGACATACGTTTGGTTCCAAACGAAGTAGTTTCAAACATTTTAATCTCACGCCATTTTAATATGAGTGCTATTTTCGATCTTTTTCGGTGTTTTACGAAAGAATACACGTCCAAGATTTATGGAATTAGTTTATCAAAGATCTAAGGAGTATATGACATGCGGATCGATATAGTTCTAACTGATATATTATGTACTTTTAATGACAACAGTATATATGTAAGTATGCATACTGCATACCTTTGTTGAGAGTTCAAGGTAAATGTTTATAACCTACAATGTATCGAGGAAGTTCACCTACTAACGGATTGATATTATGAATACATGACTGTTATTATTTTAATGTTGTCGAGAATACAACGCGCCTTCATACTCGCTGATATCGCCCGCAAAGATCTTTCCTCTCCGCTGCTCTCCAAGAAGTTGTACTTGCCGGACAGTAATATAATGATAACATTACAAATTTTAGTGACATGCCGACCTCAAAATATGTTAAGAGTTCGATTTGTCTTTTTCTTTCTTTTTTAAAGTTTTTCTTCTCGCGCTGTGTCAAGTTTTTCTTCAGCTTTGCTTTCTATGAAAGATGTCAAATGTGTATTTTGGGTTCACTTTGGTGAGGCCAGATTCCCTTGGATAAAAAGGTACTTATATATTCGTAATGCAGGAGACAAGAATTGCAATTAATTTTCTCCTGTAGTTCGAAATTTCCTCCAATAATCGTTATCGTATAATACTTTGTTCAATCCAGAATTTCCTCCGCAAGTTATCGGATTTGTTTGTTCTGGTAACACTTTCGTATTCTTTTTAAGGAAATGCATATCCTTTCAGCTTTTTTGATAAAATGTCTGGAAAATATTTCTAAGGGATTTCAAGAATGAAAATTAATACTGTAGGTGTCTTTGAAGTACTTAAGAATAATATAACGTCATGTCTACCAACAGAAGTTGAAAGCATAGAAAAACAATCAATTTTATATCCTCACAAAATACACAACAGAAGCAAAGAAAACCATTTAAGAGGTCTGAAACCTCAAAGAAGAAGCTAAAAGTTATTGTCCCACAGCATTTCTATCCAAAATTATTTCCCAATCAGTCCATATTTCCCATCAGCCTGGACCCGTTTCATATTTTCAAGGCAAATTTTTTTCCCATTATAATAAAGGTAGCTTCTTCCATCCGTTTTAACACCTACATTCCATAACTTGTTACTGCTTTTATGGGATATCAATAAAATTTATTCATAGCTTTTCAAAGCTTCATAAAAGGCATCATAAATTCTTTGCGCATATTTGCAGTGTTGCATCAATATTATTTTTTATACAGATATTATCATCTCCTAGCTAAAACCAGAAACATCTCTAGCAGGATTTTTTTCCATTGATATTAATTATAGAGGAAGAAATTGTCTCGTTATACTCCCAGGAAGCTGACTCTTAGCCCTGAGGATACAAATCAAGGATGCCACAAAATATTAAAAAAATATTTATACGTATGTCAGCAATGGATTGCAGAGAAACTAGCCAAAGCTGTTAAAGCATTATGTTGCGCATTTTGCCCAAAACTCTAGATTATTGAAGTAAATATTGGGCCTTGATCTTCCCTTGCAGAACCAATGCCTCCTTATATTCACGCAACTCCTCCCTGTCTCTGATCATCCCCGCCCACTAAGATTATCTAAGTATTTATGAACAAAGTTTATTTTCCTGGAACACTGGTATTTGTAAATTTTACTTCTTAATGTATTTTCTAGTACCAGCAATTGATGATTGAATATACTGTTCAAACCCAGAGGTTTTCTTGGTGTTGTATTTGCTGAAGAATGAATTTTGTAAGCGAAAAATTGTGATGACATCAAGAGATTTAAAAATGAATAAGTTTAGAATATAAACATGAAATAAAATTGCAAAACTAAACAGGTAGTGCAAAATTAAAATTAAGCTTTCCAAAGCATGTATTTTAATGTACTGAATCTGGTAGATACTATTATACACTTTCGTTCAATGATAATAATTGTTAATCCTTAGACCAACGTATGTAATGTAATTATAATATCCTTTATAAGACTTTGCATGAATCATTATGTGATTTTATTTATCAGTAATTGCTTATCGACTATTCACTATCGTAAGTGATTGATAAAATTTACACCATGGAGCAATTTTTCTTTAATTATTTTTAATGTATGATTTGGCATTGTGATCATTTAAAAAAATCTGTAAAGTGCCATACAGTTTTAGATTTTCCGCATTTGTTCGTACAATTTATTTACATATTTTATTAATTGCCTGAATTTTCGTAAACTTTTTTCATCTATCATATCATCTAGCGTAGACAGATAACCCTACATACGTGAATTAACAATTCAAAATGGATTTTGATATTAAATAAACAAAAAGTACCTTTGTTAATATTTTGAGCAAATTATAAAAGAAAAACGTTTTTGAAATTAATCTCATCAAAGCGAACATGTTTGACATATTTCACAAAAAGGAAAGCTTGTGTTCTGAAAAAAAGAAGATGGTCGACGCCAAAGGTAGAACTTACGACCTTGAGAACGAAAGTCAGTGACTGAACGGTAAGCCTACCAATCACATAATGACTACTTAATAAAAAAAACGTGCTGCTAGCTCAACTAGAGCTATCATCTGCATAACTTTCCACCCAGATAAAGATTACATGCTTTATTTCGAAGTAAAAAATGTTTAACGAGAATTCTTATACGCTGCCATATCCAATAATCTCGCTAATGGAAGAATTACCCAACGCTCATAGAGATCCCGATTGTGGCTTATCACGCAACCCTGTCTGGTGCGTTCATTTCGTTGTATTCCTGTTCGATTCCCGCGCGCGTAAAACACGTTAACTATTATTAATAGCGTCCGAACGAACTAGTTCAGCAAGAAATGAGAGTAGCATACTTAAGAAATATCTGCACACACTTCACTAGGGATGTTCTAAAAGGATATGGGATCGTTATTATTTAGGACACTTGTTTTATATGTCCTTGTAAGGAGTGTGTCTTGAAAATAATGTAATTATATAATAAAAATAATTGAATAATTACAAAAAAACATAATATAATGAATTCACCTATTGTACACCTTTTGTGTGGCTCTTATTACCTTCACAAACTACGATGTTATTGCAAGAATAATTTTACCAGAACTTGAGTTGGGTTTGCTCGATCTGGTCACAACGATAAATACAACCCAGATTTGGATATGAAAAACGGTAAGTGATAATTTTTATACTGCGATATCCCGGTATCCCAATAAACTCTATGAATGATCCACGTCCATCAGATATTGTATTGGAAAATTTCCTCTGCACTCCAATCCTTTAAATTGTTTTGGTTATATCATAATATAATGATGTAATATTATCATTAAGTTTATTATAATGTATTGTTACCTTTTGTAATGTGTTGTAAATACGCTAAATAAATCAATTGGTAGCTCGAAGGAATGGAAAAACATAATCTCGTTGATAGCACTGTAACCTATGATGAAAATTTGAAAAAAGGACATTATAAAATATCTTGATCTTGCTCATGAAAGCAAAGATATGTGAAAACTTTTAGTGGTATCGATGCATGGTTTTAGTAAGTCTCTTGAAGACAATCTTGGGAAACTCTAGGCATAAAATGAGAAGACGCCACGTAGGAGTTGACATTTTTGCACGATGTTATACAAGAAGTACGTTGATTGGTTTTAAAGGCTGCCCATCTACGACCAAGCATATTTACTGATTGTGTAGGGTGACATTACATTCTTAGTGAAAATGCAATATGGAAATGAAGAGTTTGAAAAATTAACAAACGTGAAAGGAGATTGCAAATGGCCAAAGTCCTTAAGGAAAGGAGGAAGGGGTGAAGAAAGGAAACAAACAATAACTTAAGATATCGCGAAGTAACAAGAGGATTGCCTAATATATCATGAAAACACTGCCAAGAACCACAAAACCATTCACATTTTTATACGCTTGGAAATGGGGTAATATAGTTGTTTCTTTATTATAATAGAAGATAGGTTTTATCCGTTTACTGCGTCGTCACCCTATTAGTATGCGTTGGACAATTATTCCTGTTGACTTCCACACTAGGAAGAAATGATGCGTTGGAAGGATGCGCCAAACAAGTCTTTCAAATGATAATTGACAGAAAAGCCGGAAGCGCTGATATGGACGAGATGAAAACACGACATAAACAGAGCAGCTAGTACATCTGTCTTATCAACTTCTTCTTCTTCCTCAATGGCGCTTCAGTCCAAATCGGAGTTATATACATGCATACTATGATTTTCGTATCAGCTTTTTTCTACTAAGTTTGTTTATCGTTATACGAATCGCAGTGAATCTTTGCAGGATGCTGTCAAAATATCTAAATGCTCAAAGCAATACATTTGCTGCCTTTGTAAGAAACGGGGCTTAGACTTTGCAATAATCAAAAGAATAGAAAAATTTAAACCATCTGAACTCCGTGAGAACTGAAGAAAGTATCAGACTCATCTATGTACGAATCATTTCAAAATTAGAATATTCATTAAATTCCGCAATAAATAACCATAGAATAAGAAGCTCTTTTACCATAAACGGTTGACATTGAATCCATCAAAATTTATTATTATTCGCAACGTATTGGAATGCTGCAGCTTAATACAATACAGGTACCTAGTACCTACAGAATAATATTCAAATTCAAATACGCGCGGGATAATTTGTTTGCAAAACACGATCTTTCTCTTCCATAGACAAAGTGCGCATTATTTTATTTTCTTTTTGATTGATTTACAACATTTCGCGTTATAATCTATGGTAATCGCATTCTGTACGTGCCATTGAAGTACAATAAATTCTCAATGAATTGGATGGTAGCTTACTTTGTTTTAGTAAGTATATTCCCCTATCTTATTATTTCAAATTCAAATTTCGAATGTATGCGCCACCTCATGGATCAAATTCATAATCTATAATTCCATAGACATAACACGCACTTTTGTTAAAAAACGACTTAATTTTTTTGCGGTTTGCGATTAGCACACGATTCATAATTTAATATTTTTTTTATCAGATATTATATTTAGTTTGATATTTTCTATTTCATCCATATTACAAAGACCATTTTCCATAAGATATTTTGATGTTGGATAGCTCTGAACAGTGAACTGCAGCCCGATTCACGGAAAAGTTTGAATCGAACTTCGTTCGAACTTCGAACTAAACTTAGACTTAAACTTTTCCGTGAATCGGGCTGCAGCACATAAAATGAACCATCTTGTGGATTTTGACATTGCTTTATGGGCAACCAAGAGTTTTTCAGTGCGTTTATCGTGTGTTTGTATGTTGCTTGCCGAGTGTGTCGGTGTATTTTTTTTTCAATACTTAACGTTAGTTGTTTACGTTGCGTGATGGTGATATACTGATACTGAAATAGGTACCTACAAGACTGTAAGCACTTCTAAGTAAATTTTTATGTAGGTACTTAATTAAAATGCATTCAATTCATCAGAACGTTAATATAATGGACGGAGTGTTGTTTCGTCAACAACTGTGAATATTGTCCGCAAAAATATTGAAATTAGGTAATATAATATGTAAATTATTTCCGTCCCTTTTTTACCACTCATTCATCTCTACCAAAATGGAGCTGATGTTATTTTATAATTTAATATTTTAATACTCGAGTCATTTTCATGTCTTTGCCTAGTTTTAATTCCATTGATGTTCCATTTTTTTTATTCCAATTTACTTAAACAAGAATAAATTATTGTAAGCACGAAGAATAAATCGACAACAATAGCACAAAGCCATTCCTACAATGGGAGTGGGAATATTGTTGTACTTGCGGGCTCACGGCGGTACTTACTGGAAGGGTCGCTGAACCTCCTTACAGTAAACTAGAGGCGTAACATCTATGTAAACTCACTTAGCACTATTTGTTTTGGAGCCTCACTGCCTCACACTCAATTATTTGGGGTTTATCTCGAGACGAATGCCATAAGAGTTTGTAGAAAAACGATCAGTATTTTTATAGTTATGAAAATATTCGCTGACTGATAGAGACTTTCAAAATTTCAACTACTGTCACGTTAAAAAATTCTAAAGTAAACTTCATTTTTAGTTCAAATAATTACTTTTAGTGTGTTTACTGCCTACCGTATTTTGGTTTAAAAATATTCGTGAATGCGAAGAATGATGAAAAAATGCGAGGAAAATAGAAGAAAACAACAATTAAACCTGTCTAATATGTCACATTATGTGCAGGACATTGTCGAAAGAGTTGTCCACATATTTCCCGCAGCCCAAACGAAAAAATGGATGAAAAGTCTCTTGTACTGGCGCCCTTTAACATCCCAAAGATAACTAACTAACGACCGCCACCTTCGATGGGGAGATGACCTGGTGAGAGCAGAGGAATGTCAAAATACTGTTGAAAGATATCATGTGGGGTTTTTGGTTGACTCCCTACACTCCCATACCGAGCCTCTAGTCTCTGCTACATTCAGAAGGTCATGACAATTTTGACTCAAAACAATCTTAAAAAACAAAATATATGAAAATATAATATGTAATGATAAAATGATTATACACCCAAAACAAGTGAATGATGATGATGATGACACATGTTGTTTTATTGTTTCATATTATAAATAATATAGTGTTTGTTTAGTTTTTACCTCATATTACAAATGACATCAGTTCAATGTTAATCCACACCTACTGGCTACTGACTACAAAAAGCGGTCTGATACTTCTTGTGCGTTTTATACTACAATCAGAAAATTTTCACATGAGCGACGTCATTCCCGACTGCTGTCGTCAGTGTGGATCGGGCTTTATACTATTCACACTAATAGAAATAGAATGGTCTATAATACGTACGCTTGTCTTTCAACCAAAATACAGACAATACAGTAATATTATCTTGACTCTCGACTTACATACTTACTTTCCGAGGCCGTGTAAAAGCTAAGCCTTTCCCATCCAATATGTAGGAGCAGCAATCGCCTTGTCATTCGCCTTATACTATACATGTCGTTCAGGTCGCACCTCTGTTCCAAATTCTGGCACACCAGCAGATGCTCATCATCCTGGACCTCTCCACAGTCACATCTTACATCCTCCTCCAGACTAATACCCCACCTGTGCAGGTTCTTCCTGCACCTTGTGACACCAACGCGTAACCTATTCAGTGTCTTCCATATGCCGTAGGGTAAAATATGTCCCGGTTCCATAGCCTCAGACAACATGACTTGCCTCCCGCTATACTGATTAATCCAGCATTCTTGGCGAGCCCTTTCTGGTGGTGTTTGTAAGGGAGATGTAGTTTGCACGAAGCTTTTGCGAGATTTCAGTCTTGTCATCGGGGGCTTGTGGCCAAAGAGAGGATGTCTTGGGTCTTCCTGTTGTTTTGTCCTTTCCGAATCCTCCGCCACCCTTCTTCTAATATTTGGGGGAGCAATTCCAATAATCGGGTATAGTTCATCCACTCGGGTAGGTTGTAAGCACCCAGAAACTATTCTAGGTGTTTCGTTTAGAGCCACGTCTACATGCCATCATTTATGCGTGGCGTGTTTATATTTTTGTATGTAATCAATCTGTAGGTAATTGTTTTGTGGCAGTGAACTTTCAGCAACATTTTATTTTTCTATCTGATGTCAACGTGTATATAGAACCATCCAGAATAAAGAGCCATCTAGCGGAATACGACGAATACATCTCGTATTTTATCAACAATGTAGATTCATCACCGTCTGTACCAAGTCAACTAACTTAGGATATTTCACACCAGAGGGAGAACACACCACCTATTTTGGAAAAAAGAGCTTGCGTGAATAACCCTAGTATAAAAGCTTTTTCAGTATACAATTTTATCACTCTTTCCTTCAGAACCTACCAGTGCATATTATTGTAATTAGTTTTTAAGTTAAAATATATTTTTCTGTGATACTTTATTTGAATTCTCTAATATAGTGTTTGTGTTTTTATAATATAAAATCGAGTTTCTTTTTGGTAGTTAGTCGAGTTCCTCCTTTACTGTTTAATCTAGTTCATAAAGAAATAGTGAAACTTGGTGAGTACTCCAGATACTCTTAATCCTGCCAAAACTCATAAGAGAGTTTCTCATCTTCTGATAAAGACCATTTTTTCCCCAATATCTTTTGACCTTGAGAAAAGAAATCAGTACTCCTTCTTCATCTCAATTTCATCTCATCTTATGGATCAGATCCGACAAATCTGAAAGCCATAAATTGGTGACCCTACGACGTGATAACACCCTTCTATCAATTACCATAAATTGGTGACCCCGCGACTTTCGAATACCCTTCAATTATCTACTTAATCCATCATTTTCCAATAATCTCCAACAATCCATCAACATTCTCAAACAAAATTTTTCTCAACAATCATTCTAACAAAATTGTCACATGTACACCTTCGTCCACTAATCTACCTCGAATATTTAACACCCTATACATTCATTCCAAATTATTTCTTTCACAAAGCCATCTAAATAATATTGTCCCACAATCTAAAATTTTCATCTCACATAATACATTCAAATTTTAAGCGCGTCTCTCACATTCCCATTCGACGCAAACTTCACTCGACTGCACTCAATTACAACACGCAACTGTCAAAATAGCATTACAAGCCGCTTTGTTCGCGATTAATATTTTCAAATTTTCGACAAAATATACGAAATTATAGGGTAAAATCATGTGCAAACTCTAAAATTCAACTGGTTCTGAAGGGATGAGTCATCCGATGGGTTATCAGGCAAGTAAAATCTTTAAAAATACCATTGTAAAATGACATTCAGCGCATATCTTTTCCAAACAATTTCAACCCATCGGATTATTTTAAAAGCCTCTTGTTTTTCTGCCTTTCTATTTATTGTTACAGACATTTAAATAATAATGCCTAAACGTTATAAAAACGATATAAAAATCTTCAAAAAAAGAAAAAAACTTAAAATATGTGAACAATAAATTTTGTAGGTTAAATTTTTTCACGATACAATGTCACATCGAATTTTTTTCATAAAACTTTTCATGTCTTCAAACATTGATAAAACCTAATTTAATACATTAACTATTTATAATCGCATGCTGAATTGCAATTTTAAATGATTTTTTTACAAAAGAATAACCTTTAATTATCTGATTGCAGATTTACAAGTACATTGTTTTTATGTTGCCAAACCTTGAGGTAACCTTTTTATATTTTACATAAACAACAAGCGAAACAAATACCTACAGTTTTATTAGATTTTCATAGCGCATTATTGCATTTTAAAGAAAAACAAGAAATTTAAATCGCATTTTTCACATAGGTACATTTGTATATTGTCATATTGATATTTGGTAAACACATAAAGGACATTCAGACTCCTTCAGTTAATATCTTACCAACATTTCAGTCATATTTTACCAATACTTATTTTATTCTGGTCAATAAACGATTATTTATGTATCAACTTATCAACGATACAAATATTTCAATGGTCTATAAAAATATTCTATCTAAATTGTCAATGTAAAACAATTATATTACCATCTTATATTACCATCTACTAGCCAATTGCTATTAACGTTTTCCGCGACTAGAGAAATTCTGTCTCAAGAATCTCAGTCCGAATTCAATTCGAGGTCAACTTACATATGCAAATACGGCCTAATACTTATACACATGTATTCATACACATGTATTCAAAAAAGCTCTATGTATTTCACGCCACGTCTAGTACAATGCACCGCGCATGTTCAGACCGAAATTCCCATTTCGTCGGCTAACTACATACACACAAGAGCAGAGATTCTCATCTCAAAGCTTTCTTGTAGTGACTGAGCAACAGACATACACACATGATCATAGCATCATACGTATAGTCTAAAAAGGACATACACACATGAACATAACGTCATACGTATTGTCCATATTATACACACATGACAACAGCGTCATACGTATAATCTATTACCATCAAATATACAACTCAACGAGTTAAGAAAAAGACAATTAATGTATTTACATTCATACAAAAGACCATTGAAAACAGAATTCTAAAAAGTGTCATATTAATTTTCCCAAATCAGTAACATTTATTTAACATTATTGACACACATACATTGACAAAATAAAACATTATAAATTTTTTTAATTCAAACACACTATGTACAACTATATTACCATGTCTACCCACTATTTTTTACTTATTTTATTGTATAAAAATTCTAATATGTATTTTTACAAAATGATTACAGATCCCAATACAAAACCACCAACTGTATATTGCTAATACCAGATTGGTAACAAATTTTATTATATATAAAGGATCTCACATAGTAACTTCACTTCATAAACATTATAGAAAAAGTATTTGAACATATATCAATTGTGAATCATAACTACTCAATACCATTTTTAATAAATTTTCCTAACTTTATTTTGAATATTAAACAGAAAACAACATTGAAACACTACACTTAGAAAAATTTTCCTAGAACATTTATCTTAGTAAAATATAACTTGCAAATTTTTTCAAAATCAACATTTGTTTATAATATACTCAAATAAATTCTTAATTCCAAATCAAAATTTAAAATTTACTTCACAATCTTTTAGATTCAAGAACCACCCTAAAACAAATATACTTATACCAATTCTATTGTAAATTTTTTTTGTTTATTCTATATGTTGCATATTATCTCATCACGACACTACTCAACCAACGCTGGACTTCACCACAATCCAATTGATGGAAGCCTACGATAGCAATCTTCACCTGCTGTACTTAGCAAAGGCGGACTATACGAGTTGTCTCACAGACTTCGTAGCTCGGAGGCCAAACTTCTACAACGAATTTTGCCCCACTACTGTCTCTCTCCACAGTGGCAGATGTACATCACACCACGATTACACCCCACTGAAAACAACTGATGCATTTTTCCTTGCTCGTCAACAGACTTCATGGATCAACCAGTTACTACAGCACACCCACCATCGCTGCTGCATTAATGGCCGAGCGCAAATCAACATCGCCGCTTCATATGGTAAAACACATCAACGCTGTTTTAACCTATTTTAGCCATCATATTACCCCAGTGCAACCGCACTAACGTCGTGAACACTCTGTCCAACTTCTCATAAGTTCCAGTCGCTACAACGACCAGCCCAGTCGAGCCATGTCAACATCCAGACGTACCATCCTACAAACCGCTCAACCAGAGGACTGCAGAGTTCCATTCCACACTCCATCACCAGATCCACATCAGAATTTATAGCATGCCATAAATTCTTGCGGGAGGCTGTGTGGCAGTGAACTTTCAGCAACATTTTATTTTTCTATCTGATGTCAACGTGTATATAGAACCATCCAGAATAAAGAGCCATCTAGCGGAATACGACGAATACATCTCGTATTTTATCAACAATGTAGATTCATCACCGTCTGTACCAAGTCAACTAACTTAGGATATTTCACACCAGAGGGAGAACACACCACCTATTTTGGAAAAAAGAGCTTGCGTGAATAACCCTAGTATAAAAGCTTTTTCAGTATACAATTTTATCACTCTTTCCTTCAGAACCTACCAGTGCATATTATTGTAATTAGTTTTTAAGTTAAAATATATTTTTCTGTGATACTTTATTTGAATTCTCTAATATAGTGTTTGTGTTTTTATAATATAAAATCGAGTTTCTTTTTGGTAGTTAGTCGAGTTCCTCCTTTACTGTTTAATCTAGTTCATAAAGAAATAGTGAAACTTGGTGAGTACTCCAGATACTCTTAATCCTGCCAAAACTCATAAGAGAGTTTCTCATCTTCTGATAAAGACCATTTTTTCCCCAATATCTTTTGACCTTGAGAAAAGAAATCAGTACTCCTTCTTCATCTCAATTTCATCTCATCTTATGGATCAGATCCGACAAATCTGAATGCCATAGTTTAAACCTATGATTGTTTTTTTTTATTTATTTTTCGTAGTTACCTTTCCCATCCAGTATACCACTTGGCACTTACTGATTATTGATGTCACACCGTTGCTCCAAGTTTCCACGTATAGTTATACAAAAAGAATCGTTCAATGGTGCGTTTATGCCAAACAATCATAGAGACGAATCTAGAAACATAGCATACTTTCTTTATGGTTGATATTGGACAACATGGAAACAATGACAAGCAAGAACTAATTATTATTACTGGGCGATGACAGATTAGTATCCATATCAATGATAAAATAATATACTCTAGTTTTTGTTATTTTTATAAAAACCAAGGCCATTAACAACTATCGTATTATTTGCACTTTGACGATACATTAAAATTAAGATCGAGAGTTTTCGACTCTTTCGTAGATATCATCAAGTGACTATCTTAAGTATTTTTTATCGAGCATGTATTTATAAAAGGTTTACTGATCCTTATTGAACGGATTTTACATAGGAACAGTGGCGTACCGATGGGGGGGGCGGAGGGGCGGACGGCCCCGGGCGCCTCTATTAGTTGAGCGGCAAAATTTGCTCGCGCTATACACGACCAGATTGATAAAATCAAAAAAAATATTTTCATCTCGGGTGGAGGTCCTTAAAAAAAATAAGTGTGCAGGTAGAGAAATGTGGGTCAGAAGTTGTATGTGTCCCACTCTGCCAGAAAATAGAATTTTTAAACCAAGTTGACACCTTTACTATAGCTATTGTTGTGCTATGTGTGAAAAATGAAATAATATAATGTTATATAGGCTTATTTTATTACTATTTTATTTTGAAATTTTTCGGGCTGTTTTTTTTAAATATATAGGGGGGGGGGGGGGGCAAAGGGTTTCGTTTCCGCCCAGGTCTCCGAAAACCCACGGTAGGCCGCTGCCTAGGAATGACAATAGACGACAAAACCACTTTTCTGCGGTGAGAAAATGATTACTGTAACAAATGATAGGTATTATTGAAAATATGTTGCGTTCAAAAATTGACAAGTCAGTTGCGGGTTTAAAAGCTAGTACCTAGGTAGATTTATCCCTGTCATTAAAGTGTTTAAACTTAGCGTCCCAGGATAGTTCCATAGCAATTCGTCGCCATTACGGCTCACACACCGTGTCTGATTGTTTTAAATTAAAAATGATCGTCCATTTTAATGAATTCGTAGCTAACTTCACAGTGACCTGTCAGAATGTTTTTATAACAATGAGCATACGCTTATGTTTCCTGAACAAGGTGAACTTGACCTTAGAAAGAAAACATTCAGAATTTTACCAAGGCCTTTGTCAGTTTGTGTTTATTAAGACGTAATGTTTTATTGTGATTGTGACTGAATTACTGAAAATTTGTAATGAACTCTAACCCTGCATTCAAATGCCAGAATAGAAGAAATAAGCATGCCGTCTCGTCTCTGTCTTGTCTCTTGATAGGTACCCTTTGTTAAGAGACACGCCTATATTATGATTTTGCCTCTGTTCATGTTATCGGTAAAGCGCACCGTATAATTATTATTACTAGCAACTTATCGGTTATAATGCTTTTGCTAACTAATCATTAAAACCATGGACTCTCCTTATAAGTAAGTACTTAAAAAGATCACCGTCACCATGTTACGGACTGCATCGCTTGATTTTCAGGGTTCCCTATTATAATAATTAAGATATAAGACTTCAAGTGTTGTGGTAAAACAGAACCCAAACAGATCAATATGTTGGACTGTTATAATAATATCAAGAAATAATATATACTGCTATATTTGCGGTCCATCGACAATTCGATTTGCGTTCGTTGAGATAGTGTTGTGTAGGATCTTACTTGTTAAACGCGCCCTTATTCCGAACTGACAACAGTCGAGTTGATCAGTGTTGTAAGGAAAGCGGTTATCATGGGTTGAATCAAATTCAACTCGATTGGATCCATTGAGGACAAGTATTAATATTAAAGAACTTTTGTGGATGCAATAATACATTATGAAATTCATTTTCATAACATCCAAAAGCACAACAATATGAACCCACACATCCTTTAACTAATTATAATATGATTAAAACGTAAAATGACTTTGTGCTAACACTAACAGTGGTAATAATTACCTATAACACCATTATGACGGGTATAGTTATTCCAGAATAAATCGCTTATACCACGCGCTACTAATAATCAACCCTATACCGTGTCATAACTATACTGCAGAATACTTTGGCAACCTCACATTTATCAATGATATTTTGTGGTTCTTCCATACTACGGCGTTGGTTTTTAAGCAGTTCGTACAAACCCGATTAGATCCTCGGGAAAGTTTGTGCGCGGAATATCACTAGTATGTACGAATCGGTACGAATAGGTATATCAGAAGGTCGATTCGATTTATCGACAGCTCGGACTAGTTGCAGCTTCAAGTTTGTTTCCCTAAGTTAAGTGTCAAAATATGAAGAGTGCAATGATAATCTGTCTCATTAAATGTCGTTATTCCTTCCTTATAAACCTGGGGGTAGCCAGGAATAAAGTTGGCATGGAAATTATTATTCCTTGTTTTGTTAGTAGCACTTTTGCTTATTTTGCACGTATTCGAAGAATAACTTTTTATTAGTACGGCTGTAAAATATTGAAAATAAAAAGTCAAATCTCACAAATCATTACCGACAAACGTCGCGGTTTGTACGAGTTTAATAACATTCATCCAGCAATGTGCTACCGCGCATGGTCCCATAATCTCTCTTTTATTATTTCTTTTCAAATATTTGATCGAATGTTCGGAATACCCATCATTTAGCGGTAGCCTGTTATGTGGTCAAAATCACTAAAAAATCCTCATGAGCCTTTTTTAGGACCAGCAATTAATTATTGTTCTATTGATGATGGATAATCACCGTACAGTATATCTTCATCAGCAGCGGTACCTAATGATTAGCCTTAATTTATACTAAGAGATCTCAGGGCACACTCCATCGCTCTAGTTTCATCATGCACCGGTAGATGCAACTCTGTAAGGCCGTGCAAGACATGGTGCCATAACGGTCCTGGCCAGCATCCGACCTTACTTCAATGAACGATTGATTAATTTAAATAAGACAGTGGGCAAGTATGTTACTTGATGGCCACATATATTTCTACGGTGCTTTCACTATCGTATATTTTATATATTTTTCAGTCCAATAAGGACTGTCAATAAGTGTGAGAATACTAAAGTGTTCTGAACTCAAAATATCAAATTTTATAAGCGGGAAAATAAATACATTAAACAAGGTAGCAAACCTTTAGATTTTTCTTATTAGGAGATTTTCATAGGGTATCTGGTACCTCCAAAACTTTTCGTTCAGTTTTTTTTGACATTTTTTGAAGTGTTTGATACTTATTGGCTTTCGTACTGCGATTCAATACATTTATACCTTAATAATTCAGTAAAATTTGGTTTAAATGAGGTCTATTATTTAAAAAAATGTATACAATAAGTAAACAGACATCACATGTGTTGTATTTCCTACTACACCGCCAACTCTTGATTTTTTTTTTAAAGTAAAGCAATTATAGAGGAATTGTTTTTACACATTTTATTCATGTAATAAGTCAAAATTATTTTTTATTCTGGGTTTAGTCGAAAGTCGACGGGCTGGTCAGCTAGTATTAAAATATTTGCTTAGTGTGAAGGACTTGAAGGAAAAGTGTATCTGTGTTCACTGTGAAAGAGCTAATTACAAAAAAAGAGATTCATTTCAAAAATGGTTTCCTTTTCACTGTATCATAAAAACAATTTCGTAAACTTATTAATAGTTTTATGTACCTATCCGTTAATTATTTTACACGATAAAAACACGATTTTTTCACAAATTTTGAAAATTAAAGCCCCGTTAAAAGAAACACATTTTAGTCGTCTGTTACTCACACATTTCGTTTGATCAAGTGTCCAGAAAACATTATATAGTAAACCTACTTATTGTTTAACTGCTATGACCCGAATTGATTCACAAATCCACCGATAATGTATGATTATTAACATTGACCATACGCTACCAATGGTACCATCTTCCACGTTATGAGGTTCAATGATGAAGAGCAGTGCTCCGTAACCGGTGAGCCGCGGCCGCAGTCATATTTTTAATGTATTTTTTTTTTACATTTTACGTTCACGCGCATTTATTTAAAGCATATGTTCATAATAGAAAATATTATTATGTATTTTAATTGTTGTATTTTAAGGATTTCCCCCATATCTTTGTTTTCCTGTATTCTAAGGTGTATGTTTTAATCCATTAAGCACGTACAAGGACATACACATCTAACGTGAAACGAAACAAATTGAATGAAAGTCAGCTGATTTGAAAGTTTTGCTTCAACATCATAGCCGCTATCAACTGTCAAATTTCAGAAGTTTCCGTTGAAAGACCCATTATATAAAAATTATGTTGAAAAGTCGATTTCGGGCATACATATTTATGTTAAGAAGTAACTGCCAATATTTATAAGTTTGGCCAATCCTGGTACATATATTTATATGATTTGTTTATCAAATTAATAACTATAGGTTAATTTTAGCTGCGAAATTCTAGGAAAAAATTTGGTGTAAGGAAAGGTTGCGGAGCACTAAGAAGTCGATAGAGTGATACTTCTCCAATAACGGCTTCTGATCGTGGTGTCTTTTAGTATAACGATTGCTACCTATATAAACACTTGATTTTATTTTTTGGCGTAGGTACATTATGGCCGATATAAATGTAGGTACACCACACATTTGAAAGTTAAACAGTTAACTTTTAATTTACTCATAAAAGTGAATATTGTATTTTCTTATTTAGATCTTCATGTGTGACACACATTTTCTCCAAAAAATCTAATTGAGTCATTCTCGTTTCAACGTTACTATTTTTCATATTATTATTTCTTTCCCAAAATCACTCGAGTCCGGTTGGTCTATAAAATAATTTAAAAAAAAATATTTCTCTCGCTCATAATATAGTCTAGTACAGTCTAAACTACATAAACCCATACGACTATGTTTTCTGTACATAAATACTCGTTTAATTGGTATTAGCTATATATTTTTTTCAGATTTCAACTACATAATTGCGAAGTGGTTGGTGACCAGGGTTGCCAGGTGTTCGGTATTTTACCGAACCGTTCGGTATTTTTGCCCCATGTTCGGTGTTCGGTATGAAAAAAATACCGAACTATGGAGTGTTCGGTATTTTTACTTTCGGGAATAATTTTCATTTTTCCTAGTGAATTTGCAACTTCCCGGACAGCAATTTTTTTTTTTTTTAAGGGGAAATTTCTACTTTCCGGATACCAAATTTTAAAAATGACCTTTTTTTGTTTTGGTTCGGTAAATTTTTGCTATTTTTGCAAAAAACCTGGCAACCCTGTTGGTGACCCAGCGGTTAGCCGGCTTTCGTACTGCGGACGTCGTGGTTCGATCCCAGGTGCCGACCATCTTCCGCTTTCACGACACAAGCTTTAAGTATAGCTTACTGTGAAGGAGTGTATTTGTGTTCACTTTGAGTGAGCACAGATTCATTTATATAAAAAAATAATAATAATAATGACTTCATTATCCACATAATTTCCTTTACCATCGCAGATCTCTATATATAAGAATGGAGCCCTATTTCCTTTGGTCATCGCATCACACGTGTCGGTTGGACCAATTCGACTAATTATTGTAGTTAACCTTCTTAGTTCTTTTGACGATATTAACTTTTCTATTTCTGAATTTTAATTGGAGTTTGACATCTTCAAATAAAAGTTAAGAGTTGCTGCGGTTGTCAGAATGCGCCCTGCAAACATCCATCCATCGGTAATACAATGGTCAAAATATAAGTAAGTTGTTTATCATTATACAAATTCGAATTATACAAAATTGAACAAATTCAACATTTATAGTAAAGACAAAACAACATCATCTGGGAAAGCTCGTTATTAATAAATTTAAACCTTGCTTCAATATAATTTTTAAGTTACATATCTTTTTATAACACAACCATTCGCGACTTCAAAATTTAACACTTTGCTGGACCGATTTGGCTAATTCTTTTTTTGTCGTATTGGCTTTTATTAGAAGAAGGTTCTTATGAAAGAAAATATTAAGAAAGTTGCGTGGAATATTAGAAAATTAAAGAAAATTCTAACTACTCGTAGGTAACCTTTTTTTTTACTTTTAACAATATATTTTTTATTCCAATTTTGAAAAATTGAAATTGAATCAAAGTTTGAAAGAACCTGTCAGTTGTTTGATAGTTGGTGCGATTGACAGAATGTCAATGGAAAATATATTGTTTGAAACAGATACATCGATCTAAATTATATTGGTTAAAAAGTAATGAGCTTATCATTATACAAATTCGATATTAATAGTTAGGAATACAGGACAACGTCTGTCGGGAAAGCTAGTTGCCAATAATATAGAATTATTGAATAATTTCCTAAGCACAGTATTACCTATCATATAGCGACGCATATTATTATATGACATTATTCTAGAGATGCTTCTTGCTTGGTTAGGTTTGTCCGCTTTTCCTTATTGTTATTATAAGTTGTCTGGGTTTATTTATGACTTATATATAAATAAGAACATAAACAATGGCTAGAATTTTAATGATTTAACTATCTTCCTATTTTATATATTAACCTGATAAAAGGTATCGTTGCTGTTAGTTCTAAATTTACTTTATGGCCTTACGAAATCAATAGAACAAAGTTTTATAGGGTATGTAATGGAGGCAAAAGTCATTAACTGGTAAAATATTCTAAAATATATAGATTTAAGAAATGAAAAGTTGAGTATAGAAATTGTCAAAAATGAATGTGAAATGATTTAAATGAACAAAGGTTTGGGAAATGGTGGCGCATCCATATAAAAAAAATCCGCAATGGTTAAGGGATGGTTAGGACTAAATGTATTCGGAGAGGCTAAAACTTTTGAAAAAAGTAGGACTAGCAAAAATTGGAATATGCATGTTTAAACCTAAAAGATATAAATGGTTGCATGTTGACATAGGAAAGGTTGTCGAGTTGACGTGGAGTATTTTGAAAGAATGGATGCAGCAGATTGTGCCAATGAGTTGTAAATGGACTGGATGGTGGTTGCCAGCAATTAGCTTTGAGTGAACTTGTTACTACAAACGTAGATTGCTCGCGAATGAGTGGATGGCCACATTGAAAAGAAGAAGGAGAACAGAATTTAGGACAGAAGAAAGTCTGAAGATCTATTCTCTATACCGGAACAAGGCATGATGTATAACAACAGCTAGGTATGTCTTCTTCTCTGGTCAAATTCCTAGAATCTTTTAGAATAATCTCGGAATTAAAACTAAGAAAAATGCAGTTATGATTTTGGAATTTATAACTGCATTTAATTTGTCTAGTATGTAATAAATTTTAATAACTTATTTCTGTTTCCTTAGCCGCATTCTGTTTCTTAACAAATATGAAAATATTGTCCTATCTTTGCGCACATCACTTGCAGGCCAAGACGACGCCATAAATAATTCTTAATAAGAAGCGAACATTATAAATTCACAACGAGCAAGAGACTCGTATGAAATTTATTATCGAAGTATGAATCGTTATGACTAACAATGCTGAGGCTAGGATTCTGTTGGAATTTTACTACAGATCTACTAACGGTACTTACCGTTTACAACGCTTCGCTTCACTGCTCACGAATCCTTTACATTTTTTTTTAATAATAAATATTATTTATGTCCTGAATAAGAAATAGTAAAATAATCTGGGTTTTGAATCAATTTGCAAGAATTTATTGCTTTACTGCTGCACAAACTGAGTCAACTGAATTATCTTTTGAGGCTGATTGTATTAAATGTTATTATGGTAAAATGGTCCTTCGAACCGGATCAGATGTCATAAAATGGAAACCAAATACCTCACGAGACTCATTCTTACCATTCCCATATTCATTCTGCACAAATTTCTATTGTAAACGTTCTAGTGGTTTCATCTGAGAGCTATATTTTGTAGTCATTTTCATCAGGTCTATGCTAGTCCTTGAAAAGCTGATAATGGTGAAAGAGCGCCGGGTACAAGGCCATGGGGCAGATCGTCAATGCGCTGGACCGACCAAAAATTATTCCCATCAATCATAAGCTCGTGAGCTCTAATGAATCATAAAAGAAGATTTATTTTGAATAAAACCTGTAAAAATGCCTGAATCTGAAAGCGTAATAATTGCGCGGCTATATAATGACATTTTATATGTCAGTTTGTCCGTATAGTGACTTGTGGCGCCTCCTAGTGAGAAAAAAAATAACTGAGCTAGCTTTACGCTGTTGAGGAGATCCCAGGGTATTTATTTTTTTTTTTATTTATTTTTTTTTTATTTTTACAACAATACAATATAATAATTACAACAGATTTTTTTTTTATATAATGGGAAATAAATATATGACAAAAAGCATCCTCCTATGCAGCAGTTTGCTGGTATGAAGGAGGACCCTGAACCTCAGATTCGTGATGGTTTCATTTGGCTCTGGACTCTAATAAGTGTTGTTTAAGCATCTTCGAAAAAGTTTTTAAGCCATTCTTTTTCTTGATGTGGGTTGGTAAAGCGTTGTAGATTGTACTGGCGGAATACATGAAACTCGACCTCACCCGATCAGTGCGGGGAATACTTGGTCTTATGTCACTTCTGTTTCTGGTGTTGTATGTATGTACTTCTTCATTGAGAGTAATTGATTGCTTCGTTTTGATCAGCTGTTTCTTTATTTTAAAAAACATCTTTGCCCTTTCGAGCGTCGTATGCTCCTCCAAATCCAGCATACCAGTCACTTCGTATACCTCTTTTGTATTAGTTAATCTGTCCATGTTAAATATGACTTTCAAAGCTTTGTTCATAAGCCGTTTTATTTTGTCCCTGGTTTTCTGACTCGATTGTGACCACACGGTTATGCCATATGTAATACATGGAACAATGTAGGCATTATATATCAATTTCTTTGTTTGGGTGTCAAATATGTCAGCTCGTCTCAATACGCCTATCATTGGGGCAAGTTTTTTTTATTATCATATCGATGTGATCATTCCATGAAAGAGAATCGTCCATCAAGAGACCCAAGTACTTACTGTTCTTAGTCTGGTCCAAAACTTTGCGATTAATCCGTATAATGATATCGACTGGAGGTTTATTTTTTTGCTTCAGGATCATGTACTTCGTCTTCTCAACATTGATGCACAGATTCTTGATGTTCAACCAATCAATATACTTCTGCAGATCATCATTCACACACTGTTGCAGATCTTGGCCATCTTTCCCACTATATACTATACAGGTGTCATCGGCATAAACGAAATATCGACCCCTTACTTGGAGATGTTTTAACTTAACGAGTAGGATAAGCCCCAAATTCGTGCTAAGGAGAGATTGTAATTCGCATAAATTTGGTAAGCGAAGCTTAATGTGCTCCTAACCGTTAAGGTGGACCTTAAGCCTGCATTGTAATTTTGGACCTTATTTCTCAAAAGGTCTGAAAGCCTTTTATTTTGAAATGGTCCTTCGAACCGGATACACACTGACTTTTTGTATTAATTAACTCGATAAATATGTACATATTTGAAGTGGTTGATAGACTAGCGGTTACGACGCCGGCTCTCGCACTGTTTCGTGCGGAGGTCGTGGGTTCGATCGCAGATGCCGACCATCTTCCTCTTTCACGACACAAGCTTTAAGAAGCTTACCGTGAAAGAGTCAAATAGTGTACCTATTTGTTTCATTTTTATAAAAATAAAAAAATAAATTTCCAAAAAAAGTTTAAACAAGTGCAATCAGCCTGTTTGATATACAAACAACAAAATAAACAATTAGCATCGAGCTCGTTTCAATAAGTACACAAGATGCAGTTATACACATCAAAAAAGTACGCGGATCAGAAGCTTAAAAGCGTCGTCAAGTGTCGACCAGTACCTGCCTAGAGCTCAAGAACCGGTATATGAATGAAAGATTGCGCGGTGACATTGACCGCCCAACAACTTTATGACGCATCGAAACGCGAATAGGAAATGGTTTTATTGTTCTTGTTAAATTGCATGTTCAAAATAAATACGTATGTTTTTAAATACCTATTTAAGTTAATCTAGTAAACGATTTTTTGCATGAAGAGAAATAAAATCTGAACTGGCTTCTATATTATTTGATAATTTATTTCGTAGACCTTATAAGGGTCATTCTCAATTTTTTGAAGTAGGTACTAATTCTGCTTATTTTTTATTTAACCATTTAGTTTTTTTTTATTAATCTGTGCTCACTCAAAGTGAACACTAATACACTCCTTGACTCTTTCATAGTAAGCTACTTAAAGCTTGTGTCGTGAAAGAGGAAGATGGTCGGCACCTGGGATCGAACCACGACGTCCGCACCAAACAGTACGAAAGCCGGCGCTGTAACCGCCAGTCTACCAACCACTTCGTTAGTAGAGTTATTCTGAATCGAAAGCAGCAGGCTTTTTAGAATCCAAGCCTTAAATCTTCCTTTTATAATATCACAGCAATAATATTTGAAGAAAATGTTGGTAATAAAGGGTTGAGGCACTAATATAATAGTATGCATGTCTGGATTTCTTCTACTCAACCCACCCCAGTAGGACTATATCTCACTTTTTTTGACAAATTAAATTAACTAAAATTTTTATATATATTTTACAACAACTTTGCAAGACATAGGTTATATGGATATGCATTATTGGTATTTTATCGTTGGTATAACATCCATATACCCGTATGTCTATAATATTTTCGGAATCATCGAACATTGTCTCAAAATACTATACATAATAACTTAACATACTTCATATTATGTGTTTAATTTTTTACTACACCGCCATCTCTTAAATTTTTTAAAGTTATATAATCGTATCCAACCCTTTGAACTTCGTCCCGCCTCATAATCAAAAGGGCGGGTCAGCTACTATCTAATATTTATACTAGTGGTGAATATGCAGTTAAAAAGCTTAGAAGGAAAATTTTATTTGAATGAATGAATGTGAGGTACCAATTCGTAGGTGAGATACTTGGTTCATGATGATAGACTATAGGAATCCGAGATAACTGTGTAGCTAAAGACATATTACCCGAGTCTACGCAATGTGTTCACATTGGCAAGTTGTGTACTAGTAGATCTTGGAACCTACCTGAATTATATATGTTGAAAAACCCGAATCCCGTTTGCACTGGAGACCTATTGGGAATCTGTGTCACTGTACCAGAGAGTAGCGGTGCACTGGGCAGTTTAGTGGGATACATAACAGTCAGCGACAAGACTGGTCCTGAGAAGTTCTCTTTCTCTGTTATATTAATTATACCATAAGTATCAATGGGACCAAATACATTGTCATTTCAATGGAGCCAAAGCAGTAGTAAAAGCGGAACGTACTATGAAAGATGCAAACCTGTAGATCCTACTGTGGTTTTCGGATCTTAAAGTCAGGGGAGTAGGGCAAAGGCAGCTGTAAATATTAGGGTATCTGTTCTTTAATTAGAGAAATATGAGATACCAGTGTGTTGGATTTGGTGAGAACATTTAGAATCTTTTTAAGTTATCAAATTTATTGTTCTGTAAAGATACTAGATGGCACTAGGCTATAACCATATCCATTTTTCGCGCTCTATACTTATTTCCTCTATGGTCCGAAGAAACAAAACATTATCTTTCTTGGGACAAATGACAAATTACCAACCTATGAACTTTGAATGGTAAATTTAGACTACTAAGGGCTAACGACATTTATGTTCCAATTATTTGGTGGGATGGCTCAAGCAATTGACTTTGTGTTGAGTATCCTCTGGAATAATTGATGACCTCAGGGTATATCTGTAAAGCTTTAATTGTCTGTATGAAATGGTCATTTTTGCGCAATTATATATATGTCGTTGTGCTTCTTTGAGGTGGCGCTTGACAATAAACAACGCAATATCTTTTTATAATTATTATTATTGTAAATTTTATACATTACACAATTAAAACCAATCTTTACATCATTAAAATAAGTGGGAATAGCAATTTCACAATAATCAAGGATAATTTAAATATTTCAAGTAGTCCATATAAAACCATTAAAACGGAAAGATGGTACCCTAAGACATTCCATATAAATAATAGATGTAAATACACTGCCTCTCCATAAATAAAACAATGAACTACCATCAAACCATTTGCGACGGCATGCTATGCCATTACAAGAGCACTTCACACAACCTGAGACCAATCAACAAGAAGAAGAAATAGCATTGCATTATTTATGGCGGCAAGCTGTAACGGCTTTGACAAATAACCTGTCCAATTTTTTTATAAATAGAACGCGTTCGATATTTTTGTATTATAAATGTCATGATTTTTTTTGTAATGTTACCATTACATTAATTTATTTGTCATCTATCAACAAAAATCTTAAGTATATAGAAATAAGTAATGCAAAAATGTTGAAGGACTGGACGAACTCCAGAAGACTGGAGGAAGGCCGTTATACGTCCTCTATATAAGGGGAAGGGGTCAAAGCTGGACTGCGGCAGTTATCGAGCCATCAGCTTGCTGAGCGCTGTAGGCAAAATTTATGGCAGGATCTTAATAGATAGAGTGAGGAATGTGACTGAATATAAGGTCTGGGATGCGCAAGGTGCTTTTATTTTATGAATGGCAGAGGATGTGAGGACCAAATTTTCAAAATTAAAAAAAAAATTAAAAATACCGAATTGTGCTTTTAAAACGTTTTATTTCTGAGGTTTTTAAGATTTTCTTCTTGATTTTTTACATCAGCCTTTCCTTTATTCTTCAGCTATTGGAAAAGCATATTTTTATATTCCTAAATGGAGTAGGTACTTTGTTCACAATTTTAAATTTTAGGTCAAAAGGTGGAAAATTGAAAAAAACTCTAAAAAGTTAAATAACTCGAAAACCACTGGTATTTTACCCCTGGTTAAAGGGAACAAAATTGTTGCAAATTTTCTCTAGTATAACCCCTTACGAGGAATGTATTGAATTACAAGTCACCCTGTATATACGAACATAAAATGCTGTCTAAAAATCTGCGATTAAAATTCACATTCCCGCTTAGGTACCTACAACATTTAATGAGACAAAGTGCAATTGCAACACTACATAAATTACCATCGCAACATGCAGTGTTGCTTGCAACTTGTTAGTACGAAGTGCGTATCGTAAAACCTTAGATTGCATTCTGGTCAAGTAACATAATGGTCACTCCTAAGATATCGGATCACAATTTCGTTATTGCAACGAATACTGTTGCAGGCAGTTATATTACACGTAGGGAGTGCGATAGACAGATTAGTGTAACTGTTTGTAACCTAGAAACTTCCAAGAAACTCATATTATCCTCATTATCGTAAAGTCCACTACACCGATTATCGTAGGTATCAATCTATTTGCTCTACAATGAAATGTATCACCATTACGAATGAAATAAACGTCTATTTTTGTTTGAAATTACCATCGTCTCTACCATACGCGATTTACCGATTGAATTGTTAAGAGGTTTTTCTTATGAAATTACCTCTTAACTTACGTGTACTTTTCTGTTGTAGAATTTTTTTTAATGCTCCTGTGTATGATTTAGCTTTTAGCGTCTCCGGATGGTAAAATATGAAATTTTGGGTCCTGCTGGAGCAAAACATTCTTCTATAGATATTGTGAAGATTCCTATAGCAGAAAGTTTGAGGATTCTAAATTAATTGACCACCTTATGGTGTTAGTAACTTTGAAGTGATTACCTTAACCCAGTCCAAAAACGACTGAATAAAGCCAGTAGTAGTTTCTAATAAAAATAAATACCATTCATAATCAGACATAAATTCAGTATAATATTTGCATAAAAAACTTAGTTCTATTAAAAGATTAATGTTATGTTACTGCCAAACCCACGATGCCTTGAGTGTAATACAACAATGCAACTCTTTTCTCAACAACCCACTGAATTTAAAATTTACCAATGACGTTAGTAAAATTTAAATTCGACGGGTTTGAATTCACGTTTTAGTAAAAAATCGAGTAGGTATGTTAAATTTGAAATAAATTTGCAGGAAATAATGAAAATATTAAATGAGGCAAAGTAGGCACATTTTATGGCACACAGCTTACTTTAATTAACATGCTTAGTGAATTTTTTAGCAGACAGTAAGCTGAAATTAAAAAAAAAGTATCAACAAAGATTAAAAATTAGGGAGATAAACCATTTAAAGCAGGGGTGCACAGACTTATAGGGAGCAGGGGCCACTTGTGAAGATTATGAGCCAAGGACGGGCCGCTACAAGGAAAATAATACTAAATTAACCTTACGTTTTTTTTACTTTGGGGGGGGGGGGGGGTGATCTTTCATGCATGGACACTCTTACCGGGTAAAACTCCCTCGCTTTCTTCCTGACAACCGTCGAGTACCCCCTGCTCTAGGGCCTTATCACATATTATTGTCTTCGCCTTTCTTTTTTCTCTCCTAGCCTTTCATATTAATTTTGTCAATCTCTTTGGCCTTTATGATACCTTCCAAAAAGTCACCAATAATTGACCACTTCCTCTGATCTTTCAGCATTTTCGAGACCATATTTCCCGGAGTCAGTCTCAGGATCTCCAGGCTTCGTACCACATCTCTCCGTTTCTTCTCCCACTTCGGGCAGGAGAACACGGTATGCTCAGCAGTACCCGAAGGGTCATTGCAGTATAAGCAGCCTGCAGACTCTGACATTGATGCTGTTTGTAGAAAACGCCGTGTCCGTTCAAGCACTGAGTGATGCGGAAGGTCACAAGTTCGTGTTGTATCTCATGCCAGGGCTTAATTTGATGTATCAGCCTGTAAGTCCATCTTCCCTTCGCTGATTCCTCCCAGTACTCTTGCCATCTGGTGAGCGTTTTATCTCTGCCTTAGGTCTCCTTATCTTCTGTGGCTCCTCTTTGGTTGTACAGAATTTTTCACTCTATCGCCACCAGGTCGATGGGCACCAGACCGGCAATCACCAGCGCCGTTCCTGCTGACACTGTCCTGTATGCGCTTCACACTCGCAACGCCATAGTTCTCTATGTGATACGAACAATCTTGTCTGTATTTCGCAGTTTCCATGGCGTGAGCCCAAATTGGTGCGGGGTACATGGACATTGCCTGTATCCTCCTTTTGCATGAGCTTGGACCTCTTGGTAGTATTGTTCTGTTGGTATTTTGAGCTTTTTCACACACTTTGCCATGACCGTTCTGTGAGTCTTCTGTATATAATGACTCCGAGGCAAAGAGTTCCATAAATAGAGGGGCTAATAGGAAGAAAATTCACTTTAAATTTGTGTCCAGTTTGGTGGGAGGGACGGGAGGTGTGCGGGTGATGTTCCAATTGTGTTTAAATAATGCGCCGAAAACATTCATAACGATGACTTAGAAAATTTTAATTTGCCATATAAATGACTTATACTGCGAATGTAATGGAATTCAACCTTTTTACTTAGTGCATTGTTTATATTTCAGTAGATATTTGTTTACTATAGTAACAAACTGTTTACTAAGCAACAATGTTATTATTATGTTGCTATAGTGTCGATACATTGATATGCAACATGGATAACTGCATTTTTGACAAAACGATTTACCTAATAATGGAATAAAAATTCTGTATACACATTCTTGGTGATTTCGGCAAATCCAACATAATAATAAAATGTCTTAATAACACCTTAAGAAAAATAGGGGAAAGTTTGTTAGTATTACAACGTTTAAAATGCGCAACTCTATTCTCTATGCAGACCGAGATTGATTGATTGATTTTGATTGAGATTGAGAATTGTCTTGGATAAATTCAAGATGAAACTGTATACTCATGACATTGATTAAGAAAATCGTTTGATTGAATATCATTACAAGCACAGAATAAGGAAGTTTTTTTTTTATTTTAATGTTGTAAGAGATTGCAAGAAGAAGCATTACGGTCAACAGAATACTCAGATTCTGGTGAAAACTGAGAGATATCAATCTTGTAAAATTAAAAGAAGGAAAATATTATGTAGCACATAAATTTTCATGGGCCTGAAATTTAAACCAGAAAAAAGAGAAATATGAAATACTTTGGCAGAAAATTATACTTAAAACAGAAAGAAAGCAAACCTTGGATCACAAAGTAAAATGACAAAAAAACAAAAGGGTATAAGGGGACATGAACAACGATTTCATTAAATTATGACTTGAAGAGTTTTTCCATATCTAATAAGATGTACATGAAGATGAGTTAAGGAAAGT
Source organism: Mystacides longicornis (assembly GCA_963576905.1). Lineage (NCBI taxonomy): Eukaryota > Metazoa > Arthropoda > Insecta > Trichoptera > Leptoceridae > Mystacides > Mystacides longicornis. The sequence goes on along the minus strand of OY756425.1, from coordinate 8,781,984 downwards.
TTTTTTTTTCTGTCACTTTCACTTGTGATTGCTAACCTAAGGGTTACGAGACCTGGGCCCCGTTCCACCATCATATTATCTACTTTGCGTTTTTTTTTTTAAATTATAGAATCGTTATGTATCAAAATTATGTCGTTTTTTTTCATCCAAAAAAGTTACTTTTTTGGAGTTACCCAAATTGCATATTGAGGTATCGATGTGTCAAATATTATTGAAATATATTGTAGAAAATATTATTAATTATTAAATGAAAAAAACATATAATAAATTGTTTTTAAGGATTAAAAGATACAATATTGTCACTTTTATTATCTTATTGCATAATTGGTGCAGTATCTCATTACACATGAGGGCATTTTGAGCAATTATTATGTTAAGCAACACGATGCGGCACCTAGCAACGTCTGTGACAGACTGAATTCATAAAAAATAAGCAGCGGTTAACTGCCTCATATTGAGGACAGATAAAATACAAGGCAAGTAAGCCGCTCTATATATGGAACTCTTTGCTCCGAGGTATGTCACGTGGTTCGTCGGTTTTACAGTAGTTTCATCAATATAAAACTGGATGCCTTCCATATTTCTACTGATCAATACAACTGGTTCGGCCTTCTCAAGGGCAACTTACAAGTAATTTATTTTCATCCACAGATCTACAGCGTGAAGAGCTGCATTAGATTTCAAATGAGCTCTTTTTTGTAGTCGCAGTTACAGACACTGTAAGATCGTCGACATAGCCGATCAAACCAACACCCCCGCATACCTTAATATCCATTATATCGTCCAATAAGACATTCCACAGAATTGGGCTCAAGAAAGTGCCCTTTAAGTTTTTACTAGTTCTTGGCTTATCCATATCGAAATTGATGTGCTTGGTACGACGAGTAGAATAGGTACGTAGTAACGCAGTCGACATTTTACGCAAGAAACGAAAAAAATTTAACAATAAACAATTGTTTAATAATCCTTCCAAAAGCTACAAAGGTTATTAACAATTCACACTCTCGCCACATCTTCTCCCTAACGTAAACACAAACAAATTGCGATTATTATTAAAATTAACGAATTGAACGTGCATTCTTGGTGGACTTATTTATTTTAATATCGTAATTTAAATAAAACAATTATTTGTATTTTTTCACAAATTTAATAACCCGACTAGTTTCGCAGGCACAGGTCCTGCATGGTTACAGGTGACTTTTTGGTACACATTTCTTTTTGATTTGACTAGAAATAGTTTCTAAGTCACCTGTGACCATGCAGGACCTGCACCTGCGTTCTACCCGAATAGTTCCGATCGTAAGTGCGCAATTCTGGCGTCTCCCCGGCACGGCAGTGAGGTAAACGTACAAAATTATTTACTTAGGTATATTTTAAATATTCTTTTGATTTTTCAATATTTTAATTCGTCGACGGGCCGCAGAAAAACTGGCTGCGGGCCGCATGCGGCCCGCGGGCCGCGGTATGTGCATCGCTGATTTAAAGACATCTTCGAAACGTCAATAGAGATTCTAGTAATTGTCACGTGCCATGGCGAAATATTTCATTTGTTTTAATTCTCTTTAATTTAATATACTAAAACAAACAATATTATCTCAGGTGATTAGTTTCGGATCCACACCGTATATAAGTAAATACTTAAAAATTAAATCATTATGTAATTACGAGTCTAAATGTAATAAAAATATTATAGCAATCGTTAAACAAAAAACTTTTACTCTTAATAATGCCTTCCCACTTTCATTTCTTTTATAGAAACAAAAAACAAGTAAAAAAATGTACCTTTGAAATCCATTATCGATATTTAGTTCGTGTTTTACCGACTCAGTAATCACCTGACGATATACTCTTACGTAGAGCTGAGAGTCAATCGAAAGGTCAAATGTAATAACTAAAAATATGAACAACCATTGATCAGGGTAATTTTAAGCGTTTATTTTTAACATCCGGTGTCAGAGATATCTAAAATATCTTTGATTCTTTACGCAGAGAAATTATAGTAATTAATAACTGCTTAAAGCAGCTACCTATTATATTTTCTTGAACATTCACACAATCAACTCATTACGCACCCACATTCTCTCTTTAGAACCATTCATGACCAATTTTTGACCCTTGTAGTTGATTTTTATGAATCATTTAGAAGAATCGCATATTCTATTACTAATAATTCAACAAAGTGTACTGAAGTAGTTGGTAGTTTAGTCTAGAGGTTCCGTCGCCGACTTTCATATTGTGTTGTACTGGAGATCGTGAGTTCGATCCCAGGTGCCGGCCATCTTCCTCTTTCACGACGCAAGCTTTTTTGCTTACTGCGAAAGATTCAAAGTGTATTTGTGTTCACTTTGAATGAACTAAAAAGCCGATTACGCTTAATCATCTTCTATACCATGCATCATAGTTGTCATATTATTTGCTTTTAAAGAGTTATAAGTACATACCCTGAATTATGTGTCTTCATGGTCGTCATTTTGTCACATCGATTTTGGCGCTTTCGAAACACTTAAGGTAACTTTTTCTTCCTGTGCCATGTCAGGTCCTCCCGACGTCGGCTCACACTATGGCGTAGGCTTCTCGATCCTGGGCTAACCGGAAGGGACTTCCATACATTTTCCCCTTCGTTATCAGGTGAAGCAGTTTGTATTTGGTGTTGAGAAGTGTGTGACCTAGGTATCTAAGTTGGTTTCAACCAAACCAAGCCCTGATGACTCGTTTAGACTTACGTGCTCTAATAATAGAGATCTGGAAATATTCCTCTACATCCATGAATCCATAAGAAAGTGTTTGTTGGAATAACTTTTTTTTTTAATTTTGAGGAAAAAAATAAACTTAGATATTATGTATTAATAAATATCTATGAGATTTGGACTAACAGCAGATATTCTATGGAAAAAAAACCTATGAAAATACTCATACGCGTAGTGTTTGAGGGTTTCTCCCCTGACCACTAAGAAGGTATTGTGAAAATATTTCATTGACCTACGATAGAAGGGCGACACGTTCTGACCGTTTCTTTATTACTTACCTTAAATTTATTTGTTTTAAGTGAAATTCAACGATTCCCAAGCATCGTACACAGATGGTTAAAATCAAGATAGCCATAATCACGTGCATAACCTTCGACTTTAGGACATAGAGCTCTTATACGTAATAACTTAGGTAGAGCATTGTACACTTTTTTTTTAATTACGTAAAACTAGTACCCATACATTTTCACATTATGCCCTTTCTCCCTAGATATTATGTTAGTCCCAAAGAAAGTATTCTATAAAATGTTGTTTTACTATTAATGGCATTTACGCCGTGTATGATGAATAAATAAATAAATAAAATACTATGAGAAAAATTACCTCTCCCATACCTCCCATCTCATACCACAAAAAATAGACATTCAGAATAGTTTAAAGTGTTCGTAAATAATCTACAGTTTTACTAATTAATCAATATTAGCGTTGTAAGTTATCATAAAATTATTAAATAAAAATAGTTAGAATTTTTATCATGAAGAACTGCCGCCGTCAAAGAGCTTTAAATTGCATTTTTTATTCTCAACTGAAATGAAACACTCCATAATTTGAATATTCTATTTATCTCACTAGGTACAAGAATAAAAAATTCTCGAAACTTTTAAAGGTCTGCGGATTTGTTCGGGGATCTTACTCTGCATTATTTGCATTGCGATTTCGATCCAATTACAACCTCAATAACAATGTCATTATGATATTTAGATATTGGTTGTTAGTCATAGAAATGGTTTCACATAGGTCTATTTTGAATCTGGTATGAAAAAAATGCTAGGTATAATAATTTATACAGGTACTTACTACGTGTAGACGGCCGATCTTTCTCAGGTCTTCTTCTGCTTCTGCCACATTTCACGGCATCTTACACGTTGTATATTTTTCTTAATATCTTTAAAAAAATCATGTACCTATCCAGCTAAAATATTTCGATTCAGAATTTAATATTATGAATAAATCCAATTGATAATAATCCGTAAGTGTGTAGCTATAGGTGTGAATCCGACAGTGAATAAATTATTATCATATTAACTTGGCTAACAGTGCAATGTTACGGGAAATATATAAAAATTAAAAAATCATTTATCATTCTAAACGTCGTTTTAAATTAATTTAGTCGCGTAATCTGTTTTGACAATTGAAATAAAATGAACAATAATTATTCATTATTACAATTGACTAATCCGATATTGTCGAAATACGCTAACGTTTGCACAAATATAAAGGTTTATAATTTATCAAGATTAATAATAGTGAATGAAAAATGTTTTAATTCAAATAATTCTTAACAAAAAGTTTTTATATAATTTCGACAACATGTAACTGGTAGATATCTGAAGCCCGCTATTCATGATCACTCCATCTTTCCAAATGGAGCGATGTCACTCCAAAATATGACCGTAAATGGGGAAACCAAATGGATGATGTGCAGTGATAGGGTGAGTCGGATATCCATCAGTCCGAAAATTCTTACATCACTCCAAACGGTTCGACAATGTGGAAACTCGAGTGGATGTGGTCCACGTCGTCTCGTCAATAATTATTGATCGTCCCATTTGGAGTGATCGTGAATGTTAACTTTAAAACCGATAGAATTTATTAAAAAAAAATGTTGATGGGTTGAAAGAGATTCTCTGAAATATATTCGCCATTTTGAATCGGTCTAATTTTCTTTACCATGTTTTGTTTATTCAAAAATAAATTTTAGAAAGGTTTTTGGTAGATAGTTACAACCTTTTCGGACGGCAAATTTGCGTTTCAGTAGATGGACCAAGATTAACATAAAATGCGATTAAAAATTAGTATTGCTTACAAAATATGCATTATAAGTATCTCTTTGACATTAATCAATCAAGTCATAAAATGACAGCTTATAATAAGTAGAGCAATCTCGGAACCTGAACTTCCTCCTTTTAGATCATTATTCAATCGAATTTCTTTTGCTGGAAGTTCACATCAAAATCAATTATACGCACTGATTAATTGATTTATCATCTTTGTTTTTACTCGTATGTCAAGTTGTCATTGATAAATTTTATATATACTTTTTTTTAAAAAATATCGTTTCATATTATGTAATTAATTCATAGTTGCCTGCATATTAATCAGAATTATAAGAAAAAATAGCAGCATATTTTACTCGTTTGAAACAGTTTTAAAACCTACATCAAGCGTTCAGGCAATTTTGATCTATGGTAAAAAAAAAACTAACATTATAACCACCAATCCAATACCATCTGATATTCTTTATTCTATTAGAAAGAAATATTAAGTTCCTACTTCCATAAACTTTCAAATATTTGATGCAATAACAATTAAGTTGAGTTAAATACACTATTTGCAGATTGGCTTTAATCGCAGTTAGTAAAACACAGTTATTTTTGGTGTACCTAAACCCATATTAAGGCACTTATTTGTTCCGAAGGCGGACACTGTTTGTGCCTGGGCTGTGGTCAGTTGCAATGACTTTCATAATAATATAGAAAAGGGGCAAAAATTCTCATTTTTTCGTCTCGACGCGAAATGCCGACGCTTTCCATACTTCTGTTATGTTCAATCTATTTTTTGTGTGCTTCTTCAGATTTTTAGTGGTCTATGGTATAATTCCTTAAAGACATTAATTATTGCAAGTGACCCATGTCTTCAGCATACTTCAAGTTTTCTTTTGATAAATTGTGCAATAATACCTACTCATAATTGGTCTATTTTGCCATTTTTTCACTTATGGCAATAAAATCAAAGGCAATTTTTACTTTCTTCACATCTCTCACAATACGACTTCTATAACTCATAACAGTCATAACACATTATCGGTCCGTATGAACACTGTTTAATATCATTTTTATACCTTTCCCATCGCTGTTAGAAAACATTTTACCACAATCACCGATTGCCAACTTAATCATTTTGAAAGTTAATGTGTATCTAATAGCTCATTGTATGACGATTGATTCTTTATTTCATTTGTACGAATATTTTTTCATTCGCAAAAAAAAAATATTTTTGATCTTGACCTGAGGTCAATAACAGGTGTTCACTGTTCAGTGATTGTCTAAATGTTTAACTCTCCAACATATGTTTTTTTTTTAATATTAAGTATACATTAAATGAACTCCGATATCAGGAGAACCTGCGATGATTATTGTATTGTGCGATGGGGTACACCAAGAAGACGTTTCTGAAGAGATCACGTAGAGAGAGAAGACCCAAAAGGGCTTATAAAAATAGCAGCTGTCTTAAAGTTTAAAACAACAGGAAGCCGACCACCAGACAGATCACCCAAGAGGTGGAAGGATAGCTGGGCATCCATTTCCCAGGAAATCCAAGAAGATCGAAAAGAATATAGGACGCAGTCCTGACAGAAGTACAAGAAGAATACCTTAAAATAACAAGAGAATTTTGTTTTCTGTTAGAATTTTGGTCTTATGAAATGCATTTTGTACCTTCAAATATTTATTACTCTTACGTCGAATATGCACCTTGACATATCAACATCTTTTTACAAGTGTAAAGATATTTATTACTAATTAAACTTGCTATTGTTTCAGTCAATATTTTAAACATTATTTAATAACCGTACATGTTGTAAACTCATAAAACACAGCCATGACTCGAATACATGTTTAAAAAAATAACATATCGCTATAATGATATCACGAAGTTCATAATAACATGAGATTTTAAAAAAGTTCATGAGATAAATACTTGAGTTTTCGTAAACTCATAAAGTCATCACATAAGTAACCACTCAAACAATGAAACGTACTGAACCACAATAAATTCTTAACTTTTTTAAATAACAATCTCTCATAACCTCAAGATTGGCTCGAAGACAGAGAGACATTAGTACAAATTGTTTGGTATAATTGGGTAACTAGTTGTGGTACTGTAACAATGTGATTGAACAATTTGAACAATGCCATCAGTCACCAGATTAAATATCTCTGTATGATATTGTTTAAATGTCGACATGTCACGGACAAAAACCAAATTTAAGCATAAAGTAAGAGTACTTTTTCTTTAAAGTATTGCTTAAATTTTTCACAAAACTGTTTAGTCTTTTTTAACATGTATGATTGTACTCTCTATGAATTCTCTCTTTATGGCCCCAACAATAGCAGCTGTTAACTACGCTCTTGTCTACATTAAAGCTCAGCTCTTCTCTGAAGAAACCTATCACAGTGTTTCTTTCATCTTCGTGACCTTGTTAGGAAGATGAACTGCGCTCTTTGCTACTAGTCATTCGGTGTTCCCAATATAAAGTACAGATATTCAGAGAAATGTCGATTCACGGTATACTTAGCTACCGACGCTTAATCTAAAGTAATAAAAAATCCAGAAAGAGCAAACATGGAATTCAAATACATGCAAGAATGAACGTATTACCTTAAACTTTTCAAAAGTTTTTTTTAATTCAATATCGATTGTCTCTTGTATGTTTTTCTTAATGTCAGTATTAGTTTCAATAATGAGAGAATCTTGTTGTTTATAAACAATGCGAAATATTTTGACAGCAGTCGACAACATAGAATGATTGACAGCTACCGACATCAACAGTTTGACATTGATCTTTGACATTTGACTTTGGCGCTTGAATTATGGGCTTAATAAACAACGACAAAAAAAGAACTCAAATGATTCAAAGACAATAAGAAAAAAAAATAAGAAAGTGTATGTAGTGTTGCTACTTGTTGTACACATTTAAATTAATCAGAAGAAGTAAATTATCATATAATGGCAGCACACGAAAACACGCAATCAACGAATTAGATTTGAGTGGCGTGACATTTGAATTCTTGTGTTCTAGAATTTTGCTATTATTTTAAATATTCGTATCGTATGAAAGCCGCACATTATTTACTCTCATTTCCGACATATATGGTTGCAGATAAACAATTAATAATCAAGTTAATCCCAAAATTTCAAGCAACTGCAAATATTTTACCATACCGCAAATAATAATATTTTTTTTTTAAATCTTTTCTTGAAGGTCGCTTAATAACCGACATCTATTGTAATTTTTTGGCAAGCATAATATAAGAGTTAAGAGAAAAGACTTATTGATCGATGTCGTTATGTAGGTACTTTTAATATAATGTCTTTGACAATAATAGTCGTAATTTAATTACAGCGGTTTTCACACAAGCCAATTAGGGATATTCCGGTAGTGAAACTTACACACTACTCTCTAATGAGCAATATTTGCGTGTGTTAATCTTTGGACACGGTGATATGGTTATTGAAATTATTGTAATCACACTTTGTGGTTTTGTTAGTATTAATAAATGAATCAAATTGATAATTATTACCTTCTCATTATGGACGAAAATTAATGTTTAAAATTATTGGGAAGGTACCTACATGCTTTTAAAATAGCTCTGTCCTCAGAATAATATATGATCTATGTTACGTGTTTCAGTAGGTACCTATGAACAAAATGCTCAACAAAAAATACGTATACCGATTGGTAATTTTTCGTACCACATTTCTTTCTTCTTCTTTTACTCATAGTATATGGAATATACACGAGTCTTGTGATCGGATTTCAAAAAAAAATAGATTTCGCTGAAATTAATTTTCTCGACGTTTTCGAGGGTGTTGATTCCAAAAATGCAAAAAAAATATTTTTTTTAGAAGAGGAAGAAAATTTCCGCGTACCCGTACGCGTACGCTAAAAATGTGTGCGCACCCATAACTCATAGTAATTCTTATCCGATTTGATTGAAATTTGGTAGAACGGTTAGCCCCTCGATGTAGATGAGTCAGTAAAATGTTGAGATCTGTACCTTCAGGGGAACCCTCTTAAAGTATCCAAAGAAAATTTCACTTGTTCTAGAAAAGGGCTAAAAAAAAAATTCTTCGATTTTCATAAAATTTGGTATATGGGTTGGTATAATGCTCCTACACAAGCACGTAAAATTTGAGGTCCGTAACTTTAGTGGGTCCCCCTTAAAGTAGGTACCAATTAATATTGAATATGTAGTTGTAAAGCAGATAATAATTGTCTTCTGGCTGTTATAATATACTATGAGTTCTGGGCTACCCTAGGTTAGCAGCTTTTTTATTAATGTGGCAATCCACTGATTGCGGGAGAGTGGTCTGCACACGTGTAATCTTAGGCACCAATATATTTTATATGTTTTAATGAATTTGAGCGTGTAATGTGTAAAGTTTATTTTGTGCTTTACACAACAAAATTAATTTTATATACCTACACGGAGTCTATTTAGCAGAGATGGAAGGTGTGAAAAGGAGATTGAAAGAAGGAAACTGGCTGGTAGAAGGGTTGGTGGTGCACTTAGACCTCTAATTATATAAATAAGAACGTTTCTCTTAAATCCAAACAGTTGATGCACAATGCAATCCTGATACCATCCATGATATATGTGAGTGAAACTTGGACATGGACGAAAAATCTGTAAGCTGGAACAAATGCTGTAGAAATTAAATCACTGCGTAGGATATACGGAAAGAGACTGATTGATAATGTGAGGAATGATAATATTAGAAAGGAATGTGAAGTGGATGTTAGCGTAGTGACTACAATGAAAGTGAATAAATTAAGGTGGTTTGGGCATGTAGAGAGAATGAAAGAAGATAGAATGACTAAAAGGTTACATAAATCTGAAAGAACGGGTGCACGCAGACGAGGTCGACCTTGAATGACATGGGCGCACCATATCGGTGCCGTCTTACAGGAGGACCAAGTCAGGAGCAAAAAAGGAATATAAGAGCATGTATTCGGAATGTTATGCGTTTAGAGGAAGCGAAAGAGGTTTGTTTGGATAGAAAAGAATGGAAGTCCGTACTCTCTGCCTACCCCCTTCGGGAAACGGCGTGATGGGTATAAAAAAAATACACGACACATACTAAACTTATGCTGTCATCAAGAAATTAGTTCCTTAAATCTTATGTTAGGTAAACCTTCTATCCTTGCGTCTCGACACATAAAAAGGTAGGTACGTAGTTGCAAAAGCGAGTTGCTAGGCTTACTTAGTTTTCTAAATTGTTTATATTTTTTAATAGTTTTCGCCCAAGGAAACAATCATTCATAAAATTCGAAAGCTTAAAACTGACCCAAAGCGTTATTGTTTCATTTATATTCAAGCGTGTCCATTAAAGAGCTTTTAAATGCCTGCAATGTTGTACATTTTAAATATTACACGCTCGAGATTAATCACATTTTAGAAGATTATGTTGTCTTCAATTATAAACGTATAATAATAAGCGTTTCTCCATTTAGTTAATTCGTCCGGTGTAGGCTAACTTGATATGTAATTGTGTTATTTTTCACATTTTACTGGTCAGTTAGTCGCCTCAAAATACTCACAAAGTTAACCTCGATATTGTAGATTAGGTTCAACATGACCTGACACTCACTAATGATCTAATGGAAGATTACAATAAGAATTCACCATTAGTTAACTGTAGTGATATACTAGCCCAACGTGTTTTGTCTTAACATCATTTTTATCTGTCAGAAAACGTAAATTTCAACTGGTGTTTTTGATGGACTGTCACTGACATATTGTGTTATCTATTTAAACTAGTTAACAGGTTGGTTAACTCTAGCGATCTTCTGGGAGAGATATGTTTTCGATGTCCTGTGAGATCCTTACGATCTCAAACCATATTTCAGAAATAATATTATAATTCATTTTCATTAAATTGACCTTAATAATTACTCATCTCTTACGGTACTCAGGCAAAATGTAAGAACTTTTCTGAAGTCAGAGTAATAACTTGTTTTTTCCTCTTGCTTCTTCCTTTCCTCTTGCCCTTTCTATGTCCTGCCTCGCCTTTGGCCTTCATCTCTTTAGGTACCCCCAGCTGAGCCTGCATATATTATTGTTTAAGTTTTTTTGTTGTTTTTCTGTTGTTTTTTCTTACTTCTTATCTACTGGTTGTTAATGTTTTCCTCCTTATATACTATACCGCTGTTATGTTGTCTATACATACAATTTGTGAAATTATTTTTTCAGGTTTCCTTCAATTTTTTATGTTGAGAGATCATTTTAAGCATTGTCCTCTCAGGTTTAATGCTATCCAGGTTTTATACATTATACTTACTTACTTAACGAATCCGATCACCCATCAACTAGACCACTCCACTCCAATACTCGACAGCTGCAACAGCATTATCGTTACCAATGATAAGGTCTTGATACATTATGACATGATCTCTTTTTCCTATATTACGTATTCCCTCAGTTAACCATACAGCCTTGTCAAGTGATCTCAATTTCTAGTCATCAATAGCATTTGACTATTTTTTTAAACTATAAACTACAAATTTTAATCCAAATGTCAAAAATGGTTTTCAAAAGTTCTTCGACAACAATTTCTTGTCCTTTTTGCTTTTTAATTTTTTATCCCAGTTGTGTGTTCAGCTCCTACGTCTTTTAGGAATCAACCATATTATGACCGTTGGTCATTTGCCATCGGGCATTACGTAGCCGTTTTTTCCGGACTTCGTATTTTCGCTATATTCGGTGTCATCTCGCTTTTCTCTTTATCTATGTATATGATTCAGTAAAGTGCGGTACGTTCGTAATTATAGATCTTCGAATAAACCAAACCATAAACAAAAACATGTATATCGCGTGATCCTATGAATCTTTTTAAACGAATTATTGTCATTTATTAGTGCCCATATAACATATTTGAACATAGATACGTAATTGAAGTAGACGGTTTATGTTTTAAACCGTTGCCTTAAAATGACCAAAACATTAAGTCAAAATATCTTCCGGATATAATTAATGATTGTCCAAATCGTAATATAAATCTAAGGTTCACTATAAATCTTTTATTTCATTCTAAAAATCTAATTTATATACCCTAACTTCTTATTTAATGGGTAGGCGCTTGATGAACAATGCAATGAAATAAATTTCGAGTTCATTTTTATGATGCCAGTATAAGAAACTTAGCTTGCACAACCCGCATGTGTGTACATCCATATTATAAAAATAAACCGTTAGTTTAATATAAATGAATAAATAAAACCTATTCGACCTGATGGAATATCGTAAAAATACAAAACAAATGTTTGTGTTGGACAAAAAAATGGTAAATGGTGGCAAAAAAGTGATCAAAGAAGCGTCGGCAAGCCTGAATCATGGTGGTCTGATATCGTAGCATAGATTGCTGGGGAAGGAAAGATGGAGTTGGAGTAAGATAGGGAGCTGTTTACAGCTTTTAGCGCCGAAATACAACAACGGATGAGATTACTGCCAAAAGGAATTAGTTGAATTAATTGTCCAAAACTAATAATATATTGTTTTTATGTCACTATTTTAGCACACTAGCGTTCGCAATAGACCAATAATAGTTTTCTTGTCTTTACGGTGAATATCGAATTTGTATACACTAATCCCTCTTTGATCCCACTTTAGGGGCATAGAAATTTATTAATAATTATACAAATTACCTATTTCACCAATACTATCCCGACCGATGAATCTGTTTTAAACCATATATTTTCCATCCGCATTCTGTTAACCGCACCAACTATCAAATGACTGATAGATATAAAACACCAATAAAATAAAAAAAAAAAACGAAAAGTTTATATTGTCAAAAGAAGTAAGGTTATTTTAGATAGATTTTCGAAAATTTTCTAACGTCCCGTACCACTTAAACACAACAAAAAAAGAGAAATAGGGAAATCGGTACAGTATATACGTATACAAATGGATTGTCATCATACGATACATCAAGAGATGTTTTAGTCTCATTATATATTTCTTAAATCAAAATAATTCATTAATCAAATTTTATTTAAATGACAGTTGTTCATTTTTAATCCGTTAAAAATGTAAAAAAAAATGCTTGTATAAAAAGCATTAGCAAGTGGTGATAATTGATTCGCATTACTCAATCATTTGCACAACACTCAGTTTGTGTGACAGATGCAATCGTTCAATTCCAGTGACAGCGATTGATGCAATGCATAATTTTAATGTCACTAAGAAGAGTCAATTACTTCATTTTACTTTCTCATTAATTACCGTGAATCCGCATCTCTTTTCTAAGTCGATCGAGTCTCTTTGCAGCATACATGTCATAATCTGTCATTTCAAATGATCAGAAAAGAAACATTTTCATAATTATTGTGTACATAATATTATTATTGTCGATACTTGTTACCTACTATTTGATTATTGACATAGGAATTGCAACATACTGAATCGTCAGAAATATTGCACATCCCTTAAAAACCAATTTAGTATTTTTGTTTATTTTTTCTCTGAAAATAAAGTTTCCAGCATAATGACAAAAACATAACGGAATATAACAAAAATATGTAGGTAGGTACCTGCCTCTACAAACGTTATCTGCCATGTGATGTAATTTGAAATTCTATGATTTTAAATTTGACAATCCATTGAATGCTATTGAATCATGATATACCTACTACGTACAACAACGGAAATTTATTTTATACTACTTTGCTACGTTTATTCGAACTATCCATTTTCATCTTGTTGTTTTGTATTAAAGTGACAAGTTGGCACCTTTATCATATAACAAACGTAATATGTATTTTTAGAATTTTTAAAGAGTAGATAGGTACATACATATATAAATATATGAACATTTCACAGAAAAAAAAACTTGAATATGGAATGAACTTTTATTAAAAACAGGCCGTTCCGTTGCCTAATAAACGCACAGGTGAATAAACGGCTTCCTTCCCATAGACGCATTTCATGAGGAAATGACTTTTCTAGTACATAATGAAATCTGCCAGAATTTGGACAACCTGATTAAAGATTTCGGCGAGCTAGAGTCAATTTTTGCCTAGTAAACGTCTTATTCCCCTCTAAGAACTATGTCCTTAAAAGATGCCGAATTACAGTTAGTTGAGAAGAGCTTTGTTTTTTCATCCCATTTCTTCCCAAAAACGAGGAAAACGCTACATAAAATGGAGCGCAGTGTTGAGCTCTTGTTGCCTCCCAATTACCCCCTAAGTGGCGTTTCAAAGGGAGGATAGAATGGAATATTTTTTTGAAACAATGATGCTTTTATCTTCCTTATAGCTTAGTCTTATCACTTACGCATCGTCTACGCATTTATGTAAATAACAGTATACTATTATGTATCAATCAACTGCGTATCATTGCGGAAAATAGTATGAAAGTATCGTAAAATCTACGCATGATTGCTTGTGGTATTGTTAAACAGAATACCCATCGCATTCCTGCGCTAATGTTTCGATTGACAATGCAATTCGTGATTTCCTTGTGAAACAAGTCCATGTACTATCTGTTTGTTCAGTTCGCGTGGATACTCAGAACTTTCTTTGTAGGTACAGTAATAATTATTATAATTGTGTTTAACTTAAATGGATAATGAAACTGCTTTTACGATTACACATTCTATCTTATTATTCATTGTAGTTTGTAGTCACAGAAAATAATATGATATTTTCCAGTATTTTTGTTTTCTGGCAGTCAAGTAATCCCAGCAGTCGGCTCGAAATTTATCTGAGGCATCTAACAATGCAACTACCAATCTCAAGAGCCTAGATATCTTAGTGGCGCTTATTTCTATTATAACTTACTAAGGCCGGTAAGATATCTCCCAAAAGTATGTATGAGCTGCAGAACTTACCGATTTTTCCGCAGATGCGTTACACACTTTTTCATTTAAAAGCCCTGTACTTTACCACGGCTTAATATGACGTAGATACAGAATAGGGATACTTAAAGGAGGATGCAATTTTTCTGTGTTTTTGTTTTCAATTGTTGTAATTACTGTAGTAGAAACAAGACCAAACTCTTCCAGTACTAAGAAACTGCTCAGAAATAGAATAAGCAACGTCAGTATCTAGACCATAGGACCAAATTTGTGATTAAAGTCATATGCTCTTTCTCTTACTACATAAATTGTTTGAAATGATTTACATCAAGGTAGATTTTATATAGATTCATAGACTAAAGATGGTGAAGAAAAGATTATGACGTTTTGTTCTATTCAGTTTTATTTAATATTGATTGTGTGATATGGTAATAATAAATCTTTATTTATTGGTAGATGAAATATTTTTTTTTTTAAATATACCTGCTATGATTGTGTCCTCTATTTCACTTTGAAATAACCCTTTTTTCTTTTCTTTTCCAGTGACCTTACTTGCAAGGGAGAATACAGTGACTCTATGGCTCCCAACTCCGCTCAGAGCCATCGCGGAGGCTGGGCTGATGAAACCTCCAAAGTAAGTATCCGAAATTTTATGTTCAAAAATTATTTTTCTCAATGCCTCATAATGTCAATAAAAGCCTCAAAGTAAAGGGTGAGTTAGCGTGAGTATAGCAGCAAAAAACGTCGGACAACAGGCGTAGAAAAGTATCACTAATAATTGTTTGATTGTTCTATAAATCGGTGATATCGTCTCAAGGGTTGAAAACTGTGGACAATTTGTCATTTTTTCCCGTAGATACAGCTGTATTTCAATATTTCCGCGGGGAAGTGTCTGTTTTTTTTACCCATCACACCGTGTCCCGTAAAGGCTCCGTAAGGGACAGAGAGATCGGACCTCCACTCTTTTCTACCCAAACATACTACTTCTTTAGTTTTTTTCACCTACATAACATTTCTCATACAACCACTCCTATCTCTCTTACTTCTGACCATTCAATTCATTCAGTTTCGTAGCATATACATTTTCCATCTAACAATGTCCTTGACTTTCCACTCTCACAGACATAATGTCTCTTGGCTTTGAGGATCTGAAGGGTGCTTTGACATCGTTCATTTCAAACACGATCAGCTAGATTTTTTTTAATTATTATTTTTAATTTTATTCAAGCAAACTTACAGTCATGTAATATAATAATACCTATAAATTTAAAATTTGGTTCATCAATTCGACCAACTAGTATGCTAATATTACAATTATGTCATATGCTTACAATACATGAAGTAATTAATAAGTTGTGAAACGGTTTTCTACATATAAATATAACTCTATTACTAACTAGAAAAGCGCTCTAAAAAAGGGAAGAAGAGGGAAGAAGGGAATTGGGGAAATCGGAGTCAAAACATTTTCTTTGTAGTACGTACTCGTAGACAGTAGAAGCTGGTTTCATCCCAATTATATATTTATAAAACCTTATTATAACATTTTCGAGTGTTTATGAAAATTTTAAATGTAAATATTCACACACGGACTCCATAATACGGTACTTTTGGTTAGCTAATCTGAGAACGATTTGTACAGTCGATAAATTTTAAGTAGACACGCAAAACTTGTGAAATTCATAATCAAACCTATGTTTAGATACAATTGAAATTCATATCATTAATGGTAGATACTAAGTACCCGCGCGTTCACTGATTGAATCATTCAAGTGATTCATTACAGTTTTGATTTGTTGTACTATTATTGTTATGTGACGCGGTATTTAATTAAACCATTCGTTATTAATTAAGAGCATCATCAATCGCAAGTGATGGTGTCGTCAACCGTTTGGGTTAAGAAAAAATCCATAAATTTTTTTTTTTTGTAAATGAATCTGTGCTCACTCAAAGTGAACACAAATACACTCCTTGACTCTTTCACAGTAAGCTACTGAAAGCTTGTGTCGTGAAAGAGGAAGATGGTCGGCACCTGGGATCGAACCACGACGTCCGCAGTACGAAAGCCGGCGTTGTAACCGCTGGGTCACCAACCACTTCCACCAATTATGCTTAGAAGTTTAAAAAAAAAGGTAATTTGCATGCTGGCGAGTCTAACTTAATTTTGTGTAGGTAACTCGAAGCAGAATAACCTTATTTGATGAAATTTTCACTATTCACTCTCATCTTCTTTGGCTGTGGTTTTGCTAGTTCTTTAGAAGATTTTGGTTCTTTACTGACGATTATGACTGTAAATTATTACTGCCGGTAATTTCATGATATCTCTTGTTTAATTTTTGTGACGTTAAAAGTTGATTTTTTTCGTATCTACTATATTACTGATTTTGTCATATTTGTAACTATTTTACATCAATCTTCTCAAGATAGACTTAACCTAGAGGTAAGATTCATCGCTAGTACTTTATTGAACACTAGATTTCCCGACAGACGTTGTCCTGTGTTCCTAACTATGAATATTGAATTCGAATTTGTATGGTGATGAATTAATCATCATTTGACCAGTGTGATTCCGAACGATGCGTCTGTCTTAAACTATGTATATTCCATCCGCATTCTGTCAATCGCACCAATTGACAGTTTCTGTCAGAATTTCAAAATAGGAATAAAAATTATAAGGTAAAAAGTACTAATAAGGTTGTCTACGTAGAGTTTTCTTTAATTTTCTAATTTTCCATGCATTTTTTGTATTTTTTCTTCTAAAAGGACATTCTCCTGATAAAAGCCTACATGAGAAAAAAGAATTAGTGAAATCGGTCCAGCCGTTTAGGCGTGATGCGATGACATCGGGAAACAGCTCTCCATTTTTATATATGAGATTATAAATTCAACGAATGTCTGTAAAAAAAATGTATAGTTTACTTCCCTTACTGACTAGTATTTTGCCTACTGGTACGGATTTTTGTATTCCAGACAGCTTAAAAGCCAGATAATAAACATCAATATAACTCAGATAATTTTGGATTGCACTTATTTCCTGCATCAAATCCACTCATTAGAATTATATTATGTAAGCTATGCTGAATAGCTGTCTAAGCTTTAGAAACCTACTTTCTTAACGTATTTTATCAGCATTCTAATTCCTCTACCCATACCCAATATTATTTACTCTTATGTTTGTATTTTTTTTCATCATTTATATACGTATTTAAAGAGCACGTACCTTGTACGTTTGAACACCACACATAGGTAAATTGAAAAAAAATAAGCATTTTTCTCACGACCAATTAATTTTCAGTTTAGTTGTAAAAAATGAAAGTGCCTATGATTATACGTGTGTGCGTGCATGTGGGTGTGTGTTTGTGTTTTAATCATATTAACGAATTCATGAATTAATACCATAGATTAAGACGTGCTATTAAGTAATGTATGTACGTAATTTATGTATCGTCATTTCTATTGTATTTTACAATAGCTTGTGCGTTCTCCCCTTTACTTCCTACCAAGCTAGCAATACCAAAAAATGTAGTAAGTAACTAAAATAAGCAGCAAAATAAAAGTTTAATGAGCTATAATGTTCTATTATATAAAAAAGCTCCAGCTCCAGGTCTACGAAATCACAAACATCAAAAGCTTTTCTGTGATAGAGTAGACCGAAAAACATTGTGGGAGGTTTTGTCATTTTATGGAGTGGATAGACAACTGATACGCGCTGTTGCTTCCCTTTACTCTGATAGTTCTGCTTGTGTCAAGGTGAATACTCATTTGTCACGAGAGTTCCGTCTTACGTGAGGGGTGAAGCAAGGATGCGTGATGTCACCTTGGCTGTTCAATCTATTCTTTGATTTTTGCGTGCGTGATATAAAAAACAGTACAGTGGGTGTAGATCTGAATGGAATGAATGTGTGCGCTCTGATGTATGCAGATGATCTAGTATTGATGGCTGAAAGCGAGCGTGATTTGCAAGAATTTGTGACGCATATCAAAATTGTGAAATGAATGGTCTTAAGATGAATGTCAATAAGACAAAGGTGCTTGTTTTTGAAAGAGAAGATTTAAGAACGCAATGTTGTGTGAAAGTGAATGATGTCAACTTGGAACAAGTGGATGAGTATGTCTATTTAACAGAGATGGAAGGTGTGAAAAGGAGATTGAAAGAAGGAAACTGACTGGTAGACGGGTTGGCGGTGCACTTAGACCTCTAATGAGAAATAATAACGTATCTCTTAAATCCAAAGAGTTGATGCACAATGCAATCCTGATTCCATGTATGGTAGGAATGGAAAGGTAAGGCATGGAAATGAGGTCACTGCGTAGGATATGCGGAAAGCGACTGTTTGATAAGGTGAGGTATGATAATATTAGAAAGGAATGTGGAGTGGATGTTAGCGTAGTGACCAGAATGAAAGTGAATAAATTAAGGTGGTTTGGGCATGTAGAGAGAATGGACGAGGAGAGAATGACTAAAAGGATATATAAATCTGAAAGAATTGGTACACGCAGACGAGGTCGACCTCGAATGACATGGTCCGATCATATCGGTTCAGTCTTAGAGGAGGGCCAAGTCAGGAGCAAAAGAAATGGAAGAGCATGTATGCGGAATGTTATGCGTTTGGAAGAAGCGAAAGAGGTGTGTTTGATAGGACAGAATGGAAATCCGTACTCTCTGCCTACCCCCTTCGGGAAACGGCGTGATGGGTAAAAAAAAAATATAGATATAAAAAATACAGTCAAAGATCCTGAAATGCAATCTTTCAGGATCTTACCAGCCTAGACCATCTAGGAACGTGCAATTGCCTAGGTTGAGCATGTAGTAAGATGTGTAAAATAAATGAGAAAATTTTGATATTATGTTCTTTTTATGAGAATGGAGACACGCTCACTAAGTGGCCTCCAAGAGCATGGGGTTCTTTTGTGAACAAGCGCGTCACAATTTCAGAGGATGTGAATAGACTCTTCAACTTGTAACTACTATTACATAAACAACTGCAAAGCATCCTCAGCGAAAACTGTTGACAGATGTGCATACCTCTTACGTATTTCGTTATCGTCTGAAAAAAAAAATATTATTTGTAAATTTTCGCTCGGAGGAGTCCAGTTTTGCTACCGCAAGTTTAGTTAGTATTAAAGTCCTTGCTTTTTTTTCGAACAGTTTATTGCTGATTTTTCCTAAAAAGATCATCGCCT
Source organism: Mystacides longicornis (assembly GCA_963576905.1). NCBI lineage: Eukaryota > Metazoa > Arthropoda > Insecta > Trichoptera > Leptoceridae > Mystacides > Mystacides longicornis. Next base: position 8,762,197 of record OY756425.1, on the reverse strand, counting down.
TGTTATTTTTAGGAACGTGAAGTTCGAGAAATCACCTAAATATTCGTTTTCTCAAAAAGAAATCGAATAGGATGTATTAAGTACTCACTTTTCTTTCCTTACATACTCGTATAAAGGAATGATTAATTCAAATTGACGAAAAACACAAGATGGAAAATACGAGATGCAACAAACTATGTACGGCATTTCTCGTCTTTATTTTAAATACAATGCCCCCGACATGTCGCATGTAATTACAATCATTACGCTTTGCACGTGAAAATTTGCGAACATGTTCGTTTAAAGTTAACACATTATCATCGTGTATTACTCATAGTATATGGAATATACATGAGTCTTGTGATCGGATTTCCAAAAAAAATAGATTTCGCTGAAATTAATTTTCTCGAAGATTCGAGGGTGTTGATTCCAAAAATGCAAAAAAAAATTTTTTTTTAATTTCCGCGTACCCGTACGCGTACGCCAAAAATGTGTGCGCACCCATAACCCATAGTAATTCTTATCCGATTTGATTGAAATTTGGTAGAACGGTTAGCCCCTCGATGTAGATGAGTCAGTAAAATGTTGAGATCTGTACCTTCAGGGGAACCCTCTTAAAGTATCCAAAGAAAATTTCACTTGTTCTAGAAAAGGGCTAAAAAAAATTCTTCGATTTTCATAAAATTTGGTATATGTGTTGGTATTATGCTCCTACACAAGCACGTAAAATTTGAGGTCCGTAACTTCAGTGGGTCCCCCTTAAAGTACCGACTAATATTGAATATGTAGTTCTAAAGCAGATAATAAAAAGCTCCAATAGTCGATATCATTTTAAAGTTTCTATAATAATTCCAAGGATAAATTCATTTTAATCGTAAAATTATGAATTTTTATGCAAAGATATGTTTTACACGAAAAGGCTGTTATAATATACTATGAGTTCTGGTCTACCCTAGGTTAGCAGCTTTTTTTTTTTGCATTTTTTGTTGAACAGAGAACTAGTGTGGAACGTTATTCTGTAAGATGACAGGTCTGCAATCCACTGATAGTTTAATATAAAATCTGTGATTTATTTTCGAGAACATTAAATTTCAAGTAAATTCTTTCATTATTTAGAATTCAGACCTTGACGCAAAAGTCTAGTTTCTCCAGATGATAACGCTGTTACTAAAACAGCGTTACTAAACGTTACAGCGTTATCAGGACATTTCGCAAGTTAAATAATAACCTAAATTTTGTTGTTTTTTCATTATTTCTGTCCAAAAACCAGGTAAAATAGAACACTTTCCTACGTTCGTTCTTTTTGTTGGGTTAACATTATTGTTAATACAATGCATGTACCAGCTATATGGGTGAAATGCCTATTTAATTTTAAAAATTCATGTATGGTAGGTATTGTACCCTGATTCAGTTTGAGTTTCTCATTAATATGTTTTGCCAATAAATTCAATGTGGACTTCCTCAAGGTTCATAGTTAGGTCCTTAATAATTTCATTATAAACTTCATATGTGTAATTCGAGCATTGAATTATTACAAAAGACATCAGAACGGGTTAACATGTACTGAATTAATTCAAGACAAATTGGTAATAACTGAGGTAGGTATCATATACATACACACAATGTAATAATATTTTACACACACGCATACGCGTTGGAAGAAAGAGTGATGTACAATCAACCAAGTTATATGATGATATCGTTAATTACGTAGAAAATTCAAACAACCAGAATTAAAAAATAAATAAAAAAATCAACAATACAAAAGAAGTAAAACAATAAGTTAGTGGAATATACTCATTGTGAGAACATCGTATTAATTCTGTACTGCTAATAGTTGATGAATCTACTAGAGTACTAGACCAACTCACGGCGTGTACCTACTTCATTTCGTTTGGAAGATGTAGAAAGAATATCTGATTGATGATAAAAAAAACATATAATTCGTGCGGTCCCTCGTAATAGAGATATCATTATTTAATTACTTTTTATTATAATAAAAAAAACAATACATATGCGATTGGATTCGCATTCTTTATATGACTGTACGCACTTCCTAGGTCATAAAATAATTGTTTTTTTTATTATGTTTAAATTACGTTTCGCTTGTTTATATAATATTTTTATTATTATAATATTACCTATTATATATGGTGACGACTCTCAGTAGTTTTGAAGTGTTTGCTTTTTTTTCAATGTTTGCTTGGTTCAAAGTCCTGTCGTAAGAATGAGATTTTGATTGCGATGAGCATGTTTTCAAGAACTCAATGCTTATATTTCTAGTATATACTTGCTTGATATTTTTGCTACAGTTTATTCTATCGCGAGATCGAGCGGAGTGGAGAACTCTTCTTGCCTCCCTATGCCCCTGAGTGGGGTTCAAGGGAGATTCTTATTGTTGTTGTTATTATTCTATCGATCTTTTTTTTTAATGTTAAAATCAAGAGATCAATAAATTATCCAAAAATGAGTTCATTTTAAGAATATATAGAGAAAAATCAAGAGATTAAATTAATACATATAACTGAGCATTTTCTTAATTGCTGGAAATTGAGAAAGAACTTTCGAATACGTTACATTCACAATTATGAAATTTTTCCCTAATTTTAACAAAGTCACTCAAAAATACCATTGAGGTGTAAACTATTGGAGTAAGAAACGTAGGATGGAAAGAATCAGACATTCAGACAAAAAATAAAAATGAAAGAGTCTTGTATAATTCTATCACAAATTTATTATTTAAACATTAACCGGTAGTCTCCGAAAACCCGTTCATGTACAAGACTCATCAATGGTACAAGACTTTTTGTGTCTATTTCAAGACAAAAATGAAAAATTCAGATACCGACCTCGGTAGCCTAGTTGTACTAGCGTGGACTTCAGATCCGAGGTCCCGGGTTCGATTCCCGGTCGGGTCAGAGTTTTTCTAAGTGTTTTTTCACTTGAAATTTCTACCCGGGACGGATCTCAGATTGGACGGGACCGGTTGACTGGAAAAAATTGCCTCAGGCAATAAGTTCCGCCGGCTATACTGACACCTTTGTATAGAAAAGTGTTATATTATATTATATATTAAATAGACTATCAACATAAGATATAGACCTTTGAGTATAAAATTAATACTAGAGAAATAATGTGCTTCTGCGCATGGTCAATATTCTGTTCTGCGCATCCAAAAAAGTTCTCTAATTATATTTGTTTGATTGATTGATTGATTCAGACGCCATATTCAGATACGTCTGGACAAATCCGGTCAGAACTTTTCTCGATAGAAGAACGTAAAAAGTGAGGCTTATAAGTCGAGAAAATTGGTGAAATGCAAGTAGGTGCTGTGCGCGATTTCTCGCCAAAATTTCATTATCAAATGTCGTGACTTATAATAATTATAAAAAACGCATACACTGTTTATTATTTACATTTTGCTAATATGATAGACAGTTTTAATAACCCATCTCGCCTGGGCTTTGTTTTAAATTTGACAATGGGAACCAAATTCTTATAACATACTGCATACATACAATGTGTTATAAAACTGTTTGAACTATTCTCACTTTCATCTAATTATAGGTTTATGGTCACAGATGTGTTACCATGTACCATGAAATAGCATCTAAATAGTATATGAAGCACTGTTAGATTTTAAATTACGAATATTCTAACTATATTTTAGTTTTTTTTTATTTCCTGTCATTTTTTCTGTATTCTTTTCGAATAAACAACTTTTTTTTATCTAAGGTCACCATTTTGAGGATTTGAGTTGTCCATCTTTTGATTTCTCGTCTCAATACATAACATTCCCATTATTTGTTTATAATATCAAGATAGATCTATCTTCTATAGCCAGGACAACAAAAGTTGTTCAAGGAGAACTAAAAGCTGATAAAAAAAAACATCAAATTTAACCTTCCTTTACTTCATATTTATTTAATCCCATTTATGTACGCATAGTGAGGGATCGTAATATAATAATAATTATAGTTAAGCCGATCTTGCGCATGTCCTTTTTCACATCTACATCCCTCAGATTTAGGTAAGTATATCAAAGGAATGGCAAAAAATATATTATAAAAACTAAACTATATTTTTGCAATAATTAATAGTTTCAGTAAGCCAGAGGCAATAGCGAAATTCCATTAAAAAAATAACATATGAACTGATAATTATTGTTATATTTTTTCATGATAATGAAGCCATACCAGACCCCACGGTCTTTAACAGGATATGGAAATCAAACGAGATGCTTATCTCTGATCATATTGCCAATATTCCATTTCAATACCTTCCAGCGTTATTTATTATCGGCACCCGTTTCCTTTTGTCTCGCGAACAATTAATACAGAATCGATTGAAGCTAACATCCATACAATTAAAACGTTTGATTATTTTTCTCTCACGCAGTAAACTCGAATCGATTTGTCAATAAATGACAGGAAATATATTTTATGCTTGGATTAAAAAAAACTGTATCGTCAATTTGGGTTAAAAGATTTGAACGATATTTCAAATATATTCTCATATACTTAATGCTTGTTTCTTTACAGGATGATATCCTTAAATTTATTGACACTGTTTATCTTATAATACTCATAATGTGATTCTTAAGACCAAAATATTTTAGAAGGTGTTTTTGTCGAATTGTATGAATCATCTTGAGTCTTTAGTAGAAACAACATTGGAGATGATTTTACATACCAGCTTCAGATCAATTAAAAACTATCTACTGTTTTTTCGAAAGCTTGCTTGATCACAAAGAATTATCTAACAACTAATGACTCTAAAAATTCATTACTGATGTTCGATTTTAGAATGGAACAAACCACCACGGGCTTACGACCGTCTTCTACTGTTGTTTCGAAGGCTGGCTTAGTGTGATCACTTTACGTTAACAACGTTCGCCATTAGGTGGTAATGTTTGAGTCTCCGAAACTCCTAATCATGAGAATTCTCGACATGCTCAACATGTTGAAAAATCTCATGTATGCAACAAATAGATATTTAATAATAATTAATGAAATATAGATATAAAAGTTGGAAATTATTGAGAACAAGAGAGCAACCAAATTTAAAGACTATCTGTCTAAAGAATGTCTTTAAATTTGCTTGATCACGTTACGTTATCAACGATCGCCATTTAGATGGTCAAATTTCAACATGAGAACCCTAGGACTCGAACCTGCATCCCAAGCAGAGACGCTAGCCACTGAGAAACCAATCCATCCGATGCTAATATATTTATTATACTTACCATATGTGTATAATTAAAAGGTATATTTTACTCATATATTATTTATTTAATGACAAGACTAGAATATTTTTTTTCAAAAAAGATTTTTATTTTGGAGGGTAGGGAAGCGTGCAGGCAGGTTTGAATCGCTAAATTGGAGCAAAAGAAACAATTTTTCTACACCAACATAAACTCCATCACATGCTTAAGTAAAACAGCATCACTTAAGTAAAATATTTGTGTGGAGTTCAAATTAAAAAACGTCATCTACTTCAAAATTTCACGATAAAAAAAACACAATGCTAATACATTCTTGTAGATGGTCTTCAATAGTAATCTACCTTTATTGATAACTTTTGCAACCCAGTTTAAACTAAGTATTACCTTCTTTTAGTTATGATTCATCAATATGTAAATCATCGTGTCAAAAAATCATAATAAAATTTAAACCCAGTTACATTCCCTCTTACATAACCATGTATTACGTTTGAACTATTGCCAAAATAACACCAAGAAAAAATAACAATTCATTCAATCAAAATAACATGTTAATTTTGTAATACTTTTTTTAGTGTAATATTTTTTCATCGTGACTGCCCCGGGATTGGGCAGATGATGCGTTATAATCGAATTATACGGTTCAATTTTCGTTCGCAAAGAAAGATTCAAATTTGTATGTTTTATTATTTGAACTGTTTATTTTTATTATTTTATCTTTTACAATTATTATTATTATTGATTATTTTGAATGTATGTAGGCGGGTAAAAGTTTATGAAACACTTTTACGATGTGCAATAGAGGTGTTGATTTATTTCTTAAGTTTCTCAAGTATCATATTATTACCTCTCATGTTTATGCGATTGATTGTTTAAAATCTAAATGGTTTCTTGTCCCATTTCCTATATTACGTACATACAGTGGGGTTTCATCACTTACTTACTCTTATAGACATCGATACCATCTGACAACGATCACATATTAAAATGATTGTATTGTTGTGACACTAAAGAAACGCCTTTTGATGTTTATTTTTTTACTTGTACAATTATTTTGATTCTTGTGTACATAGTCCCATTTTGTTGCATAAGGTATAAAAAAAACTAATGTTTTTAATAATTGAAAACCAACACAACTTATCTATTCAACCTAACATATTGGCAATATATTATTATAGAGTCAGACAGCTTAAAATAGTATATTATCCCTGCGCTATCTACTGATTCAATCAATCAATTCTCTCTGGCAGACCCCACTTAGGGGCATAGGGAGGCAACAAGAGCCCTCTACCGCGCTCAAGGTTTGATAGTATCTCGTCTTCGGGACCCTGATGGGAGGAAGAACAGTGCTTTACTCGGCCAGCTGTCGTTCGGCATCCTTTACGCATGTCCCTGCCAAATCCATCTCCTCTTACCTTTATAATGGTAAAAGTGATGGGTCTCCTCTAGGTGCGCCGGCGTATGGCAAAACTCTCCTTTGGCACTTAATTTCAAGCGCGGAGACTTTTTGTGCTTGGGCTTTGGTCAAGTGCAAGGACTCACATCACATCTATACAGGAAAATGGGTAACACGCACGCATCAAACAGTTTACATTACGTCTCGATACTAAACGCCGACGCTTTCCATATTTTAGTCATCTCGTTAAAGGCTCCACTTGGCATATCGGTACCTACGTATCGGGAGCTCACCCCCGATGTCACCAGTGGTGGTAATGGTTGCTACCAGGTACCAGGTTTTATCATCCCGGGAGACCTGATGGTGACCAACCATGGTTATCGGGGAAGGCATCACCATGAGCTCCGTATTAACTGGCATTGACTCGAAGGCCAAGGCGTGCTATTTTGTCGCAGAGTCTCGAAACACTGCGCCGTAATTGGGTCATTTTGAGTCCAGAATCCACTTAAAGGATTCGTCTATTACTTTTTTTCACTTCAACACCATCTCTGCCTACCACGTAAGGGAAGTTACTAGTTCTTATCGAGTTCACATGTCTATAGAAAGAAATCAGCGTGTTTCCAGTAGATAACAATAAAAGTACCCAGCAGAGAACTAATTTGTTCTAATTTCTCTCAAGTATATTTCCGCGCCAACTTTGACACCATCGACATAAAACAATACGCTACCGTAGAAATTATTCACATACAATAAATTGAAATGTGGATAATTACTACAGTGATATTAATTTTTATTCCATAGACTGCCATAGAGCACGAGTTACAATAATTTGTATTATTAAACATTTTCTATGAACAAAAATACAAATTCTTTCTTGCAGAAATAGAGTTATAATTATAAAATTAATTTTTATATCTACCTAATTCCTTTTGTTATTAAAAACATAATGTTTGTTATTTTGATATACCTACTATCCGTCAACAGAGTGAATTGCGGTTCTTAATAATACAGCACTTGATGAAAGCAACTGACACCTATAATTGGAACACTGGAACACTCTTGATATTCGTTTTTTTTTCCATTGTGAGTCTCCCAAAACAATCTTATTTGAAAAAAAAACTATTTTTACTTTCTTAATTATCATACAGGGTTTATGAGATAATGTTAATATTTAGAAGAATACTAACAATATTTTTTGGAGAAAAATACTAAAATTACTAATACTAATTTTGAGCTAATAGTGGCAAGTCTCACCCGTTTATCACTCACTCATCATGACAGGCATTTTTATTGAACGAAAGTGCAACGATATGTGCCTTCAATTACACAAAAAAAGTTTCAAGTTCGTATACTTTTTGGGTCATTATCTCCGTTAGATATATTTAAAATTATTAATTTCATAGTAACTATTATATTACCTACTCATTTTTTAACAAAATTGAGGAGTGTTTATATCTAAAATATATGAACAGAGAGGAAAAGGTTGTAAGTATGACTTACGATGAGGAAACATGTGCTGACTTTCAAGATTGCACATACCTCGTTAGTAAGGCATCTGATAGTCGATAAAAGACACATAGTCAGTAGATAAAATATCACGGCTGAATCATGTTTAAGAAGCGGAAATTCATGACAATGGAGTCCAGCTGTCTTTGCCTTGTAATAGTGCTATTTGTCTCTTTAATGGTCGGTCAGAAAACGCCTTCTTCGTTTACTCTCTATTTATTAAGCTTTTGCCAGTCACAATTATTACAATTTTACAGGAAAGAGTTTACAAAATTTGCTATGTTATTACAAATGTGCTGTGCTATTACAAATTGAATATGCTACTCTCTGTTTTACAAATAAAATAGTGTAGCTTTTCAGATGTTTATCTCCTGTTTACTCTCTTATCGGTTTACATACAAACGCCCCATTACACGATGTGCAGCATTTTTCGGATTTCCATTGTTTCAATTAAAAAAATGAAGTATGGCTGTTAAATTTGTATAAAATTAGTCTATTGTCATATTTTCTTCGTGTTTAAGCATATTTTGCTGTGTTTTTGTTAGTTTGTTCAATACATTCTACTATACCCGATCTTGCTGCTTTGACTCCCGTCAGTAGGCAAAGCATCATAAAAATGATGAAAGTTACAAACGTATTAATTAGAATTCTTTTCATGTATTGTGATCAAGAAACGTAAGAGAGATTAGAATTGACCCAAATTCTTAGTTTTCCTAAGAGATAATATTTTATATTGGTTGTATCGGTTTGTGAGATATGTTTATTGATTTTTCACACCACTAAACAACATGACGTTGACTAGATATAATGTTAATTGGTTCAGTTTTCATGTGATCATAATTATTGATTATTATTTTTTTTTATTTATTTATTTATTTATTTATTTATTTATTTATTTATTTATTTATTTATTTATTTATTTATTTATTTATTTATTTATTTATTTATTTATTTATTTATTTATTTATTTATTTATTTATTTATTTATTTATTTATTTATTTATTTATTTATTTATTTATTTATTTATTTATTTATTTATTTATTTATTTATTTATTTATTTATTTATTTATTTATTTATTTATTTCAATTATCGTCCATTGACCTTCTCTAGGTACTTAGACTCGTCAGAGGTAGAACAATAAAAAGCACATTCATGAAAATACAAATTGGGGCAAGTATAACAAAATAGGACATGTGGGCATAATGGCACATATACCTTCTTATATCCGTGTTAATGCCCGCGAATGGTCATTAACACTTCGTCATATTAGTGATCAAGCGTGACAACAGCTACGGGCCCGATTTTAACATCTCTAAAAGTCAAAAAACAATGGGAACAAGTCAATTATTATCAAGTATAATTATTAGTTACCTATCTCTAAGAAATTTATAATTATTCATATTTTAGTCTAGAATTTTGAAATCTACAGAAGCTAGCTATACTTTTTATGAAAAACGTTGAAAGTATATTTTGGCTCACTTTAATTGAACCTAAAGAATCTGAATTCTATGAAAATATCTTTTTGCCAACTCAAAAGTTCATAGTCGGAGTAGTAGTGCATATTTTTCCAAAAGAGAGATCCAAAGATTTCGTACATTATGTAGGTACATAGATCCTCCTATAAGATAAGATTTTGGCAATGGCAAAAAAAAGCAGAAATGGATCTTTGTAAGGGCTCGTTAATTATTGATCACGTGATGACCACCACACATATGATACTATATCTCTCCAAATCTGAACAGGGGTACTACGGAGAAATTTCATAATAATTCAAAGTGTTCTTTTACAAAAGTTGATACAATAGTGGATAAAAATGTATGGATAAACTCCAAAATACTTAGCGAACCAATTATTTTGAACATTCGGTATCTTAAAATAAAACTTAAATCAGCAGACCGAAATCATACTTACCATGCATTTTAAGTGTCACCTCATTTTATACCAAATTCTCAAATAGGAGAATCAGCCATATTTGGCTTCGTAATAATTATGTGAAAATAAAGTGAAAGATTAAGAGTTCCACTAACGTAGGTACGTTCATTTTGCGTAGGAGGAATAAAGAAATCTAACCGTAGGCATTGTTAAATATTATATGATTTTATAATGTTCTCATTTGGCCGACATGTCATGTAAGCATGTAATTATTTTCAATAATAGATGGTCTCGCATTACATTGTTTCCCCAAATATGACCACGCAAATTTCTTCGCCGGAGGATATTTGATTGTATTGTCAAATCACTCCTACATTGTTTTGCTTTCTTTAAGATCTTTTTTGTCCAAAGTAGCCAGGTACATTATGTGGTAAATTTATTAGTTTAGAAGGTTTCGAATCGATGTAAAAAGAACAAAAAATATTTCAAAAACCTATGGTTTAATTTTTTACTTTTTCAATTTAAATACTGTTAATATGTGTGAATATCTAATCAAAAGTTGGTCTTCCCACATGCAAAAAAAATTAAATTAAAAGTCTGTTAATTTTTTTTTTTTTTGTATATTTATAAGTCTTTAGCATGTTAAGCATTCAGTACAGGGAGCGTTCAAGTATTACGTAACGCAATATGGGAGGAGGGGGGATTAGTCTTGTAAAACGTTACTATTGTATTACCGGCGCCGCAACAAAGGTATTTAGAGACTTTCCAGTAATAATAATTATGATTTGAGGCATACTTGGTTGTATTAGGTATGTGCGTTAGGCAACGTTTAGAGAATGGGAAGAGGGGTAACAAAGAGCGTTACGATGCATCGCGGGGGGGGGGAGGGTCAATAATGTTAAAAATATGCGTTACGTAATACTTGAACGGTCCCACATCTAAAAAAAAGTAAATCACTGTGGAATATTGTTTACGTTGCATCCAAAACGTCTATTTGCAAATTCAGCACATAATGTTGACATCTGCCGGTGCATAGGTGAATACTGTAATGCCGGCTGATGAAAGAAAAACCGAAAATAAATAAATAAATAATAATAATAATAATGCTACTGATGGATTACTTCTGTATACTTTTTAACATTCGGTATTTATTATCCAGTGGTCACCCCATTGTCCCATCCGGATTTACAAAAGGCTTGCGTAATTATTGACGAGGAACATGGCCAGAAAGCCAGCTCAATTTGCGGTACTAACCCCAAAATCTGTGGAAAAATCTGTGAATGAGTATCTCATACATACATTCTAGTAGATATCAGTTTAAAAGATTCCTTCGAGTGAATCTTTAATTGCATATTTCAATACGAGTATATCAATGCATTTCGCAATTTATTCAATACAATTAGAAAAGTTCTCACCGGCATGTGAGAGGCGCCAAGCATCATAATAAATGACAGGAATACGCTGACTACCTCACACCTACCTGCAAAGCCTTCTTGATTAATGTTACATACAGCCTCATGAGCTTTATACTTCATTAAGATGTCAATGTTATCTGGATAGTTAATTATATCCTCCGGCGAAAGCTTCCTTCTCGTTAAATGAAGATAACATAGGATGCCTGCCTAGAATAATTGAGACATCTCTATTTTCCGATTGTTTTTTGTTGTTAAATAATATATCAATGTGTCGGATATTTATAAAGTCAAGGGGTAAGTACCGCCTGTTTATTTCTCTAATTAAGGCGAAAAAAAAACCGTGTAAACATAGTTATGTCAAGGAGTTGCCACGAAGAGTAGGAATGCCTTGTCAATTAAATTGCGTAAAAAATGTTCATAGATATGAAGAAAGTGTAGATTTGACGTAACACTATCTGGGAATATTTGCGAAGGTGTTAGATGATGAACCCGGTATAATGATGAACTGAAAACTAATATTATGATGTATGACGTACACATCATCATAGATTGATTGATTTTAAAAAAAGGTATTGTTATCAAATAACTTCTGGTACGTTACATTTAGCTAGAAACACTCGATACTACCTCGCTATTCAGATTGAAACTGTCAACGAAATATAATATGATACTTGAACAGAAGATCCTAAAAAGGGAAGAATGCCAAATTATCCGCTGTCCCAAACACAGTAAAATAAAATCGAGACCCTTTAAGGAATGATATACTTATCTGATCTATATGAAAATTAAACAATTAATAACCTTTTTTGCCTCTCTTTAAAGCCATTTTTAGTTTGTTTTAAATGATAAAGATTTTTATTTTTTTATATTTAAATAAAGCTTGAGGTAAAACTTGTCAAACTTGATTAAGTGTATACTTAAAATCAAATATTACCTACAAAAATTAATTCGAGGAAACAAATTGATAGGTAGATAGCAATTACTCGACAAGTATGTTAGTAATGAAGTTGAATTAATAGACAATGGTTCACGTGAGTTCTTTGTCTCTGCACATATAACTTTTATTGCGGCAAAAACTCTTTATTTTTTTGCTGTTGTAATCGTTAAAATATTCCAAGTTTTTTACAGTAAAATGACAAATAGAAATAAAAATAATAAAGTACGGTAAAATGACATTGACGCTGTTTTATGTCACTGTTCAACAATCTCATTTGTTTTTTATAATAAAATAACGGTGTTTGTGTGTATTTTTATTAATAAAATGATAATAATTAGTTTCGCGATAACATAATAATATTAAGCTGCTTATAATATTCTTGACTTTTTTTCAGTGTGTGACAAACAATTCGAATCCACTTGATTTTTATGCAACGATTTTTTTACTAAAAAAAAATACCTATTACGATGTGATCCTTATTCTAACGAAACGTCTACGAGTTATGATTGTACGGAAAATTTGAACTCACCAAGAACTCCCTGTAAAAAGTAAAGTACAATAATTTAAATAAAACAATTGATTTGTTATTCCACAATATTTATTTACCTGACTAGTTTCGCAGGAACAGGTCCTGCATGGTCACAGGTGACTTAGAAACATGTTTCGTTTAATAGGTAAATAAATATTGTGGAATAACAAATCAATTGTTTTATTTAAATTATTGTATAATATTTAAATAATTCCACCAAGAATGCACGTTCAATTCGTTAATTTTATTAAAAGTAAAGTAATCAAAATTTTAGACAATTTTCCTCTATCTTTCCTCAATCTATATTTCAGAAAATTTTCGAGATTAAACTAGTTCTACCTAATACCTAATTTATTTGGACGACTGTCCCCGTTTGAGAATTTTAACAATGATAGCAAATTTTTGGTAAATATTCTTATAACCCTTTGAGAAGGTGAGCGCCCATTGCGAGAAATTTTCTCCACCCTGGGTAAGGTATGATAGGTATGCTACCGCATCTGGCATTTAACAAACTAACCACTGGTCAGTTTTGAACAGTCGCCTTTAAAAGCCAATTTTAGAATTTGACCAAAATATTGCAACCGTACGCACAAGAGTCTACATACATTTTATGTAATTTGTTTTCATTCTCAAGTACAGTAATAGCCGTATATTATGCTATTGATAGTCGTTTTAATTACACATTCTGTCATACAAATATCTCATTTTCCACTTTCTTGCTCCAACACAATACATCCGTCACTTAGCTAGCTCCATAGTACAACTTCGACATATAGCTGCTAACATCAAGAGTGACTTTCTGGTCACTGGGTTACTGGAGAATATTCTCTGCAACACTTGAGGCATGACAACACATTCTTCTTAATACGAACTGCACTCATCTGATCGCGATACATGGCTTACTCATAAATATAGCAGAGTTGAAATAGATCAATGCAAATAAATTTGACTAGATTTATGTTATTTAAAGACTTAATGGAAGTAATATGGACGCCTTGAAAATGATCGGATATCGAATAAAAAGTAGTTAAATCATGGTAACCCCTATTTATGCTATATACTAATAATCCAACTAAACCTTAACAAAGAATCTGGACGTGCTTTTTGGCATAGACGTTTGAAATCTAAAACTTTCAATAATACTTTTGAGACAATGACATATATCTTACTAGTCTAGCGGTTACTACGCCTGCTTTCGTGCAGTTTCGCATCGGAGGTTGTGGGTTCGATCCCAGGTGCCGACCATCTTCCTCTTTCACGACACAAGCTTTAGCGTAGCTTTCTGTGAAAGAATCAAAGGGTGTATTTGTGTTCACTTTGAGCGAGCGCAGATTCATTTAAAAAAATCCACCTAACATATTTGACCGAATTTTGGCATAGAAATACATATATCTAGTTCTAACTTAACCCTTTCCAAATATCTTGATAGCTTATACAATTATATGTTAAATATCTTAGATGTCTCACCATTTCTCTTGCCGAACTTGCATCGATACGTTAGTTGCCATATATCAGACCATGCCCTATAATATGTGGCCCTTATCATTCGAGCTAATGGTTTTTTCTGTTGCATCTCTCTCCTTTATTTGGAATTACAGAGGGTGTTTATGGTTCTTTATTTGATCACAGTCACAGATATTGTCCTTCCTATATCCCTATTATTTGAAATTGCTATCACAATAACAATACGAAACTCTTTTTCTTGTTATATTTAAAGCTCTCCAAGCAGGGTTTGGCATCACACTGAAATATGTCGATCGATACGGTAGGAACCGTATCTGAAATGAACACTGAATATAGTGTAAAATGTACCGTAGGTGAATCAAAATAAGCCATTGAAATATCTTATTTTTACATCAATCAGTTGCCATAATTCGTTTTACGTGAACGTGAAAATAGCCTACACACGATTTTATAATTTAATTTGAAACAGTAGTAGTCGCTTGATCTCAATAACGTCTTCGTAACTAATCAGAAAATTAAACTTGTGGAGCTGTATCTCTTATGGACCATTTACCTCATTATTATTAGAACACTTCTGGATACATTTTATCCTTCCAAGACAATCTTCTTTTCAAACATATCTTAATTGATTTTCCTTTTGATTAAGAACTGCATCTGAATTCAAATGGTGAAAAATCGGCGTAAAAATGTATTCTCCGTCTTCATCGTAATGTTCTTTTTTGATTATCATGAGTCTGTTTTGTCAGTGCGTTCTCTTGGATGCTGAGTTCCATTTCTCTCTGTATCCCCATCTGTTTGAGGGTCTTTCTGGTTGAGACTCTTTGACCCTTTCACAGTAAGCTACTTAAAGCTTGTGTTGTGAAAGAGGATGATGGCCGGCACTTGGGATCGGATTCACGACCTCCAGTACGAAACAGTACGAAAGTCGGCGTTTTAACCGCTAGAGATTCAACCATTTCGAATATAATTTCACATAGATCGTCGATCGATCGATCGTCGTCCCCATCCGACCACTAATTCACAGACCGTTTAATTCTTTAAAAGAATTTTTTTAATAAAACAACACGCTTTACCAACGGATCGACTGAAAGGCATAAAAGAACTTCAAGACCTTTATAATACGTTTTATTCTGCGCAATAACATTAACCTCTTCATAGACTTAGTCCGTATCCCTTGGCTCTGCTTTGGAGGAGTGGAAAGACTATGCCACTTTACCTAGAATAATAAGACAATTAAATAAAAACATCGACAACAATAATAATTATTATTAACGAATGTGCATATCATTTGAATACCCACATTAATATTTTGTCCAGTTATTTGGCATGTTACCGACATCTGACACAATTCACATTAGTCTCTCTGCTGGACCGGTAACTGTGAATTAACAGTAACTTGGTTTCGGAATGAAGGTGTTTGGGTTTCGCTCGCCACATGCTCCAGCTGTCAAAACACACAACTTTGTTGACGACTCTGTCGAATTTATAATGCATGTGAACCTCACGTGTTTGCATACATGTTCATCTCTTCATTTGTCATTTTTTGTCCTTCTACTAAGCAATGTGTTTCTCAATAAATACATTTTGAGTACCTTAACATACCTACCTATACTTTTGTCAATTTTAATCGTATAATCAAGCTCACTTTATTTAGAATATCTTTATTAACGAAACACCTATTCATATATCTTCTGTAGTAGTAAGTCTGCATAAAATTGTAATCTACGCGAATTAAGTCAGATTATTGTCAGCTACATGACACAAATCGGCCTTGAGGTTCAGTTATAATAATGAGGATGTCACAGGAGACCTATTTTTCACATTGATAATCAATCAACCAATTCTCCCTTTTTTCTACACTTAGAGGCGTAGAAAATCCTTCAGATTTGCACTCGAAGGAACGGATCACGGTATGAGATAATCATTCTCGTCTTTGAGATCCTGATGGGAGGACGAACAGTGCTCTCCTCAGCCAACTGTCATTCGGTATCCTTATCACATGTATTCCGACCATAGCCATCTCTTCTCCTCACTGGTGGAAGTGATGGGACATCTCCGAATACAATAATTTACAGTGTCGTTCGTGATGTGGTGGTATCCCTGATACTGTCGCAATTACACTACAGATAAAGAGTTTCTTAATGGGCTCGTTTTAACTAAGAAACCTATCCAATTGTTCAAAAGTTGTGCAGCAAAAACTGTTAAATAGGTAATTGTTACTTAACTACTTAATAAAAGCTAATTTGGCTTATCTATGAATAGTGCGTTTTAAACTTTTTTAAATATAAAAAACACACTCAAACTATTTCCAGATACCTATCTTAAAAAACAAGCATCTTCTACTGAAAATATCATAACTCGCATAAAAACAAAATAATTTACCAATAAATTCTTTTTTTACAGGAAAAACAAAGACCACCTACTTATAATCCTGAAGATTATGCCACAGCATTAAGGAAATGGACAAAAAGAGGCAATTCACATCCAGGCGTGCCACCTCCAAGTCATCCGGCCATCACACACGTTGGAGAATCATCTTCGCCAAACAAATCCAAACATCAGAACAATGACAAAGATTACAGGAATCCCTGTCTCAGTCCAGGTGGGGAAATGAGTCTAAGGCAGTTTGGATCACTCAGTGAACTCTTGACAAAACTCAGAGCAGATCTGCGCTTGGCTTTCCCAAGGTGAGGAAAAAACCGCTTATTTCTAAACTAATTTGATTTTGAAGGAGTTTTTAGCTATCAAACTCTTGAACATTTCTTACTCAAATCACGTGGTTGCTCAATATTTATGACCTGCGCAAGATGGAGAGCGCAGAGTGGAGCTGTTGTTGCTTCCCTGTGCCCCTTAATGGGGTTCAATGGGAGATTGACTGATTGAATTAAGTAGTTGCATATTTGTCATAAACAACGAATCGTATGTGGATAAATAATAACACATTTCAAAATAATATAAAAATAGATAAAAAGAAAAACTTACTTTTGATTTGAAAAAAGATAAAGATAAAACAGATTTAGAAATAATGTACAAAATTCCATTGTTATTTTGTTTTCCAATCCAGCTTTAGAAAACTATTTATTGACCACATCCGACGCATTTATGTAACACAAACCGAATAATGTTCATTATTCCAGACTATATGTTCATTTTCTCAATTATTTATTCTAGGAGAAACCAATATAGAGACGTAGTAAGTAGTGTTTATGTCTATTTAGGTGGTGTCGCTACCCACCTATTTATTCATCCTGTATTTTTGGGAATTGTCTTTTATGGGGCCAAATAAACTGGCGTATACCGTGTTCGAAATAGCCCCTTCGTTTTCATTTGAATCAAGGAGAAAATGTTTCCCACAGAGCTTATAACAATTGATCCACTAATAGTATTACCGTCCAGCCTACTAAAGTGGTTAACTTTCTATAAGTAAGTAGAAACATCCTTTAGAAAATATAATTATTATGGTTATAATAACTAGATAGATGGAAGGTTTAAGATGATAAATAATAAACAAATAGACGAGTATTATAAGAGCACACTACAAATAATAATAATAATAACGAACCGAGAGTAATCATTTTAAATTATCGGGGCGAAGTAGAGCGCGGTCTAGCTGGTCCATCGGGAGGCTAGATCATCTCGGACCAAACAGTCCAAACACCTAATTATAATTATCAAGCCAATCTATTTTCCATTATATGTAATACACAGCAAGCTACACTTTGCACATCGCGCAGTTTCCATCCTACCGACTATAAATGAACGCCCGTATCTTTTTAATCGCACCATCGCTCATATTCCATAAAAAAGTTGATTGGCTACACTACTAGATCCGGCATTCGGAAAAAAAATATTCAAACTATTATGTCCCATTTTTGCTTATGGGGTACGGAGGTGAAGAGACGCCGCGCTGGGTGGAATAAAAAGTAATAAAAAGGAAGCGAGAAAGCAATAAAATAATTAAATTAGTTCCAAACCTGTAAAATTTTAGTGCAAGATTATTCCGGGATATAAGATGCTTATATTGATCACCAACGTTGGGGTGACCAATTTAGTACAATAGTGCCACAGCAATATGAGGTGGTTTCATTTAAAATTTTCAACTGTTGTTTTAGCGTTCACTAAACAATAATTACATTTACCTCTCAACCAGAACACTCTTTCAGCCCAGCATTCTCATTGTCTTCTTTGAACTTTTTGGACAATTTCAGCTCTTCTTGTGATAAAGGACTGTATTTATTACATTTTATTCTCTGCCGTTTGTCATTCGCCATTATCCAATGTTACTATTATATTTACAATTTTGGTTTAGATACTTGGATGGAAGAGATACATAGTACCTAATAATATGATCTTATTGGTCAAAAAAACGATTTAAAAAAAAATCACATATCGTATGAATAACTTATATAAAACATTTAATTAAATATTTAAACGAGTTAATGACATTACTCTTAATCCGATCAAATATTTAGTCTGGCACTTAACACACTTTGGTGAATACGAGTCGAGATAATTTCGAACTTAATCCAATAAGTTAAGTACAAGGTATGATCTGATCGATATTTTGATTATAATTCTCATTAGGCTAGTCAGATGAAGTATGCAGTCAATCATGTCCGCATAATCTTAGCGTTTAATTCAAAGTGGATTGAATAAATTTAATTATGGGTATATTCCTCATTTTAATGTCTTGTACACAATTTATTCTCCAACCTAGATGAATAATTATTGAGAAGGGTGCTGAAGCCACTTTGATTCGATGAGGGATTAACTACATGACTGCTTAAATAACACTGATATGACACTGATACCATATCGTTAGAGCTTTCATGAAAGGTTGATCATATAAGAAAGAGAGACTTCGTTATACCTAAAAATAAAATTACCTACCTTATTTTTAGCGTCAGCTTAAAATAAAATCAATTTTCATTACCGGTTTCATGAAGTATTCATTTTATCTTCAGTTTCTATATGAATACTAGTAGAAATGAAGTTGCTTTCATCCTGTATAATTTCATGGAAAGATTTTTCACTTGCATCCTCTAAAAATATAGAATTTCTTTTAATTTTTATTTACTCAACTTATCTATTGTGATCTGCGTATTATTCGACCCTATATAGTATAGTGTGTGCGAATTATTATTCCCTATACACTTATAACCCACTGTTGTTGTTTTTTTTTTATATATATATTATAATATTATTTTAATCCATAAGTATATAATAATTTAAATGTTGTTCCCACACTTGAATATCTACGCGCTGTGCCCAGCGGGGAATAAACTCTATCGGGTATAATTTCGGATTCACAGATTGACGTAACGTTATTGTAATTCTGGCGAAATAACAAAATGTATATTCTAAAAACCAAATGTTACCGTTAGGTTGACTAATTTACATACAATGTAAAAAAATGTCTGTCAAATTTCGATTGAGCTGTTTGTCAGTGTTGATAGTAGGGACACGATAATTTTATTTTATTTTTTTCTCGAGTTCTCTTGAATCAAATAGTATATAAGGTCTAACCCTAACGCATCAATCAGTGGATAGATAATTTTATCATACAAATAAGCCTTTCTTTGAGATATTTGCCGCATCAATGCGTAGATATCGCCTATGTTTAGGATATCCGACGCCATTTTAAACAAAAGCTTCCTACTGTTGGTTAATGATTTATCTCTAGGATGGCTGTCAAAATAGCGTTCACTGACGTTTATAAACTCCCGTAACGCCGAGAATATGAAGAACTTTCGACTTGTTTTTCCATAAACCAAAATGATCGTTATATACATCTTCATTAAAAATAACGAACCAACATATAAGATAAAGCTATCTATCCATTTATTGAGTTATCATTTTGAAACTTCGAACAAATCATATTTTTCTTCAATTTCGATCGACAAAAGATACCAATTTGCCGGTTTCCAAACAAACGATCTGGAATAAAAATTCTAAACTGTGGTCGAAATGTTGTTATATTCTCAATTTTTCTGGTAAATCATTGTAAAATTTCAAGTTTTAAAAATAATATCACAAAATAATATGTGAAACAAAAAACAACATTAGACCCTAACCTGAATATTTGATTCAATACGCATTAATTGTCAAAAGAAGACTTCATCTGACATCAAATCTGGCGCGAAAAAGCAAATCCATAGAAATCAATAGATTTCAGCATAGCAACACTGTAATCTTCTTGGTATCCATCTATCGGATAGTTTTCAATTGATGCGGCCGTCAGATTCTTTCCATTACTTTATCCAGTACAAACTTTACCTTATAAATGGCTACCAAGAACATTTATCTACACATTGATGCGTTGGGCCTAAGACTGACAGTTGCGATAATAAAGACCTTAAAAATACCGCGGTGCCGGAAACTTTTTCGTATTCAAAATAAAAGCCGTGCACTACGTAAATAGAGTACCTTAACATTCAGCTATACTTTGAAAGAAAACTCATTTGAAAAATTCAAACATTCCAGCGAAGAACTTCGTCTTAACGAGCATTGTTTAAAAATCTTTAAGCCCGCCATTATCGATCACTCCATCCGTTCAAATGGAGCGATGTCACTTCAAAATATTATTATTGTGAGTGAGGTAAACCATCAATTCGCTGACGTGGAGTGATGGGATGAGTCGGATATCCGTCAGTTCAAAATGAAATCGTGTCAACCATTTGTCCATCACTCCAATGGCTCGTCAATTGAGAAACTGGAGTGGACGTGGTCCAAGTCGTTACGTCCCTTGTTCTTCAATGTTAAAAAACTTTGCCTTTGTCCATATTTGTCTAAATAAAGTTTATATTAAAATAAACTTCACTTATTAGTGAAGTAAAAAAGTTTTTTTTTTTTGTGTTTTTGTATCTTTATTGTACGATGAATCGTCTCAAAGCTACCGCCAAAATATCACAATTCATAGTACACGTGTTGCTGTTTTTATTAAATTATAGCAAAATGCACGTATTAACGTAGTAAAATTTTATTATAATTATTGAAATAAAAACTCAAGTTTCACATCTGTCACAACTCAGAATGGATGACATTCATTTGGAGTGATCGTGAATTGGACTAATTTTTTGTCTGTCATCCAAATGGATGACATCATTTTGGATGACAGCCAAATGGATGACATCTTTTTGGATGACAGACAAATGGATGACATCTTTTTGGATGACAACCAAATGGATGACAACCAAATGGATGACATCTTTTTGGATGACAACCAAATTGATGACATCTTTTTGGATGACAACCAAATGGATGACATCCATTTGAAGTGATCGTGAGTAGCGGGCTTTACACACTATCTCATTGCGGTGCTGTTTAAATTTGAACGCATTTGCGACATAAAAGATAATAAACTTTATGAATCTTGTTAGTGAATTCCTGATGGACTTTGTTGTTGTCAGACTATCATTATTATTTTTTTTCTAGAAAAATCTAGAAGAGATAATCTAGGTGTCTTGTGGTAGTAATGTAATACGTGATAGAATTAATCCTGATACGAAGGACGCGTCGGATGCTGAGGGAGATTGCCGTGAGAGATTGAGTGAGGATAATCTGATTAATCGAATAGGAAAATAAATAATCATGATATTATCATTCATCGACCTAACTAAAGTTGTAGCATTGAAAAAAGGTTTAAAACTCAATAGAAACTGAACTACATATACCTTAGGTCGAAAGAATTTTTACTTTTTGGTAGTACCTACTACCTACCTACCTACCCCACCTGTTCAACCTGTTTTTTAATATCAAATTCACGATATTTGTCTACGATAATTTTTGTAAAATTGCGTTTAAAAATGCGTGAACCTCGAATATGAATATAATTTTTATTTTGACTACTAATAATTTATCATAGTTATTATTTCTGCGTGCGTTTGAAAGTAAAATACGGAATAGTCCGCTTTAAAATAGAAATTAAACACGACTTCTCATATAATTTATCTACTTGTATTAAAGACCTCTCTCTACTGGAGCTCTTATTTTGATTGTTTTAAAGAAATCAAAATAGTCTTAAATAGTCTTTAGTACTCGAAGTACAAAACTTTTTTTAACATCATGTACTTAATAAATGATGACAATTTGACATATCAACCAATTACAAACATCGCAATCAACTATAGTTCATTTTTTTTAAAGATACAGTACTAGAAAATTTGGCATACTTCCATTTCATTCTTTACATACATAAGAAAGAGACAAAATACTTCTATAAGATTTATGACTTCGCCGAGAGGCGGTACAGAACCTATTGTTACGCAGGTAGTTGTTTTTATGGGTTGCTATACACACTGCACGAGTTTTATGAAATGCAGTCAGTTTATCGTATTTTACTTCTCATTTTTATCGAAACTGGGTGGCTATTCTCGTAATCAATCAGTTTAAGTTTAAAAACTGCAGTCACGGACCTAAATGCGTTCGAATTTCAAAAATATTGTATGAATACAAACTAATTTAAGAACGCGGTCTAGTCCAATCCGTCATTTTAAGAACAAATTTCAGTCAAGTTCGAATTAAGAACGCTACGAGAATACCCCAGCTGATTTATGTTGCATTTTTTATCCTGGTGTAGGTATATTTTATATCATTTTTGTTTCTTCAAAAGGTTATATTATAAAAAATACATACGTTTATATATTTCATAAAGTATAAATTGTTATATAATATTGTACACAGATTAAAAAATGCGCTATGAAGACATAAAAAAGTGCAATAGGCTCAAAATAAAAAAAAACATACAGATAAAAAGCATTAGGTAAAATAATTATTAATTAATACTTTAATATGCAAATATGAAAAAATGCAATAGCAGAATTTAATAAACTTTTCTCTGATTTATCGAGATGTTAGCGAAGACAACCGCACTTCTCGACTTCAAAATATTTATGAGTG
This sequence comes from Mystacides longicornis, assembly GCA_963576905.1. NCBI lineage: Eukaryota > Metazoa > Arthropoda > Insecta > Trichoptera > Leptoceridae > Mystacides > Mystacides longicornis. Next base: position 8,738,977 of record OY756425.1, on the reverse strand, counting down.
TGCTACCCGGTTAAGGGTGGCTACTGTTACCGCCTCTCAATAAAACAATAAATCTTATAGAAGTGTTGTGTCTCTTTCTAATGTATGAAAAGAATGAAATGGGAATATGCCGAAATTTTTCTGGCACTGTATATTTAAAAAAAATGAACTATAGAATATTTTAGCAACTGAAATTCTTAATTTGTCAGGAAAAGCATAAAACTATTTTATTAGGTACTTAAAGTTGTTCTGAATATGTTTCATTAACGAATATCTAACAACTTAAAACTCTAAGAATTCATTCAGTAATGAATTGTTCGATTTTTAAATGGAACAAACCACTACGGGCTTACGACCATCTTCTACTGTTATTTCGAAGGCTGGCTTAGTGTGATCACTTTACGTTAACAACGTTCGCCATTAGTTGGTAATGTTTAAGTCTTCGAAACTCTTAATCATGAGAATTCTCAACATGTTCAACATGTCGAAAAATCTCATGTATGCAACAAGTAGATCTATATAATAATTTAGAAATGTTTTTTTATTTGCCTTTGACAATACTTTAACCGTATATGTGAACATCACGCTCAAAATACAAATGCTAAGATAGATATTAATATGCCCAGAGCAGTATAAAATGCTGGAGAAGGTTCTTAAATACAATTTGCTGCATTAACTTTAATATATTTAGAGCTATTTAAAAAAAACTGTATTTTTTAGGATCTTCATACAAATTTCTCAAAAAGACTTTTGGAAACAAAATTACTCATGTAAACGTTGAATGGGATCTTGGTATTACGGTATGAAAATGTAATAAAATAATTGTAGATTGATTTGTTATACATATAAATGTTATTAAAAGCTTATTATTCTCAATAAATAAAGATTTAATGAAAATAATTGTAAAATGATTCCGAAGTTTGACAGATACAAATCACCCTCTATGGGTGGGTTGGCCAATTAATATCAAAGCAGGCAATTTATGTAGCTAAGATTCAAACCACAGAGCTCTCTCTATGAAAACTTGCAAAAAACTTGCAAATTATGTCGGTAGGTTCGTATAATATTTTTTTTATTATTATAGACCTCCAAAAAAAATAAAATATCATACGAACCTACCGACATAATCAGTATATTTATATTATCTGTGGACATAATTTGCAAGTTTTCATAGAGAGAGCTCTGTGGTTTGAATAGGTTCGTATAATATTATGAGGTCGGTAAAACAAAAATTGTAAAAGTGTCATTCTTCTTTTTCTGTGCTTATGTCAGTTAAAGAGGTATGTTAAGCAATGGGATGCTAGACTAGAATCTGTTTAATTACCTACCGATCAAGCCTGACAATCGGAATCAAAAACGTGAAGCAATACGTGTATAAGCTAGTATTAAATAATTAATGAAATAAAGAGATAAAAGTTGGAAATTATTGAGAACAAGAGAGCAACCAAATTTAAAGACTGCGACTGCTTCATGCGAATGTTTCATTAACACAATGTGCCTACAGTTTAAGTGTCAAGATAATTTTTTGATCCAAAAAAGTTACTATTGTTGTCTTTCAGTCAATTGACTTTGGGGTGATTTTTCATCCAATGAGGTTTCTGTTGTAGGTAGGTACTTGCAATTCTTAAACCGATGAAGCTCTTTCGTTATTACAGTGACTTATGTTGTTTTTGTTTGACATTTACTTAAGGGTACATTAAACACAAAAATGTAAAAAAAAAACTATTTTGGAAAAAAGTAGGTATGACTAAGTCTTATTTGGTTTCTGAAATACCACATTCAACTACAACACAAACCATATTAATTAAGTATCGTTTTCAATATGTCATCCAAACTAAATTTACTTACACACAAAATGTGCAAATTCTTTGCGTTTTTAAGAATATAAAGGAAATTTTTTTATTTTTATCTTTATTTATAAAAATGGAGCCCTATTTCCTGTGTTTACGGCATCAAGTGAACGGCTGAACCGATTTTGCTTCTCACTTCTTTTTTTGTGGTAATTGCTAGTATTGTCAGGTGAAGCTTTCTATGAAAGGAAAAATAAAGAAAGTTGCGCAGAACATTACAATAAGAAAACCTTTTGACAGTATAAACTTTTATATTTTTGAATTTAAATAATTAGGACTCATCATAATGTGACCTGTGTACCTAAACATCATTCATATCAGTTACTTACATTGGTCGGAAGTACGAGGGTAATTTTTTTTATCGGACTTACACCCGAAAAATTAATTTATTTATCAATATATAAATTCGAATTCAGTACATACCTTTTCACAGTTGCAACGTCGATCAGGAAAGTTAGTTTTCTGTAATGAAAATTTCATGATACAGCTTTGTTTTTTTTTTTTTGACATTTCATCCACAAGGCGGATGGTTTAGCCGATTTTGTGAAACTTATTTATGAGGAAAAAAAACATTTTTTTTTTTCAAATTCTCCTTGAAATTACCAACACCACCTATATAAGAAGGCCTTAGTGAAGGCGGCCATTCTTGGCCTCCCGCGTCACGGCTGCCGGCGTGTAGACAGATATCATAGTGCACAGGCAAGTACATACAGATATAGGTGAGTGAATGTTGGGCCTCACGATGTGACGCAGCACAAAGGCCTTCTTATATAGGTGGTGTTGGAAATTACCCTTGTCTTTTTTTAAGACATATAGAACCATTTTTGTTCTAACAACTTCTAAACCAGCTTTTAAAGAGAATCAAAAAACGCATTTGAACTAACGAAAACAAGCACATTTGAAAGATTAGATATTGATTTTACGGAAAACAAACTGTTGATATGTAGGTACTCGTATGTATAAGTAGGTATATCAATAAAATACGGGATTTTCTGTAATAATCAAAACTAGAAAATGGATTCCACTTTTTAAGAGAAAGTTGTAAAAGGGCTACAGGTAACGATATGTTATTGTAAATAATCACTGGAGATTTTTAACCTTAGCAATTTAAATACTGAACATATCAATCATGTATCGTTCAAACTCGAATAACTCCTAAATCTTTAGCATAGACAATTTAATTTGGCGTATAGTACAATTATTTATGTCTGAGGTAAAAAAGTCTTGAACTTATATTGCCTATGTTTGTTTATTTTTGTTTTAAAAAAGTATAAAAAGGTTTTATAACACACATCACGACAAGAATGTTAACATCCATCCATATTTTAAGATATCCATATCAAATTAAACACGTATCGACTAGAATTTATACATTTCCGGTTAAAGGTATCGTTTCACGATTCTTTTTAATGACTGAGTGTATTTTATCAAATAAATTATTTTGTTCTAATTCAACAAAAACAAAAAAAAATGATTTTATCAAAACTTTTTCACGATGAGTGAAATGAACGTTTCTGTTTTTTTTTTTTTTTTTTTAAGTAGTAATTATTATCCTTTGAAAAGTTGTTAAGTAGAAGTACACTACGAATTAGGATGCACCACCGCCAATTTTCGATATATTAATTCACAAAAAATCTTTAGGGTAGGTTACCCTTTCCTTTTAGTTGCATTTTTCTTCACAAGCTTTTAAACCGTTCATGATGGATACAATTTTAAAGAGAACAATAACTAAGTAGGTACGTGTAAATAATAATAATACTTTTTTATGTCTTGCCTCTTTTTTCCCTTTTTGTAGACTTCGGTGGGGTTAGGGTTGTCCTCTCGAGACGCTGAATTTCACCTCTGTTTCCATAGTTTCCATGTCGGCGCAGGCCCGTCACTTCCACCATTACTGAGAGGAGATGGGCATGGCTGGGACATGTGTTGAGGATGCCGAATGACAGTTGGCCGAGGAGAGCGCTGTTTTTCCTCCCATCAGGGTCTCGAAGACGTGGAAGACCCTTTCATACCGTGTTCCGTTCCTTCGAGGCAGAGCTGAGGGAAATGGACTTGGTGTGGGAGGAGGTCATAAGCATTGCGTAAGATCGAGCGCAATGGAGAGCTCTTGTTGCCTCCCTATGCTCGGAGATTTGATTGATCGATTGATTACCATAGTTTAGAAGCCTTCATGGTTGGCGTTTCCCGTTTTCTCTACAATCCATGTATATAGGGCCAAATGTGGTATTCTTGTTGTGTTCATTCTTCCCGCATATTAGTGCAAATATCCAGCTCATACCTTCATTCTCAAATTGTCGTGTTACTTTCTCGATCGCTCAGAGTTTATGAGCTCTTATCACGGAACGTTTTTATTTCGATGTCAATATTGCGAGAATTGCACAATGTAGTTCTTAAAGGTGCGAACTTAGTCAAGATAGGTTAACCTGATGACGAAAGGAAATTTCAATTGATTGTGTTTGTTGGCAAGAGATATAGGTAAAGGATTTTGAAATGGTTTTAAAAGAAACTGTTTAAATCTCAACGCTTTTCTTTCGCGTCATTTTAAAACGTAATATCTGTAAACGCCTGAAAGGCTGAAGAACTAGGCGTTAGGTATGGTGTTATACAATTATTACATAACCCAAAAATTACGAAACTGGACGGTTGTAAAGCGTGTTTAAATAGCTTGGGGTCATGAGGAAGGAAACGATTCCGAAATTCGATGTAATTAACCCATCGAGTTTTATATGGTGCTAAATAATTTAAGTGTTCGCACTTGTTTTGCGAATGAACCCAGTTATTATACAATCAAGACTTCCCGTTTGTAATGCTGCTGTAATAAAATATGTACCTACTGCATAATTTTCACACTATTACTGATGAAAACAAAAATGGTACCTACTATTCAATTTTTTCCGTTGTCATTATTTCATATTATGATAACTGTATAAATCGGTTGTATAAAAAAAGTCGGGATAGTGCACTTATTACTCTAGATCGGCTAAACAGATTTTTGTGGAGCTTGATTTACTGAATTCTTCTCCGCTCAGGATTTAAATTTTAAAAATTCGAAAAAAGGATAACAAGTAACATTAAACATTGATTTTAAAGTTAGTATGGAACGGATTTACTGACAACAACGCCATCTGTGAAAAATTCAAAATTCACATTCATAATTCATAAAGATAACCAGAGAATGGTAACTATGAGAAGGAAGATTCACTGATGTGTGCACGTTTAAGCACAAGAGGCTTGTCTATAATGCAACTTGGTTTCTATCATCTTGAATCTCTTGTGTTTTTTTTTATGTTTTTTAATATTGTAACAATTTTAGCAATTTTAAACATGCAAATGCATGTTTATTTTATTTAATGTACTTACATGTGTGTTTTTTATTTTTTTATTTGTTTTTATTTTATAGAACTATAACTATTTCATGATTTATCATGCCCTCCACATTAAATAATGAATTTTATTATTCTGTAATGTGTCACTGAGGTTTTTTAATGTGATCTATTTTTATTGATATTAAAATATGTGAATTCATTTTGACTATTTTAACCATAACAGATGACTTATCATCGCATGCCTGATGTTTTAGTAATTGTTATGACCTGCTTATTGCTTTATGTACCTACATATACCTAATCTGATATACTTGGATTTGTACTCCCTTCCCAAACACGAGCTCTGCTCAAATGGGGAGGTAATTATTTACATTGTATTATAAGTTGATCTGTATTTTCATTTTTTTGTATATATGTATTTTTATTGAATAAAGATTATTATTATTATTATTATTATATACTTTGACATTTTTAAATTTTTATATAGCTATTGACATTTTCAAATTTTAACAATTGACTCATGTCCTACTATTTATTTTAATACTCTTGGAAGCGCGAAGGGGATCCTCGACTCCAAGGCCCAGCTACAACAACAATCATCTTGAACTATCCAGGTATCAAACTATCTAGGCGTTCTCATTCTGGGTGTCTCATTCCACTGTAAATGTATAAAAATGAATATTATGTGCTCACTCAAAGTAAACACGACTCTTTAACAGCAAGCTACTTCAAACTTGTGTCGTGAAAGAGGAATATTTTCAGCACCTGGGATCGAACCCACGACCTCCGATACGAAACAGCACGGAAGCCGGCGTCGTAACCGCTAGACTACCAACCACTTCACTATGTCGGTACCATTCTAAAAGGTGCCACACGAAACGAGAATAAAAAAAAACACATATTTACGAAAGTTGTCCCGTTTATGCTATACACAGATTGAGCCAAATTAAATGTTTGAATCAACAACAATTTACGGTTTGGGAATAACATATTTTTTTTAGTTGAACAGAATATTTGCAGATAGGCACACTACTTGATATATTTCAAACAAGTTTGGAAGGAAGTGCTTCATTAGTGGTGAATTCTCTGTAGATTCCAGCCAGCCGCGATAAAATTGATCGGGAAGGTAATTATTATTGAGAGGCGTCGTAAATAAAAACCTTAATTTTTTACATAATTGTATTACGCAATATTTTTTATTGGCGATGAAATATCGGTTTTAGAGAAATAATTACAAGATTCGAAAAAAAAAATATAATTACTATCTTAGTTACAGTTCAATATCAACCTTACCTCGTGTTTTTCGCATTACAATGAATCTGATGTTTATAAATATTGAAATAGGTATAATAAAATACGATTCAAATCCAATTTTTTTTATTTGCGTATGCGCTGATGTCGATAGTATCAAAATTAACTTTTTCGAAAGAGAATTGAGTTTTTGGTGTAGAAAAATGAAAATAAAAACATGATCTTTATGGGGTCGTTCACTATAGTTCATTTTAAACCGTATTAATGGAGAGTAAAATAGCCTGAATCGAGGGATTCCCTGTAAAATAAAAACATAAAGGTTCGCCTCTTCCACCCCTTTCCCTTTAAATTGCATTACGTAATATTGAACGACCCCTATGTTGTTTTAATAATACTAGTGGTCGACCAGTGCTCGAAATTCGACCATAACTTTTAAGTTTGAATATTATAAAGGTTCCATTGTCAAAGACTGTGCGATCGCTATTTCACAGTAATCTTTCAAAAACAATGACATGGATACATTAAATTTGAAAAGTTTTTTTTTTTTCTATTATTACATATTTGAGGTTCAATTATCGCCATTTCACAGATTGCTTTCAAAAACAGTGATTCGTTTTAGTTTGAATATGCCGCCGTTTCCGAGCCGCTTTTCATTTTACATTTGTTTCTATGAAGTTGATTATCTTTATAAGTAGTCTGTGGAAGTGTGTGTGAGAATCAAATAAATAACATTACAGTAGTGCTTGTTATGTTTTTTTATTGATTAAATCATTTTAATCCATATTTTTTTTTTAAATATTAGCATTCGCCACTCCTTCTGTATATAAACTTTAAGTGTGCGAAATTTCATACTCCTCCGTCCGCGCAATATTCGTTAAAATAGTAACAAAGTTTTTCCTTCACGTATTCGTATTAAATCGTATATTAATACGACAGATAAATTCTAAGCGAAATATAGATTATTTTTTATTATTTGTGTGAAATATTTCAATATTTTGATGATATAGGTACCTATGCATTAATGTTGATGTATAGAGATGATTACAGATGCTTAGTTCTGTTTTATGCTATATTGTGTTTAAGTTTAAGTTTTTATTGTAGTAGGTAAGTGTGCTAGACGCAAAGGCTGTATGCTAAAATTATAAAAATGTATCAAACCACACTGCAAAACCAAAGATTTGTGAATAGAAAAATAAATACAATCATCATTTTCCACTTGAACACTGTGTCAACAGTATAAACAATGCCTTTACAATTATAATAATGGCTATTGAAGAAGTAGGTATCTGATGGGTACATAAATACAATTATTGCACTAAATGCATCGCTGCTATCTTGATATCGATTCATCTCACAATATTTATTTCTAAGTAGATTTCTGGCACAAGAACTAGATGCATTGGAGAAATTTGTATTTATTTATTTTGTATTCCCAGATATTATTATTAGTTCATTGATACTTTGTTTACACTGTGTGATTATTTTGTGAAATCGGTAATCGATAAATACCTATCTATCTACAATGAGGATGCATTATTGTTGATGGCTTATTTTGTTGTTGATTATTGTACCTTGCTGTCATAAAGACCAAGTTAATAAAAATTGCGAAAAAAACTTCATAACTTATGATACCAGTGTGCAATCTTTTTGTTGAACAATTTAGTTTTTTAATGTTTCATTTTAATTACATACTAGTGGTCGACCAGTGCTCGAAATTCGACCATTACTAATTATTTAGATTATAAGTTCGAACATTGCTATTTCACAATTTTATTTCAAAAACGATGACATGCTCAAATTTGATATGTTGATAAGTTTTTTCTATTACAAAGTTTTTTTTCTATTATTAATAAAGACAAACGATATCATTCTATTCTCAATTTGACCACAGATAAACAAAAGAATATGTACATGCGACATGCGTCTATGTCATTGTCAAATACATCGAAGTGTTCGAGTATCAAAGTGTTCGTAATGTTTTTTTTTTATACCGATTCAATTTATTTTTGTATACATAAATTTTAAAAAAATATTTGCATTCGCCATTCCTTCTCTATATAAACTGCAAGTGTGCGAAATTTCATACTTCTCCGTCCGCATAATTTTCGTAAAAATGGTCACAAGTTTTTCCTTCACGTGTTAATAATAATATATTGATTTTGCAAAGATAAGTTATGTGTTATGTCCCAACAACTGATTGTCCTTTTCACTGTTCAAAAACTTTTTATAATCACACAGCAATCTTTCAGGCGTCTCAAAATAGTCTTTCGCATATTTTTATTTAGCCCATGAAAAGAGGAGAATTTTCTGGAGTTGTCGCCGATTTATACCCCCCTTACAGGGCACTGAGAAAAAAAAATAGGAAATTTTTATTTCTTTTTTATTTTTACAAAAACATACTGAAAACCTGTTGCTCTTTTTATCGGAGGAATATCAAAGAATATCTGACTGGTTTTGGATACCTATAACTAACTGAAGTTTATTCTAATTGTTTCAGCTTTGTCCAAGAATTCATCAGTGAGCCTCTGGATGGCGTCAGCTTAGTAGTAGAAGCATTACGAACCATTCAACTCAGCCAGTCAGGGAATATGAGTCCAACGCAACCCACACCGACCAACGCGGGTCCAGGAGCTTTGGTTTCATCCCCTACACCTCGACTACCCCCGGCCGTCCAGAGGAGAATACTCTTAGACGAACTTGCTTGTCTGTTAGTATACGATTCTTATTTATATTTTTGAGGGATATTTTTTACATGACCCCGAAGTTTTTCTGACTAACGTGTTTCTTGTTCGGCATGTGTGCGAACAGTCAATACAAAGGGTCAGTGCTTTAAATTAGAGAATTAAGAAGAAACACCTTTGTAGAAAGATAAAAAACATTGCAACCCATAGCAAGAAGATTCCTTAGATGCATGATGCTAAATAATGAGATGGAGAAAACCTGGATATCGACGATGGAGCAGACAAAGAATATACTTTTTCGTGACAAAAAATGACAGAAAACCAGCGAGAATTGAAATGCGGATATCTCCGAAGAGCTTTGGCAATCAGTAGCCCTAGTATAAGTTTTCGATGATCGAATATCGAAACAGTTTCGAAAAATTTTCATACTAAAATGATCGAATTATCGATCGTTTGATTTAATAACGCTAATAAGCACTTATTTGCGTGCAATTAGCTTTCGATGAAACTCGTACTTGCCCCACAGGACGCCTCCAGAAAAAGAACGAGATCATGGTGGACTTCATCATTACACTTACCGAAATTGAGTTCAACAGATCACATAGCTACTTAAAAAAAATCAGGAAGAAGAGGTCACATTTTTGCAGTATTAATTTGAACCAACTGTAAATGAAGACGAATTAATTTAATAAATAATTGAAATGTAGAAGACGGGTCCTTTGACAGATACGGATGCCGTGAGCCACTTTCCGGTTTATCAACAGATGTATTCCTATAACTAGACTGGTATCCGGTTAACAAACAAGTCATATCCATTACTGTTTAACTTTTTTCACTTCCTGGGAACTTTCAATGCGACATGTACCGATTTTAAAAATTATAGGAGATAAAATTATTTATTATTGTGTCCTTTTTACAGGCAATGCCTTCAAAGTTGCTGTCAACGTTATCCTGAATCAGCTCGTCGTCTTGTCGCATGTCCTGCTGGACTCTATGCTTTGGCTGCCTGCATCATGTCCACTGTAAACAAATCAAGAATATTGGCCTTGCAGGTTTGTCTTTTATTTACTCTGTTGGTTTTTCTGTAATCGTATTTTGTAAACTTAAGTATGCACAATATAACTTTAAAAATTATTTCAGGCGATGAAACAAACCTATGATTTCTGTTTAATGGCAAATTTAGACGACACAAGTATAAATTCTTACAATTATTTTCAACAGACATCTCATTAGAGAAACATATGATAAATACCTATATTTAAAAAGGTCAGGTCGCTGGCTTGTTAGTTGCAAGCATAAGCGCCATATAGGACGGATGCGCATACGAATCCTATAAAGGGCAAGAAATATTTCAACATTAAAAAATTCAAAAAGAAAATTTCGTAAAATCAAACTATTTGAATACCTAAATTTATATTGGCTTTGATGACACTTCTTCGATAGCTTTGAAAAACCTCTGAGTATCGAACCGAACGTGTGTATGTACACGAAGACCACTGATGAAATGTAAATTTTATATACCTTTTGCCTGTATTGTACCAAAATCTGTAACTATTTCATAGTGAAAGTCATTCTAAGTACACAATACCCTTGTAATCTATCGTAAGCTCTTCGTTATATATGCTAATCTCGTTAACTGAGATGATTTGTAGAATTTAAATAGCTGTATTGAAGATGCGAGTCTGTCAATATTTGTAAACTGTTTGAAATATCTTAACATATTTTCATCATCAATCATCTAGGTAAAAGAAATAATAATTATGAAAAACTGATTGCAACCATCTAAAGTATGACTCAATCGACTTAGAATGATATTAATTTGATGTGTTTTAATCTTTCCTAATGATTTTAACGATATTGAAAACTGGTGAATATTTCATTCTGAGATAACAATAAAATGTGGTTGTATGTTAGAGATTGCTTCGACAATAATCCCGCCATTGCCCACTATTATTATCTAGATATACACATGTTATTTTTATACACTATTTTGTAATATGTGCATAAAGAATGAAATTAATAAATAAATCAATACAAGGGGTGTTCAAAGTATTCTCGTTATGGATATGGAAGAAAAATTAGAAAAATATTTTTTACTGTAGGTACATATTGATACGCATCTGCTCTCAAAGCACCCAAATTTCTTTATAGATGCTCGATATTTGCGTCAATACTGTGAAAAAAAAAACAATGATGGTAAGCCGACAAAATTTTCACATCTTACCATGTCACAAGGAAATGTATAAAAAACAACTCTTATTGCTTAAAAAACAAGTCATACCGAGAATACTTTGAACTCCCCGTATATCAATAATATTTAAATTATTATCATTTAATGGTTGTATTTTTTTCAATTTCAGTTACTCACAATCGCTTGCGAAGTATCCCAACAAGGTCACTCTGGCGTCTCAGAAGCCCTCTCAACACTGCGACTTCGATATGGTGAACCCTGCAGATTTCGCTTCCTGGCTGGTATGCTGCAGAGCGGAGCCGGGGGAGAAGAACTGCCCGCTGCGGGTCTCAAGCTTCTTGCGGCACTTTTAAGTGGCGCTCCAACGCCGCAACGAAAACTATATTTACAAGCGGAACTGGATCAAGCTGGACTTGATGTGGTGGCCATAAGAAAGGTAAATATATTTTATCTTATATATAAAAATTATTGTTCGCTGCACGGGAACGGTGAGATCAATTCGGCTTATTTTGGTTTGAAAATATTTGTATTATGTTCAGCGTTGTTTTGAGCGGTGAGAAAAGATGAAATAATCGCGCGGAAAATAGAAAAATTTATAAAAAATTATTTTTTTTACAAATTTACGTTTTCCTTTACAAATTGTTCCTACCAGTCGAATGAGTCACGACAAAGGATCGATATTTTTTGGGTTGTCAGTTACTTTAAATGAAATAGATAGGCTTAGTAATAGGTAGGTATATAAAAATAAACAAGGTATTGGTAATCAGTCTCGGCAGTTGAATATCCATCCAATCTCGAAATTGAACCTCATCACATGGTGATGAGTGTCGCTTGTAGTCTAAATAATAAAAATGGAGAGCTTTTTCCGTTGTCATCGCATCACGCCTAAACGACTGGACGGATTTGGCTATTTTTTTTTGTCGTGTCGGCTTTTATCAGGAGAAGGTTCTTATGATAGAAAAATTAAGAAAATTGCGTGGAAAATTAGAAAATTATAGAAAACTCAAAGTAGGTAATCTTTTTAGTACTTTTTACAATATAATTTTTATTCCAATTTTGAATTTTTGACAGGCACTGTCAGTTGTAAGAGAGTTGGTGCGATTTACAGAATACGGATGGATAATACATGGTTTTAAAACAGATCGGTCAGAATTTCATTGGTCAAAAGATAATTCATCACCATACAAATTCGAATTAAATATTCATACTTAGGAACACAGGACAACGTCTGTCGGGAAAGCTAGTAATCTATAATGTACAATTGAGAGATTGGCTTAAAAATGACGGTTGTTCAAAGCTTCGATTATGTGAGAATATCCAAGAAGTTATTTTAATTGGACTAGTATTTTAGTAACAGCTGACTTAAACGATCATAAAAACATATTATTGTCTTTTTAAACTCAAAATTATATCACAAAAAAATTCACAAGACTCATATTAAGACACATTTGTATACCGTGATTTTGTGGGAATCTTTAATTCTCGAGAAATACTATTTCCATCTTATATATAAAAAATTCGAGTCACACTGTTTGTTAACGTAATCCTTTGATATAACTCGACCGATTTCGTAAAATATATTTCATAACGCTAGGTTATTTATTTTTTAGTCTAAATTTTTTTTCATATTTTCTAACCAATTTTTTTTTATTTGTCTTCTATAACCCGGAATTTTCCCTCCTACCTTACCCTCCCATTTTCTTATATGAATACGGAGGTGTATGCTGTTTCATATTGTGATCCCAATTCGCTACCTTAATGCAGACAATTATTATTCACACAATTATTGTGTTTTAGCCGAGTGGTAACATTCGGTCGACGGCATTTGTACTGGTAAAATTCCGGTGACAACCATTTCCACTTTCACAACACAAACTTTATTTTTGTGAAAAGCGTATTTGTGTTCACTTTGGGCGAGCCCAGAATCATTAAAAAAAAGATTTTTCCATTGTATATAGGCTCACCCAATGTGAACACAGATGCTTTCAACATCTTTCGCAGAAAGCAAAGCTTGTGGAATATCGGCACCGGGACTCGAACCCAAGACCTTCAGTACACTGTACGTACATACTCTGGGCTACCAACCACTTTTTTACGAATCTAATAAATTAACACAACGATTATTGGTTTTGAGACGGGACGGAGTTCGACGGTTCAACTAGTATTACTATATGTATGTAATATTCTAGTCGGATAGGTACAATGTATCAATAAATAAAGCTATTCTGTTTTTATTGACAATTAATTTAAAATTTACAATTATTAGGTACAGGTTGTAAAATAAGACTCGTTAAATCGTATAGGTATTTATTCTATTCATTTAAATCTACCGTAGAGTTTTTTTATGGAAATTCTCGCGTAATAAAAACATACTAAAATGTTGAATATGACTGTAGGTCTTTTTACACAAACACGCCTGATGCTTTGTTGTACGCTGACAGTTTTTTAACAGTATCTATGATAATTTACCCGAATTCTTTGTAAAGAATAGATTCTCCAAATATTGGTTAACTGTTCTATTGACGACAAAAAACTTCACAAAAGTTTAGTAAATAATTTATTTTATTTTGTTATAGAACTTGTCTTAATTTTTTCTCGATTCATTGCTGATAAAAAACAATTTATTGAAACGTTAGTTGCGGAAAAAATGTGTAGATTAATCTGAATAATAATTGGAATTTGTCTCTTTTCCCTAAAAATTATTTCTTTTAGCATTATAATGTAATGTCTAAAATGCGGTACGATGTAATCTGGGCACATCGCTTTAAAAAAATTGTCAATATTGACAATAATATTGGGAAACTTAATCAAACAAATATTCCCACGTTTATGAGAATTTAAATCAGCTTTAACGATACGCACTAACAACGTACGTGCAATACTTAATTATAATTATAAAAGGATCGTTTAAAAAATGTGTATTCCTTAGTGATTAAAATTCCTAGATGATTTTCTAGTTTTTATCCTTTGAACGTTTCCTTATTAGTTATTATAATGTAATGTCTAAAATGCGGTACGATGTAATCTGGGCACATCGCTTTAAAAAAATTGTCAATATTGACAATAATATTGGGAAACTTAATCAAACAAATATTCCCACGTTTATGAGAATTTAAATCAGCTTTAACGATACGCACTAACAACGTACGTGCAATACTTAATTATAATTATAAAAGGATCGTTTAAAAAATGTGTATTCCTTAGTGATTAAAATTCCTAGATGATTTTCTAGTTTTTATCCTTTGAACGTTTCCTTATTAGTTATCATAGCAGCGGGATAGGAGTTGAATACTTAGGATGCATCACGAATGAGTTTATCAGATACGTGTTTATAAAAAAATACTAGTTGTTGCGAGAATTCTTCATCAAAAGAAACAACTTCTAATAAAGCGTTTTTTATTATTCCTTGAGATTGACAAAAAAAAACAGTATGCAATAATCTATGTCCTGCACTAGCTTAACTAAAAATCCTTCATTTATTTATTTTTTCTTTTATTCACAGGCAGTGGCAAGAACTACGCCGGGAGCGAATCAAGTGTTAACAGAATTGGCAAGATATGAAAAGCAGCTGATTGACGTGGACGGTTTGAGTGAAAAGGCAACAGAAGCCGAAAAAGAAAAGGACACGCTAAAAAACAAACTGGACCTGCTTGAAAAGAAGGTCAAGGTATGTCAAATATCTCATCAAATATTCAAACAGTTGTTTTATTATTATTTTCTTTGTTGATTATGTTGATACTGACGTTTATGCTTTATGTTTTAGATACTTCAAGAAGAAAAAGGAGTTCTGCTATCTCTTGAACAGTGTTTAAAAGAGAGATGTTGTGAACTTCAAGAAGAAGTCTCATCTCTAAGATCAGACCACGGAAATTCTGGAAAGAAAAAACAAATGAATATGACTATGATGAAACATATCAAGAGAGGTAAGTATTTTGTTACTACACAAACTATTATTTTATTATATTTCATCAGAACAAATTTATATTATAATTTATAATTTACAGATGAATCTTCCCCTCCAGAAGATGAAGGAATCAGTTCTTCGGAAAGATCTTTGAGCCCTGATGGTGAGATGCAAAGAGAACCAATGGTTTATGAAGTATTCAACGTGAAAAATGAAACGATATTGATGAGATCTAATAAGAATTCTGATAAAGCCTATATGAAAAAACAGGATCCACCAAAAGTGGTTTCCGATGACGAAGATGAAACCACCATCGAAGAAGTGATTGAAGAACTGCGAAATATTATAAACGATGCGCAATCTGAGCAATACGCTAAGGATAAAATACTCGCTGAAGAGAAGATGTCAAAATATAAGCAACAATCTGAAATCATAGTGTCCGTCAAAGGTATGGAATCAAGACCCCACAGTGATTTGGAGAAGAAGGATTCGATCACGAGTACCAAACACAACATCATAATAACAGATGCAGTCAATTACAACAACACTAATGAAGCGATCGTTGACTCAGATTCAGAAATTATACCCGCAAAAATTCTTCCACAGCCACCGAGAAAATCAAAGAGTTTGGTCCATCTATACATCCCTACGGCTCAACAAGGAGTTATTTGCAATAACAAAAACGAAATGCCTTTTGAAGAAGACAACCACTTTTATTCAAGCGACGAAGGATCAGATTCGCTTCTAAGCGCTTCCAGATGCCAACCACAAATAAGACAAGAGGTTCATGACATTTACATTAAAACCAATAACAGGGCTCTGCTGAATACAATAATGGATGCGAGGGAAAAGGCCATGATTTCAGAACAAAGAACGATGCAACGAGCAAGACAGAGAACGGAAGATGAATATCCTCGGCGAAATGTCAAGAAAAGTGATTCATTTAAGAAAATAAATAAATCGGCTGACAATCTTGGAAATCAATACTCGTCTAATGAAAGTGTACCCTATGGCAATAAGAGAGACTCCCACAAAAGTGACGACTATGAAACCGCTTTAATCAAGCAAAGAGATGAATACAACGCGTTAATGGATTCTAAAAAACTAACGAAGAGCTTAGATCGCATTGATGATGGTTTGAATTCCATGGTTGATATCGTCGTCACTTCAGAAAACAAACTTTACGACAGAAACGAAAAAGTCACCCTAATGCACTCGAGCGTAGATTTGGCCAGAGATTCTGCTGGGAATGTCGCGGTGAGAAGTCCAAGTAAGAGACGCTTATCAAGAAACATTAGATCGAGACAAGACTCTAGGAGTTCCAACAAAACAAATCAAGATGTTTACGAACCGAGTCATCAGTCATCCGACAGTTCACATAGATTATATTTCCCGGCATCGCGAATAAGTTCTAATTCTTATGATCAAATCACAACCAACAATAGCGGTGGCAACACACCGTTCGTCATAAAAACAGGTCGTACGAATGCCGGTTTGTATTCGGATCAAAATTACAATAATAGGGATCGATTGAATAATTTCGGTT
Organism: Mystacides longicornis; assembly: GCA_963576905.1. Lineage (NCBI taxonomy): Eukaryota > Metazoa > Arthropoda > Insecta > Trichoptera > Leptoceridae > Mystacides > Mystacides longicornis. The sequence continues at coordinate 8,722,252 of OY756425.1, read as the reverse complement.
CGAATCGACTACAAAGCATGGCGCTGTCAGGTAAAGCCTTCGACAGGACGTTATCTCCGTCTGGAATGAGAAACACAGGAAATAGTTACAGTAGTTTAGCGAAACTAACCGACATTCCTTCGGGATTATACTGATTTATTTGTATGTAGGTATTTTTTTTTTGTAATGGATCTCTTTGTTTCATACTTTTCTTCATATTGTATATGATTATACTAGAAGATAATATAATGTAATGTAATCATTATTCTTGGCTGAGTGCAATACATAATTATACTTTAAACCGTTTTTATTTAACAACCCATTATTGTTGTGAGCCCGTCTCATTATCTAGTTTAAAATAATCACACGCCATTGGATAGGATATTTGTATAAAGTTTAAGACCGTATCCTTGATAATATGCGAGATTTTTTTACCTTGTGTGAAGATAAAATCAAATTATTTACTGTACATAATCATCATACTTAAAAATTTCCCTTGAACATATTAATAGATACCTAGAATGCGATACTTTTGGAAAGTACATAAATGACGCCGTTTTAGACATGGTGGCGGTTTTCAATATCAGGAAAAAAAGGGATTGTAATATATAAAACGTATTTTTAACAAACGAAATAATTTTTAAGCTGTAAATGCCAAATATCCGTAATTTATTTAATTTCGCGTATATTCATACTCTATCCACATTAATTTTAATACTTAAAAACACTTTTAATTATTGTCTAATTAATTATATTTACCTATAGTGTGTATTGTACCTATGCAAAAATATGTATCATATTTTTTTTTAATAATGAATATTGCTGTTCCTTTCATAAGTATGTAAAATCCTCATTTGTCCCTGGCTACCCCACAAAAAATATTACTTCATAATACAAATGTGGGTAAATATAACGTGAGGATAAAATCAGACTATACACCATTAAAGGTCACGTGAGTTTTTTAGTGCGTTTATCACGTGTTTACACGGTACTTGACTGTGTGTGTGTGTATTTAAATTCTGCCTTTAATTTACGTTTTATGATGGTCGTACGCAAACAGCACTGGCATACAAGACGGCATGCCCTCCAGGTACAATGTCAAATTTTGTCACCCTTCAATGTAGGGAACCTAGATATCTTAACACTTTTGTTGTCCATGTGCGTACCTTGACAGGCACCTACTAAAATATTCTAAATTACGTTTTTTTTTTCATTTTGAAAGTAATGACAATTCAAAAATAGAAGAAGAAGAAGTAATGACAATTCAAAAACATGTAACCTCAAAAATGATACAAGTTGTAATAATTTTGTGTGTAGTTTCTCTTATGTATTTTATTAAGAGTCTCCACTATTTCATGTTTGTGAAACAAAATTAATAAAAATGTTAATGTCTTTTTCTATTTTTTGTAAATATTTATTTTATTATTGATGTCTTTTTTATTACGTAAAAATAAAAATGTGTAATTCATTTTATTGTGGTGTGTTATCATTTATTCATCTTTTTTTTACAAAAGTTATGAAATTACGTTATTTTGAGTAGGTATAACAAAACCTAAACAGAACCTTTTTCCGAACCACCCTCCAAAACAGTGAACGTAATAAAATTAAAACCCCCCAATCAGAAGAAAGCAAAGTTAATTCAGCCTGGAGCCTTGATCCAGCACATTTCCTTCTCTTAGCTTCCAAAACAGTGGACAGAAAGTTATAAAAACAGTTGAAAATAGAAATACAAAGCAGATTCTAATTCTGAAAGCCCCGACTTTTAAAAGAGATGTACCTACATAAGAACTATAAGGAATGATCAAGAAACATGGGCGAGGCTTGTGTTCAGCAATGGACGACATGGGTTTACGTTCTTACGTAAGAAATATTTCTTAGGCACCTCCAAATCCGAACTCCCTTTACGCCCCACTTAGGGGCATAGGGAGACAACAAGAGCTCTCCATTGCGCAGTGTTTATGACCTCCTCCAACAACATGTCCAGATTCATCTCTGCTTCGAAGGAGCGGAACACCGTATGAGAGGGTCTTCCTCATCTTCGGGACCCTGATGGGAGGAAGAATAGCCCTCTCCTCGTCCAACTGTCATTCGGCATCCTTAACACATGTCCCAGCCAAATCCATCTCCTCCTCATAATGGTAGAAGTGATGGGCTCACGCTGGGTGCGCCGGCGTAAAGCGTCGTTCGTGATGCGGTGGTACCATCTTACACCCAAAATTCTCCTGAGGCACTTCATTTCAAAAGCTGAGACTTTTTGTGCCTGGGCTTTAGTCAGGTATCAGGCACATAGTGGTGAAATTTTGAAAAGTAGAACTTCAAGAAAAACGGCAGATGAAATTTTGTTGATTTCGTTTAGTTTATACTTAAGGAAGAATTCTCAAGCGACGAAGACTATGGCCCTCATAGTGCGCAGCTCAACGGCCAGCCGCGTCATAGGAATGGGTTTCTTATTTACATAGTTAAGCAGTATGAGGTCATCGTCGCGCAGCTCGAGCCGTGTGGCTGGAGTCACTACAGTCCACAGGAACGAATTCCACCTTTACACGAAAATGTCGATTCTAAACATATAATTTTTTTTACAAAATAATTAAATGTAGTTATAGTTGGTCAGGGCACGTGTGAACCTGAAATCCGCCAAAGAATCCAGATGGCGATGACCAATCTGGGGAAGATATGGAGGAGCAGAGTGATTAGGTTACCAACGAAAATCAGACTGGTGAAATCCCTGGTGTTCTCAATATTCCTATATGCTGCAGAAACCTCCACCATGATGTCTCGTGATCGATCTAGGGTGGACGCTTTCGAGATGTGGTGCTGGAGACGCCTCCTCCGCGTATCGTGGACGGAACACAGAACAAATGACTCCATCTTGGCAGAACTAAATGTCAGAGAACGGCTGTCCACGGTTGCACGCGACGTGTCATACAGTTCTTCGGACACATCGCGAGACGCGGAGATGGTAGTTTTGAGAGGCTTCTCCTAACCGGAAGAATCGAGGGCGTCAGAGCTCGGGGTCGGGCTCCGATGAGATGGAGCGACCAGGTCAAAGAGGCAACGGGTGGGACACTATGGGAGGCCCTACAATTGGCGTTGGACCGGGGACTTTGGGGACGGCTGGTTGGGATGGTGGGGAGTAGTGATGGTCACGATCCTCAGCAGTGAGGGAACGACGAGGATGATGATGATGATAGTTGGTAAAATGTAATAGATAGGTATCTAAAGGTAAATACCTGCCTTACATTTTAACTGATAGAAATTCTTCGGAATAAAACTTACAAATGAGAAGGTCAACCCTGACGACTTCTTATTGACAAATCTGTCGCATGTAGTTATAAAAGTTGACAGTGTGTAAGAAAAAGTAAGTAATGATGACAATAATATTCATAATTATTTTCTTCACTCTCAGGCAAATAACTTAAGTTTAGCAATTTGCCATTCAAATGTTATGAACGTGTAAGTAAATACTTGGCAGACTCGCACACATAATGAGGGATAAAAATGATTAACACTATTTTTGAGCAAGTTGATATCGAGTACCTTTATAGCAATCCAGCGATAGCCGAAGTAAACAAAACCGAAGTATCATTGCATTTCTTACAACTTAATTATAGTTTGACTACAATCAACTTTTAAACAATTGAGAGATATCTGCGTTGGTGGAAACATTCAGTGTATCGCATGTTATAATCGCGAGTGGTCAGCTCCCGGGTTAGAGGACAGCGCACTATCTCTCAAACAATATGTTGTCACATCAAAGAATTGTTTGCTTACTAGTAGTTATCGTTGCTTCTGCAATTTCAATCAACAGTCAAAGTATAAGTAGTGTGAATGATTTTTTGTTCAGTGGGTCATTGGAATTTATCGATTTGACTCATCCGTTCAACAATGATACTCTAGCTTGGCCTGGGAATAGGAAGTTTGCCTTCACAAAGAAGATTGCCACCAACAAGAATGGCTTCTGGTAAATCAGATTCGTTTTATTTGTAAAACTCAACAAGTTGTATTCCTATTTAAAAAAAAACGGTTTGTATGTTCTCGTCAGATTAACAGCAATTTTTGTCATAAAACATAACTAAGGTTCGTGAAAATCTGAACACTGTTAGAGATTATACAGGCAATTGAGAGACTGATGTCTTCTGTATATTATTGTGTTACGCAAGGTCTTGTGCTATAGGGACGAAAACGTGGGCGCAGCCAGCGTAGGCCCATCACTTCTATCATTATGGAGAAGAGATGGGCTAGGCTGGGACATGTGTTTGTACCACTCTTTGGTAAATAAATAATGTTTGAGAAGCGTTCCATACAACTAGTATACATATGGAGTGTTTAGTTTTGTTTGGGCTCTTCTATATAAATTATTGCAATTTATCAATGAACTTATTCTTGAGGTCGGCCTGTCTCGGATTGGACGGGACCGATTGACTAGAAAATTATGCCTCAGGCAGTATGACACGTTATCGAAGAGCATTGTATTGTGTCACAAATGAAAATAGTCCCCGAAAGTATCCTCGGAGAAAATCCCCTGAAAATTATTCCCGGAATGAACAGGCAGCCGGGGTAATAAGCCAATACAAAAGTCATAATCGAATGGTATTATTTACATCCATTGAAAAGGCATTAAGATCCCTAAATTTTTATGTCCCCGGCTGCCAGTAGGCCTAGACAAATTGCATTTGTCGATCGACTACAAACGAATTCTTCGACAATGTAGAGCAGGAAGAAAATTAACTGTCCACTTTTTATATGTTTATTAAGTGTCTTTGTTTGGTTTAAATGATTGTTTATATGTATGTTCCAGTGGACAGTTAATTTTTTCGCACTATACCAATGGCGAAATCTTCGTTTGTAGTCGAACGCCAATTTGAATTTGTCTATGGGGGCAGTTCATTCCGAGGGTACTTTATAATATACTATATACCTATATATGCGTCTGGCGCGCCACAACAAACATTGCACGAGCATGTATATTATTATTATTATGTTTTCATAAAGAAAATTATTTACAATGGTCTTGAAGATGAGAAAGACCCTCTCATGGCGTTTTCCTTTTCTTCGAGGCAGAGCTGAAGGATCTGAATATAGTGTGGGAGGAGCCTGTCGAAACTGCGCTAGATGGAACGCAGTGAAGAGCTCTTGTTGCCTCCCTATGCCCCTAAGTGGGGTCAAAAAGGGAGAATGGATTGACACTGGAAACCTTTCTATTCCAGGTCTTCATCAAACGAGTTCTGCAGTGCGGAGCATAGTGGCACACACATAGACGCCCCCTACCATTTTAAAGAAGACAAATGGACACTAGGACAGATTCCCTTTGACAATTTCATCACACCTTGTAAGTCATAGTGGAAAATATATTTGCATGTCAATCCTCATTATTTTAATTCCTGCTTATTACGAAAAACCGAAGCCACGAAATTTATAGTAGGATGGACTTTGCAATTATTGTTCTCTAAAATCATCAACCAAATTAGCAAAGTCTATCTCGAAAACCATTATGAAGTATTTTTGTAATTTTTTAATCGAATTCAGTTCAACTTACATAAAAAGAAGATTATACTTACATAATAAGAAAATGCCGAATCACTCGAAAACGAGTGCAGAGCTGAAAGGTAGGTATTATTATGTCACAGACTAGACCATAAATTAACTACGTTACAGAACATAAAAAAACGTCAATAACATTTATTTTTATCTAGATTTCGATTTCACACGATGGATATTTTAAGAAACTATATAAGTAATGAGAAATTATATTTATATAGTTTCTTAAAACATCTATCCAAAACAGCTATCAGCAATATAAAATGTTTCAATGTTGTTTGGATAGGGTACTTCTATCTAATATACTAATGTAAATATTTGTTTTCCAGTGTATGTGGTTGATGTGAGTAAAGTTGTAAATGGAAACCCAGAGTTCGTTCTTCAGAAACATCACATGGACAGTCTATTTCATTTGGATCCAAGGAGAAACCACACCATCCTGTTCAGATTCGGCTGGAGTGAGTTTTACGGCGATCGCGAGAAATATTTTGGAACCAATATTCTAAATAACGATAACTTCTTACAATTTCCAGGTAGGTAAACAAAACAACATATTTTTATATCAATAATTCAGGAGGTACCTAGGTAGTTTTCAATACTAGTCAATTCCCCTTATCGTTTGAGAAAACCACGATTTGTTGTTCAGGGAAATCTAAATCTCTAATATAAATGAAAGTCGGGTTAGTGCGAACACTTATATAACTCGAGAGTCTTCTGATGTTTGATTTATTGGATTCTTCTCCGCTCCGGATAACAGAATAACTAATAAAAAGTTGAAAAATGGATAATGGATAGTATAAAATATAATATTAAAGTTAGTATGGAACCGATTTCCTGCGACGCTATAACAACAAATTTATGATGGTAGTTCCCTCGCTTTAGGAATAAGAGCTTGAAAATCGGGACCCTTTATGTTCGCACTTTGAGGGCGGGCGGGGAGCTTGTTGCTGCCAAGTTGGCGGGAGATTATGGACTGGATATCCTGGGGCTGAGCGAGGCACGCATCCTAGGGACGGGACGGAGTGACGCTGGCAACTGTCACCGAACTGCACGGATGCGTGGCGTCGCTCTACTTTTAAGTAAATATGCCTTTTCTCGCCTTCTTGTTTGGGAACCTGTTTCTGACCGCCTGATGAGTGCGTCCTTCAAGATGACAGGCGAAACACTGACGGTCCTCTTATCCTATGCTCCCACTGAAGACGGGGATGCGGCTGCCAAGGACTGTTTTATGACTGGATGTAGTTGTGTCCCATGTCCCAAGGCGCCACCGCTTAATAGTACTGGGGGATTTTAATTCCAAAAGGTTGGCAGCGACCGCCAGTATGGACCAGGCGTCATTGGTAGGCATGGCATGGGAGTGATAAATGATAATGGAAGCCGTCTGATTGGTTTCGCCACACTCCATGGACTCTTAATAGGGGGAACCCTGTTCCCCCACAAGGATATCCATAAATAAACTTGGACCTCGCCTGACAGGAGAAAAAAAATACAGATTGACCATCTTCTGGTAAGGGCCAGCAACCGAACTGACCTGCGAGATGTCCGCACCTACCGAGGGGCAGACATGGATACTGATCACGAACTCCTTGTGGGTTCGTTGAGATTCAGATTCACCCATTTCCAGCAGGGACCGTCTGCCTCTCGCCCGCTGGACATACGCAGGTTAGAGAGTGCTCAGTATCGTCATTCGTACGAGGCTGAGTTATGCACCAGGTTTGCCCCCTTGCAGGATTCACACGGAGCTGTTCCGATTGAGACAGCTTGGAATAGCTTCCGTGACGCCGTTATGGAATCCGCACGTTCTTCTGTCGGCTACAAGAGCAAAAAGAGGCCAATATGGATGTCCGATGCCGTCCGATGGGTCCTGGAGCTTCATCGAAGATCGCTAGAAGGCTAAACCCCTCAGAGACAGCGAAAAAGACCCTCAAAAACTGGTCGCTTTGGTGTCTGAGTACAGAGCTGAGCCGCAAGGTGAAGCACTCTGTACGAACAGAACAGAGAAGACACCTGGACTCTCAGTTACGGCGAGCGCAATCTACTGCACTCGGAAACGACTCAAGGCGTAGGTTTTCTCCTCGGAAATATTCGTTCTATTGACCACTAACAACGCCATATGGCCTACAATCTCCTGCACGTTCAAGGTCTCCTGTGCAACTTTGCTTTTCTGTTCCATAGTCATCTTGCTGCTATCTAGGATTGCAGAAATCCTACTTAAGCTTTCTCGTACTTCTCGTACCTAGAAAGTCGTGAGGATCACACCCTCTCCGAGGCTCCATGATGGAGCCGGACTCGAAAGTGTTATTGTTTTTTTTTGTTTTGTTTTATAATTGCGTGATGTTTCGTCAAGAGTTTTGACAATACTGATTCAGAGGAAAAAACAACTACTCCGGTGAAATAAAAAAAAATAGTGGTTTCGTAATAAAAAATGTAGAATAAACATATTTTGGTTTGGATTTGACCATCTTTGAATATTGCAGTATTGGATTTGACTAATATTGCCAGAAAGCTGTGAGAAAATTAAAAAGAAATCTGTAATTTTGTATGAAAATATTCAAGACGGCGTCAGTGAACCCTGCGATCCTATTGGATTTGAACGGAAAGTTTGATGGATTTGGCTCATTTAGAAAATCACGAAGATTTTAAAAGAGATTTTCGTTATTATTTACTTAAGTTACTTTGTACACACAACTTCAAATAGTATAACCTCCAATTCATAGACAGAATATCACGATTTTGGATTTGATCACTAACCTAACCTCTAGAAAGGTCATATTCTGTCACTCTAATAAAATGCAGCAAGGGAATTAATTGCCAAGTCATTTAGAAGTCAATAGGATTTAAGGTGGTTGATAGATCAGCGGTTACGACGCCGGCTTTCGCACTGTTTCGTGTGGAGGTCGTGGGTTCGAATCCCGGTCGTGTCGACCATTTTCCGCTTTCACGACACAAGCATTTGCTTACTGTGAAAGATGTCAAAATTGTATTTGTGTTCACTTCGAGTGAGCACAGATTCATTTTTATAAAAAAAAAAATTCACAAGAGTACAACCATTTCCATTACCTACTTACCTTATTTACAAGTCCGGACTTCAGATTATGCCACTCCAATATTCAGCCATCTTAAGGTCCACCGTTTCACAAGTCACCTTAATCATCTTCCATTATTGGACATATTGTTGTATTTATTATTGTCCTGAGTTGTTGAAATGCAGTTTATATTAGCAATAAGCTTTTGCACGAAAATATTCCAGGCATCAGTGAAGAGGTGGCCAAATGGTTAACGGAAACATCACGAAACATAGTTGGAGTGGCCGTGGATACTCCATCTGTTGATGCTGGCTCTGATAGAACCTTCCCAGCTCATAAGACATTTGCAGCAAAGAATATTTTCATGTTGGAAAATGTTAAGGTCGATAAAACATTACTAAGTAAGTAAAATTAAATGTGTTTTTAAAATGTCTCATTTATTCTCATCAAAAGCCCGCCAGCCATTCAAGGTTATTACAAATGGATGCAATCTGTTTGGACTACAGAGAACGTTCGGTGTGTGTTGGAGTAATTAGCGAATATTGTTTGAAGCGATTGGATATTGGACTGATGGATATCCACACAGAACACATATACTCTCTAACGAGAATGGATATCCAACTCATTCTATCACTCCACATTATTCATTTAGTTTTTCCCACTCACGGCAATATTTTGGAGTGACATCGCTCCATTTGGATGGATATAATGATTGTGACTGGCAAGCTAAAGGTCTCACCAACATAGACCCATTTATACCTATCTACAGGTTTTTTAATTTTTATTTACCCATCATGCTGTTTCCCAAAGGGGATAGAGAGGGTAATACGGACTTCCATTCTTTGCTATCCAAACAAACCTTTTTTGCTTCCTCCAAACGCAAAACATTCTGCATACATTCTCTTCAATTCCTTTTGCTCCTGACTTGGCCCTCCTGTAAGACGGCACCAATATGGTCGGTCCATGTCATTCGAGGTCGGCCTCGTCTGCATGCACCCATACTTTCAGATTTATATATCCTTTTGAATATTTTAGAAATCCAACTATATCTTCACGAGTTGAATAATAAATGTTTGTATTTGCAGGTAATAAGTGCGCCATCATGGTGATGCCAATGAAAATTCAAGAAGGAACTGGCGGACCAGTTAGGCTGACAGCTATTTGTCCAAAACTAAATGCTCATGACTTATTTTAGAAAAACTTTTTGCCAACAAATCAACCATTAAATATGAGAGCTTACACAATAATTAAAACTACTAAAATAACAACCATATTTTATTTTTTACCCAAATGAAATTCAATCCCTATTGATAATATCCCATAACAGATGCAACGGCTATATGCACTGGTGGTATTATTCCCATAATATCCATCTGCTCTGAATTGAAACTCTGTGCTAGAAGAAAACAAGATGAAGCGAAAAAGGCACTCGTTGCTTGATCAGAACAAATGTGCAAATAAGCTCCTCGGTTTAATACTGAGAATTTCTAAGAATTTTAGAATGATTCAAACTTTAAAGGTTGTATATTGTGCGTATGTCAGGAGTCAGCTGGAGTACGCAACTATAATATGGTCTCCGAATTATGCTGTACACATCAATTCCATAGAGTCCATACAACATAGATTCCTTAGACATATAAACTACCGACTGGGTATCTCTATACAAGATCTTAACTACAATCTTCTTATGCTTAATACGAGATTGATTAGTCTGCGTGATCGCAGAGTTTTGTTTGACCTCATCACTTTAAAAAAGGTAGTTGACGGTTCCCTGGTCTGCCCCGAGCTGTTGAGCTTGATAAGCTTTCGTGTCCCTCATCGACCCACTAGGAATATGGCGCTGTTCTCCGTTGGGATGTCTCCAACAAATTACGGCTATCATGCAGCCATGAACAGGTTACACATGGTTGGCAATGAATTCTGCAATGATATAGATATATTCTGTGATTCAGTGTACGCTGTGAGAAAATGTGCTGTGAGTAGGTTTGTCCGGCACTATGGTGCGGCTCTAGATTTGTAGTTTTTTTTTTTTTTACGTACGAATGTTTCCCTTTTCCTTCCCCGCCCTTTCTTTTGTGAGGTTTTGCGGATGCCACTTATTTTGTTAATTGTTGAGTAATTTTTTTATTTCTTAATTTGAGTTTTTTTAGTTTATTTTTATTAGTTTGGGTTTTTTTTTAATAATTATAAGTTGTGCAATTTTGTCATTCCCTTAATTTGTAAAATTTGTATTAAAAGGCCACTTGGCCGTTTATTATGTTAATAAATAAATAAATAAATGGTTATAATTTTTTTATCAGATTTTTCAACCTTTCATTTAGGCACATCATCAATCAATCAAATCCTTTGAACTCCACTCAGGAGCATAGGGAGGCAACAAGAGCTCTTCATTGTGCTCGATCTTGCGCAAAAATTTGTTGAAAACATCCATTGAATTATAAAAATATGTACTAGGTTCAAACTAGAAAGGGCAATGGCAAAATCAATCTTTCAGCACCTTCCAGCAATGAAATACTTTTTTTATGAAACTGGCCTTATTAAGGAAGACAAGCGAAACCGCTTGCCAACACAATGAAGAGCAATTAGTATTCATTCACCATAAACTGCCCTAAGTTCAGTACGAGTACTTGTTTATTTGCTGAATTATCTTGCGCTAAACATATTTCTTCAGAGATAATAACTAAATAAAGCAATTAGTTACACAAAAATATATTTTTTGGTAAATCTGGTACTTGACTGGATAGCATATAAGACACCGAATACCGGATTGTTGCCCATCATCTCCAATAAAAACCCAAATATATTTTTAATGTCTTTATTGGGTATTCCTTAAAAGAGAACAAATTAGATAATATTAATACAATAATATGAATAGTAAAATAGTATTGCTAATATATCTTTTAATTTCAATGCACAACAGCAAACAAAGAAATTATTATTATGTTGCAAATGTTCAAAAATATAATAATATACTTAGATATCCTATCAAAGAATATATTAATGAAAATTGTAAATATCTATAATTAAAAACGCTATACTTAACACATTACAATTACATATATACTTCAGAGCAATTGGCGTATACAAGATTAAATGGTTTGATAAATATGATTTCATTTACCAAACAATACAAAGAATTGTGAGATTGTTTCAATTAGAGACCTAAGCATCTCCACATAGCCTTGATAAAGCTGCAGTAAGAAAACCTGATGACCAGGAAATTCTGTTTATGTAGCATGAGAAGACTCTGTAAAGATAGTCTGACCACATAATGGAAAGGAACCATGATCTGCGGAAGCACCTTGTACTTTGATAACGATCGTCAAAGTTGCGAGACCGTATGAGAAGAAACAGAATTCAATAAATACCTACCCAGAAAAAAAAAAAATTTTGACTCATTACATGAATAAAATGTAGTTTACGACATAAAAACTTAATCAAATTTAACTAATAATTTATTGCATTACGTTAGTTATTGTTAATTCGGATACGGGATGAAGTTCAACGGGTCATAAGTTTGTAATCAAAATAATTCCTCTATAATCGCTTTACTTTTAAAAAAAACAAGAGATGGCGGTGTAGTAGGTAATAAATCACAATATGTGAAACCTGTTACCTCATGGCGAATGTTCAGGGTTTGCTCGGTCTGGAAATACTAAAGCACGAGATGAACATGTATTCTGTATAGCATGATAATATATGTATATGTAATTACCTGATGTATTTATGTATTCTTGTTTATTATGTAAGAACAAACTCTGAAATAAATTATTATTATTATTATTTATTGTATATTACATTGTTGAAAGAACAGAACCCAATAAATCCAAATTTTACTGAATTATTATGGTAAGATCACACATTGCTATAATTTTGGATTATTCTTCACAATTCAACAATTCTTATATTGTTTGACAAAATTGCAAATATAGCACATCCAACAAGGTTATATTAATTAAGATACATGAGATACATTTTATTTGATGAGGCACCATTATTTTTTTGTAGAGACTTATTATACTATAAAAAAAAAGTTAAAAAATGAAAGTATTAGAACTTTAGCTTGGACATGAGTTTGGAGCTATGAAAAATACGTTACTTACGCTGAATATCATGTATTTAAATAGTAAGCTAAGTATTTTTTTTGTAATAAATATTGAAAATAGGGGAGTTAATATTTCAAAAAAAATATTCAGATAATGTTTCATAAGGAAGTAAGTAGACTAGAATTTTTTGAGCGTGATTTTTTTTTAAACTATTGTTATACATTTTGAGAGGGGTAGCAATATATTTAACGTGTTATTCTTTCTAAAAGAAAAATCAAAATATTTTTGGTTTTCAAAAATTTACAATTAAACATATTAAAAATTCAGGGACATATTAATTTCAACAGTAGTTATAAACCTAACAAAAGAATTTAATCACACATTTTAATACTGTGTTTTCGAGAATCTATCGGGGTGGGATTTTTAAAATTTCTACTTTAATTAATGTTAATAAAATTCCTATTATGAAAAAGTTAACAAAAAATCAAAGTACAGTTAGAAAAGAAAATGGAATATATTATTATTTATTGTTTAAAAAAATATTTTTGGCTTAAGCCTAAGATACTGTAAATCTTATAAAAGAATATCTCAGTTTTAATAATGCAACATCAATCAATTATTACGAATTTGTTTCCAAAAATTTATCGTGTTTTGCATAAACAATTTTTTTTTTCGAATAATGCAATCAAATACAGGCACCATAATAGAGTAAGCATCGTACCTATCACAAACAATTCCACTAAATAATGAAATCTGAAAAGTTATTGCTATTATGCATCATGGTTCTGTAAGGCAATCTTAATCGATAAAAATCTCAATTACAATACTAAAAATACTGTCAAAAATATTGCTAATTTTCATATTATTTTTAAATACATCTAAAAAAAGATTCGAGCTGAATCTTTCATTTACTATTATTTGGGAGACAGAATGAAAATAAAATAGATATTTATTCAAGGGATATGTTTCATAAAAGAATCTAAACATAACCGATTGAGCAGATACAACCGACAACGAGACAAAAATATGTAACTGAATCTTGAGCCAATTTAGTACGATTAAATTATTATACAACAATAATAATAATAAAGCTATCCAACGAAGCTAGGAATCAGAGATATAAAATGGCACGATTATTATACATAAAACAATATCGACATATTATTTGGAATCAAACAAAACTATAAAGCAACACAATATTACAAAATGCTTATTTTAAATCTAAAAATAAACAATATTTTTTAAGACAAAAAAAAGCCCATGCGTGACATACAATCGGGATACCCTTTTAGTACAAAATTTTATCAAAATATTTCTTCATCATCATTCATTAATTTAATCTTTCCAATCTTTCTTAATTTCAAAGGACCACTCCCATTGGAGATGGATATTCTTGTCGTCGTCCGTAAACAGACTGTTGACCGTGTAAGCTCCCCTCGCCAACATGCCTGAAGGCGCGTCCTCGGGCGGGGTGGTATAGGACTGTATCTCCGTCTTTGGTGGGTAGGATCCGACCATGTGGGACATTTTGTCAACTGTAAAATTAAGCATTTGTTAAAAATATTACATTTATTTTCAATATGGATTGGTACAATCGATGAGTAAAGAAGTGCAATATGTTATTCTATCGATGATAATATGATAATAACATATGGGGATAATTAAAGCGGGTAATAAGACTTATTGCAGCTGTTATGGAATTCATAATATTTACTTTGAAAAGAAATATTTCATCTAATGATAATGAGACAATTTCAATATATACAGTGGGCTATTTTATACTTAATATAAAGAGATGATAGTTCAAATCCTAGCATTCATATACAACTGGTATGAAAAGAATTTCCAATTAAAGTACTTAAAGAGGAATGTCATTTATTTTAAATAGATCACTTTGTTTTCCTAGAAAAGAAAAGCGGTCGTAATATTCTTTGAGAAAAGTAGAAAGCATTTTATGTTTATTATCTCTTTCACTGCCAAGAGTAAATTGATGAAAGTGTGAAAGAAACAGTGCAAGCTTGCTGTTAAGTGTCATTAAGCTTGATACCTCAGTAAATACTGAAATAAAATGCATAAACTAAATAAAAAGGTTAAATTCAAAAACTTTTCCAATAATATTGGTAATTAGATTTTTTGCATAACAGGCGTTCGATTTTCTAGAAGGTAATAAAAATAAGTCTTTATGTTACAGCTAAATCATTGAAATGATACACTCAAATAACTATCAAACAAAACATTATTCGTGATCTTAAATTTTAATGTGCATAAAAAAAATTAAACACCATCTATAATAAAGAACCGAATGCCTCATATGGGGCATGGCTGTGAGCACACCATAAAATGCAAGTCTATAAATGGTATAATGTATCCAATCATGGTTACATTTTATGCACCACTGGTATATTATGAGCGAATCAATGGCGTGATTTTATGAGGACATTAAACATGAATAGTATTGTGTTACCAAAGATGATCCCTTTAGAAAAGTGTCAATGTTTTTTGTATAAAATATATTACTTCTGTGCCACATTCTGACAAAAATCTGACAGTAGAAAAAAGGAACAGTGTCCTTTGTTACATATTACTTTAATAGACTTTTGACACAATTATTTGAATCATTGAATTAAATAATCTACAAAATGACTTATGCCTTTTGCATTTTGTTGTTTGTTCAAGACACGCCACCGTCAAACAGACCACCAGAGGTTTATTTTTACAGATTAACTTTTTTCATCGCAACTTTTTAGCAATATTTTTTAGAGTTGATATGGTTTGATAGGGTATAAAACTCTAACCAAGAAAAAAATTTGTTATACATTAAGATAGGGGCAGTTTTTGACAACTTTAAAAAAAAAAGAAAATAAAAATGTTCATAGAACATACAGATATGAGCTACACACGTATCACAGCTGAAAATTATACTCGGATTTTTAATACTTTATTAAAATTCCAGTCACACCAAGACATACTAAGCTGATTCATCATCAAAGGAAACAATAGCAACATAATATAATATGATATGTACATTAATAAAGACTCATGCAAAACAGGACAGGTGCTCAAGGATTCAAAACTAAACACAAACATCCGAGTTACACAACTATCAAGAATATTACGTACCAACGCCTTCGTACATATCCAAAAGTAAGCAACAAAATATAAAAAAAAGTATTGTTTAAATTTGAAATAATTAATTAGCTTGTAATACTTTTTAATAATAAGATTCGAAAACAATTAGTGAACCTACAGTAAAACCTCGATATAATGGACTAATTGGGGGTTTGAAGGTTTCTGTTAAGCCATTAGAGAATCTCCGAAATGTACTATAATCTACGAGCAGTACACTATAATATCTGAAATGTACTATAATCTACGAGCAGTACACTATAATATCTGAAATGTACTATAATCTACGAGCAGTACACTATAATATCTGAAATGTACTATAATCTACGAGCAGTACACTATAATATCTGAAATTCTAAGTATAAACTTATGACATGATAGCTTAAAATTGTTGACTACTTACTTAAATTTAAGCATTTGTGATATTTAAAAGACGTTTTTAAATTAATAACAAGTCGATCCGAAAAAAACTTTTTGAATTTTGAAATATATTTAAGTATTCTTACAGCTGACGATAATCAAAATAAATACAGTTCCTCAATTCGTCGTTAATTTTTAGGTGCAAGCATTTTAGAACTTTGTTGTAGTAGGTAAGTTCACCCTTATATGACCTCAGTAACCACCGCTCATTGCAAGAAACACATGTTTTTTTTTGTTGATAGCACCTATGGGAAGTTTATGAAAAAAAAAACTATACATGTTGGAAGAGCGGGAGTTATGGTTAGAGGTGGATCTCTAAAAACTTTAATCATATCCGGGGCATAAATAGTTGCCCATCCTTGATGTATGCTTTTAACAGTCCTTTAAATTGAGGTTTTACTGTATATACTTTTCAAGATGTCCATAGAACAATGTACACACACAGGAAAGATACTTAAAAAGGTTTTATTTTAGTGGACATATTACGTTATTCTATGAACATGCGGTTACAACATAAAAGACAGTTTCCAATGTTTTCAATATTTTAGTAACGTAGATAAAATTAAAAAAGAAAAATATTTTGAATGATTTGTCAGCTTGGTTTTAAAGTAACATATATTAAAATGCTACGATTATATAATATGAATAACTACCTACCACATACAACATCAAAATATAATGGAAGTTTAAGACTACTGGAACAATAAACAATAATGATAATAATAGACATTGGGAATGAGAGAATAGATAATTATAGACATCATAAATCACAAGTGGGTTACATTGCTAATAAACATCACTTGAAACATAATTAGATTTTTACGCACGGAACAAAACCAATATTCATTTTATCACGCAAGAAATCAAACCAAAATAAGTCCTGGGTATCAAAAAGGAAGACGGCATGCGAAAAAACTCAAATTCTGAAATGCAAATTCTGGGATCTCACAATCAGAAGTCGGAACCCAGAAAACTGGGCAATCAATGTTGGTACCATAATGACAGGAAAAAATATCAGCGATTAATGTACGAGTTATGACCAATTATGACAATTATTGAGATAAGATTAGGAGTAAAGATATTTATATACTGAGTAAAATGTTTTTGAGTCATGAATACATATTTGCATGACAATGTTAATCCATCTTGGTAATTTATAATTGATTATTGTTATATATCCAATTGATTACAACTTATCTATGTTTATCTTGTTTTATATCTACATATAATTGTAACTAACACACATGTACATCCATTCAAGCAATATAGTACTCCATACGCATTATAAATATTATTAAACAGTGTGACACCAACTAGGGACATGTTTCCTTAATTGAGTTTAATAAAACACATTTGTTTGTTTCGGCAGAAGTCACCAGGTGATGTCTAAATTTTTAAAAGTACCAAGATAGTCAATACCTTGTCATTCTTTTGCAATTACAATCTGAATTTATAAGACAAAGGATGATAAAATCTTAGTCTGGCAATGTTATTATTAAGTTTCAGACACCATAAAGATATATAAATTGATTTTTATATAACTGATTTATAAAATTAATAAATACAAGTCAACAAGAAGCCTTCGAAATGTGGATGCATAGAACGATGCTTGAACAGAGAGTAACAAAATCGGAGGTCCTGCGCAAAGCTGGAATTAGATCTCTATGATGGCATGTCAGGGTCATGTGCTGATGGATGATAAATAGACCTTCCTCCAACTTATTATGAAGGGGAAAATAGAAGGCAGCAGAGGGGTTGGGAGAAGGCAGATGTGTTAGAGACTGGAGCGGAATAAAAAGCAAGGAGGAATTACGCCGAAAGCACAAGACAAAGTAGCTTTTGAATGTTGTAGTCAAAATTATTACAAGTTCTGCTTATGAGAAAGGTGGATTCATACATTCATAATATAGAACCACATTCTCTCTACCAGGCAAACTTTACATCACAGAAGATGCCACAAATGGAGACGTTAAGATTAAACAATTAAACAAACTGATCTAGCATTATTTGAAATCGATATAATGATGTACGTAGCTATGTTGGATATAGTGGGAAATGTTTCCTTCATCAGTAACAGAAGCAAATTCACAAAGGAGAATAAAATCACAGATAAAAATAACAGGAGGAAGTAAATAACAGTATCGAGTGTGAAATAATTGAAGTTCTTATCAATATTACATTTTGTGGTTAGCCTGGCCTGGATGTTACGTAGTATAAGTAGTTACTTACATCATGTTTTTTTTATTCGAAACAAAAATAATTATTGTTGACGATAAACAAAACGATTGAATGAAGAGAAATATTGGAGCCGTTATAATAGTCTAGACATAACTTAAGTGATGATTACTTTCATCTCTAACAACTTTAATTTCGGAACTTACTGCCCGAGGCATAACCATCCAGCTTTGTATAATCATACTGAAATCTAACATTCGGCGGTGATTTTGTGGTGCGATGCAATGACATGAGAAAATAAGTACTGAATCTTTCAATAGTTGGAATATATTCATAATTATAATTCGTAAATCAACAATAACATACCTGGTACTCCCATTCTATATGTCTTTTGTACATATTTTAGTCCATGTACGATTTCTCTTTGTACAATAAAGTCTATACGTATTCTATATTGGATGCCTTCCTTAATGGTAAATGTCTGTGAAAAAGCAGAACAATAATCAATAATTCTATAGCCTTGTTGCTGTATAAAATACAATATTAATATGGAACTGGCAACTATTACCTGTTTTTTTAGATCCGTTAGATCTCCCGTGAGATCTAGTTCTAAGTCATCCCTATCCACCACACACAATGCCAATTTTTTTACAATAACCTTCCTAGGATCTGTAGCATCTGAAACAATCACAAATTCAAATGATCACTATTCCACAAAAATCTAAAAACTACAATTTCTTTTAAAAATTTTGATGTATCACAAATTCAATTTTATTAAAACTTGCACTTAATCAAAATTTTGCAAGCACAAAAATCGTATTTTGTGTGCAACGAGGAAACGTTAAAAAAATATTAATTTAGAAAATTTCACGAAATTTTTTTACGCATAAACACATTCATTAATAACCAGTTACCACCATAAATAAATTACAAGTATGAAATAAAAAAAACATAAATTCCAGAAGATCTCTTCCTGCCAATCCACGCCATCATCACAAAATTATCTAATTTCTCTACTATGAGAAATTTATTGTTTTTGTCAATAGTTCACAACACCTATGATTAAGGTTATTTTAAGAGCTTTATTTTTAAATAAGAAATTAATTAGCGAAGTAAGATTGATTGTTATATCCCCGTTTCACACAAGCATCTTTTCGCTTTAGAAACGGGGTCTATATAGAATTAATAAAAAAAATTATATTCCTAGAGAATATTTTTCAAATGACTTAAAGCTGAAATAGAGCTGAGGCTTTTCACGCATTTGACCCAATATGATGAACACCATAGTACGGAAATCAAATTTTCTCATGTAATTTCTTTAAAAAGCTCACTTACCAACAATAACTTGCCCTTGCTGTGCTTGTCCCAATAAGGCTTCTTTGTATTTCCTGAGTGACTCGTCTTCCTGATCTGTAGCAATGAGTTGTTCGATAGTTTTTTCTGGTGGTGGTTTATAGGTAGACTGGATTTCGTCTTCGACATCATCGGGAGTGACAGCGACTTCATTTTCAGCAGACATGGTTACTTATAACTGAATATTATAAAACACACTTGTAGTTTTTTTATCAAATCGATACTATTCGCAAAAGTTTTAAATAATATTATAATAACAGCTTTATATTCAGATAAAAACTTAAAATTTAACGAGCCGTAAACGAATGATAACTGCACAGATATGAGATCAGCAATGAGATTAGATTAAAAATCAATTTTACCAAAAACTCGAATGTTAAAAATTAATTTTATACAATTTTACAAATCTTGAAACACGCATTTACAGCATATAAATGAATTGAGTTTTTAAAAATTATTATTCCACTATACGGGCTTTAGTATGAATCATTTCAGTTGACACTAAATACCGGCATGCCTGCGCCAGACAAGATAAATAATAATGACACCGCGCATTATTATTTCAAACAGATGGATAAGCTTAGGTAAGCTATTTAATTTTGAGATGATATTATACTCACGTGAATATTAGAGAAACAAATATACACAAAATAAAAAGATAATACAAAATAACGTCCCAACGAAACAAAGATTTATTTTCTTTCTGGAATAAAAAAATGACGGGGCGGTATATTTCCGGTGAAGCCTGTTCGCAAAAGCAAAATAAATTTAATTAAGATTAGTTCGCAGCTTCGTATAATAAATCTTGGATTTAATAATTTAATAGGGTAATAGGGTATTTGACACTATGAAAAATAAGATACAGATTGTGGTCATCCTGTTTGAAAATGGCCCAAGAAAGCTTATTTCTTTTATTTTACAACTTAAATAGGCTTATTTTTTATAAAAACACGTAATAAAAATCCAAATATTTCTATGGAACTAGTCACCGATGAAAACGCCTTGTGATTAGTTGTGGTCCCCGTGACGTCAAGGTGACGTCACCCCATGGTAAATGATAGTCATCAACCTCATACCAATACAGAAGTGTGACGTAAAATGCACCACGTGACCAGCGCCATTATACAAGACAGCGTTTTACGCGCGTTTTTGGATATTTAAACTTTAAACATGATTTTCATATAAAATAAGGCATATCTTCAGAAAATATAAAGAGAATGTGCTTATAATGTATCGTAGAATAATTTAAAACGGTTTCTGGAAATTAGTCAAATACCCTATTGACACTATGAAAAATAAGCTAAAGATTGTGGTCATCCTGTTTGAAAATGGTCCAAGAAAGCTTATTTCTTTTATTTTACAACTTAAACAGGCTTATTTTTTATAAAAACACGTAATAAAAATCCAAATATTTCTATGGAACTAGTCACCGATGAAAACGCCTTGTGATTAGTTGTGTTCCCTGTGACGTCACACGTCTGTAAATGACAGTCGTCAACACGTTAGCGAACTCATACCAATACTAAAGTGTGACGTAAAACGCACCACGTAACCAGCGCCATTATACAAGACAGCGTTTTACGCGTGTTTTTTGATATTTAAACTTTAAACATGATTTTCATATAAAATATGGCATATCTTCAGAAAATATAAAGAGCATGTGCTTATAATGCATCGTAGAATAATTTAAAACGGTTTCTGTAAATTAGTCAAATACCCTATTATTATTTAATTTTAATTAAGCAAGTAATAAATAAATTGAATAGGTAGATATGTTTCATATTATTCACAAAAATTATTTGACAACAATTATTTAGTTGTACAAGTACAAGTGATGTTTCCTATTTTTTTAGGATGTGTCTAGCATAGGTGTCTAGTTTGCCGCAAGCGGTATACTAGAAAAGCGCACTAAAAAGCCGCTAGCGTCGGAACGAACCTGAAGTTGCAGCCGTTTGAATGTCACCACTAATAGCTTGGCTGGGATAGCCTAGTATGTACAGGGAATCAGATCAAATGCGTCAACAATCCAAATGCGCCAAAAAATCAAAAATATGTTCGGTTTGCAGAGGGCAAAATGGATTCGGGGGTACTCATGACTGTTAGTCATGAAAATAGTAGAAAGCGTGTAGAACCCAATTTTTTTTAATGAATTGGGCTCAGCCAAATTGAACACAAATACATCTTTCACAGAAAAAAACGGATAAATAGAAAAAAAAACGAAAAAAATAAAGATCACCCGCACCGGAATTCGAAGCTACAACCATCAATATGGACGGCGGCGATTGTATCCATTCATCTGCTGTGATAATATCTACTACTAGCTTATACCCGTCTTGCTTTACGTTTTTGATTCCGATTGTCAGGCTTGATCGGTAGGTAATTAGAAAGGTTCTAGTCTAGCTTCCCATTGCTTTGTAGACCTCTATAACTGACATAAGCACAGAAAAAGAAGAATGACACTTTTAATGTTTATTACAATTTTGTATGAAGATCCTAAAAAATAGGGTTTTTTAAATAGCTCTAAATATATCTATTAAAGTCAATGCAGCAAATTGTTTTAAAGAACCTTCTCCGGCATTTTGCACGGCTCTGTGCAGATTCATATCTGACGTAGCATTTGTATTTTGAGCGTGATGCTATGACATACGGTAAAAAGCAAAAAACATTTCTTAATTATTATGTAGATAGAGAAGGAGGGGCTAATGCGAGTTTTATTTAATTTCCCAATTTACCACGCAACTTTCTTAATTTTTTCTTTCATAAGAACCTTCTACTGATAAAAGCCAACACGACAAAAAAAGAATTAGTGAAATCGGTTCAGCCGTTTAGGCGTGATGCGATGACATACGGTAAAAAGCAACTAAAAAAACATTTCTGAATTATTATGTAGATTTACCACGCAACTTTCTTAATTTTTTCTTTCATAAGAACCTTCTACTGATAAAAGCCAACACGACAAAAAAAGAATTAGTGAAATCGGTTCAGCCGTTTAGGCGTGATGCTCGGACATACCGTAAAGTAACGACAAAAGGCAAATAAAAAAACATTTCTAAAATATTATGTAGATAAAATGCAATTTACGATGTAAAACTTAATTAATTTTAGCTAATAAGCTATTGAATTATATTAAGTTATCGTTGATTCGGGTGAAGGATGACGTTCGATGGGACATAAGCTTGAAATCAAAACATTTCCTCTTTAATAGCTTTACTTTAAAAAAAAATCAATAGATGGCGGTGTAGTAGGAAGTACATAACATGTGATGTATGTTTGCGTATTGTATAGATATGTCGAAAGAATTGACCCATTTAAACCAATTTTTCAGAATTATTATGTTAAGATTATTATCGCGCATGCGCACTTCTTCTTTGCACTGCCACTAGCGGCTTTCTAGCGCGCTTTTCTAGTATACCGCTTGCGGCATACCAGACACTTCCTTTTTTTAAAGCAACACCTAAAAGTCTTTCATAATAATTATTTATGAGTACTTACTTACCTTATTGATTTCTAATATTCGCTCATTACTATATAAAAATGATATTAAAAGTACCTAGGTTCTTTTTTAAATTGGTTAATTATTGACATTAAAAGTAAAAATAAAAGTACTGGTAGCCCAGCGCACACGATGACTTATACGCACAGCGACACAAGCGTCGCTTTCTGTGAAAAATGTCCATAGTATATTTTTATGGACTCAAGATTCATTAAGTTAAAATGTTTTATTAGATGCGTGACAGCAAAAATCATTTATGTAACATTAATTTTTTTTTATTTTATATGTTTTTTAGTATTTTCTTTTACGCATTTACGAACAAGCTGTGATTCCTGACAGCTCCGTCAAATTCACAACAGTGTTGCCAACGTGGGCGATTTATCGCCATTTGGGCTACTCGGAATGAGAATTGGCGACGAAAAAATCTAAATGGCGACTGGTCGCCAATTGGGCTACTTCCCTTTTAGCGATTTTTCACCTCTCCGGATACCAAATGACCTTTTTTTGGTGAACTTTCACCTCTCCGGATACCAAAATTTTCGGAATGACCTTTTTTTTTTTAGCTACATTTAAATCTTTCCGGATACCAAAATTTTCAGAATGACCTTTTATTTTTTTTTTAGCAAAATTTCCGGATACCAAATTTTCAGTTGGGCGACTTTTGGGCTACCAAATTTTCAGTTCGGCGACTTTGGGCTATTTTTTTTTTTTTGAAAATCGGCGACATCGGCCAAAATTCGTTGGCAACACTGATTGACAACGTCAATGTCATGTCATTTGATTTACGTCCATAGATAATATAATATATACTGTAAACGTTTACGTCTCCCGCATTGGTTGAGTTTCGTTTTCGTACTTTTTAGGCGATGCAGTAAAAATTATTACTAAATTTTAATGTGAAATTTTTAACTTAAAAAAATTCACATAAAATAAATAGCTCTTCAACACACAATGGCTGTTTCAAAATAAAGATTTTATTCAATCCTTTATAAAAATCAAATTGATGTCTCATCTGGTTCAGGTATTTTTTATATATTTCATGATGCCATTATTTTTTTTTTAAGTTTCACGACAATTATTCTGTATTTTCGTTCGAATACTCAAGTTCTCTGTTTTTTTTATTCACGCAAAGCTCTAAAAGATTACGTAACTTTTACTTTTTTAATTTAGTTTTTGACACTTCTATTTATTATCAAATTTAACGATTTAAAAAAAAACATTTATACATGTTTTTTGTTTTACTCCTTTCACATCTTATAAGATTTTATTATGATGCAACTTTCAGAGATTCTTTTTTAAAAATGTAAGGACTACCCCAAATGATTGGGACAAGTATGCTATAATTTTTTTGAGAAAATTTAGTGATAATGTAGGAAATTCTGCTGACAAACAAGAAAGACCTGTATATTCTGTGGAAAACCCAGTGAGTACCCACAATGTCAACCCCGAATGTTTGCAAGATGATGATGTAAAAATTGATGAAAATACTAACTGTTCAACAGCTAATCCAGAAATTTGTTTAGAAGATCCCGACAAAATTACTAACACTCCTGAATATTCTCCAAAGCACCCTGTAAGTGTTTTCAATCAGTGTTGTTATGAAATTTCTTGCAATGTGTTCACTAATATTATATGACCAGTGGCTTGAAGTTTTCGTTATAAAATTTCATCATTATTTCTTAGCTTCTCATCATGCTTACTGTTCAAAATCTTACTTGTTGTTGTTGGTGGGGATGCATCGCGGTCGAGGGACCGACTGAAGAAGAATATGCTATAAACATAATGATCAAAATCAATCATTACATTCACTATTGCTATTAGGAGTACATACCAATTATTTTTGTTTTTGCTCAGTTTTATAACAGAAATCTAACAATCTTTTATATAGTGTATATCTTTGACTTTTGACCTGGGGCCGAAGTCAAGAGTATTAAAATGGCCGCCAATTTTATCGGTCGGTCGGTGTTAAAAAGTGTAAAAAGCTGTTGTTACCATGGGACAAATCTGTTGTTTAACCAAATGATACCTTTGGCGGCCATTTTATTACACTTGACTTAGGCCCCTGGCTTGCCTTGATTTACAATCCTAAGATTGGTTTGTCAGAATTATGTTGGCAACTTGTTTTCCATTTCTCTAACAGTTAAGTTTGGCATTTCTGCTACAGCACAATAATGTCAAAGGCAATGTGGTCCAAACTCTATAAGGAGTACATTCGCACTTACCCTACACACTTGTAAGAAGAGACCTCGGTGCCGGATATTATATTTAGCCTATTGACTCACTGTTAAGAGAAGATTCTACTTGATTTTGCATAAATTCAAAATTTATTTAACAGATCAGCCCCCAGACCATAGACAATTTGAAATTGACATTTGACTATAAAAAAGATTTTGTCAATGTAGAGTGCGAAAAAATGAACTATCCACTGGAACGTATAAACAATTATTTAAACCAAACCATGACACTTATATAAAATTATAAAAAATGGACAGCTAATTTTCTTCCTACTCTACATTGTCTAAAAATTTGTTTGTTGTTTTTAGGCATCGGTAGACAAACCACCTACAACATGCTGTATGTCGGGCTGTAGCAACTGTGTGTATATAATTTGGGCAGAAGCTCTATCAAAACAAATGGCTACAGCTGATCCTGAAGTAGCAAAGAAAATTTTAGACCAAGTTGAAGATCCATCCATGAAGACTTTCCTCCAGATGGAGCTTAGGAATTTAGGAATAATCAAAAAAGGAACAGAATGATGTGCAACTTATGATCTTTGAATATCTCACATGACCATCTGTAGGTATCTGAAGCTATTGTTCTTTAATCATGGTTTAAAAATATTAAAAAGCTTAACAATTTTTCAACTGGAATTTCGACACATTTTTATTAACTCTTAAAGTACAAAACAAATGTGTTTTTGTAATGCTACGGCTACACTATGGGCCATGCTGGTCCAGGCTGGCCAAATAGGGGCTCTGGCCAAGCATTGGCAAATATACTTGTACACCTGGCTACACTATTGGCTCAACTTTGACAGCAATTTAAAACGTACTGAGATCATAACTAAGCGACATTTCGTCAGCTGCTAGCGCAGGAAAACCTAACTATTTCAAATAAGAAACACCCCATCACGCCAATTCCACACAATGTTTCTATCACTGATCCATTGATTAATTCTTGCTTTTATTCATCATTTTACATTTCACTCTCCAATTATTATTCACTGTATACTCCTATCTGAGTGGGGAATTTCAATAGAGTTTATCTCCCTGGGCAAAAAGGAATATTTTGATATAATTTCCAATTCACAAATATACACAATAAAAACATTCATAATTTTATAAAACCTAACCTTCAATTTTAATTGATGTTTATTGTTTTGCAATAGTTATATATTTACCTAGCTCTTACAGGTTGATTTGGACTATAACATAAATGAAAATAAAAGATATTCATAAAAAAAAAAAACAAAAATAATAGGTAGGTACACACTTAGTTCTCGAGTGGTTTAAAGAAAGCATCCACCACCGTCTTTGGCGTTTGAGTTTTTCATTATTTAATAACAGAAAAGCAGATGCCGCATGTATCACTGAATAAGATGCTGCAATTAATGCCATATCATTGTCAACGTCCATTATTTTATCTGAATTTAAGAAAAAATGTACAAAACACTGAAAATAACAACATGGAAGACATTGGTCCAATATTGGTGAATACCTACGGACTCGATCGACAAGTATACAAGTAACGGCCAATGTCAAATATTGGGCGATATTGGTCATTGGTGAAGCGGCCACACAACTTGCCCATGCTGGGCCAGAACCTCTGTTTGGACAGCATGGCCCATAGTGTAGCCGTGGCTTAAAATACAAAATTAACAAGAAATTTGAAATTTTAGAATAGCTAGAACTGGAGATGGCTTAGAAGAATAAGGTTGTAGGTGTATGCACTTTTATAGGATGTATGTTGGAATCAACAGCAGGAAAGGAAAGTGACCCAAACAATTGATATTGCCTTGAAAAATAAAAAAAATGTGATATATCTATGTTGGAATCAACAGCAAGAAAGGAAAGTGACCCAAACAATTGATTTTGGCTTGAAAACAATGTGATAATATACTGGAGATGAATTTCATAAGATTTTTAGTTTGAAAATAACATCACAAGTAGGTTTGAAGTTGAACGTTCAATAAAAATATGCAATGAATCTTTACTTTTTTTTTTTTTTTTTGACCTTTGATCATTTGTGTTTGTTCTTTAACATTTTATAATCTGACTTTATATTGCTTATTTTGTTAGATGAATGTATGATGTGATAGTAGTACATAATAATGATGTAATGTTCAAAAGCACACAGAAGAAGAAGCTTTACTGACAAATATGTATTTGTCTTTGTCACACATATTACGCCAAACAGCTAAAGTACTTACTATGTGCTGTCACCTTCTACGTTTATACATTGATAGAAATTTCTATTTATGGTTGAATTTATTTGTCTGAACTGTCTAAGAAAGTTTTGAAAAAGGATTTTCTACTTTATTAACGCAAGGCAGACAACAAACAGTTTAAAAACACATTTATAAAGATATTTGTTAGAATTTTTTTTTCAAAAAATTGAGCCGACACGCCTTTTATATTCCGAAAAAGGACATAAAATGTAACTCCTACAAAAGTTTAACTGACAAGACTTTCATCCATGAGGAATATGTCCTACATAAGAAGAAAGAGCATGAGGCTATGGATAAGAAAAAAGCCGACACGTGCATTTTCTTTTTTGTTTTAAATTTTGTTCTGCATATTTTTATGCACGTAGCCGATCTTTTTAGTTTGCTTTTGTTTTAAATGAATAAGTTGTCATTTTGTTTGTTCTCCTTATAAGGAAAAAAAATTTAAAAAGAAGTTTACGCCGTGGATAATTTAAATAAATAAATTTTATACGAAACAATGTAGAATGATATTTTTTTTTATCTGTTGGTTTAATGATTTTTTTTTTTTGACCTTTGCCTTATTCGCGTTCTTGGTCAGTCTCAAGTAAAAATAATTTTATAATAATGCATTATTGCATTCAGTTCTTTCGAAGCAGAGCTGAGGGATTTGGACATGGTGTGAGAAGAGGTTGCAATATCGAGCACTCCTGTTGCCTCCCTATGCACCTAAGTGGGGTGTAAAGGAAAATTTGATTGATTGATTGAGTTTGAAATGCAGATAAATCAAGTTTTCTCAGATAGCTCACAGTAAATATGTAATCTGAAACATGAAAGGTGGGATTTTTGTAAGGTATGTACTACATACATTTTTGAAAATATATTATTTACTTTCATACTTATAAATATGTATATTTGTTACAAAAATAATTTAACATGTCATTAATAATAAGGCAATAATCTCGAAACACATAATAATAATTCAAAAATAAGGCAATAAATGCTGCTTTGACAGTAGAATGTTTCCATTGATCGCAATATAATATAATTAGAAGATATACAAAGAATTTTTGGTATATGTAAGTTGCACATATTAATAAAATCATATTTTGAGTAATCTGGCTCCCTCGCTTGGTGTACAGACATAAAATGTCGGTGTTCCTTTGTATCTTTCTTTTATTACCTTCATTGTTTGATTCACACATTCTTTTTTGAGCTGAAACCAAAAAAAAACAAACATTTTTAAATTTCTAGTTTTAAACAAAACTTTTGAGAATGGTTACATATACTCATAACAAAAAATGTGATTGAGAGTCTGATTATTGAAGACTCTAAGAAGCAAAGCTGGGAAGGTCCTTAGAGATAGAATAAGAAACACTTAGGTACGGAAAGGAAATATGCGGAATATTATAAGATGGGGGAGAAAAGAAGAAAATTCTGGTGTATACAAGCGAGGAAAATGGACTCATCCAGACTCCCCCAAATTCATTGCACGATCAACTCTCATGGAGTATGTCTCCCAGGCAAACTACCAAATTAAGAAAATTGCATATAGTTAATTAAGGTAAAGGTTAAGACTACGAGGGTTTGTGAAATTCAAATATGTATGGTCACTTTTTTTCAGGGAACTTTAGCTTTCTTGATACCAAATTTTGGAATGACCTTTTTTTGAGTTGTTCGGATTAAAAATGTTACAAAGATGGCTACACTGTTAATGACTATTACTGGTTATGTCCTATTAGTAATGGCTCAAATTCAAGCATTAAAGGTATTGTTTGTAACTAAGAACTTTAGAAATTTTTAGTGAATAAAAATTGTTTATACCAGTGTGACTGTACACCCTCCAAATCCACCGCCTGTCATTCGAGATCCCATAACACCGGGAACAGATCTAGCCGCTTCCACCAAAGTGTCCAATTCCGGACACGAGACTTCGAATAAATCTCGCAAAGAATCGTGAGATTCATTCATTAGTTTGCCCATCTGCAAATATGAAATTAATTTGAATCGTTCTATTAATATATTTATAAACACTCTGCTTAAATCAAATGGTTCACATAATGTTACCTTCTTAAAATCTCCAGCTTGCAAAGCTTCGGCTGCTTCAACTGTTCTTTGGATTTCAGAAATCACATGTCGAGCTCTGTTTATTGTTTTAACATCAACGTTCAGTTTTTCAAGAACTGTAATTATTGTAAGGTTGTGAAGGTATAAAGTGATGTTAATAATTTTAAGGAATATGTCTGAACACAATGTTCTAAATATTTATGGATTTTCGCACCAATATCCAGGACTAGATCTTACATAATTATTATATAACCAATCATTAAATTTCTTAATATATTGAACATTCCTATGATTTGGAATTTTGGGGAGATTGATGAATTGACCACCTAAATGGCGAACATTGTTAACATAAAGTGATCACACAAAGTCAGTCTTCGAAACAGCGGTAAAAGACATTTGTAAGTCCAAAATTTGTAACAATTAATGAATTAACCAAATTGATTATGATTGAATCAAATAAACATAGGTTCTAGTTGATTCCATCAAAACATGGGAATTTAAAATCTTCAACATGCTAATGAATTTACATAAATTATTGATTTGCATCAAATACCTACTTAATTGGTTCTATATGTTTTAAGTTATCACAATTAAAATTAGCAATTGTGAAGAGAAAAGAGAGGTTGTATGAGAAATGGTATGTCGGTGGAAGAAGCGAAAGAAGTGTGCTGGGATAGAAAAGAGTGGAGGTCTGTTCTCTCTGCCTACCCCGTATGGGACACTGCGTGATGAATAAAAAAATCATGATATAAAACATTTTTGTAGGATGCTTATCAATAGTCATCTGTTGCCATCTTCGGAAATTTGTATGAAACATTGTGCGCAAATTATCTAATGTTTCGATCAAATTTCAATAGATGTAGTTTAAACAAGCAATAAAATTAATTTGGGTAAGCTTTCAAAGATTAGGAAGGTATATAATCTTTAATGAGACGAGCACTCGATGGATGGGACGGGGGAGTGAAGGTTGGGGGTAGAAGCATATCTAATCTCAGATACGCAGACGACACCACAATCATCGCAAAATCTGAACAAGAGATGGTTCTTATTCTGCAACGTATTGAACATGAGAGCAGACAGTTAGGGCTCGAGATAAACAAATCTAAGACGAAAATTATGGTAGTTGATCGCCACAACCAATTAGAAATATCAAATACCTTAAATGGTATGGAGGTTGTACACAAGTTTGTTTATCTCGGGTCACTACTCTTGGACAGCGGTGATTGTGTAGAAGAGATAAAACGTCGCATCGCTATGGCCAAAAATGCCATGACGAGATTAGACAAGATATGGAAGGACGGGGGCATCTCCAGAGCCACAAAAGTTCGTTTGGTAAGGGCACTAGTCTTTCCAATATTTTCTTACGGGGGCGAGACATGGACAATAAAAGCCCGAGAAAGACAGAGAATCGATGCCTTCGAGATGTGGTGCTGGAGACGTTTACTTCGTATCCCCTGGACGGCCAGAAGAACCAATACGTCAATTTTGAGGGAGCTGAGCATAACAGACAGACTTTCATCCTTGTGCTTGAAGCAGGTTCTCCGGTTCTTCGGTCACATTGCCAGAAGAGGTGAAGAGAGCCTGGAAAAATTGGTGGTCCTTGGTGGAGTCGAAGGTTCGAGAGGCAGAGGAAGAGCACCCACGAGATGGACAGACCGAATTAGGGCAGCTACAGGCACAACAGTTGTTGGAGCAGTGCGGATGGCGATGTGTCGGGAGAGATGGAGGACGATTATACACGATGTTGTTGCGGCAGAGAGAGTTCCAGGTCACGACCCTCAGTAATGAGGAAAAACGACGATGATGATGATGATGATAATCTTTAGATTGAGCAGATCCTCCCTACCTTCCAGATGCTCCGTTTTTACACTTCTCAATGAAGGTTGCTCCAACAATGTGGCTGCATTTTGACATTGTGCTCTCCTCTGAGGGTATTCACTTCCTGTGAGCTTGTGTTTTACATTGGAATTTGTTATGAGAAAGATATTATCTTCATATTCTAATGAAATAAGCATGGCGTCCAAAGCTCTGAAATAAATATTTTATGAAATAGTTTCATTGCTTTAGTTGTACCTAACTACTTTCCTATATTCTTTGGAAAATATTAATTTTTGTAAATGCTTGTACTTACCTACAGTCAATTAGCAAAGCATTATTTTTTCTTCCCATAGTTGATACAAATTGATCCATTATGCCACAGGGCATTCCAGCAAATTCGTGTTCAGCTTTTTGGCATAAGAGTGCTTTTTCTTTTGGTCTGTGGACAAAATGTTTTTTTTTTATAGATAGGTATATCATTAAAAACATGCACGCATGTAAGGGTAGGGCAAGGGCGTCGGGCAGCTGCCCCCCCCCCCCCCTAAGAGATTTAAAAATGTAGCCAATTCAAATTCTCCTCATCCTCCATATAGAAAATAGCCTATGCATGGGTCATGGGTCAAATTGCCCCCCCCCCCTGGGCCCCGGGCAGGCGACGACCTTGGAGTAGGGGTTTTCGCCCCCCCCCCCCTAGCATTCAGCATAATGAAAAATCGCAAATAATCTGAAGGAAGCATTTTGGGAGAGGGGGGAGGGGCCTGTCCATTTGAAAGTTGCTACGGCCACGATTAGAACTGATTTTATATTCTAATGGTTAAACCTCCTTGATCCCTAGCTACGGCCTTGACTGATACTATATATACTGGCTGGCATGCAGAAGTTTATATAGTCAAGCGGGTTGAAGCAGCGTAAAGATGCATCTTACAGATGAAGGCTCCGATAAGCTAAGAGCCATAACTTGGAACCTGGGAATGATAAAATACACGAATAGGTGCTTACAACAAAGTGTGTCTGTGAAGAGCTTCCAGAAAAGTGCAAGTAGCCACTTCTAAAGAGGCACTGCTTGACAGACCACCCCCCAATGGTACACTCGTGACGATGGACATGGTGAAGCCAATCAGATCACCTGGAAACATGAAGAATTATGGTTTATTAAGAAAAAATGTTCGCACAGTGAAGAAAAATCTGCAGGGTTATTCTCGAAAAAGTCTAGTTCGAACTTTTCTTAATAATAATTATTTTCTTAAGGGACATTATAACGATCAAAAGAGATCATGCTTAGGTAAATGAGACAAAAAATTCAAATTAGGTACGCTCTTTTTCTCTCCAGCCAAACCGTAAATTAGGTTTATTCGGATTTATAAAGGACTATATTGATCTTTAAGTTTACCTAACTATTTAATTAAAGTTCATTCTACAATAAAACTAAAATTTCTGCTAAGGACTCAGTGCTGCCAACTTTGTAAAATTTTTAACCCAGACACAGCCTTAAAAAAGGTCATTCCGAAAATTTTGTATCCGGAATGATGAAAGTTTACTAAAAAAAGGTCGTTCCGAAAATTTGGTATCCGAGTTCACTAAAAAAAGGTCGTTAAAAAACTTACCTATGACCCGGACATATTTGGTTTCGCCCGGACACACGTCGCGAAACCCGAACAGGTGGCAACACTGTAAGGACTCGCGGAGTACCTAATCGTAGTATAAATGCCAAAAAATTGTGTTTTCGTGCCCGCTTAAGTTTCAAATTTAACTTCTTCTAAACTTAAATTTCGTGAATACATAACCCCGCCGAAACAAATGTATCTAACTACTCCTGAGAAGTATGATATTATAAAACCTGAATGTAATGGATTTGATTGTATTCAACTGTAGCCGCATTCAAACCATTTTAGCGGTCTTGATTAAAAAAACTAAGATTCAGGAAGGTGTAGAATGGACGTTGTGGTTTGAATTATGTACCTATTTATTACGTTTTTATTTATGCCATATACCTACCTTTTAGTGGGACAGTATATTAATGGGAAAGATTTTTGGGTAAGTTATGGAAAAGTAGATTTTTCTATTATTCTTTCTAAAGCATTTTCCATAACCTTTCGCAAATTTCTAGGTGTTATGGCGGCGATTTCATCGCGAATATTGTTTCTTAATTGCAGGATGGTTCTTGGCTTATCAATTAACGTAGGTACCTACACTATGCCGACTATGCGTTAAAGTAGAAATCCCTAAAGAGAAAGTCCAGCGACCGCGAGGGCCAATTATTGCAATCGTTTGTTGCGCTTGCACGTTGAGTCAAAAGAATGGAAGGTTGATTAAAAATTAAAAATAAATCGACAATAATATAGAGCTCGTTGTTCGATAAATTCCCCAAAAGTCTTCTTTACTAAATACCATTTAAAGAAATAAAACAAAATTAAAAAACCAACTCACAATATACAATGCAGTATTGTTCATAGACTGCACCTAGATAAAGAAAATGTATGATTCCCTATTTTTTTTTTGTTTATTACTTAGTTTCCGTTTCCGGTAGGTACCTACATCAAATCTGAAACCACCTTAAATTATACAATGTACTAGATACATACCTCCAAAGTTAGCCACCACACCTTTGACGTAGTTGGCCCATTGAGGTTCGTTAGATTCTAATTTCCTTTCTCTATCCAGATAATCTTTCGAAGCTTCAAAGATGACTTTAGTGGACTCGTCTCCAACTCCCGCTAGAGTCGTCACTGTACATCTACTGCTTCCGCTAGCGGCACCAACCACAACAGTCACTAACGGCAAGGCCTGCAATTCAAGATAAATAATATTTCATAAATTTCAAGATAAAAAAGAATTCTTTTCCGCAGATTTTAATATTATGTTAAAATAATTATATTATTATGAACTTCGTACAGAAGAATGCTTCGTATAACGTGGACAGATTTAGTTAGTAACTCAGAGGTAGGTACTGAGGAGAGCTGACTGCAACAACAGAGAGTTGCTGAAAAATATTTACAAGGTTTTATATCTGGGGCATATTATGCATGGGGAGAAATATGAAATCTTCCAACTTATTTTGATGGGCAAGGGTAAGCCTGGTAGAGGGCAGATCACTTGGTTGCGCAACGTGCGAGATTGGGCCGGAATACAGCAAATGGAGGAGCTGTTCTGGGTAACTAAAGATATAGAGGCTTTCAAAGAAGTGCAAACGCCGGGGAGACCTGGATAGGACGCACAACAAGAAGAATATTATGAACTCCACACCTACAATTTGTCATAAATACAAGATATTGCTGTAATAAAATCATCTAAAGATAAGATAAAAGATCCATAAAAGACTCAACTTATAATATCTGAAATAAAACTCTTTAACTTCCTCTCTATACATAAATATTTTTTATCTATTCTAAAAAAAAAGATGGCCGTCACATCGATGAAATAACAATATAATTATTATTGTTCACAATAACCTTAGAGTGCACTTAAAACCCTGTTAAAAAGGTAAACAATTTCTTCTGTTAACTCAATCAGGGTTCGTCAAACGTTGACTTAGGAAAAATACTTTTTGAGTCACTTAAACTCAACTCAGTTGTCTCGGTTCGCCATAAATGGGGATAGCCTAGGTTCGAGATTTCGTTGATTTGAGATATAATAATTAAACTCTTATTTTATATTAAACCAATCGCAATCAAAATATTTTTAATAAAATTAACGAATTGAACGTGCATTCTTGGTGGAATTATTTAAATACAGTAATTTAAATAAAACAATTTATTTGTCATACCTACCACAATTTTTACTAACCTAAACCTAACCTACCTTTAGGTTAATGAAAATTGTGCAATAACAAATAAATTGTTTTATTTAAATTACTGTACAAAATATTTTTCTTTGAGGTAATGTTTTATTTAAACTCATATACGTACATTATTGTCTCGACAAATTCATGACGTGTTCATCATTACCAATGGCGCTACAGCCTTGGATTCCTCAAGAAATCGTATCCATTCCTTTCTATCATCTGCCGCTCTCCTCCAATTTGTCATTTAGATCACTGATTCGTACTAGACATTCAAAATTATTTTAACCACATAAAGAGTAGTTAAAGCATTCTATGCCAGTTTTTTCAAGGATATTCTGGCTAAGCTTTCGTCGATGGTGAAATTTAAAATTTGAATCGACTGTTATAAACTAAAATTATAAAATACTAGCTTTCCCGGCAGACGTTGGCCTGGGTTCCTATCTTTGAATATTGAATTCGAATTTGTATAATGATAAGCTTATTACCTTTTAACCAATGTAATTTAGATCGATGCATCTGTTTCAAATCATATATTTTCCATTGACATTCTGTCAATCGCACCAACTATAAACAACTGACAGGTCCTGTCAAACTTTATATTAATTTAAATTTTTCATTTTTGGAATAAAAATTAGGTAGGTACCCAGTGGCGTACCGTGGGTTTTCGGCGCCCGGGGCGGAATTAAAATTTGGCGCCCACTCTAATATAATTTGGCGCCCCCCCCCATAAAAAAAGTTTGAATACCTATTTATTTTAATTTGCATAAGTACTTACAGCAGATTTTCCTACCTGCGGATTCCCCGCAAATGTTTTTTTAAGACCTTAACCCGAAATTAAATGTTCTGGTCGTGTATAACATAGCATAAGCAGATTTTGCCGCCCTTTCCAAAGAGGCGCCCGGGGCGGTCCGCCCCTCCGCCCCCCCCCCCTCGGTACGCCACTGTAGGTACCTATATTGTTAAAAGTTCTAAGAAGGTTGCCTACTGAGAGTTTGCTTTGATTCTCTAATTATCCACGCAACTTTCCTAATTTGTTATTTCATAAGAAACTTCTCCTGACAAAAGCAAACACGCCAAAAATAGAATTAGCGAAACCGGTCCAGCTGTTTAAGCGTGATGACGTGATGACCACACAAAATACGTCTCAATTTTTATAATATAGATAACACTGTCATTACGATCTAATGGCTCATTTTCGCATTGCGCACAAGATAATAATTGGCTCAGTTTAGCACTGTACAAGATATTATCGTAAGTCGAAAAGAAATGTTATGTACCCCTGTATTTCCAGACGAGACTACGTATAGACCTGATGGGGCGTTCTTTCATTAATGTATCGCCTTTCAGGGGCTTTTATTGGAAATAATGATAATGAACTTGTACACTGTACAGGAATGGTGTAGTATGATACACCATCTACACCCAACGTGCCTTCTCACGGTCAATCGTTGAGCTCCCTTAATGCCTCTAACGCCTTAACTTCATGCAATATTTCTTTCGAAGTATTATTCATAGATATATTTAGATTGCTGTTTGATCATGCTTGGCCTTTTTGCTAGATCTCACCTCTGAGATTCGAGGAAAGCCTTAGTTTAGAAAACAATTCAAGTACACTGTGTTGATAGAAGTCCAAGTAACTAGTTCACTAACGCTGATGTCAGTGATTCTTTCACGATATACCTACCTACTCGTAGTATAATAGTGACTAGCAGCAAAACCTGTCAGATGATAGGAATAGAAAAGCGTCATTAATTGTTTGATTGTCCCATAAATCAGTTATATCGTCCCTTAAGAGGTCCCAATTTTAATTTATCTTATTTACTCTCGTAGCCAGTGGCGTACCGTGGGATTTTGGCGCCCGGGGTGGAATTAAAATTTGGCGCCCCTCTCCAAATAATTTGGCGCCCTTCCCCCCTTATATAATTTGGAATCCCCCCCCCCCTCCCATATAAAAAAATACGAAAATGAAAAAAAAAATCAAAATAAAAAAGTTTCCATATTTATTTTAATTTACATAAGTACCTACTTACAGCACACCAATTAAGTACAAATATTCAATTTTGGGACAGAGCTAACTTCTGTCAGATTTTTCTACCTGCGGATTCACCACAAATGTTTTTTTAAGACCTTAAATGTTATTTTTTGTCGAAATATAAATTCTGATTTTATCAATCTGGTCGTGTATAACAAAGCTCAAGCAGATTTTGCCGTCCTTTCTAAAGAGGCGCCCGGGGCGGTCCGCCCCTCCGCCCCCCCCTAGGTACGCCACTGCTCGTAGCAACAATTGTATGTAGGTACCTCTAATTAAATATCACATATTGTTTCATAGATATAATATTTCCCGCAGACAGACTGTTACCAAAATGATAAGATTAAAAAATATCCCTTAATTGGATTGGTTTTCTTTTGTATTTACTAATAAAGTGCGAAATTCAACTTTGGTGTAGGTTATTATTTTGGTCCCGATTAACAGGGTCCTTAAGACGACGAAGACCCTCTCAAACTGTGTTCCGATCCTTCGAAACAGAACTTGGGGAGTTGGACATGGTATGGAAGGAGGTCATAAACATTGCGCAAGATCTAGCGCAATAGAGATCTCTTGTTGCATTATTATGCCCCTAAGCGGGCTTTAAAGGGAGAATGTCTGTAGGTATATTCAAGTAAAGTAAAATTTGCAAGTACCTAAATAACGAGTCTGTTTATCAGAAATTCTGGAAATAGGTAAAATGAGGTAAAGAGAGTTGTAGACCATTTTTAAAAGAAGAAAAGCTTACGCTAAAACTTCCACATAACAAAAGGCCTTTCTTCAATCATTATTATTTACGGGAGAAAAATAAAGAGTAGACGGGATATTGGGTGTAAAGAGTCTCATGTCTGAAAAAAAAATTGTCGGTGGTTATTTGAGATGGTCTTAAGTCATTTTTCAAGTGAATTTTCGTACCATAAAGTTTCGTAAATTATTAATTAGATAATTGTTTCAACTCCTGACTTATAATAAGTAAGCTGGGGCAATTACCGCAAATTGATAGCACTGACAACCGTCACCCTGACTAAATGTTATATAAATATTTTCTAAAAGTTCATATTTCCTTATTATAGAAAACAATTCTAGATCGTGTTGTAAGAAAACAAATATTTATATTGTTCGAGATATTTATAATAATATCTATTCTTATCACAGGGTATAGAGAATTTAATTTTATCATTTTTATTAGAGATGCAACTAGGGTTGCCAGATGTCCGGTTTTCGACCGAACAGTCCGGTTTTCGTTATGCTTGTCCAGTCAAGAAAATCTCGACTAACCGGACAGAAGATTGTCCGGTTAGGGAAATAATAGTACCTATATTATATGTATGAAACTGAGAAAACGACTTTTTTTTAGGAAAAAATCATGATTTAGTTTAGTATTGAATGGAGAAGGATGTATATATTATGATATTGTAATGACTGTATTTTTTTTATTTTTTTTTCCATTCTCTGTATAGTACAATTTTATCTCATCATTGTAATAATGTAATTTTGATATGAACCCGAGTGCCTCGAATGAGACCCATGGGGGATAAGAAATAAATAAAATAAAATAAAAATGATTCCAGATACCAAATTTTGGAAATGACCTTTTTTAGGAAAAGTTATGTTTCAATTTAATTTTAATTTAATTATTTAATTTGTGATAGTTATTCGAATAGACAATATATCATAGTTTAAAAATCATTTTTTAAAACTTAAATATCTTTATAAACACAGATTCTATCAACTTTGTAACGCAGCAGAGAAAAAATAATCGCGACTATGTACTTTAAACAACAAATAATGCGAAATACCTCACTTTACCCTAAGTAGTAAGTATATTTGGTCAGTTTATTCAAAACACTTAAGTTGGTTTTTTAGATGTTCTTGCTAGACGAAAAAAGCTCCAGTGTATACACAGTTTTTAGGTAGTCTTTGAGTAGAAAACTTTGAAAGGGTAGATGAACTTCAGAAAACTTTGAACGCGTAGATGTATTTTATTGTTGTACAGAATTGTCAAAATGTACGGAATTCAGAATTAAAAATATTTCTCGGTCAAAATCATAGTGAAAAAAATATTACCATCGGCAAGACATAGCCTTCGTTGTAGTCAGTATGTTCTCCTATAAGATTGACCCGGCCGGGTGCGCATGCTGCAATTGTGGGCAGTTCTCCGAACTGGCGAATATGTTCATCTTTTGCTTTCTCCACTAACTCTTCAACTGTGGGGAATTGTGACAGCATCCTGAAATAAATATCATATCGTTATTTTTTGTAACATTAAAACAGGACTAGGTTTTACCCGTCACCATAATATGAAGGACTTCTTCGAACGTGTTGAGAATTAATTGAATAGAACTCTTAATTCAAATTTCCTGTATTACTTCACTTTTCTGCCACGCACTGGGGCGTTAGTTTTATACAGCACGCTGTGTTATAACATTATCTCGTTGCCAGGACGGTTGCCAGCTACTGAAGGCTGTAAGAAACAGCTAATTTTTGGACCCCCCTCACCCCTGCAGATAAGTGGTGAGATTTCAGGACGACAATTTTCTCCACCCCCATCATCAAAATCATAACATGCTCTTGATTATGCCGAAAAAAGCATGGCTTTCATATTCATCACAATTTGATCCTTTTCGCATGGTTACAAGTTATTTGTTTTTTTTTTTTTATAAAAAATATTAGTAATATAGATTCACGTGTTTTTAGGAAGGGAGGGGTATGAATTTTTCTCTCCAAATTAGGTAGGTATAATGAGTGGAGGGATAGAAACAAATAGGTGTATATAACAACTTACAGAACATAGAGGTACGATTAACCATACAATTAATTATTTTTCATTTCACTAACAACACTTTTTCAAGCACGGTGCGAAAATGAGATCACATTTAAAACAAATATTATTTTTCAAAAGATTACGCATAGATAATGAAAATGACCAGAAATAGATGATTTATTGCATCAAAGGCTTAGGACGATAACAGTTTAAATCTTTTTTACTTAACATTTCACACATATCCCTTTTGTGATACTGATGTAAAGATTATCAGATGGGCCCTCCAAAAAATCACATGTCACTGATAACAATATTGGTAACATTATAATATACGTTTTTATGAATTCAGACCAAATGCCAGTGCTGGATTCCATGGAAAAATAATAATAAACATTTACCTACGTATTCTATACCAAATTAAGGTAAGCATGTGATATCCAGATTATTGAACAATTGGGCAGAAGCAGAAGATGCTGCTGAAGTGATCATATAGAGAGCAGATCCCACGTAAGGTAAGTTTGTTTTAACCTTTGTCTTGGCGCGCACACCAGTTTGCGCGCCAAGACACAGGATAAGTTCAACTACATTAAAATCGGATTCTAATCACCCATACCTATTAGTACAGTATCTTTACACATCATTGGCGATTTTCTGCAATATTTTAGATGTCACTCGAATAATTCTAGCGGGATGAAGTTCCAATTCAAAATTGCGAAGTTCGAAAAAAATGATAAACTTTGAAAGGCTTAATCTCGGAAACTATTGGGTTTACAGAGACAATTCTAGTATCATATTGTAGCAAATTTAAATACGCCTTGAAAAGGATTTTTCAAAAAATAGTCCTTCAGGGTTTTAATCGCCAAAATTTGAAAACATAACGATTTTTTCGAGGTGTTTTAGATGTTTGACAAAGTTGCGTTCGGCGCTCGAGGTCACAAACTCGGATTACTTATTCATCAGGCTAACATCATAAACAAGTCTGCAAAAAATTAGAACTACCGGATTTAACGCATACGACCACATACATTCAGGCGACAATTTTACTGTGTATTAAGCTACTACGTGAAAATAATAATTCTCGTACATATTACCTATGTTGTTAGCAACTAAGTTGAAGTTTAAATTTTTTTTATATTATTTGAGAGTTGATCAGATCACAACAAATTTATATCCTACGTTATTTGTTTTAATATTATGTTGACCCGTTGGTTAATTTTTTTTTTTCATAAATAAACAATGCACCGAGCAGCGCCCATCTTGAGAGAAAAGAGTTTCATAGAGATCGATTTTAAGTGACTCAAGCAGCTGTTCATTATTTTCCCTGTATCACTGAAAAGCCTCCAGGCGTAGAAGATAATATTATTCTATATTCGAATGTGATTACACGAAAATTGTTCGAAATTCAAATTTTTAGAATGGCGATGACTCATAACACTGGCTGACAAAAAAAAATTTGAGTTGTAACAGAAAGCTGAATAGCATAATATTATGGTAGAATGGAAATATCCAAATACGAAAATGATGGGAAAAAAGTTGTAACACGTAAGGTTTTCTTTTTACATTTATAGAACCACATTTAATGTGACATTCTGATGTGTATTGAAAAATACACATCAGAATGATTATATTTAAGAAAAACCCAAAGATTTGCCACATTTGTTGTTACAAGTGAATTGAAATTAATTATTACATTTAAGAAGAACCTAAAGATTAAAAATATTTACTTAAATACTAATTTATTAAATTCTATTTTTTCCTTTTATGAGTTGTAATATCTTCTCTTTTCAAAAACTAGCAGTAATGACCCATCATGGCTGGATACCATCGTCCTTGATAGCGAATCTCCATTGTCCTAATATCTTGATGTAATCTTTCACCCTGATCATCACCGACAGATCCCAAATTTTCAAGAAAAAATGACAGATGTGAATAGAGGAAATGAAAATTTGTGATAGTCGATCTTGTGCTTTCACTTTTTGGAATAACCTTCAGTCTTTGTCAGGCAAAAAAAAACGATAATCTAAATGATAAGTGGGTTCTCGGCATACCATAGGGACTGCAAAAAGGCATGCTTTTTCTCTTCCCATTCATCCACTGCACCAATGATACGCTACAACTAACACAGAACACGTGGGAGCTCACTGCTTGTCTTGATCTTCGATTAAAGCACCAAAATATAGGAAGTGGGCTTCTTTAACACTTTCAGAAAATGGCCTGGCTTGTCATTTCACCATAAATTCTCCTCAAATATAACAAAATTTGTCAGGAGAGATTTTGCAACTACGACG
The DNA here is from genome assembly GCA_963576905.1 of Mystacides longicornis. NCBI lineage: Eukaryota > Metazoa > Arthropoda > Insecta > Trichoptera > Leptoceridae > Mystacides > Mystacides longicornis. The sequence goes on along the minus strand of OY756425.1, from coordinate 8,679,929 downwards.
CATTTGTCTCGACATTTTTATCCTTAAAACATTTTTTTATCCACTCACAGAGAACCACTCACTTCAAAACTCAACAGAAAACTAATTTTTAATCTTAATTTTATGTCTAAAATTGTAAACAATGCAGTTCAGGTAATTTTCCTGTTATTCAACTGACTACCTGCTACGGTTCCCTTATAAAATTGACCTCCTAATGTAAAATGGTTTTATTGAGCTATTGAAAAATGGTACGTGTTAGGGCCTTAGGAATATTAAATTTCTCCTATTCATAAAAAGATATTTCCATTTAAAAAATAAAGATCCGCTTTGTGTTTCAAAAATCGTGTCGGCCAGTGTAATTATTCGAAACACAGTTTTACGAACACACATTTGTACGAAATCATAATCGTTCGAATTTTAACAACGTCATGTTTTTTAGTCGTTTTCACACCACATTACTATTTTGTCCATTACACTTAATTCGTTATTAACGTTTCAATGTATCTAATCATAAAAAAAAATATTATTCGTAAAAAAATATGTATTTTATTCAATAAATATGTTATTTTTGAATATGAAAACCCCAACAGTTTTAGATTTTCAATATCGACACACAGGCTTAGATGTGACATAATAACAACATTGTTTTTTTGTGTTTGTGTTTGTAAAGATGTGATGTGCTCATGATACTCTAGATGTAAATATGTAAGCAAAGAAATGATTTGTAATCAGTGCGGCTAATTCCGTTTGACAATGATCACACATGTGACTCTCCATCCATCATGGATGTATTGTATATCAAATAGGATTAGGCATTTGGATGAACTGAATTTATGATTGTGGGAGTATGGCTAATAATTGAGAAATTTATGTCGACGAAAATTTCCGAGAGATTTATTTTGCGTGCGGAATATTGCTCTATTCATTCCTTCAATAGGGGACATGTTGATCTTCCAATCTCACTTTTCCATAATAGCTGCTTTGAAATAAAATATTATTTAAGTGCATTTTGTATACTTCCTGAGCCATGATCGAAGTTCAGGAAATCGGACATACCCGGCTATGTTCATTATAGTTCAATATACGCTCAAAGTGTCTGTTTAGTGATTACCTAACTTTCAATATGGGGTCCAAGGAAATGTTACGCGGAATAAAAGAGCATTTAATGCCTCTCAGCCACTGCATTTCAACTCGACTCTCACCTACAAGTGGAGGACCCTGTTACGTTGGCCCAGGCTGAAACGGCGGTTACATTCGCTCCCTGTGGATGCTAGGGTCAACAAGCCGAAGAGAGTACGGGGTGCCTTGCATGGCTGTCCAACATGCAGGGCATTTCCTACACCTGATTCCTTTCCTCCTGCCTTCTATGAGCCCTCCCATCCATATTCACCTAGTCCTATCATTCCGGAAGGAGTAAACCTTTCTGCCCAAAAATCCCCAATCCAAGGTGTCATTCGACCCGTTCCGAGGGATGCGTGACTAACGGGTAGGTTAGTAACTAACGGAGGCTCCCTGATACCAGGCAACCTCAGGGTGACTTTTTGCCTTACCCCTACATGCAGGGATCTGTAGGGGCGGACTTTTATTTCCCTAGTTCTGGCTATGGAGGATGTACATGGCACCTTTGTAAAGCCGACCTGGTGTGATGGATATAATAGGTACTTCCACATCAGTGGTCAAAGTGGACAAAAGTTCACATGATCAAAATAATTTGTTGCAACCGAGAGATGGGAATCCTGTTGGGACCTATCTTTCAAAAAGAAGATTAAGGAGACCTTTTGCGGAGGGCAGGAGCCGGGAAGAGGCACTGTCACTCTGCAAGAGGCCTCTGGAGACGTGGCACAATAAGAGGCAGCGCTCCACGAATTCATTGAAGGATGTCACAATAGATCTTATTGGTCGCGGTGACTCAAAGGGCATATGGTCCTTTGACCTTCTTTACAAAAAAAAAAAACTTTCAATATCTGCCAAAATCTGTTTTTTTTTTCAATAGAAAATCTCAAATTTTAAATTATATCATGAGGTCATAAGTTCTCACTCACTTTTTCAAAGGGCATACGCAATACTCACACATATGTTTTAAAATTACAACATCAAATGTTTCACTTATATCGTGAGGTCAAATTACACACCCATTTTTTTAAATCACATAGGTATACATATTTCAATAGACGCACACACATAATATATGTTTTAAAAGAAGAACATAAGAATTTTTCACTTATATTGTAATAATACAGATTTCCATGTGTTTCTAAAATAAGAATGTCACAATTTTCACATATTTCTGAAATGTACCATTTTCTGCTATGCTGTACTAATTTTTATTTTCAATATTATACTGTAAATGCAACTGAGTTGCGTGGAAATGAATGAATAAATAAATATCGTGAGGTCATAAGCACACACCCACTGTTTTATTTAGTGAACAAAAACACGAATAAATCAAAGCATCTGTGTAAATACAGATCTGTTTGCGCTACCGGGCCATTTTTTTATCGAAACAAGTGGACGCGTCAATATACGATAAACGTTGACTTATTTAATTAACTCTTATTAAAGATAACGTAAAACCCTCAACCATGTTCTGACTGACTAATCTCTCTCTAAAATAATCCATATTTTCATTTCGATATTTGGTTCTATGCTTCTAAAGTATAGAACTAAAACATTGCAGGTCAGAAACTCCCAAATAAGGAAAACCTATGATATCGAGGATGTTGAATAATTGGCTAGAACTAAAAGAAGCTTCTGAAGATAGTACGCAGAGAAAATAGATCCCAAAAGGATTCAAATGGCAGCAGACTCTATTTCATGAGGTGGACGAAATCCAGGAAGCCCACCTAAAAGATAGACAGTTGATGGTTAGATTTCTACATCCATGGAACAGGAGGATTAAAACTAATACGGAAAATTGAGGTGATTCGAGCATGTCGAGAGAATGAATCTAAGAGAATGGGTGCACGGAGACGTGGCTGACCAAGACGTGGGCCGATCGTATCAGGAGCGCCAAGTCAGAAGTAAATGAAATAGGAGACAAATTTATGCGGAACGTTATGCTATTGAATGAAGCGAAAGAGGTTTAGGATAAGAATGAATGGAAGTCGTGATACGTCGTGATGGGTAAAAAAAGCTTACTATCAACTTTGTTTACAGCTTCTTTGATTGACTTCGGTAGCCTAATGGTAAATGCGTTAACATCTCATTGAGAGGTCCCAGTTTCGATTCCTGTCGGAACTATTCAATGAGAGTTCTACACGGCGTTGGACTTTCTCAGGTTGGATGGGATAGTTTGCCTATAAAAAATTGCTTGAAGCAATAACTTCCGCTGATATACTGACACTTAAAAAAAAAGAGATATTTATAATCATTAGTTTTGATGTTTTAAGATTACGGCATAGGAACTGTGTAGTGTACAAGCGCGGATCCCTGGGCTGGGTCCAGGCCTTTAATTTGAAGTACAGTACTTACATTTATTAAAAAAATACCTACTTTTCTATTATAATTACAAGTTATTGTGGTTCATGACCCCCCCCCCTGGATCATGGAAATGACCTTTTTTTTTAGGAAAAGTTTAGTTTAGCCAAATTTTGGAAATGACCTTTTTTACTATGTCGTGACCCCCCCCTGGCGCCAATGCTGGATCCGCCCTTGATAGTGTATACGTTAGTTTCTATCAAGGCCATCGGAACTACTTATATTATTGATTGTTATCATCTATTGAATATACGTCATAGAGGCTTTCGATAAATAATTGACATGTGTCAAAAATCACAAGAGATGTGTTGATCTTATCTCACCAAGGCTTAGTGATGAATTTGTAGGTGAGATTGTAATCTTTCCCTTAAGTACTATTTCTCATTTGTTCCGAATCTTGAAATAATAATGTATTTTTTTTTTGTTACGTAAATATTACAAACTGTGTCGACACACATGAAAAAATTTGAAGGTTTATGAAGTTAAGTCAAGGATACATTTTTAAAATTGTTTATAAGTTAGGTACTGAAAAATTAAAGCTAGTAAATTGTGAACAAGTTATTGAGACAGTGAAATTTGTTAAAAAGCAATGGAAGTTTTATATTCGCAAATATAAAACTTCCATGAATGCAGTTAAAAATTAAAAAATTGAAAAATTGACCAGCTTCGATAGTGAGATAGATTGCGCTGAAAAAAAAGGACCAAAAACGCTCCCCATACATTTTGTTCTATCCACTTTTGAGGCAATGATTCAAGGAATAGCTGGTATAGACGTCAGGCAAGTAGATACCTGTCACTTCAGAACGAACAAGTTTTCACAAAAAAAATATTAAATGATCTGACGTCATTTCGAAAAGCAATCTCACAAGAAAAAAAGATGTTTGATGTTTTGATGTCGTTTTTGCAATTCTTTGATCTATATTTTCAATTACTTGTTTGTTCTTCACGAGCCAATAAAAGTCAAATGTTTTTTTATTATTATTATTCTTAATTACTGAATCATATTATCTGTTTTTTATTGGCATTATAATAAAAACATAGGTTTATTCAGGGCTTTTGTTTTAAAAAAAGGTACCGGAACTCACTTCATGTCAAGCTTTTTACAAAATAAAATTATATTGAAATTTCATTTTAGCGATTAATTGATTTTGAAATTAAAAAAAAGCAAAAAAAGGTGCCGGAACGCTATTCCACTGCGTTAAATGGAGAAAAAAGCGCTGACGTTTATATTGTTTGAAAAATAAAGTAGGTAGGTATTTGTAATATTTCAAACATTCCTCCAAAAGTTACAGTGACTTTTTGAAATAGCAAATATCAATTTTTATGTATTTATATTGTAGGTATAGTTTATGGCCATTGGCATCTGTCATTTTAGTTTATGGCCGATGATATCTGTTTTGAAATTGAAATTATCATTTGAATTGTTAATGGTTTGAAAGGTTTTTTTTTTGCGAACATCGACTAGTTAAGAAATTTATTTATTTATTTATTAAATCATATTATACGGCCATAGGCCATTAGCATTATTACATAATATACAATATAAGAAGCAAAAAGAAAACACATACAAAAAGGCTAAATCAACACATACACAACAAAAAAAACCAAAGAAAAGAAAAGTCAGCCAGTGAGAATCATACAATAAGTCAGTACAAAAACAGTTGATGCAGACAGAAATTATACAACAGTAAAAATAAAATCAAAAATAAAAAATATAGGTAAGTCATAACATAATATATAATATTGTCAACCCTCAACCCATAACCACAAACGCACACACACCAGCAAGCACAAGACCCCAACAATACAAAATGCGAACCATCATATCAAAGAATTTACAATGCAGAAGAATCTCAATACATGTTCGGATTAAAGAAATAAAGAAAATGAAAATTATTTTTGTACAACTTGAAGTTTTAAGTAGATTACTTAATTCGCCAGAATATTCTAAGTTTACTATAAATAGTGCTAAGAGTAAATTTTACATAAGGATTTTTTACATAAGAAGGTAAACAGTAGGTACCTACTTCCAACAGTAATTATTATTGTAGTCTACGGTAGGTACCTACGTCAAAGTAATTTGACAATAATTTGTACAACTATATAGAATCACAGAATTATTATCAATTTGTTATTAATAATAATATTCTAATTTAAAGTTTATTAATAAATATGTAGTCTAAGTTCTATGAAAAATAATATTTCGTTTAAATAAAAAATAGTGTTATCTATAATTGTTATTATTCAAAATAATTGTTATTACTTAAAAAAATTATAATTGTTATTACTTAAAAAATCACATTTTATCATTAAATTACCCTGTTGTAATCTTTTTTACGGTGGCAACACCGTGATTAATGAACGACAGAAGTCATTTTGTTCCATTTTCAAATAACGGTCACTTTGAAAACAACTGTCGATAAAATAATCATTTTGAACTAAAGTCTTACCTTATTTGTTGGAGATTTCCATGAACTTTTTATACCGCGTTTTTTATCACTCAGCTGGTCGATGTTGTCAAAATTTCAACCTGCTCTCACAACGTCCGAACGAATACTAGTAAGCAGATAATATGGAAAATAATATTATTATGATTTACGTGACGTGCCACTTTTATTGTTATAAAATAATATTACTATACGGACATAAATAATAATAACAGTTAAGAACTAAACAATCGCAATAACAAAACAGTTTGTATGTATATACTGTGTCATTACTGATAATAACATGTCAAGTGTAAGTTTGATAAGAACAAATCAGTACCGTCTTTGAATACAAAATTGCCTATAACCGTCGAATAGGCATTGACGAAATGCATTGTCGACTTGGAGAAATTATCACACACACATGCAGGTCGCCTTACGGACACGCATCGCCTAGTGTGAAACAGTAGCTACCTGGAAAAAGAAATGAAAGTGTTTTTTTTTTTTTTTTTTTTATTATTCTTTTTAAAAGATACAACAGCTAATATGTGTTTTTACAGTAATAGGTAGTAACAATTTGTTTTTACATCGCCAATTAATGTATCCTATCTTATAGATTATAATACATGCTATTGAAAAGTGAAGGACGGGAACGGGTAGGAGAGGAGAGGAAGGGATACCGATGCCCGCTGTCCCCGACACAGATCACACACATTCATTCATTCATTCCTTTATACATATAGACATTCATACGTGTGCATTTATTCTACTCGTACCTAATTTTTTTTTTTTTTTTTTTGGCATGCACAAGGTAACCTTTAGCAAACATCGCTATTTAACCAAGTATTTCATATTAGGTATATTATTATGTTTGTTTTTATTTACAGACAGGTTAGTGTCCACAGCTTCAGCCAACGAATTGCCATAAGTTAGAAGACCGCCTCGGAGACCCCATAAGATCGAGAGAGACAGTGTTATTGGACAACTTCACCAGATAGTGAATTTAGAAAGAACATATCGAAAATGTCATCTTGATTCCAAATACTTCATGCGGTTTCAAATGTCATTTCAAAAAAAAAAATGTTCTTAATTTGATATTGAGGTTAATTTGTTCATACAATTATTTTTAACAATTTACCTTTTATAATTTTGTTTTAATTGCAGATGCATTGTCACCATATTAGCTCACCAAAAAAGTATGTCTCTTCTTATGTTCGTTATTTGTAACTAAAAATGAAAAAAACAAAAAGTTTGATCCTAGATTACTTAAATGTAAGAATACACGAAATTCGTTAAAATGAGAAAAATGATCAATAATAAAATGTGAAATATTGAATACTACGATGTAAAAGATTTTTTATATACCTAATAAAATGCCAAAAACACTATTTATACCTTATCAAAAGTAATTGTAAACTGACAGATTATGTGAAAATTAATAATGGAGTTACATACGGTAGATGGGCGATATGATAACAACCATATACGATCGATTTGTTCACAAAAATATGGGCATCGAGTTAAAAAAAATGTTTTTCAATGGTTATCTCTGCCAGCTGCCTGTAGATAGTATGAAATGAATTTACGGCGGTCAATACCCTTAGTTCGCCTCTGCTACCATCGGACGAGACGATTGAAGCATTAATCTAATAAAATCGCTCTGAGTGATGACATGTCCCTTCTGCAAAGGGAATACTTCTCTAGGAGGTCCACTTTGAGATTTACCGTTATCTACCTCGATAGTCTATTAGGCTAAGCGCTAGATTTGACAACTGTTAGCTCCGATTCACAATTTTCTTGCTTTTTTGGATGCGAGAAGCGAGGGATATAACAATAAAACAATGATCTTACAAATGAAAGTGAAATTGCGATATTGAGTACATCATAGCGTTGTATACTTGTACAGTACGACAGTGGAGGAAATACAGCGCAGTGTTTGAGACTCCGAACGAAACAGCACGCCTTGGCCTTCGAATCAATTCCAGTATGACGGAGCTCATGGCGAATAACGTCTACCCCGATAAACAGTTACCGATAACCATCGATGGTCACCAGTTCTCCCGAGTGGACAAATTCAGATGACCACGGTGCTGAGTTTTCGATACGTAACGGTCTGGCAAGTGGAGCCTTTAACAACAGGAATAGTATTATATGGAAAGCATAGAGACGAAAAGCTTTTTGATGCGTTTGTGTTGCCCATTCTTCTGTATGTGTGTGGACACCTGGTGGGTTAGTTACTCTTGAATCTCAATCTCGATCTCGACCGTCCGAACTTTTAATACTATAAATACTAGTTAACCCTTATAAATACCATTTTCTTCGTAAAGCAATGTCGGATTTAAAATAGACCTACGTGGAACTATTTTTATGAAAAGCTAAGTGTGATAATGACATAATTATTAAGATTGAAATTTGATCGGTGTTGTGATTGACATGCAGAGTAACCGCCCAGTTCAAAGCCCAGCCACAAAAGGTATCCGCGTTTGAAACAAATTATTGTGTCAGAAGAATTTGGGTATAAGATGGTATCACCGCATCACAAACAACGTTATACGCATCACTTCTACAATAATCGATTGCGTTACAAGCTTGAGAGACTTAGGCATCACCTTCTCTGAGGATCTGACCTATAAATTGCACATAGAGGAGATTGTCGGTAAATCTTTGAGGACTCTGGGCTTTGTCTTCAGACTGGCGACGGACTTTCAGTCCATCGATTCCTACAGGCTTCTCTTTGTATCTCTCGTAAGACCAATATTGGAATATAACACCTCAATATGGTCACCGCATTACAATGTCTATATCAATGCATTGGAGAGAGTGCAGAAGAGGTTCTTGAGGATTATAAATTACAAAATGGGAATACCGGTCGAGAGGATTGATTACGCCTTTCTGATGGGCGAGCTCGGACTCCTAAGCTTGGCGGATCGTAGAAGGATGTTTGATTTGTGTTTCCTTCATAAACTAATAAATGGCGCAATCGATTCCACCGAATTGGTGGAACTGGTCTGCTTCAAAATTCCGGCCAGGAACACCAGACAGTGTGTTGTTTTCCGCGAATCAAACACTGGTAACAATTACACATACCACTCTCCGATCAATAGAATCCACAGACTAGGAAACTTGATGGGTGACCAGGCTGATGTTTTTGCCGACAGTTTCCTCAAGTATAAACATAAAATTATCAACTATTTATTTTCATTGAACTGATTTCGGGCGGTTGGTTGGTTGTCGGATCTTTTGTGTTGAATACTTTTTAAGTACCGCTATGTGTAGAGTTGTATTTAGGATTAATTATCTTTCTGTACGTTTTTCTAAAGGACTGCATTTTGATTACAGTCCTGGTCTCCTTTAATGTTATTTCAGACATAGCTTGCCGACTGTTTTGAACCTTAACTGAATGTATCTTGACTCTGTGGTTTTTGTGTGTTGACATTGTTTTGTTTTTTATTTTTTTTTGTTATTATCTTTGTGTTTGACGTCCCTATTGTCCTTCTGCCATTGACTGGCTCAGTGATGTTGTTTCGATTCGATATTTCTTCTGTAAATGTGAGTTCTTTGTGAATGTTGTATTGTTTTATATCTTGACTGTTTTCAAAATTTCAAACCCATTATTTTTCCAAAATTTCTATTATACAACTAAAACATTGTTGTCTTCGATTTTCTACTGTATTTGTCTTGACTATTTTTGAAACTACAATTTCATTTAATTCTCTAAGATTTTTTTTTTTTTTTTTAAAAACCGTTATTGGTGTAATATTATATTTTTTTTTTCTTTTCTGATTTTGTACGACATTATGTAATGTATAACATGTAAAAGGCCTAGGCCGTGAATATCATAAATAAATAAATAAATAAATAAATAATGGTGAGGAGATGGACATGGCTGACACGATATGTGTTAAGGATGACGAATGACAGTTGGCTGTGGAGAGGGCTGTTTCTTTCTCCCATAAGGGTCCCGAAGACGAAGGAGTACCTCTCAATCCATGTTCCGTTCCTTCGAAGGAGATCTGAGGGATTAGGACATGGTGTAGGAGGAATTCATCACGATCGAGCACAGTGAAGAGCTCTTGTTGCCTCCGTATGCCCCTAATTAGGGCTTCTTCTTCTTTCTATTGATCCTGGGGATCTGTTTATGTGTTTACCTCTTTGGGGGTCTGCCTGGGAGTCTGCGTCCTTCGGGGTTTCCTTGAAGGGCGATACGTGGAAGTCTGTCTTCTGACATTCTGTTTACATGTTCATTCCAGTATCGCCTTCGCTGTCGTCCCCACCTCACTATGTCTTCCGTCTTACACGTGCTCTGGATATCAATATTTCTAACACGGTCATGCAGCGTGTTTCCAGTTATAGATCGGAGAGTTTTCATCTCTGAAGTGCGTAGCCGAGATTTTGTTCTGGAAGTATCAGCCTGTGCCTCAATTCCATAAGTGGGTATTGGTCGTACACATGTTTTGTATATCTTCATCTTACTTTCTATCCTCGTGTGTTTGTTCCTCCACACAGAAATTTTAAGGCATCCAGATATAGCTGCAGCCTTATTGATCTGTTTGATAGTTTCGTTGTAAAGATCTTCTTTGCTGCTAATCTCAACTCCAAGATACTTAAATTCCATCACTAGTTCAGTGGGCTTATTATCCAAGAAAAGTTTGCATCTTACTGGGTTTTTTGATATTGTGATACTTTTCGTTTTGTCAGTGGATATTTCCATGTTGTAATTTTTTGATGCTAAGTGAAACTTAAAAAGCATTCTTTGGAGGTCGTCTACAGGTTCTGCCATTTTAACGGCATCATCAGCGTAGCAGACAATGCTGATTCTTTTCCCTCCCAGTCTGTAGCCCAGATTCATATTGGCTTCCTCTTTTATCAATTCATCCATTATAATAATAATATTGAAAAGGAATGGGCTGAGACTTGTCATCATATCACCTTGTCTGATTCCCACCGGAGTAGGAACTGAGTCGGTGAGTTCTCCGTTAACTTTGATCTTAGTTTAGCTATAAGATAGAAAAAGGGTTTTAAGAGATAATACCCCTTTTCTAATCATTCTTTCGTTCGAGGACCATCGTCCAGTGTAGTAGGACCAAGTCCTAACACCCAAAGCAGATAATCGTCTTTAATCACAACAACAACGCAACGTTGCTACATGAATCAGTTGTCACTTTGAGCAAGACTAGAATGAGTTTAAAAACAAAATATACCTACATTCCGACCGTCCAAGAGTGTGACCCGCGATAATCTTAGACGCCGCATTGTTTATACTTAACATATTTTATATAACGCACGTGATAGCTCGTATAAATAAGTATAATAATAATATGTTATGATTAAAGTATAAAAAAGTATGTATTTGTTGAAAAAACGTGTCGTTTCTAGCCTCATTGATGTCTTCCATCACCCTGAAATTGCCATTCTATCTCTATCTAAATTTATCAACCATAAAACACGTAAGATCAAGGGGTGGGGAAGGCAGTTTAGAAAAAAGTCACAAAATATCACAGAAAGAGGTTTCGCGAGAATATCACGTGTATTTAAATCAGATGAAGGGGAGCAATATATCATTTTTCATATAGCACCTTACACTTTCCTTGAGGAAGGAATCTCTACCTACAATAATTAGTCATATTGATCAACTATGCACCTACGCCTTTTAACACTTTCCCTTTCATTTTCATAATTAATATTTATAATTTTTTTCATAATGAATTGTATATTAATGTATCTATTCCATCTCGTTTACTAGACCTAAGAATCCAATATTTATTTATTTATTTTATTAATTCCGTGTAGACCCCGTTTCTAAAGCTAAAAGACGCTTGTGTGATACGGGGATATAACAATCATATTACATTAAAGGTATAATGCATTTTGACATCACATATTATATTATATAGTAACATAAAGTTTATGTTTCGATTACTCAATTAATCAACCATCTTTGAAAAGATGCAGTCTTGTGAAAGATCTCGGGGTAACATTGGATGCTAAAATGACAAACCACACACTGATCATATTGTGAGTAGTGCTCTCGGAAAGTTGTGTTATATTTTGAGAATTTCGAAGCCTTTTAAGTCCACGGACACTCTCAAAGTATTGTTTTTTTTACATATATTCGTCCATGTCTTGAATATGCATCGGTAATCTGGAATCCCCAGTATGTAACGTATATTGATAGGTTGGAGAGAGTCCTAAACAAATTCTTAAAGCATCAGCTTGATTACAGGTGCCGAGTGGTTTTTGACGATCGATCGTAGTCGGCTCATTATCACAGGATTGCCACCTTGGAAGGAAGACGAACAACAACTGACTTGGTATATCTTTACAAGATAGTGAACGGTTTTGTTGACTCGGAATCCTTGGTCGCTTATCTGGCATTTAGTTGTCCCTCCCGTCCCACCCGATCGCCGTACACTTTTAGGCTCCCTAATCTGTAGAACCAATTATACACAGAACTCGTTTATTCAGAAAGCATGCGGCAGCTACAATGTATTTTATAAAAGTGTAGATATATTTCAACATTCCATTAGAATTAGAGCATTTAAGGCACAAATTTTGGAGGTCCCGCGTGGTTCATGACGGTGAGTGTCTGGGGGCACCTGACGTGTCAGCCGTACCTCTCTTCCCCTTCCTTCCTTTTTATTGTCACGGTCCTTATTCCTTCCCTATATTATTATCCTCTGCTCCCATACTCTACCCCGAAATTTTGAACTTATCATTAACTTTGTTACTTCTTTGTTTATTTTTGTAAATTATTACTGTCACGAGCCATAAGGCTGCTTTCTTTTTCTTTTGATGTTTGTTATATTTTGTTATTTTGTAAATATGTCTCACATCCGTTGGCTTGCATTTAACGTGCTTGTTTTTCGATAAAAAAAAATAATAAAAACAAAGAAATCATAGTTGGTCTTCGCGAAACTACTAAAAAAATGAAACACAAAAACAACATCAGATAGAACAAAATTTCATCAAGGCAGTGCGGAGGGAAGCCTGACCCGCCAAGAGAACAAGAATCAGACTCGACTGCGGCAGAAGGCACCATCACTCCGCCGGGCCATCCAAGACACAACAGGACTCTGGGAAAGAAGATTGCGGCCGGACCACTCCACCCGAAAATATAGCATCGCGTGCAAACAGAGATAAATCAAGGTCAAGTCACTTTCTACAAAATATGTTTACTTGCCTTCATTGCTCTTGTCCACCATTTTACGAAAATTGCGCGGAAGGAAGAGAATAAAATTTCGCACACTTAAAGTTTATATAGAGAAGGACTGGCGAATGCTCATATTTTTTTTAAAGTATGTATAAAAAATAATTAAATAAATAAAAAAACATTACAAACACTACTGTAATGTTATGTATTTGATACACACACTACGATGTATATGACATTGACGCAGATGCATATACCTATTCTTTTGTTTTTCTGTGGTCAAATTGAAAACAGATTAGTTATGGTCGAATTTTGACCACTGGTCGACCACTAGTACAACATTATTATCCAATCAAGTCTCTCATCATGGTAGGTAGCAAACCTCCCCAAGCTTCATGAATAATTAAAGACATAGAGAATGAAATATACTGTAAGACAATGTACCTTCATGAGAGTACCTTAGGCCTTTGAGGTACCCGAAGCGTCTCATGCTGAAGTTATCTGTTTAAAATATTTCTGACGGCCAAAGGAGCAGTGCCGTACCGAAGAGGGGAGAGGGAGGGGCGGACCGGCCCGCGCCCCTATTAGGAGGGCGGCAAAATTTGTTCAGGACGACCAGATTGATAAAATCAGAATTTAAAGTTTTGTGTTGTGAAATAGGAAATGGTCTGCACTGGGATTCGAACCCACGACCTTCAGTACGCTGTGCGTACGAAAGTAGCCGACTGATAACACTGTGCTACCAACCAATCACAATTTACTGAAGGTCGATGGCTTCGACTCCCGGTGCAGACCATTCATTTCCATTCTCGCAACACATGCCTTGCTTTATGTGAAAGATGTCAAGTGTATTTGTGTTCACTTTGGAAGAGCCCAGATTTATTTTCATAAAAAATATATTATTTTTTCTTTTTCATACATATGCTTACTTTTTTATTATTTTATTTTGAAATGAATATCTATTAAGCCCCGGGCGGCGAAAATGCACGGTATGCCACTGAAAGCAGGCCTTTCTTAGTTAAAAATCACCACAATCCCTTAATAAAATCAAAATGAACCACGTATACAATATTATCTCTCTAACGGCAAGTACATAATAATATGTAATATCTAAGCAAGTTCGTTTTCATCAGTTTGGAATAACAATATTGTACCTAAAGGTTTTGATTTCGCTACAATTTCCAGGATTCTTTATTGTACTCTGGCTTCATACACGTGTTACGAAAGTAATATTCTAAAAAGTATTTTTTAATAAACATCTAACAGTCGGAAAAAAATATTTACGTAGTATTTTGTTCCATTATGAAGATCGGTTTCTTGTCTTCAACCACAATTTCTTGACTAAAAAGGAAACGAAGAGGCAGGCTTTTGAATTCTTGTTATTTTTTGTATCTCAGAAGAAGCCGCTTATGGTGGAAAATCATAATATGTATTTAAATTTGGTTGCTCTCTTGTTCTCAATAATTTCCAACTTTTATCTCTATATTTCATTAATTATCAAATATCTACTTGTATAGGTACATGAGATTTTTCGACATGTTGAACATGGCGAGAATTCTCATAATTAGGGGAGACATAAACATTACCTTGAACGTTGTTAACATAAAGTGATCACACTAAGCCAGCCTTCGAAATAGCAGTAGAAGCAGTTTTTTCCATTCAAAAATCGAACATCAGTAATGAATTGTTAGTCATTAGTTGTTACCAGGGTTGCCAGGTTTTTTTCAAAAATATACCGAACCAAAACAAAAAAGGTTATTTTCAAAATTTGCTATCCGGAAAGTAGAATTTTCCCCTTAAAAAAAAAAAGGTCATTTTCAAAATTTGCTATCCGGAAAGTAGTAATTTCCCCTAAAAAAAAAAAAGGTCATTCTCGAAATTTGCTGTCCGGGAAGTTACAAATTCACTAGGAAAAATGAATATTATTCCCGAAAGTAAAAATACCGAACACTCCATAGTTCGGTATTTTTTTCATACCGAACACCGAACATGGGGCAAAATTACCGAACGGTTCGGTAAAATACCGAACACCTGACAACCCTGGTTGTTACATATTCGATAATATTTGTCGTAAGAGCTTAACTTCTAAGGAAGGTAAAGACGGTAGGGAATTTACCTTTTCCACGATCATAGCAGTCCTGGTAACTGCCTGTTTCATGAAATGGGACAATTATTGTTTTGGTAGATATGTAAGACGTAAGGGTGCGTTTACGCCAAACGAACATTGAGCCAGAGCTAGAAATAATGCAATTTTTCTTTATCGTTTATATTGACACCAAGCTAACTGGCAAGAACTAAAACTCTGGCTCGGGTAATCTGTCATCGCCAATCAATTAGTTCTTGATGATCGTTGGAGTTTGCTTGGTATCAAAATCAACCGTCAACAAAACTCTATTTCTAGTTCTGGCTTTAATTCAGTGGCGTGCGGTGGTTTTTTTTTCTAAATTGGGCAAGCCAACAAAAAAGAAAAAGAAGAATTTTTCCAAAAAAATTCGTCGCTTTTCCGCATTTTATCCATGAATTATCAATGTATGTAGATAGCTATCTACTGTTATATATTCTGAGATTAATCATTTAAAAACATATTGCGAAATCAAACATACCCTGACGTCAGTAATATTCTTGATAATGACATGGACACAGACAACATGAATTTAATCATGATCAGTTTAAACAGCAACAACTGTATTATTTTATTAAAAACAAAATATTACCACCTAACATTACCACCTGATGGCGACAAACATTACCACCTAATGGCGAACGTTGTTAAAGTAAAGTGATCACACTAAGCAAGCTTTCGAAATAACAGTAGAAGACGGTCGTAAGCCCGTAGTGTTTTGTTCCATTTAAAAATCGAACATTAGTAATGAATTGCTAGAGTCATTAGTTAGTTGTTACATATTATTTTGATTTCTCATCGTTTCACTCATAATTAAAGAATAATTTCCAACTATGCAGGAAGTCACAAGGAGAGGTTCAAATGTCCAGCAATTTATCCTCGATTAGGAAGTTTTATATACTTACATAGTAGTGACTTAAAGATCTCTAATTTTAAATTTATTCTCAATATTTAATTTCAAAAGTTTATCATTTTTTGCACTAAAAAATATTTCATAACGATTTTTACGTAACCAACTCTCAAAACATTAGATTTTTGGAGGAGTATTTCCTATTATAAATTTAAATAAAACGTACAAAATTATAAATGAGCAGATTAAGTTACCAAAATATTTTTGTTGTGCGATAGAATCTATTTATAAATAAATAAACCGTAGGTATTAAAAAAATAATTGAATCAAATCTATAAAAAAAAAACATGTATTGAAGTCGAAAAGTAAAAAATGTTTGAAAGATTTAATTTTAATTTGAGAAAAATAAACAAATTTTCTTTCGAGGCAACATTCAATCTTCCAATATCTTTTCTAAGCACGTTTTTTTTCGATGGCTTATATATTTTAATTTATTATTATTTTAATTATTTAGAATAAACATTCTCAGCTACCAATCATTATTCGTCACGGAGTCATTTTTAAATGTAATTCTTCAATTAAAATAAGAATACCCACGAACTCCAGAAATAAATTTTGTCTGTGTGCAGTTATATTCCCGATTTTTTTTCAATAAGAAGTAGGGACATAACATAGTTTGCTTTTATTTTACTTTATGCTAATGCGGTGTATCAAATATTTTATAAGTTTTCTAGAATCTTAGCTTTATACTTCATTGCAGAAGGAACAATTTGCTTCCAATGATTTTTTATTGCAACAATAATCCCGGTTTCCTTTCTTGCAAAATCATGTTTTGGGATTTGAATGGCTGCATTTGCTAAAATAATGAATGTGACTTTACAAAAAAATTATTGTGATAGTTTTACCTACATTTTCCATGTAACGTACATTAAAAAACGTTGAAAATTGACTACATTTTATCTCTGATGTCTTTTGAAAATTAAATTAAATACGCAACACACACACACATCGGCGTGTTAGTAATTGTCGAATTCCTGAATCTATACTATAAAAATCTTATGTTTTTTTATGTTGCAAACCCAGCAGGGCTATTCACGAAAAATTTAAAGTTTAGAACTACCTAGTCAAATATTTGAAATTTAAGGGTGCGTTGCACATAATCACCCGCTTTTTTGCACTATTACTTAATGATTCTGCGAGTTCTTAACATACGAAACATAAATAGTTTAGCTGATTTAGGTACAATGCTTTTTGAGTTTTTTTTTTCTGGAACGTCACTCAACTTTTCCTCGATTTATAACTCAAAAAATTTTACATTTATTCAAACATGAGATGCAAAAAACTGTGAAGATAAATCTAAATAATAATTGCGATTTGTCTCTTTACTTAAAAAATATTTTTTTAAGCGTTCTAATGACCCTTAAGTTTAGTTTGAACAAACTTTTTCGTGAGTACCGAGGCTGGTGCTAAAACTCACCATGATTTCAAGCGTTCAACATTTTCCTATACCCCCGTTGTGACCTCAACTTATGCACTGGGTTCCTATAGGGAGCGATCCGTCATTTGACAAGACGGCAGTCAGTTACAACGGTAACAATATTGACAATGTTCTAAGTTGACATTCACCGCTATAGTAGTACCGTAGTCCTAGGAAAACAGACCATTAGGGGCGTAGGAAAGGAAGGCGATAAGAGTTTTCCACTGCGCTTGATGTTATATAATAATTGTACGTGTCTCCTGTATGGAGCAGATGGCATACTTCTCTGTCTTCTGACGTTGCCGACCATTGGTGGCAAAAGTGATACGAAAGTATGATGATTTTATACTGTAGGTATGAATGACCGCAGTCGTAGTTAGGTGACCATGTGGCAAAACATAAATGACAATGGGTAAGACATGTAGCGAGACAGGGGAATTAAAAATGGGCCCAGAATTACAAAACGGCGCCCTTATGAAAATTAGAGACCAATTGGGAGACATCAAGGAGATGGGTGGATGATGTGGTTCCTGTCGCGGGGAAAAACTGGTCAAAAACTGCACAAAACAGAAAAAGGTGGAAAACTATAGAAGATGCGTGGTGGGACGGCTGACAAAGAAGAAAAGAGAAGAATAACCGTATCCCACGTCATGTTTAAATCAACAAATCTCAGCTCTGCTTCAAAGGAACGGAACACAGTATAAGGGGTCTTCTTTATCTTCAGGTCCTTGATGGAAGAAAGAACACCGCTCTCTTCGACCAACCTTCATTGGGCATCCTTAAAAGACGTCAAATCCCTCTACAAGACTCACCATCGCATAATATTATTTTAAATGTTTCTGGGGGGTATTATTGAGTCTGATAATAGACCTAATGCTAGTTCATTATTAGGTACCTATATAATATAAATTTTCACAATAAAATTTCGAATGATTATTATTCAAAACGCGAAAAAAAAATATCGAAAGTAGGTATTTTATTATTCGTATTCTCTCTTCCGTACCCTTGGGCTAAACGCATATTTAAAGTGTTTATATGAAATAATTCATGTGCGCCTAAAATATAAAAAAATATCATATAAAGGCATAAGTATTTACTTCCTTATGATTTTTTTTTCATGATGAGAATTTCAAGAATGTTCTCGCAATCGATTGGCAATGAAATAAACGAATATTAAATATTTTACTGAATAAATTACAGTTTTTTTACAAAATACAATTTCGATATCTTTCATGCCATCACCACACTTCGCTATGCGTTATTCGGCCGCACGAAGTGTGGAGAGCTTATTCGCGATATTTGCGATTCGCACGCATAAGCGCGAATAGCAAATATCAATTTTTTTTGTTACCCAAGCACACATATTTGACACGTTCGAGACGCCAGCAGAAGTGTGGATGGCAAGTTTGTTGTTCCCTCACATAACGATATTTGGGCGAATACAGCTCTATCCTGGGCTAGATCCAGGGCGCCATTCCAACTTAAGCCGGTATCCCGAAGGTCTTCATCGGAAGCTCTCTTGATCGTGATATCGTGGGTCTGCAACGTCTTCTTGTACCACCCGGTGTATAGAATAAGCTTCCATAATCTATGGAATCGGGGGATATACGTAGGACATGGCCGAGCCAGCTCAGTCTTCTGAGTCTCAGCCTCTCTATGAATTTACAAGGTTTTTATTAACAGTGTTGCCATCCGTCCGGGTATCCGGGTTATATCTTTATTAAATTACTTTTTTTTAAGGGGACTTTAATTTTTTAAGAAACAAAGTTATCCGAATGAACTTTTATAGGGGACTTTAATCTTTTAGGACACAAAATTATCGAAATGACCGTATTTTGCTCATCAATCTAATTTTTTAAGTATATGCCCGGGTCAAAAACTTTCCATTCGTGACAACACTGTTTACAAAACCAATATTTAATGAAACATGTTTTGGAGCTACGGGTCGACATCACAAGAATCAAAGCCGTGTTCAGAATAAAGAATATGAATGTCAAAAGGACAATAATATAGGACGCTGAGAGAAGGATTCGCTGGGGCTGGGGACCATAAGGAAAGGTTCAATATCTCATACTTCAAAGTTAATGAGGTACTTTATATTTTTGGCCAACCGGAAGACTACACATACACTACACATTCAAATTCAGAAGAAACCAGCGTGTTTTGGCAATAGTTTATTGTAGGAAATTGTAATAATAAATAAGGGAAATAACCTATAAGAGCATGTTCATTATTCGTTGATATTCCAACAAAGAGGATAAGATGGCAATACTGCGAAGTTACAAAACAATACACTTTCCCTTTGAATCCCACTCTGGAGCATAGGGAGGCAACAAGAACTCTCCATAGCGCACGATCTTGCGCGATGCTTATGACCTCTTCCCACACCATGTCCAACTCCCTCAGCTCTGCCTCGAAAGAACGGATCACGGTATGAGAGGGTCTTCCACGTCTTCGAGACCCTTCGGGCTGCGAAGTTAGGTCGACTTTATCCCGTACATACTGAACAAATGAAAAAAAAATATTAAGAGGCACGTATCTGGCTAGAGAAGGCACTGTTTAGCTACTACTATGTAGGTACTCTAGAACTGTGTATACACTGCATAGCTGTTAGTTTTAGCCAACACCACCTATATAAGAAGGCCTTAGTGCTGGCGGCCATTTTGGCCTCTCGCGTCACCGGCGTGTAGACAGATATCATAGTGTACAGGTAAGTACATACTGATATAGGCAAGCGAACGGTGGGCCTCACGATGTGACGCAGTACTGAGGCCTTCTTTTATAGGTTGTGTTGGTTCTAGCTAGCTCTAGTACCTAGAAATCTGGTACTTACGTAGAATGAAATGAACAAACCGACCAAGTTTCTACACCACATAGCTCTGATATCTGATAAAAGCGAAACCATCATATTATTATGGCGGCCGTAATACAGCGAGTTACAAGATCATTTTGAACGTTTTCTATATAAACCAAATGGCGTGGTTTTCTAGAGAGCGGTAATTAACACCCTAATTGTTTACAGTTTACAATGCTTCCGTAATATGACGACCGCTTTACGATGGCCCCATGTTATTATAAAATAAAAGCAAAACATTGTTGACCAATGATATAAGAAACACCCTGTACACTGTACAATATTGCTACAGCTATATGAGAAGCTTGAACAGTTTCTTAAATAGGTCACTACTTTAGCTAAATCAATTCTAGCAAAAATAGAGTTTTATTCTGGGAGATAATAAATAACCGCATTTTTCCCTCTTGCAGTATCCGGTTTTCGTAGTTTATCCAGCTGCCTTACTGAATTTAGCGCTATCCTGTCTATTTTTGCGCTGCGTTTTCCTTTGATGACACAAATGCATTTTTAATTATTATTCTGCCCTGCCATCACCGATCTACATATTATTCCATCTATATATTGAAATATAAATAAACAGTTCATGGGTAAAACTATGTAATTGTACCTATGTGTGTATTGAAGGATTAATTCATTCTTCGAAACACGAAATCGGAAAGGATAATCCAACATCAGATCCTGTTAATAATTCTGTTTAAACGTGCTAAGCTCCGGAAGATACAACAAAATATTTTATCACAAGTTTCAGAGATTTTATCAGAAAACTAGCCTTCCAAAAAGACGTTGTCCTGTCATTACTATGAATATTGAATTCTGACCAATGCGTCTGTTTTAAATTATGTTTACAGGGTATATTCTGATAATCATATACAAACTATCAATCATCATATATTTTTTCAAACGTCTATTAAAATTAAATAAAAAAAAAAAACAGAAATGTTTTGGTATACTGTCAAAAGCACTAAAATGGTTACTTGCATTAAATTTTCTTGAATTTTTAATGCTCGCTTAACTTTTTCTTTCATTTAAACCTTAACTTTCCAACTTTTTCTTTCATATAAACCTCCTCCTATATAAAACACACACAAAAATAATTGGCGATATATAAGGGAAATACAGCTCCATTTTTAAATATAACGATAAAATTGAGTTTTTGGTATTTACAAAGCTTAATGGCTTCATTTTATATCCCGAAATGACAAATTAACATTTCAGATGATGTAATATATTTATTAAAGAAAATTCTGCGTTTTCGTTAAAATACTTTATCGTCGTTAATAAGATTTCTCAGTTTCGTAGTAATTTAAAATTATATAGACACATATCAGTGCTTATTTTGTTGGTACAATATTTTTTGGCTATAGACTTTTACGACGTAGATAGGAACCAAGCAGTAGAATTTCTGACGATTCAAAACACACAAACAGTGATTATACATAAATAATAGTGAGTAGAAACCATCTACTGTTTTGTTTTTTTATATTCTAGAAAATGTTTCTTCTCCGTATACCTACTTAATTAAATTCCCTACAGTTATTTGTATTCATACAAAATTCGCTACAATATTCATACCTACTTGTATCTCTCTTGTCCTGAATTAATCAAATCAAATCAAAACTCCCTTTGAACTCAACTCATAAGCTAGGTACTTATTGTACATAACTAAATCTAAGATTCAACCCTCATAAGATGACAGATCGCACATACAACACTCGACCAATATCTGAAGAAGTTTCAAGTAAAAATTATTGTTATCGGAATTGGTCTTTGGCTGCTTCTACTCCGCGTATTCAATCAATCAATCAATTCTCCCTTTTACACCCCACCCAGGGGCACAGGGAGGCAAGAAGAGCTCTCCATTGCGCAACGTTTATGATCTCCTCCCACACCATGTCCAGATTCCTCAGCTCTGCTTCGAAGGAGCGAAACACAGTATGAGAGGGTCTTCCTCGTCTCCGGGACCCTGATGGAAGGAAGAACAGCGCTCTCCTCGGCCAACTGTCATTCGGCATCCTTAACACATGTCCCAGCCAAGTCCATCTCCTCCACATAATAGTATAGGTGATGGGCTCACACTGGGTGCGCCGGCGTATAGCGTCGATCGTGATGCGGTGGTACTATCTTACGCCCAGAATTCTCCTTAGGCACTTCATCTCAAAGGCTGAGACTTTTTGTGCCTGGGCCTTGGTCAGGTGCCAGGACTCACACCCATACAAGAGAATGGGCAACACACACGCATCAAAAAGTTTACATTTCGTCTCGACACTAAACGCCGACGCTTTCCAAATCTTGGTTATGTTGTTAAAGGCGCCACTTGCCATACCGATACGTATCGGGAGGTCAGCCCCGAGGTCACCAGAGGTGGTAATGGTTGCTCCCAGGTATTTAAATTTATCCACCCGGGAGACCTGGTGACCGTCGATGGTTATCGGTAGCTGTTTATCGGGGCAGGCATTACTACGCGTATTATAATAATAATAATAATGGTTTATTTTTCGAATAAACAAAAAACACTCTTAAAATTAACTAAACACTTAGAAAAATCTCACAAGGCATAGCCTGTTTGTGGGTGTTGCTATAATAATTATTGTTTGTAGGTATATGATGATGTTTTTAATTTCTAAGCAAACAAATTTAGTTGAACCACAGTGAAGATTTACGGGCGTCGATTTCTGAACATAAGGACCTATCTCCGAATTGGCTCAGAATTATTGATTTTTCTTTTCTTTTTTGATCGAACGGATTAAAAAAGTGATATTTTATTTTACAAAATTGTCCTTTATAGAACGTTTGGGTTCATCATTCTGAATAACATACCACATTAAACTATAGGAAGGAAGTTATGAACACAGTATACAACAAAAACAAAAACAAAAAATCCACAACAAAAACAAACACAATTTTTTGAAATTATGGTACAGCGGAGAATATAGTCATATTACTTCATAGAATTGCAATGGGAGCATTAGAACAAGGCCATTTAACAAGAACAAAGTCAGGGTTAGACTAGATAAATTCATGTATCAGAATATTCGGGTTATTGGACTGAATCCTCGGTAAACATTTCGTCGATGGAATAGAAACCATTGCAAACAAGATGCTTTTTTCACCTCTCTTGAAGCTTAAAAATTCAAATGATTTGAGGTCTCACACTCATGCAGATAAAGCTTTTAGATACTTTTTGTCAGTCTGTGGCAAGGAGGACGAATCAGTTCCTTTGCTCTTGTATTATAGTTGTGGTAATTTGAATTTAGTGGTGTATTTTTAAGTTTTTGTTCGCGTACAACAAACATTCAAAAGCAAAATCACAGGGCATGGTTAGTAGTTCCTGCTCCTTGAACACCGGTCTACAAGATACTCTAGTACTCAAGCTGAAGAGCGCTTTAAGTGCTCGCGTCTGCAGTATAAATACCACCTAATGGCGAACGTTGTTAACGTAAAGTGATCACACTAAGCTAGCCTTCGAAATGACAGTAGAAGAGGGTCGTAACTCTGTAGTGGTTTGTTCCATTTAAAAATCGAACATTAGTAATGAATTGTTAGTCATTAGTTGTTACATATTCTTTAAGGTCTACTCCTGAAAAAAGGTCACAAGAATCTAGACATAATTAGAACGTTGTGCACCAACAAAGCCAATAGGCAATAAAGATGAGACATTTACAAAAATGCATATAGTCATATCCCGGCGCCAAATACATGACAGCAGTCGCAGACTTTAAATTCGGTTGCTCTCTTGTTCTCAATAATTTCCAACTTTTTTCTCTATATTTCATTTATTATTAAACTTTTACTTGTTGCATACATGAGATTTTTCGACATGTTGAAAATTCTCATGATTAGGAGTTTCGGAGACAAACATTACCACCTAATGGCGAACGTTGTTCACGTAAAGTGATCACACTAAGCTAGCCTTCGAAATAACAGTAGAAGAGGGTCGTAACCCTGTAGTGGTTTGTTCCATTTAAAAATCGAAAATTAGTAATGAATTTTTAGAGTCGTTAGTTTTTTTTTTTTTTGAGGCTAGCACCCGTATTCGGGTGATGCAGCCTTTGCTTATTTCATATACATATTAGTTTAAGAAAAGAATAAATTTAGGAAGAAAAGGAAAATAAAGAGGGATTCAAAGATTCTTGTTATTTCTCCGCAAATGGTTTACTATAATATCATTAATATCTTGTTCATTCCTCGACAGCAAAGACACAACGTTCAGGGGAAGGGGAAGACCCCTTTCCAGCCAGTAACTCCTGGAGGAAAACATATTTGGAAGCAGACTACAGCCGAAGAATACATGGTCGATGGTCTCATCATCCTCCCTACACTCGCAGAGGGACGAGTCGACCACTCCAAGTCTCTTCAAATGTGAAGCCAGGGCGACATGTCCTATACGCAATCTAGTCAACAGGGATATGTATAACTTATTTCTACGCTTACCCTGGAACCATGGTTCTCCTGGTATTAGCGGTTGGATTTGTTTATATCGTGCCCCCTTAGGGGTCTGAGTAAATATATCGTCCCATTCTTTACGTATTAATGTCATAACATCAGCAATACAGTCGTTAAACGGCAGCACAAACGAGCTGGGGACACTACCAGAAAGACAAGCTTCCTTCGCCACAGCGTCCACCGTCTCGTTCCCACTAATGTCGATATGCGCAGGTATCCAAATTACAACGATTTTAATTCCATTAGAGTGGCATTCGTATAATAGCGTCCTGATTTCCCAAAGCAAGTGACTACTCGTAGATGACCTTTGGCAACACTTTAGTCCTTCTATAAAGCTAAGTGAATCTGTGAGAATTAAAGTGTGCGTGAGGGAACGGCTACGTATTTCCAAGATCGCTTCTTTGACGGCCAAACATTCTGCGGTAAACACAGATGCAGATTTGGGAAGCTTGAACATTTTTTTAATACCTATTGACGGAATATAGACCGCAGCCCCGCAATCTCCCTCCAGCAACTTGGAACCGTCCGTATATAATCTCACATAAGTCGAAGGCCAATGCTCTTCAATCTTACGAGAGAAAATCGCGTTGACTATATTTGGGCTGAGAAGTGAGTATGATTTGTCTAATTGGATATTATCCAAAACTTCAGGAGAAAAGGAAGAGGGAATACACGGGAAGGAAACAATGTTATGTTTTACAGTTGTTAGATTAGAAAAAATTTTCAAACAATACTCCCACACTGAACGCAAACCTGGGAGCAGGTTTGGCTGTCGGGAACTAAGCAAATTCTGTAGCCTAGAGAAAATAGGATGATTAGTCTGATTCATGCGTTTCAATATAAATTTAAAAGCCAGAGACTTCCTTCTCAACGACAGCGGCATCTCCACGCATTCAGCCTGGAGAGCCATTACTGGCGATGATTTCATGGCTCCGAGTATGAGTCGCAAACTTCTGGACTAAACCCTTTCTAGCTGGATCGAGAGGTATTTTGGGAGTGGGTCCATAAGAAAACTACCATAGTCTAAATGACTTTTTATTAACGCTGAATAAAGCATTCTCATTGTGGATGGGTGAGTTCCCCACCACACTCCCGAAACTGCTCTTAAAATATTGAAATTTTTTTCACACTTGCTTGTTATGTAATCAATGTGCATTTTCCATGACAATTTTCTATTCAAAATCATTCCCAAGAACTTAACTGACTCTTTGATAGGTATGGAAGAGTCCCCAAAGCTTATTGGGATGTCTGGGGTGGAGTGTTTATTTGAAAAGAAGACTACTTGACTTTTGGATGGTGAGAATTCCAATCCATTTATATCACACCAGGAACTCAGAGAGTCTAATGATCTCTCAAGATATTCGACAGATTTGACAATATTTTTTTGGGACACGAAGATTACAAAATCATCCGCGTATTGTAATACATTACACGGAGAAGGAATAGAATTTTGGATGTCACAGGTATACAAGTTAAATAAAAATGGACTTAGGACCGATCCTTGAGGCAGGCCACGAAAGATCGTCCTCTCAATTATGCCTAAGGGTGTCTCTATTAAGAGTCTTCTTGAGCACATGATATTGAAAATCAAATCACATAAAAGTAACGGAATACCCAGTAAAACCAGCTTTTCGTATAAAACAGGAAGTAATACATTGTCGTATGCTCTACATATATCCAAAAAACAAGCCACAGTATCCATTTTAACCGATCTGGCAGAATGAATCTCTGCAATCAAGGTACTCAAGTTATCAATACAAGATTTTCCCTTACGGAAGCCAAACTGCCAAACCGGGAGCAAATCATTGCTCTCGGCAAACCATTCTAGCCTTGATTTAAGCATTCTCTCCAGAATTTTCAAAAAGTATGATGACATAGATATGGGTCGGTATGAGGATCCCTTTGAAATATCTTTTCCTGGTTTTGGTATTGGAATAACAAATTGGGCTTTCCAGGAATCTGGAATAGTTCCCGACATTAATATACAATTATATAGTTTTAATATTTCACAAAGTAGGGACTTTGGGAAGTGTTTGAAAAAGCTGTATGGGATTTGGTCTGGACTTGGTGAAGAAACTCCACATGAATCAATTGCAGATGATAGTTCATTCATTGTGAAAGGAGAGGATAAGGATACACTTGGAGATTGGGAAGTGATCTGGTTTTTTTGAAGTTCCATTTCCTGTGGGACGTACGGAGGTGCAAGCGAATCCACAAATTCCTCAATCCAATCGAACGATTTTGATACATCAGGTAGAGTCGTTAGTTGTTACATATTATTTATAAATACTCTACTTGATCCAAAGACCATTCCCCAAAACAATATACCATAAAGGTGTGAATGAATAAATCTGAATTCATGTATCCTCTTCGCGATCACTTATGGCCTGGAAATTATTACGCTTACTGCCAATATTGTACATAAACATATATCTACATAACAGTCCATGGAAAACAGATGTTAGGCTAATGTCTAAAAGACAGAATAAAAACTGTCACTAAACAGTAATGTTGGTGAGCGAGTAACGGAGGTATGGGCACAAAGAATCCTTAAACGTAGACTGTGGGAAGATGAGGAGTGGGTCGACACCAAAATAGATGGGCTGATTATACTATTCCAATTGCGGATACGGAGTGTAGAGATGGCGGAATAAGTATAAAGAGAAGATACAAGGTGTATGGTACACTTAGACCTCTTAAGAGAAACAACTATGTTACACTCTATACTAAAAAAAAGTTTGTGCTACCGCATCCTTTTACCATCAATAATGTACGGAATTAAAAGTAAACTAAGACTGAAAAAATGAATGCGGTATAAGAATCTTCTGTAAGACATTGAAAATAATGAGGATAAAAGACCTGTTATGTAAAAAAAACTTCTCGAAATTATAAAGTTGTACAATCATCAAAATCTGTAAAGGAAATTAATAAAATCTTATCTATTTGGCACGGTTTGTCATATTTCGTGCTTTTTACACATTTGCGGAGAGAGTCGATTGGAAGATAGAAGATTGGGAAACCAAGGATCGAATGTGCTGAAAGAAACAATCTCTTCACGTTTCCGATAGAATAGAATTGCGTTGACTGCATGAAGAGGCCAACACACATAAACAGGCTCTATAAGGGTAACGAATAGAAAAATACTTTCTTTAATTCCTAATGGTTTTATAAATTACATTTTTTACCTTTATTAATAACTAGCTTTCCCTACAGACGTTGTTCTGTAGTCCTTACTAAGAATGTTGATTTCAAATTTGTAGTTTGTACAAAAATTCGTTTAAAAATGTTTGAACGTCAAAAAATATTTCAAAAAGCTTGAAAGAAATTTTATCAAAAATCTGCGTATTTACCTTTTTTATGTCAATGGTTGTCACGTAAACAATAATTTTGTTGTCATACAATTTTTCATAGATGGCGTTGCCGTCGCAGTAAATCCGTCCCATACTAACTTTAATATTACTGTATATATATACTGTATTGTCCGCTGTGTAATGTAATTATTATTGTTTTGATGTTTTTTTGTAATTGATTTTGTGTCTATCTCTCATTGCTCGGCGCAAAGGGTTTTTACCTGTTATGCTGAGTGATGATTTTTTTGACTGAATAAAATAAATAATAAAATAAAATTACTTTTTATATTATTTTCTTTCGTTATTCTATTATCTGGAGCGGAGAAGAATCCAATAAACCAAGCATCATAAAGATCTGTTCAGCCAATCTCGAGTTATAAGTGTTCGCACTAACCCGACATCCTTTTATATTATAGATTATCAAGTTGCGATTGCTTATTTTATCACAATATTTCACAGAAATGAAACGTACGCACGTTCCTGTGAAGTTTAAATAATTTCTCAGTTTTCTCAATGGGAAGTTTTCTGGGGAGCTTCCGACAATACACACTAGGTGGCAGAACTTCTAATCAGGTCTATTGTCAAATTCAGTGCTGCCAACGTAGAGATGTTTTTTCAGTGATGCCAACGTTGGGAAGTTTGTTTTCCATTGCGTTGCTAAGAAGTTGTTGATTGAGTTGCTAAGAAGTTGTTGATTTTGTTGCGCATAAATTTGAGAATAAATCTCAGGGGTGTTGTTCTCTATTTTTTAATTTGTATTTAGGTAGGTATAAAAAAAAAGATGAACAATTTTATTTGTAATAGTATGTAAAAAATGTACAATGATTACTCTAAACCTATTGTAAGTTATCATGTATAATAATATATTAAGTTGTTTAATTTGAAATAAACTAGAATGTTATTTTGGAGGTTAGATTGTGAGCGACCATAAGAAGAAGAAGAAATAAATCGCCCCCGTTGGCAACACTGAATTTGACAATAGACCGGATTAGCAAGGGCGCCTCTAGCGGAACAAAAAGGAAAAAAAACATCCCATTATTCCCAATGTCTCATAGGACTTACCAGAATAACATTATGGAATTGTCTCATTTGAATCGTCAAAGGTAAACGTGACAACGTGAAAAACACCTGACATATTATCACCTTTCGTACAAAGTTTTATCTTCTATCCCCTATAGATAAAAAAAATCACTAACCAAAATTTATTAAGTACTAGCTTTCTCGACAGACGTTGTCCTGTGGTCTAACAATACAATAAGAATTCAAAAGAATGATAAAAATGACTTTTAACCAATGTCATTCCTACCGATGCATCTGTTATAAACCACATATTTTCCATCCGATTTCTGTCAATCGCACCAACTATTAAACAACTGACAATTTGTGTTAAACGACAATTTGATTTCAAAATTAGGTAGTTTTATTAACTTTAAGCGTTTTAATGAAAGATAATGCTAAGAAATTAGAAAAAAGCTTGAAAAAATCCATCAAAAATCTGCGTCTTTTTAATGTCAATGGTTGTCAGTGGGTTAATTAAAATTGTGTTTCTAAAGAATTTTTCACAGATGACTGCGTTGTTGTAAAGAAATTCGTTCCATGCTTATTATATTTTATATAATTTGCCATATGTACATTTTTCGATTTTTATTAGTTATTCTGTTATCCGGAATCCAATAAAACAAAAAACAAAGATAAAAATCTGTTAAGCCGATCTCGAGTTATAAGTGTATTTACACTAACCCTACTTTCTTTTATATCTTAAAATTTTGTATTATGGGTACCTAGGTATTTTTAATCCATCATCTCTTCCTCCTTCTTGTCTGTTTGTGCTTGAAAATTCTACCACATCGTAAATAAAAATATCAATTTGAACGGTGAGTTATGATATGCTTCAAGATTTGAAGTCTGTTCACAGCGAGTAGGTACCACGAAGGGATGACATTCGCAGCCAAAGATGTGACTGAGGGAAGTCTTTAAGTGTATTTCTATCTTTCAGATCTTTCCCTTTTAGCTAACCGTCTGTCGTAGCCCGTCTTCCCCCATTTTCTCCTTCGTCTTCATATTGTTATGTCATTGTTATTTCTAAGCAATCCTACATACACTGAAAGATCACTTTATTTATAAAAATGAATCTCCTATAGCTTATCTTTCTCCACAACAAGAGTGTAACGAACTGACACCTGTGTTTCGATTTATTTCTATGTTTTGAGTGCAGATTTTTATGTAGGGCTTACCGAAAGTACCTTTTAAATTTAAAGTAAATTTAAGTACCTGGGAGCAACCATTACCTCTGGTGACCTCGGGGCTGAGCTCCCGATACGTATCGGTATGGCAAGTGGCGCCTTTAACAACATGACCAAGATTAATTATTTACAGAATGAATATAATCACGATGTGACGAGAAATAGTGCAATATTAATCTATTTATTTTATGTCGCTATTATTGCAAATTAAATACAAAAAAACGAAGAAATATTATTTAAATAATCGTTATTTAAGTATGATGTTTTATCATATTTTATTTCAGAACTAATCAGACTATTTTATGTTTTAGGATTATCCAGTTGAACAATAAATCTCAATTAGACTAAAACCACAACGTTTGGGACCTTAGGTTAGTTTCTAGACGATCACGATATGGCCATTTCGTAGACGGTTGTTCTAGGTTTTCTAGATAGTCTTCCAGATACAAGTAGAATAGAGCTGACAACGTCGTATTCAGCTTAGGATTATTCTATAGCTAGATTTAGTAGCCCTAGCTTTGCAGATGGTCTGCTTTGCTTGCAGGGCTTAGGTAGTTGCATAAATATGGTGCAATCGATAGTTTAGGTATAATGGGGTTGCGACATTATATTGTCATCGTAGGTTTAGGTATAGTAATTTTTAGGCTTAGCTTAGATCTAGTTAGGCCAGCTTAGGTTTAAAGCTCTCGCAGGGGGTAGGGCTGTGACACTACGCTTTAGCATTCTTCAAAGAAACAATTCTTGTTTTGTGAAATAGAAAAATGGTTGAAACCGGGAATCATATCGACGACCTTCAG
This sequence comes from Mystacides longicornis, assembly GCA_963576905.1. NCBI lineage: Eukaryota > Metazoa > Arthropoda > Insecta > Trichoptera > Leptoceridae > Mystacides > Mystacides longicornis. The sequence continues at coordinate 8,648,761 of OY756425.1, read as the reverse complement.
AACGAATGTCGGCGACTGAACCGCTAGGCTACCAACCACTAAAAGTTTTCAATTTAAAATGTCTATACAGGTTGACTGGTAATTCGATACATTCCTTGAAAGGTGTTATACTGGAGAAAATTTCCAACAATTTTGTTCCCATTAACCACGGGTCAAATGCCAGTGGTTTTCGAGTTTTTAGAGATTTTTTTTCAATTTTCCACCTTTTGACCTAAAATTGAAAATTGTGAACAATGTACCTACTCCATTTGAGAAAGTAAAATTACACTTTTCCAATAACTGAACAATAAAGGAATAGATGAAGTAAAAAATCGAGAAGAAAATTTCAAAAACCTCAGAAATACAACGTCAGTTTATTTCGTTTTTAATTTCGATTTTTCAAAGAGAGTTTGAAAATGTTTGAATTATCTTCAACTTATTAAGTAGGTAGTACAATGTATAATGACATCACAAGAGGTCAACGTCAATAGGTTGGGTTGACTTCTCGTGATGTCCAATCACCGGAAGAATAATTAACAAATAATTATAAAAAAACTGTTTTGTATAAATTTGAATCAGCTCCCAAGGGCTTTTTAAAAATTTATGACAGCTATGTAAGATGACTTTGGAAAGTATTTTTTTTTTTTTTTTTGTAAAAGATTGAATAAAAGTACTCAGCCATAATATATTCATTATTTATATACCCTTTTCAAAGCTTTACCTTTTTTATTTAATACATTTTCCTATCAAATTTTGATTCGACTTTTTGACAAGAGACGCCAGAGGCATAGTCTCTTCAATCAGGAAAAAAACAAGATTTATCTTGTGAGACCACACTTGTTAAAAATAAACATCGGTTGATTGTACATATAAAGTAAATATCTCTAATATAAATTAAATTCGGAACACTTATAACTCGAGATCGGCTCAACAGATTTTTATGATGCATAGTTTATTGGATTCTTCTCCGCTCCGGATAACAGAATCACTAATAAAAAGTTGAATAAATGGATAATAAATTACATAAAATATAATATTAAAGTTAGTATGTAACGGATTGTACGATACTGCCACCGCCATCTGTTGGGGAAATAGGGAGATGTTTGGTAGATTGATATTTTGGTAGAAAAATTCTTTAGATCAATGTTTTCCCTATGTTTCCACAGATGGCTATCTGACTATCTGACTTATAAGTCAGATGATGAAAATTCAATATAGATAATAATATAATATATAAATATGTGAGTTTTGGTGCTTTTGAAATAACTGATTCATAATATTATAACCGTACTTTTGATTGTTTCATAATGAGAGTCATGTATGTTAGCTATATTCTGTTACCCAGCAATAGAGTATTGACTTTAAAACAGGACATAGTTCGATGGGTCAGCTAGTAATTTTATATAACAACTAGCTTTCCGGACAGACGTTGTCTCGTAAGGGCATATTTTATTACCTATGTTTTTTTTTCTTTTTATTCAGTCGGTCCCTCGATGCCGATGATCGCGACCGCCGTCATTCTCACCATCCCCCTCCAACCTTCCCGGTGTTCAGTCTTATTATGGACCATATTGTTTGGTCCCTGTTGCCCGCTTGCTGAAATCGGAACTTTTCATGGGGAATCATCCCCTTCCCCTCCTACTCCGACCAATAAACTTTCAAAAAAGTGTAATTTTATTGCAATTATTATAGCAGTTTGTTATCCGCTAAACCACTACTTAACTTTTTATTACAAAATTTACACTGATACGGCTTTTTTCGTTCCAAAACCATAAATAAAAGTAAAATGTTAATTGTATCAAATTGAGATATAAAGTAGCAAATAATATAGTCAAATAATCATAGAAACCATTACCTAGCTGATCATTATTAATACTTTCACGTATTTTAGAAACGTCATTATACGAGAGGAGTTCAACGTTTTCTCGGTTTGACAACTTTTTTGTAAGTAATAAGTATACTTTTTGTCTATGGTTCTCTCATTCCATTATTTAAAGTGAAAATTTTGAAATTTCAGCGATAAACTATCATTTGTTATTTCACAAGCATGTTTTGAGTGTTAAATAATTACTGATGCGACATATTTTGGCCAAAATCGAACACCGCGCTGTTATTTAAAACTCCTCACAAAATGTGGGAAAACTCGAATAAACCTCGATTAAGCTATTCTGATGGCTTACAAAAATTATTCTCCTTTGTTTTCTACCATTCAAAAGTTTTTAACGTGACCCTCGATCAGGTGGCCCTGTTTTATCTTCCGCGGAGAAAATATAAAAAAAGTCGAGAATGTTGTATTTGAATATGATCGAACAAAAATCAATTCGTAGGCCAATATCACCAATGACCTTAGAGACAGTGGCGTAACTAGGGGGGGGGGCGGGGGAGGCGGTCCGCCCCGGGCGGCACTTTTCAGGGGGCGGCAAAATGATCCGACAAATAAAAAAAAACACAAAACTTAAATAGTATAGGTACGAGAATTTGTGAAGGGAAAATAAATGAGAAAAAAAATCGGGTCCCCGAGTTTGTGAAGGGAAAATATCTGAGAAAAAAATCGGGGCCCGAGTTTGTGAAGGGAAAATAAATGAGAAAAAAAATCACTAAAATTCTTAAAATTGATAAAATAAAGGTTTTTTTCCTTTTAACCTGTCTCAGCGTAAGGTAGCTAGTAGTTTTTTTCCATTTATATAGGGGGGTGGGGCGCCAGACTTTATTAGATAGGGGGGGGGGCGCCAAACTTTATTAGATAGGGGGGGGGCGCCAAATGTTAATCCCGCCCCGGGCGGCGAAACCCCACGTTACGCCACTGCTTAGAGACCCCTAATGATTCAAAGGGACCACATTGCGGGAACCACTAGGTACATGAGAAGATTTTTCGTCAGCATTTATCAATGGCGATGGAGTGGCCGTGTTTTTATGAAGTTTTTATTAAGAGATATTTAATAAAAATAAACACCGGCTATTATTGAACAATCAAGGGAAATATTTTTTTCAGGCTAAACAAAGGAACTATCTGTTTATTCTTAAGTATGACAATGTACATTTTTAAGAGCGTTTAAAAATTTTAAAATTAATTTATCTTTACCTATTTAATAAATAATACATTTTATTCTAATATTACAACAAATAATGCAGTAAGGTACCACAACCAATTCAAAAAGTGGCTTTTACCACCATAACAGAGCTGTGTCTTAATGAAAAAATGTTGAATATTGATACTTTCACAAGTTATGAGAGCCTTATAGCATGATCTAGTTAAACCAGCCGATTAAAATGTTCAGGGGTAATTACCCATGAGTAGTAGCATTTTTTGATATAAGTGCTAGAAAAAAAGTTTTGTGAAAATTTGCTCGAAAGATCCCTTGAAAGTTTGTGGAAAAATTTAGCTTGGAAGAAAAAATTAACAAAAGATTGTTTTTTTAAACCAGAGCTATCGGGTAGTGACTTACAAAGATGTAATATAGCATTAGACTGTTCTCAGAAAAATAATCATGATCAAGATTTGTTTTTATAATATATAATTTATCTTCAGTCACGTGACTGTTGAATAAAGGAACCAATTTTCGGTTCTGGGCATCCAAAAAAGTCCTCTAATAATAATATTTGTACGCAGTGGCTACACCGTGTATTGAGTATTTTAGATAATTCACGAAAACGTAATAAATGTGAATGAATTCGGATTCATACTTGAGCTAAATAAAATTTTAATTTATTCGTTATGTTTTCCACGAACAACATTTCGCGTGTGTAAGTAAGCTTAAGCTTGTTAATGGAAGAGATCGCAGTCACAACATTGTTAGTAAGTGGGTAGGTAGGTACCTACTATAGACAAGGGATGTTTTCAAGCTTGTTTCAGTTCTACGGCGAACTTGAATAAGCGCGGACGCGTTCTCTTACGCCTTCGTTGATCATTGAATATTTTCGAATTGTGTTACTTTTTTTCAAGTAAACAAAACTTGTGAGTTGCTTAATCTTTCTCAAAGTGTCTAATTGCTGCTTTCGATAAATTTATCATAAAAAGGTACTTGTATAGTGTGGGTTGTAAGATAATTTCGCGAAAATATCTTAAAATTATGTTTAATATTTTATCGCCGAATTTTTTTATTAAAAAAAATGAATCTGTGCTCACTCGAAGTGAACACAAATACACTTTTGACATGTTTCACACTAAGCAAATGTTTGTGTCGTGAAAGCGGAAATAGTCGGCACGGCCGGGATTCGAACCTACAACCTTTGCTGATGTCATAAATTTATAAATCATATTAATATTTCCTAGAAATTCATAAGGGACTTAATAAATTTATTCAATATTTAGTCTCAAAATTCATCCTGAGAGGATACTTTTGTTTCTCCTTGTTTCTTTCAAAATACCCTAAATAATAATATGTATTATAATGTAAGTATGTTTACATGTCTTTTTCATTTATTCATATATCGTCATAGCATTTTTTGTAGATAGGTTTTATGAAATAACCAATAGTTGGTTGAAAAAAATCTCTTTTGGATACTGAAGTCTCTCTTCCAAATTGAATGTATTTGAAATTTGAAGAGTATTTTTTACAAACCGTGTGTCTCAAACCCGTATGCATAATATAAAAATAAATATGAATATATAAAATTTATACAATTTTGGTCTAGGTAGGTTCCAAAATTATATAATTATTATAGATAATTTAAGTACTTACTTTCGTATTTTTATTTATTGATAAATATTTCATAATAATATTTTGGCAGCCATATTTTTTTTTTATATCTAAACCTCAATTGGTAAGGTACATATTATTCATTTATTATACTAGAGCCATGATTTTTTTTTCACGGGAGTTTTGATAATATTTTTTTATAAAGTAAAATTATTTTCATCAAACGAATCCGGGCACACTCGAGTTAACAATACACTTGGCTTGTGTCGTGGAATTGGTCAGCACCGGGATTCGAGCCCGCAGTACGCTGAACGTACGAAGGACGTCCACTAAAACGCATGGCTACCAACCAATTATGATGGGAAGTTGGATTCCATGAAAATTCTTCGAAACACAATTATTCGAAAACTCAATACTTCGAAAAATCAATTGTTCGAATTATGTACAATTGTTCTAAAGCGAATTATTCGATTTCCTTTTTTAATATTTGGGAAAGGCTGAGAAGGCAAACCCCCCTATAATTAGGTGTATATATGTATAATTAGGTATAAACTAACCTAACCCAACTCATTCATGTAAATAGTAGAGCTTGCTAATTCTTTGAAAAATAATTTTTTTCGAAGAATTGTGCATTAGGAGGATTGTGATTTCGTATAATTGCCATTCGGTGAATTGCGATTTCGTACAATTGCCATTAGGTGAATTGTGATTTTCGAAGAATTTTTATTCGAACAATCTACGTGTTACCGGGAAGTTGTAAATTTGTTCGAAATAAGGAGATATTAATTAACCAACTTGAAACATAAACGTTTATTTTATGTTTAATATTAATTATGTTTATTTTATGTAACATAAGCATTACACTGATTTGCATTCAAACTTAGTTCCAAAACAATGGTTTATCTCTAAGATATTTATTAAAAATGTTAATTCAATCTGGGCTTAACCAATGTGTACACAAATGTTGAAGTAGTTGGTAGACTAGCGGTTACAATGCCGGCTTTCGTATCGTATGTCGTGGATTCGATCCCAGGTGCCAACCATCTTCCTATTTCACGACACAAGCTTTAAGTAGCTTACTGTGAAAGAGTCAAAGAGTATATTTGTGTTCACTTTGAGTGAGCACAGGTTCATTTTTTTTAATATACCTACTTTTGATATCTGAAACAGTATGCTTATCTCGTGGATTGATCCGACGATCTTCATAACGAAAGTCGGCTGCTGAATCGTTGAAACCAACCACTCTTTTTCATTTTTTTATTCATTCTCTCTAGAAATGGAGAGTAGAATGCTCAAACTAATACTCTTTAATGTTATAAAGCTTGCTTACAATCAGGCGTAAAACGAATCAAAAGCCTTTTATTACCTCCAACAGGTCTACATATCATGAAAGCTTAGGTAAAAAGATATTTCTTGTTAAAGAACATAAAACAGTTGAACATTCAATTTTATCTCTATAAATATTCAGGCTAAATATTGAAGGCTCGCTCCTGTTTTCACCTCCCACTGAGAATCATTCATAAACAGATTTCCGTCGCACCTTTGACGGTGGAACACATTTTTCTTTCAACTCGATGTCTGTTGCTTTAAAAAAAGACAAATTTTACCCAAAAACGAAATGCGATGATTTTTCTACACCCACGTTTGTCCTGTAAAAATGACAACGGACATTCTGTTTGTTCATTTTATCAAAGAAGTTGTCTTTTGAATAAATTAAGATTACCTAGTGATTGTTCAACCGTAAAAAAAGAAGATGAAAGCTCACATTATAATAATTATAACGTCAAGGGCATCGTATTTTTAATGAATTATTTTGCTTATTTAATCACGAAAAGTAGTAGTACCTTTGATCCTATCCAGAAATAGGTACTCTTAACGCGGTGACGCAGTTTAAACTACAGTTACATCCTGGACAAGTCACAGAGATGTAAACAGTCTTGTCACCCGATCTCCGGTACGTGCTTTAACGCAGATACCAGCAACCACGTTCTAGGAAAATTGGTAACGTGTGCCCTCAGCAGCTCCCGAGATATCTCACGGGAGCAAGGTATAAAAGAGGAGAGGATGTACCTCTCGAGGTCAGTCGTTTCTTGGCATTTCCACGCACCTAAACTATCATTCGAACCTTTATAACTTTTAATATTATATTATTTGCTTGTGATTGTGGTCTCCCGGGTGGATAAATTTAAGTACCTGGTAGCAACCATTACCATCACTGGTGACCTCGGGGCTGAGCTCCCGATACGTATCGGTATGGCAAGTGGCGCCTTTAACAACATGACCAAGATATAGAAGGCGTCGGCGTTTAGTGTCGAGACGAAATGTAAACTGTTTGATGCGTCTGTGTTGCCCATTCTCCTGTATGGTTGTGAGTCCTGGCACCTGACTTTGGCCCATGCACAAAAAGTATCTGCATTCGAAACGAAGTGCCTCAGGAGAATTTTGGGTATAAGATGGTACCACCGCATCACGAACGACGCTATACGCCGGCGCACCCAGCGTGAGCCCATCACCTCTACTATTATGTGGACCTGGCTGGGACATGTGTTAAGGATGCCGAATGACAGTTGGCCGAGGAGAGCGCTGTTCTTCCTTCCATCAGGGTCCCGGAGACGAGGAAGACCCTCTCATACTGTGTTCCGCTCCTTCGAAGCAGAGCTGAGGTATCTGGACATGGTGTGGGAGGAGGTCATAAACGTTGCGCAAGATCGAGCGCAATGGAGAGCGCTTGTTGCCTCCCTGTGCCCCTGGGTGGGGTCTTAAGGGAGATTGGATTGGATGGTATATTTTTTACTCGGGAATATTTTACTAAGGAACAGTCTCGCGAGAACTCATTACATTAAAGCCTAAATCCAAGTTCATAGAAAAAATATCGGGCGAATTTTGTTTTTCTACGCCAGAAAAAACCCTGGAAATCCCAATTTTGCCCTATATTCTGTTCGTTGTGAGAGGTTTGATTGTATTAAAATACATGATATTCAGTATTTATGGAATATGTGGTTATCTGAAAAAACAATGCGTTATATAAGACCAATAATGTTCATACCCACTTTCAGATATGTCGACGAATCAGATTATTATCCAAATAATACAAATATGTGATCCGAGTTATCTACTTGACTGCATAAAACAGTAATTCTGAATTTTTTTTGTCATTTTATGGAAGAGAACCATTTACAAAACCTTGTTTAAAGAAAAAAATCTTAATTCAAGGCTTGTGCAAATACAAGTATTAACTTCAGGCATGTGTACTTACATAAAAAAGGATCGTAAAAGCTTACATACTAAAAGGCTTAAAAGCGGTGAACCCCTTAATGTTCGGATAATCCCTATGCATATCACAATTCATTTGAATAGCTCAGATTTGATAGCAGTAAAAAGGTAAAAACCTCTTAATTTGAGAGAAAGGTATATTATAACGAGATAAAAAAAAACCAAAGAAAAAATCAACATAAGCAAAAGATAACGAAAAATCGAAAATTCTATTACTGCCGTGCTAAGCCAAAAGGCGTTATCTCAACAAAACCTACTTTCGAGATAATTGATATTTTGTAAAAATCATTTTCGCACTAACTTTTAATAAAAAAATTGTATATATTTTTATTGCTTTTAACACTATTTCATGTCTATTTATTAAAAGTGTAAACAAAATATCACTTCATTATGTATTTCAGTGTTTTTTATGAGATACGGCCATTTTACTTAAAATATTTTGATTTAAAAAGTGAGTTACCGCTTTCGATCGTAGGCTTAGTATGCAATTTTCTATACAAAAATGGAAATATTCAGTTTGGTGAAAAATTGATAGTTCTATTTTGAAAATAAGGCCGATTTATTTTTTTTAAATAATTTTAATATATTAAAAATAAATTACGATGAATTAAAAAATGATAGGATGTTTTATTCGAACAAAAAAAAAATCCTCAAAAGTTGCGGTTTCTCTACAAAAACTCAATCTGTTTTCAGGTCTTATAGGGTTTGGAGTGATTTCAGAATACCATATTTTTGCCTTTGAAATTTCGATCAAGTTTTTTTTTTTGGGGGTGGCGACGATACTGGCTGTTATAAAATCATTTTCGAACCTAGTTTTATAGATCAAATCGTAGCTGCATCTGTTTACTTCGACCTGCACAATGTCATTGATATAGGGGCGCGGTGAAAATCGAGAAAGCTTGTATTGTGTCGTGTAGTACCCCCAAAAAAAAAAACTAACTTGATCGAAATTTCAAAGGCAAAAATATGGTATTCTGAAATCACTCCAAACCCTATAAGACCTAAAAACAGATTGAGTTTTTGTAGAGAAACCGCAACTTTTGAGGATTTTTTTTTTGTTCGAATAAAACATCCTATCATTTTTTAATTCATCGTAATTTATTTTTAATATATTAAAATTATTTAAAAAAAATAAATCGGCCTTATTTTCAAAATAGAACTATCAATTTTTCACCAAACTGAATATTTCCATTTTTGTATAGAAAATTGCATACTAAGCCTACGATCGAAAGCGGTAACTCACTTTTTAAATCAAAATATTTTAAGTAAAATGGCCGTATCTCATAAAAAACACTGAAATACATAATGAAGTGATATTTTGTTTACACTTTTAATAAATAGACATGAAATAGTGTTAAAAGCAATAAAAATATATACAATTTTTTTATTAAAAGTTAGTGCGAAAATGATTTTTACAAAATATCAATTATCTCGAAAGTAGGTTTTGTTGAGATAACGCCTTTTGGCTTAGCACGGCAGAACAGACAATGACACGAAAACACAGCGAGTAGGTTAATCGTAATAGTTAATAGACAAAAAAATACCCAAGTACCAAATATATTTTTACACTAATTTAACCCTTACATATAAATGATTAACGTCCACTTTCCAGTACAACAGTTGTAATCTCAGGAAGCCAAATACATTTTAAAATCGTATTTTGTTAAAAAAATACTAAGCATCGAGGCGGCAACTTTAAAATCCTTCGGAACAGAAACTTACTGCCTTTTGCCTTAGTAATTATGTTTGAGTTAAGATCGCTATATCCTTAGCCCTTTTCATGTATCTTTAACATACGGCTCTTTAGCTTCACAAAAATAACATACGGCTAAGTTTCTTCATAATTTAGGGTAAACTTGAGATACGAAATATATTCTTAGGTGTTTTTTTCTATGTTATATGAGAGATATGAATTTTTGGCTTAGTGGAACAGATACAGACTGGGTTTAGCTATCAGAAGCGATAAAAAACAAAAAAAAATTTTTTTTTGAGATACGGCTTTTTCGCTTAGCACGGCAGATTAGGTACATAGAGAGGAATAGATTTCACTAAGGAAACGTTTCTTTGATGGTACTTCTACGGTATTAAATCTAATGGCGGATATTTCTCGAGCCATAGTAAACCAATCATCATGAGATAAACAAAAAGTTGATATTGACCACAAAAAAGTCCAAGAATTTGATGCTTTGGAACAAAAAACATTCAAGAAGGCAAAAAAAGTTCCAGGAAAAGTTGTTTGGAATGGACAACCTTCCAGAAATCACTTCCACCGTTATAAGATTGTCAATAATACATATAGTCAATCCCTGAACGTTGAACAAAAACAAACAGACGACAAAACAAGTAAGTTAATTAATAATGTACCGCAGTTGCAATAATTGATTTCTAACTCATAGTGTCGGCTTACTCTCCCCACATTCAAGTAGTTCTGCTTATTTGGACTCGTTTAGTTCTAGAAAAGTTGTGTCATCTGGAAATGTGAGTTTGTTCGTTTTTGCCTCTTTGTTCGATCCTTTTTTCCCCACTCCATGGTGCAAGCTGAGGAGTACAGGAAGAATTGGATTCGTTTTAGTAAGCATTGTATCTTTGTTCAGCCAGAAATTGTTAAAGAAGAAAAAAGGGTGCAATCAAGAATACGTGTGAACAGATAAAAATATCCTTATGAAATAAATTGATGTCGAAAAGAGGAATTATTATAAATTTTGATAAAAAAAAAATGACCGTTCAAAGAGCAATGAGCAAACAACTGCTTATAATTACCGAAATGTGGGGCCTTTTATTCAATCTGCCCACACCACAAGAGATGTGGCGTGTATAACTGAGATTTTAAGAACAAGTTGATATCCATTTCATATTGTATAAAAAAACATCTGCCCACGCCATAAACATACATAGATCTTCTGCCTACCTACTTCTGCTGCGGAGAAACGATCTGCTACTCAGGATGAATTAATTACTTTTTGGTAGGTATATTCTACCCACCAACATCTGTTATTCATGATTTATTAAATATACATAGACTATTTTTACTTTCTTTTTTAAAGAGAAACACTCAAGACAGAAGAAAAGGCAAGCAAAAATAGGCAACACTCACATGATTCTGGGTTACTAACTGGATTTTCTTTCGGGCTTTCAAATGTTTATCGATTTTCAACATTTTATTTATTTAGCGTAATATTTTTCATTTTTTTTCATACTATTATGACAAAACCAATTCTACTAGGGGAAATATTTTTCATTTTCTTTAATAGGTAGGTATGTCGATAATTGCTTTAGCAATAATAAACTGTAATATAAAGAAAGTCGGGTTAGTGTGAACACTTATAACTGGAGATCGGCTAAACAGATTTTTATGATGATTGGTTTATTGGATTCCTCTCCGCTCCCTCCGGATAACAGAATAATTATCAAAAATTCGAAAAATAGATAGCAATTAATACAAAATATAATATTAAAATTAGTATAGTCGGATTTCCTGTGACGCCAACACCATCTGTGAAAAATTCTATACAACACAATTCTTATTTACCATTCTTTATTCTTTATTCTTTATTATCTCCCCTAGGTCTCATGCGAGACACTTGGGTTCGTCTTTTTCATAACAAAAACAATAAGTACAATCTCAATAGTTTCAACAGATTAACAAAAATATTCACAGAAAAAAAAGAAGAAAATTTAGAGATGACAAACTTTAAAATAAAACATAATTATATAATTATATCATTGAGTTTGAAAACATAGGTACGCATATTTTTCATAGAATTTCTTTCCATCTTTCATAAATAAACATTCAAACATACCTAAACATATTTTTTTATAAATTACAAATTCGAAATCAATATTCGTACTTAGGACTACAGGACAACGTCTGTCGGGAAAGCTAGTAATTAATAACAGAGTTGACCAAGGGAAATGTTATATTAATTTATACAACTGTTGCTACGGGATAAAATATCAAATTGTCCGCACGCAGTCATCATCGTAATAAAGTAAAATTGGAACCGATGTATAACTGATTTATAGGAAACAATCAAACAATCAATGACCCTTTCCTATTTCTGTAACCCGACAGGTTTTGCTGCTAGTTTGTTGACAAACTTCTTGAGGTACTGACAACCCCAATCCATGTATCCTTACTAACTTACTCTCTTGAAGAGAGCTTACAATGGATTTAAGTAGGAACCAATTAATATTTATGCCACCAACGAACGAGGGAGGGAGGTACTCAAAGACTTTTTTTACGTGACTGTAATTCTTATAATCTTCGTATAAAAAAGTTAGTGGGTAAACTTTTTTGTCTCTCTCTCTCTCTCTCTCTAATCAGGTTTCTGAACCTTTTGAAATAATATCTAAAGCTTTCATCACATCAACATGGCTGTTTAATATCGGGTATTAAAATGTTATTTTATTATATTTGTTCTTTGTATCCTTGGTCCTTATACTTACTAACTTACTTTTTTTATTCACCGCCTTTAAATTGTAATAAAAGTAACAAGAATAACTGATTTTTTTCGAATCAATATTTTTATGCCTTTTGAATCTCACATACATTAAACGTATTTTTATATGGGCAGTAAACCATAATATTTTAATTAAGTTCTAAGAATCGTTTTTTACCCATTACGCCGTATCCCGGAGGGGGAAGGTAGAAAGTAAGGACTTCCATTCGTTTCTATCCAAACAAACCTATTTCATCTCATTCAAGAGCAAAACGTTCCGCACACATTGTCTGCTATTCCTTTTATTCCTGACTTGGCCCTAATATGATCGGCCCATGTCAATCTATATAGGTCGCCCACGTTTCCCTGCACTTGTTTCAGATTTATAGATCCTTTTTATCGTTCATTCTTGATTCATTCTCTCATAGCAAACGTAGAGAATCAATTTTGTAAATCTTATCTGAATAAAAGAAGACAATTGGTAGAACTAGGAAATATTAAATCGTCAGTAGAGGATGTTAACTGCGGTGTTCCTCAAGGCTCAATTCTGGGTCCTCTATTATTCCTGATATATGTAAATGACTTACCATTCTATCTTAAAAATGTAGCCGAGACTGTCCTCTTTGCTGATGACACGTCTCTTATGGTCAGGGATATGGGAAATAAATGTGATACTGAGAAGAATGTTGTGGAAGTATTAGACATGGTGAGTGAGTGGTTCAGAGTCAATAACTTAATTCTCAATCTAACAAATGCAATGCATTTCTCTCTGAGAAGACACCAGCAAGAAGATCCCGTACTATCCGTCCTTGGCAGTAGAAACGTTGAAATTACGAATAATTATAAATTTCTGGGTATAACAATTGACAGGACTCTTCAATGGCACATTCATATAGATCTGTTATGTAAAAGGCTGTGTCCTGCAATTTATGCCATTAAAAAGGTTAATGAGACTTGCGGGTTAAATGCGGCGAGATCTATTTACTTTGCGTATTTCCAAAGTCTTATGTCCTATGGAATATTATTCTGGGGAAGAGGAGCAGATGCGTAACGAGTATTTGTACTCCAAAAGAGAGCAGTAAGAGCCTTGTGTAACATGAGACCAAGAGACACATGCAGACCACTTTTTAAAGAGCAAAATATTTTAACGATTTACATTCTGGAATGCGTAACTTACGCGTACAAAAACAAGTGCTCCACTCCCGGGATTTCCATGGATATGATACACGTGAAAAGGAAAAAATTAGACCAATTGAGCACAGACTCGCCAAGCTTGATAAAAGCTTCCTGTGTATCAGCGTTCGTCTGTTTAATAAGTTGCCAGATAACTTAAGGGCCTGAAATTCGGTGAATTTTCGGAGACAGGTGAAATTGTATTTGTTGGATAAGGCATTTTATACAATTGACGAAATGATGACTGAGATGTAAGTTCCCAATCATCACGGATTAACTCTTTTATTGTCTTGTTCCAATTGTTTTTTGACTTTTAGAGATGTTAAAATTGGGCCCGTAGCTGTTGTCACGCTTGATCACTAATATGACGAAGTGTTAATGACCATTCGCGGGCATTAACACAGATATAAGAAGGTATATGTGCCATTATGCCCACATGTCCTAATTTGTTATACTTGCCCCAATTTGTATTTTCATGAATGTGCTTTTTTATTGTTCTACCTCTGACGAGTCTAAGTACCTAGAGAAGGTCAATGGACGATAATTGAAATAAATAAATAAACTAGCCCGATTCACCTTAATGTATTCAACTCATTCTAGTCAGTACATTAACATTCACTCCACATTCCTTTCTAATATCATAATTTCTCACCTTATCAATCAGTATTTTCCGCATATCTTGCATAAAGATCTCATTCATACCAACTCCAAGATTTTTCATTTTCGTCTAAGTAAAACTCCCATACATCATGGATGGTATCGCGTAATGGAGTGCTCTTGTTGCCTCCCTATGCCACAAAGTAAAGTGTAAAGATTAGATTGAGTGATTTTAAATCTACATAATAATTCAGTTATGTATGTATATTTATTTATATTTTTGTATATTGGCACATCACGCTAAAACCGCAGACTCTAGGTTTGATTTTAATTGTCGTGGATCCTTGCAGGTATATTTACAGTAATCATAGATACAAATTTTTCCAATATCTCAAATAATTTTTTTGAAATTTATCTATTGACTTGCATAAAAAATAAACTACAAAATATTATAAAAATATAAAAACATATTATTAAAATGTAAACAATAATTATCTCTCATAAAGCATAGTGCTTGTGTTGAGAGAGTGTTTTGATTAACTTGATTTGTTTAAAACTCAGATCATCTCTGTGGCATCCATACTTTAAATTAAACAATCATGTCATCTTATTTTGAGCTAATAAAAATTAAAATACTTACATACATATACACATTCATACATACATACCATATTTTTAATTTTATTTACAAATTTCTAAAAATTTAATATCTTCATACAAAAATTGCAATTAATGAGACAGTCATCTCTTGAAAGTAAAATTATAAGTGTAAATTTCATTACGATGTGAAAATGTAGAAAAGCGATTGACGTTTGATTTGAAATACAAAAAATATAAGTAGAGGTCCTATAATTCACATTATATAAAGATTTTCACAGAAACATAACATAAAATATAAGGTACCTACGCTATGACAAAAGGGTAAAATAGGAATCTTTTTTAAGTATGTAGTATTGCTTGCTTGGACCAGGTAGATACCATAGAGAATAATGTACGAAATTATCGCGAACTCCAGTTAAGTAGGTCAAACTACATAACTACAAGTAGGTAGGTAGGTACCTATACCTACATTCATACAGTATTAGGAATCGAGGTAAAAAATCGCATTTAGGCGTTGAGTTGAACACAACGATAATTATTACGGACACGGAGATTATATTCTTGATAATCAATCAGATTGGAAATTTTGTTGCAATGTTACTGGCACACTTTTTTTTTCTTCTTTTTTAATAAATATTTAATATATAATATATATTTTGCAGTGACTTAATTTTCTTTTTCGCGTATTTAGCAGTGACTTTTAATTGAAAGCGAAATTCTTCGATTATTTTTCTTTACGAAACATTAAGATAATATAGACTCCTGAGCAGGGGAAATCTACATAAAAACCTGTTCAATAACCTACTGCTCAAGACTGACTATCCGAATCAATAACTTTAAGCAAGACGGGTATCAGCTAGTGGTCAATAAGTGAGAAAATATTTTCAGTGTTTCCTAATTTCATAAAAAAAAACCTTTTGAATTATTGAAAACTACCAATTTGAACAACCAATGGATTTTGCGGTTTTGAATATATTTATATATGGCGGACGCAATATATTAATACCCACACCGGACGGTATCAATCAACGGTATCAATAATTATTCATTACTCTCAAGAGATGAAAATAATTATTTAATTTATTTGGAGAGCCCCGACCAAAAGTTCCTTTATACTCTCTTTACCAACCAAGCCAATAAGTTTCATTTTATACACGTGATTAAATTAAGGTTTCCGTCTACACTTAAGAGAGATCAATATCGGTTTTGCAAAACAATTTTTGTTTACTTGGTTAACCTTTATCATAAGAAATTTAAGCTCTATTCTCTATTAATTTTAGCCTCACCCACTCTAATAGGTCAAAAAATTCTCCATCTTATTATTTGTCCTCCGCCATTCTCGTCCAAACTTTAGTTTGATCCTTTTGTGTCATCCAGTAATTTTCGTTTGTTTATTCGTATGCTATTGCTATGAGGATGTAGTTCCATAACGGTGATACGAATATACGCCCCATGTCTGGTGGCCAGAGCCTCGTTAGTTGTCTAACTGAGGGCAAGGGCGTCGCCATGGGGGAGGGGCTGAGGAGAAAAAACGGACTAGAGATTTAAAAAAATGTAGCCAACTGCAATGCAACCAAAGTTCTAAGACCGTGCTTTGCCAATAAATCCTAAAAACTATTCAGAAATACCTAAAATGCATATTTTTCTCATCTTCCATAATATAGGGGTATACGGCCTATGAATGGGTTCAATTGGTCCCCCTTCTCCCATCTTGGGTCTTGGGCTGGCGACGCCCTTGGCTGAGTGTACAGCTAGAAAAGTGGCCGCTGATGAATAAGATCCGTCTACTTCTTTGGCCTTCTGCGTTATTTTAGTATTTTGTAGGATAATAATTATTCGTAAGTATTGTATTATGTGCACGTCCCGAAGTTGTAATGTGTCATCTTAAAATAGGTAGTTAATGTAATAATTGTTAACTGCGGTAACTGTAGCCCTAGTATAAGTTTTCGATCGAATGATTCGATCGTTTGATTTAAGAACACTATTTGTACGCTTATAAGCGCTTATTTGCGTGCAACTAGCTTTCGATAAAACTCGTACTAGCCCCACTGTTCCTTTGTTCCCCAGTCCAGCATACTGTGAAGGTTAAATCTACATAATAATTCAGAAATGTTTGTATGTTTGCTTTTTTTCGTATGTCGGAGCATCACGCTCAAAATACAAATGATACGTCAGATATGAATCTGCGCAGAGCCGTGCAAAATGCCGGAGAAGGTTCTTAAATACAATTTGCTTCATTAACTTTAATATATATTTAGAGCTATTTAAAAAACTCTATTTTTAGGATCTTATTCATACAAATTTTTCAAAAGTGACAGTAAGTCATCTTTTGGAAACAAAATTAATCATGTAAACATTCAATGGAATCTTGGTATTACGGTATGAAAATGTAATTAAATAATTGGAGATTGATTTGTTATAATATTACTGATCAAGCCTGACAATCGGAATCAAAAACGTAAAGCAAGACGGGTATAAGCTAGTAAACTATATTATGAAAATATGAGGAATAATTATAAAGTTAACGAATTAAACGCGCATTCCTGGTGGAATTATTTAAATGAAACAATTAATTTGTTATTCCATAAATTATTCAATACACTAACTTATTTCACAAAAGACAAAGCAATCTTTTCTTTGATGTAATGAATAAATTTAAGCCTTTTCATCATTTTGAAACAGTGGATAAAACCGCAATAATGTTTTGATGCTTCACAGCGTACCTGGTAATAAATAAATAAATTTCCACTTTTATATACAAATGTGTCAGTATAGCCGGCGGAACTCATTGCCTGGGTCATTTTTTTCAAGTGAACCTGTCCCATCCAGTTTGAGACAGTCTAGGGCCAGGTGAAAATTTCAAGGGGAAAAATAAACTGAAAAACCGGAACCCACGGAAGTCCACGTTTATACCTACCACTAGGCTACCGAGGTCGTAATCTATATTTAATGGTGTCAAAAAAATATCTACCGAAGAATAAATTGATTGAATCCTGCCTAGAAAAAAAACCGATTAAAGATATCTTAATGAAATTTACAGGGTACATAGATTGAAAAATTGGAAAGTTTTTGAAATTAGTTAGAAGAAAAAAAGTTATCAGAATTTTTTTTTAAATTTCAAGTTGTACATTTTTGTTGGCTCGATGGTATCAGATAGACTCATACTTAACTGTTTTTGTAATCGGCTATTTCAGAAAAAAAATATGACTACTATATTGAGTTATTTATGTAGATAGCCTCAAGTGTCATATCTCTAGACTTCCGCTTAGTCGTACTTTATGGGACAACCTGTATATCATTGTGTTTAAAGGAACAAATCACAACCCTCATTACTTGCACGCTACAGTCAAAACCACTTACTCTCAAAGTTTAATTATTAATTAATTTTATGCAAAGGCTCGACGCTATAAAAAGAGTAGGTGTACACATGACATGGTTATTTTTTTCATATTTTTTTTATAAACGAATCTGTGTTCATTCTTTGACTCATTTACAGTAAGCTACTTGAAGCTTGTGTCGTGAAAGAGGAAGATGGTCGTCACCTGGGATCGAACCCACGACCCCCGCACGAAACAGTGCGAAAGCCGGCGTCGTAACCGCTAGTCTACCAACACTATTGTTTTTGTTTGTTTTTTTTTTGTTGTCGTTTTTGTTACTTATTGTAATCGGATGAACTCTATTTTACAGGGCATGTAGATAATAGAAGTTTTTCCTTAAGAATTTATTTTTCAAATGTGATGGGAAGTTCTGTATAAGAAAGAAACAAAATAATTGTTTTTAACAAATAACTGAATAATCATGTAGGTACTACGTGAATAACTAACTGAATAATCATGTAGCAGTATCTACTCATACATATGAATGTATGCATAATAGGACTATAAAAAGGAATTTGACCGGATTGCAAGATTGGCCCGTGCTTTCGTCTATGTTTGATAAAAGGTCCAAGTATTTAAACAAAATGTACCTTCACTTTCTCGACATCTCTACACCGCCGTGACTTGAAAAAATGTTACATAATATTTTGAAAATTTTGTCCTGCACCTGGTACGCAGTACATTTTTCAATCAATGGTTTCCACCCACTATCTCGAACTACGTCGTATAACTAAAAATATAAAAATGTTTAGTCTATGTGCCACCAGAAAATAAATCATTCACTTAGGTATGTAGGTACTTTTATATGCTTGAGGGACGTAATATAAAGAGCTTGTAATTCAACCCCATCCTTTGATATGCTTTTTTACTTTGAGTATAATGTAAACAAACACTTATCTATGTATTAATACGTGAGGAAAAACTTTGTGACCATTTTTACGAAAATTGCGCGGACGGATCAGTATGAAATTTATTATTTATATAGAGAAGGAGTGGCGAATTCTAATATTTTTTTTTAACTTATGCATAAAAATAGATTAAATCAATGAAAAAAACATTCCAAACACTACTGTAATGTTATGTATTTGATACTCACACACACTTCGATGCATTTGACATTGACACAGACGCATAAAGTCTGTGGTCAAATTGAGAATAGATTTATAGACGTATCGTGGTCATTGTTTTTAAATGAAAATTTTGAAATGGTGCTCGCTCAGTCTTTGACAATGGAACCTTAATAATGTTCAAACTTATAATTTAAATAAGTTTTGGTCTATGGCAGTCGGTCGGCCACATAAGAGATGGGCCGACGATATTGTTGCGGTCGCCGCGAAAAAGTGGGTTGAAGCAGCCCAGGATAGAGAGAAGTGGAGACAAATGGAAGAGGCCTACATCCAGCAGTGGAGGGAAGGCTAGGAAGAAGAAGAAGAAGATGGTCCAAATCCCTCAATGATGCGTGGAAGGCTAATAAAAAATAAAAAAATAATAATAATTTATGGTCGAATTTCGAGCACTGGTCGACCACTAGTTTTCTTTAAAAGCGGATGTATTTTTTGTTCCGTCAGTCAAAACAGGATAGAATTTTAAAAACCTCTGTGTCATTTTTAGAATAAATGGGATTTGCCGTAGATTACCTTATAAACGTGTACGTAGACTAGTAGGTATATCAAATGTCAGCTCATCGTATTCTTTCATTTATTTCGTCAACAAAGGTTTGTTTGAAAATGTTAATGTTTCAAATTTTAGGTTTTTTAATGTTTTAAGTAATCATTGAAATCAAGCAAGAAAGAGCACACACGCAAAAAAATCTCGTGATAAATTCCAATGCGTGTAAGTATAGTCACAAGGGGAGTGTTGATTGATTGATGTTGTTAGATTCTGAGCTAGAATAGTTTCTCAAGTCACCGTGATCTACATAATAATTCAGAAATGTTTGTTTGACTTTTACCATACTTTTATCGTATATATTAGCATCACGCTCAAAATACAAATGCTACGTCAGATATTAATATGCCCAGAGCCATACAAAATGCTGGAGAAGGTTCTTAAATACAATTTGCTGCATTAACTTTAATATATTTAGAGCTATTTAAAAAAACTCTATTTTTTAGGATCTTCATACAAATTTCTCAAAAAGACAGTAAGCCATCTTTTGGAAACAAAATTACTCATGTAAACGTTGAATGGAATCTTGGTATTACGGTATGAAAATGTAATAAAATAATTGTAGATTGATTTCTTATACATATTATAAATGTTATTCAAATCTTATTATTCTCAATAAATAAAGATTTAATGAAAAAAAATGCAAAAAGATTCCTGCATTTTGAAGTTTGACAGGCACAAATCACCCTCTATGGGTGGAATGCCTAATTAATTATCACACATTAGAGGGTGTAGGGAATGTAGCTAAGATTCAAACCACAGAGCTCTCTATGAAAACTTGCAAATTATGTCGGTAGGTTCGTATAATATTATGAGGTCGGTAAAACAAAAATTGTAAAAGTGTCATTCTTCTTTTTCTGTGCTTATGTCAGTTATAGAGGTCTGTTAAGCAATGGGAAGCTAGACTAGAACCTGTTTAATTACCTACCGATCAAGCCTGACAATCGGAATCAAAAACGTAAAGCAAGACGGGTATAAGCTAGTCTATAATGTAAAAGAAAGTCGGGTTAGTACGAACACTTATAACTCGAGATCGGCTGAGCAGATTTTTATGATGCTTGATTTATTGGATTCTTCTCGATTCCGGATAACAGAATACTTATTAAAAAATAGAAAAATGAATAGCAAATAATATACCTATAATAGTTTGTAAGGAGCGGATTTACAGACAACAACGCCATCTGTGAAAAAATCCATAACAACACTATTTTTATTTACTTCACCATTGAGTTTCAAAACGTTTGATAGAATTTCTACCAAGCTTTCGTTAAACGTACTTTTCTATAAATACAAATTTATAATCATTATTCATAGTAAGGACTACAGGACAACTTCTGTCGGGAAAGCTACTTTTAAATTTTAATTAAATACTGCAGGTATATTGACTACGTTTTTGATATAATTGGTAGTGATTCATGTTACATAGCGGTTCATGACTACGAACCCTGTTTTCATGATCATTCCTCTTTCAAGGCGCGAGCTTTGCTCAAAGTGTGAAAGCATACGTACGTCTCTGCATTTATTATACATCCAAATTCTTTAAACTTCTTTATTTATTTATTTTCGATTTTTCTTTCATCAGCCGGCATTACAGTATTCACCTATGCACCGACAGAAATATTTTTATGCTAATATTACATCAATAGTTTTATTTTTAAAGGTTAAACTGTTGAAAGTTTCGGCCGAAGGTGCTTGGTAGTGGTCCAATTTCACAGATGTAAAAATAGAAGAGTCCTCAGTTTGTGCCACCACATATTATTATTCATTTACAACCGTAAACTAGTTTTCGGGAGTGACTGCCTTTAAGTCTTTGTCCATCTGAGTAAGGGAGCAGTCGCTTCCGAAAACTAATATTAGGTTACAAATAAATTTGTTGTAGCACAAACTGAGTAATCTTTTATTTTAACATCTGATTACAGATTGACTTGGTCAACTACAGTACCTCTAATATTAGTTTTCGATGATCGAATATCGAAACGATCATCGTAAAAATTTCCATATAAAAATGATCGAATGATTCGATCGTTTGATTTTCGAACACTATTTGCACGCTAATAAGCGCTTATTAGCGTGCAATTAGCTTTCGATTGAACTCGTACTAGCCCCACAGGATTTAGAACGTCTTCCAATGTTGTTTTGAAAAGTGGCTTTGTGAGATCATTTTTACGTTAGCAATGATTAAGTGGTCAAATTTCAAATCCCCTACCCATCAGAAGTGTTTCTTGTATGTAAACATATTTGAAAAATCCCATGCTTCCGTTAGGATTTGAACCTACGACTCGGTCATCTCACCCTGAGAGTGTCCATTATTTATTGTCAAAATGGTTTCACGCTGACGCAGTAATAAAACATCGCCTAACTTTGATTCAAATGGATGTCAACAGCTTAACTTGCGCAATTTTTAAGCTATAATAATAATATTATCTTTATAACAAGATAGGTAACAGTATGATAATAAAAAGAGATTAATATTCAGGGCTTTGCTTCTCTACGCATTGGACCATGAATGAAATAACACTATGTATAAGCAAGCATAGGAAGTATAGCTTAAAAAAACGTAAAATTCACATTAGATTTTTCCTTTAAAAAATCTTTATTCTTTGTATTATGTTGTCTGATTTTTTTTGTATAGGATGAAAACTTTTATTATTATTAAAGCACAACGCATTTCCCCTTCGTCTCATGCATCACGTTTTTCATATAGGTCTTATTATTTATGGTACATCTAGACGTGACTTAGTAGGTCGTGTCATCTTCTTGAACGTTCTAGAACATTCTAAAATAGTTAATCATTCTTAAGGTTGAATTTGTTTTATAAATAGGCACTAGTATGCAGCAATGGCTGTCGGAAAAAAACAAATATATATACAAATATGTTAACATTTCTTCACGTATCAAAAGTATCACATATTTCATCGCAGATACTTTTACTGTCACAGCAACGAGTATCGGTCTATACAAACGAATAATATAAGTACGACAAAAATATTTCCCGTAGTTGGATTGGTTTTGTCTTATGTATGAAAAAAATACTAAGCTTCCGACGAACTTATTCAAAGTATGGTATTTTAGATGATGACTTAAAACTTTTGTCAGGAAATAAGTCCAAGATTCAATTGAAATGATTGGTAGCCCAGTGGTATCAATCGGCGTCCTTCGTACGTACAGCGTAGATTTGAATCCCGGCCGTGCCGACCAATCCCGGACTTCACGCCACGAGCTTTTGCTTAGTGTGAAAGATGTCAAAGTGTATTTTTTGTGTTCACTTCCACAATAAAAAAAATCCACATAAGAGAACAGAGCGCATGCTGCACTTGACTAATCTCTGATGGAGTTTAAAAATGAAGATTGTCATCACAAAAACTTTTCTCATTTTATTAGTGTGCATTTATGTACACCAAACGACCGTTCGAATTTAGAAACAGAGCATACTTTCTATTATGGTTGATGCTGGACACCATGGAAACAATAACACACAAGAAATACTTCATTATTTATGGGCGATGACTGTTGGATCTTGGGCTCTCAAAGTTACTACAATAACTTAAACAATTACTAAAAAAAAATAAAAATGAACCGATTGGAAGCGTTTGAGATGTGGTTTGGTTACACTGGAGATGCAATGGAAAGACATGGTCAGCAACACAAGAGTCCTGCAAAGAGCTAGGGTTGATTGAGAGTTGTTGCTGACAAATATCACGGTCTTGAAGGTGTCCTACTTGGGTCATGTACTAAGAGGGGAAAAATACTCTTTGCTGGACTATTAAGGGGAAAATAGAGGGTCGACGGCAGATATCCTGGCTCCGAAATATTATATTCGTGAGTGGACCGGGATCACGAGTGTTGAGGAAATATTTCATGGCGCACAGGACCGGGATGCATTCTCCAGAGAGATAGTCAACGTTGGGGCTTGGGGCGATCTGACACGACGCAGAAAAAAGAACAAAGTTGTTCTTACTCTTTGTTGTTTCCTTGATGACCATATCAACGATCATGAAAATATACTCTATTTTCCAGCTCTGGCATTATGTTCGTTTGGTATAAATGCACAATTGGGTTGTGCGGGCCGTCTCTATTACCTTCACTATGTAAATTAATTTTTTGAATGCTCCAAAATTAAACGGTTAATAACACTAATTATTATTCTTCAAAAAGTGTTTTCATTGGCAAATGCCAATCCTGAAAATCACATCAAAGCCTCATGAAGGCATTTATTTACGGAAGGGCTTTAAGTTTGAAGAAATATGTACAAAGTAATAGCTACTCGTGAAAAGGGAGGCCTTGTTATTTTGGGGTCTAGGAAAATTCATCGTGAACAATTCATCGCAGGTACAATTCATCGCAGGTACAATTCATCGCGAGTACTTTTAGAATGCAGTTTGATTCCGGGTTCTGGGTTTTTTGTATATAACTCTGTAATTATTTTTGGTAATGAATTGTACTGACGATGAATTGCTCGCGATGAATTTACCGGCTACCGTTATTTTGGTAGTTGTTATATTATAAAAAATTGTTAAGATCCGTCGAGAAAAATAAATTTAAATTAAAACTCTCAGATTTATTTATGAAATACCCATAAGGATTTATTATTATTATTTTTTTTAAATTAACATTGAAATGTACTAACTTGTTTTGCTTTTTAAATACCTCCACCTACAATATGGGATTAGTTGAATGACTTCTAGCTGGCACCCTCCCAAAATAATATCGCTTCTGTTGGCTGTTGGGGTCTATTCTTCTCGTCCGGAGGTTGTATATTCGTCTGTTCTGGAAATCTTCTTCTGAAATGTAATTTTTTGCAGAACCTTATTGCATTGCATCTTTCAATTTTTCTTGGTTCTCCCTCTTAAATATGTGACGTGGGAGATTTGTCGACGCTGCTGTACTTACTATCGGATGGTCTTCATTAAATGCGTCCACACCATCTTGGGTTATTACGCATTACACATACACATATTACAAAATATATTACGCAATCATCCTCACCCATTCATTACCTTAATACTCTTAAGTAGGTACCCCTATCTATCCTAAATAAAAATGAAAGAGTCTTATATATAGTTCTATCACAAAATTTATAATTCACACATTAACCGGTTTTCGGAGACTTCGGTTTCCATTATCAAATGCTTAAGATCTTGATGTGTTAGGTTTGAATTATAAATATTGTGGTAGAACTATATAAGACTCTTTCATTTTTATTTTGAAATATACTATCATCAAGCACCTTCTGCATAAAACATCGAAGACCTTTTCTATCCTGTTTTCATTAACTTTTTATTCAACCTTTCATGGATGTTCAATAATAATAATTGTTCTTTCAAGCGGTCTCCTAGGACGTCGTCAACTTGTTGGCATTGAATCTGTTCCCCTGTCAAAGTATTTTTTTTTTTAACTTAAAAGCATCTTCTTGTTCTACCTAGCCGGTGACATGCTCGCCAGATCACCCATCAGATTCTGACTGAAAATTTTGAGTGTAAATTATACGAACATATTATATGAAACAGACAGAAAACAATATGATAATTAGATTTCAACGAACTTTGACATTCTTTTATTAACATCGTTGAATTAGGGAATCGTAATTATTTTATTTTGATTGTTTCATCTCGTGTTGAAACGTAATTTCATAATAACATAATATTATTTAATGTTTTGGCCAGAATTCGCAGCAATTAGACACACCTTATCGTAATTACTTTTTACTTAACATAAAATTCGAAATAACGCAATTAGTAGGTATACATCAAAATTATTTTTAACAAAAAATTTGTAGCAGTATAAAAATGATAACTTGAACTTTGTAAAAAAAAAACATTGTGATTAAAATTTAATATATTATGGAATGTGAAAAAAGAACTTTGAAAATAGACTAAATCCCATCATGCAGATTCCATTAAAAATGAGACATCTCGAAAAATTCACTCGTAAAAATAACAAAATTGCCAAGATGATTTTTGTGAAGTTTAATGTGGTGATAGCGGCAATGGTTCTTATATCAGAGGCTGCCCCCTCCAATCGATCATGTCCTATTCTATCTGGTCACAGGCAGGACGAAGATCGTATGAATTTCACGTTCGAGTTTCTTGGTCCCCACAGCGCTGAAGAGACAATCCTTCAAGAGGATTATGAGGCCACTTACGACGTGATTCCACTCAGGACCGAGCAGCATCAGAAAGGAGCTACTGTGGATGACTACAAGTTTCTCTACGATTATTTGACCGGTACGGGAGTGCATGACTTCAATGAGACGATCACCATCGGATTCCTTGGAGCTTACGGAACCACACAGGTTAGTGTTGACTTTTATAAAAAAAATTAATTCTTCGATATAGGTAGCTAAATAATTTTGCAAAAGTTTCTTTTACCTAGCTCATACAATTTATTTCAGTAAGAATCTTATTTACAGCAGTATCCAAGACACGATAATTGACACTAATCGTCAAGATTGCACTCTCTCTCCCACTGTCACTGTTTTACTACCCGCAGTGAAAGAGATAAAATACAGAATGATTTGTGCTTGTCTCAAAGAATACTGCGTTCGTAGTGCTACGGTCGCTTTTCTTTTCAAGGAAAATAGAGCATTAAAAGTCTTACTTTAAAGATTAATTTATGACGTCTATTTTTTCTAGTGAATTTATTATTAAAACGAAATCGATCATCGACCATCTTCCTCTTTAACAACACAAATTCGTTTAAAAACCTACTTAAAAAATAACAAGCTTCATTGTTGAAATTTTTTACTTGAATTTAATACGAAGGTATTTGGTTAGTTGTATCTTACCAAACAGTAAGAAAAAACATTAAACAATAATTATTATTGGTCCCTCCATACCATCACAGTATTCTTATGCTAAATTTACACGCTTGGCAAGCTACCACAAACACGAACGTGTAAATGGGGTGTTTGAAGTGGCTTCTGTGAGCTTGCCAACGCTTGTCCCGATCCGGGCAAGTGTCGGTTTTTCGACACAGATCAAAGGGAATTTGCGGCAAACGTATTACAATAACGACGGGCACGCCAACGTGTAAATGGCGTCCGAGCGTGTGTGAAGGCTCGGAGTTTGTGGTGGCTTTCCAAGCCGCGGCAAGCGTGTAAATGTAGCATTAGGACAAAATAGATTGTATACAATGTGCCTGTATGTACATATTATATAGGTATGTATGAACGCACGACGGGAACTCAATCAACTAGAAATCAAAATATCTTAAATTTGCCAGCTCTTTTCTACCTTTATTTATACAATTACAATATTCCACAACTCAAAATTTTTCCCAGATGTCGACCCTCTGCTTGGCTATGGCGCATGTCTATGGATACATAGATTAGTTGGTCGAATTGATGTACCAAATTTTAAATTTATAATATATGTTACATGACTGTAAGTTTGCTTGAATAAAAAAAAATACCCAGTAGGGTGGTGCGATAAACATCAAGTTGATGATATAGATTTGGTATAGTGCGGAAAAATTGCGATTGGTAAATACAAGAAAACCAAAAAAAGAATTGAAGAAAACTGAAAATTTCCGTTTTTTTTCAGAATTTTTCATAAATTTTACTCACACATATTTTTAATCGCTATAGTGAAAAATAGTTACAGATTGAATGAATTGAGTGAATTAAGTTTTTCCACATATTCTTCATAGAGATTACGACATCTCTATCTACCTTAGGTAATCAATAATTATTATTATTGCAATAAGAAGACTTAAAATTTGTAACGTTAAACCAAAACACAATATTTCACCGACCTCGGTAGCCTAGTTGTACTAGCGTGGACTTCAGATCCGAGGTTCCGGGTTCGATTCCCGGTCGGGTCAGAGTTTTTCTAAGTGTTTTTTTCACTTGAAATTTCTACCCGGGGTTGGCCTGTCTCAGATTGGACGGGACCGGTTGACTGGAAAAAATTGTTCCAGGCAATAAGTTCCGCAGCTATACTGACACCTTTGTATAGAAAAGTGTTGTATAAATCTCATTGTATTATTATTATTAATTCAGTTATTTTACGGCCGGTTTCAATAACCTATCCATAGTAATCGGTTAAACGCTATCCGTCAATTAACCGCAGTTACCGCATCCTTATCCGCGTTTCAATAAACAAACAACAGATAGATAGTATTTATGTCAGTTATCATGGAAACTATCCGCGTTTGATCATAGAAATTGTCAATACTTCGTCCATGTCAATTTTCGAATATACGTCAGAGTTTCAATATCAACAATATTATTATATTGTCTATGGACAAATAAATATATTTAAAGCTAGGATACGTACCTTGAAGATGTAACTCGTAAATTTGGCATTATTTCGGCCAACAAATCATTTACGACGGTTTTGGTTAACCGAAACCTGACTAGAAAATCTTTGTTCGACAATATCGACATGAAATTTATCCGTGAATATAACATCCGGGGTTCTTCGTCCTCGTCAGAGTCGAAGACTCCGTCTTCAAATAACTCCAAATCGCTCTCGTCACTTGAAAAAGCCATTATCTTAAAAAAAAACTTGTTGCTATACGAAAAACTTGCCGTCGAAATCGGTGGATAGGAAAAACAAACCGCCGAAATCGGGGGTTAGGAAAACCATAGAAAAAACAGTAATCACAATAATGTCACAAGCTACTAGGGATAGGTTATTGAAACGCTTTATCGCCGATTTCTATACAAATCATATAATGAAAGATAGATAGAAAGTTTAGATAGATATTCTATCAATCCTTTGTTTATTGAAACACCAAGGTGTAAACATAGATAGATTTTTAACCATAGATAGGAGATAGATAGGTTATTGAAACCGGCCGTAAATCATTAGATTTTAATTATCGCTGTTACTTCCATCGACCTCGGTAGCTTAGTGGCAAAGACGCCGACTTCAGATCAAGCTGTCCCGGATTCGAGTCCCGTTCGGGTCAGAAATTTGGTATGTGTTATATTTTTCACATGAAATTTCTACTCGGGGTTGGAATTCTGACTCAAATTGGACGGGCCCGGTTGACTGGTAAAAAAATGCTAAGCTAAAGCATTTTAAGTTTACGCCGGCTATACTAAAATCTGTGTATAGAATAGTCATAATAGTCATTTTATTTAAAGACGTTAGTAATTTTAGATTCAAATCATTACATTTTCTCGAATATTTAAACATTTTCAAATGAGGATATTTAAAGTCAAGTTTCAGTAAAACAAATCCATCAGAAAAAAACACATCAACAAGCAAGTAGAGTTTTTAAAACATAAAAAGGGGTAGTTACTTATATCAATATTATCAAGTTAAACATTTTATCTTTGTTTACTTTACTTTACTTTGAAGAATATTCATTGAAAAATATGTTTTATTGCTCAGCAAATTTCAAAAAATCGAAATTCGATTTTATTTTATTTGCGATGTTTTCGCTGAAACTCTGTCATCAATCATTCCAGTCGGTAATTAAATGTCATAATAAAAATGTTGGTTTATATCATTGAGAATTATTGATCACCCATCCGATCTTCTAAATTTAGTAAGTGTGAAATTTATAGAAAAACTTCCAAATAAGTCGTAATAGTATCACTCAAGATATACTTCCGGGAAGTATTAAAGTTTCACAGCTTTGAGTTTGTATAATTATTAATCAATTAAATAATTAACTCGCTTCGAATGAGATGTTTTTTTTTCATTTTGTGCCACTAGAGGCGCCCTATCTAATTCGGTCTATTGTCAAATTCAGTGTTGCCAAAGGGGGCGATTTACTGCCATTTGGGCTATTTGGAACGAGAATATGCGACGAAAAAATCTAAGAGGCGGCTGGTAGCCACTTGGGTTACTTCCCTTTTAGCGAATTTTCACCTTTCGGATACTCTTTTTTTAGTGAACTCCCACCTCTCTTCGGATACTAAAATTTTCGGAATGACCGCATACCAAATTTTCAGTGGGCTACTTTGCGTTTGAAAATGGCGTTGGCAACACTGGTCAAATTAATGTTTATAACCTCAACCATATGTTTAGAATAATCATTGTACATTTCTTTTTACATACTATTACAAATAAAACAATTGTTTATCTTATTTTATTTTTTATATACCTACCTAAATACAAATGAAAAAATACCGTAACAGAAAACAATAAAACAAGAAGATACAGAACCGAGACATTCTCAAAGATCTACTGCAAATCCACCCTTGAAGACAAACATACAGACCTAGTGCTTTTGTTTGTGTGTAGTGTAAAAGGACACACTATGGTTTACCTCCTAGAAAATGCCACTTTTGCAATCATCAATAATTAAACGTTAAATTAAACGTTAAATTGTTTAATTGAGAAAACAAAAAAGAGAGGAGATATATTAGCATAATATTCATCAGTCAATGCTAGATGGTATGTTTGACAGCTGTCACAATTTGACAATAGACCTGATTAGAAGCGCTGCCACCTAGTGTGTATTGTCGGAAGCTCCCCAGAAAACCTCCCATTATACTTAACTATTATTTGTATTATATAATATAGCTTAATTTTTTTATTTCGAATAGGTACCTTTCGATGTGGAAAGTGGCGCCTTTTATTACGAAAAACCGAAATATTAATAATTTTCGGGTCTCTTTGTAAACCCGAGAATAGAAAATATCATACTGTCTATTGTTTAAAAGACAAAAAAAGGCGTGTTTTGAACTTGAGCGCTCTGAACTCCCACCATCTATCTGTCTAAGCTTCCTTTGTGATCTCACTTACAGGGAGGCAAAAAGAGCCCTCCACCGCGCTTGATCATGCGCGGCTTCAATGACCTCTTCCCGCAACATGTCCAACTCCCTCAGCTATGCATCGAAGGAACGAAATATGATATGAGAGGGTTTCTTTCGTTTTTGGGACCCTGATGCCCCTGATGGGAGGAAAAACAACGCTCCCCTCGCTCAACTATCATTCGGCACTCCTTACACATACACATGTCCCAGCCTAATCCATCTCCTCTCCATAATTGTACAAGTGATTGGTCCACACCGGGTGCGTCGGCGTATTATATCGTTCGTGATGCGGTGGCACTATCTTATACCCAAAATTCTCCTGAGGCAATTCGCTTCAAATGCAGATACTTCTGTGTTCCTGGACTTAGGTCAGGTGTCGGGACTCTCACCCATTCAGGAGAATGGGACACACACTCATCGAACAGTTTACATTTCGTCTCGACACTAAGCACTGACCCTTTCCATATTTTGGTCATGTTGTGAAAAGGACAACTACTTGTACTTGATCTACGTATTGGAAGCCCAGCCCAACTAAAGAAGGTTATTGATTATGAAAATTAATCTATGTTTGGTCAAAAACGGCTTCATAATCAGTGCTTCGTTAATTTGAATCAATAGTATGCGCGGGAGAAAATTTTGAAAAAATAGAGGAATAATTTCCCAGTATCCACTGAAGCTGATAGTCACAGAAAATCATAAAGAAAACTTCATTTATTGGCATCAACGACTTTATTATTTTCTTAGAAATTCTTTTCATGGTATTAAACATTATTTTCCAGAAAACAAATCATTGCAGTGAATCCTTATAGCTTGAAAATATTCCATTTTCTTCAAAGCTTCTTAAGAGGGCAATGAATCTTACAAGATAAAAAGGGAAAGAAGTCGCCCATTCTTTGTTGGGGTCGCACAGCTCCGCCCGAAACGGTTTTTTAGCACAAAGTAAAATCAAAAAGTTTGTGACGTTTTCTTTTTATTATTTTATTTGATTAACAAACTTTTTTTAGTTTAAAACGTGTTGGTGAACTTTTATTTCAATTTGCAGCCATATTTGATGAGTGTTGTTATCAAAACAATTTCTATTATACCTACTCAAAATAATTGTTTTTGATGTATTCAAATAAACATACACATATTATCTGCACATAATTTTGACTTTTTATGAAGTTTCAGAAACATTCAGTCATGCCGTATGATTGTTTTGATCAAATGATTTTAGGAAGTAGTTAAATTTTTCTACTTGGCAAATCATGAATTTGAAAAGGTAGCCTAATACAACATTAGGTTGTTCGACAGTCACTAAGTTTGAATCCATTCCACGTTTACCGGAAATGTGTTTTTTCCTTTTACTGTTATTGTGATATTAATTGTCCCATAAAGGAGTACGAATACATCTCTACTTTTACTTTCGGATACTCTTTTGCCAGAGCCTCGTTAGATGTCTAGATGTCTACCACGTTCAGTTGCGGTTGATATTTAGTCGGCGAGATGCCATGTAAGCATCATCCCTTACATTAAAAAAAAATATGTATTCCTATATAAAATTAAAAGGTAATATATTTCATCGTCTTTGTCATTCCCTTAGTGCTGAGAATGGTGTTTGACAACATCCCCTTTAGTTGCCAACTCCCCCTCCTTTTATGCAGGTCCCCATACAAGCAAAACACTTAAATCAATTTAAGAATTAAAAATTGTGAAAAAAATGAAAAACAGGAACTTTAAGAACTAACAAGCCAAACCAGTTTTAGGTTTCCTTTCCGTCGAGAATGGACGTAATGTTATGTAACTCAATTCCATCTACATGTTATTTTATACAAACAAATTGATAATAATATTATTTCATTTTGGCATTTGTGCGATTACAGAAGATACGATACTATAATATTATTTTCTTCCTCATCGTATATTTTAGGATAAATAACAGAGCACAAAATCAACATCTTTCCCCATCTTCCTTTGAAAAATTATTCATCCAATCTATTTTTCTACCCTTCGTCTATTAACGGATGCTACTTTTTTATTTTCGTGTTATTACGAAAATATGTAAATGGTAGTATTTTTTTCTGCAATTCCACTCACAAAAATGGTAGGTTAGATTCTTCATTCTGTCGTCTACATTTTTTTTTATACTTGCAATATCATTGATGTTGGTAACAGATAAATATTTTTACTTTATTTTTTGTAAGGTTTGTGTATTTACGTACCTAGTGAAAGTTCATTATAATGAATTAAAACAAACACAGTTGCACTTTCACGATATTTCTTGATAATGTCTACATGAGATAGACGAAAGTGCTCGAGCCTAAATAAAATATCGTGGGAGTGCAACAGTGTTTGTTTTAATTCATTTATACTTTAGTAAATAAATAAAGCAATTGATCTCCAATGTGGTCTGGATAACAAAATTCTGTGGGGCTAGTACTAGACGTATCGAAAGCTTATAACACTTTAATAAGCGCTTATTAGCGTGCAAATAGTGTAATAAGTTCAAACGATCGAATCGTTCGATCATTTTCTATGGATTTTATTTCAAAACTTTTTCGATGATCGTTTCGATATTCGATTTGAGCAAATTTTTTTATAAACAAAATAATGTTATTTGGACGATTCATAATAAAACGAACTAGTGGTGACCAGTGCTTGAAATTCGACCATAACTACTAATTTAGACTTTCA
This sequence comes from Mystacides longicornis, assembly GCA_963576905.1. NCBI lineage: Eukaryota > Metazoa > Arthropoda > Insecta > Trichoptera > Leptoceridae > Mystacides > Mystacides longicornis. The sequence goes on along the minus strand of OY756425.1, from coordinate 8,615,628 downwards.
GTTCGAACATTATTAAAATTCCTTTGGCAAAGACTGAGCGAGCGCTATTTCACAATTTTCTTTCAAAAATAATGACACGGATACGTCAAATTTTAAATATTAATATGTTCAAAGTTTTTTCAAAGGTTATTTTAATACAAAAATATTAATGTATTCTCAATTTGACAACAGATAAACAAAAGATCTGTGTCAAATAATGTCAAATACATCTGTGTGACTCACACACACAGATGTATGAAATACATAACATTACAGTAGTGTGCGGAGTTTTTTTTATTGATTTAATCTTATTTTAAGCAATTTTTTAAAAAATATTAGCATTCGCCACCTCTTATCTGTATAAACTATAAGTGTGCGAAATTTCATACCTCTTCGTCTGCGCAATTTTCGTAAAAATGGTCACAAACTTTTTCCTTCACGTATTAATATATAGATATTGTAGATAATCATAATAACATTACTTTTAACTAGCTTTCCCGACGAACGTTGTCTTATGGTCTTCCAAGGAATATCGAATGTTTAATGATAAATTGACTACCAAATGTGATGCATCTGTATAAAAACGATGTTTACAGGTCACATGTTTACAATCACACTATCAAACAACTGTCAAAGTTCTAAAATAGAAAATTTTATACTGTCAGCACTAAAAAAGTTATCTACGTTAATTTTTTTAAATTTTGTAATGAGACATGCAACAAGCTTCTTTATCTTTCATAATAACATTCTCCTGATAAGATCAAACACAATTTTTTTTTATCGAAATTTGTCCAGCTGTTCACGTGTGATGTGATGACTATGGGAAATAGGGATCCATTTTTATATACTTACTATAAAACAAAATTTGCTATCACATTTTTATTATGAGGACAGCGACAATTTATAAGAAACTAGCTTTCCCGACAGACGTTGTCCTGTGGTTCTGGCCCGTTAATATGTACAAGATGTGCACTGCGCCCCCGTTAAACAATACAAAATTAATTGAGATAAGCTAATAAAATAATAACCTTAAACTATTTTTCTGAAACATCCCTATTTCATACATATTCAAAGCTCTGGCGGGAACACATCCTATCTCGCCTATTACCAACACGAATGTGCCCGAAAATATTGTTGACTTTGTATGAAAATTTTCTAAAACTATCGAAACGGTGCGATGGAGTAAGTGGGATGGGCTACTGTAAGAGCGTATGCGAGAATGAGAGGGAACTACCCGCGATGTCGTGGGCGCGTCCCAGTAACCTTTCCATACAAACTTAAATATTGTATTTTACATCATTTGTTATCCATTTTTTTTAACTTTATAATAGTTATTCTGTTATCCGGAGCGGAGAAGAATCCAATAAATCAAACATCAGAAGAATCTGTTGAGCCAATCTCGAGTTATAAGTGTTCGCACTAACCCGACTTTAATTTATATAGTAGATTTTTAACTTAAACAAGTATCGGCTGAAGTAGTTTTTCGAAGAATCTCATTTGAATGGCAAGTAGTTAAAACATATAAAAAAATTCGATAATCTATTTTCGTCTCGGTAAAAGTCAAATTTAAACGGACATTTTTTTTAGTTTATTTTGTTTTTATTTTTCAACACACGGCTTAAAGCCATTTACATGTTAATAAAGTATTGATTTCGTACAATAATAAGTTTGTCGAAGAATAATTCTTAAAAAACAAGAGAAAATCGAAAAGAAACAATTATTGTTTCTTTTCGATTTTCTCTTGTTTTTTTACGTTGTCTAGGAATAAAGTGGTAGATACCACCGCGTGAATAATTAAGCTGCCATAGCTGGCTTATCCAGCGTAGACCAATCATTTACAATTTTCCTAGACTTGGCTCGTGTTGTTTTGGAAAAAGAAATAAAAACACTCCCGTACAGTGGCATCGTGTAGAGAATGTGTACCTACGCGAGAAATGGTGGGCGCTTGTTAATCCCTTAAATTTCTGTTAAAATTTTCATTTTTATCTGCATTACACTTCTCAGACGTATCTTTCTTTAGATTCTGAATACACACATATTACATATTATTTCTAGACAGTTGAATGTAACTTTAAGTCAAAAGGTTGAAATAAAAAGTTCAAAGATATCTTTACTCGACTTTATACCCTCTCTCAGTCTAAACGGAATCTATTGACTGCAACAAATCACCTCAAGAGATAAAGTTTCTGTTAAACTATTTCTTTACAAGTTAAACGAATGCCCATTTAGAGAAAATTACATTCCAATACAACAGAACGCCATTTGAAATTCTTTTCTAATACGCGTATAAATTATGTCAATTAACAACATTTTCATTTATCTATAAATAACCTCAGTTAGTCGTAAATGCGTATAAAATTTAATTTCTTTGATCTCGTGTTAAATCAAACAGCATCCCGAAATGCCCAAAAGCAATTAAGGGTTGTTAAATAGCCGAAGTGTCGTTGCCTTCAATGGTACATTACACACGTCATAGACTGAAGCCTGATTAAACCAAATGTAGAGTTTGTCTTTGGAAGATTCTGGCAATGTCAATAAAATGGCGGTGACCATTTAATTACAATTAGTCGAGCCCCTGGGATACACTCTTCATTATTTCATAGAATAATATTGTCGAATTTCGAGCACTAGCCGACCACTAGTCGGCCATATTAATAACCATAACGTCCGTTTAACCATATTAATAGTTAAATTGTTGTAAGATTACTTATTTGAGAATGTCTTTTAACGGAAAAATTTCTATGGAAGCATTGAAATGACATGTTTTGTCACTAATACTTTTTTTTATTTTCAATCTACCGGTTGACCTCATTTGTTCTACATTTCTATATGGTTTCCTTCTGTGACGTTGTCAGCTGCCCTGCCATAGTTTAAGTGGTCGTTCGCGTGAGTTGGAGCCTTCCGGCATATTATTGTATCTTAGGTTTGCCATCTTCTGGCAAACAGTTGCCGTGATCGTGCCAATTTCTCCAATTTCGGCGCTTCCATCTCACTATGTTTTCAGCTTCTTAGGTTCAAACTTTGTGCTATACTATTTTTATTATAGCATGAAGACTTTTGCCATCTATATTTTAATCACGATTTTCAACACTTAAATGTGTGTTTAAAATAGGATCCTTCAGGTCTAAGAAGATCAACATTAACTGTTTGATGCGTGTGTTGCCCATTCTCCTGTATGGATGTGAGTCCTGGCACGTGACCAAAGCCCAGCTACAAAAAGCCTTAGGTTTCAAAATGAAGTACCTCAGGAGATGGTACCACCGCAACACGAACGACGCTATACGTCGGCGCACCCAGCGTGATCCTATACTTCTTCCATTATGTGGAGGAGATGGACTTGGTGTTAAGGATGCCGAATGACAGTTGGCCGAGGAGAGCGCTGTTTTCCTCCCATCAGGGTCCCGAAGACGAGGAAGACCCTCTCATACTGTGTTCCGCTCCTTCGAAGCAGAGCTAAGGAATCTGGACATAGTGTGGGAGGACGTCATAAACATTGCGCAAGATCGAACGCAATGGAGAGCTCTTGTTGCCTCCCTATGACCCTAAGTGGGGCCTTAAGGGAGTTTGTTGTTGTTGTTGTCTTTATTAATTGCATACTTTGTCTTCTCTGTGTTGTGATGTACACCATAATAATAATAAGAGGATAATTTTTAACGCGCCGTTTTGTGACACAATGCCCACCCCAAAGGCGCAAAGCAAATATACATACTTACATGATAAAATAGGCTTAAGAGTACACAAAATTAAGCCATGGACTATTAACATTATACAGCAGCTACATTATTCCATACATAATATAAGTAGGTATTGCAATAATAAGTATTCTACATATAGTTAGGATTAAGAGTTTAACAATAACAATGATTATTATAACTAAAAGCATTTTGGTATTTACGTTTTGTTTAAGGATTGTCTGGATATGATATTTTAAACAAGTGAGTTTTTACAAGCTTCTTGAAATCTTCCACTGTCCTGGCATTTCTGAGATCTACCGGAAGATTGTTCCAGAGCTTTGGACCAAAGATATTGAACGCTCTATCGAAGTATTTTGGCTTGTTGGAAGTGTTGATTTTCACCAGCTTATTATTGGGCAAAAAAAAAATACAAACATTTTTAATAAAAAATTATATGTTTAATTATTTTGATGACCATTTATAGAAAACAATGTCGGTCTTATTAGATTCACCACCATAAAGACATTGTTACCATTATATCTTGAAATCTCTATAGTAAAAGATTTCTGACGTATTGGCCGGTTAAGCCGTTTCGAAGGTTTCTGGCAATAAGAATAATATTTGTTTATTTGTACAAAGATTATTGAACCGAAGTCGCTTTTATTTATTTTGAGTAAAAGATATCACCCAAGTGAATCGTTCAGTAAATCTATTTACGTAAAAAAATTCCTAACAGTAAAAGATAGGTGGGTAGAAAGTTGACATCTATGTAGGTACCTACCTACTTTAAGGTTTGCTTAGGTGTCAATTAGGTTTTTTTTAAATTGCTAAATAAAAACCTATATGTATTGATGTGTATGATGATAAGGCTTAGAGATCCTGCGAGTACTGATGTGTTCCCTCTTTTCCTACCCCCTACATCACCCTCTTTTCCTTTCCCTTAGGTATTTATTACTTGAAAAATATTGTTAAATACTGTAAATGAAAAGTTGAAATACATTTTTATTGTAATATCTGGAAAACAAAATAAAAAAAAAACCTATTTTGTATTTGTAAAAATCTCAGGTTTTATTAATACGAGAGCTCAATTTATTGACCATTTATTTTCAATAAAGGACGAGTGGACCATTTTGAATAGAAAAAATCGTGTAGAGTTAAGAATTCATTACATACATAAATTAATGTATGAAACCTCATTGCCTTACCGGACGAACAGACCGAGAAAACTTATCCCTTTTTAAAATACGAAGGTTGTCTGTAAAATAAGTTTGCCTATTTTTTTTTCACAATGAACACCATTTTTATTTTCAACAAATATAACTTCAGTGGAAAAGTAGACTACATAATATGAAAGTGTAGTTTGTCAAGACTACATAATATGATATTATGTAGTCCCCGTTGACTTTAACGCACTATTTCATCCCTATCAGCATATTTTTGATTCCATAGTCAACATAGAAGAACCATTCCATAGTCTCAGGCCCTGTCCTAACTTGTCGCATGATCTCACAATCGTACGATTGCGATGATTGCATGAACGCGGACGCCCTGTTCAAACATAATATAACATTGTATGCACGTGTCCTAACTGGGCAGACGGACAGACGTAAATTCGATCATCCGATCGGTGCCTTGTTTGAAATGATCGCGCGTCGCTTGTATTGCTCTGTTGTATCCAATGTTGTAACAATAATTAATACGACACCTACCAAAAGTTCTTATACTTACTAACATTCATATTTATTTGATCGCGTTGTCAAGGAAAGTGGACGCGCGATCATGCGATGGCAGTTAGGACAAACAATTTTTCATCGTGCGATCACAAAGTTGTTTATGCGTTCATGCGATCATCGCAATCGCACGATCGTGCGATCATGCGACTAGCTATAGGACAGGGCCTTAGAACCTTTTCGTTTGCAAAATGCGTTCCGTAGAGTTGTTTCTTCAAATTAAGTAGGTATGAGATGGAAGTCCGGATTATGGTGGGTATATATATGCGCTCGGGGCTAAATCGGATCCAATATTTTTCTCTCTATCTCATAATATTATAAAGTTTATATTTAGTCACTTGATTCTAGAAGATTCGTAAACAAGGCATGCCATTTTGTTTGTTCGTTTCAAGCTGTCACTTTATTGCATGATTCTCGCATTCTAATATTCTAGTCTTTTATTATCATATTTTTAAAGTTAAACTGCCAGATAGTCGCTCTCACAAATATAATATGTTTTACAAACAAAGAAGAAATCAGAGCATCAACACCCATTAATATGCGTAGTAAATAAACACAGAGATAGCACATTGAAACGAAAAAGGCAATGGCGCCGTTTATGGGAAGCGACCGTTTACTAATCCTTTCGCTTCGCACAGCCTTTCTAATCCCATACAATTTTGCCATAGTCGTAATAATTGTCATCCCACGATTTTCATTAGATTTTTAAAATACATATAAATAGTAAACACACTATCACAAACACCATTCTTTATCCTCCTAAGACCCAGGCTTTTGAAATAAAAGAAATAATAAAGACCCAGCGTGTTTTAAATAGTACTAAATAAATAAATGCGTTCCGACCCAAACAACTACGCATCTTTTTTTGTGTGTATGCAAGCATTTTATTAATTCGTAAGGTATATTCTGAGCACTTTAGACTTTAGTGAAAAAAATTAAAAATGTTTTTGCCTATAAAAAGGGCTTTGGGTCTGTATGCTGTAAGTTCGTCATATTATTTTACCTTAGGAAATGAATTATGGTTTTAAAATAACATTCAACATCATTATTTGGATCAAATCTTATATATAAAAATGGAGAGATATTTCCCGATGTCATCGCATCACGCCTAAACGGCTGGACCGATTTCGCTAATTCTTTTTTTGTCGTGTAGGCTCTTATCAGGAGAATGTCCTTTTAGAAGAAAAAAATAATAAAATGCATGGAAAATTAGAAAATTAAAGAAAACTCTACGTAGACAACCTTATTAGTACTTTTTACCTTACAATTTTTATTCCAATTTTTAAAATTTTGACAGAAATTGCCAATTGGTGCCATTGACAGAATGCGGATGGAATATACATGGTTTAAAACAGACGCATCGGTCGGAATCACATTATTCAAATGATAATTAATTCATCACCATAGGTACAAATTCGAATTGAAGATTCATAATTAGGAACACAGGACAACGTCTGTCGGGAAAGCTAGTTTATTATAATAAAAAAGAAAACACGGTTTCTGTTTTTGTGAGGCACAGGAACAGGTTTCATGTCGAACATTTGACGCATGTTTTCATTTTGCAGCCTTCCTTCCTACACTTATGTTTTACACATAATCCATTTCAGACATATTATGGTGTGCTCCGTGGGTTCTAGTAATTTTTTGAGGGCATGGGGACAACAGTAGGTCGCCTTCTTCTTTGTTATAATATGTTCTCTGATTCTATCGATACTTGTTCCGTGATATCTGCATTCAACGCGTTTTCTTCGACTACCACCAAATTCCGTTTCGAATAATCTAAGCAACATCTGTCTTTAAAAATATGATCAGTATTTCTTCTTCGTTTAGTACTGTAAACAAATATGTTTATAAATTTATTATAATCATAGCTCAAACCCAAAGTCCTACTGATAGTACCAAATAAAAACGCTTCTTGAAGAGGATAGACCAGAGGTCCTTTTAAAATCACTGTTTAATTTAAGGCTAAAAATTGCAGCCACTACTGCAGAAAACTACAAATTTATAACATAGTTTTCTGCAGTAGTTGCTGCAATTATCATACAAATATTATAATTCACTATATTCCTAAAAAATCATTACTTTTTTAAATATAAGACAGGATAAAGAAAGATGACTTACGTGACACGCGCCTCGACTCCATGATCGCTGATTTTCAACTGACAGATGACGTTCACATTTATATTTTTTTTTATTGAAGTGAGTATTGCCGGCGTATGAGAAGATCCATCATTCTATGCGAAATTTTATTTGCTAGAACCAATAAAATAATTGATACTTTAAGAAGAACTTTTGGGTTGGTTGGCTGGAAGAGATCCTTCGGGATAAGTCCGCCCTTTGAATCTTTAAAGTGTTTGTATAAAAAATCTTAATTAATTATTTCACAATAAAGTTTTATTTATTTATTATAAAATATTTATTATTTAAGAACCTTGGGCGTTTATTTCAGGCAGCAAAATTTTAAATTGGGTCTGTATGACTATGTTGATTTAGTACTTTTCACGGTACCCTGGGCCTTAGGAGGTTAAAATATAGGTTTGGTAAACCAAAGATAAAATAAAGGTTTCGCTAAAGCGAACTGTTTAATTGAATTTCTATTATTAGGAGGGTCCAGATTGATTGATTTGAATTATTGACATTTGACTTTGAGGTTGGAGGATCATTTACCATTTATTTTGTTAGGTGATGGAGAATTTAATTATTTCGGTCGTGTTTTGATTGAGCCACCATAATATGGACTAATATTCTAATTCGTGTAACTCATTCCTATTAATGTATCTACAGTTTTTATGGCTACAAGGCACTGATACGCTAGTTGAAAAGATTTTAACCTGTGAAGAAGTTTTTTTTTTTCAAAATACTCTTCACCATGAGTAAAAAAACGTTATTAATAAAAATTAACGAATTGAACGTGCATTATTGGTGGAATTATTGAAATAAAACAATTGATTTGTTATTTCACAAATGATTTAATACCCTGACTAGTTTCGCAGGCACAGGTCACAGTTTCTAAGTCACCTCAGTAAAAAAGCATTAATTGCATACCTATCTATTGAACTATAAAGTAACATAAACACATTTTTGACGTGCATTCTTGGTGGAATTATTTCAATGAAACAATTAATTTATTTTGTTATTCCACAAATTTTTATTGTATGTTTTTTTCTAACTATTGTAAGTAGTGTTTAGTGCATTGCCCGATAAATGGCATATCCAACTTCCACAAACAAACTTTATGGCAATGTTAAATCATTCTGGCATATACAAAGTACCATAGATGTATAATGAAAGGACATTTCATTTCAAGACCAAGCCATCCACGATTTATACGAAACTTACATCTTTATGTAAGTATAAAAATGTATGGATTAGTGCAACAAAACTATCTTATGGTAAAAACTACAGACATCATTGTTTCCCTTGTCTAGACACACCACCACCGAATATTCTTTTCATCTCAGCAGAGCTTCCCAACCCTTGTTCCTTGAGCTTTACCGGGATTAAATAATAGTTTTTTTTTTTTTGGTTAATGTCATAAAAAGATTCCTCTAAAAATAAAGGTAAACAACTATTATAACTATATACCTATAAGTGCGTTTCAAGACAGTTAAGCTAAAATTTTCAGGATTACTTTAAAATGATCGCTATTAGATCAATTTTATCGGTCATTGAGAAAGTCCCGGTTTTCACAGGAAAACTGATATCTGGAAAATAAAATATTGGTTGGTATTTTCTTGTTAAATTTTGGTGAAAAAGTATTCAAATTTAGGAGTTCCAAGTTGTGACATAATAATATGCTTAATTTCATCATACATACATACATACAAAGTGAACACAAATATTTGACTATTTCTAATATATTGACTATTTCACGGTAAGCTATATAAAGCTTGTGTCGTGAAAGAGGAAGATGGTCGGCACCTGGGATCGAACCCACGACCTCCGCACGATACAGTAAGAAAGCCGGCAGGCTAAGAACCACATCGTTGCGGTTTTATAATAATTAGTAAATTGTAAGTATCTCTAAACATGTTTAATTGTTCTATGAAGTTGATTCCAATAGATTTAAGCTTAATCGCCAAATTCTTTAATTGAACGAAAAAAGGTTTTCGAGCACTCTTAAAACATCGCTAACCTTCACGAGGCAAAAGGTCAGCGTTTTAAAATAATGTATTTTAATTTTAATCATTTACCGTTAGCAAAAAAATGAAATATTTCAATAACGCATCGGAGAGTTGTTAAGATTTCAACTTTAGTGAAAAATTGTGTCTTACCATCGAATCCTGACCTCTAAAAATATAGTAGGCTAAAGTCTAGACACTTGACTTTCCTACATTGTTATTTATTTATTTAGCTTTTGCCAGTCACGTTTATTACAATTTTACAGGAAAGGATTAATACAAATAAGGAAGAGAGTAGCACAGGGTCAATTTTCGTGCTTGTCAGATTGCTACATTATTTATTATTACATTGTTATATTATAATACTAGCTGACCCGCCCGTCGAACTTCGACCTAACCCATAATCTACATAATAATTCAGAAATGTTTTTTTATTTGCTTTTTACCGTATGTCATCGCATCACCCCTAAACGGCTGAACCGATTTCCCTTTTATCAGGGAAAGGTTTTTTCATAGATTTTTTTTTGGAAAATAGGGTAAACGATATAGTGATTGCCCACTTAAGGATACGTTCTCCAACAAATTGCTATAATTTTTTTAATTATTTAAATTAGCGAATACTTTATTTTTTCCTGCATTCTATGAAGTTTGAGGATTTCAAATTTGATATCAAAATCAAAAAAACAGTTCATCAAAATTTATAAAAAAATACTAAACTCGAATGTTCAAAAATATATAGTCATGGCCCACCTCTATTCAGAGATGGCCCATTTCACATTACAGTCATGGCCCACTTGAAATTTTCAACAAAATCATATTAAAAAACAAAAAGATTGTTATAAAAATATATGAAAAACGATAGAATCACATCAATTATTACTCTTTATACCCGAAATAACCATTTCTCCGCCATTTATAAATTGTAATTCATACTTTTATTAATTTTGAAGTTAAATGTTGGCTGCCTAGTGGTTCAACGGTTGACTTTTATAAATACTGGAAGTTGTGGATTCGATCTCCAATGCTGCACATTTCTCTCTTTCATCTTTATAGCTTTGCTTTCAATGAAATATGTTTAAATGTTATTTTTGAATGCTTTTGTTGAGTCCAGATTTATTGAAAATATATCATTCGCAAAATGTTCTATGGTAAAATATGGCAGGTAAATTAAATAATTTGCTCATGCTTAGCTTTTATTGAATTGGAGAAGTGGTGAGAGGCTAAAATGCACTTATGTTTTTAGACATACAATAAGTAGGTAAGTACCTACTTTTTTTAATGTTAACCCTTTCGTAGGTGAATAATAAAAAATCCATCTTTTTCTGTTTTTTTTTTCTTTTCAACTCCTGTTATGGTATTGTTTCTAGCTTTCACACACATTCTTCCAAATTTCCCTGTAGGTATGTCCAATGATGTTGCAAGTACTACCTATTCTTTTACAACTGTTCCCTTACTTTTGATATTTTTGGCCTAATTAAAATATTATTTAGGTGAATTATGTAGAAGACTTCGCTTTTTTCCGTAAACTTGAATTTTTGATCCCATTCGCTGGATGTTCTAGGCATTAACAATCCTCCTCTTCTTCATTTGTTGTTATTGGTTGGAAATCGCACAAGATGGCCGATGGGTTTCATAGGTATTTTTATAATTGACCGATGTGTAGTGGGGAAGCTTTAACTTTTTTTTGAAAAAATGTCCTATAGAGCCACCATGTTCAGAAAGCAAGTAATATAAATATGTGAAAACATTAATCCTGCTGTATTGATCAATTATTTTTTAAAATATTGACTGCCATTAAATATTAATTGAAGCATCAGACAGTCGTGGCCCATCAAAAATTTAGTGGTGGCCCACCCGGGCAACTACTGTTTAGAGTCATCAGAAAAAAAAATAAAAAAAACTGCAGTAAAAAGAAAGCAAAATTTATGCGTTTATGTAAAAAAATTACGAAATTTTACAATTTCAAAAAAGTATAGTCATGGTCCACCCCGGGCAATCACAGAATGTGTGCACTTAAACATTACAGTGGTTGCCCACCCCGCCTAACACGTAAAATAATTCATATAATCATAATTTTCAAGTTAAAATACAAACTTTGAATATTTAACAACTCAAATAAGTGATTAAAATGATTATTTAACATAAAAATTGTAGAAATATTGGCGTTTCAAATTAGCAATTTCCTTAAGAAAAACGTAAGAAATTTGGTGAAATTTCTAAAACGCGCCAAATTTGAACAAATACATCACCAAAAAATTTCTATAGCGACACATAATAATGAATTGATGAACTTAGTAGGTAGAATAGGGTCCCAGCTATGTGTTCTAATGTTCAAAATAATAAACATATGGCAGGTTTCCTTATTTTCGAAGATTATTTTTTAAGTGGGCAATCACTATAAGGTGGGCCGTTACTATATGGTTTACCCTATTATTTTTATTCAAATGTGAATTTTTCAAATTGGCGTTAGATAAGAACTTAATTTACTTAGTAACATGTTACCAAAGATTGATTTCAAAATGTGCGTCGTTGATATGTTAAAGAAGCTGGATATAATTTGCTTATCATCTACCATTATTTACTTAATTAAAAAAAATTTAAACACGTCTGAGGTTAAAATAGAAGATATGTATGAAAAAATTATAGGTACTGCTATAAGTAGGCTTTTTAATTATTTCCACTATATTCGATCAATCAATATCATTTTAACTGAGCAGAATTATTATTAAAATATCGAAAATAATGACATAAATTGTTTTTTTTTTTTTTAGATTTTACATTGGTTAAGATTTTATATGTAAATATTAACTCAGATACAATGAATGCAGCGTATAGTATGCAGGTTTTGTTAATGCCAGTGAATGGTCATCCGTGTTGTAGATATAACAAAAAACCAAATTTCAGCTATGTGACATAAAACCTAAAATACATTTATTTCGATACGAAGTTCGACGGGTCAGCTAGTAATGTCATAAATTTCATTCATGTAATAAGTCAAAATTATTTTTTTTATTCTGGGTTAGTCGAAGTTCTTAACAGATAACAAATAATAATAAATTGATGCCACGATAATTCTTCAAGCCTCTCTATTTTGAATCAGCTGCAAGACTTCATCCCTGATTAAACCAGCGTCTTGTTAACCCGCTGAAGGTTGCATTTTGTCTGCTTTGCCTTTTTATCCCACTCGATTTGCATATTCAATTCTCTCGGACTTCAGATTATGAATGTCCAAGCCAGCTCAATCTGCGACTTTGGATTATTTGGATGAAATGCCCATCAGACAACAAAATGTCAGGCGTCTGTTTTATGAATTCGTTGAAATATAAGCATACATCCACTGTATTATATTACAGACATATATAAAAGCGTCCATGCAGGAAATCAAATATCCTCTTTCCGTTTACTCTTTTACATAAAATCTCCTTGACATTGAGGATTTTATGGGAGTCATAAACACGTAAATAGGTTTCATCTGAAATTTATTTATTTTTTCATATAGCCGATATCATATTTTATTTATTTATTTTATATTACAGATTTCATTCTTTTAAGATAAAATTTAATAACATCTATAAAAAAATGTCGCAAGGATTGAATTTATTCACTATTTTATAGATTTCTGTCAGAATACCTAGAGATTATAATCTTTTCTTCGAGCTATATTTATGACAAATAATATTGAAAATAATAATATTGACTATATTCCTAATGGTTGATACTGGACACCATGGAAATAACAACTTAGTAGGTGATGACAGTTCTTTCTGGTTATTATTCGCTTGGTGAAAAATACTTCAAAAAACATTTTTACCTATCTTAATTGTAATACTTAGCCATTATTCGGAACAAAATTAAGAAACAGGAGTAATAAATAAGCAAAATGACAAAGTTATAATTGTTGCTGCTACATATGGGATTTTAGATGGGAAAGGCCTAGTTTTTCCACGGACCCGAAATGCGTTCTGGATTTGTCCATTCTGTTGACGTGGTCTCTCAAAAACCCTCATCTATCTCTGCCCCACCCCACGATGCCTTCGGGTTCACACGTCTGCTTGATGTCGACGATGCGTATTCTATCTCTCAGCGCACTCCCTGTGATTGCCCTTAAGACCTTCTCTTCCAATGACAATAGATTTGACAGCAATGTAATATTGAGGTGATATGTTGCCAGCCAGGTATTTAAGTCAAGGCCGTATCCAGAGGGGGGATCGAGAAATGCAGATATTTCTTTACTAAGTACCAATGCGATTCGTTAATGTTTTTCTACTGTTCATCTACTAACTCGACTAAGCTAAGCCCCCTCCGAAATTATTTTCTGGCTTTCTGATTAAATTAAGTGATATTTTTTTAGGACGTATTGCTTTTTTTATTTATGCAAAAATTATACTCATACAGGCGAGTATAAAAACGAATATATTTTCAATAACTGATGACTGATTAATACTTTTCCTTTTTAAATGGTATATACAAACCACTACGGACTTACCACCGTCTTCTACTATTATTTCAAAAGCTGGCTTAGTGTGATCACTTTACGTTAACAACGTTCGCCATTAGGTGGTAATGTTCAAATTCCCGAATATTATGATAAACTAGCTTTCACGACAGACGTTGTCCTTTAGTCCTAACCAGAGGCGGCCCGTTCATATGTCCACTGCGCCCCCAGCAAGAAAAATACATTATTAGTGCGATTGAGTTAAACAAATAAAATAATAACATTAAAATATTTGTAAAACAATCATATTTCATTCGCTCAGGCGGCAACAACGTGAGAATATATGCGCGCGCACACATTCCACCTCGCCTATACGAATGTGCCCGATAATTGTGTTGACTTTGTATGAAAATGTTCTAAAACGTTCGAAACGGTGCGGTGGAGTAAGTGGGATGGGCTACTGTAAGAGCGACAATCACGTATGCGAGAATGAGAGGGAACTACCTGCGATGGCGATGGCGCGTCGCAATCCGTTCCATACTAATTTTAATATTATATTTTATATGATTTCTTGTCCATTTTTTTTTCAACTTTTTATTAGTTATTCTGTTATCCGGAGCGGAGAAGAATCCAATAAATCAAACATCGAAATAATCCGTTGAGCCGATCTCGAGTTATAAGTGTTCGCACTAACCCGATTTTAATTTATATTAGAGATTTCAACATGTTCAACATGTGGAAAAATCCCATACCACGGGAAGGATTCGAACCCTCGTAGTATGGACAGTGGACACACTTAAAAACAACATTACCAAAAATAATAGATGGTACAAAAATTCCAATCAGGCTTTAGGCTGTGTTTGGGTATACAAAAAATAATAATAATTATATTATCAAACAATTTCATAGCTCACCCCACGGCGTCATCTTTTATGTATGTGTGCAAATGCGTTGGATTTTTTCTGGAAAGTCATAGAAGACACTGTTTGATAACCTGATATTTCTTTACTAAGTACCTGTGCGGTTCCTTAATGTTTTTCTACTGTTCAACTACTAATTCGAATAAGCTAAGCCCCCTCCGAATTATTTTCTGGCTATGGCTTTAGGACGCAATGCTTTTTTGTGTATGCAAATGAGTTGGCTTGTTTCTGTAAAGTTATTGAAGATTGTGGTTGGAAGCCTAGTAGTTCAGTCGCTGACTTTCAGTTCGATCCCCAGTAGGTAACGATCTTTTTTTTTCACAAAAAACGATTTTCTTTCTACGTAAAGCATCGTACTCACTTGCGCCGCGAACGTTAGACATTGCATCAATTTAATCGAAAGGTAAAGTGTATATGTGATGCGAAAAAGCGAACGCGAGCGGAACAAATGCATCCTTTTGATAAAATTGATATAACTATACACGTTCGCGGCGCAAGTGAGTATCGAGCTTAAGATATCAAAATATATTTTTTCCTCTTTGGGTAAACTAAAATACATTTTTAATTAAAAACAACGCCATTTCATTAAATATGTCCCCCTATCATTAAGTACTGTTTACTTTAAACGCATGATATAAAACAAATGTTTTATATTGATATACCTAAATAATTTAAAAATTTTGTTTTCGAAATTATTGCTCGGTTCACATAAAAATGATCGTAAATATTGTCAGAACAGTTAAGATATTTTTGTGCCTTCAGCGATCTGATATGGTTTTTGTTGCTTGAGGCTATAATATAAACACTCGTTATTTCATAATAAAACCATTTTATTTCCAGAAACCCTATCGTCCTAGATTTGCTTTTTTAAGACAAATACTAGATATCAATTTGAAATAACTTTATCAATACTCGATTTATCATTTTAGTGAGAAATCTAGAAAAAAATCCTACACGTAACTTTTTGTTTACCCTTTTGTCGTAAATTTTCACATTAACTTAATGTATTTTTTGCACCTTTCTTCAATTAAATGAAAAAACATATGTAAACATACATTTCTTATTTCACAGCAACACTTCATGGACCAATATCTGTACATTTAATATTGGATTAAAAAAATACGAGATATGTACCGTTTTTTTGCTACTATTTCAGGCTGTATTTCTATGCTAGATAGAACACAGTAAATAACTTTTTTATATCCAACTAGCTGACCCGTCGAACTTCGTATCGAAATAAATAATATGGGTAGGTACTCTAGGTTTTATGCAACAGAGCTCAAATTCGTATTTTAGTTATTTAACATGAATGGCTAAGAACACGTAGAAAGCCGATTCCGACCCGCGCCGACCAGCGCAAAGAATGTTACTATGCATTTGAATGGGGATACCCACAGAAAAAGCAGGAACCCGCTTTCCGGCATGCTCATTTAAATGCATTGAAACCATAGACAACAATCTATGAGCTGGTCGGCGCGGGTCGGATTCCGCTTTCTACGTGTTCCTACCCAATGACTATATACTGGCATTAGCAAAACCTGGATAACACGCTGCATTCATCGGGTCTGAGTTTATTTTTACATCAAAAATATATAACCTATGTTAATATGATGTGGGAAGAGGTTATCATTGCGCAAGATCGAGTGCAATGGAGAACTCTTATTGCCTCACTTTGCTCCTGAGTGGAGTTCAAAGGGAGTTTTAATTTTGATTGATTTGATGTTAATATGTAAAAAAAATTAATTTAGGTAGGTATGTCATTATATTCGATATTTCAATAATTATTTTGCTCAGTTAAAATAATATTGATTGATTAATCAAAGTACCGATTCAAAATACGTATTGAGGTGTAAATACTTATTTTACCGATCATGCTGATTCCCGAAGAGGGTGGGCAGAGAGTATGGACTTCCATTCTCTTCAATCCAAACTCATTCGCTTCCTCCAAACGCATAACATTCCGCATACATGCTCTTCTATTCCTTTTGCTCCTGACTTAGCCCTCCTGTAAGACGGCACTGATATGGTCGGACGATGTCATTCGAGGTCGGCCTCGTCTGCGTGCACCTATTCTTTCAGATTTATATATCCTTTTAGTCATTCTCTCTTCGTTTCTTTTCATAACATGCCTAAACCTTCTTTCTTTATTCACTTTCATTCTAGTCACTACACTAACATTCACTCCACATTCCTTTCTAATATTATCATTCCTCACCTTATCAATAAGTCTCTTTCCGCATATCCTACGCAGTGATCTCATTTCCACAGCATTTATTCCAACTTCCAAATTGTTCGTCCATGTCCAAGTTTCACTCCCATTACTCCCATAAATCATGGATAGTATCAGGATTGCATTGTACATCAACTGTCGATTTCAGAGATATGTTCTTAGAGGTCTAAGTGCACCGCCAACCCTTCTCCCAGCCAATTTCCTTCTTTCAATCTCTTTTTCACACCTTGCATCTCTTCTAAATAAATTACCTAAATAGATATACTTCCAAGTTCTCGACATTCACTTTCACACAACATTGCGTTCTTAAATCTTCTCTTTCAAAACAATGGAAATAAATAAAAAGCACATTTAATGCAGTAGGTATCTGTGATTTTTTTCTATCTTCTATTACAACATGGTGGATGTGTAGCAATTTTTATTTTCAATAAAGAAACAAATGCTAGGTTATTAGCAAATAATATCCAGCTTTTTTTACATATTAACGATGCATATTATATTTACGTTATATGTAGGTCTCATCCTCTGTAAAAATCAGCCCATAAACGAAGAATTGATTTTCAAACAAACAAAAAAATATTCTACTTGTTCTTAAAATTCGCATTCTATCAATTGCAACAACAATCAATCCACTGACAGTTCTTTCAAATGTCAATTAATAAAAATTCAAAAGTAGAAGAAAATTATATTGTAAAAAGTAGGTACTAAAAAGATTACCTACTTTCTGTCTTTTCTTTAATTTTCTAATTTCGCGAGCATTTTTCTTATATTTTTCTTCTACATTGTACTGATTGAAATCCTACACGACAAAATGAATTAGCGAAATCGGTCCAGCCGTTTAGGCGTGATGCGATGGCATCGGGAAATAGCTCAACATTGTTATAGTTTTCTTAAATTTCCTGATATTCCATGAATTTTTCTTAATTTTTTCTTCTAAATCAACCTTCTCCCGATAAGAGCCTACACGCCAAAAAAATTATTAGCGAAATCGGTCCAGCCGTTTAGGCGCGATGCGATGACATCGGGAAATAGCACCACATTTTTATATTGTTCTTAAATTTTCTAATTTTCCATGCATTTTTCTTAATTTTCTTCTTCTAAATCAACCTTCTCCCGATAAAAGCCTACACGACAAAAAAAGAATTAGCGAAATCTGTCCAACCGTTTAGGCGTGATGCGATGATATCGGGAAATAAATCTCCATTTTTATAGTTTTCTTAAATTTTCTAATTTCCCATGCATTTTTTAAAAATTTTTTGTTCTAAAAGGACACTCTCCTGATAAAAGCCTACACGACAAAAAAAGAATTAGCGAAATCGGTCCAGCCGTTTAGGCGCCATCCGATGACAACGCGAAATAGCTCTCCATTTTTATATATAAGACTAGCTGACCCGTCGAACTTCGTATCGAAATAAATAATATGGGTACTCTAGGTTTTATGCAACAGAGCTCAAATTCGTTTTTTAGTTATTTAACACGAATTACTATTTAATGGCATTAGCAAAACCTGCATACCACGCTGCATTCATTGGGTCTGAGTTTATTTTTACATCAAAAACTTATAACCTATGTTAATATGATTTGGGAAGAGGTCAATATTGCGCAAGATCGAGTGCAATGGAGAGCTCTTATTGCCTCACTTTGCTCCTGAGTGGAGTTCAAAGGGAGTTTTAATTTTGATTGATTTGATGTTAATATGTAAAAAAAAGAATTTAGGTATGTCATTATATTCGATATTTTAATAGTTATTATGCTCAGTTAAAATAATATTGATTGATTAATCAAAGTACGATAAGGAACATCTCCGTACCGATTCAAAATACGCATTGAGGTGTCAATACTTTTTTTGCCTATCACGCTGATTCCCGAAGGGGGTAGGCAGAGAGTATGGACTTCCATTCTTTCCAATCCAAACTCATTCGCTTCCTCCAAACGCATAACATTCCGCATACATGCTCTTATATTCCTTTTGCTCCTGACTTGGCCCTCCCGTAAGACGGCACCTATATGGTCGCTCTATGTCATTCCAGGTCGGCCTCGTCTGCGTGCACCTATTCTTTCAGATTTATATATCCTTTTAGTCATTATCTCTTCGTTCATTTTCTTTACATGCCTAAACCTTCTTTCTTTATTCACTTTCATTCTAGTCACTACACTAACATCCACTCCACATTCTTTTCTAATATTATCATTCCTCACCTTATCAATAAGTCTCTTTCCGCATATCCTACGCAGTGATCTCATTTTTCCACAGCATTTATTCCAACTTCCAAATTTTTCGTCCATGTCCAAGTTTCACTCCCATAAATCATGGATAGTATCAGGATTGCATTGTGCATCAACTGTCGATTTCAGAGATATCTTCTTAGAGGTCTAAGGTCTAAGTCTAAGTGCACCGCCAACCCTTCTTTCAATCACACCTTGCATCTCTTCTAAATAAATTACCTAAATAGACATACTTCCAAGTTCTCGACATTCGCTTTCACACAACATTGCGTTCTTAAATCTTCTCTTTCAAAACAGTGGAAATAAAAAAAGCACATTTATTTCAGTATCTGTGATTTTTTTTCTATCTTCTATTACAACATGGTGGAAGTGAAGCAATTTTTATTTTCAATAAAGAAACAAATGCTAGGTCATTAGCAAAATAATATCCATCTTTTTTTACATATTAACGATGCAGATTATATTTACGTTATATGTATCTACTCATCCTATGTAAAAATCAGCGTATAAACGAAGAATTGATTTTCAAACAAACAAAAAAATATTCTACTTGTTCTTCAATATAATCATGTATTCCTTGTGTTAAAACTTATCAAAAATCCTTATAAAATGAACTTCAATTAAGTATAACTCCTTAATAGCAATGTTATATATTATACGATTCTGTTTGCTGGCGGTTTTAAAAATCTCTGTAAATAAAGAAAGTTTTCAAAACTCCTTACACTTCATTACAATAATGAATTCCTTGTATTAAAACTTACCAAAACTCCTTAATAAAAATAACTGCAATGAATATTATATGACTTATCCAATCAATCTATTTCATACGATATATTTTACATTCGCATTCTATCAATTGCAACAACAATCAATTCACTGACAGTTCTTTCAAATGTCAATTAATAAAAATTCAAAAGTAGAACAAAATTATATTGTTAAAGTACTAAAAAGATTACCTACTTTCTGTGTTTTCTTTAATTTTATAATTTTCCATGCATTTTTCTTATTTTTTTCTTCTAAAAGGACATTGTCCTGATAAAAGCCTACACGACAAAAAAAGAATTAGCGAAATCGGTCCAGCTGTTTAGGCGTGATGCGATGACATCGAGAAATAGCTCACCATTGTTATAGTTTTCAAATTTCCTAATTTTCCATGAATTTTTCTTAATTTTTTTCTTCTAACACAACCTTCTTCTGATAAGAGCCTACACACCAAAAAAAGAATTAGCGAAATCGGTTCAGCCGTTTAGGCGTGATGCGATGATATCGGGAAATAAATCTCCATTTTTATAGTTTTCTTAAATTTTCTAATTTCCTGTGCATTTTTCTTAATTTTTTTGTTCTAAAAGGACACTCTCCTGATAAAAGCCTACACGACAAAAAAAGAATTAGCGAAATCGGTCCAGCCGTTTAGGCGCCATCCGATGACAACGCGAAATAGCTCTCCATTTTTATATATAAGATTATTTTTATTAAATTCAAGTTTATTCGAAAATAGAACAAATCGATGTGAAAACGTATCAAATTTCCATAAATCTTAACTTTAAAAATATTGTTTTTTGTGTCATTAAAACCATATAGGCTATTATTTCAGCCGTAGATATTTTAATTGCAATTTCCGTTCATATATCAAGATGATATTTATCCTAAGTTATAGTTATGCATACTAAGTAGGCATCAGGATTGTGTCTCCTCCGGTTGTCTCACACTCCATTTGTACCATGTAACGATTTATGTGAACGCTGGCCAGAAACTTATACATCCTGCTCAGCGTTCGATTACATTGATAATAATTAATCACAAAGCTAACATTTCCTAAATTGTGATATTTGTTGTATCTAGACTACCTGACAAAGTGCTGGTCGGAGCTCTTTAGGCCCTGTCCGCACTGCAATTTTTCACCGCACGAATTTCATTCTGCGGAATATATTCCGTGATCGAAAATAATAATCGCGTTCAATTTGCAACAAATCACAGAATTTTTTTCCGCACGATTATTTACCGCAAGTGCAAACACTCCCATAAGATTCAATGTGTAACATAATTACGAAAAAAAATCCGTGCGGTGAAATATCGCAGTGCGGACGGGGCCTAACACTGCAACCAGCATTGCTCTTGTATCATGTTGTTGACTGTTCTCTGCCTCTGTATAAACTATTAATTATTATTTTCCATGTATATTTCTATGTCTATGCTTTTTCTTGGATTTGTCTACTTTTTTATTTTTTTTTTTGTATTGAAAAATGATATTCAAATGACGAGTGTCCGAATGGACCTAAGGATGATAAAATACATTAAACAATAAAGAAATTGCGAAAGCTTATATCAGAATTAATTGGTCCATGAAGCCCAATCTGGGATGCCCTCTGTAATTACGTCCTAAACACATACCCTCTGCAGTTGTATAAAGTGGGACTATCCCTTAAGCTGGTTATTGGGCCATTTCTGTTAAGGATTCTTAATGGAAAATCGGATGTGATCTGATAAACTCATTATCGGTCAAGACTTGGTCCTAATATTGTGTTTTGATCACCTTAAATATTAGGAAAAAGCATGCTTCAATCCGAAAGGATGTAAACAACAATAAAAGAAGCTTAGAAAGTATTTAGCCAAAGTGCAATGCTCCTAAACAGTCAATTTACTACGAACGTAATTGAGGCTGTCTTGAGAAAGTGTCAAGACCTATTACTTATTGCAGAATCGCTTTACGGGTCGAACACATTGTCTACTGAGGGGTTGCACTGTCATTGACCGGCCGGCGTATTGTAATTTTCCCATCTTATTATATGCACGATGACTTGTTGTTAAACGTATTCTTATATCTTCCCCCTTGGAATAAGTTGCCTCGTTGTCGCCATCTATTTGGCCGCCATCTATTTAAATAATAAAAATAATAATTACTTAGATATAATATTAGAAGTTTTAGAGTACCTACCTATATTGTGCCGATTTTTAGGACTAGATCAATATACCTATATGTAGGTATAAGGCACATAATATACAGAGTGACTGGTAATTCGATACATTCCTTGAAAGGTGTTATACTAGAGCAAATCAGGGGTCAAATGTCAGTGGTTTTCGAGCTCTCGTATTTAACTTCTTACAGTTTTTTTCAATTTTCCACCTTATTTTGACCTAAAACTAAAAATTGTGAACAAAGTACTCCATTTAGGAAAGTAAAAATTAGAGATGAAACGGATAGCAATTTTGCCGAATACCGGATAACCAGCCACCGGATATCCGGCGTATGTTCTTGTTGGTTGGTACATCCATTATTGAGAACATTGTCGAAAAACCCATCAACCGCATAAGTTAGTCTGGTCGTAGCCCGGATAGCATTAGTGCAGAGGCTCCCAATCTGTTACGGTTAACGGCTCTCTTAATATCCAATCCAATCCAAACTCCCTTAACGCTCCTCTTAGGGGCATAGGGAGACAACGAGACACTTCCATTGCGCTCGATCTTGCGCAATATTTATGACCTCCTCTCACACCAGGTCCAAATCCCTCAGCTCTGCTTCGAAGGAGCGGAACACGAGGAAGATCCTCTCGGTTTGAGCGGGTCTTCCTCGTCTTCGGGACCCTGATGGAAGGAAGAACAGCGCTCCCCTTAAAATATCGGTGTTTCTTTATCAAAATTAATAAATTTCGCTGAATACTGAAGAAATCTTTAGTTGAGCTCGGGCAGTGCGTGAATTACCGTGTGTACAACGCAAAACGCAACGCATGAATTACGCTTACGTAGGCGGACTGACTCCGTTGCCGGAACGTTATTATTCCAAAAATCGCGGAATCTATCTGCATCTTCCAGCAAGATGATATGACGAATCGTATTTTTATTAAACTTTCCTTATTTACGAAGACAAGCAAAGCCGCTTAATGCCTCTATATAAAGAAATAAGTATTCATTCTCCCTGATTTACCCTTATTACAGTATGTTTGCTAATCAATTTTCCAAGTTGTAGACATTTTTCTTGTGATTTCAAGGTGTATTTGTTGTCCAAAAGTATATATTTTTTACTATCCGGTAGCCGGCCGGATAGGTGCTAGTTATCCGGTATTCGGCCGGATATGCAGGATACCGGATAGTTGCCGGATATCCGTTTCATCTCTAGTAAAAATACTCTTTTTGAATAGCTGAAGAATAAAGGAATGGTTAAAGTAAAAAATCTAGAAGAATAATAAAACCGTAGCAATACAACATTTTAAAATCACAAGTCAGTTTCTTTCATTTTTAATTTCTATTTTTCTAAGCGAGTTACTCCAAAATAGTACCTATAATATACTTGGCGTACAAACCACAGAAAAACTTCCCCAATTAATAAGCTTTCCGAAAACGTATGAATGTTATTTAAAACACAAAGCACTGTCGTCCTGTCATTTTCATCAAAAAGTTATATCATTATTGCTTCGATTTTGTCAAACAATCGTAGTTATTGCTTCGATTTTGTCAAACAATCGTATTAGCATAGCCGGGTATCCGCTTGTATGTACATTATAAAGCATAAACTAATTCACGCTTTACGTATTTTCCGTGAACAAACGAAGATTAATTATTTATTACTAGCTTTCCCGACAGACGTTGTCCTGTGGACCCTTTGGTCCTAACCAGAGGCGGCCCGTTTATTGTGCCCTGCGCCTCCAGAAACAAAAATAAACTAACTAAATAATAACATTAAAATAATAATTCTAAAACGTCCATATTTCATTCGTATTCAAAGCTCAGACGGGATCAACGCGAGAATATAATTATATGCACGCAATTTGGTTGACTTTGTATGAAAAATTTCTAAAACGCCCTAAACGGTGGAGTAAGTGAAATGGGCTGCTGTAAGAGTGTGGCAATTACTAATGCGAGAATGAGAGGGCGCAGGTGCAGAAGACAATAATTTTGTTGTTAGATTATTTCAAAGATGGCGTCGAATGAAATTCGTTCCATACAAACTTTAATATCATATTTTATATTATTTTTTTATCCATTTTTCAAACTTTTTATTGGTTATTCTGTTATCCGGAGTTGAGAAGAATCCAATAAATCACACATTGGAAGAATCTGTTGAGCCAATATCGAGTTATAAGTGTTCGCACTAACCCGACTTTCATTTATATTAGAGATCCAATAAAACATATTGACCTTGACTGTCTTTTAGAGACTTTTTTACTTTTTTAGAGTTGCTAAGAATTTCCATCGCTTTTAGAAACTATTCAGAATGATTTGTTAGCAAGAAACAAACACTCTATCCTCGAGTGTTCCTTTTGAAAATTTTATTATTAATAATTATTATTCAAAAACTTTTACATTAGGCGAAAATGAAATTTTTCGAAAATTGAAGAAATATGATATAAAGCCTTTGAAACACTGGAATTGAAAAATATCTGTATTGCGATTCATTAATTTAAATTTCTGAATGTCTTTTGTTATAGATTCTGTTAAAGCTATTATACTTATATTAATATTTATCGATTATTTATTTTATCAATGAGACAGCATCAAATACGTGAAAAAAAAAACAAAGTAATTTTGTGCATTTCATAAATAAATTAATTAAATATCACTTTTCTTTAAAAAAGTGTCAGTATAGCCGGCGGAACTTATTGCGTGGGGAAATTTTTTCCAGTCAACCGGTCCCGTCCAATCTGAGACAGGCCAACCCCGAAATTTCAAGTGAAAAAATATACCAGTTTATTAAATTAATTAAGATTGTTAATTTATTTATTTATACATATGATATGAGAAAGTTTGGGTCGCACTCTGTATCGTAAAACACTAGAAAGATACTATGCTTATATTTTGAAGTCGCTAGTTACGAGTTTTATGTAAGGTGATTCAAAAACCTTAAACGATCGTAAAACGAAAGTAACCGCAACAAATTGAGGTTAAGCCCAAGAGAAACAGACCATAAAATGGCTCATCTCGTAATGGATCGAATAAATTGCTCGTAAATGTAATTCACTTTCCGCGTATGAACTTTGTCGTAAAACAAGTCATATGTGTGCAAACTTAAAGAATTGTTGAAGATATTTTGATTTTTGAGGCTTTAATTCACTCGATTTGTGGAGTAATATATCATAGAATGCTAAAAAATTTACAATTCCTGGACAGATTTCAAAAACTTGGGAACAAATATAGCAACATGACCCAAATATGGAAAAAGTCGACGTTTATGCGATGCTGCCCACTGTATGGGTGTGAGTCTTGGCACCTGACCAAAGCCCAGACACAAAAAGTCTCATCGTTTGAAACGAAGTACCTCAGGAGAATTTCGGGTATAAAATGGCACCACTGCTAAACGTACGACGCTATCCACCGGTCCACTTAGCGCATGCCTATTACTTCAACCATGGTGGAAAGGGGATGAACTTGGGTGGGACATGTATAAAGGATGCCGAATGACCGTTGTCTCTGGAGATTGAATGAAAGACGATGTTCTCCAAAGATTCGAAGAAGAAATCTATCTGCTCAAAACCCTGATTCAATGGCATGTTATTCGAATAAGACAGATGGTATGTTATGAAAATCGCCATACCATCATAATATTCACACAGAGAACATACTCTGTTCCTTCAATACGGAAGTTAAATGGACCGTTTTGGAAAACAGACGAATGGAGAAGAAGACGGATGAACATTTCTGCAATTAAATCCTAGGATTGATTGTGGCCAGAAAAAAAATCTTTAAAGATGCCGTAAAGTTTCCCTAAAGTGAAAAAATCGTATATATTTTATTTTAAGAAGAGACAATCGGGCATATTTTGTCAGGGTGCCCTCTCCTGTGTGGTTATCTGCACATACATAACGATGTGGCTAAAATAGTTCACCAAAAACTTCATAATATTCACACAGAGAACATACACTGTTCCTTCAAAACAAAAGTCAAATGGACCGTTTTGAAAAACAGACGAATGGAGAAGAAGACGGGTGAACATTAATAATAATAATAATAAACACTTTATTGGCATGAATATACAAAAATAACAAACCAAAATTGGCGGGCTTATTGCCTGGGGCAATTTCTTCCAACCAACCTATGTAACATTACTACAATTAAATCCTAGGATTGTGGCCAGAAAATAAAATCTTAAAAGGTGCTGTAAAGTGTAAAAATCGTATATATTTTATTTTAAGAAGAGACAATCAGGCATATTTTGTCAGGGTGCCCTCTCCTGTGTGGTTCTGAGTATCTGCACCAACATAACGATGCGGCTAAAATAGTTCACCAAAAACTTGCCTTGAAATATGGTTTCCTTGATGTTACAGTACCTTGTTATGAATAGGTGCACCTCAGTTTCGGTAATAAAAAACAATAATATTAATTTATATTGGGATATACCAATACAAATTGACTGAACGATTATCGCAAATCGTCCGAAAAATTCTCTCAATATTATTAACTAGCTAGTTACCCGTGGCTTCGCTCACGTGTTACTGTATTTCCTTTCTCTTCCTAAGCAATGCAGAATTAATTATATTCGCATCAAAATTAATAATAATAAGAATCATCATCAACATTTCTTTTTTTAAATATATATTCTAAAATTTCCATTAAATTACTATATTTTTATTTATATTTGTCGTTATTAATCTGTATTTAAAAAATATGTGCTTTTTATACAAATAGAATCAGCCTTGCGAACTTAAAAATTTCGCTAACTTGACTGACATTGTTCTATGAGAATCCCAAAAAATAGCTCGAATAACTTTTATTCCATCAAATGACGTTATTTGAAATCAATTTTTATATTGCTGGATATGAATAAAAAAATATTCAGGTCTCGAAAAGCAATGAAATTAGTGATCTTTAAAACACTTATTTCTATGTGCTTTGGGCATTTTTCAAGCTACAGACGTTTTTTTAACATTTCAATTTATATCTTTCTCGTTGATTTGTTGTTGTTTGTCTGGTCGTAGGTTCGAAATTTAGTTCATAAATATCTTATCCTGAGCAAACACGACATAAAAAGAATAAACGATATCGGTCCAGCCGTTCAGGTCGAAATAAATAACGTTAAACGTGAAAACTGTTAACGTTCCGAACGTTAACGTTTTTACCAAATTGAAAATGGTTTCCAAACAAAAAAAATGTGTTTCGTCTTCAATATAATAGCAGCGTCGTAATATTTCCAAAGATTTTGAGGTAACGTTTAACGTTTGAATAACTGACAGAATTATTTTTTTGACTCGGAAAGCGGGTTCCTGCTTTTTCTGTGGGTATCCCCATTCAAATGCATAGTAACATTCTTTGCGCTGGTCGGCGCGGGTCGGAATCGGCTTTCTACGTGTTCTTAGCCATACACCGCGGCACAGCACCGGCCCGGCTCGCCGAATGAGATCCAACTGTCGATGGCCTGAGTCGGTATGTTTATTGTATGAAACGATGTCGTCAATAAATTAAATTTTTACAAAAATTGTTAAGAAAAGTTTGAGATGTACTGCTATGATGTATGTATTTTTTATAGAAAAATAAATTATCTAGTTGTAGCGTTTCGGCGTTTTTCGATATTTTTATAAAATTCTGAAATATAGGCACTGAAACTCGTAAATTTGTCATAAAAAAAATATTTTTCTTTATAAAAAAAGTTTGAGAAATCCTGGAACTTCTTCATTAAATTATATTTTAGATATTGTATTTTTCTATATACATACACAATTTTAGGGTTCTAGATTTTATGGTTTTTGAGATATATGGAAAAATTAAATAAAAATTCAAAGGTTGATAACCCCTGACTGAAAAAAAAATTCAAAATTCTGAGTATACAAATTTTGTATGCTTAAAGTATTCAATATTTTCTGAAATTTTAGGATCTGTGCATCAAGCGAATCAAAAGTTATAAAGAGGGGACGGATACACACACATACACGTTGGAAAAGTGCCCCTCACCCCCTCCCCTCTAATTAATGATATCTTTTGAAAACGAAATAGTATAATTTGACTCTTTCTGAAGAAATCATTTTTTTGAAATTTCGATAAAACCAGTTTTAAACTTTTTAGGAGGCACTTAAAAATCATCCCTTTTTATATGTGCCCTTTTTCGTCCCTTTTAGTTAAATTTTGGAAAAATTGCCGAATATGCTAACACTCATTTCTATAGAAGAATTCATATGCCAAATCTCAAGTTCGTACCATGTCTAGTTTCCGAGATATTCGCATACTTTGAAAAACATTCAACCCTATTTTTCACCCCCTTAGGGGTGGAATTTCCAAAAAACCTTTCTTAGTGGAAGGTTTTGTATTGAGACCTACCTGATTTCCAAATTTCACTTCTCTACGATTAGCCGTTTGGGCTGTGCGTTGATGAGTCAGTCAGTCAGTCAGTCAGGCACTTTCCTTTATTATTATAGATTGAACATGTTATAATATATAGGTACCTACATAATTGTATAGGTACATGGGTCAAATGTCACAATCCGTGGTTCGCATTGCAGGGCTATTGTTACCTATTTTCACTTCCTTGGGCCCTTCCTTGCAGTGCACTTTAGTAGTTGGTACTTACCGCATCTCGGGAACACACACACGGAATAAACCGCTTTTTATCGCCGCTACAAATTCGGAAGTGTAGAACACATCGGACATATCAATCATCATCAACTTACATTTACATTTTGTGCATCCAAACATTTATTTAATACTAGCTGACCCGTCGAACTTCGTATCGAAATAAATAATATGGGTACTCTAGGTTTTATGCAACAGAGCTCAAATTCGTATTTTAGTTATTTAACATGAATGACTATTTACTGGCATTAGCAAAACCTGCATACCACGCTGCATTCATCGGGTCTGAGTTTATTTTTACATCAAAAACATATAACCTATGTTAATATGATGTGGGAAGAGGTCATCATTGCGCAAGATCGAGTGCAATGGAGAACTCTTATTGCCTCACTTTGCTCCTGAGTGGAGTTCAAAGGGAGTTTTAATTTTGATTGATTTGATGTTAATATGTAAAAAAAAGAATTTAGGCATGTCATTATATTCGATATTTCAATAATTATTTTGCTCAGTTAAAATAATATTGATTGATTAATCAAAGTACGATAAGGAACTTCTCCGTACCGATTCAAAATACGCATTGAGGTGTAAATACTTATTTTACCGATCATGCTGATTCCCGAAGAGGGTAGGTAGAGAGTATGGACTTCCATCCTTTCCAATCCAAACATTCCAAACTCATTCGCTTCCTCCAAATGCATAACATTTTGCATACATGCTCTTATATTCCTTTTTCTCCTGACTTGGCCTTCCCGTAAGACGGCACCGATATGGTCGGTCTATGTCATTCCAGGTCGGCCTCGTCTGCGTGCACCTATTTTTTCAGATTTATATATCCTTTTAGTCATTCTCTCTTCGTTCATTTTCTTTACATGCCCAAACCTTCTTTCTTTATTCACTTTCATTCTAGTCACTACACTAACATCCACTCCACATTCCTTTCTAATATTATCATTCCTCACCTTATCAATAAGTCTCTTTCCGCATATCCTACGCAGTGATCTCATTTCCACAGCATTTATTCCAACTTCCAAATTTTTCGTCCATGTCCAAGTTTCACTCCCATAAATCATGGATAGTGTCAGGATTGCATTGTGCATCAACTGTCGATTTCAGAGACATCTTCTTAGAGGTCTAATGCACCGCCAACCCTTCTCCCAGCCAATTTCCTTCTTTCAATCTCCTTTTCACACCTTGCATTTCTTCTAAATAAATTACCTAAATAGACATACTTCCAATTTCTCGACATTCACTTTCACACAGCATTGCGTTCTTAAATCTTCTTTCAAAACAGTGGAAATGAATAAAAAGCACATTTAATGCAGTATCTGTGATTTTTTTTCTATCATCTATTACAACATGGTGGAAGTGTAGCAATTTTTATTTTCAATAAAGAAACAAATGCTAGGTCATTAGCAAATAATATCCAGCTTTTTTTACATATCAACGATGCAGATTATATTTACGTTATATGTAGGTATGTACTCATCCTCTGTAAAAATCAGGCCATAAATGAAGAATTGATTTTCAAACAAACAAAAATAATATTGCACTTGTTCTTCAATATATTCATGTATTCCTTGTGTTAAAACTTATCAAAACTCCTTATAAAATGAACTTCAATTAAGTATAACTCCTTAATAGCAATGTTATATATTATACGATTCTGTTTGCTGGCGGTTTTAAAAATCTCTGTAAATAAAGAAAGTTTTCAAAACTCCTTACACTTCATTACAATAATGTATTCCTTGTATTAAAACTTACCAAAACTCCTTATAAAAAATAACTGCAATGAATACTATATGACTTATCCAATCAATCTATTTCATACGATATATTTTAGATTCGCATTCTATCAATTGCAACAACAATCAATCCACTGACAGTTCTTTCAAATGTCAATTAATAAAAATTCAAAAGTAAAACAAAATTATATTGTAAAAAGTACTAAAAAGATTACCTACTTTCTGTGTTTTCTTTAATTTTCTAATTTTCCATGCATTTTTCTTATTTTTCTCTTCTATACCAACCTTCTCATGATAAGAGCCTACACGACAAAAAAAGAATTAGCCAAATCGGTCCAGCCATTTAGGCGCGATGCGATGACATCGGGAAATAGCTCTCCATTTTTATAGTGTTCTTAAATTTTCTAATTTTCCATGCATTTTTCTTAATTTTTTTCTTCTAAATAAACCTTCTCCCGATAAAAGCCTACACGACAAAAAAGAATTAGCGAAATCGGTCCAGCCGTTTAGGCGTGGTGCGATGATATCGGGAAATAAATCTCCATTTTTATAGTTTTCTTAAATTTTCTAATTTCACATGCATTTTTCTTAATTTTTTTGTTCTAAAAGTACACTCTCCTGATAAAAGCCTACATGACAAAAAAAGAATTAGCGAAATCAGTACAGCCGTTTAGGCGTGATGCGATGATATCAGGAATTAAATCTCCATTTTTATAGTTTTCTTAAATTTTCTAATTTCCTATGCATTTTTCTTAATTTTTTTGTTCTAAAAGGACACTCTCCTGATAAAAGCCTACACGACAAAAAAAGAATTAGCGAAATCGGTCCAGCCGTTTAAGCGCCATCCGATGACAACGCGAAATAGCTCTCCATTTTTATATATAAGATTAGTTTAACAAAAGTGCAGTGCTGCCAGAAAACAAGGAGATTCGATCATACACATTTGGAGAACAATGGATTTGGGGTAAGTGCATTGCATCAATTCACAGTCCACTTTTCTCTTTCCTGCTGATCACGTTAGCTGAAAGGGCTTCGGCAACGTGTGAAGCAAACAGTAGATGAGAATTTGAAAAAAGTTATTCAAATTATTTAAGATTGAATATTACCAAGACCTTTTTCATTTTCTAAAAAAATGGAAATACATCAATGAATAAAACTGTTTACAACACCTAATTTTGAATGACTTTTTTTTTCATTTATAAAAAGTCAATAAAATATAAAACACTATTGCTTTTTAGGATACTAAATATGAGAAACGGTATAAAAATGATGAAATAATATAATGTGTCTTTTAAAGGTACCTGTTGCCTCCCTATGCCCCTGAGTGGGGTCTTAAGGGAGTTTGGATTGGATTGGATGGAAAAGGTACCTAGGTAGGTAAATGCCTAAACAAATTTTGTTTGAAACATCTGCAAAATTTCATTACGCAATACACTTTGTGAAATTTTGAATATCATAAGAATATTCCACCAACCTATATTGACAGTGAACCGTTTTTATGTAAATGTGGCAATATCAAAGGTGGGCTAAAACAATATACATACATACATAGGTCGGTACATGTTCTTACAAATCTTATACAATATTACCTTAGCCATCCAAATTTAGTTAAATTAAAAAAAATATAAATTCTGTATCTAATAAAACCTATATAATTATTGTCCTGAAACGTCTTTCAATTTTTTCTCGAACCATAACTCAAAACATTGAATATAAAAACTTAAGATGTGGAAAAATGTGAAAAATAATTGTAAATTGTTTTATTTAGATACATTAACCTTATCTGCTGACTGTGGCGCATAGTACCAACTGATTAAATTACTCCCAACTTTTTTGAGAAGAAATTACTTCACTATCAGGGATAATTTTCTATTATTATTTTATATGAAGTTCCATCGTTAACTTACGATAACAACTCGAAAATTACAATTATAAGCATTTAATTACGAGGTTGACCACCTCACGTCCTTAAAACCCAAAAGTTCAGAAAAGGCGCAATAAATATGCCTTGGACGCCTGGACCCCATCAGGGAAGGGGGGTTTAGGCAGATGGTGATGGTGCAAGATCAGGAACAATGAGTTTTTGTTTCCTTCCTATGCTCCTAAATGGGGTTTAAAGGGAGAATTGATGAATGAATGAATAACATAGTAGGTATTATGCATATGAGCAAGTTATCGTCAATTATGAACTACTGTTTGCTACGTGTTTATTTTAAGATTTCACGTTTTCATTAATATTCTTCATTTTGAAGAGGTCCATCTGAAAATTTGCGACTTCTCTTAATGAAATAAGCTGTGTTCTCTCCATTTCAAACCATTCTGAAAAGAAAATGAAACAGTTTTATTCAAAACGCAATAGACAATTAAGGTACATAAAATCACAGATTATTGGATCTGTAACGCTGATGGAAACAGGCAACCATTATTAAACATAATAATATTATATCTGAATATATTATATCTGAATATATTATTATCAGATATGCTATATCTGAATATATTATTATCAGATATGTTATATCTGAATATATTATTATAACGAATTTTGGCAAGATGGCGGTATTTAAAAATGTCTTTATCAGATTTTATTTCAAAATTAAAAATTATTTTTTATCGCTATGGAGTATTTCACCAGTAGGCGGAGATACGCTTCAAATGACACAACTGTGTGACCGACTAAGCATTTATATTAGTTTCATTATTGTAAACTGAAACGGGCAACAACGTCTGTCAATGATGACGGGTGATCACTAGATATATATTATAATTAAATGAAAACCTAACCGTTTTAACAATATAGGCACGTCGCAATTTAATAAAAAGTTTATAATTACAAATTACAACCCATTCGTGTACCTGGTCTGTTTTCTTTATTAATACTTCATTATGGAAAGCCACGGTACTGTCAAAACACTTTAACCTATAACACAACCTTCATATTAACGTAATGGTATGCATATTAATGAGTAACCAGCTGATACGTTAAAATTTATTCTTTCGTCTCAAAAACAAAAGTGTGAACATATGGAAAATAAAAAAAAAACGAATGAAGAGTGTAATAAGAAGTGAAGAGTGGGTCTCATGTATTCAGTTGGAAGTTTTGCAGGATATCTTGGGTTTTGTCGATGTTTGTTGGGCCGAAGGGTGTTGTGACTGTGTACTGTGTGGTTATGCTCTGTTTGTGGACTGTACGTAGTTGAGTTGGTGGTTGTGCTATGGTTCGTGTTTGTATGTTCCTTTGAATATTCTTTTTTATAAACTGTTAAGATGTTTGCCCTAGTACAGGCTTGGCGTATTTGGGCAGCATTTCCATTTGTTAGCTTACGATGACTTTCCGGGAAATAGCCTAAATCAAAACCACCTAAATTATAAAAAAAATTATTTGGTGGATTGACAGAATGCGAATGGAAAATAAATGGTTTGAAACAGACGCATCGTTCGGAATTCGATTGGTTAAAAGACAATTCATTTATCATTATAGAAATTCGAATACAATATTCATGGAATCACATCAGGAAAACGTGGGAAAACTAGTTACGGATAAAAAAAATTAAGCGTGCTAAAAATCAAACAGAAAGATGGATAAGTAGGTTTGCGTTGATAATTGAGCTTTTGGGTTCTTTTAAATGGACATTCTTGGTTGGGTTACATTTATTCCTTCTTCCTCATCCCTATTAGATAACTTTAAGAATATGTAACAACTAATAACTCTAACAATTCATTACTGATGTTCGATTTTTAAATGGAACAAACCACTACCGGCTTACGACCGTCTTCTACTGTTATTTCGAAGACTGGTTTAGTGTGATCACTTTACGTTAAGAACGTTCGCCATTAGGTGGTAATGTTTGTCTCCGAAACTCCTAATCATGAGAATTCTCAACATGTTCAACATGTCGAAAAATCTCATGTATGCAACAAGTAGATATTTAATAATTAATGAAAATAGAGATAAAAGTTGGAAATTATTGAGAACAAGCGAGTAACCAAATTTAAAGACTGCGACTGCTGTCATATAACAACTGTTATTTTTTCTGTAAAATCTAGTCCTGAAAAAAAGTCACAAGAATCTAAACTATATATATTTTGTAAATACGTTTATTGTCAATAGTTTTTATTCTCGTTAAATCACCCTACCTATATGTATTTCGCTTTGAAGAAACCCTTCGTTACAAATTGTCTTCGCATCAAAATGCATAAAAGAAAAAATATACATTTATTACCTATAGAAAAAAGATAATTTGTACAGTACGTACATGTATCGCTGTTTCACTGAATTTCAATCTACAAACGTATTATAGCAGTATATTAGGAACATTTGTGGACTAAATCTCGACCAAAAGAGGCTGATTTCGTCTAAGGAAGCCGTGGAGGTTTTTTTCTTTAAGTACCTACGATCATTTTGAACGTAGGTCAACTGCTTAAGGAGTCATTTGCTTCTCAACGCTGGTTGCACACACAATATGGTGTGGGATACAGGCTCCAGGATATGACTATATCCATTTTTGTTAATGTCTCATATTTATTGCCTATTGTCTTTGTTGGTGCACAACGTTCTAATTATGTCTAGATTCTTGTCTTTAATCAAACTCATGTATTCATGTACTCATGATTAAATAAATGTTGATTATTCTTCTTTTGATGTGTTTGATGAAGTTATCTTTTCGAGTTGCTTCCGAACCCAATCAATTGTATATTCAATTCAGCTTTTCCTACTGCTTTGGTTAACTCAGTTAACTGTTACATAGCAAAAAGTTTCACCTTTTTTAAAGGTTAATCCACGATATGAAAACTTGAACAATACTTTTGTATGAACACTTATTTGAACAAAGTATTCACAGACTTTAATGTTTTATTGTACGCAGATTCGTGGAATCTTTATGATTTTATATTCTCTCCACGTCCAACCCCATTTCGGAGCACCTACATGATAACTTAATTATATTAATTTAACGTAGATTTCCCTCAAGATATAATATATTATGCAAATTCTACCATCATTAATTTGATAATGTATTTTAAAATCTTCTTGAATTTTCGTCTGGTGGCTTATGGTAATTTTATTCCACACGAGAGAAAACTATTTTATAAAATGTTTATTCTTTAAATACACGCAAGTTTCTACATTTAATTTACGCCTCGATATCGAATTGTTATGGTGATGTTTACGTTTAATTTTAGCATGACAATCGACCCGAAAATATTAAAAAATATAATTTAAGAAGGTTCGGATTCAAAACATCGATGAAATACGACAGAAAACGGCAGTCACCGAACGGATTGCCAGGTCTTTCCAAAAAAAAAATACCGAACCAGTGTTGGCACTTGGTATCCGCTTGTTGTCGAAAAGTTGAAAATTCACTAAAAAAAAGGTCATTCTCAAAATTTTGGTATCCGCAATGTTAAAAATTCACTAAAATAAAAAGGTCATTCTCAAAATTTGGTAACCGCAATGTTGAAAACTCTTAATCATGAGAATTCTCAACATGTTCAACATGTCAAAAATCTCATGTATGCAACAAGTAGAAATTTAATAATAAAATGAAAAATAGAGATAAAAGTTGGAAATTATTGAGAACAAGAGAGCAACCAAATTTAAAGACTGCGACTGCTGTCATGTATTTGGCGCCAGGATATAACTATATCCATTTTTGTTAATGTCTCATATTTATTGCCTATTGGCTTTGTTGGTGCACAACGTTCTAATTATGTCTAGATTCTTGTGACCTTTACAGGACTAGATCTTAAAGAAAAAATAACAACTAATGACTCTAACAATTCACTACTAATGTTTGATTTTTAAATGGAACAAACCACTACGGGCTTACGACCGTCTTCTACTGTTATTTCGAAGGCTGGCTTAGTGTGATCTCTTTACGTTAACAACGTTCGCCATTAGGTGGTAATGTTTGTCTCCGAAACTCCTAATCATGAGAATTCTCAACATGTTCAACATGTCGAAAAATCTCATGTATGCAACAAGTAGAAATTAGTATTATTTGATGCATTAATTAGTCATTAGTTGTTATTTTTCCTTTAAGATCTAGTCCTGAAAAGGTCACAAGAATCTAGACATAAATAAAAACGAAATTGTTTGGAAATAAAGGAATAATTCTCGAAAAAATACTAGAATGGCGGCCAAGAACTATTCTAGTAGCAAATTGACCTGGCGAACGGGGTTATAATTTTAAATGATCTTAAATCCTTAAATGCGGTGAAATTAATATTTGAATTAATATTTCTTCACTTCATTGGATATACCTTCATCTGTCAATTATTAATGTCAGGAAAAAAAGTATTTAAAGCCAGTTAATATTGAGTCTTTTTTAGCAGTGTGTTGCAATGATTTTTAGCAGTGTGTTGCAATGATTTTTAGCAGTGTGTTGCAATGATTTTTAGCAGTGTGTTGCAATGATTTTTCACAATATTACAAATAGGTATTTATGGATTCCTGCGCTGTTTTTCATGTCTAGATCTTCCATATAAAATGATTATTTGATGCATTAATAACTTCATTATTTTTAATTATTACTTCCTTCATTTTACTCTATTTAACTGTCAACTGATTTTATGTCCGTATACGTTGAGATTTTTGTTCGCTTCATTTAAACAGAGGCAAAAAATACTCACCAAACACTACAGTAACCTGATTTCAACAAACCCTATAATGGCTTGCCAGAATATTAGCTACCGTATCTTTGAAATTGTCGGTTATATAAACTTCCTGTTTATATAACCGACAATTTCAAAGATCTAGATGTTGTGTTTACTTCCTATCCAATATATCGGTCCATCGCATACTCAATATAAACTTACACTAGTGTCAACATCATTTAACAGCCATGAAACGTTTCCTTGTATGTGACGAAAATGTTGACAAATAATAATATTATTATTGTGTTATGTTAACTGAGATTTATCCCACATGTTCCAAGAATATTGATAAAGTCTCTTTGACGTCGCCTATCACTCTGGCGTTTTTTCTTTAATCTGTGATAGCCGGAACAACTCAGCTTATCTTTCTATTCAATTCTATATCCATTTATTATTGGTAAGTTCGTCCGTAGCACCCCACGCGAAATATTTTCGATACATACAATACGTACAAAACCAATCCAACTACAGGATATATTGTTTCTATGACACTCAATAATTGTAGGTCCTTGCGGAATATTTATTAAAAATACCGAATATTTCCCGCGGACATCTACGATTATAATTATTGTCATAGCAACGACTGTCGACATACCTACAGACGAATAATAATGTATGAAAAAATTCCCGTTTTTTTTTATTTTTTTTTTCACATATATGAAAAAAAATCGTGTGTGAATGATAATTTATACAAAATACTGAGCCACGGACAAACTTAAACAATAATAATTGTAATATATAGGGTTCGAAAAGTCGTTTTCAGAACAAATTTTAAAATTATATGACCATTTAAAATCGAGCACTAACCAATTTGATGAAAGCATCTAATTGTTTATTCTACAATGCATAAAAAGCTAAAATATTATGATTCCATTTTTTTTTTTTTCAAAAACTTTCTCCGTACCCAGCTGCTTTTTTAATTTCCTTTACTCCCTTGAACTTTAAACCTTCGGCAATCATTAAGAGCTTTGATCAAAATAGAACCTTTTTAAAAGGCATCAGCTGAAGAATCACAATTATGTATAAACAAATACAAAATGAGCGAGATTCTCAGTTATTTTACGCAGTGTCGTTTCATCAAAATAGAGACTGTAGGCGTTTGTTTACATAGGACCTTTTCTTTCTGAGAGAATCGCAACACGTTTTTGGTTCTATTTATAAACGCGCTGACCTCTTGCAGATCAAACATCCTCAAACTAGTAGCACATCTTATTTGGTATCATTCCAAACAAATCATTTGGGTATATCTCATTATCAAGAAACCGCCTATCTTATACAATGTATTTTCTCGACACTTGATCAACCAAAGTTTGCGAATCCTAGACGAAAGCTAATCAATAAAAATGCAAATTTAATTTATTTTAATTGAATGTTGATTCATTGTGTTTTTATTTTTTTTACCTTCAACTCTGGGTGGTGGGTAGGTCACATGGCAAGGACCCCAGATAGTGAATTGGTCGAAGAGGGTCGAATCCTGGAGACCCAAAATGACTGCCAGGCTTTGGGACACCACCATTACGGTGGAGGGACGACCTCGTAAAACACGTTAGGGTCAACTGGGTCCAGAGATCTCAGCATAGAGCGACGTGGAAGAAGATGGAGGAGGCCTTTGTCCAGAAGTGAACGGGTATATTAAAAGGCGACCAAATTAATCTCATTTGAACGCCAAAAAGTTTTAGATTCAGTGAAAATATGTTTTTTTTAGTAGAAGTTTGTAGAATTATTTTTTCTTCTTTTGCTCTATAACTTTGAAATAAAGTCGTGGAAAAAGACTTTCATAATTTATTCAACAAATTCACCATGCCAATTATTACGGATCCTTCTATATTAATAGCTGTGAATATTACCACACACAGAAGAAGAAGTCTCTATAAAAGAATATGATGAATTTTATCAAAAAAATATTTGCATTTTCCTGTTATTTGTTTGATTAAGTGTCAAGTAATACCACCGTTTTATATAAAGATGTAAGTAATCTCTATAAAATCATTGTGTTTATGTTAGCAAAACTATCAAAACAGAAAAAAAATAACAATATGTACCAATGAGATGCTATGTAGAGAAAAATAGTTTTTTTTTATATATAATTTTTTTTTATATTACCACACGTTTTTTTTAATTTACTGCTGTAAACAACTTGTTCAATATAATATTCGTGGAATAATACGAAGAGAAAATAATGTTGAAGACGCTTTCACGAATTAAATTTTGAAATATTTATTATATTATGTTCATCTCAAAGATTTTTTCAGGGGAGTTCTTCAACTGTAGATATGTGGGTGTGGGTGGATTTATAACTTTTCGGAAGATCGCACACTCTACTCGGGCCCACCCAAAACCTTTTTAAAAGATGTTCACCTACGCACTCGGATCTATAATTACTAGTGGTTGACCAGTGCTCAAAATTCGACCATAACTAATTTTAATTTGTTTATTGTTAAGTTTGAAAATTATTAAAGTGCCATTGTCAAAGAATGAGCGTGCGCTATTTCAAAATTATCTTTCAAAAACAATGGCATGGATACGTCAAATTTGAAATGTCGATATGTAGAAAGTTTTTTCTATCATTATCAAAGACAAACAATACTATTCTCAATTTATATCCGGCCATTTCCAGTGGGTCTAGTATGAGTTTATCGAAAGCTTATTGCACGCTAATAAGCGTTTATAAACGTGCAAATAGTGTTCTAAAATCAAACGATCGAATCGTTCGATCATTTTTGTATGGAAAATTTTCGAAACGCTTTCGA
Organism: Mystacides longicornis; assembly: GCA_963576905.1. NCBI lineage: Eukaryota > Metazoa > Arthropoda > Insecta > Trichoptera > Leptoceridae > Mystacides > Mystacides longicornis. Next base: position 8,575,675 of record OY756425.1, on the reverse strand, counting down.
TGATCATTTCGATATTCGATCATCGAAAACTTATACTAGGGCTACAGCTTCACCTTCCATTTGAATATACCACCTTCAAAAGCATTCTGCGCCCATTATGAGGCGCGTTTCATTTTACATTTGTTTCTATGAAGTCGATAGTCATAGATAGTCGATAGGCATAGATAGTCGATAGTCATAGATTATAAGAATAGAATAGAATAAAAGAATAGAAGAATAGAAAAGATAGTCGATAGTCATAGATTATAAGAATAAGTAGTCTGTGGAAGTGTGTGTAAGTATCGAAAAGGTACATAACAGTACAGTAGTGTTTGTTATGTTTTTTTTTTTATTAATTTAATCTTTTTTATGCATAGTTAAAAAAAAACATTAGCATTCGCCACTCCTTCTCTATATGAACTATAAGTGTGCGAAATTTCATACTCCTCCGTCCGCACAATTTTCGTAAAAATAGTCACAAAGTTTTTCCTTCACCCATTAATAATAATATGTAGATTCTTAAAACTAATTCTAGAAAAGAAAAAGTTTTTTGTTAGGTCTACGTTAAGGGTTGAATGTTAATAAGTACCCATGTTGTTTATTTGTATTGTGATCGGTTGATTGAACCTTAATAAATTACAGCGACTGGGTGACGGCCTCTTTCAGAGTGATTAAGTGATCAGACATGGAGGATAGTTTGATAGAATTTTAATGGGGTTTATCGAAAAATACTTTCTCTGTTGGGATAATTTCCTACTTCTCTTTTAATCTAAGGCGTTTAGGAAGAATTAGTTTCTTCAGATTTTTTTTTTACCCATCACACCGTTTCCCGAATGGGGTAGGCAGAGAGTACGGACTTCCATTTCTTCCTATCCATACAAACCTCTTTCGCTTCCTCCAAACGCAAAACATTCCGCATACACGCTCTTTTATTACTTTTGATCCTGACTTGGCCCTACCCTAAGACGGCACCGGTATGGTCGGACCATGTCATTCGAGGTCGGCCTCGTCTGCGTGCACCCATTCTTTCAGATTTATATATCCTTTTAGTCATTCTCTCCTCGTTCATTCTCTACGTGCCCAAACCATCTTAATTTATTCACTTTCATTCTAGTCACTACGCTAACATCCACTGCACATTCCTTTCTAATATTATCATTCCTCACCTTATCAATCAGTCTCTTTCCGCATATCCTACGCAGTGATCTCATTTCTACAGCATTTATTCCAACTTTCAGATTTTTGTCCATGTTCAAGTTTCACTCCCATACACCATGGATGGAATCAGAATTGCATTGTACATCAATTGTTTGGATTTAAAAGATTTTTTTTTCACCTTAAAATGAACCAAACGGTAAATTCTCGGTTTCTATTAATTCAAAGGTTTTTACTAGAACTACTTACCAACTATTTGACAATTTCGTTTAACATTTGATTTTTAAATTATTATTTTTTAATTTGATTACAAAGGTCCGATATTATAAATAACCATAGGTCCGTCAAATTACGGTTGCATTTTACTGACGGAACTTACCGACCGCCTGAATCTCAGTTGATATTCGTAACTAATAGTTCGTTTGACAGTCCTTTGTTTTCATTTTAACTAAATTGAGAAATTTCTTCTTCTAGTGATGATGCGGAGAATTCGTTTTTATTTTGTTTATTGTCCATTTACGTTCATTTAGGTATGGCAAAATGTTTGGAATATTTGCACAAAAATCCGGTTAAAAGTTACGAAAAATAATTATGACAATCTTTTTGAGGTTTGACTCGAGCGATAGTGAGGCGAGCCAATGGTAAACATTTGGCACCATAGTATCTAACAATAAAATAACATTTTTGACATACGGATCTGTTGTTTGACGGTAATAACTGCAGAGGTCGTCCCAAATACAGCAGCGCAGAACAGATGCTTGTAGATACGCGTTATAGCTCATATGCAGATATTATGAGGCTGGCTGACGACTAAGACTGCTTGGGACTGACCAATCTACGGATTAAAATCCGAAAGAAAGAAGATTATTATCGTCTTCTTTTTCTCAGCCTTGAACCGTCCACTCCTGAACGTAGCCCTCCTCCATGTTCTTCCACTCCTGTCTATCAATGTCCCACCCGCAAACCTCACCAGGTCATCTCTTCATCGAAGTTGGGGTCGTCAGGGGTTTCTCTGGGATGTTCTAGGGTTCCAGCACAAGGTACGCTTCATCCATTTGTCGTTTGGGCTGCGGGCAACATGACCAGCCTAGCGCTATTTTAATGTGGCAACTCTTTCGACAATGTCCTGCACTCCTTTTCTGGCCCTAATAGTCTCTTTTCAAATTCTATCCCTCTAAGAAAGAAGATACATATTAACTATTTATTGTTTGAAATTCAAATCGTTTAATGAATAATCTCCATATCAATACACAATTTACTTTTCATTACAACTCCTTTTCGTTTGAAAATTGAGGATATGTAAAAATTCAAAGCTGTAGGTACTTCTACAGTTTAGAGATAGTTTTGTGTGACAAAGGAATATTGACTGTTAGATTACAGACAGTTAATTAAAGTTTGGTATTTCTTTCAGGTTGTGCTTGGAGCTCTTCCTCTGGCAATAGCTGCTGTCAACCGAGATCCACATTTACTGCCAAACAGGAGACTAAAATTCCTGGCTGCGGATATTGGGACAAACATCGCAGCTAACAAAGGCAGAAAGGATTCATCGCTCGCTGCTTTGGCTATAAGGTAAGGACACAATATGATATGTTGGAGGTGGATGTAATATAATTATTATGTTAGCCGAACCAAATTAAAATCCTTCTCTCTTTTACATTGTTTAGTCGTCCTTACTCCTCATATGTCCACCGCTGAATACATGGTTCGTTCTAGAACCTTTTTCTGTCATCTCTATCTGAAAATGTCTTCAAATTGGTATTTTCATATAAGTACAGTTTTTTTTCACTCATATTATTGTTTAAACTCGTATATTTGTAAATGTATAAATCTTGCAATTCGTTTAAGTATTTTTTATCTACATACCTACCTAGTTCTCTACTAGCGGACAGTTGAAACTGTAAGCATGGCTCAAAACATTGTACAGTAATATCTACATTTTTTTTAATAATTTTACCTACCTACATGTAAACAGAGTTCAATATAAAGGACATGCGTATTTATTGTTTTCTCTCATTACTTATATGAAATTACAAAAGATACAAATATTCAAGTTGCACAAATACATTTTGCTGTGAACCCTTGCTTGGATGTAAAATTCATAAGATTCAATAGTAAATGTAACAGGGTGGAATGGTCCGCAGACTTTTGTATTGAAGGTTAAAAGTTCAATCCTCTGTGCCAATCTTCCTCTTTCACGATATGTGCCTTTTCTTAGTGTGAAAGTAATGTCAAAAGTGTATTTGTATTCTTTTCAAAATAATAAAAAGTTTTTTTGTTGTATCAAACATCCATTTTTTCGTATAAAATTCTAAATACAAGGTCAATTATTAACTACCCTATCTTCCAAGATCAACCCGTAATGCCCTTATATTTCAAAATGGGATAAAACTGAAGCATATTTTACAACAACAACAAAAACGATGCTATCATTTTTTTCACAGAATTTACAAATACCTACAGAAATATGTAGTTTAGGCTTATCGCAATAGATATTCAAAATTTCACGTTAAAAAGCCTTAAAACGGGTAATAAAAGTTTAGTGCAGTCGGCCGTTTAATGCTAAAATCGTTAGGTATAATTAAAAATTTACCGTCGTTTTTGAAATTTTGTGAATAGTGATTAAACATTTTAATAAAACATTACAACCCTCATAATGTTGAATGTAATCAAAGGCTATTGTATTCTGTCGAAAATGTCAAAGTTTGTTACACGACGTGTCTTCAAAATGTCTTGGTTCTACATAATATACATGACTTGGAAATATTCCAACACCTATTAACTATTGTAATCACCCATTCTAAAGATACTCCAAAGGTTGCTTCTATGAGACCGCTAATCATCAGTCCCTTTACTTCATAGTCCAATTTGGCCTCTTGATGATACTAAACTTCCTTCTTGAGGTTATACTAGCATCTGCCCCTCCATCCCTCAGGTTAAGGTTCTGGATGTTTGATTTCCCGTTACTGCAAGTAATCTTCAAATATGATTTTCTTTCTTCTTAGAATATCATTTTATTCTGCCTATTTTACAAGATATATTTTGTGCTCAATTAAAGTGAACACAAATACACTCTTTGAGTCTTTCACAGGAAGCTGCTTAGAGCTTGTGTCGTGAAAGAGGAAGATGGTCGGCACCTGCGATCGATCGTAGTAAAGTATTGCGAAAAAAAAATGTAACTACAAATTAAGGTAGGTATTGTAAGCATCAATTAGTTGAGCGACAAATTTACGCTCAAGATCGACATTTTGCCTATTCAAAATGGTTGTGGCTAGGATGGACTACACCAGAATTCACAACGTGGTGGCGAACAACGTCCCCTCGGGCAGCCGCCAACCCGGGAGACCTCCAAAAAGATGGATGGATAGTTGGAGTCGGCGTCCCAAGAAACTTCTTTGTGAAAAGAACAGATCCTCGGATCTTTTTCAAGAGTAAGAAGAAGAAAAGGGTTTTTCAATAGGCACTTTCAATCTTTGACAGTTAATATGCGGCCATGTTGTTGAACGGTCACTCCAGATCCACACACTCACCTAATGAATGGATGCAAATTAGCCTACATCATAATAGGTTATACGGTCTGCAATGACAATCCTGTCCAGGCATCGTGGAATGGAATAGCAAATTTTGAAATCATGTGTACAGGGCCGCACAGAAAAATTTAGTGGGCCGCATGGGACCCCGGGCCACAGATGAGTACCGTTCTAGACTCTAGAATCTAGATACACTGTCAATGAAACAGAACGAAATTATATGGAAAATATATATTATTAGACTTCAATATTCTCTCTATTGAACACGCTCCCGCCCGCGCCGGCCGTCTCTTCTATTATATTGTGTTCGGGTAACTTCAAACAGATATGAAATCCAATTACATACAAATTTGTCGACATTTATTGTATGACAGAGAGGTCTTGTGCGAATCACTACTCGTAACCAACACAGTGGAAGAATACAAAGTACTCGATCAATATAAGGCTGAATTTCGAGGGCCATATAAGTTAAGCCTAGTTTACATTGGTCGAGTATTTTGTCGAGTGGCGAGTTATTTAGTAAATGTAAATAGTAAATGTATCTGAACACCTAAAACTTGATTGAGTAGATTAGTTACCATTTTAGGGTATGCACACAAGGGCGGATCCAGCTTTGGCGCCGGGGGGGGGGGGGGGGGGGCTCACATACTCGTGGTCAATTCACAAGAAGAAATCATAATTTATTTTTGATAATAATAGATACAAGTGAAATGTAGGTATTTTATTAATAAATGTAAACTGTAATTAAGAAAAAAAAATATAAAAACATTATTTCTAAGGGTCTGTACACATCTGAACACGCGCGATAACGTAACCAATGTCACGTTGCATGCAACGTATCAAATTTCCATAGTATGAACCGCGTACTATGGAATGTTGATACGTGTTCAGATGTGTAGAACACCACCTACAGGCCATTAGTCGAGTGAATTCGTTTTGTGATATTTTCATGGTCGCGTAGCGCTCCCCACCACGCGTCACTGTCCGCTGGTGGGGAGGCGCTGAACGTTTTATTAATTTATTTATCAATGCGTATACGCGTATGTCACCCATAGATAATATACTACCATAGATTTAAAAAAAAAAGTCTCATAGATCACGTGACCACCGTCATTTTCAAGTTTGTTCTAATTCTACAACATTCCGGTGTTTTGATGTTTGTACTGAAAATCTTCTAATGCTGTATTTGAAGTATATTTTCCCAATTAAATGCGATTGAATACGAATAACATAGTTAATTGTGCGGCCCCAAATTGTTCCAAAAGATATACTGTAGGTATACCTACGACTTCACCTATTAAAAATGGCGATTATCCCGTTATTAAAAATTGACAGCTCCGTATGAGTTTGCCCGGATTTATATCTAGGTACCGACAGTTATAGTTAAATTTGACGTTTCGCACTAATGGACTCTACTCGTATATAGGTGTACGATATTTAGTGTGAACGATTTTTGGTCGAGTAGCGTGTAATTTAGCTAGTAAACAACTCACTACTCAAGCTAGTGTGAACTAGGCTTAGAGAGGCTGTCGTATAAAGGTGGGTAGTTATTACAACAATCGCTGTATAATGAAATTTACCTTTTTATTACGTGCTCGAAATATTTGGGCCCAATGTAGAAAAGTTTAGTAAGAACCTATCAGGAAAATTATTACTGAGAAGTGTGTATACACTATACAGGTTGTACTTGACTAAAACGAGACGAATAAAGTTTTTACAATACATGTTTTTATCAAAGACGTGAATTGAATTCGTTGGTAGCATAGCAATTCAATGGACGACTTTCGTTCTGAAAGTCGTGGGTTCGATCCCCGACTACGACCATCTTCCTCATTCACCACACAAACTTTATTTTATGTGAAAAATGACAAAGGTTTTTATATCTTCACTTTGAAATATAAACCCAGATTCATTTTCTAAAAAAAAAAAAAAAAAGATGATACAACAATAATTAGTCACAGTAATTAAATGAATAAAATAAAGTAAAATAATATGCAAAATATTTTAGGCAATACGTGAAAAATGTGGTGGTCGGTAGCCCAGTGCTAACAGTCGACAGCTTTCGTACAGCGTAAGTAAATTATGATAAATTCTCAGCCCAAATTAAAAGATCTGATAGAATCAGCAGCTTTGTCTCTTAATATTGAGTACCGTTTCTATGGTTTTATTACCTACTAGCTTTCCCGACAGACGTTGTCCTGTGTTCGTTAACTGTGAATATTGAATTCGAATTTGTATGGTTATGATTTGACCAATGTAATTCAAACCGATGCATGCGTCTATTTGAAACCATATATATTCCATCCGCATTATTTCAATCGCACCAACCATCTAAAAATTGACAGTTTCTGTCAAAAGCGGAATATAAATACTACCTTTGGTAAAAAGTACTAATAAGGTTGCCAACGTAGAGTTTTCTTCAAATTTCTTATTTTCCACGCAACTTTCTTAATTTTTTCTTTCATAAGAACCATCTCCTGACAAAAGCAAACGCGACAAAAAAAAAATGGAGAAATCGGTCCAGCTGCTTAGGCTTGATGCGATGACATCGGGCTATAGCTCTCCATTTTTATATAATAGATTAATCTACTAAAAAAAATATCTTAGAGTATTAAAAATTTATCTTAAATAGATTGATCTTCTAAAAAAAAAATACGCGAAGGGACCGAGGTGTAATGGAACACGCTGTATGAATAACAACAGTTAACCTGCTTTTGAACTTCAATAAAGTTATACGATGGAAATCTCTATCACATTCAAATTGTGCCTTATTTGACACAAATAAAATAATTGCTAGATACGAGTGTATGAGAAAAAAATAAAACGCTTGATAGGTTTTCTTTGTCCTTCCCCAAAAATGTGAAAATATTTTAAAGTAAAAATAGAATCGTTAAAAATAATGAAACGTTGAAATACATTAAAATAATACATGATATCAATTGAAATTGTGTCTAAATTTTGCAATCATTGATGATATTATAGGGCAGCGGTAGTCACACTTTTCTGTTCAAAGGGCACATAGGACAATGTGAGCTCTCTGCCCTAGATTGAGGAAACCTACTGTTCGATCCAGTGCCTTGTCTTGTGAGCTAATGCACAATGTGCTTTGAATGCATCGGTTTTTCCGTGAAGTTTTTTAAGTGAAACAACTATTTCCACTTCCGCGAAAAACGTGATGCCCGATTGTCGAGAGCAGCTATGAAATTTTGCCTTGGGCGCGGAAACTGAAAAATAATTATGAGGATGCTTTGCCCTAAATAAAAAAATGGTTTAAATTTTGAAAAATGAAGAAAAGTCAATTGAAGACCCACCCCGCTTACCACACCTCTCATCATCAAGAAGTAATGAAAACTCGCATTTGTAAATACCGTCGTCCACGCATTAATGTTTTACAAAAAAATATGACAAAAGTCGAGAATATTGTAATGGAATCAAAATTAAATCGTAAATAGTTCATGACCTTTTGGAACTCGTAAAAGTCTGGTGAAAGATGGGTACCACAAATCCTCATTACCGCAGAAACAAACGCGAATTGAAGAGAAGAGTGAATATGGAATGTTTGGATCTGTGTGCTGAAAATTTGTTTTTTTTTTGTTCGCATTATTACTTGAAACGAAAACTGATTCTGTCATTATGCTGCTGAGAGGACGTGAGTTAATACAGTATACGTATAGAAATCCCTCCGAAGTAGTTAATGTCATGAAACCAGTCGAAAATCTCCTTATGTATTTTAGGACTCGAAAGAGTTTGTGCTTATTGACTATTTCAAAATATGCCAAAGTATTAGCGCAGTAGTTTTCGCAAGCACAATGCATGGTTTTGTAGCAAGCGATTGAATGTCATCATGTCAAAATTGACCGTCAATGCCTTGCTCCTCGACGACAACGCGCCGATTTGATTGGCGCGCGTTGCTAAGGCTGGTATTCGATACCATGGTTTCCAAAATTTGAACCAACTACCTTAAAGCCTAGCTCCGGTACCTACCGACAATTTTCGTTTCCGAAACAGTGGAAAGCTATTTTCCGACGATGAAGAGTTTAAGTGGGCCATAAAAAATATTTTTGAAGGCTGTTGAAAACATTTATAAATTGGCGGTGGACTGACTGATGGCGCTGGAGCTAAGCCTGTAGAAGAGGATGGCACGCAGCCCTCTACGGGTGACGATTTTCCGGAAATACCATACGAAAAGTAAAGAGAGTAATTGGTGTTTTATAAAGTGCATTAGGGTTGAAAAATACTATATATTATGTAGAGTAGTAAAATTATTTCAGTTTTTTCTGCCTTATCCTTCGATGTTTCTGTCTTTTCTTACACCCAAACCGAGAATACTCTGAACTCTCCTCGTATGTAAATTGAAAAAAAATAGAGATAGGTACCTACGTTATATCAAATATTATTAGTAGAAATACAAACGTTATTCATGTAACTTCATTCAATTTTAGGTATTTCGGTGTTTCCGACCCCCGTTTTCTATTTAATTAACTTTGTACGAAAAATCGGTTTTGGCAAGATTTGTCTTTTGAAATCGCTTGCCGCGTCGCGGGCCACGGATGACGACCACGGATATAGGGGGTTCGCCTCAAACGAGCCCCCCTTAAGTGATTTTCAATTATTGTAACATTTGAATAGAAGAGTCCAGAAATAAACATTAATTCCCGTAGCAGCAACAGCTGTGTATAAAGGAACTCCCGATCACAGATTTCTAATGGTCTGTACACATCTGAACACGCGCATTAACGTAGCCAATGTCACGTTGCATGCAACGTATCAAAATTCCATAGTACGCGGTTCATACTGAACATGTCATGCTGCGAAGTAGTCCCAAAGATAGAACACGCGGAAAGAGACTTTACACAACCAATGAATGGACGAAATGCATCTTGTGCAGCTTCCTAGAAAATCCCAGAAAAACCCCAATTGTCCCCAACTCCCATCGAGATAAGATTTGGTGAGGTTTGCGAATGGAGCATGAATGCAGAAGGCTCAATACATATATGGAGGCAAAGTCAAAGAGTTGATGGTTCCAAGATGAGAAGAAGAAAAGTGGACACCCTAAAAATCACACGTTGAGGAAGAGAAAATAATGGAGGTGACACAGATTCCGAAAATTAATGGAAATTTGCAAAATATAATCAATCTTCTTTTGGTAGAAGTTTTTCTGACATCGTTAGAAAAAAAACAAAAGGGTGTTAACCTCTTGGAAATATAGACATTATAATCTGTATAAGACCGGGAAGTGTTAGAAGTTTTCTTGGCCAAGTTAAAAACAATATCAATTTCCTTAAGAGAGTTCAATGATCCTTGCATTTAAAAGGTTGTACCTATAATCATTAGCACGCAAGCATCCCAAAGGCTTAGCGGGATCATTAGATTTGTCGCTCTATATAATTGTATATAGTCTCTATATAATGCGTTATGTGTACAACTCCACCTACCTTCACTTAAGAGGGATTTCAATTTTCAGCAGAGTATTATAATATCTGCTGTGTTGTATTCAAAACACGTTCCCAGAGTTTACGTTGTTGATTATATAATAATACTAGCTTATACCCGTCTTGCTTTACGTTTTTGATTCCGATTGTCAGGCTTGATCGGTAGGTAATTAAACAGGTTCTAGTCTAGCTTCCCAATGCTTTGTAGACCTCTATAACTGACATAGATAATCATATAGTTCAAAGTGTACGTACATAGTTCACGTCTCTCGTGTTTTAAAAATCGCAGTGCCTGAATAACCCCGATATTTCATAGTGTAATCATATCAATAGATTCTGTGGAAAGAAAGGAATACGATTGACATATTGTCTCAGCTGAAAAATTTCTGGTTGACTCGTAGTTAGCCATCAAACAATATCTTGCTTTATTGTCACCACCTTCCAGGTGCGTGTACTTACTTATTAATAATACATATTATACCGCACAAGTCTACGCGTACTAGTGATGTTACACAGGACACCGCCTCGTAACATCGACATCGACATGACGAGTTTGCCATCCCCGAATCATGTTACACCCACCAGAGAAGTGGAGGGCAGACAGTACCTACCATCCGGACTTGCCGACATCAACTCGATGGTTAACATCGACGAGGGAAGCCCCATATCGGGTCCAACTGCTTTGACCCTCGATCAAAGTGTATCTCCACATAGTTTCATAGAAGACGCCAAGGAAGCTATCAACCTGATTAACGAAATACTGGTGGCAGATAAAACTAAAATAAACAACGATATGAGAAAACAGGTTAACCAGGCTACTACCGCTTTGCTGTCGTGCGTCGGCCATGCCGCGGTCATCATGTCCGTACTGCAAAATGACAATATAAATTTAAAAATGAATATAATAGAGCTCAAGCAGCAAAAGGTGACAACTCCAGAAAACATGCGCTCCCAGTTGCATGTTGGTAAAACCGCGTTATTGGTGAACAAGGAGAGCTCCGCCAAGACTACTACAGAAAACATGCGCTCCCAGTTGCATGTTGGTAGAACTCCATTATTAAAGAACAAGGATACCTACGCAGGGGTGTTGAAGGTTAACAACGATTTTATACCTCAACCGGATCCGACACAAAGTATTCCAGATACTAGGAACAAAGTATTCCAGGCAAACCGACGTAGGAGATCAATTGTACAGGGAAGAGGGCAAGAGGACCCAGAACTAAAAACTGTGGAAAAAATTATGTATATACACGCGTTCTCTTTTGCACTTAATACTACAGAAGAACAGGTGAAAAATTACATGTTAAAAAAAATGAACGTGAATTATGATATCGACATTGAAAAAGTTATAACAAGAGGTAATCACGCATCCTTTAAAATAGGAGTACCATCATCCAAGTATGAAGACTGGTTGAATCCAGAAATGTGGCCACTCAACGCCAGGATTAATCGATGGATATTTCGGAGGAGACTCATGCCAACAGCAACTTTTGAAAATAGTCAACAATAACATCGATCTAAACTGTATCTACTCTAATGTCCGGGGCTTAAATACTAAAACTCACGAGTTCAAATGCAACCTCCTCTCACAAAGCATAAATTTGGTCGCGCTTACAGAAACTTGGCTCAATCCTGGGGTCCTGGATGCAGAAATCTTCGACAGGAGATACGTTGTATTTCGGAAGGACAGAAAATCGAGAGGCGGTGGTGTCCTCCTCGCAGTGCAAGCTAAGTCCCTTTGTGCTAGTCAACGACTTCATGTTTTAGAAACAGAAGATGAAACCCTCTGGATAAAACTGACTTTTAAACGTTCTATTATTATTTTTGTATGTGTTGTATATTTTCCCCCCAATACCCATAAAGATAAATTCTTAGAATTTTATGAAAAAGTGGAAAATTCTTCCAGTATAATTAAGGGAAAAAATGTGCTTATTTTTGGGGACTTCAATCTCCCTTCTTGCGCTTACCCTAAGAATGAACATTCTTATTTTTTAAACTTATTTGAACTCAGGCAAATTAATGACGTTGTAAATGTTAATGGAAGATGCTTGGACCAGATATATACTAATATAGACGCCAGTTTATTGAGATTAATGAGACATGAATATCCATTAGTTGTTGAGGATAATCATCACCCAGCATTGGATTTAAATATGTCTCTATGTTCAGGTAAACGTAGATTTTACAATAACTTGGATAAGGACGTTAAATCTAGTGACTCCAAGTGGAAATTTAGCTATGCAAAACTGGACACATTTAGGAATGTTGTAAGGGATACTGATTGGTCCACATTATACAGCCATAGTTGCGTAAATGATGCTATCAATTGCTTTTATAATATATTGTATAATATATTTGACTCATGTTTCCCTACACCGGATACTGGCACTAATGAATTTTCTGAGTTCCCAATCTGGTTTTCTGAGAGTTTGATACGTAATATCAAAAAAAAACATTTTGTGCACAAGCTTTGGAAGCGTAATAAGTCCGATTTTGCATATGGTAAATTTAGTGAACTTCGAAAATTAGTGAAGACTGAGTTGCAGAGGTGCTATAAGCAATATTTAGATCGAACAGAAACCAATATTTGTAGAGATCCATCTCAATTTTGGAATTATATTGCCAGTAGAAAAGTATCTTCGGAATATCCGGAACAAATGTCCTTGAACGATAAAACGTACTCGGACCCACAGGATGTATCAAATGCGTTCTCATATTATTTTTCCTCGGTTTATAATCATGTTCCACCTTTGTTAGATATTGATAACTATTGCAATGTATCTGCAGAGGGTGATTTTTGTGGTGATTTCAATGTTTCTCTCAGTGAACTGGACTATAGTTTTAGAAAACTTAAATCGACTCGTTCGTCTGGACCTGACCAAATTCCGGCGTATTTACTTAAAAATTCCTCAATGGAGTTCCGGGGTATATTCCATTTCTTGTTTAATTTGTCTTTTAAGTCGGGAATATTTCCAACATTATGGAAAACCACAAAAGTGAACCCAATACATAAGGGGGGCGACAAATCGAATATACAGAACTATCGGCCTATTGCTATCATATCTACACCAGCTAAACTACTGGAAATTATACTTCATAAAAGAATATGGGACTCTGTGAAACATCTTCTCATAAATGAGCAGCACGGCTTCAGACCAACCAGATCTGTTGTCACAAATTTATTGTGCTTCAATACTTACGTAGGAAAATATTTGGATGAGCGGTCACAGGTAGATGTAGTATATACGGACTTCCAAAAAGCGTTCGATAAAGTAGATCACGACATACTTATTCAGAAGCTAAATGACGTAGGTTTATGTAACAAAATGATAGTATATGTGGCAAGCTATCTTCATAATAGACGGCAATATGTAAGATACTGTGGTTACGACTCTCAGAAATATTTTGCTTATTCAGGCGTACCCCAGGGCTCAAACTTGGGCCCACTACTGTTTGCAATATTTATAAATGACATATACAAAAATATAAATAACTGCAAGTTTCTTCTCTACGCTGATGATCTGAAAGTGTTTAAGGAGATTACTTGTTTGAATGATGCAAGGTTACTTCAGGGTGACATTGACTCGATCGTAGAATGGTCTAACCTTAATAAATTGAAGTTTAGTGCCCCCAAATGTCATGTAATGTCATACACCAAAATAAAAAATCCCATTGTATATGACTATGTCATGGAAAACTCAAAACTGGATAGAATATCTGAAGTGAAGGATCTAGGGATTACATTTACCAGTATCTTATCATTTCGAAAGCACGTCGAAAATGTTGTGGATAAGGCTTTTAAAATGCTCGGGTTCATTATCAGAAGTACAAGTCATTTTCAAAATCCCAATACTTTAAAATTACTTTTCGAGTCCTTAGTGCGCTCTGTCTTGGAATCTGGATCTATAATATGGTCTCCATATGAAACCACACTCATTCTAAAGTTAGAGAAAGTCCAAAAAAAATTTGCTAGGTATTACTACAAACTGACGTATGGGTATTACCCTTACATGTTTCCATCTCTGTTTATTAACGGGTGTCTGGGTCTGTCTACTCTCCAGAAACGTAGAGACGAATATTTAATTCGACATTTCTTCAAACTATTACACGGTTCCATAAGTAACCCAGAAATTTTAGAACAGATACAACTGTATGTCCCTGACTGCTACGGGAGATCTCGTCATCACAATTTGTTTTACTGTTCAACTGGAAGAACTAATCTGATTACTTATTCTCCGATAAATAAAGCAGTTCGACTTTTTAATTATATATCCGAACAAATTGACATATTCAATGTAGTATATAACAAGTTTAAAGAGGCCGTATATTTTATAATTAAGTGAATATTTTTTTGTTTTTTTTTTTGTTTATTTTATTTATTTTATTTTTTTTTTTATTATTATTTTTTTTTTTTGCGTACAAGCTTTATATTTATTGGTATCATGAGGTTTCATCTGTGCCACTTGGTTATTGGTGTGTATGTATATATTATTATTTATGTATTTTTTTAGCTTAAAAATCTAAACCATTAGGTATGTTCTAATGTAATTTTATTTTGTATATGTTGTCGAGTTATCCGTGCGAGTAAAGAGTAACACGAAAAATTTCTGTCCAAGCATCTTCCATAAATCGAAATATCGATGATTGGATTTCATCGATGTGCGCGCTCACATTACTAGTTTAATAAACAGTATTATTATTAAGTGTCACTGCGCACTGTGTCGATAATTATGTACCTGTGCCGGTGCATCTATCGCGCACCAATAATAACAATAAAATTATTGTTTGTATCATAGAAATAATAATATAGGTAGATATCTACTTTTAAATACATACTTAGTAACTTTTTATAATGTCGTTTGTTAATAATATTGTTTTTTTTTTTTCATATTATTTTTACCAATGTTTCATTGCCTGTATTTTTTTTTAATACCTATATACCTATATATTTTGTATTGTTTCTCATTATTCAGCGAAAAGGGTGCAAACCTGTTATGCTGAATTATGACTTTTTTTTTTTTTAGTTGTTAATAAAATAAATAAGCACAGAAAAAGAAGAATGACACTTTTAATGTTTATTAAAATTTTGTATGAAGATCCTAAAAAATAGGGTTTTTTAAATAGCTCTAAATATTAAAGTTAATGCAGCAAATTGTATTAAAGAACCTTCTCCGGCATTTTGCATGGCTCTGTGCAGATTCATATCTGACGTAGGATTTGTATTTTGAGCGTGATGCTATGACATACGGTAAAAAGCAAAATAAAAAAACATTTCTGAATTATTATGTAGCTAGAGAAGGAAGGGCTAATGCGAGTTTTATTTAATTTCCCAATTTACCACGCAACTTTCTTAATTTTTTCTTTCATAAGAACCTTCTACTGATAAAAGCCAACACGACAAAAAAAAGAATTAGTGAAATCGGTTCAGCCGTTTAGGCGTGATGCGATGACATTAGGTAAAAAGCTAATAAAAAAACATTTCTGAATTATTATGTAGATTTACCACGCAACTTTCTTATTTTTTTCTCTCATAAGAACCTTCTACTGATAAAAGCCAAAACGACAAAAAAAGAATTAGTGAAATCGGTTCAGCCGTTTAGGCGTGATGCTCACATATACGGTCAAGCAACGACAAAAGGCAAATAAAAAAACATTTCTAAATTATTATAATAGATTTACCACGCAACTTTCTTATTTTTTTCTCTCATAAGAACCTTCTACTGATAAAAGCCAAAACGACAAAAAAAGAATTAGTGAAATCGGTTCAGCCGTTTAGGCGTGATGCTCACATATACGGTCAAGCAACGACAAAAGGCAAATAAAAAAACATTTCTAAATTATTATAATAGATTGGCGTTCGACTATAAACGAATTTTCGACAATGTAGAGTAGGAAGAAAATTAACTTTGTTCCATTTTAAAAATCGAACATTAGTAATGAATTTTTAGAGTCATTAGTTGTTATTTTTTCTTTAAGATCTAGTCCTGAAAAGGTCACAAGAATCTAAACATAATTAGAACGTTGTGCACCAACAAAGCCAATAGGCAATAAATATGAGACATCAACAAAAATGGATATAGTCATATCCTGGCGCCAAATACATGACAGCAGTCGCAGTCTTTAAATTTGGTTGCTCTCTTGTTCTCAACAATTTCCAACTTTTATCTCTATTTTTCATTTTATTATTAAATTTCTACTTGTTGCATACATGAGATTTTTCGACATGTTGAACATGTTGAGAATTCTCATGATTAGGAGTTTCGGAGACAAACATTACCACCTAATGGCGAACGTTGTTAACGTAAAGTGATCACACTAAGCCAGCCTTCGAAATAACAGTAGAAGACGGTCGTAAGCCCGTAGTGGTTTGTTCCATTTAAAAATCGAACATTAGTAATGAATTTTTAGAGTCATTAGTTGTTATTTTTTCTTTAAGATCTAGTCCTGAAAAGGTCACAAGAATCTAAACATAATTAGAACGTTGTGCACCAACAAAGCCAATAGGCAATAAATATGAGACATCAACAAAAATGGATATAGTCATATCCTGGCGCCAAATACATGACAGCAGTCGCAGTCTTTAAATTTGGTTGCTCTCTTGTTCTCAACAATTTCCAACTTTTATCTCTATTTTTCATTTTATTATTAAATTTCTACTTGTTGCATACATGAGATTTTTCGACATGTTGAACATGTTGAGAATTCTCATGATTAGGAGTTTCGGAGACAAACATTACCACCTAATGGCGAACGTTGTTAACGTAAAGTGATCACACTAAGCCAGCCTTCGAAATAACAGTAGAAGACGGTCGTAAGCCCGTAGTGGTTTGTTCCATTTAAAAATCGAACATTAGTAATGAATTTTTAGAGTCATTAGTTGTTATTTTTTCTTTTAGAAAATTAACTGTCCACTGTTTATATTTTTTATTAGATGAAACGGATATCGGCAACTATCCGATATCCGGTCTATCCGGCGGCGTAAATAATATCCTGCCGGATACCGGATAGTAAAAAGAGGCATGTTTGGATAACTCATTGATTTGTTTATTAAAGTATCACTTAAGAAATACACCTTATAATCACAAAATAAATTCTACAACTTAGAAAATTGATTATCAAGCATAAGATAAATTATGGAGAGTAATTCTATATAATATATATAGACTCTTAGACTATATAGAGGAAAACAGCAGCTTTGCTGGTCTTCGTAAGTAAGGGAAGTTTAATAAAACAACGTTTCGTCATATATCATCCTGGCTGAAGATGCAGATAGTTTCCGCGATTTTTGGAACAATAACGTTCCGGCAACGGAGTCAGTCCAATTGGTATATACCGCCTACGTAAGCGTAATTCATGCGTTGTACCCATGGTAATTTACGCACTGGCCGGGCTCTAGTAAGGACTTCTTTAGCATTCTGCGAATTTTATAAATTTTTGAAAATAAAAACACCGATATTTTAAGGGGAGCGCTTTTCTTCCTACCGCAAGGGTTCCGAAGACAAAGAAGATCTTCTCATACCGAGAGGGTCTTCCTCGTGTTCTGCTCCTTCGAAGCAGAGCTGAGGGATCTGGAAATGGTGTGTGAGGAGGTCATAATATCCGGCTAACTGCTATCCCTTTCGTCTCTATTTTTTATACGTTCCAGTGGACAGTTAATTTTTTCGCACTATACAGTGACGAAATGATGTGGTCATTGACTTGCCAGTGTTTTCAAAACAATTATTTACGATCTGTCCTAAAATGATGTGAGGTTTTGTAGATAATTTTAAAATTTAATATTTTGCACATTGACTACATTTGATATAAAATAATTTACCTATTGACTTCATAATACTATTTACCTTTTTTCAACATAATATTATATCAACTTGCTATTCATGGTTTACGCAATAAATTCAAAGCAAGATTACTCACATAGTTTTTTTTTTGTTGCTAGTGTTTTTATGAAATGGCTTCAAATATTTTGACAGATCAAGACATAAAGAATTGCAATACAATCCAGATTCTTTTCGTGAACTTACCGTAAATTATTTTAGTAGAAATAATAAATTACTAAAATAGGTAGGTACCTACATAATGATTTTAATGTCGATCGTAAAAAAAACAATTCAGAATCGCTGTACAGGATGCATGGTACGAAAAATATATTGAAGTAGGTAGGTACGTAAAGTGTTTCTCTGAATTCACGGAAAGTGTATTATCTCTTATATAAAAATGGAACGCTAATTTGCGCGGTCATCGTATGGGTAAGAACACGTTGAAAGCCGATTACGATCCGCGCCGACCAGCTCAACGATTGTTGTCTATGGTTTCCATGCATTAAAAAGGGCGTGTCGGAAAGCGGGTTCCTGCTTTTTCTGTGGGTTTCCCCATTCAAATGCATAGTAACATTCTTTGCGCCGGTTGGCGCTAGTCAGAATCGGCATTCTACGTGTTTCTTACCCTATGAGAACAGCTGAACTTATATCGCCCATTTTTTTGTCGTGTTTGCTTTTGTCTGAAGGGTCTTTTGAAAGAAAAAAGTTGCACGGAATAAAAAATTACATTATACATTTTTTTCTAATTTTGAAATTAAATCAGGCGTTTAACAGGAATCAGTTGTTTGATAAATGATACGATTCACGGAATGCTGATAGAAAATAATATAATGATATGTTTTATAACAGATGCAGCGGTTACAGTACCTAGTTAAAAAGGTATCATTATACTAATTCATATTCAATAATATAAGGACCACGTCGTCGTCTGTGTTAAATAACTTTAAACTGAAATCAACTTAAATTTATGCATAAAATCTCGTACATATTATTTATATTCCAAGACGGGACGAAGTTTGACGGGTCGGCTAGTTCAAAACTATATTAATATTATAGATTACGCAATAGTTTCGACACGTGTATTGGAGAAAGTAGGTTGGGCTGGGTAGGTACCTACCTACGAATATATTCATTGGGTAGGAACACGTAGAAAGCGGATTCCGATACGCGTCGACCGGCTCATAGATTGTTGCCTATGGTTTCAATGCATTTAAATGAGCATGCCGGAAAGCGGGTTCCTGCTTTTCTGTGGGTATCCCCATTCAAATGCATAGTAACATTCTTTGCGCTTGTCGGCGCGGGTCGGTATCGGCTTTCTACGTGTTCTTAGCCATACACCGCGGCACCACACCGGCCCGGCTCGCCGAATGAGATCCAACTGTCGATGGCCTGAGTCGGTATGTTTTTGTATGAAACGATGTCGTCAATAAATTAAATTTTTACAAAAATTGTTAAGAAAAGTTTGAGATGTACTGCTATGATGTATGTATTTTTTATAGAAAAATAAATTATCTAGTTGTAGCGTTTCGGCGTTTTTCGATATTTTTATAAAATTCTGAAATATAGGCACTGAAACTCGTAAATTTGTCATAAAAAAATATTTTTCTTTATAAAAAAAGTTTGAGAAATTCTGGAACTTCTTCATTAAATTATATTTTAGATATTGTATTGTTCTATATACATACACAATTTTAGGGTTCTAGATTTTATGGTTTTTGAGATATATGGAAAAATTAAATAAAAATTCAAAGGTTGATAACCCCTGACTGAAAAAAAAAATTCAAAAGTTATAAAGAGGGGACGGATACACACACATACACGTTGGAAAAGTGCCCCTCACCCCCTCCCCTCTAATTAATGATATCTTTTGAAAACGAAATAGTATAATTTGACTCTTTCTGAAGAAATCATTTTTTTGAAATTTCGATAAAACCAGTTTTAAACTTTTTAGGAGGCACTTAAAAATCATCCCTTTTTATATGTGCCCTTTTTCGTCCCTTTTAGTTAAATTTTGGAAAAATTGCCGAATATGCTAACACTCATTTCTATAGAAGAATTCATATGCCAAATCTCAAGTTCGTACCATGTCTAGTTTCCGAGATATTCGCATACTTTGAAAAACATTCAACCCTATTTTTCACCCCCTTAGGGGTGGAATTTCCAAAAATCCTTTCTTAGTGGAAGGTTTTGTATTGAGACCTACCTGATTTTCAAATTTCACTTCTCTACGATTAGCCGTTTGGGCTGTGCGTTGATGAGTCAGTCAGTCAGTCAATCAGTCAATCAGTCAGTCAGTCAGGCACTTTCCTTTATTATTATAGATTGTATGGAAATTAATAGTAATTGAGCCTCGTTCTTTCCCATAACGAAATCTGACGTGAATTTTGACAGAATGAAAAGATGAAACCCCCCTAAATGATTATGTTCTAACCTAACCTAACCTATTTTCATGAATTGGGCTCTTTCAAAGTTAACTCAAATACACTTTAGACATCTTTCACAGAAAAAAACGGTTAAATAGAAAAAAAAACGAAAAATAAACTTCACCCGCACCGGGATTCGAACCTACAACCATCAATATGAACGCGAGCGGCGGCGACTGTAACCATTCATCTGCTGTGGACTTAGTGATAGGCCGAAAAACCATAATATCTACTGTTATTATAGCGCATGCGCACGTCCTCTGCACTACCACTTGCGGCTTTTTAGCGCGCTTTTCTAGTATACCGTTTGCGGCAAACTAGACACTTCCTTTATTTATTTATCGTATGGTCATAATATGTACATCACATGTTTACAGGTAGAAACAATACAGAAAATTATATTAAAATATAATATATTGAATTTTCATCTGACGTACGTTTCAATATTTATTTCAATGGTTGTCATTTTACCGCCATCTGTGAAAGCATAGGGAAAACATTAATTTAAAGAATCTTTCTACCAAAATATCAATCTACCAGACATCTCCCTATTTCCCCAAGAGATTGCCGTAATGACCCCAACAAAAAATCCGTTCCATACTAACTTTAATATTATATTTTATATCATTTATTAGCCATTTATTCAACATTTTATTAGTTATTCTGTTATCCGGAGCGGATAAGAATCCAATAAATCAAACATCGGATGAATCTGTTAAGCCGATCTCGAGTTATAAGTGTTCGCACTAACCCGACTTTCATTAAGATATAAACGACATAAAATAATATTATAAATAATACCTGCTTCATATCTTCAAACTTTTTGATCTATGTTGATGACATTAAAATGTATAAAAATATAATATCCAATGCTTCAGATTGCCTCGATCTTCACGTCTACAGAATTTTGTATAAAAAATCAACTTTTCCTCAATATAAAGAAATGTAACATTTCATTTAAAAGAATTAAAAACCCCATAGCATATAACCGTTTAATTAGTGTTGGTAGGTGTTCAAATGTTAGAGATCTCGGTGTGGTGCTGAACAGCAAGATTACATTTAAGACTCACATAGATAATATTGTCCACAGGGCTTTTAGAAAATTAAATTTTATAATAAGAATATCTTTGGATATTCTATTCTATTTGGCGCCAGGATATGACTATATCCATTTTTGTTACTGACTCATCTTTTTTGCCTATTGACTTTGTTGGTGCACAACGTTCTAAATATGTCTATAAAGTAACAAAAATGGATATAGTCATATCAAATACATGACAGCAGTCCTTAAATTTGGTTGCTCTCTTGTTCTCAATAATTTCCAACTTTTATCTCTATATATCATTTATTATTAAATTTCTACTTGTTGCATAGATGAGATTTTTCGACATGTTGAACATGTTGAGAATTCTCATGATTAGGAATTTCGAAGACAAACATTACCACCTAATGGCGAACGTTGTTAACGTAAAGTGATCACATAAGCCAGCCTTCGAAATAACAGTAGAAGACGGTCGTAAGCCCGTAGTGGTTTGTTCCATTTAAAAATCGAACATTAGTAATGAATTGCTTGAGTTATTAGTTGTTATTTTTTCATCAACTTATATGACTCGTCACAGCAGAAATTCAATGGATCTATACTGCGGCATATGCAACAAGCTTAAACTGCAACAAATCTTACAAACTAATTTTGTTCTTTGTAAAATATGCACTATTCCTCTCCCTCTGAATCTTTTTCATCTCCTCTTTTTCCCTTTCCCAGTATCTGAGCCGAGTACATGTATGTATTGTTGGTAATTTTCATATTACGCCTTATGTTTATCTAAAAAAAACAAATATGATCCCACCTCACAGTTTCCGGAATGAAAGGACTATGTGAATATAAGTAAGATTGTAAGAAATTTAATACCAAACATATTTGTTTTTAAATACTCTCTTGTAACACAATACCTAGGGTTTGTTAGTTGGTAACAATAATAATAATGAGTATGTAACATTATTTGTTCTGTAGTCAAAGTTTGGCACTTTACATACTTGTACGTAGCGTACGAAGGAAAATTATTATGAGAACAACTTGTATGAAAGGAACTTTATTCATGGTATAACGTTGTGTACCCTTTTACTACAAAAGAAACATTCTCGGAGGTTTCCTCAAATATTTATAACTGTATAGGCCAGTGTCGTGCGGTGATTTTTATTTTTGAAAAAAAATGGTCAAGCCAACACAAAAAAGAAGAAGAAGAATTTTTCCGAAAAAATCGTCATACTTTCGCATTTTTATCGATAAATTGTGGTTAATTGTATGAACATTTCGTTAAATAAAGCTTCAGGAAACTGATTGTATACCTTTGTAGATAAGTAGGTACCTTTCTAGGTACTTACTGTAAAATATTCTGAGATTAATCATTTAAAAACATATTGTGAACTCAAACATACCCTGAAGTCAGTAATATACGTCCTTTTAATCTGGAATAATTTAGCATTCTAATGGTCCCCTTCCGTACGGCTCGTAGGTACCCCAGTGAGTGACCAGTGACGCCCTATATCGCAGCCTAGCTACATACATAGATGAGCAGAGTGAACCACAGAGACCGGCGACCATCCTTTGTTTTTTCTAATAGGTTCTTACATTTTTAATCTCGTGGTATCTTTCGAATGGAATGTCCGAATTGAATAATTCAAAACGTTTTATAAACGTATTGAAGCAGCCTTGTATATGAACTAATTTTTTTTGATAAGGAGTAATACCAAGATACAAATGAAGAGCCCGTTCTAGAGGCGGCATTTCAATTAAATTTTAAAAATAAATGAACACTTATTGTGGCATAACTATAAAAGTTAGACATATGCTGTCGCGACATTTTTTGTAAATACATATTGATGTCTTCTACAAAGTCGTAGTACATAATTTTATTCTATCATTAACAGTTTTCACAGCGTACGCGATGTAAAGAATACCTATTTTAGGTATTTTTTTAGACCTGGGATTACATTATTGGAGTTTTAGTAAAGATCCCATTTTTTTTAAATTCAATATAGCCTATGTTACCCGGGAATAGTGTAGCTTCCCAAAAGTGAAAGAATTTTTCAAATCGGTTCAGTAGTTTTGGAGCTAATTCAATGCAAACAAAAAATCAAATCTTTGCTCTTTATTAGTATGGATTACCTACGTGATTTTGTTAAGACAGTTTGCAACTCTATGGAAGAATATTGAATATGCCCGGCTTTTTTTTCCCTATAGAAGGAATTGTCAGTGCTTATTAACCAAATTTAAGACGGTTTGAGAAAATTGAGGCAATTGGACGGCCTGCGAGTGCGAAAGGGATGCACTCTAGGAGTGCTTCGGGAACGACAGAGGAGATGAAAGCATTACCTTTCTCTCTTCCAATGCAGAACAGTGTGGCGACACAGCTTCGTTTCCTCCTTCCCATTGGTTCTTTCTTCACATACACAATACTAATTATTTCAAATGTCAAAGTTGTGGACTGTGTTAGGTGTGACCCAGTACGAATATTTTTATGGCCGCGCCATTAGCTTTTTTTATATAGAGTTTTAGCAATCTCTGAAATGCTTTAATTTTTATATTTCTCTTGAAAATTATATGGCAAGCCAGGATTATTGGCTTGTACCAGCCGCTCGCCACTGGTATAGGCCTACGTATGATAAACTCGGAAAAAACAACTTTGTACTAAACTTGTAGATGTAATTCATGTTGCATATTCGGACAACCACTGGTCTACCAATCACATTTAAAGATATCAATCTAAAAGAAGCCTAGAAGTATGAACAGTAGATTACGTAATAATATTACTTTCTTGTTCATAGTTTCAAGACTCTGCGACGAAACAGCACGCCTTGGCCTTCGAGTCAATGCCAGTAAAACGGAGCTCATGGCGAGTAATACCTGTCCCGATAAACAGCTAGCGATAACCATCGACGACGGTCACCAGGTCTCCCGGGTGGATAAATTTAAATACCTAGGAGCAACCATTACTTACCACCTCTGCTGACCTCGGGGCTGAGTTCCCGATAAGTATCGGTATTTATTTATTTATTTATTTATTTTATTGTTAAAAAAGCCACTGTTTAGCATGACGGTAAAAAACCTTTGCGCCAAACAGTGTTTATAATACAAAAAAGTGTACAAGTAATAAAAAATTATATACATATAAAAACAATATACATAGGTATCATTTTACAATATACATAGGTATCATTCTACAATGTAACAATAAATGTATATACTAAGTACATTGTACTTACACCAAAATGACAAGTCAACAAAACATAATACACATGAATAGAAAAAAAAGCAGTAAGCAGGTATGATATTATATAGGTAGCGATATTACTCGCCAAAATTAGTGAGGTGAGACTCACCATTTCAACATCGATCGATATCATAGATACCTCCACTATTATGCACAATAAAGAACAACAGAAACTATATGAATTCAATCTTCGAAGTGAATTCACCATACTCAACATGAAATATGTCGATATGCTCCGCTAATTCATTTAAGGCAGAAATTGCCCTGCCCATAGCTGAGTTACGAATAAGATTTGTTCTGCCAACAAGGGGGTAAAAAAGTTTATGTTGTCGTGATCTTTGGTAAGAGTCTGGTGCATAAAATTTAATTTCGCGAAGGATGTCGGGATTATCAATAATTCCGTGGAGCAGCTTGTAAAAATGTCTACAGAGATAATCATCTCTTCGTCTCTGTAAAGTAGTCATTCCTAAGGATCCATAAATAAATAAGGTTGGAAACATGTATGGATAGTACCCGAATTTTATCCTATATAAATGTCTGGCGAATCTTTTTTGAATTTTTTCTATGTTCAGTATATGTGTTTTCTCGGATGGAGACCAAATTATGGAAGCAGATTCCAATATGGATCTTACCAATGATTCGTACAGAACCGTTAGTGTATCAGAGTGCTTGAAATACAAAGAATTCCTGAGGATAAAGCCTAGCATGGCGTAAGCTCTGTCTATCATTCCGTTGATATGGGGTCGAAAGGAAAAGTTTGTTATGTAAGTAACTCCCAAATCCTTCACAACTTCCATTCTAGCTAATTTTAAGTTACTCATTGTATATTCTGCCTTAGTCACATTACGAATTCTAGCAAAGGTCATGACGTGACATTTAGGTGCACTGAAGAATAACTTGTTTTTGATAGACCAGGAAGTCAAGGCGTTTAAATCTTTTTGTAAAGTCAATGTGTCTCTTTCATCCGCTATTTCTCTAAAAAGCTTCAGATCATCCGCGTAAAGCAGATATTCTGAACCCTCTATGACATTGCCAATATCGTTGATAAACAAACTGAAAAGTAGAGGACCCAGGTTAGACCCCTGTGGAACACCAGAGTAAGTAAAATAATTTTCAGAGTGACATGATTGGAAACTGACATATTGCCGTCTATCCTTTAAATAGCTAGACATGTACTGTAGCAATTTATTTGATAACCCAAAATAATTAAGCTTCGACAATAGAACATCGTGGTCAACCCTATCGAAAGCCTTTTCGAAGTCAGTATAAATGACGTCTACTTGCTTACGAGCATCCAATCTTTGTTCTATGTAAGTGTTAAAGCAAAGAAGATTTGTAACCGTGGATCTTGTTGGTCTGAAACCATGTTGCGCGTTTACTATGAAACAACTGACGCTATTCCAAATTCTTCTATGCAATATAATCTCCAACAATTTTGCGGGAGCCGACAAAATTGCTACTGGCCTGTAATTCTTTACATCAAAAGCATCACCTTTTTTGTGAATCGGAGTGACCTTACTGATCTTCCACCTTGTTGGGAGTTTTCCAGATTGGATAGACAAATTTAGCAAATAATGCAGAACTCTTTTCAATTGTGGACCTAATTCTTTTAAAACAAAAGCTGGAATTTGATCTGGCCCCGAAGAACGTTTTGGCTTAAGCTTTTGCAAGCCAAAATCAATATCATCAAGAGTAATACTTGAGATATCACAATTAAAAAATGGCGAATATTCATATTTACAAAAATCTAGATTCAGCAGCGGTGGTGTTGAATTGAAAACAGAGGAAAAATACCTTGAGAAAGCATCAGATATCTCCTGTGGGTCGGAGTATGCAACATTGTCTAGTGTCATATCTTTGGATTTTCTGTTCACATCTTTTCTATTTGAGATGTAATTCCAAAACTGAGTTGGATCCGCATTGATTTGCGATTCTGCATGTTCTATATGTTCAGTGTACGCTTTCTTTATTAAATCTTTTACCGTCCTGCGAAGTTGACTAAACTTTTCATATGCTATTTGGTTACCGGTCTTTTTCCATAATTTGTGCAAATAATGCTTCTTCCTTATACTTTTAATTAATGAAGGACTAAACCATTTAGGAAATTCCCTACTCGATCTCACTTTTGGATCAGGAAAAGAACTGTCAAACATATTATAAAGCTCGCGATAAAATATCTCAACAGCTGAATCAATGTCTGCCGCTCCGTATACATCCAACCAAGAATCACTTAAAATTGTGTTTTTTAATGCTTCTAGACCGTTTCTAGTAAAATTCCATTTGGAATTATTATTTGGTACTTTAACGTCATCATAACGGTACTTACGCGTTGGTAAAGAGAGACAGATGTCCAATGATGGATGATGCAAGTCCTCAGCCACCAGAGGAAAGTCATTCCTCTTGACGATTACATGAGAGG
Organism: Mystacides longicornis; assembly: GCA_963576905.1. Taxonomy (NCBI): domain Eukaryota; kingdom Metazoa; phylum Arthropoda; class Insecta; order Trichoptera; family Leptoceridae; genus Mystacides; species Mystacides longicornis. Next base: position 8,548,652 of record OY756425.1, on the reverse strand, counting down.
GATTTAGGTTTGTATATACCATATCCAAAATACGATTCTTATCATTTTTAACGTGATTCATCTGTTGCATCTCAAAAAAACTCAAGAAATAGTTGAGCTCACTTTTTGAGCAATTAGAAGATGGAAAATTAAAATCACCCAAAATAAGGACATATTTATCTTTTACAATGGTAGCAGCACCCTCCAACTTTTCGAAGAAGTTAGAGTAATGCTCTTCACTAGAATTTGGCGGAAAGTAAACAACACAAACAAATAGCACTGTACGTTTAAAAGTAATCTTAATCCACAAGTCTTCTCCTTCACTTTCCAACTCAGTCATCCTTTTAGACGCCGACAGATACCTGGATTGGACCGCCAATGCAACACCGCCTCCTCTGGTTGGTCTATCCTTACGAAAAACTGTATATCTGGCATCGAAAAGTTCAGCATCAAGGACACTCGAAGAAAGCCATGTCTCAGTCAAACCAATAATATTTACATCTTGAGCTAGAAGATTGCTGTAAAATTCATGAGTCTTCGTATTGAGTCCTCGAACGTTAGAGTAGTGACAATTTAAGGTTATGTTATTGATCTTTGGGAATAATTGCTGTTGGTCTTGATGATCTGCGAAAGGTCCACTCGTTGACGCTTGCATTAAGGGGCCACATCTCTGGCTTCATCCAGTCGTCCATCTTGGAAGCCGGCACCGCAATCTTGAATGATGCATAGTCGCCCTTGGTAATAATCTTCTCAACCTTAACAGCAATATCAGGATCTTTTCGTTTAATGTAGGATAAAATATGTTCCTCCGATGTTTCCGGATCAAAAGAAAAAGCATGGATGTACTTCTTCCGCTCCACAGTTTTTAAATCAGGATCAAAGGTACCCTGTCCCTTTATTATTGGTCGTCGCCTCGGTTTTGTTTTGACTTGACCATCATTCGATCCCGTAGCAGTGTGAGAACCAGCTGTTAATGCCATTCCATGCATTGATTCATTTCGATTCTCCACGATGACCCTTGCAGTCTGACAGTTAGTATTTTTCAATTTATTGATCTCATCGGGTAAATCTCTCGTATGGCCTTTGTTCTCTGTTGTAATGCTTTTGTTACACGAAAACAAAGTATTAAGTTGATTTCTCAGTTCTAAGATTTCCATCTTCAACGTTATGTTTTCGGTTTGTAGTGACGCTATTGTCACTGATGCGTGTCCAATATTAGACAGAAGGCTAGTTGTGGCATTGTTCACTTGCCCTCTGATCTCGATGTTAAGCCTTGTCTTATCGTTCACCAATATCGAGTTTATTACATCAATATCGCTCTTGGCGCTCTCTATATAGCTGTGTGGAGACTCATTCTGAGTATGCAGCAATCCTGTTGGGCCAGACGATTCGGAGTTCTCCATGATGGTATCGATATTTATTTATAAACAAATCGATAATAATAATTGATGCTCGATGTGATGATTGCACTCACTAAAGTGACACTGTTAGAAAGTAGTCAGTGATTATTGTATACACACCTTGATCAGCTGATATTGGTGACAATAATATTGTCTGTCAGATTAGTGATGAAATATGAAATATCTCCTCAGACTGATAACGTCACTTCACACACGTATGTTTAAAAGATGCGTATTTTATTAAAGAACAAAAATATACAAATCACTTCACCAAATAAACTATTATTGATAAAATAAACAATTTTATAACGGGAGCACAATTTAACAAACTTCAACTGTCAAAATGTTATCATATGGTATGGCAAGTAGGTATCGCCTTTAACAACATGACCAAGAGTTTAGTGTCGAGACGAAATGTAAACTGTTTGATGCGTGTGTGTTGCCCTTTCTCTTATGGGTGTGAGTCCTGACACCTGACCAAAGCCCAGGCACAAACAGTCTCAGTTTTTTAAATGAAGTGCCTCAGGAGAATTCTGGGCGTAAGATGGTACCACCGCATCACGAACGACGCTTTACGCCGGCGCACCCAGCGAGCGCCCATCACCTCTACCATTGTGGGGAGGATATGGACTTGGCTGGGACATGTGTTAAGGATGCCGAATGACAGTTGGCCGAGGAGAGCGCTGTTCTTCCTCCCATCAGGGTCCCGAAGACGAGGAAGACCCTCTCACCCTGTGTTCCGATTCTTCGAAACAGAGCTGAGAGATTTGACCATGGTGTGGGAGGAGGTCATAAACTTGCGCAAGATCGAGCGCAATCGAGAGCTCATGTTGCCTCCCCATGCCCCTGAGTGGGGTGTAAAAGGGAGTTGTATGTATGTATACTTGTTCATAGAATAACAATATATTTTACTACTTAAATAGGTACTATACGTTAACTAGATCCGAAACTTCGTTTAATTCTTAAGGGAGCAGAAAATTGGTTGTGGTCGGAAAAATAATTAAATACGAACCCTCCTTGACCACAATGTCGCACGCTCTTACACCAACTTTGATTGTTCAAGAATTCATAAAGGTGCGTTTACACCATACAAACATTGAGTTTGAGCTGGAAAATAGAGTATATTTTCTTGAGCGTTGATACATAATGGTCTGCACACAGTCCACACCGAGGAAGCAACGAAAAAAAACAGAACCCTGGCGCGCGTAACCTTTCGTGGCCCATTAATTTATTAGTTCTTGTTTACACGGTGACCAATCTACATAATAATTCAGTTATGAAATTTTATATGTCATAGCATCAGCCCTAAAATATAAACCTAACGTTAATTTTTTTTCATCACAGAGCCGTGAAAAATCTCTCAGAGTGTTTGAAAACACAGTTTACTGCATTTACTGTAATATTTTTAAAGCAGTTTAAAAAAATATACTTTTTGTAGAATCTTCATAGTAACATCCCAGTAAACATAGATAGCCATATTTTGAAAACCAAATTACTCATGTAAATTTTGCACAGAACCGAAGTATTACTCAACGAAAATGTATTAAAAAGATTAAAGATTGATTTCAAATAAAAATAAATGTAATTCAAACCATATTAAACATTTTATAAACATTTAAATGAAAATATTGAGTAGTGCATTTTCGGAGATTGACGTTTCGTCAGATTTCACATAAAGTTTGTATAATTCCACACATATAGGGTACACTAGCACGTGCTAATGTAGTTAAGTCTCAAACCATGTGAGAGTAAAAAAGTTCAATAAAACTTGCATATTATTTAGGCAGGTTCCTACAATATTTTTTTATATAAAAACTAGCTTTCCCGACAGACGTTGTCCTGTGGACCCTTTGGTCCTAACCAGAGGCGGCCCGTTCATATTATGTGCATAATGTGCACTGCGCCTCCAGAAACTAAAATAAACTATTTAAGTAAATAATAACATTAAAATCTTAATTCTAAAACGTCCAAATTTTATTCGTATTCTAAGCTCAGACGAGGCAACGCGAGGATATAATTATATGCGCGCAATTTGGTTGACTTTGTATGAAAAATTTCTAAAACGACCGAAACGGTGGAGTAAGTGAAATGGGCTTACTGTAAGAGTGGCAATTACGTATGAGAGAATGAGAGGGTGCAGAAGACAATAATTTTGTTAGATTATTTTAAATTTGGCGTCGCATGAAATTAGTTCCATACTAAATTTAGTACTTATTATATTTTATATTATTTCTTATCCATTTTTCAACTTTTTTATTAGTTATTCTGTTTTCCGGAGCGGAGAAGAATCCAATAAATTACACATCGGAAGAATCTGTTGAGCCGATCTCGAGTTATAAGTGTTCGCACTAACCCGACTTTAATTTATATTAGAGATTACACTACTCGTGTTCAAATAACGATAAATTTAGTTTAGAGTGTAATCACTTTGAGTTGACAACAAATATTTCTGTTTGTAGGTAGGTAGGTATGTCATTAACTGAACCCGGGTTGAAAAATTTAATAATCAAAAAAACATATGCGCTGATGACCCACTCACATTAAGGTTGTCGATAATGACGAATACAAATATTCAATTTAAAGATTTTGAGAGTTTTAAGGGGAAAAAAAGATTTAATAGGTACTTAATAATAATTTACATAAATACAGTGTGCCGTGGAGGTAGTAAATAATAAATATAAATCCGATTTAAGTTGAAGGAACAAAAAAGTTATAAATATGTTCAAATGAAATAGAGTAAAGGTTTAAAATTAAGATTCATACATACATACCTTATATAATGGCTCTGTCATAAAAGTCTTGGAAGAGCTCTCTTACGTTTATTGCGCATAATCCCTTATACTTCGCTTATAGCAGTAAAACAAGCTATCGCAAAATTACACAGTACAAAATTATTGTTTTTTTTTTATTATTAATAAGGCACCTGTATGAATATTTAAATACTGAAACTAAAAATTAAGCAAAAAAAAATATCTTTACAAATGTCGTATCGCACGTTGAATAATATACATTGGGTCGTTTTTCGGTTTTTATTATTATTCGAGTAGACTTTTTCTACTACTACTGGCATTTAAAAAAATTGTAATAGCGATTTCTAACACTGGAAATTATTTTTAATCAATCAACTCCTCAAATTATTTTTTTGTAACGTGTAAAAGGCTATTGCCGTTGATTGAATAAATAAATATTAAAACAATCTGTGAGCCTTAATAAAAATTGTATCTCTCTCCCTACGGATGAAACAACCCCTGGCAATATCAACATGAATAACATCTAACGAAAATCATCAACGAGAAAAATTGAATCGTACTTATTGGATTATTATCCAGTCATCCAGCTCTGTTTTATATAAGTAAAAATCATACCATTGATGATCTTTATTCAGTACTTGAGAGCCAACTTGTCTCAACTCAAAAAAAAACAACTTATCTGTGTCTTTTATGGCCCTGCTAATCACCTCATAAACAATAAACTCCCATCCTTATAATTATAATTTTGTATATTTTATTATCTTGTTATAGACGCGTATTATTCATGACCATTAGACGCTTTGCATAAAATAATCAGATTTATTCTATGGTTGAAAATTTTAATCATCATCATTTATATTTATGTTTTCGACGAGTCATAAAATCAATAAATGTTTTTATACGATATTAATGATATTATGTATTCATATTTCGTTGAGGCATTTCTCAAAACTTTGAAGTTTTCTTCTATATTATAAAATTCAGACCTATTTTCCGTTGTCATCGCATCACGCCCAAACGGTTTGACCGATTTCGCTAATTCTTTTTTTGTCGTGTTAGTTTTTATCAGGAGAAGGTTCATATGAAAGAAAAAATTTAAAAAGTTGCGTGAATAATTAGAAAATAAAAGAAAACTCTAAGTGGGTAACCTTCTTAGTATTTCAACAATATAATTTTTATTCCAAATTTGAAAATGCAAATTAAATTAAAGTTTGTCAGAAACTGTCAGTTGTTTGATAGTTTGTGTTATTGACAGAATGTCAATGGAAAATATATGGTTTGAAACAGATGCATCGATCTAAATTACATTGCTTAAAAGGTAATAAGCTCATGATTATACAAATTCGAATTCAATATTCATAGCTTTCCCGACAGACGTGGTCCTGTGTTCCTAACTATGAATATTTAATATCACTATTGAATTCGAATTTGTATGGTGATGAATTTATAATCATTTGACAAATGTTATTCCAACTGATGCGTCTGTTTTAAACCATGTATATTCCATCCGCATTCTGTCAATCGCACGAATTGACAATTTCTGTCAAAATTTCAAAATTGGAATAAAATTATAAGGTAAAAAGTACTAATAAGGTTGTCTACGTAGAGTTTTCTTTAATTTTCTAAATATCCATGCATTTTTCTTATTTTTTTTCTTCTAAAAGGACATTCTCTTGATAAAATCCTACACGACAAAAAAGGAATAAGCGAAATAAGTCCAGCCGTTTAGGCGTGATGCGATGACACCGGGAAATTGCACTCCATTTTTATATTTAAGACTAGATTTCCCGACTGACTTTGTCCTTGTGTTCCTAAATATGAATATTGACTGGTATTGTTAAAATCACGTTCCGACTCAACGCAAGAAGCTCTTGCTAAGAACTTAATCGGTTGCCAGTAGTTACGCAACTAATGTATTGGATTAAATATTTTCAGAATACAGTAAAAAATTGACGCAACTCAATCGTCTGTTTTTCATTTCAGAATAATAGTCATTAAATTCAAATTTGTATTATGATAAACTTTTACCTTTTAACCAATGTAATTTAGATCGATGCACCTGTTTCAAACCATATATTTTCCATCCACTTTATGATGTCAATCGCACCAACAATAAATCAACTGACAGTTCCTGTCAAAATTGGACTAAAAATTATATGGTAAAAAGTACTAAAAAGGATGCTTACGTAGAGTTATCTTTAATTTTCTAATTTTCCACGCAATTTTTTTATTTTTTTTCTTTCATAAGAACCATCTCCTGACAAAAGCAAACACGACAAAAAAAGAATTAACAAAATCGGTTCAGCCGTTCAGGCGTGATGCGATGACAATGCAAAATAGCTCTCCATTTTTTATTATATAGAAGAAGGTAATCAATTAATCAAATCGATCAAATCTCCCTTTACTCCCTACGTAGGGACATAGGGCGGCAACAAGATTCTTCCATTGCACTCGATCTTGCGCAATGTTTATAACCTCCTCACACACCATCTCCAAATCCCTCAGCTCTGCTTCGAAGTAGCGGAACACGGCATGAGAGGGTCTAAGTTTTTTCTATATTATATACAGATTATAATTAGATAACGTGAAAAAGAAAAATAGATTTTAATGGAACAATCAAGATAGACGATCGAGAGAGTTTTGAAAAGCATTGCTTAAGTTTTGTCCGCCCCCACACAAGTCCTCGGTTCTGTGTTTATATATTTTAAGAGAAGTACGTATTATAAAAGTTTTCAGCCTGTTTGAAATAACAGCTCTCGGCCTATAAAACGAAAAGCTTATCTTGAGTTGAAAAGAATTCTTGCGTATTTAAGTTGAATATTATTGTCAAATTAGCTTTGAAAAGGTCAAAACCGTCGTCGTTTAAATAATTTATTCGATATGAAACTGACTACGTAGGTACCTTAGATAATGTATAATATTATATAAATCAAACATAAGATAGCTATTCCTACCTGGAGGTTTCTGTAGAACTAAGGGTCTGTACAGACCTGAAAACGCGCGGTGACGTAACCAATGCAACGCGTCAAAATTCCATAGTACGCGTACTACCAACGTTACATTGGTTACGTTACCGCGCGGGTTCAGATGTGTACAGACCCTAAGAATTATGTGGGTATTTTGATTTTATTGTTGGTTAGACAAGGCCGCTCTTTAGATAAATTATCAACAAGTTTGGTAGTCTTAATCGCGAAACGCTTTGGCTTGATATGAAAAAATAGTATCAAATATCAATTACAAATACTGGTTATCCACTTTTTCAAAAAAAACTACAATAGGTTCATGAAATTCGTTTATAAAAAATCCTACCTATTTCACATTCGCTGATATCATACGAATGTAAAAATACTTGCACTAACATTTTGCGGGGAAGACATTTGGGGGTAGGTACTAATTTTGACAGGAGAGTATTGTCGATGTACATGGTCCGCATCGGAATTTACGACTGTGAGAAAATGATTGAATTCTGAATACCTATTTGTACTGGGGTGGGTAGCGGAGTATTGGAGTTGGATGTGTGTGGCAAATATAGTGGTTGGTATTCTACCTTATAACTGGTACATATCACATAATAATTTGCTGAAGCATCTCATCACAGGCGAAAGCCCAGCGAGATGCTGAACTATGTTTTGTTCTAATTTGTTTTTTTTTTATAACTGTACAATCATTGTTAATGCACTTATTAATTTTGAATAAATTTATTATTATTTCAAATCATTTATTCATTAAATCACAATATATCATATGAAGTATACATCATTGTAAAAAAAAATTAATAAAAATAAATTAAAATTAAATACAATGCTATATACTAAATATAAAAATATCGGTATTATCTCTCATGATACATCACGATGTAATGTAATCATGAGAGATCTTCGAACTACAGAGAAAGGAACCTTCTTAACATCCTACATGAGGACAACAGAACTGCCTTTTGGATGGCATATCTGAGACCACAACAGATGCCAAGTTTCCCTAGATTGTCTTTAAGAGACTTAGGAATAACTCCATTCGTCGATATCACTATAGGTATTATGTGGGTGGTTGGTGTTGTCGTGTCTCTTAAACGACCCGACGATGTTGAGTATTTAATTGTACCTACCTATATAGTATATCTGCTCCTGCGCTGGTTTTAGTTTGCTTAAATGTCTACCTATACACCTTTCTTCATAGTCGTCCCCGTTTTCATGGTAACATGTCAGTAAACAAGCCCGCTCCTCGACTGGAAGCCCCCTGGTGTATTCATGTCCAATCACTGGTCGTGTTAATACTCTGCCCCTTTTGATAAATATGCATACCTTTGCACTACTCGCGCGCGTAGGCTATCCCCGCCCCTAGACTTCGGATCCATTCCATTTCGTCCTGTACAAGCACTCTTGATTTACGATCTCTACTAACAGGACGCGCTCCTGTCGTTACGACCATGTATCGAAATGGTTATAATCGAGAAATTATATTTAAATCTTCATGTGAATAAATCTATAATAACAGTGACGGAATTAATTAGTGAGCCGTGATATGTGCTTTATAATAACATTAATAATCAATTTTTTATTCTCACTTAATAAGTGCTGGCGTGGGTCGTGTTTCCCGCCATATTGTTTTTGTTCCTGCTCTTTTGATTGAACCGTTAAGAAATACGAATTGAAATTCAACCGAACTCATAAACATCTTGTTCCGCACCTGTGACTCCTGTTTTCATTGTTCAGACAATTCAAAAGTGAACTACTAATATTATACATAAACTATCCTTGTGCCGAAGGCAAGTTCATCTCGAATCTTACTAAACTTTTTCAACATCGATACCAGCCGCTCCCAGAGCCGTTGCTTGTCTTGGACAAGCAAAGTAAAGGATTACTTTACCGTCTACATGATGCCTACTCCGTTTCGAACCTGATGACCGCCTCCTTCTCTTCGTGTCTGGGCCCGAGCTTTGAACCCTTCGAAATCTACTACACGGCGACCAGACGTAAGACTACATCTATCTTGAAGACCACCTTTTCGTCAGGAATCTATCACGACGTACATACATACTATCGTTCCATAAAAGGCAGACACATCACCTGGAAATCTTCTCATCACATCAACCAAATTCATGTCATGTAAGCAACTATTTTATATCGAATTTTATTGTCTTTTTTACATTTAGTACAGAAGTAATGTTCCTATGAATGTACCCCTTGTCAATCAAAATCCAGAATAATATAATGATTGTGTGTAACATAACATTTAGCTTTTTGATTTGATATCGCCTATATTTTCCATTCCACATTTCAAGTACCTACTGAATGCCTAATAATGAAAGATTGCATCATCTTAACCTCTACACCAAGCACCTAGATGACTACTTATACATAAGAACGATCCGACCAGGATCTGCAAATCTATATATAAAACTTAGAAGAGTCCGAGTGACCACACACTTTACTATCTATTGCAATATTATAATATATCATTGGACATAAGAGTATATCACAGCAACCCCTCTCGGTTGTTTGTATTTTCCTCTCCCTACTGGACACCCTGAAGATCATAAAGGAAGATACTAATCTCTCCTATTTATTAAAAAGTCTCCGCTCATTAAGAGTCCTATTCTTTCACATAGAGAAGCTAGCCAGGCAGAAGTATAAACACAACAGAAGTAAGTATATTTGTACAGTTTTTCCTTCCGAGGACTAATCTGATTTTCCCCTCTTTTCTCCCTTTTCTTTTTTATGTTAACCAAGTGCTGTTGTCCCCAAAAAGGACACGGCATTTATGGCGCCCAACGTGGGGCTCGATTTATGGCGAGCCAACGTGGAGCTCGATTTTTGTCGCAGCCAAGCTGTGGAGCTCGATATTGTTTCACGGATGCCATAGCATTCATGGCATCCTTTCAATTAAAAGTTTCCGTTTGAAATTCCTTGCCCACTTTTGTCCAGTATTGTCCACATCCATTGCAATAGATAGGTGGATAACTTCTATTAATTTTCAAATGGTGATTTGGTATATGATGAGATCTAAGGTGCAAGGTGGATGGAGATTTGGTGATTTAATATTGTAAAACATTTCAGAAAATATTGTATAATTGTTCAGATCCAATATTGAAAGAAAAAATAATTTAACAAAAAATTTTCTCTTTTGCACATCGCGAATCGTACACGGACGTTTCCGCTAGTATTCAACCACTCGTATTTGTGTGTGTTTGTGTATGTGTAGCGCGACGCTGGGCCGCTTTCTCTCCACGTGCAGGAATAAACCTGCATAAAGAAAAAATAATAACAACAGCCAACGGACACTCTTACCTTGAGATTTTGCACAGGAAACCGTGGTACCTACCTATACTTCGCGTCAGTTATTTCTCCGATACACGTATGAGTTTGTCTGTGTGTGTGTAGCGGCAGTAGATTATTGTTCTACCTCGGCAGGAAATGCGACGTCGGAAATATTATGTATATACTTACTTAGCATCCAGTCTACTTATAGAATATGGATATATTTGTTTTGTTCGCGACACGAGGCGAAGTCAAATCACATACCAGCATACTTAGAAAAAATATAACTCAATATTTCGTATGCCGAATTTTTGCAATATTCAATCCTTTTTCTCCGTGATTAAATTCATTTTATTTCTCGATTATAATCTTTACGCTTGTTAATGGAGATTAAAATATGGAGCGTTTGTCCGTATACCCAGTACTGTGGAGACTATAAGCGAACGCGTTCATAGTTTTTTTTCTTTTCTTCTTTTTCCCTCCCGTAGAATTTTCATATTGTTCAATATGGATTTCTCACTGTATGGACCGATCCCCAATATTGAGCGAGCGAATAGCGCAAGTCTAGCCAAACAACTTCGCGAAAGAGGAATTCGTCCAGCCAGGGCTTTACAATCACTCCGTGCGCAAGCTCGTAATTTTAATGCAAATTTAAATCTTGCCCAATCGCCGTCAGTAGTAAGCACCCCCAGACGAATGCCAAATTACGAAAATTTAGCTGAAGCTCCAGAGTTGACCGCAATTCCTGAGAACAGAATTTGCCAACAGATTTCCTTGCCACCTTTAGCTCATAACCAAGTACAAGAAAACTTCATTCCTTGCCCGCCCAATACTGTTTACGTTGTTCGAGACCAGTCATGTAGTGTAGCAAATTGGAGAATTACTTTTGACGGTTCTTCCGGTTCGAATGTTAGAAGCTTTTTGACAAGAATTGACGAGCTTTGCGAGTCTAGACGCTTCCCCAAAAACGAACTTCCCAGAGTTTTTACCGAACTATTGAGTGGAGAAGCCTTGACGTGGTTCCGTCAGTCGTGTCGGAACGTTTCGGATTGGAATTCCTTAAGAAAACTATTGATTGACAGATTTGACGACCCCTCGAGACAGTGGCATCGTAAACTCTCCATTGTAAATCTAAAACAAGGAACTAATGAGCCCGCTTCCTCTTATATTGGACGCGTCTTATACGAGAACGAAACCTTAAACAATCCTTTTCTCCCCGTTGATATTCTAACTACGTTGCGCCAGGGTCTGTTACCGAAATATTCTCCTGCTGTTTTGGCAGCTGGATCAGATACCATAGAAGGTTTAGAAAAGGCTTGTAGAGAATTTGATCTTATTTATGGTACTTCTTCACGTTCCCCCGTTCCTGCCAACAAACCATTTTATCGAGCGAGACGAAACACCGCGGTCGGAATCGTTTCTTCTACCAAGAACACTGCTAAACAGGATTCTGTTTGTTATAAATGTGGCAGGAAGGGTCATTTCCAAAGAGATTGTTATGGTCGAGTTCCCTCGACTCGCCCATCAGCTGTTATTCCCCGTAACACCTCAAATCCTCCGGTGGTAGTAGATGTCTCTCGTCCTCCACCCAATATTTCCAAATCTGCTAACAAACCGAAATTTGTAGGAAGCCGTCCGCCTGATTCTAAGTCAGCTGGATTATCATCTATTTCTTTCATCCCCTCTGCCGAATCAGCTAAATCAGAACGCGAGAAATGGTTGAAAAGTGTGGCTCTTTTCTTCAAAACACTAGAGGTACATAAACTCGATTCATCCTTAGGTAAAGACGGTCGACCATACATTGATTTTCGAATTTCCCAATTAACCTTCAGAGGATTATTAGATAGTGGAGCTGTTATCTCCGTGTTAGGGCGCCACGCCCACCAACATTTTCTTTCTCAAGGGGCGGAATTAATGCCTTCTCCCGTGCGCGTTGTTACCGCTGATGGTACAGTTCACAAAGCCGTCGGTCAAATAGAACTTGAGGTGACTTGCAACAATAAAACCGATACGATTTCCTTTGTAGTTCTTCCTTTAATTGAACCAGCCTTCATTTTGGGAGTTGATTTTTGGAAAGCATTCAATATAGCTCCCCAGTTATTTGGTCAATCAGGTCACCCTTCAAACGGATCGTTAGCCAGTATTTCCGTTCTTTCCGGTCCAGTCCCCTGTTTAAATGACATGTCCCATCTTTCAGAGTCACAGTTGAAGGAACTTCAAATAGTACAAGATAGTTTTGCTGAAATTTCTGCTGAAGCCGTAGGTTTAGGTAGAACTCCCCTCGTCTCTCACGAAATTATAACTCATGGTGAGCCTGTCAAACAGCGCACATACCCCCAATCCCTTCCGAAGAAATTAATAATTAATGCAGAAATAGATAAGATGCTCGAATTAGGTGTAATCGAAAAATCCAACAGCCCGTGGAACAACAATGTGCTGGTAGTTACCAAGAAATCAGGTGAACACAGATTTGTTCTCGACCCCCGATTATTGAACTCTGTAACCCGTAGTGATTCGTATAGTCTTCCTTTCGTCAACCGTATTCTGGATCATTTACGTGATGCTAAATTCCTCACTTCCCTCGACCTTCATAAAGCCTTCTGGCAATTGCCTCTGCACCCCGATTCTAAGTGCAAGACTGCATTTTTCATCGAAGGAAAAGGAAAATTCCATTTCACCCGCTGTCCCTTCGGTCTCAAGAACATTCCTGCTCAATTACAACGCCTCATGGACACCCTATTCGGCTCAGAATTTGGAGGTAGAGTATTTTGTTTCATGGATGATATTTTGGTCGCAAGTCCCGATTTCCAAACTCATTTATCCGACCTGAGGAAAGTTCACGCCATTCTGAAGGAAGCTAATCTAACCATTTCCCTGAAAAAGTCAGTATTTTGTAAGAAAAGTCTCCGTTTTCTTGGACATGTTATCGACGAACACGGTCTTCGTTCTGATCCTGAAAAACTAACCGCCATGAAGCTTTTTCCTACTCCAAAATGTAAAAAGGATGTAAGATCATTTCTGGGTCTCACTGGATACTATCGTAGATTTATTAAAGATTATTCTAAAATTGCCGCTCCCTTATGTAAACTCACTGGAGGTAGTCGAAAGAACAAGTCTTCAACCCCTTTTGTATGGACCCCTGAAGCCCAAGAAGCGTTTGATTCCTTAAAGAAAGCCATGATTACTGCGCCATGTCTGAGACCTCCCGATTTTAAGGCGCCCTTCATTATCACATGCGACGCATCTGCTTACGCCATTGGCGGAGTGCTTAGCCAAGAAACTGATGGTCACAACCAACCCGTGGCGTATTTTTCCCGCAAACTTAACAAAGCCGAAATCAACTACTCTGTTACTGAAAGGGAACTGCTCGCTGTATTAGATGCTATTCACCACTTCAGAAGTTTCGTAGAATGTACCAAATTTACTGTGGAAACTGACCACTCTAGTCTTAAATGGTTGCGTACTCTGGACAATCCTAGTGGTAGATTGGCCAGATGGGCTACCCGATTAGCTCAGTATGATTTCGATCTAGTTTACCGTAAAGGCAGCGAAAATGTGGTCGCTGACTCCTTAAGTAGAAACCCTGTATCTTCTTTGAAATTCCCAGAACCCTTCATTGACGTTTCTGACCCCTGGTATAATAAAATATTTCACGGCTGTTCCGAAAATCCACAGTCATTCCCCAGCTATACCATCGTAAACGGACATTTGTATCGAAAACGAATAAACGATAAACGAAAACCCGATAATTACATATGGTCGTTAGTGATTCCTGCTAGTGAAGTCCCGCAATTAGTTCTAGATTACCATGCTGACAAGGAATCATGTCATTTTGGTGTAGTCAAAACGTTTCATAATTTGGTAAAAAATTTCTATTGGAAAAATATGAAGAAAAGTATTAAGGATATTATTAGTAAATGTGAACTGTGCAAAGCGTATAAAGTAAGTAACTCAGGTGCCTTGGGTATATCTTCATGTCCAAAACGTCCTGTTGCTCCTTTCCATACAATTTCAATTGACATCGTAGGTCCCATGGTAACTTCTACTGAAGGTTTTGTTTATATGCTGACCGTGGTCGACGTATTTTCAAAATACCTATTCGTATGTCCCCTCAGAAAAGCCACGAGTGTGCACATTATAAAATTCCTTCGTGAATCGGTGTTTCTCAAATACAACATACCTCACACGATCATACTTGATAACGGGCCTCAATTTACCTCAAAGTTGTTCAAAGATTTTTGCGATTCATTTGGTGTGTCACAACTCTTTTACAATACTTTTTATACACCCCAAAATAACCCAGTCGAAAGATATCATTTAACCCTAGTTACTGCTCTTGGTATATTGGTGGAAAACAACCATAGATTATGGGCTCAAAAGTTGCCAGCTATTGTTCATAACTTAAACACGTCTGTAAGCTTAGTAACGAATTATACTCCCCACTACCTGGTGCACGGTTTTGAGCACATACGGCACGGATCTTTCTATAAATCCCTCTCGGCCAATCCTTCATCTGAAGAAGAACCCTTTGCTAATAGATTAAAAACTTTCGATGAGTATGCTCGAATCCATGAAGAAGTCTCTGATGCTATAATAGCCGCTTTTAAAAAACATGCTATCCGCTATAATCTGCGTCGTTCAGAAAGATTATTAAACGAACAAGACGTAGTATGGAGACGTAATTTCGCTCAGTCTGATAAGGCCGCGTACTTCTCAGCTAAGCTAGCCCCTAGATTTATAAAAAGTATA
This sequence comes from Mystacides longicornis, assembly GCA_963576905.1. Classification (NCBI taxonomy): domain Eukaryota; kingdom Metazoa; phylum Arthropoda; class Insecta; order Trichoptera; family Leptoceridae; genus Mystacides; species Mystacides longicornis. The sequence goes on along the minus strand of OY756425.1, from coordinate 8,533,517 downwards.
GTGTTACGCAAAATTTCTAACAATGCCTATTTGTTGGCTAATGAAGATGGAACTCAAGCTGGGAAGTTCCACATCAAAGATATATTAAAAACTAATTAGGAAACCCTTGTCTTATTGATCTCTCAGTTGAGGATCAATCGATCGTCTGTAACGTATTTTGTATGTAGTATATAGGTATAAAGCAAATATATTAGTTAATTTTTTCGATAGCGATGACGTTGAAGTGCAAAAGAGAGAATAATACATTGTCACTTATTAGGCTAATACATATTGCCGAAAATATGGTCATCGCTACCTACTATGTATATATTATTATTATTATGATATTTCTATGTGTGTGTATATAAATGTATCACCCCCATAAGTATTGTGTTCCCCTAGAGTATAATAGTTCATTGGAAAGAGAATCTGTGTTTCACCATCTGTTCATATTATTTAATTTCAATTTTACTATGTACCTTTTATGTTTCCGTCGACTTAGTATGATCAAGTTTGTATGTATGTTTATAGAATGTTTGCGAATGAATGACGTATGCCTTAGGCCGGCCTATGATTGGAAATAGAATAAATGTAGTAATGAGTGAAGTCGATCGAAGCATATATTTTTAAACTTATAATTAATTGCCTTGTGGAAAGCCCACGTTCTCTTTCCTAACGTCCGTCAAAAGACTGTAATACTGTAAGTACTAAATAAGCTGTAATTATTATTCTAGTTGAAATCCTGTATCTAATAAATAGATAAGTATGATTCGATAAGTTGTGAATTGGTCAAAGGTTCTTCCCAGATTCTAAACCTGACCATACATTGTAACCATAGTACAAGAATCAAATAACAATTGTAGTTTAAATGAGAATCTGGGTGGCGTCTAATTAAATTAATTTTTTTTGTATAATGTCTCATAGTCTAGCCGAATTAAAAAAAAAATAGAATATTAACAAATATAAAATGTTGAAAACTGCTGTTTGTAATATTCCATGCTCCGTGTACCTACCTAGGTATATTGTATATTCTATGCTTACTGTGCCGAATATAGATTCAATAGGAGGTCATTAACTTACCTCACGGACGACCTTCGTCGCTTGTATCTAGGTCAAGGTATGACCGACTGTAAATATTCCGATGATGTTACGAATACTTTTGTTACCAACTAATATTCTTAGTTATTGAATATATAAAATGTTTCTTGATATATGCTGTGTTAAATTGAGCTCTTTTAAGATAATTAGTTTATAAAAAGCATATTTTAATTTCCATGGAAACTAGAAATAGTCATTGTGTTTATTATTACTGTTTATGTTATGTCATTTATTTTTTTTGTTTGTGCGAATGGATATCTGATCAATATCATTCGTACGGTGGAATTTTATTCCACGGACCAACGTTGAGTCGTTAGGTCACCGACTGTGAAGTCATGTTTTGTAAACCTGGTCTTTTTTGAATTCTACATTCAAAAGGGTCACACGCTATGCGTGATGCTGTACGTTCTGCATGACAGAACTGGAAATAGATCTCTATGTCAACAGGAGACTAGCCTTATTGCCATGACCTCTCCGTTGTCAAATCTATGAGATACTCCAACGTTAAATTTATTTTTGTGTATCTTGTTCAGTTACTTTCGGTAACTATTTATGTAATTGCCATCACTGGACCTGTATACCTTAGAGTCATTTTATTTTGTAAACATGTAACCTTTTAAGTGTATGTATGTGTTGCGCAACCCATAATGTGCGCTCTGCGCTCAGCTGTGATTGTATCTATGAATATGATCTGGATGTACCTCTTTACATCTCAATGTGTACTATAATCATTATTATGTCCATATTGATTGTATCTATATGAGGTCTCCAAACTAAAATTTCCTCTATTGTTTATTTGTTTGGCCGTGTTATCGGAAATCACGTGAAACGTGCTTCCCCTGTGCTGAGCACATAAATTGATGTTATGTATTTTATAGTTTAATTATATATTGTAAAAATGTTGTAATATTTTTGTTTGTATCCCGTCTGTCATCTGACCCGAAATTGTCGTCTTCAGCAATCGCAGAAGCACTGAACTCGAGTCAGGCCTCAGCGGCTTAATTAATTAATTTTCTGTACTTAAATAATTAATTCTCTCTGTCACCCAATTCCCAACATATTGTATTAATTGTTTTGACCAATTTTTCGGAAGCCAGGTGTGAGCCTAGCCCTCCCAAACGTCAAGCCCCTTTTTCTATTATTGTAAATTTTCTCTGGGTATACAAAGTTACTACCTAACTACATTTTCTGTAATATGTATATTCATGCTTGTATGCCCTCTGTGGTCTGATCAGACCAGTGTCGTATTCCGCGCAAGCGTTTTACCTCTCATTACAGATCAGGTCGCAGTGGTGTATGTATTCGTATGTATGTTTTCAAACAAATTCCCTTCATGCATATGTACAATGTACTTTGTATTTCAAATATTTTTCTTTTACTTAATAATCTGTGCCGAATAATATCGTTGTCTCCCTAAAGAGATCAACTCTTTCGAATCAGATTTCCTCACTTCTTTTTGTTAAATTGTAAAGTTCTTTACTGTTCATAATATTAAAAATCATTATTCCACTGTACTGTTAACTTCTATACTGATCTATTCGAGATCTATTTTAAACAGTTTTTGTTAGACTTTCATAACATGCAAAATTGAGTGTCCATTTAATGTTCAAGTATTCACTGACACTCGTGAGATAATAATGTAGGTATTTCATATGTGGCCCCTAACATCTGTAACTGGTATATAACCTTTGTTTGTATTATATATCGCTGCAGGGGAAATGTACTAGTAATTGGCCCGTCAATATTTGGCGACTTTAAAAAGAAAATAATTAATTTTTTTTGTAACTTTCTATATGAAATCCACACTTGTTGATGTTATGTATGTATGTTTGTATTCTTTCAGATGTGATGGTTGATTTCTGGGATGTGTCTCCTCATGCCTTCGTGATTGTCTTTTTCTTTCTTACTGAGATGTTCTTATGTTAAACTTGCTCACGCGAAGTTTAAATTTAGGAGGGGGGAAATGTCGTGTCTCTTAAACGACCCGACGATGTTGAGTATTTAATTGTACCTACCTATATAGTATATCTGCTCCTGCGCTGGTTTTAGTTTGCTTAAATGTCTACCTATACACCTTTCTTCATAGTCGTCCCCGTTTTCATGGTAACATGTCAGTAAACAAGCCCGCTCCTCGACTGGAAGCCCCCTGGTGTATTCATGTCCAATCACTGGTCGTGTTAATACTCTGCCCCTTTTGATAAATATGCATACCTTTGCACTACTCGCGCGCGTAGGCTATCCCCGCCCCTAGACTTCGGATCCATTCCATTTCGTCCTGTACAAGCACTCTTGATTTACGATCTCTACTAACAGGACGCGCTCCTGTCGTTACGACCATGTATCGAAATGGTTATAATCGAGAAATTATATTTAAATCTTCATGTGAATAAATCTATAATAACAGTGACGGAATTAATTAGTGAGCCGTGATATGTGCTTTATAATAACATTAATAATCAATTTTTTATTCTCACTTAATAAGTGCTGGCGTGGGTCGTGTTTCCCGCCATATTGTTTTTGTTCCTGCTCTTTTGATTGAACCGTTAAGAAATACGAATTGAAATTCAACCGAACTCATAAACATCTTGTTCCGCACCTGTGACTCCTGTTTTCATTGTTCAGACAATTCAAAAGTGAACTACTAATATTATACATAAACTATCCTTGTGCCGAAGGCAAGTTCATCTCGAATCTTACTAAACTTTTTCAACATCGATACCAGCCGCTCCCAGAGCCGTTGCTTGTCTTGGACAAGCAAAGTAAAGGATTACTTTACCGTCTACATGATGCCTACTCCGTTTCGAACCTGATGACCGCCTCCTTCTCTTCGTGTCTGGGCCCGAGCTTTGAACCCTTCGAAATCTACTACACGGCGACCAGACGTAAGACTACATCTATCTTGAAGACCACCTTTTCGTCAGGAATCTATCACGACGTACATACATACTATCGTTCCATAAAAGGCAGACACATCACCTGGAAATCTTCTCATCACATCAACCAAATTCATGTCATGTAAGCAACTATTTTATATCGAATTTTATTGTCTTTTTTACATTTAGTACAGAAGTAATGTTCCTATGAATGTACCCCTTGTCAATCAAAATCCAGAATAATATAATGATTGTGTGTAACATAACATTTAGCTTTTTGATTTGATATCGCCTATATTTTCCATTCCACATTTCAAGTACCTACTGAATGCCTAATAATGAAAGATTGCATCATCTTAACCTCTACACCAAGCACCTAGATGACTACTTATACATAAGAACGATCCGACCAGGATCTGCAAATCTATATATAAAACTTAGAAGAGTCCGAGTGACCACACACTTTACTATCTATTGCAATATTATAATATATCATTGGACATAAGAGTATATCACAGCAACCCCTCTCGGTTGTTTGTATTTTCCTCTCCCTACTGGACACCCTGAAGATCATAAAGGAAGATACTAATCTCTCCTATTTATTAAAAAGTCTCCGCTCATTAAGAGTCCTATTCTTTCACATAGAGAAGCTAGCCAGGCAGAAGTATAAACACAACAGAAGTAAGTATATTTGTACAGTTTTTCCTTCCGAGGACTAATCTGATTTTCCCCTCTTTTCTCCCTTTTCTTTTTTATGTTAACCAAGTGCTGTTGTCCCCAAAAAGGACACGGCAGTGTATGCCACATATCCTTGATTTCGTGAGCAAGATCAAGATATTTAATTATCTTATCCTGCTCGGCTTTTTTCAAATTTTCGTCATACGGTATAGTGATATTCACGAGATACATTATCCCGTTCCTACGATCAACCAATACAATGTCCGGACGATTTGCGTTAATCGTTCGGTCAGTTTGTATTGGTATACCTATCCCAATACAACTTTGTATTACTGTTTTGCATTACCGAAATTGGGGTGTACCTATAATAAGGTACTTCAAGATCGAGCAAACCATATTTCAAGGCAAGTTTTTGATGAACTATTTTAGCCACATCGTTATGTCTGTGCAAATACTCAGAACCACACAGGAGAGAACACCCAGACAAAATATGTCTGAGTGTTTCTCCTGTTTGGCCACATGCACGACATTTATCAATTATATCAGGTGTTTTAATAATATATTTTTTATAATTATTAGTGACGATGATCTGGTCTTGTATTGCACAGACAAAACCTTCTGTTTCGCTAAATAGTTCACCAAACCTCAACCATCCAGTCGAATCTTCAAGACTTACATGTGATGAATTTAAAGTTTCGAAGAATCGACCGTGGAGAGACTTGCCTTTCCATATATCAACCCGATCTTGTACCCCAATTATCGGTGGTGAAACAGGATTTGATAAATTTAAGGGCGTGTACTTCAAATCACACGCAATGAGGTCTTCATAACCCAATTTATTCCTTGATGAGATAAAGTAAGATTGGAGGAGGTTTATCTCTTTGTTATTCATGTTTTTGATGTTTAACGTGCCTCTACCACCAATCTTCCTTGGTAAATATAATCTCATCAAGGAACATCTTGGATGATGCATCCTATATTGTGTGAGCAAACTACGTACCTTTAAATCCATCTTGTCTAGTTCCGTTTGGTTCCACTTAATGATTCCAAAAGAATACAAAATTTTCGGTACAACCCATGAATTAATGGCCATAATTTTATTTCTCCCGGAGAGAAAACTTTTCAAAACTTTTTTTAATCGTTTAATAAATTCATTTTTAATGTTATTTTTAATAATCATTATTATTATTATTATTAGGTACAATAAAATGATCTCTAGTACCTAAGTAGATACATAAAAAAATATTCACAAGGTGTTGTAGTCTTAAATTTCATCCTCGTGTAATAATCTTTCAATTTCTAACTTGATTGAAGTCATGCGATATTCTCATCATTTTTTTACTATATCATAAGAAAGAATATCGGTATAATCTCGGAATACCTACCCTTTTCTTCTGGAAATACTCCATCGTGACTCGTTCGCAGAAAGTAATTTAGTAACACAAAGTGTCTGAACACCTAAAATTTTGTCGAGTAGACTAGCTGACAGTCGAGTCGATCTATTTTTTTCTAATTTTTGGTAGAGTAGTGGTAGAAGACAGAAGAGAATGGAGACAAAGTTTACTGGAAGCCAAGAGCCGATATATGGGTTATAGAGCCATCGGAAGGAAAAACTGCCCCCCCCCCCCCACCACGTTTAACTACCCGCTAGTGAGGGATGATTAACGTATGTGAACCTTAAGTTTTAGTCGAGTTCATTAGTTGCAACAAAAATGGCGTTTCGCTAGAGAAAAAAAAATACCAACATCTTATGTTGTTTTTTTACATCATCTCAAAACCTTGATCTATAATATAATAAGATGTCTTTGAACTAACACCTACACTGTGGTTTTGCTGCTGTACCTAGTGTGAAGTGGCTTTTCTGACATGTTAATGACGGTTATTCTGAAATGAAAAACAGACGATTTAGTTGCAACCGATTAAGTTCTAAACAAGAGCTTCTTGCGTTGAGTTGGAACGTGAATTTGAGAATACATACCAGTCATTATGTTTACAAACAACCCATATGGGTATTTGCCTTTCAACAAACTTCTCCATGCCAATCTTTTTCCCAATACTTTGATATTAATCCAAAAGAATTAATGAGAAATAAGAACGTATTTCTTAAATCCAAACGGCTGATCCACAATGCAATCCTGATACCGTCCATGATGTATGGGAGTGAAACATGGACATGGACGAAAAATCTGGAAGTTGGAATAAATGCTGTGGAAATGAAATCATTGCGTAGGATATGCGGAAAGAGACTGATTGATAAGGTGAGGAATGATAATATTAGAAAGGAATGTGGAGTGGATGTTAGCGTATTGACTAGAATGAAAGTAAATAAATTAAGATGGTTTGGGCACGTAGAGAGAATGAACGAGGAGAGAATGACTAAAAGGATATAATATAAATCTGAAAGAATGGGTGCACGCAGACGAGGCCGACCTCGAATGACATGGTCCGACCATACCGGTGCCGTCTTAGGGGAGGTCCAAGTCAGGATCAAAAGGAATAAAAGAGCGTGTATGCGGAATGTTATGCGTTTGGAAGAAGCGAAAGAGGTTTGTGTGGATAGGAAAGAATAGAAGTCCGTACTCTCTGCCTACCCCCTTCGGGAAATGGCGTGATGGGTAAAAAAAAGAATAATAATAATAATAACAAACACTTTATTGGTAAAATAATAAACCCATAATGTTTAAATTTATATAATTACTTGGTGGTAATATTTAGACTAATAAATGTACGTTTTTGTTACAGTGCGATGACTCAAATGCGGGACAGGGGAGCAGTGGCTTTTATTGGTCCTGATGACACCTGCTCGAGTGAAGGTCTTGTGGCTGCAGCATGGAACCTGCCCATCATTTCCTACGTAAGTTCCTAATCATACCGCTACGACGCCATGTGCATGCAAACCGCCAAATTAGAAACAAGAAGGTCGGATAACAATATTCCTAGTCGGATAACAAAATATCCTTTTTTATCAATCTGGGCTCACTCAAAGTGTACCTACTTAAAAAAACTGTTGGCATATTTTACACTAAGCAAAGCTTGTGTCACGAAACTGGACTATGCTCGTTGCCGTGGAACGAACCCGCTACCTGAAATGATAAGAACGTGAGCGTCTAAACCATCGTGCTACCAAGCACTTCTGTTTAGAACGGTGATTTCACAGTTCTATTTAGAGAAACAGATTCTGTGAGAGTTTTTTTATGTAGGGGAGACCGGGGCGACAATTAACAAAAAAAATATTTTTAGTTGTATCTTAGAAATTATTCAACATTTAGACTTGATTTTTGAGATACACATGCTTTAATCATTCAGCTATTATGTTCTTATCTCAAAACAACCATAATAGAAACGATGCTTAAGATAGAACGCTTTTTCTTAAAAATGGCAGTTGTTAATTGTTACCTCACGTTTGGGGTTAGAATTAACAGGTGTGGGGCAGGTATTAACATAAGGGGTAAAAATTAACTTTTTCTATTTTTTCCCCCGATGTGTTATTTTTTACTCACTGATATGTTATTTTTTACTCACTGATATAAAGAAAAATAAATACGTGTAGGTACGACATGTTTTTTTATTACCTAATGAAAATAATAAATAGTTGGTCTTAAACAGATCACAATTTTGTATTTAAACTTAACTAGTCATATTACTTAAACAACATCATACAATGAGGTAGAAAATGATACATTTTTTTATCTTAAAAGCTAGGTAACGAGTCTTTCATGAACATCTTCTTTAAACATTTAGCATCGTCTTTAGATTTAAACAACGTACCTACATAAAATGTAGTTTAATACAAAATCAACAAAAATATCAAAGATAAGGAACTATTTTAAATGCCTACGTACTAAAAGTTTTCGGATTCATCATCTGAATTACGATTCAAAGATCTCATATCATCTTTGATACATCCTGCTTGGGTCGAGTCCTTGCAAAAGATAGGTACAGTGTATCCATTCATCATTATAGGAGACACCGCAAATGATACAAAAATAGTCATCGTCAGAGCTATCGCTTTCATATCTTTTTATTCACATTCCCTACTTTTTTGTCTCTATTTATATTCCTTTACCCTTTCTCTTATCTTTTTTGTTCTCTTTGTTCTGGTTTTTTGTTGCCATTTTTCTCTTTTTCATTTCTCTGATGTTATGTTCTACTTCTAGAGATTTTTTTTCCGGAGTATCAGTAAGGATAGCTGACTTTTTAGGTCGTCTTTTATTAGACGAAACTCGTGGTAGAGCTTTTGGCAGAGGTCTTATGATTTCAACTGCAAAATCCGTAGCTCCTTTCTGCATGCCTGAAGGTCCAGCTACTGGTTCATTAGACATTTGCGATATCACTTCAGTCAGGCTTATATCTAAATTAGTCATCGTCTAAACCTATATGTGGGGTAGGTTTTAACACGTTAATACAAGCCCCCTCGATTTGTTAATTATAGCCCCAAAGGTACATTTTTATTATTAAATTACGTAATAAAATGTAAGACAGCAATTATTTCAAATTTGAAACGTGGAATTGTTAAGTATAAAATATGCTACTAGGAAAACAAGAAACATAATCATAACACTTTATATTTATTGTGCTAATCAAAATATCGTGAACTATAAAATGTTCGTTACCTGCTTATAAATATCGACCGGCACATAACTCACTGAAATGACGCGCGGAGCGCATACTGTAGCATGCGGCGCGATCTAATTGACAAGTTTACTTAAGCACTGACTGGTGTCGTAGGTATAGTTTTAGAGAAAAATGCTTGTTAATACTTACCTCTGTTAATTGTAGCCCCGGTCTCCCCTATAGGTTGCGTAGGAAATGCAATTTTGCGGCTCCATATTTATTCCTTCATCTTAACTTTCTCAGTTCGTTCAACTATTTACTTTTGTATAAAAATATGATATCAAACAAAAAAAATAGAAAGAAGTTTTTAGGTACCATTACCTTCTGAAATATAAATATTTTTCCATGATTAATTATTTCAATCGGCTTGTTTACGCAATCTTGTTTTAAATTAGTTAATTGATTAAAAAAATAATGAGAAACTATTAGAAAAAAATGTTTGTTTTGAAAAGTGTCGATTTGTTGATTGTCGATAAGAGTATTTTTTTATCTGAAACCTTCTATAAGTATATTGGTTTTTTTCGATAAAAGATTGTGATAAATTCAGAATGATTTAAGATACTACTTTTGCATTGTTTCATTTATAGAACTGTCAAGAGCTTGTAGAAAACTCACGGTATTAAGCATTATGAAAAGTTCCTTTACAAAAGGTAAATCGTCATATAGTATAAACACTATTTAAATATCCAGGGATTCCCCTAACTATCGGGTATACGATTTAGGGTTATATCACCATCGTTACTTGACCCACTTTTGTTTAATAGGTTTAGTTTCAGTATTAGGAGTAGATAAACAAACAAATTCCCGACGTATCTGAGCAATTTGTCAAGGAATTGTGTTTTCTTGTTCCGGACACAGACATTGTGGGGATAATATGACATTTATGCAATATTGTCATAACTGATCAAGAGATCTGTGAAGGTTCATTCTGTAAATCAATTCCCTGCAATGTTTATACAAAATATACAAAATATTTATAGTATTCTTGTTTTTTGTCACCTTTGCACCACTATGTTACCAAAACAGTAACACGCTTGGACACTTGGCAGCGTAGTATGAATATGAATTCACTTTCATTTCACCGGTTAAAGAGAATTAGTGGTCGAACAGCTTCCCAATTCGACCATAACCAATTACAAAGATTTTTTTTTTAAATGAATCTGTGCTCACTAAAAGTGAACCCAAGTGCACTCTTTGATTCTTTCACAGTAAGCTACTTAAAGATTGTGTCGTGAAAGAGGAATATGGTCGGCACCTGGGATCGAACCCACGATACGAAAAGCAAAAGTACGAAAGCCGGCGTTGTAACCGCTAGTCTGCCAACTACTTCAATTTTTGCTTCATGTACTAATATATAAGTAGATATTGAATGTTTTTAATAGGTATTTGCGAAGAATAAAAAAAAGAAGAATGGAAGTCCGTATTCTCTGTAGATAATATAATAAATTTCGACGACTCGATATTATGGCGTTAGAGAAACAGCGAACATTTTCTAGGAATAGAAAGCACTTTAAACCTGTCTAAAGACTGTTGCTAGCTCTCATCTCTGCCGTCTGAGATGTGATAGACTATGTAGTCATATCATGTTTTTTCCAATACTTTGGTTAAAAATAACTTCTCCTTTACTCCTGATTATTGTTTTTCCTGAAAATTGAGAAAATTGAAAAAGGAGTTATTTTCAAGGAAAGGGGAGAAGCTTATTGAATTGTAGTTTTAACACATGTAGTCATCATTTTTATTGCAAAAGTTTTTTTTAGAATTTTTAAACAACTTTTAAGCTACCTACCTCTTGAAGAAAATGTCATAAAATGGCGCAAAATCCAAAAAAGATGTATTAAAGAATAAACCCTACAGAAATTGTTAAAATAAAAAAAATATGATAATAGGTATATAATAATAAATGTAAGTAATATTTCCAATATAGATTCTCCACACATTTTCTACACAAATTTTCAATAGCTGGTAGCAATAGTTTTAAAATTCTGAAAAAATCAATTTTTCATTATTTACATAGTAGGTACCCGTAGAACTGAACGACAGGGTGCCCCGTTGGCATTTTAAAATTCAAATTTTAAGAAGCACCCTTATATTATATTACTAGCTTTCCCGACAGACGTTGTCCCGTAGTCCTAACCAGAGGCGGCCCGTTCATATGTGCACTGCGCCCCCAGCAACAAAAATACATTCTTCAAACACATTATTTTCAACTTTGTAATACTTAGACAGTATAAATGTTTATAAATAAAAATAACTTTGCAGTATTACATATATTTCGCAAAAAAAATATATGTAATACTGCAAAGTTATTTTTATTTATAAACATTTAAAAATACATTATTAGTGCGATTGAGTTAAGCAAATAAAATACTTAATAACATTACTTAAAGTATTTCTAAAACATCCATATTTCATTTGTATTCAAAGCTCAGGCGGGAACAACATGAGAATATATGCGCGCGCACACATTCTACCTCGCCTATGAAGTACCGACACGAATGTGCCCGATAATTTTATTGACTTTTATGAAAATTTTCTAAAACGCTTGAAACGGTGCAGTGGAGTAAATGAGATGGGCCACTGTAAGAGTGGCAATCACGTACGCGAGAATGAGAGGGAACTGCCTGCGATGGCGTTGGCGCGTCGCAGGTAATCCGTACCATACTAACTTTAATATTATATTTTATATGATTTCTTATCCATTTATTCAACATTTTATTAGTTTTTCTGTTATCCGGAGCGGAGAAGAATCCAATAAATCAAACATCGGAAGAATCTGTTCAGCCGATCACGAGTTTAAGTGTTCGCACTAACCCGACTTTCATTTATATTAGAGATTACAATATTTATTTTTTATGGTTTTATAAAATAATTTAATGATTTTTCCAAATTTATCCAATACAAGACATACTTGCAACAAGTCGTTTCGAAAAACATCGTGTCTTAAAAATGGATTATTTTGATAATAAATAGTTCCAAAGTTAATAATTGGCGGTTAACCAAAGAAAGATCCAAATATTTGTTTTTGACTTTTGTATTAAAAATATAATTACGCAACAGACTTTTGGGCTATTTTTTTAAAAAACAAATCAACGTGGCCTTGTAAATATTATGATAAACAAAAACAATCATTATTTCTGAATTATTTTTACTAAAAGTCATTTTAACGTTGTAATACTTCACGGAAAATTGGATTAAATTCTCATCAAAGGACATTTTATATAATAAAAAAACAAATGAAAATAACAACAAAAAAACCGCAACATTAGACCAGTTTAATGATAAAATATTTTGAGAGAAAGGTTTTGAAAATATTGATTATGTACTTTTTTATTTATTAGACTTCCACTCATTATTGAGTGATTTAGGATTATGTACTAAATTTGTGAATTTTTCAATATTTTTTTTAGGAAATTTAAGAGATGTTTTCAATTCTTCTTTGTCAGCCTGTCTCCGTCCATTGCTGAACATAGCACCCCCCTCTCCTTCCAATCATTCTTGTCCTGAGCCTCTCTCATCTATGTGCGCCCTGCAATCTTTGCGATCTCGTACGACCATCTGGCCTGGGGTCTGCTGACATTTCTTCTGCCTTGTCTACGCTGCCATTCCACTACTCTTTTGGTCCATCTGTCGTCCGGGAAATTATAACTTATAATTTTATATTAATCATTCATACATACTCCCTTTAAACCCTCACTTACGGGCATAGGGAGGCAACAAGATCTCTCCATTACGCTCGAACTTGCACGTGTTGATGACCTTTTCCTTGCGGAGCTGAGATATTTTTCCATTGTGTAGGAGGAAGTCATAAACATTATATCAATCAACAATTTGAAAAAAAAATACGTCTTATGATTTCAATATCAACAATTTTCAACCATTGTCACTGTTTTTTATTTTTTAGAAAAAAAAAACAATGGCATAATTAACCATAACCATCCTTATTTTCATGGAGCATTAAACTTTCAAAACATTTAAAAAAATATATAATTTATAATGTAAATGTTTGTTCACAGAAATGTGCAGAAGCTGTAGTGAGTGATAAACAAGTATACAGAACCTTCGCAAGGACTCTACCGCCTTCCAGCAAAATCTCAAAAAGTGTGGTGGCGCTGCTTAAAGCTTTTGAATGGACACAGTTTGCTGTAGTTTCAGGTTCTCGTCCTGCATGGGGTAGCAATCAAATGGAAGCTATCAAGGTATGTCAATTTCGCATACATACCTACATATTTCCACTATCCATTTTTTTTTTCTAAAATAAATGTAAATTTGCGTCTCATTTTCAATTTCGTGTTTATCCTTTTTTTACTCCAAATCTACTATTTGTATACGTCTAGATCTGACGGTTTAAATGAAAAAAAAAATCTGTCTTTGACTGTCACACATTTAGTAAACAAACATCTTTACTTTCAAACGAAATCATTACCTTTTTGTAATTTAATATATCTAGGAGAATTTCTAATGTATCAAATAAATGAATTAATGTAGGAATGCAATGAGTTCAGAATTATTTTTAAGCGATGTATCGTTCTGTGTCGTTTATTCTATTATATTAATAAGTCTTAGAAGTAGGTTTAATATTCTTAAAGCTTATGTTACATAAAAGAAAAATATTTTTAATAAAATCAAAATATATGTCATTGTAATTTTTCTCTCGTAAAAGATATACTTATATAATTGTATGAACCTAGAGAAGAGTAAATGTTAAAAATTTAATTTCATGCTGATATCTGTAGCCTTGACCTCGGTAGCCTAGTTGTACTGGCATGGACATCTGATCCCGGGTTCGATTCCTGGTCGGGTCAGAGTTTTTCAAAGTGTTTTTGAACTTGAAATTTATACCCGGGGTTGGCCTGTCTTAATTTGGACGGGGACCGGTTGACTGGAAAAAAATCCTCAGGCAATAAGTTCCGCCGGCTATACTGACACCTTTGTATAGAAAAGTATTATATTATTATTCTTATTATATCTTATCTACATTCTAATGTACCTTACTTAATTATTTTTATCGTAAAATACCTATGCAATGTGTTAAATATACAACTTAATACAGACATTCAATGGAGGGTGAACCGTAGAACCGGTAAATTCAAATGCCAGTTTCAGATGAAATATCATGCGCGCGTACTCTACCGAGCTACATACAAAGGGTAGAGCTTTCTTGACAGGAAACAAACAACGTCTGTGAATGGCTACTTCTGCAGCTCTCAATTGATGTGAGTGCCCAAAGATTGTCCGGTCTATCTAATCTAAGCCATAGATTCGATAGTCGATCATCGACTCGAAATGGGTGATTTTTATAGTATGTGAGCTGTCAAAAAAATGTTCGTTTTATTGAAATTTATGTTAAAACTACCTGTTCTTCAATAAAAATATAGGCAGAACGGTGGTATGAAGATACCACATGCGTATTTCAGGAATTCCAAACCTTTCCGCACTATTCCGACCATTCACGTATTTTGAACCATTCAACAAAAAATGAACTTTGAGGGCGTGGGTTCGTATCCCACTTCTGACACCATATCTTGACCAGGATGGGCAGATTATTTGAGATGGTATTAAAACACAACATGGCTTGTTACACGCCATCTTCTTTATTAAATATAGATAACAATATCATAGACAACATAGACAATACACATAGACATTATTGTGATGATTGATATCATAAAGTCAAAGAGGTTGTTACTCCCGAGACCGAAATTTATTTCAGAAATAATTTATTCTGCGTTTGATAGTTATAGCCATAAAAAAAGCATCTGCTTATAATTTATCTTTGTTTATCACCTCGTTATTAGTAAGAATATTATCAGAGGGAAAATTTTAATATAAAAGTTATCATTTATTCTTACATCTTTATTTTATGGTGACCATTACCATAATCAAATTATTATATTTATATAGCAATGTAGAGCTTCTATATGTTTAGCCAAACAACTGAGCGGCCTAAATATATTACAGACTGAGAAGCTTTTGTTTCATTCAACAACACGTGATTCTCAACACAAACAACATTCTAAGTACCAGGATACTTGTCAATTTGTTAAGCTCGGGACCTCGGAGCACGTGTTGAGAAAGTTAAGCGAGTAGTGTTTTCTGCTTAATATAATAGATGTACACGCTTTCCCAAGAGACTCGACAAAAATAATGGAGAGACGATCTCTTGAATAATGCCTACAATTTTCAGCTTAAACCCTTTCAATATTTTAGATTTATACGAAAGAAATGAACATTTTTTACAGAATACTAAAGTATATAAAAAAAATAAAGTTGATGTGATGATAAATTTTATATTTTCAGGAAAAATTTTATCGCGGCCGTTTTGGAATTTTGATTAATATGTGCTTTATTCGAATAGGTACCTACCTACAACTGACTAGAATATGTAGATACAAAAGCAAATAATAAAAATGAAAAATCTATTAATATAAATGTATGTGTGTGTGTGTGTGTGTTTGTGTCTGAGAGGTGTTTATGTGTGTATGTGTGTATGTGTGTGTGCGTGTTTGTGTCTGAGAGGTGTTTATGTATGTATGTGTGGAGGAAAGTTTTGATTTGTTTTTGATTAATAAAGTTTTGTACAAAAAAAAAATAAAATACCTCCCCTCAAGCATTTAGTTGCTTATGGAGGAATACCGTGTCTTGTGTTATTAATTGTTGTTTAATTGATTGTTGTATTTTAAATGTTTATTATTTAAACACAATACGTGGCAGCACTCCATATTTGAATTACATAGAAAAGTTGGCTGGCTGATCTGATTTGCCGGAGGGTCCGTACTTTATTCTTTATTATTAAGTAAATTCTTTATGTATAGTGTATGCGTTATTTTTAAGTATATAATACCTGTATGCAGAACAGCCAAAAATCCCGTATGGGATTAGGCATCTTCCTATTTAAAATTATTTGTACAAATTTTCTTGTCAATAAATTAAAAAAAAAAAAAATTGAAGATATAGATTGATTGATCTAATTTGAGTGGTTTGAAAATGAGACAAATTTAGACAAGTTTTATGCACTGCAAAACAGTGAGGTCACGACTTGAACCACGTCCACTTCAGTTTCCCCATTGACGATCCATTTGGAGTGATGGCTTGACGCAATTGAATTTCGGACTGGTGGATATCTGACTCACCCTATCACTCCACATCATCCATTTGGTTTTCCACACTCACGATCATTTTTAGGAATGAAATCGTTCCATTTAGACGAATGGAGTGATCGTGAATGAGGGACCTACATCAATCCAAAGATATTTGCAAATTTTCCCCAATAAATAACCGCTAAATTGGGTGCAATCATTGAGAATAATCTCGAACTTGGAGTACCTACTCCTTGCCGTAAATAGTCAACCATAGAGGAAAAAAAAGAAGACTGAGGAATATGTTGATATGCCTACAAAACTGAATGTGTGGATACATCGAATAACTTTCGAATCACTTTTATGAACACTCATCATAGTCAAAATGTTATTTGAAGCAATTTGTTAAGCCCCGAGTAAATGTAATGAAATTTATATTGAATATTCAATTTTGGCTTGCAGCAATTTATAACACCTTAGACTCCTTAGAGAATTTTCATTTTAAATGAATTTCATTCTGAAATTAACCTTATGCTGCATTTACACGCTTGCCACGGCAACCCCCACAAACACCAACGTGTAAGCGGGGTGTTTGCCTTGACTTGTGTGAGCTTGCCAACGCTTGCAACGAGTGTCGATTTTTGACACAGATCAAAGGAATTTGCGGCAAATGTATTAAAATACCGACGCACACGCCAACGTGTAAATGGCGTCCAAGGGTTTGTGAAGGCTTGGAGTTTGTGGAGGGCTTTAAATTATATGGTAAAAATACCCTATAATCCCCCAAAGCACGAGCTCTGCTCAATTTTGGGGGTAAAATAAATAAATGTATAAATTTTATTATTGTGTATATGTATTTTGATGTGCTTTTTTTATTCTCTCGATAAAAATATTTGAATTTGAAAAAGTACTATGGTAAAAAGTAGAAGGTTGCCAACTTAGAGTTTTCTTTAATTTTCTAATGTTCCACGCAGCTTTTTTTCTTCATAAGAACCTTCTCCTGGCCAAAGCCAACATGACAAAAAAAGAATTAGCGAAATCGGTCCAGCCGTTTAGGCGTGATGCGATGACTACGCAAAATAGCTCTCCATTTTTATATTACCTATATCCCTTGAGATTCTTAGAAAACAGAGATATCGCCTATTTTAATGCAAAACATCATTCTCATTGCCTGCGATTGTATGATTCGTTCTACAATATTCCTAAACGCTTTCTTTCATCAGATCTCTCAGAGATCTTGATCTTTGTACAGTTTTCATGATCTTCATTAATAATTAAATGCAACGTAACATATTATTGCTTGATTCACGGAATACAAACGCCTTTCAACTTAAAACACATCATTTTATTTTCATCACATAAAACCAAATCATTAGCTCAATAAAACTACCAATGTCTTCCTAAAATAACTCAAAACAATGTTATCTATAATGCCATCAAATTTTAAAAAATTACACCATGGGATTTTTAAGGAAATGGGATTATCCAACACGCTGAAGATGTAGAAGATTCCGATGATTTCGTAATTTCGGGGATTACGACGAATTTGACCTCTGAAATGGCGAACATTAAACAAAGGTGATCACACATTAGTGATCAGCACATTAGGTCTGCTTTCCTAGGAAGACTGCACCGCTATAAACAGTTGTGAATTTGTCAGTGTAGAACATGTTCTATGTGCGCCTTAGCGCCGAAAAAAAAATTGTCACGTTTGTTAGTAACCCAGCGCATAAGCCAGCCTTCGAAACAGTAGTAGAAGATGGTCGTAAAGCTCTTAGCGGTTCAAATTTGTATAAAATTAAGATTCGAACGATAAAAAAATTATTTAATAAAAGCATCAAATAGTTGGACATCAATTACATTTGGAGATCGACTTCTAACGACTTTTTCGACAATATATTTATTTATCGTATGGCTTCTCTTTTACAACACATCTTATAATCTAGACATAAAACATTAATAATAGCACAGATATCTGATTGTCAAAAGTTAAGGTCAATATTTAAAATGTATTCAGTTGCTGTTCCACATAGGCTGCCAGATATATTTACTAACGATCCTGGCACAACACATCTAATAACAACCGAGAAAGAGATCGACAATATAGAGTATGAAGAAAATTAACTGTCCACTTTTTATAGTTCTATATAGGTTTCTTTGTTTGGTTTAAATAATTGTTTAAATGTTCCAGTGCACTTTTTTCGTACTCTACATTGACGAAATCTTCGTTTGTAGTCGAACGCCAACTTGACATTGTCTCGGGGGCTATATAGTCCCTGGAAAACGGCAAAGAATCCATAAATCTTTGGAACTTTATATTTTTAATGTGTTTTAATTTATGATTTTTTTTTGTCTCTTTAGTACAAAATTTTATTAATTTATTTAATAAATCAGATTAATACAGAATTGCTTTCGTGGGGAAAAAATGTAAATTTAAGCGAGAGTTTTTTGGATATAATTTTACTAGAATTCTGGGAATCCTCTTAATTAGCTAAATGTCAATCAGAGTTTTACGAGTCCCTGAGGATTGTTTAGGGCAAAGGATTAAAAGTGATAACGATTTTATGTGTCCTTGTTTCAGGAGTTGGCAACAGTCCACGGGCTCACCATCACCGCGGAACACCAATACTCCTACTATATACCCAGCCACATAGCAGACATGGAGAGGATCGTAGCGGCAACCTTTTCGAGGACACGAGGTAAACAGATTTCCTTTTTCAAATATTTTTTACAACCAATGCTCAAGTTGCTCCATGATTCAAACAGGCATATTAGAAAATCCATGATTTAATACGCAGTTAATCAAACTCTGTACTTTTAACGGAAGTACAAACATGGCATCAAATCTGGTTAATATTGCATGGATGCATATAAAGCAACGAGTTGTTGCAACAAAAGGACTCGAATACTGTTATCCTTTGAAATCTGATGGGGAGGCACTTTCATAAAAAGCGCTATATTTTTTTATGAAATTAAATATGGCTTAAATGGATTAAATCTGTTATTTTTTTAAGATAAAAAAACATTATATTATTTTCTGCTTTTTTCTCCCTTGCTTCTTTTTTAACTCCATTAAAGGTCATAGGGAGGCAACAAGAGCTTTCCACTGCGCTCGATCCTTTCAACGAATTCCTACAATACAAAATACATTCTTCTTCTTCTTCTTCTGTTCGTGCCGTATCAGGTCTCCTCGACGTTAACAACCACTTCTGCGAAGGCCAGCCAGAACTCCTCCACCGTTCCATTCCGATCCAATCTCTCAAGTTGCGCATCCATGATATTTGCCTTTGCCCAGGACCTCTTCTACCATCCATCATCCACGAATACATACAAGCTGGGCACTATCCTCTTCATTTAAAATCGTCATAAAGGGGCATAAAAAGGCATCCAAAAACCTATCATAATAATTCCGCCCAGGAGAACTTTGACTGCTTGGAATTTCTTCCCTGAAATGGTTTAAATTCCATTCCAACTTCAAGAAATGTTTTTAAAAAGTACTTATATTATTCTTATGTTAGTTAATATTCGATAAAAACAATTATAGATGTCCGTGGGAAGTATTATTATTATTTTTTAATCCATCACGCCGTTTCCCGAAATAGGTAGGCAGAGAGTACGGACTTTCATTCTTTCCAATCCAAACAAACCTCTTTCGTTACCTCCAAACGCATAACATTCCGCATACATACTCTTCTATTCCTTTTACTCCTGACTTGACCCTCCTTTAAGACAGCACCGATATGATCGGTCCACGTCATTCGAGGTCGGCCTCGTCTGCGTGCACCCATTCTTTCAGATTTATATAATATCCTTTTAGTAATTCTCTCTTCGTTTATTCTCTCTACATGCCCAAACCACCTTTAATTTATTCAGTTTAATTCTAGTCACTACGCTAACATCCACTCCACATTATTTTATAATATTATCATTACTCACCTTTCAATCAGTATCTTTCCCCATATCACTTAGGGAAATATTATATCGACGAATGTGTGATAATTGATCAGAGTTTGTCATTATGTTAAATTGATACCCTTTAAGAGACGATATTTATAATAATTGATTCATAGGACAAGCAAACAATTAACAAACGTTTGGCATGCAAGTCGTCTGTCTGTCTGCTAGTTAAAGAAATAATAAGTACATTTTATTTATTATTATGTTGTTTTTTCTTCACAGTTTACGTTTTCCTTGGTGAGCACATAGCACTGGTGGACTTCGTATCCTGCCTGAGACGTAGGAGACTATTGGAGAATGGAGAGTACATTGTGATATCTGTAGATGATCAGATATACGACCCAAAGAGGAGACATGATATTGTTCATCGAAGTAAGTAATTAATTACTTTTTACTTGGCAATTTCAAGCTTAAAACAAACGCTTGATTGGAAGAGATCAGCACGTTTTTTTTCATGTAGGCATCTTCTTCTTCTTCCTTAATTTAGAGAATGCTGGTCTGTTCTTCTGAGTTATTCCTCCTGTGACGTTGATCCCAACTGTATTTTCATACATTTGGGGTTCTTCCGCGAAGTTCCGTGTGGCTGGTTGTATAATGCGGTGTAAGGGAGTCTAGTATCATCCATTCTTTATACATGGTTCTACCATTCCCTCATTTTAAAGCTAATCCACACGACTGCAAACAATCTCATAAATAATCCATTAACAGATTATAGGACTATTCAGTTGGGACGCATCACAGTATGCATCGAGCGCTTTCTATAGGCCATATTAAATATAGGCCATATAAAATAATATAGGCCAAGAGGTTGTTGAACTTCTGGTGGAATGTTGTGTTCTAAATTCTCTTATTATAATCTACATTCCTCTTCCCCTAAACTTAATTTATTACCCCGAAACTGATGCTTCACTGAGATAAGGAAGACGCGAGGACTGTATTTCGCCTTGAGCAGAAATTTCCTTAAGATCAACCTTCGCATTCTATACAGTACAAAGAAGCATAAATAATAGGTATTTTCGAGTAGGTACTAAAAATTTTTTTTGTGTTTGTCTTGTTATTAATTATTTTCAACGTCTTTCGATAACTTTTTAATAAAGGTGAAACTTTCTAGTAGAGGTGAATATTTTTGTATCGGCTATAATTTTAAGAATGCAATGAAGAATGTTTAGTTAAAAGTACTGATGAAACTGTTCATCCCCTTATCAAAGTTTTTTTTATTGGTTCGTCGAAAATCAACCCCATCACAATAATTTTTTGGTCATCGTCCCTCTAGAAAACGCCATCATTGCAACTTTAGATATTTCGAACCTTCTATCCTTTTACACTGTTTTGCTAGAACTTAACTTCCACGCATATGTAACACTAGCAGTTTGTCCCTGCTTCGCACGGGTAGGTACATAGGTATTTAAAAAAATAATTCAGTTTTCTTATGATTTCTATAGGCTATGTTAATCTGGAATAATGTAGCATTCTAATGGTCCCCTCCCGTCCGGCTCGTACCCCAGTGACGCCTATATTTCTGCCGCATTTTAAATATTTTTTTTTTAATAAATCAACACTTATTGTGGCATTATTATAATAGTTAGACGTATGATGTCGCGACACTTTTTGTAGATAATTATGTCTTCTACAAAGTTATAGTAGGTACATTATTTTATTCTATCATCAATAGTTTTCACAGCGCACGCGATGTAAAGAATATTTTAGGTATTTTTGTTACACCTTGTGTTACATTATTGGAGTTTTAGTAAGGATCCCAAATATTTTTGAAAATTCAATATTGCCTATGTTCACCGGGGATAGTGTAGCTTCCCAAAAGTGAAAGAATTTTTTAAATCGGTTCAGTAGTTTCCGAGCCTATTCCCGTCAAAAAAATAATCAATCAAAACTTTCCTCTTTATAATAGTAGTGTAGATTAGCTGCTGCTGGTTAAGGGTGGATTTCTCGATCATTAGTAGCAAAGCGTTAGCGATAGCAAAGTAATAGCAATGTTTCAGTCATTAAAAAATGTCATTCAGCATAATTTTGCTTCATAAAAAAATGGTTTGAAGCATTGTGATGTTGGTATGCATGTTGATAATCGATTATCATTTACTTTAAAAGGTATTTCTTACGATCGAGTAACACCTGATAGTAAAGTATTGTACTAATACTTTAATATTACTCGCGGCGTCGAAAAATCCACCCTAAGACAATAGAAAGAGATTCTATTTAAATAAATAGAAACTCTGAACAGATGTCTGAGATTCATAAAAAATGGTTTCATTTAACATGAAAAATGAGAAATCGTGAAAATGAGCGAGATTTACCCACAAAATTATATTTCACACATGATATACAAAAAATTACAGTTGTTTGGTTCATATTTCAGAAAAAAAAATATTTTATGATATTTCATGTAAGACTTGACTGATTTGAGTCAGCCATCTCTGCACTATACAAGATTGGACTGATTTTAAAGTCAGCGACAGATCCACTAAACCAAAGTGAAAATAATATCAAGAAATGTATAGTCAAAATTTTGTTTGTACCTATGTATGTACATAGTAACCGTCCTTGTAAGCCTCAAAATGACTCCGTTGTTAATTGTATTGCACGTCAAATTTTTACATAGCTCCTGTTTTATGTGCAATGCCGTTATGGTCACTGTAAGTAACATCTTAGCATGTGGAGCCCAAATCGTCAAACCCTTATTATAATGAATCGTGCATGGTCACCTTACACGCTAAGCAAGCTTGTGTCATGAAAAAAGGAGATGGTCAGATTCAGTTTCCATCCTACGAGTAAGTTTAAAGATATTCTATTTTCAAATGCAAGACTCCTACGGGAAAATTAGAATCTAATTAGAAATTCGTTACATCATACTGTACGCGAGATATAAATTTGAGCAACGTTTCTTTAATTCCAACCCACCTACGTTAAATTAAAATTTATCATAAAAATAATTATTATGTTATTTCAAGGAGATCAAAGGTTATGAAAGCCTCTATTTCGAATGACGCACGAACAAAACAACGGTGAAATGTTAAATTTGTCAAAGATCGGTGTTTTAACATATTTATATATGCTTCGATTGGTAATCTTTGATTGCTACATCAGAATGTCTCGAAGATTTATCCATTGAATCGGAAATAACAAGTTGGTGTCACGAGTTCGTTGTACTCTGAATGTATTCACAATATACCTACCTACTAGCTGGCTATCCAAAGTTATACTCGTCAATTTTTCAATTCATTGGACTTGATATTAATAATTCATAATACTTTTTTTATAGTATATCTATTATCTACTTAATACCTTCTTCAGAAGTTTATTCCATAAAGTAGTCTACCGCACAAGCAAGAAACCCTGATGTACCTACCAATATTCCTTCCAGATCCATTCAAGTTTTTTTACTTCCTAGGAATCGCTACAGCACAATATACATACTTACTTGCTTACTTTAGTCTTGTTCTTGTGTGCAGTATTGGACAAAGGCCTCCCCTATTACATAGACTGCCACAATTCACTATCAGACGCGGACGCGACTCTCATCGTTTTGTCGGCCATTTTGTCTGGGGCCTACCCACGCTTCTGCGTCCTATTCTAGGTCCCTACAGCACCCTCTTTGTACACTTACGTCTACCATCATTCATACGCATATATGTACACATTTCCATTTTGGTTCCGAGATTCCTTGAAATCACATATTACACATGTTACCCTGGTCTACGCTCTTACCCAAACATTCTTCTCGGTACCTAAGTTGTATATATTTAACAACTCTTCTCTCCATTGCTCTTTGTGTAGAAGTTTATGTGTAAGTCTAAGTAATTCTTTTCAGCACCACCTATTTTCCATCAATTAGAAAATGTTACCTTTTCTAGACAATTTTCATTCGCCAAAATGTTACTTCAGAGTAGATAGGTTATTATTTTGATCGTTCTCTCAAACTTGATGTAATTCAGATGAAAACGAACTCCTCAGGCACCTTGTTGCTTGTCAATATGTCCAGTTTTTCAGTTTTATCTCTTCAACTACATAGGTATTTCAGTGAATTTCTATAACACCGTGTTTCTTGAGGTCTGATAAGTAAATTTTAATAATCTTCATGTCGTGAGGTATGTCACGACATAATTATATTGATCACACGTGGCATAACGTTTTCATTCATATATTCATTCCAGAATTATGATTTAAGATTACCTAATCGCAAGATAATCAATAGCAATGGATAAAAGCCAACTCGGCTTTTATGTATCGCAAATGTCAAATCTGATTTGAGAATTCATAAAAAAATTATTAAACTGAAAGCCATACTTGTTTTCATAATTGTGTTTGAAATGTAAAATTGATATTTTAAAGTACAAACCTACCTACTTATTTGCTTTATCGTTTACATGAGATAGAGTCGAGTTGTTTACTTATTAAATTTAAAACTAAATATCTTTTTTTTTAGCTCTGCACTCGTTTTCGAGTGATAGGGTAACTAAATATCTTAGCAAGTAG
This sequence comes from Mystacides longicornis, assembly GCA_963576905.1. NCBI lineage: Eukaryota > Metazoa > Arthropoda > Insecta > Trichoptera > Leptoceridae > Mystacides > Mystacides longicornis. The sequence goes on along the minus strand of OY756425.1, from coordinate 8,508,754 downwards.
AACATTCATATTGACAAAAAACCTTTACTAAATCATCTTATTAAAATTTAAAAGGAGATTTTTCAATGAATCTGTGCTCATTGAAAGTGAACCCAAGTACACTCTTTGACTCTTTCTCAGTAAGCTACTTAAAGCTTGTGTCGAGATAGGAATAGGAAGATGGTCGGCACCTGGGATCGAACCCGCGACCTCCGCACGAAACAGTGCGAAAGCCGGCGTCGTAACCACTAGTCTAGCAACCAGTTCGAAAGCATATTTCAATACATAGTCCTATTCGTTGAGAAATAAACAATGTTTTGTTCGACTTTTGTTCATACACTTAGAACATATTTGTTACTGTGTATAAATACATCTAGACATAAATAATTATTTCTTTAAGAAAAAACAGAACTAACAATATAGTTACTCGATAAACTAAAGGGTTTTCCAATAAGAGGTGTAATTTTGAATAGCCCGTTATTTCGGTAGATGCCTCTTTTGAAGCTGTCATTTTTTTACATTTGACAAGTAGAAACTACGCCATTAATGAAAATGGGACGATACACGCTTCAACAACGCATTGAAATTATTAAAATTCACTATAAAAATGATGAAAATTTGGCGCAGAGACAGTTCGTAAAACTCGAACAATTTTGCACATTGTTGGACCGCAATACAGAGATTGGTGGAAAAGTTCGAGCTGTTGGGACAACTTGGTGATGTGAAGAACAAAACCCGTACTCGTCGCTCAAGAACAGCCGAGAATATTGCTGCTGTAGCCGAAATTGTTGAAGAAAACCCAGGTTTGTACATTCCTCGTCGTTCTTTGGAATTAGGCATTCCACAAACGTCATTACACCGTATTTTGCATAAAGATTTGGGTCTTAAGGCTTATAAAGTTCAGTTAACACAAGAACTTAAGCCGGCCGATCATCAACTACGTCGTGTCTTTGCTGATTGGGTCCTTGAAATACATGAAAATGATCCGGAATTCCATCGAAATATCATCTTGAGTGATGGCCCATTTCCACCTCAGTGGCTTCGTCAACAGGCAAAATTGTCACATCTGCCCCCGTAGACAAATTCAAATTGGCGTTCGACTACAAACGAAGATTTCGCCAATGTATAGTGCGAAAAAATTAACTGTCCACTGAAACATATAAACAATTATTATTTAAACCAAACAATGACACTTATATAAAAATATAAAAAGTGGACAGTTAATTTTCTTCCCACTCTACATTGTCGAAGAATTCGTTTGTGGTCGATCGCCAAATGCATTTTGTCTAGGCCCACTGGGGCTCGGAAAACCCAAGAGTTATTGTTGAAAAGCCTCTCTATCCTCAACGTGTGACTGTTTGGTGCGGTTTATGGTCCGGCAGAGTCATTGGACTTACTTTTTCGAAAATGATGCTGGAGCAACAGTTACGGTGAATGGATTGCGCTATCTAGAGATGATTAATGATTGTTTATGACCGGAATTGGATGGTATTGAACTGGACAACGTTTACTTTCAACAAGACTACGTACCACAAAAGCAACGAAACCATTGATCTTTTACGGGAAAAGTTTCCGGACCGTGCCACCGATATCATATTGTGATTTAACAACTTGCGACTTCTTCCTTTAGGGCCACGTGAAATAGAACGTCTACGCCAACAGCTCAGCGTCGATACAAGACCTCAAGGATGGAATTCGTGAGGCTATCGAGGACATAGGGCAGCCACTTTGCGATTCGGTTATGGAAAGTTTCATGAAAAGGATATGATCCTGTAAGCGTGGTCGTGGTGGTCATTTGCCTGATGTTATTTTCCACTATTAACGGCATACCTTCCTCTTTATAATGAAATAAACATCCGATCATTTATATTAAAAAATTGACTTTTTCTTTGAATATCAAAATAACATCGCTTATTGGAAAACCCAATAAGAGAACTTAACTAAATAACTAATAGATAACTCCATTAAACTTCATCCATGGACAACAACAACTTCAACAGAACGTTTTTAAAGATCAATATTAGCTATTATTGACATCAAAACGTTTTAATTTTTCTGTCATGCATTTCAGTCAACCTGTTTATTTTCATTGAAAGTTTTTGAGCAGATTTATGATTTTTAGAGTTTCTGGCAGATCCTGCGCAGACTTAATTACATCTTCCAAAAATTTAAAAACTACAACTCTCCAGTCTTTTGTTGCCTCATAGATTTTGACAAAGCCTTTGATAATAAAGATCAAAACAACAACATTCTACTATTAGGTGCCTTTTTTTTAAATGGTATTTTTTTTTATTCACAGCATACTTGGACCCATTCCTCAACGGCTCGCAGGATTTGTTTTCGTTTCGTTCTGTGCTCAAACTGACACCATCGCATCCCAGCAATCCAGACTACAGGTTCGTATTCAGTCCATTATTATTTATTCATATATCACAATAGCCGTGCGAGGGATGCCTGTTATTGGAGCACTGCAGATTCTATGTTTTATAAACATATTCTTTCTCCAAAAAGCACTTCATAAAATGACTGCCACTATCACAAAGACGAACAAACACACAAAGCGTGAACAATAAATAAATAATATGTGTGGGCACATTCAATCAACCAAATATTGTTGAGCCTGAAGTAGTAGAACGGAAGTTTAGAATTGAAGCATCCGCCCTAAATAAACTTTTAGGGCCGATCTTATAAACGAGAGACCGAATATCTAACAAATTGTCGTACTGAAATTTGAATAACGATTTTTTTAAGACGGAAAATCGAGCAAATGGATCATATTTCGGTTTATTTAGTTTGAATTTTAACTAACGGATATATATAATACCGGCCCTTAGTACCTGATTACACAAATACTTAAGTTAATGGAGGTGGCTGTTAAATCAAATTGATTTGTGTTTATAATATCAAGATTCTCCAATATGCCAACAATTAAAGCCTGCCACATCTAAATAATATAATATAAACCCCGTCGCCTAATCTGTGGCAGTTATTTAAATTATTTATTACCATCTCGACGTTTCCATCTCATATAATTAATTAAGCTTCTTAATCTAATGGAACACGTGCCTATAAAACGTGTTAATAAAACATAGGTATGTTTTTGTAAATCTTGTATAAACCTACCTAATGATTGGGTAATTCGTCCGTAACGCGTTGAAACACTTTAAAAACTAACCCCGGGCAAAATATTTTTGATACATAACAAACATATTATTTTTGACAAAATCAATCCCACTACGGTAAATATTTTCATACGTAGGTATATTCATTCCTATGACAAGAATAAGGTGTTCGCGGTAAATATTATCTCGACGAAATTTGATACTTGATCAGAGGTTTTACAAGCAACAACCGTTGCTACGGGGAAAAATATCAAATAGGCCGCAGTTACAAGCGCGGTAAAGTAAAATTAGGATCCTTATTGGACTATGTATTTTATGATTTTTTATCGATTGATTCTTCTTCTTCCGATGGCGCTACAGCCCAATTCAAGCCTTGACCTCCAATACTCGTCGCCTCCAGACAACCCTGTCCTCCGCCTCGGTCCTCCAATTCCGTGAGTCAAGAAGTTGTTCGGCATCCTTCCTGACCAATTCCGTGAGTCAAGAAGTTGTTCGCCATCCTTCCTGACCAATTCCGTGAGTCAAGAAGTTGTTCGGCATCCTTCCTGACCAATTCCGTGAGTCAAGAAGTTGTTCGCCATCCTTCCTGACCAATTCCGTGAGTCAAGAAGTTGTTCGGCATCCTTCCTGACCAATTCCGTGAGTCAAGAAGTTGTTCGCCATCCTTCCTGATCAATTCCGTGAGTCAAGTAGATGTTCGGCATCCTTCCTGAATTCGATTGATATAACAATGACCCTTTTTATGTCTGAGAAAGGTGTAGATTTTGTGAGCTGCGCATTTAAAAAGGCAGTTTTATTATAAGTATTATTAATATTAATTTATATGAATGTGGAGCTAACAAATTACAATTATTTATATTGCGACGTAATAAACCTAATTAAGATAAAAATATAATTTAACCCACTTCTTTAGAGTACTTGTGTATCCTTTTAATCTGGAAGGATTTATTATAAAGTCATTATTTAAATGAAACTAGCTTATTACCCAATTTTTATTATTTATGATGGTTTTTGCCAATAATAAATATGACAATAATTGACAATCTATATAGTAAATGTTAGAGTTTAACGGCGGTCACAATTTACTTTTTTCCATTTAGATACCTAATATATTGTTATCCAAAACTTCATAATTTTTTTGATTAATTATTAGTCACTGTTCCCAAATCTAATCCTGTGAAAAAATATCTTTTAGAAATTCAAAACTGTTGGGTATCAAATCTAAGTTCTAGTATAGTTTGGAAACCTATTATGTAAACATTTAGACCATGCACCAAGGCTGACTGTTTTATCAATATCGAAATATATACTTTTTATCTTTCAATAAAATTTACAAACTATGTACTTAATTAAAAAAATACGAATCTGGGCTCACACAATTTGAACACAAATACACTGTTGACATCTTTCACATAAACCAAAGGGTTCTGTCGTGAATGTGGAACATACTACAGGAATAAAGAAAGGATATTTAATTTTTTTTTTCAATATCGTTTAAAAAATTGACGTTTAGACAGGCACTTCGTAAAAATATACACACGTGAAAAAACTAATTTCCGGCTTAAAACATCCCGGTATAAAATTAATAATCCAAATAATCCTATTATAATTATAAAAAAAATGCGGATTAACATAGAAACTTAACATCCGTTTCAGATAGTCAAAAGGATTTTATATATCTAGATTTTGTTTAAAATATTGTAGGTACTGCGCGTCATTTTTGACTGTCAAAATAAAGGCTTTATAAATAGGAAAGTAACGCTTGAAAACCGTTAATCACTCCTTCACACACAAAGTTCAATTAAATTTCTTAAGCTCTGGAAGGTTTGCTTACATTTTGATGGCCTTCGTTTTTACGCCTAATCTGAAATAAATGTGTGTAACAATAACTCTTTTTTATAATAAAATGAAATGCTGATGAAACAGTTTTATTAAACGCGCCATTCATGATCACTCCAAATTAATGTCATCCATAGTGACAGGTGTGAAACCTATTTTTTTTTTCAATCATCATAAAGAAAGTTCACTATTTTGCTAAGTGGTGGAAGTATTTTATAGTGGTGGGAATATTCAATTACAGAGCGGTCTAAGTAAATAGTAATTTCTCTAGCTTCCCTCCAGTAATTACTCTAGCTTCCCTCCAGCAAGTAAATAGTAGGTAATGACTCTAGCTACATATGTAGATATCTTCCCGACAATATATAAATCTTGCTGAATACGTGAAAAAATATTTAATTCAAGCTTGTTTTTTATTTGATATGATCTGACATGAGTTATCTGATTCAAAAAGATACATGACCTGTATAAAAATACGAAAAATAAAAATAGGAAAAAAGATTCCTTTGTGTAGTGTATAGGGCATTTTTGTCAAGATAGCTATCGAATAGTTCGCCTGACATCGCGTTTCTGATGTGTAATGGTTATTATTTTTATGTGTGTTTATCTTCAGGGATTTCTCATGTATATTTCTTATATCTAGGACGATTTATGTTTGTCGAAAATAGGACACAACGTTATCACCGACTGCCTCGAATTTTCCATACTTAGTTTAACAAATTTTCTCGTCGTAAAATTTTGATGGATTTTCATAATATAAACTTTACATAAAAGGACATTATGGAATGGGACTATATTGTTATCGAAATTCTTTACTCTATATTTTTGTTGTAAAAGTAATAAGAGAAAACAGTGTTATAAATTTGCTTCTTGCATAGATACCCACTTTTTTGTTTAGACTCCACGAGATGTTATTTTAATAAAACTTACAATTATTTTTCAGGTTTCTTATTTAGTACTTTTTCAATTTGGAGAAGTTTGCTACAAATCCTAAAATTACGTCCGAAATGCGAAAGCAAACTTTTTCAATTGATATCTACCCATTTTTTCAACAACTATTACTCTACATTCTAACTCTGAACTAGATGATAAATTATGAACAACGATGCAAAGTTTGTTTGTAGCAAACTTCAGGTCTTTGAGCCTGCAAGTTTTCTCCTATATTGCAAACATTAGCAAGACTATTTGTGCTACCTACTTTTTCATGCAAACATTACTTGTATTTTTTTTTGAATCTGTGCTCACTCGAAGTGAACACAAATACACTTTTGACATCTTTCACACTAACCAAATGGTTGTGCCGTGAAAGCGGAAATGGTCGGCACGGCCGGGATCGAACCTCCAATATGCTGTGCGCATGAAAGCCGGCGATTGATACCACTGGACTACCAACCACTCTATACACTTCAAATTACACTTGCGGTATTTCTATGTAATTTGCCATAGGTATACCGACTTCAGTTACCTAGTTGTCTAAGGCCCCATAACCGCTATCAAGAGATCCCGGGTTCGATTTCCGATTTGGTCAGAAATTTTCTGTGTTCGGTCCCATGTATTACGATACAGACACACAATTTCAAGTGATAAACAAGAAGGAAAATTCAGACACGACCGGGAATTAAACCGGAGTCCTTTCGATAATGACTACTAAGCCATACACAACCATTAGACTAACGTGGCCGATAGGTATATTTGTTTTATTCAGGTGGTTTTCACTTGAAATATTAAAGGTAGGTACATATAAAACGGTGCGTCCAATTTATTTTTTAAAAAGTCCAATTTGATATGAAAATCGTCCACTTGAGAAGAAAAATGTCCCGTTTGATTTGTAAGTTGAATGTACGTCAGCAAGCTTTTCAAATATATATTCAAAAGGATATTCAGAAATGTTGGAATATTTCATAAAGCACGATTTCTAAATATTTCATGACACAATATTGTTATAAGCTATATTGTGAATTTATAATATAACTTAATAAAATTATAAAATAAATAAATAAATAAATAATATTACTAAACTTGTATGTTGTAGAAAACATTCATATAAGAGTATGATATAATATTTCCAATAACTATTTTATGAGTTATTATGCATTATTCTTTCATGCATTTTCTCGTTACAGGGATGTGTGTGAACACATCAGGAAACTATCTGCCATGCCTCCATTCTGCGTGCCGAACTACCATCGTATATTTGACAGCATATCCGTAAGTACATCAGCAATTTCATTTAATTTAATGTTTGTAACATGTTTGATTTTTCTACTTGTTAATAGACGGCGCTATATTTAAAAATAATACCTTCTTACTCTCCCAATATCTATATTATACAAAAACTAGCTTTCCCGACAGACATTTGTCCTTACTAATTAATTTCGAATTAGTATTTTATTCAAAATAAAAGTTTGAAATAATATATGTTTGAATGTTAAAACATTATTTCTGAAGGCTTGAAAGAAATTCTATAAAATATCTGCGTAAAATATTTTGAAACTCAATACTTAAAAAGCAAGTAAATAAAAATTGTGTTGTTATGGAATTTTTCACAGAAGGCGTTGTTATCAGTGAATCTGTTCCATACAAACTTTGATTTTATATTTTATATTATTTGCTATAGGTTCATTTTTTCTAATTTTTAATAATTATTCTGTCATCCGGAGCCGAGGAGAATCCAATAAACTAAGCATAATAAAAATCTGTTGAGCCGATCTCGAGTTATAAGTGTTCGCACTAACCCGACTTTCTTTTATATTATAGAGCCCCCTATTTTCCGTTTTATTCCGCCTTATAACCTTCTTAAGAGTGATTTTTATAGTATGATTTAGTTCTAATTTTGAAATTAAATTGGCGGTTGAGAGAATTCTTCGGTTATTTGATAGTTGGTGCCATTGACAGACGCGGATGGAAAATATACGGTTTAAAACGGATGCATCTGTCGGAATGATATTGCCTAAAAGGTAATTAATTTATCATTCTACAAATTCGAATTCAAAATTCATAGCTAGGACACAGGACAACATCTGTGGGGAAATCTAGTGCCGTATATTTAAGACTAGGTACTGTTTTTATAAATAACTATGTAAATTTGGATAAATAAATGCTGTACGTCTTTTGATGTTGAATTCGGGGGTGAAATAATGATGGCTTTGGGTATCTAAAGTTCTTGCCTACAAAAATATGTTGAGAATTTATTAAACACACACTGACCCGTCAAACTTCGTTCAGCATCTTCGTACGATAATTCTTTCCAAAATATCTGCTTACCTTCTGAAACATCATGGCAAATAAAAATTCGCTCATCAAACAAACAATAAAATTGCCTCAGGCAATAAGTTCCGCCGGCTATACTTACACCTTTGTATAGAAAAGTGTTATATTATTATTATATTATATTAAAGATAAAAAATTCCAATGAGAAACAGCATCACCTCACAACATATTAATCAAACTTAACTCACCACTTTTTATTCACTTTTATCGTTCCAATTTTTAATCAAACTAAATTCATCTCTTTTTATTCACTTTCTGCGTTTATATTTATATAAAAATATGTTTGAATATAAAAAAAATGTTTTTGAAAGCTTGAAAGAAATTCTATCAATAATCTTCGTACCGGTGTAACTCAATAGTTGTCAGGTAAATAAAAATTGTGTTGTTATGGCATTTTCAAAGATGGCGTTGTTGTTAGGAAGTCCATTCCATGCTAACTTTAATATTATATTTTTTATTATTACTTATCCATTTTTCAACTTTTTACTAGTTATTCTGTTATCCGGGGTGGAGAAGAATCCAATAAATCAAACATGGGAAGCATCTGTTCAGCCGTTCTCGAGTTATAAATGTTCCCGACATTCATTAGTATTATAAGATAATGAACTCCTTATTCAAATTTTCTGCCACCGGAGTTCGTATGTGTGAATCCGCCCGCTTCAAACAATTCACCACTTCATGGATGTGTGACTCGTCAAGTCGTCAATGCTTTAGTCGGTCAATGTTTTGAAATACTATAATATAATTTTCTATCTCGTCACAGTCCTAGGATTTACTTGCAGCGGTGAAAACTCATATTTTTCTCTATTCCTTATTTTCCAAAAGCAGTCCTCTTCATAGGAGGAATAAATAAAATAAATAAATAACACTCTTCTATACATAGGTGTCAGTATAGCTGGCGGAACTTAATGCTTGAAGCATTCTCTACCAGTCAAACGGTCCCGTCCAATCTGAGACAGGATTCCCACCCAGTGAAAAAACACATTGAAAATCTTTGACCCGACCGGAAATCGAACCCGGGTTCTCTTTATTTGAAGTCGGAGCCTTTGCCACTAGGCAACCGAGGTCGGTACCCCTTAATGATAATATTTCGGAGACCTTGATTGCGTATCACGAGCCCTATCAGATACGGTTTTTCAGTAGGTATCTTCTTTCTTAGATTTTTAGAACCTATTTTCTCTACTCTTTTATTATCAAATGACATACTTACCCCGTATTCTTGACATAATTCATAAATGGTAAAAAAAAGCTTAGTTATTAATAGACGTTTTATCCTTGAAGTAGTGTTATATTAAAAATAAACTCTTTCACTCTCAAAATGTCTATGACGTGATTTGTCACACGAAACATTGGGCACAATAAAACAGTAGGTATGGGCGGAGCAGTGTTCTTCAAACATCATTAGGAAAAACTTTCTATATCAAAGTGATCCATATTAATATTTTTCATTATTTATAGAATATAATACGGCGCAAAGCGCCATTGTTACATAGGTACTTTAAAAAAAAAACAATATGAAGCAATTTTATGTCCACATTTTTTTCATCTTATATTTTGTTATCTCTAATATAAATTAAAGTTGGGTTAGTGCGAACACTTATAACTCGAGATCGGCTGAACAGAATCTTCCGATGTTTGATTTATTGGATTCTTCTCCGCTCCGGATTACAGAATAACAAATAAAAAATTGAAAAAATGGATAGCAAATAATATTAAATTTTGTATGAAACGGACGGAAGGAAATAATTCCATAACAACACAATTTTTATTGACCTGACAACCATTGAGTTTCAAAACACCGCGGCACCGGCACCGGTACGAAGATTATTTAAATAATTTCTTTCGAGCTTTCAGAAATAATTTTTTAACATTCAAACATATTTTAAACGTTTTTATTTATGTATTTGAAATCAATATTTTTTACAGTAAGGACTACAGGACAACGTCTGTGGGGAAATCTAGTATTGAATAAAAATTCACTTCGATTTTTAAACGAACATTGAACTGTTTTAAACCCGTTTGTACCTGCATGTATTTTTTTTAATATATAAATGAATCTGTACTCCCTTAAAATGAACACAAATACACTATTTGAAACTACTTAAAGCTTGTGTCGCGAAAAAATGAAGATTGTCGGCACCTGGGCTCGAACCCACGACCTCCAGTGAAACAGTACGAAAGCTGACGTCGTATCCGCTAGGTTTAATTGGTATTTCTAATATAAACTAATACAAAGAATGTAATTTAGATGAAATAATGTTTTTCCTTTCATCATAGGTATTTTTGTTCCCTTAAGTTCAATTTATTAATGGTACAATAAAACTTTTTGTCTTGAAGTCTTCTCTGACTGTGTAGCGTTTGAAATCAAGAAAAAGGAACAAAAAATAATGTTTTTGTATGATACTTGTTTTTTCCTGTAGTTATATCAAAACACGAAACTTTTAAAAGATAAATTGAAACGAAGAAAAAAAATCTATTTATAATGCGAATGGGGATATGAAAGTAAAATAGACATATATCTGAGACTTATCCCGAACAAGGGTATAGAGGTGGAGAGAAAGATGAGAATGGTGGCCAAAAGAGGACGAACCGATCAAGAAGTGCAACGAGCATCTCAGACATGAAGACTCTTAAAAGCAATTATTATGGAAGCCTCTTATTGACACGAGAGATGAAGATATACGAGGGTATTGCAGGTTGAAGGTAAAGTGTGGTAGGGAGTCAAACTTTCTCACGTTGCATTGCTCGGCTGACTCCGTGAGAGACGACTCAAGCTGAAAGTCCACCAGAGAGCTGATTAGACAGCTTGTAATCAACCTCCTAAAAGGCTAACCCCACCTCTAAATATACCAAGGCATTAGGGATAAAATAACAAGAAAAAATATATGATTGAGGAGGAAAAATGAGGAATCCGTTGAATCTGCTGAGAGCCTTTATTGAAATTACTTTACTTTTCGTACGGCATTCGGATAGATTTCTTCTTCGCCTTGCAGGCTGCTTCGTCACAAGCACCTATAATCTCGGCTCCAGCGCTGCAAGCCAAGCCACCTCCTCCGGTTTCCCCTCGTTGATGCTCCGGATGCTCCCCGAGAATTTTCTACTTTGGCATTCCTCAAACAAATGCCTGACCGTCTGAACATCTGCACTCTCACAATCAGGATTATCCCTCCAGAGCAAGAAGTTACAGCACCCGTGTTCCGTACATACCCTGTTTTGCTGTACCCAAACTTTTCGTGGGAGATCTGTTCCTGGAACCTTGGATGTGGGGTCTGTGAAAAGCTGTTTATTAGAAAAGCTACTATTTAATGTTTGGCGACCACTGGTACAGAGGATCTATATTCGTCATGTTTTCACTATCGCACCCTACGTGACACAAACAATCACTTGTGATTATGGTGAGACGTGCGACACGGATAAACCTGTCGAGGGGGTGAATCGATTTTGCTCAGCGACTCGTGCAATACATAAGTGGGAGTGTCTGTAACTGTATCTTGAGGGATCAAAATATAATGTGACGATTATATCCAATTTATCGTCGTTGTCTTACAGAATATGACTCATCTGTAAATTTGAATGCATGCAAAAAGACTTAACGACAAATTTTAATTCAGAACTGTCTTCTGCAAGATCCTCAGCGCCCCTTAGTACCCTTTAGCACCTCACACAAGCGGGCTATCAAAAATTCGCCCATCGAATAAAACTTCAATAGCCGATCGAAGTAGGTAGTTTTTTTACTAGATGTGTCAGGTTTCAAAAACATATTTCGTATATCGAAATATGTGATTCTCAAACTATATTCTCTGAGGCCTAAGGACGAAAATATACAAATACAATACAAATATATGAGGTGTCAAAAACACGTTCATATCGAAAAGAAATTGTTTCTCAATTCTTGCAATACACAACAGAGGCTAGTCAAGTGCAATACATGGCCGCAAACGGTATCGGTCAGTCGGTGTTCTCATTGCAATAACATTCAAACGATTGCTTTTTACGTTATAACCATAGGAACACCGACTGAACGATACCAATAGCGGCCATTTTATTGCACTTGACTTCAGCCCCAGGTATGGAGGGATCTTAACATGACTTCTGTTATGGCTGATGGATTACTTTGATTTGATTTTACAATTTGATGTGAATTCCACGGTTGAGACAAATTGTGAGATTTTCTTACATTGATGACAGTAGGGTAATCGTTAGAAATGCGAGACCACATGCTTTCCGTAATTTTCAATTTGGTCCCTCTCTTGATTTTACATAACCCTTCTCTTTGTTAAAGACATTTAAAAACGTTTAATATCATTATGTGTTCCACCTCTTGAGAATCGGATATAGGTTGCAAAATGTTTTATCTTTTCCGAGAATTCAAGGGAACCCTCTCAACGTCGTTTAAGGAGCAAATTGGAATCCCAACAAATCATTCCATTAGCAAACGCTTTATTTCATTCTTAAACGTCTATCCTTTATAAACAAATTTCCCAAGCAAACATCCCCCTTGCAAAATATCCTCGCTCTGAACATTAATTTTGTAGCGGGACTCTGTTACTTCAATACTGATATAACACAAAGTTTTGTTTATTATCATTCATCTATCGCTTTTAATTTTTGTTTATTAAGTATATCACAAATCTAATTAAAATTTAGTTTACTCTTTCATCCATAGTTTTTTTTTTTTAATTCCTTCATCCATTTATAATATAGAACCAACTATTTTGATGCAATAATTAAATCTAATCCGATTGGGAATGAAATTTTTGGACATGAACTCGTAGAAGATTCCCATAATTGTAAGTTTTGGCATTTGACGAAATCGACCACCTAAATGACGCACGTTGTTAACACGGTGGTAGAAGGTCGTAAGTTCGTGGAATTACAAATTTTAAAAATTCAATGATTTTATGATGTCTTGAGCAAGTGAATGAGTATGTGTATTTAGGAAGCATGTTTAGTCGTGATGGAAAGTGTGAAAAAGAAATCGAACGTAGGAAAGTTGCTGGTTGCAGGGTGGGCGGTGCACTAAGACCTATAATGAGAAACAACAACGTCTCACTACAAGCAAAGAAACTAGTGCATAACGCGATCCTGTTACCATCGATGATGTATGGTTGTGAAACGTGGACATGGACGAAAAAAGAAGAATGTAGTATAAATGTAGTAGAGATGAAATCTCTACGAAGAATATGTGGAAAAACTTTATGGTATATGGAAAGGACCGAAAATATTAGGAAGGAATGTGGTGTGTAAGTAAATATTGTGACAAAGATGAAAATTAATAAGTGAGAGATGAGATGGTTTGGGCATGTGGAAAGAATGGATGCAAACAGAATGACAAACAGAATTCATAAGGCTGAAAGGATAGGTGTAAGAAAGCGTGACCGACCGAGAATGACGTGGATCGAACACATCGATTCCGTCCTCAAGGAAGGCCAGGTAAGAAGTAAGAGAAATGGGAGAGGGTGTATGAGAAATGTTATGTCGGTGGAAGAAGCGAAAGAAGTAGGTATGCTTGGATAGAAAAAAAAAATGTTGGTTCTATAGGTTGTCCCATAATTAACGCAAGATTTGAATTCGCCACCATTCGTGCAGTTAAGTGTTGGAAACCTTGGAAATCTCATTTAATTGGTGATGGTTTAGGGTTAGTAAAAATGGACATATAACCTGAAAAAGTTGTACGAAAAATGGTCGCAATAGTGATTTAACTTCGTCCTCCTAACACGATAAGACCGTGCACTTTCTCGTTTCGATGAAACGAAAAACTCTCCTCAGTTGTGTAATTCAACAATAGATTTGTTATGAGGTTATTCAAAGTTAAAGTTCTCCGCTAATAAGCCCATATAAGGATGGGTCGTAGTTACGCGTGAAAGTCGCTGGCAACATGCGATTAAGTGGTGCAGTATAAAACAGAACCCATACAAAAAGCCCATAAATACGTGTGTATTGAGGAGAAAACTCAACGCTCAATTATTAACGAAATTCAGCTACATTTTCGCAAAGTTTTACGGAAAACGTTGAAAAAAGAGAGCGTATGTGCAAGAAAAACAGGGAAGATATTTGCCCATTGCGTCATTTCATACATAATAATATATATAGGTATTTAATATTTTTTTTGTATTCTCAATTTACCTGAGGTCTGAGTATACATAATGTATAAGCTCTAGCAGCGCCCCCTCCAGATCGCAATATCCTGTGTTATTTTCGATGTAGTTAAAAATGAATTTTAACGAAACACAAAATACTCTATTTTTCCATATGATCTTGCGTTAATTTTAATAATAAATTATTTTTTTGCGTTATACCTTCGAATATAAAATATATCATGAAATTTGAGATGCTACAGTATTGCATTGATTCAATAATTAAGGTAGTACACACTATGCTATTTTCAAATTCTAAATATACCTACATATCTTGTCTTTATTCTAGAGTACGATATACACATTAGAATATGGCTTCATAGAATTTACTAGCATTAAATACGATATTATTATATTCAGAATAGAATGAATATAATATATTATATTCATTCTATTCTAACAAACACATTAATTATGTTCCCACAGAAGAATTTTACCTCAATTACAAGTTGGTAGGCTTTCTAAGATCGTTAGGCGATCAATCATTCTGTATAGACAACACATACCGTAGACCGACTTTGTCTTAGTCACAGTGGCGGATTAACTGTCAACAGCGCTCTAGGCGAAGAGCGCTTGACGCCCCTCTGAGCACAATAGTTGAGGAGTAGGTTATTGTATGGATGATTTCGCAATTTTTGTATAAATAAAAAACGTTTCAAGGAGGTTAGTATTTATTATGTACGTACACATTTGAAATTCTCGCCGTCTACATTTCTGTCTTGCAAAACTGTTAATGATATCATCATAGTCCAAAGAAACCACTAACTTTGATTCGATGTTAAGCATTGCAAGCGAATTAAGTCGATTATCTGACATCGTTGAACGAAGGTAGTTTTTCACTCTCTTTAAACAAGAAAAACTCCGCTCACCGCTGCAGTTGGTTACATCAGATGTCGAAACGCACATTCTTAACGCGATGTCAATCTTTGTATAAATTATTTCCATCTGTTATTTTCTTACTATCTTCAAAATTGCATTGGTTGTACGCGGTAGTTCTTTTTCTTGACTTATGGTAATCAAATATGATCGCAAATGAATGCATCCTTGTACAAAGCATTGTTCCAAGTCCCCAGAATATGTATTTATCAAGAACTTTGTTTTGTTTTGTACTTCTTCGATGGACAAATTCATTAAATCACTCAAAAACGAAAATTTGTCGTAATATTTTTGTACGCATCACGTCTTTTTTGAAGTTCCGCTACAAGGTTGTCTATTATGATCAAAACACCCACACTTTGAAAATTTCACAACCAGACAGAGAAGAAGAAATATCTTCTGTTGAACCATCTGGTGTGAATTTCCTACTTCGCTTTCTTTTTGTGTCCTTTTCGTATTCCTTTACTAACGATAGTTCCAATGCCTTGCGCCCGCAACTGACGGGATGACAGATGACGGGAACATCAACTAACTGTTGAGTTGTTTCTCAATTACTAATATTTCTTAAAAGCACGGGCTGCGCGCTAGGCTGGGCCGTTCTTGTATGGAAGTTAAAAAAGTGCTTCTAATCTTAATGTAATAGTGATAATTTGTTGCCTTATGATGTATTATAACTATCTACAAAATTTCAGGACAAAAAAATAAGATCTTCTGTCTCCGAATCGACATTGAAGTTTTGTATGGGACGAAAATATCCCATACTAACTGACATTTTTATAATAATCATGTAAAATGATTACGGCCTTGTTTTTTTATACATTTTTTTTTATTATACCTCAGATCATTTAAGTACATACTTCTATTTATTTAATTACACAAAAATAATAAATAAAACTTTTAAATTTTTTATGTAATGTAAGTATATGAAATTATGTTATTTTGCAGTGATTGTTTTTGATAAATTGGCTTTGATATATTTTTTACTCGTTGCTTTCTAAGCTTTTATATAATCTTCTCTTGAAGAATTTCTTCGAATAGTTGACGAGGCTTCTTTGACAATTTCACAGATTGTCAAACTTCTTGGATATGTCAAGAAAAATTCAGGAAACTGTATTTATTCATCTTCGCAATTGTATGTAATGAATGCCGTAAGATCTTCGTTGGATACTTGTCGATTGGTGTTTCTGTTACATTTTGCTGTCTGTCTATTACGTAGTTCTTGTAAAAGATGCTTCAAAATTTACTTTCGGTACTCCAAGGATCAAAGGTGCGTATTTTCGGGTAATTCGAGCTTTCACTATCCGGCGAGCGGTTCATTCTCTTACTACATACTGTATTTTGAGCGAAATAGCTTTTTATTTTAGTAATTACAGTTTATATAACAGTTTTGATCATCTGATAAATATATGGATAAGAAATTAAACTTCCATAGGTAACGGGAACAGTCACAAGGTAAGTTGGTGCACAAACATTAAAAATAAAGATAAGTTAAGGTCATCAAAATTTCTGAAAGAAACGCAGTCGCAGAATCCTATTAGCTTAGTTTAGCGATCTAACATGGAACATTTTTCCTGGAGCTCAGTTGCCTAAATCATTAAAAAATGTTCGTGTTGGTATGACTGTGCCAATTTATAATAAATATAATTAATCTTTTCGTAGATTATGAAATGATAAAATAGTAGATTTTGTTGTAATCACCTGGAACACAATATCAATTATTTTTTTCCAGTTGTTTTCCAATTTGGTCAGAATGCGTATGATGATTTGAGAAAGCATTATCAACATAATAATATGTTGATAATGCTTTTATAATATTATTTTACAAAAACTTTAATAATTATTGTTACTAGTCGTTTTTTTTTCTAGGTTACCGGCGACTCATTCAATTAGGATTACTTGTGGTTTGCAATAAGCAAACAATTCATTCTAATGGTGTTATTAGTCTTTTCTCCTGCAAACTAATTATTCAATCATGTTTTCCGATATTTATTTACACTTATTTTTCATCACATCAGACGACAAGTAAAAGATCAAATGAAATATTGCTTTTTGGAAAGAAATCTGTAATCGATCTCTCTATCGGTTTCGGTTTTCAAAATTTTCCATCAATTTATAATCAGTTTCCTTTAACACTCTCTTATTTATTGTTCATCTGTATTTTTTGACTACTTTTTCTAATCACTTGCCTATAACTTTTGATTTAGGGCCATCAAAATACAATACTGGTATTTTTAACCCTTTTCTCATTTCATGAGATTTTCTCTGGTTTTTCGCGGCGCTCTATATACTTTGTTTCTATCTAAAATTGCATTTTTATGCTTTATATCATACAGGACTAATTATTCCGTCATTTTTATGATATACAATCTTACAAAATATTAAGTTAAAGAAATTTTTATTTATTTATACCTGCTTCAAATTACGATAAATTTTACATTTTTTTGAAATTTTGAGCTCAATTCGGAGACAGAAGATATCTTTCAAATCGAAAAATATTTTGCATACCTATTATGAACAGCATTTAGCACTAAAGTATAACTATTACGTTAGCAATAATGGAAGAAACGCAAATCGGCCCGGCCTACTGCGCGCCCCTGAGACTCTGGCGCCCCTAGGCGGCCGCCTAGTCCGCCTAAAGGATAATCCGCCACTGCTTAGTCATCTTCATCGCTTTGACTATCCCCAACAACCAGTATAAATGTGCTATAACCTGGACATGGATTCGAGATGATAATATCTTAATTTTCTCCTGCGTAAACAAAAGGTTTTATTTCATTGATTCATTTATTTAAATGGTGAACTTTTCTTTCAAAAATCACACAACAGTTCATTATGTGTAACCATATACCTAAGCCAAGATGCGGAGCTAATTATGCGCAGAACTCAATCTTGGGTAAATCGGTCTACGGGTGATTTTAATAATTCATTTTTTAATAATATTAACCTGACTCACCTCTTACGGTGTTCAGTCAAAATGTAAGAACACACCTGAAGTCAGAGCTAATAACTTATTTTGTCCACTAGCTTCTTCCATGTCCCTTATTCCTATTCCTCAACCTTTGCCTACATCCCCTTACCCCCAGCAGAGCCTGAATTTGTTGCATAAGTTTTTTCTGTCTGTCTTAGGTACTTCTTACCTACACGCTGTTAATATTTGCGTAGTATGTATACTTAGCTGGTGTTTTTATTGTCCATACAATTTTAGCAATTAGTTTTTGTATCAACACTATGTTCAATAAAAAAAAAGTATACAAATTTCTTATCTCAGTGTATATTTGCGTTAGCTCTTCCTTAATGCATGGACTGATTTTTATGATACACATTTTGTAGTTAGGTATGACAGTGTTGCTTTTGAAAATAGTTTAGAGATTCAATTTTTACCCAATTGAAAATATTGTTATTAATTTAAATGCTTTTTAGGTTTTTTATTAGTTGCAAGCTTTCCAACAGACGTTGTCCTGTAGTCCTTAAAATGAGTATTGATTTCAAATTTGTAATTTATACAAAAATACGTTAAAATATGTTTGAATGTTAAAAAAAATATTTCTGAAAGCTTGAGAGAAATTCTATCAAAAATCTTCGTAAGTACCAAAATTTTGAAACTCAATGGTTGTCAAGTAAATAAAAGTATGTTGTTATAAATTTTTTCATAGATGTCGTTGGCGTCGCATAAACTCCGTTCCATACTAACATTAATATTATTTTTATCCATTTTGTTTTCAACATTTCATTAGATATTCTGTTATCCGGAACGGAGAAGAATCCAATAAATCAAACATCAAAAGAATCTTTTCAGCTGATCTCGAGTTAAGTGTTCGCACTAACCCGACTTTCTTTTATATTATAGATTATTGTTTGACAGCCATCCATCGGAATTTGTATTGGTATGTGAAAATATATAAATTTAAGAGATGAAGTTTTATAGAAAATGTAGGTACTAACTAAATAATACATCAAGCATTATTTTAAAATGTTCCAGAAGTTTTTGAGAGAACGAAATTTGTCGTTTATTTTTCTTTTTTCACCTTGTGAAAACGCTATCCATAACATACATAATGGGAGTGATATGAAAATATCAAAAAAGTGTGTAATATCAACCGACACTCTCTTTCTATAATGATAATACTAATAAAACAATATAACGCAGTATCGATGTCTCATCTGCTTCTTTTACCAACAACGCATAAATTTATTTCATATCAAATAAATATAATATTTAATGACGTACGACCTACGCCGTGGAAATTACCTTAGTACTTAGCCCTCCCATTAGGCCAATTAGGCATTTAAATCAATTGGAGTGTTTTTTTTTTTTTTCTCAATTTGGTAGGTACTTAAGGCTTTTTCAAAATTTTGGAGAATACGCTCTAGGTAAAAATATTTAGTGTAATAATTCATCGGCAATCTTACTCCATACGCTCGGTTCGAATTTTGGGAAATGTTTTATGGAAAAAACTTGGATATCCAAAGTCCCGTACACAGGCCTTACTAGTTTGCTGCACCTCGGTGAAAATATTTTAATAAGTGATGCTTAATGTAATATTGTGTTATCTTATAAAATACTAGCTTTCCCGACAGACGTTGTCCTGTGTTCTTAAATATGAATATTGAATTCGAATTTGTATGCTTATGAATTGATTATTTATTTGACCTATGCGATTCGGAACGATGCGTCTGTTTCAAACCATGCATATTCCATCCGCATTCTTTCAACCTCACCAATTGACAATTTCTGTCAAGATTTCAAAATTGGAATAAAAATTATAAGGTAAAAAGTACTATTAAGGTTGTCTACGTAGAGTTTTCTGTAATTTTCTTATTGACCATGCATTTCACTTATTTTTTTTTATTCTAAAAAGACATTCTCCTGATAAAAGCCTACACAACAAAAAAATAATTAGCGTAATCGGTCCAGCCGTTTAGGCGTGATGCGATGACATCGGGAAATAGCTCTCCATTTTTATATATAAGATTGATTTGAATAAAGATTTGAATTTGAAACAAATTTTGGATAACACGGACAATATACAATAAAATATACAGGGTGTCCCAGAAAGTATGACTAAGCGGAAGTTAGGAGATAGAACACCTTTTATTAATATTAAAGTGGTCGACCAGTGCTCGAAATTCGACCATAACAATTACTAATTTAAAGAAAAAATAACAACTAATGACTAACAATTCATTGCCAATGTTCGATTTTTAAATGGAACAAACCACTACGGGCTTACGATCCTCTTCTACTGTTATTTCGAAGGCTGGCTTAGTGTGATCACTTTACGTTAACAACGTTCGCCATTAGGTGGTACTGTTTGTCTCCGAAACTCCTAATCATGAGAATTCTCAACATGTTCAACATGTCGAAAAATCCCATGTATGCAACAAGTAGAAATATAATAATAAATTAAATATGTAT
This sequence comes from Mystacides longicornis, assembly GCA_963576905.1. Taxonomy (NCBI): domain Eukaryota; kingdom Metazoa; phylum Arthropoda; class Insecta; order Trichoptera; family Leptoceridae; genus Mystacides; species Mystacides longicornis. The sequence goes on along the minus strand of OY756425.1, from coordinate 8,488,118 downwards.
AGAGATAAAAGTTGGAAATTATTGAGAACAAGAGAGCAACCAAATTTAAAGACTGCGACTGCTGTCATGTATTTGGCGCCAGGATATGACTATATCCATTTTTGTTACTGTCTCATATTTATTGCCTATTGGCTTTGTTGGTGCACAACGTACTAATTTTACTATGTATGATGTGAGGGATTTATTCAGATGTGTTATTCAAAATATTGTTAAGTCATTATTTGAAAATTTGGGAACGCGATGGTAAAGAGTTTGAAAACCAGTTGCTTCTTTGTTTATGACAGATTAGAATTTTTGGTATTTTTACATATTGTATGGATGTACGGGGAAACCATTTTTAGAAAAAATGCTGTTTAAAGGGATTAGTAGAGAAGGCCTTGTTTTGAAATAGCATATTTGGCCCTCGATAGGACAAATAATTGTTGAAGAAAAGTCTGAATCTACGCTCCGATGGGAGACGTTCTTAAGTTTTGTGTTGAAGTGTTTGAGTATGTAAGTTGAAATATTACATTTTGATAAATTCGCGTTTGATAAAACTTAGAGTCTTCGGTGTTGGATTAAGCCTTCTGTTTAATTATTATAATATATTGACTGTTCAATTGGGGCTGGCCAATAGGGGAGGACGTGTGGCGGTTCGTTAGATTGGACAGCCCCCGTGATAATTCAACTTCCAACTATGAATGTGACGTGCTTTATTTTCATTGGTGCTTTGTGCTTTTATTTTTTTGAAGGTATGCTGAATTTTGGGTGAGTGACCAGATGTTTTTGATATTAGAATTTGTATGGACACAGAGAGATGTTTTTTTGTGTGGTATTTTGTTTGTTGCTTGGTTGCCCCGCCAAGCATGCTTATGAGCAAGTTGCTCGATTGGTTTTAGCTGAGAGATATATGGCCAATGCGTTACGGCATTGTTTTGAATATTTGTGATCTCTGTGTGCCATCGGGCTTATTGTATTGCAGCATGTACCTCCCTGTATTGTTTTCACACGTCACATGTCAAGCACACGTCGCGCATCGTTATCTGTCATTCGCGGGTTACCCCATATTCCGATACCAGTGATGTGACCTATCTTTAATGTTTATTTTTGAATCCGGATAGGAATTTCATATTAAGAACCTTCTAGTAAGCTTAGTGTAGAATTTTCATTTGTAAAAGTAGGCACATCGGTGTGTTCCCCGAGAGAGTAATTATTTTGTTATGAATATCCGGTCGCGATATTATGATATTCTGAGCTTGTTATTGCCCGCGCCGGTGTAAATCTATTGAAGTTAAAGTCACGAAGCCCGTATAATAATATGTAGTATGTCAGGAGGGCTGTGGACTGAAGATATACCTCACATGACTCTCCGGGAGAATGGGTTGACTGAATTGGACGCTCTTCAGCTCGGCTCAGGAAGTTCCCTTCGAAAAAGCAGTGCACAAGCCCAAGATGGTGAGCCACTCGGAAACCTAATGAGGAAAGCTTGCGGTTTGATGAACAGCCCGCGGTAATTCGACTAGAAGGTTAATTAGTTCGCCGGTAAAGTGATTGAATGGTTATTTTGGTAGAGAGATCGATAATCAGTAAATATATGTATGCGAGATAGTCAGTACAATTGTTAATAGCCAGGATCGCGTTGTTTGACTGTAGCTAGTCGTGGCATAATTTTCGCGTAGTAAAATCCGGTCATATTTTGAGTCTCTGCTGGAAGTACGTTTAGGTATTTAGAGTCAAGAGTCAGATAGTTAAAAGATAGCTTCCAGCCCCTGTATAGTCTGTACACCATCAGGAACCTTTTCCGTTTGTCTATATACACTATATCTGATAGCCGAATTTCGGCCCCCTTTTTGGTACCTGTTCGAGGCGTGAGGTCGCATCGAATTGGGCCAGTCTCGGACCTTCAGAGTTTTTTTTTTTGCCTAAATTTTGGCAAGAAGGTTCGTTTGACAAGGAAGGCCCTCTGTCGGTGGCTAATTCCTCCCATGGACCTCGAGCATGCTTATCATGTAATTTAGATTATAAGTTTGAACATTATTAAGTTTCATTGTCAAAGACTGAGCGAGCGCTATTTCACAATTTTCTTTCAAAAACAATAACATGATACGTCAAATTTGAACTGTTGATACGTTTTTCTATTACGAATACTTTTCTATAATTATTTATAACAATATTAATCTACTAGCTGATACCCGTCTTGCTTTACGATGTTGATTCGGATAGTTAGATTTGAGCAGTAGGTTATTGAACAGGTTTTTGTCTACTTTTCCCCTACTCAGGAGAACAATAATGGAGGAATGTCGCTTTCAATATTTGTGAAATAAGAGAAGAAAAGGAAAAAATTTAGAGTCACTGCTAAATACGCGAAAAAAGACGAATGTCGCTTTCAATATTTGTGAAATAAGAGAAGAACTGATATAATTAAGAATCACTGCTAAATCCGTGAAAAAGGAAAATGAAAAATGCCGCTTTCAATATTTATTAAAAGAGAAGAAAAAATAGTCTTCTAATCACATTGCAATAAAATGTCTGTGTCCTAAATATCATTCTGTTCAACTCAGCGCCTAAATACGATTTTTTTACCTCGATTCCTAATACTGTAATGTATGTAGATATAGGTACCTATCTACCTACTTATAGTTATGTAGTTTGAGCCACTTAGCTGGAGTTCGCGATATTTTGCTACATTCTCTCTGGTATCTATGGTACGAGCGAGCCATAGGGTGAAAACACGTAGAAAGCCGATTCAACCCGCGCCGTATTTGTAATGCTTTTTTTATTGATGTATAATTTATGCATAATTTAAAAAAAAATATTAGCATTCGCGACTCCTTCTCTACATAAACTATAAGTGTGCAAAATTTCATACTCCTCCATCCGCGGAATTTTCGTAAAAATGGTCACTAAGTTTTTGCTTCACATATTAATATACAGATTGTCAGCGGTCATAATAATCACGTAATGCCAGCTATAAACGATTCATCGTTTCAGCCTACCGCTGAGCCTCCAGCATGCTTGACGTTGCACCCGGTAAACTTGATGGTATATGACCGTCAGTTGGCATGATAAGCCTACTTGTTGAACTGAAAACTAGGACCCGCTGCAGGCTTGACGGTAAGCATGACGGAAGGACTGTGTCCGGCTTTGTACGTCTAATACCAGGCATAACGATCAAGTCTTTAGCAGTCTTGAAACGGCGTCCGGTTTTCAGTACAACGATAGCCGTCCCTCAAGTATGCATGACAAGCCTTCCTATTGAACCTACTGGAATCTAGTCGAACCTTCATGCCCGTTGCAGGCTTGATGGGCAGCTGATAGTGAATGACTGAGATCGTGATTTGCTATTACTCAAGAATTTGGGACTATCCTCTCCTCTAAGTCTGTTTTACCGTAGAAATTCCTATGGATTGCAGTAAAAGATGGCTGTGGTATCAAACTTTTAAATCTTATATAAACACAAAACTGTTTCCAGGTTCCCATTGAAGCAGCGCATCTGTACGACTCTGTAATGATTTACGCCCGGGCACTAACAGAAGCTTTGGAAAGTGGAGAGGACCCAAGAAACGGAACTGCTCTGCTGAACAGGATCCTATCAAGATCATATAAATCTATTCAAGGATATGATGTAAGTATTCGAATTTAGACACACGCAATTTTAACACGTTTACATACTTTTATGTAAACGTGCTAATGTCTAGGGCAGGGGGTTTGGATGGACTCTTGAGATGTTATCAATCCTTAAGCGTAGCATGGATACCAAATACAATTGCCCTTTTTTTGTCAAGTAATTTAATCTTCCTTTCGCCCTCAATGTTATAAGTGTCCTTCTTAATTTGAAAAGTGTCTATCTATTCCTTTATCAACAATGTGTTTTTGGTTTGAAGTATTGTTCTTGTACTAGAAGAACCAAGGAATATTAAAAATATATTATATGTCTATTATGCTGTTTTTGAAATGTGGTGCAACAGACCTTGGTAGGGATTCATTCGTCGGATAATACTACAAATGAGGAGGTGCTGAATAGAATCGGAGAAAAATAGGCAACTCCTCGAAACATTTGCCTAAAAAACGTGCAAAATATCTGATTCTGCTCTATACTATTATCGAATGAATGATTCATGGCTAAAAGTATGGGTTGAAACTTACAAAAGCTCCATGAAAAATAACATAGAGGAGAAGATACTGACATCTATCGATGATGCTTGAAATCGTGATTTATGAAATTGGTTCGAGTAATGCAACAAGCGCATTAAAGAGCGATGGCCTAAGGGTCGCCGTACTTCTGATATTTTTCGCTACGTGCAAAATTTTAATTGACCAAAATTTCCACAAATCAGGTAAAAAATTAATTAATTGAAAATACAAAAAAAAATATGCTTGTTTTATCTGGTAGCCCTACCTAATTTATTGATGTTCGATTTCGTCTTTCCATTGTTTTCCAACGTCATGACAAAAAAAGAACTCTTTTCTCCTTTCGAACAAAATTTGTGGTACTCGTAAAATTGAACTTTTTTTTAATAAGCTAACACTATAGCATATACTCATAAACCTATGAAATACCTTTTTACTTTTGTACTCAAATTTCATCAATCACTTGGAGTTCATTATTAATGGTCCTAGTAAGCTCTATATAAATATTATATATGTACATATATCGATAAAAGTCAGATATTGGCAACCATCTGTATTATGGAATGTCTTGTACCAGTTTAACATAATATTTATTTATATTATATCGATCCAATGTATGTAATTAATAAGAAATTGTCAAAGTCAATAAGCCTGCTAGTTAGGTTAGTATTTTTATCTAATTATGTGTAACAGCAGCTTTTGTATGATATTGTTTCTAATTCTTCCCCGATGCCCTATCAGATCCGCTGAAGCTACACCAAAAAAAATTATGATAAGTAAACTTTAACCCTCTGTTCCACTTAAATTAAAATAATTCCTCAAAAATGACCCGCCATTCGATCAATTTAAGCGGCACCTTAGAAAGACCCTCCAAAATTTTAGAGGAACCGCTTTTATGTAAATTTTTTTCCTCAGATATCTCTCTTAAAAACAACAATCAAAACAAAATGAATCATTATTTTCAGTAATAGGTAATATTATTTTGCTTTTGTTTTAATAATAAAACACACATTAATAGTGGTTATATTTCTTGATCAAGATGAATTTTGTTTGAGAAAAAGTGAATTTGGCGGCCATGATGATAATTTTGACAAATGGAAATCATTCGTTTGAAATCACTTGCAGCTATATTCACTTCCATTGCCCGCGAAATTCAAACATTTAGTTGATGCAAAATTTTAGCGGATCTGATAGAGAATTGGGGTATTTAGCTGTCAGTTTTTCTTTGCCTTTATTTCAATAATATTGTTTGTGTTCAGGTGTTCATAGACGCAAACGGAGACGCTGAAGGCAACTTCACGGTGGTCGCCCTGTTAGACGACTTACAAGCCAGCGATCCTTTGAGGATGAGCATGCAGCCCGTTGGGTTCTTCAGCTACGGTGTCAACAGTTCAGGAACCCTGCCGGTAATGTAATCAATCACTTCCTTTATAATTCATTTCCGTCAGGGGTTTGTAGCGTGAAAATGTACGCACTCAAGTGATAGTTTCATTCACCGTATTTTTTTTATCAAGCCGTGGACATGAAACAAATTAGGTTGGAACGAAAATTTCTGAAAGGCCTACCCGAATCAGTTATTTTTATTGAAAAAAAACCTACGACCTATATCTCTAGATATAAGTAATTATTTATTCGTGAGATATATAAAAAAACATACACACAATCATGACAAATACTAAAAGAAAATTTCATAAGTATAAATGATCATTCGACCATAAGCAAGTTTGATCATAATATTATGTCGATTATATTAAAAGTTAACATACATAACATATATTTTACAAATAACCTACAAATAAAAAGAAATAAAACACAAAAAGATTCTACTTTTTATTTATGTGTAATTTTTACTGCATTGCTAGATTATGGTATAAATAAGATAGCTGACTGAAAATAAGGTAAAGTTATCAACAAAAAGTCATATAAAATGAAAACATATGTAATAAAATAACATTCAATAAATATCAATCGAAATAAGAACATACCTACAAGAAGAGAACATTAAGTATGAAAGAAGCTTGAACTTTATATTAAAACTAGTATACAAATTTTAAATCAACAGACATTTCTCTATCTGGACCCAAATCGACCAATTCAGTGGGTTGGTGGGCAAGGTCCACCAAGAGCCGAGCCGGCTTGCGGGTTCTTTGGGGAAAAATGTGAACGTCCTCTTGACTGGAGACTCTTGGCTGTGACCGCTTTTGTAGGACTTACAGCAGTTGTAGCTGCTGTATTTTTGCTGAAGTAAGTACCTACACTTTTTTTCATATAAGTTCTCTGCTCACTACACCGTCCATGAGACCGTGATTGGAACGTGTCTGGCCAAAAAATGTTATTTGTATTGAAAAGTATGGCACTATTCACACTAGATTGACCGACCGTTTCATCACTGACAAACAGCGTCATGTGCCATGCACGTCGCGTTAAAAATAATTATTATCGGTGAGAATATTTTGCCGGAGCTAAAATGGTGAGTGAGAATATTTTGCACGGTGAGTGCATGGCCGAGACCATCGTGATTGCTCTCTCTCATTCATGCGAGACCATCGTGATTGCTGTCTCTCATTCACGCGAGACCATCGTGATTGCTGTCTCTCTCATTCATGCGAGACCATCGTGATTGCTGTCTCTCTCATTCATGCGAGACCATAGTGATTGCTGTCTCTCTCATTCAGGCGAAAGAGACAGCAATCACGATGGTCTCGGCCATGCACTCACCGTGCAAAATATTCTCACTCACCATTTTAACTCCGGCAAAATATTCTCGACATGGCACGATTGATACGTTAACGGACAGGCGCCGCGCCGAGCCGATGACCATGAAAGTACGGTCATGGTATGGAGGGCAGAAACCTCCTTCTAAATTACGCTTATTAATTTATTTATTTTAATTATTTGAATGATATTTGTGTTTTTTCATAGACACTACAGATACGAACAGAAATTGGCCTGCTTGCTGTGGAAGATCGATTTGAAAGATATAACCATCATACCAATAGAGACACCTGATTCTGTAGCCAGAAGTAAAAGTGTGGTAAGTTGTTACATCTATTTGATATATGTTGAAGAGCAAACCTTTTGCACATATAAGTATGTGTACCATACGAACAATGTAAAATATCGTAAAAGCTACTAGTCCGTGATCATCTAACATGGAGAGGTTTTGCGAAGGCCGTGCTAAAGCAACTGGGGCAGAATTTGAAAAATATTATTGAATAGATGGTCAATATGACATGTGAAGTGGTTGGTAGACTAGCGGTTATGACGCCGGCTTTCGTACTGTTTCGTGCGGAGGTTGTGGGTTCGTTCCCAGGTGCCGACCGTTTTCCTCTTTCACGACAAAAGCTTTAAGTAGTTTACTGTGAAAGAATCAAAGAGTGTATCTGTCACTTTGAGTGAACACAGATTCAATTAAAAAAATGTAAGAACTGTATAAAAGTGTCTACAGTTAGGTAAAATAACATAACATTCTTCAGTTACAATGGTTATCTGTCCTTCATTAACTTTGGTCCGAGATTTTGTACGAAATATAAGTAAACTCCTAACAGTGCGATGCCAGGTAATGGAGATGACATCAAGAAGAAATCGTCTGTTCTGGGATCTAAAAGTATTCCAAATAAATTTACTAAGAAATGTATACATAATATACTTTTTATAAAATTATTTTTAAACCTTTTGACTAAAATCATAATAATTTATATTATCAAAAGTTTATGAATTCCTTGATTAAAATGAATCCTTATTCAACGCGTTTTTAATGAATAATTTGAATTATTTTAAAAGTAATTAACATAGAAGCTATTCCTGTTTTTGAAAGAAACTTTGATTCCTTCATAGAAATCGGAGGAAACTAATACGCCAAACGTAGAATTGTGTAAGAAAACTAGCTGAACCGTCCCACATCAGAATCGATTGTTCGTTGTGCTAACTTATTAGCTAAAAAAAAAACATTTATAATTACTAATTTCCAACTTTTATCTCTATTTTTCATTTTATTATTAAATTTCTACTTGTTGCATACATGAGATTTTTCGACATGTTGAACATGTTGAGAATTCTCATGATTAGGAGTTTCGGAGACAAACATTACCACCTAATGGCGAACGTTGTTAACGTAAAGTGATCACACTAAGCCAGCCTTCGAAATAACAGTAGAAGACGGTCGTAAGCCCGTAGTGGTTTGTTCCATTTAAAAATCGAACATTAGTAATGAGTTTTTAGAGTCATTAGTTGTTATTTTTTTTTTTTTTTTTTTTTTTTTTTTTTTTTTTTTTTTTTTTTTTTTATTTATAATTACATCAACATAGTATCGCAATCTAATATGATCAGATGAAACAGGTTCAGGCAGCTGGTATCCCTCCTGTGATCGCGCAATAGAACTCTTGTGGCCTCCCTATGCCCCTAAATGGGGTTTGAAGGGAGAATGTATGGTAACAAACACCATGACACAATTTTTTTATATATTGGAAGACTTCCATAATGTTCTTCTGTGAAAAGGCCAGAATAATTTTAGATGGTGGATACCGCACAAAAAATGCACTGGGAGTATTTTCAGTTAAGACTGGGAGGACCCTCAAATATAGAATAAGAAATACGAGGATACGGGAAAGATGCTAGGTCGAATATAATATGATGCGATGGGGAGGCAAAGACCAAGATAAAAAAATGAAAAAAAAGAAATAAGATCCTGGTATGCTCATGTGGAGAGAATGGACTCATCCGTTGCATTGCATTGCACGCCCAACCCCACGGAAAACGAATCCCAGGCAGACCACCAAAGAGATGGAGGGACAGCTGGGATTCGACATCGCAAGAGGCTTACCCCAACTTCGACATAACAGGTCATAAGAGCTAAAATTAGATGAAGATGATGATTATGGTACAGTGTCTGGGCTGTCTGGCATTTTCCATGATTTTGTTTTACAAATTTTTAAAAATGTATGCAAGTTATAAATGTGTCTAAATGTTAATGTTACGCGGAATACAAAAAAATCTAAGAAAACTTTATGATAAATAATAATTCTGAAGATACAAATTTGAATTTCAAATAAAAAATAGGTAAACATCCATTTTAGAGTAGAACTTGATTGGAACACATTTGCGTTTGAAATTTTTCTTCTAAACAAAGTTCTAAATTTTATAAATTTTTGTGCAATTTTTAGGAGTAGATCTTAAGATCTAACAAATGACCAATCATGTTTGCTTTTTAGGTGGCAAATTCACATTTAGTTTTCTACTGTTAGGTGGTCAAATTATTTTCTCAGTCTATTTCCGCCCACTTGACACCATAGTTGTTGACGCCAACGGTTTTCACGAGATCCCTCTATCGTAGTCTCTAGATTTCCATCCTCTTCGACCACTTTTCTACATTGTTTCTAGCCATGTGACCTGCCCACCACCATTTGAGAAATGCGATTCGTTGGACAATATTTTTGTTTTCTACCGTGTCATAAACTGTATTTAATTCATGTAATCAGTCAAAATCATATTTTTTATTCTGGGTAAGGTCGAAGTTCCATGGGCGAGTCAGCTTGTTTTTTATATAAACGTAATTTTTATATTTATGAAACTGTGCTCAATCAAAGTGAACACAAATACACTCTTTGACTCTTTGACAGAGAGCTTGTGTCGTGAAAGAGGAAGATGGTCGGTAACTGGGATCAAACCAACGACCAGCATGAAACTTGCGAAAGCCGGCGTCGTAACCGCTATGCTACCAACCACTGAAATTCCCCAGAATCACGTTTGCCCGGTTGGACTAGAACCCTAGTCGTCTCTCGCAGAGACGTCAGCCACTGGACAAACCACTCAGTGCTAAATCCAGGGTTAAAGGGTGGATCAATGAGTAAATGGCAATTTTATATTATAATATTGATAATATATACAGTCACCTGGTGATGTGAAAAAGAACATTGATTGAATATCTCATTCTCAGGTTTATTAATTTTTCAAAGTCAAATCGTTATTCAAAGGAAAAAATTGCTTCTCAATTTACATATAAACTGTATTATGAATCTTTTTTTTTTTTGTATTTTCTTTTAATCAAAATGCTAATACAATAATAGCAGTAGGTGGACAAGATACAATGGCGAAAATCTTAGTCAAAAATAATGTCTAGACGAATTCCACTGAGAGCATCTTGTTGCCATATAGCTTTGATGAATAGATTATAATACATAATGTGGCAAATATCTACTGTCACCGATAATTATTATTCTTAATCTGATCGCTAAAACAGTTCTCAAATTACAGAAGAAGGCTTCATTCTTTCCAGTAAATGGATCTGTGTTGTTATCAGTAGGCTTATCAAAGAAATCTAAAACACATTACACATAAGTATATCCCAGACGTCTTTCTTATTTTAAAGATCTTAAACAGAATAACTATTTTTTAGTGACTGGAAAAAATAAGAAAATTCAAATATCTCGATATTCTGTTGAATTCAAATATCTCGATATAGTGGTATTCTCTAATATATGACTCAACGAGGATGATCTTGCGTGATCGACTTTCAAGAGCCAAATAAAAGAGTTTGATAGTTGGTTGACGTGTCCTGCTTTTGTCGAGGACTTATATAGGTAAATAGATTAAGTTGAAGAAGATACATTCGGAGTATCTTCGCCAGAAGGAGCTTCTGAATAATCATGCACTTTTTTGTCACAACGAATTGAACATGAAGTCAGAACATTTATAAAAAGTTATCTGCAGGTTATACCGACTTGTAGCTACATGGTTTTAAAACTGAGGCTGAAGGTTTTGATATTGGTTTTTAAGATACCTTATAGAAATAAAGTGAAAATTTTCTGGTAGAAAGAAACCTTGATAGTTTGTGAAAAAATTTAACTGGAAAAAAATCAATTTTTTTAAACAAATTATTAGAATCTGACTTATAACAATATAACATAAGTTTAGGACACTATCGAACTATTCTCACAAAAAAATATGAATGTTCAGTCAATAGTTTTGTATTTTACTCTGAATTCTAGATTCTATTATTCAAAATTCACAAAAACTTAAATAAATTTTGAACCACGCAATATCGCTGAACATACATGGGAGTTAAATCGATAGTAGATAGTTATTAAGTTCCTCTACCTTCTTGCTTCAGTTTATTCACTATTTAAAATACACCGTTTATTATTATAAACACCGTTTACATTAAAACAGAGAGAGAGAAGCTTGTGTTTGGTCAGCTGTTATATTTTTAAACTCAGAAAAACGTAAATAACTTTTGAACTACCCAATATCGCTAAACATACATTGGAGTTACATCGAAGTTTGTTATTGAGTTCTTCTAACTTCTTACTTCGGTTTATCCACTTCTAATGTTATTAAATAAAGCAGTGATGGATGTTTGTGTTCAAAGAAGATTCTGCTATATTTTTAATTTAGTGCGAACTGAGCCTCAACGGCCACTTGTAGAATTTCGCTTAAAATTATATCACCGAATCGCTTATATTTTGATGTTTTACGTAGATTCAGTCATGCCGAGCCAGTCTGCTTTTACAAGGGGCAACTCAAGGAACTCCTGAAGGAGGTACTGGAACTCAAGGAAGAGCCTACACGCAGATAGCTCTCTACAGAGGTAATGTGATCGCTTTGAAGCCGGTTCACAAGAAGAGTGTCGATATAACGAGAGCCATCAGAAAGGAATTAAAACAGGTACCCTCATCAACATGAACCCTTTTAAGAGTACTCATTTTTTTCTTTGTTTTCTTTTCTCATTCTTCTAATATTAAGAGATCATTGAATTTTGTTTTGACTCATCCTCTTGTCTGTCTTATTACTGCCGGTTATTTGATGATAATTTTTTTTTTTTTTTTCATCTCTTTTCATAAGAAGTAAATTTAAGAAAAAAAAAGGATTACAATTTCATTTTTATATAAGTTACTTGAACTTTTAATCTTTGTAAACTTATAAACCAAACAATGGTAAATGATCAATTTGGTTTACCAATCCAATTCTATTCAAATTCCTATAGTAATACAGTAACTTTGTCGCCTAAATGTATGGGGTCGTATACGTTGAATCCGGTAGTTCTGACTTTTTGCAGATTTGTTTATGATGTTGGCCTGATTTCGAACTTTCGAATAATAATATTATCTTCATCCCGCTAGAATTATTCGAGTGACATCTAAAATATTGCAAAAAATCGCCAAGTTCGAAAAAAATGATAAACTTTGAAAGGCGTAATCTCGGAAACTATTAAGTTTACAGAAACAATTCTAGTATAATATTGTAGCAAATTTAAAACCGTTCTGAAAAGGGTTTTCAAACAATACTCCTTCAGGGTTTTAATCGCCAAAATTTGAAAAAATAACGATTATTTCGAGGTTTTTTCGATTTTTGACAAAGTTGCGTTCGGCGCTCGAGGTCACAAACTTGCATTATTCATCAGGCCAACATCATAAACAAGTCTGCAAAAAATCAGAACTACCGGATTTAACGCATACGGTGATGTATAAAGTTACTGTACTATAGGTACAATTACTTTGTTTCTCAGATTCGCGAAGTTCGTCATGAGAATCTTCTGCCTTTTATCGGCGCCTGCGTGGAGAATGGTCACGTAGCCATTATTAGTCCGTACTGCGCTCGGGGGAGTCTCAAAGATGTCTTGGCTAACCGAGATCTGCACTTGGATGGAATGTTCGTATCCTCCCTCGTGAGTGATCTCCTGAAAGGACTCGTCTATCTGCACGACAGCGAAATTGTCTCCCACGGGAACCTCAATTCGAGTAATTGCCTTATCGACAGTAGATGGGTGTTACAAATATCCGACTATGGACTACATGAATTCAAAGGTAAGAAATGAAAAGGTGAAATCACAAAATCACCACTTTTAAAACACATAGTAGCTGTGTCCTTTTCCAGTTTAAACAGATCATCAAATATCAATGTTTTTTTAGAAACTTCCTGTTTTTTTTTATGAAACCTTTATCTAGAATCTTTAGACTCTAGATTATGTTCTGGGCTTTCGCCAGCAAATAGGAATCTCTTTCGCTGCAGTACCTGGACGCGCTTCCCCGTCTCTCAAGTGGTAAGCGGCCATAGCTGTCTCGGGAATGTGCAAGCAGAAAAAGACGCATTTTCAATAACGTGTTAATTGGTCTGATTTTTACGGGCAGGTGTTTATATACATTCAAAATATGACTAATCTATGTGCATCACCCCGTTCCCCTCTCCCGCAACCAAGCCCCTCTTTCAAGACCCGCGCAGCGCCGATACATCGAACCGATGCAGCCTCAAGTCACCGCGCTGAATCCTGAAAGGCGTCAAGCCTGGCGAGTTCCTCGAGAGATGGCACCGTAGGTATTGTATATCCAGTACCTACCTATATAAAGACGGTTCTTCATATTGATAACTTAAAAATACAATAATTTATTGCATTTGTCATTTGATTCGGCTGGTTTTTGGCACACTACTTGAGACTTTAAGTAGTGTCGTAGTTTTCCGTCACGTTTCTTATTCTATCACGGGTTTTTTCTGTCTTCGAATATCATTGACTATCTCCAGGATAACTAAGTTTTCCATGTTCGCAAAAAAGAAAAGGGTTGCTGTGAATCTGCACTGAGAGAAAAGTAAGGGGGAAAAGCTCGTATTTCTTGAGTTTTTTCTCGTAAGAACTGTTTTTTTTGACTCAGAGTGAAGCATTGGTTTTTTCAATGCTCCGTCATTGAATTTTCATACGAGGTATTTTCCCGTACGGTTTACTGGAAATTAGCAGGTATTGGAGAGGAATTGATCGATGCAATGTCATTGAATTTTTAAATGATAGTTCATTGGAAAAAGCAATGCCGTCATTGATATATCTAAGTAAGAGACTTCATATTTCCTATTAACGTACGGGAAAAAATCAATGCCGTACGTGGTATAAACCGTTACATCATTGAAAAATCTAAGTAAGGGCCTGTATATTTTCTGGTAGCGTACGAGAAAAAACCAATGACGTACTTGGTACAACCCGTTACTTCATTGATATATCTAAGTAAAGTCCTTTATATTTTCTAGTATAGTACGAGGAAATACCAATGCCGTGCTTTGTACAACCCATTACTTCATAGATATACCTAAGGAAGAGACTTTTTATTTTCTAGTACATTACGAGGAAAAAACAATGCTGTAATTGATTCAACCAGGTAGCAACCCCTTTCTTACCTATTACATCATTGCTATCTAAGCTCTCAATACCTACCTAGATCTAAAAATTCCACACATCCAGGTGATTGAGTTTGTTTTCTTCGTACTTGATACGTTTTCTCCCAGTTGATCAAAGCAAGACACTATGGAGGTATTGATGACTTGATGAAATTTTTGCGTCTCCCTAGTGTAATTGCGAATGTAATATTCAGCTCGTTTTGTGAAGTTTCATCTAAATTATAAACTGATGAGTTGGTGACGCATAGTCTCCTTGAGGAAACTCGCCAAACAGCTGGGAGAATACACCGTCTTCTCAGGCTATCCCTCAGTTGTCTTCCGTAGGTATGGATCACACATGTTTACCTAACATCTACAATGTGGTTATTTCGAAACTTGATCAAACGAATTGTACGAATAAAAAATTAACGATGAAATTGCGGAAGTTTTTTTGGAATATTCTTCTTGATTAAGACTTCACTTATAAAAGAAAAAGAAGAAGAATTTCCCAAAAAAAAATCGCAATTTCATAGATATTTTATTTTGTCTTTTATATTTATTTATTATCCTTATACGGCACTTAATTACAAAAAAAAATATAGCAATAAATTGATAATATTTTTTTTTAAGTAAAATCACTTGGTCTCAATTGAAGGTCTTTAAAATAAAATAGAAAAAAAAATATTTCCCAAAAAATAATTTCCAAATTCATTGAAAAAAAAATCTGTTAAGTATACCTACTTATTTATAAGAAAATAGGTTGTTAACCTGAAGAGAAAATAAATATGAACACGAAGTTTGAATTAAGGTATCTATTTCAATTTAAAGTGCCAATTGCAATTTCAACGTAAAATGTTTGTTCGTACAATTCGTTTGATCAATAATTATCCAGATAACACATTGTATAGAGAAATATAACTAGGTACATAGTTTGTAAAATGATTTTAGTAAAAACTTTTAAGTAATGAGTAAACAAGTCTTGCATCTACGAGCTCAAGCAAACTAATGGTAGATCTAAGAGGTAGGTCGATTGCGTCTGGTAAAAAATATCCCTACTCCGTCTGGGAATCACGGACGTACTTGTGAAAACCCCGTACGAACTTGGTTTTAACATGTGCCGCACGGGAGAAAGTCAAGGGGCCTAGATTTTTTCACGTTGTCCTTGCGAAATTCTCGTATTTACTTGTTTCTGTTGAAATTAATTATTGTCATTGGATTTTTCAAGTTTACTAGCTATTTTCCATTACCTACCAGCTCTTACCTAGTATCCTATTATTTGTACTGGCTTTACTCAAAACCAAAGAAATAATGGAATTTACAACAGAAATATATTTGACTTGCATAGGTTTTTGAAATTGTACGGATGTCCAGGAAAAAACTCCATGCTCCATCATTGAAAATACCAATGATGTTGCGTTTTCATATAAACCATCTCCGTAATAGAAAGAAACAATTCCTGTACGGGATATTTTAAATTATTATAAATTGAATCATTGTTTTATTCCAGTTGCATTAGTTTAATCAATGACATACAGCATTTACATTATTTCTATTCTTACTGAGAAAAACGTAAAACAAGTAAACTTGTTTCTTTCTATGAATTACTTGAATAATTCCCTGATACGAGAATTTCGGAAATTCCATTCTTGGGAATGGAAATAAGCAGATAAGGTGAATTGATCATTTCAATGATAATGTTTTTTTTCATAAAAGTTTATGATTTTTTCTTGTATTCTGCGGTTTTTGTAAAACCATTTACTGTACGTGCCTTCATCATGACAAAATTTCTCTCAGTGTGATTATTCCGGCCAACACCAACAGAGTTCCTGCCCAACCAAGGTTGGAATTTTCCATTCATTGAGAGATTTGCCGAGCGACAGCTGATATCACATCAAGGGAGGAAGTTTAACTGATATTTTTTATTTTATTTAAACCAGCAGTTCATAGCAATGTAACATATGAAAGTTAAACATAAAACCTTCCATTCTATGACCAAATTGGTACACTTTTATAATGCTGAAGTCGTAAACCTTGGAACTTTTTCTCCAACCGCGGGTATGGTTTTTTTTTCTCAACACGCATAACATCACAGAGTAACAAAAAGAACAATGTAGGTAGGTACTAAAATAAAAACGAACGAATTTTAACCCACAAATTAAACCATTGAAAATGTATGAAATTCCGCACACGAACCTTGCTGAACTGTAAAAATCCTACTCAAATATTTTTTATATACATTTTTTTTTCTTTCATTTACATACTTGGCAAGGGACTTGTAGCTAAATCAGTTGCTCGAAAGAAATGTACAATTCACGGTTCGCCGAAACGAAATTATTAAGAAATTCACGTGCAAATAATAATGATAATTTAATGTATACAATGAGTGATGTTTCCATTTTATTAAAATATTTTTATACCAATACCGCCATGTTTCTAAAGAAGTAGGCAGAGAGACTTTATTCTTATTTCACCTCTTTAAAGCGACATATCGTTTCTCATATTTTCCCTATTCTGTTTTTTATGTTATTTTTAACCAGACTTTATGTAGGATGAAATCCAATCAATCAATCAATCAATTCTCCCTTTTACACCCCACTCAGGGGCATAGGGAGGCAACAAGAGCTCTCCATTGCGCTCGATCTTGCGCAATGTTTATGACCTCCTCCTATGATGAAATCCATTCACGTTTAATCTGCAAGGATTGAGCTGAACACATTTTTTTCCACTTCTAATATATAATTTTATCTAATAATGTTGTGTAGATGAGGCCTCAGGTTCATATTACTGTCATTCTTTGTAGTTACACATATTCTACTCGATGGTACACTATTTTGAAAGCTGGTCAAAAGAAGGTTTCTTAAAATATCCAGCAAACAAATAAAAAGCAACAAATTTAAAAAGTATTCCATCAAGAAGAAAATGCAGGGTTATCAACCTTGACAAATAATGATGTTGAAGATATTACAATGCATGAAGTTTGCAGAGTTTGCTTAAATGTTTTGTCCTTCTGCAATAGCTGGTCAAGAAGAACCAGATGGTGCCTTGAGGGAAGAACGGCGGGCCCTGTGGAAGGCTCCAGAACTTCTGAGAAACCCTGCGCCACCAGCGAGAGGCACTCAGAAGGGTGATGTCTACTCTTTTTCGATAGTCTTGTATGAAATCATCGGCAGAGCTGGGCCCTGGGGTCATACCGACCTTTCTAATGCAGGTAAGACCTTTGTATTCCCGCTGTATTTCAAGCTAAGGATATACCACAAAATCGCTTACCAATTCCATTTGCATAATCGAATTCAGATTTTGGATTGTGCATAACTACCTATCTGTAGGTATACATAATACAATCGCAACGCGTCTAAATTTGTGACAAAAAGATTTCAGGTAATCGTAATGTGAGTTATTGTATTCATATTTTTTACTATGATTGTGTAATACAATTTCAAGATCTTCCATGATTCGGGTAGAAACACCACATACTTCTACTGTTATATCGTGTAATTAGTTTCACCATAAACAATTTTGCTAAGATAACTGTCTCCATCATCAAAATATATTTTGATGTTTTAACTATCATTGGAAAAGACTGCTTTGAAATTTATTTTTAATACGATTACAGTAGTATCTGAGGCTTTCACTATACGCAGTAATAAACATAGATAATTAATTATCATTTTACTGTTAGGCGCACATCGGAAAAGGGCACCCACAATCCACCAGTGCGCAGTTCGAAGCGATGATCGAAAAAGTAGCCATGCCGCCTATTAGGAGGCGAAACGTTGGACAAAATCAGTGATATTGTAAAACATACCTATCATTGGACAAAAAAAAATGCCGAAAGACCGAGGCCTCATAGAACAATCGACACTAATATTTAATACGATTCATTTAAACAAGAATGTCAAAATAGTTATTCTAAATAACAGCTATGTAATCTAAGCATATTGAAGTCATAGTTCCGCGAATATTATACAATCATTTCAAGACTGGTAAGGCCTTATTCCCTTATTCCCCAAAACAGACCTGACCAAAGAGAAGATCGATCAAATAACGCATATTATGCATGCATTATTGTATCTGGATAAAAGAAATATTAAAATAAAAACTTGTATTTTATCATATTATTTCATTATCATACTTTATATTTTTAAACGGGTTCTTTTAAAGAGGGTGGAAATTCACAATCTTATATATAAAAATGGAGAGCTATTTCCCGATGTCATCGCATCACGCCTAAACGGCTGGACCGATTTCGCTAATTCTTTTTTTGTCGTGTTGGCTTTTATCAGGAGAATGTCCTTTTAGAAGAAAAAAAAAATAAAAAAAATGCGTGGAAAATTAGAAAATTAAAGAAAACTCTACGTAGACAACCTTAATAGTACTTTTTGCCTTATAATTTTTATTCCAATTTTGAAATTTTAACAGAAATTGTCGATTGGTGCGATTGACAGAATGCGGATATACATGGTTTAAAATAGACGCATCGTTCGGAATCACATTGGTCAAATATGATAATTAATTCATCACCATACAAATTCGAATTCAATATTCATAGTTAGGAACACAGGACAACGTCTGTCGGGAAAGCTAGTTAATCGATATTTCTACCAATAAACTGCTTAATATGATTCCTGCATCTATTAAGAGGTGCTTGAGCAAAGATGAAATAAAAAAAACTTTTCAAGGAATGATTACAGAAGTGTGGATTTATTTTGACTGATAATATGATGTTAGCGTGTATGTGTATGTATGTAATATGTAAATAGGCATAAGTTAAGGATGTTAGGTATCTTATTTTACTTTCAAAACGCGTAAGTAATTCATTAGTAATTTTTATACTTATATAAAAATGTGAACAACGCTACAAGAGTTCAATTAATAAAATTTAATCTTAAACAAACAAACAAAAAAAACACATCTGAAACACGAGTCCCAAAATTATATCCAGTTCCTTGAGCCCCGTTTTATTGTTCATTGATGAAAAAAAATCTACATGAAAAGTAAATATATTCAGCAAATCAAAGGTCCTTTCCTTAGCATCTACTTATGTTTGTTTTCACAACTCGACCAAACTCAGATTGATAATATAAAAATAATAAAAATATTATTATGAAATTATTTTAAAGAGATTGATATTTTTCTTTTAAATTTTTTTTGAGCTACGTCTAAGAGCCAATTTAAATACGAAGGAAAAAAGCAAAAAAATAAACTCGATCGCTAGTCTTTCGTTTGTCATTGAAACGTGCATATTTTTTCAAACCAATTTATAAAACACAATACAGTTTTTGTATGAACCTAATAATATTTCGTATTCTGTTCGAGTGTCAGCACATGAATATAGCATTTACCAAAAATGCTATTCTGATCTTTAATAATTTGTGAGCTCGAGTTTTTGATATTCGTATTGATCGAATATCAAAAACTCCGGTAAGGTTCAAACTTGTCGTGAATAAAAAGACCATTGAATAAGTAGTGATGGAATTTCAGTATCTTCGAGATGAAATTAGCAGCAAAGGAAATCTTTACAACTAAACCATCAAACAAATCAATAAGGCTGCAGCTATATTTGGATGCCTTGGAAATTCAGTGTGGAGGAACAAACACATGAGGACAGAAAGTAAGATGACATTCCGATCTATAACCGTAATCAAGTTGCGTGGCCGTGTTAAAAATGTTGATATACGGAGTGCGTGTAAGACGAAAGGCATAGTGAGGTGGTGACGACAACGAAGGGGATACTGGAATGAACATGTAAGCAGAATGTCCCAGGACAGACTTTCACGAAACCCCGAAGGATGCAGACTCGCAAAGAGATGGAGAGACAGCTGGCAGTCGACGTCACTGGAGGAACAGGTGGCGGCACAAAAAGATCCCCAGAACTTATAGAAAGAAGAAGTAGAACATAACTTTAATAAACGTATCAAAAGTAAAGAGACTATTTGATAAATTCAGAATCTTTACCTTTTCTGTGCGATTCTAACCCGAACAGGAAATGTGGTGACTGTTTGCTAAATGGGGTTTACTGAAATCTTTTTAATTCCGTACGCGGACAGAAAATCATGCTTTTAGCTGGATGTCAGGCTTAAAACATATCTGATTCTCTTGGAAGATTGCTCCCGATGAACTTCCAGGAAAGGTTGAGATTTTGGTCAGTACGTATACCTCAAGTTCTAATTCATGTTTCTCTTTTGTATAGAAATTCTAGGTCGAGTTCGTCATCCAATCGACAGAGTATACTTCAGACCACCTTTGAGTCCATTATCAGCTCTTGGCACTGCTTCCTACGTGTTGCGGTGCATGGAAGCCTGCTGGCACGAGGAATCTGAACAGAGACCAGACATCAGATTCGTAAGAGTTCGGCTGAAAGAAATGCAACAAGGGCTGTAAGTATTTGCATTTTTATACCTTAGGTTGTTAGATAATAATAAAAAATATATCACCAACTGGAAACTTTGAAAAACGTCAAAAAAAAGTATTTCTTAGTATGATGGCTTATTTCTGTTATCCAGGAAACCAAATATCTTCGACAACATGTTGGCCATGATGGAGAAGTACGCTTACAATCTAGAGGGCTTGGTGGCTGAAAGGACGGAGCAGCTGACCCAAGAGAAGAAAAGGACTGACCAACTGCTGCATCGAATGTTACCCAAGTAAATATAAAACAATTATTTAAATGAAACAATTTATTTGTTTATCCACGATTTTATATCCATAATATAAAACAATTCTCCATTTCTTTTACTTACTTCTCAATGTTTCCCATTTTTCAATTTGAACTTAGAGGCAATGTTGATATTTCAGTATAGGTATTATAGAGTTATTTATACTACTTACTTACACAGTACCTACTTATATTACTAGTTGCATGTAAACATGAGATCCAACTGTCGATGGCCTGAGTCGGTATGTTTAGTGTATGAAACGATGACGTCAATAAATCAAATTCTTACAAATATTGTTAAGATTAGTTTGAGATGTACTGCTATATAATGTACATATTTTTTAAAGAAAATTAAATTATCTAGTTGATGTGTTTCAGCGTTTTTCGATATTTTTATAAAATTCTGAAATATAGGCATTGAAACTCGTAAATTTGTCATAAAAAAATATTTTTCTTTATAAAAAAAAGTTTGAGGAACACTGGAACTTTTTCATTAAATTTGATTTGAGATATAGTATTTTTCTATATAGATACACATTTTTAGGGTTCTAGCTTATATAGTTTTCGAGATAATATATGAAAAAATTAAGTAAAAATTCAAAGGTTGACTGAAAGAAAATTTCAGAATTCTGAGTATACAAGTTTTGTAGACTTAAAGTATATAATATTTTCTGAAATTTTAGGATCTGTGCGTCAAGCGAATCAAAAGTTATAAGGGGGGGGGGGGGACACACACACAGACACACCCTGACACACCCTCACACACACACTCACACACAGACACACTAAATGTTCTCCTCCGAATCCTGAGTAAATCCATATATGGAATATATATGCTGCGAAGCCTCGAAGTTGGTGTTTTTTGTCGTCAAAGTTTGAAAAATCGTTTAAAATCTAGACCTGGCCATACAAATCTCACGTATCTTGGCTTGATACTGCCGATCTGTCTCGAGAAATAATTTCTCTTCAACAAATCGACAGTTGGATTATTTTATTATTATTATTATTTGTCAAACCTCCATAAAGGTGATTTCCTCGTCCAAAGATTGACTTCGTTCGATCACAGATCAATCATGATTGCTTATGTTCGTTCTGTAAATGGGTATTTTCGTTGAAACACTGGTGAAAATGTACATTAAAAGAGGCTTCACTGTGCCTAATACTTAGTTAGTCTTATAATAATTATAATCCAAGTAAAAAGGAGTTCCCAATTCCAATAACACTCGGGTGATGGATGGTCTTATTTTGTGTTCATGTTCCAGGAGTGTAGCTGAAGCCCTGAAGAGGGGAGAGCCAGTGCAAGCTGAAAGTTTTAACTGCGTGACCATATACTTTAGCGACATAGTCGGCTTCACTGAGTTGTCTGCGGACAGCACTCCAATGCAGGTCAGTATTATGAAAAATACTTGTTCTTAATTCTGTCTTCTTCTATACATCTCTTTGATGGTCTGTCTGGGAACCGTCTTCCATGGAGTTGGCCGTGCAATACCATATGTGAGGAAGGTTCGATGAGCCCATTCTTCTCACTTGTACATATCAGAACCTTCTTCATGGCCTTCCCATCTCGACCTTTACTTATCTATGTGTTGCTTACTATACCTCTGAAGATCTTCTTGGCTAAGCTCTGAAGAGTTTTCATTTCTAAACTCTCTACGTGATGGTCTGTCTGGGAACCGTCTTCCATGGAGTTGGCCGTGCAATACCATGTGAGGAAGGTTGGATGAGCCCATTCTTCTCACTTGTACATATCAGAACCTTCTTCATGGCCTTCCCATCTCGACCTTTACTTATCTATGTGTTGCTTGCTATACCTCTGAAGATCTTCTTGGCTAAGCTCTGAAGAGTTTTCATTTCTAAACTCTCTACGTGATGGTCTGTCTGGGAACCGTCTTCAATGGAGTTGGCCGTGCAATACCATGTGAGGAAGGTTGGATGAGCCCATTCTTCTCACTTGTACATATCAGAACCTTCTTCATGGCCTTCCCCATCTCGACCTTTACTTATCTATGTGTTGCTTGCTATACCTCTGAAGATCTTCTTGGCTAAGCTCTGAAGAGTTTTCATTTCTAAACTCTCTACGTTTTTTTGGTCGCAGTGGTATCAGCCCTGGGGCCTGGGTATTAAACAAGTAAATTTTCATTTTGATGTTAATTCTCAAATCAGTATTCTTCCATATTGAGATTCGAAAGTATCCTGAGATTCTAGCAATACAATCAATCAATTTAAGTTTTGAGATTGTACTCGTAGGTTAGCCAGCGATGGGTGTGATTGATGAATGATTTTAGTTCCAATCCAATCTTTCTTTTTTCTTGACCCAACAAGAGCTCTCCACTGCGCTCGATCTCCTCAGTTTCGATGCCCTCCTCCTACATCATATCCAGATCCCTCATCAGGTCTGCCTCAAAGGAACACGGTATGAAAGGGTCTTCCTCGCATTCAAAAGAAACACAGCGCTCTCCTCGGCCAACTTTCATTCGGCATCCTTAACACGTGTCCCAGTTATTACCGTCACTTCTCCACAATTGTGAAAGTGATGAGCCTGATTTTAGCATTAAAGATTTGGTTGAAAATAATTTAAATCCCTTTTTTATATATAATGTTTTGATATAATAATAATAATATTATTATTATGGAAATAAAGTGTTAGTGATAATACACAATACAAAGCTTGCTGATAAATCATCTTTCAAATTAGTTTGCTTGTTTTTATTTGCATAACTAATGGAATTACTCTGTGTTGTAGGTTGTGGAACTTCTGAATGACCTTTACACTTGCTGCGACTCTATTATTTCACACTACGATGTCTACAAGGTGAGTTGAAAATTTAATCTCAAATGAATTTTATAATAAAATCATAAAGCCACTCACGTTCGCCTATAGTCTAAACCAGGCGTTGGAAACTGCGGCCCGCCGTTCTTTTTTTGCGGCCCGCCATGTTCTGAAGATTTTTATAGGAATTAAAAATCGACATATTCCTCCTGGTTGGAACAGTCCACTAGTTTTGAGCTTTAAATACATTTTATAATGCCATTAATTCGGAACAATAGTTTGTCATATCTTAAGAAACCTAAGTGGTTGGTATACTGTGGTCTATGTAGGTGTCCTAGGGCCTGCCTAGGCCAACAAACTGGGAGATGATTTATATTAAGAAAGGAGTGTCAATCTTGAGTTCGTTAGTGTTTGGGGCAGAAGTATTCTATGGTCTATTAGAATAGTTCTGCATTAACAAGATCCAATCTTGAGTTCGTTAATGTTTGGGGCAGAAGTATTCTATGGTCTGTTAGAATAGTTCTGCATTAACAAAATTCAATCTTGAGTTCGTTAATGTTTGGGGCAGAAGTATTTCATGGTCTGTTAGAATAGTTCTGCATTAACAAAACTTGAAAATTGGAGATAGAATATTTTTTTTTAGTATGGAGAGATTATTATTGCAGTCATTAGTTCAATATTTCTTCAACAGATGGAGTTATGTATTACAAATACATCACATCACCTAAAAATCTAAAAAACGACAAATTTGGAGATAGCATAGTTCTGATCTAATAGGACGATTTGATGCCACACAATTCTTCTTCTGCATTCAAAGTTTCATCTAGCGACTTCTTGAAGATCCTTAAAATACGCGAGCAATTTCCTACTTTAATTTTGTGCCTTGTAGGTTTATTTTCCGGAATAAAAACTAACTAGTTTTAACTAAAAGCATAATAAGCAAAACAGGCTTCTTTCACGCTCAATTATTGTGTCCATAGCATGATCAATGACCATAGATATGGGAAACCTCCTGGGGGGGCTCTTGCCCCTTCCTGGATTGATTGAAAATATTCAAATAATGATAAGTACTTTTATTTTAAATCACTTCGTGTAAGCATAAAGAAAATGTGAATAAATAATTTGCCTCCCCCCCCCCCCTTAGAATTTTTTTTTTGCGGGCAACAAAGAAACGAAATTTGGTGTAGTACTTATGTGAAAAGATTGGAGAAAACCTTGGTCAGATCAGATGTTAGGGCATAATTTACAGAAGAGGCATTCATGTTTTTTATATGAATTGCATAAGTGAGCCTTGAATTTTTATCATTATTTAATTAACTTAAAGCTTGTGTTTGGTGTTTAGGTAGAGACAATTGGAGATGCCTATATGGTGGTTTCAGGACTTCCCCTGCGGAATGGAGATAAGCATGCGGGAGAGATAGCATCAATGGCTCTCCATCTCTTAGAGAGGGTCAAGAGACTAGAAGTAAGGCATAGGCCTGGGACGAGACTTAAATTAAGAATAGGTAAAACAAATCTTGAGTGTCTAATCTAGTGTCAAGAACAAATTCTTGATAGTTTTTTTTTTTTTGAATTTCACTATTAATCCTTTTTGGCCAAGACTGGAGTTAATGGAGAAAAGTTAATATATTTTGACTACCATAACTCAACACTTTTTTTTTTTTTTTTTTATTCCTTGCTTTGTTCTTCTTTTTTCTTTATATAGGGGGTTAGTTGTAAGAGACCACAACTTCGTTGTGGTAAGCTCGCCCTCTGTATGTGATATGTTAAGTTTTTATGTGTTACTCTAACAATGTACAGTAAAGTATAAATAAGTTGTTTATCCTTTTTGCCCATCATCACTCAACAGTTAACCTTCTTTCAAAAGTTCATCCATTTTGACTACCATCACTCAACCTTATTCCTTTTCCCCATCATCGCATAACCGTTAATCGGAAAATCATACTCAAAGCTAATATAAAAGGCTAATAATCACATTGTACATTTCAGGTATTCATTCTGGTCAATGTGTCGCTGGAGTTGTGGGTCTGAAGATGCCGAGGTATTGCCTGTTTGGAGACACTGTCAACACAGCCAGCAGAATGGAGTCAGCAGGAGAACCGCTAAGAATCCACGTGTCTGCAGTTACTGTCAGATTACTGAGGAAATTAGGAGGGTACATCTGTACCGAGCGGGGGCTCACAATGATAAAGGTACAATGATTATAATAGGTGGTAATTTGAATTTTTTTACCAATAGATGGCAGTGTCATTTTGTATGTTTTGCCAATTTTCTGTAGGGCAAAGGAGAAATGCTCACATACTGGCTGGAAGGTGAAGAGCCAGGAAGAAGAGAAGCGAGGGCCATAAGGGAAATATCTCAAACATCATTACTGGCAAGCTGCAGTTCAGATCGTAAGTTTATATCCTTTCTTCAAAATTTTTCAATTGTCTGCTATCGAATATAGATCCCCTTAGATTTTTCTCCAATTTTTGGCATTTCATCCAAAAAGGATGATACAGCCAGATTTAAATCAAATTAAATTAAAATAAAATCAAATACAAATCCTCCTCATATTGTAGCCTCAAAATATTGTTATCTTGAAAAATGATACATCTTGTCAAGTTAATGACATTTTATACTAGTTGACGACTTACTGGAAATTTCATATTGATCTATGTTGGTTACTCGATCCCAGAAAAGATGCATAAGATCTATCTCTATTAATGCATCAACATTAAGACAAATAGTGCTGGTTTTTTAGCCATTAAGAGAGCCAAAGAACCCCCTTTAACTATGTGGTGAATATTTCAGTAGCAACCTGTGATACTCCCGATCTTCTTCGCCGCCCTGGGCTCATAGCCGGCATTATGAACGGAGGTTTCCCCTGCAACTTCAGAGGACGTTATCCCGGACCATTGCGTAGATGTTGTCCGGCTCGATCTCAAGAGCTGCATCCTCAAGGATATGGAGCTTTACCCTTACCACCAGCACCTTGCTCGTGTTGCGGACCACCTGGAAGACCCCACAGATCTGCACCAATGGTCACATTTAGAGACTTTGATTATGAACTTTGAATTTTGACTAAAAGAATTGGAAACTTCTTATCAAGGATAGATAGATAAAAATCTCAAATACATTTTACTCTAGTTTATTTTTGATACATAAGACATATCACAATGAATGACTTATGCCAAGTACCAGTCAGTTATTTAAAAAATAAGACTTAAAAAGGTATTGTGTTCCTTTTTATGTTGAATTTCAATTAACCCCCATTGGATCCAGCTTTTCCCATCTTTGAGAAATACCTAGTCTCCATTACCTACGAGGACGAGGGACCACAAAGGCTTCCTTCTTGCTTGACCCTGCACAATTTTCAGTCACGTGAGCGTATGCTTACTATTAGCTCTATACTCTTTTTAGTTATCCAGGAACTCATATGAATTCTTTTCTTAGTTAACACTTCTCTAAAAATGTTGGAATCCCTGTTTATTTCTTCTTCGTCGGAGCCTTTGTCTCATTTCTTGCGTTTGAATGGGTAATATTACTCTTTGCTGCTCAGCCATCATGATAAGCCCTCTTTTTTTTCTAGATTACCGGCGACTCATTCTATTCGGAACGTATTGCGCCGTGGTTATGGAAGCCCTCTTTTTCTTATCCATTAAAAAAAATATCATTGTTTCTCGCCTCAAGTCCTGCTTATTGCCAAATAAATTATGGCATCTTAGATAGCTAATAAACTCCAAAAACTCTTATTTGTGTATACGATTTGCTGTCTCATGAGTTTTAAGTTCAAATAACCCCGATTTTGTATACTAAAAAAATATAAAGAAACTTGAACTTTGTTGAGCTTGAGAATTGAAAAAAAATGTAAATTTAAAATATCCCAATTAAGTAAGTTTATGTATGTTTGAAATTTAAATATTCTGACGTGAATTAAAGTAATGTCATAATGAGCCTAAAACGAATCAATTATGTAATATTTAGAATATTATATAATTTACATATGTAGTTATTGTAAAAATATGTAAATTTTTCGATGTGTTAATGTTAGTAAGGAATAAATAAGTTTTTGAATTAAATTAAATAACTTCTGTAGTCATAGAATTATATCCTAGAATTATAAACAAAACAAAACGATATGAGGAAAATAAAAACAACTAGTCCCTAAGTTTTGAACTCCTAAACGGTGTTTGTATTCGAATTGAATCTTTTTGAATTTGAAACTCTCAATAGCAAAATGAGTTATTGAAATCTGTTTCGACTGATTCCACAAACACTCAATTAAACAAAACTATTGTCTAAAATCTCATAGGTATGACAACAAATGTTGAAAACACTGAGAAATGTTCATATTGAATTGAAATTTTGTAAATTTAAATGTCACAATTAGATATCAACATTACAGTTATTATAGACGTTTAATATTGATGTTCCTCTGTAATAACATAATTAAATTATTTAATATAAAGTTCTCAAAGACTTGATGTATTAATACAGTTTAAGTATACTTATTCGTAGCAAAATATTGTGCAACTTATGTAAGTAGGTACATAATATATTTTAAGATTCCTATACTCTCTGTTACCCCCCTTAGTGGCACCAAGAGGCCAAAGATACAATTTGTAAAGAGTATTTAGTTTGATGTTGATGTATCAAACTTATATATAGGGGCACCTAGAGGCCAAAGATGCAATTTTGTAAAGAGTATTTAGTTTGATGTTGATGTATCAAACTTATATATAGGGGCAGCAAGAGGCCAAAGATACAATTTTGTAAAGAGTATTTAGTTTGATGTTGATGTATCAAACTTATGTATAGGGGCAGCAAGAGGCCAAAGATACAATTTTGTAAAGAGTATTTAGTTTGATGTTGATGTATCAAACTTATATATAGGGGCACCAAGAGGCCAAAGATACAATTTTGTAAAGAGTATTTAGATTGATGTTGATGTATCAAACTTATATATAGGGGCAGCAAGAGGCCAAATATACAATTTTGTGAAGAGTATTTAGTTTGATGTCGATGTATCAAACTTATATATAGGGGCACCAAGAGGCCAAAGATACAATTTTGTGGAGAATTTAGTTTGATGTTGATGTATCAAACTTATAAGTAAGTGTTTGTAAAAATGTATTTTATCTCTAGTGGAAGATTAGTCATTTTAGAAATTTACAAAATGAGGGTAAAAAAGCTTTAAATAATAATATGTACACGTAATATATCCATTTTTATTGTGGATTTTATTAAAATATATTAATATAATTATACTGTTATTATTAATTATTGTAATTAGTTTAAAATTTAATAAATTATTAGTTTGTTTATTGTTTAAATCATGAATTATTATTGTTGTGAAATAATTTAAGCTTAAACTGAACAAATTATTGACTAAGTTAGGAAAAAACTGAGCAATTGGTACAGGTAAAAGAGAATTGGAGAAATTTCATGGTGTTTACATGGTCTAAAGCTGGGAGCAAACGTGGAACCAAAATTTTACATTCATTCTTCTCACAACTCCTTGACTGCATATATGTAGTTTGATAAATGAACCTAATAATTTTGGAAGCTTTGTAATGTCGGATATGGTAAGGGTTGAAGTCAGTTGGTAATGTTGGAATTAAATTATAAAATAAAAATTATTTTAAAATTAGAGTTATTATAACATCAAATTAAGTTGCTTGAAACGTTTTCATGAGAAATATCTCGTTAATATATGAAAAATTATTGATGTGTAAAAAAATATTGGTGTATAAAATATTACAAAAAAAACTATTGGTGTGATATAAATTTGTTTATAAAACTATAAGATAAAAGTAAAATTTTATAATTTAAAAAGAAATTATCATTGTAAGATTATATTTTTTTATTTTGAAAGCTGTATATTTATGAAGATAAAGCCACATTTGGATAAAATATTTAGAATAATGTTAATATAATTAATATATGTATAATACCTACTTATTGTGTGTTTTTAATATTAAGAGACTGATTTGCACAATATTCAAATGCTATCTAGTTCCAAAACTAATTAATTATGTTAAAATAAAAAAAGATAACAATAATTTAATTGAAGAAAAAAAGGTTTCAGACCAATTCCATTTATTTAAAGAAAGACATGTACAAATAAAAGTGAATATTGAACATACAATAATTTAATTTAAAATTAAAGTTTTTAAAGTAATTTAACTTTATCACAGGTTTATTATTAACCTTGATATGTGCTGAAACATTTTTTATTCCTCTTACCTCTTGACTTTATTCTTCTTTTGATTGAGTATTTACATATTTTTACAAAAATGTTCAATAAATATGAGGTACATATAGGTACATTATTGATTCAATTTACATTCCTGAACCAAAATATTTGTTAATTTTTTTTTATTCCATGTTTTAATAGGTTTACAATAAAAAACTTTTTTTGAGTGAAATTGTGTTTATTTGATAAAAAAAAACAATCCTTTTTAGGTATATATAGTAACATAAAACAACTCTTCAATACTGTTAATAAATTTTGTTTTAATTACAGAAAATAGACCAAGATGGTATGGGCATTTTTTTTTAATTTATAGTATTAAAGGATAAATGCTAAATACATCTTTAAAAAATAAAGTTTCTAATAAACTTATTCAAGCTAGTTTTATATCCCAATTAAATAATTGGTGATTACCAAAGGACAACTAACATTTTATTTTACAAATAATCATCTTTAAGTGAATTTGTATTTAGTCGATGTCCGTCTCTACATAGATTGAACATAAAAAGTTGTCTATCTATACACAATAATTATCTATGAACAGATAAACTTATGTATATTATCTATGGCCAGACGAAAACATAGATCAGAGAAAGTAATGAGTACTTGGTTTGACAGTACACAAAATCCGAACCCAATATATGTATGTTGTATGTACAACAAAGAGAAAATATATATAAAAAAAATTCAAATATATAACATTGTGTTGAAATGTTGTAGTGTGTAACAGTTGTTATTTTGCTACGCCAGATAAATAAGAGCGAATGCTAATTATTGTCTGACAAACCTATGCGTCAGTGAGCGTAGCCAGCGCCTCTCGCGGTAGGAAGAAGTACTGATAAAGTGATTACACGGGAAACGTAGAGAATATAAGGGGTACACGACGTGTCAATCAGTTCAAAGCAGGGGGGGTTAACTCTGGTATTGATACTTGCCAACAAGAATATGCTGATCTTGGTACATCGTGATGTTAATGTTGGTATTGGCTGGGATTGAAATTTGTATAACAGACGCAAAAAATAGAAATACCGATTATGAAATAATTCCGAAATATGAACTTTAGAGTGAATATTAAAAACATACATTTATTATTATGTTATCACGTGGTGTTTTGATTTGTGAATTAATATTTATTTCTTTATAAGACACCAGATTTCGAAAAATAATGTTGCAAAACTTTTTTACTTTTTGAAAGCTGGCTACACTGATCTTGTTGCCAAACAACATCAGCCATTTTTATTTAGTCGAGCGCTGACTGTTTTTGTTATTCCGTTTTTTTCCTGTTTCCAACTCGGGAGATTGTGTTATTAATTATTTTGTGTGAAGTCGAATCGGTGTTTCGTATCTCTGTAAAAAATAGTGTCGTTGATATCAAGAAAGATACTGTTGTTTGTGAGAAATAGACTCTGTTTTGTTTTGACAAATGGACTCTTGTTTTGTTTCGACAAATGGACTCCTGTTTTGTTTTGAGATTTTACCACTACGCTATTGTCTGCACATAGAAAGTTGTTAAAAAAATGACTCATAATAGTGTAATTCATATTTACAAGTGGCTGTGTGTCGGTTCTAGACTTTGACTCTTTCGTTTACCTTATTATTTTGTTATTATGAGTTTCAAGTATCGGAAATGTTCCTTCTGTGGTGTCATAATAATAATCACATACCATTAAAGACACATTTGTATTCCTTTTTAAAAGATTTTGTAATAAGTCGTACGTACTCATCATTTTTAACAGTAAAAAAGCTTCCGCTGTGGTTACTTCTGTGATTTTAATAATACGTGAATCATTATGTATTGTGTCGTTTGAACATACTTTTTCGTGTACCTAAATGTTATTGATAATATATTTTTGGCTTAGTATTATTTTATGCAATAGATACCAATACATACTATATATATTGTTACATGTTTTATTATTTGCATAAAAATAAATGCCATATTTAACTACTGATGCATTTTAATTCTTTCTCATAACCATTTTCAGGATAAATGATTCAACAGTTGTATTCTAGTATAAAGATGGGATATTTTCATATCCCATTTTTGTACTAGAATGCAACTGTTTTGGTCGCTAGTGCGCATTGTACCGACCCATATTTGAATTTCCCGCTTTTGTGTCTGGGCATGAACGATGTGAGCGAGAAAGATAGATGCAATCTGTCAATTTCCGTGTTTGCATATTTTTTCTATGAAGTTGGCGTTCTTCTCTCGTTAGAGAGTATATGTGTTATGTGGTTCAAAGTCTGGTCAGAATCCGCGGGATAGAAATGGTTTTATTTTTTTAATTTAGTACATACATGTAACGATGTTTTAACAAGGGCTGTATGAATTAACTCACGTTTCGTTGAGAAAGAAAGATGTAATTTTAACTGTTTAAGTGAACCCGTATTAAACTTGGAGGTACGTAAAAGTGATAGAGATTAATTTTATATTTTCTGGTAAATTAATTGTAGAATCGTTACATTACTAATTTTTTTCAAGATGTATGTAAGAAATATTTTCGATCGTATTCTTTTCTTTCAGAATACGGGTCTCAGTAGAGGGATTTAAAATGATAAATCTCAGTGACAGGGTTTGAAAAAATGAAAGATTTCAATTGCACGTTAAAGAAATTATACTTTGATTACAGTTTTGCTGAATCTATTTATTGTGTAGATTAAAGAACAAAAAAACCTACAAGGTGTTCCAACCAATGTAGTGTCGTTGAAATGTTGAAATCGAAATAGCATGCTGGTGATATCTAGATTGCCGTGGAACTTCTTTTATTGTTGGGACATACCATGTTGTCCAGATGATCTAAGGTAGATCATCGAGAAAAGTTATAGCGAAGGATGGTTATAATTGGCTATTAGTTTTGGGAAGTACAATTAATAAAAGAAATTTATGTTTTTTTTTTCAGGATAATGCAAGCCACGGGTGATTCAATATAATATAATATATATAATATAATATATTTTATATATTATATTCATCCAAAAAGGATTGACTTATTGACCAGAGACGATATTAGGAATATAAAGAACAGTTTTAAAATTGAAAGCGATAGTGGAAAAAGGCATGAAAGTGATGCCATATCAGTTGATCTTTGGGTGAAGGAATTTAGGCAAAATGAAGCAGATGGAAATCCTATACTATTTTATAAAGCTCAAGGGATGGAAGGTGATGGGTTTTCAGAAGATGATTTTTGTCTTGTATTTATGAATGTTGTGCAGAAAGATAATGTGTACCAAAAATTCGGAGGAAATATTGTTGCCATCGATGGAATGGAACTCATGGGTTAAATGGATATGATTTTGAATTAACCACGTTAATGGTTATTGATGAGTTTAATCAGGGATTCCCAGCTGCATTCATGTTCACGAACAGGAAAGACACGTTTGTGTATTGTTTTTTCTTTGATATGATCAAAACAAATGCTGGGCCTCTTCAAGCAAAGACATTTATGTCGGATCTTGAAGGAACTTTTTATTTGGCTTGGGAAAATGTTATGGGTCCAACAAAACATACCCTTTTCTGTTCGTGGCATGTAGATCGAGCATGGCAGTCAAATTTAAACAAAATTATTGATAAAACCAAGAGAAGCTAAGTCTATAAACATATGAAAGTTTACAACAAAAAACTGAGGCAAGGGCATTTCATACAAGTCTGGAAATATTTGTCAATAGTTTGATGGAAGACGATGAGACAATAGCATTTGGGAAATATTTTCAGTCTTATTATTGTAGCAATTTTTTGAAGTGGGCATATTGTTTTCGTACTGACTGCGGCATAAATACCAACATGCATTTGGAAAGCATGCATAAGGTAATTAAATATTTTTACTTGGAGAGAAAGGTCGTTCGTCGCCTTGACAGAGGGCTCCATGCCGTCATGTCATATTTAAAAAATAAAACACTATCTAGATATATTGATTTGACGAAAGGGAAAACAACGAAGCAAAAAAGAATATTTTTTTAAAACACAACAAATCTTTAACTTCATCATATGATTTAGTAGAGAGTGATGGTGGATATCACCTGACCACTAAATCATTAAAAACATATGATGTTAAAAAAATTAAAAGCTTGAAGTGTTGTGAAAACCTGTGTACTGCTTGCCAAGTTTGCAGGCATATGTATTCTTGCACGTGCCCTGATTATGTCTATAATAATGTAGTCTGCAAACATGTAAATTTTATGATTATATATGAAAAAAAAATGGCCCTTCGACGAGTTCATCTCCAACAATGGCTGAGTTGACAATGACGAAGTTACAAATACTCTGGTACATCAATTAGCCTTATGTAAACAGAGTGCAGATGACATAAATGAAAATAAAAAACGGTATGAAACAGCAATGGCTGAATTATCAAGAGTAAATATTGAAGATTATGACAGTGAAATGGTAAAAGATATTAACAGCTGCTTATCAAAGTTAACAATGTTAACCAGAATGAAGAAAATCTCGTCATCGACAGCCTTTTCACAGCTAAATCATGAATCTGAAAATAAAATCAAAATAAATCCGCAGATAAGGTTTACATCAACAAAAAAGAAAAGAAAATATACCAATGTCTGTGAAAAACATTGTTATGGTCACCCTACAGCGTCCAAAGATTCGTTCTTAGAAAAAACAGTGTGGTAGGAGACATTGTAAAATTTTAGAAAGTTCCGATAGATAAGCAAAGGCTGGGCTTATCCCAGTACACCTATATAGTAAACAACGAAATTCCCGTTAGTTTGGGGTGAAGACGAGCAGAGGCGTGCCCCGGGCTTATGCCGGAAGGCACTTGCCATGGGCGGTTAATTTTTTTCAATACAAAATGTATAGTAGGTTAATAAATTGAAGTGGGTTGGCGATCCATATATTAGAGTCACATTACTGTTGGATAAATTACAAATTCAGTACCTTAGCGTTTTGCAATACCTCAGAGTAAATTCAAGTACCTTAGCGTTTTGCAATACCTCAGAGTAAATTCAGTCAATAGACAAGGACAAGGAAGGCGCGATCGAATTGAACATGGCCCTGTTCCAGGTTTTGGCCAGGCGATATGGATTACAATGCCCTTTTGTTAATTTACTCGGATAACGTAGATAAGGTTTTTACATAGTTAAGACGGCTGTCCCTGACAAAGTCTTTTGTTTGTTTTAAAATCTAAAGGATAGACATAATTCTCGCGAAACGGGTTTTTGGAAAGTAGGTAATAAAGATAATAATATATTGAGTGCATGACATTGTTTTGAGGATGTGTTATGGTTATTATCAAATTATGTATGTAGTTGTAACTGTAAATGAACATAAGTAGGTATGTTGTTTCGAATACACATACCTAATAGATTATGATTTATTTAATAATGTGTAGATGTATGAGAAATGAATTATTTGTAGAATGGAGATAATTTGCACAAAATGGACATAAGCAGTATTTAGCAAATAATAGGCAAGTAATTAATTATATAAATTAGATCATTATTACTTATGTTTAGAACTTGCTATAAGTATTATAGAGATGTAAATTGATTTATGGATTAAATATGTAGGTAGTCATTATATGATGTTACAATGTTTTGATTAAGTAAGTAAGCTATCAATAAGACATATTAAATGAATGCGTATGTTCTTCGTGTTTAGGAAATGTAAGAAGATTTAAGAGAAGAGGGTATAAGATAGCCTAAGATAGTTTATATAAGATTAATTATGGATTAAGGCATGATAGCTTAGTTACTGATAAGCGTCTTAATTAAGGAGCAATGTATGTGTAGGTTAAGAATTACCTAAGATATAATTAATTAATGGCCAATAGTAGTAATCAGAATGAGAATTAATATTAAGAGAATTATTGAACATGTCTACTACATAAGATTTCGATGTACAATTATATTAATAAGGGTGTAACTAATTTTAAGAGATAAGTAAGCATAAAATGATAGGATTTAATTAATCTAGTATAAGATTAGTATTTAGAAATGTATTAAATTGGCCAAAACATCCCCCTTGCGGATGATATGCCAAAAAATTAAAAAAAAAAAAAAAATGTATTAAATAAAGGTTTATGTAAAACGTAGACAGGAGGCCAAGTCTCGATTTGGGCTGTAGCGCCATTGAAGAAGAAGTAAAACGTAGATCATAATACTAACATATCAGTTAAGATGAAAAATCATGTATAAAGAATAGATTTATTGATTACTATGTATGAAAGATTCATAAATAAAAGCTATGTTATAATTTTTTCATCATAAGTTGTCCGCGCGTAAATATTTGTTATTAGTTATAAAAACAATTACCCTGTCTCCCTCGCACACGACATCACTGGCTTCCCCACCAATCAGAAACATCCTTAGATTTTAGCATACCCCTTTCTTCTACTGGCCCCGCCTCTCCGACCTATTCTTAAAAAGAGATTGCATTCCAACGCGAGCTCATAACCTGCTAATCTGCACTTTGCACGCCTAGATACTTACTGCGCTAACTGTTGCTTGAGTGTGTAGAGTTTGACGTAGTGTTTTGATTCGACAGTATACGTAGATTTATTGTTAAATAACTAGTATTTTTTTTATTTTATTCGATCAACGGCAATAGCCTTTTACATGTTAAAAAAAAAACAATCATAATATTTTTAGTATTCGATGAAAGTGTAATTTCGGTTTATATTTGGAAATAAGCGTAGAGTGGTGTCGGGTATAGGGTCAATGTGGGAACAGTGGATCATGAGTACACAGTGAATCACATAATTTTTAGCTAGAAAGAAAAGAACTACTGTATTGTCTTTTCTCTCAACAAACCTCTAAAGACATCCAGGGGTATACACTTTAGTTGACTGGTAGCAGTCGTTGCGTTAGGACTTGTTCTGTGCGTTTAAAATATTTAGTGATATAAAACTTTTTTTCTCAAAGTAATATATTTTTTTATTATTTCATATATGTTATCAATAGAAATATTGTTGTTGTGATTTTTATAGGTGGTTGATAGACCAGCGGTTACGACGCCGGCTTTCGCACTGTTTCGTGCGGAGGTCGTGGGTTCGAATCCTGGCCGTGTCGACCATTTTCCGCTTTCACGATACAAGCATTTGCTTACTGTGAAAGATGTCAAAAGTGTATTTGTGTTCACTTCGAGTGAGCACATATTCATTTTATTAAAAAAAAAAAAAATAACCCCACAATATGTGTTTTATTATAATGTTACCCTGGTTATTAAATATAGAACACATAGCTTATACTAATGTTTTATATTCAAAATGGCTGACAGGTACACAGTGGCTCACATGGCGAAGGTACACAGTGAATCATGATCCACTGTGTACCTGTATTTGCATTGGTACCTCCATCATTGATTCAAATGAAATATTAATTGTAAAATATGTTTTTTATTGATTATTAAAACACTATTTGATGTTATTGTTGTTTTAGAATGCCACGCAAAAATACCAGCCAAAGAAAAATTGGCAATCATTCAGAAAGTCAAATGAGGGAAGCTTTGACAAAAATTCAAAATGGAACCAGTATAAGAAAGGCAGCGAAAGATTGTAACATAAAATTTAGCACATTAAGACGTTACTTTCAAAAGGTGAAAACAGTTGGATGCATAGAGAATACACGCCTAGCACCTAATTATGAAATAAATAAAATATTTAGCATTGATCAAGAGATCAGTATTAAAAAATATTTTGAAGAGTGCGCCTTACTATTTTACGGGCTTAATACAAAGGAGTGTAGAAAGATCGCTTATGAAACAGCTAAAATAAATGATTTACCGATGCCAAAATCATGGACCATTAATAAAATGGCTGGCATAGATTGGTTAAAGTCGTTCAGGAAACGACACACGGACATCACTTTAAAAAAACCAGAACCTTGCAGTTTGGCTAGAGCGACAGCTTTTAATAGAGCTAATGTCAAAATCTTTTTTGATAATTTAGAGTCTGTCATATCAAGGCATTCCTCATTCTCAGACGGAACAAGGATATTTAATTTAGATGAAACATCAACAACTACAGTACGAAAACCTCAAAAGGTTATCGCTTCCAAAGGGGTTAGGACTCTCG
The DNA here is from genome assembly GCA_963576905.1 of Mystacides longicornis. Classification (NCBI taxonomy): domain Eukaryota; kingdom Metazoa; phylum Arthropoda; class Insecta; order Trichoptera; family Leptoceridae; genus Mystacides; species Mystacides longicornis. The sequence goes on along the minus strand of OY756425.1, from coordinate 8,450,190 downwards.
GGAAGGTTACAAGTGGTGAGAAAGGAACACTCATTACAACGTGTTGTATCATAAGTGCAAGTGGACTTGCTTTGCCGCCGATTCTTGTATTTCCTCGCAAACATTTTAAAGACCATATGCTTAAAGGGACTCCACCAGGCAGTTTAGGATTGGCAGCACCTACAGGCTGGATGAACTCTGATCTATTTGTAGAAGTAATGAAACACTATATAAAGCACAGCAATAGTACTCTGGAAAATCCGAGCATATTAATTTTAGATAACCATGAATGACACCTTTCAATCGAAGCTTTAAACATAGGAAAAGCCTCCGGGGTTCATGTAATTACTCTCCATCCACACACATCAGCCAAGTTGCAGCCACTAGATGTGGGCGTGTTTGCACCGTTTAAAACCTTTTATAAAGCTGCAATTGACTCATGGATGTTACAACACCCTGGTAAGCCAGTAACCATTTACGACGTGGGGGAGATTGTAGGAATAGCGTTTATGAAGTCAATGACACCTATAAACATAACGAACTCCTTCAAAAAGACAGGAATTTTTCCATTTGATAGGGAAATATTTACCGATATTGACTTCATGCCCAGTTCAGTTACTGATCGAGTTTATCCTGTCAGCGAAAACCAAAGTTAGCCTTGTGATGTAATAGATATCATTTCGAGTCAGCCAACATCCAGTAAAAATATTCAAGATACTCTTGAAGATAATTGTGACAAGGAGTCACTTGTTAATCAATCAAAAGTGTTTGTATCACCACATGCCTTTAGAGATCCTCTGAAGGCAGGACCTCGTGAAAATAAAAGAAAACAAAGAAAACGTGGTCGTAGTATGATAGCCACGGACACTCCGGAGAAGGCTCAAATCCAATCCCAACGAGAGGCAACAAAGAAAAGGAAAGATGTCAACGAAAAAAAAACGGTCTAAAATAAAAAAAATATATATTAGAAAGTGATTAGAGTGACTGTGATATTGATGTAGATAAAATTATTACTCAAGATTCAGACAATGACGAAAACTGGCATGAGGAGCCTGAAAAAGAAAATGATGAATTTTTCATCACAGAAAAAACCCTCAATGCGCCTCTTTTTAAACAACCAAGAGAGGGTGAATATGTATTGGTGCTTTTTGCTACAAAAAAGCAAAAAATCTATTATGTTGGAAAGGTAATAGAAAATCGAAATAAATCATTAGAATATTGCATAAGTTTCCTACGAGTGAAACCGGGAACTTCTGACCAATTTCCCTTGCCAGATATTCCTGATATTGCTTCAGTTAAAGAAGATGATATAAAATTGGTATTGCCAATGCCTTCTGCTTATGGATGTACAGCAAGGCAAATGGCACACTATCGTTTTTCACTTGATTTTTCGCAAATATATATTCGTTAAGACCTCTTTATTGTATCTTAATCTTAAGCATTTTTCACCTTCATTTATATATGTCTGTACATGAAAGAGAGCATGATTATTTACTTATATTTTCTAATATTATTCACTTATATATTTCCATTACTTTTAATAATTTTACTTAACTTGGTCTAAAATAGAATCAGATTTTTTTTCTTTGTTGTTAGGTGTATTTCAATATTTCTTTTTATTCTGCTTGTGAAAATAAATATTTTGTAAACATTTAATAACATGTTTTTAAAAACCCATTTCCGCTGATCCACTTTACCTTTAATGATTCACTGTGTACCGGCATATGATTCACTGTGCACACTATGTGGTACACAGTGAATCAATGTGTACCATAATGAAAGAAGCCCAATGAAAAAAAAATCCAAGTGTTTAGGAGAAATACTAATATGTATTCAATTATAATACCAATGAAATAATGTGCCATCAAAATTTCATGAGTGTTGGTTGATAAGCTTTGATATTACAACCAAAATAAAAATATGTGATCCACTGTTGCCACATTGACCCTATTGTTTTTTCTTTGATATGATCAAAACAAATGCTGGGCCTCTTCAAGCAAAGACATTTATGTCGGATCTTGAAGGAACTTTTTATTTGGCTTGAGAAAATGTTATGGGTCCAACAAAACATACCCTTTTCTGTTCGTGGCATGTAGATCGAGCATGGCAGTTAAATTTAAATAAAATGATTGATAAAACCAAGAGAAGCGAAGTCTATAAACATGAAAGTTTTACAACAAAAAACTGAGGCATGGGCATTTCGTACAAGTCTGGAAATATTTTTGTCAATAGTTTGATGGAAGACGATGAGACAATAGCATTTGGGAAATATTTTCAGTCTTATTATTGTAGCAACTTTTTGAAGTGGGCATATTGTTTTCGTACTGACTGCGGCATAAATACCAACATGCATTTGGAAAGCATGCATAAGGTAATTAAATATTTTTACTTGGAGAGAAAGGTCGTTCGTCGCCTTGACAGAGGGCTCCATGCCCTCATGTCATATTTAAAAGATAAAACACTATCTAGATATATTGATTTGACGAAAGGGAAAACAACGAAGCAAAAAAGAATATTTTTTTAAAACACAACAAATCTTTAACTTCATCATATGATTTAGTAGAGAGTCATGGTGGATATCACCTGACCACTAAATCATTAAAAACATATGATGTTAAAAAAAAATTAAAAGCTTGAAGTGTTGTAAAAACCTGTGTACTGCTTGCCAAGTTTGCAGGCATATGTATTCTTGCACGTGCCCTGATTATGTCTATAATAATGTAGTCTGCAAACATCTACATTTTATGATTATATATGAAAAAAAAAATGGCCCTTCGACGAGATCATCTTCAACAATGGCTGAGTTGACAAATGACGAAGTTACAAATACTCTGGTACATCAATTAGCCTTATGTAAACAGAGTGCAGATGACATAAATGAAAATAAAAAACGGTATGAAACAGCAATGGCTGAATTATCAAGAGTAAATATTGAAGATTATGACAGTGAAATAGTAAAAGAAATTAACAGCTGCTTATCAAAGTTAACAATGTTAACCAGAATGAAGAAAATCTCGTCATCGACAGCCTTTTCACAGCCATTAAATCATAAATCTGAAAATAAAATCAAAATAAATCCGCAGATAAGGTTTACATCAACAAAAAAGAAAAGAAAATATACCAATGTCTGTGAAAAACCTAATGTTCGAGAAACAGACGAAATCAAGAACATTTTGACTGGGGGTAACAGTTTATTTATTTCCAAAGATAAGTCTGTCGATCATAATTATATAATGTAGACCGATATAATATGTCAATGCCAAATTTGCGTTGCCGATCTGCACATTCTTAAGCCAGTCTGGTACTCCGCCAAAAGGTTTTCTGCTTTCATATGGCTCGATCCTTATAGGCATGACATAGCAGTTATATATTTCTTTCTTTATCAGCCGTTTTCTATCCACTGTTAGACGTAGGCCTCTTCCATAACTTTCCACTCTTCTCTGCTCTTCTGCATCCACCCCTTTCCCGCGATCTCCACAATATTATCGGTCCATCGTTTCGGTGGGCGTCCGATATTTCTTTTATTTGTCCATGGCCTCCACTTCAATATTCGTGGTTCCCATCTGGAACTGCCCTGTCTGGATAGGTGTGCCGCCCATTGCCATTTTTCTCTATATTTTAATCTAAGCAGTTATGTGCCTCGGTGATTTTCACATTTCGCTATTTTAATCTAAGCAGTTATATATGCCTCAGTGAATTTCATATTTCAATTTGTCACCATTCTTATAAAATATAAATGAATATAATGAGTTTAAAGAAGCAATATATTTTATTATCAGGCAGTTAGTTATTCTTATTACCTGTTCAGTAAAGGGACATTTTTTTTGTATTTTAGGCAAGTGATATTGCCACAATTCAAGATTCGGGAGATAGTACACCAGCACAAATTGTACAGGATTGAATGCCATCGATGCCAACACAACCAGAAGTCGAAATCACTTAAAACCCTTAGAAAACTTCATCTAAGAAGAAGATTGAGTAGCGCAATAAGCAAATGTAAACGACTGCATAAAGTTGTAAAAAATGTAAAACGACAAAAGAAACGGTACATGAAAAAATTGTGTCTTTACAAGACATTGTTAACAGTCTGAAATATAATCGGTGTATTTCGCAGGAAATTGAAGATATAGTTGCGAAAATATGCAAGATTTATTTATAAAAATTTATAATAAATCTCAAAACATCAACGAGAGAAAAATATCTCCACAAATACGAAATTTTGCTTTAACTGTAAACTATTATTCTCCGAGTGCCTATAATTACACCAGGAGAAAATTTAATAATTGTTTACCACACCCGTGTACATTAGCTCGGTGGTACAAATCATTGGACTTTGAGCCAGGGTTCACTGTGGAATCATTAAATTTCATAAAGGCAAAAGTTCAAAGCATTAGAAATACATTGATCTGCTCTCTGACATTTGATGAAATGTCAATAAGAAAACACCTGGAAAGGAGAGGAAACAAATCTTGGGGGTTTGTCACTTCTGGGTGTAATGTAGATAGCGATCAAATACCTCTAGTGTTTATGGTAGTGTGCATAAATGAGTCGTGGAAAGTGCCAGTAGGTTATAAAGGAATGTGGCATCCAAGTAGTATCGTTGACTTTCGATGGAGCACCCACAAATATTACAAAGTGCTAAAATGTTGGGGTGTAAATTAGATGGGGATGATATTAATTGTCAATTCACATTTAAATATGATACGTTTTCTGTTTTCCTAGACCCTTGCCATGTTATAAAACTGGTAAGGGATTACCATTGGTGAGCGAAGAGTGTTAGTAGACCCTAACCAAAAATTAATTAAAAGGGATCACATTAAAAAACTTGATAACCTCCAACAAAGTGAAGGCCTACACTTAGCAAACGAGCTGAGAAATAAACACTTAAATTATAACATTAAAAAAATGAAGGTAAGACCTTCTGCCCAATTACTGAGCAACTCTGTTGCAGATGCTCTAAAATTTTGCAATGACGTATTGAAGGTGGATGATTTTTGTGATGCTGATGGGACGATAAACTTTATAAAAACCATCAACGGCGTATTCGATAGTTGGGGTTGCGCGGTATAAACTTAAATGATAAATTTAATTAATTATAAATTAATAGCTAAAAGTGGACTGTATGGGCGGTGGCATGCTGTGCTGGAGGTCGAGTGGTGTGACCAGCTGGAAAAGAATGGATCAAGGAAGATGGACTAACCTTAACTCCACGGTGATGTCTTTCTGCTGGCCAGCTCTTCCTTATTGAACACAAAAAAACATAAACACAGCACAATTTATAATTATAAAACGCGGCGCGGATGAATCTATTTATTATTAATTTAAATTTAGAAAAAGGTCGAATTAAAATGATGAATATAAAAAAATGATTTGTTTAGCGGTGCGATGCGGTTGATTTCTTATTGAAGATTGTTATCCTGGTTAGCTAAAGGTAGGAACCAAAAAATGGGTAACAACAATTTGATGGAAAAAATGAGATGGAAAGGACAGGTTGACACTGGCAACACCAATAGTCGTAGTATTAACGCTTGTGGTCGGAAAAAACCGATATACATTGGCAATTATCAATATGTCTTAGAATTTTTAAGTCATGTTGACAGCTATATATGTGAATTTAAATTTGAAAATGGAGAAAAAATAATTAACTCCAAACGAAAAACAGGTTTTCTTGGAATTCGAATGTGCATAAATAGTTTGCAATATTTAATTAAAAAATACATAGCAAACCATACAAAAAAAAATAGCAAACCAAGTTAGCTTATTATAAGAAAATGACATGATGTTTTGTGGCAGTTCTTTCTTTTTCTGACAAATAAGCCCTCAAAAAATTTTTGAATAAAAAGTATTAATGAATAATCATCACCGTAATATTCAAGCGATCACCTAAATATTTGTTAAATTATTATTTTGTCTATGGTTTTACTTAGATGATAAACAGTGTATTGTATTATCTGTGATGAATAAAGAGCTGTCATGGAGGCGACTTTGGTTTTGTAAAGTCGTGTTTTATTTTTTCAACAATTTGAACATCATCCTAAATCATCCGTCTCGATCTGTATATGTTGACAGAGGTGCTGACTTCAACAGGTTATGGGCCCAGTCCCACCTCACGGTCGACGTTTATTTAGTGAAAATTGCTGAGTTGGTGGCAAAGCCGCGTGTGAAAATTTATTATTCAGCAAGAATTGCTAGATTGGTGGTGAAAAATCACGTTTTTGAAATTGTTCAAGAGGATAAGATGGGTGAAGACAGCATTAGATACGGTCTGGAACCGTTTGATGGCAAAGGATTTGCGCTGTGGAGTAGGCGTGTGATGGCAGTGTTTGCAGCCAAAAATCCTAACAGTTTTCTGGAAAAAGATGGCGAGGTAACAACTGAATCAAAGAAGGCTTATGCCTTGTTGTTAACTCTACTGGATGACAATATCCTAGCGTCTATGTCAAAGGAAGACACGGCATGTAAAATATGGAAATCATTGAAGGATAAATATACTAAGAAGAGTGCAGTGAATCAAATAATGTTGAGAAAAAAGTTGACAACAATAAGAAAAAGAAACAATATTGACATGCAGACTCACGAAATTTTAGGACTGATAAATGAACTACGCCTCGCAGGAGCAGAGGTGAGTGATATGGATACTGTTGTGTATTTGTTAATGTCATTGCCTTCAGAATATGATACAATCAGGGCTAGCTTAGAAGGGCAGCCAAACGAGAACTTGTCCATTGAATTTGTAACGCAGAGACTACTTAATGCAGAAAGCATGAAAACAAACACTTCCAGCCGATATATAAATAATGACGGCGCAGTTTTTAAAACTAGTACATCAATTATTTGTTTCAAATGCAAGTCAAAAGGTCATATAGCAAAATACTGTAGAAAAAAAGAATATAACTTGTCATGGCTGTGGACGGATTGGTCATCTGAACAGAGACTGCAGAAGTAAGAGAAAAATCACTTATAGAGCAGACACGGCAATAACATTTATAGCGGGAGACTGGAGAAAGAATAAGAAGTTTATTTTAGACTCTGGTGCAACCACACATATATGCAGTAACAGTGAATGGTTTGAGGAAATAAAACCGTATAGTGGCAATATAATGTGTTCTTCAAAAACAACACTAAAAGTAGCTGGTATTAAAAGTATAAGAGGGTCAATAGGCTCTAAGCAGATGGTGTTAAAGGATGTTTTATATATACCTAACCTCAATGGTGAATTAATTTCAGTAAAAAATATTGAAAAGGCTGGTTTTTCAATTACATTCCATAACAACAAAGCAATAGTTAAGGGAAAAGGTGTAGAGATAGTGATGGCAGAATTGAATGAAAATGGTCAATATGTAAGCAGTTTTAAACCTAATGAAAAATATAATGAAAATTCAGCTCATCTCGTAGCAGACCTATGGCACAGAAGACTTGGCCATCCTTCAAATGACGCTTTAAAAAAAATTGGGCTTGCCAGCAAAGAAAGATTTCTGTAGAGAATGCACTATGGCGAAACAGACCAACAATGCCATGCGAAGAGGACCCAGATACAGAGAAACAATAGCAATGAAGGCTGTACACACTGATATATGCGGACCAATAAATCCACCTACAGTAAATAAAGAAAAATACTTCATTACGATAATTGACGACTTCTCAAGATTCAGAGGTCCATCTACTGAAGGGAAAACATGAGGTACCTGAAGTCTTTATGAAATTTATTAAACAGAACCCAGAATTAGCAAAAATCAGATGCGACAACGCAAAAGAATACGTATCAGGTGAGATGCAACATTTATGTAAAAGAAATGGTATCACTATAGACCCATCACCACCATATACACCAGAGTTAAACGGGGTTGCAGAAAGGGCAAATCGATCACTCATGGAGAAAGCAAGAGCCTTAATATACGAATCAAAATTACGAAAGTCTTTCTGGGGTTACGCTGTACAAACCGCAGCATACCTAAACAACAGGATGCCACGCAGCTTGGATGGAAAAATACCATATGAAGAAAAATACAAAAAATCACCAGACCTTAGTGTCATAAAAGTATTTGGATCAAATGCATATGAGAGAGTACCAGATGTACGAAGAAAAAAGCTTGACCCTAAATCTAAATTGATGTTATTTGTTGGCTATTCAAGTATGGGGTATCGACTCTATGAACCCGAGAGTGGAAGAACTATAGTATCCAGAAATGTGAAATTTAACGAAGAAAAGAAAGTAATAGTTGTAGACAAAACTAATCAGAAAGATGAAGTGAGCAAGCCGTTAATAATAAAAGAGGAAGAATGTAGTACCGAAGATGAAGAGCAAGATCACAGTGTACAAAGTCAAGATGATAGTGAACATAATCAAGATGATAGTTTACAAAGTCAAGGTAACAGTGTACAAGAAGACGAAAGTCAAGAAAGTGAAACGGAACAAGATGACACAAATGAAAGAGAAGAACCTCGTAGAACTCAAAGAACAATTAAGAGACCTGTTAGGTACAACGACTATGTGCTGTTAACCTACCAAGAAGCAATCGATAGTGAAGACAAGGATAAGTGGAAAGTTGCCATCGAGGAAGAGATGTCATCATTAACCAGAAATAATACTTTTGAAACATGGCTCGATGAATCTATCGTCGACTCGGAGTTGGGCTTCTCCGATCATAGAGTCTATCGTTGTGACAGGAATTCGCATACCAGTAAGAAGCAGAGAGGGGGTGGAGTGCTGGTTGCTGTGGAGAATGGATATCCATCATCTGGACTATTGCCAAGGAGCAGAGATGTGGAACAGGTTTACGTCAAAATTCAAATCGCCATAAAAACGATAATTATTTGTTCAGTATACATCCCGCCATCTTCTCATGTGTCAGTGTATACCAGTTTCTGTACAGACCTGGAACTCATGTATGAAAGATATCCTGATGTAAACTTTATGGTTATTGGAGATTTCAATCTTCTTTCTTCTTTCAAATAAACAATATTTTCAATTATCAGAATAGATTATTAGATTTGGTGTTTTCAAATTTGGAATCCATCAATGTTGGGTTGTCGCATGATCCTGTGTTGCCGGTTGATAACTTTCACCCTCCATTGGTTGTAGAAATACTGCCGGAAACATCACTACGCGATCAGAACACTTTCAGTTTCTTCAATTACAAAAGATGTAACTACTCTGATGCTAAGACGCTCCTTTTCGGATATGACTGGTCCTTTTTGAGAATTGATAATGTGGAGTCCGTTGTGTTATCTTTCTACAATATCTTGTACTAGCTTATACCCGTCTTGCTTTACGTTTTTGATTCCGATTGTCAGGCTTGATCGGTAGGTAATTAAACAGGTTCTAGTCTAGCTTCCCATTGCTTAACAGACCTCTATAATGTAGCTGTTTTACTTTTACCGACCTCATAATATTATACGAACCTACCGACATAATTTGCAAGTTTTCATAGAGAGAGCTCTGTGGTTTGAATCTTAGCTACATTCCCTACACCCTGTGATAATTAATTAGGCATTCCACCCATAGAGGGTGATTTGTGCTATGTGTGATAAATGCAGCTGTCAAACTTCAAAATGGAGGAACTATTTTGCATTTTTTTTTCATTAAATCTTTATTTATTGAGAATAATAAGATTTGAATAACATTTATATGTATAACAAATCAATCTACAATTATTTTATTACATTTTCAAACCGTAGTACCAAGATTCCATTCAACTTTTACATGAGTAATTTTGTTTCCAAATGATGGCTTACTGTCTTTTTTGAGAAATTTGTATGAAGTTCCTAAAAAAATTGAGTTTTTTAAATAGCTGTAAATATATTAAAGTTAATGCAGCAAATTGTATTTAAGAACCTTCTCCACCATTTTGTACGGCTCTGGGCATATTAATATCTGACCTTAACGTCTGTTTTCTACGATTGATGCGCCTTCAAAAATATAAACGGACTAAAATATTATGTAGATGAGGTTATTAAGACGTGTGTCCCGTTTGAAACGGTTGTGAAGTCTTCTTTTCCCAGATGGTTTACTAAGGATCTGAGGATGAAGATATTTGAAAAAAAGATTGCCCATAGCAGGTATAAGGAGACCAATTCTCTTTCAGATTATGCTCGTTTTTCCAATCTACGTAGGGATTGCAAGTTGATGAGAAAAGAGGCCTACGATACATTTATTGCCCAGGTCGAGGATGTTACGACCGATCAGAGGAGTCTGTGGAGATTCAGGGATTCCCTGAGTAAATCTGGTGGAACTTACCCTGAGACAATGTTTCTGGGGGACTCTCAAGCGGGGAGTTCTGGCTCTATAGCTGATCTTTTTGCTGAATTCTTCATCAGTGTCTATGTGAGAGATTTGCCTGGCGATGATATCCCTGTCTTCCAATATGGTAACACTTTTGATTTGTCTAGTTGCGCTTTGAGTACTTCGGACGTCGCTAAGGGTCTTTCGCGTTTGAGTTAATAAGTCTGCTGGACCGGACAATATACCTGCATTATTCCTGAGGGAGTGTGCTGAGGCTCTTGTTATTCCCTTAACAGCTATATTCAACAAATCATTGGCGTCTGGTTATTTCCCCCTTGTGTGGAAGGACGGGAATGTCATTCCTTTATTTAAAAAGGGAGACAAACGCGATATCGAAAACTACAGACCGATTTGCATACAATCCGCCTTGCCTAAACTCTTTGAATCACTCGTACTAGATAAGGTTAAACCTATTGTGGAGCGCATTATTATCCCTCAGCAGCATGGCTTTGTGTCTGGTGGTAATACTCTTAGTAACTTTGCAATCTATGAAACTTACATAGCGCGTGGGTTAACTTCTGGCAGACAAGTGGATAGCATTTATACGGACTTCCGTAAGGCTTTTGACAGAGTGTCTCACCAAATTTTGTTGGCTAAGATGTCTGCTTTGGGAGTCGGTGGATCTTTGTTTGGGTGGTTTTCTAGCTACTTGATGGATAGAACTTTGAGGGTTTGTGTTGATTCTGTGTACTCGCGTTCATTCCGTGCTTCCAGCGACTTGCCGCAGGGTAGCCATCTTGGACCGTTACTGTTTACAATATTTATCAACGACATTGCAGATGTCATCTCAGATGCTGAATTCTTGTTGTTCGCCGACGACCTTAAACTATTCAAGGCTGTGGGATCGATAGACGAGTGTGCAGACCTACAGTGTAATCTTGTTAGATTGCAAAGATGGTATGAAACAAATAGACTCTACTTCAATACGGAAAAATGTCAAATCATCTCATTTGGCAGCACGAGGTCTAAAATTTGCTTCGAATACTCCATCGAAGGGTCAGTGCTGGAGCGTCTTCATGAGGTTCGTGATCTGGGCGTTGTGTTTGATGACGGTCTTTCATTTGTCCCGCATATTGGCGAAATCACTTCACGAGCTATGCGAGTTCTAGGCTTTGTTTTGCGCACTGTGAAGTCTTTCAATAATTTGAACTCCATTGTTCTGCTGTATTCATCCATGGTGCGAAGTATCTTGGAGTATAACTCACCCATATGGTCCCTGGTTTTTCAAGTACATATTCTTGCTATAGAGAGAGTCCAAAATAGATTCCTACGATTTCTTAATTTTAAGCTGGGTCTGAGAAGGGAGGATGTGGATTATTTGTACCTAAGAACAATATCAAACCTAAACTGTTTGCAAAACAGAAGAATATTTTTCGATTTAATTTTTTTGTTCAGAATATTAAACTCTCACTATACCAGCCCTGACCTACTGAGCATGATTAATATCAGAGTTCCCGCTAGACGCACTAGATGCACGAACACCTTTTTGTGTGACAATACTCCTTCTGTGTATTTGGGTAATGCAGTTCAACACAGGCTGCACCGCCAGGGGAATGCGCACTTGGAAGACGTCGATATATTCAATATTAGCTATCAGCGGTTCAGGGAACTACTCAAAGTAAAATTGGCATAAGGGGTCAATTTTTTTTAGTATTATACATACATATACATATATATTTTATTTGCATGGGCTCTTTCTCTTTTTTGCAATTAACATCTATTTCTAACTGTGGTCGATCATACTATAAAATATATATTTTTTCTTTTCTGCTTTGAATGAGTTAGTGTAATAATGTAGCGTTACTGTGTAACCCAATGTTTTATTTTCTGTTGTACTATGTTTCTTTGATTATTGTTTTTGTGAGGTTTTTGTTGTTTTTTTATCACTTTTCTTTTGTAGGTACATGTTTATATTGTTAATGGCACATAGCCGTGAATAAATAAATAAAATAAAAAAAAAATAAAAAAAGCTGTAGCGGGAATAATAGTCAAGAAAATATTAATGGCACTTGTTTTATTTTCAAAACAAGAGGGGCCATAAATGAACGCTTTCTAAATCAATAAAAATATTGAACACGGGTCGGGTTTTGAGTTTGGACAATGACGCGAAAAAGGGCATCGAAAAATAAAATAATTTCTGAATGGTTCGAAATATAAACAATGAGTTAGGAGTAGACAATAGTTTAAAAATATAATAGTTAGGTAAGGATCGAGGAGACAATAAGTGCCGTTATCTCGCTAGTAAATAATCTGCAAGACAAATGTTTATATATGTCACAAGTGTGTAGAGATCACATAGGTACATAGTATGTACAATACAGAAACGATTCGATAAAATAAATTATAGACAAAAATTGCATTTCTAATTGGAATAATTATAAATTTTACTCGTAGACATGTCACACCTCGTTTAAATTAAAGTGCTCTTGATACAGAATGTAAGAATTAATTTATATAAGATGTCACTATTTTCCTGTAATTCTTCAGAAATAATTATTGTGTACTTGAAAGTTGTAATTTTAATTGTAAATCTTGCATACAGAAAGTAATTAAATTGTTCTTGATCATGAACAAATTAATCTAAATTGATATTCACAAGTTGCTTTAAAATAAGGATGTAATGATATTCAGTCGATTTTTATTTGGAGGAACTAGCATGTTTCTAATTGGAAAATGTGTAATTTTTTTTAAATGAGTAATTTTAATGTTAAAAAATAACGTCAGTAGGTACTGAGCGCTTGTTGTAATAAATAAACTAATCTCGGAAAACTCACATCCCAATTTTCAATGTAAATAATAATGTTCTATTTCAATAGTAAGGTTGAAGCCAAAGATAAAGATCCTCCAGTAATACATTGTAATGAAATTGTATATACCTACCTATAATTGTAAGTTTTTTTTATACTATTATTAAGAAATTACTTTCTAATTAATTGGTTGATTAAGAGATTAAGTTGTTGAGTACCGTTCTTGTATATAATAATTAGGAAGTGCCTCTAGAGCCGTAGCCGGATCCCGTACCCGCGTCCGTAGATTTGTGTGTTGCCATATTATTACAGTTCATACTATGGTAACACTCAAATGACAGTTAATGTCAAAGCGTGAATTGGCGCGAATTTCGTATTAGTACCAAAGGACAGTTTGAATTTTCGTGCGAATCTCATTGAATATACATGGGATACTATTAGTATCCGGAAATAATAATTAAACATCTATATTATTCAAAATTTGAATTTTTATTTGCATGTCTTTATATAAAGCTTAGTCTTTTTTTACTAATTTTTAATTTTATTTCTTTGTGACTTTTTTTAATAATTTTTTTAGTGATATTTTTTTTAATAAGTACGTGAAATGAATTTGTGTTTTAAGCCGAAAGCCGTTCATATTATGTAAAATAAAAAAAAATTACAAAAATATGGCGGATTACCTAATTCTAGGAATCCCAAATTTATGTCTCAATACTTGGCAATTTTGCATGGTTGATAGTGAAGTGTTAATATTAATCAATTATTCAAAAATGAAAGTTGGTGATACAAAGATTTCCCAAATGTTTTGGCTGATAAATATAATAGACGCAAGGAGAATTGAAAATCAAATAAAGTTGCATCATACAGAAAAAGATGCTAAGGAGTCTTTAAAATACTATTATGCAACATTAAGTTGTATAAGAGGTGGCAAGAAATACCACTCAAAAAGTGAAAACTCCACAAGAAATATTTTGTCACAGATTGTCCCGCTTCCATCCACCTTCATAGTAAAAATGTGGACAATAAGTATTCTATTGTTACTATTGCTGATAGTTGTAATTTTGTTATACAATTACATTATTGTTCAACAATATTAATAATCAAATCCGTGCTCAGCGACAATTTAATATCATCTGTCAATGTCAATCGTCGACTAAACAAATGTCAATTTTTAGTTGTCTATGATAAAATATTGTCTATGGAGATCTACGGACGCCGTACCAAATTTTTGATGTTTCCGTCTACGGCTCTAGAGGCACTTCCTAATAATTAAGATATGTAATTTCATAATTTTATATGATGCACACCCCAAAAATACAAATTTCCCTGTAAGTAATTAATTAAATAATTTAAATAATAATCCCTTATTTTAATCCTTAAATTCTTTTACATACATCTCCAAAGAGATATGAATTACATAATGTATAAAATAGGAAGTAGGTACTTTATGTCTGCAACTATGTAATTAATTGTAATAGGTAATTATTTTGCATTATAATATATTATAATCGTCATTGCGTTCAATGGGGCGTCGAAAATAACGTTGTGGAAGACGGATAGTACAGGAGAGATGATCAAATGGTACACTGGCCGAGTCCATAAATCATCTAGGAGGGCGTGCACGAAGGACGTGCAAGGCGACGAATCACGGAGATCACAGAATGGTTCCACCACCAAAATCATCCCCCACGCTGGTCAAAAAGGGGTGGTCAGCTGTAAGTCCAATATAACCCCATATGAGGACCCAGCGCAGTCAGTAAAGAGATAACAGTTAAGAGTTAGTCAAAAAGTGGAGAGAGAGAGAGCCGACGGTGAAGGGCGCGAGGTCCGTCGAGGGAGGCACCTGCTTTCGGAGAGGATGCTTTGGACACGTACGAACATATGATTCGGGTCGGAGTGAAGTAATACGAACCTTGTTGTGTGAAAAACATAGAGACAATTATTAACAAAATGAACAGTTTCCGTCGAGAAGAGAAGTGACTTCAAAGTGAATAGTGCGCGACATCTACTGAGGCAGCCTGATCAATGGCTGAGAGACCCACACAGAGGGTGAAGAGTAGTCTTGTGTAGTTCGCGAACGAACTATAGTTCATTTTTTTTCAAAGATACAGTACTAGAAAATTCGGCATATTCCCATTTCATTCTTTACATACATAAGAAAGAGACAAAATACTTCTATAAGATTTATGGCTTCGTGGAGAGGCGGTACAGAACCTATTGTTAGGCAGGTAGTTGTTTTTAAGGGTTGTGATACACACTGCACGAGTTTTATGAAATGCACTAAGTTTATAATAATAATCTTTATTCCAGATCTGGAGGTGAGTTTATCGTATTTACTTCTCATTTTTTATCGAAACTGATTTATGTTACATTTTTTATCCTGGTATAGGTATATTATTAAAAATACATTCAGTTGTTATATAATACAATGTTTATGTATTTCATAAAGTATAAATTGTTATATAATATTGTACACAGATTAAAAAATGCGCTATGAAGACATAAAAAGTGCAATAGGTGTAGGATCATTATAGACATACAGATAAAAAAGTATTTGATATACCTACGCTAATTATACACAGATTAAAAAATGCGATATGCGGACATACAAAAATGTAATATAATATGTAGGATCATTATAGATAGATCAAAATAAAAAGACATATAGATAAAAGCTTTAGGTATAAAATAATTATACATATAGATTAAAAAATGCGATATGCAAATATGAAAAAATGCAATAGTTGTAGGATCGTAATAGGCAGATTTAAATATAAAAAAAACATTAGGTAGGTATAAAATAATTATACACAGATTAAAAAAATAATTATTATTATAATACAATATGTTAATGGCTAACGCCGTAAATTGAAATAAATGCATAAATATAATATACCTAGGTTCATTTTTATCGAATTATAAAGTTAACGAAAGTCGATAAATAAATAACTTTAAAAAACCTTTTCTCTGACTTATCGAGATGTTAGCGAAGACAACCGCACTTCTCGAGTTCGAAAATATTATGAGTGTGCTACCTGGTTAAGGGTGGCTACTGTTACCGCCTCTCAATAAAACAATAAATCTTATAGAAGTGTTGTGTCTCTTTCTTATGTATGAAAAGAATGAAATGGGAATATGCCGAAATTTTTCTAGCACTGTATCTTTAAAAAAAATGAACTATAGTTCGAAAGAGCGCTCCCACAGGTGAACTACTCGAACTAGTTCCCTCATTCCCCGTTCCATAGTTCATTAGTTCGTGACGTGACCGAATGAGCGAGAGTGTGTCGTTCGTTACGAACTATGCAGTCTATTACCGCCGGTCGCTCACTGCACACGCGCGTCTCGTTCTTCGGCTCTTTCGACCTAGTTCGTGGCCACACTGTGACTGATGAAAGAAAGGTTTTAGTGGGCCAAAAACAAAATTTTAAAATGATAAGAGACTGTTGGCATCAGGTAACTTTAGTTTCTAATGTATACTAACAATAATTAATTACCTAAATTATGTAATTTATGTACTTTAAAAATTGTTTACGTATAGGGTTAATGTCTTTTATTATAGGTTATTTGTTACAATGTCATCAAAAAGAAAACATAGCCCCTTGTGGAATCATTTTACAGAAGACATTGATAATAAAAAAGCAAAATGCAACCATTGTTCAACGTTAATAAGTATTGCGGGCGGATCGAATAGTAATTTAACCCGACATATGAAAACAAAACACGTCTTGATCCAATTAATTGCCGAAAGGCAAACACCGATATTACCTAGTTTAGCCTTACATCAATCAAGTCAAAGCACATGTGAATCGGAGAATATAATTTCAACATCGTCAAATAAAGTAGACTCCAACAACCGATAGCCCAATACATTCGTAGACCACCGCCAGTTCGAAAGATTGAGCAAATTGATAAACAAATTGTCAAGGTGGTAGCTAAAGGGCATCACGCCTTAAGAATCGTAGAAGAAACAGAATTTCGTAAACTTATTGAATTAGTTTCTCAATATCCAGGATATAAACTACCATCAAGAAAAACGTTATCGGAAAATGTAATGTCAAGTGTTTACAATGACGTCATGGCTGAAGTAAAAACGAAGGTACAAGCAGCATCAGCGTTGTCTCTTAGTACTGATGGTTGGACGTCTAGAAATAACGACAGCTATATAGCAATTGTAGCTCATTTTATTAACGCAGAGACAAAACTTAATTCGGTATTACTTGGTTGTATCAATTATAATGAACGACATACTAGTCAAAACTTGTGTGACTTTATGAAAGATGTTATGGCAGAGTGGAATATTTCACACAAAGTTACCGCCATTGTTAGCGATAATGCAGCAAATATCGTATCTGCTGTTAGACTCGGCAATTGGCGTTCCATCTCATGTTTTGCTCACTCTCTTATCTTGTTGTGCAAGAAGCTACGAAAAAGATATGTGACGTTTTGGGAAGAGTTAAAAATATTGTGGAGTTTTTTAATCGTAGCACACAAGGAAAAAATAAATTGGCTGCTACGCAGCAGCAAATGAATTTGTCTGTTCTTAAGCTCAAGCAGGATGTAAAAACCCGCTGGAATTCAACTTTTGATATGCTCAAGCGAATAGTACAGGTAAAGGATGCAGTGATTGCTACCGTGGCACTTCTACGCCCTGATTTAAGTTTAAATGAAGGGGACTGGGAAGTCATAGAGGGAGTTTTACCATTGCTCAGTCCATTCTACGAGATAACGGTAGAAATAAGTGCCGAGAAAAACGTCACATTATCTAAAGTGATAATTTTTTGCAATCTACTAAGAAAATTTTTTACAAAAGCATGTTTCTCAGAATGCAAAAATAGCCGATGTGCAGTCTCACCTAATGAAAGGCATGGTAGATCGTTTCGATGATATAGAAAAGAATATGTTATACGCAGAGTGCACCATTTTGGATCCTCGATTTAAGACGAGGGGGTTCAAAGATCAAAGATCCTGTGAAATGGTAGTACAAGACCTTAAAAATAAGATCGGCCTTATACAGTTAGTTCAAAGAGATACTCCAGAGTCCGTTCCTACTTTCAGCGATGCATCAACATCTATAATACCTAGTAATAAAAATAGCATATGGCATGAATACGACCAAGAAATAAAAAATATTACTATACTCTATTCGATGAATTTTGAGCACTGGGTAAATCTATTCAAACTATAATACAATAGAAAAGGGTAGGATTATTTTTATGACGGATGCACCCTTGTGTTATTGTTATTGGCGAAGCACTAATTGGAAATTCATTACATGAACCAGTCTAGGTAAATATGAATATAACTGACAGTATATTAATTCTTGCTCATTTTTTTCCTGGAACAGTTGTTATTGTATTGCAACTTATTTCCTTTCATAATGGGAATTTTTAAATATTGTAAATTCCATTGAATTCGATTACATTTTTATGTTTTCTATGGTGTTTTGAGAGTTCAAAGAAGATGTCAGGTACAAAGTGTGAGTCATCGGCCTTTGTTTTTGTGTTAATGCATCTTCAGACTGATTGTAGATTATTTGAATATAAATGACAAGCATTTATATTTTTACTGTTTAGTTTCATGTGAGCTTACGTTTAAGAATCATGGAGTCTTTATTCGCTAATATCAATCTTATAAAATTAACCGGAAACGCTAACGTTCAATAATTAACAATGTGTACTTGTTTTTTAGTGAAATAAAAAGCAATCCCCACAAATTAAGTAACATCAACTTAAATAAACCTCGGGATATTTCTGCATCTTCAGACTGATTGTAGATTATTTGAATATAAATGACAAGCATTTATATTTTTACTGTTTAGTTTCATGTGAGCTTACGTTTAAGAATCATGGAGTCTTTATTCGCTAATATCAATCTTATAAAATTAACCGGAAACGCTAACGTTCAATAATTAACAATGTGTACTTGTTTTTTAGTGAAATAAAAAGCAATCCCCACAAATTAAGTAACATCAACTTAAATAAACCTCGGGATATTTCGGCTTTTATTTGTGGTGTTAGTGTCTCGACGTTGGACCGAATAAAAAAGGAAGGAATTCAAAATGGAGAATTCCGCACTTCAAGGAAGAGTTGTCATCGGTCGGCTCCTATTACGGATCTCGATGACTTCAATAAGAGTGTTTTGAAGCGGACGATATCATCGTTTTAGGACAATAGGGAATATCCTACGTTAACTAAAATTATCGAAAAGTTTAGTGAACAAATTCCCGATTTTAAGTGTGCCCCGTCATCAATGGCGAAAATTCTTAGGAAAATGGGATACAGATACGGCTTTACCAAGGATGGGAGAAAGCATCTCATGGAACGGCTGGATGTTGTTTGTGCTCGTGTGGAGTTTCTGCGGAAGATGGATTATTTAAGGAAAGCGAAAGATGTAAGACCACGGTTTTACTTGGACGAAACGTGGGTTAATCAGAACCATTCTCGAAAGCATATCTGGCTGGATGATAAAGAGGGAGGGAGGTTTTAACAAAACGACGGGAAAGGGAGGGCGATTGATAATTTGCCACGGCGGATCCTCCAAAACAGGATTTATTCCGGGGGCAAAGTTAGTGTTTAAGGCCTGCAAATCCAACGACATTGATTACCACGATGAAATGGATTCCAGAAAGTATACGGAGTGGTTTGTGAATTTCCTAAAACTTTTGGAGGAACCGTCAATCATAATTGATAACGCAAGTTATCATTCGGCTTTAGCGGAACGGATTCCGACATCCGCCACAAAAAAAGCAGAAATATGTGAGTGGCTGAAAAACAAAGGTATCGTATTTTGTTTCTTAGTGTATAACTGTGTCGTAGGTTGGAGTTCAAAAAAACAAAGTACTGTAGCTCTTTCTTCAACGGAATATGTTGCTTTGAGCAGTTGTATAAGTGAAGCTTGTTGGTTCAAAAATTTATTTGATGAACTATGCATAAATGTACCTTTTATAAATATATATGAGGATAATCAATCCGCCATAAGGGCTTGTAATACTCATGAGCAGCTTAAGCGCATGAAGCACTTAGATATTAAGTTTCATTTTGTAAAAGATAAGATCCATGAAGGCGTCATAAAAATAATATATGTTTGTAGTAGCGATCAGATTGCTGATATGTTAATTAAGCCACTGAATACTGTAGTATTTCAGAGACTCAGGAAATGTTTTCTTGAGTAAAGTTTATTTAAGTTTTTGTTTTTTGTTATGAAAATTTTTGATTGAGGGAGGGTGTTAAATAATGGCAATCAAAAGTAAGTTTTTGTCTATGGAAGTTTATAAGCATAGATATAGATAATGTAAGAATTTAAATAAAAGAACACTTGTGAAAAAATACTGAACACGGTTGATGTTATATTTTTTTTATTTCAATAAAACTAATTATCAAACATACTTTCTTTATTTCAAATAACCGCCCAACAAATAACAACAAATAACCGTTGCTGGCACGGAAATAAAAGAGGAGCTATTGAAGAAAGTGAGAGAAACCAATGCTATCAAAGTCTATGTAATTGATCAGTTGGCAAATGAGTGGGGTCACGAAGTGATACGTCTTCCACCGTATCACTGCCAATATAACCCTATCGAATTAATTTGGGCTCAAATTAAAGGAGAAGTGGCCAGAAATAATAAAACATTTAAAATGAAAGACGTTGAAGAACTTGTTCATAATGCAATAGACAACGTATCACGGGTTGACTGGGAGAAATGCGTTAAACACGCGGAGAACATTCAAGATGCCGACCTCAAAAATATGTGTTTACAACCGGAACCTGAACCGTTTTTAATAAATTTGGACGATGAAAGTGATTCAGACGATGATTTTTTTAAATTATGCAATATATTGTACTAATTAATAATTGATTTAAGGTGATTATTACTTTAATAAATTTGGTATATCACTCATGTATGTATGCAGTTTAGTCATAAGAAATATGTTTGTTTAATTTTTCAATTGTAGTCAAGTCATCATTAATAATAATTATTTTATTTTTAATTCACTTTTCCATATATAATATATGAGCAAGCCAATAGTTTATATGTTTTATTTAATATTATGTAAAATTTTGATGTTGTAAAACTGCGAGTATTATTTTTTCTGCCCTTATAATAACTTCCATCTCTATAATTATTGCTTTTATCTCAAAACTTGTGTTGTGAAAGTGGAAATGGTCGGCACCAAGATTCGAACACACACGTTTAATACGCTGTACGCACACATTGACTGAGTCGCTGGGCCACTAACCACTTTTTATTTCTATTATCAATACATTATGTTATTATTATCTATTAAATAAAAAAGGATCTCACACATCTTAAGGCAAAAACTTGACCATGGAATTGAAGGCCCCTTTAGCATAGCCTTCAGCCTAACTGGATCATCAACCAGCAGTGTTTCCTCAAATGCCATGAGTAACACCAGGATCTTGACCATAAAACATATTATGTGTTATGGTATTTTCAAATAAATAATCTATAAAAATTACATGTATTATTTTTTAATAATTATTATTATTTACTGATTTTAGTAAATAATCTTTATGATGTACTTCTATTTCATTTACGTCTACACAGAAATTTATCGGAGAAAAGTATTAATATTTTATTAAAATTCGTGATAAACATCTTGGTTTTTTGTAATTTGCCGATAACTCAAAGATGTTAAATAAAGTACCTGTGCAAAACCCTTCGATATTTACACGGCACGTGATTGGTCAATAACACGTGCCACCGTTAGGGTAAGAACACGTAGAAAGCCGATTCCGATTCGCGCCGACCGGCTCATAGATTGTTGTCTATGGTTTCAATGTATTTAAATGGGCATGCCGGAAAGCGGGTTCCTGCTTTTTCTGTGGGTGTACCCGTTCAAATGCATAGTAACATTCTTTGCGCAGGTCGGCGCGAATCGGAATCGGCTTTCTACGTGTTCTTACACTTAGACAATACCAATACCTGCTATTGTTTCCCTACTGCTATTCTTTTGAAGATTTATGGCTTGTTGCTCAAAATTTGGAAAACGCAGTATAGGCCAGAAAATCAGCTTGCTGCTGGCATTCGGGAACTTGATAAATATCTAAATAATGAAGAATATCTAAATCATAAGAAGATCCGCTTCAATGGTGGCATGAGCGTCGTCTGATATACCCTCACGTTTACGCGTACTGTGTATTTCATTTTAGAATGCCGACTCCACGTTGTCTGGGGAACCCTGCGTATAGGGTGTACAGGTAATATTAGATACAATGTAACATTATTTTTCGATTTGAAGACGATGCCATCAAACATCAATAAAATGTATGATTTATGTGCCCACAAGCATGGCTATAACAATACTTGTGATTGTTATCCTTTATTAATACTAACTGTTTATTTTTTCATTCACATGATTTTATGTGATGAATTTCATTAACTTTAAAATTCGTATGGTTATGAACCTAAATTTTATTTTTTCCAATTGAGGATTTGATAACTGCGTATTTACCCGTTGTCTTGCTTAACGAAACTATGTTTCTAACAGATCTTACAGAGACACCGGTAGCAGCTACAACTTCGGATAAAACCTGAAATAAAAAGGTAGAACACTTTTTATAAAAAAAATGATATAGCCGCCGCGAATTTTTGTCCTAGGTGATTGTTTTTCTATAGTCAACTGACCCTCTCTAATCTGAGACAGGTAAACGACAAGGTAGAAATTCCAAATGAAAACCATAAAAGCGAACCCGGTTGAGAATCGAACCGGGGATCTGTATGATACGATGAAAAACACAGTACATTCAAATACAATCATAAATCAAAGATATATACCTATATCTAAATAAAATAATAGGGAGTCCATGTATTTACCTCAGTAGATCTATCGTAGCTCTTTTTAAAATGTTCACAAACATTAATTAAAATTACTTCTTTCGTTTGCCCACAAAGCGCTCTTCCTTTACCCAATTTGCTTGAACACGAAGACATGTTTGTAAAACACAAGAAATTTCGTTATCACCCGGTATTTTAAAGGACGAAACAAAAGGCCTTCCACCACAAACGCTACACAATAACTATGCACCTTTGTTTTTTTCGTAATACGAAAGGATTAACCAATACAGTCAAGATCGCAGCGACAACGTGGCGTCGGCAAGGTTAAATGAAAAACACTGTACGTATTGGAAAGATTTTGTGTCGTAGCGACATCTGTGCCCTGCGAACGCGTTTTCTCGGCGACAGGTTAAATCCTCAATGAACGCAGAACACTGTTGTCATCGAATAAAATGTCCAAATTAATATTCTTACATAGTATGTAATTTTTATTGTATTTCATTTTTTATAGCAGTCTTGGTTTTTGCGAGTTTTATTATTTTAATGTTGACTATTAGTATTATGATTATTTTTGGGATTATTTGTATCATTGCAATCTGTCTATTTATTTTTGAAATTTTTCCTTATTTTGACGATTTTGGGATTTTTATTTTGATTTTTTTTTAACACGAGACCTTCTGGTGTTGCCAGTGTCAACCTGTCCTTTCCATCTCATTTTTTCCATCAAATTGTTGTTACCCATTTTTTGGTTCCTACCTTTAGCTAACCAGGAAAAGTGACAATACACTTATATGGAAGAAATCAACCGCATCGCACCGCTAATCAAATCATTTTTTATATTCAACATTTAATTCGACCTT
This sequence comes from Mystacides longicornis, assembly GCA_963576905.1. NCBI lineage: Eukaryota > Metazoa > Arthropoda > Insecta > Trichoptera > Leptoceridae > Mystacides > Mystacides longicornis. Next base: position 8,426,526 of record OY756425.1, on the reverse strand, counting down.
TTTCTAAAATTAAATTAATAATAAATAGATTCATCCGCGCCGCGTTTATAAATATAAATTGTGCTGTGTTGTTTATGTTTTTGTGTTCAATAAGGAAGAGCTGGCCAGCAGAAAGACATCACCGTGGAGTTAAGGTTAGTCCATCTTCCTTGATCCATTCTTTTCCAGCTGGTCACACCACTCCTCCAGCACAGCATGCCACCGCCCATACAGTCCACTTTTAGCTATTGATTTATAATTTAATTAAATTTATTTATTTAAGTTTATACCGCGCAACCCCACCTTCAATGCTGTTTATTTTTTATTGATAGGTGTATGTCTTTTATTTATTTTTTAACAGATCATGACGTTTTAAATCGTTTTTTTCCAAGATGTAATTTTAAATCTTTTTGTATAATTTTGTATTTGTAATGTATTGGATAACTAGAGCGTTTTGTTTTTGGAAGCTATGTGATAATAATATAACGATTGTGAACTAAGTGTGCCGTAAAACACAGTTTTTACTAGCTTACTGCACACATAAGAATTTTATTGTAATTGTTATGAATAAATGTAATAAAGTATTGTAAAATGTTACAGATGAAATAAATAAATGAAAAATATACAAAAAAATATGAAAAAAATATACATAAATAAATAAAACTTAAAAGATTATAGAAAGGTATTTTAATCACTACTACTATTCATTCGGAGGTTTTTGCTGTTTTTAGAGTACACAATTTGTAAGTAAAAGTACAGCATTCCATAGTCTTATCACATGCAGCCAGAGCAGTATCAAAACGAGCGAACGATCTGCCTTTCACTGATCCGAACTGGGAGCTGACGAACTAGAAGAGCGAACTAGTTCGTTTAGGGGCGGAGAACTAAACCGATCGATCTCAGTCGCGAACTACTATGCCCAAGACTAGTGAAGAGGTTCCCAGGATGCGCCCGGAAGGGAAGAGGACGGGCAAGAAGGTTGAAGCCAGAATCGTAAGTGATCAGAACTTTAACAAATGTATTATGCTCAGCGGAGGACGTCAGGATATATATATTTATCTTCGCCCAGGTGGCGATGTCCCGACTTGAAGAGGTGCCTACAAGGATGCATTTCAAGTGGACCATAAATCGTCGGCCGTAAGGACCTTGTAAATTTCATTTGTATATTTTTTTTTTTTTTTGCACAACCTAAGTTTATATTTTTTTTATTTTCATAAGTATGTATTGTAATTATTTTTTTTTTATTTTTCTTCGGGGTGTGACATCTGTTAGGATAGATTCATGTTTATTTTACTTGCTTGTAATTCACAATCCGAAAATTAGTATTTATTTGATTTAGATTACTATTACTAAGTTCTTGACCAATATATTGATTTGTCTTTTTGTTGTGTATGTTAAATTATTTTGTTTTTGTTTTGCTGGTTTAAGAAATAGAATAATGATTATTGGTCGTTGTACTTACCCAAATCGGTAATTTGATTTAATAACACCATGCATGCATCCCTCTATCAGTCACCAGCTTACCAGAGAGAGAATGTTTGTTGATATAGAGGTAGTGTGGTCCTCGGTGAATACTGAGCTAGCCACAGGGGCATTTTCGGGGACCATCTACCGCCCCTCTCGGTTAGGAGATTTAACTGAGAGGGTGGAGAGAGAAGAAGGAAGAGACAGACCCCCTCTGTGCTCTGCTCTCTCTCTCCGTCTAGTTGAAAAAGAGGTATATCAAAGTATTTGTTATAGTATCTAGTGGTCACCAAATAATTACGTAAAAACAGTATAGGTATTCGTCTAATGTCATAAAAAGGTATCCCATTGTGACTGTGATTTTTATTTGAGAAAACGGCGTAACGGACAAATAACGCAGGGCGGTTAGTGGTACAGTGGCGATGGCACCGTCGCTGTTCAGATATTACGGAGATCGCCGAAGTTGCGCCGAACACACGATCTATGCAGGGAAAAAGGTCGGTGTAGAAAGCCGACACGCGGGATATTTTTTGGATTTGCTCAGAGTCGCTTCGTCGAAATGATTTTTTTAAAAATAAAAGTAAATTTAAGTTTACAACTGATGTGAAATTAAATAGTGATAATGGTGTCGAGATTTTAATAATTAACAGGGTTCATCTGTAATCTTACCTGCATATTTACAGAAGGTACGTTTAGTTAATTTGTTGAATTGAGATGTGTATTAGTTCGCGTGTTCGAACATTGTTGCAATAATTTGCAATTATATTTATTTTTACGTATTCGATTACAGAATGCGGGTTCCAGTTTACGGGTAGAAAATTCCAGTTTATGGATAGAATATTCCAATATATGGGTTGAAAATATTCCGGGCTGTGGACTAAAATGTCTAGTACATTGGTTGTGAATTCCAAGCCACTGATTAAAATTTCGTATTATATTCAATAAGCCAAGTTAAGGGGAAGTAAAGATTCGTGTAGGGTTGAGTACAATTCTACCTTGGGGTTAGAAGTCCTTGTAAATGCTTAAAACAATGAGTCTGGACCGACTCGTTTGACCTGAGACTATATCTACCAAGCCGTTTCAGCAACTAGACTAGACGAACAACGCGAGTTCGTAGCCAGTCACGTAGTTAAGTAAATCTTATTAATCTTTAATAAAAATTTAAATCTTATTAATCTTTAATAAATTTTAAATCTTATTAATCGTTTCGTTGACCAACCAAAATAGTTTATATTATAAGATTAGTATATTTATGCTCGAATAATTAATTATAATAAAATACTGGTTGCACAGTGATTTCCATAAAATATTTTGTCTTGCTAGACTTAAGTATTGGCACCTATGAGGTGAAAAGATATTCTTTTATGCACACTGCCTTTGAAGGCAGCGTTAATTCAAAGAATAAATAAATGAGATACATTGTATCTATTTTGAATTAGATTTCAATCCATGAAAGAAATTTCATTTCTTTAAATTGTATATGATGAATTTTAGTTGTAAGTAACAAGCCCTATATATATATATTTTAAGGGATTTATCCATTCATGGAGAATAGAGTTTAAACAGATTCAAATTAAACATAAATCTTTTATTTAATTTTTTTATGTTGGTCAATAATTTCATAACTTGATACTTATAGAATAAAACTGTTATTTATGGTTTGGTTCAATTTACATGTCCTTCCATCATAAGAGCAGAAAGTATGCCATATATTAGCCAACCCACCCCATGAGATGCCTCTTGTATTCAGCCAGGCACATCTGAACAAAGTCAGTGGATAAGACCACTTCTTTGGGAATCTGATTGATGGCTCACCACAAGGAAAGTTTCTTTTCACCAACAGGTCTAAATTGATGTTCCTCATTGTGTAGTTTTCTCCTGAGACCAGGAAAAACGGTTACACCAGGTGTTTGTTTCCCTTTGGTGATCGGAGAAAGGTTACCGATGTTGTGTTTTTATATAGGTTGCTTTATAGGTGGTTTTATAGTGTCGAGTTGCTGGGAGGGATAGACTTTAACATTCAAGTTAGGAACACAAGACAGGCTGTGCTGTTCCACAGACTAGGGCATCTACTAATTATCTTTACAACTCCCCCATTCCCAGATTGCACAGACTGGCAAACGAACTCTGCATCGAAACGGCCCATTTAATGAATACCCCCCAGTAAATGAACAAAACACACAAATATTGAAATAATAAGAAATACATTTGCGACAACGAAAAACAATATATTTTATGCGCTTGCCACACTAATTTCTAATTGTTAACAACTTTATGTCGATGCGTTATTTGAAAGATTCAATATGGCGAAATGCTTCATGTCGTTGTCGTTTACCAGTGTTTTTAAGGCATCCGTAATAAGCACGTAAGTGAGACAAGTCATTTTGTGTTGCTCATGTCTTTTCAATGCGCACTATGTATCAAAGGATTATTTTTGTTATGTGTCGTCAACTTAATAAACAAATATATTTCATCATAAAATATTATTTTTAACCTTTGCATTATTAATGTTTACCTGTTGATTCATTAGGCCTCTACTTTCATATGGTTATCCAGTGAATGAACAGTAAGTAGTTCATAAGAGTAGGAATGCGGCTATTGAGAGTAATGGAAGTGGGGTTGAAAAGTTATCAATAAAAACTTACAATCGGTTTATGTACGCTTGAATTAGCATTGAATGAAATCAGCTCTAAAGGAGAATCTTTGAACTCAGCCAGTAAAAAACATGGTATTCCACAATCAACATTGCACAATAAGTTGAATTTCAAAGTTCCGTTGGCTAGGAAAATGGGTCCTTCTATCAATGGGTTGTTTGGAGCAACAATCTATAGAATCAGTTGATTTATGTACTGACTTTGAAGTTGACATTTTAGAAATAGAACAAACAAAAAACACACTAACACCAGGGAATGAGCAAAGATGTATTGATGTTATCGTTAAACCAAAATTGAATGAAAAACAATATCTTAATAATTTACCAAAAATTATTCCTTTACATTGGTATGGTTCTGAAATGACAAGCGCAAAAGAAAACGAACCATCCACAAGTAAAACTGTAGCTGCTACTACTTTTTCGAAACAAGTTTTACCTACAAGTTATACTTCGGAACATGTAAATTCTTTGGGTACAATTTTGAAATTGCCTGATATGCCGTTAAAAACCAAACGGAAATTTCAATTTGCGCCTTACGGCTTAACATCCAAGAAATGTGAAGAGTTTTACAAATGAAAAATAAAAGAGAAAAGCGAAAAAGTGAATTTAATTAAACTCAGGAAGGAAAAAAGGGAACAACAAAGAAAGATCATGGAAGAAAATTTGTAAACACGAAAAACCAAAAAATCTGTGAAAGATAAAATGCAATTGAATAAGCATGTTCTAAAGGAAAAACTCTCAAACATTTTTACCTCTACTACCGGTGAAACCTAAGCGAAGAAATCGCTGAAAGCTGTTAAAGACTTATGCGAAGAGGTTTTGTGTTCCGATAAACTGGATATTCCGTATGGAAGCTTTGTTTTAACTTTGTTTCAAACGAAAAAAAGTAGCCGGTATTTCGTAGGGAAAATACTAATGATTGATGATGAAACTAAAAAATACAAAGTTGACTTCTTACGAAAAAAATGTCCAAGAAAATAGACGAAGGTCGTTACTACTTTTATTACCCTACGCACGGAGAAAGATATTAGTGAAATGGCATGTAAAGAAATCATTAAGGTTCTGCAGCCAGCCACACTGAATAGACGAGGACAACTACTTTTTGAGGAAGATCTATCCATGGCTGAATAAGTATCATCATTATATACCTCCCAACGTATTTTAAACTTATTTCAATTTTCTAGTTCATTCATTGGATTTTGTAATGTTCAGTTATTGGATTTGATTGTTCAATCACTACGACTATCGGAATTTTCCTTTTGTTTTTTTAATATTTAAATATACGACTTTATAAAATTATATAACTTAAATTGTTTCATTTCTTTGTATTGTTGTTGTTATAATAACATTAAAAATAGAATTATATGTATATCTATAAAGCCTGTTACATCTGCTAGAGTCCTGGGTGTTAATCTGGAGAGTGATCTATCTATGAATACGCAGATAGGCGACACTGTAAGGAGCGGTTTCTTCTTCTTGAGGCAGCTCAAAGCTGTCAAAAGAAACATCAATACTGACAGTTTGAAGACATTGGTGAATTCATTTGTGGTGTCCAGGCTGGACTACTGTAGTACAGTTTATGCAAATATGCCAGATGTTCTTATTAATAGACTGCAGTCTGTTCTGAACGCCTCAGCCTGGCTAATAACAAATCAAACTAAATACTGCCATATTACACCATTGCTCAGAGGGTTGCATTGGCTTCCGCTGTGGGCAAGGGTTGATTTCAGAGTATGTGTGCTGGTTTACAAAGCAATGAATCATATCTATCCTTCATATTTGGAGGAGATGTTTGCTCCCAAAATGATAACAGAAAGGCGCTCAACTTTGAGGTCGGCCCAGAGCCTCTTCTCTGAACTGGAGGAGGTCCGCAGCGAAACTCTACGGGTTGCGGTGATCGCGCTTTGTGCGTGGTGTGGCCCAAACTATGGAATGCTCTCCCTCTGAGTTTAAGGCAAGCCGAAACAGTTGACAAGTTTAAGAAACTCTTAAAGACCCATTTTTTTCGGATGGCTTACTGATGTTTTGTATTAAATTTGCATCCTTCTAATCCAATCCATACTGACTGTTTACAAGTATATAAGTATGATGATTTTACAACATGACGAACCTTGTGGGATTATTGCCATTTTTGTTATTTTATTATGTTTTGACAAGCCTAATTGGTGATTATTACTCTTTTCCTTTTATGTGAGGCGCCCTTGAGGTGGAGATATTTCACTAAACGGCGCCATAAAAGTAAAAGAAGTAATTATGATTATTGTTTATATGTTAAGATAGAAGGTGATGACAAGATTTCTCTTATTTTATTTGTTGATGATTTATTAATATGTTGTAAAAATACAGATAAAATAGATAATGTTAAGGGTTTGCTATCTAATAGATTTAAGATGAAAGACTTAGGTCCTCTTAAAAACTATGTTGGAATTGTAATTGAATATGATAATGTAAACAGAGAAATTAAACTAAGTCAAATTAATTATATAGAATCCCTTGCAAAGAAATATAATATAGAAAATTCTAAATCCTGTAATACCCCTATGGAAATAAATTTAAAATTGGAAGTAAGTGATATGAGTAATGTAAATGATATTATGTATAGAAATCTAATTGATGCATTATTGTATATAAGTTGTGGTACTGAAGAATATAAATTTAAGGAGGCGTGTTGATAATATTATGTAAATTTATATTAAGTACCTACTTACTTATCTATGATTTAGTATTTAATATATTTTATAATTGTTTGAAAATGTAATTATTTTGTTTGTAGTATTGTTGTATGAAAAATATTAATTAATTGTAAAATAAAAAGATTGTTGCACTGCAAGTATCTGGTTTCCTTTATTAATTATTTAATAGTTCCTCAAATTAAAGGACCACGAGGAAAGATTTTACCAATACACAAAATACAAGGATGTCTGTGGAGACATTTGATTATATACTGAAAAAAATACAACACAGACTAAAACATGGTGTAATTGGCTTAACCATCCAATTTTACCTGAAGAAAGACTTGTTGTGACCATCAGGTAAAGAAGTAAATACATAATATGTTAATTTTGGGCAATCCTTCGCGATAGCGTGCCAATTGTATCTAATATAATATATTTTTTTAATTTCTTAATATATCCGTAATACGGCTATATGCATCGCACTGACACCTGATTGAGAGCTGTTGGTTTCAATTTCCTGCCATCCTCAGTGTCTAGAACATTTTTGTTTCATTTTTTATATGATTTTTGCAGCCACTTCCAAAGCAATTAAATATTGAACGAGATTCACAAAATTGATTTTTCCATTAAAAAAACGAAATTGACACAATTAGTACAGCAAGAAAATACAGTAGGTACATACTGAGATCTCTAAATCGGGTGTCATGCGATGCAAGTGATATTACGGATAAATTACGATATTAAAATATATATATACCTCTGCTATACTAACACCTCTGTAAAGAAAAATGTTACACAATAATAATAATAATCTTTTGTTGCAGGTATCTAGCTACCGGATCTTCATTCAAGAGTTTGGCCTTTAGGCCTCCTTCGCACAAGCGCTTTTACAACGCGCGTTAAAAAAGATTTGAAATAGAACAAATGCATTCACAATTAAGTACCTATATTTTCACACGTCAGTGCTTTTTTTATCGCGCAATGTTGTATTTTCACATGGGTGCGTCTACTGTGGCAAAGATTGTTAAAGAAACAATTGTAGCAGTATGGGACAAGTTGCAGCCAGTACATATGAAAATACCAACAAAAAATACTTTCAATGATGTGGCTACTAATTTCTACAATATTTGGAATTTTCCTAATGTCATCGGGGTAATTGACGGAAAGCATATTAGGATACAATCTCCGAAACATTCTGGATCAATGTTTTACAATTATAAAAATTTCTACACCATAGTTTTACAGGCTGTTGCTGACACTAGTTATAAATTTGTAACAACTGATGTTGGTGGTTATGGGAAGCAAAGTGATGGGGGAACATTCAAAGCCTCCTATTTATGTGAATTTATCTACAATAATCAGTTAGAAATTCCAGAACCAAAACATTTGCCGGGGACAATGACAAAGGCTCCATTTGTGTTCATAGGGGACGAAGCATATCCACTTCTTACAAATCTTGCCATTTCATTTCTGTAAATAAAAATACCATTATATGTGATGGGTTGAAATAAGTTTGACCTACAAAACAATAAATTTCTATGTATGTAATACTATATTCAAAGGCCAAGTTTATATAGACAGGGATGTCTCTGTAATTTTCCTAACCTTATTAGTAGCAATACAAAGATGGATGGATAAAATGTGAAAAAAAAGCAGGATGTACCATTTAAAATGGGGTTTCAAGTTATTTGTTTTACGGTCAGTTTCTGGATATGCCTACAGATTTGAAATTTATTCAGGATAACAAGATATTGGAAATTTATACCTATGATGAATCTGATGTCGTAGTAATTTGTAATACGGTGATTAGATTGTGCCGGTCTATTCCGAGAAAAATGAACCATATTGTATATTTCATAAGTTATATACATCTGTTCCTTTACTTTATTACCTTTGGACCCAAGGAATATACGCATTGGGGACCATTCAAAGAAATCGCTTTGGAACAAATTGCAAATTACCAGCCGCAAAAGACCTTATGAAAGACTCTATAGCACGAGGAACTTATGAGCATGTCGCATATTATGAGGGTCTTGACATATCAGTGACCTGCTGGAAAGACAATGAAATTGTCACCCCAGCATTTACCTATGTCGGTTCTGAAACAGCCGAAAGTGTGAACAGGTATGACAAAAAAACAATTTATATAGCCTGTCCAAAAATAGTTAAGGACTAAAAAGTTCAAAAGTTCAGGAAGAGTCGACCTCATGGATAGCTATTTGGCCAGGTATAGAATTAGAATAAAAAGTCGAAAATGATATATTAGATTATTAAATCACATGATTGATATGGCGGTGATCAACTGAACTATAAAAAAAATCAACCCAAATATGACATTGGCTGACTACAGATCAGACCTTGCAGAAACATTGTGCAACTATAAAAAATATGAAGGAACCAAAAGAGGAAGACCATCAAGCAATAACGTGGAAAAGGAGTTCGAAGTGAAAAAGCACAGAGGTCCCATGAAGCCTGTCCCGCCGAAAGATATTCGGACCAATGGTATAGGTCATGATGAAAAATAGATGTATGCTTCCTGGTTGTACAGAGTTTTAGAAAACTAAGTGTATCAAATCCAAGGATGCTTTATGCCATAGCAAAAATCAGAATTACTTTGCTGCATTTCATTCGTAAAATACTGCACTTCCATTACGATTCGAAATGAAAACCTATAAATGTATAGAAACATTTTTTAAAACAACTCATACAAGTATTTTAGTCATTAACGCATATTGTTGCCTAAAGTCTACATACTATTTTTTTCAAAATAAAAACTGAAAATTATTACCTGATTTGTTTTTTTATAAAACCTATGATTATACACCCATTCAAAATCTTATAAAAATGGAGAGCTGTTTCCCGATGTCCTCGCATCACGCCTAAACGGCTGGACCGATTTCGCTAACTCTTTTTTTATCGTGTAGGCTTTTATCAGGTGAATGTCCTTTTAGAAGAAAAAAATTAAAAAAATTAAAGAAAACTCTAAGTAGGTAATCTTTTTAGTACTTTTTACAATATAATTTTGTTTTAATTAATTGACATTTGAAAGAACTGTCAGTGGATTGATTGTTGTTGCAATTGAAAGAATGCGAATGTGAAATATATCGTGGATAAAATAAATTGATTGGATAAATTATATTATATTTATATTACATATTGATAATATAAAGTAATAATTGCATGTCATTTTTATAAGGAGTTGTGGTAAGTTTTAATACAAGGAATAAATTATTGTTATAAAGCGTAAGGAGTTTTGAAATGAAGTTCGAAGGGTCAGCTAGTATTTTATAAAATTCAAAACAAAAAATCACGCAGTTAAGGGTTAAAGCCAGCTTTGCGCCGTGTATATGTCAATAAATTATATATCATCAATCTACAGTGATAGATTCAGTGACAACATTTAATCTTTAACTTTTTTTTATTTCGCAGAAATGGAATGGAGCAATGAGAAAACTCTACGGTTTATTGAGCTTTACGAAAGCCTGCCAATTTTGTGGAACCGCAACCACCCCGAAAAACAGAATAAAAGTGAATGATGCCTGGGCTGAAATTCAAGAGATAATTCACTCCACTGTATCAATAGGTGACTTAAAAAAAAAGGAATCACTTATGTCCTCTTACAGACCTCACAGAAGAAAGGTTGTACAATCCGAGGGCACTCCGGAGAAAACATTCACTCTATCCTGGTTTGCCTACGAAGCCATGGACCATTTCTTGCAGGTTAAAGACCATCTGTTAACTCTGAGGTTAAAATTCAATGTTTATTTAGGGGGTAAAACGCATGTCCTGCTGGCGAATCATTGCTCCCTTTCTCATGGGAGAATATTTAAACTAAATTGATAGCTTATTAACTTAGTTCAGATTAAACAACATGACAACAGAGCAAATAATCTGGTAATTACTAAAATAATAACGTCTCTACCCTCTCAATATAAGCAGTTTTGCTCAGCATGGGAATCAGTACTAACGATCAACAAACAATTGATTATGGAGACTCTTAATTGAAGAGGAAAGATTGTGTGGAAAAAAACAAGAAGTCGCCTTGGTAAAGTCAAAACAAAAATAGGATTACAATAGTGAAAAATATAATAATATTAGAAAAAATATGCAGTGCTTTTTTTGTAAAAAAGGAGGACATCTAATGAAAGACTGTTAGTTCAAAACAGCGTCAAAAAACGCACAAAAATATATTATAAGGATACCTACTGCCTTAATCGTTGGGCCAGAAAATATGCTACAAGGTATAATAAACACTCAGTGATATTATATAAACAGTCAAGTTTCAGAGCATATGTGTAAAGAAAGACATCTGTTTAAAAATTATTTGAAATTAAATGATAAAAGACATGGCAATAAAAAATCTAACCAATCAAATATTATTTCCGATGCCCATTTCAAAGGAGTTTCGAGAATTTTAAATACAAAATACACATGGATTTTAAAAAATGTACAACATAGTTATTACTTATTATTCTAAAAAATAACATAATTTTAATTTGAAACGATAAATAGTGTGGATCAAAAATGGTATTTTACTTGCCGACCATGGCTTATGGTATTTTGAATTCTTGCCCTTATAATTTTGCAGATCTTCATCATAGTTTTCTTCTTTTAAAATATAGATGTTCTCATCATTTGAAAGCAGTTACCACCTCCTTGTTTTCATGCAACCCTCAACAGTATGACTAATCAAAAATGGAGTAAGTTTCCTCAAATGGGATCAAATATTGTACATTGAAGACAGGAATCCCACCAATTCTTCATATTTCTATATTGTTTTATTAGGCTTTTATTTTCGACCTTCATATGCATATCTGTAACAAAATGCAAATTTGTATAAAGATAGGTACGAAAGCTCTTTCACTTAAAAAGTAGTAGTAAGTAATATCATCAAAAATATAAATCAACACTTCATGTTTTACAAATCAACAAATAAGAATGCTTGAGATGTGGAATAATTTAAATACACAAATTTAATATACATAAACTCAAAAAATAAGAAACACAAACCTTTCTCCAGTTCTTCCAGTCTTAGCGAGTTAAAATAGCATTTAATTTGTCAACAATAGTCTCCAATATTTTTATTGAAAATATTTCAAAAAAAAATCCACTCCTTATAGATCACTGCCACTTCCAAAATCTGTGGTTAAATTAAACACTAGGTAAAAAAACACTCCTCATGTCCAATAACGTTATCTAGGTCTTTCAATAATACTTTAAGTTCAAAAAAAAACTAAAATTAACCTTAAACATTTACATGATAAATACACGCTGACAGTAACCTAACCTTAAATGAAAAAATGGCGCGAATGTAATAGAAGTTGACCATAGAAGTAACTAATAAAGTGGCTATGCCCCTTGCGCGAACACCTTTGAGAAGAAATGATACGAGAGAAATAATGTACTACTGCGCATGGTTCTAACAAGTACCACGTGACTGTTGCTAATCTCATACAAACTTTGACGTTTGTCGGTAGCGGTTGTCGAGGCCACAGCAGGGTAGTGAGTACGTAACTTTTGCTATAGCACGACTAACCACACATCAATCTAACTACTCATAACCACGACTTAACTACATTAGTAGTTAGCGCGAGTACGTAACGCGATAACGCAATTTAGTTAAGTTTTAAGCCGGAAATAGTAAGGTTTGCCAACATCTAACACAAAAAATGTTTTTTCATTGTATTTTTCAATGAAGAAACTTGTGGCGGCCATCATTATTTGACATTTTTCATCAAATATATAAAAACAGTTATGATTTGTGGAATTTTAATAATTTTAAGAAGTAAATACACTTGATGTTTTCTGATACTCTTTGAATACTCTTTTATTTTCCCTATAGATTTTTTATCTTAATTATTATTTGTATGTCTTAATTGTTTGTAAAATATTTGCTTGCGAGAAATAAAGAAAGATTTTATTTTTATTTATTTATTTTTTAATAATTTCCATACAAATGTTTAAAATCATGATTGATTGTTTTCCCTTTCGTCTGATCCTTTTTTACAAACTTGAGTTGTTCCAATCGGCTGACTTCAAAAAAATATATTGGCAATATCTCGTGCGATAATAAATCCCAAATAAAAATAATATTAACCTAGTTTTATAAGTATTACGGTATTAGTAGGTACTTTATTATAAAATATTTAATTGGGGAAAAAAAAAAAAATAAAATAATGAAATTAATAAAAATATTTGTGATGCATTTTTATTTTCAATAAATTAAATATTTAAAACAAACGATACAAAATAATAACAAAGCGCGCAACTTTGACAGCTCTAAACCACATATAAACTGCCTAACTACTGCTAACTACACTGGAACGCGACCCGACAGATGCTGTTATAATAACCACGCTGAAACACACATCTAACTACATTTGTAGTTAAGTCGGACGTTACGTACTCGCGCTAACTACACTAGGAAGTAGTTAGTCGTGCTATAGCCCTTACGTACTCACTACCCAGGGTAGTGAATACGTAACTTTTGCTATAGCACGACTAACCACACATCAATCTAACTACTCATAACCACGGCTTAACTACATAATAACCACGCTGAAACGCACAACTAACTACATTTGTAACGTTACGTACTCGCGCTAACTACATTAGGAAGTAGTTAGTCGTGCTATAGCCCTTACGTACTCACCCCCCAGGGTAGTGAGTACGTAACTTTTGCTATAGCACGACTAACCACACATCAATCTAACTACTCATAACCACGGCTTAACTACATAATAACCACGCTGAAACGCACAACTAACTACATTTGTAACGTTACGTACTCGCGCTAACTACACTAGGAAGTAGTTAGTCGTGCTATAGCCCTTACGTACTCACCCCCCAGGTTTGTGATTTTTTATTTTTGCGTCACACAGCAAAATTTTGTTTTAGTCGTATAATTAGTCAAATGATGCACCTATGGGTTTTGTTGTATTGTTTTGTGCTTGTGAATGAAAGTAAATGTTTGGTATCTTGAAACATAACTTTTCCTAAAAAAAAAAAAAAGATAATTTCTAAAATTTTGTATCCTTAATCTAAAATTTGGCATCTGAAAACGTGAATTTCTCCTAAAACCGGACATTGACATTTCTTGACCGGACAAGCATGACGAAATCCGGACATCTGGCAACCCTAGTTACGTGACTGCTACATAGATGTAGGAACCATATTTTTGGTTCTGCACATCCACAAAAGTTCTCTAATAATATTATTTGTACCTACTCAGTGACGAAAACAAACTTTTTTTCTTAAATCACAGCGTTGCCGTGACAGATGGCTTGGTGTAAACGGGTAACCTAGTATGTACGGGGAACCAGATTCGCACCAATAGAATCCTTGCATAAAGTGCGCATGCGCTACACTAACAGTAGATATTATAGTTTTTGTTCATCACTCTCAAGTCCACAACGGATGTACGGTTACAGTCGCCGCCGTTCGTATTGATGGTTGTTGGTTCGAATCCTAGCGAGGGCAGACTTTTTTTTTGTTTTTTTTTTCCTATTTATCTGTTTTTTTTTTTGTGAAAGATGTCTAAAGTGTTATTGTGTTCACTTTAGCTGAGCCCAATTCATAAAAAATAGGTTCGTTAGCACGCTTTCTACTATTTTCATGACTAACATTCATGAAAATAGGTTAGGTTAGGTTAGGTTAGGTCAGAACATAATTATTTAGGGGGGTTTGGGGGGCAGAGCCCCCCATACATCTTCACAGAATCCATATTACCCTCTGCAAACCGAATATATTTGAATATTAGGCGCATTTAAATTGTTGACGCTATTTGAATTTTTGGCGCGAATCTGATTCTCTGTACTGCCCTGTACATACTAGGCTACCCAAACCTCTATCCAAGAACACAAACTACTTGGAGCAGGTTTGCCAACCTAAATTTAAAAAAAACGAATAGATAAACTCATTGAAACCTTGGAAAGTTAGTTTTTGGTATCCAAAAAGCTCAATTATTTTGCGAAAAAAGTTCATTCCTTTAATTTGGTAGACAATGGGAAGTTTTCTGGGGAGCTTCCGACAATACACACTAGGTGGCAGAACTTCTAATCAGGTCTATTGTCAAATTCAGTGCTGCCAACGTAGATATGTTTTTTTCAGTGATGCCAACGTTGGGAAGTTTGTTTTTCCATTGCGTTGCTAAGAAGTTGTTGATTGAGTTGCTAAGAAGTTATTGATTTTGTTGCGCATAAATTTGAGAATAAATCTCAGGGGTGCTGTTCTGTATTTTTTAATTTGTATTTAGGTAGGTACATAAAAAAAGATGAACAATTTTATTTGTAATAGTATGTAAAAAATGTACAATGATTACTCTAAATCTATTGTAAGTTATCATGTATAATAATATATAAGTTGTTTAATTTGAAATAAACTAGAATGATATTTTGGAGGTTAGATTGTGAGCGACCATAAGAAGAAGAAGAAGAAGTAAATCGCCCCCGTTGGCAACACTGAATTTGACAATAGACCGGATTAGCAAGGGCGCCTCTAGCGGAACAAAAAGGAAAAAAAACATCCCATTAAGGGGTGGCGTAATTTGACATTTGCCTCTAGGGCATACAGTAATTATGGGTAATGCAATATGTTCTTGTTCTTAGGAAGCGGTCCGTATCGTCTGTCAAGACGGCAGTCTGCCCAGTCAAAATTATGTCATTTTTCTGTCACTACGATAACAATATTTACAAATGTTGGAAACTGACACATTCACCACTGATTATAGAAGCACCGTATCCTAAGCGAAAACGGACCATAACAGTTCACTTTATACGATACAAGTGACCCCACGCCCAGTCAGCTCATAGAAAACTAGAAAAGAGTCGAATTGATTGTCCGGATCACGGGTCCTACCAATGGCGACTCATAGGGTGAAAACACGTAGAACCCCATGGGCATGCCGGAAAGCAGGTTCCTGCTTTTGCTGGATTACATGTAAGTTCGTCGAAGCACAATTCATCGAAAACTCTGTTCGACGAATTACAATTGATCGAAAGATCAATTTAACGAATCACAATTGATCGAAATATCAATTTTACGAAAACCATATTCTGCGAATATACATATATATTTTAGAGTTTAATATTTTTAAAAATTAAAAATAAGTTAATTAGTTTTATAAAAAGGAGTAGACCTCATTTGCCCAAAAATATTCTTATAGGTAATCATATTTTTTTTTCGAAATTACCGGCAATTGCATCCCACAAGGAATGATTTGTGCCTGAGTTTAAAATCGAATGAAAATCATAAAAACCAATCATATTTTTATTGTTTACATATAAGTAGTCTGTGCATGGTTTACCGTTTACATCAATATTATTTTGTTATGTCATTTCGCCTGCTAACTTATAATGGATTTGGACAAAAGTACTAATGTCATTTTTTGGTCTACCTAGAACGAGGCAGTGTCTTTCTTTCTCATTATTGACTAGTCAAAATTTAAACATGGCCATGTTTATTTTTTTTTTTTGCGTATTTTTATACGTTAGACATCGTTATTACAACTTATATTGTTTAACCCAATGTTGTAACGATAACTTTTATTTGAGCGTTTTTTTTTTATTTTTAAGATAATTTTCCTGTTTACATTTATTTTATTTTACAATATCTCCCGTAGGTCCTTTACAGGACGCTTGGGTTCATAATTCTGAATAACAATAATATAAAACTATAGGAAGGAAGTTATGAACACACAGTAGGTAATAATAACAAAAACAAAAAATCCATAACAAAACAATCAAAATTTTTGGAAATTATGATACAGTGGAGAATAAAGTCGTATTAATTAATTCTGTGCAGTACTAAAAGGATGTGAAGGGTCCCTTTAGTACCATGTCAAAGTGTGAAAAATTACATGCATAATAAATAAAGTATTGCAATGAGAGCATCAGAACAAGACCATTTCACAAGAACTAAGTTAGGGTTATGCAATGGGTTCCTAGGGAACGGTCCGTCATCTGACAAGACGGCGTCTTCAAAATTATATGACAATGTTTTTCGTTACTACGGAAACAATTTTGACAATGTTCTCATCTGTCATAATCACCGCTGTTTAAAGTAGCGGCGTATCCGTAGGAAAACAGACCATTAGACTAGACAAATTCGTGTTATACTATTTCTTCCTTTGTGTTTGTTATTTATGTATCTATAACGTTTAAACCGTCATTTTTACATTCATTGCAAAAAAAATGTAAATCAGAAGGGATTTTTTAATTTTTTTATCAAAAAACAACATTAGTCCTTATAGAGCTGCGTTCATCATCTGTCGGATTTTGGAGTGGGTAAGTCACAAATGTATTCATACTACAATGCTACCAACATAACGCCGCTATTTTTCGACGAATTGTGAATTTAATGGGTAATTAGAAATTTTCGATGAATTGTGAATTTACCGTATAATTCGAATTTTTCGACGAATTGTGATTTCGTAAAATTGCCATTCGGTGAATTGTCACTTCGACTAATTGCCATGCGTAAAATTGTAATTCGACCAATTTACGTGTCACCCTTTTGCTGTACGTATCCCCATTCTAATGCATAGTAACTAGAGGTGGGCGTTATAATGAAAGCTGATAAAAATATTTGATAAAAAAAAATAACCTCTCTAACGTTATTCATATTAAACCTTATTCGTCTAGCGAAGCTGTGAAAATAAGTCTAACAAAAATAATATCTCAAACAAAATTAGTTTACAACTTTAAAATAATCACCTAATGTGGCTGTTTAAAATATTCCACTATTATTTTACGCCTTCACGTTTATTCGATATACAATATGGGTAGGCGGTAGGTACGTATATCGAATTAAGTTTACGAATTCAAAATTATTCTATGCGTACTGAGTGCAACAAAAAGCGATCGCTTTTCTCTTCCCTTGTCATCTTTTCGGATTCACCTACCGCATAAAAAATGTCAAACTCGGAAAATTCATCATCATATTCATATAACGGTCGGCAATCATAATACAGTGTAAAAGTGTTGTGCTCATCACGTGTGCTCATTACCGGAACCAGGATTAAAGGAAAGAACCAGCAAACAATCGGTGAGTCCCTTTCCAATACAGTCCACTTCTTCTTCGTTCTTCTGCGTACTCCTTGCTTAAAGCTGGGAGACGTAGTGAACAACGTTATTCGTCTAACCTCTAATGCGGTGTTCAGACGAGGCGAATATCGCTAGGACACTAAAATATCGCCAGCCAATTGAACCGTGTGAACAGATTGTCGATAAATCTGAAGCGATAAAAATGGTTGAAATATCGCATCAAGTTGAACGCCTTTCAACTTTTGTATCTGGTGGAACGATGCACCCATGCGCAGATGCGCGGCGTCCGTATGTTCTGTTTCTTGACAGTTGACATCACTGCTCTAAATTTATTTCTCCTTAGAATCGAATTCCGCACCCAATATCTGCGTTTTTTTTTTTTATTTTTCCTCAATTAGGAGTCTACTTATATCGTCTAAAACAATATTTTCAACTAACCGAATTACTCCGCGACTTCTACCTCGACGTTTTTAAAACTATCAGCCCACCTGGCAGATTGAATGTATGTCGGTGGACTCGTGTGAACACATCAGACGATCAATGGGCGACCGAGCGATATTTTCAGGATATTTTTTTTATGCAAGCGAAATCGTCTGGCCTTATATCGCCCCGTGTGAACACCGCATAACGTGGCTGTTAAAAATAATAGGCGAATATCCCCGCCGCTGGTCTTGCACTGCACGGGTACAAAAGGAAGTGTGTAGGTAGCTACCTATGTCTATAGGTGGGAATAACGGCTTAAATTCAAAAACGTTATAGCTGTTTCGTTAATTTCAAAAAACGTTATTTTTAAAAGCTAAAAGGCTTATTTATTTCCTAGCGTATATACAATAGGTATGCCTAGTTATAAAAAAATAACAACTTACCCCCTGAAGATAAACAATCACGCGATCTACACAGCTCAAAAAGTATTAAAGAATAATAACAATAATTTATATCTACATCTACACTTCTACACTACTATTATAAAGAGGAAAGTTTTGATTGATTGATTGTTTGTTTGACGGGAATAGGCTCCGAAACTACTGAACCGATTTGAAATATTCTTTCACTGTTGGGAAGCTACACTCTCCCCGCTGAATATAGGCTATATTTTATTTTCATATAGTCTTTGATCCTTACTAAAACTCCAATAATGTAACCCAAGGTGCAAAAAAATACCTAAAATATTCTTTACATCGCGTACGCTGCGAAAACTATTGAAGATAGAGTAAAATAATGTAATACGATTTTGTAGATGAGATCATTATTTACAAAAAATGTCGCAACAGCATATGTCTAAATATTATAGTTATGCCACAATAAGTGTTTATTTATTTAAAAAAATTAATTGAAACCCCATTTCATAATTTGAGTACTTAACTTATCTAACAAGAAAAAACATATTATTCTATTTCAAATTTCAAAAAATATTCTTCGATTGCAATGAGATATTATTTCGATTGTCATGTAATGAATATTTTACACATGAGAGTGTTGTGTTATGCATTGGAAAACAATAATATCATAATCATGGAGAGATTGTGAATTTAAATGTAAAACAAATTGGTAAGTTAGAATACAATTGCATTTTAATAATAATCGTAAATTTTAATCATAATCGTAAACATAGTGTTTTTAAAATTATTATTTTGTATATATTTTTTGCTTGATTATGCATATGTAAACAGATATATTTATTTTAAGGATCATTGATATTCTATTATAGGAAAAAATGAGTAAATAACAATTTAGGCAGTAGAGGGTACAATTTTAGTTGGAGTAAAAGTAGTTTAAATACGTAAAAAAAACAAAATATAAAAACAGAACATTAATTATTCATGTTCGAGCCGGACGGGAGGGGACCATTAGAATGCTACATTATTCCAGATTAACATAGCCTATAGAATATTTTGATAAAGTTAGGGATCTATAAAGATCATAAGAAAACTGAATTATTATTTTTTTAAATAGGTACCTATGTACCTATCCGTGCGAGGCAGGGACAGACTGCTAGTTATGTAATATGAACAATATTTACATAAAATTTTCTACCGTACTATTTTTCCTTTTTGATTTTTTACTACTTTTTAATATGATTGTTGTATGGACAAAGTTCATAATTCCTGGTTCAGTACTGCACAACTAAGAATGAAGAATTCAATACGATTAATAAAATAAATATTTTTAAATTATGTCGGTTTAATCATCAAAATCATACTTGATATTGAAAATAAACCGTTTTAACCTTGTGTAAAAAATGGAGGGTTACAAGTGTTAGACCGAGGCAATACTGTATTTTAAAATTTTATGTAAATATTGTTCATATTACATAATATAATTTTTTTAATAAGCCTTTTAGCTTTTAAAAATAACGTTTTTTGAAATTAACGAAACAGCTATAACGTTTTTGAATTTAAGCCGTTATTCCCACCTCTAATAGTAACATTCTTTGCTCCGGTCGTCGCGGGTCGGAATCGGCGTTCTATGTGTTTTCACTTATACATATCTCGTACCTACTCATATTGACCTGTAAAATCTGAAATTTGTTATATTAAAATTTATTAGAAGCTCGTAAAACTGTATCCAATACTGACAACGAAAAAAATATAAAATATTACATATTTTAGGGATTCCCCGTAAAACATAAACAAATTCATTTTCATTTTATCCAAAATCACAAAAACATCCATACTTTCCCTTTAACTAATTGTATGATTTATACATATTATTATTCAATTTCTCTCTTTATTTGATCCCTTTCTATTTCAGGTATTCTATTATTTTTGTGTATTACTCTAATTTGATCTGCTAGTCTTTGTTCAGTAAGATTGTTTAGTTCTGGGTATATTTGTGTGAATTTCATGTGTAGTAGTGGTCTGTATCCTGTGAGATTGGTTTCTGAGTCGGTTACTTGATAGTAGCAACCGAGTAATTGACGGTTAATGTCATCTGTCCACTTCATCCGTTGTCTACTTCGGCCAGCGGCAGTGGTTGCAGGCATCATCTCCTGCAAAACACTTGTCCCTGGTTGTGTGGTTGGAGGGTGAAAATTGTGATGTTGACTGATGTCGTGTTCTATTGAGTTGACTGTTTCTATTAGATCGGCTGTGGTTTGTTCGGGTGACCCGGTCTCCGCCCGCCTGTTCAGCGAAGAACCACTAGCGGCTCGCGTACTGCGACGTCCAGCGCTAGCTCCAGACGTGCCCTGGCGCACCCCAGGAAGCGGCATTTGTCCGAGGCGATTTCTTTTGTTTGACTCCATTGTTAAATGGGATGCCATTTACCCGTTAGCAGACTGCGCACAGTTGTTTTACAGTCTCCCGCCCCTCACGTGTCTTAAGATGGTTAACAGCCGGACGTGGGTTTGGACTTCTGAGGGGCTTATTTATTATTATTATTATCCTAGGGTAAGCTCAGCTTTGGAAGCTGGTTGATCAATCAATATGCGGGCTATTGCCAAGCATTTTGATTGTTTATTGTAGTTCTATTGCGTTATTATTCAGAAACCGCCTGACTATTGATCATGTGTCTAATATTACTGATTTCTGATAATTTATTTCTTATTTTTATTTGATATTATTATTATTATAATCTCTGTGTGTAATGTGTAAACGCTAAAATATTAAAAATTAACATCCGATTCCCATTTATAAGCCACTACCGACAAACGTCACGTGGTACATGTTGGGACCATGTACGGTAGGCCCGGGTAGGCACAGTATGTCTCTAGTATTTTTTTCGAATGTTAATATATCCGTCGTTGTCTTTGTCTATGATTGTTGTGAACTGGTGAACTGTCAATTTAGCAACTTGGTCATCACAGAACACAATATACTCTCTAACGTTGGTCATTTTTGTCGTTGTTTTGGCTTTGTTGATTTGCGAAGTTTGTGGCAATTGCTGAAATTTCGTTGTAAAGTACGACATGAGTTACAATGCCCGACATCTTTAGTTATATTTGTTAACGAAAATATGTCGTAATTTTGTTTTTAACACCTGACGAGCAGCAAATCGTTGCCGAATATTTCAAACAGATAAAACATCCGAATGTCCTTGTAATTCGCCTTTCTATTAATCATCGTAAGTGCTTCATTTTTCGCATCAAATTGCTTATAATATGGTCTAAATTTAATGTTGGTTAATCATTGATGCAGGTTGTAAAAATGTCAAATTTGGCTTCAATATTAGATGATATCAACAAGCTGAACCTCTTTGGACCTGTATCTGGACGCAATAAAATAGCAAACTTTCATCTGGTAAAGAATGAAATACCGAGTCAGAGGAAAGGTAAATGATTTCATTTCATCATTTTTATCACAGCTCAAAATTTATCCTACTTGAATGTCATTGAATTTAGTATTTTTATAATATTAGATTGCAGATGATTTTTTTTTTAATATTTACAAAGCCATAGATGATTACTGTATGTACCTACTTTGTAATTTGGTTTTTCTAAGGAACTTTTCTGAACACATGAATCTTATGCATTCCATTATTTTTTGTTGTTGTTTATATGGGTAACAAAAGAAATAAAAAAAAATTCACAAAAGGAAGAAAATTCACATGTTTGCACAAATAATTTTGATGATACACGATTTTGAAAGGTTAAGTAAACCTATTATTGTTACATTTATTGTCTTGTTTTTGGCTCATGTTAACACATTTAACCTAGTTTTTATATTATATGACCACTATTTAACTAACATATCAATACTTGAGTCACTTAATATCATAAAATATAAATTCATTTTAATTTTTTTTTGTTCCTTCATTGCCTTCAACATGTATTATTATTATAACGTTTTTTACCAAAGAAACACTACAAAACCCAATTATGGAAGAACACAACAATTCTAGGAGTCCGGCACTACCCTTATAGGTGTCTGTGGAGGTTTTTTTAACTTATAAAAATTAAAATTGCCCGACGCCTTGCACTGATGGGATTTCTTGACCCACTCATGGTTCCTTATATCTCCCATTCCCATCTGAAGAAGTTATAGCAACCCTCGCATTTGATAATGATGACCGAGTCCACCTTGTTCCATCTTTCTCTCTAAGCCCTGGTCGGATTGAATTCCTTGAGTTTTTCTCTCTTAATGTGAATTTGATATTACACTCATTGCTGGTCCCACTATTTGCTATGCTATTTCTCTGTTTTGCTGATTTTATTTGATTCCTATTCATATTGAAGGATAAAAATGATGATTTTGTATGCTTTATTGAATTTTTATTTTTTGATATTTCAGAGGAACACTTAGATCTACCCAAGGGATTTGAATCAGCATTAAACGAGGAAGATGTGACAGTTGAGCCAGATTATGACCTGATTAGTTTATCAGTCCGTCAGGTTAGTAGACAACAATTTTGATTTCTGAGATCATTTAGGCCCACTGTCCTCAGCAAGCGTAGTGTACGCGATGCGGCTTTTGCCCTACTGCATTCGTACATTTTCAATAAAAAAAATTAAAATTATGAACTTCAATTAAATAGTTTAGTAAGACAGGTAAATAAGTTCTTTATATTTTAACTTTGGGATCCATCTAGTTCTTTGTAAATCCTAGTATAATTTACCTACAGCTTAGGTGGAGTTACAAAAAGGGCATAGTTGGAATTTGTCTCAACATGATTTCTTTTAAACCCTAAAATGTCCCTTCAAGAAAATAATTGCGTTGAATTGAAAAGTGCGATCAAGACTTATATTATTTTTTTAATAACCCTGCTGATCCACCATTAGTTGTTTTAAGATGCACAACCATGTTTTTTTTGTAAACCTCAGCGTTCCTAAATGACCATACTACATTAACCTTCACGTCACGTAATCAAACAACAAACCTACACATACACCTGCCATATCAAATGTATTATTTGCGAAGCTCATTTCAATTCACTTGTTCTGTTGTCTGTTGGTTTATCACACTCACCCAGTCAAGTGATAAAACTCTTTGATACTTCTCGCTTTTGTAAATCCATTAAAGAGCATGAGTAGTAAGCTGCTTTTTATTTCTTTCTCATCTGCATATTGGTGTGAGCATAAAGACTGGACTATTTTGTGTATTTGACAAACCTCGGTAGCCTAGTCTTATATGAGCTGACTTCAGATCAAGAGGTCCCGCGTTGATTCCTGATTGGGTCACAATTTTTTTTGCTTAAAAATTTCTAACTGGGGTTGCCCAGTCTGATTTTACAGGACCGTTTGACTAGAAAAAATTGCCTCAGGCAACATGTTCCGCTGGACATACTCATTGTGTACTTGTGTAGATTTTTTTTACATTAACTGTGTTTCTTTTTAGGTTATGAAACCATATAGCTACTCAAATGCAATAATTGAAGAAAAAATACATAAAAAGTATATTCAACAAGAAAACTCCAGCCGTAAACGTAATCAAGGTAAAGAAACTTCCATCACGATCCCTGATCATGTAAGTGAAAACAGTTGGAGGAAAGTTGAAAGTAAACCCAACACTAATTCATTGAACTTGAATCCCGAGTCTGAAGAGTTCATACCAACCGAAAAGGGGACTCGTGGTAAGGAAAATTGCATTGTGCCTTCTGAAACTGCTGTGAAATCCAAGTCTCAGCCCTCCCTGAATCCAAATGTGTCTGAATTTATTCCAAAATATTTAGAAAGCAAAAAAAGTGGTTCTAGTACGGAATTACCTGTCACTAAAAGCATAAATATAGAGCCTCCACCTGAAGTGCCAAAGGTGAAGGAGGATCGGGTGAATAAAAATAAGAAAAGGGTGAATGTTGCCATGCAAAGTATTTTACAGTTCAATAATTTGATGGAGGAACCAAAAGGAATGAATGAAACTAATGCTAACAAGAGTACCTCCAATAAATCTGAGGAACAACCTCCTGCCTTTAGACGTCCGTTCAAACCTGAAGAGATGGGCTTTTCCGATATCACCAAGTCTAACAAACTTTATGAAGAAGGTGACGTTGAGAAACCTTTTCGTGTTCAAGAGAAATGTCTCTCTTGGATGAAATCAAATGACGCTATTAAATCTGGCAAAACTTCCACATTTAAACCTCATCAAGGCATCGAAATTGACATGCTCACTTTATTAAATATGAGCGATGATAATTTTGCATTTAAACCAAAAACAAAATCGAAAATTTCTGACACCAAAGAAATTAAAGATGTGCAGAATGCACCCATACAGTCCACATCCTCAAAATCATCCAGTCTTGTTACCCAACCATCTTATGGAAAAAAAACAACAATAGTTCACGATCAATTGTCTAATAATGTGACTATGAGTGGTGCAGCAATGGATACAAATAATCATTGCATCAAGCCAATTATGAAGGATACAGATAAAAGTGATCTTAACGAAATATACAGCGACAATGCGTCCGATCAAGATTCACTCATAGAAAATGTAAGTCTAAGCAGTAACGAAAGCATTGATTCTATGCTTAACGGAAATATGTTGCAAGATGATAGTCTTGAACACATTGAGAATGAAGGAACAGAAGGTGATTCTGTAGATTCAATCATAGAAATTTTAAGTAATAGCAGCGGCGAAGAGATTGCTTATGTTAAATCAGTTAACATTTCTTCAGATAAGCAATGTGAGAAAGAACTTGTAAAACCCAGTCTTGAAGAAATAGATCAATATAATAAAAAGCCTCTCTCCAATAAGAATA
This sequence comes from Mystacides longicornis, assembly GCA_963576905.1. Taxonomy (NCBI): domain Eukaryota; kingdom Metazoa; phylum Arthropoda; class Insecta; order Trichoptera; family Leptoceridae; genus Mystacides; species Mystacides longicornis. The sequence continues at coordinate 8,401,081 of OY756425.1, read as the reverse complement.
TCTTCAATAAAGAATGGTTTGAAAATGGAGTATCAAAAAACAACCTTGAGACTTTAACAGATTCAGTTGATAATAGCGGTGATAAGATTGCGTGTGGAAACCATATAAAGGAGAGGCAAACAACTCATGATCAAGAAAGCTCTTCATTAAATTGCAATAAATACGAGGTAATGAAGTCTACCAAGAAACATCCAGAGCCTAAAATAATAATTACGAGCAAATCGACGAGTGTAGCAAGTAATTCCACAAAACTGGGTACGTCTTCTCCTAGAGATTACTCACCGCCTCTTTGCAAAGAAGAGTTGAAAAAGCCTCTGACGTTATCTGATAAAAATATTATCTACCGAAATTTACTCAATTTGAATGTTTCTAATCCTGAAGACGAAGAAGTTGGTGAATTTGAAAAGAATACAATTTGGGCAGCGGTCTCGAGTAAGCTTCGCAAAAAAAAGAAAAAGTAGTAGGTACCTAGTTATTTTTTAACATTCAATGAACTTTTTTTGTTTATTTTCATTTTGTTTCCACAATGTTTCATACATGTCATAATTTCATTAAAGACATATTTTTTAATATATCTATGTCCTAATATTGTAATTGGAGAAATTGATATATTTCTCATACTTTGTTATGTGATTGATTAAATAACCAAGTAGAAATAAAGTTATGTTTTGTACTTAGCTTTGATGATAGGGAGTCGTTTGGAAAACTAAATATCGTTAGTTAATAATTGTTTAAATATTATTAGAGGTTAATACTGTATTTTTATACTGTACAAAATAATAGCAATAAAGTTTTCAATATAATATCATTTGACTTTTGTCATTCTTTAAAAAATGTTACCTCTGGTCAAAAGTTGAATCGGTGATTGTTAAAACAACACAACCAACATATTTTACAAAATCGTTTTTATTGCGAATTTGCGATTATGTCCTATAGATTGGATAATAAAACAACATTAATATAGACCTCCTTCATACAAAAAAATACATATCTACTTAAGAAAAATACTTCAATGGATGTAAAAACACCACAAGTGCATGCAGATATGGGGTTTTAACATTCAATCTGGCAACTTTGGATCAATTGTCAAAATAATGATAACTCTCATTAGCCAGTAGTGCTTGCGCAGTACGTTATTTGATCTTGGGTTGTTACGCTATTAGCATTATTGCGAAACCAAAGAAACCAATTGACTTAAAAAAAAATCGTATATACCTACTTGAAAAACATACGGTTTATTATGATGAGATTCAGCAAAGGCCTACAAATACTGCAGAAAACGTGGTCGAAGGAGATGAAAATTGGAAGTAGTCTTTTGCTTACACCATAAATATATTCTTATATACCTATGATCTATTATTATCAATATTATTTATCATAAAATGTATATTTTTCAACAAAAAAAGCTTTTTTTTCATGATTCTTAAAAATAAATAATACAAAAATGAGTGTTAAAACAATACAAGTAACACGTTGAGTGTAAAAACAATATATTATAATGAAAAATTGTTTCAGGAATTCTGAATTAAATATTATCAAAAAAGTCTATAAAAAAAATATTGGTAATTGTATAAAAGTATCTAAAGTACAATATTAGACACTAAAACATATTTGCATTTGAATAACGGTGTTTGTTTAGTTTTTGTGGTCTCCTGAAAAGTTTAGATTTTGTTGGTTATATTGTTTTAACAATCACCGATTCAGTTATTATACAGAGCTGAAGGCAGACACTGAAAGGCAACACTAGAATAGAATATAGCCCTTCAAAATATGGATGCACAAATGAATGATTGATATAATAATATATTGTGAACTGCTGGTTTGACCGTGACGATAAGACACGCAAGGTTTAATATCATGAAGGAAAAATATACATGAAGGTTGATAAAATTTCTTTTTTACTCCTGCTTAAATCGTAGGGTTAAGAGAAGGCAATGTCAGAATGCCTGCATTGAAATAGGAAGTGTGGAATAGTAATTTAAAAATTATTCATGACAGTGTCATAGAAAAGCAAAGAGTTCTATATATAGAAAAGTCGTAATCTTTTGGAGTAAGTCTATGACAGATTATTTATAAAATTAGCATGTGGAATTTTTTGAAACTTGTTAAAGAAATTTCCAATTAAGCTTTAGAGGTTTCCTACCAAACTTGAGTTCCAAAGTTGAGTTCCAAACAAATTTGATGATATTATTAGGGTGCGTTTATACCAAACGAACATAGACGCAGAGCTCCATAAAAGAGTATATTTTCTTAATTGTTGATTTGGTCACCAAGGAAAAAACAACTGTCATCGCTCATTAATGAATTCTTGCTCGTTGTTGTTTCAATGGTGTCCAATATCAATGATCATGAAAATATACTCTATTTTCCAGCTCTATATCACTAAGGGTTTTCGCAGTAACTTTGTAACACTTCATTTTATCTGAATAAATTTTTTATTTACTATAACTTTGTAAATGCCGGAGGTTGCCGGCGAGGAATAGCACCTCTGCTCTTTTTGCTGATTTTTCGAGCATCCTGTAAGAGGCAGGAAATCGAAAAATCAGATCGGGACGGTGAGGTTGACCACTTCACGTCCTTAAATCTCAACTGGTCAGAAAAGGCACAATGAGCCTCGGACGCCTTCAAGCGCAATGGAGAGCTCTTGATGCCTCCCTATGCTCCCGAGTGGGGCTTAGGCCCCCGCATTGCTGGTTGGTTTGGGGGTAGTTCGCGGCGGGCTTGATTTGTCTGGGGCCAGCTTTTTGGTTTGATTGCTTCGATCGAGCTAGTAGGTCGGTTTCGTGCGGGTCGAGTTTGCTGTGGATTGGTCTCCACCGGGCTGGCTTGCATTGTGCGGGGTGCCTTAAAGGGAGAATGTATGTATGTATCTATAACTTTGTAAAAGTGTTAATAAATGAGTATAAATAAAGCACAACCGGTTTCGGGAGGATCAGACCAAGTATTAAGTTTGCACCTGATGATGAGAGGTCTGATCCTCCCAAAAATGGTCGTGCTTTATTTATACTCATTTATTAATACTTACAAAGTTATAATAAATTTTAATGTAATCTGGCTCTATATTAGTTTGGTATAAATGCACTCATAAGTTCAGTATTGTTTGAGTAGGTAGGTACATTGGAAAATGAAAAAAAAAAAGAAGATTATTGCGAAATTAACTTCACCTTTCCCTAATTTTTGATCTTGGTTTGGTCAGTGCTAAATTTTTTCTTGTAATACTACTTCAGATATTTTCAGCAAAATAACAATTCCGTCAAAGTATTCCTGATAGGTCAAGTTTTTGATCTCATGCCTTAACATATTGGAAGAATTTTCTATTTTTTAATATTGTGATCTAGCAATCAATTGTTCATTAGTACAAATAATTATTTATCATAAATTGCAGCATTATTTAACTTCAGCCTAAATTAAAACAATGCTAATAATAGACTTGTTTAAATCAAATATAATTTCTTACTATTATAGTCTCCCGGGAGGGAAAATAATAAACCAAACTAGAATAGAGTTTGGTATTGCAGTATGTGGAGAAGCTGAGAGTCCCACACAACAATCCATGGGAAAACACAATCTTGGTTTTAGTTTTAGAGATGAAATAAGGAACAAAAAATAAGGCGCCAGACAAAATTAGCTTAAGTCATGGATCAGGTTTCTAGTCTCAAGTAGCAGTAGGTGAGTCATGTGACAAGATAGGATGGTGACATGTGGATTTAGAATATCAAAATGAAGACTGGGAAAACCGGAGATGTATCAGCAGGCCTCAGAATAGATCAATGACATTGTTGCCGTGGGTGGAAAGACGTGGAATATAGGATATTCGAAGAGGTCTATAATATGTCCAGAGATGGTAAAAAAGGAGAAGAAGTTATTGTTGAATCCAGGATTCAGCTTCTGAAGAAGAGATTCTGGTCACTTCAGGATTATTTGAAATGTTTATTAACTTTACTCAGGGTTGGCATCCAGATTGAGCAAAAACAATTGACTGGTAAAATGTTTAAGGCATTTGACTACAATGAGAAAGCGTTGATTTATTACTTGACTGGAACAACTATTACTCCCTATACTTGATGATCTTATAAAATCTGATTAAATTGAATTCTGTTAGCTTTTTTGCAATTTTAGACACAAAATATAGGTAGGTAAAAATTCTTCATATTCAACCACAGCGATGAATTTTTAAGAGAAGAAATTAAAAAAATTGAATTCGGCGGCTTTCGTACGTACAGCGTATTGGAGGTCGTAGGTTCGAATCCTGGCCTTGCCGACCATTTGCGCTTTCACGACACAACCCTTTGGTTAGTGTGAAAGATGTCAAAAGTGTATTTGTGTTCACTTTTAGTGAGCACAGATTCATTTAAAAAAAAAATTAATCAAATCCTGGCACTTTAGAAAAGAAATGGGGTCTTATTTTTTACTACATCGCCATCTCTTGTTTTATTTTTAAGTTACACAATAATTATATAAAATATACAGGAATCATTTTTATTACAAACAAGATGACCAGTTGAACTTCATCCCGCATCAGAATCTTTTTTTTTTTTAATTTTTTTTTTTTTTTTTTACATAATATTTTAGTCCGTTTATATTTTTGAAGGCGCATCAATTGTAGAAAACAGACGTTAAGGTCAGATATTAATATGCCCAGAGCCGTACAAAATGCTGGAGAAGATTCTTAAATACAATTTGCTGCATTAACTTTAATATACCTATTTAGAGCTATTTAAAAAAAAAATTTTAGGATCTTCATACAAATTTCTCAAAAAGGCAGCAAGCCATCTTTTGGAAACAAAATTACTCATGTAAACGTTGAATGGAATCTTGGTATTACGGTATGAAAATGTAATAAAATAATTGTAGATTGATTTGTTATACATATAAATGTTATTCAAATCTTATTATTCTCAATAAATAAAGATTTAATGAAAAAATTTGCAAAATAATTCCTCCATTTTGAAGTTTGACAGCTGCCTTTATCACACATAGCACAAATCACCCTCTATGGGTGGAATGCCTAATTAATTATCACACATTAGAGGGTGTAGGGAATGTAGCTAAGATTCAAACCGTAGAGAGAGTAAAACTTGCAAATTATGTCGGTAGGTTCGTATAATATTATGAGGTCGGTAAAACAAAAATTGTAAAAGTGTCATTCTTCTTTTTCTGTGCTTATGTCAGTTATAGAGGTCTGTTAAGCAATGTGAAGCTAGACTAGAACCAGCAGCCCGATTCACGGAAAAGTTTAAGTCTAAGTTTACTTCGAAGTTCGAACGAAGTTCGATTCAAACTTTTGTGAATAGGGCTGCTGGTAATAATAATTATTGTAGGCGGCGACTATCTACAGTCTATGTACCTATTCACGGAGGGTTTGAATCGAACTTCGTTCGAACTTCGAACTAAACTTAGACTTAAACTTTTCCGTGAATCGGGCTGCTGTTTATTTACCTATCGATCAAGCCTGACAATCGGAATCAAAAATATAAAGCAAGACGGGTATAAGCATAAGCTAGTCAATAATAATTACATAACGCAATAACTTATAAGAGAAATTATTGAATTTTATATGAAATCGCCATCTACTTACTAGAATTGGAGCCAGAAAACACAGTTGTCTCATATTATTTGTCTGAGTCTAGTTCGTGTCATTTATCACAGCAACTATAGGCCGCCAAACAACCATTGATCTCCTGGTAGATATATTCATCACAACATCCAAGTACAAAGTGATACAAGTCAAGATAAAGGAATTTTCGAATAACAAAAAAATGTACTTATTAATTGTATTGAATTATATATAGGTATTGTGATGAACTGGTCATACGCTAAATAATAATCACAGTAGTGTTGTATGTTTATGGATTTATTGTTTTTCTAAAAGTCCTCCCTTTTTGAAAGCCCAAAAATTTTTACGAGGTCGAGACGAACAAAGCAAATATTCCACGACTTTTTTATTCTGGGTTGTTTGAAGTTCGACTGGTGTGTCAGCTAGCGAATAAAAAATTTTGGATTGATGGATTAGTAAAATGGCTGTAAAAAGTTTTAGATACGCCACTGGGTAATATTATAAGGTTCTTTTAAAATGATAACTCACTTTCTTACAAAATATTTATTTTACATTTAGTAAACATTTATCACAATGAATAATATAAATTATGCTAAACACTTTGGACATCAAATTAGTATAAAGGTTTACATGTGGGCTTTTCCAAATAAGTACATAGTAATATAATTTATACCATAACTAACTACGCCTATACTTTTTAAATTATGTAAATAAACAAAATCAGTATAAGGAAATCAAATTTTGACGATAAAGTTAAATTGATTTTAATAAAAACATTCAGTAAACAAAAATATTGGCCAGTATTTGAATTTTTTATAATTTATGATTTTTGTTTGTTGTATAAATAAATTGATGTCTGTTTGTTTCAAATTCCATAAGTATTATGTTTTTGTTTAATATCTAATAATGTATATTTTAAAAATACATAATTTATAGATAAAATTTATATAAAAATCAGCATAAAACTCAGTCATATATACTTTCCATATTTCATTTTAAAAATTAAAGCATCTTTTTGGACAGTGACATTTATGTTCTTGTAGAATAATAATAATTTACTAATGTATCTATTATATTTATTTTAAAGAAGATACCGAATTGATAGTTTAAAAAGGTATACTTATCAATGAATCTTTTTCCTCACTCCATATTTACATTAAATACAATATTGTTTACATAGCATTTAGATTCAGTATGTCGTGATTTTTTAAGAGAATAAAGTATACAACACAAGCTTGCAGTAGTAGTTGAGTATGTTTTAAATCTATTTACCCGTCTGTAATGTGGTTCAAAATTCCATTATTTCGACATGTTTCACAACCTTTAAAAAATTTTCAACACCTTTAAATTCCTATAAAAGAGGCTTTTTATTCCATCGGAATCTTTTCTACGTACTACAATACTATGAACCAAAGATCTAAGCCATTGTCTATTACAACTGAATGAAAATTGCTATTTCTTTCATTATTGAACTACCTACTTTTAGCAAAGATGTGTCTTGTTTCAAAAAGTTTGTAAAAAGCGAACATACTAAGTAGTAATAAGCAAATCCGATGTGTGTTATAAATTTGCATTGCTTGCTGTATGTTGCTAGGGTGAGAGTGTATTTTATAATGAAGAAAGTGAAATGTTTTGAATATTAAATTTTTTTTTTTTTTTGAAAAAGCGTCAATGATTTTGATAGCTGTTTTGGTAACTTTTCTAGATACAAATATTAATGAGTCAGACAGTAATATTATGATGGATTAGTGTTGTGACTACATAAATATAGGCAAAGATAACATCTCTAAAATGTACAAAATATAAAAACCTATTAAACAAAAATATGAAAAGGAAACTAATTCTATGCTGATTTTATACATAACATAAAATAAATAAAATCTACATAAAATAATGAAATAAGACTAGCATCAAACTGCTAAAATATGGAAGAAGAAATTAAATGATTAAATATATTTTTGACCAATGCCCGACTCTCATACACAGAAACATCCAATACTTTTTTGTGAATGGTTTAAATTTCAAAATGAGAAGTTTCATAATGTGCCCTTGTATGAAGAGGAGGCAAAAGTGTGAAATATACTTTTACAATAAAAAGCTATATAAGTAATGTTATAGTATTTTTGGCATAATTTAGACATGCAAAATTATATTTTTTAAGTTTAATTTTTCCGTTGGAAAATTTGGCAATGAACGAAGCTTAGCTTACTTTTTTTTTTAATTTTAGTTAAAATCATAAGTAAATGGATGACTTGCCATAAAAATATGTTCGTTATTAAAATAATGTAAATTTTATTTAAGTAAATAGATATTTCATAACTAGGTATCACATTAAAATATAATAATTAATAACTAGCTAGTAAGTATTTTAAACTCATCAAAAATTTGTGTCAATGTCAATTCTTTAACTTCTTTACTTTTGAACCTCCAAAATTGATGAATCATACATTATAATGATTATCATTTTTCAAGTACTCAATCTCAAATAGTTTTCATGTACACAGAGCACCAGTGTTGCTATCTTTGACTCGGGACATTTTTTTTCATACAAACATAAAGTAACACCTTTATGCCCTGCTTAGAGGCATGGGGAATAGGGATGGAACTTTTGTTTATGTGCTCCATTCCACGATGCTGTTCCATGTACATTGCCCATGAAATAGTCAGTGACATCATCGAACGGGCAACAGCGACCATACCCAATGTGTAAATGTGACTGAGGAATAGGATAGATAGAGGGAATGAGCGAAATTGCATGGCAGTCACGTTCCTCTTCATCAACAAACTGACTCAAGAGGATTATTATAGAAGGCAGGTCTTTGACAGGAACATATTATTTGTTACATTTTCATCCACATCATTATGTTACAAAAGAAATGTAAACTTTAGTTACACAATGAATAAAATTTACCTCTCAAATTTGGTAAAAATATTGGAAAATACATAATATTATGAAATATAATAATATGTTCACATAAATATCGTAACTAAACAATTACAGTTGAAATCAAGTTTGATTGTTATAATTATCAGTATTTTTTTTTAAATTTAGGTACCAATAGGTTTTATGAAATGAGAATTATTTTTTTAAATACATTTTCCAATAAGTAATATAAATTTAGTTTATCAAAATTTAACATATGAATATAGTTTTTAATAAAATTTTGTTAAATTTTACAAAAATATTAAAAATTTATAAAATCATATCCAATTAATGGGATTTTTTTTTGTTAAATAAATAATAATAACTAAGTATATAAAACATTACCAGTAGGTACATTAATAATGAGCCAAGTATAATAAAGTACTTAGTAGGTATACAACAAGAAAAGTTTTTTTTTATATCAATATATTATTTTGAGCTTCTGTTTCATTGTTTTATTTTCATCTTTATAACAGTAAATTTAAAAAAAAATCAAAGATTTAAAAAAAGGGTAAGTACATAATATTCAAATGTCCATTCAATTCAATTTCGTTTCAAAAACCATATTTTATGACAGTTCAAAAGTTGCCATTATAAAAAATTATGTCATTGTTACTATAAAGTATAAGAATATTACATTTATGCTAGCAGTGCTTACACGAACATTGTTTTCAGATGATGAACACTACTGTTTCTTGAAAATTATTGATATTTATAAAAAATATATATATATATATATTTTCTGGCACTACGGCGATTTTCGAAACTTCACCTTATTTAAAAAAAAGATACAGATCTTATTTTTTTCATCATTCAGCACTGATGTGTTCCAAATTCAAAAATAAAGATGTCAAAATAAAGACGTCAAAAATGTCTTTATATTTGGTTCAACTAAGTAAGTACCCACTTTCATTTTCTCTACACTTAAATTAGGTACCTATAATGTTGTTGTTATATAGTTTTTGGGGTTCGAGGCCGAAGTATATAACCTAAAGATATGTATCTCTGATCTCTTTGACCCGATTCAGAGATGTCGTATCTTTAATCCCAATCAAGTTTCAATGTTTTTATCAGATTTGTCTGATGAACAGAACCATTTTCAGGTGATCATTATAAGCCAGGCTTCGAAACATATTATTAATAGTAGACAGTATTTAAATGGAAAAATCAAAACCATTAAATTCGATCATAATAATAAGTGTAATTAATTGATAGTGTCAAATAGAATATGTAATTGTAATATTGTACTATGTGACTAAAGATTTCCAGCTAACGAAACTGATTGAATGTTTTCTTCAGAATAGAAAATTTTTTGTATCCCTCCAATCCAAAGATAGCCCCTGGAGAAATCAAAAGAATGGTTTGCCACAGGGTAGTGTACTGGCACCAATATTGTACAATATATACACTAACGATCAGCCCATTAAACCCCAAACGCGACAATTCATCTACGCAGATGATACTGCTGTAGCAGACCAGGCGAAAACCTTTGACGAAGTGGAAGGAATATTAGCGACAGCTCTTCGGGACTTAACCGGGTATTATACTGTTAATCACTTAAGACCGAATCCTTCGAAGACTCAGGTATGTGCATTTCACCTTAGAAACAGGGAGGCGGGAAGAAGGCTGCGAGTGGAATAGCAGGGACAGACGTTGGAGCATTGTGATGCGCCCAAATACCTGGGTGTGCGGCTTGACCGCTCTTTAACTTTTCGGAGGCATTGTGAGGAGATCGTTGGGAAGGTATGTACCCGCAATAATATTATTAGGAAGCTCACCGGAACTAAATGGGGAGCCCAACCGCACGTACTGCGAACCTCGGCCTTGGCACTTTGCTTCTCAGCTGCCGAATACGCTGTACCAGTATGGTACAACTCAGCACACGCGGGAAAGGTGGATGTGGCAATTAATGAAACAGCAAAAATAATATCTGGCTGCTTAAAACCAACACCCACTCGAGAACTCTACCGTATAGTGGGAATTGCCCCTCCTGCAATCCGACGTCGTGTTGCAGCGGAGGCCGAGAGAGAAAAGCAACGAAATGATGCCAGACACCCGATGCATGACCGTCAACCCCGCCAGTGCCGACTGAAGTCGAGAAGGAGCTTTTTGGAGACAACGGCCCCCGTGGTCGGCTCACTTGGGGCCCAACGGCTGTCTCTGTGGTGCGAATCTACCGAATCCTCACACTTACCCCCTGCCGAAGAGATGCCGATGAGTAGCTTGCCCTACCCAACATGGAGAGCATTAAATCGATTAAGAACGGGCGTCTCATGTTGCTACAGCAACCTCAAGAGGTGGGGTTACAGGGAGGATGACATGTCCGAGTGTGGCGAGGTGCAAAACAACCAGCATCTCTTCGCATGTCCCCTCATGGGAACAACATGCACGCACCAAGACACAGTGACAGCGAGTAACAGTGGTATACAGGTGGCCGAGTATTGGGGTTCACGCATATGATGATGTCCGGATTCGGAAAGTAAGTATTGTAATATTTAACTACGAAATACGCAAGTTTAACCCTCTCTTGAATAAACAGCATAACCTATGAACCATAAAACAAAACATATTATACTGCACTCTTTGTATGCGTTATTATTTGCGGATGCACCCCTGGGAGGTTGTATATGGGGTGCAATGTCGGTACGTGCCGGTCAGGGTAGTCTGCATTCTGGATGAGTCCACACTGTTGCAGTCAAGTCAAGTCCACCCGGCGGTAAAAACGCCCGCAGTCTACGGAATCGAATAATTATTCATTAAAAGGCTAAACCATTTTATTACAGGTACAATAGGCGATCGAATCACAACAAACAACGCGGACCCATACTTGCAGTTTTATAGATAGATTCAGAAAATGTCTAAATTACGTGATTTTGGAAATTACATAAAATTCTACGATGAACCGATGATAGATCATACTAGTATTTAGCATTATACGAAATTCTTACCAAGGTTATGTTTCAAGGGCGTCGCCAAGGGGGGGCAGCTGCCCCCCCCCCCCCAGGAGATTAAAAAATGTAGGCAACTGCAAAGCAACCAAAGTTCTAAGACCATGCTTTGCAGTTAAATCCGAAAAAAATCTTCATACTCTTGACTGTACTTAGAAACTCATATATTTCTCATCCTCCATAATATAGCATATACGGAGAATAGCCTATGACTGGGTTCAATTGCCCCCCCTAGGCCATGGGCTGGCGACGCCCTTGTTATGTTTGCAATTAGGTAACAGTAGTAGTCGTAAAGTGAATTTTACACATACCTGCATATTAAACCTATATACAGTAATTATGTGATTTTGACTTTATGTATAAAATGGCTCGATCTATATGAACATTTTAGCGATGTACAGACAGATATCAACTAATTTGAATAACAAAGTCAACTTATTCTGGGTTCTCTTATATTGCAGTAGTCCAAAAAAATGACCGACTAACGCTATGGCATCATATCCCCGAGCCACATTTACACACATCTATGTAGTGAAGTGTTATTTCTGTTGTTTGTAGCGGGGGATACACAAAAGAGGTAGAGAAATTTGAATTAAGAATCCTCTTTTTATAACAAATTCTCAACGTATTTCTGTAGACTAGATTTTTAGGTACCTGCCTACCTACAGTCGTTATTTTCGCCTCGAATTGAAAAGAAAAACACGTAGGTATAGCATAAATTTACCAAATTTTTTCATCAATACAAGGTAATTAGCCATTAACGCATTATTGTTTCACATCATTGCGCAACCTTTAAAACGGGCGACGAAGTCACTTGGTGACGGGTGACTCCGAGCTATACCTAAATAAGGATCTGAAAGATGTTGGGGAACAAATGCCGAAAATTAACGTTCCTTTTATGTTGACAAAATTAGCTTCTCTTATCGTATTTTAACAACAAACCATGAATTCTCGTTAAAAAGGACAAAGCAGGGAGTGGGGGAGGCAGAGAGGCCATGATGGAACAATATACACTCTCGATATTCCCCAATACTGGCATTCTCTTTGGAACTCATTCACATTGAAATAATTTATTACAAGACTAAATTGTTTTTCTTTTTTGTGTTTTTTTGATATTCTCTCCTGCTACCTGAAGACTGGTTTCAAACGACGCATAACGCACGTTACAATAGCGCAGTGGTCGGCAAGCTTTTCGCCAAAGAGCCGAACGTGTACACTAATCTTTAAGTCATTGAATGTATTAAACAATAAATTATAAAAGGGTAAAATTTATTGCAAACCATTAGGTATATTCTTGTAAGCCACGGTTTGAATCGCAACAATTTAATGAATTTGTTTGTTTATTAATGTAGGTAATATATCTATTGTGTAAGTTTTGCCCTCTATACTTACTGCATTGTATAGTAAATATTTCATTTTTTTATCTCCTACATTCTAAGACAGGGATGCACAGACTTATAGGGAGCAGGGGCCACTGGGGAAGATTATGAGTCAAGGACGGGCCGCACTAAAAGTTTTGATTTCGTATTTCACCGGTTAATTTTGTAAAAGTATGATTTTGTGTTTCATAGTGCCTTTTCATATTTTATTTCTTTGGAATGGCAATAGAGCTGTTGCATATTAAACACGCAATATTATTACGCGATGAAACAAAAAAGTATTTCTCGGTCCAAATATCTTGAAACTGCCGATTTTCATCTTTAACCTTTAGTTTTTTTACTAGTTCCTGGCTTATCCATATCGAAATTGATATATGTGCTTGGTACGACGAGTAGAATAGGTACGTAGTAAACCTGAACAAGAAAGTGGAAGGTAGGTACTTAATGCCGCATTTTTATTACTAACAATTCAAAAGCTTCAATAAAAAGTCAAGAAATATTGTTAATTACGACTTCCACAGTCGATATTTCACACAAGAAACCAAAACAGTAACTAATAAACAGTTTTTTTAGTAATCTTTCGAAAAGCTACAAAAGTAATTAATATTCTTTTGATTTTCCAATATTTTAGGCAATATTTCCAATATCGTCGGCGGGCCGCAGATAAACTGACAAAGGGCCGCATGCGGCCCGCGGGCTGCGGGTTGTGCATCGCTGTTCTAAGACCTATATTCCAGTAAAAGTTTACTTAATAAAACATGTTTTCATGCATGAAAAGTTTTTTTTTTATTTGTCAAACACAAAAAAACAACACCTTATGCGAACAATGTTGTTGATGTTTGTATTTTAGAGACATTTTCAAGTTTAGTAAATAGATGGTTCTAAACGAATAAGTACCTACCTTACCTTTTTTAAATTCCTGAAAATTGTTGAAAAATAATTACTTATACTTTATAGTTTCTTTTTACTAGTGTTTGATTTTTTCGGCGAAGCTTTTTTTACAGCCGCATTCCCTTCGTACTCCGTCGTTTTCCAGCCTCTGAATAGCTCATATAGCCAATAGAACACTGTCGGAGCAGCTTCCATTTCATAAGATTCGAGGAAACAATAATTTATTATCTGTATATGTAAAATTCTTCAGATCTTTTTTTTGTTACGCGCAGCTTATTTTCTTACAGGTAAACTAGCGAAACTAGGCTGCACTGGTATTCACGTTTGAACCCACATTCACCCACCTCATGCCACCCTAAGGGTAGGTACTGTATATCGACCTGACCCGTAGTTCGTTGCCCTCGCGCGCTGTCTATGTGGATAAGTAAGTACATATTTTATCGAATGAACAGGTATCAACACAAATTCAAACTTAAACAAACTCGATACAGTATTGCATCCAATAATTATATTTGAAAATCTTTTAATTAAAGAACACGTTCGTTATAAATATTTTATTTAACAGACGATGCTCAAATGTGTTAGTAAATTAGAGACTGTTGATTGGCTAATGGCTACAGTAGCAAAATCTATATTTTTTTTTAACATACGTGGACCATAATTTATCAATCAATCTGACGAAAACAGTTTTAGATTTTGATGAAAAGAAAATTTAATTATTCTGAGAATGTTATATGTGTTATAGGTATTACATTCAATCACAATGTAGGTAGATAGTAAAATAGTAATGTCTACTATATTTTTAAAAGTATCTACCTACTACTTATTAAATACATATTATAAAAATAGGTTCATTTATCTTGTGATTGTTTTATTTTTTTCGATTGTCTTGTAAATCTTTAGATGTCTCATAAACTCTGATCTCAAAAACGGCAACACCTTTTTGTAAGCACTGACAACATAAAATTATATTCTTTTATATTTTTCATTTAGGTATACGTGAATACGTTAAGTAATTGGCAAAAGAACTTGTCGAAATAAACTATTTTATATAAATGGCAAAATAGCTATAAAGTATTATTTAACCATAATACGTAATAGTATAAAAGAACATAAACATTGAAAAATATCGAAAACACTTATTCCTACGATTTTCTCGTATATTTACATAAACTAGTGGTCGACCAATGCTCGAAAATCGACCATAACTTATTTAAATTATAAGTTTGAATATTATTAAGGTTCCATTTTCTTTCAAAAACAATGACATGGATGTTGGATACGTCAAATTTGAAACGTTGATATGTATAAAGTTTTTTCTATTATCATTACAGACAAACAATATTAATCTATTCTCAATTTGACAAAAAATAAAAAAAGAATATATGCGTCTGTGTCAATGTCAAATACATACATCGAAGTGTTTGTGAGTATCAAATAAGAGTACATAACATTACAGTAGTGCAGTAATGTATTTTTTTAAAGATTTTATCTATTTTTATGCATAATTTAAAAAATAACCATTCGCCACTCCTTTATATAAATTATGAATGTGCGAAATTTCGTAATAGTCCTCCGTCCGCACAATTTTCGTAAAAATGGTCGCAAAGTTTTTCCTTCACGTATTAATATATAGATATCATGCGTGATATTTTTTAAATAATGTTTTTGAATGATAATTTTAAAGGTGATGCTACATAAATTATTTATTAAATCTTCGAAATATTAAATTAAATCTTTGAAAAAATATAGGTACCTACCAGGAATATTTTGTTTATTTGGAAAAACTTTTAACTATATAGATACATTTTACATGGTTGAAATATTTATATATTTCGAATTATGTTTAAAAACAATTTGGTTTATTATGTCTACAGCGATTTTGAAGTTAAATTATACTTTTTAACGTTCGAATTTTGTAATTGATCCTTAACTTAAAATTAATTATTTTATTATGTTGATTTATATTCGTTGATATAGATGTTGCTGTTAAATATTTTGAGAAAATCGGAAGAATAGTTATTTAAGTAAATAACGGAAAATATTAGAAGCTTTTACGAAAATATAATAAGTATTATTCTAAATATATTTAATTACTTAGTTCCAAATTAATTAATATATAATTACAGAGTATATATGTGTTATGTGCAAAAATAGGAGTATTTTTTTTGTACGGACTTAAAATTGTGCATGCTTAAAAATAAGAAACATGGACAATTTTTTTCCTGATAGTTAAAACATCATAAAATAACATGGCATAGAATCAATAAAATTTGGAAAACAATTCATATATAAAAATATTTTGTGCACTTTTACAACATTACTTAAAAACTAACAATGAAGATAATACATAAATAACATTTACACAATTATTATGAAAATTGTAAATACTCTATGTTTTTTTATGTTCTTTAAACAAAAAATAACATAATTGGTTATTCATGAAGACACCGTAATAAAAAGCATCTTCAAATATATAATATAATATAAAACAGCAAGCTTATAAATATACATATTATAATATGGTTTTATGTACATTTTATATCTTAGAATCTTATATTTAAACCATCTACACTTTTTATAAGTATATGAATTATATACAAATATATAATGAATATTGTATAAATTAAATATTTCAAAATTATCCACTGTATTTTTATCATGATATTATATTATTATGATTTTATTTTAAAATATGCAATATTTTTTTTATAATCCCAAGTTTGCTAATAAAAGTATGTATAAATACTTATACGATGTTTATAAAAAAAAAACATTTTACTTATAATATAAGGTAGGTACCTGGTACATAGTTTTCTATAGGTATACCTACGATTTTCTTTGTTTGTTAGATATTAAATTTGTTGTTTATAAGGTGGGTACACAAATAAAAAGATATTTTGTTCAAATCAAAATAATATGGGTAGTTTATCCTTTGCCAAACTAACAAATCCGCAAGAAAAATACGTGTTCTTTTTCTATTGATTGATATAATTTTAAAATCTTTATTATTTTAGCCGATGTTAATAAAAAAAATAAAGATTTTTGGTTTCCCTATATTGAACAGTTATTTTGAAAGCTTAATATTGGTTTGTTCAATTGAGTGGACCATGGTTAAATAGATAGATAGAAATGTGTTTTGGATAAAAAAAAGACGTGAAATTTTGACCCTTTAAATGAATGTGAAGTGTGAGAAGGGTTGAAACAGAAATATGGAATCCTTAGGGGTGGATTATTTTTCGCCATTATTGGTTGAGAGAGGACTGAAAAGTATGATAGTGGTTTGTCTAGCTAGCGGCAAAAGGGGTATCAACTGTTGCTTCACGATTATGCAACAATAATATTTTTGACGTTTTATCTCAATAAAATATATTTCTTCTTCTTGTCGAGTCATACTGTGTGCTCTTGAACATTACATCATTATTACTACCATAACATCATAAATTCATCCAACAAACAAGTTAATATAAGGTCAGAATTATGAAATGTTAAAAAAAAATGGTCAAATAATTAATAAAAACAAAAGGTTAAAAGAGTAAAAAGATAAAAACAAAAAGACAAGGTATGTAGGGTAGCCTAGGCCCTAGGGAAGCCTACAGATGCAAATTTTCATTAGCCCACTGGACCGCCCGGTCATTCGCCAAAATATATTTGTAGAGTGATGTGGTTTTATTAAACAAACAGAACTATTGTTAGTAAATTTCTTCTCGCCGAAAGAAGCGAAACATGGGTTATAAGCCCAATATTTCACCTCAACCATTTTAGGAAAAAAAAAACAATAAATTTGGCGCCCTAGGCGCTATAAAAATTGTCATAAGATTAACAGTATGTTGCAAATGAAAATGCATCTATGAAATTTAATTGGCGTTTTTCAAAGTGCCGGTTGATTGAAAGTTGATCCGATTGCCTGAATGTGCAATGTTCTGTAAATATCTTTGAAAAACGATTCGTAATTTATTTTATAAATAGGTAATTTATTTATCATTCTAAAAAATCTAATTCAATAAGTAAAGATAAGAAAAATCTGTCGAAAAAGCTAATATATCTACAGTATATCAGAATTGAAAATCAAAGGACACCCAGCATGTTTTTATAGAAATTTTATTATCAATAAAGTGAATTACTTATAATGTACATTTGCGTATTATTGTTTACTATCAGAATTTCAACCTAAATGATAAAATTAATTCAGTTAAATACGTTTTACGTATATTATTGCTACATCATGTAGACAAGATACACGCTAGATTTTAATCTGCGAAGAGCCGTGCAAAACTTACTTAATGGATTTATTTGTTTGACAAAGGGTTTATTCTAGTTCATAACTACTGATCTATAAGATCTAAAAGTGATCGATAAATCATTAAACGGCAGTTAACTGATTGGCTAAGGACGATATGTTATAATAAGTTCGTAATATTAGTTTGCTTATAAAATACCGATGGACCTTCTGAACCGCATAAGATTGTTTTCAATCTAAGTTGTCTAATGATTCTGATGTGAATCCTAGTTGTTTTGTCTACTATTGAAAACTGTTACACGTATAATAATAATACAAAGAAGTGTAGGATTATTATTATTTGGATGATATGAAAGTAAATTCATAGAGTTTGTTTATATTTTTTTTATAATTTCATAAAAATACTAGTAAAAATCTTATTGCGTTAATATTTTATTATAGAAGTTCAAATTGTTACCAAATCGTTTTGCAACCAGCTTAATATAGTCATATTCTGTTAATTCGAAGACTGATCAGATCACGGGTTACATTCTGGGTTGAGATGATGAAGCATCAAAAATTGCAGAATTACTGGTATGTGAAAGCAATAATGATTATCATAATAATATATTCAAATGCTGACATCAAAGTTCTACTATCTTGGATCAACAAAGTTATTTAACGACTCGTTCAATTTTTATTTCAGAATGTGTAATTCTATCAATTTCAAATGACATTGTGTTTTTGAGCTACTGATTTGAGATGTCTTCAAAGGGATGTTTTTTTTTCCATTTTGTGCCACTTTTTCAATTTTCACCTTTCGGATACTAAATGACCTTTTTTTAGTGAACTCCCACCTCTCTTCGGATACTAAAATTTTCGGAATGACCACATACCAAATTTTCAGTTGGGCTACTTTGCGTTTGAAAAACGGCGTTGGCAACACTGGTCAAATTTACCTTTATAACCTCAACCATATGTTTAGAATAATCATTGTACATTTCTTTTTATAATAATAATTATTTATCTTGTTTTGTTTTTTATATACCTACCTACCTAAATACAAATGAAAAAATACCGTAACAGAAAACATGAAGATACAGAACAGCACTTCTGAGACTTATTCTCAAAGAACAATACTGCAAATCTACCCTTCAAGACAAATACATACCTAGCGCTTTTGTTTGTGTGTAGTGTAAAAGGACACACTATGGTTTACCTCCTAGAAAAAGCCACTTTTGCAATCATCAATAATTAAAACGTTAAATTGAGAAAACAAAAAAGAGAGGAGATATATTAGCATAATATTCATCAGTCAATGCTGGACGGAGCCATCTGTGGATTATCCTGCAAAACAGGTAGTGATCCATAGATGGCTCGATGTCAGGCGCCATATTGGAAATCATAGACCAATTGATATTCAGCGCCAGGAATAGATGGCGCTATTGTTTCTTGACAACCAAATTGCCAGGTGGTAAAAATATATGATCTTGAGGAATATTTTGTGTATTATAATGTAGGAAACAGTTTTAATGATATGTAAACACTGAACATGTATAAATACGAGCGAACCTACTAGGTCGTTCTCTTTGCTCGCGGTCACGCTGCCGAATAAACACTAGAAGCCATCCTGCCTTTCATTTTCACATCCAACCGGAGAGACGACCATTTTGGTGAACGAAACCAGGAATCCAGAGAACGTGCAAGGCATCAGCGAACCAGGGGCTAAGCGCATCTAACAGGTCAGATCCTTCCAAAATATTTGCTTTTATTTTGTGCAGTGCGGGTGTGTGAATTCACTTGATAGAACAGATTTTAAATTTTATAAAAAGTGTTTTAAAGGCTAGGTTAGTTTGGTTGGAATTTGGGTTTGTCGGCGTCGGACAGAGTAGAGAGCATAAGTTTTGTAAAAAGCAGTGTCGAAGTTTCCTCAATGTTTAGAAATAGCATGATGTTGAATTAATATTGCATAAATATTCAGTGATCTGGCAACCACGTGTACGAAATTAAAAATAATAGTGTCAAAGTCACGCGAGTTTGTTCAATTTAGAAATTTGCATTTTCTGTGAAATTGTTGTAATGTTTCGTTGCAGATTATTTGAATCGGATTCGTAATAATTTTGTAGCCAACCACGTGTTCTCTGCATATTAATTGTTGCAGTTGCGTGCACATGCACAATTTAAATTGTAAGTAAAACCATCGGTTCTTTTCTTCTTTGTTGCATTGTCACCCACGTGTGCGACGATAACATCACATCAGATTTAATTAAATTGCAGTCAATTGTTAAGGTAAAGTGAGCACGTGGCGACATTAGTGTCGATACATTTGGTAGCGGATTATTTCAATTTATTATCATAATTTCAATTGATTGGTGACTTTTACATTCGGCAAAAGGATGTCTTTAGACTTGAAAGGTTTAATACAGAAACGTGGCGGCTTGAAGGGAAAAATCACTAGATTTGGGAGATATATAGAATCTGCTGACGTTAAAGAACTTGAATTAGAAACGAGATTGGAAAATATTTTGTCGGTATATGACGATTACGATATTACGCAAACGCTCATTGAACAATTAGATGATAATGAAACCGCGAACCGAGAAGAAATAGAAGAGAGTTTTTTTGGGTACGTGGGCAAAGCAAAAGAGATCCTAAAAAAGAAAACTATTTCAAAATCGGTAGCAGATATTAAATTGGCATCTATAGAAATACCTAATTTTAGTGGCGATTTCACAGCATGGTTACAGTTCAAGGATAGTTTTCTTTCTCTCGTAGGAAATAATGTACAATTAACGAATGTTCAGAAATTACATTACCTGTTAAATTCATTGAAGGGGGATGCCTTGAAATTGATTTCGTCATTAGAACTTAGTGAAGCCAATTATGACGTGGCATGGAACCTCTTAAAGGACCGTTACCAAAACGAAAGAGTTATAATAGATTATCATGTTCATGCGTTGTTTTCGTTATCACCAATCAAGCAAGAATCACACAGTAGAATAAGGGAGTTGACCGATCAGGTTCAGTTGCACCGTAGAGCATTGCAAGCTTTAGGATTCAAGGTAGAGCATTGGGACATATTATTAATATATATTGTAGTATCCAAATTAGATCCTCAGACCAGAGCTCTGTGGGAAGCTACGCCAATTAAGGGAACAACTCCAACATTTTTAGAATGCGTTACATTTCTTAATGAAAGATCTAGAGTACTTGAGGCTACGACACTGCGCAATTCAGGTGTCCGGATGACACATTTAGCAACAGACATAGCTAGAGACAAGTGTCTAGTGTGCGGAAAGAACCATAGGATAGAGAATTGCTATAGTTTCATAGGAAAAAATATTACCCAAAGGTGGAATATTATTAGGAAATTAGCGTTGTGCAGTAATTGTTTGAGAAAGAATCATGTCGTAAAGGAATGTAGGAATAGGGCAGTGTGCCAGAGTTGTGGGGAGCAGCACCACACTCTGCTACATTCAGACGCACAACCATCACGCACACACTTAGCAATAGATAATGAACAATGTTCAATATGTAAGAATAGTCACAGGGTAGAGAATTGTAAGATATTCTTAGATCAGGATATGCCACAAAGGTGGAACTCAGTATTACAGTTTAACTTATGCGGAAGATGCCTTAAAGTAGGACATAAGAGTTTTAAGTGCAAAAGCAAGGTCAGGTGCGGTGTCTGCAAAGGTCAACACCACACATTAACGCATAGAGATAGGTTAGAAAAATTTTCAGAATGACCTCCGCAACATAACGAAGTTGCAGATTCCCAGGAAAATTCAAGCCAAGGACACAGTGGCAAGCATGCTGGTGGGATTCTCGGATGCCTCAGAAGTTGCATACAGCGCAACTATATACGTGAGATCGACGGACAAGTCAGGTAAACATCACAGCCATTTAATTTGTTCGAAAACCAGAATTGCTCCAATCAAGCGCTTGACGATACCAAGACTGGAATTGTGTGGGGCAGTACTACTAGCCAAGCTGATGGAACAAGTGCGGGAAGCCTTGGACATGTCCAAGGTACAAGTCGTGACCTTCACAGATTCCACCATAGTGTTACATTGGTTACGAGGAGACCCACACAGATGGAAGATATTTGTGTCCAACAGAGTTCAAGAAATCAAGAGCATAGGAAGTGATTACAGTTGGAACCATGTGACCTCAAAATCCAATCCAGCAGACATGGCCTCTAGGGGGGTCACAGCAGCTCAGCTACTGGACTCCACGATGTGGTGGAGAGGACCCGAGTGGTTGGAGGACGATGTAGCGGATTGGCCAAAATCAATAATCCAGGACATACCCGAGTTACCAGAAGCAAGGAACAAGGTGGTTTCAACATTAGTAAGCACACCAGCAACCTGTGACCTCTTTCAGAGGTTCTCTTCGTTCAGCAAGTTGCTGCGAGTGGTTGGATACATCAGGAGGTTTACGTACAACGCAAAACATCCGCATCAGAAAAGGGCAGGAGCGCTGAAGACATTTGAGTTGGAAGAAGCCGAGAACATGATTATAATAAAGGTACAAGGAGAAATGTATCACAAGGAAATTGAAACACTCAGGTCAGGAGGTCAAATTTCAAAGCGCAGTAAGATAGTTAATTTAAACCCTTTTTTACAGAACGGCATATTGCACATTGGAGGGAGGTTAAGAAACACAGAATTAGATTTTTACGCTAAGCACCCCATTTTATTAGATTCAGCTCACATAGTGTCCGAATTAATTGTTAGACATTTTCATTATAGCAACTTACATTGCGGTCCCAGAACACTATTAGCAATAGTAAGGTTAAAGTATTGGATAACTGCAGGTATGACATTAGTGAAAAAGGTTTTCAAAAAATGCATTTTATGTTTTAGATTCCGCCCAACCTTGGGAAAGCAACTAATGGCAGATTTGCCCAAGGATAGATTCGTAGCATTGAAGGCATTCCACATCGTCTCGTGCGACTATGCGGGACCACTGTTTATTAAAACAAGTAATTTGCGAAACTGTAAACGGGTAAAAGCTTATATTTGTTTATTTGTTTGCTTGGCCACCAAAGCCATACATATTGAATTGGTGGGGGATCTTAGTACAGAGGGTTTTTTAAATGCTTTAAGAAGATTCATTAGTAGAAGGGGAAAACCATTGAGGATACTTTCAGACAATGCGGGGAATTTCAAGGGAGCACAGTCAGAATTGAAGTTTATTTATGAGTTTTTACAAACAAACAATGATATCATAGAAGGTAGTTTGGCAAATCAGATGATAGAGTGGAAATTTTTGATACCTCTCGCTCCACATACTGGAGGAATACACGAGAGCCAAATTAAACAGATAAAAACGTTGTTAAAAAAGGTAATGGGGTCTCAGGTTTTGTCATACGAGGACACGCACACCGTACTGTTACAGATAGAGGCAGTCCTCAACTCCCGGCCCATATACGCCCTATCCCAACATCCTGATGACTTAGAACCTCTAACACCAGCCCATTTCCTTATCACACAAAGCCTGCAGATGCTGCCGAATCCTGTGGTAAGCAAATTGCCGACTTCACCACTTCATCATTATAAAAAATTGATTACTGTCTTTTCTTTGTTTTGGGAGCGTTGGAGACTTCACTACCTCCAGACGCTGCAGACCAGGGCCAAGTGGACCACCAAGGAGAAGCCGATTGAGGTCAACCAGCTTGTCGTGGTGAAGGAAGACAACTTACCCCCTCTCGTTTGGAGGATGGCCAGAGTGGTGGAGCTCCTTCCCTCCAGGGACGGCATTGTAAGAAGTGTAAAGTTGAAAACAGCAAACGGGATCATCTCAAGACATCTCACTTCCATAGCACCGTTGCCACTACAGGAGGGGCCAGGTGAAACTCAAGAGGAAGATTAGCGAAACTCATCAACATCAGACCAGGATCGGCGCTCTCTCCGGTTGGATGGGGGCAAGGCAGGATAGGAAAGGCGAGCACTAACTTTTATTTATTCATCTGTTGAGAAGCAAGAAGACCATTTTATTTTATTTAATTAATCTTCAATGAGAAGATTCCTTCAAGAGGACTGTTTGTTCATCGGCAGTGAGGATACCATGGCTAATTGATTGCATGAGAATTGGCAGTTTTAATATTAATGCATAAATTAAATAGAAGACAGCAAGATTTTAATAAAGATAAAATAATTTTATTTAAAACAAATATAATACACCAAGATTTTAATAAAATTCAAAAATTCCATTACGTCAAGATTTTAAACCATAATATTAGAAAACATCAAGATTTTAATAAGAAACCATAATATCATAAAACATCAAGATTTAATAGAACCATAAAATTTACTTCAAGATTCACGTATCAAGTTTGTAACCATCAAGAGAGACATCCAGCGAAATCATACTTCAGAGTCAGCTACAGTACTTGGACCAAGCCAGAACCACATATCAGCAATATTTTAAGTTCATTTGTAAAGATGTTGTGTGAAAACAAATCATGACATCTTAGATGAAATTCTTCTATTTTTTTGTATTTTTTTGTGTTGGACTGAACAGTCAAATTTATTTCCCACTTCCTCCTGGACAATGGTTGGTTGAGCAAAGTTATCTCTTTTGTTATTTCAGGTGTGGCACGGCTAAGGGTTCGAATCCTTGCCGAACAAGCCATACAAGGACTTGGCCCTCCGGTGAGGTTCGAATCCTCATCCAGAATGCATGGGGGGTTAAATGCCTTAAAGGCCAAGACGTGGCGGGGTTCGAATCTCTGGTGCGTCCGGGGGCTGAATGCCCCCGAGTATGGAGACGTGTCGGGGTTCGGATCTCTGCTACATAAGTGAATTTTAGAAAAATGTCACTTGGGTGGCAGTTTTGGACGGAGCCATCTGTGGATTATCCTGCAAAACAGGTAGTGATCCATAGATGGCTCGATGTCAGGCGCCATATTGGAAATCATAGACCAATTGATATTCAGCGCCAGGAATAGATGGCGCTATTGTTTCTTGACAACCAAATTGCCAGGTGGTAAAAATATATGATCTTGAGGAATATTTTGTGTATTATAATGTAGGAAACAGTTTTAATGATATGTAAACACTGAACATGTATAAATACGAGCGAACCTACTAGGTCGTTCTCTTTGCTCGCGGTCACGCTGCCGAATAAACACTAGAAGCCATCCTGCCTTTCATTTTCACATCCAACCGGAGAGACGACCAAATGCTAAATGGTATGTTTGTCATATTTTGACAGTAGACCTGATTAGAAGCGCTGCCACCTAGTGTGTCTTGTCGGAAGCTCCTCAGAAAACCTCCCATTGCAAAATAAAATATAAATAATTTTGAATACCTACCTACATTATATGAAAATAAATAATGTGTTGTTCTTTGATGTTGTTTTTTTTTAAACAAAGAAGAAAATATATATTTCACTACACCTAACAAAAGTTTAAATATGACACAAAAAACACTGACACATCGATTAAGCTGTATATATGAGATTTAAGTGTGAAATTAATTATATAACGAGATTTAAGTGTGAAATATATTTTTTTATGAGATTTAAATGTGAAATGAATTCATCAACGATACGAAGATAGCAAGCAGCAAGCTTGACGATTCGAGATAAGATTTATTAATCATGTATTTTATAAATACAGTTTAGAAGTATAAATATTTTTTTAATTTACTTACAAATATATTTGGTCGAAAATTGTAATACAAAATTTCTTGTAAGTTTTTTTTTATATATCAGTCAGTACAAAAAGATTACATACATTAATAAGTATAGAGAAATATACATTTATTGAATTATTGATTTTGTAGAAGGCAAAAGTTATTTTAATTCTAAATTTTCGACATGGTCATAGGAATCTGTTCTAAATTTCAGATTAGTGTGCATATTTGAATTATATTTCATACTGTTTTAAGAAAAAATCATTTATAACTTTTGCCTCCATCATCAAACAATTCACCTTAATCAATGTTGGTTTATAAAGTTGATGACTTTCGGGTTTATTAAAGATAGAAAATCTTACTAAGGAATGATTTCCTAAATTCAATTCCTTTACTTCATTATTTTTAACTAGTTATCCTTGTATTGTATGTTTTTTTTCTATTTAAAACATAACTTGATAGGAAGAAAGTTTTTTTTTTTTTTTTTTCAAAATAAACCTCATTGGAAAATTTTGAGTTAATTATAACAATTTTAAATAGAACACATTTTTATATGCGGAATTTTCTTATAATATGTAAATATTATATTATAAAAACAAAGGAAGATTCGGGTTTCAATTTGGAAGAGATAAAAATACATTTCATGTAGGTAAATCATTATCAAAGAATTTTCGACCGAATTGGTTGGTATAGGTACGTATAAAAAAACTCTCAAAATTATATTAATGAGTTTTATATAATTAGGAACTAGGTTTTAATGTGTAATATAGGTTTTTCAACCAATAAAATGGTTTGACAGTCGATGAAAGAATAAAATAATATAGTTAAATTTTATTATAATAGGATTTAACGACATATCTGTAGGAATGTTATTTTTATTTAAATTTTTCGTACATCGAAAAGGAAAAATGTATACAACGCCGATGTTAAAGAAGAAGACACATGGTTTGTTTCGATCATTTTTTCTTTGTGCCAGCCTGAAAAATCAAAACAAATCAATAATCTTGATCTTTCATCATAATATTACATTGTAGATCATTTGTATATCTATATGATTATTATTAACTTTTATACGATACGTATTTTATGTAATATGTGTGGATTCTTAAAACGACAATCTTATTATAAAAGGTGTACATTAACATACATCCCCAATACAAACATTACCAAAACAATGAATAATTATTATAATTAATACACAGTTACAAATACATAATAATAATATATTGTTAGCACATTTGAATGGAATACAATAACTTTCTGGTAAGACAGAATAAAAACATATTTATGTATGTATGTAAAAAAATCAATATTTCTTCTGGATACTTCGTCGTACATAACACAAAGAAATATTTGCATTAAAAATTCTTTGAAATAGAACAAATCATCGCTTTGGAGCTATCAGATGTTGAGACTTTATAAGCAGAGTTTTCAAGAGACGATTTTCGAATAAACTGAAGCATTGCCTTTCTCCATAGTCCAATCCAGTTCTTCATCCCGTTGTCTTGGTTTAAGTGTCTGGTGGTTGGGCACTCATGAGAGCATCCCCTTCTGATGGAGGGGTGGCGGAAACATGAGAAGGAGCACTTCCTGTGACCAGACCTTCTATAGAACTTACCGTGTGTGGTCCTCCGTTACTATGAGTCACCCCTGTATTAGCTGGAGTTGGATGGGTGGTGATTACCCCAGGGGCTCCGAGTCCACCCGGAATGGTCTTGACGTGACAGTGCATACAGAAACATCTGAAGAATGAATTGAGTAAATAAAACAAACAGTTTCAGTAGAATGGAACTGAAAATTGATAAAACAGTAAATCCTTGACAAAGATTTTCGGTGTTTTGGGCAAAGGCTTCTTGTTGTGTGTCTATTTCAAATCAATATTACATACTTCAGTTGCAAAGTTTACAGTGAACCGGTTTTAAGATGCAATGCTTTTTCGAATTAAAATAATCAGTTTCGTGCCATCTTTCAAATTGAAATATGCCATTATGAAATATCTTTCGAGGTGGTTGTTAGACCAGCGGTTACGACGCCGGCTTTCGCACTGTTTCGGCGGAGGTCGTGGTTTCGAATCCCGGCCGTGTCGACCACTTCCGCTTTCACGGCACAACCCTTTGGTTAGTGTGAAACACTATGATATTTTTTATATTGAAATAAGCAAGACTATAATATCTTTCAAATTTAAATATGTAAGACTATGATATTATTCATATTGAAATATGCAAGACTTTGAAGTCATTCATATTGAAATATGCTAGACTATGATATCTTACAAAAATTGAAATATGCAAGGCTATGATATTTTTCAAATTGAAATATCATGCAAGACTATGATATCTTTCAAATTGAAATATGCCATTCTGAAATATCTTTCGAGGTGGAGGAAATATGTAAGACAATGAAAACTTTCATATTGAAATATGCAAGACTATGATATTATTCATATTGAAATATGCAAGACTTTGAAGTCATTCATATTGAAATATGCTAGACTATGATATCTTACAAAAATTGAAATATGCAAGGCTATGATATTTTTCATATTGAAATATGCAAGACAATGATATCTTTCAAATTGAAATATCATGCAAGACTATGATATCTTTCAAATTGAAATATGCCATTCTGAAATAGCTTTCTAAATGAAATATGTAAGACAATTAAAACTTTCAAATTGAAATATGCAGGACTATGATATTATTCATATTGAAATATGCAAGACTATGATATTATTCATATTGAAATATGCAAGACTATGATGTCATTCATATTGAAATATGCTAGAGTATGATATCTTACAAATTGAAATATGCAAGACCGTGATATCTTTCAAATTGAAATATGCAAGACTTTGATATCTTTCAAGTTGATTTATTATGCCAAACTAAGTAATAATTTGTTTTTATTTTTCAATTTCTTACACTTTGAGATAATTATTATGCTATTTACCGATTTAAAAAAAAGAAAATATGTGAATTGGGAGCTTAGCCATTGACTTATATGATATTGTTAATGCTTATATGATAATGTTAAATAACTTTTATGTAGCACTTGAATTTGAATAAGGGATGAAATAAAAGAACAAAGGGTTCAAACCTCAGAGTCAGGAGGACCATGCCCACTAGTAAGAGGACCGCCCCCGCCGCTATAAGGTAGTAGCGATGCGCCGCAGCCTCCGCCCCCGGTGACAGCTGGACCAAGCCCACCACCAACAAGACCCCGCCAAGCAGTAAAGATCCCACCACTATATGAAGTGCTGAGACCTGTAGATGAAACAAATCAATATATTACATAACTGAAACAAATATAATGTAAACTACGACAAGTAAAGATAAAACACCTATAATAGCATAACTGAAACAATTTAATATTAGATCCGAAAATGAAACAATATCAACATGTTAGATCCGCATCATTTTGCTGTAGCCACTCGAGCCAGTCCAGTATTTTCCAGGATTATTTTGTCTTCTTCGAACTCCTAGACAACGCGTAAACTTTTGTCTTTAAAAGATTCGTATCCCAGGTGACAAACATTGTTTGTCTATCAAACTGTTCGTAAGTTATCGAACATGTAGGTATTATTCTTCTTGATTGAAAATTATTCGTTTTTTTATATAGTTGTGTTTTTAAACAATTTAAAAAATACAGTTCTGTTTAAAACCATTTTCCATAGGTACATATCTCTGTTAAAATCAACTTGTAGGTATATAATTAGGTTAGATGTCTTTTTAAATTAAGTGGATAGGCTTGCTTTCTTTCTAGATGTCTTATTGTCGCAGTTAATACAATTTCGCATTTCCTTAAAAAAAATAATCTCTCATTTCTCTTGGAGCATAGAAATGAAACCTTTACGTAGAGGTCTGTTAGAGAAAAAAAAACATAGAAATGAATGAGGATCTTAGGAAGGAATGTGCTATAGAAGCAGGCAATTTTCAAAATATAAAAATTTTGATGTTGAGGCGGTTTGGGCATGTTGATAGAATAACAACATTTTATACCTTCTCGTATTTAGCGTAAAAATATGTGAGAATCTGCAGTCAACTTGTAAAAAAATTTGGAATCGAATCAGATAAGAAGTAAAAGAAACAGGAGAATCTGCATGAAAAAAAAAGTATATCGCTGAATGTAGAGAACGAAGTGTTTCTTTATAGAATCAAAATTCATCGGTTATATTATCATTCTGAAGTTCAGTAAAAAAACATATCTACCTACCTTATAACGTCTTTGCATTGATAATTTTAGTTGTGTTACGAAAAATTTGCACTTTAGTCTAATTTTGTGTGCAGTAAAAATTAGCACATAACTCAAATAGTATGTGAAACGACGATTTGAAAATTTTTTATTGATGGAAGTAAGAAATGTTTAGTAGATTATGTACGGTACGTAAGAAAAACCGTGCCCACTCAAAGTTACGGGCCAGATTGGCCCGCAAAAAAATGTTTGAAATAAAATACGGGATGAGAGGCATTGTACTCCCAGAGGAAGCCACTTGGGCTGAGTGCTCCTTGACGTACCCACTGAAAAAAGCAACGGGGCCCCTCGACGGCGATCAGGTGTTACATCTAACGAATTTAAGTATTGTAACATTTTTTCAGCCACAGTTTTATTAATCGAGATATTACGCAACATAACAAGAACACCATAATCTTATATATAAAAATGGAGAGCCATTTCGCGTTGTCATCGGATGGCGCCTAAACGGTTGGACCGATTTCACTAATTCTTTTTTTGTCGTGTAGGATTTTATCAGGAGAGTGTCCTTTTAGAAGAAAACAGATAAGAAAAATGCATGGAAAATTAGAAAATTAAAGAAAACTCTACGTAGAAAACCTTATTAGTACTTTTTACCTTATAATTTTTAATCAAATTTGGAAATTTTGACAGAAATTGTCAATTGGTGCGACTGAATATACATGGTTTAAAACAGACGCATTGTTCGGAATCACATTGGTCAAATGATAATTAATTCATCACCATACAAATTCGAACTCGATATTCATATTTTGGAACACAGGACAACGTCTGTCAGGAAAGCTAGTAATTGTATAAATGCCCGATAATTCTTGACTTTGTATGAAAATTTTCTAGAACGCTCGAAACGGTAGAGTAAATGGGATGATACTAACTGTAAGAGCGGCAATTACGTATGCGAGGGAACTATCAGGTGCAGTAAACAATAGGTAATTTTGTTTTTTATAGATTTTTCATAGATGGAGGTGGCAGAGCAGAAAATCCGTTCCACAATAACTTTAATATTATATTTTATACTATTTGCAATTAATTTTTCAAACTTTTAAGTTATAAGTGTTCGTACTAACCCGACTTTCTTTTAAATTATAAGATTATCATGGGATAAAACGAATCGAGTATTGTTAAATAAGAGTAAAGTATGATCTTCACATAATATACAGGTGTCCCAGAAAGTACAACTAAGTCAAGAGATAGAACACCTATAATAGGAGTCATATTTTTTTAGTAGTTTTTTGTCAAACGCTGACTAACAAAATACACCAATTTTTGAGTTACATATATTTTTTTCTAGAATAGCTGAATTAGGCATATTGCCTAGCCGGCCTAGCGGATAAAAAACCATTATGGGTCTATCTGATGATACCAACATGCCAACAATAATTAATGTTGATTCTCAAAATAAGGTACAAGTACAATTAAAAAAAAAACTTTGAAGACTATTCAGCTATTTCAGACAAAAACCTGGTGAGGGAACCCTCTGTTATTGAAGTTGTTTGGCAAGAGCAGTGAACTACTCCACAATTGATTATCCTCAATCCGAAAAGTCCATTCTTTCCAAGTAAACGTTTGCTCTCTTGTTTTGGGAATTCACTTGATTGGTACATACCTTCCCGAAGACATAATACTCCGGTAGTCTGTCAAGGTGGGGACTAGGAGAAGCGCTTGGAGATGGAGGCAGCCAAGGCCCGCCCAGATAGAGCTGGCTGGGCCTCTTGCCTCTCTTCTCCGCCCTCCTCCTCTCGTGGCGCACGGCCACGGCCGGCATAGCGCCGATCATTCCTGCGATTCCCGCGATCCTGGAAAATAGAAAATAGAGCGTTAAGTATATTGGCTAACATTGACATAGCTTTTGTATATTGGCTAACATTGACATAGCTTTTGTATATTGGCTAACATTGACATAGCTTTTGTATATTGGCTAACATTGACATAGCTTTTGTATATTGGCTAACATTGACATAGCTTTTGTATATTGGCTAACATTGACATAGCTTTTGTATATTGGCTAACATTGACATAGCTTTTGTATATTGGCTAACATTGACAAGCTGTTGTATTAATAAAAAGTGTTTCCTGAAAAGAGCGTAAAAATAATGTTTCATAATATTTCGATTCCACCATTCACTAGACAAATTGCATTCGTCGATCGACTACTAACGAATTCCTCGACAATGTAGAGTAGGAAGAAAATTAACTGTCCACTTTATATATTTTAATATAAGAAGGTATCATTTTTTGGTTTAAATAATTTATTGTTTACATGTTCCAGTGGATTATTAATTTTTTCGCACTATACATTGGCGAAATCTTCGTTTGTAGTCGAACGCCAATTTGAATTTGTCTAATATGTAAGATCTAGTAATATTATGTAAGATCTAGTCCTGGAAAACGGGCCAAGAATCCGTAAATAAGTGTCACGTTGTAATTACACTTGGCCAACGAGCACGACATTCGTATATCTTCTTACAATGTTTATGCAAACACAAATGTTCCAATTGTGCACGGTCAATTTCAAATTTGAACCTTCCTTTTAAGGCTCACGACCATGCTGTGAGTACTGTAACTTCGAAAGATACAACTGGTCAAGTAACCCTTTATTCACGTACCTACATTGTAAACAATTATAGCAACTATATAGATGTCCAGTATCATCTATGAAAGAGAATATACTCTGTTTCTAGATTCGGCTGTACGTTCGTGTGGTGTAAATGCTCGTACACACTAGGGTGCGTTTATACCAAACGCACATAGAGAGAGAGCTCCATTAATGGTAAGAGTATATTTTCTTGATCGTTGATATGGTCACCAAGGAAATAAATTAATAATCTCCCATTAGTTCTTGCTTGTTATTATTTCCAAGGGTGTCCTATATCAACCATAGAAGAAAGTATGCTCTCTTTCTGGATTCGGCTCTGTGCTTGATTGGTGTAAACTCACACTAAGAAATACCTACTTCTCATTCTGTCAAAAGGATAAACAAAGCCTAAGCTAAAAACTGTTCAAATATGCTTCAACATTTTCCTATTGTGTTGTGGTTTGTTATTCCCAAATTTTCTATTAATACTGGGATTAATTTTAATATTATATAATAAATATGTACAAAGGAACTTTGTTGTGGACTTCTTGTCTTTAAGCAAATAGCTTGATTAATCAGATTCATTAGAGGACTTTGTTGTAATCTATTTTTTTGGACCGAAGCTATACCAAACTTTAAACATCGGAAAATTATCTTGATATACAAATAAATTATACTACCCCCTTCAGGCATTTGGAATACAGTTGAGCTTGGAAGTAACTTGATTGCAAGAAAACCTGCTTAGCTTTGCAAGACAGAAGAAGTAGCATGACAAAATCGTTATAATCCAAATAATCACGTTGTCTCTTCAGTTGTCAAGTTTCTCAGGAAAGCCTTGTTCACAGTATTTTAGTATTCTAGTCGAGTAGCAAGTACCTAATTGTAGTAACTAAACGTGTCTGAACAACCACAATCTAGTCCAATAGATTAGTCGCCAGTTTAGTCGATTCATTTTGTTCTATTTTCTCTACAACGCGTAATGCAATGGATACTTATGTAGGATGCGGTCCGTCGTTTGACAATACGGACGTCTATGAAATTCGCGGTATTCTTTAGTTGCTACGGTAAGAACATAGACAACGTTCTACTGACTTAATTCACCGCCGCTAAATGGCTGTACCGCATTACTAGGAAGACAAACCATAATGTCCATAACTTTCCACCGGCTCACTTAATATATGTAGGTATTTTATATACCTAAGTGACAAAACGCTTCTAAATAAAAACTTTGTATATGAACCCGGAGCCGTTGAGAATCCGATCGCTTAGATCACTAGACTACCAATAAACTTAGCGACCAACACTAACTACAACTTTGTATTATTTGGTAAACATCTATGATATAAAAGAAGTCGGGTTAGTGCGAACACTTGTAACTCGAGATCGGCTGAACAAATTCTCCAAATGGCGCCAAATACATGACAGCAGTCGCAGTTTTTAAATTTGGTTGCTCTCTTGTTCTCAATAATAAATTTCCAACTTTTATCTCTATATTTCATTGATTAATAAATATCTACTTGTTGCATACATGGGATTTTTCGACATGTTGACCATGTTGAGAATTCTCATGATTAGGAGTTTCGGAGACTTAAACATTACCACCTAATGGCGAACGTTGTTAACGTAAAGTTATCACACTAAGCCAGCCTTCGAAGTAACAGTAGAAGACGGTCGTAAGCCCGTAGTGGTTTGTTCCATTTTAAACATCGAACATAAGTATCTAATGAATTGTTAGAGTCATTAGTTGATACATATTCTGAACAGATTCTTTGGATGTTTGATTTATTGCATTCTTCTCCGCTCTGGATAACACAATAACTATTAAAAAGTTGATAAAAATGCATAATAAATAAAATATAATATTAAAGTTAATATGCAACGCATTTACTGCGACGCCAACGCCATCTATGAAAAATTATATAGCAACAAAATTATTATTCACCTGACAACCATTGCAATAAAAATATTGGCATGCAGTTTTTATGGATTTTTTTCGTGCTTCAAAGTATTAATTTTTTTAACATTCAAACATATTTTAAACGTATTTTTGTAAAAATTAAAAATTCTAAATTAGTATTCATAGTAAGGACTACAGGACAACGTCTGTCGGGAAAGCTTGTAAATTATATAATACGCTTAAAATACGCTCCTCAAGCAAAGATCCAATAGTTTTCAAAATTGAATGATAAAAAACACTGATAAAATTTATAATATTAATATTTACAAAAAAAAATGGGAATAATCTAAGGCCTTAGATTCTAAGGGATGCAGAGGGTAGCGGAATTGTTACATGCGTAAAAAGATTTTTTTGTTATTGGCAAACAGAAGGTATTATATGAATAAAAAAATTATTTCATTATTGCAAACGTGACACTGTGTGCCCTGCCTCCCTGCCTACCCTTATTCGGAGGGTGGATTTATATAATAAACAAACGAACGACCTTCAACGAACAACAAAAGCCCGTGGAAAAAACTTTTTTATGTAATACTAGCTTTCCCGACATACGTTGTCCTGCGTTCCTAACTATGAATATTGAATCCGAGTTTGTATAATAATACGCTTATTACCTTTGAACCAGTGTTATTTAGATCGATGCATCTGTTTTATTTTCCATCCACATTCTGTCAATCACACCAATTATCAAACAACCGAGTTTCTGTCAAACGCCAGTTTAATTTAAAATAAGAATTAAATAATTATATTGTAAAATGCACTAAAATTTTTGTTAAAAACCTTTTCCTGAAAATAAAATCACTCAAAGTGAACACAAATACACTCATTGACTCTTTCACGGTAAGCTACTTAAAGTTTGTGTCGTGAAAGAGGAAGATGATCGGCATCTGGGATCGAGCCCACGACCTCCGCACGAAACAGTGCGAAAGCCGGCGTCGTAACCGCCAGACCACCAACCACTTTCTCCATGGTTCACATTTCAGGCACGCATTTTGAAACCATTATGCTTTCATGCTAGCAGATTTAGTATTGTCAGTATGAATACGACATGACATAATACAAAAGTCAAAAGTATATACCTATATTTTCAAAATTAATATATAAAACAGACAAACTAGTTTTATTTTTATTTGCATGAAACAAATATTAAGTCTCTGTCAAAACATGTCGACCTAGTTTATTGATTATTTCATGTTTCAGCTAGAAAACAGAAATACGCTGTATAAAAAAATACAAAAAGAGTTCATTACGAAGTTTAATAGAATATTTTCAATGGCTCTCGTCGTATACAACCCTCGGTTGTTACTTGTCGTGCTTTGCCTTTCAAAAATACTTAACAGCATACTTCGTTCTCAACCCATATACATTCAAATAAACTAGAATAAAAATACAATTATATTTTAAAAAGAGTCGCGTTTTTTACGTATGAAATAAATTGAAATGCCATGGAAACAATTATGCGCATCGATTGCCTTCGGATTTCCGGATTTTTACGAACGAACAACCAATCATATCGCTATCAATTAATTAGGTGTCTACCTTCTAATAAAATTTGAAAATGTGATGGAACTTTGATTGTCTATTGAATTGACAGTTCTTTCCCTTCAAAGTAGGGTTACCAGATAAAAAAAAAACAAATTTTCGTACTTTTTTGGTTTGTTAATAAAAATTAGACATATTTATCTATTTTTATTTTATTTTTTTTTTTATTAAAGTTATAATATGCTCATAAAATAACTTATAATTACGATTTTATTCATACATATTGATAACAGACAACAAATAATAATATAAATATTTTATCCATTTCTCAACCATAATAATTACTGAAATTCAAACGGTTTTCTTATAATAAATCTTGGGTTACCCAAAGTGAACACAAAAAGACCCAATTTCTAAAGCGCTGAGTCGCTTGTGTGAAAGAGGAAAATACCTCTATTGTATCAGTACAAATGGAGAAAAATAATCATCAAAATACGTAGTACCTACCTAGTTCTAAACGTTTCATGCGTAACTAATTGATCTTCAAGGTCAGCAATGATACAAAAGAATATGATTTACATACACATTGACTATTATTCTGAAATGAAAAACAGACGATTGAGTTGCATCGTATCCAATTTTTATTGAGACTTTTGACATTTCTGTATTCTGAAAATGTTTTATCCAATACATTAGTTACGTAAATACTGGCAACCGATTAAGTTCTAAGCAAGAGCTTCTTGCGTTGAGTTGGAACGTGAATTTCATAATACCAGTCTATGACTATTATTCTGAAATGAAAAACAGACGATTGAGTTGCGTCGTATCCAATTTTTATTGAGACTTTTCTATCTTCTGAAAATATTTTATCCAGTAGGTACATTATTGCGTAACTCCTGGCAACCGATTAAGTTCTAAGCAATAAAAGCTTCTTGCGTTGAGTTGGTTTACGTTCTTGCTTAGAACTTGATCGGTTGCCAGTAGTTACGCATCTCATGTATTGGATAAATTGGATACGACGCAACTCAATCGTCTGTTTTTCATTTCAGAATAACAGTCAATATCATAATTATTGAGATGGTCGGTAGCCCAATGGTATCAGTCGACGGCTTATGTACGTACAGAGTACTGAAGGTCGTGGATTCGAATACCTTTTCTATTTTAACAACACAAACTTTGCTTTATGCGAAAGATGTCAAAAGTGTATTTGTGTTCACTTTCGGTGAGGACAGATCCATTTAAAAAAAATAGTTCGTTGAAAATAATAGATAGTTGTTACAAAAAGTTGGTTGCTCCTTATAGAATATAATAATATGTAGGTATAATCCAGTTGAACTCTACTGACTTCCAATACTAATATAATATGCGAATAGAGCAAATGCTTTTGAAACGAATGTGAATTATTATTGAATCGTTAAATTTTTATCAAGCCAACCTAAGGAAACCATCGTATATACTTTCGGATGAATCTTTTCAATTTATAATGCTGACCTGAATGTTAAACGTTGCATGAATCAAGATAAAAAGAGAAGACTCCAATAACATTGATTTTCATATAAAAACTAAATGCATTTTTCTACAGTAAGCAAAATAATTATGTATAAGTAAACTGCGATTTGTTAATATATTTTTTGATCTATCAAGTCGTATCTCACTTTTCCAATCCACACATACCAGAATCATACCATTTTTCATGCAGCTTCAACTGTTTATCTTAATTCTGTCTGACCTGACTCGATTCGTGATTTTTTAGTTCTAGCTCTTAACATTCTTTTAATTAATTACATTAAAATACACAATACAACTGCCTTCAAGACCCCACTTAGGGGCACAGGGAGGCAACAACACATCACGTCCGAAGAACAGCGCTCCCCTAGGCCAACTGTGACATTTTTCAGACATGTCATCTCACTAATAAATTTCCATCACTATATGCATGCCCAAACTGATTCAACCACTTTTTTTAATAAATGAATCTGTGCTTACTCGAAGTCAACACATCTTTGACATCTTTCACACTAACCAAAGAGTTGTGTCGTGAAAGTGGAAATGGGACTCGCCAGGACAACTAATACGCTGTACGTACAAAAGCCGCCGATTGATGCCACTGGACACTGAACCACCTCACTTATTTTTGAATTTTTTGTAGGTACCTAGTTTTCATCCCCTTATTCCCTACAAAATATAAAACTCCTGTCTTGGTAGTTTATATTTGAGTTTTAAGTAGAATTGTTAGTTCAATATCTTATTTTTCAACGCTTGTGTCATGCTTCATTCTTCTCAGATATCTTAATTCCTTTTTCCGTCCACAGGTTCAATTATTATCTTGATCATTTTTTCGCAACATTCTTTTTTATTACCAAATCCACCCTGTGATTTATTTTTACTTTGTTATATATTTTATTTCTATACAAACTGCAGGTTTATATTTATATCTAATTTGGAATTCCCAAAAGCATATCTCGCATATGAATTGAAAAATCTACCATATATATGCGCATAATGACTGGTATTATGAAATTCACGTTCCAACTCAACGCAAGAAGCTCTTGCTTAGAACTTAATCGGTTGCCAGTAGAAACGTAGTACCTAACTAATGTATTGGATAAAACATTTTCAGAATAGAGAAATATCAAGAGTCTCAATAAAAATTGGATACGACACAACTCAATCGCCTGTTTTTCATTTCAGAATAATAGTCAATATGAGAGATGTTTGATTTATATTGAAGTGTGTAAACGATATGGAGATATATTATCAAATTTTTCTGAGACAAAGTGCCTTTGTGAATCTACATAAGGTGGTGTCGACAAAGTCTGTAAACACAGAATTTGAGAAAGTAAACGATATCGATGACTGAGCTGGTGATTGGAGGTGAGAGGATAATAATATATTGCGCTCTGATATTCTGGTGGTGACACGGTTTTTCCATTTATGTTTTTCCAAGGCAAACTTTATTTCCTCGCGCGTGACAGAAAGATGAAGTTTTTATGGCTTTCAGAAACACAATAGATTTCGGCATCATTTATAACAAAAAAAGCTCCTTTCAATCTTGAATATCGACATTATTTTGCTCAAAGGAGTTTCAACTAAACCAAATTTATGTTTCAAAGTCCCGTGAATTATTATAGGAAATATTTTAAACTATCCTTCCCAACAGACGTTGTCCTGTGGTCCTAGTTATAATAATTGTTCTCAGATTAATTACCTATTTTAGTATGTCCGACCGATGCATCTGTATTAAACCATATAGGTATTTTGCATCTGTATTCGTCAATAGCATCAACTATTAAACAACGGACTGTTTCTGTCAAACGCCAATTTAAGACTTAACTTATTGTAAAAACCACTAAGATGGTTACTTACTGTTATGTTTATGTTTTCTTAAAATGTCTAATGTTCCACACAATTTCCATTCAAAGAACCTTCTTGTGATGGGAGTATCCCGAATAAAGTATATACGAAGTCATGGGCAGCATGGGCTGCATAATCAGCACAATGCACATCCTACCTGGAGCTAAAGAGGGCCGTGGGGGACCGAAAAGAATGGAGATCTTTGCTGCAAACTAATACGCAAAAAATAAATAAATAATAATTAAGTACGATTCATAAGTAAACTAATGAAACATCCACCTGTCAAATTTTTATACAGTAAACGATGTTTACAGTGCATCTTTATTGGTTGCCAAAATCATTCTCGTCCAGTTTGTGGGTTTGATTGATCGAATCTAAATAAAAACTTTGAATAGATCATTTTCTTGGAAAACATTTTATCTATGCCAAAGCTTCTTTCAAACGATGTTTAGGTGTTTCTGACGTTTTTTTTAAACGAACTTCAAAGCTATTCAGTTTCAAAATTTAGAACGAAATGTCAATAATAATAGACGCGAACTTCAAAGATTAAGTAGTAATGAAACATAAACCAATCTATGTTTCTATGAATTTAAAGACAAACGTGATGAGGATAAAAATTAATATTCACGAACGTGAAAAGGTAGGTACCCATCCCAATTCTACAGGTAATGCCCGTCACTACGCAGGAGTAAACACCATTTTCCTCTACGTGCCGTCTTCAAAGGGAAGCGGACAGCCACGTACATATATCTTGGTAGGGTAGCATCATGAAAATTTTATTTTTGATAAGTTTAAGCGTAGGTCTACCTGTTGGCAAAGAGAAAATGAAAAACAGCCGGGATTTCACAGACGAAACATCAAGGGAATTCTTTGTGGTGCAAAAAAAGAGACAAAAAAATAACATTACCTTGTTTCCTAATAATATTAATATGAGCTACTGAATCGTTACGACACGTAAGTAGAAGGGGATGAGGGTGTGTTATTATTATCAAAACATTGTAGGGCATTTCAGTTTGAATTTTCTATACAGAACTCAAAACGTGTATGATAGATTTCTTGTTTAGCTTAGGCTTACTTGCGAAAACTAACGTAGGGAAAATCGTCAACATGGTGTGAAAAGGGTGAGAGTGCTATTTGCCTATTATTTCGGGTGTAAATAATCAATTATCCACCTTTCTACATCGGATACCTTTTCATTTCATTCTATTTGTAATCTTGGTACGTTGTCTCATTTTGTAAAATCGATAAATTATTCGTTGTACAATACCTATACATAATAATATTATTTATTGACTATTATTCTGAAATGAAAAACAGACGATTGAGTTGCGTCGTATCCAATTTTTATTGAGACTTTTGACATTTCTGTATTCTGAAAATATTTTATCCTATACATTAGTTACGTAGCTTCTGGCAACCGATTAAGTTCAAAGCAAGAGCTTCTTGCGTTGAGTTGGAACGTGAATTTGAGAATACCAGTTAGTATTTGAGAATATAATAACTATAACTAGAAGTCGAACAGAGCTCGAAATTCGACCAAAACTTATTAAAATCATAAGAA
Organism: Mystacides longicornis; assembly: GCA_963576905.1. NCBI lineage: Eukaryota > Metazoa > Arthropoda > Insecta > Trichoptera > Leptoceridae > Mystacides > Mystacides longicornis. The sequence continues at coordinate 8,360,344 of OY756425.1, read as the reverse complement.
GGTTCCATTGTCAAAGACTGAGCGGGCGCTATTTCAATATTTTCTTTCAAAAACAATGACATGGATACGGCAAATTTAAAATGTTGATATCTAAGTTTTTTTTATTATTATTAAAGACAAACAATATTAATCTATTCTCAATTTGACCAAACATAAACAAAAAAATAAATACGTCTGTGTCAATGTCCAATACATCGAAGTGTGTGTGAGTATCAAATACATAACATTACAGTACTGTTCACGTCCACTCCTTTCATTTGAATATACCACCTTCAAAAAGTTTTATGTGCCCATTATGAGGCGTTTTTCATTTTACAATTGTTTCAATGAAGTTGATGATCTTTATAAGTACCTAGTCTGTGGAAGTGTGTGTGAGTGAGTATCAAATACATAACATTACAGTATAGTGTTTGTAATGTTTTTATTATTGATTTAATCTTTATATTTTGATAGGTAAGGTGGTTCTTAATGACAATCCTCTTCAGGTTTCATGGAATGGAATTGCGAGTATTTTAAATGAAGTGTGACGGGCCGCACAGAAGGCTCGGCGGACTGCATGCGGCCCTCGGGCAGCAGGTTGAGTATCGATGCTCTATATAGTAAACATAAACTATTCTAATGCTGTGTTTTTTGGTGTGCACTTCTACAAAGGCATTAAAATTTACATGATATCAATAAGATAAGGTACAGAATGTACTGCCGAAGCAAGTTCAATTTCCTTAGATTTATAATAGGTATAACCTTTTTTTGCGGGCTCGCGTTCCTAATTTGTCAAAATTATTGAGTTTCAGTATAAATTAATATCACGTTACACAATCTATTTTGGGTTTAACAACCCTAATAAATCTATTAAGTTATCCCATATTAAAATAGATACGGCTAAAATATAATCCGACTAATCTAACATTATAATAACGGGTTTGGTATTAAACAAAAACTCGCATAAGCCTTTGAACATATCAAAGGCATAAGTGCACTTTGAAGCATAAGTGACGAGCAAAGTGTCCATTTAACATTTGACCTAACAGGATAAACATGTTATGTGTTCATTTATTTAAGTGCATTTCCCATGCAATGCCCGAGTGAATAATTCAATTAACAAAATGGCGATTCACACAATGGAAGCATGCTGCAAACGTGATTAAGCCTGTAAAATTAATTTTTTTATTAAAATAGCTCATTAACTTTTCACTAATGAATAGAAAATATTTTAATCTGGACAAAGTTGGATCTCAACTGGGATTTTATTTGAAACAAATTAGAGCTTCACATACCTATGTGGAAACGTTGTCCACGTAGAAAAATACCATAACGTGCATAGGATCGCTTTATTTTGGCAGTGGCAATATAAAGCTGATTGTACAATATCTGTGTACTTCTTATGTATCTGAAGTATCCGTTGCCACATCTTATTAAAAATGTCCAATCGAATATTTTCATAAAGCTCTACCGACTGACCGAGCTGGCGTGTTAACCATTAAAGGCCGTAATCCGTCTTTAAACCAATCACCAAGCAGAAGGGAATGTGAAAGATGTTGCTTTATGTGAAAGGTGTTATAAGTGTATTCGGGTTCACTTTGGGTGAGTCCAGGTTCATTAAAATAGAAAAAGCATAAACTGCTACGGTTGCAACATTTAGCCTAGAAACAGTGACACATCAAAAAGAGCATCAAAAAGAAACGATTGCTAAAAGATCTATGGAAAGAATTGTAAGTACTGGATATAGTATAATATCATTGAATTAAATTACGTTCGAATATATTAAGCAAACTTAAACGTCTAATATTTCACAAAATCTCACAGTATTTATATTCACGTTGCATTGAGATATATTTTAAATGTTCTACGTATCAAAAATATCAACAAGCAAGCTAACTGGACAAAGACAAAATAGAAAATTCCAATATCAAACCATAGACAGAGCACAAAATAATGTCTTAGTCGCTAATAAATGACTTGAAAAGCAATAGAGAATCATAAATCACGCTCCATAAGACATTTATTATGTTCCTCCAAAGAATCGTAAATAATAATCACTTATTCTAATGCAATTTTCCTGTCCCACACGATATATTATTCATACTTTTCTATGCATTTCAGTCCACTTTGCGAATAAACAATACATCAATAAAACACTGTTGTAAACATTGTGTTCCGGGCGGCATTTGGTCTGGCTAGTGGGTATACACAACATATAACATTATAAGGGAATTATTGGCATCAACCACAAGTAAACTGCTTAATAAATGAACTCTGCAATAGAGTCTTCTTTGTCTTTAGGACCCTGGTGGAAGAAAGAACATCGTTCTCCTCGGGCAATTGTCATTCGAAATCCTTGACATATGACCCAGCTAAGTCCATCTCCTCTCCATAATTATTGTAGAAGAGATTGGCGCGCCAGCGTATAAAGCGTCGCGTCGTTCCATCGATGGGGTGGTACCTTCTTATACCTATAATTCTTTTTCCGTTTCTTCGAAACAGAGCTGAAGGTTTGGACAGTGGAGGGCTCTTGTTGCCTCCCTATGCCCCTAAGTGGGTCATAGGTGACATAGTGGGACTGTGTAGTGTGTATGTATGTATATTGTTGAAATATATTATCCAAACACATACTAAATATTATAATATTGAGAATATCAAATAATCGCCGAGAATGATGTTGGTTGCTTGTCAAGGAAGGGTGTGGTATGCCATTGAAGAAGCATAAGTAGATCGGATAGACAGATTGAAGCATTTAAAAAATGAGTTTTTTTTTTGCTAATAACCAGCATAAATGAAAGTGTCTTAAAATAATTGTGAATATTTCAATAGGGATGAGAAAAGGGTTCGTTGGTTATGTACCTACGTTTGTTTTTCAGTTTCTTTGACGTAGGTTAATCAATCATATCAGTATTGTTCCAATGGAGACCAAATTTACTTAACTTTGCAATTCTCTCAAACAAAAGTAAAAGGCAAACACTGAATCCTCTATAAAATGTTGTTACTCTTAAATCAAAAAAGAATCCTAAAACAGTTGTATATTGTCGGGAAACCAAATAAATTCTATAATAGTGAGCCCAGATTCATTTAAAAAAAATATAATACATTTTTAAATTATTATGTTTTGGTAGATAGGTATATAGTTAAAACCTATTACTCTGAAATATTGGCCAGTTCAGCGCTTACAGAATATTAAAAGACAGTATTTTATTTAAGGTCACCGAGTTAAATAATTAATCGGAAGCGCCTTAAGGAAATTAAATTAAGATCCGATGGTATAAAGACTCCTTCCATAAATTCGCTTCTCCGTGTCGCATCAACCCGACGAGAGGGAGTCGTCTCCATGACAACTCAAAAGTGATGAATATTTATTTTGGCCTGAAATATGACCCCACGTCGTCTCTTTATAACCTTAAGGTCGCATTTTTCTCGGAACATGGAGTTCTACAAGATTCAATTTCGCGTTATGTAACCTTTACGTGAAATATGTAAATGCCAAACTCTGTTTAAAAACCTCGTAAATATGAGAAAAAATTGACATTTATTTTAACGTACGTTCGTGTTAGTAGGTAGATGGATCGTGTCGACCTATGCAGGCAGGGTGTAGAATGTAGATATACTTTTAACGATTCAGTTCTTAGATAATTTATCTTTTCGACCGTAGCTACTTGGTGTAACATACTTCGAACTTAAAGAAAAAATATCAACAACTAATGACTCTAACAATTCATTACTAAAGTTCGATTTTTAAATGGAACAAACCACTACGGGCTTACGACCGTCTTCTACTGTCGTTTCGAAGGCTGGCTTAGTGTGATCATTTTACGTTAACAACCATTAGGTGGTAATGTTTGTCTCCGAAACTCCTAATCATGAGAATTCTCAACATGTTCAACATATCGAAAAATCTCATGTATGCAACAAGTAGAAATGTAATCAAAAAATGAAAAATAGAGATAAAAGTTGGAAATTATTGAGAACTTCGAACTTCAGGCTAATAAGCTGACGAAAAAAGACGTTCGGTCTTCGAAAACCGGTTAGCTTAATAAATATTGTGGAAAAAACTAAACATTTTGTTTCTTTCAAATAATTTTCAGTTTTTTTTAAATAACAACAACGTCTCACTACAAGCAAAGAAACTAGTGCATAACGCAATCCTGTTACCATCGATGATGTATGGGTGTGAAACGTGGACATGGAAGAAAAAAAAAGAATGTTGAATAAATGCAGTAGAGATGAAATCTCTACGAAGAATATGTGGGAAAACTTTGAGGGTTATGGAAAGGAAGGGATGTGGTATGGAAGTAAGCGTTGTTACAAAGATGAAAGTTAATAAGTTGAGATGGTTTGGGAATGTGGAAAGAATGGATACAAATATAGTGACAAAGATAATTCATACAGGGCTGAAAGGAAAGGTGTAAGAAAGCGTGGCCGACCGAGAATGACGTGGATCGAACACATCGATTCCGTTCTCAAGGAAGGCCAGGTCAGAAGTAAGAGAGGTCGTATGAGAAATGTCGGTGGAAGAAGCGAAAGAAGTGTGCCTGGATAGAAAAGAGTGGAGGTCCGTTCTCTCTGCCTAGCCCGTACGGGACACTGCGTGATGGGTAAAAAAAAAGTTTTTGTACCTACAAGTGAATTAGATAGTAAGCAAAGAAAATGAGGTTGATTAATATATTTTCTAATCAGACAAACTTTTATAGCAGTTATGAAAGTTTGCGGACTGCAAATTCTTCGCCGGATAACAGAAAAACTAATAAAATGTTAAAAAAATGCATGAAACATTACATGAAATATGACATTAAAGTTAGTATGGAATAGATGTCCTACGACGCCATCTGTGAAAAAATCTAGCGACAAAACTATTGTCTATTCCACCACACTGTTTCGGGAGTTTTAGATAATTTTCATACAAAGTCAACAAAATTGTGCGCACATTAAGCAATGCAAATTGTGCAATATTCTCGCGTTCTTCCTGTCTGAGCTTTAAATACGAATGAAATATGGACCGTTTAGAAATATATATTTTAATGTTACTGTTTTATTAGTTTACTTTTGTTTCTGGAGGCCCAGTGTACACTATGCACATATGAACGGGCCGCCTTTGATTAGGACCACAGGGTCCACAGGACAACGTCTGTCGGGAAATCTAGTAGTATATAAATAAAAAAGAAACTAATATGGGAAAAATACTGGTATAAATCCTTATTTAGGTATAACATTTTTTTCGTAATGCAACGTTGGATTCAAAATAGACGTGAAATTATTTTCATGCTTTGAAACCAAAATCTAAATGTCATAATTTGGATTGGATCTAAATGCAGAGTAAAGCCCCTGGTTGGGTTTGAGTACTGCTATTATAGCCATGGGATTTTTTGACATCCTAGTAGATTCCCATAATAATAATATTGGGCTATTAATTACTATCCGGCCGTTTAATAAAGAACTTCTCCCTCGAGGGAACCTCGCTTACAAAAAGTTACTCATAAATAACCAAGAAAAACAATTAAAAAATGTAAGTACCATTTTGTTAAAAATAAAAACTTTATGGGATATTTCTTTTTTAATACAATGGTAACAACGTAAAAAGCTGCCGTTCATACCTACGTTGTTATTGTGTGAACACCGACCGACCGATACCATTGGAGGCCATTTTAGTTCACTTGGCTTAGGCCCCTGACCTGCCCATCCTATAAGAACACACCGATATGATCGGTCCACGTCATTCTTGATCACCGTGCACCCTTTCTTTCAGATACTAAATTCTTTTTGTCACACTATTCATTCATTCTCTCTATATGACCAAAGCACCTCAATGTATTCACTTTCATTTTATACAATACTAGCTTTCCCGACAGACGTTGTCCTGTGTTCCTAACTATGAATATTGAATTCGAATTTGTATGGCGATGAATTAATTATCATTTGACCAATGCAATTCCGACTGATGCGTCTGTTTTAAATCATGTATATTACATCCGCATTTTGTCAATCGCACCAACTATCTAACAATAATTGACAGATTATGTCAAAATTTCAAAATTGGAATAAAAATTATATGAACAAATAACTTATAAGGTTGCCTACGTAGAGTTTTCTTTAATTTTCTAATTTTCCATGCATTTATTTTTTTCTTCTAAAACAACCTTCTACTGATAAAAGCCTACACGACAAAAAAAGAATTAGCGAAATCGGTCCAGCCGTTTAGGCGTGATGCGATGACATCGGGAAATTGCTCTCCATTTTTATATATAAGACTATAACACTCGCTTCACAAACCTTTCTTATATTAGCATTTCTCGCCTTATCAATCAGTCTTTTTCCCCATATCCTACGTAGTGATCTCATTTCTACAACATTATACCATCTTCTAGATTTTTCGTCCATGTCCAAGTTTCACTTCCATACACATCATGGATGCATTGATTCTACATTGCATTATGCATCAATTTTTTGAGTTCAAGGGTGCATTTAAACCACAATAACATAGAGCCAGAGCTGAAAGTAGAGTATATTTTCATGATCGTTGATATGGACACTAATCAGATTACAGTCTGTCATTGTGTGTCCATTAATTATTAGTTATTGTTTCCATGTTGTCCAATATTAACCATAAAAGAAAGTACCTATGCTCTGTTTCGAAATTCGGCGTAATATTCGTTTGGTGTAAACGCACACTTAGAGATATTATGTATGCTCTTATTTCTACTAGGTGACCCACCCGTCGAACTTAGACCTAGTCCGGAATAAAAAAAAAGTTGACTTATTACATGAATTATATACAGCTTACGAATTGAAACTTGAAAAATTACCAACCTGATTTAAATTTAGCTAATAATTTATTGCATTAATTATGGTTGATCGGATGCGGAATGAAGTTCCACGGGTCATAAGTTGTAATAAAAACAATTCCTCTATAATAGTTGCCTGACTTTTGAAAAAAATCCAAGATATGAGAGCTGTGTAGCAGGCAGTAAGTCACATATGAAACATTTACCGAATTATTATGGTAAGATTAGAGATCTAAGTGCACAGTCAACTCTGCTGTTGGTCAGTTTCAGTTTCACTTGGTCTAAAATCTCATATATTCATATTATATTATTCAAATGGATTAAAAATGAAAACATGACTATTATTTGCTTTACAGACCAAGTATTATTTTTTTGCATGTAATTTAAATTTTTAAAAATCCTGCAAAATACTTATAAATACCACAATAAGATATGAAATAGCTCCGTTATTTTTGAGACATTCTCTTTGCGAGATAAAATATCAAGAAATATCTTATTTTCCGGTGAGGAAACATAATAGACCGTGGTATGGTGTTTATTGAAGGTCTCTAGGGGCGACTCGTGTCCTCGAAATATGATACGAATTTCGAGTAGGCTGGTGATGGCCGTACAGATAAACTATCTAAACATTATTTCGAATATAGAAGAACTTTTACAACATATTTTTTTTATTAACTAACTGCTTGAAAATGAATCCATTTTTTTATCATTACTTTTACATTTGCTTAACATTATATCTATCTAGAAATTGTTCAAATGTCCCAGAAAAACAGGAACACTGTTTTATAACAAATTGTTGAACCTCCTTTAAACCGAAATTGTTCAGTTAGATTCGGTACTGGTTGCTTGGCAGAAATACTGTTAGCATTCAATTCAGCCGGCTATACTAATACCTATGTATAAAAGAGTGAACACAAAGTGAACACAAATACACTTTCAACATCATTCACATAAAGCAAAGCTTGCGTTGTCAAAGTTGTATTTAACTACTGATCATAGTGTAATGATTTACAGTTTTCAAAGGCAGGGTGAAACAGTAGTAAGTACCTACTTCTAAAAGTCACTTTGGCAAAAAGCTGATAATAAATGGCTCATAATAAAGAATTAAAATTCTTATTCGTTCAAAAAATTTTTTGACGACTTGTCGCAACTAAAAATGAAGTTTGTTTTATGGTTGGGCTCTACCCGCATTAGTGATAATGTTAATCTTAAACATCGTACTCACTTGCGCCGCGAACGTGTGACATTGCATCAATTTAATCAAAAGTAATAGAAATATAATATATAAAAAAAACTGAGAAGATTTTGACTTTTATAAATGAACACGTTAAATCTTTGGGATAAGCGTGCTAAGATGCAGGTGAATCTCATGTTTATACTTGTCACATTAGGTATACAGTAGTAAAAATGTCACATTAGATAATATATAAAAAAAAATAAAAATATCCGAACGTATTTCAAAGACTTACTAGGGATTCTTAAAGTCTACAGAAAAAAACAAGCGTATAAATTCTACATTTACGTAGTAGATTATATTTTCGTTTAATATGTTTTTGATATTCCCGCATATCTGTGGTTATCGGATTCGGTAGAGTACAATAACTTGTAAAATTTTACGAGGATAATAAAACGTGTTAATTCGCGGTTGACAATGACAATGAAAAAATCAATACACGCTCGGATCAACCCACCTCTGTAACCTGACATTAAAAACGAGAGTTAAGATGGGGTTATGTTTTCTCGGTCACAAAAAATTCTTTCACACTAAGCCATATAGATAAATAATATTACGATATACTTTATATAAAAACGGGGTCGGAGATTCTAGGTTATGATGACATTATATAAGATTTTTCGATTCGCTGTAAAAAGTTTTAGGTCAGATTTTCAGTGTATTACTAGCTTTCCCGACAAACGTTGTCCTATGGTCCGAACTATGAATATTGAGTTAAATTAATGATAAATAATTTCCTACGTTTTACCATTAATTATTTGACTTTAATTTTACTGCTTTAGATAATTCCTTAGCGAATATAGTCAAATAATGACATAAAACCATTACAAATACGTCATAATATTTGAGTTATAATCACCTTTTGACATCTGTAACTATACATATTTACTATTTTTATCGTTTAAAAGTTATGTTTTAGAACATGGCTATATTGGCTGGAAACTTATGCGCGTATGCGTGTATGCATTGATGCACCCTCTACTATCTTTTAACTGTAATTTGGTCAATGTTTTGTCTATTGAATAACAAGTGTAATACCTTTTTGAATAGCCAAAGAGACGTAGACGTTTTCGAAATTATCTGCATAATAAGTTCCATAACTTTTTTTTTCAAAAAAGCGCTTCAAGTGAAATTTCTTGAAAAGCTGTTAGTAAAAGTTTCATCATTCGTCAATCATGTTTATTAATTGACATGTCCTCTAAATAGATACTTAAAAAAGGGCCCTAAGAGCTCTTATCCAAAAAAAAATGATAAAAAAGCCTATATATAAATAAAGGGTTTTTTAAAAAATCTTTAAGATGTCAATATCTCCAAAACGCTAAAGTTTCGGACACCATATTAAATCAAATCCATCAGAAATGACCTAAAAAATAACGTCCTTTAATATACAGAGCGACTTACCTGTAACCCTAGTATTATTTTATTATGAAATTGATTTAAAATAGGCACTTTCATGAAAAAAATTATAAAGCAATACTTCCGATATAATATTCTTTCAAACCTCTTTACAATTTTCAGGTGTTACTTATTGTATTTCCTAAAGAAAAGTGTGTAATGAAAATGACAGAAATATAATAAGGTTTTCGTGTGGCGAGATTTGTTAAAAATAAAAATCCTTATACGGCCTTTATTCAAGGAGAATACACTACTTATCTACAACAGTTTATTGAGCGGACTGTGTGTAGCTCTGCGGACATTCCTTTCTCGATTTTGTTATTTTTGGAAACAATGGACTGGTAATAATAGGTATATAATATGCCTAATAAATTACCACACAATTTTAAGTCCATCGCTATTAGACTTTTTTTTTTCACTTGAAATTTCTACCCATATTGGACGGGACCGGTTAGGTTAGCTAGAAAAAATTGCCTCAGGCATCAAGTTTCGCTGGCTAAACCAATAACCGACCAAATTGCGATCTTTTCAAACGAAATGATGGGGCAACAAACATATTATGCGCTGTCGTTCGTAATGATGTGGTTCAACATTACATAATTAAAAAAAAAAAACAATAATCATACAATTATATTAATACATTTTCATTTTTATTGCTTTGATATTTTCCCCGAAAACGAGTTAAAGCATAATTAAACCCAACATTTTACAACAACAAAAAATAAAATGAAAACTATCGAAACAATTTTTACGTCCCGGAAAAGTAACCTCTTAAACTTACCCCTCTGTTAACAATCAGTTTCGCTTATAATATAATTCATTTTAAAACATCGATGTAATTAGTGAATTTAGCGACGTACCAAATCAGTTAACAACAACTAACAAACTTCAGGCAACTAGTTAAATTCTGTCCGTATTAAATTTATGATGAAACAAGAAAGGGCATATTCCCTAAACGACTGTTTAATATGCCAGCCATACACTAACCTTTTTCGGCCATTACTCCTAATTACTCACCGTACCACAGTAATTACATATCATAAAAGTGTTTTGCCATTGTAAATTGTAACTTTGACAAATTATTATTCTTGTAATTTTATGAAACTCTACCCTTATTATTAATACACCGAGCAGTTGCTAACTGTTGATCCGCGTTTAAAAAGTTGATGAAATACTAAAACACTACTCAGAAGGTATTAGGCATATCAACATGGCCAAAAAACTTGCAAGATGATTTCCACAGGTAGTTAAATTTCGAAAATCTTGGAAGTCGAAGGTGTAAATTTTCAAGAGGAAAAAGACACTTTTCTCTGTCTAATTTAATTTGAATCTGGCTGTATCACCATTTTGAATACATACAATGCCAAAATAAAAATCTGCCGGCTATACTACTGCCACCTTTGCATAGAGAAGTGTAAATTTACAATTTATTTATTCAAAACTTTTCTCTTTTTGAATTTAAATTGGTGATTGACATTGATAATTGTTTGATAGTATGTACTCATTGACAGATTCATTATCATTCTTATTTTAGATAATATTACACAACATGACGTAATAGAACCAGGCTTATTAAAAAAAAACAGATCCTAGATCTAGATTAAGAGGAAGGAAGAAGAAGACGTAATATACAGAATGTGCCCGCAAACATCGCTAAAAACGGATGCATCGGTGGGACTTATGTTGGTTAAATGTAAATGGTAATTAATTTATCATTATACAATGTTATGACTGTTGGGAAAGCTTGTAGTATTGAAAAAGTTCTATTAATCTTATAATCATTTTTGATTATTAATTTGTTAAACGCAAATCTCGGCTTCGCTTTTTGTTCTACAATTCCAGATGATTTTACTGCCGAGGTACACAAATTCTGTTGCGTTAATACCAATGTGCCACACTATAAAATATGCCAGAAACGACTTTTAACTGAAAACTTGTAGGAAACAATGAGTAGGTCAGTTCCACCGTTTGATTTTATGTCAGATAAAATTGTATGTGGGATATCGTTTATACCTCGTAGTTTCCAAGTGTCCGACAACGAAGCAAGCGCCCATAAAACCCAACACAATGTGTTAAAATGCCGTAAAGACCAAGCGACGGAATTAAATCGAGTCATTTTTACGATCTGAAACAACGTACATACTCCTGAGACACTTATCATCATCGTTATCAATAGTTTCAAGTCAAATTGTTTGCTTATGCGAGCAACATAAACAAATTAAAACTTTTCTATAAAATGTCATTGTTATAGCTAGGGGGAATTAATACCTTTTTGCCGGCAAAACAAGAATATTCATATCAAGATTACCGTGAAGTCTGCAGAGGGATTTACGCGGCGTCCATTTTGCAGTGCAACAAGTAGACTTGTCACGCCAAGCTGATAGCCATTCACCATCATCAACTATGTACGTTACCTTTTTTCAGGACTAGATCTATAGTCATATCCTGGCGCCAAATACTTGACAGCAGTCGCAGTCTTTAAATTTGGTTGCTCTCTTGTTCTCAATAATTTCCAACTTTTTTCTCTATATTTCATTTATTATTAAATTTCTACTTGTTGCATACATGAGATTTTTCGACATGTTGAACGTGTTGAGAATTCTCATGATTAGGAGTTTCGGAGACAAACATTACCACCTAATGGCGAAGGTTGTTAATGTAAAGTGATCACACTAAGCCAGCCTTCGAAATAACAGTAGAAGACGGTCGTTCCTTTTACTAATGTGCTATTTAAAAATCGAATATTAGTAATGAATTTTTAGAGTCATTAGTTGTTACATATTCTTATGCATCAAAAACCTAATCTTTGTACTGCAAACTAGAGGCGCATCAAGCCATAAACCAACAACTATGCATAAAAAGCCTACTCTTTGTAGGTACTGCAAACTGGCGGCGTATCAAGCCACCAACTATCATCAAACCAACAACTATGCATAAAAAGCCTACTCTTTGTACTGCAAACTGGCGGCGCATCTAGCTAACAACTATCATCAAACCAACAACTATGCATAAAAAGTCTACTCTTTGTACTGCAAACTGGCGGCGCATGAAGCCAACAACTATCATCAAACCAACAAATATGCATAAAAATCCTACTCTTTGTACTGCTAACTGGCGGCGCATCAGGCCAACAACTATCATCAAACCAACAAATATGCATAAAAATCCTACTCTTTGTACTGCTAACTGGCGGCGCATCAGGCCAACAACTATCATCAAACCAACAAATATGCATAAAAATCCTACTCTTTGTACTGCTAACTGGCGGCGCATCAAGCCAACAACTATCATCAAACCAACAAATATGCATAAAAATCCTACTCTTTGTACTGCTAACTGGCGGCGCATCAGGCCAACAACTATCATCAAACCAACAAATATGCATAAAAATCCTACTCTTTGTACTGCTAACTGGCGGCGCATCAGGCCAACAACTATCATCAAACCAACAAATATGCATAAAAATCCTACTCTTTGTACTGCTAACTGGCGGCGCATCAAGCCAACAACTATCATCAAACCAACAAATATGCATAAAAATCCTACTCTTTGTACTGCTAACTGGCAGCGCATCAGGCCAACAACTATCATCAAACCAACAAATATGCATAAAAATCCTACTCTTTGTACTGCTAACTGGCGGCGCATCAGGCCAACAACTATCATCAAACCAACAAATATGCATAAAAATCCTACTCTTTGTACTACTAACTGGCGGCGCATCAAGCCATAAACCATCAACTATGCATGAAAAGCCTACTCTTTGTACTGCTAACTGGCGGCGCATCAAGCCATAAACCATCAACTATGCATGAAAAGCCTACTCTTTGTACTGCTAACTGGCGGCGCATCAAGCCATAAACCATCAACTATGCATGAAAAAAACTACTCGTGCTTCAAACTGAACACGCAACAAGCCATAAGCCAGTTATATACATATTTTTATCCCTTCAACTTAGTCTGTTCTAGTAAATATGGGTAAACATCTAGTAACAAAATGTAAAATTGTTTCCCGCTACAATGTTCACTGTGTCACAATGTAAGAATTTGCATGTAGATTTGCAGTAATCTCCAGCTAGACCGACTATTAATAATTTAAATGCTTGTGTTCGCGTCTTTTATACTGTATGTCTCCGGCTATGTCTGCTCAATACAAGTCATCCTAACACCAGTTATTCTATAATATTAAATGTGGTATTATGACATTACAAAAATAATGACCGTGTATTTCCAAGTATTACTGACTCATTAACTGACATAAATCCTTTTATACAATTTTCATTCTATCTATATTTTCTTTGTGACCTCACATAGGGACATAGAAGGGTAAAGAGTAAAGTAAAATACTGCCTGACGGAATTTTCTCCCAGTTAACTTATGGTCTTGTCTGAAAAATCAAGTAATAAAAGCTTAGGTACGAGTACACGTTGATCCGTTCGAAAATCACACTTAGATCCTATCATACAGATTATGATCTAGGTATGGCGCTTGGCTTTTTTTGCTTAACCTGTACATGACCCAACGTATTATGTATTAATAAATATTTCTTAGGCGGCCTGTTAGCCATTTAACTTCCAGGCGCAGTGGACTCTAAAATGTATTTGCATCTTTTTGGAGGACGTATAAAGAAGGTCTATTAATTTGTGTCAGCCATTATAAGCTTTTGGGATCGCCTGTCTACTTCCATGTTCGAAAATATCTTTTTTTCTTACAATAAAATGCCTTCAACATCGCATACGTTTTAAGTTTTCTATTTTTCGTTCTCCGTCGTCCTCAAATCATGTCATATCAAAAGTCAATACTTAGGCCACCGACCTTGGTAGCCTAGTTGTACTGGCGTGGACTTCAGATCCGAGGTCCCGGGTTCGCTTCCCGGTCGGGTCAGAGTTTTTCTAAGTGTTTTTTCACTTGAAATTTCTACCCGGGGTTGGCCTGTCTCAGATTGGACGGGACCGGTTGACTGAAAAAAATTGTCTCAGGCAATAAGTTCCGCCGGCTATACTGACACCTTTGTATAGAAAAGTGTTATTATTATTATTACTTTGTTTTGCCAAAAATATTCTCATATTCCCACTTTTTATTTTGATTAATTTATTTACAAAACGGTTGGTGTGATTAAGATTAATAATCCAATTCAATAACCGAGAAATGGTTTTAAAAAAAGTTAAAACACTTGTCCAAAAAATAAAAAAAAAGTTGCTGGTCCAAATAGGATGATTAATCATACCGGCACATCCGAACGTAATTGTGAGCAATCAGTTTAATGAATTGGAAACTCCAAAAAAAAAAGCCCGGGGTAATAATAAGTCTTGACATCTCACCATTAATCACAGAATCTAAAAACTCCAAAGACCCAGATGTATGTTACCTGAAACAAATTTTTAAATACACTTCCATTAGTATATTTCTCCCAAGAACGGACTAATGATTCGTACTAAGAAAGTGACAAAGAAGAAAAGAGAAAGGTGAACATAAAAGATTTTCTATTTTTGTTCCTCCTCTCTCTTTCAGTTCTTTGTGAGATTTAACAATAAAATATTCATACATTTATTTTTCCTTCCACGCGACACTTGAATGGTTGAGAAATTATGTTGGGATTCCCAGAAAATCTTAACCATAGCAAATGTTTTTTTTTATAACAAATATGGTAGGTAGGTATATTCTTAATTTCAGAAAATTATGCTCTTAGCTAGACTGACTAATTCATTTTTTTTACCCATCACGCCGTTTCCCGAAGGGGGTAGGCAGAGAGTACGGACTTCCATTCTTTCCTATCCAAACAAACCTCTTTCGCTTCCTCCAAACGCATAACATTCCGCATACATGCTCTTCTATTCCTTTTGCTCCTGACTTGGCCCTCCTCTAAAACTGAACCGATATGATCGGACCATGTCATTCGAGGTCGGCCTCGTCTGCGTGCACCCATTCTTTCAAATTTGTATATCCTTTTAGTCATTCTCACCTCGTTCATTCTCTCTACATGCCCAAACCACCTTAATTCTAGTCACTACGCTTACATCCACTCTACATTCCTTTCTAATATTATCATTCCTCACCTTATCACTCAGTCGCTTTCCGCATATCTTACGCAGTGATCTCATTTCCACAGCATTTTTATTCCAACTTCCAGATTTTTCGTCCATGTCCAAGTTTCAGTGCCATACATCATGGTTGGAATCAGGATTGCATCGTGCATCAACTGTTTGGATTTAAGAGATATGTACGTTCTTATTTCTCATTAGAGGTTGGCGGTGCACTTAGACCTCTAATGAGAATTCCTCAAAACTTCTTTCTGTGCCATTTGTTGTATAACAGTCTAATTTACACAAGATTCATCGGATTTTAGCCTTTAAAAAGTGTTTAAAGCCAGCAATAAGAAAGGGATATAATAATATTTAACCAGTTTCAAATAACCCCAAATAAAAAGCTAATATAACCAAGGGGGGGGGGGTTCAAGGGAGAATGCATGTATTTTATATCCATTTTTTTATTTATAACTACATATCTATTGTTTTGCCCGTTTCTTGAATCAGTTGAGATAGTTTGGGTATATTGAAAAAAAAATGGACGAAAACTGTAATGGATTACAAAAAAGAATAAAGGCTGAAAACCATAGAGTAACGAGGCGTGGTCGACTGAGAATGGATCGATTACTCAAGGATTGCCAGGTTAGAAGCGAAAGAAAAATAGCGAAAGAAACGTGCTTACATAGAAAAGAGTGCAGGTTCGGTATCTTTGCCTACTTTTTAAGGGATACTGTGTGATAGGTCAAAAAAAAAAAAATTATAAGATCCAATTCCCAGCGCCATGCGTGACAGTCAGCGGTGAGGCGGTAATTATTTTATGATAATCCAAATTTTGTTCCCGTATTACGTCTGCCTGAGAACCAGCAAATCACAAACATCATATTCCTTTGTGGGCATACAGAGAGTATTGTAATGGTCGTGCATATCACATTAAAACATGAAAATTTTCACGGTTGTTTAAGGTTTTCTCCCTTCACTGCGAACTGCTTAAATAAATTAGGTACATCCATCTTAATATTGCAACATAAATTATATAGGTATTTGATAGATGTACGAATTTAGCTTTTAACAGTTATAATCATTCTGAACTAAAATTAGGCCACTAGTCTTTATTACCCTCGAGAAATAGTGCTGGAAATATCTACAGTGAATTTCCTGACCGCAATCAAGAGACCATTTCTATTATAAAAACCCTGCGAATTATCCTTCAATTATATTATTTTGCTGTTATAACAAATTTTAAATAATAAATGAATCACCAGGGGTTTGAAAAAGAAATTAAAATATGAATATGTAACAACGAATGACTCTAACAATTCATTACTGATGTTCGATTTTTAAATGGAACAAACCACTACGGGCTTACGACCGACATGTTCGACATGTCGAACATGTCTTTAAATTTGGTTGCTCTCTTGTTCTCAATAATTTCCAACTTTTATCTCTTCATTTCATTAATTATTTAATATCTACTTGTTACATACATGAGATTTTTCGACATGTTGAACATGTTGAGAATTCTCATGATTAGGAGTTTCGGAGATTTAAACATTGCACCCTAATGGCGAACGTTGTTAACGTAATCGTTAAGTGATCACACTAATGCGTTGGGTTCCTAGGGAGCGGCCGTCATCTGACAAGACGGCGTCTTTCAAAATTATATGACAATGTTTTTCGTTACTATGGAAACCATTTTGGCAATGTTCTCAACTGACATATCCACCGCCGTTTATTGTAGCGGCGTATCCGTAGGAAAACAACCCATTAGCCAGCCTTCGAAATAACAGTAGAAGACGGGCGTAAGCCCGTAGTGGTTTGTTTCATTTAAAAATCTAACATCAGTAATGAATTGTTTGAGTCATTAGTTGTTACATATTCATTAAGATCTAGTCCTGTAAAATGTTCACAAGAATCTAGACATAATTAGAAATTAAAATATGTTTTATATTCCGGATAATACCTACACGTTTCCGGCAGACTATAGGCTACCAGGTGATCATCTTCTTTACCTACGGATCCATTGATAACTGGTAGATTTTATCAAATTTAGGCTAACTCAATGCCACACGAGACCTAATGAAAAGAGGTGCGAAGATAACCGAAACGACGATAGCTGGGTGGCGCTGAAAAACCCCTTAAGATTAGTTGAGTGTCTCATAACTGACAGAGCGTAATAGATTTATGCATGTAATCTTTAGTTTTTTTAGAGCTTTGTTCCATTTTAGCACACGTAAGGGTGCGTTTACACCAAACGAACATCGAGCTCCATAATAGAGTACATTTTATTCATCGTTGATAAGGTCACCAAGAAAACAACAAGAAAGAACCAGTAATCTGCCTTCACCCATTAATGATTAGTTCTTGCTCGTTGTTGTTTCCACGGTGTCTAAATCAACGATAAAAAGAGTATACTCTTTTTCTAGCTCCAGCTCTATGTTCGTTCTACGATCTCGAATTCCTATCTAGCAGTTATTGGAGGAGAAAGGAAAGAATAAAAAAAGGCAGATGAAGCCCCTTTGAGACTGAAACACTATATATGTAGAGTTTCCATAGGATTTCCAGTGATTGGCTTTTTCTAGTCAACAATTAATGAAAAGAGATAGAGAGTGGTTGGCAGTATCTTAGTCAGCAATTTATCAGAAGAATTAATGTAGTGCTCAAAACAAGGTAATGGGCACGTGAACGCTCAACAATTTGTCAATTTTTGACCTTTGTGTTTACATACTTAATAGCGTTTGTAATTTTCTGTCCGATCTGCATGCAGCATGACACCCTTCATAATATCCACTATCCCCAACTACGTCACAGACGACATACATAATTCCTTCTTCCCTTTCTATGTTTAGCTTTGAGAAAGACTCTTCGTCCCTCCCACCTTCGCCTCACCTGTGGGTACATAGTAACACCATACAGCACAGCCACGTACAAACTAATAAGTAGGCACTCCAATGACATTACGTCCTATAGGATGACAGTAATCGAGTACACTGACGTCACTGCGATTTCTGATTATTTCAGTTCTTCTTAAACTGGATATTTTTCTACTACTCTTTAACAATTTTATTCTTCATTGTGTGTACACCATTTGCTGATTTTTCGAATGTCCGGCAGTAAGATTGTAAAGCTTAGTTTACATTGATCGTGTATTTCAGTCGAGTGGCAAGTAATTTAGTATAACACGTGCCTGAACACCTAAACTTCGTCGAGTATTTTAGCCAGCGCTTTAGTCGAGTCAATCCTTTTGAGGCAGTATATTTGGAGATTCAACAACCATGTTAGGAAAATCAGTCCAGTCTATCAGTTGGTAAAAAGACAATTCAAATATGCAATTCAGTAACTAAACACTTCGTAACCTGCCCAAATTCAAGCAGTTGAGAAAGAGGAGACGATTATTTTTGGACAACTGGTCAGTAAATGCTACTGGTAAAAACCGCTAACTTTTCTTAGTCTCTCTGACCTGCAGCAACATTTACGTATTAGCTATCATTTTCTATAAACTTCATTTTCAAAAATTAGTATTTTTTTATTCTTTTTAGAAGGAAGATCATAACATACAATACTTAATAAGAGGTGGTTGTAGCCTAATGGTATGAGTCAACGGCATTCGTTATTAAATACGTAGGTTGTGGGTTGAAATTCTGTTGCCGACCATTTCCACTTTCACGACACAACTCTTTGGTTAATGTGAAAGGTGTCAAAAGAGTTGAGTGTCCTCAGATACATTTAAAAAAATACTCGTCCTGTAGACTTTATAGTAGTAATACGACTACCAGAGAAGAAGTATCAACAAATTATTAAATCTCCCAATAAACTATATTGATTTTGTAAAATGAATGACATAGTGAACGCAGTAAAAAAGTGTGAGGTTAAATTGTTTGCAGATGACACTCTTATATATGTGAAGTGTAGTAATTTTAATGAAGGAGTAATAGAATTACAAGATGAATTGAATAGTGTTTCGGATTGGCTAAGTTGTAATTTGTTGAAATTAAACGTAAACAAGAGCAAGTGTTTAATAATCGGTAAAGTTCCTGTGGATAGTGTTTGTAATCTAACGTTAAATAATGAATCCATTGAAGTTGTGGAAAAAAAATAAGTATTTGGGCATAATTCTGGACAATAGGCTAAAATTTAAAGATAATTTTGATTATAATTTAAAAAAGATGAGTAACAAAGTTGGTTTTTTGTATCGTATAAGGAATAATCTAGATATGGACACTAGAAAGTTGGTTTATAATTCGATTGTGCTGCCCCATCTCAACTACTGCTCTACCATCTTGTTTTTGGCCACAGAGGGAAAATTAAAATGTCTCCAAATAATTCAGAATAGGGCCATGAGGGCTGTCTTGGGATGGGGTAGGTACGCTCGGATTAGGAAAATGTTGGACAGGTAAGATTTTTTGGATGTGAAGCAGCAGATATACTTAAATGTTTTCGTTTTTGTTTATAAAATTTAAAATGGAATAATGCTATGCTATTTATCAAATAATGTTAGATATAATTATGAGATACACGACTATCCCACGAGGGGTCGCGATGCGTTTAGGCTTCGGGGTGCCAGGATCGCAGGTACTGAGAACAGTCTCTTCTACAAGGGGTTCAGGATGTTCAACGACCTGCCGGCCGAACTCAAGAGCGCGGCTTCGCTTGCGATCTTTCGTGTTATACGTCGTGAATATCTAAAAAGTAGTGATAAGCATAGGATAATAACGACACAAGCTTTAAGTAGCTTACTGTGAAAGAGTCAAGGAGTGTATTTGTGTTCACTTTGAGTGAGCACATATTCATTTAAAAAAAAAAAAAAAAATATTGGAATATTGTAGAAAATTGACTAGGACTAGCATGCTTGTAAGGTGTTTTGCTTCCGCGTAAATTTATCTTACGTAAAGACCATTCTTTCTTTTTCAATATGTCAGTCTTTAACAGTTATTTATATATCTTTAAGAAAATATTAAGGAATATTAAAATTGCGACACGATTCTCAAATTATTTTTATTATATTGCTCTTTTTATAAATTTCGTAGGTAGTTGAAAAGTTAGTAAGCTTATTTATCAACTCTTGACAATGCTAGGTTTATTCAAATACTCAATTCCCCCTTTGGGACCCTGACTTCGTGACAGGGAGGCAACAAGTAGTGCTATCGAGAGCCGAGGGAATTGGACACAATAGGAGACATCGACACTGATCAGTAATCTTCTGCCACAACTAGTACAAATCTCTCGACTCTGTTTCTATGAAACGCAACACGGTAAAAGAGTGGTTTGTTCCGTTTAAAAATCGAACATTTATTTAGTAATGAAAACAGCGTTCTTCTCGGATGACTGTCGTTCGGCATCTTTATCACATTTTGCAGTTGCTTTCCTAATAGTTGGAGTGATGGGTAGGTTCTATGACTATCAATCAATTCTTCCTTTTTTTACTCCACCTAGGTGCATAGGGAGGCAACAAGAGCCCTCCATTGCGCTTAATCTCGTGCAATCTCAATGACCTCCTCCAACACCTTATCCAAATCCCTCATTATAGGTTATGAGAGGGTCTTCCTCGTCTTCAAGATACTGACAGAAGGAAGAATATCACTATGTTTTCGCCCAGCAAATGTGTCACCATATTCCAAATACTCCTGTGACACTTCGATTCAAAAGAGAAACTTTTGACAGAACTTTATTCAGGTGCCAAGACCCATTCAGAAGAATGCGTAACTAGGGTTGTAAGTATTTGTAAGTTATGATACAACACTTTAATAAGTAGGTATTATTTTATCGATACAAAAATGCGGGAAATATTATATTTTTTCTCAAACATAAATTTACAAAGAAACCACAGACACAGTATTATTATTTTCTGAAAAAATTCTCATACAAAAGTTTTATTTGAGGGAACATAATAAATAATATTCCAGAGAGTTCCACACAGTTGCGCGACTCCTTCCAGGGTCCAATAAGGGTGATTTCCCATCCCCCGTTCGATACCCCCAACCCATAACCCATAGCAACCCGCTATGTGGGTATGTCGGTCGTACACCAACGAGGCGAATCTAGGTCGATGTTTCTCTTGTCAATACAAATTACTAGAGGACTCTAGATGTAATTATTGACCAATTTATTTTTATAATTTAAAGTCCCTGGGTACGTTTTTTGTGCAAAGTTGACACATTCAATATAGGTATTCAAAATGATTATAATAAGATTAAAAAAAACATACCTATTTTATACGTTTAAGTAGAATCATAAAAATTTGATGATTCGTCAATTTATGCGGCTTTCGACAATATACTATTCATAAACATTCAACAAAATGACAGAGAACATATTAGCTACTTTGAAAACGAAATTGTTTTTTTTTTTATATTTATGTAGTAATTTCATCTTGAAAAGTGATTGGTATCCTAGCGGTTACAACGCCGACTTTCATACTGATTCATACTGGAGGTCGTGGGTTCGATCCCAAGTGCCGACCATCTTCCTCTTTCACGACACAAGCTTCAAGACGTAGCTTACGATGAAAGAGTCAACCAGTGTAGTTGTGTTCACTTTGAGTGAGCAAAGATTCATTTAAAAAAAATCTTACTGGAAAGTAGAAAACAATTTTACGTAGAAGTTTAGTAACCATGTTATACCCTTTGTTAACCCATTATCATACTCAAAATCATGAAATTTGATGTACAATAAGAAAGTGGCTCTCCTATGGGTTCGAGACATCCGCTATAACGAAAAGAATCATGCACAAACTTCGTGTTACTCAAAGAGCAATGGAGAGAAGGATGTTGAATATTTCACTTAGGGACCGAAAAACTAATGCCAATAATGGAAAAGACCAAGGTAACAGATGTGACCCAAAGAATCGCAGAGCAGAAGTGAAGCTGGGCAGGTCATGTGGCGCGTATGTCTAATGGCAGGTGGACGAAGAAAGTGCTGGACTGGAGGCCTAGAAATGGACGCAGAAGCGTGGGTAGGCCGCAGACAAGATGTTCCGACGACATCAAAAGAGTAGCGGGCCTGCACTGGAAGATGGTGGCGTCCGACAGAGATGTATGGAAGTCCAAGAGGGAGGTCTTTGTTCAACTCTGGACACAAGAAGAAGGCTGAAAGGTAAGGTAAGGAAGTGGTTGGTAGTCTAGCAGTTCATTCGCTTACTTTTGTAGTAAGGGTTGTAGTTTCCATCCTCGGAACCGATCATCTTCCGCTTTCACAACACAAAATTTACTTTCTGTGAATGTTGACAAAAGTGTTTTGTGTTCACGTTGGCTGAGCCCACGCTAATAAACTATTGAATAAAGGTTTCAAGTTGTTTCATCGTGATGAACTTAATAAACTTGATAAGGTCTGAAAAAAAAATAAACATAGAAAAGACCATTGCTATTAATCGATTTCTATTCTCACTAAACAGACTATTAAGTTAAACTGAAAAATTTCATGAAATAATGTTGTTTATTTGATTTTGAAACTAATGTGTAAAACCAGCATGAAAATGAATAAAAAATGGATGAAAGTTGTTTTTTTTTAATAAAGATAGAAAAATGTTATATTTTTATAAACTGATATCAGAAATATTTAATCAAAAATGAATAAATAAAAAGAAATAAGTTATCGTTTTTTTCTTTTAACATCTCGTGCAAACAACAAAATATAAAAATTGATCGGGAAATATTTGGGGTGAAATATGAATAATAAACAGTCAGGCATTATTAAAGCAAAGGATTCCAAGAGTTACTTGATACTAATTTCATTATATATATTTTTCGATGTCCTTTTCTTACTTGAACTCAAGATTATGGATGTTTTGATTCTAATTTTACCCATCAAGACTTGTATGCACTCACTTGCTTTAGGTTCACATTGATCAAATTCTAGTCAAGCTTCGCCTTATTTAAAAGATCAACATAAAAAAGCTTGAGCAGTAGAAAAAGAGGAGTGTCAATTTCACTATTCATGAAAAATAATATTGAAAATTAATAATATCATTTTTAAATATTTTTCAAAGCAAATGCCAGTAATTTTAATAAATTGTCATGCCCTACTAAGACTCTTAACAACATTTTTTACATGAGTTAGTAATTCTGTTTTTAAAAGATGACTATCTGTGTTTATTGAAGTATAAATCAGGAAGTCCATTTTATAATTATATAAACAACAACAGCAACACTCCCTTTTACACCCCACTCAGGAACATATGGAGGCAACAAGAGCCCCATTGCGCTCGATCTTGCGCAATGTTTATGACCTCCTCCCACACCATGTCCATGTCCCTCAGCTCTGCTTCGAAGGAGCGGAACACAGTGTGAGAGGGTCTTCCTCGTCTTCGGGACCCTAATGGGAGGAAGAACAGCGCTCTCCTCGGCCAACTGTCATTCGGCATCCTTAGCACATGTCCCAGCCAAGTCCATCTCCTCCCCACAATGGTAGAGGTGATGGGCTCATGCTGGGTGCGCCGGCGTATAGCGTCGTTCGTGATGCGGTGGTACCATCTTACGCCCAGAATTCTCGTGAGGCACTTCATTTCAAAAGCTGAGACTTTTTGTGCCTAGGCTTTGATCAGGTGTCAGGACTCACACCCATAAAGGAGAATTGGCAACACACACGCATCAAACAATTTACATTTCTTCTCGACGCTAAACGCCGACGCTTTCCAAATCTTGGTCAAAAGAAATGCATTAAACTGACATAAAAATGTTAACATATGGTTTGAACCACTCTATGCAGAATTATATCTTACGTAACATCAGGTGTATTTATCGGTTTGTTTTGGCAACAAACGAAAAAACTTACATATTATTATCTGTCTAGAACGAATTTTATCTAAAGCTAATTGCACCTTAATAAGTACTTTGCAAATAGTCTTCTAACATCAAAAGATCGAATCATTCGATCATATTTGTATGGATTTTTTTTAAAACTCTTTCTAATACTACTAATACTAGGGAACTAGGGGTCCTGAATTCTTAGTATCGAGTAAGTAGTGTAGTTTCTCTCACGCAGCTTCTGTACCATTTTCTTCTATCCGGCTTTGAGGACTGATGATCAATCTACGTAATTCTCACTCGATCTCGTCGTCTTTCAGCACTTTATATTATTTGCATGTTCATAAAATGAAAGAAAGGTGTTGAGTATTGTAATATGTATATTTCGAATAAAAAGTTAAACATGTCTTGATAGTAATAATTAAGATAATAATAAAAATTCAATAAATAAACAACATTGTGATACAAAACAGTGATACAATATGGTCTCGAATCCAAAACAAACATCGACAGAATTGCTCCTAAATCTCGTGTTTATTTAAAGAAGAAAAAAATGTTTGTATTTTACTGATTTCTTCATAGACGTATTACCTACAGCCTGACTCATAGGTCAAAATTTTTATAGACACAAAATCAACATTTCAATAGGTATAACATTAAAGTTGGTTAAAGATATGTGAATGATACAACTATACGCAGTTGTTACACTAAACAACATCTGTCCGTTAAAAAGGAAAAAAAACACAATCACAACCGTTAGGTAAGTACTTTTAATCAAAATCACTCGAGTCCGGGTGGAGGTCTTTAAAATAAAATAAAATACTTTAAAAAAAAGTACTTTAAATGGTGACACTGCTTGCGCAAAGCATGCAATTCGTTACATCGAAAGTTTTTAATAAAATCATTCTTCATCTTTTGTAACGTTATTTTTATGAACTTTTTTTATATAGATAAACCTTTTGGCTTTCAAATAAAACTAATTTAAAGAGAATAAACCGCTTACTTAAGTAAAAAATGAACTTAAACACAGAGTATGATTTTTTTAAATTCAAACAATACAATATAAGCACCCTTTTATTGTGCAAAGTATGGTTTTATCATGAATTTACTTGTATGAATGAGTTTTCAGGCTTTGAGATTAGATTAAAATTCAGATCTATCTCAGATATTGGTCAAATATTTGCTCAATATTAGGACGTGTATTTTATTTTAAAAAAAAACTGGTTACATTTTTTATTTTTCATTTGATGAAGCTAGAATTCTGTAAATATTGTCATTAATTACAAAGATTTTTTTTTAATTTAGTTTTCATAACTCCTATAGTTTTATGCAGAAAAATAAGTACAATTCCATCGATGTTTTTGTAAAAGCTCCATTAATTACTGAGTTTTTTTAGTATTATTTCATTTCACGAACCAGTAAACCATGAACTTGAAAAATCTTGACTCTAATATAATAATTATAGTGTAACTAAATAGCTTACCCACCCGTTGAACCTTGATCCACTCCAGAATAAAAATTTGTTGTGTCAACTTCCGTTCCGACTACCGACATTTACAATAAGAAAATTACAAATATTATAAATCGTACAACTTTACGTGCCACTCCTATCGTAGGTTGGCGACCATCTGCGAATACATAAAGTCTCACGGTCCAGGGCAAGTCTCACCAACTCTGCAGCTCTTTTACGCCCCATACCTCGCCTGCCCTATATCTTTCCTTCCACAATCAATTATTGTAGGAGAGCATATTAATTTATCGTTGCGTAAGATATGGCCAAATTATGCGGCTTTTCGTCTTTTGACAGTGGTCAGCAGCTCTCCATCCTTATTCATCACTCTCAGGACCTCTTCATTGGTTACGGAGCATTCTTCGGAAGAGCCAAAGTTCAAATGCCTCAACCTAATGCATGGTTGAAACTTTGAGGATCCAATCCAGTAAACGATGATTTCAGACTAAGTAAAACACGGGATTTAATTATTTAGCTTATGAGTTACACAACAATGTTTGATTCTGAGGCGGGACCATGTTGTATACAACAATATCTTTTCAATTTTTTAATGTTATATAACTTGAAAAACTTCAAGAGATGTTAGGTGAAAATAGTAGTAGAAAATAAGTCACATGTGGAGTATGTTTTAAGCTATTTTATATAGTTTTTTAAGACAATGTTTTATCATTCCGAATATTATGTATAGATTAACCAAAAATTAATACTTTTAAACCACACGAGTTTCATGTTGAGAAATAGACTCAGTAATTTATGGTTAATATTAATATTAGAAATACAACAATGTTAGAAACGAGTCAAAAGTGATAGAAAATGGGTAACCAGGGAATGAACATCATCAAGCTCAAAGAATCTGATTCCGGTCCAACCATTCTTTACAGAACATTAGGATAATATATTAATCTGAATGTCAATTGAAAAAAATAATAACTTTTTGGTACTCGTTCCTAACTTGGAAAAAATCACATATACAAAATATACAATAACTATATAACAACCTTTTTCATTTAAGTATAATATTATGTAACAAAAATTTACATAAAGTTTATACAAACAAGCATAGAATAAAAGGCATAAAAATGTATTTTTTCAAAGTCAAACAGATTAAAAAAGAGTAAGAAATTTCTATGAAATATCATAATAATGTGATTGTAGTTTTAATAACGTGGCTATTTTTTTCAGTGATAAATTTTAAACGAAATAGTATGTATGGATCTTTTATAATTGTTATGATTTTTTTTTAATAAATTCGAAAATTATTTGGCAAAACCTGTTCTTGGCCGTAATTGTATAGAAATAAAAACTAACTACCTACCTATATAATTGTTGATTTGTTTATTATTTGAGTGAGTGTGTCAAGTATTTATACATCACTAGTGAAAAAGTTAGTTTCAAAAGATTTTCACAACGAAGTTGAACTTTCACTGTTTTATCCAACTGGAATATTTTCAATAGTCCTCTATCATATGAAAATAGGTGTTTTTTTTAGCTCTGCACTCGTTTATGAGTGATTCGGCTGTAAAAAAGGGTATTGAAGATAATAAATTTTCTATTCTATTGAAAACATCTCGGTTTGTTGAGGTAAAATCACCAAATATCGTCCCGTCTAAATATATATAGGTAGGTATCTAATGTTTAAAATATATAGAATTAAAAGATAGTTCACTATTGTTCTATTTTTAAAAATATTGAAAACTCTCCATAACGTTAAAATGCAATAAAATTAGTCTGACAGTTTGGTCTCCTTATTTCATCCCTTCAGATATCTAGTTTGATTCAATCAATATACATTTCAATCAATATACGATAAAACAAAAAAAAATATTGAAAAACAAATTATATGCAATAAAGTTTAGTAGTAATAGAAAAAAAAATATTTTTGATTCCAAAAATCGAAACAATGGAATAGTTTTTGAATTTTTAAGAAACTAAAGGAAACATCTCTCTCTCTTTCTCTCTCTCTCTCTCTCCCCGGTTTGCTCTCAACTTATTGCTGATGGTGTTATATTTTGTAAAATAAATAAACTTTAATTCTGTATAAAATGGAGTCGGCTTTCTTCGTTGTTACTGTGAGGAGTAAGCTCTCCTAAGTCCTCAGGCTGTATAGTCTTCTCTGCTGAACCACTTCCCTAACCCGACATCTTTCCATCTGATCAAGCATTTGCACTACCCTGTGCCCTTATTCTCGTAGCGGTCTTAATACGCTCTTATCTTGATTGACAATCATAAAATGGCGGATTGGTATTCACAAAACAAGATATCTAGTAGATATCTTAAAAATTCGTTATGTTTGAAATATCAGTATGAAAATGATCCAGTTCAAGATAGGATTTAAGATTAGATTCCGATAGTTTTGTGAATACGACTGCTTGCGATCGTGTCTTAATCTTATCGTTAAGTGATTTTTAAAAGCGATTGATTACGAGAATAGCCCTACTGGATTTTATTGGTCTCCCTCTATTCACTGAACGCGGAACACCTATGACAAAAAGGAAATCTCGGGGGCGATGTATGGTGACTTTACCTTTGAAATACGACTATTCATAGAACTGCAGTGAATCGTTCTTAATTGGTTATTGTTGAAACAAAGTTTAAAAAAATCATACTTATTACAATACTACTTATCTTTCCTACAAACCATCAAATACACATCTCGAAGCTTCACAAGCATAGATATCATAATCAATTATCTATCCACAAAGATCTCAAATTTCCCTTAATTCTATAAATAAATTATGATGAAAAAAATACAATTCACATTGAGTAACGAAATATAAGAATGTTTTAAATGCTCTATTTTTGATTTGTGGTCTTATTGTAATATAAAATACTATAAAACATGTGTTTATAAAAAATCTATAGGTAATCATTTAATATGTGAGTTAAACTGTGATTTAAGTATGTATTTAAAAAGTTACCAATCTGATTATCGCTTAAAAATTGATGGAATTAAATAAAATTAAAAGAAAAGACTTAGTAACTAAATTCAAATTCAAACTATTTTAAAGATTTTTTTTTATGTATAAATACACAAATATAAAAAGTTGATAGCACATACGATATAGTAGAAAAAAATACATAAGTTTAAAGATTGATAGTACAGTGTACGTAAAATATACAAATAAATAAAATAATGATAATAAAGATATAAATTTGTAACTATAATACAGATTTACTTTTATATAAATATAAAATATGATAAAAATTTGTGGCACAGTGCGATTGTTAATTATATTATTAAGTATATATTTAAAAGAAATCTCATATATTTTTGCTTTTTGTATTAAGTATCTTTATAAACCTATGTTTGTGTCATACATTATATAAACATTTAATTGTAATCAAAGAAATATACGGAGTTAAATGAAAAGAGCTAGAAGGATTTGGAATGTTGAAATTTGTTTGTTGTTGGTTTTAAACAAAACATCGAATAATGTTCAATTTAACAATTTTTTTTTAAATGAATCTGTGCTCACTCAAAGTGAACACAAATACACTCCTTGCCTCTTTCACAGTAAGCTACTGAAAGCTTGTGTCGTGAAAGAGGAAGATGGTCGGCACCTGGGATCGAACCACGACGTCCGCAGTACGAAAGCCGGCGTTGTAACCGCTGGGTCACCAACCACTTCAAACATCGAATTGTTTGTTAAATTAGGTATGGATTATAAATTGTGTAATTTATTACGTTCTGGCCAGTAAAAAAGTTGTAAGTTCTGCAGAATTACAGAAATGATAATTCCAGCCCCTTTTTCATTTGTAGGAGTGTATTAAATCAAATTAATAAAATGATTGTTTTCCCGATTATTTATATTTGCTTGATTGAAATATTCAACAGTTAAAATCAATCAATTCACTTAATTTGTATTTTGACTTAAGTATTTTGTTTACAATTAATTGTATTTTGACTTTGACTATACGCTTAAAAAGATATTCTCAATAATATTTTATGTGGATAATTTTGAGTTATAAAAAGAATGCATTTAAATAATTGTGATAATTTAGTGTAAAAAATATGTATCCTTTTATGAAATATACTTGATTTAGAATTTTTAATATGAAAATTTGGCTTTCTACTTATGAATTTACATATGTATCGAGTCTACATAATAAAATAGTTAGATATTTAAAGAAGGCAATTATACCGGTAGTTATGTAAATATATGTGTTTTTTTTTTATTTTTTGTTTTTGGCTCTGAGAAATGCCCCTAAAAGAATCTTTCAACATTACCATTGACAATGAATTTCGAATCAAATATTTCTATAAAAAAAAAATAACAAAAAAAATTATGCCCAATAATTTGATATTAAAATAACTCACTTTTAAAATGTTACGATTCAGCCTTGAAAAGTGTTAGCTTTTTAACTATTCAAATTTACATATTAGTTTATTTTTATAACAATAGATTTTTTTTTAGTTTGGAATGTTATTCTATAAAGCTAGATAGAAATATCTTTATTTTATAATAATAATAATTTCTTTGCTAATTACAAAAATGTCTATACTGACACTACCAGTCTGTGTTTTTTTTTTCACCATAATTTTTTAAATTTAATACACAATAATAATAATATGTTATTTCATGTGCAATCTTAAATTGTTCATCATTTACCCGAACACAATATTCAATTTTAAATGCTGTAGTTAAGAAATATCCAGCAAAAATGTTTCCAGTTTTTTATTTTACTACAATGACGAAATTTACATTCCGACTCGATTCAATCGTAAGGCATAGAAAAGCTTAGAAATACAATAAGCTTAGAAAAAATGTTCGTAAATATCGAAAAATGCTAAATTTGTATAAATATTGTTTTTTTACTTATATTTAAGAATTCGGAACTATTTTATCATTTTAGCGGATATCTTAGGTAAGTAAGTACTTTGAAATTACTACGAATTTTATACGGGCAATGACATTAAGATGACTTAGGTAAGTAGTCTTTTACGAATTTGTATAAAAGATAGAATTAATATGGTTTTTATTTTTTGTAGTACTTAAATAAACAAAACATACATTTTAAAATAATTTAATCACTTATATATTTGTATGCAAATGTGCAAATTTAATTCTACGGAAAATAATATTAATGTTGTAAGTAAAAACAAAAATACACTAGGAAAAATAA
This sequence comes from Mystacides longicornis, assembly GCA_963576905.1. Lineage (NCBI taxonomy): Eukaryota > Metazoa > Arthropoda > Insecta > Trichoptera > Leptoceridae > Mystacides > Mystacides longicornis. Next base: position 8,329,550 of record OY756425.1, on the reverse strand, counting down.
ACAAAAATGACACTCTAAGAAAGCTTCACACATATAGGTATATTTTGATAAAATTTCTCTTAGAAGTAAACAGTATAAAAAATGAAATTGTATTCTTTAATTAATAGTAAAAACTTTTTTTTTCTATATAGTAAATATATAATTTTATAAAGATCAAATAAAAAAATTGTTTAACTTTTCCACAAATTTTTATTTCCCGACTAGTTTCGTAGGCTCACGTCCTACATGGTCACAGGAGACTAAGAAACTGTGACCATGTAGGACGTGACGTGAGCCTACGAAACAGTCGGGAAATAAAAATTTGTGGAAAAGTTAAACAATTTTTTTATTTGATCTTTATTTTCAAATAAACTCCACCAAGAAATGCATGTTCATCAGTTAGTGAATTTTATTATATAATTTTATTACAAATACAACATCAAAACTTTGAAATTAAAAACACTATACTTATCATACCTAATTTATAAAAAAAAAATGCCTAAACTTACAATGTGCCGTTTTAATTTATTCTTATATATACACGGTGATTCATTTTATATATTTTTAATTCATTGATAAATTAGAATTGCGTTTTATAGATGGTAGTTGATTAAAATACACCTAGATCAAAAAAGACTGAGAGATATAAGACTTTTTGGAGCAAATATATCATTTTAAATCACATCGAGATTGCAAAAAAATGTGTCTTATTATACCTAGAATTTAAAAAGATGTTCAAGCATACGCGTATATAGCTGTAATTTATTCATTTTTTTCTGTTTTTATTTTTTTAAATATTAGAAATGTACACAACACTCAACAATAATTATTATAACATCAGATTGGTGCTTCGGAAAAGACATGATGAATCTCCTAACAGAAAGTGTGCTTTGAAGATTTCTCTCAAGATTTCGAGATACAAAACATGACATACAAAGTATAATGAGCATTTTTAAATTCAGATCTTCCCACATTCCCAAAGGAACGATCCTTTTAAAGGTAGACCTTTTTGATTTCTCTCAAGTTTTCACGCATAATTCCCTTACATGTTGGACAAGACAAGATGTCTGCCGTTCCCTATGAGCTCTCTAACTTCGCTCGTGGATGTGTCCTGCATTGCATGTCCTGAGTAGGTTTCTTTGTTAAAATACTCCATCCGTCTACTTTCCCCATCCCCTCTTTCAGATGCCGCGTATTCCTCCTCCACGATCTGATCTAGATGATGTTCCCTGGCTGCTTCTCCGTTAGTATCAACCGGATTGATAAATCCATGATGGGTGGGGATTACATTTTGATCTTCAGGCGATTTTGGTGTGAGAGGAGGAGTCTCTCCCACAGAAGTGGTGCCAGTGAATCCTCTCTCTTCATCTTCCTTCTGTTTGTTTCTTTGTCTTTTCGTGTGCTTAGTTAACATCCCTCCAGTCTCCACATCTCTCTCTAGTCTGTGACCTGATCTGGATCGGGTCAACTGTCTCTGCACATATTCCTCCAGGTCATCTTCTTCTTTCTTCGATATATATTTGTTAAGTATAATGAGAAATACACCGAGACCTAATGCAAAAATTCCTGTGCACACCAGTTCATTCCACCAACCTAAATTAGCTAAAGCACTCCACTTTGTGACATCGTCCGGTAAGACTCCGGAACCTATCAGAAACAAACCCAAAACTATAAAAACAACACCCAAGTGAAGCATACCAAGAGAGGACACTACTTTGGTGTCGAGCATATTTTCTCCGGATGCTCGTTTCTTGAAACGCCTCCTGGAGCCGACCCTATCGAGAGACCCGTGCGATCCTCGTGGTGATGTGAAGCCCGACTCGGTGCTTTGAAGGGAGAACCTCCTCTCCTTAGCGCGCTTCTGCTCCTCACGCCGCTTTCTCTGCCGTCGGATGGCCAGCGCCGACTGCAGCCCCACAGCGTGCATCCTCCTGCAACACGCCACAGCATCAGTATTGCCGCTAGTGATGCGGGGGCACCGCTACTAGGGCTGCAGGGGCCTGGCTGCTCGGACAATAATTAACATACTTCTGTAGCACCACCTCAGCTTTGAATGAGACGACGCGGAAAAAACAACTTTCGCCTAACCGGAGGGTAGGGTGCTGGTTTCACCACAAATCATTAACAAACACAACATGTTAACGGACTAGTTAAAGGTTACATTAAAAGCTTAACAGAATAGAGAAGATATACACTCACAGCTACTGTTAGGCAAAAAAGACATTCAACAAATCATCATTAGTGTTAGTTTTGATTAGTTCTGATGCAGAAGTATTGTCCGGGCAGCTAAGTTCCTGACATTATTTTACAATGACAAATTAATAGTTAATTAATAGAAAATAAGAGAATAAAAAGAAAAATAAATCAATAGTTTTTTTCCAGAATTATTCCTTTTTTGCCATATTACTGAAGCGTGTTAATTTCGACCAATGTGTAAATTGTACAAAATTGAGTTTTAAAAAATCAGAAAAGTTGGTATAAAAAACTCAGTTTCATGAAATTTGCACATAAGTCGACCGCACAGGCAACAGTTATATTATGTGGGTAGCAACAAAAGTATCGAACACGAATGTATTTTATTGATTACTCAAGATCTTTGAAAAAAAAAGGTATAAGAATTTTACAAGTATGTAAAGCTTGTGAATGATTTTATCAAGAAATGAAACTACTGCCTACATGGAATATAAGCGGTGGTGTTGAAGTTTAAAAACTATAAAAATATGTAGATAAAGTTAAAAACAAACAAAGTGATTTTGATATAAAAGCATGGGATAGCTATGTGCATTAAAATAAACAAATCATATCAGGGGTGTGTAGGGTTTAGAAAAAATATGAAAGCGTTGAAAAGCGTATTAACTGATTTAACAGAATTTATCTATAATCTTGATCAATTTTTATATATTTGACACTGGCTACGCAATATTTTTATTATTAAAAGCTTTCGAATGAGAATAATAATCACCGGAGTAATATAGATATTTCTGGCTAGAGAAAATTGTTATAGTTGTAGCCCAAAAATTGATCCTTGTGGTACGCCTGGTGTTCAAAAATTTTGGTTTGTGTTTATTGAAATATATGTATATCACAAAAAACGCGCTATAAGTTGGTGTGTGATTGAAAAATAAAGTTGTTTATTTCTTCAAAATTTGTTTATAAAACTGGATGTGTGGCTTAACAGCGTGGTAGGCCAAGAAGTAAAACATTGTTATGGTTTGTAGCACGAACACGCACATTACATTTTAATACGAGATCGTTTTAAATAATATTTACATCAGCGATTCCGATTGAGAATTGTGATTCACACGCGTACACAACTTCATGATTAGGAGTTTGAATAAAACATCTTTTATCGCGTTCGCGTATGAAGGACGTCAATGAACCTCAACAACTGCAGATGGGCGAGATGCATGAATCAAATAACGGAGAATCAGTCGTTCATTCATTTGCAAGGGCAATTATCTTTTAATATAAGATGATCATAAATCACTCCTCATAACTTTAACTGCTGAAATCAAACGGTTGAAAGCGTTTGAAATGTGGTTGCACCGAACAAATGTTTCACATACCATGGACCGATTGGGCCCCTAATATTGATTTGAGAAGTAATGTAGAACATAGAGCAGAGAAAATTCTAATAAAAAATTAGTGACATTTCTTCCAACTGATGATAAAAGGAAAAACTGATATGCAGCAAGAGCAAAAGAAAAAGTAAAAGAATCGACCAGAGGAGTAAGACTAATTGAAGATTTGTTACGAAATGTGTAGGGCAGTGGGCCTTTTCTGAAGTGATAGTCAACGTCGTAGTGCCTGATGTGTCATGCGAAAAAAGAGACGAGTAATTTATATTTAAGCTGAGACGCATATTATGACGAAAGTAAGGGAAAAACCATAGCCAAATTCGTATATTTTTTTAAATATACGTGTTTTGTTGTGGGGAAGGTTATAGCCGCTTTAGCAACCAACCTTTCAAACTCTTCGTTTCAATCATACTATAAGAATACCATTCTGAAGTACTTACTTACATGTTATGAACGGAGCATTCTAATACCCCAATTCCCTATCAGATCCGCTAAAAATTAGCATCAACTAAAATTTTGAATTTCGCGGGCAATTCCATGTGATTTCAACCAATCCGAGCGATATACCTTAAGAAATCGATCGAAGTGAATATAGCTTCAAGTGATTTCAAACAAATAATTATTTACCTATGTCAATATTATCATCTTGGGCGCCAAATTTCCTTTTTCTCAAACAAATTCATCTTGATCAAGAAACATAACACTATTAACGTATCTTTTGTGACGAAAACAAGAGCAAAATGATATATTTACTGAAAATAATAACTTATTTTGTTTTGATTGTTGTTTTAATGAGAGGTGACTGAAAAAAAGACACGATTTTGACATAATATAAGCGGTTCCTCTAAAATTTTGGCGGGTCTTTCTAAGGTGCCGCCTAAATTGATCGAATAGCGGGTCATTTTAGAGGCATCGTGATAATTTAAGTGGAACAGTCAGTTAAAAGTTACTTTTTTCATGCATTTTTTTGATGGATTCTTAATTTTAGCGGATCTGAAAGCGAATAGGGGTATAAGAAGGTTAAAAGAGTTATTGAACCCTAAAGTCATGGTCTAAGAACAATCAAGACTGTGAACGTCTGTCGCGGAGTCTCTTTGCATTCGAGTCTTTTAATTATTGTCATTTATCAAGCTGTGAAGTTGTCTAAGAGAGATGTTTAAGAAGTAATTACAAGATAAAAAGTTGGTAAATTTGAAAGTTTCACGTCTAAAGAATGAGAGAATATGCTTTAAGTCGAGTTTTAATTGTTGTTCAGATAGAAGAAGAAGCATTGTCAGAAGAACTGACATAAATGGTTAAAGATAAAACGAACATATGTACCTGATTACAACTACTGGCTGCTTATATTATAATATTACATAATATTTCGATCTACATAGTTTGCTTTGAAAGATTGAATGGAGAAGTATTTATATTTGAGTTAAATTATTAATACGAGTAAACAAATGTACCAAATAATTCCAGTTTTATGGTTTTAATGCGTGTGGTAACTATAAACTTGCTTATTTTATTCTAGGAATATTTTTAGTACCTTCTGCCTGAACCGTAAGATTTCCATTCAATACCACCCATGCAAGCGAGTTTTTTTTTATTCAATATTATTGGAACTAATGGATATAATGACTGGTATTCTGAAATTCACGTTCCGACAAGGCAACCAATGATTTAAACCGACTCCATGGCAATCAAAATCCAATAGTTGATAAAATGTTTATTATGAACGAGCTGATGATATTATGTTATTGTATTTTTATGGAAAAATCACTCCCTGTCAAAAAGTGTATAGCCGGCTCGCGGTGGTCAATTTGGAACTTCATAGAACGTTATTTATGTACCTACAGAAGATCACTACGCTATTCCCAAGTGACAAATAGAATGGTGCTTCATTGGTGTTTGACAATCACAATTCAATAAGCAATGAAATGGTTATTCTGAAAGAGCATTGAGTTCTTTATGGTATTTCTATGGAAAAACACACCAGTCCTGTCAAATGCGCTGTCAAAAAGTGCGCAATAATTATTGGCTCGCGGTGGCCAATTTCGGAACTATAACGTTATCTGTGTACAATATAGATAACTGCGCCATTCTCGCGTGACGTATAGAATATTGCTATCTACAAAATATCACCATGTCGACATAAACAACGGATCATAAGGTCGGCGCACACATTGTTAAGTAGTATGTGAGCGGGTGCGAGTTACAAGTGTTATAAGCATGTGAGGACAGATCTTCGAGTTGCGAGTGAACTTAACAGTGATAGAAGCGGGTTCTATATTTGCGAGTACCATCCCGCCTTCCTCCCCCATATTTGTAGCATACGTGCGCGCACCCTTTTCGCAGTGCTGCCGCGGTGGAGAGAAAAGAAAATAAAGAACTCATTTAAATGGGCAGAGCAACTTTGGATTCGCACCAACTCTCGCTTCACAGAAGTGGACATGCACTCACATTATCTCCTGCAATTTTTACTGCGCAACTCGTACTCGCACATAAACTTGTTACTTGACAATGTGTGTATGAGCCCTTAATTGAAACAACACCAAAAAAGCTCTTGCGTAGAACTCGGTTGGTTGCCAGTAGTTACACAATAATTGTTTTGTTGGATTAAATGCACTCAGAATAGGTAGAACTGTCAAAATACGCAACAACTATTGGATGCGAGGAATTTCGTTATTGCAGAATAGATTATTCTAAGTTTTGTCTTAGAATTTAATCGGTTGCCAGTAGTTACGCAATTAATGTGATGGATACAATATTTTCAGAATAGAGAAATGTCAAAAATCTCAATAACAATTGGATACGACGCAACTTAATCATCTGTTTTTCATTTCAGAATAATAGTCGTTGACGGCTATTCTGAAATTTACGTTCCATCTCAAAGCAAGGTTGAGTTATAGTAATCGGTTGGCAGTAGTTACGCAACTAATGTATTGGATAAAACATTTTCAGAATAGCGAAATGTCAAAAGTCTCAATAAAAATTAGATACGACGCAACTCAATCGTCTGTTTTTCATTTCATAATAACCGTCATTATAACGCATTCACGTGGACTCAACTAGCACACCCAAATAATTCGGACATTCCCTGATCCTAGCTGCATAAATAGGTTACTTCAGAGTCTAAATTATTCGATGAAACCACAGTTCAAAAGATTCTCTTCTATGCTGTTCATCCGAATCGCCTTGTCAGTTAAATTAAAAGATTATATAAATAAGCACCAAGAATAGGAAACATTTAACGATTCATGCGTTGACTTGAGTTTTAAAATTATCGATGCAAAAAAATGTTCTCATGTTGTTGTTAAATTATTTATATGCCATCTTTTCTGCATTCTAAGTCTGTGATGGGCGAACGTTATCAGCGGTCTTCGGTGGGTGATCATTGGTTATCTTTATTTTCAGACAAGAACCACGTAAATAATTAAACACGGTGTGACCAGATTTATCAGAAGAAAAATGACCTAGCTGGGATAACTTCGCAGCAGTTAGTAAAAACTGCTAGCCTTATAATGAAGGGGAAAATTGATGTAAGTTTAGGTGTGAGTAAACGAAGATGTCCTGGCTAAGAAACATCATACAATGAACCGGAATTCAGCTGGTGGATGAGCTCTTCCAGCTAACTCAGGACGGAGAAGCCTACGCCACAGTGTGAGCCAAAGATGCCCGAAAGACTTGTGCACAAAAATGATGGGCATGGAAGCCAGAGTAAGTTCAGCAATCCAAACAAACCTTGATTACAGTTACTTCCAAATTGTTCTAAATATCATTCTAATATTTTGTTAAAATGTACTTATTCTATTTCCTGTAGTTCTATAGAAAATAGTTCCAACTGCTACTTAATTATCGAAATCTTTTGCCAAAGAGCGCTAAAATGTCAATAATTAATGAAGCCTCGATGGCGCAGTTCCTCGTATTAAATCACGCAAAAACGAGGAAACACTGTAAATGATTATACCGTGACTATCTCATTGTGGATCAGATATAGGATCGAGATACATAGTGTTTTATTAAAATTTAATGTTCAATCGATATATTTCAATTATCCACACCAAGGATAACGTGGGTGTGGAGATACCTTTGTATCGTATGTCCAGATATTATGATACATAATCTGCAGTGTTGACTCAGTATATTTGGCAGTCCACATTATGTCTTCAACAGCAATTTTCATAGTTCCTTTACGCAATCTTACTGCTTCTCAATAGCTTTTGTTTGTACCCTTCCCTCACCCCTTCTTGCTTTCCTTCCTTCGGCCTTCTTGCGCTCTCTTTTATTTTTTCCCCCTTTTTGATATTGCACTTGTAAACTTTTTTTTATTTGTTTAGTTTGAAATGGTGCCTGTTTACGTTCTCAAATGGATATTTTACATCATACGTGGGGCACATCTCGATGAGGGAAAATTTAGTTTAAGAGCACAACGTATTCTCATTTTGCGAATAAGAGCTTACCCTATGCCAACATTTCATACCTGCAATCATTCAAACAAAGGTGGATGTTGGGGCTAAACTTAAGTATTTCGTACTAGTTCTTTTCAAGCCAAATATCTTCCTCTTACATGACAGAAACTTGCATACCTTGAAAAGTACCAGCTTAAACTCGTTTTTATTTCATTTAAAAAATGTTTAAAAAGGATGTCTAGTTCCTGTAAAGACTGCGATACCGAATGCGTAACACGACAATCTGGAACATAATTGGGATTGATGACGATGAGATATTGGCATCAGCATGGTGTAACGAATCGTTTGCGATTTCCATGATATAGAATGAAAAGAAGATAAAAACAATAAAAATATCGACGTCCAAAAAACATACAAACTTTTCTCATCAACCTCCCTTTCATAAAATCGATCTATCAAAAGTACTATTAAATCAAACACATGATAATTTATGTTACTAATAGGAATATTTATATTGGTTTGGTTGGTTTTACCAAAAATGTGAGAACAAAAACGAAGTGGTTGGTAGCCTGGCGGTTACAGCGCCGGCTTTCGTACTGTTTGGTGCGGACGTCGTGGTTCGATCCCAGGTGCCGACCATCTTCCTCTTTCACGACACAAGCTTTAAGTAGCTTACTGTGAAAGAGTCAAGGAGTGTATTTGTGTTCACTTTGAGTGAGCACAGATTCATTTTATAAAAAAAAAACGTCTTTTAAATAATTTAAAAGATAAAATGTTTGAGTCATCATAGCTGAGTGACGAAGCCATTAAAAATTATCATCTCCCCATCTTGATGTGAAGGCTCTAGACAAAAGGGTTTATTGGGGCAGGGTGTGATAAGGCTGGCTTTGCGTGTCTTAAGTCATCGCTTCACAACAACAAAACCTTTTTTAATAAAAAGTCGCACGGATAAGGGAGGTTATCAGTTTGACGTGGTTTTTATCAGTAAAGGTGACGTTTCTGTATTAAAATTGGGGTGTTTTTTTTTTCACCGTTTTTAAACAAAATCTAAAATGGATCCATAAATAATATGTAAATAAAAAACTATCATAAGATTTGAAAATTCGTATTGTTTAAAAAAAATATTTTTTAGAGATGGACCGATTATTTGTAAAAAAAAATTGGCGGTTATTCGGCACTTTATTGCCTCCAGGAAAAGACGAAAAATAAAAGAAATATTGTGACAATTTTAATTTACGAAATTGATATAGGTACATTGACTAATTTCATTAATACATCATTCCGGAAACATTATTTCACTATATTCTGAGCTATTTGGAAAAAACAGATTCCGATTACCTACACCAAATTTTATCCAAAACCTTCGATCGGTATTGCTGACTACTTGACCGATCGGCAAACTCCCTAGTCCGCTCATCTAATTATGAATTCGATTTCGTTTTTATCAATTTTTTGATATGCAAGGATTTTGACCAGTAATGATACATTTTTACATGAAAAATTCTTCGTAACCCTGGATTCAAGATAACCAAAAACCTATTGCAAAGAATCATGGGAAGTCTGCACTTCTCATCACTGTGATTTTTTGTTGAGTATTTGAGCCAAAAATGTGCGTAATGAAAATATTGAAGATGCTCTGTATGATTTATTCCATGAGAAAAAAAAATAATGTAGAACATATTATTGACGTCAACTCAAAGAAAGCTAGTTAGACAAGGCGTTATGGTAAAAAAAAAATATTTTGCGACATCATCGTTCGACTTTTCAGCATGTCAAGTTTCATCGACGTGATTTATTACCCAAAGTTCAAGTTATCATTCCATCAGCAGGCTTTAAGTTGGGTCCACAATTTTCATTATTTTTTTACACATTCGTATACTCTTTTACGAGAATAAATTGAATATTGAAATTTATCATTTTATACACAGCTTTTTGATGCAGTGGTTGTATTTTTACTTTTCACTTTAAAACATTGTCTATTGTCATTATAATTTACATCTACTAGCAGGTAGGCAGTAGTTTGCGTTATCCTTAGGTTAGCTAAGGCCATGGATTTAATAATAATTATTACGTTCGAGGACGAAGTACTCTCGCGGACTCTTCTCCATACCTACGCTTGTTCAATATGCTTGAAGACGTGCTAAAGTAATGAGCAATTAACCCCATCATTTAAATATCGCGTACCATGATTTAAAAGGTAGACATTGCCCATACTAAAGTTAAACTTGGGCACTTTTATACAAAAAAAGAATTATGTAAATACTTTATCAGTTCCAAACATTGAAACAGGCTCGAAGAATGAGAAAATTGGGAAACAATTTCGACAGAAAATCAGTTTTTCGGATGTATAAAAGGGTGATTCAGTTGATCACAACCTCCTTTGGACACTCAATTCTGCTCTGAGATTCGATTGGAGGATCGCATAACGTATACATTATCATTAATTTATTATTTCATAAAATTTATTTTTGGTTGAATCTTTTAAAAATCTTTTTTAATAAAGCGTATTTTTCACAATAGTTGCCTGACCACACACAAACCATTGCGGTTTTGTGTTTTTCCATCCGTTTAAAATGGATATTCTTTGTAGACAATGACTCCTCTAGGCATAGTGAGAGTTTGAAATATTACTTGGACTTCAAGAACAGCCCTTTTTATAGGAATGTGGCAGATGTATCAACTTAGTCTACTAAGTAACAAATAAGGAGTGATTTTTCAAAAGGCCTAATCAAATGCGATGGACATTAACCCATGTACCTAAAGGCATCCTTCTCCTTCATCCATCCATCCTTCCCATGTAAAGGTCTAATCCGCATTAAAAATGATAAAAAAAAAAAATAACTTGTTCGAAAATAATCTTTTCCCTTTTCGAGAGTCTTACTTTTTTGCAAATAAGCTACTTCATAAAGACCGTCCGAACGTAATGTAAATGAAGTTAGAAAGCAGTTTGTCAGCATTTTATTCCATTGTGGGGAGGGCCGCGGTTTGGGCGCCATTATCCCACACCCTGACGACAAAAAGACCTTATGGGATCATAAATTAGTAGGGTATTATCTTCATTTGAAAACATCGGTAATTCACACACCGACTAATTTAATTTATAGCTGGAAATTACTAGGCTGTGGAAAATGTTGAAATTATTTCTCAACCTCTCCTCAAGTAATAAATTTGGCAAATAATTAATAATTCTTAACGGTCAAAAGATAAGGTAAGAATTAAAGTAGAAATGTATTCGAATTTCAACATAACAAAAGACCACACGCATTGTTGATTAAGGAATAGAAAAAAGAATAATCAAATGACAGACCTTTAATCAGGTTATTCATGGCAAATACGCTTGAATAACCTGATTAAAGGACTTGTTTGTTTATTTTTTTTTTCAAGTAGTAAAAACACTTACATTTCACATTCTTCCAATTAACCATTCCTCAACATGTATTAAAGAGTCTACACGATTTCTAAGAAGTATTCTCATACATCAAAATGATGAAATGATTGACACAATATCAATAGAGCAGTATCCTTCTCCGTCCCTATTTCTGTTCCTCATCCTTGATCTACATCTCTTTACCCCAACTGAGCCTACAAACTATATTTTTCTGTTGTTTGTATTTAGCTTCTCACCTAGAAGCTATCAATGTCTACTGGTGTTTAGTTGTCATACTTTTATGTAATTGTAGTTTTTATTATATCATTATTTGTATTAAATGTCTTATAAAAGTAAATGAAAAATCAAACCATATTCAGTTATTCCTTCACACATTCAAATTATTTTACACAATAATCGCAATTCTAAACAATAATTTCAAAATTAGATGAAAGGACAATAAAACAAACAATTATCAAACAAAATGGGGAATTTTTTATGTGAAATTTTTAGGACTCAGAATTTTGAAGAATGGTGGGGAGCAGGCGTGACAAATAAAATTAAAAAAGCTACAAAAGCTGTGGCTGATTGTCAAAAAATTGAAAATCCAACTATCAAAATTCTACTCCAGATGGTCAGCAATCGGGTGTGATCTGACTCTGATGATGACGAAGTTCAGCAGTGAGATAAAGAGTTTATAGAAAAGACTTGCGTCATGGTGTCTTCAATTTAACAATATATACAAAATATTATACTTATTTCTGGGCATCTGACATGGAAAACAGTGTGTTGAAAATATTTCTCACCGCACACCGTTATTGATTGACTGCTTGTGGCTACCTTTGTATATAAAAATGCTAGTTGGATTAATTGTATTATCATCTTTTTAATATAGCTTAACATGGCTTGCCGATAATTAATTGGGTACCCCGCTGGTTACCAATGTAAGGCTTCAATGGTTCCCAGTCGTGCGATAAGCTGATAAGGAACCAAAGTGTACATTATAATAGGTCTCGTGTCATATGAAGTGTTTGCTGTATAGGTACCTTATATCAATCTGATGATCCTAACAAGCATGCACACTAGGGTGTGTGAAAAAAATAAAGCATGCCGTATCGTAATTTAATACCTCTCAAAAGTTGTATTGAACCTTGAATCTTAATAAAACATAAAAAACAGCTTAAATTTCCTTCATCTTTAGCTCGCTAAAACCGCTTGAAGTTGTGTCGATTTTCAATTTTTCCATCAAAATGAGAGGTTTCTCTAGTAGGCATATGTGTGGTTAAATTAATCAAATATTTTTTCATTAGATAGTCAATATATTATACTTTATCTATTTTACAAGAAACTATAAAAATAATCAAAATTGTTTTCAAATTTGTTTCGCTCAAATCGCTTGAAATTTAAAGAATTTTCGTATTTTTCTTCATATTGAGAAATATATCTAATAGGTTCATAATATGATTCAAACAATAAAATAAACAATATAATGTAATACAAAACTAATTCAGATGACAAAACAAATCTTGCGATTTCAAAAAGAAAATTAAGTATGTAAGTATGTACCTGAATAATAAATTTATGGAATAAAAAATATATACCTAAGTAGGTACAAATCAACAGAAAAGGTTTTATGAATATCCGAACTTACTTTGCCAGATGCTGATTGAATACTGTTTTATCTAAGTATGTAATTGTAAAGAATTATTGAAAATAAAACAAAAAAGAATACAAAAACAATAAGTTTCTAGGCACTTAACACAAAATAAATTATCTAAAATCTTGTTTAGAATTAAATTTGGGCATCAATTTTCTTGAATTTTGTTTGGTACAAATAAATCCTTCCCGAGATTTTTGCCCAGCAACAGAATGTGATGCTTCTGTGGTTAATTTCACACATCTTTCCACAGCCTGTGTGTGGCATGGAAATTTAGGGAATTGAAACTTCTCTACATTTCCTTCACTAATAATGGTATTCAAATTTTCGTTTTCAAAACAACTCAATAAGGGAGGCTCTGTCAATTTCAACTCTGCACTTTGCCAATCGATTATATCATAATATACATCACTTTCAAAGTTGATAACAGGAATCTCGAAAGTCCTTGGAATTGACTCTTTTGACCCGTTAAGAGACCTTGCTTTTAAAATTCTTCTGCACGCTAACTCCCTGATTTTTCTGTCATCATCAGTAAGCATTGAAAGTAATAGGTTTTCAGGGTGTGAAAAATAGGCATTCCTTTGAATTACAGGATCCACTACAGCTTTCAATTCATCTGGTAGGTATCTTGAATTATGTGTCAAGAACCAAAGATTACGAGCCCCATCGCAACAAGAACTATTGTATTTTATTTTGAACCATGTAGGTGCGTAAACTTTAATGACAAATGTTGCTAAAGTCACTAAATTTGGCGACGGATTTTTTGTAGCAACGTATAATCTTAGAATTCTACTGCCTGTTGTGAGCCACCTGGCATGTGACATTTTACCTGGATTCCTTCTTGCCAGGTCATTAGGTACTCTACCGCTAGCTATAGCTAGACATATCTCATAAAGATATTTCTGATCAGTATTTAATCCTGATGTTAAGAGATCTGGTAACTGTACTTCTATGACTACAAATGTAGTTATTGGCATATTATGACAGTTCTGCAACTCTTTCCCTATTGGTCCTGAAAACTCGTTAGGTCCTGAAGTTGAACCATCTATAAATTTGAATAAATGCCGCAGTGGTAGTTCGTTGGCGTGTAATTGACAAATCAGCCATTGCAATGGCTTCTTAATTCTTTTTTCTATTCTTGAAATGATGCCGTTTTTTCTTCCCGTATTTACATTTGTACCGTCACATCCAATTGCCATCAATTTGTTCAAAGAATACTCGCGATTAAGGTATGTAAACATGGTAACCTCAATATCCTCGGCTGTTCCTGACGGTGGTGTTATGTGGGAGATGTAAATGGATCCCGGTTCTTGTACAAGAGTAATATGCTCTTCAACCTTGAAGTGCCTGTAGATCTTTTTTTCTTTTTTTACAAAACACATCGTTTTGTCTTTGCGGCCGTCAAAGTACAACGCTTCGATAGAATTGATTTTTTGCCTTTTTAACAAAATTTCTCGTCTTCGTTGCCGCTCCCGTCTAAGTTTGGAATGGTCTACGATATGTGGGGACTTAACGTCATGAAGGGTCGCCGATGCTATAGCAGCTCCTGCTCGGTATGAAACTCCATAACGATCGCAGACTTCCGACAACTTTTTGAAGGAAAGTCGGGCAGAAACCCTTTTTGTGACAATTGCGTTCCTTGGATGATAGTTGTTGTCTGAGATGAATTTTTCTTCTATTTCAGAGTCCGACGAATCATCTGAAATGGTATTTGATGTTGTAGGTATTGGTAAAAACTGTTTAACCTTGCGTTCAGACCTCTTTACCCTTTGATGTAGCCTTTGTGTAAACTTAACATCAACACCGCCAATAATCATTCGCCTTGTAGTACGTTGATCTTCAAGAAAAGCACGTTCCGACTTCGGAACAGAACGGCCTTTCCCGCACTTGCAAAGATCAATGTTCACACATTTGCAGGAAGCCACATCAAAAAGCAATTTGCTCTTCGAAACAAACTGATCTATTGAATCTTCATACTGTTTGCTCTTAGATTTTATATTTATGTTTTTCATAATTTTACGATACTTGGAGCAGTACGCCAGTATGAGCTGGTTAACTCGTTGTTCGGAAACAGTAGTAATAGATGCTTTTTTCCATATTTCTAAAATTTTTTTTGCTACTTTTGAACAAATTTATTTTGCTTGTGGTACTTTCATGTTATTAATTTCTTTTCTTTCATTGCGTAGCCATTCGTAATACCTAATGACGTCTTCATACGTCGGCAAAGTAATTATATTGTCCATACATTTAGGATACTTCTCAATCACACGTAATTTTGAAAAACGTCGCGTATGCTTGCGAAGAGGTGCCATTTTAATTATTTTTGGAGTAAAGTAAAATCAAAACGAACCGCAAAAACGACTGGCATCGACGAGAGACCGCGCTCAACTGGCACGCAAGTGGAGTAAGTACCATCGATAATGAGGAAATGACCGATGAAAGGGAGGGGGTGGAGGGGTCAATTAAGACACATTATTTGCGTGTTTTATTAATAAGTAGAATATTCAAAGCCTTTTTAACAAATATTGATAAAAAAAAATTGAATTTTTTAATTTATACATGTATGCTAGTACTATAAAAAATAGCATTTTTCAGCAATTTTTCAAAATTTCAGGGCCGTTTAGCGAGCTGAAGATACAAATATTTTTCAATTTAACAAAAGCATCTTTCAATCATATCACAAAACGCAACTTTTGAGCACTATTAATTTTCGATACAAGAAGGTTGACGTTTTTGACACACCCTAATGCACACGTATCCTTTCCAATATAACACTGCCATGAGAACATCACTGTTTTCCCTAAAGCTTCACTTCACATTGGACATGGGCATATTAAGGGAGGAGTTCTGGGTCTGGGGGTTCGGACTCCCCCCACCCTTTACTTAAATTTACAAATTGATGGCCTGTCGTGGTTTGGAGGTTGGAGGCAATGTGGATAATTGTGAGCAATCGTGCAATCGCAACGTCGACCAACTGTCTGCCTATCGAAATTTGAAAAACATTGCGCAATATCAAGACAGCAGGTTGATGATATATACACACCAAATAATCGGCTTACATTTCATTGTTTTTTGGGAACTTTGTTTAAATTTAGAACAACTAACATTCGAAATTGGAAAGTTCTGAATTTTAACATACCAATCAGTTAGAGGTGTGATAATAAAGTGGAGTGCAAAAATTTTGAAATGTTCCAAGAGTCAACTTCAAAACTATATATACACAAAAAAAATAGGGTAATATATTTTTTGGAAAGTTCAGCACATTGTTGATTTTATCTCTCTTCCATTTTGTATTGACTAATCTCCCTCTACATTATCTAGCTATGAAGGTAGGACATCTTTAGAAATCGCAGTACTTAATGTTAAGATCCTTCTTGCTTACCGCACATAATGAATCATATCTAGAAGTGGCACAAACCGTATACCCATCAATTAAAGAATTCCCACTCGTCTGTATGTGCGAGTGTGGTAATGTGAACTCACTTGTATCAATTTATAAGCAGATCCCAACGTAGGATGATGATTTTTATTGTTGCGAACTGTATAGTGTACATACCGAGTCTTTAATGATTGTACTAACGCAATCATCATCAATTAACATCACTGTTGATAGTAAGCGAGTCTTGGTCAAAAATATTGATGTTATCGTCAGTTCGGTTGAGACCAAAATATTACATATTAAATGTCAAGCTAACTTATAAAGAGATTTTTCTCTATCTTATTTTGTGTAAGCCCCCATTGTCGATCTTTTCATAGTATGTACATTGTACATCATCAATAGTTATTAAAATTTGATTAAGTTTTTCTTTTTTGTTGTGTTAAATTATAATAACAAGCGAAGAAAGTGCTTGCACCTAGCTAACAAAAATCACCGTTTTTCTTATCATACTGTTTTCAGTTCCTTCGAAGCAGATGTCAGGGATTTGTACATAAAATATCGAATGGAGAATATTCCTTTACCAAAAGGTGTGTAGACTGCACTGTACATAAAAGCACAAGAACAAATCAATAGAATTAGGTTCTTTCCGTAATTCTGATTATTTTAACAAAACTTATTTTTACCAAATTTTAAATCTATTGAAATATCTCAGCCCTGATCTAACAGTAGTTTGAGCCGTTTATTCGGATTATATTCAAGATATAACGTAAACATTCATCTACAACTTCACATTCAAAACATTTCCATTGTACTTCTATATTTATATCTGGCTCCAATGCAATCCAGTCAATAGTTCAACTCCCATTTTGTACCTACATTACCATGATCTATTTATTTGCTCACCTAAATTTATTTAAGACCAACTAGCAACTATCCCAACAGACTTTGTCCCGTCTTTACAATGAATATGTTGACTCTATTTGAGATTGATATTTTAGATTTGTTTTGTTATTTTTATAACTTTATACTCATTTTTAATCAAGCTGACGTCAAGTTATTTTGAGTGCTTTACACTAAAACAAGCTTCGATATAATTCTTTAAACTTTTAATTGTATTAATTAGGGGCTTGAATTAATTCTCGCCGTTCTAAAAAAATAAAGAAATAATTGTAATCTTAATATTTTTTACTGCTTTTTTTTTTTTTGTTTTAGTGTTTCTCGCTCTGCGCAAGCTCCACGTGGCACTTTCAACCGCTCAAATCCTTCAAAACGGCGAGATTTTTGGCTTGCGACATTTCAAACTTTGTACCATCAAAACAAATTTTGCGGGAAGCCTTGCTTTTCTGTTTCCACATCAAGAAAACTGCTGCTGCTACTCATGAAATTCTCGTGGAAGCTTATGGGGAGCACGCCTTGTCTGCTAGAACATGTCGGGAGTGGTTTCAAGCATATTCAAATGGTGATTTTTCTACAGACGCCAAGCAAGAGCCTTCCTGCCAACGCAAGCACACCAAAACGCAACATTCATGGGTCAAAAGCAATGCTCTGCATTTGGTGGGATCAACAAGGTGTCATTTTCTTTGAGCTTCTTAAAGCAGGTGAAACAGTTACAGCAGAGCGCTACAAGGAACAACTAATCAAGTTAAAGGCAGCGATTGAAGAAAAACGACTAGAATATGCAGGCAGACATGAGTCGATTCTTATTCAGCACGACAACGCAAGGCCTCATGTGGCTAAAGTGGTCAAAGACCAGCTAAATTCTTTTGGTTGGGAAGTTTTATCCCACCCGCCCTACTCCCCTGACGTCGCCCCATCAGATTACCATCTTTTTAGGTCTATGCAGGATGGTGAACTCTTCCGTAGTTACCATGAAGTTCAATTATGGGTAACAAATTGGATTGCTTCAAAAGAAAAGGTTTTTTTTACAGAGGCATCAGGCTTTTACCTGAAGGATGGGCAAAAGTAATTGAAAAAGAAGGGCAATATTTTGAATAAAACTTTAATTTAAAAAAAAAACTTTTTTCTGTTTTATTATAATAGAAAAAACGGCGAGAATTAATTCAACCTCCTTAATAATTTTTCCATATTTCTGGTACCCATGAGTTAGAAATTAGTCCTTATTTATTTTGACGATTCCAAGTGCCAAACGAATGGCTCAAGAATGATAAGAAAGAAAAAATAATTGAATTCTAATTTGTATAATGAAAAATAAATTACCAATTTGAGCAATAAAATTTTATATAATATTTACAGCGCACATTTTGACAATCGCATCAACTATCAATCTACTAAAAATTGGCCAAACGTCAATTTAAATTTAAGAATTGAAAATTGTATTTATTTATTTATATTCATACCTATGGCACCACTGTGCCTTTAACAAGTTATAAAATATCAAAGTCAATCACAATAACTGCCAAGTAAGATAATAATTTACAAAGTAAAATAAATGATAAATTGGTCAAAAAATACACATAGGATGTAAATTCAAGAGAAATTATACATAGCAAAACAATAAAGAAACCAAAAAATATGCAAGTCGTACTCTAAAAAATATGGTATAGGTAGAGACTGGAAAATAGTGGTGTTATTTTTTGAGAATTTCGGTGTTATTTTTGGAGAAATTCGGTGTTATTTTTGCTCTAAAACACGGAAATTCGCGTTATTTTTTCAACGTTGATTTGTTCAAAATGAAGGCGGATGTTATAGCAAAACAAAGAATAATAGCAATTTTTAGAATTTATAGTATAATTAACAATATTTATAAACATACATTGCCAAATGAATGAAAAATCTGATTAAAAGAAGTAGTACCCACCTATAATACAAAAACAAAAATCAAATTTCACTTTGAGTGAGCACAGACTCATTAAAAAAAAAAAAAAAAAATAAAAAAAAATTAAATCAATATTTAATACTACAGAAAATTATACAATAATTGAAACTATGTTAGAAATAATACTAAAAAAACATTGTTTTGTTGAAAGATTGTCTTAGCTAAGGTTTTTCCTTCGATTTGTTAGCCCAAATCAGGGCATTTGAGTCTGACAAATAGGAAAATTTCCCCTGCGCTCCAATCCTTTTTACTGCATACAAAAATGTACTTTTCTTATCGATTGTATTATAATCTTTTGTGATGAACTGGCCATACGCTATATAAATAAATTTTATTTTTACAAAATCACATTATTTCTGTAAAATAGACATGAAATTCGCATTTTTTCTCCAAAAATCACATTATTCGCGCTATTTGCGCAAAAACTTCCAAATTCGCGTTATTTGCACAAAAACCTCAAAATTCGCGAAAAAAATTCGTTTTATCGCGATCGCGAAATTTTCCAGTCTCTAGGTATAGGTATTGTCAAAGGTACTAAGAACCAAAATACCTCAAATATCTGTCAAAATACTGTAATAAATCAGTCAAAACACCTGCGTTAAGTTTTTTTAAATTTTCTAATGCTTCAAAAATTGTTCTGTGTTCACAACCCAGGTTTCCAGGATCCAGGTTTTTACCACTCGCTGGAGAGGTAAAAACCTGGATTAAAGGAACCTAATGGTGAATAGTTTCTAAAGTGTAAAATGATCATTCTAAACCAGCCGCTAATGCGAGGGTCATAAGCCCCAATGGTTCCAAATCCAACTAGTTATTCTTCAATATTGGCTTCAAATTTTGTGAATCTTTTTTGGTTGTTTTCTTATTAATTCATTTGATTCATTGTAATGAAATAATGTACCTGTATACTAAAAATTTTCCATAAGATAATATTAATTGAATCTAATTGCTATTTTTTTTATTTTGTACAAATTTTTTTCCTCCCTTTTTTATTGTGATATTGCGCTAATTATTTTTATAATATTATTTCCAAACTGTTATGTAATCAATTTGAAATCCGTTCCTTTATTGTTATTATTTGGAGGATAGATGTTAATGTTTATAATTGTTTTGAAATTTGTACCTGATACAGATTGTTTACCATATGCAAAACCTTTTCTGTAAAAGGCTTTAGCCTTTAACCTGATAAATAAATAAAAAATAATTTGAACAAACTTATTATCCAAGCTTCATCACAATTATTCTCGTACTAGAAATCAAAACATGAATCTTATAGAAATTTTTGCAATGATAGTAAATAAAGGTGCACCGATGATTAGACCATTTACTGTAATGTGATGGTTTTGTATATTTCAAGTTTATTGGCCCAATTTATGTCGGAACATGATTGAAAAGATCCAAGTCGTTCATCTCTCGCGGAATGATTATTGTCTGAAGTGTCAGAGACGTACAGCAGCTTCCAACGATGGAAGGTATCCGAACTAAGCTCTGGCCGTCAAAGGAATGAAACGTTCTTTGAAGATCAAAAAGAACTTTGTAATGACAACCAAAATTTCGAAAAGCTGTTTCAAGACAACAATAATCCAAATTCTTTGATGATAAGTCATCTGAAGTAGCCATTAGATTAATCAATGCCACATAGGGGCATATACAGACAATATTTCTGTACGAATGTGTAACAACTAATGATTCAAAAAATTCATTACTGATGTTCAATTTTTGAATGGAACAAACCACTTCGGGCTTACGACCGTCTTCTACTGTTATTTCGAAGGCTGGCTTAGTGTGATCACTATACGTAAACAACGTTCGCCATTAGGTGGTTATGTTTAAGTCTCCAAATATTTCTGTACTTAACGAGTCCGAGTTCCCATCCACTAAATTACCCCACTCCAATATTCAGCAGCTGCAAACAGTATTGTCTTTGCTCATAATTAGGTCTTGCATATCACACCTCACAGGCATAGAGAGCAAGAAAGGAGCCTACACGAAAGATTGCGATTTAGAAACCAACCAAAAGAGAGATAAAGTGAAACAAGTAAACAATAAGAAACTGATTAAGTGGCAATATGAAGACAGTAACCCCCTGGAAACGACTGAATGTCCGCCAATCCTTTCAATCGCGAGAAACCACAGATATAGGCTATAAAATCCCTCTATTGCGCTCGATCTTGTGATTAATGCCATCAACCTCCTCACATCAAAAAGTAGAAAAATACTCTTAGACTTGCTTAAAGATATTCAGTAAAGCTATCCAGCATCCCTATCACATACACAAGTCATGTTCTTAATACCTTGCTAAGCTTTCTATTAAAAATAAGTGTTTTTTTATATAAAAATAAATCTGGAAACCGCTATGCTATCAGCCACTTTTTTGTCTCATAATTGCAGTACCTACTTCTATAAAAATGTAAGCAAACTTATTGTGCGTTTACACCAAACAAACATCGAACCAGAACTGTAAACACTTAACAAACATAGAACCAGAACTGTAAACACCTAACAAACATCGAACCAGAACTGTAAACACCTAACAAACATCGAACCAGAACTGTAAACAGAGCATTTTTAATCCTGATCGCTGACATTGACACCGAGTGAACAGCAACGAGCAAGAATCGACACCAGGAACTAATAATTAATGGGTGATGACAAAGACTACGTGCGCCAGAGTTCTAGTTCTCGCTGTCTGTTGTTAACACGGCGACAATGTCAGTGATCAGGAGAAAATGCTCCATCTCTGGTTCAACATCTATGTTCGTTTTGTGTAACCGCACCCTTGGAATATTACAACAAGCACGTGCTAGAGAAATGCAATAGCACACATATTTGAGTCATCGTTTAAAGAATATTAAAACGGACAAATCATCAAATCGTAAAATTGTGTTCAACGCGTTATTTAAATCGGAACACGTGCACCAGGACATGAATAATTCAAACAATAATGTATATAAACTTTAACGATTCTCTTATACCACTCTTAACAGCAAACGATACATTTATACCTACATTATGTTGTGTATGGCAAAAGTAGTATAAGTATAAATACCGTTTATGACTGTGAACGATAAGGTGGTCAAATCCCAATCCCCGATTCATGAACGTCTTCAATGTGATCAGCTGATGAGTCAAAGGAATTGAAGTTTGACCACCTGACGGAAAACATTGTGAGTAACGCGCACTGGCAACTTGTTTAAAGAAACTATTTAGTTGCGTTCCCAGCAAGATAATACAATAACATTTGGCATAATATCCCGAATTCTATTTCATCTGAAATCCTGTCTTATTTTTTTGTAAATCTTCAGTAGGTAGGTACCTATCTATCATGCACTTAAAGGTAAAAAAAAATACATCTGACTATTATCACAGAACTTTAAGAAAAGTATCTTAATACTAAAAAATATGTTTATAAGTACATTAACCCTCAGACGTCTTGCTAAGGTTGGTTGTTCAGAACTGAGGTGGCAGGAATATCTGGTATAGATGATTGCAATATTGGTTGCTGTAACCGACAAGGCTACGACCAATATGGATGATTGACTCAGGGCAGCAGCTGGTCCAATAGAGAGGCTCCAGATCACCAGGGAAATGAGAGGGTTGAAATGAAACTAGCGGTGTATTCCTGAAGGCAGATGTCCGGCGAGATCACGAGTTCCAAAGTGTTCCGACGAGTAATTCACAATTCGAACTGATGATCTGCCTTACAACTGCGCCTTTATTTATACTAAATCTCAAAAACAGAAAACCAATCAAAATCATTGTTTATTTTGACCAATCACAGGCCTCCATTTTCTAAAAATTCACCAAAAATTTTTACTATGAAATTCGTACATTTAGTTAAATATCTTACAAACTATACAAGATACAATGTCATCAGTATATAACAATCAAGGATATATAACTAGAGCATATGAACATTAAGCATTTATCGATGAGATGTTGCAGGTATTCGTGATAATTGATTAAGAACACCAAAAGTTCAACGTTCAATATTTATATAAAAGGTACAAAAATTGATCCCAATAGGAAACGGATCGGACGACTGCAACACAATTTTATTGATTCCATCCAGGAATCGACCACTCAATAACCTTGAGTGCCAACACAAAATTTTTACTAAAAAAGTGGCATCTCGAAATTGATTATTTCGATGTAAATTTGCATATAATATGTTCTTACTGAACAATCAAACAGAGCTATACAATTTGTTTATCAATTAAATCAAGTTTTACATACATGATCTTACAATAGTTACTCTATTCTGGTCATTTTGGATTATTTAATACATTTTATTATTTATTTATGAAAAACAGAGTTACAATGATAGTTTAACCTAGTTTATAACCACTAAAGTACATTATTTACAAATTACAATAAAAATAATAATACAATATTTTGAACATATTTCACCAGTTGGCAATCACTGTCTCAGATCCAAGAAACTGCGTAGTAAATTAATAATTGCGCCTCATTTTAATTCCAAAAACTACGCAGTATTCAATTCTTTTAGGTAAATTCAATTTACTTCCTAAAATACGTGTATTTATGTTTTAAACTATTAATAATGACTAAATAGATCGTAATTTGCCACGAAAGCATGAATTTTATTATTTTACAATCAGATAATCGATCTAACGTGATATTTAAACTAGTAACGTAGATACAAGGTGTTTAAGCTATCAAAAACATCCATTTTTATATCTAAATTGATCAGCTATATAGTGATCTTCAAAATACTGCGATAATACATCATTTTGATGTGTCAAAAATAAAATAAAACAATATAATTAAATTTTTAATCAAGGATTCAAGGGTCAACTTTCCAAGAAATAGATGCTCGCACTGCAGTGCCTATAAAATTCGATATCAAAGGTCAATAAAAAATCGTGAGATGCGCACACCGCGTTGTCTATAATATTTGATATCAAAAATCAGGGTATATGAATTCGATTAACGCTTCCGCGTTTATCCCGAATGGTATAAATACACGGGTTGATAGTTCACTCGCGTCTTCCGGAGTTTATAAATATAACACACTTTCTCTGCATTCGGTCAGTTCACACATACAAAAAATATCTATTGTGTTACCTGTAGACTGTGTGTCTAACAATGGACAAAAAAAATCAAAGACCCTTTTATTATTATTAGGTACCTACATATAGAGCGATCGACTGCACTGGTGTGAGATAATACTGCAGTGATGTGAAATAATAATAATTAAAATACGACCAACAAAAGGCGTTTTTTTTACAGTTGCATTGTCTTGCGAAGTTGAAATTGCACGGTACACAATTGTACAGAATTCTTTAACAGAACTGAACAACTGGCTCAACTTCTGAGAGAAAGGATGGATA
Source organism: Mystacides longicornis (assembly GCA_963576905.1). NCBI lineage: Eukaryota > Metazoa > Arthropoda > Insecta > Trichoptera > Leptoceridae > Mystacides > Mystacides longicornis. The sequence continues at coordinate 8,305,009 of OY756425.1, read as the reverse complement.
AAGTTTTTGAAAAAGGGGAAACACTATAATGAAGCTGGTGCTGTATTGACCTGTTTAACTATGAACATTGTTTCCTCAGCCATTCAGTTCCAACCTCGTTAAAGTTCATACAGAATCGACTCTAATACTAATGATTAATAGATACATTAATAAATAATAAACAAATTATTGTAAAAACACACTATGCTTGCACGTAATTATATCAACGTTGAAGGCTTCATATTGGTGATGCAGAATATGTTGACTAATCACTTTCTGAAAACAATACTATCGCAACTATTGTTGGTTTAAACTGTTGATAGTTTCGGCCGAGGGTGCTTGGTAGAAGTTCATTTTCACTTATGAAAGATTATGTATGGATTTTAATGACAATCCAAAGTCGCCGGCGTACTTCGGGACTTCAGATATCGTAATAAAAAAGATACAGCCCCCCTTAAGATCAGCTTTAGTAGACTGACGATGATTACAATGTCTTGTGTCTGTTACACCGCAATCCTCCACGCCAACAACTGTGAAATTTGTTAATAGTGGAGATGTTTGAAAAGTCGTGGAAACAAAATTGAAATCAGTTTGCGTTAATAAAAAGCATCAGAGTTGTTAGTGTGCGTTTACACCAAAAGAGCAAAGACCCGGAGTTAGAAATAGAGTATACTTTCTTTTATCGTTTACTAGCTTTCCCGACAGACGTTATGCTGTAGTCCTTACTATGAATTATGATTCCAAATTTGTAATTTAGACAAAAATACGTTTAAAATATGTTTGAATGTTTTGATTATAAAAAAAATGTTTCTGAAATCTTGATAAAGGTACCATCAAAAATCTTCAAGTATCAATATTTTTAATTTCAATGGTTATCAGGTAGACAATAGTATTGTTGTAATATAATTTTCTATAGATGGCGGTGGCGTCGCAGAAATTCCGTTCCACACTAACTTTAATATTATATTTTATATCATTTATTATCAACTATTTATTAGTTTTCCGGAGCGGAGAAGAATCGAATAAATAGATCAAACATCGGAAAATCGGTTCAGCCGATCTCGAGTCATAAGTGTTCGCACTAACATGGTGATGATAGATTACGTTCGCACACAGTTCTGGTTCTAATTTAGTTAGTGACATATCAACGATCAAGAAAATGCTCTTTCTCCAGTTCTATGCTCGTTTGGTGGAAACGCACCCTAATGCCGTATGTATTTTCGCTTTCAAACATACTGACATACTCGCGCTGTAATTATAATATTCTCATACGTATTTCAAGCATTGTGCTTTCACAATATAATATTACCAACTAGCAATACATGTAGCGTAGCTGCCTATACAAAATGAAATTATTGGTTTGCTTCTATTATATGATAGAACATTAAGAACAAACGAGCTGGGTACACAATATCAAACTAAGAGACGAGCATACAGGCAATGGGTGTTTAAAACAATATAACTGTGTTCAGCTGTTTCAGACAAAAAGAAAGGTCAAAAACGTATAAGGCGTTTGAAAGGAGACAAACAATGAGATTTGGAGACAGGACATGTCCAAAAGCTTTGTGGTGAAATTAATGGAGTCCAAAATCAAACAGAGTCCGCAAAATCAAAATATGTCTCTAGAAATAGACTCGATAAATTCAAAGGAAGAGGGTATCCCTTAAGAGCGTGACAGCTCTGACTTCAAAGTCAATTTCGGGCGGGGCATAAAAATTAGGGCGGACTCTCTCCACTACTTAACTCTTACAATATTTGTACGTATGTAAGTGTAGAGTTAGGGGTCGGAAACCAGTGGAATGCGTCGAAATATTTAAAACCTCAATGTTCTTTTGACTGCAATGTGTTTGGAATTTTTGAACAACGGTGGATGATAGTGATGATAATGATAATGCCGATAATGATGATAAACATGTATTTGGTTAAAGCGACATTATTAATTTTACGTTACATTCAGGTATACATTGCTTTTACCAGATTTTTTTAAACATGAGTTCTCACCATTAATTAATTTCTTCTAACACTCACATACTATTCATTCTAATTGCCACCATTTCAGATTATATGATTATAAAATGGGAACGGGAAAAATACACTTTTTTAATATTTGATTTTAATGGCATATTAAAAAAATGTAATTACAAAATTCATACAAAAAGAAATGCTATATCTTATGTATATATTGCATATGTGCAGATTCATTGCCGTCGAACTCCTCCTTTAAAACTGAATGGTCAAGATTATATGTCATGGTATCAAAAGGATGTGAAGATAACCACATCATATTAAAAACGCGCCTTCCAGATATTTTTGTCCCTTCAGTCGTTGGTTCTAATCTGGAAGTTTCGCATGCTAAGATATTCTTTGAATCTAAATCCTTGTTGTGACTCGGTTGGTCTTGAGATGTATAGATTAATTTTGAAGTAACTCTGGACTTAGAAGTAGCTGCATTCATTTGGTCCGGGACAGCGTTCCGTGACCTGAAAATTGACGAGATTTTGAAGATATATCTGTAATCTTTGAAAGGTATACATAATGTAATTTTTTTTATTATTGGGCCAATACTATAAAAGAGATACTAAAATATCTGTAAGTATGTCGCTGGTAAACTAACGGATGGTCGTTCCTAAGTAAATTGTTCCGATAATGGTATTATAAAACATTTTTAACAATCCGAAAATAGTGTGGAAAATTGTGTGGATTTGACTGCCGGATAATCTAATTTCCAATGTTTTTTTTTTGGCAACACTTGAACCTGTTTTAAAACATTCGAATTTTAACAATGACGTGCCCTGGTGAACAAAACCATAAAAACTTTCACTCAAAACAACGTTGGGTTGTCTCGCTCTTAGTGATAAGAAGAAAGTGAGTCAACAATATCTAAAATGAACTATCAAATTATTACATATCTGGTCATTCGACCATCGGTAAGTTACGAGCTCCTATTTACTCCACGGGACATGGTAGCCGGAAACTGCCGAACCATTCCGAAGTGTAACAAGGACGACTGTATGATTGTATTAGTGTCAATAATAATGTTGATGCTATTTGTATTACTTTCAAACAATTCGGGTTGGTTCGGCAGTTTCCGGCTACCATGTCCCGTGGAGTAAATAGGACCTCGTCGGTAAGTTCCTGAAATTTGACTGAAGTATTGCCATAAGATGGAAAAATGACCGAACTGCTCAAATTACGGCTTATTAATAGACCGAATGTTACAATTTATACATAAAAAATACTTACTTCTTAATGTTACGTGCTTTTGCAAGGAGACATTTTTTGTACGATTCACTATTCCGGTATACTTCTCTTTTCGTCCCATTTTGATTTTTTATTTTACGCTCTAAGTCTATAATATTGCACTCGGCGTGATAAAATAGTTTCTGAAAAAGCAAAATAATGTGATATAATAGTAGGTACTTAAGATATCCATCGACTGGGCCAAAATCAGTTGGTACCTATATCACAATATGTTTGTGAATGGGTTATATTCAGATTGGCGCGGCGTTTAAAATTTTGTCCAGAAATTTTGTTTTATAGAAAACTGCTAGAATTCGGACTAACTAATAGAATTCGGAATCCAGCGATTTTTAGAAAGGAGTTTAATTTTGCCCAATAGGAACGTGCCACCCTGTATAACGCATAAATGATAATAATTTAGAAGAAAAAAGTTCATAATAGGTATGCAATGTGACTATAAACATATTATAACTAATTCAAAAATATAAACTTTAAAATCACCAAACAGCAATGATAGAATTAATTGCTGAATACAAAAAATAATAAAATAAAAATTACTAACCAATGTTTGTCGTCCTCTGTAATATACGAATTTTCGTCAAAAAGTATACAATACAAAACGTAAATTGGACTAGCGCAGGTTGCACGTCATCTAAGTCCACGACGTTGTGGGCGACTGAATAATTTACACAACGAAAACCAGTACGTTCCTTGTAATTCCCGTGCTATAAGTGTCATTATCGCATGCACGCTAAAGCCGATAGAATATTTCGATATTCAGTGTTTATTTGAAATAGAGGTTTTTTGGGATTATACGCTAAGCCGGAAATAAATATTAGCATTTCGTTCTATAATCTTGTAGATTTTTTAATGCTCTTTAAGACAAAAAAAGAATTATTTCATTCCGACGTATATATCAGTTGGAATATTAAAAAAAAGATGAAAAACGACGTTTGCTATTTTTATTTTCTACAAGAAACTATACTAGATATCAAAAAACGGCTCTGAGGCCGCCTTCATTAAAGTCTAATTTATGTTATATATTTTTTTCATCGAAATCCGACAGTAGATAACGCCGGAAAATGGATTGAAAAATCATTAAAATCACCCCTTTGGCGACTCTAACAGCCTTAAACGTAAAAATTTCCTAATACATGTATGGATAGGTCCAGTCTACAAGCATCAGATGGGAATATATGTATATCTAACAAGCTTTCCCGACAGACGTTGTCCTGTAAGTAGGGATTGCAATCCGGAAAACCGGATCCGAAATTCCGGCGGATAAGGCACAAATTAACGGATCCGGAGATCGGATCCGGTTTATCATATTAAAGGAATTTTCAACAAATTCAACATAGACAGAACTCGAACCCGTATCCCTAGCAATTCCACAGGGTCATTGTAGGTACCCATAAAGATAAAAAGAGAAGAGGGGGCAAATGCGTAACATTGAGCACAGTGGAATGCTGCTTTTGCCTCCCTGTGCCCAAGATGAGGTTTTAAGCGTAGTGTTGACTTATCGTATTGAAACTATTGACTATCGAATGAAAAGACATCTGTTAGAAAAATGGTGAAGGCATTAAACAATTATTTGAAAGCAAAATAATTGTGATTATTGTTCGGTGGTCTGTAATTCACGTTCCAACTCAACGCAAGAAGCTCTTGCTTAGAACTTAATCGGATGCCAGTAGTTACGTAACAAAAATGTATTGGATAAAACATTTTCAGAATACAGAAATGTCAAAAGTCTCAATAAAAATTGGATACGACGCAACTCAACCGTCTGTTTTTCATTTCAGAATAGCCGTCAATGTGTATGTATGCAGCTATATTCAAAGATAAAACTGAAATAATTTCTCAAAGACTTATTCTTGATAATATATAGGAGTGTCTCTGATTATTCCCGGTTATAGGTAGGTATTACTCCTAGGACGTGGATGTCCAACAACTGCCCACCCATCTCTTTGGTGTTCGTCCAAGGGTCTACTGGTTGATGTGATTTCATCCTCTTATATTTACCAGAATCACAGGATCCGTTATATTGACATGATCTTTCCAGTAATGCCTTCTATTTCTACACCATTTCCTGACGTACTCGATATCGCAGAAGCTCTGAATCCGGAGTTTCTAACTCTGGCTCAAATGGTTTATCCTCTATGGGTTAGTGATTTTCGAGAATCTTTCTTTTTCGTGGTGTCGGTTCTGGTTTGCACATCTTAAATCATGATCAATTAAGCAGGTCATACAAATTGTCAATTTGACTTTTATAATACGTAATGTAATTTGTAATTTTATTTTTTTTTAAACTTTTTTTTTATAGTTTTTACAATTTAAAAGAAGTCACACCCCATTAAATTAATTTCGTATACGTGCCGTTTTATTTTAAGCCTTTATTATTGTTAAAAAATTTCATTCTTCAAAGTTACCTCAATCCGGTCGGATCTGATCGGATCCGGTTGTTGTCAGTAAATCCGTTCCATACTAACTTTAATATTATTTGCTATCCATTCTATTTTTTTTATTAGTTATGCTGTTTTCCGGAGCGGGGAAGAATCAAATTAACCAAGCATCATAAAAATCTGTTCAGCCGATCTCAAGTTATAAGTGTTCGAACTAACCCGACTTTCTTTTGTATTATAGATTATATGCTCTCAAGTATAATTGCTTGACATATTTTTTCGTGATTAATATGGCCAATAAAATATTGTCCTTAGATCTGGACCCCAAGTCAAGTGCAATAAAATGGACAAACTACTAATTTTTACATTGTTAACATGGGAACACCGAACCATACCGTTGGCAGCCATTTTATTGCACTCGACCTCTGGACTGGCCCAAGTTATGGCATCTTTCCCAGAAAACTTATGGCGAACGTTGTTAACGTAAAGTAACACACTAAGACGGTCGTAAGCCCGTAGATGATGGGGAAAAATGGAACCTTGTGTATTTAAAAGGTTAGTGTTCATAAGTTGGAAACTTGATATCTTTCACAGAAACAACAACAACACTCCCTTTTACACCCCACTCAGGGGCACAGGGAGGCAACAAGAGCTCTCCATTGCACTCGATCTTGCGCAATGTTTATGACATGGTGTGGGAGGAGGTCATAAACATTGCTTTCACAGAAACCAAAGCTTTTTTTAAACCACGATCCTTAGAACGAAAGGCATGCGGCGAAACTTGAATTTAAAAATACGTTATTTTTACATCTGACCGGATTTTTTTTTAACGTTATATACCATTCTGCAAATACCTATTGATAAAAAAGCAAGATCTCTCTCTTACATAACTAAAAGTGAATTACAATACCTGCCTCCTATTAGTATTACGATAGAAAATATAGGAATTCCGTTTTCAATGCCAATCCCTTGGAGGACGTGGCATGATAACTCAAAAATTTCTTAGATCCGTGCCAACTAATTAGTGTGTATTTTCCATAATGATAAAAACACCGAACGCTATCCATTTTTATCCATTTCTTTTTTACAATACATCACGTGCTTTCTTTAGAAAAATCTATTAATCATCCTCCGTTGTAATACTTTTTTATGATTAAGTAATTATTATTTATTTATTTATTTATACATCCGTTTCGGCACGGGAAACCACGCACTCTCATCTCGACGCTACACAAGAAAAACTACGACGTCAATAATACTAAAATAATGCGTCTTAATTATGTACACAAGGAGCGATATAATAATATAGCGATGTATTCGTACGCTTTTGTTTGCTGAAAGAAAAAACATTATTATTTGTTACCTACCTATAATTACTGCGCACGTGAATAAAAGATAACGTTTTCTTGTGTTCAAAGTTTCTCAAATGTTTATTGTGTTAAAAGTTTCTCAAATGTTTCGTAATAATTTATCGTTATGTTTTTAATAAATATTATTCTTCCTATTTCATTGGGCGTCTTGTTTATTGCGGTATCCAAGCAACGTTTTTTAACACTAAACGTCAAGACTACACTGTCCCTTTCCCACTTTCATTATTTTACTGCCGGCAGTTAAAGAGATAAAATTAGAATGCTCTGTACTTGTCTCAAAGAATCTAATCAATGAAGAAAATCTACTCCTGTAAAACAGCACAAGAATCTGTATATAAAAAGTGAAATTGATACTCAGCTAAGCCAAAAGGGAGTTTGGTAGTATGGTATTATCGCGAGTGCTGGGGCAAACAGCAAAAGCAAGCTAAACAGAAGCTCAAAGCAAACCAAAATATATTTCTGAAGAACTGATGATTGAAATCTAAACTAACCAAAAATAGTAATACGGCGACTTGACTGGGTAAAAAATAATATGAGAAAAAAATAGTTTTATTTAAATTTATGGAAATCCATACATGTGGCCCACAGAGATACTTCGGTAGGCGGTAGTAGTCAAACATTCAGTATTCTGGGCTATTCTAACATATTATATAACAGGCAGCAAAACCTATCGGACGACAGTAGAAGAAAGTCATTAATGGTTTAATTGTCCGTTACTTATTTACTTGCCGAGTTCGAATCGCCACACCAATATCTGCAGTGGTTGGCCACATGTACATGTACATATTATATTGTCCCATTAATCAGTTCTATCGTCACTTAATGGATCGCAATTTTACTAAGCCAAGTTTTCTTAATTTTCTACAGAAATACCTTCAGTAAATTTAGGTACTTTTCGATAAAAGTAAATTGAAGCTTTTTATTGTTAAGTTGTAATACTTTTGCAATAAATGCGTTGATTTCAATTATAAAGAAAGAAATTTCAATTATAAGGGATGAATAGTAGAAGTTTTTAAAATAGTTTGTAGAAAAAAAATGTTCCGTGAAATTTTTTGTCTGGAGCCTTTAAAAAATATTTTTTTTTTTGAACAAATGCTATCGGGTGCTGACTCATAGCAATACTACTTTAAGTAAGGGTCACTATCTGACTATTTCCAGAAAAAAAATCATGATCGTAATCTGAATAGTTTAGCCACAGTGACGTAGTTTACTAGTTTAGTCGAAAATCCGGTTTTTATTGAAATTTCATAAAAAAGTAAATAACTTTTGAAACAACCAATATCGCTGAACATACATGGGGGTCAAATCGATAGGTATTGACGTCCTCTACCTCCCTGCTTCGGTTTATCCACTACCAACTTAACACCGTGTATATGTTACATGACTGTAAGTATGCTTAGAATAAAATAAAAAATTTCTTCCTGTAGCAAAAGTTGTGTGTAGAAACCTCTGAGCAAATATCACAATATATTCCTCGAGATATAGGTAATCTTTCTCGCGGATACCTGTTATGAATTCTTCCAAGAATGCAAGTTTAATTCGTTTATTTTATGTAGGTATCTATAGAAAGTATGATTCCAGCTGTTTACCAGAAGTAATAAAATCATTGAACGAGAACAATGCTACTATGAAGCAGGAATTAAATTCGCTAGTATTTCTATGAGGTACAAGTACTAATGGAGAGGAATGATGTCAAGATATTTCCTCATAAACGTTTAAAGAAGGCAATTCTTTCATCCCCTTGGTTGTTCTCTTTGTTAAAAAGGCTCCAGCCTATGCTCGAGTGGGTGGGGATGAGAATCCTACTAGAATTCAAATCGCATACACGACCCAGTTTCAGTTTCAAACGGAAAGCGCTTGGAATTATTATATACCAACCCATTTAGACTTGTAAGACGATTATTGCTTCAACTTAAAATGTACAAAATATGCAGATTATAAAGAAATTGCCGCTCAGCATATTGAATACTGTAATAACTGGAGAATAGGTTTATTAAAAAAAAATGTATGACCACAGTTAATTTCTCTCAAAACGCCCTAGAATTTATCTAGTGGGACACTTAATTCCAGTAGAAGAAGTGTTAATAACAGAAATATTTTAACTATAGTAAGAACTATATACTTAGTTGTATACTAGAGAGTGGGATGTTACTGGTAAAAACGTCTTCAGGTTTTTGCAGTGAATGGTTGCATTAGTAATGAAAGATTTAATTTTTTTAGTTTTTTTTTCCTACATTAGAGCCGCCAAAACGTTGATTTCCATGCAAGCTACTAAAACAGACCACATAGTAAATGTTGTTCTAAATTTTTGAAATATGTAAAAACTCGAGTTTTTATTATCTTCCCATCTTGAAATTTGTGGTACGGCAGTGGCTAACTTTTCGAGCGTGGAATCGAATATTTTTTTGGAAACTGCGAAATGGATTTTTTTTCTAATGTGATTCGTGAGAATGGTAGATAATTTCGATGGGTTGTAGTTGATAGCGCAATGGGTAAGCTGGGGTTAAAAAATTCTTCATATACCTACGTAGTACCTATGCACAAATTCTGTCACATCGTGATTCTAATTTTATTATTTCTAATTAGTAAACATGCATAAATTGTGTAGTATCCTCGATCCACACAAAATATGAGTCATGTGTTAATTTTAGAGCACGACTTATTAGACATATATGAAAATTGTAACTTAATTTGAATGATGATTTTGAAGATGTCAAAAAGTTTATTTGTGTTCACTTCGAGTGAGCACAGATTCATTTATAAAAAAAAACCCTCATTCTTCAACATGTTTCGATTCTGGATGTTGGAAAATCTGAAGAGACCGGCAGTGTTCGAAATTCGATTACGCGGCAATAAACCTAGCATGCAAGCTTCCAGGCGGTATGTAAGCAGGTATATAAGGCAAGCAGATACATATCTTTATGTATATTATATTGAAATATAGTGTAAGAAGACATCTGTTGAAGTTTGTATTAAAGTAGAGTTAAAATAATTATAAGAATTATAAACACTGATACAGGAAATTGTCCCTTTCGTAGAAGGATGGTAAAACATTATCTTCTATGCTTTTAATAAGATTGATTGACATGAATGTACGTGACGGCTTTAAAAGATTTTGAGGGGAACGTGACAAGCGAATCACGTGGAGAATTAGGAGATTTGCTGAATGCTCCAGTTGTATACCAGCGCTTCAATGTAAACTTTGAACAACGGTGGTCGGTTTTTCCAGAGACGCAATATCTAGCTGGTTTTAAATTTTAGCAATATAAAAAATACTCATTCTTCAACAAGTAATGGTTTTCTTCTTATAGATCGAGAATTGATCGCAGCACCACACATTTTGTATTAGGTATGCCTTAACCATCTGTGCTAAACGATGACCTACCTCGAATTAGGTGGTGAGGACATCTTTCCACGTAAGTCCATTGGTCAAAATAACAAATAGACAGCATAGTTCGAGGACGGACGAATCTTGAAGAAGTGTGACGAAATCAATCTCGTGAAATTGCAAAATATTGTCAGTCAACCGTAAGCTTTGTGGAGAAAAGATTAAAATTTCTATTCAACCAATCTCTCCAAACAAAAAATCCACATACGTAGAGCAAATATTTAGGGGACTCCTAGAACTCTTAGGAGATCTTTTGATCTAGGTAACAGCCCAATTAACCCTTTTACCAAAGAAAATACAAAGAAAGTAATAAAGTAATTGAAAATGCACCGAGTGTACCTACAGAAGGAATTTTTGACTCATTTCAGTGATTATGCTATCAAATGGATGACACGGTTCTTTTCAGATATTCTTTTATCAAGAAAAAATGACAGACAATACGAAAAGTGCTAAAATAATTGCTCTGCTCAAACATAGTAAACCACCAGGGGAACCCAAAAGTTACCGACCTTCTATTCTTCTCAGCGTGACGTTCAAGTGGTTTTTTTTTTTTTTTCGAAAATATATTTCTTCTATTGTGAAAGTGCAGCTATGTTTTTAAATCTGTTCAAATGAACTTTCACTACGTGTAAACACAAAAGCTTCATTAGTTAGAATGGAGGTGAATGTGAAATGAGCATCTAGTTTCATTTTTCCTAACAACCACCTGTGGATGTTCAATTGACGTGGAACTGAATATATATGCAGGATGTTCGGTAAAACCTTCGACAAACTGACATGTTATATTATAGAGGAGACCATTTTTGGAAAATCATGTGGCTAATCGGAATTTAAATAGGAAGCTCCCTTTTTAGTTTTTAATTTTTGCGTTATCTAAAAATTTTACCTTTAAAAGCCTCAGCTGTAACTTTTTGATTTAGGTACTAAATCAGATCCAATCCAATAACTAGTTTTTGTTTATCTCAAATTATGAATTTTTGTTCCAGGAAATGTCGTTAAAATTAATACAGGCCCAAAGAATTCTAGGGAACCGTTCAAGAATAAGTAAGTAAATTTCGCAGTCTTTAAATTTGGTTGCTCTCTTGTTCTCAATAATTTCCAACTTTTATCTCTATATTTCATTAGTAATTATTAAATATCTACTTTTTGCATACATGGGATTTTTCGACATGTTGAGAATTCTCATGATTAGGAGTTTCGGAGACTTAAACATTACCACCTAATGGCGAACGTTGTCAACGTAAAGTGATCACACTAAGCCTGCCTTCGAAATAACAGTAGAAGACGGTCGTAAGCCCGTAGTGGTTTGTTCCATTTAAAATCGAACATAAGTAATGAATTCTTAGAGTTTTTAGTAGTTACATATTCATTAAGTAAATTTCATTTATCTTTATTTATTTAGTTTATATATTATAAAAAATACATATTTATTAACTTGAAAAATATATCTAGGTAGATATACTTTACAGATATTAGCCGACATGTTTTTACAATGTTCACATTATTAACCTATGCTTATCACAACTCTTTAGATATTCAAGCCATTTCACACGAAATATAGCAATGCGTTCCGCCGGCGTATACGACATTTACAAAAAATAAAAATATTTTATCAGTTTGTCTAGCGTTCCTCCAAACAGCCTGTATATGTCATTAGTGTGAAAGGACAGTAATTACCAGGTGAGTCTTAACGTTATTGATATTAATGTGTTTAATTAATTAGCCCTTTATATTATTTCCAATTACACAAATATGAAAGTGTTGAAAAGAGAAAACGAGAAACACATACACGACTAACTCGTGCTATCTTTGTTATACTCATATCGGTCGTTCATCTTTCTTTATGAAATGAAAGTGATTGAGCGCGTACGAAGTGAAACATTGTTAAGTGATCCAGAATTAGAGTTCCGCCCATCGAGAAATTTGTTTTTCACTTGTAGTAACTACCCGAGTTTGGCATCCCTATAATCAGATTGGGCAAAACTAGTTGAATGGTGGAAATTGTTTCAGTCAAGCTATACTGACAAGTTTTTGTAGATAGAGTTTAAGTACATAAATTAAATTACTTTTTTTTTAATATTGAAAAATCAGCGTATCCATGAAAAAGGAAGACACTTATTCAAACACTATTGCTTAAAAAACTACTACATGCTAAAATCGAAAAATTTATCAGGATTCTTAAATTACCTACTTACATAACGTGGTAGCAAAACAAAAGTTTTCATAATATAATTACCCAATGGTTTAAACCAGTCAAAATCCTACTTTCACCTCGCATTTACTTTGATTTACTCTTTTCCATGCATTCTCCTTTTTCTTAATTTCGTCATTACTAAGATTTGTGTGCTGTCAATTCTGAGTACTAAGCACCTCCAGTTTTCTGTCTTCCGCAGCAAGCTTGGTCGAGTCACAAATCACCCTAAAGGTCTCCATTTGTTATTTCCCAATCAAGTCACACCACTTTGCAGGTGCTCTGTCACTAACCCCTTTTGCCTGGAACGCTTGCAGATAGCCAATGGTTACATTCTGCACATGTGATCGAAGAAACTCAATATTCGATTCTGGCAAATTGTATTTTTGTGATTCTATTGACGGTCCACGTAATCCTTAGCATGCGACGCCTATATTGAGTGTCAAAAGTGTATATTGCCAGAATGTCTGTCATTAGCGAGATTTTAACTGCGTAATGAAATATCGGATAAACAAGGGTGCGAATAATTTCCATTTTCTTATCGTACAATACCAACCCCACACAACCTGAAATTCTGACAAAGAAATAGACGGGCACTGATTAGCTAGTAGGCCACATAACAGTATAACCACCCGTTGTGGGCGAACCATCATCATTCAAGTAAATAAATTAACAGACGGATTTAACCTGAAGGCATTCCGTTCAACAAACACCATTATTTAATAATTTATTATCGTAATAACAAAATTCAGATCGATAGCAGAGCAATGTAACGTCCTGGTTTGTCACTAAACTAATGATACTAGTGGTCGACCAGTGCTCGAAATTCATCCATAACTTATTTTAATTATTATAAGTTTGAACATTATTGAGGTTCCATTGTCAAAGACTGAGCGAGCACTATTTCACAATTTTCTTTCCAAAGCAATGACATGGATACGATACGTCAAATTGGAAATATCGATAGGTATGTAGAATGTTTTTTCTATTATTTTTAAAGACAAACAATATAAATCTATTCTCAATTTGACCACAGATAAAATAAATTTTGAAAAAAAACTCCATCTCCATTTGAATATCCAATCCAAATCCAAACTCCCTTAACCCCTTCAGACCCTGCGTGCATAATTATGCACATAACATTTGAATCCTTATAAAATTGTTATTTGAAAATGTTTAGCCTACCGCCATCTCTCTGTGCATGAACCGAATCTTTCTAGTTGTTTTAAAATCATCCATCTAGTGCCATCTATTAGCAACGCTTTCAAACAACATAGTTCATGATCAGTCCTACAGTCATTTTGGTCAACGTCGAGGTAGGGGTATGTTTTAAATATTTTTAAATCATTTAATTGTGATTTCTAACAAAAACAATATTTCGAATGTTGATAAAAATGATTAAATTGTGTGTAATTTATAAGACTGTGGGACAATGTCTACAAAATACTGTGTAAATTGCGTTTAAAAATAGATGTGCATAATTATGCCCAATCCGTCCTAAGAGTACGAAAGAAAAGACAACTTAGTAACATCTTGCCCCACTTGTGTTACTTATTTATACCCAATATTTCTTATAATTGTTATGTGTTTCAGCCAAATGTCTATATTTGTAATGAAGTTGATGTAAACATGATCTGTGAAATGTTAGAACCGGATTCTGACTGGGATTTGAGCGACGATGAGAAAGATGAGGGATTATGAAAATTCTTCAGCCCCTCCAAGATGTAATAAAATAATTGGACCTGAGTCAGTCGGTTTTAACACACTTAGAAAAGAAAAATTGTTTGTAGAAGACGTACCTATGCTTCTTTAAAGGAATAACCCAAATGGCGACGAAAAGACTTTGAGATCATAATTTTGAGGTAATTTTGTCGATTTGTTGAAAAAACCATTGGAAGACTTCCAAAAGCATATGCCTGATAATGGTTTTGAGGAAATACAGAAAACACAATCATATATGGACTTCAAAACATGAGAACTTCGAATAAACTAATGTATGTGAAATAAAAACATTGTTTGAACTACACATCGGTACTTTATAATTTCCCAAAGAACGATTTCAGCTTATCATCTAGTTCAAGTACTGAAACGAAAAAATATTTTTTGCGGCAGCAACACTCAATAAATTTACAAATCCACCGTTGCTTTTCGATATGGAGATGAAAAAAGGCAGAGGTTCCATTGATAAAATAATTAGTACAATGAAAATGTGGGTGGTGTTGACCTCCAAGATCAGATGTTGTCTTGTTATGGAATATATAAAAGATAAAAAAGTGGACACTTCGTATGTTTTCCACGTTGTAGATTTAGCAGGTATAGTTAAAAGTTGTTTTGAATACCTACAGAAAAGACTGTTGATAATTATTTAACATAGCAAAGAAAATAAACTGGATTTGTTTCATTTTTTCATGAGATTTACTGAGGCGTTGATTGACGCCAAAAAATACCTCAAAAAGAAAATCTGAATGTCCCGGAGATACCAGTTTCTCCGAAGAACCCAAGATACTTGTAAAAGTAAAAAGACCCAACGATGATGTGAGGCCAATTTTATAAATGGAACATAATAGGACGATCATAATGATATTCTTTTTAGGTGATAACAAGTAAGAGGGAAAATGATGAAAAATAATTTTTGTCATCAAAAGATTCATATCTATTGTAATAAATCTAATGTAGATTCGTGTAAAAAGTAACAAAACTGTTTTGTAGCATATCAAAGAAAAAAATAAAATGTAGAACAGGTTACTCGATTCAAAAATGCCTTGTTATCAAATGATTTGTATGGCTCTCAGTTATGACATTTAAGACTCAATGTGCACAATTATGCACATGCTGGAAAACGGGGAAAATTTATGAAAATTTTGAAAAAAATCATAAATTTGTTTAAATGATGTCCCTATTACCAATATTCAAAAATCAAATAATTTTTTATACCGTTAACAATAATTCAGGTCTGAAGGGGTTAAGGCCCCACTCAGGTGCATAGGGAGGCAACAAGAGCTCTCCATTGCGCTCGATCTTGCGCAATGTTTATGACCTCCTCCCACACCATGTCCAGATTTCTCAGCTCTGCTTCGAAGGAGTGGAACACAGTATGAGAGGGTCTTCCTCGTCTGAATAATATACCGCCTTCAAAAACTTTCTACCCCCATTATGAGGCGATTTTCACATTTTTTACATTTGTTTCTATGAAGTTGATGATCTTTATAAGAAGTCTGTGAAAGTGTGTGAGAGAATATCAAATACATAACATTACAGTAATGTTGTTAATATTGATTAAATCTATTTTTGTGCATTATTGAAAAAATAAATTAACATTCGCCACTCATTCTCTGCATAAACTATAGGTGTGCGAAATTTCATACTCCTCCGTCCACGCAATTTTCGTAAAAATGATCAAAAAGTTTTTCCTTCACGTATTAATATATAGATTTTATGAATGTATTTACGATTATAAAAGAAAATTATATAGTAATAACTTTAACTGTACATAGTGAAGAATAAAAGTGAAATGAATGGAGGTCGAGGGAGAAACAATGGCGTACGAAGAGCCTACCTCCCGCAGTGGACAGACAAAGACAGAAGAAAAATAAATAAAACCTGACAAACAATACTAAAAAAATGCTTTTATTGTTTGAAGTTTTATAAATACATTTTACCCTTTTAATATGTTTTTACCGTAAAAAAAATATTGAAGATAATTTCAAAAAGCCCATTTAAAAATAAGGTTTTGCTAGAATAGTCAGCAAAAAATAGCAAATTATTAGACACTATAAAATAGGTGACCAAGGCGTATTCACCTAGCTGTCTCTTCAGCGGTTGATCGCTACATTATCTTTCATTATCTTTAAAATGCGCAAAGTACCTGTACGTTAGTTTATATAGAACAAAAAATTCAAACCACAAAATGGTTAGAAACTGTGTGAAAATTGGATTTATTTTAGAAATATAATAATATTTGTTTTTCAAACCAATGTTTATTGGTTGAAAAATTGCTACTAATTGCTGCAAAAGAAACCCCAAGGAGACCACGTAGCCCTTTTGGATATCGGCGCCCAAAAACTAGCAATCCATCGTGTTGATGTTGAATTGGACATCATATTTTTGATACGATGGCTTGGAGGTGTTTCAAACATTTTACAATAGATAATTTTCATTCGCTTAGAACCTGCTTTCATCTTGTAACAAAACTCCATAAAGCTCGTACACAGCAAGCTAACAAGTTTACAGAAAAAACGAGCAAACAAGATATGACGTAGTTTATAAATAGAGCTATTTAACGTTTGACATTTCACTTACGACAATATTATTATGTCGTCATAGTTGTGTCCACAATAGAAAACTTATGTATATCAAGGACGAAAGTCAAACAGTCGGCTTGGACTTGTTTCAGACGAGTGTGAGTGAGCGCACAACCTATGTACGTGATACAGGACAGAAGCATCTTTATTACAGCGCTGTTGTCAAAGATGGCGCCTGATTTCTGTCTACACATTTTAATGATACGACATTATGAAGAATTACATAAAAAATGTAAGCTTTATCCAAATAGTACAGTGTAAGGACAAGCATTTCCACACAAAAATCCGCAATACGGAATTTATAAGTGTTTTTCCATCTAATTATGTAGTTCTTTTTCGCTATCACACTTTCACAGTAAAAGTTATAATGGGTTAAATTTACAAAATGTTAAAAACGGCGTGTTCTATTTGTCACCTTTTAAATGAGTTTCGATGAGGTGGAGCGACGACATCGTGCGTACCGTTGGGACAGAGTGGATGGGGATGACCGGAGACAGACAGGAGTGGCGTGAGCATGAGGAGGCCTATGTCCTGCAGTGGATGATCACTGGCTATATGCGTTTCACGAAACAATTTATCTATGGAGTTATCAACTTGTGTCATAGTTTCTATATAATCAACTATATATCTGCTTCTGTTTCAGAGCTTGGTGTTTCAAAAACCGCCTAAACCAATGGATTCCTTATATGTACGTGTTTGAGCAGTTTGACTTTCTTTGCTTAAATATGTGTCTTTAAAACTAGACAAACATTCTCACATTACAAATACGATTGTCGTGATATATTTTAAGGATTGTTATAATGATTCATTTCTTATTATATAATATAAGTACTTGATTTTTTTCAAGACTATAAATAACATGGTGTTCAAACATTTTTATCAACATCATATCATCTAGGTTACCTGTTGTTTGAAAAGCCTTATTAAAAAGTGCACAGACCATCGTTCTGGGTGAATATCTTTTCACTGAAACAAACAACTATACCTCGTCATTGGTGCTTTGTAAATTGCTACGTGAAGATACAACAATATGTTTATGTACATTTAATAATATTGTCTTTGACAACACGTTTCTTCTTTATAAGTTTGTGTTTAATCTTAATGAAATTGTTTGCTCTTTCATATATAAAAATAAACTCGCTACTTTCTCACCCTATATTAGCTTCAATATTTTCCAGGATAATATTTTTTACTAAGTGGACGCTTCGCAAACTTTGCCAAGAATACACTAAAGTAAAAAAAATCTTACAAAATGGAGGAGAAATTGGTATATCGCGTGTTAATCTCTCAGAACACATCAGACGCATCTATCTTCCCCCTAACTTGGACCCTCGTCATGCTGAAATTAATTCCAGACGGAAAAGTAGCGTGTACGGTTAAGGGGATTTTTGCCGAAGCGGTAATGCACCGCAGTCCCTTCGTATCTTTTTCTTTCCGTCCTCCTTCGTATTTTCATTTTCAAATGCTTTATAAGAATCTGCGCGAGTCTTTACTGTTGATTGAATGGTTTCTTTACGAAATGATCTTATTTCAATGATTAATTATCTAGGGCAAGATCAGCAATAAGAATTTCTTATGTTACAAAAAAATCAAGTGTTTCAGGTAAATTAGAAACATTAGGAAAACAACACAAGTTGATTAATGTCACATGTTGAACAATCGAGTGAGGATTCACTATCTCCTTTGGTTTGAATTAAATAATATTTTTAGTCAAGTATTCATCTTCAATATTATAAAAAAGGAGACCTATTTTGCGTTGTCATCGCATCACGCGTAAACGGCTGGACCGATTTCACTATTTTCACTAATTAATTTTTTGGCGTGTTTGCTTTTGTCAGGGGTTCTTATGAAAGAAAAAATTAAGAAATTTGCGTAGGTAATTAGAAAATCAAAGACAACTCTAAGTACGTAACTTTCTAAGTACTTTTATAAGAATATAAATTTTATTCCAAAATTGAAATTAAATTAAAGTTTGACAGGAACTGTCAGTTGTTTGATAGTTGGTGCGATAGACAGAATGTCGATGGAAAATAATATATGGTTTGAAACAGATGCATCAATCTAAATTACATTGGTTAAAAGGTAATAAGCTTATAATCATACAAATTCGAATTCAATATTCATAGTTAGGAACACAGGACAATGTCTGTCGGGAAAGCTAGTTATAAATAATATCGACAGCATAGATCACGAGTCTAGCAGTAAATTTATTTCATTTTTAAATAAAATATTTTTGAATAAAATACTCGCTTTTCTCTATGATTAATATTTTATCACTTTACAAATACCGTGTTCATTACATTTCTACTTTTGACAATCTGATCCTTAACCATAGACTTAAAACTAGCTTACAAAACTTACCATAGACTAATACAATATTTTAATAGGTATGTGCATTGCTCTACAAACAGATCAGGGACAGCAGAGTTGAGGGCTAACAATATCATTTAGGCTGAGTATAAACCATTTATACTTCTATAAAAAGTTCGCTCAAATTTTTATTGTTTCGCAATTGGTTTGAATACCCTAAGTATTCCTGAGTCCGAAATATGTTATAATATCTAAACAATGAATTAATGTCATTTATAGGAAACGAAGAAAACCAATCAAAATAATCCTTTAATCCCGACATACTAAGGTTTTCAACCATCTTTCTGATCTAACTGAATCTAACAAATTCATTGTCTGTTTAGATTATTTCCCAATTTAAGAACCTTGTTGTTAGAAAAATCCAATTATTGCAATAGAATTATATAAAATATTAGATTAGCAATTGACAAAGACAAGACTAAAGAAAGAAATGATCCTCGACAAATAATCACACTCACTCACTCACATATAAATTTGAAGTAGTGAACGAATTAGCCTAGTTGGGATCGACCGTTACAAAAGAAAATGAAGGCCACGTGGAAATAAAACGGAGGATCGTATATGGATATAGAACATTATTTACTCTCCAACCAATGCTCAAATCACAGGAAGACCAAAAAACCCTAATTAAAGGACAATAATGAAAGGACATTGGTAACATATAGGTATGATTAAGGCAGAATCTGCCGATATGCTGCATACATTTGAGAGGCCCGTGAATGATCAGATACATGATATGAGAATCCTATCACATGTATTTATACTATAATATGTCGTGATCAGATCCTTTCCTACATAATACTGATTAAACTTTATAGAGCACTTTGGTTTTTCAACAAAGGTTTTTCTGATCACAGTAAAACATGGAGCTTACGCAAGGATTGGCATGCTTACAATTTGATCCATAGTCTGTTTAAAAAAAAACTATTGAAGCAATATGTATGGTAATTTGAACAAACAGCTTAAAAAATCTTTTCTCATGGGTTGAAAGTAGCTTACAGTATATCTCACGGCGGGGGTTCCTTTTTTGTGTAAGTATACAGTGGATATGTGTGAAGGTATAAGGTTGTATGTTTTAGTTAGTAGATCAATAGATGGCTAGATAATATACATACCTACATAGATACTGGGTGAATAATATAATATGTACGTGTAATACAGGGTATACTTTATAGGAGCGGAAATTACAGGGCGAACGTTTTATTAAATTTGCAAATAGCACCCTCTGACCTTTGAGACATACACGTGGATTAGCCACTGATGGAAAGAGAAACTTGGCTGGGTTTGAATTTGAGTTTATTAGAGATGACGAGCTTCTCGTAAGGAATGCTTCGGAACCCCAGTTCCCCCTTCGGATTCGGAGTCTCAAAACTGAACAAAAAAACTGTTGAAATATCCAACAAATGGCTTATACTCGTATATAATCAGTTTTAAACACTTTATAAGCTGTAATACAGCATGCTCTTCTACTTCTTCTTCGTCGTTCCCTGAGTGCTGATGATCGTTATTGTCAACATTACCTAATGTCATTAGCCAGTTTCCTTCCACTCGCTCCGGTTCTCCGCCAACCGCATTGCCCCATAAAAGGTCTCGACGCAGGCAGACAGTACCTGAGGAGGGTCGATTTGTAATTTTTAACTCTGTCAGGATCGATATGTTAGTTCTGTGAGATGTCCATCGGATTCTCAGCAAGCGCCTCCTTAACCACATTTGAAAGGCGTCTAGTATTCTGGGTCCCATGTGAGACTTTATGGTCGAAGTTTCGGCTTGTATAATAATCGTAAAAATCGGGCTTCCAAAAAACGATGGTTCATATAGTTTTTTTCACTTGACAATTAATTTCTAATCTAATCTATGAATTCATGAATGGTTTTTGAAACCAACCTGTTGCACCTATGTCCCGTGAATGTGTTTTTCGTCGTTTTTCAGACTCACAGTATGGATTTTTTAACCATTTTCCAGTACTAGATCAACTATTTGATGCTAAGCACTAAATCAATAAGTGTGAAATATTAAGAAGTAAACTTAATACAAATTTTGTCAAAAGACCATTTTCTACTGCTGTTTCGAATGCTGATTAAGTGTGATCACTTTACGTTAACGTTACGTAAAACTTTAATTGTCTCCGTGATTCCAACTCATGATGACTAGTCTTCGAAGGCCAGGCTTCTTAAAAATGGCGCTTCTTCAACGTTTAGAGGTTCAAAGTGTTGTTATTCTACCGTGAGGTTTTGCAAACGAAGAAAACCCTCTGCATAATAAGGAATTTTTCTGCAAAATATAATATGTTGACGAGTTTGCAGAGAACGAGACAGGAATGCTCTTAAACGGGTTTCAAAGGGGATAAATAACTGATACAAATCTAATATTGTCCAAAATAAATATGAGAATCTAAGGATTTTTTAAGCCTAGTTTTTATCCACAGAATCCGTTAACAAAACAGAAACCCCTCGATAAGAATGTTCACTGAAAATCAGATTGATGGGAAATCGAACAATGTCGAAGTTTTATATTAAAACGAACTTTCACAAGGCAAAGTTAGCCGAGTGGAAGACAACCCACTAAACAAAGAGTGTGATGGGATGCCATTCCAATATTGGAAATGTCTGACCTTTAGCGGCGTTTTATTGGACTCAGCACGCTAACCTCTTCTGGGGAATTCCAGCGACTATTATCCAATTATATTCATTAAATTGCTGTATATATTTTTCATCATTATTACATCGTCTGTATATATTTTAACTTATTGCTTTTTATAAGGTAAAATGACACACCCTAAAAAATAAATTTTATACCCTACATACATCTTTACTACTTTTTATATGTGTTGCATCATACAAACAACAGCACTAAGCAACCTACATATATGTGGCCCGCGGGGAACGCCTCGAATAGACGGCGTTAGTCGATCAGTCGGTGTTACGAGCTATTCTCAATACATAGTTGAATTCCGTCGAACCACCGTACTGCCGATTTTTTCCTGCCATACTGTTGGTAATAATAATTTAAACAACAAGAAAGAAAAAGAAAATAACGCTTCGAATAAACATAGTTCCGCCTTATTATTTTTCTGTTTCTTCTGTTCAAAACTTTCTCTTCTCACTACTGTACCCCTATTCTTTTTTTTTTATTACGGCAACTCACCCTATAAGAGTGATATGTGCCTAAATACAGATTTATAATATATTACAAAAGTATAATATT
The DNA here is from genome assembly GCA_963576905.1 of Mystacides longicornis. Classification (NCBI taxonomy): domain Eukaryota; kingdom Metazoa; phylum Arthropoda; class Insecta; order Trichoptera; family Leptoceridae; genus Mystacides; species Mystacides longicornis. Next base: position 8,282,567 of record OY756425.1, on the reverse strand, counting down.
ATATATCAATACATTTTACACAACTAAAGATAACTTATTATACATAGGTGGTGTTTTTAACATATAGAATTCTTTTTTTTTAAACCTAATGTGTGACGATATACTATAATAATTACAACAACAAATAAAATAAAATATAAATATAACAAAGTAAGATTCATCCAATCAAAAGTTTCTCCCGTTCAACTGGATGCACCTCATTATTGCGGCGTTAATTCTGTCACAACCCTGGGCGAGTAAGAAACTTATGGACAGTGGGTAGGTAAGTGTTATTTGTTTAATGTTGAGTAGGAAAATTTCGGAGTCAAAAAGTGGGCATGAGAAAAACGCATGGTCTAATGTCTCTTCCTCTGCTCCACATTTACATTCAGGAGAATCAAGGACGTTAATTTTGTTAAGGTGAGAATTTACTATACAGTGCCCGGATCTTATTCTAAAAATTGTGGAAACAGTGAATTTAGAAAAAGGTTTCTTATTGTACCATGGATTTTTTGGAATGTTTGGCTGAATGTTCTTGTAGTGAAGTCCCTCAGTGGACTTCGACCACAATTCATTCCATTCATTTCTAATACTTTCGAATATGTTTGTAAAATAGTCAGTAACTGGTTTGTTAATATGTTCGGTATATTTGTTATTCGATTCATTTATAGCAGCCCTTGCCAGGCCGTCGACATATTCATTGCCAGTTATTCCCACATGTGACGGGATCCACGCAATTACTATCTCGTACCCCTATTCTGTAGCAAGTGTAGGGTAGTCACTTGAAAAAATGTGACTATTAGGCGATACATTTTGTAGAAAAACGTCTATACGTATCGAATGCGAGAATCGCATATAGACGTTTTTCATACAAAATGTATCGCCTAATAGTCACTTTTTTTCAAGTGACTACCCTACACTTGCTACAGAATAGGGGTCCTTGTCTTCTTCTCGACGTTCCTTCACCTCCGTATCTTATAAACCAAAATATGACATAAATTTTTGAGAATTTTGTTTGAAAATCCGCTTCTAGTAGGTACATGGTACAATTCAGTGACTATATAGTCCGCGATGTTTAGCTATTTTAAAGCTGTCTATTTCTAATCCATTGCAACAAAGTTTATTCCAACACAGCTCCACATATATATAATCGAGCATTTGTTTAACTGTGAATGATTGTTTTAATATTTAATTCATAGTCAAGCAAGATTTCACTGTGCTGAAGTTTGATCGATTTAATTAGCGTTCCAAAAATAAACTAAACTAGTGGTCGACCAGTGCTCGAAATTCGACCATAACTTAGTTAAATTATAAGTTTGAACATTATTAAAAGGTTCCATTGTCAAAGACTGAGCTATCGAGCGCTATTTCAAATTTTTCTTTCAATAACAATGACATGGATATGTGGTTGATATGTACAAAAGTTTATAATATTATTTATTAAAGACAAACAATATTAATCTAGTCTGGATTCGACCACAGATAAACAAAAGAATGTGTCAATGTCAAATACCTACATTGAAATGTGTGTGAGTATCAAATACATAACATTACAGTAGTGTGCGTAATGGTTTTTTATTGATTTAATCTATTTTTATGCATAATTAAAAAAAATATTAGCATTCGCCACTCCTTCTCTATAATATAAACTATAAGCGTACGAAATGTTATACTTCACCGTTCTCGCAATTCTCGTAAAAATGGTCTCAAAGTTTTTCCTTCACGTAATAATATATAGATAAGCGGTCGAAACATCGCGAACATACAATTCAAGTTAGTATATAAAACATTTATTAAATAAAGAAACTAAACACAATAAGTGATCGACTCATATATAATTCAATTACATCTAAATGGTGGAATTTAATGGTATTTTCGTTTGAATAATTTCTAAGCATTTGGTGGAACAAGCATAAATGAAAGGGTGGTTTTTGTCTAATAAGCTTGATGGATTGCGGTGGCTCGTGTACGGTGAACTTTTGTAATAATTTATTACTTTTGATGAAAATATTACGGAAGATTTGTTTGTTTCTTTCATAGCGTCAGTTATTCTTCAAATACAAACACTGTTATTAAAATCTTGGCATAAATCAACTTCAATTAACTCTTTGTTTTTTTCATAGAGCTTCCTCGCACGCGCGGGTTCAACTATTTCAGTAGGTACCTATTGAAATCTTCGCTATCGCATTGGATCCCAAAACTCTATTTTATCTCCCAATTCCGTTAAAGACCCGATAGACAATGTAAAATGTTATCTATTAACGATGGCATATTTTACTCCGGCAAATAGGCTGCCGATGAACTGTTTTTGGTATTGTTACCTGTCTCATTAAGTAAAATCCCATAGAAGAAGTTCAACCAGCTCTGCTTCGTGAAATGGAAGTGTTAAATAAACTTATTTTGATAAAATAACGATATTCGTATCTTCAAGCTATCTCAAGTACTCATAGTTGTCGTAAGCTGCAGTTTAAAGTATTTTTATGACGATCCTTAAAACCGTACTTCCTCGAAATATGAGAAAAACTCAAAGAAAATCAGTTTTAACCATGGAATATTGAATAATCTAGATATACGTAATAATAAATACGTGAAGCAAATTTTTTTTTACGAGTAGCGCTGATGGAGGAGTATGAAATTTCGCACATTTATAGTTTATATGGAGATGGACTGGCGAATGCTTATACTTTTTTTAATTATTCATAAAAAATACATTAAATCAATAAAAAAACGGTAATTTAAATAAAAATTCGGGTTTTTAAACTGTGGACTAACAAATAAATTGTTTTATTTAAATTACCGTATTTAAATAATTCCACCAAGAATGCACGTTAAATTCGTTAAAAAAAAACATTACAAACACGATGTATTTGACTTTGACACAGACGCATATATTCTTTTGTTCATCTGTGGTAAAATTTGAATAAATTAATATTGTTTGTCTTTAATAATAGACTAAAAAACTATCTACATATCATCACCGTTTCAAATTTGACGTAACCAATATCCATGTCATTGTTTTTGAAAGAAAATTGTGAAATAGCCCTCGCTCAATATTATAATCTAATATTAAATCTCAATAAAAAATAATAATGATCAAACTTATGTATAATTTAAATTAGTTATGGTCTAATTTCGACCATTGTTTTAATGAACAACTTTTGTCTGAAAACGCACGCGACTTCCGATATCAACGGGAAATATCGACACGGTCGTGTGTGAAGTGAACACTTTTTAGCATTCACTGCGCAATTGGTCTATTTCCTTATGTGTATAAAAAACACACTTCAGAGACACTTATGCTTGAATAAAAATATATGCTTAGGCATAGAAGATTGGACCCCTGCTGACCGCATTTTGGACGCAAGGTAATGTGATATCTACATTTTTCATAAACAGAAAATAAAATATTATTACATTATCTAATAACTTTATTTAATTATTAGCGATATAAAAAAGATACCGGGTCATCCCAGAATTCAATAATAGGTACTACGTTTGTTTGAGTAGAAATGTGGGAGCATTGATGGAAAAACTGCTATTTCATTTCGGGCACCGCATATTATGTGCTGCCCAGGGGAAATATCGTGGACGATTACGCGTCTGGGGCTGAATTTCCTCCCAAGATACATGGTTCATTTTCTTTTTCGCACTTTTATGTAAGAAATGATAGAAAACCTTTCTCAGATGAAAACTATCTTGAAAATGTAAAAATTTTCGCTTAATGAAAATTCTCACACAATTGCACTTTCACCTTATTGAATCGAATTTCGAGCGCTTTCGTCTAACTCACTCACTCGCACAATGTCATGCATCTGACAATTTTAATTTTCATGAAATCTCTACGTCTGCACGTGTGCGACGAAAATGCAACTAAGGTTAAAATACCTCATTAAACATATCATTTAAATAAATTTAAAAAATGGGTTCATTTTTTTACCCTTCACGCCGCGTCTTTTAAGAGGTAGGCAGACAGAAAGGACCTACGCTCTATTGCATCCATGCACACTTCTCTTGCTTCTTCCACCGATGCATATCTCAAACAACCTCTCTTACTTCTGACTATATCTTCCTTTAGGACGGAATCGTTGTGTTCAATCCACGTCATTTTCGATCATCCACGCTTTCTTATACCTATCCTTCCAGACTACCAGAATTATCCTTGTAATTCTGTTTGCATCCTTCTTTCGACAAGCCCAATCAATTTCAACTTATTGACATTAATCTTTGTCACAACACATTCCTTCCTAACATTCTTATTCCTTTCCATATCCTCGCATATCTACCGCATTTATTTTGTAAATTTTGTGAATGTGCAGTACCTACAAGGAAACGATGATTCTGTATAATTGACTTTCAGACCTACCAGTGCAATTTTAGATTTTACTCTTATTTCTAAATTATCTTTTTAGATTTTGAAGATGTGTTGCAAGTTGCAACTAATTCTAAAGAGTTAACAAAGAATTGTTTAATTAAATTCATCATTAGATTGCTATTTCTTCAACCATAATGTTTTTTATAACATTTTATCATAATAAACTTACTCCATTCTCTTTGTTGTGGCAATCTTTTCTTTACGAGCCAAAAATAATTTCGCTAATAATGATGTCCATTTTTTATGAACGGATAAATTGTGTATTTCTATTATATTATGTTGGCTAAGACGATAAAATACATGTTTAATTTATTTAAAGCTCAACTTCATGAATCATTTCTCTTTTAATTAGCTAAGATGAGGAACGCATATTATCCGCGGTGAAGATATCTCCATCAGCATCAAGCAAAAGCGTCGCATAATCAATTCAATTTCTTTACTACAAACCAAATAATATGAGTGTAGCGGTTCAGTCGCCGACTTTTGCAAAAGTGGGTTCGATCCCGGAGCCAAAGGTCTTCACGTAGATATCTCTTGATAGGTCACATGACGATCTTTGAGAATTAGTTGTATAACAGCAACTATATTTTAACTTCAGTGAAGGCAGATTTTGGTCGTCCTTTACGAGATTTGTCTCTAAAACAGGTATTTGCAGGAATTATATATACCAGCGATCGACAGACCGCAGCGACGTCGAACTTGACAACATTGTATGAACATGTCCCAATTGGGTTAGACGGACAAACGCAGATTCGAGAGACAAAAATGCGCGAACGCTTTTCGGCCATAGTAAGATTCATTTCCAGATGTAACCTGACTCATTCAAATCAACGCTTTGACTCAACCACATCAGTATAAATCTTAATACTCTCAAATGTTATAAGATTCGAAATTCCAATAAATTGAATAATCAGTAGTGATTAATTCAAAATTATCGAAAAAAAAAACGATAACAACACTATTTAAAAGCCACCCCTACAGGCAATATACCTCGATGTAGGTAATCAGTCAAAGGCCCTCTCAAATGGGGTGAATTAAACAACACGTCTCAAGCTAGCAACCCCCTGAGAAAGGAATGAACATGTAAAGTGAGTCTGCGGGACTTGCACAGTCAAAATGATCAGTACCCATATTCTAAGTTTTATCGGAAGGTAGTCACAGAAGTAAAGTGTTACATGATACATTTTGTATAGAAAACGTGTATAATGCGAGAATCGCTTTTGTTTCTAGAAATATCCTTGTGGCTGCGTTATACACGTTTTCCATACAAATATATCATGTAATACTCACTTTACTTTCGTGACTAGAATACGGGTACAGGTAGGGTTTCGAGTGACAACAAGGAATATAAATATCTACGTTGCTTTTGAAAAGAAATGAACCGTAATAAGTCGACCTTGTCCTTGAATAAAATTTAATTCCAAATGGATGCAATAATTGTTAAGATATTGCGTGATGCATTGGACTGAATGGGTAATTTGTTATAATTAGTGCAGTCAAACTTGAAATTACGCAAAGCCTAGTTCACACTAGGTCGAGTAGTGAGTAATTTAGTAGTTGAAATCATTTACACTAGGAACTCACGGGAATTTTGTAGGGGCGCTATACACGTATCTTTATGACTTTATGACTTCATGCCAGCGTAAATGTCACGAAAATTTAGAAACTCGTATCTACACTACTATTATAAAGAGGAAAGTTTTGATTGATTGTTTGTTTGACGGGAATAGGCTCCGAAACTACTGAACCGATTTGAAAAATTCTTTCACTGTTGGGAAGCTACACTCTCCCAGCTGAACATAGGCTATATTTTATTTTCATATAGCCTTTGATACTTACTAAAACTCCAATAATGTAACCCAAGGTGCAAAAAATTTACCTAAAATATTCTTTACATCGCGTACGCTGCGAAAACTATTGAAGATATAGTAAAAAAATGTACTACAACTTTGTAGAAGACATAATTATCTACAAAAAATGTCACAACAGCATACGTCTAACTATTATAATAATGCCACAATAAGTGTTGATTTATTAAAAAAAAATAATTTGTAAAATAATAAAATAATTAGGGTACGAGCCGGACGGGAGGGGACCATTAGAATGCTACATTATTCCAGATTAACATAGCCTATAGAATATTTTGATAAAGTTAGGGATCTATAAAGATCATAAGACAACTGAATTATTTTTTTAAATACCTATGTACCTACCCGTGCGAAGCAGGAACAGACTGTTAGTTATTATAATATAGATAGATCATTGTTTTGTGTTGATGTAATAATCAATATCTTACTGTAAATAATGAACTAGTAAATAATAATTCAATCTATCAAAACTCCATTTTTGTTGCAACCTTATGAACTAGACTGAAAATTTATGTAGGTGGGTACGAGTATACCTACACACGTTTAGCAAGTGAGTCAGAGGCCAGTAGCGCTATTCGCCGACAAAAATAGAGCAAAATGGATCAACCTAACTAAACAGCCGGCTAATCTACTCGAATAAATTGAAGGTGTTCAATCACTTGTTGTAAATAAAATATTCGCTACTCGATTAAAATACTCCACCAGTGTGAACAAGGCTAAATGTCCGGGCGGATCTCTCTACTAGAACGTACCATGGTAGTCGTGTTTATTTCATGATTTTTATGACTTTCCGTGTCGATATATCCATGAGAATAGAATCATTCCATGAGCTATCGATCTGATCGCTCTGTGTAGGAACATACTCCCGTATTCCAATCGGATTTATGACAAATTCCACCAATAATGGTATTTTATAGCTTAGCTTACAAGAATAAACGAAATACGTTCTAGTCAAAGTTTTTCAATTTGACGGGGTTTGTATAATATAGTTTCCCTACATAAATGTGATTTGTTTATGAAGAATTTGGATGATTGTTAGTAATGCCAACTATTGGGTACTAGTTCTTATATGCGTTTTATGCTGACATTGAAACTTGAAATAATAAAATGTTTTGATATGCTTCAATCTTAAATATGTTTAAGATGATTTGGAATCGGAAAAAGAGATTCATTTTAACAAAAGATCAATGGTATTGCAACGATTTTATAATTAGATATTCTGGTCTTTGCCCACCTGAAGAAGAGAGAATTCGCTCCCGAAAACTACTTTGCAATACCTTCTCAAAATATATAGATAATGCAGATGGAATAAAGTTCTTTTAAAAGATTACATGGCTGTAGCTTTTGATAAAAAAGTTATAATACTAGTGTTGGAAATTGGATACGTAATTTAATTAAAAAATTTTGTCGGGATTCTTTTCTTTGGAAATGCCTAAATTGGAAGATATTTTGACCACATAACATCTTTTGGAATGTGTACAAAAAATAATATTGAAAAGTCAAGTTTCATACCGTAGGTACTTGCTTTTTGCCATCAGTAACAGAAAGACCGAAGGATTTCCATCAGATGTAGAAACATGAGCAGATTAATTAATAAATGAAGAAATAAATGAGAGAGCAAAATGTGAAAACAAGGGAATAATAAAATTGTTTGGTCTCGAATCCCGGTGTCGACAATTTCCACATTCACAACACAAGCTTTGTTTTATGTGAAAGATGTCGATACTGTATTTATGCTCACTTTAAGTGAGCCCAGATTCATTTAAAATAAAAAATACGTCTTCAAATATTTTCTGATGATAAATTATTAAGGACATTTTTTTAAGATTTAACACAATATAACTTTCATAAACTTTTTCAAACTTTGTAACCAGAAGGTACGCAGCTGTGGAGTTTAATTTCCTTGTTTCAAAGATTTACTTCGAGTTACTTTTGAACCAATCTTCCCAAAAACGTCTTTGTCAAAATTAATATTAAATTTATTCAAGAAGGAAAAGTCTATATTTGATTATTATATAAGGGACGATGACATGCCAAATATTTCCGGTCAAAGAAATCGGGCGACAAGACTAATTGATACCTACACTAATATTAATTAAAAAAAAAACTAGAAAAAAGTTAAACTCAGTTTTGACTTAAAAATGTCCACCTATAACGTAAAAATTAATTATTCAATTTCAGGAACACTTGGAACTCTTTCAATAATATACCACGATATAACGATACAATTTTATTCATTGTAGGGTTGAAATACTTTTTTTTACCCATCACGCCGTTTCCCGAAGGGGGTAGGCAGAGAGTATGGATTTCCATTCTGTCCTATGCATACTAACCTCTTTCGCTTCCTCCAAACGCAGAACATTCCGCATACATGCTCTTCTATTCCTTTTATTGCTCCTGACTTGGCCCTCCTCTAAGACGGCACAGATATGATCGGACAATGTCATTCGAGGTCGGCCTCGTCTGCGTGCACCCATTCTTTCAGATTTAGTTATATTATATCTTTTTAGTCATTCTATCTTCGATCATTCTCTCGACATGCCCAAACCACCTTAATTTATTCACTTTCATTCTAGTCACTATGCTAACATCCACTCCACATTTCTTTCTGATTTTATCATTCCTCACCTTATCAATCAGTCTCTTTCCGCATATCCTACGCAGTGATCTCATTTCTACAGCATTTATTCCAACTTCCAGATTTTTCTTCCATGTCCAAGTTACACTCCCATACATCATGGATGGAATCAAGATTGCGATGTGCATCAATTGTTTGAATTTAAGAGATAGATACGTTCTTATTTCTCATTAGAGGTCTTATTAGTGCACCGCCAACCCTTCTACCAGCAAGTTTCCTCTTTCAATTTCCTTTTCACACCTTCCATCTCTGCTAAATAAACAAACTAAATAATAGAGTTAAACTACTTAAAATACCAATCAACATTATCCAATAATTGATCATCAAAGGCACTGAAGGATGTGGTTGAAAATCGTATCAGGAGCACACATAAGACAGAAATGGCTACGTATGAATGATAGTCAATGTCAGAAAAAAACTTAAAACATTACGCGAAACTCAACTTATGGACTTATATTTTTTTATTCAAATTTCTAAGCCAATATTCTCAAAATACACAGCATCTTGTTGGTGCAATAGTCATTTTGAAAATCTCTATATAGTTAACAAAGAATAAGGAGAACAAATCTGATGCTACACGTTTAGTATTACGTGTTTCTAATTAATAATTTGAGTAGGTACAAATTTTCTGGACATAAGTTGAGTTACCGAAATATACAGGTTTGAAGAGGTTAAAGAAAGGATATAAGATCTTAGATAAGCTCAGCACCGTTGAGTTGAAACATAGGGTGTTGTGTAATTCTGATAAAAATTTAGTGTGCACGTGTCTACTCAATTATTCATTTAACCATTGCTACGGAACACCTTTCGATTACGTTACGACTAGCCTATGAATGGAATTTCGTTTACACAAAATAAATGAAAAATTCCTTCCAAAACGGACACACGCGGCAACAGATGTAGGAGAGTTTGTTCATGACTCAATGCAGTGGAGGTGTTTTGTGTTCTTTATAATATTTATCTGGATTGACTTATATTTAGCAGACACAATGAGATACAGGCGGTTTTACGAGCAAAACGAACATGTATCGGAACAATTATCGATGCATGCCAAAGAAATTAACCACATGTCTCATATTATTATGTTGGCATTCGTACAAATAAACACCATAATTGTTTCCAATTTGAAATGTTTCAATAGATTTAATTATCCAATACAATACCCATCGATGCCTATTTCTAGACAAGTGCTCCATCGCAATCCCGATCCAATTTGGTTAGCTTAGCGGTTACGACGCCGGATTTCGTACTGTTCCGTATTTGAGGTCGTGGGTTCCGTCCCAGGTGCCGAGTATCTTCAACAGTCAATGAGTGAATTTGTATTAACTTTGAGTGGACACCGATTCATTAAGAAAAACTAATTCAGCATCCACACATGGCATTGCACGGCCAACCCCATGATAGTTGACTCTCGGGCAGACCTCCAAAGAGGTTGAGGGCCGGCTGGGAAGCGCCACCTTTTGAATTACAGGCCACAAGTCCTACATTTAGAAGAAAATGATCATTTTATGAGAATTTGTTTTAAACTATTGAATTTGCAAAATTCAGATCATTTTAACAAAGAAAAGGTCAATAGGCAATAAAGATGAGACATTGACAAAAATTGATATATTCATATTATCCTGGCGCCAAATACATGACAGCAGTCGCAGTCTTTAAATTTGGTTGCTCTGTTGTTCTCAATAATTTCCAACTTTTCTCTCTAGGTATATCTCATAAATTATTATTAAATATCTACTTGTTGTATACATGGGATTTTTGGACATAGTGAACATGTTCGAGAATTCTCATGATTAGGAGTTTCGGAAACTTAAACATTACCACCTAATGGTGAACGTTGTTAACGTAAAGTCATCACAGTAAGCCGTAGTAGTAACAGTAGAAGACTGTCGTAAGCCCGTAGTGGTTTGTTCCATTTAAAAATCGAACATCAGTAATGAATTGTTAGTCATAGTTGTTACATATTCGTAAAGAAAAGGTCGTTTTGTGCCTGTTTATAGTTCAGAAAATAGCATAAAACTCTATTTAAATATAGGGAGTTTATTCGAAGCAGTGACTTGTCGTTCTTTTTCACTCCCTGGACCTGCCCTGGACTTAATATCAGACACTACACAATACAAAACACCATTAAGTGTATCGTAGGCTTTCAAAAAGAAGAATAAAGCCTTGTAATAAATCATTTTTATCGGGTAGGAGTCTACGCAAATAAAAGAAAACTACATTTAGGTACTAGGCGGATAAAAATCATAGAATGTGTATGCGCGACGTTATGAAATATTATTTACCTATTTAAATTTTTTTACAAATTATTTATTACCATTAGCAAAACCTACTGGAATACAGGCATGGAGCCTGTAGGGCTATTCTCGTAATCAATCGCTTTTAAAAATCAGCGACACGCAAGACACGCAGTCGTATTCACAAAACTATCGTAATCTAATCATAATCCTATCTTGAACTGGATCATTTTCATACTGATATTTCAAACATAACGAATTTTTAAGATATCTACTAGATATCTTGTTTTGTGAATACCAATCCGCCATTTTATGATTGTCAATCAAGATAAGAGCGTATTAAGACCGCTACGAGAATAAGGGCCCTGTTCTGATCAAGTAAGTGTCACACATTTCTTCAATTAAAGATTTCTCGCTGATGCATGTTTTTATTAATAACTAGCTTTCCCGACAGACGTTGTCCTGTGGACCCTTTGGTTCTAACTAGAGTTGGGACTAACGGCTTAAATTCAAAAACGTTATAGCCATTTCGTTAATTGAAAATAACGTTAATATTAAAAGATGAAAGCTATTTTAAACATTTGGTATCTTGAAACATAACTTTTCCTAAAAAAAAAACAGGTCGTTTCCAAAATTTGGTATCTGGAAACTTTACTTATTCCTAAAAAAAAAAAGTTGAGCCGATCGCGAGTTATAAGTGTTCGCACTAGCCCGACTTTAATTTATATTAGAGATAACTAGCTTTCCCGAATCCTGACAGACGTTGTCATGTGTTCCTATACTTCCTATGAATGCTGAACTCGAATTAGTATGATAAGGGTACCTACTTATTATTGCCTTTTAACCAATGTAATTTAGATCGCTGCATAAGTTTGAATCAGTTTTGAAGATTGTACCTAATAATATCAATACGTTTCTTATATTATTATTATAATATTAAGAATATAAGGTTATTTTAATTGCGTTGTTACCGCTTTCTATTTTGTATTATTGATATTCTGAAAAATCGACTTAGGTATATACTTAGGTATACAGAAATAGTTTTACTGCCGGAATGCACTCTTACATACAAAATACCTAAAGCATGAAATATGATTTGACATAAGTAAGAAGTGTAAAGGTATCTTTTATTTCCCATAATACCGCATACTGGAGTGGCAAAATGTAAATTATAATCAGTATGTAGCTGTAATTAGAACGTTTTGATTGCTTTACTTTCTGATATGTTTAAAGTGGGGTAAGTTTTGTTGCCAAATCTGCAAGATGTACAGCTTTCATCCCTTGTGAAAAAACTACTCATACGATAAAGGTAGGTAGGTACATCGGATATAATATTTTAGGCCAGTAATTATTCTAAAGCGTAATAATTATATGCGTATATCGGACACATAAAGCTTCTGGATTAAACAAAACAAAGAATTACTAAAATTTATAATGCTTGTGACAAAAATCTTCCATTTACCTAGTTATAAAGTAATGCAAGATTTTTCAGGGATTAAAATAAAAGGTTTTGAGAGAAATTTAGGACTCGCAAAAAATAAAGTCAGTATTGATTGTTGAAGCAAGTTTTGAAGGGTGCTCACCTGATTTATTGAAGAAAATTCGGTGAAACTCCGCCTTCTCCTGCTTCCCGCAGCTTCAAATCCTCAGCTACCGTCTCCAGCAGCACCCCAGGTGGAGAGCCACCAGCTGGTTATTTACCAACAAACCAGATCGTCCTCTAACAGTTGGATTGGTGATGAATCCCGCGGGATTTTCAAACGAGAAGATAGTCTCCGGAGAACACAAGCATAGCACTGAAATATTTATAAGGAATTTGTTTCTCTTGTTTTAACTGAACATTTATCTAGCAAGCAATGCCACAAAACAGTTTCATTCGATGCTGATGATCAATGTTTGTTCAAAATTAACCATTTGCGTGTTATCATATACGAAACAAAACAAAATTTTAAAATGGAGTATTTTTATATTATGACTCCCGAAAAACACAAAATACGCTAGGAGTTCTACTTTTAACAAAATCACTGAGTTCTAGAAATTGTAATCTGTCACTTTTCTTCAGTTTAGTCTTCATCAAACAAAATTACTGTTTGTATTTGATTGTTTTATTTATATCAATCAAACGGTAGTATGTGTGTATGGAGTGTTATGTTGAAGCCATCGCACTGTGTATTGTGTTTGAACACTAAGCGTCGAGACGCCCACTCCCTTCCAGATTCTGATGCCGACTGACGGTGGCGCACTCCCGAGGAGTGGTGCGATGGCCGGGCAGAGAGGCGACGCGCGCCTCTGCTCACAAACTAAAGACGCGCCTAGACGCTCCTCGCAGTTCCTATTCCAACCTTTCCTGTAAAAGCTCCTGTTTCAGTTCCTTTGAAATATCCTGAAGCCCCACACCCAGTTACACTTATAAAACATTTGTCTATCGCCTTTGTTTAAACCTCTTTCACACTACCTGCAAAACCTTCTGAAATTAAAAAGATTACATGCATCACCATTATTTCATACCTTTTATATTACGTTAAAGGAAATTTTACTTTTCGTTGCATATCATATTGTTCAATTTTGTTAATCATATTATTATATCTCAATTTTGTTAAAAATGCACGTAAGTCTAGCTTTGCGTGAACTCATAGTAACACACGAGTCCCATTTTTAACGCAACGTTGCAAGAAGTGTAAATAAGCCAAATTAGCGTTATTGGTCACCCAAAGCACAGATCCCACGTTTGAAAAAATCAGAAGCCACTGCATATACCTACACAAAGTGATAGTCTAGTGTGGATTAGCAAGTAATGGAATTATTGGACCATACTTTTTAGAAAATTTTCGAGTGCAATCCATTGTGGTGAACGGTATTTCTTATAGACGCATGCTCAAATATTATTTCATTCCAATAAATGGTTCCAACAATATGGAGCCACATTTTCCGCTGCTAGAGAAACCATGGTGATTCTACGAGAGTCTTTCCCTGATGATGTTTCACTTCGGTGACACCCCTGGCCACCCAGATCACCGAAACCCACCCTTTTGGATTTTTTGTGGGGGTGCCTAAAAAACAAGATCTATGAAACCAACTTTGTGAGTAAATGAGAACTGAAAGAAAACATCGTCCGCGAAGTGAATGGAATTCCTGAAACACTTTTTCAGCGAGTAGCTCAAAATAATGAAACCGGATTTCAACAGTATCATTTGGGGTTAGTTGTTAGAGACCACAACTTCGTTGTGGTAAGCTCGCCCTCTGTATGTTGATTCTGTGATATGTCTTTGTTGTGTTACTCTACCAATTTACAGTAAAGTATAAATAAAATAAATAAAAATGAGTGTATTCGTAGTGATGGTCAATATTTAGTTGATATTATTTTTTAAGATATAAAAATCCGCACTTGTTTTCATTATAATTTATATTTAAAAAAAAATATTTAAAGTAGTTTTATTTTTATTAAATTTTGAAAACCGAAATCTACCACCGGACACCTTGTCTTACTCTATAAAAATCTAGCCGTTTTCTTTGTTACCTAACTCCTCCTTTATTACTGGACGGATTTCGATGAAAAAAATTGGAGATGTCGAGGGTTACCCAAGGATGGTTTGGATGAAAACAGGGGCTTTCTAGCTACTATATTTCGGGTTTACTTTAAGTTTTTAGTTTTTGTGTTTTTTGCTCCCATTTCAACTGATAACAACAACCTTCAACAACTACGTTCATAAAAAGGGTGATTTTATTTCTAAAGAGCGTACATAAGACCTAAGAATCGTTTGAATTTTATTTAAAACGTCATAAAATTGTTTGTTCGTTTTCTAAGCAGGTATTATGTTAAGGTTTTTTTATATTGAGAGAAAGATATAGGTAGGTATGTACTATCTGTTAAATACTCAATAAACTGAATGCAATTTAGCTGATAAATAAAAAATAATCATGGGTTCAGAGGAGGGACAAAGTTCGACGGGTCATCTAGTATCATTGTATAACTGCATTGTTATCATTTTCATTCATTTTTTACCATTAATTGTATGATAAAAGAATCAGAGACAGGCATCACTGGAATTTTCTCTAATGTTCTAGAATATACAAGGGTTGTATAGGGCGAGCTTTAGAATATAAATGGCGCAGTTGTATCCTGCGTGCTCCCTCAATATATACTTCTAGTTGGCGAAATCCTTGTTGGTTCTTCTGAGCGAAAAAGTTGTCTTATTCGTAGGATGCTGATTTTTGTGACATGTAAACACTTCACACATTTTTGTTAAAACTTACAAAAATAAAATGCACCCGAGATCCTTAACAATTTTCGAGGGGTTGTTTTATTAAGACCTTAACAAGTCTGACACGAAGAGAAAATTTATATGAATTATTTCTTCGGCCATTAAAATCACCCACACAGCATACACCCTGAGTCGGAGGAGGACATTGAGGATTAAGATCTAAAACTAGGAACATCGGCTATATTGATCAAACCATAATATATAAATAATCAAGATTAAGGTAAATTTCCTATCGTAATCCGGGTCATTGGCTCTATCACGCTACTAAAAACGCCTATCATTAATTTGTCCTACCTTATAAATTTCAAGTTTTCCTTAGTTTTTGAAAAGATACGTTTAATGGTATGAAATGTATAAGATGATGTATTGTCATTGTAACGCGTGTAATATGCATAAGATAATATTGTTACGTATGATTTATTTATATTATCTAGTTATAATAATATGTGTCGTTTCCAATAGAATGAGTCGCGGGTAATCTAGAAAAAAAATGTGTAATATTCTATAATCATAGATTACACGTTTTTTTAAAACTTCGACTTCAATATTTTTCCTAATTCTTACGGTTTCCTGTAATCTAAAAGTCTACGATTAAGGCTTCAATCAATCGGGTTTTTTTATATGTATTATATTCCAAACACGCATAGGTAAGCATAATATTATATTGTGCTGTGTTATAGTCATGTTTAACCCAAATTCCCTTTTTAATAATGATTCTTTCTCTATTCAAATAAATAACAAACATGCACAATAATAATATATCAGTTGCTATAGTAATATCACCATTGAGAATTATATACAAACATACTTTACATTTTTAGATCAATGGCCTGTATCTTTTTAAAAATTGAATATATTATAAGTTATAACAATCAAAAATATATTAAGTAATTCAATAATTACATCACAACATTATTAAGAATGAACTTATATAGGACTGAGAAATAAGAACTACAATGCTACATATGTGCTAAACTTAACTAGTGAGCAACAATTTCCATTGGTCCGAAGAATCCACGATTTTACATAAATACACTATACAAATTCACTGTCAACATAACAAAACATTTTAAAAAATCGTTGCTACAAAATGACACATAAAGATAATATTATATTTGTAACATCAAAAGTTTACTTTCCAACTAGAAATGTTAGCCAAATAATTTATTTTTTACGCCAACAAACTCATCCTGACTAAGAAACATAACAATGTTAACAATTTGTCATATCAAAACGATCAAAACTATATCACTTCAAAAAGAACATTGTAAATGATGTATTATGATATATAGGCTGAACAAATAAACAAATTAAAAATATTAACAACTTTGCGGTTTTCATTTCTCCATAATACACCTTTTCATAAAGTAAAGCGAATAATTGAGGTTATTTTTTATTCTCGCACATGATTTTACATATTATATTGATGTCTTGACTCATATATTATGCTTTATGTAATGGATTTTTTTTAAATGATATATGTACCTAGGATAGGCACACATATGAGATGGAAGGTAGTACTTTGCGACAACCTCGTCTCCCTTAATGACTTCATAATACGTATAGATGAGAATTATTTTTCTTGCCAGCGCCACCTCAAAGATCTTAGGGTGTGGAGGCAGCACAAGGGGAGGCATCACCCACCCCGCACTACGTGTCACTCCATGTTCTCACCCTCCCCCGCTGGGAGCTTCTTCCGAGAAATGCGCTGGGACAGGGTACTTACCGTAATAAGAGTACTCCGGAATGAGGTCCGAACGTGAACCTCATTCTGAATGACTGCAATAAAATTCTTTTGCTCTTTAAAATGATTTCATCATTCTTTGTTAGTTATTCTTTTACCTATATAACTAGACGCCAGATCATTTGTAGGTATTTGCTTATTTTTTCTGTTTTATTCTTCAGGATCTTGCATATTATTTTGACGTGAAATAGTTATTACTTTTGCTACATTCTACGATGAAACATAAATTTCAGCTTCATATGTTAAAGACTCGCAGAATCATTTAGTAAAAGTGCAAAAAACGTGCGAAACACTTTTTTATTTTTTTTTTTATTTTACTCATAGTATATTATGGAATATACACGAGTCTTGTGATCAGATTTCAAAAAAAAATAGATTTCGCTGAAATGAATTTTCTCGCCGTTTTCGAGGGTGTATATTCCAAAAATGCAATAAAAATTTTTTTTAATTTCCGCGTACCCGTACGCGTACGCCAAAAATGTGTGCTCACCCATCATAACTCATAGTAATTCTTATCCAATTTGATTGAAATTCGGTAGAACGGTTAGCCCCTCGATGTAGATGAGTCAGTAAAATGTTGAGATCTGTACCTTCAGGGGAACCCTCTTAAGTATCCAAAGAAAATTTCACTTGTTCTAGAAAAAGGGCTAAAAAAGAAAAAAAAAATTTCTTCGATTTTCATAAAATTTGGTATACAGGTTGGTCTTATGCTCCTACACAAGCACGTAAGTTGAGGTCCGTAACTTCAGTGGGTCTCCCTTAAAGTACCGATTTATATTGAATATGTAGTTCTAAAGCAGATAATAAAAAGCTCCAATAGTCGATATCATTTTAAAGTTTCTATAATAAATCCAAGGATAAATTCATTTTAATCGTAAAATTATGAATTTTTATGCAAAGATACGTTTTGCACGAAAAGGCTGTTATAATATACTATGAGTTCTGGGCTACCCCAGGTTAGCAGCTTTTTTAAAGTTGCAAATATTTGACTAGTTCTAAACTTAAACTTTGCCGAACCAACCCGAAGTTTAACGGAGACGACTGTATTAGGATTAGAATTCAATTTTGTTTTACGTTAGCGTTCGCAAGCTTTCTACTATTTATACGATTGAGTTAGGTTAGGTTAAGATGTATAAACTATATTTTATGCATATAAAAATAACAATCATATTCTACTTTTAAACAGAATTATATAGACGTCACCTTTTTACAATTATTGCCACATTATTAACATAATATGATTATCACTACATACTTTTAAGATTTTCACTACGAGTTAAGTTCAGAGTTAATCTCAGTTCAGAGCGGAACTCAAATGGTTAACTATGTCACAACGAAGAGACTTTCACATTCTCACATTACTTTTCTCGGTACTCTCTAACCCCAACGCTCCTAACTATCTGAGGTCTTTATTCACTCCATTAGCATCTCATGGCCTTCCTCTGCGGTCTGCTGCGCGTGGCATCCTACAAATCCCAACACATCGTTCTTCATTTTTCACTTCATCTTTCACTGCACAGGCGGCCAGGTTATGGAACCAACTACCTGATGACATCAGACTCTCTCCAACGTTATTCTCTTTCAAAAATAGATTGAAGCGTCATTTCCTTTCTTCTACTCCTGCTCCTGTCTCCTGATCCTCTCCTTCCTCGCTATACTTGATTATTGATTATGTGTCACATTTTTTTATTTTTTTATTTTTATTTTTATATGCTTATATGTGTGTTTTTTTGTATACCTATGTATGTGTGTAACTGTATGTATTATGTATTTATTTGTTTATATATGTGTATGTATTTTTTTTATATAACATGCAACAGATTAAATGTTACATCTATAATAGGTTGGTTGGAAGAAATTGCCCTAGGCAATAAGCCCGCCAATTTTGGTTAATTATGTATATTTTTACCCAATAAAGTGTTATATTATTATTATTAAGTACCTTAACAAAATTTCTATTCCAAAACTTCTTGTAGGACAAATCAAAGATATTTAGTTTGAGGAATCTAAAAATGCATGATATTCACTTTGCATGTAAAGTAGATAATTACGACTCATTATCAAGTTTCTTAGCTAACGAGCTCAAAAAGTTTCTTGGTGACAATTCTATTCTGGTTCAAGGATAGTATGTACTCGTAACAGTCGTAACTACAAAATAACAATATGTAAAGGTAATGGTTACAAAGGATAACATTTTAAATTAGTTACTGGACGTCCTTGTTTCACCTGTCAAAGGATGCGTGACTTGTTTTTGAATACGAAACGGTGTCCTCCATGTGGGGAAAATAGTTATCTATTCTAAGAATCCAAGGATTCTGGTATGAATAATATTCGATAATGAATATTATTGTGTTCTTTTCTTTGTTTTCTTACATCAGCAAAGATCTTTCCAGAAGCCAGAGAGGTGTCTTTGCTATGAATGTGTAAGGATTTCACTCTTTAAACAACCGAATATTTCTTAGTGAAGGACGTACTACTTGTCTTTCGACATTTCTTTTGTTTCCCCACGACCTCCATTTAAAAATTCGTGGTGCCCTCCTGAAAAATCCTTGTCATAGGTGCACTGTCCATTAGCATTTCTAAATTTTTCCTTTTAATGCTTTAAGCTAACGCCAAACATCTGTCCGTGGCTTGTTGGGTGTATTTGAATTTGTGGACACTTCTTTCAATTTACCAAAAATGTTACAAGTTAGTGGGCAAATACAAGAAGTACCAGATTATCTGTAGCAGCACCAATAATAATTCTTGGGCTTTTTTAAGCTTCTTTTCTTATTGAGGTTTCATTATATTCAGACAAACTTTTTCGCTTCATTCGAGAGCATAATGTTCATATTCCTTTTACGCCTGACATGTCTCCTTTAAGACGACTTCGATATGACTATTGCCTACGTCAATCTAGATTATTTAGGTTATTACTCAGTATTTCAGGTTTATAGGTCCTTTTTGTCGTACTTTCTTCATTCACTCTTTCAACATCAGTGAACCACCTTAATTTATTCACTTTCATTCACTACGGTAATATTTACATTTACTCCACATAATATTCTTTAATCTACTATATAAATTAAAGTCGGGTTAGTGCTAACACTTATAACTCGAGATTGGCTCAACAGATTCTTCCGATGTTTGATTTATTGGATTCTTCTCCGATCCGGATAACAGAATAACTAATAAAAAGTTAAAAAATATGGATAACAAATGATGTAAAAATACAATAATTAAGTTTGTATGGAAAGGTTACTGGGACGCGCCCACGACATCGCGGGTAGTTCCCTCTCATTCTCGCATACGCGCTTACAGTAGCCCATCCTACTTACTCCAACGCACCGTTTCGATAGTTTTAGAAAATTTTAATACAAAGTCAACAATATTATCGGGCACATTCGTGTTGGTAATAGGCGAGGTAGGGTGTGTGCGCGAGCGCATTTTTCTCAAGTTGTTTCAGAAATAGTTTAATGTTATTATTTTATTAGCTTAATATCAATCGAATTAATTTTGTACTGTTTAACGGGGGCGCAGTGCACACCATGTACATATTAACGGGCCACTTCGGGCTAAACCACAGGACAACGTCTGTCGGGAAAGCTAGTCTATACTAATATATAAAGAGGAAAGATTTGATTTTTTGTTTGTTTGTTTGCATTGAATAGGCTCCGAAGCTACTGAACCGATTTGAAAAATTCTTTCACTTTAAGGAAGCTACACTATCCCCGGTGAATATAGGTTAAATTGAATTTTCATAAATATTTGGGATCCTTACTAAAACTCCAATAATGTGTAAAAGGTGTAATGGTAAACCCAAGGTGTAAAAAAATTACTTAAAATATTATTTCCATCGCGTGGGCTGTGAAAACTATTGATGATAGATAAAATAATGTACAACGACTTTGTAGAAGACATCAATATTTACAAAAAATGTCGGACAGCATATGTCTAATATAGGCCACACACGCTCCGGTATACCTGCACAGGTCGCCTGCGCAGGCGGCCTGTTCAGGTATACCGGAACGTGTGTGGCAGGCATAACTCTTATAGTTATGCCACAATTGGTGTTTTATTTTTAAAAAAAATGTAATTGAAATGCGGCAGAGATATTGGCGTCACTGATGGGGTACGAGCCGGACGGGAGGGGACCATTAGAATGCTACATTATTCCAGATTAACATAGCCTATATAATATTTTGATTAAGTTAGGGATCTATAAAGATCATAAGAAAACTGAATTATTTTTTTTAATTACCTATCTACCGGGACAGACCGCTATAGTTCCTTATAAAAACCCACACCATAACAATTATTGTTAACATTTTCACCACCAAAATGGTAGTGTTTTAGGGTTTATTTTATGTACGTAATATGCAAATTAGTGATAGGTACAAACTCACAGCAAAATGTTGTGAGCGGCAATGAAAGCGACATTAAAGAAAATTCCCTTCTTTAATTTCTAATTTACAAAATACCCCCCTTCTAAGAGATAGGTAGGTACCTAAGTACATACGCGAACATTCTCAGATGTTAGTTTTTTAACCGTATTTTTTAAATTACCTAAGGAACAAATAATGCACAACATGCTGTAATGTGCCTATACCCTACCTATTCTTATAGGGTGAGTTTTTTTATGCAAATTTTACACAAGATTATTAATGTAGGGTGAAAATTCTGAAGTAACGAAATTCTTATTTATCTTAAAATACTGAAATATAAAAAAAACTACTGAAAAATTACTATTTAATTGTAAAACAAATTACTTTTTACTAATTTTATTTTGAAACATGTTGGATACATAATAAAGAATAAAATATCTTCTATAATAAAATATATAATAATCAAAATCACTCGAGTCTATAATAAAAAAAATATATCTTAATATTTTCACACACATCATAAACATCTCCAACCTACACCACCATCTATCCCAAGTAGTACGAAATTCCTGAAAAGGTTTTCAAGAGCTCCTGTAGTCATCTACAACCTATAAACTACCTTTCTGAACCTATATTGTGCTATTTGGACTTTCATTCCAAACCCCTTGTAATCCACTCATCGACGACGATTACTTTTGTCGGACCTCGTGGTTTTACATTTTCTTTGACTGGAAAAAATTTGTCCAAATTCCTGGACGATAGGTTGGTAAGAATGGAAGGTAGCGCATACATCTGATCCTGGAAATTACGAAAGCACACTATTGATAAATTTCAGAATTATTTCATTACGTATCTGGGTCAGCGTGATCCAAATCAAATTATAATAAAATGACACAGAATGGAGATAAAAGCAATCTGTATGTAAATTTGCGGTTGTCATTTGGCTATATGTAATTTAGTATCGAATATTACAGATTCCTATTTATAAGTTATCAATAAATTATAAACTTATGTTTTTCTAATCTGGTAAATCCAGTGGAAAGCTGATATCACAAATTACAGTACCTAATGTTATATTATAGCTAATTGTATAACTTATAATTGTTACCTCAGAAGAAAACTCATTCCAACTGGAAAATCATACGTATCAGATTTATGTTCCATATTTTCATCTTTGTTTACGAAATCATGAAGTGCCATTTCTTTAGTCCAGTCTTCTAAACCTCGATCTTTATCATTGCCTAGAAAGTAAAAGATTGCGAGAAATTCAAACAGACTTTCCTTATGAATCAAAAGTTTATACAATCAACTTTTTTAAATGTGTGTGCTCAAGCATACCTGGAATAACGTTGTCTAAAAAGCATCCAATAACTCCTCCAACAAGTATAGAAGTTGATAACAGAACTCCTAAAACGGCATCAAGAACTTCAACTCCGGTGTGTATAACTCCTGGATTTGCTATCATCCATCGACTTAGCACCAAAGGAAAGAAAAGAGAAAACCCTATGATGTAAAGATTTCTAGCACAGTTCAGATTAACGAACTGAAGCGCCGATAAACCTGGAATGAAAAACGGATATAAAATTTACCCAATTCATTATGAAGCCAGATAATGAACTATTCGGATACGAGTACGTACCAAAAGCTGCGATCATTCCAAACATAACACAAAACAGACCTCCGACAATTGGTTCAGGAATAATAATAAAAACAGCCCCAAATTTACTAACAAGGCCTTGCACTAGCATTAGCAATGCGGCATACTGGATCACCCTGCGGGACCCAACCTGAAAGAAACGCTTCATTTTTAGCCATTTTAGAGTTGAATCTCATAATGGTGACATTGAATACTTTGTACCTTAGTAACTCCAATAGCTCCAACATTTTCACCGAATGTATTAGTCCCATTACCAGAACCCCAAAGACCAGCCAACGTTGTGCCAAAACCTTCAACTGCGATACCTCTGTTAATTGCATGCACTGGAGGCGGAGGAGCAGCTGCCAATAAATCAACAGAATAAAAATTATTGTTGGAAAAAGTCAAGCTCAAAAACTCTGATTTTGCCTCATTTCTTACCACACATTCTAGCTGTTGTTGGATAGTAGCTGATTGATTCAACTGTACACGCCAATACACCAGCTAACATTCCCAAAACTCCTGCTAACGTTACTGTTGGAAGACCCCATTGACCTGAAATAAATTTCATATTAATAGTATCGGGAAGCAATCTAAACCAAAAGACTGATTTACCGGATTTCGGGCTAATTCTTGCATACATGTTATACAAAAAGGAAGCATTCAACAATCAACATACGATAAACCATGTCAACGAATTTATTATTAAAGAAGTTGTCAACCCACAGTCGTACCTATACTGTCCACATTCTGATACTTTCTTAGATTGCTTGCCTATTGCGACTGTTTCCCAAAAAAATTATAAGACTCACCGGGATACGGGAAACGAAACCATGGAGCGTCAGTTATAATCTGTAACTTAACATCCGTCCTGGCTGGGTGTCCTGTAGGAAGATATTCGGCAGCTGTCATAATACCACATATGATCCACATCAAGGCGATTGTCAAAAGTACCTGAAATAACCATAAACGAATAATCCAAAAGGGAGAAAATAATTGATAATTTAAGACTAATAATACGTACCGGAAATAGTTTGAAGAGAGGAAACCATCTTATTTCACATCCACTTCCTTTTCTATAAGCTAATATGGGAATATTGACTTCTTGCATGCATTGAGAGAAAATCGTCAGCATAATGAATGTTCTGAAGAGCAATTTACATAATTTTCCATGTGACTTTTTCCTGTTGAGTTATCAATTTTATGTGATCAATTTGAAAGAATCTTACCCTGAAGCTATACCCCAATGCTGGGACGCCGCATTGGCTGCGTTATCAAATAAGGTAAGGCCCACCAAGCCAACAGTGGGCACTATTGTTAGAGGAGTGACGTAGCGAAGCAGGACCCCCACGAATCCTGTGCACCCTGGAAATGTTCAATCAATCATAGTTCATTTGCTCCTTGATGCCCATAATTTTAAATGTTTGTAAATTAATATTTCTATGGAAAGTGATATCGTCTGCTTGGGACTATATTTGACATCAAACGATGGGATAGAGAAAGACCTTTCTTAAATTACATTAGAGAGATCGTCCTTTAGCATCATGTAGAAAATATGGAAACCACTAACTTCTCCTTCAAAACCAAGAGTCGCCAATTTAATGGGTACATACGTTCCGCCAGTCTTCTTATTGTATGGATGCGAATTGTGGCACCAGCCGAAGGCTCATCGGAAGAAACTCCTTAGTGTTAAGAATGCATTATTGTTACAGGTTTTGGGAATTGGGAACTATCACTCGGTCTCAAATGAGACAGTATGCCAACATTCTACCATTTCAAAGATTCAGAACAGCGGATTGAGCAGGCTTTGCCATATTCTCCGCTCATCCCCCGAGAGTCTTGAATATACCCGTTTTTTATAGACGAGGCAGACCAAATTAATAATCAAGCGGGCAATTCACTGCGGTTTTACAAGATTCTGGCCGAAACTAGGATGAAGCTTTGTAACTGATGCATGATAGAGAAGCTTGGAGGAATTTTGTGGCATTTGCTTCCAGTGTGGCATACTGGAAGCAAGTGTGTGTAAAGTAAATAAGTAAGTAATACTTTAATTTTGAGGTTGGATGATTGCTGCCTTTATACAAATTGTGAGAGGTCTTACCAATAAAAACTTGGAAGAGAGAGGAAACTGCAATCGCTCCTGACAGCTCTCTCATTCTTATCATCCAAACTTCTTGTCTTGCTTCGTACGTCATGGCATCCAACTCGTTTTGAGAAGGGCACTTCCATTGGGGTAGATTTAATATGGCCAGTGTAGGGACTAAGAATGAAATGGTGCCACCTTGCACTATCGGCAGACGACATCCAAAAGTTGATTGTAACAGAGTGATCAACCCTGAAATAATAAGAACACGACTTGAAATTATTAATTCCCTAGTTGGTATGTAAGATTTCAAAAATCATTTTGCAAAATCATGCATAACATTTTTATCTTTTCTGTGCATATTTAAAGTAGCTCCTAAAACTCCATAAACTTGGTTGTGTGACATTTCAATAATCATTGGAGAAATAATAATTAAGATTTATTTTGTACCTGTAACGAAGATCATGGTGGATATGATGTGTCCCCGAGCAGGATCGTCTTCAGCCATGCACAGCGCTGGACAAAGTATGAAGGGAATTGCGACTATAGCGCCGATCATTGTTAGGTAATGCTGGAAAAGCATGATTAAAAATATATTTTAGATATCGGGTCTTTTTTGACAAGAAAACCCTGGCAATAAAATGACAGCTTAAGGTCTCCGAGATTTTGTTTATCTTAAGACCCTTTTCATGGGTTTTGGACATATTGTCCTGGTCTCAAATCAACAAGGCCAATTTTCCTATTTACGACCGTTGCAGTATATTTTTGATGGAGAATTCCATTCCTTAGGTGTAATCTCATAACTTATATTACCAAGAGATTAAATAAAATAAAACTTTGCAATATCACTTAATTCAAAAACTCCGTCCTCTGTAACATTTATTTAAAAAAAAAAACCAAAGGCTACATCACTCCTTCTAGGGTGATAGCCTAAATAAAAATCTTCATGTAGGCGCTCTCATAAATTCAATGTTGATACTCGAGGTATATTTTCAGACAAGCCAGTGTAAAGCCGCCGTGATAAATTTACCTTTATGGCATCATCGTCTAGAGGTGAGCTGAAGCTACCTGTTGCCCCTGCTCTACGCACCTGTCTACCTATCTTTGGATGTTATATACGCACCTACTACAAAATTTTAGAAACTCTTAAAGAAAATAAAACATACCTAATGATATATACTATTGGATAAAAGATTTTATGATCGATATTTTAAGTGGTTAATGTTCATTTTGCCGGCTGAGAATAGCACCTCTGCTCTTTTTCCTGGTTTTTTCGAGTATTCTGTAAGTGGCGGGAAATCGAAAAATCAGATCGGGAGGTTGACCTCACGTCCTTAAACCTCAACCGGTCAGAAAAGGCAATATGAGCCTAGGACGTCTTCGAGCCCAATAGAGGGCTCTTGGTGCCTCCCTATACTCCTGAGTGGGGTTTAGGCCCCCCGCATTGCGTATTGGTCTCTTCCGGGCTGGCTTGCGGTGTGCGATGCTCTCTTTAGAGAGAAGTTGACCGTTTTAAGCTCGTCTTCAACTACTCGAGGTTAGCTTCACGATGTTATAACTTTACGTTAACAATATTCGCCATTCAAGGCGGTCAAGTTCCCAAAATTTCTATTAGGGAAATTTTCTAAAGTACTCTAAACGCTTCGCGAGAAACAATCTGACCTCCCGATACTAGTTCCCTTTTTAGCAGCTACTTAAAGCGTATGTATTGAAAGAGGAGGATGGTCGGCACCTGGGATCGAACCCACGACAACTGTTTTTGCTTAAATTTTTGTTTAGCGACCATTTGCATTGATCTTGAAGAATACCGGGTTAGAATGTAATTTATTAAAAAAAATAATAACCTGTAACGCCAGAAACAGACAAAGATACCAGGGCGGCGCGTCATCTATTCCGTAGGTGATGTCTGATTTCCTGGTACTGATTATGGACTCCTCAGGTTGGCCCGAATCATGGATCTGTCAAAATAAACTACCTATATCAATACAATTCTTTTTTTAGAATATAATCGTACGATAGTCTTTGAATTCCAAATAAAACATGTAAAACATTATTAATGAATCCAAATGTCTCGAAAGAGACAAAGAGAAGATAATAAAGAATAGTGTGCCAATCCTCCACTTGGATGCGGTAGAAGGTGGACGCAATGGAGGGCGAAATCTTTGGAGATTGTCAAACCAAAGAATATCGCAAGCCAATCCAAGCAACCATCACCAAACCCTTTGCATAGCGAATAAGCTTATTACTTAAGGGTAGCTACCTACTTTATGTTGGTTTTAAGATGCTAAGAACTGAGGAACCGGCTGAGAAAAGAATTGCTGTTTTTTACCCTTCACGCTTTGTACGTTGAGAGGTAAGCAGAGAGAACGGACATTGTACCCTTTTCTGTCATAACCTAAAGATACATAAACACCTTTTTGTTTATTTTCATTTATTTTAAAAATTAAAGTAGTGTAAAGTGTGACAAAGATAACTTTACCTAGTAAGTACCTATATAAAATAACAAAAGAGAATATTGTAACTTAGATGAAATTAAAATATCGTGTTGGTACGAAAATAGCGATGATCCACCAAATAGAGGGTTCTAAGATATAAGGGAGCAGTTTTAAATACTGTGCCATTGAAAAAGAATTAAAGTATAGAAAGGTGTGCAGGTCTATCTTCTCTGCCTTCCCCTTTTAGGGACAAGGAATAATAAATGCAAAAAATACCTTACTTACTGACAGATTTAAAAGATCTCCAGTCTTCAGCTTCATATTAGGTACCTACATTTAAACACGTGTTTGATAAAGATAAAAAAAATATAGTTACATTGTCATTAAGGCATTATTAAGACATAATAAAGTATGGAACAGTATCTAATCATTGTTTAAATATCGTAAAGGCGAAGGTTAAAAAATTGGCTTAGCTACTGATTCTGCTCGGTCTATCAAGCTTATGCCTAGTTCTCACTATGTCGAGTAACGTGTAGCTAAATTACACGCTACTCGAGCTAAAGCGTTCCCTATATATTCGAGTACAGTTCATTAGTAAGAGCGTTTTTGAAACGATAGAGGAGCTGTAGGTTTCTCATCACATTCACAATGTAGGGGCTAGTTGAAAGACACTGTATAATATAGATTATTTTTAGAGTTTTTTTTTGCCCATCACGCGGTTTCCCGAAGGTGGTAGGCAGAAAGTACGGACTTCCATTCTTTCCTATCCAAACGCATAACATTCGCATATTAGGTATATGCTCTTCTATTCGTTTTGCTCCTTACTTGGCCCATCCACTCCACATTCCTTCCTGATATTGTCATTCCTCACCTTATCAATCAGTATCTTTCCGCATATCCTACGCAGTGATCTCATTTCCATGCACAGCATTTATTCCAACTTCCAGATTTTTCGTCCATGTCCATGTTTCACTCCCATACATCATGGATGGTATCAGGATTGCATTGTGCATCAACTGTTTGGATTTAAGAGATACGTTCTTATTTTTCGTTAAAGGTCTTAGTGCACCGCCAACCCTTCTACCAGCCAGTTTCCTTCTGTCAATCTCCTTTTCACACCTTCCATCTCTGCTAAATATTATAGACTTACCTAATTAAACATACTCATCCACTTGTTCCAAGTTCTCATCATTCACTTTCACACAACATTGCGTCCTTAAATCTTCTCTATCTTAATTTTCTAATTCTTCTCTTAAATCTTCTCTTTTTAGTGTTGATGTGTAAAAGTGTAAAAAGTATTGAACTTCAAAGTCCATCAGTATCTAACTCGATATTTTCGTTGAAACACATGCACTGATCGTCTTATTGTAATATTTTTCACATATGAAAAAATCAATCCAGGAAATATTTTCATACTGAATAACCCTCTCAATGAGCTAAAACTGCTACTTCACTATAGGGCTTTGTATCACATATTTCCTGCGAATACTAGGTACCTTGTATTGAAATAAAATAGCAATGGCTATCGATGTTTTATATCATACTAGCTTTCCCGACAGACGTCGTCCTGTACCCCTATTCTAAGTTTCATCGCAAGTTAGTCACAGTATTACACGATACACTTTGTATGGAAAACATGTGTGTGTAGCGCCGCCACAGATACATATATTTCTAGAAACAAAAGCGATTCTCACATTCGATACGTATAGACGTTTTCCATACAAAATGTATTGTGATACTCACTTTACTTACGTGACTACCTTCCGATAAAACTTAAAATACGGATACTGTAGTCCTTACTATGAATATTGATTCCAAATTTGTAATTTATAAAAAAATACGTTTAAAATATGTTTGAATGTTACCTATGTTATATCATTATATTTGAAAGCTCGAAAAAATTCCATCAAAAATCTGCGTACCAATATTTGTAATTTTAATGGTTGTCAATATTGTTGTCATATAATTTTCCATAGATGGCGGTGGCGTCGCAGAAAATCCGTTCTATTACATTTTATATCATTTCTTATCCATTTTTTTTTCGATTTTTTATTAGTTACCTATTCTGTTATCCGGAGCGGAGAAGAATCCAATAAATCAAACATCGGAAGAATCTGTTCAGTTAGGAATAAGCTTATTGCTTGACAGCCACTCATTGAAATATTTCCCGTAGTCGGACTGATTACTGATTTGGTCATAATATTAGAAATGAAAAAAAGAGTCTAAAGTTTGTAATACCACAATTACAAAATTAAATAATAATTAAAATAAAACGTGGTATTACAAAATTTAGACTCGTTTTTTCATTTCAAACAATCGAATTTTTGTCATAATGTTTGAAAAATATTTTGCGTGGGTTCAAACACTTTCTATGTATCAAAAAAAAACTATCAATATTTTGAAAAACATTCTAAACTAAACTAAACCATAGAGAAATGTTAAATAAAAAACAACTTAAAATGGCAACTCACATTGTTTCCGCTTTCAAGCTCGATACCTTGATTATCCATGGTCAAGGCGTCCTCCTCCTTTTCAAGCACGTGACACTTTTCCCTTCCACTAGAGAACAACACTGAACGTCTCTGGATGCTATATGACATTTGCCGCGATGTCATCTGATATTAATTGCGTCAACACTCATTATTAAGTGTGTCAATACTACGACAATGATTATTAACATCAGGTATACTCAACCTTTTTCTTTCTTCCAATCGTGTCGCCCTGAAAAGCGGCCATTTTAGTCCTTCCAAATAATTCCTACCTACGTACTTAGATATTATTATATGGGATGTAAAAAAAATGAACCCACAAAGAATGCATATAAATTCTGATAAAACTAGAATGCAAAAGCGCATGCATGCATTTTCGTAATTGATATCAGTTTTATTGCAGAGATGGTCAACCACTTGTCATTTATTTTACTTTATTATTAACTAGCTGACCCGACAGACGCTGTCTTAGTCTTAATTAAAAATATTAAATTGATTTTTTTATAATTATTATGTATTTCTTCGTTTAATTTATCCTCCCCGAAGCACGAGTTTTACTCATTTTCGGGGAGAATATCAATACTTAATAGCGATTTTGTCTCAATTTTTTTATTTTGTATTATATTATACTCAGGTAATTATCAATAAAGGAATTATATTATTATTATTATTATATTATTATATTTAAGCCTTGTGGCCTGTAATTCAAGAGGTGTGCTTAGACTCTTGTGAGGTCAACTTCCAGCTGTCTCTCCACTTCTTTGGTGGTCTGCTGAGGATGGCTGTGCATTTCATGCGAGGGAGTCTGGATTAATATTAAAACACTCTCCTCACACGCTGTATTTGATGTCGATTTATTGATTTTCGATGAACTCGTCGGTTCCCTACCTTTACTGACCGACCTTGTGGCAAAGGCTCCGACTTAAGATCGAGAGGTCCCGGATTCGATTCCCGGTCGGGTCAGAAGATTTCAATGCGTTTTTTTCACTTGAAATTTCTACTCAGGGTTGGAATCCTGTATCAGAGTGGACGGGACCGGTTGACTGGTAGAGAATGCTTCAAGCATTAAGTTCCGCCGGCTATACTGACACCTATGTATAGAAGAGTGTTATTTATTTATTATAAGTTGCTTTATGATAAAATATTAAATTGTCAAAAGCATTAGGAAAGTGAGGTTCTTCATTAAAAAAAGTAGATTGAGTCAGTAAGTTTCCCAAAATTTTCTAATGTTCCTTGCAGCTTTCTTTCATAAAAACCTCCTCGTGGTAAAAACAAACACAGCAATAAAATAATAAGCGAAATAGGTCCAACAGTTCACGCGTAATGCCGTGATCAAGGAAAATAGAGCTCCATTTTTATATATAGAGATAGACACAATCAGGGCCGTCGCGTGGCGCCGCGATACGAGAGGCGCCGCCGTGGGTAAAACAAATTCTATTTTAAAGAAAAAATAACAACTAATGACTCTAAAAATTCATTGCTAATGTTCGATTTTTAAATGGAACAAACCACTACGGGCTTACGACCGTCTTCTACTGTTATTTCGAAGGCTGGCTTAGTGTGATCACTTTACGTTAACAACGTTCGCCATTAGGTGGTAATGTTTGTCTCCGAAACTCCTAATCATGAGAAAAATGTCATGTATGCAACAAGTAGAAATTTAATAATAAAATGAAAAATAGAGATAAAAGTTGGAAATTATTGAGAACAAGAGAGCAACCAAATTTAAAGAATGCAACTGCTATCATGTATTTGGCGCCAGGATATGACTATATCCATTTTTGTTAATGTCTCATATTTATTGCCTATTGGCTTTGTTGGTGCACAAAATTCTATTTTGTTTGTGGTATTGTCCAGGAATTCACATGCGAACTCATAGCTGAGAAAAGCCAAAGGAATGCAATATTTTCAATAAAAAGTTTAATAAACATCAATATGTTAAATCATCGCGTACAAAAGCCATTCGAATGCCAAGTTTGTAATAAAAAGTTTTACTTAGTTGTTTTTTTTAAGTTTGCAATAAATTTAAAAGCGGTTTTGAGAGTGAGCGTGCGAGCGCCTTTCAAAAACTAGTCAAAAACTACTATGGGGGGGGGGGACTGATTAAAGCCTTGCCTTGGGCGCCTAAAAACCACGCGACGGCCCTGGACACAAGCGTCGATTTGACATAAACTTAAAAGATACCAACAGTGGATAATCTCGACAATATTCATAATTAATTATATCTATCCGTCTAACATTATTTATTTATTTATTTAGATTATGAAGTTACAAAAATTACATATTTTATAACTTAAAAATAACAATATTATTCCACTTATATTATACAGATTTAGACGTCACATTTCTACAACATTCACATTACTAATCTATGCTTATCACTACTCTTTAGATATTCACGACATTTCACACGAAAGATCGCAAGCGTAGCTGCGCTCTTGAGTTCCGCCGGCAGGTCGTTGAACAGCCTAAACCCCTTGTAGAAGAGACTGTTCTCAGTACCTGCGAGCCTAGCACCCCGAAGCCTAAACGCATCGCGACCCCTCGTGGGATAGTCGTGTATCTCATAATTATATCTAACATTATTCGATAAATAGCATGGCATCATTCCATTCTTAATTTTATACACAAAAACGAAAACATTTAAGTATATCTGCTGCTTTACATCCAAAAAATCTAACCTGTCCAACATTTTCCTAATCCGAGCGTACCTACCCCATCCCAAGACAGCCCTCATGGCCCTATTTTGAATAATTTGGAGACTTTTTAATTCTCCCTCTGTTGCCAAAAACAAGATGGTAGAGCAGTAGTTGAGATGGGGCAACACAATCGAATTATAAACCAACTTTCTTGTGTCCATATCTAGATTATTCCTAATACGATACAAAAAACCAACTTTTTTACTTATCTTTTTTAAATTGTAATCAAAATTATCTTTAAACTTTAGCCTATTGTCCAGAATTATGCCTAAATACTTATTTTTATCCACAACTTCAATCGATTCATTATTTAACGTTAGATTACAAACACCATCCACAGGAACCTTACCGATTACTAAACACTTGGTCTTGTTCACGTTCAATTTCAACAAATTACAATTTAGCCAATCCGAAACACTATTCAATTCATCTTGTAATTCTTTTACACCTTCATTAAAATTTCTACATTTCACATATATAAGAGTGTCATCCGCTAACAATTTAACCTCACACTTTTTTACTGCGTTCATTATGTCATTCATATACAATATAAATAAGATAGGTCCCAATACTGATCCCTGAGGAACACCGGTTGGAACCTCCAACTCCTCCGAATGAACTCCATCAAATTTAGTTTTTTGTTTCCTTATAGATAAACAAACATTCAACATGGTGCTAAAAAGTCGGCAAGTTGTCATTTTCCAGTGCTAACTGCTAACCTATAGATAATAATATGTGCCAATTATTATGAAGTGTGTAAAATGAACATCAATCAACTTTGTTGTCAATTCCAATGCCTCGAGTAATTTTTCTTACAACTTACAAGAATATTATGGAAAGACTAAATGAAATAGGAAATAAAAAAAGAACTAAAAAGATACATAATGTGTTTCATTATTTTATTGTTTGTTGTTTAAATTAAAAGATTTATTTGAGATAAAAGATGTCGAATGCTTGAGCCTTGGCGAGCTAACACCGTTGTACATAGAGATATGACGCGACATCTATCGACAAGTATTGAAAGCATATTCAAAGCCCTTTCAATCGTGATTTTTCAACATTCCACTAGATGTCGTATCTTCTCATCCATTTTTTTTTCGCGGCAGATTAGGATACTGTGGTTCGAATCCTCAACATAACACTCAAAAATAAATTGTTTTTTATTCATTAAAATCCTTTTTTAAATAAAAATTTTCTTCTTAATAGTTATAAATAGGTGTAACAATATGTTTTTCAATCAAATTTATATATTAAACTATAAGATTTGTTTTCGCAAATGCTTACTCCTTAACCATAAAAAAATATAATATCACGCCACGAATTTTATACGAAAATTGTAGGTAAGTAAATATTCTATTATTTCGCAATTTATTTTAAAAAATTTAAAAAATAAATTCACTGTACAAAATTAGTTTAACTCTGAGAGCGGGATAAAAAAAATGACAACATTAATAAAAGCGCCATCTATCACAAACTGCTTGAAGTAAATTTCTAATGTAAATGCAAATTTTAGTGAAGGATCAAACCTAAATGTACAAAAATAAAACTCACTTGTGGAATATTTTCTGTACACTAACTATATATACAATTTCTGAGCATCACCGGTCGTACTTGCTTCGGCAGTACATATACTAAAATTGGAACGATACAGAGAAGATTAGCATGGCCCCTGCGCAAGGATGACACGCAAAATCGTGAAGCGTTCCACATTTTTTTGACTAATTTTACCCTGAATCTTGTACATATTTTTGTACATTAAAGCAAAATGATAAAATACTGCTAGATGGTAAAATATAATATTATTACCCTGTACAAATTTCGAAGTTTCTTATCATTTTGGTAGTTATCAGGAGACTCTTCGTTCTCGTGGTGTTGGCTCTGGTTTCCACACCTTATAATATAATAATATCATGATCGGTCTAAGGCAGCTCAGATTATAAATCTTCATTTAACTTTCTTTCAAAATAGGTAATAATAGTAGGTATCACGGACGTAGCAATAGCTTTCACATGGAGGGGGTCCAAGGGTAAAATCTAACCCCACAAATCATAGCCGTATGCTAAGGGGGGGGGGGTCCGGTCTCCCAGAACCCCCCCCCCTTATATACGTTCATGGCATGGACGTAGCAATAGCTTTCATATGGAGGAGTTCCAAGGGTAAAATCTAACCGCACAAATCATAGTCGTATGCTAAGGGGGGGGGGGGGGTCCGGACCCCCAGAACCCCCCCCTTATATACGTCCATGGTAGGTATCTATACAGATATCCGAGGCACGTATAACATTGTCAATTTACACGAAGCAGTATTGGCAAAACTCTTTGACCAAGAAATATAGCTATATAAATTTTTGACCCTCATCCTTGAGAGCATAGGGAGGCCACAAGAGCTCTCAACTGTGCTCGAAGGATGACTGATGAGCGATTTTAGAAGGGATGCTTTCAAAAAATCTTGTTTATTTATTTCAGGTGAAATATATGAAAGCATAGGTACGTTTGTTATATTATTTACGATAATTTGGTCCAATCCCAAATATAGCTACCTATTTATTTACCGACTATTCGACCAACTTCTGTTTATTCTGCTTATCATGTGCAGTTCTTAATTTACTATCCCCAAAGAAGGGTTTTGAAGCATTTTAAACTATAATTAAACTAGAATAAAGGTTGCTTTGTTGCATCCTGTGGATGTTTGAATTTGTTATTTCTGGTTCACCACACCAACCTAATATATTTTAGTTGTGAGAGTGGTGAAATCAACAATTGGGTAGATATCTGGTAGTCTCATATCAGAAAAATTGTACCAGGGCCAAGATACATCTTAAGAGTAATTTTATTATCTGACTTGCCAGATCACCTTCAACGTTATCCTTTAATTCTCATTTCTAATGATTAGGTTTCAAGATTTTAGAATAGGTATACCTACCCACTTAGCGTAAGAAAAACAATAGCGTAACAGACGAGGACACACAGCTGACACTGAATGGCCGGCCCGTAGAGGACGTGCAGTATTTCAAATATCTCGACGTCCACGTGTCCACATTGAAAAAGACGGTACCATGAATAGGGAGCTTTCCGTCCGCTTGGAATTGGCTGGAGCGGCATTCAGTAAACTTGGGAAGGTTTGGAGGTCGAATGCGTTCAGGATAAAGACAAAGAATTGAAGTGGTTGGTGACCCAGCGGTTACAACGTCGGCTTTCGTACTGCGGACGTCGTGGTTCGATCCCAGGTGCCGACCATCTTCCTCTTTCACGACACAAGCTTTCAGTAGCTTACTGTGAAAGAGTCAAGGAGTGTATTTGTGTTCACTTTGAGTGAGCACAGATTCATTTAAAAAAAAAAAAAAGGTCCGCATGTACACTGCCTGTGTTCTGCCCGTTTTACTGTATGGTTGTAAAAGCCAAGTGCCAACGTATGCTCAAAATACACGTATCGCAGGATTCGAGAGCAAGAAGTGTCTCCGAAGAAGAATTTCATACCAAACACAGCCATGAGAGACCTGACATAAGGTCCCGCCAATACCATCCATAATATCAGTGACATTTTAGTTAGGTGTACTTACGACTTCATTTCTTTTTATATCCCGAAGACTTTTATGTTCTCATCAATATCCGTTTCTTCATGGATCGCTAAAAGCATTTTATCTGACAGACTCTCCCTTATTTTCTATTGTTTGCATCAGAAAAAAAAAGTATGAATGCATCCTCCCAGTCACAACATGGTTAGTGACAATAATAAATAATCAGGAAAGATTAATTTTGCGTGCACTTTTATACGAAATAAATGTCTTGTTATGTGTACTACGTTGAAATCTCTATATATACCTATAATATTAAGCAGTTATGCCCACTCACACTACTAACATTTTAAAAGTTTAATCCAAGCATGTTAAAATTACTTCTTGCCCGGACTATCACCAATTTCTTTACTTTGTCATCTATTAAAGAATATCCTAAAGACACTTATCCTTTAGAAAAAATCGTTAACCAATAGCTGGCGATACTTCTGCAATCACCTGTCATAAAAATATATTATGCCAGATCCATGATCGAGTAGGTAACTTCTAAAACTTTTATATCTCTCGCCTGTCGCTTTTCCTTTCTTTTATCTAGCATTTAAGATTCCATGGTCCATGGCCTTTATATTCTCACTACTTACATGACATCTTCTGTAATACCTGCTTATTTTTACAACAAGGTAACAATTTTACAAACACACATCGGAAAAAGAAAGACAGTGTACTTGAGTGTAATCAGGTAAAATTTGACAATATTGATAGATTGAGAAACATGAAGATAAAAGCTAGAATAATCAGAATCAATTTATTTTGTCAAATACAAGCAAAATTTGGTCGCAAAACCACAAGGAAGCAATATTTGAATTCGTGGGAACAAAATTTTCGAGCGCAGTTTTATTTTCGTTAAATTACCAATTGAATGAATGGAATGCTATAAAAAGTTCGTAGGTAGACATTTGGAAATGTCTGTTTTTTTAAACCATTTTTATTGCCTTCAGAGTCGACCGTTTTTTATAACCTTTCCGTCAATAAGAGTAAAAAAAGGCTTACTGATCCCAAAACTCTTCATGGTGGGGACGTCAAATAAAAATATAAACAAACCAAGTAGGTTAGGTTAGGTATAATCTACCTATTATGGACAACCTAGATTTCACAACATTATTGGCCATCCAACATGGCGGATACCATATTTGCACCAAGGAACATGGTCGCCGGAAACTGCCGAACCAACCCGAAGTGTTACGAGACGACTGTGTGGATGTATTAGTGACAATGATAATTTTGATGGTATTTCTATTAATTTAAATAAATTCGGGGGCAAACGTGATGAGGTATGGGGGGCTCCGCCCCCCAAACCCCCCTTATAATTATATCCTAACCTAACCTAACTCAATCATATAAATAGTAGAAAACTTGCTAAACGCTAACGTAAAATAAAATTGAACACTAATACAATCATACAGTCGTTCTTCGTTACACTTCGTGACCATGTTCCTTGGTGAAAATAGGAGCTCGTCGTATCCGCCATGTTGGATGGCCAATAATGTTGTGAAATCTATAGTGAATTTTTTGAAATCTGACGAACAAGCCATAAATCTTCAAAAGAATAGCAATAGGGAAACAATAGCAGGTATTGGTATTGTCTTACGGTGGCACGTGTTATTGACCAATCACGTACCGTGTAAATATCGAAGGGTTTTGCACAGGTACTTTCTTCTACTTCTTAGAGTTATCGGCAAATTACAAAAACCAAGATGTTTTTCACGAATTTTAATAAAATATTTATTCGGTCCAACGTGGATACACTAACACCACAAATAAAAGCAGAAATATCCCGAGGTTTATTTAAGTTGATGTTACTTAATTTGTGGGGATTGCTTTTTATTTTACTAAAAAACAAGTACACATTGTTAATCACTGAGCGCGTTTGAACGTTAGCATCTCCGGTTAATTTTGTAAGATTTATATTAGCGAATAAAGACTCCATGATTCTTCAACGAAAGCTCACAAGAAACTAAACAGTAAAAATATACATACATACTTGTCATATATTCAAATAATCCACAATCAGTCTGAAGATGCATTAACACAATAACAAAGGTCGATGACTCACACATTGTTCCTGACATCTTCTTTGAACTTTCAAAACACTATAGAAAACATAAAAATGTAATTGAATTCAACGGAATATTTAAAAATTCCCATTATGAAAGGAAATAAGTTGCAATAACTGTTCCAGGAAAAAAATGAGCAAGAATTGATATACCTACTGTCAGTTATAGTCATATTTATCTAGACAGGTTCACGTAATGAATTTCCAATTAATGCTTCGCCAATAACAATAACACAAGGATGCATCCGTCATAAAAATAATCCTACCCTTTTCTATTGTATTATAGTTTGAATAGATTTGGTCAGTGCTCAGATTTCGGTGAAAATACTATAGGATGTTCACCTATTATGGTGCCTGACTACCAACAAACGTTCGTTGAACCGAACTATTCCGATTACACCCGACTTACCTACGAACAAATAACCAACATTTGAACGTCGTCATATTTCTGTTTTTCAACACGTCATCGTCACTGCGTTTTTAATACACCAAAGATTGTGAAAAAATAAATTTTAAAAATATATATGTACCTAAGTACTTATTATTTTTATTACAGATTTTATTTTCGATTTCTTTTTCTTTAAGTGTAGGAATATATTGTTGAGCATGAATTTGACATCATACGCTTTTGACAAATTAATTTATAATAAAAATTATATATCATAATACACGACAGCAGTCGCAGTCTTTAAATTTGGTTGATATGTTGTTCTCAATAATTTCCAACTTTTATCTCTATATTTCATTGATTATTAAATATCTACTTGTAGCATACATGAAATTTTTCGACATGTTGAACATGTCGAGAATTCTCATGCATGATTAAGAGTTTCGGAGACTTAAACATTACCACCTAGTGGCGAACGTTGTTAACGTAAAGTGATCACACTAAGCCAGGCTTCGAAATAACAGTAGAAGACGGTCGTAAGCCCGTAGTGGTTTGTTCCATTTAAAAATCGAACATTAGTTATGAATTGTTAGTCATTAGTTGTTATTTATTCTTTAAGATCTAGTCCTGAAAAATAGTCACAAGAATCTAGACAAAATTATAAATAAAATAGATTTTTTTAAAAAAACATCTGTTTATTAATGACAGAAACTAATTTAAGCGGCAATGACTTGTGTTAGTCAAGATTTACTTATGTAAATGGGCAAAAATTTCTTGCAAGTTATTTATGTTTAGGATTTATTTCCTAGCTTGTTAAAAAATAATAATGAAAAAATACTACGTTAGTAAATTTAACATCATTATTCAATTCCAAAAGCATACAAATGAAACTTAATTTAAGCATTAACTTAAGCAGAAAAGGCAGTTTAATTAAATCAGTTGTAATTATGAATAAGTACCTACTTTGCAAAATATATTCCAACCAAAAAACAAAAAAAAAATAAGGATTGCAAATTATAAGCCTATTCTATACGTCAAAACTGAGTAGATGATTTATGATTTAATTCTGTCAGCCTATTATGTACATAATTATTTTACCTAAGTAATTATTTATTTTTTTGTCTAGATTTCTTTATCAGAAAACTTTAAACGATTTATATTTAAAATTTGACGCTTGTGCAATGTTGTTATCATTACATCTGTCAAACTATATTGCGGGCCTGTTTTTTCCTACATCTACTGCCTGATCCACACAAATCAACTTGAAAGAGAATCCGCTTACTTCCTACTTCGAAAGGACCGACTAGCTATTGGACGTCGTTGATTCCTGCTGGTACCCTTTTATTTAGTGCCGTCCATATTGGTACTATGCTCCCAGTAGTTATGGCGGGCTTTGAGTTGTGTATTCTGTCGCCGTCCACTCCCGCTCAGTATGGTTTAAAATGCGACGCGAGGGAGGTGTATGTCCGACGCGTTTACGTTACACGAAACGATAAAAATAATATGAATTTATACAGTTTCTTTGCAATATTTGTGCTGTATTTTCAAGTGCTGTGATTATTTTAAGTTCTACATTAATATTAAGTCACGTCTTACTAAGTGACTAGTGTTTTTTGTTAAATCTGTTTATCAATTTATTATTTTTTTCTTTTAATACACACTTTCACGCTATAAGTTTTCAACTATAGAATTGCATTTCATATTTATCAATAAATATAAAAAGTAGTTTTTTCTATCCGAAAATATCATCGGAAATGCGAAATTTGTTGATTTTTGTTATTGTGAATAGAAAGCATTTTATTCCCTGATCAACCCGACGATTTCTCATTTTTGTTCAGCAATCTGCAAAATGTACAACAATTGAGGAGGAGAATATAAGTGTTTTTAAGTGATTCTCATGTGAAAATAATTAAAAAACAACTTAAAGATATCATGTTCACATTTTAATTTAATGTGTTTCATTATAAATTAAAATGTTTAACTCTTTACATATTGTGTTAAAAATCAGTTTAAAATTCCACCCATCTATATTATAATGTGTGCAAAAGTATATTATATTTTTTATACTAGTGAACAAAATAAAGAAAGTGTTCAAATGTGAATCGTACATTTAATTCATGGAATACCTAAAGACATATCAAACCCAATTTTAAATGGAGGATAAAAAAATATAGGCTGGAGTATTGCATTGTACCAGGTATTTAAACATTTCTAATGGTTTATTTTGCTTTTTTTCTCCTATAATATTACATTCTGATATATTTTCTTTGATTTTAATGTAATAAATGTTCGATATGATTCGCATATGACAGTAAAACATTATGTTTTTCATCTCATAATATATAGTCAATGAATACGTTGCCGACGGTAAATTTACTATACACACACATTACATCTGTTGATGTAAAAACATACATACCTACGTGGGCGAAAAACAGTCGTTCAGAACTATTTTTATAACAAAACAACGAAAATTCATGTAATATTCGTAGTTTTTTTTTATATAATAGGTAGGTATGTAATTTGAAATCAATATGTGTCTTTTCAATTCTCAAATTTCGCGCAGTTTTGGTGTTTTTTTTCTGTACCAGAATACGCATGCTGCGTAATTTCTTTGTTTACTTAAAAACTATATAAGTACATGCTTACGCGTACGGTATTTGTATCAATACCGTATTTTGTTTGTGGATAGACTTGTATACTTTTGAACTTTGTCAATTAATTATTCTAAGTAATACGAAGCGACTTTAGCGAGTGATTTAGGTACTATTTTTATTATTCGAAATTTATAATGATCTATCTCAAACAAATGGACTTTATTGTAAAAAAAATAAAAGTAGGTACCTACTTAATAAGTTTGTACATATGTTATGTATATTTTATTTGAAAAATATAATGATCTATCTCGAACAAATGGACTTTATTGTAAAAAAAAATATAAGTAGGTACCTACTTAATAATTTGGTATATAATATGTTTCAAATATGCATGGGAAGTGAAAATAAACGCATTCGACATTTGAAGTTATCCAAAAATTCCGTATTTGAATCCTGTTCGTAAAATAATGTAAAAAATAATTTAGAAAAAAACTTGTTTCCATAGTAGATAATTCCATACTAGATGAATACTAGATAACCTATAATGTTCGATAGTAGATAACCTAATGTTTGAGCAGGAATAGGTACAATAATGTATCTATTATTGATCTTATTTACTCAGGTGCAGTTATATTAACGCTGTAAGTATGTGACGCTACCACAAGATATCTAAAATGTGACAATAGACGTAGATAATGATATGCATCTTACACAGAATTCTATACAAAACCAAGAATCCCCACTCGCGTTCAAAAAATGATTCCCGAATATTTCGTTAACCTTTGACAGTTTGGTTGGCAAAGCGAAGTGAAGTAAAGCGTACTCTAAAAATATTATTAATCATAGGTTATCAAAATATCTAAATTTACTAAGGAATAGGTAATACAGCAGCATTCCTTTTGTCAACCAGTCGGTCAGAAGAGCTAGTCAATGAGGCTTCATTTTTTGCGTTGTATAAAACTATGGCATCTCACAATTTTTCATTGTATTTTTCTATGGTTATTTCGAAATCTCGCCGAAGATAATGTTTTTAATTAGGTAGGTATAATATAAAGTTTTTTGAAATGTTGCAAACGCTGTTAAAAAACGAATACAATCAACAAACGAATTACATAATTTAATGATTAAATATTTCATTATCGTACAAATCCATTTAAACAAAACGCTTTCATAACAAAGAAAACTCAAATTTACCACACGGATTTGACATTAATTTGACAGGTGTAGGTATAAACAAGGATTTGACATTAATTTGACAGGTGTAGGTATAAAATAGACTATGTAATAATTATTTCGTCTATGAGTTTTTAAGTGTGGCATAGAAATGACATTTCCACCTCGCACTTATAATATAGATTCTTTTTTTAAATTAAAAGTACATTCCTAATTGATAGGACGAGGTTATAATACGGAGAGAGTTTAGTAGGGACTGTAGGGAGCCTACTAGGTAAATTGGGGGAGTTCTGTTCTGATAGACAACCTCCCTCTTATATTCTGTGTATCTCCTGCATTTTCCATGTGCGGGTGTGTGTGTCATAATTGTATCCGTCACTCATTCTTGTAGCTATTCTAAAAATACCCCACACCATAAATAATAATATACTGTAATAAAGATCAATCAACAAATTTGTAAGCTTTATGTAGGTATAACTTTGAAAAATCGACGGATATAGAATTCTATAATAGCGTTGTTGTATAGAAAAACAAAAACAATTTACGGAGCATTTTGGTTTAAAATATTCGTTAGAATCTTCATATATATGACAAAATCAATCTAACTACGGGAAATATTTTTCAGCCTTTATATACCTACTTACCCATTGTTCTTTTATAAGTCTATATTCGTTGCTATGCCAATATTAGTGTTCGTGGGAAATATTATTTAGACGAAATAGTTAAGTGATAGGTACGAGAGGTTCCTATATAAAATTCACACTCATTCGAGTAATTAGCGGCACACTAAAACCAACTGATGTGACGTGGCTATGTGTGCTTTCTAATATAGCACCTCTACACCTTGACGAGAGGAAGATTTTCTTCAAGAAGTAAGAAAAGTGTCCAACCATAATCTACCAATCCATCTTGATGTAGATAATCCGGCTCCAAGCCGTCTGAAATCCCGAAACCCGTACTGGTTAGCTGTTGCTACAACTACGGATTACTCGATCGAAGACAAATGGAGACAAGTATGGACCGCATCGTCAGTAAGGAACCAGAACCTCGTAGCTGACCCGACAAAAGAACTGCCTGGATCAACGCAACCCAGAAATATATGGTGTAGAGTTAACCGAATAAGATGTGATGTAGGCTGCACCGCTTCAAACATACATAAATGGAGATGGATGGACTCTCACCAACATGCACATGCGAGATGACACAAACAATCGATCATCTGATAAACGAGTGCCCCATGTACGCATTTAAAGAAGGACTACAGGACTTGCACGCACTAAAGGATGACGCGATCATCAATGGCTTCAGTCTCTGGAGGTCAGATTGTGAGCGACCATAAGAAGAAGAATATACAACTGTTGCTATGGGAAGATAGTAGGATTGTCCGCGGTCCCACACGTAGTAGAGTAAGATTGCATCCCTATGAGCTACGATATAACTGATTTATAGGACAATCTAACAAATCACTTTA
Organism: Mystacides longicornis; assembly: GCA_963576905.1. Classification (NCBI taxonomy): domain Eukaryota; kingdom Metazoa; phylum Arthropoda; class Insecta; order Trichoptera; family Leptoceridae; genus Mystacides; species Mystacides longicornis. The sequence continues at coordinate 8,238,505 of OY756425.1, read as the reverse complement.
CTAAGCCTTACGTTTGACAGCTTTTGTTGCTATACCAGAATAATAATTACTGATGAACTACCTACTTATAACTGAATTTATTATACGTGAGATACAACGAAAACAAAATATCTACTCGGCTGAAGAAAATGAATTTCGGTACCAAAATTTGCCAGTTCATTTTTAGAACTTGTCTCAATTTTACCAATATAAGTATCATTATTTTATAATATACGAGTTAGGTTAGGTTGAAACTTTATATCAGTTTACATTCATACTGGGTAGGTATGTAGACACATACAATTATACGCACACACTACCAATTTCCTTTAACCATGAATCAACCTTAGTATCTAACAGAGCGTCTCTTTCCCACCAATTTGTTAGTGTATGGTTAGAATGAAACGGAATATCCTTTTAGTATTTTTCCCCTGATCCCTTGTCAGTGTTCCTGGAAGAAGAAAAGGGACAGCTTGTGGGAGAGCGACCGTGCGTATGTCTCACTCTATCCCAGCGAGTGTGAGGGAGATAGGAACATAGGGATTGGATAGCGTGGCAGTTTCTATTCACATATGCATACATACAACAGTTAAACAAAGTTTATTATAATATGAAGATACTTATTTAGTTTATATCACAAAAAGTTTATTTTCATGTTTTGGTACTCGTAATACATATTTATATAAAACTTCAATTTGAGCCACCAAGGGCTTACGACTGTCATTACAGCTGTTGACAAAGTATTGTCAACTTTTCGCTAATAATGTAGGTATATTTTAGCTAATAATGTAAGTACTGCATCTTTATACATAATATGATCTAAGATGCTATTTGCTTCTCCAGGTCAGCAAATATTTTACAAAATTAAGAACTACGACGTAGAAATTTTGATATTTGATTTCAGCGATCTCAAATTTTTGATCAGCCACTTGTTAACAAAAGGAAGATATTATGTATTATATTTATTTTGAACAACTGTATTTTTTTTGCAGAGTAAGAATCTAGAACAGAAAAGTTAAAAAGTATAATAATTTATAAAGCTTTAAGGGAGTTTTATGGTTAGTTGTGTATGCTTTATGTTAGTTTTATGCTTGAATCTTATAGCAATGTTTTGTGTAACTATTAAAACATTTAGCTTAGCGTATTTCTAAGGGTGCATTTACACCAAACGAAAATAGAGCCAGAGCTGGAAGTATAGTATATTATCGTTATAATATGGACACTAATCTGTCATCGCCCATTAATTAGTTCTTGATTTTTATTTTACCATGGTGTCCAATATCAATCATAAAATAATGTACTATGCTCCGTTTCTAGATTGGTTTGGTGTAAACGCACCTTAATAGAATAATGCGTTCTATCCCAACTATTAGTGTTCATTTACACCAAACGAACACAGAACCAGAGCTAGAAATAATACATTATTTCCTCTTCTTTGATATTGTCAACAAGCTAACAACAACACAAAAATTGACATCAATAATTAATTAATGGGTAATGACAGATTACGTGCCCTAATCAACAATCAAGAAATTATGCTCTATTTCTAGTTTTGGATTTATGTTCGATTGTCGTAAGCGCACCCTTATTAATTACGTACCTATGTACTTACTTATATCACTATTGTGACTGAATTAAAAAAAAAATTTTTGATGAACACATATTTTTAAATATAATTATTAGTAGGTGCTTGGACTTGAACCATTGTCCTTCTCCCAGCGAGTTAGATGAGTGGATTACAAGACTATTTTATTGTCGGCTTTATAACCTCCATCTGGTTAATCCATAAAAGTTTATAGGACCATCCTATCCGTGGAGGTTGACAGAGTTTTTTGGACATCAATAAACGACCATTTTTTATTTAAATCTATTTAATCATATATGTAACAACTAATGACTAACAATACATTAATCGTGTTCCATTTTTAAATGGAAAAAACCACTACGGGGTTACAACCGTCTTCTACTGTTATTTCGAAGGCTGGCTTAGTGTGACACTTTACTTTAACAACGTTCGCCATTAGGTGGTAATGTTTAAGTCTCAGAAACTCCTAATCATGAGAATTATTCTCGACACGTTTTTAACATGTCGAAAAATCTCATGTATACAACAAGTAGTTATTTAATAATTATTAATGAAATATAGAGATAAAAATTGGAAATTATTGAGAACAAAAGAGCAACCAAATTAAAAGACTGCGACTGCTGTCATGTATTTGGCGCCAGGATATGACTATATCCATTTTTGTTAATGTCTCATCTTTATTGCCTATTGGCTTTGTTGGTGCACAACGTTCTAATTATGTCTAGATTCTTTTGACCTTTTTTCAGGACTAGATCTTGAAGAAAAAATAACACCTAATTGACTCTAACAATAATTATTCATTACTAATAGTAGAATACAGGTAGAACATGAAAATAAAAAAAAAATTGCAAAGCATCTTAGGGGGCGTTCAAGTATTACGTAACGCAATTTGGGGGGGAGGGGGGGTCTTGTCAAACGTTACTGTGCGTTACGAGGGCGGGAGGGGGGGGTTTGAACAACTCGTTACGTAACGGTATTTTTTTCTTAAATAAAAAAAATTGGGAAATAAATCTTCAAAGTTGGGCAATCCTTTTCGTTTATGTTTTACGGGGAATCCCTCGACTGTATTATACTTACGTCATTTTTATTTTATTTTCGTTGTCAGCATTCGTTAGTGGTCAAAAGGGGGGATTTACATCATCAACTGGACTTGCCAACGCAGCTATGCCAAAATTTGGAAAACAGCAAAAGAAAAAATAAAGATAAATTTATGGAACATATAAATAGTATTTTTTTTTTCTCCGAAGTTAGCAAAGGAACCCTTTGAAAACCCTTTTATTTTTTTATGAGAGTTCAGTAAAAAAATAGTCTCTTGGGTGTTACGTAACATTTATGGGGGGGGAGGGGGGGTACAGAAAAACGTTACGGCGCGTTACATGGGGGGGAGGGGGGGTCAAAAATCTTCAAAAATTGCGTTACGTAATACTTGAACGCCCCCTTAGAAGATTATTTATTATTCTTGTCGAATAATGTTTTGTATGAAACAATTCCTGAATGATTCAAAGGTTTCTGAGAATTTCATAACAGTTTTTTTCAGGTAGCAAAGAGATCATAAAACTCCCGCGCTGTTAGAATGTCTGTACCAGTAGGTATAGGGTTGATAATTAATATGAATCCTTTTTTGGGATACTCTTGATGTGTGTTTATTTTCTCAAGTATTGCATTAAGTATTATATCACGATGTGTACAATAATATGACTAATGTGCAAGTGTCGGTTTAATACAATCATCATCACGTGACATCTAGTGTAAATACAACACCCAGACATAAGACCACCCGACACCCAGTTTGTTGTTATAATATTGTCTATCGCACCTTCAGTTACGTATTCTTGAACTTATTTTTCTTCGAATATGCTTCATCATCATACTCCCACTTAGGGGTATAGGTAGGCAACAAGAGCCCTCCACCGATTTCCATCTTGCGCGCTTTCAAAACCCTCTTCCCAAATCGTGTCCAAATCTCTCAGCTCTGCTCTGAAGAAACGGTATGAGAGGGTCTTCCTCGTCTTCGGGACCTTGATGGGAGGAAGAACAGCGCTCTCCTATGACAACTTTGAGGTTGGTAGCCTAGTGGTTCCGACGCCTGCTTTCGGAGGTTGTGGGTTCGATCCCAGGTGCCGATCATCTTTCACGACACAAGCTATTAAAAGCGTGTCGTGTAAGAGTCAAAGGGTGTATCTGTGTTAACTTTGAGTGAACACTTAAAAAGTTCATCCAAGTTTTAAGCTATGATCGAAATTCAGGTGACAGTATTACAAGTAGGTACTTTAATCATTATGCCTAAAGCAGTTTCTTCTTGTCAACCGATTCAGTACAATCTGAAGCCGAACTTTTTATAAAATGTTCATACTTTAACATTGACACATAGCTACTTGCTTTTCTAAGGTTCTACGTATAAATACGAGGTAGGTATTATTGCATTAGGTATATAATTGATTATGTAGTATAAGGTAAGTTAAGTCTGATTTCCTAAGCAGTAAAGCCGCTAGCTAGAGTAGGTATAGATATAGATAGAGCTAGGTGGGTTTGTAGGTTGTAAGTTGGGAACAAAGTTCTTTACCGGTCATGTCCGCTGTAGACTTTCCATCTCATTTCCATATTTCGCTCACTTCTACCTCCTTCCCCGCCTCCCCTACCCGCCCCGCTCCACCTCGTGTAGGAATGTCGCCTTCGGAGAGAGATTATCGCCGTCCCTCTCTACGCTCCCAAGTCCCCATAGGCACAACAAGGATAGAACAACATCCTCCCGACAAAACGCTTACGGGTTTTTTTTTTACTTTACATTTTCATAATTCCCTGATATCGGTGTCTTCTTTTTTCTTAAATTTTAGTTTTTTGTTTATTTGTTTTTTTTTGTATTTTTTAAAAAATATTCGTTTACCGGTAAAATTACAGAATGCAAAGAACAACCATCAGTAGAAGAGATTATTTTTATTAGATCCGTCTCGAAGGACCAAAAATACTTACTCTTGAAGAAAAAGGTAAAAATTTGTATTTTGTTGTATGATATTTGGAGGAAGTTATATTGAAGCCGCGCAAGGCCTCTTGAGACTCAAGAGGCTTCTTGTTGTCTCCCTATTTCCTCTAAAAGGGATCAAAAGAGAATTTTATCTACATATATTTATGTACATGATATTTGGTTATTTCATATTTCGGAGTATTTTATAGGCCTAACTTCTCAATGAACTTCTCAATGCAGCTGACTTCTTCTTCGTCTTTGGTTATACCTCCTGACCTTTTTTCTACTACTTCGAAGCAGAGGTGAGGGATTTGGACATGGTGTGGGAGAAGGTCATAAACATTGCCCAAGAACGAACGCAAATGAGAGCTCTTGTTGCCTCCTTGTGCCTCTGAGTGGGGTGAAAAGGAAGAGTTAGTTAGTTACATTATTTTCATGAGGTCTGTTTTATTGGATAATCATATAGGTAGTTATGTTTTATCATATACTTGTGTTTTTGTATGTACCAGGTACCCATTACTATAAAAAACCTGGTGTATGAAAAAAATGTATGAGTTTATTTCGTAGAATGCAAATAAAATCATTATGCAATTATTCAAACAAATAATTGTCAAAATCAAAATAACCGGTCTGTTGCCTTTAGTAGTACCTATACTTCAAAAATATAATTTGTATTTGATTAAATTTATAACACAATGGAGTTTGTTAATGTAAATGTATCAACGTGTTATGGTCTAAAAATTACAGACCATAAAATTCGATGTAGTCGTGTTGGTGTTGGGACGTTACCCGAGTACGGTACTCGGTTGAAAACCCCTGGTCCAAATCCAATGGCATAACACTCTTGTATGTCCGTTAATCCTGTGTGTATTAGGCGTGAAGGACGTTGTACAAGTAGCAACGTTAGGCCAGCTACAAAGCCTTGGAATAGTTTGAATTTTAGCCAAGATATTGTCTGTTGTCTGTATCCCATTATAATATGCAAATTTAGATTTCAGTTTAACAAATTAAGTTTGATGAACAAAATTTAAATTACACATACAAAAATGCACCCTTATTTCCCGTGAACTGCTGGACCAATTTCGTAAATTATTTTGTTGTGTTTGCTATCATCAAGGGAAAGTTCTTATGAAGGAGGATATTTAAAAATATTGGGAGGAGAATTAGAAATTTTAAGTTACGTGGGTAACCTTTTTGGTGGGTAACCTCGGAAGCCTAGTCGTGTAGGCGTGGACTTCAGACCTCGAGGTCCCAGGTTCGATTCAAGGTCCTAGTTGTTTTTTCACTTGAGATTTTTACCCGGGGTTGGCCTGTCTCCAGAGTGGACGAGACCAGTTGACCGGAAAAATTTATATCAGGCAATAAGTTCCGCCGGCTATACTGCAGCCCGATTCACGGAAAAGTTTAAGTCTAAGTTCGAACGAAGTTCGATTCAAACTTTTGTGAATAGGGCTGCTGGTAATAATAATTATTGTAGGCGGCGACTATCTACAGTCTATGTACCTATTCACGGAGGGTTTGAATCGAACTTCGTTCGAACTTCGAACTAAACTTACACTTAAACTTTTCCGTGAATCGGGCTGCTGACACCTTTGTATAGAAAAGTGTTAATCAATTTATTTATTTCGGTATTTAGCCTTTTTAGTCCATTTAAAAATATTAGTTTTTTTGCTTATAAAAACTGTAAAAAAAACTATATATTTTTTTGTAACTATTTTTCCTGACACAACATGTCCAAAAAATGGCTAAATTCTGGTGACTTTATTTTATTCATGCATATCTGTATATTGATATGCATAATAATTTTTAAAAAAAAATTGCATTCGTCACTCATTCTCTAAGTATATAAACTATAAGCTAAATTTCATACTCCTAGAGTCCGCACAATTTTCTTAAAAATGGTCACGAAAGTTTTTCCTTCACGTATATTAATAAACAGATATAAACTTCTTTTTTTTTTATTAATTGGCGTTTAACCTGTATCAAAATGTTGATATGTGATTCAATTGTCAGTATGTGCCCTGTTAACATCGTTTATAGCAGATGCAACAGATAAAATATTGTTTAATTAATTTATCATTATTAACAAATTCAAATTCAAAAGTCATATTAAAGGCAGGAAAACTTCAGTCGGGAAAGCTTGTAATATTATGCTGAACTTAATTGTCTTTCTATAGAAATAAAACTTCGAACCATTTGGCTAAAATTTACATTTAAAGTACGAAAAATCTTTTTTTTTGAAACTTCTACTTGTAAGCTGTTCAAAACTGCCCAAAAATCGTACCACACTTCGTATTTATTCCAACAAGTACTTAAATAATTGATAATTTGGTTAGTATTGTGCAGTCAATTAAAAAAACTCGTTTAATTCATTCAAATTGCTTTGTAATTTAGACATTAATCGGAACATTAAAAGTAACTTTGATTCATACTGTTGCAACATTATTTAAATTCCACATGATCATTATCATTTATTCAATTATTATAGCAGTGAAACCCTGAGTAAATATATTGAAAAAAAAACCTCTACCAAGTTTCACACTATTTCAAAGTATTTACCTCATCTCTGCTTCAAAGGAACGGAACACAGTAGGAGAGTCTTTCTTGTCTTCCATAGACAGACTCGTCTTCCTAGATTGATATAACTAATGCTATTGATTGAGCGCAGTGGAGAGATATCGTTTCATTCGTATGCCCGTAAGAGGCGTCAAAAAAGGGATAATTGATTGATTGGTTTTGTTAATATAATATTTATGAAGATTTTTTTTTTTTAAGCTGATACTGGGTTGGCTGGCAGAGATCTTCTAAGATAAGTCCGCCCTTTGAAACGTACAAATAATATTTATCCTTATATTGTTATACAGACAGCAATAAAGCTTTTATTTATTTATTTATTTTATTTATACCCGTCTTGCTTTACCATCACTCTGATTGTTCTCATTTATGTATCTACTGTAATGTACATCTACTTATGAAGATGTTGACGTGTTAGAAATGTATAAACAAAATAGTTTCGAAGAAATGGACTACTTAATTGTATCGTATCGTATCCAATATAACTATAATAACTAGTGGTCGCTCAGAGGCCGAAATTCGTCGACAATAACTAAGTAGATTGAAATTTTATATTAGATATATAGAGCTAGTGCTATTTCACAATTTTCTTTCAAAAACAATGACATGGATGGATATGTTAATAATATGTAGGTACATAATAATATGTACAAAGAATTTTTTTCTATTAATAAAGACAAACAATATTAATCTATGCTCAATTTTACCACAGATAAACAAAATAATATAATGCGTATGTGTCAATGTCAAATACATCGAAGTGTGTGTGAGTATCAAATACATAACATTACAGTAGTGTTTGTAATGTTTTTTATTGATTAAATCTATTTTTATGCGTAATTAAAAAAAAATATTAGCATTCGCCACTCCTCCATATAAACTGTGCGAAATTTCATACTCCTCCGTCCGCGCAATTTTCTTAAAAATGGTCACAATGTTTTTCCTTCACGTATTAATATATAGATTATAATTGCAAGGTCAGCGGTGATAAAAATCGATTTATCCTTGATTTTTAGACAAAAGAATGTAAGTTGGTACCTACTTAATTGAATTGTAATAGATTCTATAGATATTATATTTTGAAATCTTTTCATAAAAATAATCTCGTTTCATTTTGTCTTTCAGTTGACCCTTAAGGTCGTCCATGATAAATGTCCATCTGAATATTTATCATATAATAGTTTGTAGTTGTTATTGTATCGTACTTACTGCGGTAAGTACACCTTTTTTATCAACTCCTTTTCAAGTTCAAATCCATGTGCAACAGTAACATTTAAATGAACAATAATTCTTCCTGTATTGCTTCTGTCTAAAAAATAAAATCAATTTGCGCCGGGACAGTTATTTTGGTCACTTACCCCTGTATTCACCAAGAAAAACTGAGTGTACGATCAGCTAAGCGAAAGATTAGCTTAATATCTCCCTCAGCCTCCCTCAACGCTTATAGCTATTCATCAACGAAAACTTACAAAACTGAGCTGAGCCTAGACTGATCGTGTATATCCATAGATAAAACTGCCACTTGTTTACCGAAGCAGTCAATAAAGTAACTAAAATGTATATTTTTGATTATTTATATGAATATAAATAATGTTTATCTATTAAAAAAAATTATATAATATAATTATGATTTCTTCTTTAGTTTAATTCAATGATAAAAATAATTTTTATAAACAAAATCTCAACGCGTTCTTTTCAGACGCCATTACCTCAATCTTGATCAACGCCATCTATCGATTATAGGCCAAAGCTAAATGAAGTACTTTCTTATTTATATTGTTAAAAAGTTAAAATACTTATATGTACATAAGCATTGTAACATGTAGAAAAAAAAGGCAGCAGAACTTTTTGGTTATTAATATGTTTCGATTTGTCGAGCTGCTTAATTTACACATAAAATAATTACATGCCTGCTTACAAATATTGAATAAATTACGAAAAAAACGCAAAAAATTGGAAGGAGGCGGCAACAAGTATGGCGGACGCTATAGAACAGAACTACAGAACACATATACTCTCGTTAGAGAGTATATGTGTTCTGTGCTATAGAATAATTTTGACAGATGGACGCTTAGCGTAACGTAAGCCAGCTCTATAGCCGATTAACATTTGAGGGAAAGGTTCACTCAAATCACGCTGAGGGAGTGTATAATATTTTTGTGAATAGCAATTTTGACATTGATCGTAATTTGAGCTGATAGTACGCTCAGTTTATCTTGGTGAATACAGGCGATAATATCTTTAATTCCATCTCTTCCTCATTTGTTAACAATTTATTTATTTATTTATTTATTTATTTATTTAAAAATCACACACGGCCATTGGCCATTAAAATATATTTATAAAACAAGTTAAGTTAAAACATAATTGTCAAATGTCAATTTACGGAAAGAAACACAACGAAGCTCGCCACCGCAACATTCACACATGCAACTGCACGGTGAGAAGGCAGGATAGGCACCCGCACAATAATAATTATCATACATATGTGCGCAACGGGTGAACCCATAGACACACCACTACAATATTGTAATAATGCAATAATTGCAATAACATGTCCACGGGTGAACCATCGACAATAGAAAACCACAGATATAAAACAATATAACATGCGTTGCCAGGTTGGTTTCGTCCGCTTGAGAGAAAATAAATTTAACAATTTCAATCTATATTAAAAGCACAATAATAAGTTGGCAATCAAATTTTAAAACAACACTACTATAAAAAACGTAAAAGATTTGTACATTAAAGTCATTAAAAATAAAATAACAAAAAGCAACAAAAATAAAATTTCTTTTTTCCTACATTAAAATTTAAAAGCAGACCTCAGTAAAAACAAGCAATCTAATCCTTCAATTTGTTAATAATTAAGGCAAAACAACAAAATAAATCTTTTAAATAACAGAGTTTCACATTTCAAGACAAACAAATTAGCAACAGAAGAAAATACAAAATTGATACTATCAACAATTAAGACAGAACTAAAACAATTAAAAAGTGAAAATCATACTTAAAGCCACGGCCTTATAATTCATGCATATAAAAGACAAAAAATCAAATTCAAAAAGTAAAAAAAATTAAAAATATATAAAAATTAAATTTCCGGTCATATAAAATAATCTGGTCACATAACCTATCAATAATTATTAAGAAACTAAAAACAAACTAAAAGTGAAAATCACATTCAAAGCCACGTCAAAGTACCCTTTGATTCTAATAAGATAGGGGATAATAATAATATGATATTATGCTGCAAATCACACATGTCAAAAAAACAATAATAATAATAATATAACAATAAAAATAATATAAAAATAAAATCCATAAAGGAACCTCATTACAGAGAATTCTGATTATGTGGATAAACTATGTTAGAAACGGATCGCTTAAATGTCAAAAACGAATCGGCAAAAATGTCGGCGCAAAAGGCATATTCGTTGCCCAACATATGGAGTCTTCTAATTGTTGCATTATAAAGGTAATTACTGCCGACCCGTTCAACGTGGAACGGGATGCTCTGGCGTGTGCATCTCGTCGGTACATGAAAGTAAATAAGGTGCAACAGTTCAGGACACTCAAAGAGACCGTTCACTATCCTATATAACATGACTAGATCAGAAACGATCCTTCTATCAGAAAGCTTTTGTAATTTCAATAAATTTAGTAGATGGTCATAGTTTATATTGTGTATAGGAATGCTCAATTTAAAATTAACCAGCCTCAAAAATTTGTGTTAGACGCGCTCTATAGAGTTACAGTGCACGGCATAATATGGGGACCAAATTGGAGAACAGTACTCCAACTGAACCCTTACCAGCGATGTGTCCGAATTCCCAACCAACTTATGTTAAAACTGTATCATCCCCTTTTATTAACGCTCTCTTCTTTTATGTTAACAATGTCTAATATTCTTATCTTAAAACCGTATCATCTTCTTCTTTTACTGTTAGCAATGTCCTACCCTGTTCTGTTAATATTGTCTTAACTACTACTATTAATTAATTAACGCTGTCTTCTTTTTTGTTAACAATGTCTAATATTCTTATCTTAAAACCGTCTCATCCACTTCTATTAAAACTGCCTTATTCTTTGGGCGGTTACTATCAGTGTATATAATGGCAGTCCACCGGTGTACAGTGTGCCTATCGTATATCTAATAATATGTTATGGCGACTGTTGCAAAATACATTATGCGCTTACTGTACATATGGTGTACCTGTACCTACAGCCACTCACGCTTTTGCACAAAAGAACAATAGGTGCTTAGCGTCTCTCCATAATACACTCCTATCTTTATCAGCTATGCCTATTTATTTTGTATGCATACTTACTTTTTTTTTCACGGTTTGTATATTGTACATAATATTCCAGAACACCTAGCGACATAATTTAAACAACAATCAATTATTATAAATGGTACCTACTTATTTTTTCTACTTTACTCGTATCGAACTTCTTGTTTAAGTATATTTCGGAACAAATCATAAATTCTAAACCTATATAATGCTGGCTAATGCAATGGGTTCTTAAGGAGCGGTCCGTCCGGCTGTCTTTGAAAATTGCGACAATGTTTTTTTGTTACTACGTTAAAAATGTAGACAAATATTCTACACTTACACATTCGCCGATCTTTAGAGCAGTACTTACTTACCGTATTCCTGGGAAAATATACGATCATGTTTTGTTTTCCTATAAGCGACCGTAATATTACGAACGCAGTAGTCTTTGAGACAAGTAGGTACAAAGCATTCTACGTTTATCTCTTTCACTGCCTGCAGTAAAATAATAATGTAAGCGCGAAAGATACAGTATTAGCTTGACGTTTAGTGTTATTAAGCTTACCTTGAAATAAAATATAAAAACAAAATAAATTGTAGAAATTATTGAAAAAGTTAAATTCAAAACCTTCTACAATATTAGTTAGTAATATGTATTGTAAACTTAATATTTCTTTGTAAAACGGCCTTTTAATTAGAAGTCAGCTATTTTAGAAAACTATCTCGTTAATGTGATCGTTACTTTAACTCTAAGTACTAGATAATTCTAACATAAAATTACCAATGTTATTTATGTAAAAGTGTGTACGTATCAAGATTCTCTTCACCAATACTCTCAAAATATAGTATTTTCTCAACTCAATACAGTATAGATATTGCGAATACATAAACATCAGCCAAAAGGAAGTCATACCTTCGGGCGACAGGATGTGACCTACATTATAATATGACATGGTAAATCATTTATCATGATCGATGGGTCATTGATCTTATCACCCCAAGATAATAATATTATTCAAATAAGATTTCTTATAAATAATCTTTTACATTGATAGTCCAAGGGCCTTACTCTGCATTTACATGGCGATTCCGATCCAATTGCAGTCTTAATAACGATTTCATTTTTTGGTTGCTGAGCATGACAGTAGTTCCACGATTGGTATTTATATTCATTCAGGAAATCGTATAAAAAATACACTCAAAATGTAAAAACATAATTTCTCTCCCTGGTTTGCCCCCAGCTTAACGACTGTATAGATAGACTGTTGTTGCCAGTTCTTCTCATCCTCAGGCTGTACATATGGTGCTTTTTCACCACCCAGAATTTTTGGGTCTCCCTATATTATTATTATTTATTTATTTAGCGTATGGCCATTTCATCACAATTTATATATAATTCAATTAATAAGTATATTTTTGTTTTTCTTGTTAAATAGTCAATATATTTTTCCTATATTATATTTGTAAGTTTTAAATTAAAGATGGTCAAGGTTTTAAAAGGGGCTAACCATAGTGCAACCTAAACATGCGATTAAGGACGTAAAATGATTAAGATTAACCTTTAAATACTCATAAATTCTTCCAGACAAATAAATAGCATTTTATGTATATCTATTTCACTGCCGGCAGTAAACCTTATATCTAGTGTCATTGCGCGTAGCTTGGATACTTAGGTACCATAATAAACTAGACGTCCACTGAAATAAAATGCGTAAAGCAGTAAAAATGTAAAATTCAAAAACTTTTTCAATATTAGATGATTATATATTTTTTATTTATTTTATGTATGTGTAACGGCCGTTAAATTGCGTTACATCAGGCAGGCCCAAATTTAAAACTTTACTTTTCAATGATAAAAATAGAAATTGTTTCATACGAACTGCCGTTTTCGGTATTCGCAGATTTCAAAAAAATTGGCCGAAAAATATAAAAACCACCTTCCAGCCCGGTGTCTATACTTACAATAAAATATAAATACGAAAGTAAAACAAAACAAAACACACTACCTCCAATACAGCACACCTTGGTCCCGAATGCGCATACCGGATTTATATATAAGACTAATTATTGTAAATTAGAATTCTCTGCCTTGCATTTTGTACTACGTAGTAGGTATGATATTTTAGTAGAACGTATAGCGTAGATATAGTAGATATATATGTGGCGATGTTCTAGACACGAATGTACTTATAAATTATTAATTCATTGCATTACAGTTAGACCCTCTCCTCGTACCATGTACACTCTCCTGGCAAATTATTAGTGCCACCAATATATTAATTTAATTATTTTTTACAAGTCTTTCTCAGCTTGCGAACCTAGAATTTGATAGCCGTAATATCCACCCATCTTTTTCTCCATTCAGCCCTGTCCAAAATTAGTTTCTTTTAATTTCCTTGTTGAAGCAAGAGCACATGTCGCTAAGTTACCTAGACACGGGCAGACTCATACATAGAGCTGTCAAACTGTTGGCAAAGGAATTGCCGCTATTTTCAATCTATCATACTCGTAAACACGGGTAGCCTAGTATGTACAGGGAACCAGATTCGCGCTAAAAATTCAAATGGCGTCAACAATTCAAATGCGCCTAAAATTCAAATATATTCGGTTTGCAGAGGGTAAAATGGATTCGGGGATGTGTGCGAAGATGTATGGGGGGCTCTGCCCCCCAAACCCCCCTAAATAATTATGTTCTAACCTAACCTATTTTCATGACTGTTAGTCATGAAAATAGGCTAACGAACCTATTTTTTTATGAATTTGGCTCAGCCAAAGTGAACACAAATACACTTTAGACATCTTTCACAGAAAAAAACGGATAAATAGAAAAAAAAAACGAAAAAAAAGGTCCGCCCCCACTGGGATACGAACCAACAACCATCAATACCAACGGCGGCGACTATAACCGTAGGACCATTGTGAACTTGCTAGCAATGCCGAAAAACTTTAATATCTACTGTTTGTGTCACGCATGCGCACTTTATGCAAGGATTCTATTGGTGCGAATCTGGTTCCCCGTACATACTAGGTTACCCCGTAAACACTACAGTTATGGTATATCAGCTGCAAAATTTGTATTTATTTGAGAATACACACTACTCAAATACAGCACAATTTTTTTTTAGTACAAACAACAACACGACGCAGTGACAGATTGAAAATGACGGAGATTGATCGTCTATGAGACTGCCTGTTTATATCAAGGTTACCTATATGTCACATACACTATCTGTAGGAACTATTTACGTGGTCTTTAACTGAAGTTAATCCGCTTGGTCATCCACTCTATGATGGTAGTAGGTACGTAGGAGACTTTTATTGCACATTATCACGTGTCTTTTCCACCTTACAGACTCAAAAACTCATATTTTTAAATTCGTTTTATAGTTCTGACAAATTCGTTCTTTTGGCACTTATATGTAACAAGTAAATCTATTACGCACTGTGTCTCGAATGCGTGCATTAAAGAAAAAAAATCATGTTGGTACCTATTTGAAAAATAAAAAAACTTAAAAATAAGTTTATCGAAAAAAAATTATCAATGTTTAGAAATATTTGTCACATTTTATCTATTGCTTTATCCAACTTTACTGGCCATTCGATCCCAGGAAGTTCTAGGTCTGCCTGTACTTTTTAGTTTTTACCCAATTCACACAATGACATGTTATTATAACCTTAAAATATCAACAATTATTCTGACTAAATGATATCGGTGGCACTAATTAAATGTCGGGGCAGTGTACCGTATTATTATAGATGGCTGTATGGACTGAGGTTTGCAATATGAGCTAATATCGACCCACACAACTCCACCGTGTCTCCTCACATATTACATGTACATGTATATAGTTGTATGTTTGCTTCATGTATAATATAGGCTGCCTCCTAAAAAAATCTGTGTACACTCTCATATTTACGTTTTTAAATTGACTTCTACGGTTGCAATTTTTAAGGATGGTATCTAGGGGAAATATCAATCAATCACATCAGATTTAATAAAAATAAGGAAGCCAATGTTTAGGGCAAGCCAACGCGATGTGAAGTGTATTTTGTTTACATTACACACATACTAAAACAATATTAAAGAGTGCCTAATAGATTCGATTTATTAAAAGATGAGTATTTCTGCGACTGTTGGTGGAAACATCACATTGATCAATTAATATTCCTTTAAATATCCCTTTTAAGGGTATAGGGAGATAACAAGAACTCTCCATTGCGCTCGATATTGCATAAATGCAATGACCTTTCGTCTCATCAGTAGGCCTAGACAAAATGCATTTGGCGATCGACTACAAACGAATGCTTCGACAATGTAGAGTAGGAAGAAAATTAACTGCCCATTTTGTATATTTTATATAAGTAGGTACCATTGTTTGGTTTAAATAATAATTAACAATTAATAAACAATTATTATTTATATTATGTTCCAGTGGACCGTTAATTTTTTTGTACTTACTATACATTGGCGAAATTTCAATTTTTTCGTACTATACATGGCGAAATCTTCGTTTGTAGTCGAACGCCAATTTGAATTTGTCTACGGGGGCTGGTCCTAATCCCTCCTGAAAGGCCCGTTACTTCTATTATGGAGAGAATATGGACTTGATGGGGTTTTTTAAAGATGCCGAATAACAGTTGGCCAATTAGAATGCTATTCTTTCTCCCATCAGAGTATTTCGACCTTTCGAAGTTCATTCATGAATTATTATTGATGTTAAACTTATTTATATTAGTATGGTAACTATTTTTTTTTAATTTAATCAACGACGCGCTTACCATTTTCTTCTACTGAAGTGGTTGGTAGCCTGGCGGTCATGACGCCAAGGACTGTTGTCTTACGCAGGTCGTGAGTTCGATCCAGTTGCCGACAATCTTCCTCTTTCACGACACGACCTTTAAGGCCCAACGCATCAATCAGTGGATAGATAATATATCTTACAGAAAAGCCTTTCTATGAGATATTTGCCGCATCAATGTGTAGATATCGCTTATGTTTAGGATATCCGACGCTATTTTTAACAAGAGGTACCTACTGTTGCTGCTGGATAACGATTTATCTCTAGGATAGCTGTCAAAATAGCGTTCACTGACGTTTATAAACTCGGTGAATGTGATGAACTTCCGACTTGTTTTTCCATAAACCAAAATGATAATTATATTATTATTAAATGCCATCAAGCAGGCAGCTTGGAGCTGATGTGCTTGATACCCTACACTTGTGTCACACTATAAACTGTCAAGTCCATTCTTAAATGCATTGGTGTTCTTTGCAACAACTAGTTCGGCAGGCAGCCCGATTCACTCATCCACAACTCTATTTGTAAGGAAATGTATCATCATACATCATCATTAAACATAAGAGAAAATACACATATTCTTATAATGGATTATCATTTTGGAGCTTCGAACAAATCATATTTTTCTTCAATTTCAACCGACAAAAAGATACCAATTTGCCGGTTTTCAAACAATCTGGAATAAAAAATCGAAATGTTGTTATATTCTCAAACTTTCTGTTAAATTATTGTAAAATATAAAGTTTTAGAAATAATATTGTAAAATTATAATATGCGAAACAAAAAAACAACATTAGAACCTAACCTAAATATTTGATTCAATACGCATTAATTGACAAAACAAGACTTCATCTGTCATCAAATCTGGCGCGAAAAAGCAAATCCATAGATTTCAGCATAGCAACACTTATCTCCTAGATATCCATCTATTTGATAGTTTTCAATTGATGCTGCCGTCAGATCACTTTAACCATTACATAACTTTATCTTTTAGATGGCTACCAAAAACATTTATCTACATATTGATGCGTTGGGCCTAAGTAGTTTTCTTTAAAAGTGTCAAAGAGAAGATTAAATTTGTGTTCGCAAAGAATGAGCACAGATTAATTATTTAAAAAAAAGTACTGCTGTTTAAAATTATGGTTTTTAGTGATTACTTAAGCAGCCGTACTAATAGAACGTCATTCTTCGAATACCTACACGCAGAATACGCAAAAGTGCTACTATTAAAACAAGGAATAAGCTATAATAACAAGAATAATAATTTTCATCCCAACTTTATTCCTGGCTACCTCCAGGTATAAAGAAGTAATATCAACGTTTAATGAGACAAACTACCACTGCACTCTTCATACTTTGACACTTATCATACGAAAACTTGCAACAAGTCCGAACTGTCAATGAATCGAATCGATCTTCGGTAATATTCGAACCGATTCGTACATACTCGCGATATTCTGCACACGAACTTTCTCGAGGGTCCAATCGGGTTCGTACAGAATTCTTAGAAATCAACCCCGTAGTATGGAACAACCACAAGCTTCATTGATAAATGCGAGGTTGCCAAACTATTCTGCAGTACAGTTATGCCACGGTATAGGGATGATTATTAGTAGCGCGTGGTATAAGCGATTTACGCCGGAATAACAGTATTCCCGTCATAACGGTGTTATAACGCAGTTTCTATTTGTACCACTGAAGATGGTTAAATTTGTCAGATGTTTGAAAAATCCCATGCCCCGCAGGACTTGAACCTGCCTCCCTAGCCGTTCTAGAAGAGACGCAAGATATATACGTAATAATGAAAATTAGATGTTTCTATGTATTGATTCGTATTGAGGGGTTGATTTCTACGTATTGCGGTTTTTAAATTGTGTGTCCTCTTTTCTAGAAAACGCGTTCAACTCTCTCTGAAGAAGTAATAACTTGTGCCAATAAATAGTGATGTCTTAGTACTGTATTTTCAAGGAATTTTGTACGGCCTATTCACAATTTTATATTCTGGTTGCTACCGGCAAAATGTAAGGCGGATTTTCCGTGACAGCCTGCACTGAATATGAACCGAATCAAAAATGGAACCGCTTGTGTCAAAAAATAGGCCTTAGTAGGCACGTAACCTACAGATAAACATGAGAGGTTACTATTCCCTGGATAGGAGTTAGTTGTACCGTAGTTAGGTAGGTATTTATGTACTGTGTAATGCAGGACTTGCCAACACGAGGCCCGCTTTGAATATATTTATTCGCAAAGTATATATTAATTTTATAATTCTTTTAACTGCAATTAATTAAGCGTGTAGCAAAATTTTAATTTATAATACTCAATTTTTAACGAATTACAAAATAATTTCCATGCTTTACATTAGGCAAACATAAAACGAGTACATCGTATGTAACTGCAGTCTGTTTGTAACTTAAATCTTCTTTTTTCATTTCGAGGGGGGGGGGGCAAAGCTGATAAAAATATTAAGATAAATAAAAATAACGCCCCTAAAGTATTTACATGACAGTTAATATTAGTTGAATTAAAATATTAGGCTCGCGATGTGTTTACTCAATGACCTTTTTTGTGAAATCGTACCTTTCCGGATACCAAAGTTTAGAAATGACATTTTTTAGGAAAATGGCAATTTTCCAGATACCTACCAAATTTTCGGAATAATCTTAATTTAGGTTTGTGAAATAAAAAATAACGTTATTTACGATTAATGAAACTGCTATAACGTTTTTTAATTTAAGCTGTTATTCCCACTTTTACCTATAAAAATGGAGAGCTATTTCCCGATGTCATCGCATCACGCCTAAACGGCTGAACCGATTTCGCTAATTCTTTTTTTTGTCGTGTAGATTTTGATCAGGAGAATGTCATTTTAGAAGAAAAAAAATTAAGGAAAATGCACGGAAATTTAGAAAATTAAAGAAAACTACGTAGACAGATTTATTAGTACTTTTTACTTTATAATTTTTATTCCAATTTTGAAATTTTGACAGAAATTGTCAATTGGTGCGATTGACGGAATGCGGATGGAATATACATAGTTTAAAACAGACCCATCGTTCGGAATCACATTGGTCAAATGATAATTAATTCATCACCATACAAATTCGAATTCAATATTCAGAGTTAGGAACACAGGACATCGTCTGTCCGGAAAGCTAGTATTAAAATAATAACATTGTTACACGCCTACTTTTTCAGTGTAGTATTAGTATCTATATTTTTGTGCAGCCCGCTTGGTCATTTGGGTTGGCCCTCCCTGCTATGATACCTAGAGGAGTCGTGAATTAATAAGTGTTCGTGACGGGGCAAGCCTTCTTCTTTTGAATTATCCACTCTACGCGAACCACTCTTGTTTTTATATCTAATCATTATTATTACACACAACAACACATAGGTAATATGTACTTACTTATCCTACCCTATTATACCACGGTTATTTATTTATACATTTTTGGTCAATTTGTTTCTTTTTCGTGCCATATTTTGCAATGAACTATCCAGACAGATACGATGGCGTGAAACATAAACATAATAAGTAACTTTTTGATGCTGACAAGTGACATTGCATTATTCGTGTTCAACACGCTGAGGAAAAAACTCCTGAAGATTTTCATAATTTGGAACTTCGGGGATTTTAATGTGTTTGACCATCCAAATGGCGAATGTTGTTCAAGTATTTATTTATCTTTTGCCAGTCCAGTCTCTTTAATTAAAATTTTACAGGAAAGGATTACCTAATATTAAAGAGATAGAAGTTATCAATAAATGCTATCGCTCCGTCGGTTAAGGTGAGGAAATCTGAGAAACTGCGTAACTATGTGATTTATGGTCTGTCTCTCGGCTCCACAGTAAACTTTTTTACTTTGTTCAAGTAAAGTGATCACACTAAGCTGGCCTTCGAAACGAAAAGACATGACGGATATGAGCCCTTAGTGGTTTATATTCTAATAAAAACTACTGTTTAAAAATCGAACGTCTTTTAAATTATAATCTTCTTTTACTTCTTTGATTAGCTGGATACACACGTAACGATTTATCTTTAAGATTTGACCGATAATCGCTCATTTTTCAAATTTTCCCGAAGAAAACAATTTAAACATTATCAAAAACTCGCCTATACATAGGTCCCTCGAGATAATATCAAATGTTTTAACTAAGTAGGTTCATATATAATTTTTCAATTAAAATTTGCATCGTTTTAATGGCGTATTATACCATTTGTGTCGCGTGCAGGACGGATAAAATTTTTGCTTTTTTTTTATTATTGGTTTTTTAATACTACTTTTTACGGCTTATTTATGAATTGAATAGAAAGAAAACTAAATGCTGTATAAGAAGATAGCATCTATAGCTACACAGAAACCTTTGTGTTATTATTATTTAAGATTGCCTATTTATCTTGGTAATTATTAGAACATTATTTATTTTTACCTCGATACGGGTGCAAAACCAGTGAGGTATTTTTAGGCTTTTACAGGAACAAAAATAGTGTAATTATTATTATATTATGTACTTTAAACTGTTATGTTTCAATAAATTTATTATTATTATTATCTAATACCCATTTTCTTTCTTAGTATGAACGCTTATCTTACCATAATAATTCGGTAAAATTTGAATGTAATTGAGTCTGTTCTTGCAATATGATATCTAGAATAATGTACCATATTGCACATGCGACTGATTTCCTACTACACTGCCATCTCTTGATTTTTTTTTAAAGTTATGCAACTATAGAGCTATAATTGTTTTTATTATAAACTGATAGTCATGACCTATCGAACTTCATCCCGCATCTGAATCAACAATAATTATTACATACCTAATACAATGCATTTTTTAGCTTATTTAATTCAGTTTTTATGTCTTAAACTGTATTCAATTCATGTAGGTAATATAACAAAATTATTTTTTTAATTCTGAGTTACATCGAAGTTCGATGGGCGGGTCAGCTAGTCTTTAATAAGCCAAAGAGATTTTGTACCAATAAACTCCTTTAAATTAACAAATCGAAACCAACATTTTTTTACCAGTTTCACGACATTTGTATGATTTTCAGCTATGTTAATGTTGATTTATCGCATAGATAAGATATTAATTTATATTCAACTAGCTGACTCGCCCGTCGATCTTCGACCATACCAAGAATACAATATTTGTTACATTTTTACCTCTTCTACTTGTCTTGTAACTACCCTCCAAGTAATGGTATTGAACTCATACTCCGCTAAAACCTTCCCGGACATTAGTATAACATATCACCAAAGTTTCATTGAAATACGTTCAATGGTCTTTGAATCTATCGAGTAGGTACCACACACCCTAACATTCAGTTTTTTATATATAGGTAGATTCTATTGTATTATATAAAATCTAAATATATAAAAGTGGACCCCTATTCCCCTTGGTCAAGGCATCACTCGTGAACCGTGGGACCAAGAAACATTAGAAGAATGAAGAAATTACGAAAGTTGCGCGGAACAAATTTTACGTAGGTACCCTCTAAGTGCTTTTGACAATTTATTTTGAAGGAATTGTTTGTTTCAAATAAGTTCGAAGCATGTTCCACCAAGTAGGTACGGTCGAAAGGATAAATTAGCTTTTGACAATACCTATAAACTTTTCTATTTTTGAATTTATCATCATAAGAAGTTGATGTGATTGACAATGCTGTTTAGCCATGCATCAAGTAGTATCGTAGGTGACCTTCTAAGTGCTTTTGACAAACTTACCTATAAACTATTCTATTTTTGAATTTATCATCATAAGAAGTTGATGTGATTGACAATGCTGTTTAGCCATGCATCAAGCAGTATCGTAGGTGACCTTCTAAGTGCTTTTGACAAACTTACCTATAAACTATTCTATTTTTGAATTTATCGTCATAAGAAGTTGATGTGATTGACAATGTTGATGGTAACAGGATTGCGTTATGCGCTAGTTTTTTAACTTATAGTGCGACTTTGTTGTCATTCACAACACGTCATTCTCGGTCGGCCACGCTTTCTTACACCTTTCCTTTCAGCTTTACAAATGTTCTTTGTCATTCTATTTACATCCATTCTTTCCACATGTCCAAACCATCTCAACTTATTTTCATTCATCCTTTTCACAACACTAACTTCCATACCACATTCCGTCCTAATATTCTCATTCATTTCCATATCCCACATAGTCTTTCCACATATTCTTTCTAGAGCTCTCATCTCTACTTCATTTACACTACATTCTTCTTTTTTCGTCCATGTCCACGTTTCGCATCCATACATCATTGATAGTAGCAGAATTGCGTTGTGCATTTTTTTGCCCTAGTGAAAACTCTTATTTTTATACGTGTCAAATACCATTGATGTTCACAATTTCATTGCTATATTATGACGCTTTTCGCTATCCGCCGTTCTGTCGATTCCAGTACCCTGAAAATGAGCGTCATATAAAAAAACCTCGTCGAGGTTTATTTGACGTCTTCCATTGCATTGTAGGTGGTTGTTGAGGTGAGGGCTTCTGAACACATGGTCCAGCCACTTCAATCAACAGAAATACTAGTGGTAACTGTCATGAAATTTCACTGCACGATTTATTAGAAATTTTAATTCTGTCATTTCAAATTATAATATAGCAATATCAGTTGTGTGGTAATCCACCCAGCGCCGAAACACCCCCGTATGGACGCCCGCGTGGTTAAATAAACTCGCTGAATCTAATAACATTGATGGTACAATAATAAACATGAGCAGCCCCTGGATTCTCTGAATTCTGTTGCTATGAATATTATATTTTTTATTATGATTTATTTTACATAGAAACGAGAGTTGTACCTACCTATATGTATATTTCTCTAACTGGAAATTTCTCATATTGAAATTGCGGCCATATTTATGTAGTAAAATTTAAAAAAAACTCAGTGCTTATTGTAATTTGTGGTTTTTTATTAAAAGGTTGAATCCCAGACGTTCTTTTGATTCAATAAAATACCAAGATACCGTCGAAGGCATTGATGTATATTAAGCACACTCAAATGCATTTTGCTAAAGGTCCTTGTCTTCTGATAGGCTCGAACTCTTCATAGACTTGTATGCTATGCACATCGTTCTATTTCTTCTTTTTCTTACTTTTTGATAAGGCGTGCCAGCCTGTTGTTCCTGCTGTGTTGTCCTCTTGGGAAGCTGAGTGCTAGCTATCGCTCCAGCGTTTAAGTGGTCGCCCTGATGGTCTGCTTCCTTGTGGTATTATATCTTTGGCGATTTTTGCGGCTTTGTGTCTTCCATTCTTGAAACGTGGTCGTTCCAAAACCATTTCCTCTGTCTTCCCCACCTTACAACGTTTATGTTTTCTAAGGTAGGTATTACGATAAATCAATGTAGATTTAGTCTTATAGAATTCTTCGTCATCTTGTGATCGGTATTAGGCTAGTCAAACATTTTTGATATTTCGTTGGAAGCGACTCTTTCCTAGTGAACCCTGCTCTTCCTTTGCCGTTGAGCGGCCATCTTGCAACTTTCTGCTGTCCATAAGAACCCTCACCTTCCCGATAAATACGCCAATCAGAATCAAAGCTTATCGACTGTGTTCTGGTAAAAGGTTTTAGGTTTTATTATTTTAAACTAATATTGTGTGTCTCAGACACATTCTGGTAAAATGATTTAAGCCGCAAACACTTCTTTCCTACATAAAAACGCAAATGATTGCAAAAGAAGGACTTAAATGCAAAGCGCAACCATCTCAAAGGACTTCAGCCACAATAATCTAGTTTGATCAGGTAAAAGGCATTAAGCATTAAGCCATATGACGCATGATGTATGAAAACGATAGTTTTTTTTATGACGGACACAAATGTCAGTGGCGATGTAAAAGGACTTAAACAACCTTTGTATCATGTTTTTTCTAATATCTCGATTATTTATTCATTTTTTAAATAAAGCATATTTACACAAGATGAAAAAAATATTTTTGCATTTTCATTAATATATCGGTTCGCATATATTTTTTGTTTCTGGTGTAAAGTTTTATAAATGTGATTAATGCCTTTTACCAGAACACAGTCGTTATTATTAAAGAAACCGATAGTTAATGTCTGTCTTAGTATTGTATAGTGAAGTGACACTACTAGTAAATCTGTTTAAATATCAAATTTAAGGGGATTTCTTAGTAGGTACCTTTTGTTGGTCGTGTATGGTTTTAATTCGCTTATAATAAGCTCAGCTGTGTCGAATTTCGATGACATTATCGACCATGCGAGTAAGAATATTAACGTATACCCAAAGAAGGATATTATGAAGTTATTTGAGTGCAGCATATCGGATGACGAAGAAATGTTTGGATCATAAAACGGCGTCGTCGGTATATCTCCATGTCTGGATTTATAAGTATATCCTTTCCTGCATGAGTTATTAGTTAGTATGTTATCCTAGTCATAAATTTGCCCATGCCCAAGACAGACTTCAATTTGGGTAATTTGAAAAGCTTATTCTGTGCTTTTCGTACAAACAGCCAAAATGAATAATGTATACAGATTGATTGTAAGTGGAATACCTATCTTATATGCTAATTTCTAAGTTCGATATTTTCGTTGAAACACTCAAACTCCATACAAAATATTTATCATTATTCGTCTTTAAATCGATATTCGTTGCTATGACAATTATAGAGTCCTTGAGAAATATTATATCTAAGAATTATGCGATACTTGACTAGAGGAGGAAATGTCCAATTTTACTCTGTCTTAAACGTGGTAAAGTATATGTAACTGATTTACAGGAGAATCGAACCATCGATGATCTTTTTTACGATGCCTGTCGTCCGACAGGTTTTGCTGCTGATTCCACATATTTTAAAATTAGTCTTTTCCCAGAAATCTTTATTTATTCAGTTCTACACTAAACACTAGTTTATCCTTCTCAAGTTTGCTAAAAAATGAGTTTGTAAAAAAAAAAGTTTGAAATATTATAATTCCATCTTTCAAGCAACTCTTTTGTTCGAATAAATCTCTTCTTGATAATGGAGATGAAGAATAAGATGAACTCGTGCTTCGGCCCACACTTTAAACTTAAAAGAAACTGAAAAAAAATCAATCATCCTAGAGATAAATTTAAGAAAAAAATAATAACAAATAACCTCAAAAGTATATAAAGAGCTGTCAAAAAATACGAACGAAGTGAAATGGTGAATTATAAGTACAGACATACCAACAATCAACATTATATGTTCCTATATAAATATATACTTTGAACATTAAGGGGGTGCCTTCAAAATAATATGTTAAGAAGGAAAAACCTGGTAGAAATTTATCACCAACAGACTGCTGAACAGCACAGACAAAAAACATTAAACTAAATAGGATCTTCACTCTTCAGTACTCTAACAACAGGCTTCTCTCGCATAGCACTAATGCACAGTTTACATTATTTCTGTTCAGTTAGAAGCAGTAACTGATATAGTCATGAAGAACTTATCAAAAAAAAAAACAGTTTTGGGACTTGAAATAGTCACTTGAATGGATCGTATCCCTACATTTTTTCAGTGGCTGTAGAATTGTCGAGCTGGAACGGAAAGAAGCATTCCAGTCCAGCGATCTAACCCAGCACTGGACTGAAATGCTACTGGAATAATGTATACCGGGCATAACGCAGATTCAGATGAATTTTTCTTCTCCATGCCCCTTTCCAGTATACGTCTGGTTTTAGTTAGATTAAGATTAACGGCCGGTTTAAGAAAAAGCGACTAAAGAACTAAACAAAAATTATTTGAAAGTTTGTAGCAGTTGGTAGTGTTAGCGTAGAAATCTATGGAAAACTTGGGTTGCTTACAGATTTTTAGAGGAATTTCTGAAAAACTTTCAATATCATTTCTCAATAGCGTATCAATGTGCCGTTTTGTGTTGTTAATTTATTAGGTATTATGGTTTATGAATTTGTAAACGAAATAATATGTAAACAATAATATTCTTCCCGTTTTGCCATGTTTTCCACCCTATTTTAGTCATTTTTGTGAAAGAGAGAGCGCCACAAAATTTTCTACGAACTCCGGTGGTAAAAGATCGAGCTACACTAAAGTCGATTAAAGTGCCAATAACGGGACCTTAACATAAAGTCGACTTTATGTGTCATTTTGTCTTTATGAAACGCGTTATTTTTTAAAGGAAGCTTAAAGTCTCCTTTATTTTAATAATAATTGTTATAAGATATATATATATAAATATTTTTATATAACTTTATAAAATTAATAAAAATAAAATAAACAAATAAATAATTTTTTTATGAAACCGTCTATAAGTCTAATTAAATCCGTTAAATAACTTA
The DNA here is from genome assembly GCA_963576905.1 of Mystacides longicornis. Classification (NCBI taxonomy): domain Eukaryota; kingdom Metazoa; phylum Arthropoda; class Insecta; order Trichoptera; family Leptoceridae; genus Mystacides; species Mystacides longicornis. The sequence goes on along the minus strand of OY756425.1, from coordinate 8,212,031 downwards.
CAACATGGAAGAAAAGTCGTTTTTTTTTTTTTTTTTTAAACTCAGCTTTTTGCTGCAAAATGTAGTGATATGCTCTTGCTTTTAATTCGTTTCAAAACGTTTAGCATTGATTATTAAATATCAATTCTGTTAACTCGTCAAATGAAATTTCAAAAATTTCAGAATTAAGTGAGTTTATCAATCTCAGTATATTGTGAAGTTTACCCTAGGCGTACCTGCATATCATCAAATAATATAGAAACGAAACAAGCAGTGTAGGTATGTATTATGAAGTAATATACTCTGCAGGAATGTACGGATGGTATAAATACATATAAGGTACCTAGACATGACAGTAACATCGCACATATTGAAAATCCAGATTTTGTCGTATCTCTGCAAACGCGTATATTCCTAAGTAGGTGTAACGTAACAGTCAGTACGTTCGTACGAGTATAGGACGTATATAGCTGACGAATAAGTTAGGATTTAATACGGAAAAGTAAACTATTTGGAAAGTTTCCAGTATCGTAATACTCTATGCCTGTATAGTCACTGTATAGACTTATAGAGGATGATTCACAGTGGATGTACGGGTAGGTCCAAAATTAACGCAAGTTTTTTTAAATTATTTTTTCAATATCTTGTTTAATTGAGCTGTGTCCAGTCAAAGTGAACACAGATACACTCTGTGATTCTTTCACAGTGAGACTTTACTTTCCTTGGTAAGCTTGTGTCGTGAACTCGTGAAAGAGGAAGATGGTCTGCACCTGGGATGAAACCCACGACCTCCACACGAAACCGGTGTACTACCAACTAGGCTACCAACCACTTCTCTGTACTTTATGTTTGCAATTAGATAGGTGCCTACTAGAAAAAATTATGTTGAGAACGCTACTGTAAAAACCGTAGTAAAAATGATGCCCTTTTCTACTGATGAAACATCCCCTAGAAATTAATTATTTATCACCAATATCTTATTTTATGATTTGTGCCATGTTCTTCAGAATTCTTTCTTTTGTGATGTTGAACCCCAACTGTCCGTCCATCTTTCAGAATGTCTTTCTCGAAGTGGATTTCCGTTAGGCAGAGTGTAATGTGATGTAAGTGATTGTCGTATCGCCTATTCTTTGGACATGGTTGTACCATGTCCCTCTTTCGCTTGTGCTAGAAATCCTAAAAACACATTTTAACCGCTCGAATAGTATCACTCGAAAACGAATGCAGGCCTTCCAAAAAAAAAACCAAATCCGTTAATGTTTTATGTATTTTCGTGCTTCCTAAAACTGCGGACTATGTACGTTACAAAGAATTTGACCTGTATTTTTTTATTTATGTAAAGTTAAGTCGTGAAGAATTATGAGCTATGTATGAAATTACACATGGGCCAAATGTATATTATGCTTTTGCTTACACACTTTTTTTTTTAACTTCAATTATTCAATTTCAATATAAAATTTAGTATTTGTAATATGAATTTAATATTTTTGAAAATGTTTGCCAATTTACGAGTTTTGGCCAATTCTAAGTTTTTCGTAACTTTTGGGACAACCGTTAGGTGGAAGATGTACATAATAATATGCGTGTATTATATGGGTGTCTCTGTTGTAGGAGCAAGTAGGTATGTAAGTAGGCTTACGATAGTATTAGGTAGGTATGTATAGCTAAGTTTGTTTGTCGCGATGTGCAATGTTAGCTCGTCTAGTTATGAAGAACGCTCATCTGCGCTAGAGAGCATAGTATGCAAATATTGCTCTTCCATGCCAAAGATTTCTTGGAGAACGACACAATAAATCTACAGACGTGTTCACTAATGCACTCATTTTAGATGCCCGACACTCGAAATTTTTGGTCCCCCCTTCGTCTCCTCGTCCTTTTTTTAGTGTACACTAGATATTTAATTTAAAACTGGCTGCAAAATCTCCAATACGACGACAGGCATATAAAAGGGACATTAATTATTAATGTTTGATCAGTTATGTCGTCTTTTATAGGGTTACATTACAATTTTACATTACCACGTTGATAACTGCGGAAAATTTGACATTTCTTCTAGTAACTTTATGCCTGACTATCGGAATCAAAAACGTATAGTTAGATGGGTATCGGCTTGTCTTCTTTAATAATAATTGGTAAGTTCGTTCGTAACTCGGTATTTCCGTTGAAACACTCGTATCTCACTCGAAATATTGTCATATTAATATTATTCGTCTGTAAGTCTATATTCGTCGCTACGAAAACAGCCGATCTAGACAAAAATTCAAATAGGCGTTCGACTACAAACGAAGATTTCGTCAATATATTATACTATAGTGCGAAAAAAATTAACTGTCCACTGGAACATATAATCAATTATTTAAACCAAACAAAGACGGTTATATAAAAATATAAAAAGTGGACAATCATTTTCTTCCTACTCTACATTGTTCGAATAATTCGTTTGTAGTCGTTCGCTAATTCCAATTTGTCTAGGGTCCCAGTTGTCCACAGATAATATTATATCGACGAAATATGTTTTACGTTTTGTATTCCCACTTTTCAAACGAGTTTTCGTTGTTTCCTCCGTTGCTCTTAAAGAATTGACGCTACAAACCCTGATGGTTTTAAAATTATAAGTTCAGACATCCTGAAATCCGCCTCTTGATGGGCTGTTGTAGGTACATATACCGTAATGTGACCGTCCTAATGGCTGTTGGCTGAGTTATGCCCCTACCACACGCTCCGTCTTACCTGTTGTCTTGCCTGCGTAAGCCTGGCTTGTCATGTAAGACGGAGCGTGTGGTTGGTATAAAACAGTACACCGCACGCTCCGTCTTACCTGACAAGCCAGGCTTGCGCAGGCAAGACCACAGGTAAGACGGAGCGTGTGGTAGGGGCATTACGCCACTTGACCAGTTGCTGTTATTAAAGTCGCATTTCGGTGAGAAGACCCCGGTGTCTGACCTGCCTTGAGTTTGAGTTGGTCATAGGTAATAATTTTTGACAGAACAATTTAATGAGATACTGACGAGAATTTGCACCAAAGTCACAAATATGGTCTTGCTACACTTTTGCTCAAGGTCGATTGTAAAAAAATGTGAAGATTGCTTAAGAAATGTATCAATGTAGACCTCACAGACTGTTTTTTTATATGAGTTTCACTCAACTTAGTTTTATGTTCGTGAAATCTTTGTTCAAAACTAGCAGCCGTTCTAATAGATTCTCCGAATAAGCGCAGAAAAACCGAAAGTGCTACTATTAAACAAGGAATAAGCTACATATAATTTCTATGCCAACTTTATTTCTGGCTACCCCCAGGTATAAAGAAGGAATATCAACATTTAATGAGACAGACTACCACTACACTCTTCATATTTTGACACTTTACATACTGTAACTTGCAACATATCCAAGCTGTCAGTGTATCGAATCGACCTTCGAAAATACTCGTACCGATTCGTAGGTACATACTCGCGATATTTTGCGCAGAAACTTTCCCGAGGGTCCAATCCGGTTCGTACGAATTGCTTAGAAACTAACCCCGTAGTTTGGAAGAACCACAAACTTCATTGATAAATGTGAGGTAGCCAAAGTATTCTGCAGTATAGTTATGACACGGTATAAGTTTGATTATTAGTAGCGCGTGGTATAAGCTATTTAACTATTCCCGTCATAACGGTGGTATAACGCAGTTTCTATTACTAACACTGTAGATGAGTCGGTAAACGTCGTGTCACCTCATTCAACCCTGTCTACTTCATTTCCAATCATTCAAAAAAAATAAAAAAAAAAAATAAAAAAAAAAAATAAAAGCGATCCCTTGTTGTGTGTGATACATCTGACAGGCAGGAATACTTTGTATGGGGAAACAAAATTGTTGTGTATATTTTTTTTCTTGAAATTTTCCATATTATTTTCTCACTGTTTTCTAATATCCTGAGCTTATACGACTATTTAGAAACCAAAATTAATCAAATCGGTCCAGCCGTTGTCGAGTTTCAGCGAGACAGACGCACATCTTATGATTATTTATTTTGTATATGCGTATATTATATTACCATGTTAGATTGAAAGAAACAGTACAAATAAGGAAGTAATAAACTCTGTATAAAAAAATGTTCGATTCGTTTCTTAAGGACTATCTAGACATTAGATTGTTGAATAAAATAAGCTGGAAACTCCGCGGACTATTGGTATTAATAATAAAACCACATTTTCAACATTTTAGTAAATATAAAAATCATTAATAACAAAAAAAAAATATTATGAGTACCTACCGACTTTTTTAAATAAATTAATCTTTCCATTTGTGACAGAGTACCTTTTTTTAGTATTTTTTTATTTTATTTATTTTTTTATTTTATTTTAACAATATATACGGCACAAAGTGCCTTTGACAATAATAGAATATAACAAAAAGCAGAAACAGGAAATTAAACAATATAACACATAGAATACAAACACAGTTTAAGGCAGAAAGAATAAAACAAAAGGCAAAGAGAGTACCTACATAAAAGCAAACGTTAAGGAATTATTCATGCAAAACTATTTAAGGCCAACAAAACTGCAGTAATACATAGATAATGTTGAACATCGTGTAAATATGCATCTTTATACTTGGGTAGACACAATATGTTCATTATATAGAGTATATGTTATATAGAACAGTTTTATATACAGAAATAATACCATAAATACAGATAAAATGCATAGGACTACAATATGTGCAAACATACCTAGCTTATATAAACAAAATAAAAAACAATAACAACAACAATAAAGAAGTATGTAAATTTTCTTAAGTAAATCATACCAAATCTACTTCCACAAAAAGTCGTTTTACTTAACAAAGGGCTCTTCCAGAAGAAAACTCAACACCATAGTAAGATGTAAACTGGACCCCTATTCTGTAGCAAGTGTAGGGTAGTCACTTGAAAAAAAGTGACTATTAGGCGATACATTTTGTATGAAAAACGTCTACATGCGATTCTCGCATTCGATACGTATAGACGTTTTTCATACAAAATGTATCGCCTAATAGTCACTTTTTTCAAGTGACTACCCTACACTTGCTACAGAATAGGGGTACAGTGCATAAAAATACAATGTGTGGCAGGTACATTCAATTATTCAACTAGCTTTCCCGACAGACGTTGTCCTGTGGTCCTTTCTATGATTATTGATTTCCAATTTGTATAATGATAAATTCATTACTTTTTTAACCAACGTTATTCCGACCGATGAATCTGTTTTAAATAAAAAAGCACCAAGAAGGTTACTATAATAAAGACAAGACTTGACAAAGAATGTAATAGGTAGAGTGAAATAAGACACAGCTGATGACTTGAGAGACAGTGCTAGACTGCCTATTCATTGTAACATTATAATATAATAATCTATACATATATACAGCGTGACAATAACCTAACAGTTAAATTTTTCGATTTTTTTTTTTTAATTTTAAATGTTCCGCGCAATTGTTTTAATTTTTTTTTTCGTAAAAACCTTCTCATGACAATGACAAACATCATGGATCTCTCGAGAGAGGGGATTGCGTAATGCGATGAACGAGCGAAACAGGGCTCCATTTTTAAATATAGATGAGGCATTCCACTCCAAATCGGGTAATTTTGGATAGTAGGTACCTTCTTTATACCTACAAAAAAAAACGTGTATCCTTATTCATAACAATGAACTGTCACGTAAATACCTACTCAAAAATTACAAAATGGATAATAGGTATCTATATCAAACCCGTGGATAAACAAATAAATTCTTTTTATTTAAATTTGATGACTGCCAAAATTTTTAGTGGTAAGTCTTTTAGACTAAAAAGTGGTAGAAAGTAATCAATCCGGTGACCAGAATAAGAGTCAGCAAATTGAAATAATCGATTCATTCGTAAAACATGGGTAGGAAATAGGAATGTGATCGTCTAGGAGTGATGTGGAGTGATTAGGAGCCTGTCCGAGGGATGCCAGGGACAGACGGCGTGATTGATGGGATGAGAGGGAACTGTGCCTCTATGGTAAATTATCCTACTACCCTCCTCTCTCTTCTGATCTCAGAAATGATTTACAACCATCTGTTATAGGCTATTTCAGAATATAAAAATTGAAGCAAAGGTTCTGTCTAGCCACCTGTATGCATGAACGACTGCAAATTTATAATCATTATTTTAGAACAGTTGTTATTATTAACATTTTTAGAGGTACTGAACCCCACTACAAGAGGTCGGCTTAAATTCAAAAACGTTAGAACAGTTTGTTCCATTTAAAAATCGAACATTAGTAATGAATTGTTAGAGTCATTAGTTGTTATTTTTTCTTTAAGATCTAGTCCTGAAAAGGTCACAAGAATCTAAACATAATTAGAACGTTGTGCACCAACAAAGCCAATAGGCAATAAATATGAGACATTAACAAAAATGGATATAGTTATATCCTGGCGCCAAATACATGACAGCAGTCGCAGTCTTTAAATTTGGTTGCTCTCTTGTTCTCAACAATTTCCAACTTTTATCTCTATTTTTCATTTTATTATTAAATTTCTACTTGTTGCATGCATGAGATTTTTCGACATGTTGAACATGTTGAGAATTCTCATGATTAGGAGTTTCGGAGACAAACATTACCACCTAATGGCGAACGTTGTTAACGTAAAGTGATCACACTAAGCCAGCCTTCGAAATAACAGTAGAAGACGGTCGTAAGCCCGTAGTGGTTTGTTCCATTTAAAAACCGAACATTAGTAATGAATTGTTAGAGTCATTAGTTGTTATTTTTTTTTTTTTTTTTTTCGTTAGAACAGTTATTCTTAAGCTTTTTAGAGGTACTGAATCCTACGAGAAGAGGTCGGCTTAAATTCAAAAACATTAGAACAGTTATTCTTAAGCTTTTTAGAGGTACTGAATCCTACGAGAAGAGGTCGGCTTAAATTCAAAAACATTAGAACAGTTATTCTTAAGCTTTTTAGAGGTACTGAATCCTACGAGAAGAGGTCGGCTTAAATTCAAAAACATTAGAACACTTATTCTTAAGCTTTTTAGAGGTACTGAATCCTACGAGAAGAGGTCGGCTTAAATTCAAAAACATTAGAACACTTATTCTTAAGCTTTTTAGAGGTACTGAATCCTACGAGAAGAGGTCGGCTTAAATTCAAAAACGTTATAGCAGTTTCATTTATTATTGTAAATACCGTTATTATTAAAAGCTTTTTTACCCACGAGACTGACCCATCGAACCCCTGGTGTTCGATCGAAACCAGGTTGAGAACCACTGTTTTAGAATGAACCTAAATAATATGAATTATAAAAATGAAAAAGTCTTGTATAGTTCTATCACAAAATTTATTGTTCAAACATGAACCGGTTTTCGGAGACTACCGTCTCCATTATCAAATGTTTAAGACTGACGGTAGTCTCCGAAAACCGGTTCATGTTTGAACAATAAATTTTGTGATAGAACTATACAAGACTTTTTCATTTTTATATTGAAATGGACTATCACCAGGCACCTTCTGCCCAAAACATCGAAGATCTGAATATGAATTGATTTTCATTTTAACTGCAAAATGGTTTCAAAGTATTGAGAAACGTGCTTATCAATTAAGATTCTCAGATGTCAAAGTATAGAACTGACCCTGTTTCATTGCAACAATGTTCCCTGTTTGCCTAGTATCAAAATGTCGCTTTATAGAAAGATGATGGTTATTAAACCAAGCTTATTATATTTATCTTAACTAGGATACTTTTTTACTCTGGGGATTTCACAGGAAACAACGTATATTCTGCTTCAAGAAACCGGAACGCTGTATGTATTAGACGGTCTTCCGATTGATTCGAGACTCTGGTGAAAAAAAACCAGCACTCTATTCGACTATGAGTATTTTTATAAGGCGAGTTACGGTCGTAAGCCTGTAGTGGTCTAACTTTACCAAGCTTTATGTTGTAATGTTGACATTAAGACGTTGGTTACTAAAAATTTGTAACTAGTCCTGAAAAGAAATCAAGAATTTATAAAATAAAAACAGAAAGTTGAGTATATGATATTAATCTCCCTCCCTTTCCACGGCAATTATTATAGATAACGGGTAGATAACCAGTAGGTACAGATACAATATTCCAGTGAGTACTTGTACATGGATAGACACTTGAATAAAATACGATAACAACACAATATAACGTTATCTTAATGGAAATTTATTACACAAATATTTATGCGAGTGTCCTGCGATCGTGTTAATTGCATTCTCACGCTAATACTCACCCAATCACCTCCCATATTGAACCATGGTATTATTGTAATAGGACTATATGGTTAAAGGTCAAAAAGGGGTGGAGGCTGAAATTCACTTTAAAAAAGGATATACGTTAAAGTTATTTCCTACATGAAGCTGCACAGGAAGATAATATTAGACAACCAGGAGTCCTTCTCAATATCAATCAATATGCACCTCGTTTCTGGAATAGATACAGTTTTAGTGACTAAAATGAGAGGTTACTGTATAAGGAAAACTCAAAATCCATAAAAAGATTAAATGATAAAAATTAAAGGATAATACGTACCTACGAATGCGTTAAGCTTACGCGCTCAATATAATATATTGCATAATATACCAAATGAACGGATGCTCACTAAAAATCTACCGAATTCTTCTACGAAGAACAATCATTCTTTAGTTGCTTTGCCTTTGATCGTCAAGCTTCTATGGGATTTCAAAAGGGCGCGCGGTCGAGCATTATTTCTTTATCGTTAATATTGACACCGAGCAAACAACAGCTAGTAAGAACTAGAACTCTGGTTCGAGAAATATGATATGAATAATTGAATGTACAATGATGATGATTCACGAATGATGTTTGATTTTAAATGAGTGAGCAAATCACTACGGGTTTACGACCGTCTTCTACTGTTATTTCGAAGGCTGGCTTAATGGAGCCAATGGCAAAAATATGGATTAATCGTTTATAATAATATGGTCACCAAGGAAATAATAACCGGAATGAACTGTCATCCCGTGTTTCAATGTTGTAATTTCCATGGTGTCCAGTATCAACCATTAGGAAAATATATTATACTAGCTTATTCCCGTCTTGCTTTACGTTTTTGATTCCGCGGTAGGTAATTAAACAGGTTCTAGTCTAGCTTCCCATTGCTTAACAGACCTCTATAACTGACATAAGCACAGAAAAAGAAGAGCACTTTTACAATTTTTGTTTTACCGACCTCATAATATTATACGATTCCTCATCGGGACGGAATGCCATATTTATGTAATAATAATAATATTATACGAACCTACCGACATAATTTGCAAGTTTTCATAGAGAGAGAGAGAGCTCTGTGGTTTGAATCTTAGCTACATTCCCTAATGTGTGATAATTAATTAGGCATTCCACCCATAGAGGGTGATTTGGGCTATCTGTCAAACTTCAAAATGGAGGAATCATTTTGCAAATTTTTTCATTAAATCTTTATTTTATTGAGAATAATAAGATTTGAATAACATTTATATGTATAACAAATCAATCTACAATTATTATTTTATTACATTTTCATACCGTGATACCAAGATTCCATTCAACGTTTACATGTGTAATTTTGTTTCCAAAAGATGGCTTACTGTCTTTTTGAGAAATTTGTATGAAGATTCTAAAAAAATAGAGTTTTTTTTAAATAGCTCTAAATATATTAAAGTTAATGCAGCAAATTGTATTTAAGAACCTTCTCAAGCAAATTGCACCGCTCTGCGCAGATTCATATCTGACGTAGCATTTGTATTTTGAGCGTGATGGTCACATATACGATAGAAAGCAGACAAACATTTCTGAATTATTATGTAGACTAGCTTATACCCGTCTTGCTTTACGTTTTTGTTTTGATTCCGATTGTCAGGCTTGATCGGTAGGTAATTAAACAGGTTCTAGTCTAGCTTCCCATTGCTTAACAGACCTCTATAACTGACATAAGCACAGGAAAAGATGAATGACACTTTTAAAATTTTTGTTTCACCGACCTCATAATATTATACGAACCTACCGACATAATTTGCAAGTTTTCATAGAGAGAGAGATAGCTCTGTGGTTTGAATCTTAGCTACATTCCCTAATGTGTGATAATTAATTGGGCTCTCCACCCATAGAGGGTGATTTGCGCTATCTGTCAAACTTCAAAATGGAGGAATCATTTTGCAAATTTTTTCATTAAATCTTTATTGAGAATAATAAGATTTGAATAACATTTATATGTATAACAAATCAATCTACAATTATTTTATTACATTTTCATACCGTAATACCAAGATTCCATTCAACGTTTACATGAGTAATTTTGTTTTCAAAAGATGGCTTACTGTCTTTTTGAGAAATTTGTATGGGGATCCTAAAAAAATAGAGTTTTTTAAATAGCTCTAAATATATTAAAGTTAATGCAGCAAATTGTATTTAAGAACCTTCTCAAGCAAATTGCACCGCTCTGCGCAGATTCATATATGACGTAGCATTTGTATTTTGAGCGTGATGTTCACATATACGATAGGAAGCACACAAACATTTCTGAATTATTATGTAGATTTTCAAGCTCTGGCTCTTTGTTGGTTTGTTATAAATGCACCTTTAGATAACACAATTACTGAGATGTGCTGTCTTTAAGAAATAGGTCGAACAAACAGTCACCGCAGTAGGTGTATTGATTGTTATTAATATAAAATATGAATAAACAATAATGCTAATATATTCAATTATCGTAGTCCTTAAGATAATGACTATTATAACGTAATCTGCATAAGATATAAATAGTCATATAAAGTGGCAACTGTGGGACCTGAGGACCCGTATGGATGAAATTGACTCACCTAGTAGTGAAGCCTTCTGCTGTATCTCGTCGTGCCACACACAATATGACTTATGTGTAAAAATTGCACATAAAATTAGCAAAATCAAATTTTGAAATAGAGTTTTTGGTTGTTCACAGTCTTAACAATAGCAGGTGCACTTCATATTATACTACAAATTCAATTTCGCGTTTTAACTTCACCTTTGGTGATGAATAAATATCACGAGACCGAAAAGAAATATTTGATATTATATTTGAAAAAAAAAATATGAAATCTAATAATACATACAAAAAAGTCTACCTTAACGGCCTTATCAACAAGTGACAGGCCAAAACATGAAATTAAAAAAATAAACATTAATGTTTTTACCCATAACCCCGTGTCCCGTAAGGGGTAGACAGAGAGAACGGACCTCCACTCTTTTCTATCCAAGCATACTTCTTTCGCTTCTTCCACCGACATACCATTTCTCATACACCCTCCTATTTCTCGTACTTCTTACCTGGTCTTCCTTGAGGACGGAATCGATGTGTTCGATCCACGTCATTCTCGGTCGACCACGATTTCTTACACCGTCCCTTTCAGCCTTGTAAATTTTCTTTGTCATTCGGCTTACATCCATTCTTTCCACATGCCCAAACCATCTCAACTTATTGACTTTCATCTTTTTCACAACACTCACTTCCATACCACACTCCTTCCTAATATTCTCATTCCTTTCCATATCCCATAGAGTCTTTCCACATATTCTTCGTAGAAAGGGGAGAAATTCATAAATTTTCAATTCAATATTATTTTTTACCAAGTTTCCGTTTGATATTCTAAATTTTATTTATTTTCGTAGATAGGTAGATTTTCCGGCTTTTAAATTAGATTAATTTCAAGAAAATGCCGCGTACCAAGAGAGAAAAATAATTAAAAACACTATGTATGAATTTTTAAGTTCAAAAACTTCAAGTGCCCCTATAAAAGAAGAAAATGTCATGTTCCCAAAAATTTTCGCATTAATTTTGTCTATTTATTCGCACACTTTGTTTGTGAAAGTGACGAAATAACAACTAGGTACCTATATAATGCAAAAAGGTGTGAATGAAAATTTCGATATGAATTTGATTTCATTGAACATTTTTGCACTTAGGCCCCGTCCGCACTGCGATATTTCACCGCACGGATTTTTTCACCTCTTTTCATCTTTTGATTCGTCTTTTATGCCGCTGCCGAAGTATCAGATAAATTATTTTCTGTTGTCCATGTTCCATCAAGAATAAAATTCGTGCGGTGAAAAATCGCAGTGCGGACAGGGCCTTAGATCCAATTGGTGAGCAGAAAAATTTACACATGAGTTATATTTTATGTGCAAAGACGGTATTGTGTTGTATCTCGCCAAACTGGTTTTCTCATACGTACTGTGATACATATAATATGTACCTAATATTATAATACACAACGGGCTGATAATAAAATAGATAACGAATATAATATCTACCTACCTACTTACTTACTTACTGGTATAGCATACCTCCCTTTGCGTGTGTAGTTGTGTATTTTAAATGTTATCTAAACCCATGTGGATACCACAACATTTCAACCATACTTACCCAGAGACCTGACATGTTATATTATACTATAATATAATAAAGTACATATTTGTATAGGTACTTCATTAGTTTTCTAGAGTTTACCCAATTTGATATGCTCGTTATAGGACTGATTCATGGATGGAAAAAAAAAATTTTTTCATTTGTAAAAGTGTTTTTAAAGTTAATGAAATTCATCTAGGTACTATCTCTTCTCTTCTTCTTTTAGTGCCACTCCTATCGGAGGTTGGCGACCATCTGTGAATAAGTCTCACGGTCCTGGGCAAGTCTAACCAATTCTGCAGCTTCTGGCACACCAAACCACTGTCGTAGATTTTTAAGCCAAGAGGCTCTTTTACGGCCCATACCTCGCCTGCCCTCTATTTTCCCTTCCACAATCAGTTGAAGGAGAGCATATTTGTCATTGCGAAAGATATGGACAAAGTATGCGGCTTTTCGTCTTTTGACAGCGGTCAGCAGCTCTCTCTCCCTATTCATCGCACTCAAGACCTCCTCGTTTGTTACTCGATCCCTCCAAGAGATGCGGAGCATTCTTTGTTTGAGCCAGAGTTCGAATGCCTTAATCTCATTCATGGTTGAGACTTTGTACTATGTGAGACTATCTACATACCTAATAATTCAGTTATGTTGCTTTATCAAGGAAAAATACCGTCTTAAACGTCAGATATAATTCTGAGTAGTCTTGCAAAACATAATGGGAGCGTTCTTTACAGCTTATTACATTGACTAGAACTTAAGTAATTAAAAAAAAATATCATTAACTATCTGACCCATCCGTCGAACTTCATCCTACGTCGGAATAAAAAGTTGTTGTGTTAACTTCCGTTTCGTTTTCCGATTCCTAAAGTAAATAAGATATAAAAAAATCATAAATCATTTACCCACAACACTTTTTCTGATGAATGACTTCAACTTATCCCTGATAATATTAATACCTACGGCGTTATATGTATATTATGTTGGTTCCGACTATCCTAGTAGGCGGTGATTTCTGTTAACTTCTATTAAAATACGGAATTCATTTCAGCTAATAAGTTAAGGGGGCGTTCAAGTATTACGTAACGCAATTTGGGGGGGAGGGGGGGTCTTGCAAAACGTTACTGTGCGTTACGAGGGGGGGGGGGGTTTGAACAACTCGTTACGTAACGGTATTTTTATTCTTAAATAAAAAAAATTGGGAAATAAATCTTCCAAGTTGGGCAATCCTTTTCGTTTATGTTTTACGGGGAATCCCTCGATTGTACTGTACATCATTTTTTTTCTCCGAAGTTAGCAAAGGAACCCTTTTCGACAATGTTTTACGGGAAGTCCCTCGATTGTACCGTACGTCATTTTTATTTTGTTCTCCGATGTTAAAGCTTTTGGTGGAAACACGTAGAATGCCGAATCCGACCCGCGCCGACCGGCGCAAAGAGTGTTTCTATGCAGTTGAATGGGGATACGCACAGCAAAAGCAGAAACCTGCTTTCCGGCATGCCCATTTAAATGCATTGAAACCATAGACAACATTCTTTGCGCCGGTCGGAATCGGCTTTCTACGTGTTTTCGCCCTAAGCGTAAGAATTTTTCGCTCTGCGAAAAAAGGAACCTTTTTCGTTTAAGTCTTACGGGGAGTCCCTCGACTGCATTGTATGTAATTTTTATTTCGCCCTCCCAAGTTAGCAAATCTTTTTATTTTACGGGGAATCCCTCGACTGTATTATACTTACGTCATTTTTATTTTATTTTCGTTGTCAGCATTTGTTAGTGGTCAAAAGGGGGGATTTACATCATCAACTGGACTTGCCAACGCAGCTATGCCAAAATTTGGAAAACAGCAAAAGAAAAAATAAAGATAAATTTATGGAACATATAAATAGTATTTTTTTTTCTCCGAAGTTAGCAAAGGAACCCTTTGAAACCCTTTTATTTTTTTTACGAGAGTTCAGTAAAAAAATAGTCTCTTGGGTGTTACGTAACATTTAGGGGGGGGGGGGGGGGTACAGAAAAACGTTACGGCGCGTTACATGGGGGGGAGGGGGGGTCAAAAATTGCGTTACGTAATACTTGAACGCCCCCTAACCAAATATTTTTTGATTCTGAGGCGGGGCGAAGTTGAATGAATGGGTTAGTTACGATTCTATAACATAAAAAATAATTTCTAGAGATGGCGTTGTAGTGGAAAATAAATCACATATGAAATAATAATATGTTAAGTTACATTGGAAATAGAAATAGGAAATTATGTTGGAGATCAAGATACGAAATTATATTAAAGATCAGCGTTGACATATCTACCAAATTTTTTGTAGATTTACCGATTTTGGACCTTCCGTACCTATCTACCGATTTCAGGCAGAAATCTACCTATTTTGGGAATTTCTCACATAAAAATTAGATTTTGTGAAATGACCTTTTTTTTAAGTCAGCTTATACTTTTCCAGATACCTACAAAAAACCAATTACCAATTTTGGCTGTTTATCTACTTGTTTTTCTGGGTTGGCATTTGGCAACACTGCTGGAAATTTTGATGTCTCCATAGTAATATTTCATTATAAACAGATAGTCATATTTTGGAAACAAAATTACTCAAACATCTGTAAATGTTGCATTATTTATTTAATTAGACAATTAAGGTATGAAAGTTTGTAAAAAAGATTGACGTTTGGTTTGAAATAGAAATAAATAAATTGAATAACTGCATAATAGCGCCGGATATTTCGACTTATCTATCCAACATAAAAATATAAAATTTCCTTTCTGTTATTTTTAAATAACTTGTAAAATGACTCATATTGGTCTTGATGCCTCAACCTGTCCTGTAAGTCCCTAAGTAAATACATAAATACTCCGTATGATGATTCATACGGACACATCGAGATGCAATGGAATGGCCCACTCAAGAAATGAACAAATGTGTTACATAATAATAAAATGTCCATTAAACAAATTATGGTTACCATTTAGTTTATTAAACTGCGCTACACTTCATTATTAGATACCAACTCTTATTAAAACTTCCATTTTTTCTTGTTTTTCACTCTTTTTCCTCGTATTTTATCTGCGTTTTTACATTCTTCTTAACAAAATCATCGATTTAATATAAAAGGATAATATGTTTTCTACGTTACTAAGTATAATAAAATTAAATAAAAACGCTCTTTCACACAATTTTATTTTTCCTGGCATGTTACCCTAAATAATCACAGGAAATATTGAAACATTGTAAATGAATAAAATTGATAGGTAGGTACTATTTTTTTTTCTATTAATTTATTTATACTTTGAATTTAAAGCTGTTGAAGTTAAGTTATCAAACTAATTCAGTCTTCGAAATAACAAGAGTACAATTCAGGGAGGAGGAAAAACGAACCGCCTATAGTTCGGTATTTTTGTCATACCGAACACGGTGCGTAAATACCAAACAGTCAAAATACCGAACACTTGGCAACCTTGGGTTCAACCCCCATAGTGTTTTTAACTGAATAAAGAATAAACGTGAAATAAACAGTGTTTTATTTAAAATAATAAAAGTTTTTTATTATAAGTAGGTACTAAAAAAAAAAAATTGGATTTCACAAAGTTACCGCCGAAAACATCAATAATTTTTTAACTGATTTTTCTTTTAGGCTATTTGTTGTCTTCATATTATAATATCAGTGTGGACATCGACTGTCAGCTACCACCTTAACTATTTGCACATATCATATCGATTTGATTTCTCCAATATCTTCACATATTTCTGACTTTTTAAAAGTAGTTCGAATCCACACGACGATCATCCTTCACCATTTTCGATTTTTTTTTCGAATCGATTGCTACCGTAATTTTGAAGAGAAGAGGACGTTCGTTAGATGAGGTGCGACGGCTGCTGGCTAGCGTACATCTGGACCCCGGCCGCACATCATACCTGTTTGATTTATCCCCTCACTAACTCCTTCAACCTACCTTGCCATTATTACCAACCCACCTACTCATATGTATGTAGTATCCACTTATTATCATTTTGTAAATTGCAAAATGTGTGTTTGTATGATTTAATTTTTAAAAGAGATTTTTATTCAAAGCTTTTGTTATTTATTGTTTAATGTTATGTACTAATATCTCTGTGTGTAAATATTATATTTGTATTCAATAAAATTCAATGCAATTCAAGCTTTTTCTACTGTTTCAATTTTGCGACAGCAAGCGCGAAGACTCGATTTCATCCAAAGCTGTGGACATACTTAAGAAAGGTTATCTCAGAATCAGAACATTTTCGGCACCGGGGTGTAAGGTGAAACCCACGACTACCAGTTTACCTAAGTTATAATAATAATAATAATAATAACTTTCTTTATTCGTGTATAATATGATATAACAGACAATAGTGGAAGTGTACATTCGTCATAATTTTAGTAAGAATTTAAAAACAAATTAGCATCCCCACTAGGCAAAAGCCTGTAACGGGGAGATAGGATAGTTGTTGCACGAATGTCGACGACTTAACCACTAGGTCACCATAGTATCTATTCTTTCTTTATTTACTTAATTATTTTGCCCATTGAGTGTATGGCCAT
The DNA here is from genome assembly GCA_963576905.1 of Mystacides longicornis. NCBI lineage: Eukaryota > Metazoa > Arthropoda > Insecta > Trichoptera > Leptoceridae > Mystacides > Mystacides longicornis. Next base: position 8,195,100 of record OY756425.1, on the reverse strand, counting down.
TATTCTATCTCAAGAAAATATCTGATTATCCGCCTAACAATTTTGTATCATTAATATTGTTTATTTTCCATCCATGCGCAACTCAAACAGTATTTTGACTAAAGCGTGTGTCGTGAACGAGCAATTCTATGTATCTCTATCTATTCTCCGTTTTTGACCCCACTTAGGAGCATAGAGATCGAAGCAATAAGAGCTCTCCATTGCACTCGATCTCGCGCGGCTTTGATTACGAAAGAACAATTACGTCTTTTCATTTTAATGTCAGTTGTTGGCCATATTATAATAAGACGCATGTGATAATTTTAGTTCACGCAAAAGTTGATTGATAAACCACATCATTCGGAAATTCAGTTTTTTATTCAAACTAGTGGTCCAGTTCATTGGCCGAAATTCGACCATAATTAAGCGGAATTTCACAATTTTCTTTCAAAAACAATGACATGGACACTTCAAATTTGAAATGTTGTGTACTTACAAAGATTTTTCTATTGTGTATTATTAGTAATTACTAAAGATAACCATGACCACAGATAAACGAAGTCTGTGTCAATGTGAAATAATATGTACATCGAAGTGTGTGTGTGTGTGTCAAATACAAAACATTACAGTAGTGTGCATAGTGTTTTTATTATTGATTTAATCCATTTTTATGTATGATTTTAATAAAAATATTAGCATTCGCCACCCCTTCTCTATATAAACTGTAAGTGTGCGAAATTTCATACTCCTCCGCCCGCTCATTTTTCGTAAAAAGGGACATAAAGTTTTTGCCTCACGTATTAATATATAGATTACTCGTAGTATAATATCACTCAGATTTATTAAAATTTGTATCACGATAATTTCAGTGCAAAATCTTTTTAAATAAATAAAATAAATTTACACTTCTCTACACAAAGGTGTCAGTATAGCCGGCGGCCAGTCAAGCGGTCCCGTCCAATCTGAGACGGGACAACCCTGGGTATAGTCATGTCAAGTAAAAAAAAAAAAACAATTGTAAAAACTCTGATCCAACCGTAATATTTTTTTCTGTAAAATTTTCCGCACGACTTAAAGCTAGTACGGACATTAAAACATATGTATATACATAATGGGTATGTTCCTACGTATAGTAGGTATTATATAACAGGCGAAGGAACTACAGCGGGTACTTACGTAAGTACAATATTATGTGCGTATCCCTCGGAGTATCCCAATAAACGTTGGCGCCATTCTGATAGTCTGTCAATCGCATCCTTCTGTCCAAAAATTATCACAAATAAGCAGAATATTGTCAGGTAATTTGATATACGATCTGTCTGTTGCCTTCTCTGTTTTTTTTTAATATTTGTTTTTACCCGTCACACCGTTTGCTTTAAGGAGTAGACAGAGAGAACGGGTCTTTTCTTTTTTTCTATCTAGAATCTACTAATCTATACCATAGAGTTTTATTAATAGGAACAATAATATACACATTAATTAATGAATATGTAACAGCTAGTGACTCTAACAGTTCATTACTGATGTTCGATTTTTAAATGGAACAAACCACTACTGTCTTACGAACGCCTTCTACTGTTATTTCGAAGGCTGGCTTAGTGTGATCACTTTACGTTGACAGTGTTCTCCATTAGGTGGTAATGTTTTAAGTTTCCGAAACTCCTAATCATGAGAAATTTCGACATGTTCAACATGTCGAAAGATCCCACGTATACAACAATAATAATAATAATTAATGAAATATAGAGATAAAAGTTGGAAATTATTGAGAACAAGAGAGCAACCAAATTTAAAGACTACGACTGCTGTCATATATTTGGCGCCAGGATATGACTATATCCATTTTTGTTAATGTCTCCTAATGACTAGGTATATTAATTTTCGTTAAGAGGTAGTATTAGAAATGAATGTCGGTAGAAGAAGCACAATTAACTTACCTTAATACTATCTCTCCTACAAACCAATTTGCCTTCTGAGTTGTTCTTCCTCGTGTAATTACGTCATTTTTGATCAACTACGTTTTCTTTTCAGTAATAGAATTTTTTTTTGTGCTATTAGCATCAATTTCAATAAGCCTAAACCATCTTAATACTATTAACTTTCATGTTTGTTTCAACGCTAAATACCAAAGTTTAGTCGTATAAAACAGTACATATGTTTATCTATAAACATTTGACACGGTGGTGCTGCCCTGTCTTGGGTCAGCATTCACCATTCTGCACAAAGGTAATGTCCTGTCCTGGGTCAGCATTAGCCATTGTGCATAAAGGTAATGCCCTGTCTTGGGTCAGTATTCACTATTGTAACAGAGGTCTTCGAAGTCGGGTCAGTATTCACTATTGTAACAGAGGCCTTCGAAGACTCAGGTATGTGCATTTCACCTTAGAAACAGGGAGGCGGGAAGAAGGCTGCGAGTGGAATGGCAGGGACAGACGTTGGAGCACTGTGATGCGCCCAAATACCTGGGTGTGCGGCTTGACCGCTCTTTAACTTTTCGAAGGCATTGTGAGGAGACCGTTGGGAAGGTATTTGCCCGCAATAATATTATTAGGAAGCTAACCGGAACTAAATGGGGAGCCCAACCGCACGTACTGCGAACCTCGGCCTAGGCACTTTGCTTCTCAGCTGCCGAATACGCTGCACCAGTATGGTACAATTCAGCACACGCGGGAAAGGTGGATGTGGCAATTAATGAAACAGCAAGAATAATATCTGGCTGCTTAAAACCGACACCCACTCGAGAACTCTACCCTATAGTGGGAATTGCCCCTCCTGCAATCCGACGTCGTGTTGCAGCGGAGGCCGAGAGAGAAAAGCAAAAAAATGATCCCAGACACCCGATGCATGACCGTCAACCCCGCCAGTGCCGACTGAAGTCGAGAAGGAGCTTTTTGGAGACAACTGCCCCCATGGTCGGCTCACCTGGGGCCCGACGGCTGTCTCTGTGGTGCGAATCTACCGAATCCTCACACTTACCCCCTGCCGAAGAGATGCCGATGAGTAGCTTGCCCTACCCAACATGGAGAGCATTAAATCGATTAAGAACGGGCGTCTCATGTTGCTACAGCAACCTCAAGAGGTGGGGTTACAGGGAGGATGACATGTGCGAGTGTGGCGAGGTGCAAAACAACCAGCATCTCTTCGCATGTCCCCTCATGGGAACAACATGCACGCACCAAGACACGGTGACAGCGAGTAACAGTGGTATACAGGTGGCCGAGTATTGGGGTTCACGCATAATATGATGAATGATGATGTCCGGATCCGGAAAGTAAGTAAGTAACAGAGGTCTTTACGAATCGTTATATCGATACTAGGTATAGTTTTATAATATAATGGTGCTATTCGATCCCTTCTTATCTACACATGAATGTAATGTTTGTTATATAAAATTGTAGAGGGAATGTTGATAACGGTTTTGTTTATTTATTTGTTTGTTTACATACGCTGATAACGACAATACATACTTCTCCCGTGTTACACATTTTTATACAAAAATATTTCAAATATTTATACGTGAATTTTTTTTTTAATAAATGGAGAGAGAACGAATGAGTTTGAATAATTTTATCAGATTTTATTAGAAGCTATCGTTTCACACAAATTTAATTTCAATCAACCTCCACTTAAATGGATTTCGTTTCTCTCTCCGAATTGCTGACCATATTATCCTTTCAAGGAATAAGCAACATTTTTCTAAGAATCTACAACGCAAAAGCTTCTACTTATGTTTATCATATTTACCATCAGCTTCCACATTTCAGCTCCGTAAAAAAGCACCCACCACACGTAAACATTTTTTTTTCTTTAGCTTGAGATTTAATAGGCATAAGATAGATTTTTCGAAATAGGTATCTACCTACACATGTAAATAATTAATTAACACTTTTCTAAACGAAGATTGATGGCGGGAGGGACTAATTTGTCTGAGACATTATTTTCCAATCAACCTGTCCCGTCTTACCTAAGATTAGCCAAACCCGGGTAAAAATTTCAAGTGAAAAATCACATTTATTTTATGGCATCATCAGAATTAGAATCCGACAAGCAGTTGGTTGAGAAATTTTACGCTCTCTGTTGAGTAATTTTGTAATCAATATTTTAGTACAGTGTATTGAATACAGCGATAAATGTAAGTATGTCTTTCTGTACATCTAATATAATTATTATAGTAATAATAATAATTGACAATGTGACATGACATGTGTGGGACCAGGTTCACGACCCAGCTGTGGACTATCAAAAAACATGACAGGCACTTTTTTTATTCCTATGTTGGTTACGATTTGATATAATAATATATGTAAGATATTCATGGGGCTATACATAATATATTATCAATGTAAACACATAAGTCATTGTCAAATGAACTCGTTCAAAGTTTTTATACTTATTGAACTATTAAAATGTTTCCTGGATGTCTAGGCAAAATTGTGATATATGTATGTTACTTTTGAGGAAAATTATCTTGTTCTTCTTCTTAATATGTAAATAATGTTTCACAACGATTTGCGCAGACATAAATAAACCTTTTCCTATAAACAAATCAAATGGCTCTCCAGAATTGTAGTAGGTAGACGGGTTTTTAATGAATGTTTTTAGATTTTTTCAGTGTTGTACGCAATCAGCGAACTTTTTATCAAAATTAAAAAAAAAAATGTTATTAATACCGAATTCGAGTGTCAAGAAGGGCTGCAAAAAAGGGCAATAGCTACCTTTCATAATACAAAGCAACCCCATATATAAAAAAAAAAAAAACAATCTGGTCAAAAAAAAAATATTCTTATTTATTTATTTAATTAGTACACGGCACACATGTGCCTTTTAACAAATAATAATTACAATAGATTTACAGCAACACACAATTATACAAAAAAAATTGAAAAAAGTAAGCGATAACAAAACCAATACACATAAGATATTTCAAAGTAACACTGTATAAGAGAGATGATTGTATAAGAAAAATCAAAGCAGAAAAATATAACTTTAAAAGAATCATAGTAGATCAAAGTAATACAGCATATACATAAAACAAATAAATACATTTAGTATGGCTATATAAAAATGCCATACCAAACCATGCAAAACTACTACAGCTGCAAATATTATATAGAGAAAAAAACATTAAACAAGGACAAAATGTAAGGAATTTAAAAAAACAAAATTTAAGTCCAGATAAACTAATAAAAAAAGATATAAAACAGGAAAATCAGAGGAGAAAATATACATGTACATATATAAATACAAAACAATAAAAAAATAAGGTTAAATTAAATAAACGAACAGAGAACAACAAAAAACACAAAGCCATGTCAAAGAAATATGGCAATTAATTACAATACATATTCGTAATAGAATAAGATAACTTCATAAAATTGTTAAAGATCACGGGTTTCAATATACCAATTCAAACCAAATAAACGTTAGAAAATCAAATATAAAATATTTAATAAAATAAAAACCAATTATGCACCTATTCATATCAAGTTTTAGAGCATACACAAATATACACCTACTTATTTTTCTTATAAATAAGTGATTATCAGGATGAAGGTTAATATAAAAACACTATAAATAAACAATAGTTTCAAGGTAATCAAACAAAAACAAAGCAGGTGCAAAACATAACATTGGATAAAAATGAAATCAAGTTAAATCACACATAAAAAGCAGTCACAAAAAATAACACATTCGAGATGATGAAGATGGGGCTTGAGAGAATAAAAAAATCCATGAAACATATGGATACTTTTATATTTCAATGTGTCAATAATTAGTTGGCGGAACATTCACATCACATTTATCTGGTCCAGTAGGTATACAACAACTTAGATCCTTGGCCAAGACCAGGGGTCCACGATTTGTCAACTGAGAAGAGCCAAGTTCTCGTAGAAACGGAAAAAAAATATTCGAACGTTTTAAAATCGTGTAATGTAAATATTATGTTTTAGTCTTTGAAACATAACGCTACAGAAAACATGCTAACGTGAAAAATAGTCCAACTCTTTGAATTGTGACAGGAGTTTATAGTGTTGCCATTATTCTGACAAATAATAAATTTGTCTGTACGTACGCACATACCTAAATGATTCATCAAACCATTGTACATAAGAACCGCAACCAAACGGGCTAATTAACCATTATTATTATTAATGTAATGTTTTCGGAAAAGTGGTTTTCTCCTTCATTATAATGAAGGGGTATTAAACTAGAATCATATAAAGTTAGTCACAACTCACTGTGCTCGCTACAAGATGGAAGCCCAACACTTAATTTTGATCTGTCGCTGGAAGCGTTTTTGTTTTATTATGTCAGCCAGCTACACTCAGCGCCCACTCGCTGTATTATATTCACTGTAGGTATTATTTCCATAGATACTATTCCAATTGCATCGCGTAATAATCTATGGAAAAGTCTTACTTGCTTTATGACTCGTGGCTCGTTATAGTCCATGGTTTTAATAATGCAAATTCACCGTTAATTAGAGTTTTCGTTTTAAGACAGTCATAAATTAGGTGTGGGAGGAGTGGCGTTGATCGTAGACCAGAACTTTTTAGAAACTTCTCTTTGGATATCGTCAAATACAAAACACAAACCTTTCTTCAATATGTGATACTATAATACATATAATGAAAAGCATTGATTCAATGAATGAAGGCATTACAATCCACTTTTTCCATGGGTTAGCAAGACGTACTTAACTCGTGGTTTTCTCCTTGTTTCCACAAATGCCTTATTTCTACGCCTTATTTATCGACTAAAACTGCATTTTATATAATATGGAAGCTTAAGGAAGCCCAAAGACAAAGCTGCGAAATTAGGGCAAACAAAACAGGGCTTGAAAAACGCGATGAATCTGATTACAGCATTCCGAAGCACTCAAACTTTCCAAAAATTAAATAAGAATCCTTACAAGGACCTTGACTGGACCCTTCAGACTGCAGAAACATGTGCCCAAAGTTAGACTGTCAGACACCTCAGTCATATTCTGCTCAGATAATAATGAAACACCCATTCACATCTTTTGAACTGTGATACACTCACTGAGAAGGCATTATTTATCGTCAAAAGACAGTCTTTGATCCACAAGAATCACATCGGTTTTATGACCGACAGTCGACACAAGGCTAAGGGAAACTAAGATGATTTAGATAAACAAAAATACAAACACCAATAGCAAAATAAGGATCTGTAAAACTTGTAATGTAATGGACCATATTAACAAATAATGCAATCGAATCGAAAGCTGATACAGTCCATACTCCATACCAAGCAAATCTAACGCACCCAAGAGATGAAAATTCTAAGATGTATAGCTTGCAAAAGTCTCCGTGATTTGGAGAACCTTCGACTTTGAAGACATCCTTAGATGGGAAGATAAAGAGCACGTTAGTCGAATATATAAGTCGAATGTCAAAGATAGTTAGAGACAACATGCCTTACAGGCCTTGACCACCAAAAAGATGCCTAGGCAGCTGCGCAAGTGATTAGAGGAAAATTGTTATACGAGTATATGCTGAATAAAACAGACCTTTTAAGAAAAAGAAGGATAAAAAATTTATCTTTCTACTTTTTTCCACATTAATAAAATAGGATTAATAGAAGACGATTGGCACCGATAATGAAAGTCAGCGAAACAACCACTGTTTTCTAACAACGTTGTGCTTATTTCATACGTTTTGCTGTGTTGTAAATAGCGTTTTTCCTTTACCGATGTCATCGTATGCGAGTACGCAGCCAAGCATTCGGCAAACTAATAAATTTCGTGGAACCAAAATGGATACATAAAAATTTGCATAAAACATTTGCATTTGTTATTTAACGAACTATTCACACTGCGCAGCTCATATGTGCGTTATGTACATTGGCTATATTTGGTTACCACGGTTCAATATTTGGCCACGTTGAAAGAAAAACATGTCGCTCGAACAGCTGCATATCATCTAATTTTTAAACAAACATAGCATTGACATTTTCAGGAAATATTTTGAAAAGTTCTGTCGTAGAACAAACGCTGTTTGAAAATTGATTACGAGATTTCTTTCTTCTATCAAAATCGACCATTCCAAGACGATTTATTTATTATTTTTATAGTATAAACAAGTGAAAGATTACAATGACATAACGCTGCCCAAATATGCCAAGACTGGTGCTAGGGCAAACATCTTTATAATTATTAGGAACACTCAAAAGTGAACACAAATACACTATTTGACTTTTTCACAGTAAGCTACTAAAAGCTTGTGTCGTGAAAGAGGAAGGTGGTCCGCACCTGGGATCCAACCAACGATCTCCGATACGAAATAGCACAAAATCGTCGTAGCCGCTAGACTACCAACCACTTTAAAAAATTTAATTTCAAAATTGTTCCACATTATAAATGTAATAAAGCGAAGATTGTTTGAGACCTATATCAATGTGTTTAAAACACGAAAATGTTTCTACCTATGTCCAACTTGACACAATCCAATAACCCGAGACGTTCCTTAAAACAGCCTCATTTGAAAGTTATTGATACAAAAATGGTTTTAAATCACTTAAAACTTATTTTGACCGCATTAGTTACGTTTAGCGCAAAAACACTCATTTGTCATTTTCATTCAAAAGTTTTATCATTGTGGTTATTGCGTCGTTTATTTCAATCAATCGTAGTAACACAGACCGGATGTCCGCTCATCTTTTGTTCTTATATTATGTAAAAAACGATAGCTCTCCGTGGGTTACGCTTAAACCCAAAACTAGGGAACGGCTGGATCGGTTTGACCATTTTTGATATGTAACAGGGTAGATACTAATAGAAACTGCGTTATAACACCGTTATGACGGTTATATAGTTTTTCCGGGATAAATCGCTTATACCACGCGCTACTAATAATCAACCTTATACCGTGTCATAACTATACCACATAATACTTTGGCAACCTCGCATTTATCAATGAAGTTTGTGGTTCTTACATACTACGGGGTTGGTTTCTAAGCATTCCGTACGAACCCGATTGGACCCTCGGGAAAGTTTGTGTGCGGAATATCGTGAGTATAATATACGAATCGGTACGAATATTTCCGAAGGTCGATTCGACTCATTGACAGCTCGGACGTGTTGCATCGTCGAGTTTGTTTTGGTAAGTAAAGTGACAAAATATGAAGAGTGCAGTCAGGTAGCCAGGAATAACGTTGGCATGGAAATTATTCTTGTTATAGCTTATTCCTTGTTTTATTAGTAGCACTTTTGCTTATTCTCCGCGTTTTTGAAGAAAACGTTCTATTAGTACGGTAAATAATTTTGTTTGTTTAGGGTAGTTTTAAACTGTGAGAAAATCTTACCATATTAACTCGGTAAAATTTGGATTTGTTAGTCTGTTCTTGCAACAAAATATGTACAATAACGTACCATGATTCACATGTGACTTTTTTCTACTACACCGCCATCTCTTGATTTTTTTTAAGTTACGCAATTATAGAGGAATTGTTTTTTATTACAAACTTATGGTCCGTCGAACTTCATCCCGCATCCTAATCAACAATAATGATTACATAATGCAATATATTATAAGTTAAATTCAATTAAGTTTTTATATCATAAACTGTATTTAATTCATGTAATATAATATGTCAAAATCATTTTTTTGTTCTGGGTTACATCGAAGTTCGTAGGGCGGGTCAGCTAGTATAGAATACTTGCGAGGAAAATAGAAATGACCAAAAATTTTGTTTTCTCATCCAAAGTGTTTCTTCCACTCCACTTTGTCCCAACAAAGGATTGTTCGACATTTTATAAAAAGCTTCTAACCTAGGGTAGCCCAGAACTCATAGTATATTATAACAGCCTTTTCGTGTAAAACATAAAAATTCATAATTTTACGATTAAAATGAATTTATCCTTGGAATTATTATATAAACTTCAAAATGATATCGACTATTGGAGCTTTTTATTATCTGCTTTAGAACTACATAATATTCAATATTAATCGGTACTTTAAGGGGGACCCACTGAAGTTACGGACCTCAAATTTTACGTGCTTGTGTAGGAGCATAAGACCAACCCGTATACCAAATTTTATGAAAATCGAAGAAATTTTTCTTTTTTTTCTTTTTTAGCCCTTTTTCTAGAACAAGTGAAATTTTCTTTGGATACTTTAAGAGGGTTCCCCTGAAGGTACAGATCTCAACATTTTATTGACTCATCTACATCGAGGGGCTAACCGTTCTACCAAATTTCAATCAAATCGGATAAGAATTACTATGAGTTATGGGTGCGCACACATTTTTGGTGTACGGGTACGCGGAAATAAAAAAAAAAAAAAAAAAAAAAATTTTGCATTTTTGGAATCTGCATCCTCGAAAACGTCGAGAAAATTAATTTCAGCGAAATCTATTTTATTTTTTTTGAAATCGGATCACAAGACTCATGTAGGTATATTCCATATATACTATGAGTAATATTTCGAAAATAGTTCGTGATGCGACTGTGACATTCGAACGATGTCGTGCTATTGAAGTTGGACACCCAAATGACGCGAATAGATGAGAATCCCTCGATGCCCATACGAATAGGTAGTACCTACCTACTTACTTAAGATATAGTTATGGCATATTATTATTTAATTTTGTTTATGGAAAACATGTCCAAATAATATACGGCGTGTCCTACCCATGGTACACTATTATACCTACTGTACTAGCAGAAAAGTCTGTCGGACGACAGGTCTTTGATTGTTTGATTGTTAAAACATTCATATCGTCCCTTTGCATCTGGAACCTCAGATCAAGGAGGTATCAGATATTTCTAAATAATATACATTAATAGTAGATATTATTATTGCCGCAGACACCTACGTTTAATATCATAGCAACAAAAATATCGACTTACTGACAAATAAAATGAGGTGGTGTATCAATCGATGGCTTTCGTACGTGCTGAGTACTGAAGGTCCTGGGTTCGAATCCCGGTGCCGACCATTTCCACTTTCAAAACCCAACCATACTTTCTGTAAAATATGTCCTAAGTGTATTTGTGTTCACTTAATTTGGGGGAGCCCAGTAACATTAAAAAAAAATATGTAAGTATGAAAAATATTTCCCGAATTCGACGGTTTTACCTATGAATTATTACATCTTTGTTTTCTTTTTTGTGTATTTGTTATTTTGACATAACCTTATTGTTGTTCACTTGTTGATTCTAACTTTCTTATTGATAAAAGAATTTAAGAGTATGTTCATATTAATAGGTACGTGAAGGAAAAACTTTGTGACCTTTTTTACGAAAATGCGCGGGCGGAGGAGTATGAAATTTCGCAAACTTATAGTTTATATAGAGAAGGAGTGGGGAATGCTAATATTTTGTAAAATTATGCATAAAAATAGATTGAATTAATAATAAAAAAAAAAAACATTACAAATAATAAGTACTGTAATGTTGATATTTCATACTCACACACACTTCGATGTATTTGACATTGACACAGACGCATATATTCTTTAGTTTATCTGTGGTCAAATTGAGAATAATATCTTTATCACATAATAATAGAAAAAACTTTATACATATATCAATATTTCAAATTAGACGTATTCATGTGTCTTTGACAATGGAACTTTAATAATGTTCAAACTAATAATTTAAATAAGTTATGGTCGAATTTTGAGCACTGGTCGACCACTAGTTAATAAGAAGTGTTTATGAATGAAAAATATTTTGCCTTGGGTTTCGACGAAAATACCGAGTTACGCACGAACTTAACAAAGTATTATATCCGTCGACTAGACAGTGGCGTGCATGCGGCCGTTGGCTTACGAAGTACATAGATGGCGTTATGGAATAAACAGTGATGTCATTGTACTGACCCAATTCAGAGACTCGCACTCCTCACCTCGCAGTTCAAAGGCAGTCAGTCTTATATTGTATTATTACATAACAGGAGTACCTAACATTCACAAAACGGACTAAAATACGATCTAGTTTCGCTCTAATTCAAACCTTAACATAATTTAATTTTAACATATTATTTTTTATCACATGAACTAAATATTTTTATTTTATTTATTTCTTTCCCAAAAAATACAAAAAAAAAACATTAGCATTTTACAATGTATGTATATATAATATATAATAATTTGTGTAAAGGGTAAATATATAAATTTGTGTAAATAAGTTTATTACATCAGTTGCAAATTTTTAACGAATTAACAGAAGAAGTTTATTTCGAACTTATTAGTGAATACCCATGCTGTATTGATATACCTACATACTTAAATGCAGTAGTAGCATAAATGGTAACACGTAAATTGTTCGAATTACCTACAATTCTTCGAAAATTACAATTCACCTAATAGCAATTATACGAAATCACAATTCTCTTAATGCACAATTCTTCGAAAAATATTATTTTTATGCTTGTATCCCTTTAAAGTAGTACAAATACAGAATGTGACAGATGATGGCGCTTCGATCGCTGTGAACGCCGCGATCATGGGATCGTATAGAGATACAGTAGAGATGAGAGCTCTACGAAGAATATGTGGAAAGACTGTGGGGTGTGGAAAGCGATGAGAATATTAGGAAGGAATGTGGTATGGAAGGTGGTGTTGTTACAAAGATGAAAGTTAATGAATTGAGATGGTTTGGGCATGTGGAAATAATGGATGTAAACGGAATGACAAAAAAAAATTACAAGGCAGAAAGGAAAGGTGTAAGAAGGCTTCGCCGACCGAGATGCCGTGGATCGAATACATCGATTCCGTCCTCAAGGAAGGCCAGGTAAGAAGATCGTGAAATGGGAGAAGTTGTATGAGAAATGGTATGTTGATGGAAGAAGCGAAGAAGTGTTGGATAGAAATGAGTGGAGGTCCGATCTCTTCCTATCTCTTACGAGAAACGGCGTGATGGGTAAAAAAATGCTGTATTGATGAGATGGTGTACTTCAGAAGGTTGTTGGCCTTAAAACAACACGCTTGCCAAGCGTCTTGGTGAGTTTGGCTCCAGCCTCTAACATGAGGAACATAGTACGCTGTTTGTTTGCCGCCCACTGTGGGTCAGGCGCTTGACATAGTAGACCGTGTCGCAAAACAAAAATGTGCAATGGGCAGGTCATGTGGCGAGACAGGGAAATGAAAGATGGGCACCCAGAATTGCAAAATGGCGCCCCTCTGAAAATAAGAGACCAATTGGGAGACCTCAAAAGAGATGGGTGGATGATGTGGTTGGAAAACTGGTCAAAAACTACACAAAAACAGAAAAAGGCGGAAAACTTTAGAAGAGGCCTACATCCTATAGTGGAGGGACGGCTGACAAAGAAGAAGAGATTGATTAGATGAGGAGCAAATTTCGGTAGTATAATTCGAAGTATATGTACTGGATATAGGCAAGGGATATTCAGATACTTATTAAGGTGGAGGAAGGAGAGGTTGTGAGGGGAGCTAGTTGGTGTTTAGTTTGGCGTGTGGCTGATGCGCTGCAAACCGGTTGTGTCGCGGTGGGACCACCTATCCTCCTCTGTCTCACTTTATTCTTTCCCTGTCTCCTTTCATCTCACTCACTAGAGGTAGGTACCTCACGTAGATAATACCATCTATCTTCCAGTAAGACCCAGTGAGCCAACACTATCATTTTTAATCATCGTAATTGCACGCTTTGTGTATCTTAATAGCCAAATCCAACTATACCATCATCAAAAGGTTTATACTTTGTCACTCTCGAAACCTTGGTTGCTTATATAAAGCACTATCAACTATTTGATATGGGCACCATTGCGAATGTGTTGGCTCCTGGGGATTTACTCTGCGTTTACAATCTTAATAGCAGTGTCATAATTACGTTTACATTTTGGTTGCTAAGCATAAAAATAGTTCATTTTAAATCCGGTATTGCTTACAAAAAATGGTATAAGGATTATAACTATTAACAATACAAAATCACTCGAGTCCGGGTGGAGGTCTATAATAATAAAAATAAAAAAAACTATAGATAGACTAACACTAAAAGTATAAATAAACGGTCGACATTGAATTTGGGATTGAATTTCACCCTCCTGGTAAGAATAAGTAAGTATAAGTAATAAGTACTTAAGGTTGGTATGAAATTCTACTGTTCGATACCAAAATGGGTTGTTTTGTTAGTTGAAATTTCTGCATCGAGTGGGCATCCTATTTTAGATAGGCACCGGTTACCTATAGAATAAATCGCATCAGTCATACATTTTGTCGTCTTTACTGATACTTTCGTATAGAAATTAGTAATTTTATTTAACAATTTGAACCATCTTATATATAAGTGGTTCATCTTATACCGTTACCATTTTTGATATGTTGAAGCTTTTTTGTTTCTTGACGTTTAAAAATGAGCAGTCATCTCAATTCACAATTACATAATATAACTGTAATATTATGCAAGTATCCAATTCAGTATTAGGTCCCTTTAAATCGATAGCTGAGTCATCCTTCAGATGTTACCTATCATATTGGGTCCATTCCTTACCAGTTTCTCAAAAATTTCGGACATTCTTCTCAGCTGCGATGTAAACTGATCAAATAGTAGGTCATTTTGTAAATAAAAAAAAATGCACTTCTCTATACAAAAGAGTCAGTATAGCCGGTGGATTTTAAAGTCTGAGGAAAATTTTCCAGTCAACCGGCCCTCTCAAACCTAAGACAGGCCTATCTCGGGTAGAAATTCGAGTGAAAACTATTTTTTTAACCTGTCTGGGAATTGAACCCGGGATTTTGTAGATCACACCTCTGATCCATAGTCTGTCTAGAAACAGCCGTTACCTGTAGTGTTTATTTAGTCCTTAGGTACTATATGTTTCAATCAGATTTTTCATATTTCATTCTTTTGGGTGTTATGTAAGTCCTATGCAGTTTTCGACATATCACTGTTTTTTCTGTTCTTTTGTGAATTTTATCACAATTTTTATGAATAAATTTGGTAACATTCTTAGCTGATGATAGTGTAACTAAATGAACTTAAGTATACAGACACCATCTTCTTGGAAACGATGTCCTATCGGGTAGGTACTTCCAGAAGTTGACGGCTACGTGTAAAAGCTTCCATAATACTACATATATTGCAGACAGCACAATATTAATGTGATTGAGTACTAAAAGGTGATGAATACAAGAAACGATCGAAGAGCTGGCGCCGGAAGCGAATAATCTCTTGTAGACCTTCTCCCGATTAACCATTAACAGACCTCATCTCCGCATGGCGAAATCGTATCAAATCATTCACTTCCTCCGTATTTAAGTGCACCTAATATAAAGCAGGTCTTAATTCAGTAATCATCTTTCCTCCGTCATGTCCCTTCCTCACAAAGGGTAGGTAATTTATATTCTTTGAAATCACATTCGCTCTCAAACAAATCGATGTAAGCAATCGTCAAACTGCAGTTTTATAATTTTTAATAACATAATATAACGATCTATGAAACCAACAATTATTAATACAGTTTAATTTAATATAATTTTAGTGCAAAGGGCTTAAGCCATTGATATAAAAAAAAATAAACTGTACCATCGCTTATTATAACTATGTTTAAGTACTTAGCGATTATATTTTTATTTAAAACAAACTACAGTGGATATAGTGGTTAAGATTTCTGAAAACTGACAGAAATTGACAAACATACAATAATTGACTGATTTACACTTTTACCCCCTTGTCAATAAAAAATGATTTAGGCGCTCATTCTGTGTAGCATTTGATTTGTATTTACTTATATTTTTTTTTCTTGTTTCAGGTAAATTCATCATATCAGCCCATTACACACCCCACACAAAATGACAGACCTGAAGATTCGTATGGTTTGCATTTCATTATTTTTTTCTTTTAACGAATTGGTTTTAATATTTTTTTTTTGTTTTTTCATCTAGCTATATTTTATTTTTAATTCTGCTTGCAAACTCTTAATTAGCAAAAATGAGACAATTACTTTATTCGGTTACAGGAATTTCATAGCCAATTCGGTAGATTTTCGTAAAAAAAAATTTTTTTATCAAATACAATGAAAAAGCATAAAGCCCAGACACGTCAATGAAATATTAAATGAGTTCAACTGCCTGAACAAATAGTTATGTAGTTTTATATATACAAATAGTTGATGAAATAAAAAAAAAAGATTTTTAAACCCATTGATTTATACAATGTTCTGTACTAGGTATTTACTAAATACTATACATGTGTAATAGTGACTGTGCCAAAAAAAAAACAAATAATTTTATTTGTAATAATTACTTTGATAGGCAAGTGCTCTTTCGTCGCTAATATAATATCTATTTTATTCGAGTCGAAATCATATTTTTGGTAAAACTATTTTAAGGATTTCCTGTCCTCTTTATCTTGTTGCTATATAGAGAATATTTACTAGAGTATTTGTTTCTAGTGATAATTTGAAGTTTTTTAATTTTTTTGCACTTTAAAATACGTTAGTATGACATTTTCTGTCCTAAGTCGAAGTAATAGATAGTTATA
The DNA here is from genome assembly GCA_963576905.1 of Mystacides longicornis. Lineage (NCBI taxonomy): Eukaryota > Metazoa > Arthropoda > Insecta > Trichoptera > Leptoceridae > Mystacides > Mystacides longicornis. The sequence goes on along the minus strand of OY756425.1, from coordinate 8,178,656 downwards.
TATCCATTGACTGTAAGTATGTATAGTGTAGGTATATTGTGCCTCCGATTCTATCTAGCAACTGGAATTTAGTTAGTTGGTCCGTGATGTAATCTGTGTATCATTCGGGGTGCCTACATGCATACATACATAATAGTATTTAATTATTATAATGGTCTGTTCGTGATTCTCTCAGTGGCTACCATATCAACTGACCATATGATACTTATAGTTACCTATCTTTTAAATGTCATGATTAATAAACAATAAATAACTCACCTTTATTTAATTTATTTAATATAACCATTCGAAATGGCCATTTTATAAAATGAAATGCAGTCCTACCACTACCAAAACAGTTAAAAAATCTAAGAAAGAGAATTTTATAGGGAATAGAATCTGGGATCTTTTGTTTAGAGGACGGCCGGCGCCCAGTCCAAGAAAATGTTAAAACCAATCTCAACAGACAATGAGTCTATCAGATCTTGGACAACAGAGCTGACTGAGGGTTTACAACCTCCTAGGCCAGGTTTAAAGCGCTTTCTATTCCTAGGAAACATTCGCTGTTCTCTGTTGCCAATTGTCATTTCGTTGAAACTTGTATATATTATACAGTGGGTGGGGAAATATTTCAAGTTTTTTTTTTAATTGAAATACGAGGAATCAATCGTCTTTTTGTTATTGCAGAATAGAAGCTCTTGCTTAGAACTTAATCAGTTGCCAGTAGTTACGCAATTGATTAATTAATGTATTGGATAAAATATATTCAGAGTACAGAAATGTCGAAAGTATCAATTTAAATTGGATACGACGCAACTCAATCATCTGTTTTTCATTTCAGAATAATAGTCAATAAAAAAAAATGTTACAATCCTGTGGGTCTACTACGAGTTTAATAGGATCTTATTGCCCGCGTATTAGCGTGCACGTAGTGTTCTAACAACTAACTATCGAATGGTTCGATCATTTTGTATAGAAATTCTTTCGATGATTGTTTCGATATTCGATCATTGAAAACTTGTACTACAGGAGGTACTGGTTAGAATTCAAGCAAAAATTTAGAACTTTAAACAAAAATGTCATCGTTAGATATCAAAATAAGTCAGGTGTTGACCAAGTGCATTTTTTATAATTATACAGATACTGAGAACTTTACACGTAAAACAATAAATTAAGGGTACTTCTTATAGTAAATTTTAGTGAAGTTTGTATTGTTGTCGTAGGTATTTTGTGTTTACTGGTAGGTATTTACATATAACTCTTATTTTCTTGCGTGATGATTTAGTACACGCCTAAATTGAATACAGTACTTAGGTAAGTATAGCAAATTCCATTTTCTTTACTCATTCTTGTAGGTATTTATTTACCTTAACTAGCCTTTTTACCCTTATTTTCGCTTTCATAATTTCGAATTATTTTAGCCCAGCTTATAACGCGGTTTGTGCCTATCTTCTGCCAAAATCACTCGACATCGGGTGGAAGGTGTCGTTTAATGTTTAAAAAAAACTATTCTGACGCATTTTTAAAATAATTTTGGTGTAAAATTAGATAATTCTAGCGCTGTAGTAAGCCAAGCTTCCTGACATTTCAACTTCAATTTACTTATTAGTGTTTGAAATTTCCTCTTCTGTTATAAATATAAATATATTTTTATTATTATTACCACAAACAAATTTTTTTCTAAGATGTCGTTTGTGGCATTAATAATAAAAGCCATACTTTAGGTAGAGTCGTTACATATTATCGATATGTCCTTTTGGATATAAGTATTTTTGACTGAACCGCTAGCTAAGATCCCCACCATTTCTTTCTTCTTTATATGCTGATCATTATAGTTCATTAGAAGATGTCGATATATTGTTCTTCATTTCAACTTCAGTAAATTAGTACGAACATACAATACGAGATGTAAGTAATATTATTGTAGATAGTAAAGTGTAATTATAATTCAGTGATTGTAATAATTACAAGAGTGAGTATTTAACGTATGTGAGAGAGTGGTGTGGCACCGGACTTGCACAGAATTCTCTCCGTGTCACGGCTCATTGAGACAACAACGGTTGCACGGACACATCTCAATCAGCTCCGTCATCTTGACTTCTTAATTTGTTATACTTATTTCTAACGTATTCGTTTATGATTAAGAAGGCTCGAATGACAAAAGGAATTTATATTTTTGCATAAAAATATTTTAAACTAGCTTAGGACTCTTAGAGACGTTATTTTGTAAATTGATAACGAAAAAAATCACCCAAATACATTTATTTTGACATGTCGTTTATGGCCATATGGTGTTGAGACATGCGCTTCTGAATGGTTCACATACAATAATAAATATTGGCAGAGAAACGTCGTACGAGTGCAATATAATACTTTTTATGGCAAAACAACGTTTACCGGGTCAGCTAGTTCTCTGTACTGTATCTCATCTATGTTATTTCTGATTTTGACTCTATGGTGAAAACACGTAGAACGCCGAATCCGACCCGCGCCGACCGGCGCAAAGAACGTTGTCTATGATTTCAATGCATTTAAATGGGCACGCCGAAAGCGGGTTCCTGCTATTGCTATGCGTATTAGGCTGGGCCGTTCTTGTATGGAAGTTAAAAAAGTGCTTCTAATCTTAATGTAATAGTGATAATTTGTTGCCTTATGATGTATTATAACTATCTACAAAATTTCAGGACAAAAAAATAAGATCTTCTGTCTCCGAATCGACTTTGAAGTTTTGTATGGGACGAAAATATCCCATACTAACTGACATTTTTATAATAATCATGTAAAATGATTACGGCCTTGTTTTTTTATTCATTTTTTTTTATTATACCTCAGATAATTTAAGTACATACTTCTATTTATATAATTACACAAAAATAATAAATAAAACTTTTAAATTTTTTATGTAATGTAAGTACATGAGATTATGTTATTTTGCAGTGATTGTTTTTGATAAATTGGCTTTGATATATTTTTTACTCGTTGCTTTCTAAGCTTTTATATAATCTTCTCTTGAAGAATTTCTTCGAATAGTTGGCGAGGCTTCTTTGACAATTTCACAGATTGTCAAACTCCTTGGATATGTCAAGAAAAATTCAGGAAACTGTATTTATTCATCTTCGCCATTGTATGTAATGAATGCCGTAAGATCTTCGTTGGATACTTGTCGATTGGTGTTTCTGTTACATTTTGCTGTCTGTCTATTACGTAGTTCTTGTAAAAGATGCTTCAAAATTTACTTTCGGTACTCCAAGGATCAAAGGTGCGTGTTTTCGGGTAATTCGAGCTTTCACTATCCGGCGAGCGGTTCATTCTCTTACTACATCTGTATTTTGAGCGAAATAGCTTTTTATTTTAGTAATTACAGTTTATATAACAGTTTTGATCATCTGATAAATATATGGATAAGAAATTAAACTTCCATAGGTAACGGGAACAGTCACAAGGTAAGTTGGTGCACAAACATTAAAAATAAAGATAAGTTAAGGTCATCAAAATTTCTGAAAGAAACGCAGTCGCAGAATCCTATTAGCTTAGTTTAGCGATCTAACATGGAACATTTTTCCTGGAGCTCAGTTGCCTAAATCATTAAAAAATGTTTCTGTTGGTATGACTGTGCCAATTTATAATAAATATAATTGATCTTTTCGTAGATTATGAAATGATAAAATAGTAGATTTTGTTGTAATCACCTAAAACACAATATCAATTATTTTTTTCCAGTTGTTTTCCAATTTGGTCAGAATGCGTATGATGATTTGAGAAAGCATTATCAACATAATATGTTGATAATGCTTTTATAATATTATATAATATTATTTTACAAAAACTTTAATAATTATTGTTACTAGTCGTTTTTTTTTCTAGGTTACCGGCGACTCATTCAATTAGGATTACTTGTGGTTTGCAATAAGCAAACAATTCATTCTAATGGTGTTATTAGTCTTTTCTCCTGCAAACTAATTATTCAATCATGTTTTCCGATATTTACCTACACTTATCACATCAGACGACAAGTAAAAAGATCAAATGAAATATTGCTTTTTGGAAAGAAATCTGTAATCGATCTCTCTATCGGTTTCGGTTTTCCAAATTTTCCATCAATTTAGAATCAGTTTCCTTTAACACTCTCTTATTTATCGTTCATCTGTATTTTTTGACTACTTTTTCTAATCACTTGCCTATAACTTTTGATTTAGGGCCATCAAAATACAATACTAGTATTTTTAACCCTTTTCTCATTTCATGAGATTTTCTTTGGTTTTTCGCGGCGCTCTATATACTTTGTTTCTATCTAAAATTGCATTTTTATGCTTTATATCATACAGGACTGATTATTCCGTCATTTATATGAGATACAATCTTAAAAAATATTAAGTTAAAGATATTTTTAATTTATTTATACCTGCTTCAAAATACGATAAATTTTACATTTTTTTGAAATTTTGAGCTCAATTCGGAGACAGAAGATATCTTTCAAATCGAAAAATATTTTGCATACCTATTATGAACAGCATTTAGCACTAAAGTATAACTATTACGTTAGCAATAATGGAAGAAACCCAAATCGGCCCGGCCTAATGCGTATCCCCATTCAAATGCATAGTAAAATTCTTTACGCCAGTCGGCGCGGGTCGGAATGCTAAGGCTTGGTTGCTCATAACATTACGACTCATTTGAAACTTTTAATAGATGCAAAATTAGACGTCATTGTAGTATCACATTCAATTTTATTTTGCATACACAAGAATGTACATATTATTATGATTGAAACAAAAACGACGATTAAATATTGTATGGAGATACAGCCAAGTCTTCAGTTTAATTTGCGATCAGTACCTATAGGTTTGTGTCGTGTCTAATTGATATTCTTTATTGTCGTCAGCATTTATTGCCGTATGGTAAGTGAGAGCAGGTGTTCTCCGTCCCTTTCGGACGCACGCGATTGGTCGAGCAGGTGTGGAGACGCCATCACACCAAGATAATCCTTTAGCCTGCCTCTGATGAATGGACTGGCATTGTGTCACCCTATTCATCCGGCTGCCTTTCTTAATTGAGGTATTTAACTTTACTTTTCTTCTCCATGTGTATGTACGACGCGTCGAAGCCTTTCTTGGTATAACCCCAAACCAGTGCTAACGTATTATTGTATTGTTGTCATTCATATTCCAACACATTCCATTAAAAACTCTTTTTTTTTGTCCTCGCTTCCGTGTGGAGCAGGTAGTCTTAAGATTTAAGTAAACCTTTCAGTCATATAATAGTTCGGGTGTGTTTTTTTTTTTGTTTTCTGTGTCCATATTATTGTCTTCCCTCTTTGTTGTTATACTAAAGCTGCGCGTGTTCTGGTCTTCGTTCGTTGCGTTATAAAAAGTAATTTTTAAAGATAATGTCGCTATTGGCCCGTTCCCACTTTACTAAGTACATAGTAAGTCAAAATTTCTGACTGCGGCTTAAATTTGCTGGTCAATAGTGTGTGTCCTCTTGTGCGACTTGGTGTGAGTTCAAAGTTGCTCTGTTCATATACCAATATAGTGATATGCTGTTTTGTTTTCATGCAACGCTAAATGAATTGACAATAATTATATTATACACCCATTTCATTTGCTGAAATGGGGACACTGGGATTCAAAGCCACGACTTTTGCGGGCATAATAAGTTGAACGCAATAGCAGGATTTGAACCAAAGTTAAACAACATGGAAAAAGTTAGAGACACAGCGATATTATTTCTAAGATTGTTCGTGGTTTTGTATTTCAAATTTACATCACAATATATTTCTAAGAATAAAATCAAAAACGAAATAACAGTTGTTGAAGCAGTGTTGAAGAATAAAAGTTGAAGCAGTGTAAGAAAAATAAACAGCAAAGGATGATAATAGATATGCACCCAACACCCAACAGACAGCCAAGAATAACACGTATAATGATCCTGTGGGTGTTGCAAATTGCTTTTGTGTTTTATCATACTCCTCCTTAGTTCGGTGAATAAAAGTGTTATTTGTGTGACCAAGTTCGCGGTATCGAGTAAAGCAACAAGTGGTTCAATCTTTCCATTCCTCATTCATAATAATAATATTACGTAGATACACTTACGTCTTGTTTTCCAACTTGTGGTCTTCGTTTGTCTTGATATCTACCGGATACCAGGTATGCTTCAGATATCATGGGTGCGTGCAGGTATACGCTTCTAAATTATTATTTGCTAACTTTGACAACTACTTCTAAATAACTTCCATTTCTTATAATAAATTCATTTCTCTCACATTGTTATTGTTCACATTCGAGGTATTTCGATATTGTGTATTAATTTATTTTTCGTACATTTTCGGACATCCTGAAAAGCATAGCCTACGTCGTCATTATTTTATAGATTATTCAGGCACAACGCATTAATCAGTGGATAGATCTGGGATATATACATTTATCTTACAGATAGCCTTTCTATGAGATATTTGCGCATCAATGTGTAGATATCGTTTATGTTTAGGATATGCGATTCCATTTTTAAAAAGAGGTTCCTACTGTTGGATCACGATTTACCTCTAGGATGGCTGATAAAATAGCCTTCGCTGACGTTCAGAAACACCCGTAACATCGTGAATGTGAAGAAATTTCGATATGTTTTTCCATAAACCAAAATGATAAATAGGTATATACATCTTCATTAAACACAATGATAAAATATACGTAGGTATTATAATGAATTATCATTTTGAAGTCTCGACCAAAACATATTATTTTTCTTCAATTTCGATCGACAAAACATACCAATTCGTTTTTTTTTTTCAAACAAAAGATCTATAATATAAAATCTAAAATGTTTTTTCCATTTTTAGAATTTTAGAATTGATATTATAAATTATAATGTGTGAAACAAATAAAAACATTTTTTTTTTAATTAGGACTTAACCTAAATATCTGATTCAATACGTATAACTTGTCAAAACATTACGTCGTCTGACATCAAATCTGGCGCGAAAATGCTAATTCATAGAAATCAATAGATTCCAGTATAGCAACACTATAAATCTTCTTGGTATCCATCTATTGGATAGTGTTCAATTGATGCGGCTGTCAGATTCTTTCCATCACTTTATCCACTACATAACTTTATCTTATAGATGGCGACCAAGAACATTTATCTCCACATTGATGCGTTGGGCCTCAATCAACTAAATTTAAATAACTTTCGTGCCTCTGTCTTGTGTATTGTGTCCGTCCATAGCATAATACCTAATATGCAAGGATATGTGCCATGAATCCGTGTCGTTCACCAACCATTTCATTTCATGAGCCACAGCGCATATCATTAATCCCCTTTTAGCCTAAAACATTCCTTCGATTGTGGCACGAAACACGGCATGCAACCATATAATAACTGTAAATATAAAAATTTACAAGCTCATATTTTGAACATTCAATGTTGAATCATGCTCCACTATAATCCAATGACCATCTTTTTCTGATTTCATTGCTAACTTGTTCTAGCTTCAAGAATAAAATTAACAGATTTATGATTATAACAATCTATAAATGTATCGATTTACTTATTTTTAAACCGTCATTGTTTGCCCTTAAAGTGGCTGGTCTTATTTATGTACAAAATGACATTCCACTCGATTACAATTGGCCCTTTACTATGATTCAGAATAATAATTCACCACGAAACTATATGACGTATTAATTGTATTTAAAATTTTATTTTTTTATTTGTCCAACGTAAGGAAACGAACCAGTCATTTTCGTATCGAAAGTAATAAAGAGCCTGACAATAAACAACGATGAAGTAGTTTGTTATAATTTTCTGGTTCTAGTAAAATCTTATTATAAAAATCTGCCTAAAACACATTATGTTTTTCGTTGAAAATACTTAATTAAAGTATCTTCACGTAATTATATAGAATATTAATTAATAAATGATTCATCATACATCACCACTAAGTACATAATACTTGAAACACGAGTATTTGCTTACATTTTCATACAAATAACTCGACGTTCAAGTTCTTTGGGTGACTCACTGTGTTTTGGTTTTAAATTCCTTACAAATGTATGCGTATTACATTTCGATGGCCCATATTATTTATGTTCTGTAATTTATTGTTGTTGGGCGTTCCGCTCCTTCGATACAGAGATGAGGGAGTTGGACAGGGTGTGGGAGGTATAGTCGCAAATCGAAACCAGTCAACCCCTTAGAGGGGTTTAAAGGGAGAATGTTTGTATGTTACCTATTGCGGTTGCTATGAGTTAGGAAGTTCTCATAGCAACCTCTGGAAATTCGATACATAACGCTTAAAAATCAATTAATTTTTAGTTTAAGTGTCCCAATAATAGTTTAAGAATTAATTTCCATAAAATTTGTTACAAAAGATTTTAACATTTTAACCGATTTAGAAATTGTAATCAATTTAAATTACCTTATTATATCTAAGCACTCTATCTATTCATTAGATTTTTCAATAAGTGCAAACCATCTTAACTTGATAACAAACTGTTGTTATGCTAAAAAAAACCCGCTTATAATCCTATATTGTGATTTATATAATAATATAATTATTATACTTATAATCCTATATTTATTATTATTGCTTGTGACACATTCAATCTTGTACATATTTGTGTTATTCTCTGTAATATTGTCAATGTTAAAATTTTATATACCTACCTAACATGTTTTGTAAAAGCAACATTGTTGGGTGGAATCAATAACTAAATAAAATAAATATTGTTCCTGTGTACTTACCACGTTCATTTCTAATATATTTTACAAAAGTAATGAAGAAAATTATCAGACATTTACAGAAGTGTCAAAACACAGGATAAGCTGCACGGGAAATGAGTTTAAAAACAATTGCAAGTTATAAAAAAATATTAACAGGTTTTTTAGAACCGGCCGTAGAACGGGCGACTTGTGTGTGAAAATACACATTCTATTATTGGTTGTTTTTATCTTTTTTATTATCTAAAATAATTATGTAAAGTGCATCTTTTACACGAACCGATCTACCTACACCTTAATTATATATTATTGAGATAACATTCTCTGCGAGTAGGTACTGTGAATATCTTAAATAGATAGCTACTGAAACTCCAACTCATTCATATTTAATTTTATTCGTCTATTGTTACATTTTTTTCCTAAATATAAACACGCCATTTTAAAATTATCTTAAATACAAAAAATAGTGATGTGCAAAACTAGTGTTAATTAATATAGCCTATAAAAATTACTACCTGCGGATTCTGTAACTCTGTAACCGCATCTCAGTAAAGTCTTAAATCTTATAAGGTTTTCTCTCTTTTTCGTGTATGTAAAATAATGAAACAGTCATATAAAAATTATAAAATCTCTCTGCACTATTTCTTTGGAAAATAAAAATGAAGTGGGTAATACACATATTGAAACAATGCATACGCATAATGCGCTCTACAATAAGAGACTACGTATAGTTTAAAATAGGTAAATAGTTATTAGTTGGGCGGACCAAAACTTGAACTCTGAACCTGAGGTCTAACGGGTTTTTGTACATGATCCATCCCAGGACTCGAACCAACCTCCCTATCAAAGATGCTAGCCACTGGACTAACCGACCGGACTAATATCTTCATTAAGCTATGTCCACACATCGCAACTTTTTGTATCTCCAACAAAATGTTGGAGATACAAAAAGTTGCGTCAACTGTATCTGGCTACAGTTGATTTGCGCGTCCACACATCGTTTGTTGTTGAAAATCAAAATATGCGAATAATAGGTACCTATACAGAGTGTTTGGTAAAACGTTAGACGAACTGGTATGGTACATAGAGGAGATCATTTGGAAATATGTAATACTTTTTAAATATTTTTTTGTTTGTTATATACACAGATATTCTCGCTATTCAGCGCAAGAGGTATAAACCTGGAATAGCGATTTTTTAATTAGGAAAAATAAAATAAAAAATGTTGTATGCATACTGTTTGAAAGAGAGTATAAACCTTACCCTTACCAACTCATGTTCACACCCAAGGTGAGCATCTGGTCGTCATTAGGTTCCTCCATGCACATCTGTCTTGTCAGCTTCCTCCCAGGTCAGTGCGCTCAAGCCAAGTTTTGTTCTGTTTTCTCCCGTTGTATCGGATATTTAAGATAGCCTTCGAAATAACAGTAGAAGACGGTCGTAGTGGTCTGTTCCATTTAAACATCGAACATTAGTAATGAATTGTTAGAGTCATTAGTTGATATTTTTTCTTTAATATCTCATAAGATGCAAACTACAATAATAGTTGGTTGAATTTGTTCAATATTTATCGAAAATTTCGACTAGAGATGGGCATTATAACAATAGCTGATAAAAATATTAGATAAGTAAATAAAAATAACGCATCTAACGTTATTAATATTTAACGATATCTATACTTACTTACTTCCCGTATCCGGTTTGATGTTTCGGTGCTGAAAGGATTAGCCGGCGGTAATGCCGTTACCAGGGGACGCCCGATTGCTTTTTCGTTTCGTGAAAACTCAATCTGCGTGGAGGCTCCTTTCTTGTCCCCCACGATATCTATAAATAATAGTTGAATAAAAATAAGTCAGGGAAATAATAGCCAGATTCCAAAATTTGGAAATTACCTTTTTTTTAGGAGAAATTCACGTTTCCAGATACCATATTTTGGAAATGAACTTTTTTTTTAAAAAAAAAAGTCACGTTTCTAGATACCAAATTTTGGAAATGACCCTTTTTTTAGGAAAAGTTATGTTTCAAGATACCAAATGTTTAAAATAGCTTTCAGCTTTTAATATTAACGTTATTTTCAATTAACGAAATGGCAATAACGTTTTTGAATTTAAGCCGTTAGTCCCATCTATAATTTCGACGACAGAGGAGAGGACACTTCCGCCCGCCCAGGCTGAACAGCCGAACTGCCGTATCGATATATATTTTTATTGTTTGCTAATTATTAAAATAAAAATTAATTATTAGGTATATATATATTTTTTTTTTATTTATCGCATTAATTATATCAAGAGTATAGATTTTAGCGTTTTTTTATATAAGAAAAAAAATCCAGTTAATATAGTGTGGTTTGGTGACAAAAAAAGATATAAAACAAAAGAAATGGTTTTTATAAAAACTGTCAAAATACATGAATAAAATATAAGAATGAAAAAAAAAATTAAGCTAATATTTTTGAAAATTTTCTAAACTATTGTTTTATCAAAAATATAAATGTACATACTTGTAGGGATTGCGTTTAAGTGACAGAAACACATCCCAAATTTTGATTTTATGAAATATGTTTTTTTTAATGTAGGTATATTATGAACCTATAAAAGTTAGTTTTTAAAAATGTACTTAAAGATAATGTGTGTTTTTTCATAATTTTTCAAACCTAAATGTTCATAGTTGAATTGTTCATAGTTCAGACTTGGTGAAAAATCGAACGTTTAACCATATTTACTAAACGGGCGCCTTAAATATTTTATTAGCTTTGGACTATGAAACATATTATTACATTTCGTTTGTTTGAGTAGTTCAAATGTCATGAATTTATTGTCACCAAGTCTGTTTTGTCATCCGAACAGGAAAACGCACAAACATATTTGGTGATCCAGTCACTGTGTTAATCATAATAATAAAATTTATACGCAATGGTATGTGCTGTTGTACAGTCACAGTACACGAGATGTCTAGGAAGGAGACTGTGGAGATATTTAAAGGACGGTCCGATCGATAGATTTCGTCTGGCGCCTAGTGTTCGCCCTATAGGGAGGGACACATGGACCATCGAATCGATTCCTTGTGGATCATCTCCGTCAAATTTATGTTTTACGTCATCAATACCATCTGCATAATCTATGTAACCTCTATATCTAACCTAGGTTAGTTGGATTTCGAACCATGAACTTACGTACATGAAGTCGGACAAAATCACGAGATAGTTAATCGAAATAACTAAACTGATTGTAAGATCTTAGTTATTTGATTTTGTTGTAATATTTACAGTATTGCAGTTGTTTTGTTCACATACAGAATTTGTATAATGGTAAGCTCATTACCTTTTAACCAATGTAATTTAGATCGATACATCTGTTTCAAACCATATATTTTCCATCGCACCAACTATCAAACAACAGACAGTTCCTGTCAAACTTTAATATAATTTCAATTTTTCAAATTTGGAATAAAAATTATGTTGTCAAAAATACTAAGACGGTTTCCTTTGATTTTCTAATCCACGCAAATTTCTTGTTTTTTTCCTATATAAGAACCTTCTCCTGACCAAAGCAAAAACGCCAAAAAAAAAAGAATTAGCTAAATAGGTCCAGCCGTTTAGGCGTGATGCGATGACCACGCAAAGTAGATCTCCATTTTTATAATATAGAAAGAATAATATAGATAACATATCAAGAGCCTTGGTCTATAACTATGAACAGTTTAAAAGTACTTTATATTTAAGTGAACTTTTTGTCACTCGTAATGCATTAGTTTTAAATCACGCTTGTTGTTTTATAAATAAACAAGGACTGCTTCCGTAAGTTACTTAAATTCATAAAAGATTATTTGTGTCCTATCAGGTCTTGCCGACGTTGGTAATAGCTTCTTTGAAGGCATCTCTTGCTGACCGGAATCGCCCTATTCTAATCTAGAACATTGCGTAACCAAGAGATCTGTCTTCTACCTGATCAACTAATAACTTTAAAAAAGTACAATCATTTTCTTGTGTTTATTCAGAAAATTTACCGCTCGTTCTCTTTGTTATTTTTCAGGTATTTGATTGAACATGTTTTAATAATTTAAGATTTTTACTCAATCCAAGAAGTCTCAACCAAGGTCAGCTTGTTTTCTCAGCGAAGAAGTCTAAACAACGAAGAAGTCTAAACGAAGAAGTCAGCTTGCTTTCTCAGCGAAGAAGTCTAAACGAAGAAGTCAGCTTGCTTTCTCAGCCTTTTCAGTCCACTGTTGAACATAGGCGTCACCTAGCTGTATTCGTCCTTAAATCCCCTGCACTCTTATCATCAGCACCTGACTATTACGGTTGGTTTTCTGCATACTTCCTGTAACAATTTCCAAAAAAAAAATTATACGAATCATATTTACTACTTACATCGAATAAAAGTGCGTTGAAATCGCAGACTGGTTTGTAGAACATACAGCAATATAGTGACTTGTATGCGGAATGTTTTATAGGTCAAACTGGGATCACAGACGTAATTTCGGCGTATGTATTTTTTTATAATCTCTTAACCCAATTCCAGCATGAATTTTCCACTCTTAATTTTTTGTTATTAACATTTTTATAGTTCCACCCCTCTTCGCAGACAGTAAAAAAGTTTTCTATCTCCGAGTCCAGAACTCGTAATTTTAGTTTAAAACCTACATCGTTATTTTCATAATCTTTATATATACATTCAGCCCTTCCTTTATAACTCTTTCAAAATTCGACAATTATTACATAACAATTACCTAGCAGTAAAACTTGTCGGACATTCTTCTTCTAGTCCCCCCGACGTCGGCTACCACTATGGCGAAGACTGCGGACAATATGTCATTTTTTCCAGCAGCGACAGTTGTATGCAGGACCCTCTGATCAATAATCACATAATTCGTCGATATATTATAATTTCACCTTATGACAAAATATTTCGCGCGGTGGTACTAACGAGAGTGTTCCAACGAAAATACTTAATTAACTTCCCAATTATCATATAAGATAATATCAATTGATTTACTTGCGTTTAGTGGCAAAAATGTTCTCCTCAAGGGCGCTTAAATATCTGTCGTAATAATCAAAAATGTAAAGTAATTTGTGAAATTATATTGCTAATGAATCACAATCACAGTCAATTATCGTGCATTGTCGACAAATGTTCAGATCTTTATTAAGACATCCTTTCTATTTCCTAAGTAGTCCAAAGCTATCGTTTCTTTTATTTCTTATCTAGTTTGAGTTAGTTTTCAAACGTCTTCTGCCACCTCTTCTTCCATGCTGGTATATTTTGACATTCTGTTAGTCGCGATGAATATGTTTTATTTCATTGCATCGGAAAAGTCTTCGAAAGACATAAACAAACTGTGTACAGATACAGTAATAATAATTGTTTGCCTCCCTATGCTTCTATGTGGGTTTAATAATAATAAATAATAAATAAATTTATTAATCAGAATATTTACAACAAGATATGTAACATAAAAACATGATTGATACAATACTTATCACAGTGAATTTTGTCACCTCACTAGACCTTAGGTCTGTATCGAGGTTGACAATAGGTAATCATGAGAGAATATACCCAAATATATAATAGGGTCAAATATTAGGTACTAAACTAAGCAAACAAAATAATAGATCAGAATAATTAATACATGCGATCGAACAAATTCATGTCAACTATCAAATATTTCACGCCACTTACATAAAACAAACCAAAATTAACAAAGACAACACAATTAACAGGTGCAGAAAATGATAGAAGCAAGCATAATAAATAATTAAATAAGTAAGTAATACAGGTAGGTATGTCTTAAGGACTTGTCAAGCTTATCGCCAAGAACAGCCGACTCGCTTAGTAGAATAAAATTTTAATAAAATAAATCAGATATAACTAAGATTAATACAACAGTATAGACACCACGAATGAAATAAGATGAAAACTCATGTAGATAAAAAAGTCAATAAATAAATAAATCAATGAAATAAGATGAAAACTTGTGTAGATAAATAAGTCAATAAATAAATAAAATAATAATAACGTGAATACTTATATAGATAAACCAGATAATAATAAATAAAAAAATTAAATAAGATGAGAACTAAAATACCTATAGGTATAAATAAATCAATCAATAAATAAAATAATAAGATGAATACTTATATAAATAGATAAGTCAATAAATAAACAAAACAATTAAAGATGAATTCTTATATAGATAAACAAGTCAAAAAAAAAAAAAAAAAAAATAAAACAATGTAATAAGATGAAAGCTCATATAGATAAATAAGTCAAAAAATAAATAAAAAATAAATAATATTATGAATAGGTACTTATATAGATAAACAAGTCAATAAATTCAGCGCAATTCAGCGTTTAAAAAGGGAGTACGGATGGATGAATGATAAAATTCAACCCTTTTCACTTGAATAAACTCTTCTACTGTCACTTTTACTTTTGACCATAAGGTGTTAAAATTTGTTATCACCCATTTCTTTGAAAAAAAAAATACACTGAATGAATATGTATCATTTTAATGATACGTACCGTTTTTTCTACAACATTTATTGACCTACCTATAAACTATATTGCACAAATTTCAAGATCCTAAAGAAAAATGAAATTCTCAAAATATGACATGCTTGTTAGTTCAAATAACATTTTTGTACCTTTCAAGGTTATTTTGTTAATTGGAGACTATAGTCGTTCCATGGTCCGGCGAATATCTGTGGAATTTATTGTTCTAGCCACATTCTACAGACACTAGAGATTACAATAATACACTGAAACAGGTGTAAATATCATACTTAATTGTACACAATTACAGTACTTCTCTTAATTATACAATACCTTAGTTGCATACTAAATATGGCTCATATGCGTTGAATAATATAACGTTTTAGTATATTGTGTTTACTAGAAGCGCCATTCGGATCATAAATGTCATCATTTTATCATTTTATGTAATATTTTGTAAGGCTATATATTTCATTGCCAATGGCCGTCACTCGCAATCAAAAACCCAGAGGTTTTGTAAAATGTGAAAAAATTGCGGGTAATATTTCGAAACCAAAATTATCTAAAAATCGTTCCAGCCCTTCTCAAGTTTTTGCAAAACAAAAGCAGATATAGTAGGTAATCTTTTTTTTTAAATGAGATTACTAGTAAGCAAGCAGTGACCATTTTCCAAGGCGGAACTATATTTATTCGAACGGATCTCGTCTTTTTCAATCTGGGTTATTTTGCATTAAACAAACGTATTAGCAAATAAATAACTAACTTTTATTATTTTGTATTTTGCAGAAAAGACTCGGGGAAAAAGTAGTTATCAATATAAATAAAAATATCCGAGATGGAAAGATTGAAAATACAGGGTTTTCCAATAAGAGGTGTTATTTTGATATTCAAAGAAAAATGCCATTTTTTTATTATAACTGACCGGATGTTTATTTCATTATAAAGAGGAATGCCGTTAAGTAATAGTGGAAAATAACATCAGGCAAATGACCACCACGACTACGCTTACAGGACCATATCCTTTTCATGACATTTTCCATAACCAAATCGCAAAGTGGCTGCCCTATGTCCTCGATAGCCTCACGAATTCCATCTTTGAGGTCTTGAATCGACGCTGGGCTGTTGGCGTAGACCTTCTCTTTCACGTGGCCCCAAAGGAAGAAGTCGCAAGGTGTTAAATCGGTGGCCAAATGTGATAAGGTACCTCTTCGAGAGATAACACGGTCCGGAAAGTTTACCCATAAGAGATCAATGGTTTCGTTGCTTGTATGGCTATATATAGTGAATTTTAATAATGTCAATGCGTTGTTGAAGCGTGTATCATTCCATTTTTATTAATGGAGTAGTTTCTACTTGTCAAATGTCAAAGAAGACAGCTTCAAAAGTAACATCTACCGAAATAGCGGGCTATTCAAAATAACACCTCTTATTGGAAAACCCTTTATAATGATCTGTAATTGACTAAGGGGTATGCTATTTACAAACGCATTTTATTACATAGAACCTATGTATATATAATTATTGAATGCTCATGTTATGTAAATGTAAGTGGACGCGAAACTTACACATGACTCATATTTTGTATGCAATGACGAAACGATACTACTTCTGTATTGTTAGTACTACTGGGATGAATCAATTACGGTACCAGTCTGCTAGTAGACGGTTCAGTCCCGGTCCCAACCGCTGCAGGCTCCCGTCGTGTCTGCCTTGATGCACGCTCCGGTGACCTCGCTAAACGTTACATTTCACCTTCATTACAGTTTTACTCGTCAAATTTTAATCTAAACTAAATTAACATCGAGTCTAACGATTAATATCTCGTGCAACAACACGATCCCCATTTCCTTGCCACTATTAAGTACCTTGGTTATTCAAGGTTGAGTTCTCGAAGAAGATATTCTGATTTTTATAATAAGAAATGGTTGGAAGCCTAGTGGTCTCACACTGAATGCGAAAGGTGCCGAATTGTACGTGAGCCCAAATACAACAAAGTCTTTCAATCTCAGCTACTGCATAATCTTCAAGAAGGAAGTGTATGATCTGCGGTTTTAATACGTATTTTCGTACATAAATCTTGAAAAGAAACATTGTTTTTTTTTATTACCAAGTTCTTAAACGAAACTTTTAATAAAAGTCACACAATAAACCTCGTTTCACGATTCACTGTATTATTATTGTTTTATTCGAGTAGCGAATAATTTAGTAACTAAACATGTCTGAAAACTATCGAATTAATATAAGTCGAATAGAATAGTCGGTAATTTAGTGGAGTCGGAACAATTTTGTTATATTTTTTTTTTAGTTTTAGCACAAAGTATAGAAAATGTAAGCTCAAAAAATTTTGGGAACATAAATGAAATGATAGAATGGAACTATTCTCGAATGAAATTATCTGATATTCTCTACTAATAAATAAATAAATAAATATGTTCTAGTTAAACAATCTTCCATAAAGGTGATACAACCTTACGAAGTATGTTTATAAAGATGAACCATTTCCCAAAACTTGTATGAGGTGGACGCACAGAATAATCAGTTCGACGCTCTCTATATTTTGGCCATGCTGATAAAGGCGCCACTGCCTGCAGCTCAGCCTTGAGGTTAAAAGTGTTTGCTGCCAGATATTTACACGTATCCTTCCACCTGCGATGCCAGATGTTCTTTAATGGACATCTGATACATCATTTTTACGGGGGATGAATGAATTTATAAATCCATCAATTTTGAAATGTAAATATTACGTATAGATAGAAGATGACTGATTTGATTACTTTGATGATATTTACGTATAACTAAGTATAATTTATAAGTACGTAGTTAAATGAAGAGGGTGTGTGCATTTTAAAAGCAACTCCTTATCAATAGATGATACCAGTATATTAACTGCACAATATATTTTTATTTAAAGCTGCGTCTTTTTGTTGCCTATTGGCAAGCTCAGTGGTCAGCGCCTCTGTTTGACGTGAGTTCGTGTTCTGCAGGGCGCATGATTGGCAATATCGGAGATTACGACGAATTTGACCACCTTCGATTCGCATTCGAAACAACGGTGGAAAATCGTATGCCCTTAGTTTTTCAAATTTGTATCAAGTTTACTTCTTAAAACGGATTGCGTGTGTGTTCCTCATTCTTCTTTATGAGTGTGGGAATTGGCGCCTGACCAAATCCCAGGCGCAAGAAGTCTCCACCTTTGAAACAAAGAATATTGGGCATAAATTGGTACCATCGCATCTTGTATTTTGTCCAGGAAAGTCATTTTTTATATGTCTCTTTTCTAATTTTAGAGTAATTGCTAAATCAAAGAGTATTAATGTTTATAAATAAAAATAACTTAAATCATTACATCAACGTTTCTCAAACTGTGTGCTATTTCTATTTTATAAAAAAACTATTCAATGCAGTCATTAAATAATGTTTCGATTTTAAGAGGTGATTTTGTTTTGCAAACTTGAGCCACTATTTTCACTCTAGAACTTATTAAATTTTTATTGATTGATATCAAATATGTAGTTAGTTCTATATGAAAGCTTTAGTCCTGAAACATGCCGCAAGAATCCATAAATCTTTTTGTAAGGTTTGTGTATTCACATAGTGAAAGTTCATTTTGATGATTAAAATTAAACACAGTTGCACTTTCACAATTTTTTTATGAATCTCGAGCGCTTTCGTCCGACTCACGCAGACATTGTCAAGAGACTCGTGACAATGTCTGCGTGAGTCGGACGAAAGCGCTCGAGATTCATAAAAAAATTGTGAAAGTGCAACTGTGTTTAATTTTAATCATGAATCCATAAATGTTTGAAACGTTGTAAAATTTGAACAACGTACTCCCCATATTTCATCTTTTTACGTAAATATTGTATACTACACTACTTACCATATTATATAGCACTAGCTTATACCCGTCTTGCTTTACGTTTTTGATTCCGATTGTCAGGCTTGATCGGTAGGTAATTAAACAGGTTCTAGTCTAGCTTCCCATTGTTTTGCAGGCCTCTATAACTGACATAAGCACAGTAAAGAAGAATGAAACTTTCACAATTCATAAAAAGAGAGAAGATTGACAACGAATGAAAATTGTATTTGAGAACCTTCTCCGGCATTTTGCACAGCTCTGTGCAGATTCATATCTGACGTAGCATTTGTATTTTGAGCGTGATGCTATGACATACGGTAAAAAGCAAATAAAAAAACATTTCTGAATTATTATGTAGATTTGTTTTTACTCACAAGTTTGAAAATCTCTGCGTCAATATTTAATGTAAGTCGAGTAAATCCCGGTATAAAGCCTATACGGGGCGACATACTGTTACTTTACGAGCACTTCGCCTCATAAACTTTAATGAGGACTCAAATTAAACACTAACATACACCGGTATGTAGACTGCCTCCTGCTAACTCTTTGAAGGAGGAGCTTTTGATGGGAAATAGCGTGAGGGGTAGACAGAGCTGCTTGTTGACGCGACATGTCTAAAAAACGGGAACTATATGGCAAATGGATTACTCACTTAATTACCATTTAAAAAAGCTGCAAACCTAGGGTAACCCAGAACTCATAGTATATTATAACAGCCTTTTCGTGTAGAACATATCTTTGCATAAAAATTCATAATTTTACGATTAAAATGAATTTATCCTTGGAATTATTATAGAAACTTTAAAATGATATCGACTATTGGAGCTTTTTATTATCTGCTTTAGAACTACATAATTCAATATTAATCGGTACTTTAAGGGGTACCCACTGAAGTTACGGACCTCAAATTTTACGGGCTTGTGTAGGAGCATAAGACCAACCCGTATACCAAATTTTATGAAAATTGAAGATTTTTTTTTCTTTTTTAGCCCTTTTTGTAGAACAAGTGAAATTTTCTTTGGATACTTTAAGAGGGTTCCCCTGAAGGTACAGATCTCAACATTTTACTGACTCATCTACATCGAGGGGCTAACCGTTCTACCAAATTTCAATCAAATCGGATAAGAATTACTATGAGTTATGGGTGCGCACACATTTTTGGCGTACGCGTACGGGTACGCGGAAATTAAAAATTTTTTATTGCATTTTTGGAATCTACACCCTCGAAAACGTCGAGAAAATTAATTTCAGCGAAATCTATTTTTTTTTTGAAATCCGATCACAAGACTCGTGTATATTCCATATACTATGAGTAATATGGAACCATATTTGAAATTTATATGTACCTACTTATCTAAAAGACAAAAATATAATTTTTCGTCCTGTTGTGTCGTGGCGCGCCAGAAGTATATAACTTGATAGTTTCTTTGTTGGTTTTTCGCATCTCGGTTTATGTTTCCGGCTTATGAATCGGTTTTATAATACTAGCATACCCGCCCGCCGAACTTCGACCTTACACAGATTAAAAAATATGTCTATAAATATGTACGTCTGAAAGCTCGAAAAAAAAATCAATTACAAGCCTGTTTACCAATAATGTCCAACAATGTCAGGTAAACAATTATTTTCTTGTTATAGAATTTTTCATAGATGGCGTTGGCGTCTCTGTAAATCCGTTCCATTCTAACTTTAATATTATATTTTATACCGTTTGTAAGCTGCCATGTGTCAGCTGGTCCAACCAGTAGCTCATGCAGCTACGAAGGCCCTCAGTATCACCGACACGCTTACGCACCAGATGTCGATAGATCGGGAGACAGCAGCGGTTCCATCATTGTTGAAGCTCTGATCACCAGGGGTTGTGAGAGGTTGTAGAAATGAAACAAGCTTTCAATCTTGAAGGCAGACGTCCGGCGAGTTGGTCTTCTAGAAGTGGTCCCAGTGAACAGTGGAGTATCTCAAGTAGATTCCAGTAGTCGGCTCAACTCGCCGTACATTTTGCGATTTTATTTATATAAAAATCGAGAACAAAGAAAACCAATCACAGGACTGGTTTTAATTAACCAATCAACGGTCTCTATTTGAAGAAAAATGGTCAACATTTTTCACTATCAATTTGTGACATTTTTCATTATATCTTTTGAATTACAGAATTTATATTGATCAGATAATAATGAAATCATACATATTAAACAGGCAATGGAAACTAACGAACAGAGAGGTACGGGACATGTCTGGCTGGCATAATATTTCAAATAAAGTAGCAAAAGTACATAAGTTCCTTTTTATATGAAACTCACCAGCTCCCATCGAATTGATGTTCGAAGGCAATCATCTCGGACGCAGCCACAGCTTTTAATCATTAATTCAGCAGGCTTTGTCAATTCAAAAACCCTGGCCATTCCAAAAGTTTTAGTACTTTTACAAAAGTTACGTTTATCAATTGACATTTAGGCATCCCTCTGCACGTAATGGACAGTGAGTTCTGTTCAAACTCATAGTACCTACTTAGCCATCTATTGAGAGGTTTATAACTGTAGTTTCATTAGTCAGCACATTTATTTTACCTTAGTACCAGAGGAGTTAAGATTTGGTTTTATTGAAATAATAATCAGCGGCGTCATGGTTCTATACCCGGCAGGTACCACTAGTTCAGCTTAACTCCAGCCTCAAGATTTCTTCGTCTCGGACGATTGCATGTAAATATTATTACACTTGCCTACCTGTAAAGAGGAAAGTGTATCTGAGCGAGTTGTTCGAAGCAATAGTCTATTAACTATTTCATATCAATAGTTTCGATATTTGTTTTACATAGGTATATCCTATAATGTCTAATTCCCTAGCTACTTTTAGAAAATACAAAATGATCTTCGATCCATTTCGTAGGTAAATCCAAGTTTTTTTTGTACAGCATAACACCCTCCACACGCCACTGGTGATTTCATATTATTTGCAGTCGATGGAAGAAAAAAATTCGTATTAGGCGTTCCAAAAGAATACCTAGTAGGAAAAAAGCGAAAATAGGCACATACTCTTTTATACCAAATAGGTACCAGTATGTACCAAAGAATTATTATTTTTTATTGAAGTTCTCCATATTATTATGTAGGTATTGTTGAAGTTGATATAAAAATTAGTTTAAGAATTGCATCAAGTAAGTATATAAAATACACAGTTTTTGTTTCTTTAATTTGTTTTTTACTCATAGTATATGGAATATACATGAGTCTTGTGATCGGTTTTCAAAAAAAAAAAAAAAGAATTCGCTAACGGTTAGCCCCTCGATGTAGGTGTGTCAGTAAAATGTTGAGATCTGTACCTTCAGGGGAACCCTCTTAAAGTATCCAAAGAAAATTTCACTTGTTCTAGAAAAAGGGCTAAAAAAGAAAAAAAAATTCTTCGATTTTCATAAAATTTGGTATACGGGTTGGTCTTATGCTCCTACACAAGCACGTAAAATTTGAGGTCCGTAACTTCAGTGGGTCCCCCTTAAAGTACCGATTAATATTGAATATGTAGTTCTAAAGCAGATAATAAAAAGCTCCAATAGTCAATATCATTTTAAAGTTTCTATAATAATTCCAAGGATAAATTCATTTTAATCGTAAAATTATGAATTTTTATGTTTTACACGAAAAGGCTGTTATAATATACTATGAGTTCTGGGCTACCCTAGGTTAGCAGCTTTTTTTTTATTATAACCCACAATACAGGATAGGGTTATATGAAATAACACATATTATGTATAAGTTAAATATCATTCAGTGCTTCGCATAATATACATTCTTGTCTTCACTTCACCATTGTCACATCACATCATTCACTCTTGTCAAAAATTTTCAAAAAAAAATGTGGCTGAATTTTGTTGATTGTGCGCTGAATGTCATTTTCAATGCACACGTATATTATGCTTGTTGGTAGAGACTTATGGCTTTGAATAACCTCATAAAAAATCTTTTGTTAAATCACAAAATTTACGGAGAGATCACGGTCGTTTTTATAACAAAATTTTCGAACTGTGCCCATTTTTTCTTACCCTAAACCATAAAACAATTTGCACATTATTTTCTATCTAATAGTTTGTTAGGCAAATAGTAAATTGTGGTAAATTTCTTTGCAAACAATTGCCTAGTATGAGTCAGACGACGTTGAGTCTGTAATACAAAGAAAATGAATCGCTGACAATATTATTAATGAAGTGTAGGTACTTACCGGTGATGTTATGTCACATCCGAGCCAAGTGCTCAGGTCCACCTTCCCTCTCGGCGTCTGGGAGACCCTACCTGTTTCCTGGCAACACTCCACTACAGTATACAGTATTAGGGGTAGCCACCCCCCTATAGAAGCGATACTTTCCCTGCAGCAGCCAAAGGATCACAACTCTGTTTCTTTGATTTACAGACTCACCGCTGTCTGCTTAGTTACTGTGTGGAATTATCCTCCTTGAACATTGTATGACACAGTCGTTCCTCGTGTTACCATAACTACAAATAAAGAACAAACTAGAAACTCACTTGTGAGCTGGGACAGGGGATAGTATTCTCTCTCAAAGATTGAGTTGTTCAAATGTTTCGATCGTTAGTACTAGTAGGTAATTTTTCGATGGTTATAAACTTTGACATGTAACCTGAAGAAAAGGCATAGATATAAGTCATTGTTAGAACTAAAAAATGTTCAAATCATTGTAGCCCAGCGAATTCAAAGTAAACTTCTCCAACGCCACATTTCAAAAGCATACCTACATTTTGTAAAATAATAATGAAAGTTAGGTAGGTTCATAAGATGATTGAAAAACAAGATCGCTCGTCACTAGTATCAATCAGCTCATCAACAATAATTGTCAGTAAATTACCTCCTGCTCATTATTAGCGAGTTCGTTATTAGAGGTACTACTGTATTCGTATTTATTCTGTTCTCCTCATACATTTTTATGTTTTTTTTTTTGCTTTTAGTGTCGGTTGTGGTAAAAAAAATTATAATAGGTATTTTACACCAAAAAATGAAAAAGAAGAATTATTTGAATAAGCAACCTTGCGGTCGAAAAGTTATTTCGGATGGCCCTGATTTCATCCACCAAACAGCCACGCGGTATATTCACGTGAGAATTTTTAAGGTCTTTTTTATGTGTAACTTTAACAAATTTCACTTTAAAAAATATACATTGTTACATTAGTTGATGGGCAGCGGTAAGCAAAGTAATTGGCGAGTCTTTCCATTCGTATTTTAACGTAGGGACACAAAGATACTCCCATGTTACGGTGATGATCATATTTGATGCAAGAGTAATGATTTTTTTTTTCAGCACTCCTATAATAATAATATACCTAACACTTCATTGGGTAAAAATATACTGCAATTTCTTCCAACCAACCTATACTGCCACCTTTATGTAGAAACGTGTTCACTGATTGAGCTCTCTATTTGTAAGGCTGACATCTTTATTATATTAAACGTTGTTGAAGTAAACGTAATCAGATTGCACAAGTAGTTTCCCAACTAGCAAAAAGGTTATATAACAATAAAATTATACGATCTTAAGTCCTTTAAATGTTATATTAAAGTGTTTCCGTAACTGCCACGTCGTAAAGAAGTCATCAATTCGACCATTTAGTTATATAGTCATAAGGTTACATAAAAAAGTCGAGTAAACGTTTATTCAACTAATTAATACAACTAATCGTATATTGGTGCCAGGAAAACTTTTATATAACTACAATTGTCATATAAGTTTCACTTAGACAACTTTTATGTGACTTTCATCGTGTAAAAGGTTTCAAACCTCCATAATATAACAATAAATGTCGAGTAAAAGTAAATTCAACTAATTTATACAACTAATCATATATCGGTGCCAGGAAAACTTTTATATAACATCAATAGTAGTATAAGTTTCATTTAGACGACTTTTATGTGACTTTCATCGTGTAAAAGGTTTCAAACCTCCATAATATAACAATAAAAGTCGAGTAAAAGTAAATTCAACTACTTTATGCAACTAATCATATATCGGTGCCAAGAAAACTTTTATATAACATCAATAGTAGTATAAGTTTAATTTAGACGACTTTTATGTGAGTAATAATCGTGTAAACGTTTCCAAACCACCATT
Organism: Mystacides longicornis; assembly: GCA_963576905.1. Lineage (NCBI taxonomy): Eukaryota > Metazoa > Arthropoda > Insecta > Trichoptera > Leptoceridae > Mystacides > Mystacides longicornis. The sequence continues at coordinate 8,153,500 of OY756425.1, read as the reverse complement.
ATATATCCATAATACATCATACACTTATTCTGTATAGTTAGGGTTGCCCATAAATTTTCGAGAAATCATAATACAAACATAAAGTGCCAACAATAATACTTTGCAAGAAAATGTACTTTCACGCGCGTTCTTAATAATATGTATATAAATTAAAATAGTATTATTAATGACTCTCCACACGTAGAATAATACAGAAGGTATGCCTGAGATTTTATTTCATTACTGGATTATATTTCAGGTGAAAGGAAGGAGGAGAAAAATGATATTGAAAATGAAAGTTCAGACGATATTTTTATGGAAAATATAAATAATAGTGATGGAAATAGTACCTACAGATGGAGACGGATCTGAAGTTTCTGATGAAATGGATAAAATGTATGAATTTCAAAAATTTTCAAAAAAAAATTAGAGAGTGGGTTATTAATTTTAATGTTCCGCATGAAACAGTAAGAACTTTAAGTATAGTTTTAAATAAAAGGCTACCATATATTCTTCCTAAGGATCCTAGGACACTTTTAGATACAAACAGACAACCAATATCAATTCATTGGGTAGATAAAGGACATTATTGGCATAATGGTGTTATCGAACCATTAACAAAATATTTGAAGAATATTATTTATTCTTTGACAATAAACGTTGATGGGCTCCCAATATACAAAAGTTCAAGAAAGCAGGTGTGGCCTATTCTTTGCAAAATATTCGAAAAACCCAACGTATCACCATTTGTAATAGGTATTAACGAGGGGCAAAGCAAACCTAATCATTTGGATGCCTACTTCAGTTTTTTTTTGTGGTTGAAATGCATCAGATTCTGGTGAATGGAATATAAATAAATATGAACATCACAATCAGGACATTCGTTTGTGATTCTCCGGCTAGAGCCTTGATGAAAGGTAATTTATGGTTTTTTTTTTATTAATAATTATAACATAAGAAATGCATTATGAACGGCGTTCATAAGTTTGTGTAGGTCTGTTTGTGCCAGACGTCCGCAAGCTTGTAGACATGCCATTACAAATAAAAATACAACAGACGGGTATATTTTCAGTGGCAATATATTATTATTTCAAAAAATCCAACGTTGATTGTGTGTGTAAAATATTTAGTAAAATTGCACAAAATTAAAAAAATCAAAATATGCACTATACTTTTCTCGAAAAAAATAGTTGGCAACCCTATACTGAACCTATACCAGAGCAAAATGGTGTTAATAAATATGTTATATAAGATACACTTATATGACATGTCGTTATGTAGTCGTCGAATAGAAGTCGCTATATAACTACAGAAAGATGGCGAAAATTTCATTAGATTTTATAATTAATAATTAATTTAACATTACTTATTTCTGACAAATTTGATAAGGGCATTATTACTAAAACACAAATTTACCCGTAGTTGACGAAAAAAAATAAATCCCCAAGAAAATTAGGAGTGCGTATAGTAATATTCGACACAGAACATTATTGATGAAGATTTCAACTAAATTTATTATATCTGTTAACTTAATATTAATAATTTAATATAAAAATTGCCTCTTATATTCTGTACTGTTAGAAAAAACCAGCGAGTACTTACAGCATGAATAATTAGTTGTAAATTCACCTTTTTACGACATTTATGTAACGTAAATGTCGCATAGATGTGTCGAACAGACCACTATACAACGATTTTAGTCGCATAGATGTGTCGAACAGACCACTATATAACGACTTTAGTCGCAGTTGTCACCACTACTCGACGAATATGTAACTAAATAGTCATCAAAACCCTATAACACAACCACTATGCAATTAAAACGTCGTATAATTTGGGCCCTTTTCGGGTCGTATATACGTTTATATGACAGTTATATAACATCTGTTGCGACGTTGTCTCAACCATTATTTTGCTAGTTGGGTTGTCTTCGAAGAAATAGTAGGTACAACATGGTTGTAAGTTTAAAGAGTCAATTTTATTTAAACCGTGATACATTTTTAGAGATAGGCTTAGTTAGATCAAATGAGCGAATCTAGAGCATAACGCAATCCTGTTACCATCAATGATGTATGGATTTGAAACGTGGACATGGACGAAAAAAGAAGAATGTAGTATAAAAATGCAGTAGAGATGAGAGCTCTACGAAGAATATGTATTGTGTAAAGACTCTGTGGGACATGGAATGAGAATATTAGGAAGAAATGTAGCATGGAAGTAGTAACAAATATGAAAGTCAATAAGTTGAGATGGTTTGGGCATGTGGAAAGAATGGATGCAAACAGAATAACAAAGATAATTTATGAGGCTGAAAGGAAAGGTGTAAGAAGGCGTGGCCGACCGAGCAATGACGTGATCGATTCCGTATTCAAGGAAGGCCCGGTTAAAAGTAGGAGTATAATAGGAGAGGTTATATGAGAAATGATATGTCGGTGGAAGAAGCGAAAGAAGTGTGCTTTGATAGAAAGGAGTGAAGGTCCATTTTATCTGCCTACCCCTTACGGGACACGGCGTGATAAGTAAAAAAAAGAGTCAACTCTCATTGAAGATTCTTTCGTTGTTCTGTATTTGATCTGCGTAAAACTTCGAATAAGGCATTCGATCATATTTGGTCATATAGTTGAAACTGTTAACGAATGCTCTTTTCCAGCGTTTACGCAAGCAAATGTCAACGAGAAATTAGTAAAATTCTGGGGCACATGTTCTAGAGATATTGATCAAGAGTATCGGTGGTCGTTAGTTCGCTATGCCTGATTCTGAGACTCGGAAGTCTAAACGCACCGCTTCATAATGTTCCGTCAAAATGTTTTAAAGAATCTATAAACTCTATGAAAGCAAATTGAAAAAACTCCTATGGATAGGTAACAACTATAAACATGATTAAAACCAATGGACTGACTTAGAATCGTAGGTAAGTATGATTGAAGACATTTTCACAACAGAAGTGAGTGCATCTTCACGGAAAGACCCCCTTCCTTAACTACTCCTAGTCCTAGGCTGTCTCTTTCCGTCTGAGTCTGCGAGAACTGGAGGTAGTTCAGAAGGCTTCATTCAATAGGGGAATGTTTGATAGCTGAAAATGAAAGTTAGAATTATTAGAACTAGTGGTCGCCAGTGCTCGAAATTCGACCATAACTAATTTAGATTATAAGTTTGAACATTGTCAAAGACTGAGCGAGCGCTATTTCACAATTTTATTTCTAAAACAATTACATGGATATGTCGAATTTGAAATGTTGATATGTACAAAGTTTTTCTAATATTATTAAAAATAATATCAATCTATTCGCAATGTGACCAGAGATAAACAAAAGAATGTATATTAGCATTCGCCACTCAAGGTATATAATCACAAGTTAATTTATTAATTTTCATTATTATTTATTGTTTTTTTTGTACATTTGATACCTAGTTGGTCCAATTATTTTCACATTCGTGAATTAGTCATGAAATAGTCAAGTATTTTACTGAATTGACAACATTGACGACAATCTTGTCAATAATAATGCGCAGTTTCGATTGTTACGTAAAATTAATAATGAATTCCTGTAATATAGTATGTAGGTACCACCAATGCGATAATCCTTCCAAGCTGGTGTAGAAATATAGTGCATACTATGGCATACTACAACACCTTATGGAAATATTGTGAACCGAGGTTTAGTCATTGCAGACTTGTCTTACGTAGCTGTATGTGGATGAGACAGGTGTGTATGTGCCTAGCAGGAGAGCTTTGGGTACTATCTACCTACATACATTATGCACATTGTAAAGATGTGTCAGTATGGACCTCTTCTATAGCTTCTACAGCACAATACTATATCGCCCTACGAACAAATCTTACTCGTTTAACGCATCTTCTATGTTCGTGCTTATTCATTATAAAGTCGAAAATGTTTCAAATGTAACGACTATTTTCTTCCGTTTGAAATTGACTAATCATCTAAGAACAGACAAAATTTCATTGTCATACAGTAGATACCCACAATTCATATTTTGTAATATATTATGTAACATATCAATAAAACTTAAAAATAATGATCGCTACAGTATTCAAATGATCTGTAAGAATGCGTGGTCGATCTAGAATGACAATATGAACACACCGATTCTGTCATCCTAATTTTAAAAGTGAATAAATCTTATATTGAAATCAAATTTGACAATCAAGTGAATAAATCTTATATTGAAATCAAATTTGACAATCAAGTGAATAAATCTTATATTGAAATCAAATTTGACAATCAAGTGAATAAATCTTATATTGAAATCAAATTTGACAATCAAGTGAATAAATCTTATATTGAAATCAAATTTGACAAAAACTGTCAGTTGTTTAATAGTTGGTGCAATTGACAGAATTCGGATGGAAAATATGTGGTTTAAAACAGATCCATCGGTCGGAATGACATTGGTTATCATTCTTATAAATTCTTATTCATAGTTAGATCACAGGACGTCTGTTGGTAAAGCTAGTCCGATATAAAAGTGTGTTAGGAGTACGGTGGCTCCAGATAGATATGGGACCTCGCTGGGAGAGCTGTGCTGTGTAGCCGAGGGGGTCTCCTTGTCTGGCCTATAAATACATCGGCTGCCACTATTTATAGACGTCATCTCTGCGCCCTATTGTCCAACCTATAGGAATGTCTACCCGCATTCCATCTAATACAATAATTTCGTATTTGCCAATTATGTCATATTTTCTAATACCGAGACCACCGGGATTGCTGTCTCTCTCATTCGTGTAGACAAAAATAAAAATAAAAAAATAAAATAAAATAAATGAAAGTCGGGTTAGTATGGAATGGATGTCCTATGAAGCCATCTATGAAAAAAATTAACAACAAAATTATTGTCTACTTCACCTGCACCGTTTCGGGCGTTTTAGATAATTTTCATACAAAGTCAACAAAATTGTGCGCATATTATTCTCGCGTTCTTCCTGCCTGAGCTTTGAATACGAATGAAATATGGACGTTTTAGAAATACATATTTTAATGTTATTTAATTTTATTAGTAAATTTTTGTTTCTGGAGGCGCTGTGCACATTATGCGCATATGAAATTATGAAAATTAAATTAAATAAATTATTATGCCTCTGGTTAGGACCACAGAGTCCACAGGACAACGTCTGTCGGGAAAGCTAGTCAATAATAATTATAAATCACAATTAACTACATACAGTCTTATTTATAAAAATTCGTTAATCGCACACACGGTAGGTTCCTTATTTATTAATGAAATATTTTCTATCAAATAAAAATATAGTTAAGTCCTGATTTTTATTTAAAAAAATAAAAAAGTTGCATGAAATCATACGAAACCTTTATGTTTCGGCCAAAATGAACTAAATCATGTTTGGTCACTTCAATTTTAATTATCTATACCTTTTGCACAAGAACAAAGCAGTATGTACCTACAGTCGTTTTTTTCGCAAAATTTATAATAAAGAGTTCCATAATGGTTATTGTTATTATATCTATCTACTCAAAATTATTCTTTGAATTTTTTCTTCAAAATGTAATTATCTTTCTTAAAAATTTTGTTGGCGCATCATGGTTGTAAGACCTCGAATGATTATAGGAATGCAATATTTGTTTTATTTGTTTAAGAGTTGTGTTTACCTTTGGGTTGTTTATTAATCAAATTATAAAAAAAAAACTTAGGAAGCTGTACATGTTGGCAATGTAAAATTGTATCCATGTTGCAACAATAGAAATTTATTTAAGTGTACAAAATCGTTGACCTAAGATTACGAAACCCAATAATAATAGCATAATGAAACACGTACTAATAAGTTAAGTACCTAATTTGTCATGTCTATGCTCTCACAAATCTTGAGGTAATTATCTTGTTTTGATCCTATCATATCTTCGCCCCGTTTTGATATTTATAATTTCTGGATACTTCGGCCAGTAAAGATTGTTATGAGCTCTGTGTACACTTGAAACCTGGGAATGTCACGCATATCCCAGACTCGTATTTCTGTGTAGGAGAAGTGTTAGCATCAACCGTGATAAACAGAAGCGTCAGATAGCGAATCATATCTCAATACGGTGGGTGATTGTTTAACGAACACTAACAGCTCTCCATTGCGCTGCATCATGCGCCTTCACATGGGGGACACCGTTGAAATATAAAGAGATAAAAAATTACTAAAATAATAATTTGTCTTCTATGTAAGATTTTTGTTTTCGGACAACAAGATGAACGAAATCGAACGTTTTCTCGCCTCTCGACAAATTTCAAGGCATATGTTGGGTCAATACAACACGCAATCGAGACAAAATACTCTTAAGTGCACACAAAAAAAGTATGACAAATTTCAAAGGTGTGACAAACCGCACTTTGACGAACTGACGAGTCTTTGACGAACCTGCATTGCAATAAGTGTTGTCCTTACGCGATTGAAAAATTAAAAAAATATGTCCGTTTTTATGCTAAAAGGCTGCTGCAGCACCTCGAATAGTGTTAAGAAAATTAATTGAATTAAACCTTTCACGATTATGTACAAGAAGTGTTGGATTGTTGTGTTACTCTTATGGATATTTAAAATTTCCCTTTGAAATTTTGTTTTTGTTCTTTTATGCGATAGATTGAAATCTTTAATTTTAACCGAAGAAATCGAAAGGTTTTTTTGTTAACCATATTTGAAAGAACGAAAGAATATTTTTTTTTGAGATAAGAGTATCGTAACGCTCAATGTAAGTTTGTTCGTCTTTCATGTAGAATGCCTCCGTCTTAAGAGTGAAGTTTCAGATGACCGACGTTGATGAAATTTATTATGAAACTCAAATGCAAACGATCCTTTGCCGTCTCAAATACCGTAGGTACAGCATATAAATGTCTGTTTTTCAGCGAATATTTTGATGGCGACGTTTCTGGGAAGTGTCCCACTCGAGTAGTCTGCTCTGCCTGCCTTCCATTCTGCTTTGTGATCTGTCAAGACGGGACTGATTCGCCCGCCCACCAATCGCTCGTACTAAGAACCCTACACTTTACTTTGTTGGGGGGACGCTTATCTAAGCACGTACTCGTTTCTACCTACACGAGTACTTGCTGTTTTATTTATATGCGTTATTTCACTTTTAAAGAGACAGTTATTTACAAATTAACGTACGTTAATTTTAGACAGGCTTATTTGCAAATATAACAAACGAGTGTTTTAGATATACCTACCGTAAATAATTACTCCAGCACAATTTGGCGTAGGTACCTACCTAGATAGTAATAATTTGTTAAAAAAATATTTTATAGTTCAGACTCTTCAAAAGCAGCAATAAATAGTAAAGTTTGTTGGTTAAAACCAAAATACTGATAACACTTGTTGGAACTTCGAAATCACTGTGAGTTACACTGTTGTTTGTTGGTTAAAACCAAAATACTGATAACACTTGTTGGAACTTCGAAATCACTGAGAGTACTGCTGTTTGTTGGTTAAAACCAAAATACTGATAACACTTGTTGGAACTTCGAAATCACTGTGAGTTACACTGCTGTTTGTTGGTTAAAACCAAAATACTGATAACACTTGTTGGAACTTCGAAATCACTGTGAGTACTGCTGTTTGTTGGTTAACAGCTAAAATGCCGATAACACTTGTTGGAAGTTACTACTCAAATAACTGCCGGACTAAACAGCTTAATTATGAATGTCTCTGCTGCTGTTTGTTCCAACAACTTAAACATGAGTTACAACCGCTGTTAATCTGAACACCTCAATCGTGATTTACACCGTTGTTGAACTGAAGAACTCATTTCGTGCTGTGCTGTTGCTTTTGTTTTATATCATACTGTTGTTGATCTAACTAAACAATAATTTAACGGTGGATATTTAAGCTTCCCTCAGGATAAACGCCAGATGTGAGTTCCTACTTCATATCAATATTTGCAGAGTCTGTCTTTATTTTTACGATTGTCAAGCGGGACTTATCAGCGCAGTGTCTGTCGTCACAGGAAACGCATTCCTCCACTGCTGCACGTAACGCAAGATAACGAGCTCTCGGCAACATCACGCCGTGAATAAAATCTATATTCTATATACTTACACCTACTTGTCGGATTTCTTTTCACTTCGTAAATGCTCTCGATGCATATTGATCAAATTCATTTTACTGTCAAACAATGCATAATACATATTAACAACGTGGCTTACTAAAGAAAAACATAATACCTATGAGAAAAAGAAAAAAAATCCTACTTAAGTACCTACACAGTTACTTGAGACTGCCCAGGAACACCAACTGAAGGTCATTAAAAAATAGTACCTACACAATATATCTAACAAGATGAAAAATGCATTTGTTCAGTGATGTTAGGGGTCACAGTTTTTATTGTGGATTAATTAAAAGAGAGAAGATAAAACATAGACAAGTACCTATACAAATATAAATGAAATGAGCAAATGCAGATATGATTAAAATAAGCAAGATATTGAGATCCTGCATGGTGTAAAGAGCCACACTAATTGAAAAAAAGATTTTTCTATAGAGGAGAGGTAATAAATAAATAGTTCGGTCGAAAGGGTTTTCATAGCGATGTTCGCTTGTCAAAGTAATGACAGTCTTCCGTGACTTTTATTGACTTGTTTAGAAGATCAGCAACAAAGATAAGTTTTTTAAAAAGGAAGAATATTAAAAAAAAATGTATTTAGTAAGATTGGGAAAGGATTCATCCAAACTTTCTCATGTTACATTGGTGGTGGCTTTAACCAACGGTTCCTTACTTTTATGTAGCTCTTTGCGAAGCATCTTATTTTTTTTATTTATTTTTTTAGCACTGCACTCGAAAACATCTTAGGTGGTGTAGTGAACGCTAAGAGCTACCTAAAAGTTAGAAACCGTTGGTGAAAGTCACCATGAACGTCCAAACCTTTGAAGAGAGAGATTTTTTTTCCTTATAGTAACAATACATTAACTATTCGATTTCTTCTGCTATTATTGAAGATGTCGGACGACGCATTAAGTTTGACAGCTGGCTGCCAAAACCTACGATTATAAAAATATTCGTGGCACGATTTAGCGAGATTGACGAGAGGCAAGAGACATGAAAATTTTTCCTGCTACACGTTATAATGTAGGTATGGTGATGTGGTCCTTTCACATCCTTATACAGTATTAGAATCCTCAATGTTTCGTTGGTCTCCCTTTCGGATAGTCAGGCAGTATCATGTTTTAACGAGGTCAAATCCAGACCTCATTGGTTTTATGTATGTCAAAACCACAACATCATTACGTTTGGGGAATGTTTTAATTTGTAACTTAGGCAGTTGGTCACCATTCACCTTCGAGGTCCTTTATATAAATTTGTAATGGAAAGACAATGTCATCGTATATAATAACACAGGAATTTATAAGTATAGTGATAAAAAGTCTTAAATTGCATAAAAAGGCATAAAATGACGTAGGTATTTTAGAATCGTTTCGTGTAATGTAATAAAAAGGTGTTAAACAATTTCTTTAACCCTAGAAAGATAGTCTGCGTAAAATTTACGCATGCGATTGCGAATTATTGCTCTCTTTTTCTAAGTAGTGCTAATCCAGAGCCGTGCGTTTAGGTAATCTCCTTTGTCCCTGGGAACTGCCGTATGGTGTAGGTGTACGCAAGGTAAGTGTCACCGATTTCGAAATATTAAGAACGTGTGAGTCAAAATTACGCATGATTATCTTTTAAGTGACTTTTATGATTTTGACTTAAGTGATAATTTTGTTAGTTTATGTACTTATCTGTTTTAATTTTAGTTTTTAATAATAAACTTATACTGTAATTTTCTTTTTATGTAAAAATATTATACAATGGGGAATAGAAACTTGGACGAAGACCATATCCTGGCCGCTTTCATGGAGGACGATGACGAGCTTCTCGGTGAGGATACAGACAGTGAAGATGACGTCCAGAGCGACACAAAAGAAGCTAGATGAAGAAAAAAGATGAGCCAGTAGCAAAAAAACGTATTTATTGTTCGTTTTGCCCTTCGAAAATAAGGCGAAAGGCAAATAAAAAAAATATATTATGTTTGATCATATCGTTGATATGTGCCAAAGCTGTTTGTAACAGATATTTTATAACTATATTTTCCTAATATTCGTAAGATATGCTAATTGTTGCATTTGTGTTGAAAAAAGTTGATTATTGTATTAAAAAAATAAGTTTTTGTATGAAAGAGTAAGTGTTAAAAAATTTCGATGATTTCTAGAAGAAGTTTAAGTTTTTGATTTTTTAAAAATAAATAAAAGAGTATTTAAGTAAATTATATTTTGTATTATTATCATTAAATATGTGTTAATAAATAATCACAAAAAATGTGATAATAAATTAATAAACCTCAAAAATAAATTAATAAAATTACACAATTGTTAATAAACCTCGACCTGCAACTAATTAAAAAACATGCGTCAATTTTACGCATGAATATCTTTTCCGTACTACACAATATGATTATCTTTCTAGGGTTAAATATATACAGCAAACAATTTGATACAATCATTGTATTTTTTAAGTTAGCCATTAAGGGCTTCTGACCGTCTTCTTCTACTATTTCGGAGGTTGGATTAGTAGTTTAGTGCGATCACTTTATTTTAATGGATAAATTCGTTAAAGTCATCAAAATTCCGAATTATGAGATTTTTCGTCATGTTCAAAATTCTTGTCGTCCGACAGGATTTGCTGCTAGTTATTAGGTTTGAAAAGAAACAATTTGAATTGTCACCCTATGAATAAAATAACCTAATAAGAAATATATAATTCATACTAAAATATGAGAAGAAATATCCGTTTCAGAACAAACAACACAAGGCCTACGCAAGAATAGTAGCCGACATCGAAGATTACATGACCTGACACTTTTAGAAATAAAAGTTATAAAATAATTATCAATAATTTGATACCCTAATCTTGAGTAAGATAAATTTGTCAAATGGATATATTTACCCTCCTCTCTGGTACCATCCTTCCTCCCTCTTCCCACCCAAACATCGCTTTATTACGGTCCGCCTCCCTGTCATCCTCACCGGTCCATTCCAAACCCTCTGATCATCCGTCTGTCACTAACCCATGGCTCAACTCTTCGGATTGCTATTCATTTGGAAAATGAAACCGTTTTCTTCCTACTTTGGGCATATCTTCAAGATGCTGTTAAGTATTGCAGATGATGGTGAAGTTTGTTCTCCTGTAAATTTATTGTATTTAACCAACCATTAGTGACGGTTTTAGACCCGAAACTAAAACATACACCGAGTTTCCTAGTACCGATTCCACGTTGTTACTTGAACATAAAATTATTTAAAATTCTGTTGACAACATCACAAGACAGAAACATAGAATAAAACAATAGTTTTATACAAGGAACAAGAAGAAAACATGGTTTTGACAAAACAGAACCTCGTAAAGCTTCTCAAAGTGACAGAGAAGTATAGAAACTAGAAAGCTTAGTAAAATATGAAAGCAAGTTTTTAGCAGTTTGATTTCAAGGCTATTAAATTGACGGTATTTTACATTTTTTCTTTTCTTCAATAGTAAGACTATCGAATTAGCTACGGTTATCGTACCAAAGATTCGATGTGGCTTTATAGAGTTTTGATGATAAGATCGGATGTTAGAAACTGGTCCAAGTAATAATTCCACGAATCTTTTCCGCCCGAATAAACCAACTTGTTTTTTTCTGTTCGCCTATCAGATACTTGCTATATTTTTTTTATAATTATTAGCTTTCGCATTGTTTTAACTATGGTATTTTCTCCTAATTGAACTTAATAATATTGCCCAGTTTTCTTCTTTTTGTTGACAAAATTTATCTCCAGAGGCCAAGAGGTTGGATCGAATGCGTTTTATCCTAAATACTCACACTTTTGAGTCTAGTCGTTGTAGCCCAGTGATAGGATCCTTGTCTTTCTAATTTTAAGTTCTGAATGCCGTGGGGTCGGCTACGAAATTATAGCTAAAAGTTGATTTACAAAATCTTATTAAGTACTTAACTGTTGCTGCAATAAGTTTTGACTGTATTTGGATCGAATCCTGAACCAGATTAATACATTTAATGTTTACATAATTTACGAGGTCAAGTTTGTATGTTTATATAACTTTATAGTTTCTTTGACATTTCACTATGTTATAATTTAATCAAACTATTTATTAAAACGTTGTATACCATGCATACATATACATTACACATGATATAGGAAATAATGAAGAAGAATTCATTTTAATGTACACCATCGGAAAAGATCAATAATCTCTCTCCTTGTGATGTTTTTAAGTAGGAAAGTACTATAATTTGTTCCTCTAAAATAAAAATACCTACAACTCGAATAGTTTTTACAATGTCTTGCGTATTATGTGCCTACCTAAGTCGGTTGAAACTTTGCCATTTTCTTGTCGCTTCCCATACCTATCTATATATTAATACGTGAAGCAAAAACTTTTTTCCCTTATTAACGAAAATTGCGCGGACGGAGAGTATGAACTTTGGCACACTTATTGTTTCTATATATAAACCTTATATAAACAATAAGTGTGTATATTCTATATAAACAATAAGTGTGCGAAATTTCAGGAGTGGCGATGCTAATATTTTTTTTTAATTATGCATAAAAAATACGTTAAATAAAAAAAACATTACAAACGCTTCTATAATGTTATGTATTTGATACTCACACACACTTTGGTGTAATTTACATTGACACAGACATCATAGGTATTATTTTGTTTATGTAATTGTCATATTGACAATCTTACAATAATAATTCGGACAAAATTTGATTTCAATGGAGCCTATTCTCGCAACAACATGCTCACTAGTCACTATATACAATATCTAATATAAAATCTGAATATAAAAATAATAATGTTCAAACTTATAATTTAAATTAGTTATGGTCGAATTTCGACCACTGGACGACCACTAGCTCTGTAAAATAGACGTTATTCTCTCAGGTCGTAAGCCCGTAGTGGTTTATTCCATTAAAAAATCGAACATTAGTAATGAATCTTTAGTCATTAGTTGTCGGGTCGGGTTTGCTGCGGATTTGTCTCCTCCGGGTTGGCTTGCGGTGTGCGGGGAGCCTTAAAGGGAGAATGTATGTAAGTATGTAGCTGTTACATATTCGTTATTCTCTCATCCTATACTGCGAGCACGCATAAGATCTGCACGCTCTCGACCATTTCCTTTTGGTTTCCTAAGGCAGATTTTTCTTAATACGAAAATTTTGGATCGGTGTGAACTTCACTTCAATGTGTCCTTATTGTTATTCTCATTACACTCCCTCCAAGGCCAATCTAATTATGGAGAAAACGCAAATTAACGTAAATTAGGTTGGTTATTTATGTTTGTATTCGTGTTTTGAAATGTCTGACTGTATAAAGACAAATAAAGTGTAATGTAATTTCTTTCGTTCATTCTACTAAATATTATGAAGAGTATTGTAATCCTGAAATTGACACCACGCAGGGCATTGTGTTACCACCGCGACACTTTATGGCTTTCGCAAATTGATATTTTTTATAACGCCACTAAATCTTCTAAGTGTCACCACATGGTGGTGAGAGGAAGAAAGAAGAAATTAAAGACTGTTTCTTAAATTGGTATAGGTTTGCTCTCAAATATTTCATTCTTACATTTAAAGGCCCTTTTAAAGTTTTTATGATAATTACAATAACCTACCTTTTTTGGTACGAGTATTGCTTCTTTAGAATGTTATGCACATGTGTATCGTTTATCAATGTGTCTGTATACGCGGGGAGTACTTCAATTTCCATATTTGATTTTCAAAATTACGCCTTTTATGCATTCTACAGCCTTAACCATATCTACATACTTCATCAGGCATTCACACTTACTAATCCCAGCAGCGTAGTTAATTTTTCTTCAGGGACGACTTTGGCAATCACTTCTTTAAAGGCCTCTCTATCTCTTGCTTCTCGGAACAGTTTCTGCACTCGCCCTATTCCGGTCCAGACTCGCACATTACGCAACCAAGAGATCTACCTTCTAAGTTCACGTTGTATATCTATATCTTGCCCATCAAAATAAGTTGGAGGATTTCATACTTCCCACTCATATAACATGCCCCAGATATGAAACCTTGCGGACCAAGCCAAACATCAGAACAGACCATACACAGCGCCTCAACAATCTCTCCCTTAATTTGAGATTTAATTTATCGTTGCAGGATATTGTTTTCATTTTGTTGAACGTGCTACGAGCTGCTTATCCGGCATTTCACTTCCACATCTAGGTCTGCAGACAGGTAATAATACTGCCTGGGTATTTAAACTGGTCCATTCTTTCCAACTCTTCATTTCCCAGTCTAAGCACCATACTGGAATAGTCTGCTCTGCCAAATGCCATCTATTCTGTATTTGGTTAATTAAGTGCTAGAAAAATACATATCCAAAGAGTGTCTGGCTTTCACTTCAATGGTTCGTCCTCATATTCTCCTTCTAGCAAATTACGACCTCCTTAGAACGTGCAAAGTCTTTTTCTTTCTTTCTTCAGCCCTCTCGTGTCCATTGTTGGACATAGGCCTCCCCCTGAGACTTCCACCGCTCTCTGTCCTGCGCCAGCCACATCCACCCACTCTCAGCAATCCATCTAATGTCGTCGGACCACCTCGCCTGAGGCCTGCCCACACTTCTCCTCTCAGTTCTTGGACGCCACTCAAGAGACGCAAAGCGAAGAAGTGCAAAGTCTTATGCTTGAAAATTCAGATTAAAATGTCGTAATATAAGTGGCTAGAAAAGTGACCACTGTTAGCCAGCATTCGAACATACCTACAGTAGAAACTATTCTGTTTCCACAATTTGTGGGGGTTTGCTTCCGAGTAGCACAAAAGGTTATAGAAAGGTTATCAATAGGCTCGAGAAGGCTACAGGAGCCTCTGAAAACCTTTTTTAGTAAATGTGTTCTATGTGGGGTTTACTAGGCTCAAGTATAAAGTACCTTCATAATATATTGATAGGTTTATTGAGAAAGGACGTCTCAAATAAGTAATGAATCATCTTTTTTTTTCTTTTTAGTTTATTTTTAAGTTATTGATAGAATCTCATCATCAATCATTTACACGAAATACAATAAGTTAGCTGATAGTAAATTGTTTGAATAATATATTTAATTCGTGTATGTTTATATTTTTTTGTTTTATCGAATTGCGGAATTTTATGTCCGCGACATTCTTGTGGGCGACATTTGTGATGTTTGTGGTGATAACATTGTGAAGATGTTTGTTGATTTTTGTTTTTGCAGGTGGTGGGGCCAGGCCCCCTCAGCCCTCGACCCCGAGTCCACCCACAGACCCAGCCTCTGTTCCTCCAAACGGTCAGTTTGTAACCAAAACACCGTTCTTCTAGCTGCTTTTGTGTTCCAGAGGCATCTCTAAAAATCTTCCTTCTTCGCTAGCACACCACGATTCTATCTATGCGTACCCTAGAAAGATTACCATGTTTAAAATCGACAAAAGTGTGGTCTTTTTCTCATTTGAATGTTCATATTTAAGTGCATTTATGTTGCATCCCGTATTTTCTAGCTTCAAGTGAAATTCCATTTTTCAGGTGGTTTATTGTCACATTATTTTTTATTAATACACTATTTTTCACGATAGGGAAACCATTGTGTTAACACAGCCAAAATTAATTATCTTCTTTTAAGAATGAAGATTTATCTTATACGACATATTTGCAAAATAGTAAAATAGTTTACTGCGTTTTAAGCATTAGAATCCGTCAATTCAATATTGGTTATCTTTCTGAGGTAAAATTTTCTTCTCATGTGGTGTGTAGAGTTTGAAGATGGTTTGAAGAGACGTCCAGATTGCCAAACTTTAGTCGCTCTTTAGGAGCTTAGATTTTTATAATATGCTTCATCTCATACTTTTTTCCGTTCTCATCATCAATCAATCTACCAAATCCTTTTCTCATGATTTTTGTTCTTTGTTGTTTCGCATCTACAGCATTCTTATTTCAGTATAGCTATGCCTTTCACAGATATGCGGTTCTATTCGGTTTGGTTACATTTTCTTTTCGGTCACTGCCGACAAATGTGAAATTAAACATTGTCGGTAGCGACCGAAAAATATTACACATTTTGGCGTTGACCGATATTTATTTCACATATTTGTCGACATCGACCGAAAAAAAAATCACATTTGTAAGAAGTGAATGAAAAAATTTCTCATTTGCGGCCGTGACCGAAAATGAACAGAACCGAATCGAACCGCATATGTGTGAAATAAGCTTAACTTGATGTGACCGCTCATCGCTCTAATACTACTTAACTTATCTGCTGATCTATTTTTTTCCATTCCATCTTGCTACTTAGCTGTATTGAGTTTTTTTAATGTCTACGTTTGTTCTTGGTTGACTTAACATTTTGACTATTGTTGCTATTATTGCCAGATGCGTCTCCAGTAAAAAAAATATTAATGCCAGTAGCTATTAGTTATTTTGTTTAGATATACATAATCGAAATACGTTAGCAACATAATATATTATAATTTTGTATTTAAGTTTAAAATATTGTTACGTAATGAAATCGTACGTTAGGAAGATCTTGTAGTGCTGTCATACTAGATTTTTTTTTTTTTTTTTTTTTTTTTATTGGATACAGACAGCTTTATTAAGTTTACAATATTCAATATTTCATTTACATTTTTATAATGCCATTTATGTGTATCCCAATTATTTACATTAATTCACACTAATTACAATTCTTATTATTACATTGTCTTTACGCTGATGTATGATTTCACTTTCATATTAATGGGGAAGGAAGGGTGGGGAATGGAGGGGGAAGGAAGGAGGGCTAGGAGATTATTTTGTATAGTCAATGTCTGTAAGGGTTCGTCAGTCAGTTTGTCCTAAGGGGTCAAGTGTCGGATAGTCTGTACTAAACAGTCTGTCTCGTCCGTAAGTCTGCGAATAGGTCGATAACACGCCGGTACACCATGACAGCAATCATCTCTCACGAGGTTCACTTTGGGATGCTCCCTGAATGGACCTTGCCACCAACCCTTTCCTGAACCTCTTAACAGAACTACAAAAGGGATCCAATTCAGGAACACCCATACAGTTTCTATTGAAACTGTTGCATGCTCTGTTTATGAATGTGTTCTGGTGGTAATTTGTTCTGGAGGGCTCCACATAAAAGAGAGCAGGGTGACGCTGCGGTCTACTGCTGCAGTGAAATGGCAGTTGGCAATGGCAAAATTTTTAAGAAATAAGAAAAATGTAAAAACAATTAATGTTTGTATCTAATCAATGTGAATATCAGCCTATTGTAGAATTATTGAAAGTAGAGGTAGAGTCGTTTTATTCAGAGAGACTATAGTAAATTTTGAAAAAGACTAACCGAAATTAGAGCAAAATAGCAGACAAGAAATCTCGGAGTTTATTTTTTCGCATTTTTTCTTTCGATAGAAATTGTATTTTTACCATAATATAATTTTAGATTTTTCCGACCAATGAGCGATATTATGTAATGACAGATGTTAAAGCAGACAACACTATCCAGCACCCTCGTTCTTAGCAACTTGAATAATAAATTAATCATCTCCTATATTTAGGCAATCCAGTGCAGTGCGCGTTACCCACACATCGTGAAACGCCTCTGTGTGCAGCAATAGTCGAGTTGATGCCAAAAGGCAGCGGTGCAGCTAATAGTTTTTTAATCCGATTGCTTTTTTTTATATCGCCAGCCTCTTAATAACGGATGGTTTGTCTATCCCACTGGACTATGTTTCATACAATGCTATAATATAAACTCCCATCAAATTCTAGACGTTCTTTTTTGATCTCATCATGCTGACGTACTGTCAGTTTTGAGATATTTCGTTGATCATGTTATCTCTTATCAGCGAGATTATTAATCTCAGCTTTCTTGTGTCCTTTCCAAGTATCTGCTTTCTATTCGAAATTCCGGAATAGGACCTGCAAGCTTTTAAATTTAGTCGATTTTCTGGTCTTACGTTTCTTACTTCTTGAACCCAGCATGCTTTTTATCCATCTACTATGTAAACTTTGAGAAACATGACCATCTCAATTTTTTTATCTGAAACCCTTAGTGTAATTATTTACATCGATGTTTCATACAAATATATTTAGAACATGTTGCGGTCGAGAAATTTGGTTTGGAATAAATTGATCGTTTCATTGGCTGTACGATATGTAAATTTAACAGAACCACCATTTTCATGGATTTAATTATTTTAAAGCGATTTTCAAGCGAAATTGAATTCATTGTAACAATTGCCAATGCATCTATTACGAATACGTCAAAAAACTAAATGTCAAAACTAGCATGTTGTTGGTGTTGCCACAATAATTGAAAAACAAAGTTCTTGTTGAACAACCCAGTTTACTTTATTGGGTAAAAATAAACATAATAATTAACCAAAATTGTCGGGGTTATTGCCTAGGGCAATTTCTCCCAACCAACCTATCAATCGCTGTTCCCATGGAAACAACGTAAAAAGCTATCGTTTCGGCCCCGGGTCAGGAGAAGTGTAAGTAATAGGAGAAAATGTAAGCGGTAGGTTATGTTGTTGAGTGAAGTGAATAGGAAATAATGGAAGATTGAAAGTCCGTACGCTCTGCTAGGTAAAACAAAAACATAACTAGTTTTTAACTCCTTGTGCTAGGACAAATTAAAACAATTAAACTAGAAAATTAGCCAAGATAATAAGTTTTCTAACTGCGGGGTATTTTTTACTCAAAAGATAGGCGTTGTGTTTCACATTCTATTAGAAGAATTAAATTATTAATTACTCTTATCATTCTTAGAATATCTTCTAATCCTCAAAATTATGAGTGTATTTTATATTCCTTTGAGACGAATCGCATCGCATTACAGTCGATGCTCGTTGACATTTTCTCTCAGAGCTGTCGTGAGATCGAGAGGAAATTTTGAAATAGAGAATGGCTCTCGAGATGGTCGAGTACAGATTAGTTCAAGTTGGAAATGCCAACAAGTGATCACTGATCGTGCTATGTTTGTCGATCACGATTCAGGACATCATATATACCGTGGCTAGTTACTAACACAAATTTTACAAACCCAGGTAACATGATTTATTTCTTTCATTGCTCTCCAATTTATGGAGTCGACCGCATCTTCCATCGAAAACCAATCTTGAACAAAGGTCTCTCGTTATGACATTCTATACGTCGACGATCATAAACCATAAAAATAGTTCACTGGTTTGCGAACACTTTGAAAACCGACTCTAAATTCAATCCCAATCTTTGATTATAAACGACCCAATAGCTTAGACCAAATTTTTTTGTATTTATATTATCTGTAGATAATAGCTGAATGGTTTACAATACAATTTCAAAGAGATATTTTTACTTGTTAATTAAAAGCTGCCGGGTGTCGGGGGTCCGTGGCAAGCGTCGAGGTATTCACTCTGGTAGGTTTTTGGGCTCGGCGGCGTGCCCGTCTAGCTTTAAGTGTTTTTCTTTTTCTTTACCGTATGTGATGTGTATCAAGTAAAAAAAAGGCAATGTTGTAAACATGGCTGGTTTATGTGTTGTATTTTTTGTGTATAAAAAACTGTATGTTTGCGAAAATAAAAAAAATATCTTTCCCCGAAGTTGAGGAAAACTCTCTCACTCCGTGTTCCGTTTCTACGGTGTGGGAGAATGTTAAATTGGAATCGCGCAAGATCGAGCGCGGTAAAGGGCTCTTGTTACCTTCCTCTGCTCTTAAGTGGGGTGAGAAAGGGAGTATTGATTGATTGATTGATTTCATTAAATATCACAAA
Source organism: Mystacides longicornis (assembly GCA_963576905.1). Lineage (NCBI taxonomy): Eukaryota > Metazoa > Arthropoda > Insecta > Trichoptera > Leptoceridae > Mystacides > Mystacides longicornis. The sequence continues at coordinate 8,133,771 of OY756425.1, read as the reverse complement.
TAATGTGATGTCATTGCAAAAAAAATAATCTAACAGATGGAATGTTACCGCCATTTTTTAAATATTATGTATGAACATTACCTAGTGTTGGTTTATTATGCTTAACTCTTTATTCCAATGGTTAAATGTTTTAGCTGTAAAATACGTGTACCTATGTAGTAGGTATTATTGTGTCAGTGTCTAGCTATCAATTCATTGGTTGATTCTCATTTAGTTGGGACATCCTTGCAATACGCACACTCGAATCGCGTACATTTTTTCAATGTATAGGCATTAAAATTCAGAAATTATAGCGTACAATGTTGGCAAAAAAACCATGATTGAAGAAATGTACGTTGGTTTTTTTTTTTTGAAATTTGGAATCCTTTCGTAGGTATGTATTTTTATAATAGAAAAGTCAGATGATCTGATTTCGAACTTCCATTGTTATAATCCAGTATACATACATACTTCTTAATCTCCTCGATACAAAGGGACTGCATATAGGTACTTAGAGTCCGCAATATAACTAGCAGGTGATCCTGTGTACGCTGACTTGTTCCAAGTAAGTACACACGTACCTATCTACCTAGAGACACTCACAGACCTAAGTTATACATAACAGTGTTGTTGCCTATAAAAAGTCACTTCACTAGTGGTCGACCTCGGGACTGCACACATACATAACCAGTGTGTATAATACATCATCTCTATAATATAGGTACTCATCACCATAGTTGTATTGTAGGATAGGCTGTCTGTTTGCTCAACTAGGATAGTACCTACTTACTAAGCCAGCGACATCTTCACTGGGTCAATAGAGATTATGTGAAGGCGATATGGTGTTATTTCAAATCCTATCTTATATAACGTGATAGTCGATCGGCGACTAGTCGGAGTATTCGGCACTTTCTTGTCTACATTCTACAACTAAGTACATTAAGGGTGACCACCTTGAACTCTACGTTGTTGTTTTTTTTTTGTCCATCACGGTGTGTCCTGCAATGGGTAGGCAGAAAGAACGGACTTCCACTCTTTTCTATCCAACACTTCTTTCGCTTCTTCCATCGACATACCATTTCTCATACAACCTCTCCTATTTCTCTTACTTCCGGATTGGCCTACCACGAGGACGGAATCGATGTGTCTGATCCACGTAATTCTGGGTCGGCCACGCTTTCTTACCCCTTTCATATCAGCGTTATGAATTATCTCTGTCATTCTTTTGTCCATCCATTCATTCCACATGACCAAACCTTGCTCAACTCAACACTTACTCCCATACAATACAACATTCCTTCCTAATATTCTCATTCCTTTCCATATCCCACAGAGTCTTTCCCATATTCTTCGAAGAGATTCCATCTCTACTGCATTTATACTACATTCTTCTTTTTTCGTCCATGTCCACATTTCACATCCATACATGATTAATGATATCTAATAGGAATGCGTTATGATCAATATCTATCTTGGTGGCTACCTTGTTTAAGTTTGCCGTGTCCTGTACGGGGTAGGCAGAGAGAACGGACCTCCACTCTTTTCCATCCAAAATTACTTCTTTCGCTTCTTCCACCGACATCTACTTTAAAATTTTAAATCCTTTCACGATCGTCTTAATTATGTTAATACATTAGGAACGGTCGTGGCATTAATAGCTTTTATCTGAACTTTCCCTTGACAATAACAAAATATGCAAATGAAATGAAAATCTTGAGAAGTTATGGTGCCATCACTCCGAGGGATTTTCATCACGTTTCTTTTAACTGGCATATAGCACAAAAGGAGTTGAGTTTAAGCCAATATTGTACAAAGTTTACACATGATTCGTATTTTGTGTGTTACTTTGTAACATTTTTCAAATATAGAACATACTTAATTACATGTTATTTGTTTATGTTGTTGTTTTATTTTGTAGGAAATGCAATAGGTATTATGTTGTTGTTTTTGTATTTGTCTAAAGTGTATGTGTTGTATGTTTCAGGGGGTGGGCGGTATGGCGTGTACCCGCTGTACCCGTCCGCGCCGTCTGCCGCCCACCGCAGCGTGCCCACCATCACCACCACCTCGGCCACCGTCCCTGTACCGGCCCACACTTATCACAAAGGTGCGTATCTTACATCATTACCACCTCACAACCACTTGTTCCTTAAACAAAATCACAAAATTTTATGTCACATTTCTTTATTCTCTGTTACTCTCCAATCTTAAACTATTTACCATTACCTTACCAGTCGTCATCCTCACTCTTGAGGGTCGTGGTCATCATGTTTGGTGGACTCTGTCTTAGACCATTGTTTTCCAGGCTTGTCTGTCTGCAGCCAGATGTACAGTACGATGGAGTGTTGGAGCGATGTTCTGCTTTATTTGGTCGGACCAACGCATCGGAGATCTGCCACTGGGTCTTATTCCCGGTGCTCTCCTGACCAATATCAGCTTTTCTAATCTTTCCTCCCCCTAAGCGCTACGTGACCCAAGTATTTGAGAATAAGCTCGACATAGACTAAATTCTTTGATGCTCAATTCTTGCAGTTGATACTCTTGTTCTCCTTGCTGTTCAAGGTATTTTAAGCATTCTTATCCAGCACCGAACTTGAAAGCGCTATCCTTTCCCGATCCCGCGTTCGCCCAGTCCAGCCTTCAGTACATAAAGAAAAATGACCATGATAGTATAATAAGAAATAAAGATAACAAACAGGGAAGAAGAGTATGCATTTAGGAAAAACCATTCCACCACCAACTCTATTTTGACAATAACAGAAAAAAGCATTGAAATACAATAAACCAGTATACTTCTGCTACATTGATCTTATGAAAGCCTTTGACAGAGTTAGTATAGGACACCTTCTAAAAAAAATTTTCAACGAAAAAGTGCCCTATCATAAAAGAACCTAAACTGGACGGCAACAGCTACACAAAAAGTTTAAAAAAAATCCTTTCGGCATTAGACAAGTCATATGGCATGAACCCATTACATTTTAACTGTATACCTAATGGACAATGATAAATCGGAGGTTGCATCTTTTGGATTTGAGCACACTCTTGGAAGAAAAAGGATTGAAATTCTCTGCTATGCTGACGACGCTACAATCATATTTTTTTTTTTTTATTTTATTTATTGGCTCATCTACAGGTTTTATTACAAATTTGTACAATTAATATATATATTTATAATTAACCCAATTACAGATGGCACATTTGTGCTCTAATATCAAAATGAAATATGCATTAAAAATAATATCACTTAAAGCTAATCAACAACAACAAACATTAGTGGCTTATTGGGGGAAGGAAAAAGGAAAGAAGGAAGAAAATCTCTCCAAGGATGCAAATATTCATCCCACTACAAATCTACCGCCATCGATGCAATTCCAGTCTTAAATCGTGTAAGAGTAAGATTAAATAAGTCAACCGACTGAAACAAGCAATTGTAATCCTCGCAAGAACGCCGAATGAATTTATTTCTGGCGTAACTCGTTTCAAATCTTGCAATATGGAACGTCCGGGGATGTCGTGCTGTAACTCTGGGCACATGATAGTGCACCAGTTGATTTAGAGCCGGGCAATCGACTGATGAAGTAACAATTTTATATAATAATACCTGGTCAGCAATTCTACGTCTAACAGACAGAGACTGCAGGCCATGATATCGTTCAGCATCACTATAATTATCAAATTTTTTAAAACTTAAAAAGTTTAGCACCCGTAAAGTCCTGTGTTGGATTCTTTCAATTCTGTCTTTATGAACCCCAAAGTTGGGACACCACACAGATGAACAATACTCAAGAACACTTCTTACGTAAGACCTATACAAAGTCTTAACAACCTCGGGGCTTCTGAGAGGTTTAGTCACCCTGCAGATAAAACCTAGCATTCGTGAAGCCTTGGACACTATTCTTTCATAATGGCTACGAAACGTCATTCTATCGTCAATTACAACTCCCAAATCTTTGATTTCATCAACCCTTTTCAATCATATTCTGAAAATGAAAATGACCTGCTTTTAATGCTTATTCTGTAATCCTGCTCAAGTGCCTACAACATGATCATGTCCATCTCGAAGACAGTAGAAAATATCTGCAAAAAAATAAGAACTGGAACATGTTTGTTATATTATTACTAAAATTATGACGAATATGTTGAAAAAGGCTGGAGCTGTGTTAGGATGTCTGAGAGACGCCGTATGGAGGAACATGATATGAAAACTGAAAGCAACCATATTATGAAACCTGCTGTAGATTTATCTTTATAATATATAGATAGGGCATCGAAGCAAGGACAGACATACCTATTTAAAACAAAGAGGACGCTAAAAACGGTTGAGATGTGAACGCTAGGAGCAATTGCTGGAAAGACCCTGGCAGACCGAGACAATACAAACCCGAAAACTTTGACGGATTCATGCTTGACGTGGTCAAATGGGGGAGGGGGGAACATTGGTACCGGGATATCCAAAGAATGAACGTTTCAAGAATGCCAGATATGATATTGCATGATGTTCCCAGGCAGCCCTCCGGTCGGCGTGGGGAGAGCTGGATGAAGTTCAGCATCCCAAGAGGCTACTCCTGAAATAATCAGAATCTTGATTCTTCAAAAAGAAAAGGAGAAGATTTTTTTTATATCAACGAGGTTCGAAGGTGACGAAATAGTGACTGTGTCAAAAAAAACATCACAGTATGAATTTCTTAATTAGTGATTACAACTGTCCTAGGCAAGTGCCTTTCATGTCGAATATAATAAGGCAGGGCGGGCTCATATTTCGTAGGAACGATTTCCCCTTTTTGTATATGCCGCCTCTAGAAAGTAGGTTTGTGAACATGTATTGTGAGGAGATAACGAAAAGAGCATAGAGATCGATCAATAGATAGTTGTGCAGATTTATTGTTCAGAAGAGATATGAGACATCAATGGGTCATTTATAGACAAGGGTAAAAAAATCATCAATGATTATAATTATTCAAATTACCTAAACGGAAAATCAAAGGAATAACTATTTACTTGGAATGACTATCGTTTGTTCTGTATTTTCCTTGATTTTTTTTGTTTTAAACTGTACATTATGCCCATTAGGGTTTGCTGTAACTGGTGAAATTGTATTTATTGACAAATTTGATGAACCCGATTGTCTCGCAGGAGACCCTAGGGGAGATGATAAATAATCGAAGGACGACTGAACAACAAAAAGAAAAATAGGTAGACCACTGTATTCACGATTTGAATCTAGAAGATTTACGTTTGGAGTAGGTAATTTTTTTATTATTTTTTTAACTCCACTAGAATCCGCAAAGCAAAAATCAGTCAAGAAGATAATATGAGACTACTTAAGCGCCTCAGAAACGGGTAAGTATATCATTAGTAAATCCAGTCCCAACACAACAAAGAGCTACCAACTTTCTATGCATTGGTTTATCTACCAACACCACTGCACTATGTGCTTATCTCGATTGGTTGCGTCTGTGTGAGTGACTGGTTGACCTTGAAGCGTGTGAGTGGGACGGCTGACGCGCAGGCGCCTCCCCTCGGTTGCACCTCTACTCCCTCCCATACCACTCTATAAGCGAGTTCCTCCTTCCTCACTCACTCCCATACTATAGCCGTACGTTCGCTTTAAAACAATTACACCTCTTGGCATCTTCTGTCGCCCTGGTACGAATGCCGGTTAGCCCGCAAACCACTTTGACGTCGTATGAACGAACTGGAGAGCAAACATGCGATCTCGTCTAAAACGGGCACTTTTTGTCTTTGGTCTACCGTTTTCTTACCGTTTTTACTCATAAAAATAATTTTATTTCTATCATAGTTATTTATTTTTGTTTAAAAAGTCATATCATTCCATACTGGGTTGTGTTTCAAAAGTTTTTGTAAACAAAAGTTTGTGTAGAGTCAGTGGAATTTGATTTTATACAACCCATTTCGTCCAATCTGACGCATGACCAATCCCGGAAAGGAATTGGATGTATAAAAAAAGCCTTTAGAAAAAGTTCTAATACGAATGAGACTTATTCTGAAAACTTCCTTATTAGACAACCAGGCATCCATTAGGAAAGACCGTCGTAAAAGCAGATAACCACAGATAATATTTTTGATAAGAAATGGTTTAAACGGCCGCAGTTACGTTGACCGACACGTATTCCGACTCTCCGCTTTTCTCAGATTCGGCGGCGGGAACGGAAGATTCAATACCGTGAAATCACTTCCGCACGTTCATGTTCTCCTAATCAAATAGGAGGGACTTCAAATCGTTTTCGCCCGTACGGAGTAGTGATCGAAATGGTGTACGCATTCGGTCAGGCGGACCACGTCGCGTCGGCACTCAGAGATACGCCTCGATTAATAAAATAGTACGTAGGTATGCCTTTGTTGCTCAATCAAACGGTCTTTTCCCGCCTTCCGACGCCTCGTCCGATATCACTCTTCACCTCTTCTACAAGTCTTCGCTCCTAATACAATCAAGGAGTTGATACGGCGGTAACCAGTGACGATAAATTTCCGTCTGCAAATTTCAGGCAGAAAATATGGCGAACGTAACAAACTTGTTTAGAGCTTACTACAACACGCTTTTTTCAGCTTTGATAACCTTAAGTTGTACAAGTGCCGGTTTACTTGGTTTAGCTGTTCTAGCAAGAGTTGATATTGTTTTAAATATATTTTTTTCTTAACGTGTTTTTACTATGTTTAAATACTCTTTACTATGTTTAAAATTGTATATAAGACAGATTGTGACACAAACCCATCGTGTTGCATCATAACGGTTCTTATTGCAACGATTAGCAAGCTTTTAAGAATACCTACCCTTGTTCAAGAAAAAAGGTTGACTTTTTATTTTAGTTCCGTATGACTTATCGATCAGGCACACTTAACCTGTATCTATGCAAAATACCTAGGTATTCTGCAACAATTCAACATAGAATCAAATGGATTTAGAATATCAGAAATAAGAATTCAAAAAAGATACAAGAAAAAGATAGGATAGGTACCTAAACTTCAGCGTTTTAATTTATGTACTTTCTTTGATTTAAAATTTGCTCTCAGATATGGTCGGTATAAAATTGAACAAAATTTCATTAGATGCAATCTAGACCGGCTCTTCCCTTTTAGCCTAAGGAGACACTTGTCACGGTCTTTTCGTGACAGAATTAGATTTTGAATCATCTGACGTGTAGGTATCTGCCCCCCTCGCTATATCTGCTTCAGTAATGTCTGTCTATCCATTATGTAGTGTACCTCGCTACCGTCTACCTACTGTTCTGGTGTAGATGAATGTTGTGCAGGGCTGGGGTGCGTGTATCGATCTACCTTCATCCCCTGCGGGCGTCTGTAGGGGTGAGAACAGCTGAGTCCCCCAAACAAACCGACATCCATGTACCTCTACCTACACCCACACTATGTAGCTGCGTCTCAATTTTTGGAACGTCATCTGATAACAATGCCATACTCTTTCCACCAAAATAAGCTTAAATGCGTAGTTGCGTACTCTGCTAATCAAAATGTGTTCTTATTGTTACAGTGTCCGAGTCTTTGTTGTCGACGGCGGCGAGTAATTTTACGGTAGGAGCCCTGAGTGTCTCTTCAGCCTCGACCAACTCGCAGTACTCCCCTCTGCAGCTGGAAATACTCGGCTCCTACACCAACCACCAGCACAATGCCTCCACAAGCAGCATCCTCATAGAGCAGCAACAACAGCACACCACCACCTTTCAGAGCGCCAAGAAAATGGAAGAGACCAAATTCATAGCCTCCAGACAACAGTGTTTCAACACGAACGCTCTGTGCTGCGAAATCCAAAGCGAGGATGCCAGGGGGTGGGACGGCAGGACGGCGGACCCCAACACAACCACGATGCAGCCTCTCACCATCAAGACCGAAAACATCATCACCACTTCCAAAAAGTCTTGCAACACGTGCGTGGCAGACTCACCCGCGAAGAAAGTGATGCCGCAATTTATCAACGACAACTCGTTCATATCCAACGGAGGCTGTAGTAGGACCAACCCCGTATCTTGGACCACCACCACCATCCCTGTGAGTGGGCCGCTGGGGGCTCTGCAAGTGCAGGTCAAGAGAGAGCCTCACTCCAGTGACAACCTGCTGCCCATCAAGATGGAGCAGAGCTCGCCCTCCACCAAGTCCCACAGCATAGTGGACGTGGTGAGCAACCAGCCGACCACCACAGTTGCCGCCACCATAAACAACGGTGAGTCTATATTCTCTAATTCTTCTCCCGCGTCTTTGAATCTTATTCGGAGATCATAAACACGCAAGTAGTAAACTACTAACGAATCAAAAACCTAATAATATAGGTAATTAGGTATTATATCAGCTATTTACGTTGAACTCAAACAAAGAGTCGCGTTCTCTTATAATATGAATGTGGCGGGAATACGAAACAGTTAGGTGTGTTGACGGAATAAAAATAATGTTATCTTGTCACTTCTGTAATACGTCTCATCTTATCTTCAGCAAGTCATGCCGCCCTGATACTTCTCCAACTTGTTATGTCGTCACATTTAGGCGATGATGGCCTTATTTTTTTCTTATAGTCATACACTTATCTTGTGTTCCTTAGGTTCGATTCCTGTTGGTATAGCCGTTGCCCGGCAAAGGTTGCCCCACGAGCTGAGCAATGCAGGGTCTACTCTTCTCTCGACGTCCTTGCCAGCGCCTCTTAAGGACCAGCTGCCGAGATTTGCAGATATGGGTAAGTACAGATAGACATTTTGACATTTATTAATGTACATTGGCCTAAACATACCTATGTTAATTAATATCAAAAATAGTTATCAGAAATAATGATATGCTTCGGTTTTAGTCGGCTAGGTGTAGATATAATAATTAAGAAATGGAAAGCAGTGGTTGTCCAAAAATTTTTGGAATCATATCATATAGATTGCCGATAATTATGAACAATAATTTACTTACTTAACGAGTCCGGACTTTAGAATTGAAATACCAGAATTTTAAGTCTGTTGGGACCTTGGATTCAAAATCTCTGATATGAATTATCTAAAATATTACAGAATTTGTACGCTATTCGACCCGTTAAAGAATTCCTAGATAATGGATGCGTATGGTACGATACTAAATCTGCGTTTCTACATAATATTCATGAAAATTTTGTTCTTTGATGTTTGTAAACCGATTATGTAAACGTAAACCTAATCAACTTTTAAAAAAACTTAGGTACTCAAAAATTCTACTAAAAAAATATATTATACTAGATGTCCCGTCGAACTTCGTCCCTCCTCTGAACCCATGATTATTTTTTATTTATTAGCTAAATTGCATTCAGTTTATTGAGAACAGATAGTACATACCTACCTATATCTTTCTCTCAATATAAAAAAAAACCTTAACATAATACCTGCTTAGAAAACGAACGACAGTTTTATGACGTTTTAAAAAAAACACAAACGATTCTTAGGTCTTATGTACGCTCTTTAGAAATAAAATCACCCTTTTTATGAACGTAGTTGTTGAACGTTGTTGTTATCAGTTGAAATGGGAGCAAAAAACGCAAAAACTAAAAACATTAATTAAATATAGTATCTAGATAAATAAATGTATAAATACTTTGTTATCTAAAAATGGATAACTGTCACAAAGTAAACCCAAAGACAATTGAAAAAACAGAAATACATTGTATCTAGAAAGCCCCTGTTTTCATCTAAACCATCCTTGGGTAACCCTCGACATCTCCAATTTTTTTCATCGAAATCCGTCCAGTAATAAAGGAGGAGTTAGGTAACAAAGAAAACGGCTAGATTTTTATAGAGTAAGATTAAAAACATGATAGGTATATAAGTTATTAATATACTTTTTGAATGATTTTTAAATATTTATTTTCCGGAAAATAGTGTATACTTAACTTCTATAATCCAGTAAAACAATTAAATAAATATAAACAAATTTAGGCCTATTGATGGACACTGATATAATAATACCGTTACCGTGCCTTATTCAAACAATTTTATACTAAACGATAGGCTATTTTGGGCTAGCGTCATTTTCGATTTGGTATCCGAAAATAAAACTATTGCCAAAAACGGGTTTAGATCACTTGGGCGTGTCCAAAAATTCCTGTGGGTTAATTTCGTCTTCTGGTGAGTCACTGGGCGGACAAGATGCCCACAATTATTAATGTGCCATTCGGATCCGATTCCTCTAATTTCTCTTGCTGAAGGTTGTTGAGGAAGGTACGGAAATGTTTTCGACAATTGTTGTTTCTAAAAATATCACGTTCTAATATTGAGTAGGTTGTATTAATTTTGTTTTCTGAAAATGTTGTAAATAAATTGTCATCGTCGCGTCTTTACGCACAAAATATTATTTTAAGCTAAACTGTTGGTTGACGGTCGGAGTTGCGCGGATTATTACCTAAATAATATAATTATTTGTGAAGTGGGCTGAAGATAGCGTTATGCGGGTTAAAGCTGTTAAATAGATAATTTCCCGAAAGGTTGAATTGTTGGTTAATATTTTCCTCTGAAAGTGAAAGCGAGTTGCAGAGAAATCCATCTCGGAGACAGGTTGCAAGAAATCCTGCAGTAAATATCGGGGCATAATAATTGACGTGTTGAAAGCCCTTCTCGTGCGTGCTAGCATCCAACTTCCCCCAACGCTACCAGCTGACCGGGTTCTCATCCCACCCTCGCCTGTATAACTCATAATACTCTCTCTACCTCTCTCAAACTACACCTACCTACCTACCTATACACACTATAAAATATTTATCCTACCTCTATATCCTCGAATTCGTTCTTCAGAGTGAATTTTGGAAAAATCACGTGCGAATAAAAATCTCGAACAAAAATTCAAAATTTCATGTCATATTTATGTTTTGGAGGTGAGACAAGTCTATAGTTAAAAATCAAAAAGCGTCAAAAAAATCATCACATTTAGATATTAACTATTTTAAGTCGTAATAATTAATGTTCGAAACAAGGCGGAGCTATGTTTATTCGGACGGTTCTTGTCTCTTTCTATCTTCTTTCAAATTATTATGAGAAGCAGGATAGCAAATAAAAAAAAACATAATATTTATTTGGAGTCTTGATGAAAGTATCTATCTAAATTAAAACATCCCAGAAATAAAGTAGGCATATTTGAAAATACAACGACCCATTTTCGAACACACATACCGTTGCTTAGTAGGTAAACGTAAGTTTGACTAAGTGGGTTCCTATACCGAGACCATCGTGATTGCTGTCTCTTTCACAAAGAGATATGAGAAAGCTGTCAATACAAATGAGAGAGATAGAATAAAGAGATATGAGAAAGCTGTCAATACAAATGAGAGAGACAGAACAAAGAGATATGAGAAAGCTGTCAATACAAATGAGACAGACATTAATCACTTTTGTCTCGTTCCTACTTATAGCAGCATTTTAGGAGGAGATGCCATTTCTAGTACATACGTAATAAACTTATGAAATTGGAAAGATTAATGGAAAATGAATCATTAGAGAGAGAGAATTATGAACCAATGTGTAGGACATTCTAAAATAGCGATAGGTTTTTCTCAGGACTACACATCATATCTGTCAACTTCATTCCACATGGCTATTAAATAAAATTTAGACTCAAAGTAAGAGCCTATACAAATCCTTCCATTTTATTCCTATACGGCACCCAATACAATTTTATATTCTCTACAGTATGCATGTTTGCAACTCAGGCTGCTGTTTATAGTGCGATATCTTAATCTATCTGCCCAAAGTTCAAGAAGACGTCCAAGGTTATCAAGGGGTCAACCTATGGAGCGCATTCTCTGGTGATCGTATTGATTATAACTAGTTTGCTAGTCTGCATACTTGAGTATTAACATGAACTTTCGATCCTTTTTGGTTACTTATAACTTCGCTTGCGCTTACTTCTAGACATTGTTGTTAAGGTCTAAACCTTTTCTTAAGGCTTTTTCTTTCTCCTCATCAACCCCAGCAACCTTTTAAATCTCATCAGACTGCCTTGTGTGATGCCTGGTGACATTTGCCAAATTCTTGGTTGCTATACGAGTACGTTTAGTCAATCTGGTTGCTGTTATCCTAATTATAATCAACACCAAAAACATACTGAACGGTGGTGAACGAACTAATGAAGATAGCACAACAGATTATAAATACAATTTACACATTAAAGAGTGCAAATGTCAGATTATGAGAAGACGTGGTCCAAACATCGAAAGCCAGCGTTTTCCCAACAACAAGACATACATGCTTTTCTTGATTTTCTTCACAGCCATATTAAAGGAGCCGAATCACTCGAAAACGAGTGCAGAGCTTAAAAAAATATTAAATGAGGATGACATGCGTGTTGAATTCCTGTTTTGTGCTCGCTCCGAACATCCGTCATATAGGCATTGGGCATTTTGTATTTTCAATTCTAGCCAATTCTAGTCAACATCACTTTTGTTTGTCGTCTATTTTCTGTTGATCTTTTTTTCTATTGTGTCTCCGTGTGATAGCTAAATAATCCATTTTCCTCTCTATCTAGATCTAGAGTATGGCGTTATTTATCTGAAATTCGTTTGGTTCTTGGATCCGATTTCTCTACATCATCTTGGTTGCCATTCCGATGTATTTAGATCTGTAGTACAGTATGACATTCTTTATCTGAAATTCGTATGGTTCTTGGATCAGATTTCCCTCTTTCCCTATATCTTTTTGTTAGTCATCCCGGTTGTGCACTTACTTCTGGTAGTGGTTCCATTTCAACTTTTAAAAGTATCTTCAGACACATCCTGATGCCAACGTGATCTCTCCAGTGTCAACTTTTGTCTCTAATCCATTTATCATAATCTCGAATTTTGCAATTATGGCGGATTCCTTCTTTGGGTATTCTATGTATATCTGAAGTTTTGTCTAGGACAGAGGTCTTAGGTGTTCTTATTTCCATCGTTTTAAGTATTTGTTTCGTTCTAACTATCTCATCAAAGTGTTTATCCCGGACTTTTTCGTATATTACTAGGAAAAATGTGTCAACTGAAATCCTGCGATTTATTAAGGTTGTGCGTTATCTACTCGACAATAATGATTATATATGTGTGCGTACAAAAGTACCTATCTATAAATTCTATAATATCGGTTAGTTGGTATTAGTAGGACGTATTGGTAAAAAGTAATTAACTGGAAGCCATTTCTACCTTAGGTGCCCAATTATGTATTGTGTTGTGTGGAGGTACTTGGGTACCTACGCACTGTTCATTACAGGTTTCGTGGCCCGTGTCCTCTTGGCTTTTATTTGAGAATATTAATATAACCTTTATTATTAGGCCGATATACCTAACTGGATTTAATCGCTAGCTTATTAGTTTTAGATATTTTGAAGACGTTTAAATAGTCACCTTTTTTACGTGATTAAGGTACGTGCCCAGACTGTTTATTTGTATAATTATCTACCAGCGAATTCACTAGATCTTCTAAAACTTGGGGTTTATTGGAGATACAATTAGAATATAATTTCGTTATTTTTTTTTTAATTTAAATAAATAATTATAAATTAATAACAATCTTCTATACATAGGTGTCAGTATATCCTACGGAACTTAATGCTTGAAGCATTTTCTACCAGTCAACCGGTCCCGTCCAATCTGATACAGGATTCCAACACCGAGTAGATTTTTTTTGACCTTTGGCAATTCATCCATTAGGATGCTTTGTGCCAAAAACACTATTTATTTAATTTTCAATACAGCCTTTAAAAACCTTAAAATTCAATATAATAATCCTTACAAAATAACAAAATTCTTATATATTAAACCAATTATAGTCTTATTAATTGACGATGATTTTAAAGTTAACAAATATTGATGAAAAAAAAACCCCTTTAAAAATTCATTTTTTTATTCATTTTCCTCCCTCACCCTCCAAACAGTAAAAATACACTGGAATTAGAAGGGCAAAAGTACAACAAGTCACTAACAATAAACATGCAAAATAAGTAATAAGTAATTGGATAAATTCATAGAATTTGATACGTAGGTACATACATCATGTTTCTGTACATTTAAGACACATATTATGCACATCAGCAGTTATCATCTTTATTTTGTTCCGAATAAAATTTCAAAAATACAAAAGGCAATAATCCACTTCATCATCAAATTTTACACGCATACACACCTCCACAACATCATCTCACACATACCATCACACAATTTTCAATGGTAACAACTTACTAATAATTTCATTTACATGTCTTCATATACTTTTTAAGTTCTTCCTTGAATCTTGCAAAGGTAGGACAATTTTTTATATTTGTTGGCAAGTTGTTAAATATATCAGTCGCCGAATGGAGAAAACTAAATCTTCTTCTGCTAGTTAGGGGCATTTGTTCTTATGCTTCCTAATTGTCTCGTATTGTACGTGTGCACTTGTCACAATTTTTTGCTCCGATTTAATAAGATGGCTCTTGATTTTGAAGAAAGTGCTTTGCTTTCTCAGCAAAATGAAATTTCGAACCTTTACCGAATCGAACCGGAAAAATCTACCTTCAATGTAAAGATAGCTAGATGTATAGAACGCTTATATTTTTCAGTCCTTTCGAAATTCATAAGCAGTCTTGAAAACTGAATAAACTAAAACAAGTAGACATGAATGCCGAATACCAAATATATAAATCAACACAAACAGACATGAATGCGAAATACCAAATAATGTATAAACAAACACAAGTAGATACAAATCTGAATAATCAGCTGTCATTTAAGAGTTATAAACATTTAATGATTTATAATTTGTAGACACGAAAGTTTCCATAAAACGAAATAAACTAAAAACACCACAAAAATAACAAATAAATCAACACAAGTAGATAAATATATGAATTAAAAATAGTCATATAGGTACATGAACAGCAGTAGATAATAATATAGCAACTAAAAACAAGTAGATACGTTTCCAGAATACTAAATAAACCGTCACAAGAATACATGAATGCCGAATAATATAGGTATACCAACACAACAGATATAAATGCTGAATATATGTAATAATAGGTACCCAATAAAATATATCTACACAAGTTGAAATTTTGAACAAAAACCAAAATAAACCTAACACGTAGGCATGGACACCGAGTAGGCAGTAAGTAAACCATAACAAGTAGACAGGAATGCTGAACAAGTCTACTTATATAATTATTAATTTTATAGAAGTCGATATTAAAATTCTGAATAAACTCATACGAGTGGAAACGGATACCAAATCGATTCATTCAGCCTGGATTAGCAGTAAAGTATACTTCTCCATGTAGCTGTACGTAGTTACAGATAACAAAATAATGACGTGGTGTGCCTATATGTTGCTCCTACGTTTCGTAAATGTAATAAATTATTTAAACCCACCTCTTAGAGCCCTAATAAAATCCTCCAATAAACATTTTAATTGTATTTCTACATAACAACCGTTTTATATCCCGAGGCCTGCGCACGTCACGTCTATACACGTCCGCACACACACCCTATATTGACAGATCCTTACCGGTCTAAAATTTAGACGTCCATTTTATTACCGTTTGTCAATATTCTCACTTTTCTTTGATCAGATTGTTAAAGATAAACCTCCCCTGAAATTTCAAAACCCCCCCTATCCTTCGTCAACCGCTTTGTGCGTCATCAGACCACCTTGCCTGAAGCCTGCCATTATATGTCCGCCCATCAGTTCCTGGACACCACTCCTCAAGAACTTTTTTGATCCATCTAACGTCGGTTATTCTGGCCAAATGGCTCAACTCCACTTTGGTTTGGCGTCCTTTTGAACCACATCGGTGACTCCTTTCTTTGTGGATTTATATTCCTATCACGTAATGCCTTGATACCTTGCATCTCTTCCTATTCGAAACCTCGGGAATACAGTTCGAAATAACTTGACATTACTCGCGAAAGTCATAATTTTAACGGATGTGATACAGAATCGACCCAATATTCTTTTATATAGGGTATTTGACTAATTTCCAGAAACCGTTTTAAATTATTCTACGATACATTATAAGCACAATATGCTCTTTATATTTTCTGAAGATATGCCATATTTTATAGGTATGAAAATCATGTTTAAAGTTTAAATATCCAAAAACGCGCGTAAAACGCTGTGTTGTATAATGGCGCTGGTCACGTGGTGCGTTTTACGTCACACCATAGTATTGGTATGAGTTTGCTAACGTGCTGATGACTGTCATTTACTGTGGTGTGACGTCACAGCATTGTCACAGGGAACAACTAATCACAAGCCGTTTTCTTCGGTGACTAGTTCCATAGAAATATTTGGATTTTTATTACGTGTTTTTATAAAAAAAGAGTCTATTTAAGTTGTAAAATAAAAGAAATAAGCTTTCTTGGGCCATTTTCAAACAGCATGACCACAATCTGTAGCTTATTTTTCATAGTGTCAAATACCCTATTCAGTTGTGTATGAATTGTGATCAGCTTTATTACAACAATTTTTCTCATAGGGTGTCCATATTTGTGACATTTTTTATTCAAGTAATAATTTAATCAAAAATATTGTAGGCACATCGCATGGCCACCCTATGAGCTTTAGATTCCTTGTGTGACGGGCCCTTTTTACTTGAGTTTATGCAGGATTATTAACTGTCTGGAGAATTTCAATTTTGATATGTATTAGCGAGGGTACTTACTTGTGTGTACACTCATATGGACCAGAGACAAATCTTCTCTCTGCCTGTTCATCTTTTTCTGCACGCATTTTACAATAATGGACATCTGCAAACGTATTTGCCTATAAAACAATGACAGATTGTGTACATAGCGATTCTCTCACGGAGTTCGTGTGAATTTTTTGTCTATTGTTTCTGGTATCTGGGAGGCCTAGACAAAAGAAAGTGAAGGTTGTCTATACGCAGTCAACTGTCACGTGTATCAGGAGAATATGAGAGTTCAAGAGGTCGCATCATCTTAAGCAAGAGAGAGAGAGAGGAAAGGTTGTGTGCATCGTAATGAGATATTATCATGTATGTAGGTAGGTTGGTACTCGTACACCCTGCATACATACATACATATACAGAGTATGGGTGTGTATGCCCGCCTCTTGCTCTCGCTCAGGGCTGCATACACATATTATTATAATAATCATCTCCGCATTATTGGTAGTGTAATGTGAAATTAAAATTTATCCACGCCTTAACACAGCCTCCCATACAACGATTCTCCACAGCTGACTTGCATTTTCTTACTGCACACTGCAGCAGTTCAGAGTACCCGATGTGGCGTATCAAATCTTTGCTCTTTTTATTATCTTATCACTTCCCGAATGTGGTAAACAAAGAGAACGATCCCTCAATATTTTCTGACCTGGTAATTTTATAATCCAGGCTACTATTAGTTGTAAGCTATGAAATATAAACAACAAAGGTCTTTCTGATTTCTGGAATCCTTTACTTAACTTGCCCTTGACTCTTGAAATGGGAGCTTAGAAAAGCAACCAGAATCCTTCAGAACCAAATAACGATTCTGGGCAGTTTATTTTTCAAATAATAAGTATTAAAACTACCGAACTTATTAGTGACGTGACCTATCTAAGGCTTTTGACTGCGTGAATCATGATAATGGTTGATTGAATTACTAATGCGGTGTTCACACGAGGCGATATAAGGCCAGACCATTTCGCTTGCATTAAAAAAATATCGATCGGTCGCCCATTGATCGTGTGATGTGTTCACACGAGTCCACCGACATACATTAAATCTGTCAGGTGCGCTGATTGTGACGTAGTTTTAAAAATGGCGGACGTCGAGGTAGAAGTCGCGGAGTGTTTGGGGTTAGTTGAAAATGTTGTTTTAGACGATATAAGGAGACTCCTAATTAAGGAAAAATCAAGAAAAAAATGCAGGTATTGGGTGCGGAATTGGATTCTAAGGAGAAAAAAATTTGGAGCACTGCTGTCATCTTTCAAGAGACAGAACATAAACATAATTTTAGCATCGATATGGGCGCCGCGCATATCTGCGCATGCGTGCATCGTTCCACCAGAAACAAAAGTTGAAAAGTGGTCATCTTGAGGCGATATCGCTTTCAATCATTTTTATCGCTTCAGATTTATCGACAATCTGTTCACAAGGTTCAATTGGCCGGCGATATTTTGGTTTCCTGGCGATATTCGATTCGTGTGAACACCGCATTATGGGATATGCAATGGAAAATGTTTGTTGTTTTCTATTTTTTTTATTGGATAAATGCTGTTCAAATGACGATTCCAAGTGTCCGAATGGACCTAAGGATGATAAAAAAAAACAATAAACAATGAAGTATTTAAATCATATCTGTTAAACAAAAAAATAGACATAAGTTTTATAGTACTACCTATAATATCTGTTTCCCATTTTGGTTCACCTAAGGGTACATTTTACACCAAACGAATATAGAGCCTAATCGAGAAACAGAGCATACCTACTTTCTTCTATGGTTGATATTGGACACCATGGAAACAATAACAAACATCAAGAACAAACTAATATATATGGACTATGACAGATTAGTGTCCATATATCAACGAATCAAGAAAATGTACTCTACTTCCAGCTCTGGCACTATGTTCGTTTGGTGTAAATGCACGCTAACAGTTTTGTATAAGTAGGTACTTACAAGGATTTCAGCTGATCATGATAATATGACAGTATTTTTGTTAGTCACCTCTCACCAGCCGGCTTAAAATTATTCATACGTCGTCATTGTCTCACTGTATTTTTTTAAACTTGTATAGACAATGATTGTAGTAGGTATACATAATATCTTCGACTTACATTTTTGTATACTATAATATATAGGTGGGTACCTACCTACCAAAATTTTTAGACAACATCAAAATGAAGCCCTACAAAATATCGGGGTGACTCGTTTAACTGTTGATCAAACAAGACAGCGAAAGCTAGGTACATAATATTATGTAGTGTGCCCATGCGGTATACCTACAAAAAGTATCATTTTACTTAAATTTGTCATTATTGTTTAGATCTATCGAGCTGTCGTCATCCTAACTGTTGAGGGTCGTGGTCATCATGTTTTGTGGACACTGTCCACCATAGTTCTCCAGGCTTGTCTGTCCGCAGCCACATGTACGGCGCTATGGAGTGTTGTTAGAAGGATGTTCTGTTTTATTTGGGCGGACCAACGCGTTGGCGATCTGCCTCTGGGTCTTATTCCCGGTGCTCTCCCGACCAATATCAACTTTTCTCTCCACTGTGAACTACGTGACCAAAATATTTGAGTATAAGCTCGAGACAGACGGACGATTCTAAACTTAATGGTGGTGCTTAATTCTTGCAGTATTGAGACATAATAATAATGTGTTCTCCTTGCTGCCTATAAGGTATTGTTTAGATAAAATTGTTTGAAAAAATTATGGTCACCCAAGGTATATGTATAATGTTAGCCAATCAACGGCCGCTAATTTACTAACACATTTTACACTACTTATTTCGCACACAGATTTTGTTAATGTATTGAGTAGTGTTATATCTAAAAGATTCACAGTTTAAGGCATAATAATGTTCATGGTTGTGGTTATCGCGTCAATCGTGTAATTCCTTTTTAAAGCGAGTAGCACACGCCGGGTATCCGCTAGTATAATATTATAAGGTGGCGTTGAAATTCAAGTATCGTATTTACCTACCCAAGTAGAATAAAAGGTTCTTGATAGGTTGTAGAAGTCTAAAGGAACTCTTGACAACCTTCTCTAACCAACTGCGATACTTTTATAATATTCATTACTGATGTTCGATTTTTAAATGGAACAAACCACTACGGGCTTACGACCGTCTTCGACTGTTATTTCGAAGGCTGACTTAGCGTGATCACTTTACGTTAAAAACGTTCGCCATTAGGTGGTAATAAAGTCTCCGAAACTCCTAATCATGAGAATTACCGCCAATCTTTCAAAGGTGAATATCGAACATACCTTTAATAACCGTTTTTTTTTAAATAAGTAACCTATCACAAAAAAAACTAAATATTGCAGTCACTAATTATTGTGTTGTCAATTTGATTTTGATTATTGTTGTATTGTTGTTGAGCCACTGTTCGTTTAATGATCCATGTGAATTTTATTCAAAATGACTAAGATGTAAAAATATGGACATAAAATTTCCTCATATTGTATTTTTGTATTTTTTTTGTGTAATTATTATAAGAATGTAACATTGTAATTGGCGTTTCGCCGTATATTTTATAAATAAATAAATTATTGAAACACATGACCACATATTAAATTGTCTGTAAGTTGATATTTCTTGCTTTGACAGTAAAAGTGCCTGCAGATAATATTAGTAAATGTGTGATTTTCTTTAAACCATCATCATGTTAGTAGCCTAGTGGCCAAGGCGCCGAGTTCAGATCAAGAGGTCCCCGGTTCGACTCTCGATCGGGTCAAAAAAATTCAACGTGTTTTTTCCCTTGAAATTTCAACACGGGGTTTGGAATCCTGTCTCAGATTGGATGGGTCCGGTTGACTGGTAGTGTATGCTTCAAGCATAGGTCAAGTTTCGCTGGCTATACTGACACCTATGTATTCATTCATGTATAGAAGAGTGTTATTTATTTATTTAAAAGTATCGAGATATACCTATTAGGAATTGTAATTAATTATTTTAAACAAGATTCCAATAATTGAAAACATCTGGGAATCGAATCCGGGGCAACTTATTTTAATCAGCTATATTGAATGTAAGTAGGTACCTATTTTCATTTTGTTGCATTTATTTATTTGTTACTAGATGACCTTGTGAAGATCGTATAACTATCTTGAACTTACAAGATTATTTCGAAACCAAAATTGGCGAAATCGATCCAGCCTTTCTTGAGTTTTAGCTAGACACCCGCACACGTAAGATTATGTCCTATATAAGATTTTCTACTCTGCGAGTATTTGATTATACTACATACGTATTGAGTCTGTACCTACACTGTACATAATATTGTAATGAATTATTATTACATACCATCACTGCTGTTGCTACATACAGTACCGACTGGGGCACCAGAGCATTGCATCACCCATCCATACCGCTGCTCGCCTGATACTTTGCGATCGATATTTCCATCATAAGTCACACTATTTTGTACCAATTTGCAAGCACCAGTATCTTATCTTAATCATTATTTTTACACTCTTCTTTCTAGCTAACACTAACTTAACAATGCCCTCTGTGTGATCACATCGTAACATTCGCAACGAAGCCTTGATTTTGTGATGACGTAAAAACAATGGATGTTTCATTGTTTCTTGTTTCCCATGTTTTTTCACACAGATTTTCATTCGACACAAACACTTACATAACTTAAGGAAATCTACCTATTTCTTTCATCTCTTTGTTTATTTCCCTTTGAAGAGGCGCCATCGTCCTACTTGTTGAACCGGAGATCTATGTTTATACGTTTAGTCCGAACAATTCCTCTACCTTTTGGGTGGTCAGTATAGGTAATAATCAAACCCATGAGATAAGTTATGTATTATGGCGATACGTACAGGGAATTTATTTTTGGTTCATTTTATGGAGCCAATCTTTCCAGTCCCCCCTTTGCTTCGTATTTCTTAAAATATCGAACCTTAACTTAAATCTTTTCTTTGAATATGAGTGTTCCTCACGCATTTCTCAACCTTTTGCTTGGTTTGGAGTTTGGACGATACTTGCTCTTCATCTCGATTCCGTTCCAAAAAAGTTTGAAGCCCTCTTTGAAAATTTTCATTTCAAAATGCTTTAAGCTTTTAATAATAACGTTATTTTCAATTAATGAAATTGCTCTAACGTTTTTAAATTTAGGCCGTTATTCCCACCTTTTTCCAGGACATGATTATTTTGAAACAATAATTTTCAGAAATATACGTCCTAGGTACCTAATTTAAGCTTTTTGAAACTTAACCAATAAATGTTTTTGTGCTCACAAAAGGAGAGGGTTTATAAAAACAGACTCAATAAATAGGTACTTTATCCAGTTGACGATGTTTTCTTTGGAGGAAGGGAAAATCCTCCGACCGACAATACCGACTCAAAAACTCTCCTCTCCACTCCACTAGCGGTACTATCCATGGATATTGCTTCGCGTACTACAGTCAACAGTGGTGGTACTTTTCACATTTTCTACGTATGACAATAATGTTGCAATTATTTTCTCGTAAAAATATCAATTTAGTGTTCTGATAAAAGTTTTTCAAGTTCCAGATTAATGATGATTAGTATGATTCATAGGTTATAAGAAAAAACAGATTTTGCTGAAATGTGTTTGTAGTGTTATTATTTATCTCGTTACACTTTTGTTGACTGACATTGGTTATCTTTTTTCTCCGTCCACGACGGTGTGTCATTCTTTTTTTAAGCATTTTTATACGCGCGTTTTATTTGACTAAACCAGCAACAAAAAAGAAACAAAAAAAAATACAAAATCAAATCAAATGGACATTGGTACTAGGTATATATTATGAACTCCAGTTCTAACAAAAACGACCGTCCACATACTGTATGTGAATAAAAAGAATATTGTGTTAATCTGCGTGTAGGTACTAGAGAGGCACTCAGCATTCATAGTCGCCACTTACCATACAATCAGATCAGATCGCACATTTGCATTAATTTGTATAGAAATCGCTTTGTAACGTTGGCGCAATTTCCTGCTGCAAACAAACATTCACACACGGGTTATTCTCGAACCCAAGCAGAGGATTGTCAGTCGTTCATGACGATGAGATTGCCCAATCCATGTTCATACATTATACATTCGTGAGACCCACACCTCTGGTATCAGACAAGAATGCATGTAAATCCACCAAGAATCACCCGACATTTTAGTTTGAAAATATACATCATCAACTATATAGACTTTTCGAAATACGTAGGTAATCAAGAAAGAATAATCAACATCAACCATCAACATATCAATTTGACCGCTAATGTTGAGAGTTGAGGGAGCGTAGAGAAGAAAAATATGGAAAGAGAAATACTGTTGAGGCACAATAAGATGAAAATAAGATATTTTTATTCGTAGGTCATTCCAAGAATCAAGCCGATACCATTTACACTTTTTGAAGAAGAAGAATCGGGATTTACTTGGTTATCTATTCGTTCTAATCTTTGCCCATTTTCTTTACAATACAATGCCACTTTTGCTAAGCGGGTTTTGGTAAGCGCGACGTACTTTCAAATTGGCCTATGGTTCATCTTTATAGAACAAAGTTAGTTATTAGATCCTCAATACATTTGTTGTGTTATTTGAGACCAATGACAAAGAAAGTTAATAAGAGGCTCTTCTTGTTTAACCTCACTGCTGACGCTGGTGTTCTATGGTTGAGTAGGTAAACGGAACACCTCCAATCCTTATTCCTTACTGTCCAAAGCAGCCTTTGCTAAGTAACCCAAACAATTACGAAGTTTTGCTTATAACGACGTTAGACTTCAAACTATACCTTAAACACAGATTATGTTAATTCAAATAAGACGGAAATTTAGACTCTGATGTCCATCCGATGTTTTAGAACTTTGAAGTTTTTCCTTATAGCTTTATCACGTTTATCTAAAACGTAACCTGGTACATGGTTGTTAAGCTTATTTCTTAGTTCACGTAAATTATGTATGGTGATCGTCATGGGACACTTCACAGGACAAAAACAAAAACAATGGCTTTACGGATGTGTGTGTGTTTGCATTAGCATTTAGTTTATATTTTAATTCTGGCGTTATTGTATACAACAGTCTCAATTCGCTGTAGTGTGAATTATTCGCGCGCCATTTAAATCATGTACCTAGATTGCGTTATCCGATTACAGATTGTTGTGTATTTTGATTTTAAAATTAACCGTACTCGGAACCGTTATTTCATTTTAATTTACGGTATCTTTTAGTTTTACTGTTTTTGGTTTCGCCTTTTTCTAATTCACGCATCAAACCGGTTATTATGTATTATGAATCGAATTAAAAACTGAATATTCTTGAGATGCAGTTGACTTTGATTGTTGTTATTCTATGATCTGATTGCCATACCGAGTGATGAACATCTTCACTCCACAACGCCACGGCATCTAAACAGAACTAAAATAGACCCGCCAGCGCTCGTGCAATCTATGTAAAGGTTCTCATTACAGTTCGCGGTACAAGGTACGCGTCCGTACTAATGCACGCACTTCACCTACTCTTTTACCTCGATGCCACAAATTTGAGGTGCGACTGGCGAACAGCCCTCGGCTTCGTCAGCCATCAAAAACCCGCGCATCTTCTGTGCTCTATGAATTATTTTCCATTTTTCTCACCCCATCGTTTGACAAAATGTCGCCTGGCTAGTGAGCAGAAGTGATTTCCACTTCTCGTAAGTCTATCAGGAGCGCATGAATAATGAGGAGGTGACGCTAATGCACTCCAAGTTTGATGTGAGAAAAGGACGGCGATAACACTTGATTTGTTATAAATACGTGTGTTAAAAAGAGTCAGAATAATGATTTGATGATGTTGATAGCGTGTTATTGTTCGCCGTGTGTAATCAGATGGCACGTAGTTAAAGAGTGCACTGACTCGCTGTGTTTTTGTTGGTTAGTAATTCAACATTCTTACACGGAATGCACAGTATGTGTATGTAGAGGCGACATGCAACACGGTGAGTGTTGCCAGCTATAAGAATAATATCATAGGTACATAGAGCGGTGTCATGGAACGCTGGTTCTGGCAACACTGTGGGAGGAAAAGGCGGGAACGCATCAGCTTGCTTGCATCATTATCACGTGCAGTGTGAAGATATCCGTCTAGAGATAACTCTTTTGCTTCATTCTTTGGTGTTTGCCGTGTGAAGTATATGTACTATGAACCTAAGTAAATACTTCGGATATAGGTATCTTGTACATTTTGAATCGTTATCAATCTATGCAGCCACCATTCTATAAAAACGATCGAACATTTTAATAACTAGCAGATAAACCTGACGGACGGACGAGAGACTTAGAAAAGATTAATTATCCTTTTTTACTAATTCTTATTGCTTCTACCACCAGGTGGCAACGTCAATAAGTATGATATCAGCTCCATACAAAAGACACGAATCCTACAGAGCAACATTTAGGCACTTTTCAAACCATTCAAGAACGGTGAGGATGGCATGTGGCTATCTGAGTATGGTCCAGAAAATGCTTTCAGAGGGAAACTTTGACAACATGTTTAATGGATCCGTAATCACTGGCTGGAGAATCGTCTGTAGAGCATTCGGGCTCGTCGTCCCCGATCTGTGCGGATTCTTTTTAAGGTGACCCGACATTGACGCCTCGGAGGTCAAAGCCAGGCACCAAATCCATATTCTGGAAAACCATTAAGTATCAAGGCAGATATTGTTGACATGTCAGATACGTATGGCTAGGTAACCCTGAAAGTGTGGAGATATGAGATTTGGTTACCCAAAATAAGTACCGGGTAGTAGTTATACCGGGGATATATTATTTGTCAGTAATTCAGATACTTTTTGCAGATTGTGAAAAATATTACTTTTTATACGCTTCAATTAAGAATAATCAGGTTTTATTAAGAATCCTATGAAACATTGTTCCTAATTTTGAAACTCACTCAAAATGTTTTTGCGCGTAGGTACCTGCCCATGCACAGTCCACTCGTAAGGTTTCACAGCCGTTCGTTCTCATATATTATTTTTCAAAGTTCAACGAATTCCAAATTAAAATAAACGATTCTTGAAAACTTTGTCTTTATATTTTTATATACTTATAGGTACTTTTTTTTACTTTTGATATCGGAAATTCTCGGAAAACATCAATCAGTTTTACCTATTACAACAATTCTTGTGTTATTGAAATAAAATATTATTTAAGCTTGTTTTTTTTATTTGGTTTTTATTCTTAATATTGAAAGTTGTCTTAAATTTGCCCATAAATATCTGAATATTAAGTTTATTTCACTCTCACGGCAACCCCGACCTAACTTTCTGCTGCGTTACTGTAGTTATACTGCGCTGTGAAGACTAGATCATTGGTCAGGTCATTAGGAGCAGAATGTCCTGCCTCGGAAACTTCTTGAAAAAAAAACCCAATCAGTTTGTTTTAGCCCATAATGAAGGGCAAAAAGATAGAAAGCAGTTGTTCTGGGTTAGAAATATCAAGGAAAAAGACCAACTATGAATGGAAATATTCTTCCGGAAATATCAAGGAAAAAGACCAACTACGAATGGAAATATTATTCCGGATAGCCTAGGATAGAGAAACCTACGTCATAGGCCATGCCAGCAAACGTCGGAGATACCTGATTTAGCACAAGAAGATGATGATGGGAGGTCAGATCCTCTGAAACCGATCATGTTATAAACTTTAACATCAAATAATGTTTCAATTAATTGCATTATGTCAAAATATGATTTAGATAAGTGACTGCATAATACCTCGTAGATTTTATTTCCGTAATTGACAATTTCATAGTCATTTGGGAAAGTTATATCTCTCTCTACTAGCCGCAAAAGCTTTCAGACGCAAAGCATTTCAAGTTTGCCGTTTTTCTATTTTATTGCGTGTATGTATGAATTCTTTTGCCTCCAAGTATAATCCTGATTATTCTGCAAGGAAATATTTACTAGGCTTTGATTATAATGACTAGTTTTTGCAGGACACGTCTTTAGACTTTATGTATCGTCTTTAGTGGCGTCTGTTGAAGAATGCTTAACGGTGTCGTTTGAGGACTCTTCCACAAATTTTGCAATGCACGATTTAGTTAGACTATATGTTTTTCAAGCCATTCCCTCAATATTGTTAGTTTGATTTTGAAATCATGTCTTTTTTTCATCAATTTCATCCTTTTATATGTAGGTCTATCTTGTTCTTTATGTCAGTATTGCCACTGCTATGGTTGGTAGTAACTATACTCTTCTCTACCCTAAGTCGATCAAACGAGCTCTGTATCTTCCAACGATCTAAACTAGTGTTCTTGATTTTTCAGCCAAGGAGCTCTTTTACGTCCTAAACTGCCTGTATTTTTCCATACTTATAAGAGGATAAATTTTTTTAATTTGAAAAATGTTGTCAAATCTTAAGATGTTTCTTCATTTAAAAGTGGTCATAATTTATGTTTCCATATTCATGTTTCGAAAGACCCTTTTCATTGGGTACGCAATCTCCTAAAAATATTATCTATTAGACCTTTTTAACTGAAGGAACTAAATGTTGGTCGATGAAATCCAAATCTCTTTTTCTCTCCATCTCCGATTAAGTCTGCGTCTCTATGAATACTCTTGCATTGCAGCTTCAGTTGTTGTTCTTTGGATGTGATCTCATCATCAATAGATACCTTCATCGTCCGTCTGTTCCATTTCAATATACCGTCGTTTTTGAGAATGTTTGATATTAGTGTAGTCATTGCAATATTGATGGTATATTCACAGTGGTCATTTACGCTTTTATTGAAGAGAGAAAAGCGTTCATAATGAATATTTACAAATAATTAAAGTATCCGTAGTTATATTTTTTCAACAAAATGGCTAAACTAACTAATGCGGTGGTTTGTACTTGGTCCAGCGGCTCAGTAGATGGCTTTAATAATTTATCGTACAGCTTGCTTGAGAGTTCTTGGGAAATCTCGGTGTCGTACATTTTTCCACTTTCACAACACAAGCTTTGCATTTTTACTGTTCACTTCGTTTCATATTTTTCAACGAAATAAAACTTGCGCGAAATTCATTGCGTGTCTAAAACGATGCTCAACCAATTTATAAGTTACGGGACCAATTTTTTAAAACCCACATAAATAAAACTGGGCGTCTTCTCGTATTTAGACGTATTCGGGTTCGTGAGATGTGCTCATAAAAAAATGTCGCGCGGCGTATTTATTGCCCGACAAAATGGAGAAAAAAGCGGAAAACATTGGGCATCACGCTACCAGGAGAGCAGAAGGCGCGAACGGCCACACTACCACGCTCGCTCGGAATGAAAACACTTTCCTCTGGCACTCCGACGAGCCATTCAAACGAAACAACGGATATTTCCCTCTCTGTTTAACCTTTTAATGACGTTGTTATAAAAACGATAGCATCGCGAGATAACGTTATATCGCTATCTCGCTTCCACTCTCAATAATGATGATTGTGTGTTTCTGTTTCCAGATGTGGTGGGTAGCGGTTTGGTAGTGGAAGAGCCGCCTCCCGCGTGGCCCCTCCCCCAGCAGCAGGCCGGAGGGCCTCCCGGAGCCTCCCTGCCCCCCGCCCCCACAGCTGCAGCCCTTCCCACCTGGCAGTACCCACGTAAGTAGCACAATCACCGTTGCAGTATGCACACACATGTCTCACTACAGTATTGCACTATAGGCCCAGCCGTATAGAGATTTCCTAATGGAGAATACAAAGAGACGCTCAGAAAAGTCGTTAAAAATATATCTATATTATGTACCTACTTATTTTTATTTAACATTTATTTGACGACGAGTGCATGCAAAGGGGTTAAAAAAAGAAAAGAAAAAACCAATCAGTATATAGAGGAAGTGCAGTGTATTTGGAATACTGCAGCTAATTTGGAATACCGTGTTTGCTATATTATGGTTACCAATATCTGTGTGATAATACTATCAATAGCTAATGCGTCAAGGACCCTATAGCCAGTGACAAGTCGTCAGTTGATTGTTAGCTGAGCTCTGGCAGCATTTCATGTTAACCTATTTTCGAAAGTTTTTTTTATAAAAATTCTATCCGTTGTACCCATTGATTTAAATGTATGCAAATTTTATCTTGTTAATTGAAACGATTAAGGAATCTAATTTGTGCATGATAATTTATTTAAAATTCAAGAAAACCTTGAGATGTTGTTAATTTGGAATACCTATACAGTAATGACTCTCGATGAGGAAAGTGGGTGCGCTGCCTCATGTGGGCGCACTGTGCTTTGCTGGATAAGACACTTGATCATAAATTTCCGACTATTACCTACATAATTTTCCTTTAAGTTAAGTTACCGAAGGTGCAGGTAAATTGAAAGACCCTATTCCAAATTACCTGCACTCCATGTCGTAGAAGTGCGATTTTTGACATTTTCTAATCAAATCATTTTTTCTCCTTTATTATTTTCTGTATTTTTGCTTTCGGCAATAAAGATTATTAATTTTATTGATAACTTTCATTTTTTTTTTCATAAACCTTCATTGGTTTTATTCCTATTTGCTTAAATGTAAATGGTATTCCAAATATGCTGCACTTCCTCTACTTACGTACCACCATTGAACTATTACATACATAAAAATAAATGGGGCCATGAAAAAGAGTTGACTGCTGAAGTAAAAAAAAAACAAGATGGAAAGAGACAGACGAAAGATAAAGAAACCGTTCAAATAAAACTCTGATTCCGGCCCACGCAAATGGGTAATATGACATATTCGTAACAAAAGAGTACAGCGTACCTACTTAACGTACCGCATTTTTTTTAACATTATTGACCTCCCCCCCTTCTGCACCGTTATACGTATTTTGGTGCCCCATTTCCCATTAACTTTGCGTAACACCCATGCATGTTGCTATTATGTACTTATACCTAAAAATCACAAATATGACTGGAAAGTCACTTAAATTCCTTTCGAATATCCTTCTCACCCCGGACACAGAAGACCCTATCATACCATGCATGTTCCGTTCCTTCGAGGCAGAGCTGAGAGAGTTGGACGTGGTGTGGGAGGAGGTCATAAGCATTGCGCAAGATCGAGCGCAGTGGAGAGCTCTTGTTGCCTCCCTATGCTCGTGAGTGGAGTTCAAAGGGAGTTTTGATTTGATTGATTGATTATTCCGAACGCCGTATCTGGTATGTGAGTAGCAGGTACATTAAAATCCTTTTGAGTTCCTTACAATTTTTACATACCTACCTATGTATCTATATACATCCGTGGCGCTAGGTAAAATCCTGCGTGGGTCTTGGCCTCCAAAAGATTTGCCCATGCCACCCTGTCTTCCACCCCCAGGAGTCCGAGGTCTCTCTCCGCTCCGTCCAGCCATCTCAGTATGGGTCTTCCAAAGCTCCTTCCAGTGGGTCTCCCACAGAAAACTTCCTTGAGGACGGTTCGCTCCATCTTTGAACATGGCCCAGTCAGCGGAGCTATATGAATTTTGCGGCGTTATCATCATACAATTCATAAAGTTTGCGGTTAAACTGAATGTGCTAGTGATTCTTCGTACCTAGTATTTTCCGTTCAAAGAATTAAAATCCTTAAAACATTTAGTCAGCAGTAATTGAAATTAATTACCTATATGATCTAGGGTTGTTTATGTAGGCAGCTACATAATTTTTCAGGATATAATATACTGATATTCAGGTATGTCTTAGGAATGCGAAGAGAATTTCAAGTCGTCCAGAATTTCCAAAATTAAAGGTAAGAAATAGAAAGGGGAAATCAATTTGAATGGTATTAAGTATTATTCCTTACAATTTCCTAATTCCGTCAATAAAACCTATTTTTAAATGGATATGTGCTCACCCAAAGTGAAAGCAAACACACTCACCATAAACTTTATAAAGATTGTTCCATGAAAGAGGAAAATGATCGGTCGGTACCTACCTAGGGTCGAACCCATGACCTCCAGTACCTACGAAATAAGCCGGCGTAGTAACCGCAATGCTACCAAGCACTTCGGATAATGTTATTTGTTATAGCAACGAATATCAATTATTTGCAGACGAATAGTACCTATAAGGATGGACAATATTTAACGTGTAGGTACCTATTTGGATTGGTTTAATTTTTATTGTATTGAATACCTTACAGTTACAACGCATCAGTGGCCGAATCACTCGAAACGAGTGCAGAGATAGAAAAACAAACGCAGCAGTGTGTAGATGAAATAAATGTTCTTGGTATCCTTCGTAGTGGATGAAGTGATGGAAAGAATCTGACAGCCGCGTCAATTGAAAACTATCTTATATGGATACCAAGAATATTACAGTGTTGCTGTACTGCTGATTTCTATGGAAATCTCTATGGATTAGCTTTCTCGCGCAAGTTTTGATTTCAGATGACGTTTTTATTGTTTTGACTAGTAACGCGTATTGAATCAAATATTTAGGTTAGGTTCTAATGTTGTTTTTATTTGTTTCGCATATCTATTAGGTACCTATAATTTTTATAATATCATTTCCAAAACATGAAATTATACAATGATTTAACAGAAAAGTATGAGAATATAACAATCTTTGGGCCACATTTTAGATTTTTCATTCCACGTCGTTTGTCAAAACAAACGAATTGGTATATTTAGTCGATCGAAATTGATGTAAGGAAGGTGTACTAATGTCACACATTTATACTTTCTTTTTGGACGCAGAGTTTTTATCTATACCTAGATATCTATAGGGTGGGGGGAGTGGTGCAGCAGAGGAGAGTGTAAAGCCTGAGGACGAGGAGAGCTAACCCTAGCAGTCTTTAGAGACGTTAAGCGGGGAGAAGAGAAAGTTTTTGTCTATAGATAAGTAGTTACCTCATTAATAGTGAATTCCGTGTTTGAAGAATTCTATTCTGAATTCGTATTGCAAAATCTAAAAAAACATTCGATACCAAATCATCCGACCCCTGCGTTAAACTTCAAAACTTTCATTCAAGTTTTTTTAGTTACTTTGTTGGTTCAAAAAGAGCCGACATTAATGAATCGGAATATTGAGTTTAAGTAAGTACATAAACTTTGGTTTTGTGTATTATGTAGGAAAGTCTTTAAAAAATGATAAACATTGATTGTATCATAAAAATATATCCACGTACCAGTGGCGTGCGGTGACTGTGATGCTCTCGCAATAAAAAACCACTATAATATTTTTTCGCTGCTTTCTCAAACATTTCATTAACATGTTAGAAATCAACCGATGCGATCAGGGGTGTGATTACCAAAAATTTAATAGAAGCCGATCCGGTTTTTTTTTTCAAATAAAAATTATCGAACGTTGCGAATTAATTGCGAACGAATTTATGTTGCACGGGATGCTCGAAAAAAATCATTGAAATTATATGATTCACATCAACATCGTTTTTATGGGTACAATATATTTTTTCATTGATGTGAGCATTGTTCGTGATTGTGTTCTGGAAGAATATTTGAAGGACTTTCGGCAAATCACCTTGATCATCGATCTCTGTGCAACAACCAATTGGCGAAGATTCGTGATGACCATGCCACCACCCTACCCCAGAATATCGTACAATAGTGTAGATTGCACCAGCGCAAAGTACAGCATCTTGAGGGTGTTTCGTCAAAATATCACACAGATTGAGAAAAATGTAAATCGTTTGTCTGAATTTCTTTGCCAACATCTCAATATGGCTCGTCCATCGGAAGTTTTCGTCGACCAAGACTCCCAAGTATTTGTACCTACTCTCCAAGACTCCCAAGTATTACAAATACTTGGGACTCTCTCCAAGCAGGGACATTGACAAACTGGATCACCTTCGCGAGTGTGAACCCTTACAACTAATTATTTCTGTGGTTGTTGCCCCCATAAATACTGAATGTCATTATTTTCGTCTTTTGTGCATTCAATGATAACAGGTTTCTGTCAAACCATTTCCTGGCTATGCCTATACAAAACATTTTCGCACTCATTTGCCTTAAATAGCATAACTGTGTCATCAGCGAATGAAACCATACAACCTTAGACTGGGAATATAGATCATTCAAATAAATTATAAAAAAAGTGTTGGTCCTAATACCACACCTTGTAGCACACCGTACATTATCGGCCAATAGTCTGCCAGTACATCGCCCAGCCTTTGTGCTTTTCTTCTATTATTTAAATACAAATCTAGCCATTTCATAGAAGTGTTTGTGGTACTGAGATTCTCCAATTTCTTCATTAGTATTTCGTGTGAGACAGAATCAGAGTCCTTGGCTAGATCTAAAAATATTCCCAGGCATATCTGCCTTTTATCCAACGCTTATTTTATATATTCAGTCACAGGCAATACCCTATATAAATTCTGAGCAGCCACAACAATGTTTCAAATTGTCTCCTCTATCTACTATACCAGTTTTTCTAACGTTCTACCAAACACCCCGTAGGATGACAGATTCCCGGAATCGAATTGAAGGTCTGTCAATTCAATTGAGAATTACCTACTCTATATTTTGGTGTTCTATTTATTTAACAACCTTTATCTTTTACGATGAAGATCATTATAATTATTGTTGGTACCCGTCATGAATTACATTTTCAAAAATGATTTGTTTTCAAAAGATGGCTCTTTGGAAATGGAAATTTTACTGTGAATATACTATCATTTTGACATTACTTTATTTATAAGTAATCATACACGGTCATCTGCCATTATAATATATTAACAAATCAAAGTTAAAACTGACAAGCAAATGTCGATAAAATAAAATACACAACGGAAAGATACAGACACAGAACGAAGTTCGCTGAAATATCTACTACCGTGACGGCCAGGCATTCAACTAGATGGTGAGAGAGCATCAGGATAGCCACCCGCACAACAATAATTATTTTTGTTCGTAATGGGTGCAAATTTATTGAAAACGTTAAATATATTCCTGGGAATGGAATTATCAGTATCCAACATTATTACGAACCATCATAGGATGCGGTGACGGTAGCCCCCCCAGGAAGCAGTAAAACTATCAATATCTAACATTTTTACAAAAATCTTTGCGAAGTTCAGCGGTAAATCGGACGTAACGTAAAGTCCGCGGTAAATGCGTGACGTAGGTAAGAAAAGAATTATGTGGATTCGAAAACTCTCCACCACTGGTGAGTGGTGACTGACTAGACGTGCTATGTAACTAAACACAGCACGTTCTCTTGTACCTACCTACATATTAGTTTTGTCTGAATACCTGCATTTTTTTTCATGCCAATATTAAAAGATCCATAAAGAATTTCGTGCCTGAACGAACACGTTACATATTAACAGGTTGTTTTTGCTTGGACTGACCTAGCCGCGATGGTAATAACGTCTATTTACGCCCATTACAAGGATGCCCACGGGCACGAACGTACAGTCAAGTTTTCAGTGTCCTCTTATGCCCTAACTAGCTTATACCCGTCTTGCTTTACGTTTTTGATTCCGATTGTCAGGCTTGATCGGTAGGTAATTAAACAGGTTCTAGTCTAGCTTCCCATTGCTTAACAGACCTCTATAACTGACATAAGCACAGGAAAAGAAGAATGACACTTTTAAAAATTTTGTTTCACCGACCTCATAATATTATACGAACCTACCGACATAATTTGCAAGTTTTCATAGAGAGAGAGAGAGATAGCTCTGTGGTTTGAATCTTAGCTACATTCCCTAATGTGTGATAATTAATTAGGCTCTCCACCCATAGAGGGTGATTTGCGCTATCTGTCAAATTTGCAAAATGGAGTAATCATTTTGCAAATTTTTTCATTAAATCTTTATTTATTGAGAATAATAAGATTTGAATAACATTTATATGTATAACAAATCAATCTACGATTATTTTATTACATTTTCATACCGTAATACCAAGATTCCATTCAACGTTTACATGAGTAATTTTGTTTCCAAAAGTCTTTTTGAGAAATTTGTATGAAAACCCAAAAAAAATAGATTTTTTTAAATAGCTCTAAATATATTAAAGTTAATGCAGCAAATTGTATTTAAGAACCTTCTCCAGCATTTTGTACGGCTCTGGGCATATTAATATCTGACGTAGCATTTGTATTTTGAGCGTGATGTTCACATATAAGGTAAAAGTATTGTCAAAGGCAAATAAAAAAACAAACATTTCTAAAATATTATGTAGATAGATAGAGAGCATTACATACTTCTTTCTCCAGTGCATGGAATGGATAGGTTACAAACGGAACCGAAATATTTTATGTAACTGTTCAAATGTGTTTTGATTTGAGTGATCGCTTATTTGACCAAAATATACTAGGTATGTGCCTTTTTATTATTGTGTTTCTTTCAAATTTGCCTATTTTAGTATATTTTCTCACATATTTTTCGAATCGAGAAAATGTTCAGTCAATATAATTCTTGCCGAATAACTTGGAAACAAGTGAAGGGCTTTAAAAAAATCTCATTCTTTTCGACCGTAACTACCTATATGCTATGTTAAAACATACATTTTCTTAACATTTCATTTCACCAATACTTCTCCAAATGACTCAATTCTGTGCTATTAGGTACTTTTATATAAGGTATTGGCAGGAAGAAACCGCTTAAATATGTCTGCGTTTTAATATAAGGAACCTAAATTCAATGCTTCTCATAATTTATTTACTATTTTTTAGTACTTTTGTGTACCTAAGTAAGTATTGTAGGTACCTTAACAAGTAAGTATACCTAAAAGAGTCCCGCACTAAAAACCATATTTTCGATTTATCGAATGACTGCGTAAACAAATATCGAAGGTTCCATTGTCAAAGACTGAGCGAACTGAGCGTTTCTTCCAAAAACAATGACATGGATACATGTTAATTTATACAAAGTTTTTTCTATTATTATTAAACACAAACAATATTAGTCTATTCTCAATTTGACCACATATAATGTACGTCTGTGTCAGTGTCAAATACATGGAAGTGTGTGTGAGTATCAAATACATAACATTACAGTAGTGTTTGTAATGTTGTTGTTATTGATTTAATCTACCTACCTATTTTTTATGCATTGTTAAAAAATATATTAATATTAGCATTCGCCACTCATTCTCTGTATACGCTATACCTAAGTGTGCGAAATTTCATACTCCTCCGTCCGCGCATTTTCCGTAAAAATAGTCACAAAGTTTTTCCTTCACGTAAGTATTAATATTATAGGTATAGATTAAGAATTAACAGTTGAATCATAATTGGAAATTTTTTGCTGAGGTTGTTTTTTTTACTGCAAACAAAAACGTTATTGTCATCTTTTCTAAAATGTTGGTTATCTTCTTAAAAAAGATTTGATACGTAGGTAGGTAGGTACTTATTCAACAAACTAGTAGTTATTTAGTTAAACGTTTTTTACTGATGACAAAAACGCAACTCGTATAATAACTCGAAAGACAATAATAATTGCTAAAAATACAGACATTTTGCGATAGTTTTGGTAAAAACTGTTGATATATCTAATGGGCACTAAATTGGTATCAAATAATAATATGAAGTATAGGTACCTACCTATGTATGTACAAACATCCAGTTAGGGAAAAGAGTAGGTATTGTGTTGTAAGTTTATCCAGACACAGTTCGTGGCCATGTATGACAAGACCATCCTGCAAAAGATGTTACGCATAATAATGTAGGCATTCACTACTTTATTGTTGTATCAAACAGGTCTTTATTTCCGGTCAAACCCGTCATATCAATACTGTACCCGTATTCTAAGTTTTATCGGATGGTAGTCACGGAAGTAAAGTAAGTGAGTATTACACGATACATCTTGTATGGAAAACCTGTATAGCGCCGCCAAAAGGATATTTCTAGAAACAAAAGCTATTCTCGCATTCGATACGTACATACCTTTTCCATACAATATGTATCGTGTTAACTCACTTTACTTCCGTGACTACCTTACGATAAAACTTAGAATACGGGTACCTACTGTAGGTACCTCTATTCCGAATTTTACTCGCTAACGTAAGTGAGAAACTGACGGGAATTTTGTATGGGCTGCGGACCTTTCCGAGTACTCTGCAGGGGCGCTATGCACATTTCCATACAACATTTTGTTACTTATTCACACCAGCGTAAATGTCATGGAAACGTACACTGAACTCTATGCGTACTGAGTGCAACAAAAGCGTTCGTCTTTTCACTTCTCTCTCTCTTCTTCTGACTCGCCTACTTGCAAAACGTCAAATTCGGAAAATACGCTCGGAAAACCATCATAACCAAATAACGGTCGGCGGTCCCATAAGTGTTGTGCACATCAAGAACATTACTGGAACCAGGAGTAAAGGAAGGAACCAGCAAACAATCGGTGAGTCCCTTTCCAATTACAGTCCACTTCTTCGTTCGTCTACGTACTTCCTGCTTAAAGCTGGGAGACGTAGCGGACATATTGACAATACAGGGTGACTGGTAATGC
The DNA here is from genome assembly GCA_963576905.1 of Mystacides longicornis. NCBI lineage: Eukaryota > Metazoa > Arthropoda > Insecta > Trichoptera > Leptoceridae > Mystacides > Mystacides longicornis. Next base: position 8,096,805 of record OY756425.1, on the reverse strand, counting down.
GACCTATTCCATGAATGGGGATACTAGAGCCACTAGAGGTTATTGGCAATAATTTTGTTCCCGTTAACCGAGGTCCAAATCCAGTGGTTCGTAAAAGAGAAATAGGACAAGTTGTATGAGGAATGTTATGTCGGTGGAAGAAACGAAAGAAGTATAATATGCTAAGTAGATGCTTGAATAGAAAAGAGTGGAGTTCCGTTCTCTCTGCCTACCCCTTAGAGGACACGGCGAGATGGGTAAAAAATAAATTAAAAGTTTTTTTTTTTTTAATTTTCCGCCTTTTGATTCTTCAAATAGATGATGAATGGACTTACAGGTCTTATGTCTTTTACCTAATGCTAATAAATAATTCCTTCACATGGTGCAAATAAAAGTTTTCAGAGTACCTACCTACTTTATAATGCTTACAGTAAACTGTAGTTTGAAATAAAAAAAAAAAACAAATTACTTATAATAAAAAAGTTGTAATAAAATATTAAAGATTTATTAAAATACAATATACATACAAAAAAAAAATTAAATAAAATAAGCCACAAATTCATTGGTTTACCTTACCTGTAAAATTTCTTTCAAACTTTAAAACAATACTCGTACATTTACCATGGCAATAATAAACACGCAAATAAAAATCGAACGGATTAAAATAATACTAGTGGTCGACCAGTGCTCGAAATTCGACCATAGCTCATTTAAATTATAAGTTTGAACATTATTAAGGTTCCATTGTCAAAGACTGAGCGAGCAATTCACATTGGTTTTTAAAAACAAAAATGACATGGATACTTAAGAAAATTTGAAATATTGATATTTACAAAGTTTTTTCAATTATAAAGGTAGGCATTTCTTCGGAATTAATATGGGAGACAATAAATGGAAGATCTTTGTTTTTTTTTTTATAGATTTCGCTCTAAAGTGACTATCGAATTAGCAACTGTCGCCTTAGAGGTTTTATAATGTTAAATAAAAAGATCGATATGAGATGCATAGAGAAAGTAGAAGAGAGACCATAATAATATATTTTTGAACTGACCAGTCAGTTCCTCCGATACGGGTCAGTTCCCCGACGGTTTGGATTACAGTATTCTTGTGTTGTGGAGCCACATCACTTGTCTTCTATCCACGATCTTGCTCACGATGGTTACCTGCAGAAGCACCTCTGAACACGTGGCCAATCTTGTGGATCTAAAATTTTTGCCAACAATTTTCCATCAATATTTGCCCGAATTGCCGACCCCGTCTAACTAAGGAACACGCAACATTCTTCTAATAATCGTTAATCATGAAATAAGTATGTAGGTACCCTCAACGTCCACGTTTCACCTACACCAAAAACTCTGAATTCTATGTATGGATTATGAATATCTTATTGATGTACGGTTGTGAAACTTGGTTCTATCTGAAAGAGACATAGATAATTAAATTTGAGGATTTCGAGATGTACCTAGACCAGGAATATTCTCAAAGGGACCACGTAACGAACGGAGAGGCTCTCAAAAGAATTGAAGGATGACAAAATTTACTAAAAATCTTATCTGAAAGGCGTACAAGATGAATATAACCATCATGACAACAAGAAATATAATGTATGAAAAAGTAACTTCAAGGAACTAAAAAGACTTCTTAGCGTAGGGAAAAGAAGATAGGTGAACACAGCTACAAGCAAATCCTAAGTTGTGACCAGCACGAGAAGCTCTATAAAAAAGAAGTCTTTTGAAGTTGTATGGCCAAAAATCCATGTCCGTTGATTACGTCGAAACATTAGCGCGGCAGACCTCTGCGACGATCTCGACAATAAATCAAATCAACGACTCGACCACACGCGACCAACTCATGCGCGATATTATTCAATATCGCGGTTTTTGCATAAGGAATGCCGGTTCTTGTGCATGGGTGAAGCGCCTCCCACCTGGCCCCGCCCCACACCACGTAACCACTCCTCCCTCTCCCCATCGGCCAATGATACGTCAGACACGATGATTGGGCGGAACTAATACGATAAAACCGTTCGACCCACAAGTGTGTTACAAGAATGATTATTGTTTTGATTTTTTTTATAATAATTATTATGGGGTAATTTTTAGCCCTTATGGTCATGAAGCAAATACTTAAGTAATACTATCAGTAGGTACTTAACAGAATTCAACATTTTCCCATTAACCTGTAGCTTTACCTACACTTATTGTTTTACTATATGGGAAGATGCGTATTTTAAAATAAATAAGTAGATACCTACCTTGATACTGTCATGTCAATGGCTGAAATAGCTCCCAGCATTTATAAGTATCTAAATTTACTCGATTCAAAATTGGAAATATCTAAGCGATTGAAAAACCATCATACCAAATTCTAAAGACTTTCAAATTTGTTTGTGGGCAGGAAATTGGGGTGGTTTAGCTTTAGATTACGTGCATATCTACTTTCTGATAGTTCTATGATGGACCACCATCATTTATGAGTAATTTTCTCCAATTTTATCAACTAGAAGAGACCCTCACTCTCGCTACTTGTCACACGTTCTCAGATTTCATGATGAATCATGCATAGGTACGTTATTTTTCCATAGGTACCCACGTACCTATCTGTTTGTTTAAAGAGTTTAGTTACCAGAGGCGTAGCTAAGTATAAAGCCGTGAAATTTATTTTACCAAGCCAATGAATAATAATTGGGCAACATAAGTAGGTACCTACTAGGTATGTGCTGAGTAGTCATGTAGAAATATTATAGGTAGGTAGGTACCTGTCTGACTTACCAAAACACCTCCTGAGATTTGTTTTAAGTAGGTACTTACTTAGGTACCTTCCTAGGAAAGACCACAGAGCTCCCTTTGAGTGGTTCTGAATTTAAAGAATTTCCGTTTGGTTTTTTCAGCTCAAATGTCTGTAGAGGCCTGCGTGGGAGGAGGAAGCTTGCAACTGGTGCGGGATCCTGGAGGTGGAGGTCTGCAGCTGGTGCGTGAACCCCCCGCCACGGGGCTGCAGCTGGTGCGGGACCCCGCCTCGGGGGCCCTGTTGCTGCTGCCCCCCGCCCCCACCTACCTGCAGACACAGCAGCCAGCCCCGCCCACCATACAGCATCAGCTCCAGCCACAGCACATGCATGATGTCTGGCAAGGTAACAATAACTGGAAATTTCCAAACCCTCACTATTTTCTCTAAGATTGCCAACATTGAGTCCCCATTGAGTCCTCAAAGTAAATCGGTTAAACCCTTTCTCATGATAATTGGATATTTTCAGAACAATTCCAGCAGGCGGTGGTGTGGGGCGGATACGGTGGAGTGGGAACCAGCGTACTGCTGCCACACATGCCCCCTCCACTAGCTCCTCTCCAGTTCTTAGGGGCAGAACTACTCACGGCCTCCTCGACCACTCTCCACCACCACACAACACATCAGACCCATCACAGCACACGCCTGGTGGCCCTGACTGCTGACCCTAAGCCTCGCCCTAGGCCGCCGCAACCCCCTGATCAACAAGGATTTGTCCTGTATCAAGTGGACTGCAGAGACCGTCTCAATTCTCCAGAGCTGACACCGCCTCTGCAACAGCCCCTGCCAGAAGTTCAAGACGCCTCAAATCAAACAGACACGCCTACACCCAGTGAAGAGGAAGAATTCAACTCAAATCACGCAGCCGAATGTGCCTCCGAAGACATCAAGCACATACTGATACCTCGAAATATTCAACCTCAAGTGGACAATATTAGAATTACTACTGGTGATAACAACATACAAATAACTCCAATGGTGTATGTAGATTCAGCTGTGCAAACAAAGAGAGAACCCAAAACTCCCGGGATAGAATGCTCAATAACATTATCTATCCCCGAGACGAGTAATGGAACATCTGACATTGTACCATCCAAAGAATTCTGTGATAATAAAACACTCAAACCTTCTCAAGCAATAGCAGTTAGTGAGAGTAGGAAGGATGAAAGTGTTACCGAAACTAAAGAATGTGATAATAGCATTGTTAGCAATACAAAGAGCCTACAAATTGAAATCCGCACCGATTCGTCGCCAGTCAGTTCTACCTCAAGAAGTGATGTAGGAGTCAAAGATGTAGTTGTTCCTGATTTACCATCTACCAAACCCGATGAGGTTGCAAGAAAGCTCCCTCAAATCAAAGTTATAGATGTGCCTCAAGAACCAAAACCAACCATCCAAGTAGACCTCAGTGGCTTAGAACTGTTATCCAATAGTATTGAACAGTTTGAAACAAGGTCTAAAAGTATAGATTCACTGTCAAAAGTGCCCGTACTTCACATGCCCAGTTTATCTGATTCAGATAGTCCAACGAAATTGGAAAAGAAATCGTTACCACCTCCACCTTTGATTCTTATCAAAACATCTCCAAAATCACCAAAGCCAACACCAGATATTGATACAACTCGGTTTAGCTTTTCACCCAGTACTCCTTATAAAGCTGACGCGCAGGGCAATAATCTTGGTGGGTTGAATTTATTGTGCGCATTGGCGGAGCAGCGATTCAGGGAGGAGGAGGAAGAAGAAAAGGAGAAGAGAAGTGAAAATGGATCTGCTTCAACGGTGAATGAATCAAAAAATCAAGAATCTATCAACTTCCTGAACATAAAAACAGAAAAACATGACCATACCGTTCAAGATCAACAGTTAAATACTCCCTTTGATAATGAAAAATCAAAAAGTTTTGTCTATCAAAAACACTGGAAAGTGGACAAAAAACTCTCAAATTCCGAATTGAAATCAGAACGTAGCAGTTCTGTTAATCCTGGTACTGGACATTCTTTCGAGAGTGATAGGTTTAATATTTTAGAAAGGAAATATAAAGAATCATTATCTTCTATGAAAAATTTAACGGAGCGAAAGTCTTTTGATAAACCTAGAAGGGAGCATGAGGCAAAGCACATAGAGAACAGAAGAATGTCTGAAAAATCTAGACCAACTGCGGCACTTAATTTTGATGATAGCTCTGGTCGAACAGCCGAAAAAAGTTTGATGAGATTTGGTAAATGTGATTGCAATCTTGGTGAACCACACGAGTGTGATGCACGCGCCAACTGGCTAAGTTCTCTTAATCAGATGGAATTGAATTTAATAAAGAGGGTAGCCAATTTAGAAAGACAGTTCAAAGAGAAGAAGAGAGAGCTGGATAAACTTTCTCCGAAAAAGAATTCTGAAGAATCTAGCAAACGAGGCCCAGGCAGACCGAGGAAGAAATCCACAGCTTCAGACAGAGCCAGCTCTCCTCCTTTGAATATTAATGTGGATTCACCAAGCTATAGATCAAATACATTGGGGCATTTGCCAACAATGTTAAATAGGGAGAGCTCTATCATGAAGTCAGCTGGTTCAACCAAGATGTCGGATGATGATAGCAGTCAAATGAATGACAATAGGGAAGAAAGTGATATTAGAAGTATCTCTCCAATAGCTGATAGTAACAGTAGTCAATCATCAATAGCGACAATCAGTTCTTCAAAAAAGCGGAAAGTTGGGAGACCCAAAAAAGTTGCTCCCGGTTCTCATGTTGCAACGGAGACTATTGTAGCTAAAAAACCAAAATCTAAGAGTAGTCTTGTTGGTTACTTATTAGCTACGAAGAGTAAATTCAATTTACCTCCAAATAAAAGTGGTATAATATATTCCAAGACTAATCCCCCCAGACCAGTGGATGAAGATAGTTCACATAAAAAAATTGGCAACAAAAATCACAAAGGGTTAAAAGTAAAAACTAATTTGAAACCCAGTGAAAATAATTTATACTCCAGTCCAGCCAGTTCTGTGTCAGAGTACACCTATCCTTCAGCATTTGATATCACCCAAAAATATGCATCTCTGCTTAGCTCTGATAACAACACTGGCAGTAAAATGAGGCCAAAATTGAAAGCCGAACCCAAACTAAAGGATTATTCTGAAGAAGATGAAGTTAACGATTGGTCGACTCCTCAAGCCAGTCTCAATCTAAGCAAATCCAAGAGTTCGTCTATGGAAAGTTTGGAAGATATCCAATTAAGAAATAGACAAAAGGCTGATCAAATGGCTTTGAAACACAAGAGTACTAAAATTATGGGAGTTAAAAAGAAACTTGATTTGAAGAGAAACAACTATGATTCCAGTGATAGTGAACCAGAAAGTCCACCAAAAAGAAGAAAATCAAGTAAAAGTGTTGAGACAGTTGACGAATCCAAACCAGCCAATGACGAGCATTATGATGCCAGCGATAGTGATAACAATGAAGGTGCTAAAGATGACAAGGCTAGTAAAATAGAAGAGAAATCTTTTATTATGGATGATATTTTACACAAGAGAGTGGACAGAGGCCTGTGTACCTTAGATTTAGATAATTTAGGAAACAACGAAGTCCGAGTTCTCACCGCCATGGGAGGGCTGTTTTATGCGGGAAGTTTTAGAGCTGTTCAGCCACCAGATGTCTACGCTGTTACTCTGGATGGAGAGAGAGGACACAAGCCGCACATCCTGTCTCGAGAGGAAGCACTAAAAGACACAGTGAGTTGTTTTCCCATAGCTATAATGACACTTAGATAATATTTTGGAACGAGTATATTATCATTGTTTCAAACTCTTACAGATCCTTGAGGTGCTTCCAAATTCTACTAGTGAACTGGTTCCTGGTACAAGATTATGTGCATATTGGTCACAGCAGTATCGTTGTCTGTATCCTGGAACAGTAGCTGAGCCCTCTTCTCCGGATCCTCAAACGGATCACAAGTTTGTGTCTGTCGAGTTTGATGATGGAGATTCAGGGAGAATAGCCTTAGAGGACATAAGATTACTTCAACCGGATTACCCCATTGTTGGTAAGAAGATTTGACATTCAAAGATATTTTATATAATGTATTGTTCTGTTATAGAAACTAATTTTCTACCCGTATTTATTGCAGAGTATGATCAAAATCCTTTATTGAGCTTGAGCAAGAGGAGGCGACAGACAAGTGTAAATAGTACGGATGATAAGAAAGTCAACACATCTCTCAGCTCAACCACATCTCATGACCTCAACAATTCTTCAACACAAACACCTAAATTGAGCGGCTTGGAGACTTTTGTAACCAGATCTGAACAAACCCATATAGAAGCTGAGTTCAGTCATAGAGAAAGAAAACGATTGAAAAAGCATAAGAAAGAAAAGATGAAAAGACTTCATTCTAGAAGTGGGGATGAAAACTCGGAAGAGTTTATACGGAAGAAGAAAAAGAAACATAAATGCTGTGATGATCATTGTAAACATCGCAAACATCACAAGAAGCATCACAGGAAACATAAAAGACATCACCATTCCAGTTCTAAGGAACACTCAAGTTCATCTAGTGAAGATCCTACTCGAAGTGCTATGCTTGCATCTGCTTTACATCAATCCTCATTCTTTGAAATGAAAGATGTTTCTGTGAGTTTACCTAACAACATAGACGCCATGATGCTTAACAGTGGTACAAAGGAAAAGTTAGAATCACAAAAAACCAATGAAAATCTTGGAGAATCTAATTTATCAGTTAAAAAGAAGTCTTTCAAAGTAACAAAGAAATCCCCTAGTAAAAGTAAACCTTTAATTAAAGGTAAAAAGAAATTAGGGGACAACACTGCAAATGAAGCCACTTCTGTAGAAGTTATGGGGAAGGCAGGTGCCTCTGATAGCTTAGTCAAGAAAATTAAAATATCTTCTGGGAGTAAGAAACAGATTGCTAAAGAAAATCCAGATTCCTCTGTTGACCACGAAGAGAGTGAGATGAACACATCTGGAGAATCCAATGAAAAGAAAGCTAAGGTACATATGAAATTTTTAATTGTCAATTTTTTTTAATATGAAACAATACTTTATTCATATATTTGATTGCAGGCAAAGAAGCGTTCTTCAAGCACTTCTGAAGGCGGGGGCAGTAAAATGGCGGCTTTCCTCCCTGCAGGTGCCCAGCTTTGGAAGTGGAGAGGATCGGGGTACAGGAGACCTCAAGCGAGAGGCAGGGCTCGCAAATGCTTTTATAAATCATTACAAAGAGGGAACGAAGTTATCAATGTAAGCGTCATTCATATAATTAATTATTATTGGTGTCAGTATTGTGCTTATAAGTCGGGTTTTTAATTTGAATGTGATTCTGCAGGTTGGAGACTCGGCAGTATTCCTCTCAACTGGTCGACCGGATCGTCCTTACATCGGTCAAGTAGAAAGTCTGTGGGAAGGTTGGCAGGGAAATATGGCTGTTAAAGTTAGATGGTACTATCATCCAGAGGAGACCGTTGGCTGTCCGGCTTCTCTAGCTATTTCGGTAAGTCTTTAACTAATGAATTCAAATTGTATGTAGTATTGTATTCATTACTTCTCTTGGTACTCTCTAGTCCCAACGCTTCTAACTATCTGAGGTCTTTATCTCCAGAAAATCTGTAATCACTGGATTCTAGAAATGGAGTGTTTATTTATTTTTCATCTGTGTTTTTTTTTCTAGGGTGGCTTATTCGAATCTCCACACACGGATGAAAACGATGTGCAGACAATATCTCACAGATGCGAGGTTGTATCTTTGGCCCAGTATAAAAGCAGACTCAACAATACAAACGACATGTACTACTTGGCTGGCTACTATGATCCCACACATCAGACCCTCAAAATGGAACCTGATATTCCCTTAAACAACGATGCATAATTTATTTATTGTAATATATTTTTTTGTTTCCCAAAAAACAGTTGAATTGGATTAATACTCAAAAGATTGTCTATGAAACTTTTTATTTTATTTCTCAATCTAGAGGGGTATTCATGAATTGCTCCAAATACAATCTAGTTGGGATACCCCTCCTGGGTATAATATACCATAGGTATATGTTAACTTTTTTTTTTAAGTCTGAATGATGTTTTTTTTGGAGTTTTTGTGCCAATTCTAAATTGCCTGCATCACTGATAACTGTCCTTTGCCAAATCTCCCGATTAGTTCTTCCCTAATCCATCCTTAGGGAATAAAGACAATTATTAATAATAATTATGATTATGAAAAATCCAAATGAATTAAAAAATAAGATTATCAATTTTCAGGACCATGTTTGTTTGATATCAAATTTTAATAAAATCATTATCATCAATTCAATTTATTGTTGAAAAAACATTTGGTACATGTATAAATGGTTAGATTTTCTATGTGTAGAATATATTATTATGGTACTTATTGCAAGCATCTTGTAATGGTTGTATGTAAAATTAATAAATACGAGTAGTTGTCCTTTTGTGAATATTGTCTCCTATTTTTGTATGTTTTTATTAACTTATTGAATATAGAATTGGGATAGTGGAACAATGTTGAGTCTGGTTTAGGATCGTATCAATTTACTTTAAAAAGTTTTTCAATCAGAAAAATACCTATGTACAGGTCAAATCTCTGTACAACGAACTGCACGGGAACATAAAAAATATTTCGTTTTAATGAAATTTCGTTATACTGGATATATAATATAGGAAATGATACATTTTTAATTTTTTGTGTCGCCATATTATATCTACAGCAAAACACAAAGTCATCCATCTCATCTCATGACTATTTTTGTATAAAAACACTAAATTTTATTGTTTTTGAAAAAAGTTTAAGATTCGTTGGGTACACAAAGTTTAAAAGAACACAGTAGGTACGTTATTTTTACATTAGATCGACTTCGTTATAATGAATTTTGGTTCAGTGGGGCTAGTACGAGTTTAATCGAAAGAAAGCGCTTATTAGCGTGCAAATAGTGTTCGAAAATCAAACGATCGAATCATTCGATCATTTTTGTATGGAAATTTTTCGAAGATCGTTTCGATATTCGAACATCGAAGACTTATACTAGTGGTACAGTACATTTTATATGGAAGTTTTTCGGGGACAAGTTGACGATTCGTTGTACTGGAAATTTCGTTACTTCGGTATTCGCTATAAAGAGATTTGACCTGTAGTTGTTTTCTTCTAAGTGATTAAGAATATGAAATAAAAATGTATGTTAAGGGCCATAATTTGAAGCTGTTACATAGTTTTGTATTTTATACTGATCAAATCTCGGCCTGAATCAGTGTTGATTTAACACACAATTTAATTTTTGCGAGTTTTCTTCATTTTTCACCCAAGGTGAAAACATGTTTAGATATTCTTCAAAAATACCTGTCCATTTGTGTAAGTTGTTTAGGATGCTAGCTTCCTCAGCCTTCCCAGCCTTTTCTCGACAAAATCCTCTTCCAATGCAGGCTTTTAATCACTGTTCTTCCAACTGTCTTGACATAATATATTAACACTATCGTGTTATTCTTAATGAAAAATCATTGCTCTTTTTATAGTTCTTTATGTGACTTGAAAATGGGTTGTGTCATAAGATTTCAAGTTTCTGATACATAGGGAGTGTTCAAAGTTATGAACTCTAGCGGAATGGTTATTTTTGAGAACAACATTTAGCTTTCAAAACCTATTTTTGTGGTAAGCCATGTGTGAAAATGCATTGCGAGAAATTTTAAAATTTATAATTCCACAAATTATGCAATACTATTTATTTACCTATGAATTCTTCATTCTGAGATTTGATTCGTATACATATTGAGGTCGATTCTGTAACAGTTCTGCTAAAATTTTAATTCAACAATAAGCAAAAGAAGAAAAATGATTTAAATAATATTCTTACTGAAAATTGGTAAAAAATTGTTGTGTTTTTATTTTTGTTTAATCTGAGAAAACATTTTGACAAATGATGCCTCTTAAATTGATCGAATTGCTGGTCATTATAGCGGAACTGTCAGTCAAAATGCACTTTTCTTTCATACAGTTATTAGAGGATTCTAAGCTTTATCTTAAGCAAAATTGTTTTAGAATCGACCTCTTCATATTGTTTAATGGAAGGTATATATAAACGCAAGACTGAATTGAAAACGAAAGAAATTGGCTTGCTGTAAGTGATGAATACAGGGAATTTGTGAGTTAAGTATGATATACTTATTACTGTATAAGAATGTAGGCAATGGAAGGACTGATCTTTAAGGATTTGAGATATGTTAATGCATTTTGAATTTGTATTTTTACGAGGACGAGTTGTACACTGCGACCTACCGCATTGTGGTTTTTATATTCTTATTTTACATGTTGTTAGTTATAAGAAATATTATGTGAAAATGTACTTGACAATTATAATGTTATGAAATAGTTATCAAATATTTCAGCTTCGTTTAATAAGTGTAATTATATCATTTTCAAAGATATTATTTTTGCCTTTTGTTTAATTACTCTCAAGAGATTAATTTTTGTGATTAGTTTTAGTTTTAACTCGCTGAAAATATTCAGTCCCATTTTGGGATTCATTTCACATTATGTACATAGATAACACATGGGTAATTTCTGTAATTAAATAATATTATGTAATGTTTTTGTGTATTTTTTACACTTTTTACATCATTGATTTCTTTTTAAACTTGTTAGTGATTTTTAAGTTTTTTTTTTTCTATATAATTATATAGATCTAACTTTAATACTGTGATGGTTACGTATAAAATAGAATATTAAGTTGAATACTTGTATAAAAACCCCATACATTTTTAAGTTCTGGAATATTGTTCGTCGTTATTACGCTCCCATTTAATAATATTTAAATCAAAAACATCATCAAAATGAATGAATTACTTTTATATTTCGTTTTAGTCATTTGTCTCTGGTCAAAATAAATGCAAAAATTTAATGACATGTAAATATAGATTAAAATTATTTTTTTGGAATATGTGTGATCGATGTCGCGATCTAAAACTACTAAATTGTATACCGACTATTTTTAATAATACTTACTTATTATTATGTTATATTTTATATTATATATTTCTTTATCAAGTTTGTACCTAATAGAAAAATAAATACTTTGATATCTGTAAAAGTTTGAGAAAAATATGAGTAGGTACACTTAATTTATGGCTAGTTTCTATAGTTTTTCTCTTTGACAGGTTTGTATTTTTTCTCTATGGCAATTTTTTATGTCAATTATTGGTACATAATATCATTATTATTTAAAATGTTGGTGCTAATTATATCAATATGGAAGTTGTATAATCTTGTTTCCTTTATTACTCACGCTGTAGGTTTACAATCTATTCACACATTAATTATTATTAGTTTTGGAAAAAAATACCCAACATAAGTACTTACTATCAATTGAAAAACTTTTTTCAAGGATGTGCAATCACGTAGGAGTATGTAAAATAGATTTTTTTTAACAAATACACTTGCAAATAAACTATAATTTGTTCCATTTCATAAATGCATTTTTTCCTCGCCTTTTCTATGACATGTTAAGTTTTTTGATACGACAACATTATTATCTCTTTTCTTTTTTCGTCCGGTTTGAATATTTATGACACATTAACATTATTCTGTTGTAGCCAACAGCAGGAATAGAAGTTTAATGACGGATTGTCTTTATTATTTATGTAGTGGCGACAAAATGCAGTCATTAAAAGGCTGTAATAATCTTTCAACACAAAGATTTAATTTCGTTTCAGTTTTTAATTTCAGTTTCTTAAAATAATATTTCTGTTCAAAATAACGATAACTAATAAGTTCTTTTTTTTTAATGTGGCAATCCATTCTCGAACTAATAAGTTTAGCAATCATGAATTTGTAAAAACAAATTGATTTGTTTATTTTTTATCAATTACAAAAAAAAAACAAGAATACAAAAATATGCTGTCACTTAAGTTATTGTTAACAATAAATAATATCAATTAATATTTAATGTTAACTTATAACATTGTATATAAAATCATTAAGTTATAAGTTATATTAGGTATATAATATTTGGTTTAGGTGAAGCAAAGTACAATATACACGTATATGTGTGTAGTTAGATGTAAGATTAATAAGTAGTGGACCTTAAAAAAGTTTTATTTAGATTTAGGGAAACTAAATATTTTTGTTGGGTAGAATAGAAAGCCATATATAATTACTCTATAATGATTATTATCACTTATACTATATTATACACCTGTCTATAGTTATACAATGAAAACAAATGATATATAAATAAGTTATATACATTTTATTATTATTGTATAATGAATATATTATAAAGATACGCTTAAATAAACATATTTTGTCTGCAATAATAATCATTTGTCTTTTATTTATAAACTAGCAGCTAAACCTGTCGGACAGAAGACAAAAAAATCCGCGTTTATGTCCTAAAAAAATATATTACCGCGGTTGGGGATTGCTTGTGTACTACTGACATTTTTTCTCCCTGTAACAACAGTTTCACTATTATTTCGTCGATTGAATATTTTGCATAACTTATTATTCTCACCGCAATTAATAATATAGGTACAGTCTGTGTATCTGTAGCAAAGATACATATATCTACATTGGTTTTTTTAACCCCTTTCGATGATTCTCCCTGGAAACCTTATAACCAATTTTGTCCTACTTTTGAAATTGTATGCGAGGGCACATTAACCCATTGCATGCCAAGGTAGTTTTGTATACCAAAGTGTGGCCGCTATGCAAATAGACAACTATGGATATATAATGTGTTTTATTTAGGATGCTAACCTATGTAAAAAAAACTAGTTTCTGGTTGCCATGGATTGGTGATATATGAAGAATTTGGTAGTAGACATCCAACAGAATAAAAGATGGTTGTCATTTAATGGGTTATGTTGAAGTTTAGCAGGTCCGTCAGACTTTGACCATCAAGCTCAGAAAAGTTCCTTCACGGTCTTCAGTCTCGTTCACTCGGGCTTATTACGTATATCCAAAGAATACTTAACACAATTTTGAGGGACCATGTTTCTTTATTGCACCATTTACGAAACTTATAAAGGAGTTTAAAATTGATGATTGTGATCATAATAAGTTCAATATGGGTTAGGTTAGGTTAGAAGACATCGAATATAGAATTGCTAGATGGATACTGGATAGGAGGATGAAAAAACAAAAGAATAATGATTATCAAATCTTTATTGACATAAGTAATTTCATCTCAACAATAAATCCAAAATTCCCACTTTGAAATGTACACAAAATATCGACGAAAGATATTTTTATGAACACAAAGAAATGACCTGTTGAAACACAGATAACCCTAAGTAAAAAATACCGCTTTTATATTTAACAATATTAAGATAATTTTCAATTGTCTCTACTCAACATAGAATATATAAAATAATATTTAACAAATAACAAATCCACAAACAAATCTAAATCACTCATTAAGCTTTTAAAAACAATAAAAACTATTTGAGATTTTGGCACAATTTCGTTGTACCTCTGTACTCTAAAACAAGTATTCTATGGGATCAGATCTATAATATTTTATTTATTAATTTTATAAAGTTATATAAAATCTTTTTATATATCTTATAACATAATAAGATCAAATAAATCTATGTTTGGCTTCAGTAAGTAAAGTTCAGATCTTAGATCTCAGAAAAAACAATATTGAGCCCAATAGGTATATTAAAAATATTGCACTAAGTATGAAACTAACACTAATTTAAATGCATAAATTCTCACACTACAATCTCCAAATTAAATGAGATAAAAGCAAAAACATAGACAACATAAAAATGTAAAATAACAACATAAGTAAAATTTTTAACAGTTTGATTTAGATATAAAACGGTAAGTACAGTAAGTAATAAAATTTCAATATAAAAAAGATAAGTACTTACAGACTCTTTACAAAATAAGTAATTTTTTCAATGCAGAGTCAAATTTTAATAATATGTATAAAAATGCAGGTACGTAACGAGGTAATTTATGGAAAAAATGTGATTTTTTAACAATTAAATATAATATGCACAGATTCTTAACAACATTACATAAAATTTAAGAGGGTAAGTACCTATATAAAAATTATCAATTTAGATTTGGGAGAAAACTCAATATGAATGCAAAAATGACTTAAATGTACATATTAATTTCTTAATAAATAAATGACATGTAAAAGGCGTTAACGCCGTGAATGATTTAATAAATAAATAAATAATAATAAATATAAAGTATATAAAATAATATATAACGAGTAAATATTTTGACTAGATTGAATCAAAATATTAAAATAAAATTTACTAAGATCAACCAAGTGTATATAGCTATAAGTACACAGCACCAAAAAATATTTTTTATATAAATAGGTACATAATATTTCTTTTAATTTGCCTAGTAAATAGGTACACAGATAAATTGCGTAACTATTTTATGAAAAATTTGTTCTATTAAAAAGCACCTAATTAAAATATAAAATTATTTAGATCATAAAATTTCTATGGTCTTAGTTGTCCCAGCTTGATACAACCGGTCAATATTTTCTACTTTGTCACAAATATAATCTTGCAAATCTATTTTCGTTAACACGTCAACGATGTCAAACCTCGGGTTATAAAACATTAGCGATTGTCCTCTGCCTCTGAAGTCCTTGTAAAGAGATTCTATAGTCGTGGCTGTGGTATAATCGATCTCGTAGATATAGCTACAGTCTATGATGACGGGCAGTGAAGGATTATCTAAAGAATTCTTTGTGATGATGTGACGAATGTAATCAGCCGACGGAAATATGAGAAAGCGATCAGGAATGAGCATAAGATATTGGATACCTCCAGGACTCTGAAATTATAGGAAATATTTAATCAGATTATTTTAGAGAATGTGGAATAATCATAAAATGAATTTAGTTTATAACTCACAGTGTAGATGTCAATCAAAATGTTAGGTCGAGCAGACATGTACAGTATGAACAAGAGGTTGAGAGCAACCCCACAGAGAATGCCAATCTGTAAGGGTAGAACCAGGCAGAATATGAATGTACCAGCTGCGGGGATGATGTCTGTTCCTAAAAAAAGTGAAAATAAACAACTTATATTGATGACTTAAAAATGGTGATGCTTTCCTGAGGAATATGCAACAACTAATGACTAACAATTCATTACTGATGTTCGATTTTTAAATGCAACAAACCACCACAGGCTTACGACCGTCTTCTACCATTATTTCGAAGGCTGGCTTAGTGTGATCACTTTACGTTAACAACGTTTGCCATTAGGTGGTAATGTTTAAGTCTCCGAAACTCCTAATCATGAGAATTCTCGACATGTTCAAGATGTCGAAAAATCCCATGTATATAACAAGTAGATATTCAATAATTAATGAAAGTTCGCACTGACTCTTTGATCTGAATTCTATGGTTCATGCCCCCTGTTTATCAGAAAATAAACATTTGTCTTTAGGCTCTCCTAGGCCTCAAACTGGTTGCTCTCAAGTGATTTATTATCACCCTTCACCCGGTACGATGCAGGGAAAGGGGTTGTTTGCTGAGCAGTTCAACTTTGAAATCTGACACGAGTAGCTGATCTTGATTCTCTTCCAATTGGTCAACGAAATAAAAGTGAATATGAATGATTACTTTTTTTGTATTAGTTTTATTCATTGATTAATTATTTAAATTTCCGTCAGCTAGTGTGCTACTTACTTTGCGAAATGATATTTCAATGGGAATATTCAGAACTTATTTAGAAGCAGGGTTGCCAGGTGTTCAGTATTTTAGCACCGTGTTCGTTGTTCTGTATGACAAAAATACCGAATTTTTTTTCCGATTAATTTTCCTCCTTAAAATAAACTAGACCTTTCCTTTGTTAGTGAATTTTCAATTTTCCGGATACCAAATTTTGAGAATACGTAACCTTTTTTTTATGAACTCTCATCTTTTCGGATACCAAGTTGGTTCGGTATTTTTTTGGAAAAAACCTGGCAACCCTGTTTAGAAGTGAAGGCTAGAAAATGTAGTTTAAAGAAGGAATTTCTTCTTTTGAAATCCTCAAAAAATTCAGGGTTTTTTTTACTCTTTTTATCATTAGGATTTAAGTTTAATCATTTCTAAAAAAAAAACAGCTTACTTTTAATTTTCCACATTGGTTTGATGACTTGAAATTCCACCATAAATATAACAGCTGCTATAATGACTGCGGCCAATGACGCTTTGGGGATGTAGGCAAAATATGGAGTGAAATATAACAGGGAGAGGATCACCAGAAGACCTGAAAGAAGGATTCATTATGATCACATCAATACTGAACATTCTGCAATGCCTCAAGTTTTAGCAAAACTACCTGTATAGAGTCCACCAAATGGGGTCCTGACACCTGAAGCATGATTGACGGCTGACCTTGGGACGGATCCAGTAGTGGGATAGGCTTGCATAAAAGAGTTGCCAATATTGCACATTCCTATTGCAATCAATTCCTGAGTTGCATCTACCGTTTTGCCATTTGCTGCAGATATTTTTATTTTAATAAACTTGAAGTCACACAATAGTTTAATGAAAAGAGTTGAAAATGTTGTTACCAAATGCTTTGCAGATAGCAATATTCTCAAGTAGTCCTATGAGTGGAACCACAATCAAACCAGATCCAAGATCGGTCATCATTTGTACAAATGATACGGTTTCATTGCCCACATCATAGCCGAACGGTGGAGGCTTTATTGTTGGAAAACCAGGCGGTACAAAACCTACAATTTTATGGTTTAAGAAGAATCATCAGAATATAATGAAAATATTATGACATTGCATAAAGAAGTAAAATATTTTACCAATAAGTCTGATTGGGATTATGTCGTATTTTTTTGTCAAAATCAGCCCAACGACACCACATACAATAATTATCAGGGTATTCCTAAGAGCTCCGATTGTCCAAATAATCTTGTTGACCATTTTTTGCAATGGACTCTTTGCACTCTCATCTTTCGGACCAATTTGCACCAAGCTGACTTGCTGAAATAAAAATTTTGATCAATATCCGAGTTAATAAATCTAGAAATGAGACAAATATGATACAGAATAAAATAGCATATAGAATGTTCCAAACAATCAAAAGAATCTTAGATAATGTGTTATTTAATCTCAAACTGACGTAGAGAATCGTACAATGTTATAAATGACCAGTGATTTTCAATGAGATCTTAATAAAAGCTCATTCTTAAACAAATGGTAAGAATGTCCAAAGAAGAATTAAAACTACACAAACAAAAAGCCTGAGCTAGAATAGAGCATTCATTTTTTATCTTTAACGTAAAATAAGGCTCGTTTTCGACATTATTAAGTTATCAAAGAAATGTCTACGATCAAGAATGAAAAGCAAGAACTAGAATTCTAAGGGCACGTGTTCTAGAGATATTGATTCACAAGTGACAATTATTCAACATTCTTCTAGTGAATGTGACCAGTAGTGCACTATGTATGATTTTGAGACTGAAATTGTAAATGCAAGTTTTGATTGTAAAATGAAAGCATCTTAAAAAAATCCCTTAGAATCTTGGGGAACATAGGCCAACGAAAGATATCTGTGAAAGATATCGAAATTGTATTTTGTATTCATTTTGGGTGAGTCCAGATACATTTATTAAGTAAAATTAGCATTCCCTTGTTTGGTCTAAGCCCAACTTTAGACAGTAATTTTTTTTGCATGTAGAGTAGTTTTGAGATCTTGAAAAGTTTGAACTTGAGGGGGAGTTGCTGAAACCACCAAGACTCATAAGATCGCATACTTAAAGAGACATTTCTTGAAAGTGTGATAGACGCAAAAGCTTTTTGTAGCTGTTAAGTCCGTTTCACTAAATAAATGAAATATTTCTTTTGAGAGCATATCATCAAAAGACAGACAGGAGAGAGATGTTGGGAAGGGAGCAAACGTCACATTTGAGCAGTAACAGTGGACTGACACTTAAACTGAGACTTGGTTGATAAGTTAATGAGAAGACTGTAAAATAGACTGCACAGTCATCATCCATGCTAGACATCATACAATTCAAATGAAAATTGTGTAGGTACCTACTCTGATGATAAGCAATACACCAATACAAGAAAACCCCAACAAGGCATCGTAAATACTGGCGTTCCGTATCTCACTGATTATAGAGATCCATTGTTCCAGAAATGTGTTGCCCGTGACTCGGATGGTGAATATGTCTTTGACTTGTGATGTGAGAATCACCAGGGCTACGGCCGACGTAAAACCAGAAGAGACTGGGGCGGATATGAACTCAATTATGAAACCTGAAACATTGTAATTTTGAAATAAGTCATATTCTCTTAGCTTCTATAAATGAGGACAGAAATATAGATATGGTGCGTTAGTAATTTTTAAAAATTAGTAAATATAACGATTTTTTTTGTTGTGACACATTTGACATGCATCTAGGAAAATTTTGTATGGGAAAAGAAATTGTTGGTTTATTTTTATATTTTCCCTGCAATTATTTCATATTAAAATTTCTCTGAACATTCACAAGTATTTGTATACTAAAATTAGATAAATCAGTCCAGCCATCCTAAAGAATAACAAACAGCTATCCATTTTTATATTCTTGAGAGGAATAAATAATTTGTTTTCTTAAAAAATCCAACTAATTTGTTCAATTGAAGTGTTATTTTCTCTAACAGATGACCACAACACAAACTACTTTGACAGCTGTTGAATGTATATTTTTGTTCACTGTGGGTTAGCCGTACTTGGTAGTCTAGTGGCTAAGACACCGGCTTTCATACTGTTTCGTACTAGAGGTTGTAGGTTCGATCCCAGGTGCCGACAATCTTCCTCTTTCACGGCACAAGCTTTAAGTAGCTTACTGTGAAAGAGTATATTTGTGTTCACTTTGAGTGATCGCAGAATCATTTTATTGTAAAAAAAATCAATATTACCTAATCCGAATATGCCCATGAGCAGTTGAACTATCCCAGTGAAAAATGTGAGAAGCAAGGCATGCTCTACCCCCAGACCTTTAGCTCCCACAGTTTGGTAAGTCATGAGGGCTGTGATGGCAGCAGGACCAATAGGAACTTCTTTGCAGCTTCCCAGGAAAATGTAGATGAATGCGCCCAAGAATGAACCGTATAATCCATACTATAATAGAACACTTCAATCAATTATTATAATCGTTTGCCAAGCAACTGAATTATAACAAATTGTCACCCCTATTTTCTATCAGATCCACTAAAGCTTATATATATATATACCTGCAGCCTCCGTGGAGGCCGCCGTCACTGCGTCCCATAATGGAACTTTTGTGACTGGCCCTGTATCTAGAGTTCATCGCTCAACCCGGCCTCCTGGAGGAAGCGCAGGATTTTGTTGGCGTTCAACTCTTTGATGTCATCTGGGCACATTAGAAATTTGCCCAGATTTTTGTGTCTATTATGCATCATCGGTAGGCACTCACACAGGAGGTGCATTGGGGTCTCAAGTGATACCCCACACACCCTGCACATGCCACAGTCCAATATCCCTATGGTGCACATGTGCATGCTTGTTCAGCCTGCAGTGCCCCGTTAGGGACCTCGTGATGCATAGATTATTCCTGCTAAGGGTAGGTTCCTTGCGGATTTTTTGATATCCATGTTACCTTAGTTAGTGGATGGTGTTACTCCCGAGGGAGTCAGTTCCTCACTGGCCGGGTGACCATCCAGTGAGGAAGGGTTCACTTTATTAGTGATTGTATTGACGTTCATGACCGTCCCAGGTTTAGCAAGGGAAAAGAAGTCACAGCCGAAAGAGCCCCGCATGTCGGCTGAAGGGCTGAGGTTAATCCCCGAGGCGCCCAGGTATCGGAGATGCACCGTTTAGACTGGGTAAACCCCCAGCCATTCATCCATCGGCACGGTACGCTTAACACCTTAGATTGGTATTGTCCTCTTAGCCAGTCCCGGCATAGCCCGATCCCTCATGTAGGAGTAGCCACCCCCACATGAGCGACCCAGCACCAGAAACTGCCCAGGATGCACCGCGAGGAGGTGGGACAACATTTGCATCCCCCACTAAAGCTTAGAATCCATAAAAAAAAAAAAATAAAGAGTAAATTTTAACTGACTGTTCCACTTGAATTATCATGATTCCTCTAAAATTCTATCAATTTAAGCGGCATTTTAGAAACACCCGCTTCAAAGAGGAACCGCTTTTATGTCAAAACTACTTGTCTCATTTTTTCCTCAGATACCTCTCTTAAAAACAACAATGAAAACAAAATGCTTTTGATTGGTATTCTCAAATTCACGTTCCAACTCCATGCAAGAAGCTCTTGCTTAGAACTTAATCAGTTGCCAGTAGTTACGTAACTAATGTATTGGATTAAACATTTTCAGAATACACAAATGTCAAAAGTCTCAATAAAAATTGGATACGACGCAACTCAATCGTCTGTTTTTCTTTTCACAATAGCCGTCATATTATCTCCATTTTGTCAATTTTGTAGGAGAGAAGTTCATTACCTTCATTTTGCCAATTTTTTCCATTAAAAAAACATTTGTCTAACAATTTAAACAAGTTAAAGTACAAAAACGCATCTGAAATGTTTAAATGAAAGAAATACATCAAACATTTAATGTAAAAAAAAGGTTTTTCTGCTCTCCTATAAAATTTGCAAAATGAAGATAATGTCCTCTACCTCCGAGGTACATAATTAGAAATTACTTGTAGCTATATTCATTTTGATCGATTTCTTAAGCAATTTCACTAGGATTGGTTGAAATTACTTGACATTGCTTGCGAAATTCAATACCTATTTAATATTTATAGTTGATGCTAAATTTTAGCAGATCTGATAGTGAATTGGGGTATTTGTATCCTTAAAATAAAATTCACAGTACCAAATAAACAACAGTTGACATCAGAGAAACTAAATAAAAAAACAAAAGAACGGTAAATACAAGTTTTTTTTTTAACAATCAATTTAAAGTTAACTTACTTCTGGTGGCAATCCTGATATGCTGGCATAAGCTAGTGATTGTGGTATGACAGTGAGACCAACTGTAATTCCTGCTATCAAATCTCCAAGGGCATCATTAGCGGTGTACCTGAAACAGTAATAATTCATCAACTCATATCCAAAAATATTTCACTTTAAAAAATAAAACAAGTGATTACTTTGGCATCCATCTAAGAATTGGCACTCTTTTCACTAGCGTTTTCCTTGTGAAAATCCTTTTGAATTTACTTTTAGTTAAAGATTGTAGTGATTTACTTGATACGTTCCATGTTACAATGTGGTGTCCACAGTTAGCCTGATTTTCTATAAATATTAAACAATAATATACATCGTTAGAGGTTGATGAAATCACTTAAAGTAATAATATTCTACGCTTCTTTCACAAACAATGGTTGATATAGATAATTTTATGTAAAAGCACTTAGTTATAGATGAGATAAACGTGAAATTTTATATCAAAACCAAATTTTAACAACACAAAAACTACTAACCCATTTTAAACCGAAGTCCCTCATACCCGCACCGCCGTGAACCCAAGGTTGAATTAATTAAATACTACGAGTAAACATATTAAAATGTGTGATATAACTAATTAATGTGCGATATCAACAATAATTCACAGTGTTTTGACATTGTGTACATAGGTTATCTCTAAATGTCACTGTCAAGTACTAATCAGTCAAAAATATATCAATATTGTGTGCAAATCAATGCAATTCCCATAAAAAGTACCTACCTACCTATTATTTTTGTGTACGTAAAAGGCAAAAAAATGTACATAATCTCGGATACGAAAATAATTTTTCTTCTTAAAAATATGATTTTTCCTTATGATTCACGTGTATGAAGTATTTTCCACTAAAATGATTTTTAATACTTTTCTGAAAATAAGAATGTTGTCAATTAATAATATGTACTTAAAGGTACTTAAGTATATTATAAGTACCTCATGTATATCACCCCAGGGCTAAGTTTATTGCATGGTATCTTAATTTACTTCTTTAATGTTTCTTCAATTCTAATTAATCCCACTCGAATATAAAAATTTGTGAAAATTTTGTTGATAGCTTATTTTAAAGGATTATCAGGGTGAAAAATACCTAGCCAACCGAAAAGTCAACCCCACCTACACCAATTAGCAAGAGCTGAGACCAAGCTGGAAAGAAAACCTGTCCCAAACCCATACAATAATGATGTCACTTTCAGTGTCTGTCTAGCTATAATCAGATTAGAGGGAGGCCTTCGTTTACCAGTGGACGAAGTGGGCTAGAAAAAGGTGAAGAAATTCCTCGAATCACAAGGTTCTAGGTTTTTATTTCCAGTTGGGTCAGGTATAAACTAAGCGTACTTAAGGTTTTGGCAGAGCAGAATTGAGTAGACAAGCCACGCAAAGAGAAAGTAGTACTTATGTATTAAAGAATTTTCTCAGTCTCACATTTTTCTTGAGATGTTCATTTGATAATTTTGTTAGTGACCTTACAGCTTAATGAGGTATGATGTATCCCACTATGATGAGACTGTATACATACTGACATTACAATGTAGTGAATAGTTTTATAAGACATCACTTTGTTTATTATTCTTTGTTTAGTTTTTCATTTTGAAGTTTTTATTTAAGTAAGAGCTATACGAGGGTGGTCCGATAAGTAGTTAGCCTCACCGACTGAAATCGCCACAATCTTAACAAAAATTTCCTATCGTGTAGTACGTTCTCGTAGACGACTACTGTCAAAATTTCAGCCGATTTGGACATGCAGTTTTGTTTTAACCGCTTGTGGAAGCCGGTGTGTCCGTAGATTTTAGAAAAATTAAAAAATAACAATATCGTTCGGTGATTCGGTTCTTGTTTTTGGAAGGGAAATCACGCAGTGAAATCAAAGAGCTTTTGGATGCTGCATACAGTGAGTCTTCTCCTTCGATGGCGACCGTTAAAAATTGGATTAACGAGTTTCAACGTGGTCGCACGTCAGTTTTTGATGAGCCACGCCCAGGTGCCCCGAAAATGGCTACCACGAAAGAAAACTTGACAAAAATCCATGATCTGGTGTTGGCAAATCGCCGATTGAAGGTGCGCGAGATAGCTGAGATAGTACGCATCTCCAAATACCACGTGGGTCATATCTTACATGAAATTTTGGCTATGAGAAAGCTGTCGGCGCGATGGGTGCCGCATTTGCTCACTCCGGACAACAAGCACAACCGCGAGATCACTTCAGAGCAATGTTTGACGCTGTTTAAGCGGAATCCCAAAGAGATTCTGCGCCGTTTTGTTACCGTCGACGATACATGGGTCCACTGGTACACACCAGAGACCAAGGAACAGTCGAAACAGTGGACTTTACCCGGAGAACGTGCTCCGAAAAAGGCGAAGACTGTCCTATCGGCCGGAAATGTGATGTCTACCGTTTTCTGGGATTCACAAGGTGTGATCCACATTGACTACCTGGAGAAGGGCAAAACGGTTACAGGGCTGTACTATGTTGAATTATTGGGTCGATTCGACGCCGAATTGCGGAAAAAACGGCCCCATTTGGCGAAGAAAAAAGTGCTCTTCCACCATGACAACGGACCGGCTCACACTTCCGTTGTCGCCACGGCTAAATTGGTCGAATTGGGCTACGAACTGCTGCCCCATCCACCGCATTCTTCAGATTTGGCCCCCTGCGACTTCTTTTTGTTTCCAAACTTGAAAAAGTCTATCGCCGGGCAGAAATTTCAGTCAAATGAGGAGGTCATCGCCGCCACGGAGGCATACTTTTTAGACCTCAAGAAAACTCATTTTTCAGGCGGGTTACGGAAGTTGGAGCATCGCTGGGTCAAGTGTATCGAGCTAAAAGGAGACTATGTAGAAAAATAAAATCATCAATTTTCCAAAATTTTCGTTTTTCTTTTGTAGGCTAACTACTTATCGGACCACCCTCGTATTGTCAGAACAATGTTTTGGTTCATTTTTACACTCAAAGTGAGCATCCTTGATATAAAATTTGTGATTTTAATGATTTATGGCGGAAGAAGTTTCATTTAATTAGCGACTTAAGTACTCATGGAATTTTTATTTTTATTAAGTAAAAAAATGTCAGTTTGAGTTCGAGACAGAGCATTATGGTACAACAAAAGTTGTAGCTTGCCTTTATTTACTTTGGTTATAAAACTGTAAGTTTTTTGTATAATAAAACACCGTAAATAAATAAAAAACCGACCTCGGTAGCCTAGTGGCAAAGGCTCCGACTTCAGATCAAGAGGTCCCGGGTTCGATTCCCGGTCGGGTCAGAAATTTTCAATGTGTTTTTTCACTTGAAATTTCTACTCGGGGTTCGAATCCTGTCTCAGATTGGACGGGACCGGTTGACTGGTAGACAATGCTTCAAGCATTAAGTTCCGCCGGCTATACTGACATCTATGTAAAGAAGAGTGTTATTTATTTATTTATTAAAACACAGTGTAGGTAGTTTGTTATAAATTTTATTTTTGATCGATGAAATTTAACATTTTATATTCAATAACATTAAAATATTACTTTAGTTTTTTGTCAGAAGACTTATAAATATAATTCAAACAGCAGTATTTAATAAACACAAACAGTTTTTTTGCAATTACTTTTCAATTAACTACCTAGACCTAATATAAAATGCAAAATATATCACTATTGGAAATGTACATTTGAAAATAATAGCACATTGCACTTAAATAATATAATAAAATAAACTTGCAAAAGAAATGTTTTTTTTTTCATTTAAAATAAATAAATAACAAAACACATTTAAGTAAAGTAGGTACTCCACGTAACTATCTACTCTCTATAGTAACTTAATATTCGGCAGATATTCAAAAAGAATTAGGTAATAATATAATACCTATTTTATAGAAACAATCACAGAAATTCTTAATCTTAGCTAACTATTTCTCACTAATTTTTATTATATACAAATACACCTAAATTAATTGTTTTAAATTATTATAATATCAAAAACAAATAATCTTCGCTCTTGCAACAATCTTGCAATTATTCATACAAATGAAACAAAAAATGTTATACTTAGACGCACCTCAGTTAAAGAAATAAAGCATGTTTCTAAAACCTTCAATTACTTGTTTCGTAAATTTTCTCAATGTGAGATTTTTA
Organism: Mystacides longicornis; assembly: GCA_963576905.1. Taxonomy (NCBI): domain Eukaryota; kingdom Metazoa; phylum Arthropoda; class Insecta; order Trichoptera; family Leptoceridae; genus Mystacides; species Mystacides longicornis. The sequence continues at coordinate 8,070,957 of OY756425.1, read as the reverse complement.
TTAATTTGTTCAAAGAAATATACCTAACAATTAACTACCGTAAAATATAAAAGTAATAATAACTAATAAATAAATAATTATTTGTACTTAAAAAATATTAAAAAAGCAATTTCATAAATTTATATTAATATCTAAGTATCTATCCTAAAAAAAGTATTAAGTCAGCTTGCTGTATGTGAATTGTTCCCAAGGCTTTTTGAAATACTGTTTGTTTAAGTACATTAACAAAATAAAGGAGGTAAATATTATACCAACACAAAATGTCATCTTAATTTTAAGTCTAATTTTTACCAATAAATTGCATTAAAATAAGAAAGCACGCAGTAAATTTTTGAAAACCGAATTATTGTTTTGAAGAATATTGAAGGTTTAATAAGGAAGTTCTATCATTGTAGATTCTTTCCTAATTATTCAATCACTCTACTTAAATTAAGTGATTCGTGGCCCGGTGGTTTCGACGTCGACTTTCGTACTGTTATGTACTGGAGTTCGTGGTGCTGACCATCTTCCTCTTTCACGACACAAGCTTTAAGTAGCTTACTGTAAAAGAGTGTATTTGTGTTCCCTTTGAGTGAGCACAGATTCATTTAAAAACTAATGAAGTAGTCAACATCTAAGAACAATGAAAAAAATCATTGTAAAACTTACATCTTGGTTAAAGAGACAACTAGGTGTAACTATTTCAATTTCATAATATCCTCACACATTTTCAGTGCATTTTATTTTGTCAGTAAAGCTGTCATTCAAAAGATTATCTATGTCTTCGACGTTGTAGAAAACTCGAAAATCTGTCGGAGATAGACCCTCGAAAGTGCTGCACACACTTGGTTTAAGATTGTAAAAGAGTAAAGGTTGTCCTCGAGCTCCAAAGTCAGCTGTCAATGAATGGATGACGCGTGCGGCCGTGTAGTCAGCGCCATATATGTGAGTGCAATCTATGACGACAGGCAGGGTGTGTTTGGTAGATGTTTTGGTAACGAGGCGGCGTACGTAGTCGACAGAAGGGAATATCAGGCAGCGATCCGGTGTTAGCATCAAATATTTTATTCCATTGGGGCTCTGAAAATCATAAACAACCGTTAGTTTCTTCAGATCATTTTTATAAAAAAAATTGGAAGGTAATCAAATAAATGATTACCGTTAGAGTTTCTACAGATATCTTTGGCCTAGCTGCATGGTATAAGATGAACAAAATGTTTAATCCAATGCCCAATAGAATGCCAACCTCCAGCGGAAGGACAAGACAGAATATAAAGGTGCCCATGCCTGGGATGAGGTCAGATTCTGGAAACAAGTATTGTCAATTAGTAACTATAAATTTTCTTTAATGTTATGTAACTGAAATTTGTAAACAAACTCACTTTTTGATCTCCACATTGGTTTCACCACATGAACTTCAACCATAAATATGACAGCAGCAATGATCACAGCGGCAAGTGAAGATTTTGGAATGAATGCGAAGTACGGAGTGAAGAAAAGTAGAGCCAATATAACTAGTAAACCTGTAAAAATAACATTCATGATGTCTCTTTTGGCATGTCTATTCTATACTAGTCTTAAAATGCGAATGTAGCTGTGTATTAAAGGTCGCTTTCAATAATTTTACCTGTGTATAAGCCACCGAGAGGTGTTTTGACTCCCGAAGAATTATTAACAGCCGATCTAGCCACAGATCCGGTAGATGGGTAGGATTGTACAAAGGAACTTGCAATATTTCCAGCTCCTATAGCCAGCAGTTCTTGAGTTGCATCAACAGTTTTTCCATTTGCTGCAAGATGACAGATATTATAAATACACACTCTCTTAAAAAAAAAAAAAACCACTTCAATGCAATTGTAAAAGTAGTTACTTACCAAAAGCTTTGCAAATGGCAATGTTTTCCAACAAACCGATCAAAGGAACAACAATTAACCCAGATCCAAGATCGGAACACATTTCAATGAAACCTCTGGTGGTATTATCGGCTGCTACATAGCTGAAGGGTGGAGGTTTCACATCTGGGAAACCAGGAGGAATCGCACCTAGAGAAATCAAAATAAAGTAGGTATTACTTATTTTATAATTCAAGACATTGTGAAATTTCAAAACAAAATTCATTGCTTTAGTAAATATATTGAATTTTTTAGATGCGGCATTCCTTACAAAAAATTCATAATTTATGTTTTGCTGATGCTGAATTCGCGATCCATGGAAAGATCCATGCTTGGTATAACCCTAAGAGATAAAATAAGAAATGAAGAAATTAGGAATAGAACCAGAGTGGTAGACATCATGGATCGCATAGCAAGACTTAAGTGGCAATGGGCAGGACATGTTGCAAGACAGGATCCCACAAGATGGACTCCAAAGATTTTGAGATGGAGACCCTGGGAGAATAAGAGAGGCGTCGGAAGACTTCAAAAAAGATGGTCCGATGATATAGTCGCTGTGGGGGGAAAACTGGCTGCAAATGGCAGCAAATAGGAAGAGATGGAAGAGTATGGAAGAGGCCTACGTCCAGCAGTGGATAAATAGAGGCTGAAAAGAAGAGGAGAAGATGCTGAATTTTCTATCTTGTTGTTTAGGGGATAGTTTTAAGAGAGATAGCAAATACAGGCTGTATGTTTCTAAAGACTTGAAAAAGCTATCGAAATAAAAAAAAAAAACAACAGAAGAGTACATTTGAAAATAAATGACCTTTAATTGAATGCTATTGCAAGAGTGACCACTGGTTAACATAGGTACTCAAAGCCACATTTTAAATCAATGATTTTGTAGATTTTGTTAACTAACCAATTAATCTCATAGGAGGTGTTGATCCGTCGGAGGAAAAGGAGTATCCAATCAAACCACAAACAATGACAACAAAGGCATTTCTTATGGCACCAAATATCCAAAGAGTTTTGTTGATGACACGGTGCTTCGTCGTTTTTAATTTATCATCTGCTGGACCCACTTTTATCATGCCAATGATCTGTAAAAAATAATGTTCATTAATCATAGACAAACTAAGCATATGAAATAAATAACTTCTTCTATGTCCCTATTCCTGTCCCTCATCCTTAGTCTACATCCTTTTAGCCCAGCTGAGCGTTTTAAAATAATATTTATGAGTCATGGTGCAAACATAATATACCTATCATCTTACCATAATAATTCAGTAAAATTAGGTTTACATGGGGTCTATTCTTTCAGCAATATAAATATTAAGGTAACATATTTCATATGTGACTCATTTCCTACTACATCGCCATCTCTTGGATTTTTTTAAAATTAAATTAATTATTATTTTGATTGAGAAATTGTTTTAATTACAAACTTATGACCCGTCGAACTTCATCCCGCGTCCGAATCAACGATAATTATTATTATTACATTATGCAATAAATTATTAGCGAAATTTAATTAAGTTTTGTGTTGTAAACTGCATTTTTTTCATGTAAGTCACAATTATTTTTTTTATTCTGGGTTAGGTCGAAGATCGACGGGCAGGTCAGCTAGTATCAAAATAACTTTCTATTTTCCTCCATGTCCCGTATTCCTGTCCCTCACCCTAAGCCTGCTTTTTCTATTGTTTGTCTTTTACTTCTCACCTACTCACTATTATTAACAAACACATTAATTGCCTAAAGAAACATAGTACCTACTGTAAAGGGCAAAAATTCACTATTTGGATTTAATTAAGGTTTCTTACCCTTATCAGCAGTAAGACAATGATGCAAATGATTCCCAAAGAGACGTCCCAAGGTTTGGTGTTGTGTATCTGAGAGAAGATACTAATCCATTGCTGAAGGAATGTGGAACCGGAGACGGTGATTGCCAAGATGTCCTTCATTTGAGAGGTCAAAATGATGAGAGCCACGGCTGATGTGAATCCTGAAGAGACGGGGCCAGAAACAAAATCTATGATAAAACCTGAAAAGGCAAAAAATAAAAATTAAGTACCTATACTATTATACAGCAGGCAAAAACATATGGGTAGAAAAGTGTGATCTGACTGAGAATTTAATTAGGGACTTCCTGATCAGAGTTCAGCGCCTTGAGATCTAAGCTACCAAGATCTATACGTTGCTGAAATTCTGAAAAGTATTTAATTATTTGAAACACCGATACTTACTAAGTAGAAAAAAACATTGAAAATATAAAAAAAATAATAATTATGTGGGTAAAACTGCTACATGGCAGAAAATAGTGGTAAAGGTTAGTTGTTACTGGTTTATTTACAGTATCTGCAAGAATAATATTGGCACCACGTGATCACGGCTAGTGGGTGTGCCCTAATAAAATATTAATGACCGTCCGTGTTGTTTCAATCATCCACCAAGCCTTCCCCGTTGTCAACACTCGTTAATTTTACCGAACTTTGACTCCACTTATTCGCAGCATCACATGAGTCTAATTATTTTCAAACGATCTACGGGCAAGCACCAGGCAACGTGTTAGCTTGTGCGGATATCAATAATATTATTATTAATAATATTGGCAAACATGCCCTGAATGACAATCAATATAAACATGAACAGATCTAGTATTTAGTACCGACAGTGGTATAGGTCTAACTACTGATCGAGAGGTCCAAGATATGATTCCCGATCCGATCACAATTTTCACATGAAACTTCTACTGGGGGTTGGTCTGTCTCAGATTGGACAAGACTGGTTGACTAGAAAATTGCCTCAGGCTACAAGTTTCATCGGCTATATTGACACCTTTGTATAGAAAAGTGTTTATTTAAATAACAATATTCTATACATAGGTGTCAGTATAACCTGGGACCTCTTGATCTGAAGTCGGAGCCTTTGCCACTAGGCTACCGAGGTCGGTAAATTTGTTTAGACTTTAAAACTATTTTTGCCCATCATACCAAGATGCTTGAAAATATAACAATCTACTGAGCTACAAAAATCATTTACAAACCAAAAAAAAAACAACAAGAGATCCGACTAGGCAGAGCCTTAATGTGGGAGTTAAAATTATAACCGAAAGTTCTAAAATATCAAATAAATAACTCTGCTTTTCAGAGAAAAATAAATTTAAAATTCTAATCTTATTATTAGGAAATGTACCAAAACCTCTTGAAAAGGAGTCAGGTGTCTTAGAGACAACGGAGATTGATAACTAACTATAGTAGTGATTCACTGCGAAAACATCTGTCTTTTGAATGAGTGTAATTAATTTCATAATTAAAGTGAGAACAATGAAACAATAATATGAAGGGACTTCATTTCAGATCCTTTTATGGGTTAACTTTGAATAATTGTATGAAAATTAAGTGAGTCTTACCCAATCCAAAAACTCCCATCAAGACCTCAATCACACCGACCATGAAGGTAAGGAGAATGGCGTGCTCAAGCCCAAATCCTTTGCTGCCCACAGTTTGGTAAGTCATTAGAGAGGCTATGGCTGTAGGTCCAACAGGAACATCCTTGCAGCTTCCAAGGAAAATGTAGACAAAAGCACCTAGGAATGAGCCATAAAGACCATACTGCAAATCAAATATTAATCTCATTAATTTATTAGAAAAAATGACACCATGCAGTAGATAAAACATAAATCGTTTAATAGGGTAAGTTTAGATCTATCATGTTATTTTTTGTCCTAATGGTCTTCCATTGATACAAATACTTAAGTCATTCTTTTAACCATCAGTTCATTTTCAATTTCCCTATTTTGACATGACATGGGGTTGTGAGCAGGGTTGCCAGGTTTTTTTCAAAAATATACCGAACCAAAACAAAAAAAAGGTCATTTTGAAAATTTGCTATCCGGAAAGTAGAAAAAATCCCTAAAAAAAAAAGTCATTCTCGAAATTTGCTGTCCGGGAAGTTACAAATTCACTAGGAAAAATGAAAATTATACCCGAAAGTAAAAATACCGAACACTCCATAGTTCGGTATTTTTTTCATACCGAACACCGAACATGGAGCAAAAATACCGAACAGTTCGGTAAAATACCGAACACCTGGCAACCCTGGTTGTGAGCCCAACCGCCTTTTAAGTTGTCAATGAGGTTAACGTACTATTATATTATCTATGAGGTTAACTTTAAGAATAACATTTTCATGGTGTTTGGTAGAGAAAGTTAGACAAACTGGTATGATATATATATAGAGGAGATCATTTGGCACATAACATATTGTGGCTACTCAAAATTACAATGGGATGCTTCTTTTATTCAGGAATTCCTTAAAGATTTTTTGGGAAATCCCAAAATTAAACCTGTTTGCTTTTGTAACTTTTATATAGCAACCAATTAGATCCCACAAAATTTTATTTTCACTCAAATTTATCTATGCATATTCAGCAAAAATTTCTGTTTCAATAAGTGGCGTAAAAAAGTAATGACCCATCAAAATTCCAAAGAACCGTTAACGAAAAAAGTTAATAAAATTAAGGAATTGAACGTGCGTTCTTGGTGGAATTGGTGGTGACCATGAAGGACCTGTGCCTGCGAAACTAGTCAGGTTATTAAATTTGTGGAATAACAAATCAATGTTTTAATTTAATTAACGTATGAAAAAAGTTAAGTTCATATTTAGGTCAATGTCAAATATATTCACATCTAACAGAATGTTTTTATTTATATTACAATATTAGTCAAAAATTGTACCTGAGGTGAGAGTCCCGCAATGTTGGCATAGGCCAAAGATTGTGGAATGACAGTGAGTCCTACTGTAAGGCCAGCTATGAGATCACCCACTGCACATTCAGAATTATACCTGAAATTATGCCATTTTTTTACTTAAAAAATGTTCTGTTCTATAAATAATAAAAAAAAAACTCATAAAAATGAATGTACCTACTACGTACTAGATACTGAATTCGGAACAAATTTTCAAAATGTTATGTCACATTTTTGCTTATAAGGTACGGAGGTGAAGATACATCGAAAGGAGAAGTAGTTAAAACGTCAAAAAAGCATGTCAGATAAGCCTCGATTAGAAATAAAGATAATTCTAGGCATGCAAGCTTTCATTGGCTACATTAATCAATCGGGGCGGAGTCAAATTTATTTAAATTATTGTTCGAAAGGGAGATAGCAATGAAACAATTATAATGTGAGTCTTAAAGAGACTTTTGGAATAGGTATCTTAACTAAACATACGAGGAATGAGTAGGTACTTGAAAATACTAAGACCTTTTATCGAAAAAGACCATTGCAAGGGTGACAGATAGTCCACTTTTCATTGCCCCATTATATGAAGAAGATGCCCGTTCTAGTGCCTAGTAAATATGAGTTCAATGATTAAAATATAAAATACATAGTTATAATCTTACTTAGGTAACCAATTGAGGATCGGCAGTCTTTTATAGAGAGTTTTCTTGGTGAAGAATTTTTCAGCTTTATTCTTAGTCCAAGGTATCACAGATTTAGCTGACTCCTTCCACGTTTTCTTCGACACAGAATCATCAGATACTAGAAATAAGGAAATAATATTATAATTTTTATACTTACTTAATAGTTTTCACCTTAAAACAGCAAGAAGGAAGTTGGCTAAACGATTGAGGTCAATATCATCTACATGCAAATCCAACAGGCTACGACTGCAACAATATTGTCTTTGTCACAAAATTTATGGACTTGAGTAAGAATATGAATTCATAATATGTAACAATGTTAGCCTTTTTCCGCAAATCCTGCGAAAGGATCTCATTTCTTCAGCATTCATATCAACTACCAGATTTTTCGTATAAGGTAAGGAATGGTGATATTAGAAAGGAATGTGGAATAAATGTTGGCGTAGTGACTAGAATGAGAGTTAATAAATTGCGGTGGTTCGGGCATGTTGAGAGAACTAATGAAGAAAGAACGACAAAAAGGTCGATCCATTATATTATAGTTCAAAAGAACGAGATGAGCGTGCTTGCATCAGAATTAACACGAATATATTAAGAATGCATCTGAATGATTTATGTAAAAAGGTTAAGGAAATCTTGGAAGGGAATCATCTTCGGACATGTCGACGTTCTATTGACAACAACAATATTGCAACATGTCTAGAAAAGATTGTGAAATAAAATGGTGTAAGAGTAGTAATTGCGGATAGATAAATGCCCGTTAATTGCAGGTGCAGGTGTTAAGTGAAATCTGCGGACCAGTGACGGAGATGAATCAGTAGACCTCGGCTTAGGTGGGAAGATCGGGAAAGATGCAGCGCAGATCATCCAGTTGGCGAGTTGGAGGACGGCGGCAGAGAAGACGACTTGTTGATGGCGAATGCTAAGGAAGGCCAAGGCTCGATTTGGGCTGCAGCGCCATTGCAGAGAGAGGGAGGGTGTTAAGTGATCACTACAAAACATCTGTAGACAGCAAATGCTAGGTGAGCAGCATGCCGCATGTAAGAGCGCGCACTCTGTTTCTCATTGCTACCCCCGGCCCCGTAGCGAAAAAAGAAAACAAACAGCGCATTGATTAAGCGCAGCAACTAAACAATGTAGCGGTTAGTTAATACTAACATTAAACAACCCGAAAAAATCACTAAACACTTGCACTAATCAATTGCATTCGCACATAATAAAGTGGAAATGGGCCTAAGAAACAGATGGTAAATCTCTATGGATAGGAAAATCGTTACATTCGAAGAGGTAGTAAGGAATTTGGCTGGTTTGGCACTATTCTTGCTAGTCCATAGAGGATTCCCCTATAGAGCTAAAAGAATAAGAAATGAGGGTACCTACAGCGAAATACAACACAATCATAGATGTCAAACTCACATATAAATTCATTGCTGCCCTGCAAGCCAGCGTGCATCTCAGGCGGCATGTCCACTGAATGTGAGGAGTCAGTGAAGCCTCCATTGATGTAGGAACTTCCTAGGTTATTTGAATTATCCTTGTAGCCCATCTTGCTGCTTTGGTTTTAAAGTTTATCAAGGTGACTGATCTGAAACAATACAATAAGTTGTTGATTTATAATAATGGATTTCAGGTTGATATTTTTTTTATCTATGACAATAATTATTACATAAGTAAGTACCCTTATGGGTGGAATGCCTAATTAATTATAAAAAAAAATAAGTACCCTACACCAGCAGGTTAAAATGTCAAATAATTTTTCTCAATAAAATATTCAAATTTAGAATGTTCTTATATTTTATTTTCAAACTTGGAATAAAAATCGAGAGGGGTGTATTCATGAAACGGTCTCTAAATACGATCTAGTTGCATTCTTATGCAAATCAAGCCAATTCCGAATTCCGACACAATTTTTAATTAAAAACAAAAAATATTTTTTAGAGAATCTTCAACCAAATAAGAATTGCTTAGTGGTTCTGCGTATGACTATACCTTCTCTTCTTTGTAAGTTACTTAATACATGACGCACTTGAAAGGTTTATTACATGCTCATTGAGCATTATGTAACAGTCTCGTGACACTAAATACACCATTAGGACAACGTTTTGTTTATTATTTTTTACCTAATAATTTCCGTGTGTTGGTACCTAATTAAATCAACCTTGATAAAAAAAGTTCTTTCCTCACAAATCCAACTCTCTTTTTAAACCCCACTCAGGGCTAGGTATAGGGAGGCAACAAGAGCACTCCATTGCGCTCGATCTTGCGCAATACTTATGACCTCCTCCCACACCACGAATCCCTCAGCTCTGTTTCCAAGGACCGGAACACAGAATGAGAGGATCTTCCTCGTCTTCGGGATCCTGATGGGATAAGAACAGCGCTCTCCTCGGCAAACTGTCATTCGGCATCCTTAACACATGCTAGAGGTGATGGGCGATGCGGTGGAATCATATTATACCCAACATTCTCCTGAGGCATTTCATTTCAATTGCGGAGATTTTTTGTGCCTGGGCTTTGGTCAGGTGCCAGGACTCACACCCATAAAGGACAATGGGCAACATACACGCATCAAACAGTTTGCATTTCGTCTCGACACTAAACGCCTGCGCTTTCCTCACATATCTGCCTTATTTTATGTTTTTATCCAAGGATCCTGTTGCCTTACATAAAGTAACACACACCTTTTCTTAATTGATGTCTTATGGATGGCCTCTCCATGCACGAACATTTTGTTTTAATACCCCGCAATTAAATTTCCAATTTTCCAATGACGTGGTGTCAACAGCATTGATAAATTATTATGACCGTCAACAAAAGTGATACGAAAAAAAAATTAATTGGTGTATTTCATAAAAAAAAACATAGACACATTATTATTTCATTAATATTAATTTAATAAGGTTAATCTAATAATAAAATTAATTAGTAATACTTAATTGGATAAATGCAATTAATAAGTAACATCTACATAGAGTAGGTAGGTATATTGTAGACCAAGGAGTCATATATTTATTGTTCTTCTAATCCAGTTCTCTATGAGGAGTGCTTTAAAAAGCACCATATTCTTAAAAAGCTAATTGTACAAAACTACTTAAATAATCAGTAGGTAAGCCAACAAATGAAAATAAACCTCATTCTATGCTATACCGTTTTAATTTTGACATAAAACAGCCCCCGTATATAGACAAGTTGAATTTTGCGAACGAATTTTTCGTCAATGTAGAATGCGAAGAAAATGAATTGTCCACTGGAACATAATATCATAAATGATTAAGTAGGTATTTAAACAAAGACACTTCTTATCTATAATATAAAAGAAAGTCCGGTTAGTGCGAACACTTATAACTCGAGATCGACTAAACTTGACTAAACTGATTTTATTTTATTTGCTGCTAGTTTATGTATGCCTCCCTATGCTCCCGAGTGGGGCTTAGGCCCCCGCATTGCTGGTTGGTTTGGGGGTAGTTCGCGGCGGGCTTGATTTGTCCGGGGCCGGCTTTTTGGTTTGATTGCTTCGATCGAGCTAGGAGGTCGGTTTCGTGCGGGTCGGGTTTGCTGCGGATTGGTCTCCACCGGGCTGGCTTACGGTGTGCAGGGTGCCTTAAAGGGAGAATATATGTATGTATGTAGTTTATCTTCTCCGCTCCAGATAACAGAATAACTAATAAAACATCGAAAACTAATAAAACATCGAAAAATGGATAGAAAATAATATAAAACATGATATTAATGTTAGTATAAAACGGATTTACTGACAACAACGCCATCTGTGAAAAAAATCATAACACAATTTTTATTTACCATTGAGTTTCAAAACATTGGTACGCAGATTTTTGATAGAATTTCTTTCGTGCTTTCAGAAATATTTTTTTATCATTCAAACATAATATTTTAAACATATTTTTGTATAACTTTCTAATTCGGTATCAATATTCATAGTATGGAGTGTGAGGAATACAGAACAACGTCTGTCGGGAAAGCTAATCTGCATTGACGAAAAATTCGTTCGCAAAATTCAAATTGTCTAGGGCCCCAGAAGCGATTGTCTAAAAATATTTTTCTGAGAGGGCCTCTTAATTTCGGAATGTGAATGTTATTGAAAAATATTTTATCGATATTGCAATTTCACCTCCAAGTGTAGGTAATCTCCCTTTATGGAAAGACCGGTGTGGATTGGCAAGCTGTGACCTCTGCGCGGATCTAGTTCAAGGTGTAGCAGTCGCCAATTTCTTTCAATGAGCAGCCACTCGCTGTGGGATCACACTGCGGACATTATTGACAACTAGCAGATAAACCTGTCGGACGACAGGCATAGAAAAGGGTCATGAATTGTTTGATTGTCCCGTAAATCAGTTATATTGTCCCTTAAAGGCCACAATTTTACTTATCATGTTGAGAACGGTTAACAATTTGTATTTCTTCTCGATCAAGTATTACTTATTTACTTTACCATGTTGAGAACGGTTGTCAATTTGCATTTCTTCCCGATCAAGTATAACTTATTTTTCTATATAATATTTCCTGCGGATATTTGTTATTATAAGTTGTCATAGAAACTATCGACTCACAGATGAATAATTTAAGTACCTACTTATAAAAAATAGTTGGATTGGTTATGTCATATACTTATCTGGAAAATATTTCGGGTGGGGTTACATTATTTCAATGAAAATACCGATTTACGAACAAACTTAACAAATTACAATATAGACAAATTATCATATCGACTGCCTACATTGATTAAACCGCAATATGTTATTAAAATAACATTGTTTTAGATGCTGTGTGTTAGATTCAACAACAAAAATGTCAAATCTTTATGGCTGTATAAATATTTGTAATACAAAGTCAATCTTGTGATAATATTTAGGATTGAAGGTATGGCTAGTACATATTGCAATCTTGTTTTCATTTAAAGGTATTCTACATCATATACAATACGTGAACAAAAAATAATTCTGTACATAGATATTGTTGAGTATATACTGTTGACATGGGAATATCGAAATTAAGAAAGAAAAGTTGGAAAAGAGTTTAAGAAAGAAAAGAAACTCAAGTGGTTTGATCTCTGACAGAATGATTAGAAACAAAATTCAAGGGTTTGAAAAGCTGGATCAAAAACAGGACACGGTTGTCCAAGAAAAGTACGCTTTGAGTGTAAGATTTTTGGTATTATGATGCTGAATATCATGGAAACAAAAAACAGTTAGGTAGATATCCAATCCAAACTCCCTTAAGACCCCACTCAGGGGCATAGGGAGGCAACAAGAGCTCTCCATTGCGCTCGATCTTGCGCAACGTTAATGACCTCCTCCCACACCATGTCCAGATTCCTCAGCTCTGCTTCGAAGGAGCGGAACACAGTATGAGAGGGTCTTCCTCGTTCTCGGGACCCTGATGGGAGGAAGAACAGCGCTCTCCTCGGCCAACTGTCATTCGGCATCCTTAACACATGTCCCAGCCAAGTCCACCTCCTCCACATAATAGTAGAGGTGATGGGCTCACGCTGGGTGCGCCGGCGCACAGACAGGTATTTAAAGAATCTACGCGGCCAAAATTATATTAATGATATATTAGGTTTTTGATGATGAAAATAAAATAAATAAGACATTTCAGTACATGTACATTTATCTATATCTATAAAACTGAATGTTTGTGTGTGTATGTCTTATAGATTCAAAAACTAGTGAACGTATTTCAATGAAACTTTGGTGATCTATCGTAATAATGTCCGGACAGGTTTAAGCGGAGTATGAGTTCAATACCACTACTTGGAGGGTAGTTAGAGGGTAAAATGTTAAAATGTAAAAAAACGTTGACAGGAGTAAGTAATTGTTATTTTGGTAACTAGGGAATATATAATGGTGACTTGAGAGCGGGTGAAATGGGTGCGTAGGAACTGGAGCTTAGGCTATAGGGGGAATTGAGAACGCATCTATATGTCCCGCTATCCAGGTGGGTCGATGTTCCACGGGAGCCCGCTAGTTATTTCATAAAAAAAAATCATTTTAATTATTCATTCTCAATGTCTGAGAGATTTGGCTGCGCTGATTGAAGCATGTCTATTGTTTCAGGCAAAAAGAAATTCTTTTTTCTTTTTTGTATAATCCTTGAGCCACTAAGCAAGGGATCTGAACTTAAGAGAAGTCTATTTAATATGTCTCTATTACAGGATTCTCTTGAAAATTTTCTCGAAAATTCCTGCCTGTATACCCTGAAATGCTTATTGCGTGCCTCTGCTGCTTCTTCAGACAGTTGTCCAATGGGCAATAATGATTTTTTTATTACGACTGCTCCGTGTACAAGAATTTTGTGTAGTGTAGGTGTCATTGGGTGCCATGGATACAGCCTTACGTAAAGAGCAGCACTTTCTTTTGCATACTTATCAAACTTTTCTGCATCTATTTTGTATCCGCTGGATATTGTCTCCAAAATTACTTTTAGTCTGTATATTAGCTCCTGATCTATGCCTGTAATTTCTGAGGTCAGTTTTGGATCTTCGAAAAATCTCCTGCTTGTGTTACCATCATTTGTATTACCAAAATTTTGTTTTGGCATGTCAACCAATAAGCCCGTCTCATTGCGAAACTTAGTTTGTATTTCCATTTTCTTTTCTTTCTCCATTTGTTTTTCTTCTTCGGTTTTTCTTTCCCGATATTTTTTTACGGGCAGTTTGTAAGCCAGATGTAATATACTCTCTAAAAATCTTATTCTCGCATGCAAAATAGACAGCCCGAATTCCGTGGCTTCCTCTGATATGGCTCTTGTGTTGTCTAGTTTGTTAAAATCTTTGGATGTTTGACCACATATGTAACAACGACTCGTAGATGTCGTCCCTGTAGCTGCATTACAAACTTTTCCGTCAACCATTGTCATTATGAATTGGTTATTAACCAAAAACTTACTTCCTTCAATGTCAACTTCAGTCGCGTTTAAAGAATCTATAGATTTTTTTACGTAATCAATTTCTTCGTTGGTAACAGCAATAGTCTCTTTGACAAAGCGAAAACGAATTGGACGACAGAATCGAGGAGATGAAGGTGTTGGGTTTTCCCATAAAATCTTTTCATTTTTCTTGCCATACACTAGTCGCACAGGTACAAAACAACTTTGAAAAATATAAGCATCCGAGTCAGGTTCGTCATTTAGTTTTTGCTTATATTGTGCTTGCTGTGACCCGTCACAACCCCATTTACTTATCAACTTCAAAGTGTTCCGATCATGCTATCCTATTGTTGTTAAAACGTCTTTTAAAAATTCCGATAATCTCTTAATGGTAATATCAACTAATGATTGGAGTTGTGTTTCAGCGCAGTTACTCGTTGCCATGCAAGTTTCTGGAGGCGGATAGCACTCTTTTTTTGCCTCTTGAATCAAACTGTAACACGGAAAGAACTTTCGGTTTGTATTTCTAATTATTTCATGCTGCCCTCGTGTCAAGTCAGCATCTATAAACATTTTCAATGCTTCCATGGGTGTTAGGCGAGAAGTTTTCTTATATTTGGAGCTATCATAAGCTTTTTTGTATTTCGTAGCACGGGTGGGAGAAGTCGTAATATCTTGAAGAATATGTGAAGCATCACGTTTTCCCATTTTACCCAATTCAACTTGTGCTGCATGAAGTATAAGACCTTTATCTACATAAGAGCGTAGCTCTTCAGTTTTCCTTCTTTTACTTCTTTCGCTGGATTCACCAAAAGATTTACGAGGGCGACCTGGACGATTTGGTGATGTAATTGGTATTTCAAATGTACCTTCAAGCCAAAGACGATTGTTTTTTAAAAAAACTTCGTCTTTTTTGTGCGCTTTAGCCCACTTTTGCTTCATTGTACACTTAAAATAAGCAAAATTTGCCTTCAGTTTATTTAATTTGTCTTCTGCAAGGTCTTCACGCGAGAATATATAGTTTTTCAAAAAACATAGTTTTTCATCCAAACTACGCAAATTTTGTTTGTTCATAATGTCCAGTAAGGATTGACGAGTCACAATCCTCACTCCTGAGGTCCCTTCTGACCCTTAAACAAATAAATATTGTTTTAATTTCAAATAATACTTCTTTAACAAATTTCGATATTTTTACCCTATAACATTTAAAGTACCCCCATTTAGGCATCTGCGGTATTCCGCGGTAAATTTTTTCTTCATTCGTTTACATAAGTGTTAAAGTTTTTATGAAAATAATCAAACTTATGCGATCTACTGTAATACCCAAACAAATCTCCCATTTATGATACATTTCAAACAAAAAAAAACATTATTTTAATCGCTATGTCTCCAACGTTGTATGAACACTAAATGAACAATTATTTAAGGTGATATAATTTATTTTTATCGGTACATACCTTTAGTCTCCGAATCCATCTCCATTTTTCACCAGTTAACCGTAGAATATTAATTTTTCACTCATAAAACAAAATCTTTTTGAAAGTAGCAGAGAATAAACACGTACGCAAATTTCAATGATCAAGTACCGACTAATATTTTTTAGGGTAGGTGCAACATTGGATGTTTCGCAGGCCAGCATATTGTTCGTTGGGGTTTCCTCTACCTCAGGAAGTCGATGAAAAAGTATTTTTTTCAGATTTCATTTTCTGAATTTTGGCCGCGTAGATTCTTTAAATACCTGTCTGTGCGGCGTATAGCGTCGTTAGTGATGCGGTGGTACCATCTTATACCCAAAATTCTTCTGAGGCACTTCGTTTCGAATGCAGCTGATACTTTTTGTGCCTGGGCTTTGGTCAGGCGCCAGGACTCACACCCATTCAGGAGAATGGACAACACACACGCATCAAACGGGTGGATATACATTCTTTAAAATTTAGTTTTGGAAGTAAAAAATCCGAATTCATTCTAAGTGGAATAACATTTTATCGTTATTTTGTGGCGGATTCCCCAAGATTTTTTTCATATGTTCAGCCTTTACCTTTCAAAACACGAGACATAAGATCAAAAATACAGCATACCTACACCACACCTACGTTATTGTGAAAACTAAATAATGGTTTTATTGTTATTGGAGTTAATAAAATGATTAATGTATTATTTTGCGAAGGTTGATTCTTTACATATCAAGCGACAACACATCTGCAATGCTATTTTAAATTCATTTATTATAATTGCATGATTCAAATTTTTAAAATATCTTCTTCTTTTAAGTCCACTTCGTCCACTGATTTGAGTTGATTATTAATTTTTATTTGACAAAATAAAATAATAAAAACGTAGAAAAATCTTACGAAATGAATAATAACTTTGATGAAAAGCTGTAGTTGCTCTACAAGTCTGAGGGAGGAATCTTATAATATAAAAGAAAGTCGGGTTAGTGAGAACACTTCGAGATCGACTGTACAGATTCTTCCGATGTTTGATTTACCTATTGGATTCTTCTCCGCTCCGGTTAACAGAATAAAACTAATAAAAAGTTGAAAAAAAATGGGATAAGAAATAATATAAAATATAATATTAAAGTTAGCATGGAACGGATTTCCTGCGACGCCATCGCCATCTATGAAAAAATCTATAACAACAAAATTATTGTTGGTTCTGATGGTTGTTCCCCCTCATGCTCGCATACATAATTGCCACTCTTACAGTAGCCCATCTCACTTACTCCACCTTTTCGATCGTTTTAGAATATTTTCATTCAAAGTCAACAAAATTATCGGGCAATTCCAAATGTGCACACGCAGCATCGATACCTCTCTATATTTTCGCGCTGTTCCCGCCTGAGCTTTGAATACGAATGAAATATGGATGTTTTAGAAATATTTTTATGTTATTATTTTATTAGATTAACTCAATCGTATGTATTTTTGTTTCTGGGTCGCAGTGTGCACTATGCACATGCGAACGGGCCGCCTCTGGTAAGGATCACAGGACAACGTCTGTCGGGAAAGCTAGTTTTGAATAAATTAAATAGTATTATTACTATGCATATTATTATGGCTAATACGTAAATAGTGATATTATAGGACAAACCAGTAATAAAACTGCATTCGGATTACACACAAAACTTTTCAAGAGAAATACGCATATGAACATTGTGAATATTTATTACACCAAGTGACGCCAGATACATATGCTAGATAGTATTGCAGGTAATTTATGGACACTCATAATTAGGCCATACTTCGTGCAGAGCAAGGGTACAAGAAAATGTCTTGTTTATTGTCTCCCAAACACAGGAAGATTTCCATACAGCTTCATAGAATGTTGAATAGTTCCAAAGGTGCGTTATACCAAACGAACGTATAGCCAGAGCGGGGAAATAGAATGTTGAATAGTTCCCAAGGTGTGTTATACCAAACGAACGTATAGCCAGAGCGGGGAAATATAATGTTGAATAGTTCCCAAGGTGCGTTATACCAAACGAACGTATAGCCAGAGCGGGGAAATAGAATGTTGAATAGTTCCCAAGGTGCGTTATACCAAACGAACGTATAGCCAGAGCGGGGAAATAGAATGTTGAATAGTTCCCAAGGTGCGTTATACCAAACGAACGTATAGCCAGAGCGGGGAAATAGAATGTTGAATAGTTCCCAAGGTGTGTTATACCAAACGAACGTATAGCCAGAGCGGGGAAATATAATGTTGAATAGTTCCCAAGGTGCGTTATACCAAACGAACGTATAGCCAGAGCGGGGAAATAGAATGTTGAATAGTTCCCAAGGTGCGTTATACCAAACGAACGTATAGCCAGAGCGGGGAAATAGAATGTTGAATAGTTCCCAAGGTGCGTTATACCAAACGAACGTATAGCCAGAGCGGGGAAATAGAATGTTGAATAGTTCCCAAGGTGCGTTATACCAAACGAACGTATAGCCAGAGCGGGGAAATAGAATGTTGAATAGTTCCCAAGGTGCGTTATACCAAACGAACGTATAGCCAGAGCGGGGAAATAGAATGTTGAATAGTTCCCAAGGTGCGTTATACCAAACGAACGTATAGCCAGAGCGGGGAAATAGAATGTTGAATAGTTCCCAAGGTGCGTTATACCAAACGAACGTATAGCCAGAGCGGGGAAATAGAATGTTGAATAGTTCCCAAGGTGCGTTATACCAAACGAACGTATAGCCAGAGCGGGGAAATAGAATGTTGAATAGTTCCCAAGGTGCGTTATACCAAACGAACGTATAGCCAGAGCGGGGAAATAGAATGTTGAATAGTTCCCAAGGTGCGTTATACCAAACGAACGTATAGCCAGAGCGGGGAAATAGAATGTTGAATAGTTCCCAAGGTGCGTTATACCAAACGAACGTATAGCCAGAGCGGGGAAATAGAATGTTGAATAGTTCCCAAGGTGCGTTATACCAAACGAACGTATAGCCAGAGCGGGGAAATAGAATGTTGAATAGTTCCCAAGGTGCGTTATACCAAACGAACGTATAGCCAAACCGGGGAAATAGAATGTTGAATAGTTCCCAAGGTGCGTTATACCAAACGAACGTATAGCCAGAGCGGGGAAATAGAATGTTGAATAGTTCCCAAGGTGCGTTATACCAAACGAACGTATAGCCAGAGCGGGGAAATAGAATGTTGAATAGTTCCCAAGGTGCGTTATACCAAACGAACGTATAGCCAGAGCGGGGAAATAGAATGTTGAATAGTTCCCAAGGTGCGTTATACCAAACGAACGTATAGCCAAACCGGGGAAATAGAATGTTGAATAGTTCCCAAGGTGCGTTATACCAAACGAACGTATAACCAGAGCGGGGAAATAGAATGTTGAATAGTTCCCAAGGTGCGTTATACCAAACGAACGTATAGCCAAACCGGGGAAATAGAATGTTGAATAGTTCCCAAGGTGCGTTATACCAAACGAACGTATAACCAGAGCGGGGAAATAGAATGTTGAATAGTTCCCAAGGTGCGTTATATCAAACGAACGTCTAGCCAGAGCGGGGAAATATAATGTTGAATAGTTCCCAAGGTGCGTTATACCAAACGAACGTAGGTATAGCCAGAGCGGGGAAATAGAATGTTGAATAGTTCCCAAGGTGCGTTATATCAAACGAACGTATAGCCAGAGCGGGGAAATAGACTATACTATTATTTTTTTGATCTTTGACATCACCAAGCCAACGAGAAACAATTGTTATAACAGTTGTTTCCATGGTGTCCAATATAACGATAAAAGAAATTCTACTTCCAGCTTGGCACTATGTTCGTTTGGTTTCTTATACAGCGAGAGATCGACCGACGAACATAATAATTTACAAGAACATTAACATTTTTAAAATATCGTCGTTTTAAAGTAAAATTATTTTATAAGGGGATAATAAGAAATCAGATACCAAATTCAAAAAAGGCTAAAAAAATCCGTAGCCTACGTCAACAACCCAAATCTCGAAGATATTGTACGAAGATACGCATGAGACCGTGTCGTATGCCCTAATATCCGAAGAGAAGCGTGGTTTCCATGTTTTCTTCTTCCTATTTGATTTTAAGCCTGCTTGCTTGTTATTCTGGCTGTTGTGTCTTCTTGGTAAGCTGACTAACAGCAGCTCTCTTCCCAGCATTTACTGGTGATGCCAGAGGTTTATTTGCTTGTGAGTCTCATCCGATTTTGTATCTTTCATTTGTCAGACGTGATAGTTCCAGAACCTTCTTCTCCATCTTTCCCACATTACAACATCCAAACCCTTCGGATATTAGTGTTTTTAATTCGATCTTGTAGGATTTTGCCAGAATTTTTTCATAGTATCTTCATCTCACCGGTCCGAAGCAGACTATAGGTAATGACCTATAGTACCTAATATTGGTCATTATTACCTATAGTAGTACCTATTGGTCAGAGGAATGTTTTGTATATTTGGACCTTGCTGGGTATGATATTGTGTTAACTTGTTGTGAAAGTTTTCGTTGTCCAGATTGTTTTTTTTGTCTGAACTGTTGGTTTTTTACCTATACGCTTTACCTAGATACTTTCCAACTTTGTTGATCCTGCATTCGATTTCACCATCAACCATTTATCTAGGTTCATAAAACTTACCAGATTTGCTTCTGCTGACAAATAATTGATGATGGGATGTTTTAACACGACATACTGTTTTAGCGTCTGGTGTATTTTACATGTAAATCGTTTTAAGAGCATGTATCTATAGGAATGTGGGTGTTGTAAAATCAATGATTCATTTAAAATTTTGCAACAACGCAATTTATAAATTCGATAGCAATATAGGTAATATTAACGTCAATAACATAGTTAATGATTCGAGAAACCAAACATATACGTGTTTTTAAGTAAAATATTTTAAACAAAACGTAAACGTGAACTACCCTGCAATGAAGTAGCAAACATCACGTACAGAAGAACATGATTCAGTTCAAGATTGGAAACTCTAGGCAAGTGACTTTTTTCGCGAAAATAATAAGACAGAGATGTGTTTATACGAATGGTTGTTGTCTTTTTCCATCTTTTTTTTTTTAAATTATTATGATAAGCGGGATAGCAAATAACAACATTGTATTTTCTAGAGTCGCTTGTTGTTCATAGATTTTGAAAAGGCCTTCGATTGCAACTTTAGCTCTTATCGAGAACATACCGTATATTATAGACTCACACACACAATGGTGAAAACCTATACATTTAGCGCTTGCTATTGAATAAAATGATTTGATTAAAGTGTCTAGATTGCCCAAATATAGGCGTACAGCTGATTATGTGATGGAATATTGTCTGTGTCACTAATGAAAGACCCAGGGGTGCTGTGTGCTGTAATACACTATGGGCGGCCATCGGGAACAGCAGTGGGCGTAGAGAAACCATTCAGAACTGATTACAAATCGATCGGTCAACATAATAGAGGTACCTATTGTAAACATTGTTACTTGTTACAATATACCGGAGATTTAGCTTAAACATTATGTAGTGTGCATTTTCACCAAACGAACATAGAGCCGGAGCTAAAAGTAGAGTATACTTTCTTTTATCGTTGATATTGGACACCATAGAAACAACAACGAGCGAGAATTATTAATGGGCGATGACAGCTTACGCGCGCCAGAGTTCTGGTTCTTTCTTGTTGTTGATTGCTTGGTGGTTATATCATCGACCAAGAAAATATACCCACTATGTTTGCCAGTTCTGGCTCTGTTCTTTTGGTGCGTAAACGCACCCTTACAGGGGATTATTGGAGGCTTGATGCTTTATAATATGATTGGAAAATAAGTATAGGTATATATTGGTTCTTTATGTAAACTTGATGTCTGTGTCCTCTATCCTAGGGATAAATGTTGGAAAATGAAAAAAAAAACTCATTGTCCAGAAAGTCTTTCACCCGAAAATGCGGAAAACTAAAGCTAACTTCACATTTTCTCAACTCAACACATCTTTCACACTTATCATAGCTTGTCGTGAAGTACTGAAGTACAAAATGTTCGGCTCTGGAATTCGATCACTCGACGACAGTACTTACATGAATAGTCAGCGACGGAACCGCAAGGCAATAATTACTTGAAATATAGCTTAGTGTAAAAAATATAAAAAAAAAAATGAAGCGTTTCTTTCTGCTTGAGAAGGCTAGGGATGTAGGTTCACGTCCTGCAAGGGGCGAGGAACATTCAGTTAATCGAACATGTCGAAGATTTCTAATTTGGAGTTTCGGGGTTTTTCGACGAATTTGACCACCTAAATGACGAACGTGAAGTTCACACTAAGCCAGCCTTGGAGATGGCTGTAGAAGACGGCCGTAAGCCCGTAAGGGTGGTTTACATTTTTTATATAACCATTGTACCAAATATATGGTTTTTAATACGAATATAATACCTACATAGGTAGAGGTTTAAATAAATAGATTTTTTATATGATAAAAAGATATCAAATTCATTATTTTATTTTGATTCATCGATCGCTAAATGACATTTAAGAGTTTCCTAATCTTCGAATAAAGAATTATCCTGTATTTTGGGTTTAACCCATTCTAATTAAAAATGAACGGAAATATTATATTACTCACTACGCAACATGTCCGAGTTAGTTCAGTGATACCTAATTATTACTGACAAAAACAACATGTTTATTGAGTGTTTTTTTTGTAGATTAATAAGGAATTAATTTAATTTGTTTTTGCGATACTTATATTTACTTATCAAATGAACGTCGTTTGGAAAAACACCTTAAGAAAACAAAGACATTGATTATATCTCCTAATCACTCGTCGACGAAAGTTGCCAGAATGTTGAAAAAAAGAAACAGTAGGTACCTACCTACGTCATAAAAATATGTCAATGCAAAAAATGCGAAAACCTTAATCCATGGACAGCGATCATAGATAATGTCAAAAGTGACTGATTTAATCTGTGCCTCAAGTGGCGTCTGTGATTTCGTTTTGAAATTGAGCTCTTGTCTCGCTTGAGTTCGATCACCCGGCTGCCAAAAAAAAAAAACAAAGATGGCGGAATTGTATAAAATCATCTGTGAGCTGTGGCAATCTGCATTCTGTGAACAAATTAATTTTTATGCTTTCAAAATGCGTTTGCAGTATTCTTTGAGACAAGTACAAAGCATTATTGGTTTATCTCTTTCACTGCCGGCAGTGAAATAATGAAAGCGAAAAAGAGACAATGTAATCTTGACATTTAGTGTCAATCAGCTTAGCTTGGATACCGAAGTAAACAAGATGCCCACTAAAATAATACGTAGGAAATTTACTAAAAAGGGTTAATTTAAAAAAAATCAAAATTAGTTAGTAATGTTGAAAATGAGATTTTTCTTTGTATAACGGCCGTTCGATTAGGTGCCCATTTTTCTAGAAAGCCATTGCATTTCAGGCCTCATATAATATAACGTACACGAGATCATTTTTGTTTAAAAGTGGGTTTTGACTAAAGAATCCAGAGATATGGAGAATAGAGCATTTTTGATCTTTATATAGCGTAAACGTAGGCCCGTTGTCTGCGTTAACACCAAGCAAAGAACTAGAATTCTGAAGAAATTTTTTTTTTTTTTTTAAATGAATCTGTGCTCACTCAAAATGAACACAAATACACTCCTTAACTCTTTCACTGGAAGCTACTTAAAGCTTGTGTCGTGAAAGAGGAAGATGGTCGGCACCTGGGATCGAACCACGACGTCGTCCGCACGAAACAGTACGAAAGTACGGCGTTGTGACCGCTGGGCCACCAACTACTTCTTATTCTAATCGAATGAGCGAGTATTTTTAGAACATTTCATAGAATCTTGGCGATCAATAGTTGAGCAATGAAAAGAATGATCTGCTTCTGTTTACACAAAAAGAATTCATTATTAGATTTTTTTACCCATCACCCCGTGTCCCGTAAGGGGTAGGCAGAGAGAACGGACCTCCACTCTTCTATCCAAGCATACTTCTTTCGCTTCTTCCACCGACATAACATTTCTCATACAACCTCTCCTATTTCCCGTACTTCTTACCTGGCCTTCCTTGAGGACGGAATCAATGTGTTCGATCCACGTCATTCTCGGTCGACCACGCTTTCTTACACCTTTCCTTTATTAGAATCTAATAGAATGAATATTAAGCGATGAACCACGGTACGAAATAAGAATATTAGCAAAAGCATCTGCGATGGGCTATTTTCTTTTCTCCCATACCGTTTGAAATTCGAAAACTTTAAAAGAAAAAAATGTTTTAACACCTCTTCATTGTTCGGTACGAGTTTTTATTGAGAACAACAGAACTGATGTCTACCACACGCAAGATTTAATAAGTTAACATACGTACTTTTCTAAATGGAGGTGGCAAATAACCGGCGGAACTTAATGTCTCATACCAGGTCTTGAAATTATCAGGAGGTACTCTTGAAATTCAATCCCGATTTCAATGTCTTGAAGTTGCATATCAACATGTTTTTTTGCGTTTTAATACATGTTTTTGCGCATTAATACCTACATGTTTTAGCGCATTAATACATGTTTTTTTGCGCATTAATACTTTTTTTTACATGTCGTGTTTTAGAGGTATGCAAAGAAAACGGATTTCTACTCTTTCCTATCCAGACAGTATGAGGTAAGAATTCTTCCTTCGCTCAAATAACACTATTTTTTTTTAATTGGATACAGACAGATTTTACTCAATTACAATATTTTTAGTATTATAAGTGCAATAATGAATATTTAATTTCAAAATTTATTGTAATGCATATATTTTTACTTATAAACTCTATATCTTAATAAAATAAATAAATTAACACTATTATATACAAAGGTGTCAGTATAGCCGGCGGAACTTATTGCCTGAGGCAATTTTTCCCAGTCAACCGGTCCCGTCCAATCAAAGACATGCCAATCTCTGCCCCGGGTAGAATTTCAAGTGAAAATTCAATTCAAAAACTTTGACCCGACCGGGTAATCGAACCAGGGACCTCGTGAACTGCAGTCTACGCCTATATCACTAGGCTACCAAAGTCGGTTATAACTTCATCCTAATATTATCATTTAATTCAATAAATACCTTATGAAAATTCATAACATCAAAATTTGTTACTGACACAAATTGGAATTCGATATTCTTATTACTATTTTATATATTGTAATGTCAAAAAAAATAAAATAAACTCAAATAGTTAAATTCATTTCAAAGCTAGAAACTTCGTTACTTCATTAATTCGGGTTGTTTTATAGAATGAAAAAAAAAACTAAAGTAGGTAGGTAGCAAAAGAATTAAGAGAGATCTTAGTTTCGAATAATCTATATATTTTATGTTTATCTTGAAAGTGTAGGTATGGGCAATGGGCATCATTGTACTTTTAGTTTTTAAAATATATTAAATTAATTTGAAAAATTATATTATCTACGCATTTTTAACGCATCTTTCCATGTATATTTAAATATATATATTTTTACCTGATATTTTATTCCTTTTAATTGGCCACTGTTTTAGTCTCACAAAATGTGATGAATTCGAATAAATTTTTACTTTAACAAAATCAAATATGTAATTAATTAGATATTAACTATCTAAGGAAGATGATTCAAATCCGGACGAATGAAGACATCCATCTTGAGGAACAACTGTCAAAATATAAATCGAACACTTTCGAAATATTCAAATAATCGCGAACACCAAATAAAATCAAATATTTTACGCGTCACAATAAATCATTTATTTAATGCAATAAAATAAACGACACAAAATTTATGTTTCTTGTTTTTAAAGCGACAAACCACGACGAAGTCTAGAAATAAACTGAATTGTTTTGCCGGCAACACATCTCTTTTCATGTTAACGCAGTGGGGGGAAAAAAGCACGTGCTACGGTTGTGACGTAGATTGAACTAACCAATCAGATGTTTTCATTAAACCTTAACAGCCAATAAAGTTTAATGTCGAAAATGTTACATACTTTTAACAGTGGTGGATGAACGAGGTTTGACTCTAACAATTCATTACAAATGTTCGATTTTTAAATGGAACAAACCACTACGGGCTTACGACCGTCTCCTACTGTTATTTCGAAGGCTGGCTTAGTGTGATCACTTTACGTTAACAACGTTCGCCATTATAGTAATCCCGAATTAGGAAGTCCGCTGGGGTATGAATATCTCACTCTAACTATGCAGAGATATTGAACCTTGTGGTTTTACTTCATTATTATTTATTTTCAATTAATATTAATACAGTTCATATTAATAATTTAGATTATACTATTTTATTCTCACTAAACCTCATATTCTTAGACGTAAGGTAAAGGTTAATCACAGACGTAATAGGTAATATACTCGTATAATAACATTGTAGGTACCTATTTTTTAGAATGTACTTCAAGCGAAAGCCCTTTGATGTACCTACGCGAAACCCAGGTAAACAATACACCAGCAAACAATAGCAAGGACACCATGGACACATCAAAACAATTGCCATGCGGCCGTGTGATATTACCAAGTCATTATGTCCCTGTAATCCAAGCAATGCCATTTAAGATATCTATTTAAATACTTTTTCCAAGAATCTACTATTTTAGTTAAGGGTTTTTCTGTGACTGATGGGTGAGCTTGATTAATATAGAAATCTTGGAAATGTCAATTTCGATTTTTTTTTGGGTAAACATTATTTTAAGTTAGTTTACATTTGGCTGGCTTGAGTGATAGTTCATTCGTGTTCATCATTAAAAATGAAAAAACGCAGTGTACTAAACGAACAAACGCGACAGTTTGTATTACGTCTTCGCGAGTATTTTGAACAAGAAAAGGCAAACGGTGGGCCTTTAATTTCAGTACAGAATGTTTGTGAACGAGTCGCTAATGCGCTGAAAATTAGCACAAAAAATGTGCAAAGAATATCAAAAGAGTGTCATAGTGTTTCGTGTGTCCAAAATTGTGAAAAACAAGG
Source organism: Mystacides longicornis (assembly GCA_963576905.1). NCBI lineage: Eukaryota > Metazoa > Arthropoda > Insecta > Trichoptera > Leptoceridae > Mystacides > Mystacides longicornis. The sequence continues at coordinate 8,044,370 of OY756425.1, read as the reverse complement.
TAAATTAAAAAGACTTCGCACAAAAACCGTAAATAAAAAAGACTCATTTGAAATCGACGCCATAAGACGTCATATTATACCAGAGGTGTATATCCTACAATACAAAAACTATTGAAATCGCTTAAAGAATCGGATCTGTATGACGGCAAATCTATATCACTAACGACATTAATGAAACAAATCGGATTTAAACATTGTAAAGTAGATAGAAGACAACATTATTTAGAAAGAAGTGACATACAATTGGCCAAAATAAACTTTTTGAGAAAAATACAAAATGTTAATTTTAATAACGTTATATTTACCGATGAGACTTGGGTCAATGCCAATCATAATTTATCAAAATTCTGGTTTGACGGCAATAAAAAATCAATGTGTAGAGTACCACTTGGAAAAGGACAAAGAATAATAGTAATACACGCAGGATCCATGAATGGGTTTATTCCCAATTGTCTTTTGGCTTTTAAATCTAAAAAATCTGGAGACTACCACGAGGATTTAAATTTTGAATTATACTCCAAATGGTTTGAGGAATAACTCTTACCAAATATCCCAGCCAATAGCACCATCATTATGGATAATGCCCCATATCACTCCAAACAAAAGGACAAACCACCAACAACTGCATCGAGAAAGGATACAATTATTGACTGGTTAGAAAGGAATAACGTTCCATGCAGTGACAACTTGAGAAAAATAGAGTTGTTGGATTTAGTAAAAAGGCATAAGCCTAAAGATGCAATATATGTTTTAGACGACATTGCGCAATCTAAAAGGTCATACAGTAATACGATTGCCTCCGTATTACTGTGTATATAATGCAATCGAGTTAATATGGGCACAAGTTAAAGGGTTTGTGGCTCGCAACAACACAACTCCACCATTTTCAACAACGCGTGTCCTCCATTTGTTAAAAGAAGCCGTCAGTCATATAACGGAAGAAGACTGGCGTCGTGTAATTAATAGCACGAAAACAAAAATATTCGAAGATTGCGAGAGTGATTGTTATGCAGAAAGTGTTATGGACAATTTAATAATAAATGTAAACAATGGTAGTTCTAGTGGGAGTGACACTGATAGTGATTTGTCTGAATAAGACTCGGACATGAAAGTGTTTATATATCTAATATTATTACTTCTATTCCTAATAAATATTTTTATATAAAATGTGTAACCATGTCATTGTGTTGATTTATTTACTTTTTAATATTACTCAAAATCATCAAGACAACTTACAAAAATGTTATCAACCCCTGGAATCTACCGAATTCAGGTAACCATTAAACCTTTTTACATTATTTTACCGAGTGTGAAAGAGATAATCTTAGTGTTAGAAGAGCAAAGCCCCTCAACAGACTTCCTAATTCGGGATTACTATAGGTGGTAATGTTTAAGTCTCCGAAACTCTTAATCATGAGAATTCTCGACATGTTCAACATGTCGAAAAATCTCATGTTTACAACAAGTAGATATTTAATAAATAATTAATGTTATATAGAGATAAAAGTTGGAAATTATTGAGAACAAGAGAGCAATCAAATTTAAAGACTGCTGGCATGTATTTGGCGCCAGGACATGAATATATCCATTTTTGTAAATGTCTCATCTTTTTGTATTGGTTTTGTTAGTGCACAACGTTCTAACTATGTCTAGATTCTTATGACCTTTTTTCAGGACTACCATTTTTTTACACATGGAGATTAAATAGAACAGTGAAATGTGAACTTTATCTGGTATAAAATAATATTTCGTCCAGGTATATAAAAGAAAAATGGTCAAGTTGTTGCAACAACCAGACAGCTTCGATAATACAGTAATAATTAATTAAGTGCTATCAGCTATATTGGCACAAGTCCGGTTTGGAGCATTGGTATCTGCTGTCGTCTTTACTTATAAATGGTCATATTATTAACGTCATTATAGAGTTAGAAAGTAGTTTAAATGAGTCACCACAATGCGCCAAAATGGTTTCTTCTGCGCAAAACACTTATTTATGGTCATGTGTGTGGGAGCAATCTATGAAGCTAAATAACAATTTTGAAGCGGTTAGTAACCTGGCGACTATACGACCCCGGCTTTCGTACTGTTTCGTACCGTACTTAGAGGTCGTGGGTTCGATTCCAGCTGCCGACCATCTTCCTCTTTCGCGACACAATCTTTACGTAGCTTCCTGTGAAAGAGTAACGAGTGTATTTGTGTTCTCTTTGAGTGAGCACAAATTCATTTTTATAAAAAAAAAATACTAGCATTTTATAGCAATTAATTATTTATTCATTTATGTATTCAAATGTCATTTTTTATTAATACTCATATATTGGTTAGTTCGTTCGTAACTCAATATTTTTGTTGAAACACTCTTACCCCACGTCAAATATTTGTCATACATACCTTATAATATGTAAATACCAAAGCAACCCGGGAATAGGTATTTTTTTTATACAATTAGGTATTATTCGTTGGTCGTTAAACCGAATAAATAAATATATAAATAATTATGTAAGTAGATATTCGATTAATTGTAATTATGTAAGCATTGAATTTCTCCTTATACCAGCTTCAAGCTGTCGTCAGCAAGAAAACGCAGAAGATTCTTCCACCGCAGGTGAACGACTTCCAGCATTTCGTGACTGGCATTGAACTGTCCATGTGTAGTTAGTGCCGTACTAAGTTGCGGTTCTTGATGATACAGTAGGATGACAAAACGGAAGTAGGAATACGCTACTGTCTTTATCAAGGAATTAATTAATATTGTGCGGTATCTAGTAAGTATAGTGATTGTTATGTAAGACGTATTGTCATGTCGCATTGTGTACGATGATTCACTTACGGACATCTATGTAAGTATGTATATTGGGAAATATGTTTATTATGTACATAAATGGAATAACAAAAGGGCTATTATGCAGATAAAGATATCATGAAGATTTAAATGGAACATTTCAATGTCTTCTTCAAAATTATATTTTTACTTACTTATACTTACTTCCGATGGCCATACAACTTCCGGAAGAGGTTTGGCCTCCTGAACAATTTTTTGTCAAGTCACCCTGTCTTGCGCAACGGACTCCCTCTGATCTCCCACACCCAGTACGTCCAGGTCCCGCGCGACATTGTCCATCTTCTTCATTCTTCCTGGCGGTCTTCCGCTATTGGGATTAAATTGGACCTCTCTACCCCGGACCTGGTAACATGACTGATCCATGCCAACATTCTAGATCTGATGTCGCTGACGATTAATGGTCATCCTGTGAGTGCATGTAGTCACGCATTGCTTCTCAGCCTCCAGGTGCCAGCCGCAATTCCCGGCCTAGGTCCCAAGATTTGTCTCAGAATCCTGTTTTTAAAAGTCATCAGACGTTGCTGATTTCGGAGTGTCAAATTCTATTCTTCCAATATCTTTAAAGTACAGTCATCATAAGCGTCTAACTTCGGCTCTAAATAAATATATCTCACAATATAATGACTATAAAATGGTATTGAAAACCAATCTCGAAATACTATGAATTTTTAAATCAAAGGGATGAGGGCTTACAACCTCTTTTAGCTCCCCCGTAGACAAATTCAAATTGGTGTTCGACTACAAACGAATATTTCGCCAATGTATATGTCGAAGAATTCGTTTGTAGTCGATCGCCAACTTGAATTTGTCTAGGCCTATAAAAGGCCTTTCAACGTTGCAACTATGTTCATTGTTTTCTCAAACGTCACTTAGGTATTTATTTTATATTATTATGGTATACAGCCTTATATATAAAAGATACACAACATAACAATTTTTTTGTGAAGTCGTATGCTTATATACATAAAATACAAACGGATATATTCCGCTTTTTGGTTGTAAGCTCTCAACCCTACTGTCATAGCATAGATCTGATAGACTCATTGTCATTGTCAAAATATGGTATTAAAAAAAGGCTTAGGGTAATTAAGATTGTTTCTGTGTGAGTTCATTGGCGTTTTTCAGTATGGCTTTTTTGATTGACAGCATTCATATTAGCACTTGGCGATCGACAAGCACTCGCGACAAGCCTTGTTTCATTTTAATTTTAAAAAAAATTGATGACATCACATGCAGAGTAGAAAAAGGAACAGAAAAATTGTGTAATGTAATAAATCCAGGAGCAAACACCTCTGTTTTCTTGAAAAGAAATTCTTTCTCCTCAGAAAGAATTTCTTTTCAAGAAAAAATGGGAGAAAAGAAAACTGAAAATCTGGCTTAGGATGGACAGCTTTCCAAAATATAGGTCACAAAGGCTCCTAAAATCATTTATTTTTCCGCCATAACTACTTTGTGTAACCTATTTCCGGTGTTATTAACACACGTAATACAAAAAACTATTTTTGCAAAAATAGATCTAAGATTTTGTATTACTTACGTTGATAAGATCCTCAAATCCCCATCAATCTCAAACGAAAGGTCTTCTTGTTAGTACAAATTTTTGGGTCCGCGACTATCACAAGGGAAGAAGCTCTAGGGTGGTTCAGAGAGCAATGAAACGAGCAACCTTGGGTGAATTTTCTCTCAGTCAACTTTATAGAATCAAGTATAATCAAAACCAATATTAAAACTCGCCAAACAAGTTGGGAAAATGAACCACAAAGACGACTTTTATCGGCAATGTTTGTTTACATTTCGAAATGTTTATATTATTATTTTTCATTTTTATTGAGTCATAAACAGTGGGATTTCCAATGGAGCGGAGAACCACTAATGCTGCAGTGTTGTGGGCCCAAGGCCGCTCCGAGGACCGTGGTGTCTGCGTAGGTCTAGTTTACGTGTTCCGCTGTAGATTCGTGGAATGACACTGCTGCTGACGATGACGTAGGGAGTCGATCGGAATGGGTTAGTTGCCCCATGGAGGAATCTAGTTATGTGTCAATAATTATTTGCTTGGAATGTATGCAGCTGAAATAGATATTTTAAAGACTAGCAGTAGGTAACTTCTTGTTCTTTGTTTTCTAAAAAATCTTATAGGTTTTCTATACGCTTGATCTATCTACCTTATTCCCGACTATTCTTTCATCTTTAAAGACGCATCATACATCTTTTGAGTACAGCATTCAGTCAGTTTATTTATTTTATTTAACAAAATTTTAACTTAACTCTTCTTTTCGGATTTCTGTTTTTCGTTGTCCGTTGTCTGAACGTAATTTGGGTAGGAGCTATATTCCTCTTTTTTAAATAATCTGTATAACGAGATTAGAAGGTGTATTTTTATTTATTTATGCACTCCACCCGTTTGGCGAGTGATTTATGTATTTAAAACTTTTTTTTGCCAAAGCCTTACTTTAGACCTACTCCAGAGCATTCGAAGATTTCAAAATCCTTTCGGCACTCTTTCTGCTATGTAATATCTAGATATAAATCGTATTTTGATACATTGAAGTCCAATTTGATTCTCAATTGACACCATTGTCTTCATTTTGTATATAAAATATCAAGTTTTGGGTAAGCATGCTTGTCGAATCTTTAAGAACAAGTTTAGAGGAAATTGTTAGAGGAGATCCTCTAGGGATGTGAAGCAATTAAGCCAAGATTTCGTACATAGTAAATTTATGATGTAGCCCTGTTTCAACAAGAATTTTCTAAATCTGAAGCTTTCTTTTCATACTGAAAACTAAATCTTGATAAATGATCTACATGTGCCCTCTCAGAAGTGAACATATCGATGTGCGTAAACATTTAATTGGTGTTAACTGAGTTCAAGTCGTTTGAATTTTCCGCGTATAAATCAATGCTCGACCTCACGCACTTTTGCTGTTGTCATACAACTGTTACGCACTCTGAGGTTCAGTATTACCATCATAGACTTAACTACATACGTCATAAGTTCGGGCTCATGGTAAATAGCAGCTGATCAATTTACCTCTTCAGCATTGATATGGGGCTGTTCAAGTATTCCCCGCTCCCCAATCGCGTTGCGTAATACTTGAATGGCCCCTATCAAGTTCTAGAAACGCTATAGAATCAAGCTTTGTTTTCCTTTTTCTTCTACTTTTTTCAGGCCTGATTATAGACAAAAAGAGTTAGCCTCTTGCGAAGTCGACTTCCAGCTGAATATCCATCCCTTTTGTCTTTCTGGGAGTCGTCTTCCATGGGGTTGGCCGTGCAATGCAATGTGGGGGAATCTGGATGAGTAAAAGCATACCGGAATCGTCTTCATTACCTTCCCCACCTTTCTATATCTCTAACCTCGCATATATTTAGCGTATCCTCGTATTTATTTTTTTATCTTTTTGTTATACATATACCTATAGTATATACATAGAAAAACAATCTCACGGGAATAGTCAAATATTTCATAAAACGTAAGATATGATGTCGACGATATTCGAATGTGTGAATGCAAGGAATTGAAGGTTCTTAATATACCTACTCATAAGCTATCAACTATGTTTACTTTTGAGATAAGTGTTATTATGGTGAGCAATAAAATAAGGAAATATTTTTGCTTGTTCCATTTTGTTGATTGAGATGAACCCAAGCAGTCACCGTACGGACAAAACAGCTTCTTTGAACGTCCGAAATGAAAACGTTGCAGCCCATAGCAGGGAGATCCCTAAGAGACAAACTCCCAAATTATGAGATACGAAGAACCAGCAATGTCGACGACATCGTAAGATGGAGTAGACAAAGAAGAAGGTTCTGAAGGGACCATGTCGAAAGGATGGAAGAAAACAGAATTACCAAAGTCGTGATGCAGGGGATCCCAGATGAACGCCGGCCACCAGGACGTCCACCAAATAAATAAATAATAAATCTGGACTTCATCATCAAAGGGACCCAATTTGGGAGTTTTTAAACAGATCGTAGATCTGAAAAAGAAGGGTGAAGAAGAAGAGATTAACCCAGCGAGGGGAATTTTTCGAATACCTTTCATAACCCGAAAATGAAAACCCGAACCACCTGCACAACCGAGTCATGTGAATAGACTCGTTAATTAAATCGCGGACCGTTTGTACTAGAGTTGTAAATGTAAATTTTTGTGACAATATAAATCCTGTGTGCCGGACACGCTTTGTTTTTTTTTCTTGTTAGACTTGACAAAATTAAGGACTTTTGATGTACCATTATATTGTTGTAATGTTTAAGGTGTTAATTAGCTGGATATGTACCCATAGTATGTACTTCTTTATAGTTTACTCCCCTCCTTAACACAAGTTTTACTTTCTAGGGAGGGTAAAAAAGAATTAAATATAAGTGAATTAAGTATATTGATAATTATGTAATTTATAAGAAAAAAATGGTATATTATTTTTGTATGTATTATATTTAATAAATAAAAAAAAAATAACCACTGATTGTGGTTTTTCATCGCATTACGAACGACGCAATACGCCGACGCATCCAGCACAGGCCTATCTATTCCACCATTGTGGACATGTGTTAAAGATGCTTAGTGACAGTTGGCCAAGGAGAGCGTTGTTCTTCCTGCCATCAGGGTCTGATGAGGGATGTAGTGTAGGAGGAGGTCATTGCGCAAGATCAAGTGCAATGGAGAGCTCCTGTTGCCTCCCTTTTCCCCTAAGTGGGGTGTAAAAGGAGATTTGATTGATTTCTTTTTCTATTTATGATATTATTTATTCCGGTTTGAACCCCCAACCCCCCTCCCCTGGATACGGCCCTGGTTTAAGTATCTTATGTTTGCTCTCTGGCTGGCAACACTGCCACTTTAATCTAATGTTATAAAGGAGTCCGCAAAAAATATACTTACCTACTAGGTACCCAAAAATATAATCGTTAAATCGTAGCCTACATCCCAATTGGCACTCTTCAATTACAAGGAGTCTAAAATTGTCTCATGGGATTTGTAATTAGTCACGTTAATGGTTTGGAAGAAAACAATCAACAGAAATAAATGATATCACGTGATGCTGAAAATGGCTGTGTGTCGGGTGCTTCAATATCTTAACTGCTGCCAAACAATTAACTTATTAATATCATTTTATTTGAACAAGGATGACTCTTTTGCAACTGAGATGTCACAAAATGCTATTTCTAGATTTTTTCTTTGTCTATCACACCGAGTCCTTTACGATAATATAGAAAAAAAGGTTCCTCCACTCTTTTTGACCAGATATTAAGTGGTTCTTTTACACTGACCTACTCTTACTTGGCAAATGTGATAAATCTACTTCATTCTTTTGGTTATATTTTTTTATGACTTCCTTTCACACTTATCCTTTCATCCTTCATCTCTCTCTACATATTTATTAGCAATCATTCTTTCAAGACGACTAAACCAGTTCAACTGTTTAACTTATTCACTAATTTGACTTCTATTCTACACCATCATTCATGTCCGTTTCGTACAATATATTTCCTCATATAATTATAATTTTTTATTCATACTGAATTTTTTACGGTTAATCCTATTTTTTGTTCAAGTCAATTTATCACTTCTTTATCTACAACACAACTACATTATTGATGGTAACAGGATTGCTTTTTTTTAATTATCATTCTATGATAAACAACATATCAATGGATGTATGCACATTGCACATGGCTTATTCGTCTCTCTTCTATCATCCTTCAATGTGTATGCATTGTTTATAGCAAGATTAATAATTTTTAGGTTAAATAACTTTAATCATTATTCATACTGCAAAGGGTAATAGTTAGTATTTTAGAACTGAGTATTAAAGTACATTATTGCTGTAATATAAAAGAGATCTAAGCGGTTACATAATTTTATGTGAAGTAATTTGTTCAATAAAATACATCTTATATCATAATGATTTTATATTATCATAGCATTATTGTATTAGGTACAACTAGGTGAGATAAAATAGGTCGCAAATAAAATAGTGTTACAATACAATGGTATATTGGACGGACACCCCTGGACTGAAGAACTGAGGCAGGCCATGACAGGAGCGTTGGACATTCCTCTTTCTGGTGTGATCTCTTTTTATAGCGGCTGCTTCTTTAGATAGATGTCTATTATGTTACAAACTGTATTTCATCTTCGAAAAATACAATTAGTCTTGATTTTGCTCTATTCGAAATATTTCATTAAAAACCCACCTCAACCCAAACGAAAAACAATAAAAACTGTCTGTTTAAAATATTATTGGTCTGAATATATTTTTTTTTACTTTTAATGTTGGAGATAGGAAATACATGTTGTAATTAAAACAGAATACCTACATAAGTAATATTTTTTATTGCCATCGCAATAATTTGTGCAAGAACTTTACTTTTATTATTTTTATAAATATTTTTTGATGAAAAGCTGCTTTGAGCTATATGCGAATCAGTTGATAAAAGTGATGAAATTTCTCATTTTCTCTTCATCAGAAACTTGCGATTTATCATTCCGTGAATCAATTCTTTCACTTTATGTGAGATTTGTAAGTGTATACAAATACACCCCTTGGACACTTATATCAAGCAAATTAGCTCGTAAAAGAGGAAGATGGTCGACTTTAGTACGTCAGTACAACAGCTTTTAACTAAAGAACAGGCGCGTCCGAAACACGTTTCACGTAAAATCATACAGTGCAATAAAACTCCCCAAGAAGCTTGGTAAGTGTTGTGTTTTCATGTCAATAACGTTCTTAAATTTAACTTTATGATTTTAAAACAAAATTACGAAAGATATTTCCCTCTTGCAGTGGGACGGCATCTTTTCAGTATCTAATGCTACATTTACATACACGCTTGCCACGGCTTGGCAAGCCACCACAAATTCCGAGCCTTCACAAACGCTCGGACGCCATTTAATACGTTTGTAGAAAATTCCTTTGATCTGTGTCGAAAAACTGACACTTGCCCGGATCGGGACAAGCGTTGGCAAGCTCACACAAGCCACGGCAAACACCCCATTACACGTAGGTGTTTGTGGTGGCTTGCCAAACCGTGGCAAGCGTGTAAATGCAGCATAAGGTCATTTCACACACGTTTATTTTTTTGGGCCTTTTTTATTCCAGCTATCTGATTTCTTGTCTTTTTTTTATTAAAATTTTTGGATATAATAATAATACAACACTTTTCTATACAAAAGTGTCAGTATAGCCGGCGGAACTTATTCCCTGAGGCAACTTTTTTCAGTCAACCGGTCCCGTCCAATCTGAGACAGGCCAACACCGGGTAGAAATTTCAAGTGAAAAAAACACTTAAAAAATTAACAAAATTCTTACCCGACCGGGAATCGAACCCGGGACCTCGGATCTGAAGACCACGCTATGATACAACTAGGCTACCGAGGTCGGATATATAGTTATTTCAGTCAGTTTTCAATAAAGATTTACCTTCGGTCTTCGTACATAGGATATTTGAATTGGATACATTGGTACATAGGATATGTGAATTTACACATACCAAAAAGAACAACCAGGGGTAGGTGTACCTTCAGCACGGATCTTGCTACAACAAACTATACTTATAATGTACCTATGCAAAGAATGCAAGGGAGGGGAACCGATTAGGCGATATCGATATTTTTGCAACACCGCTAAATCGTTTTAAGAAAATGTTATTTGATAAGTATCGAGTGACCGAACTCCCTGTATAGTTTGTGTTGTTGAAACTGGCCGTAGTGGCGCTGTAGTTCGGATGTCACCAACACTGAGTGACATGCTATATTACGAATGGTGTATGTGTGAATGCAGCGAGTGAGGATGTGTGTGTGTGGTGGTATGTAAGCGTGAATTTTGAAATGTCAGATAGAATGAAAGTAAAATGGATTTTATAATATCATGTATTTGAGTTTGCAGGTGTATTATTAATATGTTTTGGTCATCTCTATTTTGATTTAAAACCACACGAATATAAAATGTAAGGATAAGTTAAGTTGAAGTTGAAAGTGTATATTATGTACCATAATATAGTTTATAATATTATTATATACTGTAAAAGCAACATGAAGTTGCGTAGAAGTGTCAAAATAAAATAAAATAAAATATTTCATGATATTATGAGATTAACCATGTGACCGCGGTATAGCGATCCAAACCCAACACTAGCTGTACACAGATACATTCGCCGGTAAAACCATTGCTAATGGTCACCTGATCTACGCCAGGCTGTATCTTACGGTAGATTAATTTCCTGTTTGTGGCTAATTCGTAGAAATACTTTATTTATGGATTCCATTTTCTACCTAATAATTTTATTTTAATTTTATTGAAGCATGTTAAATATTAAGGAAAAGTAACAAACTTATTGACTGCTGTGCTAAAAATGCTTGTACATAAATAGTTTTCTGTAATGTCAAGACCTTTTAAATAACTAATAATATAATTCATAGAAACCGCGGCTTTTTAAAATTAATATTAAATTTAAAAATTTATCCATCACGCCATGTAGGCAGAGAGAACGGACCTCCACTCTTTTCTATCCAAGCACACTTCTTTTGCTTCATCCACTGATATATCATTTCGCATACAACTTCTCCTATTTCTCTCACTTCTGAACTGGCCTTCCTTGAGGAAGGAATCGATGTGTTCGATCCACGTCATTCCAGGTCGGCCACGCTTTCTTACACATCTTCTTTCAGCCTTATGAATTCTCCTTGTCATTCTGTTCAAAGTGTAAAAATATTTATTTATTTATTTATTTTCAATAATACACGGCTATAAACCTTTTACATGATCATAATTAATAATTCAAAACTCACAAAACAATACACTTAAATACAGCAGTAAAAAACAATAAAATGATAAGTAGATTTACACATTATTTAACCATACGAGCAAATAAAATCATTTGAAATAGGTACATAATAGTAAAAAAAGAAACAAACACAAAAGATGATATAAACCAAAGTCGGCAAGTCAATGATTATTAAGATTATAAACTACTATGGTTATCAAAAAGGAATAATTTATAAAATATTTAAAGAGTTAAATTAAATAAAACAGGCAGGTTATAAATGATCAAGGACAATTAATACTATATTAGAAATGAAAGTGAAAAAAAGGAAATAAGTGCAGGTTTTTTATTAATTTACTCCTAATATTTTTTAATATAGGGTACCTACTTTTATTGTTTTAGCGTCTAAAGAAAAGATTAGTTAGTCCTTTTTCGAATTCATATTCGAGTCCTGCCGGCGGCATAGGATTTATCGACATGTTGAACTTGTCGAAGATTAAGTAACATGATGGGCAATTTTGGGGATGATTTGAATTTGACCACCTAATAAGCTGTTACCGTGATCGCGCTAAATCAGCCTTGGAAACAGCTGTAGAAGACGTTGTTAGCCAGCAGTGGTCATATTGAAAAATGTAACCTAAAAAATCTATGTAAACAAAATAAATGGAGGTCGTGGGTTTGATCCCAGGTGCCGACCATGTTCCTCTTTCACGACACAAGCTTTCTGTGAAAGAATCTTCTTCTCCTTGATATAGGACTGAGTCCTGTTTTTTTCTCAGATATTATTCCTGGGACGCGGACGTCCAGCTGTCCCTCCATCTTTTTGGTGGGCGTCCAGGGAGTCTGCTGGTTATGGACTCTCGCCGAATCTGCTCTGTTGACGTGGTCTCTCCAGTAGCGTCTTCTGTTTCTTCCCCATTGTACGACATCTTCGACTTCGCAGATTCTCCGAATTTCGGAGTTTCTTACTCTGTTTCGATTGGTTAATCCCGCGATGGGGCGGAGAGACTTTTTTTTTTAATTTTCCAAAAGAAAAGTACATAATACAATATAATATAAATATGTGTAATGGAATATATTGCCTCACTAGACCTAAGCCTGTTCCGAGACAATACTTATAAAGATAGTAAAATAATGTTCAAAAAAGTCGCTGAGAAAAAAACAAAATATAAAGTTCTTTTTTTTTTAAAAAAGAATAAGGTATAAGGATTAAAAAATCAAAAAATAAAACAAAAAAAGCAAAAGAGAGAAAACGCAAAATAATAGAACGTTGTCAGTTTCGTCAAGTCAAGTCGTGCCATGCATGTGGTAAAGGTATTTGGTTAGCCTGTGTCTGTGATCAGTACCACGATTCTATGTCACTTGAGAATGTGGCTCTTTCTTTATTTAGGTAGTTCTCAGAAGACTTTTCGTTCTCTTGGTGTCGGCTCTGGTTTCCACACCGTATGTCATGATTGGTCTTACGCAGGTCTTGTAAATATTCATTTTACTTTCTTTCAACGTGTATTTGTTTCTCCATACGGTGTACGCAAGCATCCAGCTACAATGGCAGCTTTATTTGCTTGTTCCCTGACTTTTTCGTAGAGATCACTACTGTGAAAGAGTCAAAGAGTGTATTTGTGTTCACTTCGAGTGAACACGGATTCATTTAAAAAAATAATGATATCCTTCGCGAAGATATAATTTTTTTTATTCCTTATAGATGACATATCTAAATGATGTGAGTGAATATTTATGCACATTGTTATCAGGTGAACTAGATACATAGTTTTCAATGTCGGGTGCAACAATGACCGGAGCCTGCATTTCTAAATCAATTTGTGACAGGTAATCTAAGTCAGGTGACGCAGTCAGCTGTTTGCCACTAGTACCTACACTAGTGGCTACTATAGTTAATTTATGCACTCCCATGAGGCTATAAATAAAACCTACAGCTAATCTATCTCGTATAGTGTACGATCTTAATGATTTCATTTTTGACATTTTTGTTCAGAATACCGCTTCTAGTAACTAACTACGTAGTAATCAAATGTTCCAAATATGTTGGCGATAGCATTGATAGTTCAGGTTGTGCATTGTGCAAGGAACAATTAATATTTTACTGATTTAAATTTGGGTTTTTCAAATTATCTTCTTTTAAAAGTGCCTATCGAAGTTGGTTTCCGCTTAAGCAAACTCATTCAAGGAGTCTTAATGCCAGTGGGGCTAGTACGAGTTTAATCGAAAGCTATTTGCACGCTAATAAGCGCTTATTAGCGTGCAAATAGTGTTAGAAAATCAAACGATCGAATCATTCGATCATTTTTGTATGGTAATTTTTGGAAACTTTTCGATGATCGTTTCGATATTCGATCATCGAAAACTTATACTAGTGGTACAGTTTACGACCTTATATTGTAGACTCTTGATGTATTATTTCTCCTATCCTTCCCTCAATTTTTTCTTACGTCATGAGGTGCAGAAGCACGTACTCATCTCATCGCATCGAATGTGACATACGAATCTTGATATTCGTTAACAATAAGCCTCTGGCAAAACAGAAATGTTTAAAATGTGGGTTTTTCGAAGAATGTTGCGCAAACCTTGGTGTGATTTGGCCAGTAATTTGGAGGTTTCGAGCACGCTGTTACATTTTCATCTCTTCAGTTGGGTTTCTTTGTATATACCTACCTAATTGTATTTCTATAAGGCCAGCATGTTAAGCAATTATAAATTGGATAGACTGAAGAGGCATAAGTCATAACCGACCGCAGTCCCTTTCAGCACTCTAAACCTATCTCAATATCGCTGATTCCATAGCTATGGGATGTTGTTTAATCGGACTCGATCAACTTTCAAACACAGATAGATATTTTAATACTATGACGAACCTTTTCGCATTATATTGGCAAAGATACACAGACTTCATAAATAAAATGATTACCTAGGTAAAAAGCTAAATAAAAAACTAATAATTCACACAATTTGCTATTTTTAAAATCTGCAGATCCTCTTCAAAGTGTTTGAATCATGTTAAATAATGACAATAATTACATAATAGTCTGATCGATCGTTCAAGCGTTAAAAATCAAGGGAAACGAGATTGATTGTGGCATGAGTTCGCGTAAAAATAATTCACACACAATGTGTACATAAAAAATATTACAAAAAAAAAGTAATCGAATATCCTGTTTTATATTTTATTGTCTCCTACCAGCACAACATATTGGACAAAAGGTATGTATAGAAAGGGTTCATTAAATTGATTGTCCTTTAAATCAGTTATATTCTACCTTAAAAGGTCCTAATTGTACCTACTTTGCCACGCTGGGGACTGCGGAAAATTTGACGTTTCTTCCCGAGCAATGTATATAGGAGCCTTTTATCAAGTGTCACATAACACACATAATACGGAATGAGCTCTTCTACATTACCGGATGACCGAGGGGACAAACTCTCGGAAACGACTACGTCAAGAATGTGCATTCAGACATGTGCTATGAAGAACTGAGAAGGTCTGCTACGGTTAAAGCGGAATGGAGAGAAAGAGTGGGGAAAATTGCTGCCAATTAACCTATCCTAGGGTTGTGATCAGAGAAGAAAAATATTTCCCGAAGAACATAATATGTTTGTTATGATCGGTTGATGCGTTCAAAATCTGTTCTGAGAAATCATGAAAGTAGGGGATGTGGGTAGATCCCATTGTGGGTTCCGAGCGATAAGAAAACAATAACACGGCGACAGTTTGTCCCTAACATAGGCTTTTGTTTAATTCACAATATTCTAGTGAAACGGGTTTTTTTTGGATGCTTCGAAACACCGTAGATAAGGGTAGCTCTTGAGTGCATGTTATTGTTTTGCAGAATGAAAAAATCCTTGTAATAATAAAATATAGAATATAATAAGGGGTTGGTATGGCAAATATAATTGTTTAGATGGCATTGTATTTTGATTATCAAATTATGTACCTATGTAGTTGTAACTGTAAATTAACAGAAGTAGGTATGTTGTTGTTCTATAATAGACTATGGTTTAAACAAGACTTAAATACTGAATAAATAATGTGTAGAGATTATAATGTTGTTTTGAAATGATAAATTATAACACATATGCTTAAGGAGTAATATAAGATATTAGAAGACTATTAGATTAATTATTGATTAAGGCACGTTAGTTTAATTACTGATAAGCATCTTAATTAAGAAGGAATATACCTATGTGTAGGTTAAGAATTACCTAAGATAGAATTGATTAATGGCCAACATTAGTAATAAGATTAATAAGAATTAATATTAAGACAATTATTGAACATGTCTAGTATATAAGATTTCTAGTATATAAGATTCACAAGGTTGTAATTAATTTTAAGAGATAAATTAGCATAACATGATTAGAAGATTGAATTAAGCTTTCAAAAGATTATTACTAAGAGATGTATTAAAGTTAGGTTTATGTTCAATGTAGATAAGACTAACATATCGGTTAAGAAAAAATGATGTATAAAGAAAAGATTTATTAATTACTAGATATATGAAAGATTCATAAAAAAAAAAAAAACTATGTATAATTATTTCATTATAAGTTGTTCGCGCGTAGACAATTTGTAGCAGTTATAAAAACAATTACCCTGTCTCCCTCGCACACTACATCACAGGCGCCTCCACCAATAAGATCATCCATTTTTCCCCCTTCCTTGTCCTGACTCCGCCTCTCGGAAGCTTTCTTAAAAATAGCTGTATTGCCAGGCGAGCCCTCATAACACGCTTACACGTAGCTGCACGCATTTAGACTTACACTGCTAACGCTTGCCTGTGTTGTTTTAGAGTTTGACGTAGTATTGACGACAGTATACGTAGAGTTATTGTAAAATAATTAGTTATTCGGTGGAAGTGATTCTGGGTTTATATTGGGAAATAAGCGTAGAGTGGTGTCGGGTATACTGTAATCGCGTAGTGACGTATTAAAGTAAACAAGTAGAGATCAATAGTTATTAGTGCTTAAGTGTGTTTGCTCTTAGTGTTTAAATAAATAATAATTGTTGTGTAGTGATACCTACTGGGATTAATTGGCTGGTTGCAGTAGAGGTTTGAGTATCTTAGTTTACTAACCATACACTTTGTTCATACCCAAGTTCGTATTATATGAGGATTTAAATTTTGCTTGTTTTGTTTTGCTAGTTACACAGTCGTGTGACAATTAAATTAAATTCACTAGAAGAGCCTCTGAAAGGATTACTCAGAGGGGTCAGGGAGGGCATTCCTCACACAATACCTCCCACGGGTTTTAGTATACTAACCGAAGTAGTTTGAAATTTTTCTGTTTGTTTCGCTTATAGGTATTTCATAATTTTCATGTTTTTGTCTCCCGAGCCCTATAGGCGTAACAACTTGGCGCCAACGTGTGTTTAGTTATATATTAAGCATTGACGAATTCACCCTGAGACGAGTCTTTAATTTTTATTATTTTTATAGTGAATTTTATAGAAATTTCGAATATTTGAACACGTGGAGACGTCGCGGTTTATACTAGAATCCAATAAGATTTTCTTACTATCCATCAATTTCATTAGTTTAAATCCCATTTTACATCGACAAATAAAATGATTATTTTCAATTGGTTCGAGTTATTACTACGTGTTTGTAAACTCTTTATTTTCGCGGTGGTCACGAGAAATGGGGCTGCATCGGCAGGTTCGTTAGGCGTTGACGAAACGCCACCCATTTCGTCTCATGATGATGATGATGACCATAATGTGCCACCAGCTGACACATTCGAAACGAGGGATAGGAATTTTGATACAAGACCGCAGATCGTTTATGTGAGAGATGAAGTACTCAATGAGAACTTCTTTTTTAGCGGGTTACCTCAAGAATGTCCGAAGGCATTTATCGCGGATTGCCAAGAGTACTTTGCTCTTCGGAACATTAGGGAATCGGAGAAAGTCAGGTTGGCTGCTCTGAAACTTCGCGGTGACGTCAAGACCTGGTGGACCAGCCGTGGAAATGGGTTGCTGAGATGGTCGGCCTTCAGCGCTCTTTTATTACAACGGTATGGGATCGACAATAATAGACTCGCATTGACTGGCCATTTACTCTCACATAAACAGCAAGATAATGAGTCTGGTTCTTCATTTTTAAGTAGAAAGACGAAAGTTTATGACCGGGTTTATGGCAACGATGTCATTTATTCAGCAGAGTTTGCTTTTCACCTATTAAATTTGATGCTGCCACGTTACACCAATGTTCTGCGTAGAGAATTCACCAAAGATGACATCACGTTTGACAGCTTAGAGAACCGCGTCTCTGAAATTGATTTCCCGACAGAACTGGTATACCCAGTTGTAAATTACGAGCCGGCACAAGCTTCACAACAGCCTCAAAGGCGAACTTCTAGCATTTCATGTTACAACTGCAACGGGCAGCATTTACAAAGGAATTGTCCATTGACTAGGAATAGGAACGATAGGACTTTTGATAATAGGAATAGCGACGGACAATTCCATAGACAGGGAAATAATAATAATAGTAGGGGAAATTTCCAGTCAGATAGGCAAAGGTTTAATAATTATCAGTCGGGTAGCTTGAGAAACTCTAATAATAATAATTTCAATCAGTCGAATAATTTTGAAAATAGGGGTAATCAAAATAGAAATAACTTTAGAATGGACAATAGGAATCATGATCAGAACAGGAACAGAAATACAAGGAATAATAATAGGCAGGATAATAATAATTTTAACAATAATCAGGCAAGGAATAACGTTGATAATAGACAGGAAAGGAATAACTTTGATAATAGACAGGGTCAAAATAGGAATAATAATAACTGGAATAGAAATGGGCAAGGACAGAATAGAAACAATTTCAATCAAAACAGGGGTAGGCAAAACGGAAATCAGAACGCGAATTTAAACGCTCAAGGCCCTGGACGGAACGCCGGATCAAAGCCGTCTCAGGGCAATCACTAGAAAACGGATTAGAACATAGGGAGGTTGAATCAGAGTTACGACCGACTATTCAACCTGTAGCAAAGGTCCTTGATAATGATGTGAAGCTTAGGTCTAGAAACATAGTTTCTAAACCAATTTCTATAAATAATAATGAAACGTTAGATGAGGTGCTAATATGGGAAGATACGGGCGAAAGTAGTGATGGGCCAGTCGAGGTTCAAGCGTGGTTACATCGTGAAGGTAAGGGTAAAGATGTTGAGCGCGATAATTTTAGACTTTTGGGTTCAAGTTCCGAAGAGGTAGAGAATCCACAACGCGATAGAGATAGACAAAGGTTATCAGATGTAGATTTAGATGCGATAGAATTTTTTGAAGAACCGCAGTGTGTAGCTATTGTAGATTCGGGAACGCCATTACTCCCGCGAATTAGAATGTCGTTTAATAATATAGAGTGTACAGCTTTGGTGGACTCTGCGTCTTCGTATAATATTGTATGTAGCCGATTAACTAGAAATTTGCGTAAGCAACAGACCCATATTGACAGATTATATTTAGCAGAACAAGGTGCTTACATGGAGGTAACGGCTAGACTTGAGACAAATATTTTAGTTCAGGGTATAGAGGTTATTTGTGAGTTTTTAGTCGTAGATAAGCTTAGGGATGAGGTTATTCTCGGAGTGCCGTGGATGACGTCACAAAAGTGCGTTATAGATTTTCATAGGGGTTGCCTTCATTTCGGTAGAGTAGAAAGAGTGACGACGCATTTGATACCGCTACGTGGGGAAATGAAGTGTGATGTCGAATTGCCAGAGTTGCAATCCGATATACCTCGCGGACACCGAGAGAGTCTTATAGGTATTTTAAATGATTTTAAAGAGGTATTTCTTCCATATTCTGGCCCTGCTCCGCTACAACCTCACGAGATTAAGCTGAAAGATGCACGCCCGATTCGTTTACCTCCGTATAGGCTCTCTGATGAGAAAAAGAAGCATCTCTTGGCCCAGCTGGAAGGCATGCTGGCTGATGGCGTGATCGAAAGCAGTAGATCATGTTATAGTTTTCCGGTAGTTATGGTCCCCAAGCGAGGGAAGGATGAATATCGCTTTTGTGTAGATTATCGTAAACTCAACGACGTCACTGAGGACGAACCATCACATTTACCCATTATTCATGAAACGTTAAAAGATTTAGGTAACGCGAAATATTTCTCGTCATTTGATTTACAGAAAGGATATTGGCAGATCCCAATGTCTGAGGAGTGTAAACATTTAACCGCTTTTTCAACCCCTGACGGAGCTTGCTATCAATTTCGAGTTATGCCCTTTGGTCTGAAAGGTTCCCCAGGAACATTTCAACGGATAATGAGTCAAGAGGTCTTGGCTGGATATCTACGCGATTTTTGCCTTGTTTATCTCGATGATGTGATCGTTTATTCTAAAGATTGGGCTTCACATATGTATCATTTGAGATTAGTTTTAGAACGGTTACAGCAATATAATTTGCGGTGCGCTTCAGATAAGTGCAGGATCGGTACCACAGAATTAGAATTTTTAGGTCACGTAGTTTCGGCTAGTGGTAACCATCCCCAGAAGTTACATGCAATCTCCATTGCAAACTTCCCAGTGCCTACTTCAAGAAAGAAGTTGAGGTCCTTCCTCGGCTTATCGAATTGGTTGCGCGAGTATCTTTATCGTTTTGCAGAGATAGCAGCTCCACTAACTGATTTGTTGAGCACGAAGAGGCCATTCAAATGGAATGACTCAGCACAAAATGCAATGGATAGCATCAAAATTGCTATAAGTAGGCCACTCTCCCTATGCAGGCCAGATTTCGAGAGGCAATTCGTATTGCAAACAGATGCCAGCAAGTTCGGCGTTGCCGCCGTTCTATATCACGAGCGACCTGATGGCGGTCGTGATATTGTCTCTTACGCTAGTGCTCGTTTTTCTGATGCAGAAAAACGCTGGCATTCGAACGAACAGGAAGCATTCGCGGCTGTTTGGGCGATAAAGAAATATCGTCAGTATTTGGAAGGTACACATTTCATCCTACGTACAGATAACAAGGCGTTGACATGGCTAGAACGGGTTAAAGATGAAAGAGCTAAGTTAACTAGGTGGGCATTGTTATTACAGGAGTTTAATTTTACGTTAGAACACTGCCCAGGTAGGAAAAATGAGTTACCTGATTTCTTGTCAAGAAATCCGGCCGAATCTAATATCACTGAAGATATTGATTCGTTAGATAGGGGAATGTACCCCAATGTTAGCCAGGAGGGCTGGAAAGCAGATAGAGGTCTACCTCAGGTGACGCTCATTGAGAACGGTCTGGATCTTCGGGACGCTGAAGATCAGCAGTCTGGAAAACTGGCAGATCGTGTGCGTGGTGCACAACGCACCGATCTACGGTTGTCTCGAATGATAAACCATTTGGAAAGCTTACTTTCTGCCAACAGTCCACCAACAAATGCCCGGGATAGGCATTGGTTGGAGATATACAAATTAATTGATGGTTACTTATATAGACAGGTTAGCGGACAATCAGTTCCGAAACTGATCGTACCGAAATTTATGATCCCTCACGTTTTAAATTTTTATCATAACAGTAGGCATGCTGGCCACCCTGGTGAAAGGGAAACGCTTAGAGCGACTCGGAGATATTTTATCTGGCCAGGCATAAATAGAGATGCGAAAAGGTTTGTCAAGAGATGTATGACTTGTGCTCAAGCAAGAGCGTTACCAAGTCGTCCACGCGCGCCTTTAGGATCATCGGTAGCACAAAATCCTTTTGAGATTTTAGCTATTGACTTGATGGGCCCATACCCTAGATCAGCTAAGGGGAATACGGTTTTATTAGTAGTTACAGATATGTTTACAAAATGGGTAGAAGCATTTCCTATGCGATCGGGGAGAGCACCACAGATTGTAGGCTTGTTAGAGAAAGAGATTTTTTCACGGTATGGGTATCCTAGGGCTATTCTCTCAGACAACGGACCACAGTTTAGTCACGAGTCTTGGAACTCGGCAATAGATAGGTGGCAATGCCAGCATTGGACCACAGCGATTTACCTACCCCGTGCTAACATAACAGAACGCCGAAATCAAGAGTTAAAAAAATTGCTCCGTGTTCACCTATTAGGGCGTGAACACAAGCGTTGGGATGAGCACTTAAGCTCAATTTTAGAGTCGATTAGGGGAAGACGTAACGACGCGTCGGGAATGACTCCAAGCCAAGCTCTATTTGGCTACGAAATTAAACGACCTGGCGAATGGTCGTCGGTAGCCCCAAATACTAAGCCGGAAAGATCAAATAGATTAGATATAAATAAAAATATTCGTCAAAACCAGGACCGGTATAGAAGTAAATACGCCCAGACCAACGGAAAGGTCCCTGGTTATGTCACTGGACAGAAGGTTATGTTGAGAGAACATCCACTCTCAAAGCGCGTAGCGGGTTTTCATGCTGGGTTTGCACCAAAATACTCCGGTCCTTATACGGTTCTATTACCAGTAGGACGGGGGAACGTTTACTGGATAGATCGTAAAGGAAAACCTATTAAAGTACATTCAGACGAATTAAATTTAGCCCCTGTTCAACAGGAAGAGGTCCAGGAAACTGAACCTTAAATTAAAGTTTGAGTTTCTTATCGATCGGAATATAGGCTAAGTAGTGAAGTAAAATAAGTTATATTAGAAATATAGGACATAGTTAGAAATTATATATTATAAAAAAAAAAAAAAACAAAAAAAAAAAAAAAAATACAAAAACAAAAAAAAAAAAAAAAAAAAAAAAAAACAAAAAAGGTTGTGGGTAGAACTTAGAAGTATATAGTTGGTAGTGGTAAATACGTTTAAAACATATAGAGAATTGTAGTTAATGTTGGTGTTGGATGTTTTTTTATTTAAACTAGGATAACTGGCTTATACATTCACAGCTATCCTAGATATTACCATTGAATGTATTGGCGCCCTAGAAGGTTATATTAAGTTAGTTTACAGTTATTTAAATAACAGATTTTGAACGTTTAAGAGGGGGCGGATGTTATGATCGGTTGATGCGTTCAAAATCTGTTCTGAGAAATCATGAAAGTAGGGGATGTGGGTAGATCCCATTGTGGGTTCCGAGCGATAAGAAAACAATAACACGGCGACAGTTTGTCCCTAACATAGGCTTTTGTTTAATTCACAATATTCTAGTGAAACGGGTTTTTTTGGATGCTTCGAAACACCGTAGATAAGGGTAGCTCTTGAGTGCATGTTATTGTTTTGCAGAATGAAAAAATCCTTGTAATAATAAAATATAGAATATAATAAGGGGTTGGTATGGCAAATATAATTGTTTAGATGGCATTGTATTTTGATTATCAAATTATGTACCTATGTAGTTGTAACTGTAAATTAACAGAAGTAGGTATGTTGTTGTTCTATAATAGACTATGGTTTAAACAAGACTTAAATACTGAATAAATAATGTGTAGAGATTATAATGTTGTTTTGAAATGATAAATTATAACACATATGCTTAAGGAGTAATATAAGATATTATAAGACTATAAGATTAATTATTGATTAAGGCACGTTAGTTTAATTACTGATAAGCATCTTAATTAAGAAGGAATATACCTATGTGTAGGTTAAGAATTACCTAAGATAGAATTGATTAATGGCCAACATTAGTAATAAGATTAATAAGAATTAATATTAAGACAATTATTGAACATGTCTAGTATATAAGATTTCTAGTATATAAGATTCACAAGGTTGTAATTAATTTTAAGAGATAAATTAGCATAACATGATTAGAAGATTGAATTAAGCTTTCAAAAGATTATTACTAAGAGATGTATTAAAGTTAGGTTTATGTTCAATGTAGATAAGACTAACATATCGGTTAAGAAAAAATGATGTATAAAGAAAAGATTTATTAATTACTAGATATATGAAAGATTCATAAAAAAAAAAAAAACTATGTATAATTATTTCATTATAAGTTGTTCGCGCGTAGACAATTTGTAGCAGTTATAAAAACAATTACCCTGTCTCCCTCGCACACTACATCACAGGCGCCTCCACCAATAAGATCATCCATTTTTCCCCCTTCCTTGTCCTGACTCCGCCTCTCGGAAGCTTTCTTAAAAATAGCTGTATTGCCAGGCGAGCCCTCATAACACGCTTACACGTAGCTGCACGCATTTAGACTTACACTGCTAACGCTTGCCTGTGTTGTTTTAGAGTTTGACGTAGTATTGACGACAGTATACGTAGAGTTATTGTAAAATAATTAGTTATTCGGTGGAAGTGATTCTGGGTTTATATTGGGAAATAAGCGTAGAGTGGTGTCGGGTATACTGTAATCGCGTAGTGACGTATTAAAGTAAACAAGTAGAGATCAATAGTTATTAGTGCTTAAGTGTGTTTGCTCTTAGTGTTTAAATAAATAATAATTGTTGTGTAGTGATACCTACTGGGATTAATTGGCTGGTTGCAGTAGAGGTTTGAGTATCTTAGTTTACTAACCATACACTTTGTTCATACCCAAGTTCGTATTATATGAGGATTTAAATTTTGCTTGTTTTGTTTTGCTAGTTACACAGTCGTGTGACAATTAAATTAAATTCACTAGAAGAGCCTCTGAAAGGATTACTCAGAGGGGTCAGGGAGGGCATTCCTCACACAATACCTCCCACGGGTTTTAGTATACTAACCGAAGTAGTTTGAAATTTTTCTGTTTGTTTCGCTTATAGGTATTTCATAATTTTCATGTTTTTGTCTCCCGAGCCCTATAGGCGTAACATGTTCTTCGGGAAATATTTTTCTATGTAAGTCTATATGATAGACTTACAGACGAATACGTAATACAAATATGAAAAATATATCCTGTATTTCGATTGGTTTTGGCGAACTTACCTTTTATATAATAATATAAAGACATTTGGATAAATAGGATATTGTGTGGCATTGTTGTTTCCTGATTTCGGGTCAGGAAAATATTTGTTCTAACTTGTTGAATGAAAATCCCATATTAATATGAAAGGGAATCCCCAAGCATTCTCGTGACTCGCAGCGTACAATGTAATACTGGTAGGACACGCAACTACAGTATTCTCTGCTACGCCCAGCCGTCAACTTTATGTCATAAATATATCTGGTAGTTATCTTTGGACGTCATTCTCACTACTTGTAAATTACCATAGATAATTACCTAACATATTTCACTATTAGCCAAGCCTCCAATAGCTTCACTCAATCATTGCTACATTTTTTTTTCATATACGTGTCTTTGTATGAAGTGCAGATTGCAGGTGTAGGTATATTTTATTCCAAACTATAGCTTTCCCGACAGACGTATAGTCCATACTTACTATGAATATTTATTTCAAATTTGTAATTTATACAAAAAAAAACGGTTAAAATATGTTTTAATGTTAAAAAATTATTCCTGCTATCTATCAAAACTATCTATCAAAAATCTGCGTAAGTACCAACGTTTTGAAACTCAATGGTTGTCAAGTAAATAAAAGTTGTGTTGTCATAGAATTTTTCACAGATGGCATTTTGTTGTAAAGAAAATTCATTCTATACTAACTTTAATATTATATTTTATATTATTTTCAATCCATTTTTCGATGTTTGATTATTTATTCTGTTATAGAAGAATCCATGTAACAAATTATCATCAAAATCTGTGCAGCCGATCTAACCCGACATTCTTTTATATGATAGACTAGCTTATACCCGTCTTGCTTTTCGTTTTTGATTCCGATTGTCAGGCTTGATCGGTAGGTAATTAAACAGGTTCTAGTCTAGCTTCCCATTGCTTTGTAGACCTCTATAACTGACATAAGCACAGAAAAAGAAGAATGACACTTTTAATGTTTATTAAAATTTTGTATGAAGATCCTAAAAAATAGGGTTTTTTAAATAGCTCTAAATATATCTATTAAAGTCAATGCAGCAAATTGTTTTAAAGAACCTTCTCCGGCATTTTGCACGGCTCTGTGCAGATTCATATCTGACGTAGCATTTGTATTTTGAGCGTGATGCTATGACATACGGTAAAAAGCAAAAAACATTTCTTAATTATTATGTAGATAGAGAAGGAGGGGCTAATGCGAGTTTTATTTAATTTCCCAATTTACCACGCAACTTTCTTAATTTTTTCTTTCATAAGAACCTTCTACTGATAAAAGCGAACACGACAAAAAAAGAATTAGTGAAATCGGTTCAGCCGTTTAGGCGTGATGCGATGACATACGGTAAAAAGCAACTAAAAAAACATTTCTGAATTATTATGTAGATTTACCACGCAACTTTCTTAATTTTTTCTTTCATAAGAACCTTCTACTGATAAAAGCCAACACGACAAAAAAAGAATTAGTGAAATCGGTTCAGCCGTTTAGGCGTGATGCTCGGACATACCGTAAAGTAACGACAAAAGGCAAATAAAAAAACATTTCTAAAATATTATGTAGATATGTTCAATCATCAAAATCAAGAGAGTAAGTCGTGATCGCGTAAAACCACAAACGAATTTGTGGTAGGTACATTGTACATCCTGCTAGAAAATTAATAAGACTCTGTCGAGTGTATCATCATTATGGGACTAAATCCCCATAATAGTAGAAGTAGCAGAATAGAAAACCTATAGCAAACCCATACGAACCCGGTGGAAAACGTTGCATGATATCATATTCAGTTACCCTCTGAAAATCAGATTAGAGGGAGGCAATTATTTGATAAGAATTGCCATCAATAAGCCTTTTAGTTTGTAGTTGAATTACGTTTGTTTAGTTATAGAACACGGCGTTTGCGCTGAAGATCTACTGAAAATTCTCAATGTTACACCCCGAATAGAATTTTTTTTTACCCATCACGCCGTTTCCCGAAGGGGGTAGGCAGAGAGTACGGATTTCCATTCTTTCCTATCCAAAGGAAATATTTTTATGACTAAGAAAAATATATTGTTTTATGTAATTTAACCTAATTAACCGTTTACTCATTATAAGAAAATGATGAATTATGTCTATTTGCAAGAGTACCATGAAAAATCGTACACACTATCAAAATTTCTTCCTCTTTGATTAGGCCTGCTGGCCTGTTGTTCCTGCTACGTTGTCCTCTTGCTAACTGTCCCTCCAACGTTTAGGCCTTAGGCGGTCGTCCTGGAGGTCTGCTTCGAGGATGTTCATTAATCACGTGATGTTTTTTGGCAACTCTTAGACCCCCCTCCCCCCTGGTGTCCTCCATTCTTGAAACGTGGTCGTTCCAAAACTATTTTTGGATAGATTTACTTATTTATTTATACCTAAGAGACACCAACAGAGCAATGAACAACACAAATAAAAAAAAATCATGAAACATAAAATCTCTAGTGCTCCAATAACAGGTAGGTATCTCCCGCATAGCTATTGTGATGTTGAATTTTACTAAGTTCTAGCCTGGGTTAGAACCGTCTGTCTCAGATTAGACAGGACCGGTTGACTGGGTTTTTGGGCATAATTCTGCGTGATAGAATTAAAAATATAGAAATAACACGCTGATATTATGGATCGGATCGCAAAATTGAAGTGGCAATGGGCAGGACACGTAGCCAGACAGCCAAATTTGAGATGGACTCCCAGAGTCTTAAAGTGGGAACACAAAAGGGGAGTCGGTTGGCCACAGAAGAGATGGGCCGACGATATTGTTGCGGTCGCCGGGAAAAAATGGGTTGGAGCGGCCCAGCTGCCGTAGACAAATTCAAATTGGCGTTCGACTATAAACGAAGATTTCGCCAATGTATAGTGCGACAAAATTAACTGTCCACTGGAACATACCTATAAACAATTATTTAAACCAAACAATGACACTTGTATAAAAATATTAAAAGTGGACAGTTAATTTTCTTCCTACTCTACATTGTCGAAGAATTCGTTTGTAGTCGATCGCCAAATGCAATTTGTCTAGGCCTACTGGATAGAGAGAAGTGGAGGCAGATGGAAGAGGCCTACATCCAGGAGTGGAGGGAAGGCTAGGAAGAAGAAGAAGAAGAAGGTTGACTGAGAGAATATTGTATTACAGGCATTGACTCCGTAGGCTTTATTGACACATGTGCATGTGTATGAAAGTTTAAAAAATAAAAAGAATACGCCAAATTGAAGAACTTAAGACAAAATGTGAAATATATTGGTTAACTTTATATTGTTTTTGTAAGATAAATCTCTGTGGATGTGAATTGTTAATATTTATTACAAAATAACGCAACAGCGATAATTTAATGAAAAAAAAAATGATTTTGTCGGTTAGTAGATTGAAAATCATTTTGTCGTGCGACAAATTGTTGAATCAAATAGAATACGTAATTGAATAATTGATGATGAGTATCTAGTCGTAACAACTTGCAATGATAACGGTCATTATAGTGATTCATGCTAGAGCGAAATGCGGCAACAACAAATAATTTGTCAACTTTAAACCGACTTGTTTACTAAACAACATCTTTGAACACACGACATGAGTTATATGTAGGTATGTGTTGATTTTACTCTCTTTGTATCCCACAAAGAGAGTAAAATCGGTAATGACTCGAGGACACTCTTCGAAATCACCCGGGAGGTCGGGGGCAGGGGTCAAAAAAGACCCGTGACGGCAATACGAGACTCTCGTGGAGCCACTGTCACTGCCCCCCGAACTGATTAAAGGGAGATGGAGGGAGTACTTTGAGTCAATATTGAACCGCCCCGAACCCTCCTCACCTTACAACTTTGAGGACGAGTTGGCGGGTCTGAATATACCTCAGGCGACTGGGATATGTGAAGATCCGCCGACCCACAGCGAGATGGTGCTGGCCGTGATGAGATTGAAAAACAACAAAGCGCCAGGAGACGATGGAATCCACGCAGAGCTCCTCAAACAAGGCATAGACACCCTTGGCCAACCACTTCTTGATATGTTTAAAATGGCGTGGGAAGAGGAGAGGTGCCCAAAAGATTGGCGGAATGGATCCATCGTCGCAATATTTAAAAAGGGGGACCCCCTTGAATGCGGAAACTACCGTGGAATTAATCTACTGAGTGTTCCCGGTAAGGTATTATCTCAGATATTACTACACCGCATTCGGGGGCCTATCATGGCTGTCCTGAGAGAGCAACAATGCGGCTTTGTACCTGGCAAGTCCTGCACGGACCCAATTTTCTGTGCCAGGTGCATCTTTCAGCAGTGCAAAGAGTTTAACTCTCCAGTCGCTTGTTGCTTCATAGATTTTGAAAAGGCCTTCGACAGCCCACATAGACCATCGATATGGAAAATTTTAGCTCTGTACGGTATACCTCCGAAGATAGTAAAAATGGTGCAGTCCCTGTATGAAGACTCCGAGTGTAGCGTCAAAACGCCAGGTGGTCCTACTGAAGCTTTCAGGATCACTACGGGAGTCAGACAGGGCTGCGTACTGGCTCCATTTATATTTATTATTGTCATGGACTTCCTCTTGAGAAAGTCCATGCAAGGAGCAAGAGGTATACCGATAACACAGAGAGATAGTCTAATGGGCGAACTGTGCGATCTGGAGTACGCGGACGACCTAGCGTTGTTCAGTACGACAGTGGAGGAATTACAGCGCAGTGTTTCAAAACTCTGCGACGAAACAGCACGCCTTGGCCTTCGAGTCAATGCCAGTAAGACGGAGCTCATGGCGAGTAATGCCTGCCCCGATAAACAGCTACCGATAACCATCGACGGTCACCAGGTCTCCCGGGTGGATAAATTTAAATACCTGGGAGCAACCATTACCACCTCTGGTGACCTCGGGGCTGAGCTCCCGATACGTATCGGTATGGCAAGTGGCGCCTTTAACAACATGACCAAGATTTGGAAAGCGTCGGCGTTTAGTGTCGAGACGAAATGTAAACTGTTTGATGCGTGTGTGTTGCCCATTCTCCTCTATGGGTGTGAGTCCTGGCACCTGACCAAAGCCCAGGCACAAAAAGTCTCATCTTTTGAAATGAAGTGCCTAAGGAGAATTCTGGGCGTAAGATGGTACCACCGCATCACGAACGACGCTATACGCCGGCGCACCCAGCGTGAGCCCATCACCTCTACCATTGTGGGGAGGAGATGGACTTGGCTGGGACATGTGTTAAGGATGCCGAATGACAGTTGGCCGAGGAGAGCGCTGTTCTTCCTCCCATCAGGGTCCCGAAGACGAGGAAGACCCTCTCACACTGTGTTCCGCTCCTTCGAAGCAGAGCTGAGGGACATGGACATGGTGTGGGAGGAGGTCATAAACATTGCGCAAGATCGAGCGCAATGGAGAGCTCTTGTTGCCTCCCTATGCCCCTGAGTGGGGTGTAAAAGGGAGAATTGATTGATTGATTGATTGTATCCCACAGCCAGGAATCCAAGATATCTGTCTTCTTCCAGCCATTCTGCCACTTCCGATTCCTTCAATAACAACTAGGTGGATAAATAGTGATGAAACAGACAGGAGTTGACGTACTGATGATACGGATCGAATAAGGACTTGGAAATTTTTCAATAGGTACCCATGTCAACTAAAATGTAAACATTATATAGGTACCTAGAAAACCTTTATACCTATTATTAAACTATACTAGTGGTCGACCAGTTCTCGAAATTCGAACATAAATAATTTAAATTATAAGTTTGAACATTATTAAGGTTCCATTGTCAAAGACTGATCGAACGCTATTCCACAAATTTCTTTTAAAAACAATGACATGGATACCTACGTCAAATTTGAAATGTTGATTTGTACAATTTTTTTTTCAAACAATTAAGATAAAAAAATAATATCCGCATCTGTGTCAATGTCAAATAAATTGAAGTGTGTGTGTGAGTATCAAAAACATAACATCGCAGTAGTGTTTGATGTGTTTTTTTTATTGATTTAATGTATACTTTATGCATAATTAAAAAAAAATATATTAGCATTCGCCACTTCTCTATATAAACTATAAGTGTGCGAAATTTCATACTCCTCCGTCCGCGCAATTACACTATTCTATTACTACTAAGGGTCAATCGTCACCGTATGACACAATATGTAAATGCTGTAGGTACCTACCTAAAGTTCTCGTCTACACAAATAAGGTGAGAATTTATTGTAAAGTACCTACTCTTAATTCAAATTTCCTGTACTAGTTCACTTTTCTACCACCGGGGCGTTAGTTTTTTATAGCTTTCTAGTTAACAGTCTCTCGTTACCAGGGTGGTTACCAGCCGCAAATGGCTGGAGGTACATACAGGAGTTGTGTACACAAAATAGACATCCAACTAATGGGGTACCTGTATGTATTTAACACTATATAGTTGTGTGTATGTGTGGCCCGCGGGACATCGCTGGGTAGGCGTCGTTAGTCGGCCATTAATTCAGTGTTCTGGGCTGTTCTAATTAAGATGTATTACTTATCGTTCGTCAATTTGTGCACCGTTTATCTATGGCTACTTCGAAGTCTGTCAACACATGTTTAATTTTGATAAGGCACTGCTGGAATTTCAAACTAACAATGGCAATATAATTGTGGTTTTCCGTTTTTTCTTTTGTTTCAGCCGATAAGGAACCATTTTTCATCCCAATTATCTCAAGAAACTATGCATTTCCTTGGCTGCCAGTTATCAATTTATGTGAAGACTTTATTTCCGAGTTTATTTCTGGATTCTTGGATCAGTTGGATCTTGCAAAAAAAACTCCATACGCACATTTGCGTACACACGAAAAGTAGCCATTTTCATTCTTTCTATTCCAATCCATAGGCCGACTTTCGTCTCGAATTTCTTTGCAATTTAGGGTGCTCATTGCTGGAATAATAATTTAATTTTACAATTGATTGACTCAAAGTCTGAGCGAGTCATTCAAGCGAGCCGTTAAAGATAAAAAGATTTCCTCCAAATACAGTGTATAATAATAATAATAAAAAAAAATAACATTAAAAATGAATTTATTAAACGATTAAAAAAAGATTTGAAAAGTTTTCTCTCCGGGAGAAATAAAATTATGGCCATTAATTCATGGGTTGTACCGAAAATTTTGTATTCTTTTGGAATCATTAAGTGGAACCAAACGGAACTAGACAAGATGGATTTAAAGGTACGTAGTTTGTTCACACAATATAGGATGCATCATCCAAGATGTTCCTTGATGAGATTATATTTACCAAGGAAGATTGGTGGTAGAGGCATGTTAAACATCAAAAACATGAATAACAAAGAGATAAACCTCCTCCAATCTTACTTTATCTCATCAAGGAATAAATTGGGTTATGAAGACCTCATTGCGTGTGATTTGAAGTACACGCCCTTAAATTTATCAAATCCTGTTTCACCACCGATAATTGGGGTACAAGATCGGGTTGATATATGGAAAGGCAAGTCTCTCCACGGTCGATTCTTCGAAACTTTAAATTCATCACATGTAAGTCTTGAAGATTCGACTGGATGGTTGAGGTTTGGTGAACTATTTAGCGAAACAGAAGGTTTTGTCTGTGCAATACAAGACCAGGTCATCGTCACTAATAATTATAAAAAATATATTATTAAAGCACCTGATATAATTGATAAATGTCGTGCATGTGGCCAAACAGGAGAAACACTCAGACATATTTTGTCTGGGTGTTCTCTCCTGTGTGGTTCTGAGTATCTGCACAGACATAACGATGTGGCTAAAATAGTTCATCAAAAACTTGCCTTGAAATATGGTTTGCTCGATCTTGAAGTACCTTATTATAGGTATTATAGGTAATGCAAAACAGTAATACAAAGTTGTATTGGGATATACCAATACAAACTGACCGAACGATTAACGCAAATCGTCCGGACATTGTATTGGTTGATCGTAGGAACGGGATAACGTATCTCGTGGATATCACTATACCGTATGACGAAAATTTGAAAAAAGCCGAGCAAGATAAGATAATTAAATATCTTGATCTTGCTCACGAAATCAAGGATATGTGGCATACACCAACCACCCACATAATACCTATAGTGATATCGACGAATGGAGTTATTCCTAAGTCTCTTAAAGACAATCTAGGGAAACTTGGCATCTGTTGTGGTCTCAGATATGCCATCCAAAAGGCAGTTCTGTTGTCCTCATGTAGGATGTTAAGAAGGTTCCTTTCTCTGTAGTTCGAAGATCTCTCATGATTACATTACATCGTGATGTATCATGAGAGATAATACCGATATTTTTATATTTAGTATATAGCATTGTATTTAATTTTAATTTATTTTTATTAATTTTTTTTACAATGATGTATACTTCATATGATATATTGTGATTTAATGAATAAATGATTTGAAATAATAATAAAAAACACCTAGCAACGGTTTGACATCATACATTACATAAAAGATCTCCATCTTTCAAAAATATTTTTTTATAGTTATTTTTTACAATTTAGCTTCAAGATTATTAAAAAAGTGTTTTTTACTATTTGTTTTATAATTTGTGCTATAAAAACTCTACTTTTATAAAACTCTACGCTTTGGAAAAACGAAAATTTATTATCAGTGTTTTGGAAAATAAAAATTAACTTGACAACGGAACTGTTTTGTGAAAAAAAACAATTTTTGAAATATTTTTAATGGTTTATTTATTTTTGGATTTTTTTTTGGATCAGTCAAATAAAATGGAAAACAAGAACTTTTATAAAAAAAATAAAAAAAGAAGAAAATGTATAATGCCAAACTAACTGTTAATTATTGTTTGTGATGGAAGAAGATCGGACACCACCATCGACACCTGCATGCTTGGGCCGAGTGAACCCTCGTAGTTCAGCAGGCCCCGCTGCAGGTGGTCAAGTACGCCGCAGGATGAGATGGACGAGAGAAATGAATAAAAATGTCATCCGGGCGTACAACCGAGCTACAGAGGGGGGCAGTTTCTTGACTGGCTACAGACAAAGGCTGTCCCAGGAATGGCTTCTTCTGGAGCCCACGATAAATGTTAGTACCCAAAGATTGTCCGATCAGGTTCGGGTAATAATTAGAAACAAATTATTATCGGAATCTGAACTAGACGTTCTTAGATCGGAATATTTAAGTTCTCCGATGAATCATCATAACACAATTTTGGACATAAATTCACAACTTAATCATCACAACACAAGCTCTGATGACATTCATAATATAAATATTATAAATTCTAATGATGCTTCAAACGAGAACTTTGAATATTTCAATATCCCTGATTATGACTCTATTAAGAGCAAATATGAAGAGATGCTTTTGTTGTTTCGTAATCAAGAACCCTTTCTTCGACCTTTATTGCCAAAATTCAAAAGTTTTCCAATTATTGAAAAAATTATTTGTCGTGTTAATAATATTATTTTAGATGATTTAAACTCCTGTCAAAATTTACAAGACGTTCATTCTATTCTTTATTGTGCAGCGGCTACTTGCATAAATATGGCTAATATTAAATTTAATCGAAGTCGAAATCAAAACATCATTGACCATTCAAGTACAAAAGAATAGAAAATAGAATAACTAAATTTCGCTCAATAATTGGAAAACTTACATCATTTAATTCTGGAAACCATAGACCAAGATTAAAATTGTTTGTTGAGAAAATTTTTGATATCGAAAATATATATTCAATTGATAACTTTAATTTAAAAATAATAGAAAAAATTGACTTTTTTAAACAACGAGTCTTGGCGTTAGCTAAACGGATAAGAAGATTTAAAGAAAGGGTTCAAAGGAAAAAACAGAACCATCTCTTCTCCTTTAATCAAAAAAAATGTTTTACCAATCTGGAAGATTCAAATTTCAAAACAGATAATTTACCTAATAAAGATGATATGGAAACTTTTTGGAAAAATCTTTGGTCGAATTCTATATCCCATAACACTAATAGTGATTGGTTAGAAGAAATTAATTCTGAACATCCAGAAATGCAAAATTTTAGTATAAATTTGATTGACGTTAAAACTGCATTAAAAAAAATACAAAATTGGAAATCTCCGGGAAAAGATGGGCTACAAAACTTTTGGATTAAAAAATTTACAAATTCACATATAATATTGGCAAGACAGTTTCAATCTGCAATTGAAAATTTGAACTTTCCAGAATTCTTAACAGAAGGATTAACCCACGTGATCCCAAAAATCAATAATGCTTCAACTCCAAATAACTTTAGACCAATTACATGCCTACCAACAATTTATAAACTTTTGACATCTATAATTTCAAACAAAATTCATTCATACTTAATTGAAAATGATATTTTATCTGTCAGACAAAATGGATGTAAAATGGGATCTCGTGGGACAAAGGAATTGCTCTTAATAGACAGTATTATTTGTGAGCAGGTGAAACACAAAAAGAAAAATATCTCTATGGCATGGATTGATTACAAAAAAGCATATGATTCAGTCCCACATTCTTGGCTAATAAAAGTCTTGGAAATATATAAAATTAACAACGAACTCGTAGAATTTCTAAAATTTTTGATGTCAAAATGGAGAACAAAAATATCTGTTTCTCAACCTTCTGGAAAATATATTACCGATTCAATCCATATCAATAGAGGTATTTTTCAAGGAGATAGTCTAAGTCCGCTTTGGTTCTGCTTAGCTCTAAATCCACTGAGTAAATTATTGGAATCCTCAAATTGTGGCTATGAATTAAAAAGGTCTGGTATTAAATTTGGTCATTTACTTTATATGGACGATTTAAAATTATTTGGTAAAAATTTAGTTGAATTAGAAAAATTAATCAAAATTACAAAAAAATTTAGTGATGATATAAAAATGGAATTTGGCTTAGAAAAATGTGCAAAAATTAATGTTCAAAAAGGAATAATCCGAAACAATCATCAAAATAGTTCTTCATCTGTTACAGACATTCCTCTTTTAGATAATCAAAACTACAAATATCTTGGCTTTCAACAAAATCTAGTTTTTGACCACAAAATTATTAAAAATAACATTAAAAATGAATTTATTAAACGATTAAAAAAAGTTTTGAAAAGTTTTCTCTCCGGGAGAAATAAAATTATGGCCATTAATTCATGGGTTGTACCGAAAATTTTGTATTCTTTTGGAATCATTAAGTGGAACCAAACGGAACTAAACAAGATGGATTTAAAGGTACGTAGTTTGCTCACACAATATAGGATGCATCATCCAAGATGTTCCTTGATGAGATTATATTTACCAAGGAAGATTGGTGGTAGAGGCATGTTAAACATCAAAAACATGAATAACAAAGAGATAAACCTCCTCCAATCTTACTTTATCTCATCAAGGAATAAATTGGGTTATGAAGACCTCATTGCGTGTGATTTGAAGTACACGCCCTTAAATTTATCAAATCCTGTTTCACCACCGATAATTGGGGTACAAGATCGGGTTGATATATGGAAAGGCAAGTCTCTCCACGGTCGATTCTTCGAAACTTTAAATTCATCACATGTAAGTCTTGAAGATTCGACTGGATGGTTGAGGTTTGGTGAACTATTTAGCGAAACAGATGGTTTTGTCTGTGCAATACAAGACCAGATCATCGTCACTAATAATTATAAAAAATATATTATTAAAACACCTGATATAATTGATAAATGTCGTGCATGTGGCCAAACAGGAGAAACACTCAGACATATTCTGTCTGGGTGTTCTCTCCTATGTGGTTCTGAGTATCTGCACAGACATAACGATGTGGCTAAAATAGTTCATCAAAAACTTGCCTTGAAATATGGTTTGCTCGATCTTGAAGTACCTTATTATTGGTACACCCCAATTTCGGTAATGCAAAACAGTAATACAAAGTTGTATTGGGATATACCAATACAAACTGACCGAACGATTAACGCAAATCGTCCGGACATTGTATTGGTTGATCGTAGGAACGGGATAACGTATCTCGTGGATATCACTATTCCGTATGACGAAAATTTGAAAAAAGCCGAGCAAGATAAGATAATTAAATATCTTGATCTTGCTCACGAAATCAAGGATATGTGGCATACACCAACCACCCACATAATACCTATAGTGATATCGACGAATGGAGTTATTCCTAAGTCTCTTAAAGACAATCTAGGGAAACTTGGCATCTGTTGTGGTCTC
Organism: Mystacides longicornis; assembly: GCA_963576905.1. Taxonomy (NCBI): domain Eukaryota; kingdom Metazoa; phylum Arthropoda; class Insecta; order Trichoptera; family Leptoceridae; genus Mystacides; species Mystacides longicornis. Next base: position 8,007,776 of record OY756425.1, on the reverse strand, counting down.
AGATATGCCATCCAAAAGGCAGTTCTGTTGTCCTCATGTAGGATGTTAAGAAGGTTCCTTTCTCTGTAGTTCGAAGATCTCTCATGATTACATTACATCGTGATGTATCATGAGAGATAATACCGATATTTTTATATTTAGTATATAGCATTGTATTCAATTTTAATTTATTTTTATTAATTTTTTTTTACAATGATGTATACTTCATATGATATATTGTGATTTAATGAATAAATGATTTGAAATAATAATACAAGGATGATTTTTCTAATGCGCCGTTTTGTGACACGATGGCCACCTCAAGGGCGCAGGTAAATACATAAAATAAACTTACAATAAACAAACAAACAGCTAAATAAATATACAAACATAAAATCATAAAATAAAAATGACACAGAAATAAGACTATTATAAACAGCTAACAGTTGCATAGGTTTATCGAAATAATATAGAGGAATTAAAATTAAAGGACCAAAAGTAACTAATAAAACTTAGTGTTAAATTATGTTAGTACATGGAAAGCAAAATACGTTTTGTTCAAGGACAATCTGGAAATGATATTTGAAATAAATGGGTTTTTAAGAGCTTCTTGAAATCTTCTAAAGTTCTTGCACTTCTGAGGTCTACCGGGAGATTGTTCCAGAACTTTGGACCAAAAATAGTGAACGATCTGTCTAAGTATTTCGGCTTATTGGAAGTATTAATTTCAACCAATTTGTTGGCAGATTGCATTTGAGATCTGAGTGTATTTTGTCTACTACAGAGTGTAGAGGGGATGCATAATTCTGATAAATATTCCGGCGTCATATTATGTAAAGCTTTGAAAACAAGTAGACATGCTTTGAATTGGACTCGTTCTGGAACCTTAAGCCAGTGAAGGTCACGAAGTACTGGGGATATATGAGAGGAGCGGTCAACTTGATAGATAAAGCGGGCAGCAGTGTTGAAAATCAGCTGAACTCTGCGCAATTGACACTGGGGAAGATTGGTAAGAATGGCGTTGCAATAGTCTACACGAGAGACTATTAAGGCATTGATTAGCGTTTGGGCAGCTTTCATTGTTAGACAGCTTCGAACAGGCTTGAGTTGTCTAAGATAGTAATAGCTCGAACGAACCATTGAAGATATGTGAGTCTCCATTGAAAGGGCATGTAGCCTAAAACCCTATCTGTTCTTCCCACCTATCTTCATTCTTTATTTAACCTTCTTTTTTTTAAGATATGTTTTTGGGTTAGTTCAAAGACAGCAATTTTGTCGAGGAAAGCTCGCCCACTTTGTTGATTCTATTTTCTAAGTTCTACCTACTTTTTTTCTAGATAAATATTGTGTTTTTTTTAATCAAAGTGTTAAAAATAATTGAAACCTAAATAAATAAATAAGAAGTTAAGAAGAAAATATAAACACAGATGGGAAGACCTTCAGAGATAGATAGAGAAACTCGAAGGTACTGAAATGGGGAAGGCAAAGAAGGAGGTTCTGTTATTCACATATGGGGAGAATGGATTCATCCAGACTTCCTCACATGACTTTGCACGGCCAATCCCATGGAGGACGGCTCCTAACCAAACCACCATTTAGCTGGAGGGACAGCTTAGAATCGACCAGGCAAGAGGCATAAAACCCACCTCTTGATCTTGACCATGACACCTAAAATAATAAGAAGATATTCCAAGATATGCTCTAATCATTCAAGCAAGCGTGTATAATTAAAAACACGACATGAAACAATATGCAACTATTGAATGGCGTTAAATACATATTTGTCACAGCGCATTCAGTTGAGCTTCCATTAATGAATTAATTAGCGACTCTTAAGTAATATAGTTACAAAGTATGAAAGCCAACAGCTATAATGAAATTGTCTACGCTCACGTGTTGCTCTACCTGATACGGGAGTGATGTCACTTCGAAACATGCAAAATTAGCGGCAAAACGGCACCTGAAGTCCATCTTACGGTGGCAATCAATATCCGTGTAGTTATTTCAATCTATGCGCACCATGAAATCTTTTTTTGTTTATTTTGAGAATATAATGATTAACCGATTGAGCAGACTGATGAAAAAATCAATGTTGAATGTGATGGTAGGTTTCTTAGTTGAGGGACATCCGAAAGTCGACTGGACTGACTGCTCTGGAGTTTTTTCAGAGCTGTAAGGAAGAAGTTCTTAGGTATCGAAAACCTGATAAAAAATCTTAATAATGTAAGTAAGATACTAGGTAAATAGATACAGTTGATCTATGAGTTGTTGAAGAGGTGCATCCGGCCTGATGATCTGTGTCAAGGCAAGACACGGATTGGATAAAGTCTTACCTCCTAAGAGACATACATCACGAACATCTATTGTCAATAAATATAATACCTGCTTGATTTATTTGTAACTAATCATTTGTTTAGTTAACACACCCAAACATATGTCGTGTGATTATATTGGATGTACAACCGAAAATCTGAAACGTTACCATATTGGAGAAAAGTTGAAGAAAGAAATCCCGATTAAAATCCACGGTAACAGAATGTTTTTTTAATACCTTATTCAATCAAGTTCAACGCCCGAAGCGGGTCAAATATTTCTATGAAGGCAATATTAGTAAATAGGCAATCCAGGTTACTATTATTCTCATCTCTTTTTCTCGTTTTTGCATGGTTAGCAGCTTTATGCTTTATGTTGCTATGTAGGAACATAGCAACATTTTTGAAAAGCAAATACTTGTAAAATATGTTTGAAACAATGGAGAGCTCTTGTTGCCTCCCTATGCCCCTAAGTGGGACGTAAAGGGATTTTGGACTTGGATATGAAACAATAATTAAGTTTTTTTCTTGGAAAAAAAAACACTTTATAGCCCACTTTTTATGGCAAAACTGGGATTTTTAAATTTTATGATAGTTTCTTTAAATCTATCAATACCTACAGTTGTTAGGTCTTTTGAAGTGAAAAATAATGCTTGGTTGGAATTTATTCATATTACCGGATTGTGGTTCGAATACTGACGCCGACCATTTCATGTTTTTACAATACCAGCAATGTTTTTTTTTCATAATGAAAGACTTTATTTTTGAGTGATTCATAGACGAAACATTCGGAAGAAGTAGGTAAACAACTTAAATAATAAATTGTCTACGATATTAGTTCAAGGTGAGATGCTTTACCAATTTAAACAACCCAATTTTGTGGCATTTAGGTATATATGATTACCTCAAAAGTAGAATCTGAAGTAAGTAATTATTATTGTAAAAACATAAAATCTTAATATATTAGATATTAAATGAGAATTATAAGATGTGTACTACATTTTTTGAAGACCTCACGGAAATAGAGTTCCGTTTTTATATTCTGAGATTATTCGTTTAATAACTATAATACAAAAGAAAGCCGGGTTAGTGCGAACACTTATAAAACTCGAGATCGGCTAAACAGATTCTTCTGATGTTTGATTTATTGGATTCTTCTCCGCTCCGGATAAAATAATAAGTTGGAAAAATGGTAAAGAAATAATATAAAATATAAAATTAAAGTTAGTATGGAACAGATTGCTTGCGACGCCAACGCCATCTATGAAAATTCTTATTTACCTGACAACCAAAAACAAAAAGTTTGGTTTCTAAAACACTAGCACGCAGATTATTCAGAGAATTTCTTTCAAGGTTTCAGGAATATTTTTCAAACATATTTTAAACGTATTTCTGTATAAATTACAAATTCAAAATCAATATTCATAGTAATGACTACAGGACAACGTCTGTCGCGAAAGCTAGTTTTGTTAATAAAATACATACATAAGAAGAATTCTTTTCCACATTATCTTTTTTAAGAGAAAATATTCACAATTCTACGATATTATTTCTACACTTTTTTAATAAAGTCACCCTTTTGATGAGTTCACTATAGACGGCGTTGGCTTCGCAGGAAATCCGTTCCACACTAACTTTTATATTATATTTTATATAATTTCTTATGCATTTTCAACTTTTTAATCGTTATTCTGTTATCCGGAGCGGAGAAGAATCCAATAAATCAAACATCAAAAGAATCTGTTGGGCCGATCTCGAGTTATATGTAAGTGTTCGCACTAACCCGACTTTCTTTTATATTATACTTAGATGATGAAACGGTATGATATAAATGTAAACATTTCACCTGTTATCATATAAGGGATGACAGCTGTCATTTGAACTGTCAGGAAGTATATTTTTTCGCTCCTATTATTTTAAAGTTTTCGTGATAATTTACACTGTTTACTCAGATGTTTCTACGTGCAAAAGAAAGAATAACCATCAGTGAAACTGTTTATATAGTTTATTGTGAATGAAAGAAGAATTTTGAAGTGATAATACATTAATAAAACATTCAATTGGATTGACATTTTGTACAATGTTATTGTGACCAGCTGTTTTAAGTTTCGCGGGTAAACATTAAATTATTGGACTGACTTCTTAAATAGTTCAGATCAATATAAAGTGTTTTTATGACAATTAAGTCAATAATTACATACAACTGTAACCTAGTGCAAAGTGCACAGTGTATCAACTGTGACCATCTTGGATCGATTCCCTTCTGGACCTTTTTTAACTTTTTAATACAACATGTCGTCGCTTATCACAAAGAGTGAAAATATAAACAAAAATATAAGCTATATAACAATGATAGACACTTCAATGGAAGATAAATCCTTCAATGAAACCTACATAAAGGAAATAAATGCGAATGATCCAGTAACGGATGGAGATAACCCTCTAATAAATACCTCTGATGACTCAATAAAACTGAAGGGGGCTCCTGAAATCACAAACAAAGTATCAAAAAGACGCACAGATATTCCGAAAAAGAGAACTAACACAAAGAAGACTATGGAAAATTCAAAACAAAGATCTGACAAAATCGAGGAAGAAAGGGCTGACACAACTAAAGAACTTCAGATGTGTAGGAGAGAATTGAAACTCAAAAGCAGGGAAATATCTATTCTGAAAGGAAAAATTGAAGTCTTGGAAAAGAAGGAAATTGATCTAAGGAACTATAAAAGAATTAATAGGGAATTAAAACAAATTGTATCAAGTAAGGATGTAGCACTGAATGATGTGAGAATGGAGATGGAGAGAATCACAGAGGAGAGGAGGAAAGATATGGAGGATTTTAAGAGAAATACAGAAAATCTTATATTAAAACTGGAAAAAGCCAAGGACTATAATGATGCGATGATGAAACGAAATATTAATAAACCAAATTCAAATAATAACAATTTCCCTATTGGCAAATCAAAAATAAAAAAAACTTTTATAAGAGGAAAACAAACTGAATGTAATAAATCAAAGCTATTTATACTGGGAGACGAATATAGTAAAGGATTGGGTGTTAAACTGTATGATAATACTAAATTTGATGTTTATTGTCAATCGAAGCCTTATGCAAAGTTTGTTGACCTGATTGATGATATAAACCAGGCAATCACAGAAGGAAAGGAAGGAGACGCCATTATGGTGATCGCAGGGGGAAGTAGAGACCGGTTTGGACAGAGAATTTGGGAAATGGAAAAAATTACTAGGGCGACGGAGGCCAAAAACATAAAACTGTATATCTCAACTATTAATTATGTCAGTAATATGAGGAAGAATGAAAAAATATACAGTGCAAATTGTAGACTATATGATATTGTCAGGAACTTAAATCATGGACAAATAATAGAGATAAATGACAGGACCACTTCATTGACGGACAAAATTCTGTTCAATCTAAAGTACTCCACACACGTGATGAAGAACCTGATAAGTATTAGTATACAAGGGAGGGAAGAATGCATGGCTGCAGAAGAGAGGGTACACAACAGTGGCCAGACTTTTTTAGACAATTGGAAGGAAGAAACAATGTCGCAGAAAACAATACAATCACAATTATACATCAAAATGCGCAAGGACTGAGAGGGAAGTTACATGAGCTACAAACGTATGACCTCTCAGCAGTAGACGTGGTATGCTTCACTGAATCATGGTTGAAAGAAGATGAAGTCGAGACTTATGACGCACCTAACTTTAAAATAACTAGTAAATTCTGTAGAAAAAGGACAATCAGAGGTGGTTCTTTGATCATGAATAACATTAAATTAAATTCCAAAACTAGAAAAGATATAGTAGATTGCTCAATCGAAAATCACTGTGAGTTAAGTTGTATAGAAATGAAAAATGTTATAGTTGTATGTGTGTACAGACCACCATCTGGTAATTTTAATACATTCATTGATGTAATGGAGAGTGTTTTGACGAGGTTAAGTAACAAGAACAATAAATATATAGTGTTGTGTGGGGATTTTAATATCAATTTTGACAATGGCTCTAATGAGACCGCGATTCTTGTAGATTTGCTTGGTAGTTTCTTGTTGACACGTAGAGTATTCACTGCTACACGAGTTACCCAAAACTCCTCTACATGTATAGACAATATCTTCACTGATTTGGTTGTTCAAAAAATTTGTCAAATTAATATTGTAAAATCTGATCATTATGGACAACTGATCACTGTATATGGAACTGCTCAAAAACATTTAGATAATAATGCTAAACAGATTAGTAAAAGATTATACAATAAAGAAAGTATAGGGAGTTTTATAGAATCAATGTCTCTATTACGTTTTGATGTAAATAATGATGATATTAGTAACTCGATCGATAGATTATTCAATTTAATTTTGGTGGGAATAGAACACCACTTTCCCCTAAAAAAAATAAAAACGAAAAAGAAACTTGCTTTTCAAACCTGGGCTACCACGGGTATAACTACCTCTAGAAAAAAATTATTTGAACTATATGAGGTAAGAAAACATTCAGATTCGGAAGTCACGAAAAAATACATAAGCAATTATAGTGCAATATTTAAAAAAGTTTGTAAAGAAGCTAAACGTTTATTTTTGAGTAATCAGATAACAAACTCTAAAAATCAAATAAAGACTACCTGGGAAATAATCAAAAATGAAACTGGACGATCGATAAGTGATAATAACTCAAGTAGTGAAATAACCCTTAGAGAAACAAAAAACTTGACTAACTTAGATACCGCAAACCTCTTCAATAATTATTTTGTGAATGTAGCGTCCTTACTAACAAGTAACTCCCAGCATTCTATTGAACAGTCCTTGAAGCACATGAATAAACCACAAAACCTAGCTAATTTCAAATTTAAAAAAGTTACAAAAGATGACATTCTGACAGTTTGTAAACTTATAAAAGCTAAGACATCTGATGATACCTGGTATATGTCGACCCGTCTACTAAAGTCTATAATAAACGGCCTAGCTCCTGTGTTGACAGATGTAATCAATGTCTGTTTCGAAAAGGGTGTCTTCCCTAATTGTCAGAAAATTGCCAAAGTCATCCCTATTTTCAAAAAAGGCGACAAATTGGATGCTGGTAACTACCGCCCCATATCAATCTTACCGGCAATAAGTAAAATAATAGAAAAAATAGTCACTAACCAACTAACACATTTCCTAGAACTTAACAAAATAATACACTATGGTCAATTTGGATTCCAAAAGGGCAAGAGTACCTCTGATGGAATCGCTTCACTGCTCAAAATAATTCTGGAGTCCTTGGATGGGAAAGAGTCCACATGTGGAATCTTCTGCGACCTATCAAAGGCATTTGACTGTGTGAATCACACTATTCTACTTAAGAAACTTGAATGCTACGGAATCGTCAACACAGAGAATGAGTTCTTTAAGTCCTATCTAAGTGACCGCCAACAATACGTTGAAGTCAATGGCTCTAAATCAAGCACAGCTGGAATAAACTGTGGAGTTCCTCAAGGATCGGTGCTTGGACCACTTTTGTTCCTTATTTACATAAATGACCTTCCTAATTGCACTAATAATAACTCTGAAATAATAATGTTTGCTGACGACACCTCACTGATTCTCAAAGGTAAGAAAAATGACATGAATAATGTAGATAATGCCATAGAAACACTAACACTTTTGGAAAATTGGTTTAGCGATAATTCCCTAGTTTTAAATATGACAAAAACAAATGCTATGAGCTTCTCTCTTGGTGGACCTGATACTTTGGACCCTCTGGCTGCTGCCCTCTGTGAGAAAGGAGTGGGGCTAGTCAACGAAAGCAAATTCCTGGGAGTGATACTCGACAGGAAATTGCAATGGGACAATCATATTGAGCATTTATGTAAAAGACTTAATTCTGCAATCTACGCCATCAAAAAAGTTAGGGATATCTGTGGGAAAGAAACTGCCAAAACGGTATATTATGCATACTTTCATTCAATTATGTCTTATGGGATATTGTTTTGGGGAATGGGCTCTGGATCAAGCAGAGTATTTATACTACAGAAGCGAGCACTTAGAGCGCTCTTCGGCATGAGTCCTAGAGACTCTTGTAGAACGGTGTTCAAGGAGCAGGAAATACTAACCGTGCCCTGTGCTTTTGCTTTTGAGTGTCTGTTGTACGCGTACAAAAATCTTCAAAATACACCACTAAATTCAAATTATCACAACTATAATACGAGAGCAAAAGAACTGATTCGTCCTCCTGGCCACAGATCGACAAAAATATCTAAAAGCTTCGTCTGCATGAGTGTGAGACTTTTCAATAACCTTCCGCTCTACCTCAAATCACTTGAACTTATATGCTTTAAGAGAGAAGTAAAAAAGTATCTTGTTTGCAATGGCTTCTATTCCATTGACGAAATGTTTACCGAGGATTCAGCCCAGTAACTCCCTAATATTGTAATATAATACTAACATAAATTTGACTAGTCTAACCCTGACTTTGTTCTTGTGAAATGGCCTTGTTCTAATGCTCTCATTGCAATACTATTTATTATGTATGTACTTCTTCACACTCTGACATGGTACTAAAGGGACCCTTTACATCCTTTTAGTACTGCAATTAATTAATATGACTTTATTCTCCACTGTACCATAATATCCAGAAATTTTGATTGTTTTGATATGGATTTTTTTGTTTTGTTATTATGGTAAACTGTATGTTCATAACTTCCCTCCTATAATATATTTATAAGATTGTTATTTAGAATGATGAACCCAAGAGTCCTGTGAAGGACCTACGGGAGATATTGTAAATAAATAAATAAATAAATAAATAAATATCTATGTAAATTCCACAATGACCTCTCGCTAAAGATGCCATCGAAAACGTGCTCTTGTTCGAAGTCGAGTCGCCAATGTAGATGACCTCCCGTGGTGATAGCGATCAAACGAGCGCGTCCACAAACCTTCATTGTGTGCAAACAAATTAATTAGAAATGATCAAAACACCGATCAATAATATTGCCACGCTCTTGGTGGACAATTCAATACTCATCTACAACAATAATGAATTGCTATTCAATACGCAGCGTTGATTTTCACAAACTGATTAACCAAAAACTGATATCTTATTCTTAGATGGCCTTATGTTGTTCAAATCTACGTTCATAGACTTCAAAGATTTGTGTCTTTATGTACCTACATGTACGAAACACTCTTCTTTGCACAGATGTCAGTATAGCCGGCGGAACTTAATTCTCTACCAGTCAGCCGGTCCCGTCCAATCTGAGACAGGCATTCCAGTCCAGAGTAGAAATTTCAAGTGATAAAACACATAGAAAATCTCTGACTCGACCGGGAATTGAACACGGGACCTCTTCATCAGAAGTCACGGTTACCAAGTCGACGGGCTTACGTGACTTGAGTATGAAACTTCGTCAAAACTGAGTGTTTTTTTATAAGTGTTGGGACTGATAGGGGATGTTTTACTAGTTGTAGGCGAAGAGATTGATTTTTTTACCACAGTTCTAAAATTATGGACAAGGGAAAGATGAGTGAGCAGATTATGGGAATATTAAATCTTTATTTAAAAATATACGGCAAATGACTTTAAAAAACAATAATTTAAAACAAAATAATATATGACATAAAATCAGTAAAAATAACAACAAACAACCAATACAAAAAAATACAAAAGCTAAAATTTTTTGATTTACGTAGCCTAGTTGTACTGGCGTGGACTTCAGATCACGAGGTCCCGGGTTCGATTCCCGGTCGGGTCAGAGTTTTGATTTTGATTGATTATTTTCCAAAACTGTGGTAAAGTGGAGAACATTTATACCTTTTCGGAAAGCTTATTAATTGGGGAAGTTTTCCTTGTAGTTTGTACGCCAATTATTCTATACTTTTTTGGAGTAATTCTCTTAAAAAAATCAAAATTAAAAATTAAAAAAAAAAACGACTGACTTGTGATTTTAAAACGTTGTATTTCTGAGTTTTTTGAAATTTTTATTTTTATTTTTTACTTCAACCATTCCTTTATTCTTCAGCTATTAGAAAAGTGTATTTTTAGTTTCCTAAATGGAGTACTTTGTTCACAATTTTCAATTTTAGGTCACAAGGTGGATAATTGAAACAAAGCTCTTAACGATTAAATAACTCGAAAACCACTAGCATTTGATCCCTGGTTAATTGCATGGAACAAAATTGTTGCAAATTTGCTCTAGTATAACTCCCTTTCAAGGAATGTATCGAATTAACAGTCACCATGTATATTATGTATTAAAGAATATCACACAAGCAATATAACAAACAAGCTAAAAATATCTTTCTTATCTTTGTGATGTTTTATGAGATTTATATTCAAAGGTTACTAAAATTTAATTATTTTACATGCTTGATGGATTGAGAATCCACGATCATATAACAAATAGAAGAGGTTAAAAAAGAATGATTAAAAAGTGTCCAAATTCGTGGAAGCCTTGGTGTGAAGGATATCAATAGCTTGAGGAAAGATAATTGAGATATGATATGGACAAGTAGAACATAGAACGCGTAAACACATTGAGAGCAAAGTGATAAACGTGGAAGTGCCATGTTTGTTAAATGGATACCTGAATTCCTGAAGGGTGCGAAAGGCGTGGAAAAGAGTGTATAGGCTGAAGGTTAGAAGTACATCTTACATAGATGTAAAATGAGAGCAAGTCAGGGAAATAGAGATACCTACTTAACTCCACTACTTAACCATCAAATATTTGAGACAATCAAAGCTTGATGGGTATAGACACCAAAAAAGGGATTGAAGTTATTGCGTTAAACTTCTCAAAGAATCAGACTTCATTGCAAATCTTATAAACCCTTCATTTACAAAGGTAGGAAATGCTTAGTAATATACACGTGACAGATCGCAGTTTAAAGAGAACATACCTAATGTTGTTTGTATCAAAATAGAACCATTAAGTAAATCGTTCACAAACGTTAAGCCTATCCAATTACAGTAAACATAAATAAACACAGTTTTCCGAGCGACTATACAAACACACCTTTATATTGTGTGGTTATATTCATATTATCTGAGAGCAGCCGAGTGTGAAAAATCTTGTCAACTTGTAAATAATTTATTGTTATAATGAAATAACATTATTATCTATGGTTCATTGTCTATGTCACTCACAGGCGAATGCTTGATAACAATATTTCGTCTTACTTTATGCTTTTTTAAGCTGTATCTTTATTAGGAAAGGTAGATGTAGACCTATTTTACTTATCATACATTCATACATATTTTATCAGCTGTTTTCCTTACATTTTTGCAAAAAAAGATTCTCCCGACATTCCTCACTCCGCGGTAGTCATAAAATCATTTCTCCACACCATCTGCATAATATGATATCCTGCCTCTTTCGGGTTTTCCAAATAGGTATATAAGTATGTATACCATTAAAAGATTCTGATGATTTGCCTCTGAGTCTTGAAATGCTTTGGGCCATTTTTCTGAAAATCCTATCGCTAAGCGATACCGTAAAATAGATTTTCTTTTGGGTTTTTGAGATTTTTTTTTTAATTTTGAGAGATGGTGTTCCTTTAGTCTTCTTGCTTTCTACTCACACCTATCTTTCTTTATTCAGTTATTATCGAGTTATCAAGTAACTACTTGAGTAAATATTACTATGGCGACTCTTCAATCAAAAAATATCTTGAATGAAGGTGCGAGTTCGCGGAGTGTTGCCCCACTCCTTCGTTTTGCCTATTACGGATTGCATGAGCGCTGTGGATCGTTTTATTAGGAAGGAGTGGAATGAAGTTTATAGGAATGCCTCGGCTGGTGGCCATTACAGGACAGTGCAGGGTGATATTCCGCATAGTCCATGGTTTCAAAATTGTAAAATGCCTAAGCTTAACGTTTCTCTTATATGCCGTCTCCGATTAGGACATGTCGTTTTAGCTTCTCATTTGGCCAGAATTGGCATAGTGAACGATGCTATTTGTGAATGTGGGAAGGAGGAAGAAACTATCGACCATGTATTCTTTAACTGTCCGCTTTTACCTAACCAGGATTTTATAAAGGACATCTCAAAGTTCTGTTTCACTTTCCCCATTAAAATAATATCCCTTTTAGCCCTAAACGATTTAAAAATTAATGTGATTTTAGTTAACCATCTTAAAAAGTATGATAAAAAACTATGATGCGAGTGGGAGTATGTATATATATAGATATATACGTTAAATAAAAAAATAATAAAATTAAAAAAAAAAAAAAAAAACAATAAAATAATTAAAAAGGAAAAAAAAAGCACAAAAACTTAATAAAAAAATAAAAAAAATATATTTATATAAAGGTCGAAGTATTTTATAGTAGATAAATTGCGGCCCTGCTCCTTTTCCCGTGTAACTGTATTAGTAATTTGTTTATACTTGCAACTATAATGATGGTGATGGAATGTATTTAGTGGTGACTACAATATTATTTTGTGATTTCAATATTATAATAATTATGTTTGTAGGTGGGTAGCTTGAATGGCATTTTTAGGCTAGGTATTTTTTCTCTGTCTCCCGCCTGTTTTCGGTTGATTTTTTGTTTGTGTTCTTTTGGTTTGCTTTCCCTTTTTTGTTGAGTTGTACTTGTACGCGGCTTAACAGACACATGTATAAATATGGGCATGATTCACTCGATACCGGGTGCTTTGCCGTCTAAATAAAGAAAAGAAGAAGAAGGTGCGAGTTCACTCGTTTACACTTTTTAAAAAAAATGTGTTGCTTTTTCTCCAGTGTGTTCATGTTTGTGTTTAGAATAGAAATGACATAATTATTCTAATTGTGTGTACATTATGATCATTGGATAATAAATTATTAGGTTAACAAGTCCAAATTAGTCATAATAATATGGTTATTACTCAAGTTAATTACGAGCAATTATTATTATCACAGTTACAGATGAGTATAGGTAATATTTGTTGATTTCCATTATCTGCACACTGTGTCCAGCACGTGCTCGCACAGATCTCACTCTTAGTTAATCCTAGTTCACACGCAGCGAGTGATCTAGTAACTAAAAGTTTCATATTTTTGTCGATAAAGGCAACACCACAAAGGGGTCGATACCGGACGAAAGTCCAATATATCCATTTTATAAAATATAATAGTATACTATGTAATTTTTTTTGTTAAGTAGCGCCCTCTTTTGCCCGTGGTAGACCACGCATTGACCTCTGGCTCACTTGCTAAATGTGTATGAACGTATACTTTTATTGGAGTTTATTAGCAGCAACAAAAATTGCGTTCGGCTAGTGCAATTCTATACCTATTCTCAGATTTTTTTTGCACGCTAATAAGCGCTTATTAGCGTGCAAATAATGTTTTACAACCAAAAGATCGAATCGTTCGATCACTTTCGTATGGAAATTTTTCGAAACTCTTTCGATGACCGTTTCGATATTCGATCATCGAAAACCCATATTCTAGTGGTACTGTTTTAGTTGTGTGCACCTATATAAGTCTATATAACATCAATTTTAAGAGGGCGAGTTTATCAATAGACAGCGATGCCTTCCGAATCGTACCTCTTCATTTGTTGTGGGCTATTCAAATTAAAAACATTCTCAATAATGAGGTGCACACGAATTTTATAATGTGAAAACTTTGTTAATAAATTACTTGCTCCTCGACCTAGTGTGAACTATAGGCTTAACTCGTAGAGGTGGAGTTGCAGAATGAGGAAGTTCTTTCCAAGTCAATAGATAAACGATTGCTATTGTCATTCTTCGTTGCTTGCGAGAGATAAACTTTACTATATTCAGACAGCCAGTCAGTCGTGTCTTCTTCTTGTAGAGCCTTATCAGGTTTCTTTCACGCCCGGATGTTGATATTGAAGTTTGAAACTAGCCGGAACTGATTCATTGCTGGATTCCCTTCTGGAATTTTACATGTTTTTTTTTACCTTCGGCTTATAAAACGTGTGTGCTATCCATAGTTACATAAAAGCGGACACAGGCAAACAAAAAGCAGGCTATGAGCAACTGAGATGAAAAAACTTGAGAGATCATTTACGTAAAACAAAAATCCAGGAGATCCGATAAGTGGATGATGCGGTTTTTCTGGAGGCAACAGCGTATATCGAGTCAATGCCAGTATGGCGGAGCTCTTGGAGAATAGCGCTTTCCCTGATAAACGCAGTTACCGATTACCTTCGATGGTCACCAGGTCTCCCGGGTGATTAAATTAAAAAACCTGGAGCCAATGCATCGGTATGGCAAGTAGCGTCTGGCAATTTTTTGAAAATATTTAGAAGATAAAAATATACCAATGTGAATATTTTTTTTAAATCGTCTTCAAAGTTTTTGTAAATTTTCAATTGAACCTTAATTAAACATTTAGCATTTTTTGTCGGCAAGATTTTATCAAATACACCCATGTTTTTCTAACTGATAGGTGTACTATTCAGTTATAAGAACCTCAAAAATTGGTGTCTCTGTAACCATTTATATCCTGCAAGTCAGGGTTTGACATAAATGTTCTAAAATAACTATAACTTCAAAACTATAAAAAATCTCTGACCATGCATACATTGAGTTATTTGAATAGCCCTTAAGGTGTTCTATCCCTGGACTATCACTTTGTCATACTTTCTGGGACATCCTGTATATTATGCGATAGCTACTATGCTAAAAGAAAAAATACATTTTCGATTCCTTTTCTTTTACAATTTTTCGTTGCTCTTAAACTGGTTTCAAAGTCTATAGCAGACATGAGCCATTTATTGTGTTTAATATAATCAGATTAGATATCGTTCTATAAGTTTTACTTGATCCAGATTTTTATAAATGGGTACATATAGTGTAATGTATTGTACACACATATATAATAATATTTAGTTGGAGACAATGTTACTTAAAATAATAATAGGTATAACAGTTTATTGGGTAAAAATAAACATTTTAACATGTGACACATCTCGATGGAAGTCAACTTAGTTTAATGCCATACATTTATACTGTTTCTACTTTATAGGTATAGTTGTCATCTGTAATGTGTTTTGTTAAAATAAAAAAATAAAATAAATAATAATTAACCAAAATTGGCGGGCTAATTGCCTAGGGCAATTTCTTCCAACCAACCTATTTATCCAATCCAAATCCAAACTCCCTTAAGACCCCACTTGCGCAAACTTGCGCAACGTAACCTATTTATACATATATTTAATATAGAGTTAACAACCTACTTATATATTTAATATAAAGATGGCTCTTTACTTTTTCAGGAAAGAGAATTGTAGTACAAGATTATTCATCTATGAAGTAAATTCTAGGACTCTTAAATTAAGGAGCGGCATTCTGATATAATAGGTTATAATTTAACCGCTCTTGTATGTTATGTGCCTATATATAAAAATTAACTTTTTATAAAAATATAGTGAGAAATTGTTTTATAAAAATATAGTGATAAATTGTTTTAACAAGTCTACACTATTCTATCCATTAGTAGAAGGAGTAAAAACTGATTCCGGGATCTTGAGAAAATCACGGAATATTACTCAGAGATAGTATAATAATTCTAGTTACACTTTACTCATGCGACACCTAGAGAGTGTCAAGCGAAACAATAGACACTGAAAAAATCCTCTCTGAACATTCATTTTATTGCCAACATGCATGGCACACGATTGATCACGCATCACATCATACATTATATTATGGACTTTTCTCATTATTCTAATATACTTATTGTTTTCATGTGACTTCAATTAAAACGAGCACATCAAGCTACTTAATGTTGAGGTTTGTATTTAACCATATAAAAATGTTGACATATTGACCAGGTCAGGGCCAGACAAAGGGTAATGCATGGAATTGACAAGTCATGTGAAAAAAATTTGTGTTGTGCGAAATAGAAATGTTATGGTAGTCACATTTTGTTGACAAAACACTCGAATGAAGACTCATGAGTTTAATTAATTACTTAACTGATGAATCTAGGTAGAAGAATAATAATAATATATTGATCCGCGTGCTAAAAACTAATATATATTGTACATGATATGATTATAATTTGGGACGAAACAAAAAATTAAAAATTTAAAGACAAATGATTGAAAACATGAAAATGTGTTCAATATTAATAACCTACATCGATAGTCTTCCTAGTGCATGGTATAGGTGATAAACTTTTGATCAAGAGGTCCCGGGTTTGATCCCAATCGGGTCAGAATGTTTTAAAGTGTTTTTGTGAAAATATATGAAAATATTGAATCAGATGCATTGATTTAAAAAACATTGGTTAAAAGCTTATCATTATACGAATTCGAATTCAATATTCATATTTAGGAACACAGGACAACGTCTGTCTGTTGGGAAAGCTAGTTTAATAATAAAATACTTATTTTTTACTTGTCTCTATTATTATCAAAATTAAATTATAACTTCTTGTGACTATGTGACCCCCTCCTGGCGCCAAAGTTGGATCCGTCCTTGATGTAAGTACAATATTTTCAGAACATCTACTTGAATGTGATTCACTTTTGTCTACCAAAAATATTAAATCGAAAGCGAATGTGTCCTGAACCAATGTTTTCTACAATCATCAATCATATTTTGATTTTCACAGATGAATTCCGACGCCATTTTGTAGTATGAAAATGGCTGTCCACCATCTTAAATTCAACATAATAACTAACTAAATAATAATTGTCTGAATTTTCAAATAATCGGGCGTGACGACCTTAACTATTCTCATTAAACTAATGTCGTCTGCAATACAGTCATTTTCGTACATTGCTTAGAATACAAAGTTTGCAAGATTTTTCATGAAAGTATTTTAAGCAACTAAAGCCGTGTCGAATTGTCCGTCCAGTACGTACTGAAATAAATAAAATAAATCATTTTTGACGAATTGTATTCTAATTTCACGGGCCACTTATGACCAAACATCGTCTACCTTTATTGCCAATAATTAACATCACATATTCTCTATTTCCGGAGAGTACGAACAAAAACAAAACGAGTTAGAACAAAAACAAAACGAGTAAGCTTATGCTTTTTACGAGAAAGAGGAAGATTCCGGTGAGATTCCAGAATCAAATCATAGCCCCAAGGGCGGATCCAGCCTTGGCACCAGGGGGGGGGTCACAAAGTAAAAAAAACTGGAAATTACACTTTTCCTAAAAAAAAAAAAGGTCATTTCCTAAATTTGTTATATGGTACTTTTGCTCCAGGGGGGGGGGGGTCATGGCCCACATGAAATTATAATTATGCTAGCAAAATAAAGATTTTATTAATAAATATCACTGCCCTACTTGAGATTACATAGCCTAGGGGGGATCCGCGCTTGCATAGCCCTTGTGAATGAGGTGTGACCTCACATGGAACACATTTATCACACAAGTGACCAATCGTTGTCAGGGCAGATTTCAATGATGGTTGTGCGATAATCGTGTGTGACCCGTCTTTAATTGCGCAAACAATCGTATATTTTTTGGCCATTCTCTCCAGGACTGGAGTATAGGTAAGTATATTTGTGTAGGCAATTGTGGTAAGTAAGAGCTGATCTGGAGATTTCTCCTAAGCAGTAGATAAACACACTATACCTAAACGTATCCAAGTATATGATAAATGTATTCAAAAATAGGAGTTTGGTATGAACAAGATCTAAGTCCCTAATGTTACTTATCTTTTTGTGCGTGGGGAAAAATATACGATCGTCGAACTTATTTTGATGGACAAGATAGATGGACTCCGTGGGCGTGGGCCTGGTAGATGGCTAATCCCTGGGTTGATTAGACGGCCGGAATAGGGCGATTTCAGGAGCTTTTCTGGGTAGCAAGAGACAGATATGCCTTCAATGAAGTTATTGCTTATTTCCGCCGTATTGGACGACAATAATCCAAAGAATCTATTGCGTCTTGATTGGATTTAACTAGATGTTCAGATATTTATTTTAATGAAAACATTTTCTTATAGTAAAATAATGAATGCGGAAAAGAGACAGTCTAATCAAGATGTTAAGTGTTAATTAGCGTAGCTTGGATACCGCTGTAAACAAGATGCATACTGAAATAAAATGTACGAAATTAGTAAAAAGGTTAATATATAGATATTGAAAATTATATTTTTCTTCGTATAGCGCTGTTCAATAGGGGTCCGCTTATCTGGGAAACCATTGCATTAGTCACAACTTTTTCCAAATGTCTCTGTAAATATTCTTTTTTCAAAAAATAATGAGAGTCAATAAGCGATCGGAATGAGAAAATCAGCGGAAATGGTGATTTTATTGTATAAAATATATACGATTTAAAAAAAACATAGCCTACTCAAATGTCATTTTAAACAACTATTATCTTAAATAAACAATATAAGTTGGTATTTATACAATAGAAATTATGCAAAATGTCGCAAAATTATTCACATATTTTTGCTGTATAAAAAGTACACAAATGCCAAACACATATTTCAAAAGGCGGGTATACAATATAAATAATCAATATTTTTTTTTTTTATTTATTTAAAGCCAATGATACACTTCAGATAATACATATGAGTACATGCAATATATAAAAGTCAAAAATATAAGTAATGCATTACCCTATTTAAAAGTGTACACATATTTCACAAGTTGTAATATTTTAAGCCCATAAGGTTGTCATCTATAATATAAGATATAATTTAAAACAGAGTAGTTAAATCAAATAATCAAACAAAATTGAAAAATAAATGCGCAAAAGCATTACACATTCACAATCAATCAAATAAGTTGAATAATTAAAAATTTAAAAAGTTAAAAAGTTTAAAAAAGTTATAAAAGTTTAAACACTAACAACCCTGAGAACAACAAACACACCCACCACCTCAACAAAACATGAAAATCTTCTAAATAGAGCAGACAAGAAAAGGAAGAAGAATGGAAGGGGAAGGAGAGAGGGGAAGATCATTGGGATGAGTGGAACATCAACAATAAGCGGTCAATTATACACCATTCAAAATTTGCAAAACAGACACTTTAAAGCCACGAGGATTACTCGCAAACATGTCGACGTCAGAGAATCTATTGTTATAGTTGCTTAATATACGGTAGAGAGGGTTTCGCAAGCCAGCGTTGGTATGAGCTGTACTTAAGCTCAGGGGCCGGTTAGTTCTTCTTTCTGAAGGCGCACGAAAACCGATTTTGGCCAGTAGTTGAGGGACATCGACCTCTGATGTACATACCTTCCTCAGAATACACGCATCCATCAATTCACGGCGCCTCGAGAGCTCCAACAGGCTCCCACAGAATGCATCGCCGTACCTACGTCCGCACATTCGTAGAAATTTACGCTGTACTCGTTCAATTGCCAATACATATTTATCATATAGCGGGTTCCAAATTGTAGAACAGTAATCAAGCCGTGACCTGACAAGTGCAACATATAGAATTTTCATGGTTTTAGGATCTCTGAACTCTTTGGTTGTTCTTAAAATAAAACCCAATGTTCTGTTACATTGTTCGGTGATATCCTCAACGTGCGCCTCAAAATGAAGCTTGCTATCAAATATAATGCCCAGGTCCCTTATCTTATCTAGTTGGATCAAGAATTTGCCATCAATTGTGTATTTATGCTTTATAATTTTTTTATTTTTAGTAAAGATGATCGAATTACACTTTTTTAAATTCAACTCAAGCCTATTTGCGACACAATAATCGTGTATCCTTCCGAGGTCCTCATTCAGTTTCTCAGCATCCTCAATACAACGTATTTGCCGATATATCTTGAGATCATCGGCAAAAAGCAGAAATTGGGAGTGAAGTATGCAGTCACCGATATCATTAATAAATGCCGTAAACAGCAATGGCCCCAACACCGAACCCTGAGGCACTCCGGACGTAACCGGAACACTGTCAGAACTGAATCCGTTCATCGTTACGGACATCAATCTGTCAGTCAGATACGACTTCAACCATCTCAAAAGATCGCCGTGAATACCATTTTTGGAGAGCTTACTGAGTAGAATGGAATGGTCTACCTTATCAAAGGCTTTTTTAAAGTCAGTGTAAATAGAATCAACTTGTATTCGCTTATCCATTGAGGAAAACAAATACTCCGTGTACACCAAGAGATTAGTTACCGTAGACCTTCCCCCCACAAACCCATGTTGCTCCTCCAGCAACCGCGGTCCTAGAAAATGCGTTAAATGATCCTTCACGATAGACTCGAACACCTTTGACACAGGAGAAAGAATGGATATGGGTCTGTAGTTACTCATATCGGACTTATCGCCCGTCTTGTGTATGGGGGTAATATTGGCAGTTTTCCAGATTTTTGGAAAACATCCCTCGCTAACGCTCCTATTGAAAATAATTTGCAAAGGTTTAGCTATATGTGGCGCACATCTCCTTAGCACCAGTGGGGACAATCCGTCCGGACCAATGCCCTTATTAATATCAAGGTTTATCAATTTGTTATAAACTTCAGAACACAGAATTGTCAGACCGGGTAGGCAGGCTGAGGGTTGAGTGTGTGTATCAGCAACGATATCGATTTCGTCAGAGACTATTTCATTAAAAACAGACTGAAAAAACGAACAGAAAAGACCCGCAATCACCCCTGGATCACTCGAGTGAACACCGTTGAAGTGCATACTTCTGGGGTAACCGTTAGAAGTTTTCATGTGGTTGATGTAAGAAAAAAAGGGCTTAATGTTATTCTTGATTGATATTTCCAAACTGTCCAGGTAAACTTTACGATCCTCCTTATGTGCCTGTTTAAGTTTAGCTCTGTATGTAGAGAAAATGGCGTAATCACATTGGTTATGAAACCTTTTCCACAGCCGCCAATATTTATTTCTCATCTTGGCCAACACAACCGTCGGCTTTCTGTACCAAATTGGAAAGCCCGAGGATCTAGTAATTTTTTTTGGAGTGTACGTATCAATAACCGAGTACAACGCATCATAGAAAGTGCTTACAGCATCGTTAGTATCCCTTCCACGAAGCAAATTGTTCCAGTCAATAGTGGCAAGCCTTGAATTGATTTGGTCAAAATTCGCCTTACGATAATTGTATTTAGCCGTACGATTTACACTTAGATTGGTTTCCCCCACCACAGTTGGAATATGAACCAGTAGAGAAGGATGATATCCGTCCTCAGGCACCAGCGGAAAGTCACATCTTTCAACATTGCAATCCAAATCCGACAGCACCAGATCCAAGATAGAATCATTTTTGTTCCCTATATAAATATATTGTTCAATGTTCATGAAGCGCATTGTTTCCATAAGAACACGCACATGGGGACCGCGCCGTGAGCCTCGCATATCCGTCAGACCATCATCATCCTTAACCCACCGAGCGTTTGGAATGTTATAATCCCCTATAATACACATGTGAATATTATTTCTGTTTTCTATGAATGTATCAGATATTTTGTTAAAGTGTCGTTCGTAATCACATATAGAAGACCCCGGAGGAAAGTAAACCACCCCCAATACGAGATTACATTTCCCGCGACCAGTGCCATTGTTTCTAGGCACCAATGTCAACGCAACAAAAAGGTCCTCGCCCGAGGTCTCCCACCTCGGCTCCCGTACACAATCGAAATTACGCGATACCGCCACAAGCACACCCCCCCCGTCACGCTTGTCCGTGGCCCTGAGATCCCTGTCCCTGCGGAATACGTTATAATTATCGTTAAACAGTTCACCGTTCTGAACGCTATCATTGAGCCATGTCTCCGTGAGAATCACAATTTCGTAACCCCCAACAACAATGTTTGAGCAGAAAACGCTGGTCTTGCTTCTAAGCCCTCTACAGTTTTGATAATATACCCTTATAGCGCCCATAGTTTATGTGACGCAAATCGTACAATAGTAGCAACACAACATGCCTGCATGAACCCACGTGTGGCTTACATATGCTTAAAGAGCTGTCCACATACCAATGAAATGAGGAAAAAGGGAAAAAAGGGAACAGACAAATAATATAATAGGATTAACAATGTAAGATGTAACAAAATTAAATCTTAAGAAATATTTTCCAGGTCCTTTAACGATGCGATGACCACAGCTGGTTGGTCCACGTCCCTGCGTACGTATATTCTTGCGTTTTTCACCCACGCAAATTTCCAACCTACGGACTTCTCTGAATAGCAGTTTGTTTTTCAAAGTAAGATGCTCCGAGATATAGATTTTGCGGTCCCCGTCTCGTATTCCAATGTCCTCTGTTAGCAGACTTCGCTTGGCCTTTGCTCCAGCTAAAAAAGCGTCACGCATTTTTTGTTGAGAAAATTTAATGATTATATTTTTTGGACGGTTTTTAGAGGCGGTGCCATGCGAAACTCGATGAGCTGCCACAATATCATTTTGAGTAATAGAAATTCCTATTTTGTTCGCTATGTTAGTCACCACGTTCATGAGATTCTCACCCTTGTGTTCAGTAACATTTTGCACCTCAATATTGCAACGTCTTGCTCGCTGTTCAATATCATTGGCATTAATCTCCATCTCACGAGTATGCTTTTCTAATGTATCTAAGCGAGATAAAACGTTTTTATGTTCATTTTTTAGCAGTTCATAATCGACAATAATATCATTGAATTTTTTTGTAGTAATTTCAAGTTCTTCTGTCCTTTTAACGCAGAAGCTAATAGACTCAAAAAGTCCATTGTATTTTTCATCTAGTTTATTAAGCAATGTATCAAATTTAATTGTTATATTTGTGATAAATAGTTCGATTTTTGAATTAATGTAATCGGTAAAAAAATATGTAAATAAGAACGGTGAAATTTGCCAATCATTGTGTCAAAATATTATCATGTTTCAATATTTGCGAACGAATGTACCTAGTAGTATGAATATTCATTTAAATGTATTGTGGGTATTGTTTGAAAATGATGGGTGTCATCTGGAAAAAACACGTCAAACAATAATACTGCCCTGTTTTTTAAACCAACATTTTTCAAAGGAACTTTTCGATGTGTTGGGTTTTCTTAGTATCATGAACTTGTAAATGTAAATATTCTTCTTGGAAATAAATTCGTTCGATCATATTAACTTGTATTAAGTGAAATTTATCTTAAGATTTTTTTTTTTTTTAAATGAATCTGTGCTCACTCAAAGTGAACACAAATACACTCCTTGACTCTTTCACAGTAAGCTACTTAAAGCTTGTGTCGTGAAAGAGGAAGATGGTCGGCACCTGGGATCGAACCACGACGTCCGCAGTACGAAAGCCGGCGTTTTAACCGCTGGGTCACCAACCACTTCCATAATATGACATAAATAATCCACGTTCAGATAGTTAAGTAACTTTACCGGCATAATGTTTTAAAGGTGATAACTAGAATTGCCATAACTTCTAGAAATCAATCTGGGACGTTTTCTCTTTCGATGCCTAAAACTACGCACGCACGCGTATGTGTAGACATATCATAGTGTAGTTGAAAACCGACCTCGGTAGCCTAGTTGTACTAGCGTGGACTTCAGATCCGAGGTCCCGGGTTCGATTCCCGGTCGGGTCAGAGTTTTTCTAAGTGTTTTTTCACTTGAAATTTCTACCCGGGGTTGGCCTGCCTCAGATTGGACGGGACCGGTTGACTGGAAAAAATTGCCTCAGGCAATAAGTTCCGCCGGCTATACTGACACCTTTGTATAGAAGTGTTATATTATTATTATTATTATGTGCTTAGTGAGTGACAAACACTATTATAAAGAAGGATTTTAGCAATTTCTTTTTATAAGCAAAAAATCTATAGAATATCTAGTTCATTGTTTTATTTTCTCTTTTCGGTAAATTTGCATAAAATAAAATAACAAAATGAAAAGACATCAGTTTTTCAGACATCAGGCAGTTTTTCCTTCCTCGCAGTATAAATCAGGCCCCCCACATTATTTCCTGGGCCCCGTTGCTAAAAGTCATAATGCCCCCCCCCCCCCCTCTCACTACCAAAAAAAAAATTTCGAGCCTTTATTACAATATACATTTTTTAACTTTTATTAAGAATATTTTAGGTAAATTTTTTGCACCTTGAGTTACATTATTGGAGTTTTAGTAAGGATCCTTCATTTTTTTTGAAAATATAGTATTACATTTGTTTAGCGCGGATAGTGTAGCTTCCCAACAGTGAAGGAATTTTTCAAATCGGTTCAGTAGTTTCGGAGCAAACAATCAAATCCTTCCTCTTTAAATATTAGTATAAAAAGTGGACGGCTAATTTTTCTTACTCTTCGTGAATAGCCTTCCTTGGTGGTGGTTTTGTTACTCACAGCACAGCTGTTGTAGATTCAGACCCGTTATGTACGCAACGCACTGCAAATCCAATGAACCAATTTATATTACTCTGATGTAATATTTCATTGAATAATTGATACCTACACATAAATCTAGTCCTAGTGATTTTATTTTGGTTTCATTTCTATGATTTATTAAAAATGTTCTACTTTTTAATTTATTCCCCCGTCCTTGCGGGCCCCCTTGGCCCACGGGCCCCGTTGCTGTAGCATCGGTAGCACCGGCCATGTGGGGGCCCTGGTATAAATATGGAAGAATTTGAATATCTTGACCACTATCGATTCATCGTCGATAGTCAAAACATTTTTCCTTCCTCGCAGTATAAATATGGAAGAATTTGAATATCTTGACCACTATCGATTCATCGTCGATAGTCAAAACAGCAGCTGTTGACAAGAGTGTTGCGAAAAACATATTATTGTGTTAAACATCCTACGCTTTCAATAGGTAGGTATATCTTCCAAGTTCATTGCTTAGTCTCGAAACGACAATACTTATTTTGTCGAAATACGGGACAAATACAGGGTCAATTGAACAATCTTAGAATAAGTAGGTATTTATACAAAATAATGAGGCTGACTTTAAACGCAAGACACAAAAATATGGCCAGTAAAGTATCTGGGGTATAAAGTCGCTGTTAGGTACCTATTCTTTATGTAGGAGCACCCTGAAAAACATCTTGATGGGAAGAAAGGATGTGCAGTAAAACTTCGATTTAACGAACGAAAGTCAGGTTAAATGACAATAAAAAGAGGCAACACCCACCAAAAAGTAGTCCTGTAAGGTGGAATAATTCCGAAGCGCCTCGAGCCGTGCGCTTGGAGTCGCTACAGTCGTTAGGAATTCCACCTTTATAACGAGGTTTTACTGTAATAAGTTTCGTTCGAAATTAAGGCATATTATGTTGTCCATTGTCCATGTCCATATATGGAATAAAATATTTCCGAGCTTTCAAGGGGAACTATATAAAAACCAACAATTCTTGGCTCAAATGAGTTAAGGCGTAGTTTAAGTTTTTTTTTCGTAGTTTAAGATTACTTTTAGTTTATATATACAGGTAGTTATTTACCTGGTTTTGCGTTTCGTTACCTATAGGTATTTGTATTGGTGGACGAGTTTTTCGTACCGTATTAATTAAACCTAATTCAATTTCACGTTTTTTTCTGTTGGGAAAAACCTATTGCAATACCTATCCCGCAAAAATATTAAAGCCTCCAGATAAATTATTATTTTAAATAAAGAACAGGGATAGCAAACTAGGGTCCGACTTGATTTTCTTGATTTTTAGCATTTTTTTAAATAAAAAAAAAGTGAACACAAAATAATATACTCTTTGACTCGCTTTTACAGTAGGTAAGTTTCTCAAAGCTTGTGTCGTGAAAAAGGAAGATGGTCGGCAGTTGGGATCGAACCCATGACCTCCACTTCATTTTATAAGATATTCTTCGATTTGAATCTAGTTTTGATCACCGTGGGGTGGAGTTTGTTTGATTTGAGCTCTCAATTGTTCGCAAATAAGTGCTTTTGGTTACAGAGTGTGTCATTGTTATCATTTCGATCTGGCGTTATCATAAGCAAACGTCAGGAGCAAAAGGAATAGAAGAGCACTTATGCGGAATGTTATGCGTTTGGAGGAAGCGATAGAGGTTCATTTGGATAGGAAAGAATGGAAGTCCGTACTCTCTGCCTAACCCCTTGGGAAACGGCGTGATGAGTAAAAAAAATATGGCTTTCAACGTTTTTTTTTTCTGCAATGGGAAGTTTTCTGGGGAGCTTCCGACAATACACACTAGGTGGCAGAACTTCTAATCAGGTCTATTGTCAAATTCAGTGCTGCCAACGTAGAGATTTTTTTTTCAGTGATGCCAACGTTGGGAAGTTTGTTTTCCATTGCGTTGCTAAGAAGTTGTTGATTGAGTTGCTAAGAAGTTGTTGATTTTGTTACGCATAAATTTGAGAATAAATCTCAGGGGTGCTATTCTGTATTTTTTAATTTGTATTTAGGTAGGTATATAAAAAAAGATGAACAATTTTATTTGTAATAGTATGTAAAAAATGTACAATGATTACTCTAAACCTATTGTAAGTTATCATGTATAATAATATATAAGTTGTTTAATTTGAAATAAACTAGAATGATATTTTGGAGGTTAGATTGTGAGCGACCATAAGAAGAAGAAGAAGTAAATCGCCCCCGTTGGCAACACTGAATTTGACAATAGACCGGATTAGCAAGGGCGCCTCTAGCGGCACAGAAAGGAAGAAAAACATCCCATCCCATTCCACTCACAATAATTGAGTGATTTATGAAACGACGAATTTCATACATTCTGATGGAACAATTATTATTCGATCGTTCACGAACGCTTCCTGCACGCCTTTCGCGGTCGTGAACAGATTTTTTATGATGCTTTGTTTATAGAATAAAACGGATAGAAAATAATATAAAATATAATATTAAAGTTAGTATGGAACGGATTTACTGACAACAACGCTATCTGTGAAAAATTCTATATCAACACAATTTTTATTTCCTTGACAAACATTGAGTTTCAAAACATTGGTACTCAGATTTTTTATAGAATTTCTTTCTAGTTTTCAGAAATATTTTTTTACATTCATACAATTTTATTTTAAACGCATTTTTGTATCAATATTCATAGTAAGGACGAAAGCTATACCTAGTTTATACTAAAAGTCAGTAAGTAATCAAGTGTCATATTTTCATATTTTGATGAAATGATGATGAAAAATGATTTTTTACCGATTAAATATAATATTTTTATATAGTTTTCAATACCTATATAATTTTATTTATGAGCAGAGATAATAAACTGCCATACAGCAAAAAACAAACATTAATTTTTGTAGGTTTGTAGGTAGGTACTCTAATAGAATTTTAGTATTAGGATTTCAATTTTTTATGTTTATCTGTGTGTAGGTAGATCTCGTAAAAATATGCAATAAAAAAATTTAAATAAAGAATGTTTGTGATGGAGGTTTTACGAACATTATACCTTGTCTCTCCTACGAGATTGTTATAGGTATTGCATCTAACCACATCAACTTTTAGAGCTATTGTTTATGGTTGATCGGGCACGTATAAATTATTATTCCATTGTTTATGGTCTGCATGGACCTTGAACTTGAATACAACTGCAAACAACACTAGATGGCGTACGTAGCGTAACGTTCTATTGATATTGACAATCAATATTTTAAATTGTAGAACAATTTCAAGTTAACGTTGAGTAATAATAATTATCTATGCATCTTATTCTTTATATAGATGTATAATTATTTTTTTTACCCATCACGCCGTGTCCCGTAAGGGGTAGGCAGAGAGAACGGACCTCCACTATTTTCTATCATAGCATACTCTTTTCGCTTCTTCCGCCGACATAACATACACCCTCTCCTATTTCTCTTACTTCTTACCTGGCCTTCCTTTAGGACGGAATCGATGTGTTCGATCCACTTCATTCTCGGTCGGCCCCCCGCTTTCTTACACCTTTCCTTTCAGCCTTATGAATTATCTTTGTCATTCTGTCTGCATCCATTCTTTCCACATGCCCAAACCATCTCAACTTATAAAAATGTATAAAAAAAAACGTATAAAAATCTATCGTTAAAATTTTGTTCTGTGATAATAGATTTTTTTATATACACCTCTATAATAATCAGTTGATTGAGTAAGTACTCTTATATCTTTTCATAGCAAAAATGTGAAGCCTCATTGGCCGGCACTTTTGACAGATTGGTTGGCAATAAGGAATTTAAAAGAAATCTAAATATTGGATTTATGAACTGGTGAATCTCTGTCAAAAGTTTTAATGTCTAATTGCCTTTATTTCAAAGTAAAACTTATGTATTTATTGCAAAAAAACACGAAAAACAATATTCACGTACTTTTGCGAACCAAACTGCAGCTAAGTTGAAATATTTGGGCTTCACTTTTGAATGCGAGTCGGAGTTCTAAGTTATTTATGTTACTCATACACTAAAAGAAGCAAACTTGGAGAAGCAAATTGCCAAGAACTTCCAGAGTTTTAACTCAGGTGGTATTTGTCTCTTACAATCTTCTAGCTACTTGTATACGTAATTTAGCTGTCCCAAAATTTTCCTCCTGATTTTATATCATCGTCAACTTCTTCGCATCTCTGTCTTTCTAAATTCTCCTTAGAGGTGATAAAAATCATAAGTACGTAGTTTTTTTTTATTTTTAGAGGGTTTTATAATAAATCGAATCTAGTTCGAAAAAGGTTTGTGGTATCGAATTCAGAGTTGATCCTGTCGAACGATGAAACACCTTACAACAAGATGATTGAATATGCATAAAAACTGACCTAAATCTAATGATTTTTAATACCCTTTAATAAAGCTCAGAAAAACATACATTTGAACAAAATATTTGTTTTATTAGATCTTATTCAGACCGTGAAAATTTTGAATTCCTGGCTACAATAATTGGCGTGATTTGAATATTTGAATGTCCCTCAAAACTGCAGGGCGAGTTGCATGGTTATTTCAAGATCTCCATCCTCCCCAACTACATAATATAATGATATTCATATACAACCCCCGGTAGGTTAGTTGTCTGGGTGCCGGCTACTGGAAAAGAGATAAACGTATCATGTATAATTATTATTGATCTGGTCAAGGGCATTATTGACTTGTTATTTTTACCCGGCGCACTATGACAAAAATTTTAACTTTACTAACACCTGTATATACCTACCTACTTAACTCTTTTATTTTATGGTATACTAGCTGACCCGCCCGTCGAACTTCGACCTAACCCAGAATAAAAAAAATGACTTTTTACATGAATTAAATACAGTTTATGACATAAAAACTGAATTAAATTTAACTTATAATATATTGCATTATGTAATAATAATTATTTGTTGATTCGGATGCGGGATAAAGTTTGACGGGCCATAATATTGTAATAAAAACAATTCCTCTGTAATATTTATTTACATAACTTTTTAAAAAATTCAAGAAATGGCGGTGCAGTAGGAAATCAGTCACATTTGAAGATTGTTAGATTATCGTATAAATAATACGTTGTTTGATGAATAGGCTCCATTTGACCCAAATTTTACCAAATTATTATAACATTTTTATAAAATTGTACAATATTATTGTTATAGTACTCGTAGAATGTTTGAATATTATGATATAAATAATTGAGCCAGCCTTCGAAATAACAGTAGAAGACGGTCGTAAGTCCGTAGTGGTTTGTTCCATTTAAAAATCGAACATTAGTAATGAATTGTTAGAGTCATTAGTTGTTATTTTTTCTTTAAGATCTAGTCCTGAAAAGGTCACAAGAATCTAAACATAATTAGAACGTTGTGCACCAACAAAGCCAATAGGCAATAAATATGAGACATTAACAAAAATGGATATAGTCATATCCTGGCGCCAAATACATGACAGCAGTCGCAGTCTTTAAATTTGGTTGCTCTCTTGTTCTCAACACTTTCCAACTTTTATCTCTATTTTTCATTTTATTATTAAATTTCTACTTGTTGCATACATGAGATTTTTCGACATGTTGAACAGGTTGAGAATTCTCATGATTAGGAGTTTCGGAGACAAACATGACCACCTAATGGCGAACGTTGTTAACGTAAAGTGATCACACTAAGCCAGCCTTCGAAATAACAGTAGAAGACGATCGTAAGCCCGTAGTGGTTGTTGTTTTTTGAATCTGCGGACCTATGGCGGATGAGGAAGATTGGCGCATACGCCACAACGAAGAACTGATACCTACATTTACCAAGCTCCTAAGATCTCAACGCACATAAAATTGCAAAGGTTTAGTTGGGCTGGGCAGTGGGCACGTACAGATGAGGATGCCAAACTCTTGGGCTCCAAAGAAAATTCTCACAGCACACCAGGGGGAAGAAGAAAGGTGGGAAGACCAAGGTTTAGATGGGAGGATGAGGAGGAGTTGCTCCAGGTAACCAGCTGGAAGACAACATAAGAGGACACGCCAGCGCCATTGAAGAAGAAGAAATTAGCTACTGTCAGGAGAAGGTTTTTAGGAATGAAAAAAAATGAGAAATTTGGGCGGAACATGTTCTTTTTTTAACAAAATAAAATTAAACCAGGTCTTTATAAACAATTATTAACAATAATTAATCCAATAATAACGTAGACAATCGAAAATATTTTATTTACTTTTTTTATACTTAAGTGATTGTATCTGATTAAAACTATTGTACCTAGGTAATGTGCAGCTGTACGATCTATTATGCTAATAGAGAGGTGATTTTGTTTTGAAAGTAGGTACTTTAATGAAAGGTTGAGTGCAATGAAGCAAACAACTATTCCGTGTTCTAATAATCAAATTATCTACTCTTCCTAGACATTTACTTTTAATGACATTTTTTCTGATTCATTATTATGGGTTACAATTACTATTTTAATATTTCATTTTCCACCTTTTTCTTTCATAATTTATTTTATTTTATTTATTTTTAACAAACTTTGGTACAACAAATAGCATAATATAAACAACATATTTTATGATTAAACCAAAGATCCCACCAGGCTAAGCCTGTGTGTGGGTATACTAAACATAATAAGAAAAGGTTAGTTAAAAAAAAACTATCCTACATCAAGTAATAATAGACAATCTTATTTTAATGCAACTATATCCCATCAACAACAGAACAATTAGTAAATTATTTCATTCACGCAAAGACACCACTGTATAATTCACCCTGAATTCTCCAAAATCAAATGAAACTTATTGCTACTTTTTGGGTACCATTAAATATTCTTTTTTTTCTAAAATGCATGTATATGCAACATCGAAAGCAATGCTTATGTTACCCTAAATCACTCAATAATGAGTGGAAGGCTAAAGAATTAAAAAAAATGCTTATGTTACGTTAAGAATGTTAAGATCTAGTCCTGAAAAATGGTCGCAAGAATCCAGACATAATAAGAAGAAAGCCAATCGGCAATAAATATGAGACATTAAGAACAATGGATATATTCATATCCTGGCGCCAAATAAATGACAGCAATCACAGTCTTCAAATTTGGTAACTCTCTTGTTCTCAATACTTTCCATCTTTTATCTCTATATATCATTAATTCTATTAAATATCTACTTGTATACATGAGCTTTTTGAACATGTCGAGAATTCTCATGATTAAGAGTTTCGGAGACTTAAACATTACCACCTAATAACGAACGTTATTAACGGAAAGTGATCACACTAAGCCAGCCATAGAATTAACAGTAGAAGACGGTCGTAAGCCCGTAGTGGTTTGTTCCATTTAAAAATCGAACATCAGCAAGGGACCGTTCAAGTATTACGTAACGCATTTTTTTACATTATTAACCCCCCCCCCCCAGATGTACCGTAACGCTTTTTGTTACCCCTCTTCCCATTCTCTAAATGTTGCCTAACGCACATATTACAACTATGTATGCCTCAAATCACAATTATTACTGGAAAGCCACTAAATACCTTTGTTGCGGCGCCGGTAATACAATAGTAACGTTTTACAAGGATACCCCCTTCCCCCCTATTGCGTTACGTAATACTTGAACGCCCCCTAATGAATTGTTAGAGTCATTAGTTGTTACATATTCGTTAATGCTTATGTTGTCAAAGAAGAAGATGCACCTGGGATCGAACACTAATGAACCTACACTGCTAAAGTCGACGATTAAATCGTTAAGCTACCAACCACATTGCAAAATAAAAAAACGGCTATGTGCAAATCAAAATAACAAATACTAGGTCAGTGGTTCTTTTTGGAGCTACTAAACCCCATCAGCTTAATTTGAATAAGGGTTCAGTGATAAGGTTCCTAATATGAGACGGGTGTGTGCGCCTTGAACACCATGGGTTCGGTGAGACTTATTCTCACCGAACCCATAGTGTTCAATCGAATCCAGGTTATAAGAATCACTGTCTACTTATTTCTATGATTTAAATTCAACTTTTCTTGCCCAGTTTATGCCATTTTTCTAGACCGATATATCATCAATACCTACCTAATTAGAAAAAATATGTATCCAAAATTTCATTGATTATATTCGCGACATTGCAACTTTTTATAAAAATATCACAGGTGTCAAAAGTAAACATGTTGAGAAATAAAAAAAAAACTGAAGTGCGATCATTTTGAAGTGTGCCATCGGACCATAAAGGACCGCCGGCATCGACAAAATAGAAGTATCGCTGTTCTACTGGACCGTACAATGTACATTGCCCCTAAAGATTGATAGTGTAACATGTACCGAACAATTTAATACATCGGATTTTAGTACTTAGCTCAATAACAGCAATCAATGAGGTTGAGCTAATATTTACTCACTTGTAGTTTTGTTTGTTATTTTTTTTTTAAAACATTTTAACTGGATTATGTAAAATTTTACACTAGAGTGCGTGTAGCCTTGAATAAATAAATAATAAATAAAGCTTTATTGCAATAAATTAAAAATACATTCCTGATACAATCCATTCAAACACATTCATATACTCGTATGGTTGTCAGGCGCTATAAAATTTAAAAATTAAAACTATAAAATTATGTTAATATCCCCCAGCCATGTTCTGGCTTCGGTCGTTAAAAAGTTAAAATCCTCCATCACCCCGTGGAACCCATATAGGACAATCACCAACGATATGCTGCAGGGTTTGGGAAGCAGCACCACAGTCGCATCGAGGGTCTGAAATATAGCCCCATTTGTAACGCTCTGCTGCGCTTCTGCTGCAGCCCGCTCTGATGCGGTTTAGTCTCACCCACTCCCTGCGGTCCAGCTCAAACCCATCCACTCATCGTTTAGTTGGGTCTGCTATGAGGAACTTATTTCTAGTATCTACCCTCCTCCACTCATCTCGCCAAGCTTGTTCCGCAGTGAAATCATTGTTTTCCAACATCTGCGCTCTAGACCAGAACGGCTTCCTTGACTTCAGTCTTTCAGGTGGAATATCTCTCACACCCGAATTCATAGTCGTTTACTTGAGTAATACTTGGCCGAGGAGTACTCAAGTAAAAGGCAATACTCA
The DNA here is from genome assembly GCA_963576905.1 of Mystacides longicornis. Taxonomy (NCBI): domain Eukaryota; kingdom Metazoa; phylum Arthropoda; class Insecta; order Trichoptera; family Leptoceridae; genus Mystacides; species Mystacides longicornis. The sequence goes on along the minus strand of OY756425.1, from coordinate 7,974,212 downwards.
AGTAGCGGATGCATTCTATGGACAAACACTACCCCTTTACTTGTGTTACTTGAGTGCTGTTTTCATTTCATAGTCATACAAAACTTACCCAAGTAGTACTCAAGTAGCTGTCAAACTCAAGTCGTCGACGAACACGACTTGAGTGTTACTTGGAAATGTCAAACGCTGCTTTTTGTAAATGTATTTTGTCGTTTTCTTGCAGTTTGTGTTTAATAAAGTATAAAAGGGCGAAGAAACTATATATAAATAAATTATTTGCTGAGTAGCCAAGTACATAATGAATATAATATTTATGTATTAATTAAGTATACAAAACATGCCTGTCATGTCAGATAACAATGCAAACGTCACATTTTGTCCAGTTATTCGGCATTATTTTTTTTAATAATTTTGGTTTGTGGATAAATGTAAATGAAGTCATAATTTATTTCAAACATATTTCTTAATTCAAAATATCAATTTATATTTCATAATAAATAATAGGTCCTGGAGAATCGGCTTCTAATTGCTGAGTAGTTTTTTTTTTGATAAAAATATTGATGTACTTATACAAAAGTTTGCAGGTTAGATAATAACTTTAATCAAAACGCAAAAAAAAACAAGAGAATGCGACGCTGAACGAATGAACGGTTTGTCGAAAGATAAAATTAGGTTTGTCGTTTATAATTTTTGAGTTTATGTTAAACCGTAGACGTGTGTTAAACTGACAGGCGTAGTGACATTTAACGATCATTTTATGTTAAAATATATACTGAAATGTTAAAAAAACAGTATTAAAAAGTATTAATCGAATTATTACAAAAAATAAATTGAGTAAAACCGTGTTAATAAAGTTATTCATAATTGCTTACTTGAGTAATACTTGGCCGAGGAGTACTCAAGTAAAAGGCAATACTCAAGTAGCGGATGCATTCTATAGACAAACACTACTCCTTTACTTCGCCAAGTCAACGCTTGAGTAGTGGGGTAAATATTATTGTGGCGAAAAGCGTTGCCACAATACAAAATGTATTTGTAATTATGTTTTAGGGCATTTCTTTTTTAATGTTTATTAAACACAAACTGCAAGAAAACGACAAAATACATTACAAAAAGCAGCGTTTGACATTTCCAAGTAACACTTAAGTCGTGTTCGTCGACGACTTGAGTTTGACAGCTACTTGAGTACTACTTGGGTAAGTTTTGTATGACTATGAAATGAAAACAGCTACTTAACGAGCACTCAAGTATCGGGGAATACTCAAGTAACGACTATGAATTCGGGTGTCAATGCCATGTTGAGAAGGGAGGTGTTGTTAATGCCTTTTGTCCATTCTCTGAGTGTTGCAGCGTCTCTACGAAGGTGAGGGGGCTCAATATTCGCCAGAACGGGCAGCCACTGGCATTGGGTGGGCTTTAGTGCACCAGATATAGTTCTCATAGTGGAGTTAAGTTGGATGTCCACTTTTTTGGCATGGGTGCTTCCGTTCCATACTGGGGCGCAATATTCAGCGGTTGAGTAGACAAGTTTAGTGATAGCCCCGCAGTGCGTAATGTCTCAGCGCGAGCACTCCATCCCGACCCTGCCAGTTTCTGAATAACATTATTTCTTGTTTTTAGTTTACCGCAGTGGGAGTCGATGTGTTTTTTTTAAAGTGAGAGTACGATCCAAAGTTACACCCAGATATTTTGTCTCATTCAAAACTTTGGTGCGGCTCTCTTTTCCCTCTAGTGAGACTCTTATATCTGCATGACAACAATGACATGCTATTTAAGAGATTAAAGATTCTTCGGCATGGTATTGTTTTAGCGAGCTTACCAAGAAGACCATTGCGCCATACGGTATCGTAGGCTGCCGATAGGTCTTCAAAGGCTGCTGAAAATTTAAGTCTTCTATTTCTTTGAAACCCCGCCTCAACGCGGCTAGTCAAGGCAAGCACCTGCTCACAGCAATCTCTGCCAGCTCGGAATCCAGCCTGCTCAAAGGGACAACTGCGTCTATCGATATAGCGATGCGCTGAAGCACGAGCCTTTCTATAAGCTTATACGGAACACATAACAAGGAAATAGGTCTGAAATGGCTAGGATGGCTTCCATCCTTCCCCGGCTTAAGGACAGCAATAACTCTTGAATGTTTCCAGATTTTCGGAAGTTTAGCTGATTTCAATATCTCATTGAGTTTTAAAAGCCATTCCTTTGCTCGGTGGCCCATGTTTTGGATAAATTCAGGATATATTTCATCCATTCCGGCTGCCTTTCCACATTTAACATTCTTCAGTTCCTGAGTCAAAGAGCGGATTTATCCCGCAGGATCTCTTCCAACCAACCCAAATATATTATAAATAAAAGAGAGGTGGTTGGTAGCCCAGTGGTATCAGGTCAAAGTTTTCACGAACGACGCACCCAGCGTAAGCCCACCATTTCTGCCATTTTGGAGAGGAGATGGCTGGGTCATGTGTTAAGGATGCCGAATAACATTTGGCCGAGGAGATCGAGCGCTGTTCTTCCTTCCGTCAGGGTCTCATACCGTGTTCCGCTCCTTCGAAGCAGAGTTGAGGGATATATGTACAATGGAGGAGGTCATAAACATTGCGCAATAATTCTTGAAATATTTTTTTATTTTTTTTATTTAATAAATATACATTTAAAATACAATAATCAATTAAACAACACAACACAAGACACAGTATTCCTCCATAAGCAACTTAATGCTTGAGCGGAGGTTTTTTTTTTCATCTTCCTCTCTCAGACACACACACATACATTCACGACCGCGGCTTGTAACGTTTCTTTATTAATTTTGATATTAACTAAAATACCAAAAAAGGTAACGAAATGTTACACTTCGTCGGGCGAAATACTAAGTTAAAATCATTTCACAATTAATGTATTGTTTGATTCGATGTTCGATGAATTTGGTGGCAATCGTCTTCCCTAAAGTTCACGGGGATTACTTCACTAATCCTTTCCATCGCATCCAATCCAACACCAGCTCAGGATTAATAATTAATATTTCGGAAGTATGTCATCAGTTTGATTATTAACGATTCATGGAGGTCATAGACATTGCGCAGGATCGAGAGCAATAGAGAGCTTTTGTTGCCTCCCTATGCGCCCGAGCGGTGGAGAGATGGTTTGGTTTGACAAACTCATTCTTTGTCAATATTCTGAAACATTGCAACAGAACTACACTATACGTATAATATACCGACCTCGGTAGCCTAGTTGTACTGGCGTGGACTTCAGATCACGAGGTCCCGGGTTCGATTCTTGAAGTGTTTTTTAACTTGAAATTTCTATCCGGGATTGGCCTGTCTCAGATTGGACGGGACCGGTTGACTGGAAAAAATTGCCTCAGGCAATAAGTTCTGCCGGCTATAATACTCAACAGAGATATTTGTATGGAAAAGTGTTATATTATTATTATTAATAATGTAATAAATTTTATGCTTCTAATTAGAGGTTATTTTATTTCCTAGAGTAAAATTATCAACGCAGGTTGTGGACGATTTACATCATAATTCAACATTGTTTTTTTAAAAGAGATTAACTTATCATACGAGTATTATGTGCTATCTGATCCAAGATGGGAACTGATTTGTGAAAGGACTGTCAATCATTCCGGCTTTCCTGCGCAAGTTCTGCACTCACTCTTATCAAGTTCAATGCTATCTCTACTATGAAGGTAAGAGATTACAGACGTCATGGAGATACGCACAGTCATTAGATCTTTCTTGAGACAATCTCTTTACGCATGTGTGTGGGATATCGATAAGTAATCGTACAATACACGTGGTGAGGCATTGCAATTGGGTCACCAGCGAGAAGTGGACTTTAATGCATGAACCAAAAAAAAAAGGCAATCTGATACACCCCATCCGCGAGTATTTGAATGACAGTCGACATAACTTTTTAATTTCCCTACTGTGTACTCCATCATAGCTATTGTACTTCTATTCCCAATTTTACTCAAATGTAAGTGTGAAACTCAGGAATTTTGTACGGGCTGCGAGATTTCCGAAGTATTCTGTACACGTTTCGATACAAAATTTTGTTTCTTTTCCCCAGCGTAAATGTCACGAAAACTTAGAATAGGGGTAGGTACTGTTGTCTGTGCACATTAAATGAATTATTAAAACAATGAATTTATTTTATCAAATCCCGTTAACGAAATTGACAGCACTATTCATTTCTTTTTATTGAAAATTAATTTGTCTGAATTTATGGGAGGTCATAGATCTTACTTTGATAATGTTCGTTTCATAAAAGTAAATTTATTTACAGGTAAATTTTAGTTAAACATTTTTGAAAAAGTATATTTTCAAAAATGGAAAAGCTAAACAAACAATATATTGTTTGTTTAGCTTTTCCTCTATTCCGTCTACACATATCTAACGATTTTTCACCTATGATTATCGATAAGCAATATGCTATTTTACTCTAACTACCCGCTACTTTTTTGTCTCTAAGAATTTTTCAGCAAGAATAGCTTTTCCTCTATTCCATCTACACATATCTAACGATTTTCACCTATGATTATCGATAAGCAATATGCTATTTTACTGTTGTCTCTATAATTTTTCAGCAAGAATAGCTTTTCCTCTATTCCATCTACACATAACTAACGATTTTTCACCTATGATTATCGATAAGCAATATGCTATTTTACTATTGTCTCTATAATTTTTCAGCAAGAATAGCTTTTCCTCTATTCCATCTTCATATATCTAACGATTTTTCACCTATGATTATCGATAAGCAATATGCTATTTTACTATTGTCTCTATAATTTATCAGCAAGAATAACTTTTCCTCTATTCCATCTACACATATCTAACGATTTTTCACCTATGATTATCGATAAGCAATATGCTATTTTACTATTGTCTCTATAATTATTCAGCAAGAATAGCTTTTCCTCTATTCCATCTACACATATCTAACGATTTTTCACCTATGATTATCGATAAGCAATATGCTATTTTACTGTTGTCTCTATAATTTTTCAGCAAGAATAGCTTTTCCTCTACTCCGTCTACACATATCTAACGATTTTTCACCTATGATTATCGATAAGCAATATGCTATTTTACTCTAACTATCCGCTACTTTTTTGTCTCTAAGAATTTTTCAGCAAGAATAGCTTTTCCTCTATTCCATCTACACATATATCTAACGATTATTCACCTATGATTATCCATAAGCAATATGCTATTTTACTATTGTCTCTATAATTTTTCAGCAAGAATAGCTTTTCCTCTATTCCATCTACATATGTCTAACGATATTTCACGTATGATTATCGATAAGCAATATGCTATTTTACTCTAACTACCCGCTACTTTTTTGTCTCTAAGAATTTTTCAGCAAGAATAGCTTTTCCTCTATTCCATCTATACATATATCTAACGATTTTTCACCTATGATTATCCATAAGCAATATGCTATTTTACTATTGTCTCTATAATTTTTCAGCAAGAATAGCTTTTCCTCTATTCCATCTTCACATATCTAACGATTTTTCACCTATGATTATCGATAAGCAATATGCTATTTTACTGTTGTCTCTATAATTTTTCAGCAAGAATAGCTTTTCCTCTACTCCGTCTACACATATCTAACGATTTTTCACCAATGATTATCGATAAGCAATATGCTATTTTACTCTAACTACCCGCTACTTTTTTGTCTCTTAGAATTTTTCAGCAAGAATAGCTTTTCCTCTATTCCATCTACACATATATCTAACGATTTTTCACCTATGATTATCGATAAGCAATATGCTTTTTTACTATTGTCTCTATAATTTATCAGCAAGAATAACTTTTCCTCTATTCCATCTACACATATCTAACGATTTTTCACCTATGATTATCGATAAGCAATATGCTATTTTACTATTGTCTCTATAATTATTCAGCAAGAATAGCTTTTCCTCTATTCCATCTACACATATCTAACGATTTTTCACCTATGATTATCGATAAGCAATATGCTATTTTACTGTTGTCTCTATAATTTTTCAGCAAGAATAGCTTTTCCTCTACTCCGTCTACACATATCTAACGATTTTTCACCTATGATTATCGATAAGCAATATGCTATTTTACTCTAACTACCCGCTACTTTTTTGTCTCTAAGAATTTTCAGCAAGAATAGCTTTTCCTCTATTCCATCTACACATATATCTAACGATTTTTCACCTATGATTATCCATAAGCAATATGCTATTTTACTATTGTCTCTATAATTTTTCAGCAAGAATAGCTTTTCCTCTATTCCATCTACATATGTCTAACGATTTTTCACGTATGTTTATCGATAAGATATATGCTATTTTACTATTGTCTCTATAATTTGAGATAACTATAACTCGAGACAGAGCGTAATGGAGTGCTCTTGTTGCCTCCTATGCCCCTAATTGGGGCTTAAAGGGAGTTTAATTTGGATTGCATCTTTCATCTCTATTCTGTCTGTTTAAACACACAATTTCCACATATTATTTTTTATTTATTGTCTACGCAACCAGTGGTTGATTTTACAAACACTTTTAAAACATTTATAAAAAAATACATTAATTGGTGATGCCAAAAAGCAAACACCAAAAGAAAATAAATCAAACACAAACAAGAGACACAAAACAAACAGTGAGAAATACATAAACATAATACAAATTCAATGAATACAATATTGTAACATGGGGCCAAAGAAAACACCATCGCATCACAACATCATTGAAGATGAACATTGTAGAAAACACAAGGTGCCTAGCTGCTCTTATCCTTTTACATTTTTTTGAATTGGTACAAACTTGTAGCAATTATATGCATGAGCATGCGCCCATGCAGAGGAATAGTTGGTGGTATGATTCGCAAGTCTGAACGTCTGCACATTGCGGGTATCCCTAGAAGGCACTCAAAGCTCCACCTTGATAAGAGTTGAGACGAGTCAATTTGGCCACTGATCAGTTTATGCAAGAAAATTAAATCAGCGTTTTACGCCTCTCAGATAATACATGAGGCCATATTCCCCGCGAAGTTGATTATAATCAATGTCAACAATTGATATACCCAGTTTGAAATTGATAAATCTATGAAGTTATTTGGGACCCCCTCAATCCGTCTGTTGTGAACCCGGTAACACGGGGACCACAGAACCGCGTTGTATTCCAGTTGTGGTCTGACAAGGCAATTATATAGGGGAACAAAAGTAGAGACCATCCTAACGGGCGGAGCGCTCCTTCAACCACTGCGTTAATATGCGGGACAAATGTTAGACCAGTATCAAGCCGTACTCAGAGATCCCGGATTTGAGAAACTGATTCCAGCTCCATCCATCCATCAAATATGGAAAGATGATCGGTGGTTTTAAGTTGAAAAAACGTACCACCTAACATTTCGCCACATTCAAACTCAACTCATTATTCAACACCATTTCAGTAGAGCATCCACATTCTCTAGAGCAGTCATCAGCACTATCATCTTATTATAAGGCATTTTTCAGTATCTGCGTCATTAAAAACGTTTGTTGGCAATAAAATGCTTGATTCAGATTCCGAATTCTTGAAATATTCCGCACGTACGTCATCAACTTTAATTGACGATTCTCTGACTTTTATCATCTCCAGATGTGGATGAAATTCACAATGATTCATTTATCACGTGACTTGGATGAAATATGTTTTGAAAAATCAACGGCAATTAAATACGGGTGTTAGGTGTTTACCTTGGCTTTACATTGTAATGACGTACGCTATACGCCTAATGTTTGATTTAGCTTTTAATTTTTTCGCTTCTATAAATATTTGAATTTAGTTTGTATAGTTTTTTTTTATTTAAATAGTTTTAGTTTGACAATTTGGTGGACCGATCTTGCGAAATAATGGTTCAAATCTAAAAGGCTACTATAGTCTCAGAATATCTTAGAAAATCCATATGGAAAAATCTGATATGAGGATACCTATTGGGAAAATTCTCAGTAACATAGCCGAGAAAAAGTTCACAATAATATACTCAAACGCGAACGGATCGTTCGAATTGAGAACATTGTATGATCGCTCAACGCATGGTCGCGCGATCAATTTTCAGTTAGAACAGGGCCTCAGAGTTAGAGTTAGTTCTTCTGGAAATCAAATTTCGGAAACACTTAAAAAATGTAAGAGAAGAATGGACTCAACCAGACTCCCTCACATGGCATATTGCACGCGGCCAACCTTGGTAGACGGCTCCCAGGTAGACCACCTAGAAACTGGGCAACTGGGAATAACCCTCACATAAAGCCAATGATGTACGATGGAGTAGAATACAGAAGGCGTTTCTTGAGGGACCACGAAAGATTTCCTATCAACAGACACATGATCTCCAGGCAGGCAACTTAAGAGGTGGAGAGATATTTGGACAACAATGAAATCCGAAAGAAAAAAGGATTCAGTAGAATAGCAAAAAGTTATTCAAGGCTGAAACGAATTCCAGTTAGTTTTTTTTAGATAAAATACGTCATAAAAACTTGCTGAAAAATTATAGAGAAAATAGTAAAATAGCATATTGCTTATCGATAATCATAGGTGAAAAATCGTTAGACATAATATGTAGATGGAATAGAGGAAAAGCTATTCTTGCTGAAAAATTCTTAGAGACAACAGTAAAATAGTATATAATGTTATCGATAATCATACGCGAAAAATCGTTAGATATGTGTAGATGGAATAGAGGAAAAGCTATTCTTGCTGAAAAATTATAGAGACAATAGTAAAATAGCATATTGCTTATCGATAATCATAGGTGAAAAATCGTTAGACATAATATGTAGATGGAATAGAGGAAAAGCTATTCTTGCTGAAAAATTCTTAGAGACAACAGTAAAATAGTATATATGTTATCGATAATCATACGCGAAAAATCGTTAGATATGTGTAGATGGAATAGAGGAAAAGCTATTCTTGCTGAAAAATTATAGAGACAATAGTAAAATAGCATATTGCTTATCGATAATCATAGGTGAAAAATCGTTAGACATAATATGTAGATGGAATAGAGGAAAAGCTATTCTTGCTGAAAAATTATAGAGACAATAGTAAAATAGCATATATCTTATCGATAATCATACGTGAAAAATCGTTAGACATATGTAGATGGAATAGAGGAAAAGCTATTCTTGCTGAAAAATTCTTAGAGACAATAGTAAAATAGCATATTGCTTATCGATAATCATAGATGAAAAATCGTTAGATATTGTGTAGATGAAATAGAGAAAAGCTATTCTTGCTGAAAAATTATAGAGACAATAGTAAAATAGCATATTGCTTATCGATAATCCGATAAAACCGACCTCGGTAGCCTAGTTGTACTAGCGTGGACTTCAGATCCGGGGTCCCGGGTTCGATTCCCGGTCGGGTCAGAGTTTTTCTAAGTGTTTTTTCACTTGAAATTTCTACCCGGGGTTGGCCTGTCTCAGATTGGACGGGACCGGTTGACTGGAAAAAATTGCCTCAGGCAATAAGCTCCGCCGGCTATACTGACACCTTTGTATAGAAAAGTGTTATATTATTATTATTATTTCAAATCATTTATTCATTAAATCACAATATATCATATGAAGTCATCATTGTAAAAAAAAACTAATAAAAATAAATTAAAATTAAATACAATGCTATATACTAAATATAAAAATATCGGTATTATCTCTCATGATACATCACGATGTAATGTAATCATGAGAGATCTTCGAACTACAGAGAAAGGAACCTTCTTAACATCCTACATGAGGAAAACAGAACTGCCTTTTGGATGGCATATTTGAGACCACAACAGATGCCAAGTTTCCCTAGATTGTCTTTAAGAGACTTAGGAATAACTCCATTCGTCGATATCACTATAGGTATTATGTGCGTGGTTGGTGTATGCCACATATCCTTGATTTCGTGAGCAAGATCAAGATATTTAATTATCTTATCTTGCTCGGCTTTTTTCAAATTTTCGTCATATGGTATAGTGATATCCACGAGATACGTTATCCCGTTCCTACGATCAACCAATACAATGTCCGGACGATTTGCATTAATCGTTCGGTCAGTTTGTATTGGTATATCCCAATACAACTTTGTATTACTGTTTTGCATTACCGAAATTGAGGTGTACCTATAATAAGGTACTTCAAGATCGAGCAAACCATATTTCAAGGCAAGTTTTTGATGAACTATTTTAGCCACATCGTTATGTCTGTGCAGATACTCAGAACCACACAGGAGAGAACACCCAGACAAAATATGTCTGAGTGTTTCTCCTGTTTGGCCACATGCACGACATTTATCAATTATATCAGGTGCTTTAATAATATATTTTTTATAATTATTAGTGACGATGACCTGGTCTTGTATTGCACAGACAAAACCTTCTGTTTCGCTAAATAGTTCACCAAACCTCAACCATCCAGTCGAATCTTCAAGACTTACATGTGATGAATTTAAAGTTTCGAAGAATCGACCGTGGAGAGACTTGCCTTTCCATATATCAACCCGATCTTGTACCCCAATTATCGGTGGTGAAACAGGATTTGATAAATTTAAGGGCGTGTACTTCAAATCACACGCAATGAGGTCTTCATAACCCAATTTATTCCTTGATGAGATAAAGTAAGATTGGAGGAGGTTTATCTCTTTGTTATTCATGTTTTTGATGTTTAACATGCCTCTACCACCAATCTTCCTTGGTAAATATAATCTCATCAAGGAACATCTTGGATGATGCATCCTATATTGTGTGAACAAACTACGTACTTTTAAATCCATCTTGTCTAGTTCCGTTTGGTTCCATTCCGGTTTTTTATTATTATTATTTCAAATCATTTATTCATTAAATCACAATATATCATATGAAGTATACATCATTGTAAAAAAAAATTAATAAAAATAAATTAAAATTAAATACAATGCTATATACTAAATATAAAAATATCGGTATTATCTCTCATGATACATCACGATGTAATGTAATCATGAGAGATCTTCGAACTACAGAGAAAGGAACCTTCTTAACATCCTACATGAGGACAACAGAACTGCCTTTTGGATGGCATATCTGAGACCACAACAGATGCCAAGTTTCCCTAGATTGTCTTTAAGAGACTTAGGAATAACTCCATTCGTCGATATCACTATAGGTATTATGTACGTGGTTGGTGTATGCCACATATCCTTGATTTCGTGAGCAAGATCAAGATATTTAATTATCTTATCTTGCTCGGCTTTTTTCAAATTTTCGTCATACGGAATAGTGATATCCACGAGATACGTTATCCCGTTCCTACGATCAACCAATACAATGTCCGGACGATTTGCGTTAATCGTTCGGTCAGTTTGTATTGGTATATCCCAATACAACTTTGTATTACTGTTTTGCATTACCGAAATTGGGGTGTACCTATAATAAGGTACTTCAAGATCGAGCAAACCATATTTCAAGGCAAGTTTTTGATGAACTATTTTAGCCACATCGTTATGTCTGTGCAGATACTCAGAACCACACAGGAGAGAACACCCAGACAAAATATGTCTGAGTGTTTCTCCTGTTTGGCCACATGCACGACATTTATCAATTATATTAGGTGCTTTAATAATATATTTTTTATAATTATTAGTGACGATGACCTGGTCTTGTATTGCACAGACAAAACCTTCTGTTTCGCTAAATAGTTCACCAAACCTCAACCATCCAGTCGAATCTTCAAGACTTACATGTGATGAATTTAAAGTTTCGAAGAATCGACCGTGGAGAGACTTACCTTTCCATATATCAACCCGATCTTGTACCCCAATTATCGGTGGTGAAACAGGATTTGATAAATTTAAGGGCGTGTACTTCAAATCACACGCAATGAGGTCTTCATAACCCAATTTATTCCTTGATGAGATAAAGTAAGATTGGAGGAGGTTTATCTCTTTGTTATTCATGTTTTTGATGTTTAACATGCCTCTACCACCAATCTTCCTTGGTAAATATAATCTCATCAAGGAACATCTTGGATGATGCATCCTATATTGTGTGAGCAAACCACGTACCCTTAAATCCATCTTGTCTAGTTCCGTTTGGTTCCACTTAATGATTCCAAAAGAATACAAAATTTTCGGTACAACCCATGAATTAATGGCCATAATTTTATTTCTCCCGGAGAGAAAACTTTTCAAAACTTTTTTTAATCGTTTAATAAATTCATTTTTAATGTTATTTTTAATAATTTTGTGGTCAAAAACTAGATTTTGTTGAAAGCCAAGATATTTATAATTTTGATTATCTAAAAGAGGAATGTTTGTAACAGATGAAGAACTATTTTGATGATTGTTTCGGATTATTCCTTTTTGAACATTAATTTTTGCACATTTTTCTAAGCCAAATTCCATTTTTATATCATCACTAAATTTTTTTGTAATTTTGATTAATTTTTCTAATTCAACTAAATTTTTACCAAATAATTTTAAATCGTCCATATAAAGTAAATGACTAAATTTAATACCAGACCTTTTTAATTCATAGCCACAATTTGAGGATTCCAATAATTTACTCAGTGGATTTAGAGCTAAGCAGAACCAAAGCGGACTTAGACTATCTCCTTGAAAAATACCTCTATTGATATGGATTGAATCGGTAATATATTTTCCAGAAGGTTGAGAAACAGATATTTTTGTTCTCCATTTTGACATCAAAAATTTTAGAAATTCTACGAGTTCGTTGTTAATTTTATATATTTCCAAAACTTTTATTAGCCAAGAGTGTGGGACTGAATCATATGCTTTTTTGTAATCAATCCATGCCATAGAGATATTTTTCTTTTTGTGTTTCACCTGCTCACAAATAATACTGTCTATTAAGAGCAATTCCTTTGTCCCACGAGATCCCATTTTACATCCATTTTGTCTCACAGATAAAATATCATTTTCAATTAAGTATGAATGGATTTTGTTTGAAATTATAGATGTCAAAAGTTTATAAATTGTTGGTAGGCATGTAATTGGTCTAAAGTTATTTGGAGTTGAAGCATTATTGATTTTTGGGATCACGTGGGTTAATCCTTCTGTTAAGAATTCTGGAAAGTTCAAATTTTCAATTGCAGATTGAAACTGTCTTGCCAATATTATATGTGAATTTGTAAATTTTTTAATCCAAAAGTTTTGTAGCCCATCTTTTCCCGGAGATTTCCAATTTTGTATTTTTTTTAAAGCAGTTTTAACGTCAATCAAATTTATACTAAAATTTTGCATTTCTGGATGTTCAGAATTAATTTCTTCTAACCAATCACTATTAGTGTTATGGGATATAGAATTCGACCAAAGATTTTTCCAAAAAGTTTCCATATCATCTTTATTAGGTAAATTATCTGTTTTGAAATTTGAATCTTCCAGATTGGTAAAACATTTTTTTTGATTAAAGGAGAAGAGATGGTTCTGTTTTTTCCTTTGAACCCTTTCTTTAAATCTTCTTATCCGTTTAGCTAACGCCAAGACTCGTTGTTTAAAAAAGTCAATTTTTTCTATTATTTTTAAATTAAAGTTATCAATTGAATATATATTTTCGATATCAAAAATTTTCTCAACAAACAATTTTAATCTTGGTCTATGGTTTCCAGAATTAAATGATGTAAGTTTTCCAATTATTGAGCGAAATTTAGTTATTCTATTTTCTATTCTTTTTTGCCAACGGGGGGTACTTGAATGGTCAATGATGTTTTGATTTCGACTTCGATTAAATTTAATATTAGCCATATTTATGCAAGTAGCCGCTGCACAATAAAGAATAGAATGAACGTCTTGTAAATTTTGACAGGAGTTTAAATCATCTAAAATAATATTATTAACACGACAAATAATTTTTTCAATAATTGGAAAACTTTTGAATTTTGGCAATAAAGGTCGAAGAAAGGGTTCTTGATTACGAAACAACAAAAGCATCTCTTCATATTTGCTCTTAATAGAGTCATAATCAGGGATATTGAAATATTCAAAGTTCTCGTTTGAAGCATCATTAGAATTTATAATATTTATATTATGAATGTCATCAGAGCTTGTGTTGTGATGATTAAGTTGTGAATTTATGTCCAAAATTGTGTTATGATGATTCATCGGAGAACTTAAATATTCCGATCTAAGAACGTCTAGTTCAGATTCCGATAATAATTTGTTTCTAATTATTACCCGAACCTGATCGGACAATCTTTGGGTACTAACATTTATCGTGGGCTCCAGAAGAAGCCATTCCTGGGACAGCCTTTGTCTGTAGCCAGTCAAGAAACTGCCCCCCTCTGTAGCTCGGTTGTACGCCCGGATGACATTTTTATTCATTTCTCTCGTCCATCTCATCCTGCGGCGTACTTGACCACCTGCAGCGGGGCCTGCTGAACTACGAGGGTTCACTCGGCCCAAGCATGCAGGTGTCGATGGTGGTGTCCGATCTTCTTCCATCACAAACAATAATTAACAGTTAGTTTGGCATTATACATTTTCTTCTTTTTTTATTTTTTTTATAAAAGTTCTTGTTTTCCATTTTATTTGACTGATCCAAAAAAAAAAAAAAAAAATCCAAAAATAAATAAACCATGAAAAATATTTCAAAAATTGTTTTTTTCACAAAACAGTTCCGTTGTCAAGTTAATTATTATTTTCCAAAACACTGATAGTAAATTTTCATTTTTCTTTTTTCCAAAGCGTAGAGTTTTATAAAAGTAGAGTTTTATAGCACAAATTATAAAACAAATAGTAAAAAACACTTTTTAAATTTATTATTATTATTATAATCTTAAATTATGTGGTTGGATGTTAGAGATTGCTACGGCTATAATCCCGCCATTGCCATCTATACACTATTTTTAATATGCATAAAGTATAAAATAAATAAATAAATAAATAATCATAGGTGAAAAATCGTTAGACATATGTAGATGGAATAGAGAAAAAGCTATTCTTGCTGAAAAATTCTTAGAGACAATAGTAAAATAGCATATTGCTTAATCATAGGTGAAAAATCGTTAGATATGTGTAGATGGAATAGAGGAAAAGCTATTCTTGCTGAAAAATTATAGAGACAATAGTAAAATAGCATATATCTTATCGATAATCATACGTGAAAAATCGTTAGACATATGTAGATGGAATAGAGGAAAAGCTATTCTTGCTGAAAAATTATAGAGGCAATAGTAAAATAGCATATTGCTTATCGATAATCATAGGTGAAAAATCGTTAGATATGTGTAGATGGAATAGAGGAAAAGCTATTCTTGCTGAAAAATTCTTAGAGACAAAAAAGTAGCGGGTATTTAGAGTAAAATAGCATATTGGTTATCGATGAACATGGTGAAAAATCGGTATAAAATATGCAGTTTCGAAACCCGTCGTATATTTATGAGATATTTCAACCTTTCTAAACGCAAAACCATAATGCAACAACGATTGCCTCCCCAAAACGAATGTGTCAGTCTTACAAATAATTTACAGCTGATGTTCTTTAACAATCACACATAATCCGTCATCAAACAGCGATAAGTAATAATTAACGACGAAAGATTCTACAAAAATAACACTAGGCGAATAACAAGACCATAAACAACACTTTCGTCATTCACTTAATTCTTTTAAGTAAAAAAAAAACAAACGTGCTTATTAATATTAATTAATAATTATTATAACTTCAACCAGTTATGCTCAAACTACGGACCTTCAAAATTTATCACTGATGATTTTTTATGCTGTGCCGAGAAGTCGTGTAAGTGAAGTTCAAACCACGTGTTCAAAGAAGTAGGCAGAAAGAAATAACTTTCATCAGTCGCCTACTTCTAGGGTCCATTATTGATTAAAGGCCTCCCTCTAGCTCTCAAATATTTCAAAGCAGACCCGCTACCGACTCACCTTCTGCGTCCTGGGATAGGCCATTAGTCCAGCATTTTCCTCGTCCACAACCATCAGACATCCGCGCGATTTCACTTGCCCAGTACCCCTACATAATAATCTAAACAGTTTTAAACTCTGATGATCGTTTCGATATTCGATCATCGAAAGAGTTTCGATGGAAATTCCATACGAATAACTATTATTAGCGTGCAATTAGTTTTCGATAAAATCTGTACTAGCCCCTTAACAGTTTCACTCATGTTTCGCGATTTTCGATTCATTTTGTTATCCCAGTACCTATTTGTTTTTCGGATCCTAAGTGGTATATTATTTAACATTCGGGATGAGAACACTCTGCTCTTTAATGGAAAGAGAAGTTAAGAAAAATCCTTGGACCTATTTGCGAACATGCATGGAATACGGAGAATAAGGAGTATAACCATCATGATCTGGACGCACTGTACATTGTACAACGAACACAACATATTTTTTTTAAATGGTCGGGATTGGGACATGTTCAGCACCTTTAGGAAGATCGAAAACCAAAGAAATTTCTTAAAGATTAGAAAGGAGACACTGGGTGGGCAGACCTAAACTTGGATGGATGGATATATGGTGTAGAATAAGATCTTGGAGCTGTTGATGTGACAAATTTAGAGAGTGTGGGTGATGGACAGGACGAGCTGCCGAAGAGTTCTGCAGGAGGTCGAGGCTCACCGTGAGCTGTAGAGCCACTGATGATGAATTAATATGAGATTCTTTTCTCCTTTATTGTTTTTTGTTTAATCCGAAGTTAATGCATTATTCTTTTTGTTAGCGCGGATGTCTCCAGCCCACAGGCAGAAAGACAATTTACCAATAATATTTTACTCGTAGGTATATCCAGACAGACAACTGAATCGCTCACACTGAAGCGATCAGACAAAACATTTGTTTTCATCATACAAATGATCAAGTTTGCTGCGGATTAATCTCCTCCAAAGTAATTTGCAATGTGCGGGGGTCTAAAAGTTAATTAATAATAATTAACAAGATATTCATAAAAAAATATTATGGAAGATTGACACATACTAAACTTTACGAGTTATTGTGCAAGTATTCTATTAATAATCAGAAGGAAAGGGTTTTATTTTTTTAATTGGTTGGGTACTATAATTAAATCACCAGAGTCGCCCTCTGTTTTAATAGTGATTTTAACTTATTAATTCATCTTCTTATTTGAAAAAAAAAGCAAAAAAGTAAAGCATGGATGGTATTTTGAGGGCTAAAAAAGATTAATGCCATATTTCAATTGAATGGGGAAATTTCCTTTGAGATATGAGATAAACAAGTTATCCACTGGCATCATTATAGAACATTACAGTTCCAAATTCAAATTACAATAACAACTATATGACGTTTTGTAAATGAATTTTTGTATTTGCTGTACTTGCCTCCTATTCCTGCCCTGAGACTTGCCCAGAGCAATTACAGATGACTGTTGTTGACCAAACAGAGCAAAGTGCGAGGCGCGTGACTTTGTTGATGTTGGTTTAGGGATTTAGTTCCATGTAGGTTCTTGGTTGTTTATACAAAAATTGTTTATAGCCCCCTCAGGTATAAAATTCTTATGATCACATTCAAAATCTCTTAGTTATTTTTACTCTTGTCAATGTGATACATATGTACCTACACGTATTTATTTAAGTACCTTTTTCATCTATTTATTTGAGAGATCTTGCCATCTGTTCTTTCACAGCTCACTCAGTGTCTGGTGAATGGCCCAACTGGCCCAATGGCTCTTCTATCTTTTGGGGACTTCAGGGGTGTCTTATTGCTGATGGCAGGTCGCTGCTACCGACTATAGCCAGTTGTTGCTCATTTTGTGGTTCCTCCAGCTCCTTCAACTTGCTCTACTCGGATGGGCATGCTCTTCCATTTTGCATAGAGGAGGACTCTCTCCTTTTGGGGGAAGAGAATGGATCAAGAAAAAAATCATGAGGCTCAGCAACGAGGCGACAACTGATAAATTGGTAAATGAGTAAAATGAAAGCGAACGAAGGTTTCTAACAAACAGACCTATCCCATCTTATCATACAGGATACAAACTTTAGGTGAAAAATCAGGAACCGAACAATCTGACCCTCGTGAATGATGATGACAAAAAATGACACCATGTCTATAAAGCTATGTCCTAACAGAAAAATGATCGCGCGACCATGCGATGAGCGATCATACAATGTTAACAATTTGAACGATCCGTCCGCGTTTGAGTATCTAATGTAACTTTCCAGTTGGGACACACGGAAGGATTTTTGATGGATTAAATGGATGGACACATAACTTTTATTGAGGTGGTGTCAGAGAAAATAAATTTATATTAATATTTTAAAATTCTTGTAAATTTTCAGTATCAAATATAATTCAACTACGAAATGTCGTGTTTTATTTACACATTAAAACCGCATTATCCTATTTTTACGTGGTCCTTCGAGCCGGATATAAATAAATTTAATATAAATTATTTTCTATGTCTCTGACGGGTGGTGGTGGTGGTGATAAATCGCGATTCCAAAAATTTATCTCATCCCCTTTTTTCGCTTTATTTACGATTCATTTTTGTGTTTATATCAAGCCAAACTCCACAAGCACAAGAATATCATTCTTTTCTTCTTCTCTTTTTTAGAATCCAGAGTCTGTTTAATCAGGAGTTACTTTTTGTGAGGCTGAGCTTCCGCTCTCCCTTCATCGTCAATGGATCACCCAAACCGTCTTTCTCCGTAATACCAAATTTGCAGAGTAAATTCTTTTGATAAGAATAAAATTGAAAGTCTTTAGAGGTGAATTCAAAGAAGACGCACAATTGCCACTTTATCAAACTAACGACAGCTTTAGAAATTAAAAGCGATCCTCCTTGAAAAGTCTTAAAGGCGGCTTTCACAAACTTTCGCAATGCCAATATTAAACAGTATTGATATTATAGTGTCTACCAACGTTGGATAACAATGCGGTATAGGTGCGATATTTTTTACCAATACTGACAGATACCTTTTGGCAGAAACATGTTTCCAACTCTTTATGGCAAGATGAATTTTTATATATAAAAATCGAGCTCTGTTTTTCTTGATGATCGCATCACGTAAAAATAGCTGAACAAATGCCGTTAATTATTTTTTTTGTGCTGTCTACTGTCAGGAAAAGGTTCTTGTGAAAGATATTTTTTTAAAGTTGCTTGTGGAACATTAGAAAATTTAAGAAAACTTAACGTAGGTAACTTTTTTAGTACTTTTGACAATATGAACTTTTCTTTTTTTGAATTTTAATTGACGTTTGAAAAATGTCAGTTGATGTGATTGTTAGAATGTAAACCGCCAACATCGTTTAAAACAGATGCATCGGTTAGAATTATAATGGTCAAATAGGTAATCAATTCATCATTATACTATAGTGGTTCCCCTCTGTGATATTGAGATTTCATATTAGATATATTCAGCGAGAGCTATTTCACAATTTTCTGTCAAAAACAATGACATGGATACGTCAAATTTGAAATGTTGATATGTACAAAGTTTTTTCTCTTATTAGGTGCTAGCTGACCTGCCCGTCGAACTTCGACTTAATCCAGAATAAAACAATAATTTTGACTTAGTACATGAATTAAATACAGTTTGTGACATAAAAACTGAATTAAATTTAGCTAATAATTTATTTCATTATGTTCTATGTAAAATTATTGTTGATTCGGATACGGGATGAACTTCGACGGGTCATAAGTTTGTAATAAAAATAATAAATTCCTCTATAGATGCGTATCTTTAAAAAAAATCTAATAGATGGCGGTGTAGTAGGAAGTAAATCACATGTGATACCTACACGTTACGCTATTCTATATGTTGTTGAAAGAATAGAAGTCCATCAAAACCAAATTTTTCCGAATTATTATGGTAAGATTAAACACAAACGATACGAATCTATTCTCAATTTAACCATAAATAAACAAAAGAATTTATGCGTCTGTGTCAATGTCAAATATAACGAAGTGTGTGTGAGTATCAAATACATAACACTACAGTAGTGTTTGTAATGTTTTCTTTATTGATTTAATGTATTTTTGCATAATTTAATAAAAAAATCACCATTCGCCACTCCTTTTTATATATGAACTATAATTGTGCGAAATTGCATACTCCTCCTTCCGCGCAATTTTCGTAAAAAGGTGTAAGCATAAAGTTTTTGCTTCACGTATTAATATATAGATACTTACAAATACGAACTCAATATTCAAAGTAAAGACAGGACAAGGTCTGTCGGGAATGCTAGTTATATTATATTTTCGCACGTGGCTTGATTAATTTCATCTGATATTCGCTTTCTAACTGATAATTACATTCACTTCAATCTTACAGATACCTACAACAACGTTTAGAGAAAACATTTTTAGTTCCAAACATTTATAATATCCCATCAGAACATTAACTTACTGGTCCTCGACTAACGAAAATGGAAATTATAGTTAACAAATAAAAATATAAATAAATGTGAAAAACTTATCTTTATAGCAATAAAATATTTGGACAATTAAGGCACTAAAAAGCAGTTGGAATTGTTTTAAGACACCGTTTAAACTTCTGAGATCAATAGGCAAACTCAATAACATCAATCTTTCAATAATTCTTCAAACACATTCGTAATTTTGTAATACTTACTATTATACCAATTTGTAAAGACAACAAACTTTGCTGTATAACGATAAAATACCACAAAGTTTGTTTTCTTTATAAATTGTATCATGAATCTACTTAAAACATTTCTAACTTCATATATAAAGTTTATAAAATTAACATAAATCTGAACCGAATATTCGTGTTAAATGAGTATAGACAAAAGTAAATAAATAAAATTAAACTTTTCTATATACAAAGATGTCAGTATAGTCGGCGGAACTTTTTGCTTAAGGCGATTTTTTCTAGTCAACCGGTCCTGTCCAATTTAAGACAGACCAACCGCGGGTAAAATTTTCAAGTAAACACTTTGAAAAACTCTGAACCGATCGAGAATCGAGCCCTCATGATCTCATGATCTGAAGTCTAAGCCACTAGGCTATAGCGACTACCGAGGTCGTTACATAGCTTTAGGTTTTTCTTTGAAGTGTTTATATAGTTTTAGGCAGATGTACCTTACGGCAAAAAGTACTAACACTTTTGTATAAAAAAGTATTATATATTTATTTAACAATTCCACAACCTTGCGATTGCTCCCTTTGATGCGTCTTACCTGAAATTAATTTAATAAAAAATGTATCCATACGATATGATATTTTCCCCATGCATCTATGTGAAATGTGATGGCGTTGTTTATACTTTATTGATTGGTGGGTTGTGTATGTAGGTCTGCACCATAGTGGAGAGTTCATCGTACAAAGTCATGTGATCTGTTATGAATGGTCGTGGTATGCGTGTGGAGTGGCGCATTAGGTAAACTGGTTGGAAGCACTCCTCAGGGTAATACCCACTCCATCTTGCGACTCCACCAAGGCAAGTCCAAATTTTATGGCAAACTGAAGAAATTTACTCAGCATACTATTCCATTTATCTTAAATTTTCAAAGGGATATCTTCTTCTTCGTGTGCCGTATCAGGTCACCCCGACGTTGGCGATCACTTCGGCGAAAGCTTCTCTGTCTTAGAAAAATATATTTTTGATTTATATTGTGTTAGTGTGCGTTTAAAAATGTGTAAAATTTGTATTTGTAAAGCAAAAATATGTAAACGCAGGTAGCCCTCAGTAAAGGTAGTGGACTGTATAAAGAAGAGGGATATGTGTGACCTACCTGGTATGCTGGTAAACGGGTGTCTTCAGACCGGCCGGTTCTGTAATTTTTCTTCTGCAATCTCTATTAATAGTTTTTCACCAAAATAACACTATTTTGTTCACCAACACGAAACACATAGTACTCTTTTTCCAAACACAACTTTTTTGATTTCGGGACATTTTTACGGTTTTCAGAGTATTTTTTCAGGTGTTTTTGTCCTCTCTGAACAGTGTACAAGTGTCAGGCATCATTTGGATCGGTGACAATGATAAAATGATGCTAAAATAATAATTAAAATGATGTTTCCATAATCATTAGATAAAGGAAGTATATCAAGGGTTTAAATACGAAACATAGATGAGAGTGATGATGTCTGGAGTTCCACTAAAGAACACCAAGAAGTTTGTCTACTTCGGGAGCAAGATAACATGGGACGGTCGGTCTAAGAGCGAGGTCGACAGCCGTATACATCAGGCTAGGCTTGCCTTCAATAAAAGGTCGAAAATAATAGAATCGAATAATATTGACCTGAAACTGAGGATACTCCTCATCAAGACCTATGTATCTTGATGTACGGCTGCGAGACATGGTGCCTATCTGAAAGAGATAAACGTAGACTAGAGGCTTTTGAGACGTGATCCTACTATTGGGAATTTCCTGGAGAGACCGCATTACAAACGAGGAGGTTCTCCAAAGAATCGAAGGAGGAAGGCACCTGCTCAGGACTTTGTCCGAAAGGCGTGCAATGGATCGGCCATATAATAAGACAAGAAGGCCTCTACCATGCCATAATGGAGGGTATGACCGAGGGGACAAACTCCAGGGGACGCCCACGCCGAGAGTACCTGGAGGACCTGTTGGTGGACGTGCGATGCTTATACTGTATATAAAATAACGAGATACGAGCATATATATTTTTATTCGCAAATCCACTCATTTCTGTGGTTGCTAGCAAAAACTGTCTTTTTTAGTAAGGCAGGATAAAATGATTTGTGACATGCGCTATTGTTCCACTGAGGACAAGAATAAAAACAAATGAATAATTTTGCAAGTAGATAGTGTTATTATTGGGAGCACGTGATCGCAAAAAACTTGTCCGGGGCCTAAACCTGTTAGGTGTACCTATATACCTATGTATGGTTGTATGTTGTATCTAGTGGGCCCATCAGCCATCATAACAATATTTCAGTGAGATTATCGTCTAGCGCGAGGTGGCGTATTTGGGCGAGTGGCTGATGCCCAGCTGCAACTCTACGCCTACTCTTATTATTTATTTGGTATGTGATGATTACATATTACTGTTCATCTGTGAATTCAAAAGCTGTAACCAGTAAAAAAGTTCCCCTTAGTTCAGTATCTGCCTAGGTCAATACAAAAATTGTATAATTTAACTAGGACCTTCAACCGTCTTATTTATAAAAAATTCGTTAATCGTAAGGTTACGTATAACTCACCGATCAGTTTTTACTTAACTTATAAAAATATATTTTATCCGAGTTTGTTATGTATGAAGATGACATTTCAAATTTTGTAAACAAACAAAATAGTAGCCCGGCAACGCGAGTGCCTACAACCGAGATGCCCTATGTGAGATTTGAATGATTTCGAGTAGAAGAAGGTGCAGAATAGGTGCCAGACCTTATTTTTTTATTTTTTATTTTATATTATCAAAATATTGTTAAGTCCTTATAAAATCACACGAAACCTTTATGTTTTAGCCAAAATGAACTAATTTAAGTTATTGTTTATGAAATAATTTATTTCAATTTTAATATTTGTACCTACTTTAAAAGTACTCTTTGAATATTTTCTTCAAAACGTCATTATATTTACCTATCATAAATTTAGTTGGTGCATCATGGTTGTAAGACCTCGATGATTAGGTACGGGAATGCAACACTTGCTTTACCTATTTGTTTAAAATTTCTATTATCAAAATGATAAACCAAAACAAAATGGACCAAAATATTATTATGAAGGGAGCACCTATAATTGGACGGGAAAAAAACTTAAAAACAGTATATTTATTACAGAAAGCGTGGTTGTACACTCGAAACCATTGTTGTACACTCGAAACCATTGTCGGTTGACATAAAATCCAACATGGCGGGCTAAAATCTACAGAGATCAGCTCGCAATCAATCGATTTGGGCTAAACTACCTCGACGACGGCTATCGCAAATTTTCTACCGCTCAACTCTTCTTTTCCACCGATCAGAGTTTTTAAATAAAGCAGTTGAGTTTGGAGTCTACAATCAGGGCCCTTATTCTCCTAGCGGTCTTAATATGCTCTTATCTTGATTGACAATCATAAAATGGCGGATTGGTATTCACAAATATCTAGTAGATATTTTAAAAATTCGTTATGTTTGAAAAATCAGTATGAAAATGATCCAGTTCAAGATAGGATTATGATTAGATTCCGATAGTTTTGTGAATACGACTGCTTGTAATCGTGTCTTAATCTTATCGATAAGTGATTTTTAAAAGCGATTGATTACGAGAATAGCCCTACAGGGCCGTAACCAGGGGGGGTCAACCCCCCCCCCTAGTTAATAACCCAACCCTTAATACATAAGTACCTTCTTCGGAAAAAAACAGCTTTCTATACAGACTACAAAACAGACTACTAATGATTTCACGCAAACACCTATTTGCAGAGTAGGTGCCTATAGGACAAGAAGACGATGCCGATTGAATTTAAAATAAAACAAAAAACTAACGAAGCAACGCAAAAAGTGTTAGGTAAGTAATTGTAAAAAATGCACATCAAAGTATGATTAGGAGCAATTGTGTAATTTGGCAGCAAAATTAATACTTTGGACAATTTAGATCAGCAAAAACAGGCTGCGAAGCGGATATCAGCGGTAATAATTATACTTAACGATCTACAAGCAGGTCCGTCTTCAAAATATCTCGAATTAGACCTTGATCTTCAAAAAATCTGCAATATTATTCAAACAAAAGTACGGATTTATAGAAAAATGGAATCAATAGGAGTTCACCAGTTCATCACCTTTTGGGGTTGCAACAATTTATTTTGTTTGATCCTTGTAGAACCAGACCCAAAAGTGCTTTATTTGGTTTCCGATAAATCTCAGTAAGCACCTTCTAGCTAGATATACAGTGAAGATGAAGTTATTGAAAAAATAGCACTGCAACTATTCAAAAGTTGGACTATCATTGCCATTTATCCTATCAACCACTCAGGGACGCAAGTCAGCCCTCTGTGGAGATTGCAGATTCCTTTCAGCATAATAAATTAATACGTACTATTTCAATTTGCTTAGGTATCATTTTGTTACCATACGAGTCTTTTTAGCTTGTAGTGTTCTTCCAATCTTTCTATGTGCCCTAACCAGTGAAAACGCTTCTAAATAAATTTGATGCTTACAAGAAACGTCTTGTTCGTTATTTGATGTTGAAAGAATTGTGTTGGGTCATAAAGTTAAAAAGCTAAGTTGTTAGAGCCAGAACACTCGAAAAGTAATAGCAAAAGATGGGTTGAGCTGTGGGGCTAATACGACTTTTATAAGGGCTTAGTGCTTAGTGCAATAGTGATCTAACGTGCAACGATCGAACACTCGAAAATTTGTATGGAGATTCTATCGATTGAGCTATTAGCTCGTTCGATAATCGAACGATTGGACAAGTCGCATTGTATTAGAATTACCTTTCATTTCGATATTCGATCATCGAAAACTTATACTAAAAGAGTTTTATTGTTCATGTGACAAAACGCCTTCTGATGGATAAAGGGTCAAATTAATGCTGTCATCAGAACTCCTGGGTGGTCCTTCGCTAAAGAGATGACACCAATTACAAGATAATTATTAGTCTGGGGAAAGACGGATGGAAGCAAACGCGATATTTGGAATAACCTCGTTCGTACAATTCTGGATTTCTGGAAGTTATGGCAAAAATTAATAAAAATATGAATGGCGTTACATAAAAAATATATCTAAACATAATAACTAACTAAATATCAAAAAAAAAATACAATAATAACACGATGTTCAAAATCTAAATGTGAGAAATACAACTCAAACGCTCAAAGAACAAAATAATAATATACCTACCTTATTTTAGTTTTTAAGTATCTAAATAAGTACACACTTAAAATTATTTACGAATTAAGATACATTGCCCCGTACTTTTTGTATCTTAAAAAATAGTCACGGTCGTTATCTTATTTAGATTCGGTGGCAAACTGTTAATTTTGTTTGAATCAAGCGGGAACTAGTAGCCATACATATTTGCACAGGTACTGTCAGCAAATTATTATCCAATCATTTAACCTTTTTTTGTTTTGACAACACATTCATCATCATAATATGATTTTTTTATTCTACTCAATCCAATAAAAAAAATTGGGATACCTCAACGAGTTCAGAATGAACTTGTGATACTCAATTTTCATAGTGACTAAAAAATAAAAACAATAGGAGGTATCCCAGGAAACGAAGCAGAGTGCTGGTGCGGAGAAGATAAAGGAAATGATATGTGGAAACTTGCATTCAGCAGTGTAGGCTGAGGAAAATAGGGAGTATTGGAGGCACTTCATTCACTAAAATGCATTAAACACGACCCACTGCACTGAGGAAACGATTGAAATCAGAAGGAAAAATATGAAAACAAAAGCACTCTTGACAACTTTTACTAAAAATTGTGTCGTGGAGATGATCAGTTCATGACTTTCAATGAGCAATATTACATTCGCAATAGAACCCCTAGGCTGCGAATTAATATAGAATTAAGTAGGTATACCTAAATCAAATTTACGCAGATTTAAAACGCAATGAGACTTGCACAACGTTCTAATTTTGTCTAGATTCTTGTGATCTTATTTCAGGACTAGATCTTACAGAAAAAATAACAACTAATGTCTCTAATAATTCATGACCAATGTTCGATTTTTAAATGGAACAAATCACTACGGGCTTACGACCGTCTCCTACTGTTATTTCGAAGGCTGGCTTAGTGTGATCACTTTACGTTAACAACGTTCGCCATTAGATGGTAATGTTTAAGTCTCCGAAACTCTTAATTATGAGAATTCTCGACATGTTCAACATGTCGAAAAATCTCATGTTTACAACAAGTAGATATTTAATAAATAATTAATGTTATATAGAGATAAAAGTTGGAAATTATTGAGAACAAGAGAGCAACCAAATTTAAAGACTGCGACTGCTGTCATATATTTGGCGCCAGGATATGACTATATCCATTTTTGTTACTGTCTCATATTTATTGCCTATTGGCTTAAGCCAAGACAAATATTACCACCTAATGGCGAACGTTGTTAACATAAAGTGATCACACTAAGCCAGCCTTCGAAATAACAGTAGAAGACGGTCGTAAGCCCGTAGTGGTTTGTTCCATTTAAAAATCGAACATTAGTCATGAATTATTAGAGTCATTAGTTGTTATTTTTTCTGCAATGAGACTTGTTTTTCAATAAGTCGCCTGATATTATGTAAAATTTAAAGTTCAAAATGTTGTATAAAACAGGCGCAGAATACGTTTATGTATATTATAGTACACACCTACATTCTATGTTATAGAAGTGGTTGGTAGACTGGAGGTTACGACGCCGGCTTTCGTACTGTTTCGTTCGGAGGTCGTGGGTTCGATCCCAGGTGCCGACCATCTTCCTCTTTCACGACACAAGCTTTCAGTAGCTTGCTGTGAAAGAGTCAAAGGTGTATTTGTGTTCACTTTGAGTGAGCACAGATTCATTAAAAAAAATGTTAAATTAATTGCTTACGATTTAATAAAGATCTTTTCTTCCGCTTTTTTGGGATTGAGGCCTGTCTCCTCTCAGATTTTCCTGTTCTTGGGTCACGAATGTCCAACTGTTATTCCATCTCTTAGCTGGTTTGCCTGCTGGCTGTACAAAGGTGTCATTATATAGCAGTACTTTTTTTTAACCACTTTCTTTATTCCTAAAATATTTTTTTTTTCTAGGAAACTAGACTCTTCCAGTCAATTTTTTTATGTAAGTAGATGATTTTTTTACTTCTTGAATAATGTCTGGAGATACCATGTGAGAGAAGCAATGTTTGATGCGTACACATGTTTTAAAACTTCTTTGCTGCTCTCCGAGCACCCGCAAGAAGCATGTAATCATTTTTTTTTTATCAGAACATGACTTGGCTAGAATGAAAAATTTACACTTCTCTATACAGTGTCCATGTAGACGGCGAGACTCATTACCTGAGGCAAGTTTTTCCAGCCAGCCAGTCCCAGTAAACAACTCTAACCTAACCGAGAATCACACCCGCGACTTCCTGATCTGTTTTACAAGCCACTGAGCAACCGAGAATATAAGATCGATTAAAGGATTTAGTTATTACAGGTACCTTTTCATTTCTACGTTTTATGGAGTTTCTACGTTATTATAAATCTTGGCTCATATTTCAATCATAAAGATTGAATTTGGTTAAAAGAAGATCATGTCTTGTCTTTAACATATTATAATCAGATGGATGGTATTGTTGACATATCCAGCGTCTTGCAGGTGGAGATTCTACGCACTCTTTTGTTTTCGATTTTTTTTATGGATTGAAATCTTGAGCTGTACAAGCTAGATATAGAATAAATGTTTTTTTTTTAATGAATATGTGATCACTCAAAGTGAACACAAATATACTCTTTGACTCTTTCATAGTAAGCTACTTAAAGCTTGTTTTTTTTCTTTTTTTTTTGGCATTGCATCCATTTGGATGATTTATGCCACAAAGCTTGTATTGTGAAAGAGGAAGATGATCGGCAGCTGGGATCGAATCCACGACCTCCGATAACAAACAGTACGAACCGCCAGTCTACAAACCACTTCAATGAAAATGGTGCTGGAGAAGAATGCTGAAAATTTCCTGTTTAAATATAAATGGTGCTGGAGAAGAATACTGAAATTTACCTGTTTTAAATATAATAGTGCTGGAGAAGAATGCTGAAAATTACCTGTTTAAATGTAAATAGTGCTGGAGAAGAATGCTTAAAATTACCTGTTTAAATGTAAATAGTGCTGGAGAAGAATGCTTAAAATTACCTACAAACACCTCATTTGTCAAACACTGTATCTTGGTGAGACTTTAGTTTCTCTATCTCGGACACATACTGAGGTATTTTGGACATATTATTATGGCTTGTAGAGGGGAGGATAACTTGAAAGGGGAAAAAGCAGATCGCCAAATAAAACAAAATATCCACAAAAAACTTAACAGAGGGCCGCATATCTGGCAGTAGACAGGACCTTCAGAGAGCAATGATTCTAGGAAGGACGGCCATGACTCTCAGGTTAACATCCAATCCAAATTCCCATTACGCCCCACTTACGGGCATAGGGAGGTAACAAGAGCTCTCCATTGCGCTCGATCTTGCGCAATGTTTATGACCTCCTCCCACACGCACCAAGCAGTTTACATTTTGTCTCGGCACTAAACGCCAGCGCTTCCATATCTTGGTCATGTTAATATTCAGGCTAATATAAACAATAATAATAAAAAAGTCAATTCAAATATAAATAATTTATTTTTGCTTTTTATTTTTAGCCATTTTACTTAACCTATAAGCTTCAATCGCTTCTTTTTGCGATTCTTCTATTTTCCTTCTGACGCCCTCTGGTAAATCTTTCCTTTTTCCTTTCAAGTCAATTTCAGATACTTTGTTTTTGGGATAAATCTTTATGTTGGGTATCATGGATATGGAAGGATTGAGCGCTGTTGCTTTGTTATTTTCAAACAATTTATTGAGTAACAAATCTTTCCGGGCAGGCTGAAAAAAAAATATAATATAAATTAAACACTTTATACAATCTACATTCTATAAAGTGGTGTCAATTTTGAATTTAGCAAGTGGAACTGATTACTTGATACAAATTTTACACTTAATATAGTCATTTATCTATAATATAAAAGAAATTTGGGTCAGTGCGAACACTTATAACTCGAGATCGGCAGAACAGATTTTTATGATGTTTGATTTATTGGATTCTTCTCTGCTCCGGATAACAGAATAACTATAAAAAAATCGAAAATGGATAGCAAAGAATATAAAATATAATATTAAAGTTAGTATGAAACGGGTTTACTGACAACAACGCCATCTAGAAAATTTCCATAACAACACAATTTTTATTTACTTTGAGTCTCAAAAAGCAGATTTTTTATAGAATTCAAGCTTTCAGAAATAATTTTTAACATTCAAACATATTTTAAACGTATTTTTGTATAAATTACAAATTTGAAATCAATGTTCATAGTAAGGACTACGGGACAAGGTCTGTCGGGAAAGCTAGTTTTTAATATATTTGACTGAACTGTATAGCTTAGTTATTTAAGTCACCAGGATCTTTATTGGCAGGTCTATGGTTCAATTCCTGCTTGGGTCAGAATTTTTCACATGAGATTTCTATTTGGAGCAGAAATCCTGTTCACATTGGACATTATTGTTTTGTAAAAAAGGCCTTCAACTTCCGCATGTGGAGATTTTTAGCCCTCAGGTGTTCGAAGTCTGACAAACGCAATGCTTATTAATACTTTGGTTGGATTAACCTTAGTAATTGGTAGATATCCAGTCTCCAATAGAAAAAATTATAAACATCTCACACAATTAATAATTTTGAACATACCCTTGGAACCGTTTCAGCTGACTCAGCTTTTCTTGGTTTAATCAGTGTTGGTGGTTCGTGGACAATTTCACCAAATGCAATATGGTCTCTTTTTATTTCACATTTCTTCTCCCATTCTTTTTGCTAAAATTTAACATCATAACATATAAGAAATGAAGTCCAATATAAACAATAGAGTAGTTATAGCAAAGTATATACTGTTTGTATGCATGGTTTTATGTCGTAGAAGAAATACATCTCAAGAATCGTGAAAATAATTGAAGTCTCTGTGGAGCGACTAATGACATAAATCAATTAGTTTGACAGCTCTATCATTGAAAAGGCTGAATACTAAATTCAAGAAAGGCTTAAATATTGTGTTTTGGCAGTGCTTCGATAGTTTTTCTAGCAAAGATCGGATAAAGAGACTGACAAGCATAACATCAGAGGATCTCGCAAACATTGGCATATTTGGGTGTGGATCATGCATCAAGGAAGCAACTACATGAGCCATCATAGTTTGAAAAGATCCTCATTTCTGCTACCAATGGATTACTATAGCTCTAATTTTCCTTTCTCATCACCCCGTTGGAGTAAGTCTTTATATTTAGCTATCCATTTAGGTGATCAGTGCAGTACTTTAACCTACACATAGAACATTAAATATTATTTAACATTCCTAAACATTAGTTTCATAATTGATGCGCATGTATTAAGGGGGCGTTCAAGTATTACGTAACGCATTTTTTGAAGATTTTTGACCCCCCCTCCCCCCCATGTAACGCGCCGTAACGTTTTTCTGTACCCCCCCTCCCCCCCCCTAAATGTTACGTAACACCCAAGAGACTATTTTTTTACTGAACTCTCGAAAAAAATAAAAGGGTTTCAAAGGGTTCCTTCGCTAACTTCGGAGAAAAAAAAATACTATTTATATGTTCCATAAATTTATCTTTATTTTTTCTTTTGCTGTTTTCCAAATTTTGGCATAGCTGCGTTGGCAAGTCCAGTTGATGATGTAAATCCCCCCTTTTGACAACTAACGAATGCTGACAACGAAAATAGAATAAAAATGACGTAAGTATAATACAGTCGAGGGATTCCCCGTAAAAAATAAAAGATTTGCTAACTTGGGAGGGCGAAATAAAAATTACATACAATGCAGTCGAGGGACTCCCCGTAAGACTTAAACGAAAAAGGTTCCTTTTTTCGCAGAGCGAAAAATTCTTACGCTTAGGGTGAAAACACGTAGAAAGCCGATTCCGACCGGCGCAAAGAATGTTGTCTATGGTTTCAATGCATTTAAATTGGCATGCCGGAAAGCAGGTTTCTGCTTTTGCTGTGCGTATCCCCATTCAACTGCATAGAAACATTCTTTGTGCCGGTCGGCGCGGGTCGGATTCGGCATTCTACGTGTTTCCACCAAAAGCTTTAACATCGGAGAACAAAATAAAAATGACGTACAGTACAATCGAGGGACTTCCCATAAAACATTGTCGAAAAGGGTTCCTTTGCTAACTTCGGAGAAAAAAAATGATGTTCAGTACAATCGAGGGACTTCCCGTAAAACATAAACGAAAAGGGTGCCCAACTTGGAAGATTTATTTCCCAATTTTTTTTATTTAAGAAAAAAAATACCGTTACGTAACGAGTTGTTCAAACCCCCCCTCCCGCCCTCGTAACGCACAGTAACGTTTTGCAAGACCCCCCCTCCCCCCCAAATTGCGTTACGTAATACTTGAACGCCCCCTAAGATGTATCAAGAAAACTGCAATACCTCTTTAAATTTATTTTTCTTTTCTTTTTCTTTCAATGTTTTTTTCTGTGCTTTTGTCAACCTCGGTTCATCATTATTGTTTCTTTTCTTTTTTTTCCTATGAATGAATTCTTTAGTTGCACCTTTGCTCTCGTCTTCCTAAAAAAACATATTATGTAAGATCTTGTAATTATGTCAGTTCCAAAATAACAGATTTATGGTAAATCCTTTTTTTAAAAACAATGCTTTAAAAGAAAAAATAACAGGTGAGGTAAAACCCAAGTAAGTTCTTGAAGAGAGCTCCCAAACACAAATGGTCCGCAAATGCATCAACGTCGTATAGTAGCAATGGTGACACATATGTATGTTCCAACTATATTGGAACCTGAGACGATGAGCGGCAGGAATACAAAGGGCGTAATTCTTCAAACACATTATTTGTAACTTTGTAATAGTTACTCATTATACATTCAGTGAAGTAATACCCTAGAGGTGGTTCCACTGTAGTGAAGACGTGAAGAGGAGGGGTTTTGAGTTGGTAGGTCAGGAGTCCGGCACAACGTCCGATGAGGATTTTCCCCTCCTCGAAAAAAAAAGTCATTATACATTAATAGAAGTGCTTGGTAGACTGGTGGTTACAACGCCGGCTTTCGTACTGTTTGGTGCTGACGTCGTGGTTCGATCTCAGGTGCCGACCATCTTCCACTTTCACGACACAAGCTTTAAGTAGCTTACTGTGAAAGAGTCAAGGAGTGTATTTGTGTTCACTTGAGTGAGCACAGATTAATTAAAAAAAAAAAAAACAATTTATAAAGAAAACTAACATTGCAGTATTACTATAGTCTATATTCAGCGACCAACAGGCCTAAGTGGAGGAAGATTGTTGCCGCAAGTCAGGGAACCGAGAAATCCAGAGGAGGGAGTGGAGTACGGCAGAATCTGTCTTTTGAGAATAGGTCTCAATAGTCACGCAGGATGGCATAGAAGACAGACCTAGTCCTTTTTGTGCTCCTTATGCTTGACTCACAGGCAATGGGTATTATTTATTATAGTAATACTGCAAAGTTTGTTTTCTTTATAAATTGCTAAAAAAATGGTATTGAGCACCAAAAGAATTATGGTCTTAAGTGTATGTTCAGCGAACGGCGAATGGTAATGGCGGGACTTGTGCCTTTTCACATTCTA
Organism: Mystacides longicornis; assembly: GCA_963576905.1. Classification (NCBI taxonomy): domain Eukaryota; kingdom Metazoa; phylum Arthropoda; class Insecta; order Trichoptera; family Leptoceridae; genus Mystacides; species Mystacides longicornis. Next base: position 7,941,020 of record OY756425.1, on the reverse strand, counting down.
GCAGATGACTGAAAGAGGCTGTATTATCAGTTCAAAGGCAAGGCTCAAAAAATTAGAATGTGAGGTTACAATGAGCATGTGAAATGAAGAATAGCACTGCGTGGTTACTGAAATTGGTTACAAGATTGGAAAAAAGAGAAAACTCCGAATGTTTATATTTCAAAGAGGAAGATAATACGCAGTGTAGACTAATCTGGAGGTGGATTAAGGAAAGTTTTACAGTGCAAAAAAAAATTCATCCATGAACCTTATCTCTGCCTTTCCAGGTAAAACACACGGACTTACATGGGATAGGAACACAGCAATAGAGGATGATATAATGGGATAAAGAGCCGATATTTCAACAACTACTTCAAATTTTCATTATCATTCACAACATAACATGAATAACGTAACATACTCCCTTGTGACCCCATTTAGCGGCATAGTCAATGCTTAATGTTGCGCAGCTTCAATGACCTCCTCCCACACCATGTCCAAATCCCTCAGCTCTGCTTCGAAGGAGTGGAATATAGTGCGAGGGTCTGAGGAATATTGAAATATATTTCATGAGGCTTTGTATATTGTTAGAAATAACAAAATACTTACGTCTAAATCATACGCAATATCATCAAATGTTTTTTCAACTGTTAATGACTTGACAGCTTCATTTATCCGCATGCCAAAACTTTTATTTGTTTCTCCGGGAATTTTTTTCAATTGGTTTACCGGATTGTTGTGTTTTTTAATTCCTGAATCTGTAAAAAAAGTAAAGAATAATCACTGAATTAGTTTGAAAATTATGAAGGAGAGAAATGATGCTGTCCTCCCATCCATAGTTTCCCAATCCAGATACACCACATTAGTAGTATTTTATTATATTGGTTAATTTATAAGCACAAATTCACCTTTCTTTTTGATGACTTTAGAATCATGGGATTTTTTGAAGTCTTGCTTATTATGAGATTTTGAATTATTTTTCCAACTCATTAACCTAATCAGAGTTTTGGGAATTGGCTGATCATCTGGATTAGACGGTGCTTTATTAATTTTATCCTTAATACTGTAAATAAAATATAAATTTGGAATTAGAATAAGCTTATCATTCTGCCCTAGTTACGAATGTAATAGAAGGCACGTTAAGCTCCTACAGAAATCACCAAATATTATGTGAGTGGTCTTCGGAGGGATGAAACTGCAGAGTGTAAGACCTTATGGTGATATTGTGAAGTCAAAATCCCCCAGCTAGGGAGCATTTATCGATAAAAAATATTAATACCTGTCCAATCGTCTGGTATTTTGTAGATAAGGATCTTTAACACCTCTATGTTTTTTACCAGGAATTTTGCGACCCATTTTAAATCAGTTAATTTATTTAGTAAATAAATAACGCGTGAGTTTAACACAAAAACATAACCTCAATCTACAGCAGTCAAAATACGAAAAACTTTTTGTTGCCAGTGCATAAATAGCTTGATTCAAATTTGAAGCTTGTTTCGAATAATTAATGAATAATAAGCTAATTTGGATAAGATATCAAAAGAAGCACACATTCTGTAAGATATTAATACTGTTATTAAGTAGCACTTTTATGATAGTTAATTATATTTTTTTAATTGTCATTATTTTTTTTTCATTTTAACCGTTGGTAGCATTGTTTTTCGTGAAACTGGCAACAAATGCAGTTTCATTTGTTTTGACACCAATGAAGCCATCGAGCGTCAGGTAGCGTTCATCAGCTGTTGAGCAAAGCAAAGTGAGTGAGAGAGAAACAGATCGTCGCACTCACAGTCGGATTTTGTGCTAGCAGCGTCAAGGTCGTTCTTTGTGTTGGATTTATTTCAGTAACATTATTATTTTAGTGTTAAAATAGTGGACTGATTATAGTGTAATAGTGAAAAATTGTGATATATTAATTGTTGTAAGGTAAATGTGGTAAACACAGTGCCATCAAAACGTTTTTAAATCGTCCTAATGAACCTAGCCAGTCAATCCTCAGAGGGCGCAAATGCAGGAGGGTGTTTTGTAAATTTTAATCAAGATTGCACGTAAGTTCATTATTTTCCATTTTAAGGTTAAATTCAACAAAACTTTCGAAATCCCCCAACTGTTGGTCCAAAATAATTCAGAACAAAGTCGATTCTAGGACGTCACTCTTATTTGACAGATCTTTGTTATGTGTTATTGGTTGCACAATTGATTACAATCACGTACCTGCCTACATCATTTCCAAACACAAAAAACATCGTTAGGAATAATTAAACGGTCTTAAATCTTCGTTTTCCTCTTTTTTATTACATGATTAGTTCAAATTCTTAAAATTTGTATGCTTTTATATAAAATACATAATGCGATTGCGAATCTTTCGTTATGTATGTCGCAGTAGATAATGAATCATCTACGTAGGTATATACATCGATACTCTGTATATAGTAAACAAATATGGCGGGTGTTTGGATTATTATTTGTTTGGATTTATCAGTTGTTTTTTTGTTATTGATGATGTTGAGCAATTTGGGAAACTTTTATTTCATTGATTTTAACATACTAAATAAGACAATTTAATTTTATTCCTCGCAATAACAACAAACATGACTAGAAAACGTTGCTGTATTGTAGTTATATTCCACTAAAGTAGTTAGTAAATAACAATGGTTTTAGGTTAGGTACCTACTTTTATAAAATCGATTCATTTTCTCAGGTGCTTGGATTATTTTTTTAGATCATGTTTATTGCAAATATCTTTTATATACCTTGAACTAACCTTTAAATAATATAGATTATTATGATATACTATAACTTTTTTGACAATATTTCACGTTTGTTTACAAACAAATTTTGTTTACACGCTTCTGAGTAGGTACTCTGCCTATGCCATGTTGAATGAATTTTTATGTGTTATTTTTATGATGCCTTATCGTATTGACGGACGAATTTGTTGAAGTGATTTTTTTCCTTACTAGTAATGAGACGAAACATCGACATCTACATAAATGAAACCGTAGTGAGGTCATTGTTGTATAACTTTGTACCTCATCTTTGGACGCATCATTAATCGTTTTGGCAATGAAAATAAAATTGGCGATATTTATGTCAAAATTTAACTTGTGTGATAAATTTATTTATGTTCGAGCTACGTTAGTAGGTATATAATGCATTCTTATTAGGATTAATTTCTGATAGTTACTTACACGCTATTGTTGTTTTGATGATTTTGAATAAAATACCTAATCGGGGCCCTTTTTTATTCTTCCTTTGATCTATTGACTAGGTCAGTTAAAATCGTTGGCTGTAGTAGGTATATTCTATCAATGTTTTTTCTTCTTCTTGATATAGGAATGAGCCCTGTTTTTTTCCGGATATAACATTATTCCTGGGACGCGGACGTCCAGCTGTCCCTCCACCTTTCTGTTGGGCGTCCAGCGTAGATCTGCGGGTTGAAGACATTTCTTCTGCCGCTATTTTTAACCTTCTGAATGTTTCTTGTTAAGAATACCTTCTGAGTAGTTCTGAGCTAACTTAGGTAGGTACTCTACCGACTATATCGCTAGAAGATGGGATGGGTCCAAATATAAACAAATATGATAAAATTCCATGAATTCACATACCTAAGTAGGTAGTTTTATAACTTAAAGTTATACCTACAAAGAACCTATATGTTTGTGCGTTTTTTTATTTAATGCTATGTAAAAAGTTGTGAATCATAATAATATTGTGCTTATTATTAATGGGTTGACGATCCCTACCTTGCTCGCGTGCTACTAATTTCCTTCATCTACCAACACAACCTAACCTCAACTCATATAATATATTATATTCACTCGAATTAGTGTAGATGCAATTACACATCCGTAGTAGAATGCTTTACATTACGTACTACATACATAATTATTCATTGCAACTAGGTACCTATAGTAAATATAATATAGACATACGTACTCATACATTTTGTGCATCGTGCCAAAGCCTAAGCTATTTCGTAGTTGCACAAAAAATATGTTTCGTGTGTATAAGGTATATATACGTACAATCAAAATTAGACTTACACCAAACTGTTAACGATCTTTACCAAACCGTGGATCTAAATAATCATCCTTGAATGGCACATGCAAAAACTGCTTCACCGTTGGTCCTTTTGACGTGTTCCAGTACGTCACAGCATATCCTCTGCTTTTAGCTTGAGAAGTTTTTCAATTGAACAGTACTATTCGCTATTTCCGTACATCAGCTATCTAATAACTCATGAGTGGTATCTTCTCGTGATTCGCCACATGATAACAGAATGTCGTGACGTATTCAAGGGCGTGCAGTATCTATATGTAAAATATTCCCTGATTATCTAAAAGCTTTTGATCAGGTATGTACGCTAGTTAGTTGTGTATAAAAAATAAAACAGCACAAGTTTTAAAATCTGTAACAGTTAAACAGGATCATTAAGACTAATCGACTGCACAGACTGGGTGACTTGGGTATCATGACCTAACCTAATTTGGTCTTCCAACCCAAGTGTCTCATGACCAAAACTACGATGGTCAGTCGTGGAATGTACGGTTCTGGGACAGAACCGCATAACGCATGTGGAAACCGGTGACAGAGCAGAATAGAGAAGATTCTTAAAGGCAGCTTAAAATTCACCATGAGTTGTGACGCTTAAGATGAAAGCTATAAGCAACGCTACCAAGATGTTGCGAAATGTTAATAAAAAAGCAATACAAACGATTTTTCATCCTGTACCAGATCCAACCCCCCAAATCTGGTTTTATGGACGTTAAAATAGGGACAATATTTTCTCTACAAGAGATAACTCGTATTATAATACCTAAGTACAGAACATCATCTACAACTACTTACTAATTCTGTTACTTAAATTGTTCTATTTTCTCTAATATAATATTATGAAATAATGTCTACAGCTAAGGTAATAGGATCTTCATAGTAAAATTTCTGTAATAAAGATAGCCATTTGTTGAAAATTCATAACCTTCTGAGGAAGTAAATCAGGGGGGGAGGGGTATCAGCTAGTAGTTGAATAATTACAGCGTAACTTGACCTGAGCTGATATTGAACTCATGGGACTATTTACCTGTATCTAATATTACATTTTAAACAACAATTTTTATACAATAATATTGATAAAAAAAACATACAAATAAATACATTTTTTTTGTGTAAGTATAAGAAACTGAACTCTAACTACATTACAACATAGTTTAACATAGTTGTTTTGACCTTTAAATTATTTGCCATTCTAAGATTGTATCCTAATTTGTACTGACGTTTGGTTGTTGTGCCGAGCAGGTCATTGGCTGTGGGCAACAGTGAAGGCTACCGACTCTTCTTTCTGGGCCCTGAGGATGGCTTGGAGGAAATACACTGCAGTAAGAAGGGCGAGGACACCTACCTCGTGGAACGACTCTTTAGCAGTTCGCTGGTTGCGGTGGTCACCCTATCCGCTCCTAGGTAAGTGCACACACACACACCCTTATTGCATCTCTCATTACACTGTTGTTATCGTCGAATTAGCGTTGGATGGACTCGTCTATTTCTGTCTAAGCGGCTTGGTGACGCGATGTCTCTCAATATTATTTCTTTATCTACCCATTTACTAACTTATACATTTTTATATCAAATGCCTACCTACTTGCTTAAGTAAACACAGTCATCAGGTGAGACGTGCACAATGTTTATGTTGGCAACATTTGACCATACAATATATTATTAATACCTATACCTAAATCAATTATTTAAATTCATTATTCGTCTTTGAAAGTTTGCTCCAAAACAGTTCTTTTTTTTGAAAAGTAAATCCATAGATACGTTTTAATCGGCATTGTTCAAACTCTCCATATATAGCTTTATCATCAACATCAGTCCATTATTGAACATAGGCCACCCTTCCCGACTTGCACGATTCTCTGTTTCTTGTCATTCTGTACCATCGTTTTTCGGCCACTCTCCTAATATCGTGGCCTTCACCTGTGGCCTGACTGGGTTTCTATGACCTGTTTTTGGCCTCCATTCCAGGATTTTCTTGGTCCGTCTGCCATCCCTTGTTCTCACTCTAGATCCTTGCTCTTACGACTCCAATCCATTATGGCACCTGCATTGTCTTCTGACTAGCCACCTAAAGAATCTGCGGTGCATCACATATATGTACAAGTAGAATCTTCTTCATTGAGTCCCATATCGTATCACCCTGGCATTGACGATCTCTGCAGTAGATAAATGTTTTCCTTAAAATTGCGATTTCCTGTTCACTTTTTAAAATGTTGCCTTCTTTAAAAAGTTATTAGGGCTCCGCTTTTAGCCATTGTGGAATTCTGCTTAGTAAAAAGTTTTTTTCTTTTTAAAAGTTAAACCCGATAAAAAAAACGTTGTGTTACGAAATGTATTTTTTCTCTCAAAGAAATATTCGATAAAAACAACGGCTTGTTTTAAAGTCTCCGCTAAATAATAATGTTATTGATATTTTTATTATTTATTTACGTGAACGTTTGTTGGCATCGTAACCAACTCTATGACGTAACTTATTATTATGTTATAATATGGGCTATGTGTAATGTATTAGTGAAGTGAACGTACAAGAATCGATGGCTAATGGTCTTTCGTTCTCTCGAGTGTGCTAAATGTGTAACCTACGGCTAACATATGATCGGCTGGTAAATTTAACTCTCCATATTGAAGGTCGCTCGACCTTGAACTAGGAACCAGAACATCTGGTTTTCACATTTTTTGTCTTTTAGTTTCAGTTTTATTTTTTCATCTTGCAGCACTAATTTATCGTGTGATGCTTGAAGCCGTATCTGTTACGTATGTGGCTGTTGGCTCTTTATGTTTAGACAAAGGCTTTTATATTATACTTTTGTGTTTGTTGGAATAACTATCTTTTTAGTCAGCGGTTACGTGTCCGTGGAATATTTTGGATAAACACGATTATCTATCAACGAACGAAATAATAATATCTCCCGTCAAATACGGATGTTGGATACGTACATTCGTCAAACGTCAAGATGCTCTCAGGTAGATTCTACGTACTTCCACAAACCTATAATAAAAGTCCCACAAAAATGATAATTATAGGAAGGTTCTCGGGACCACGGGAACCTTATTATTTATGTTCTACCTTTTTTCTATAGGTAGGTATATTATCTGCTTATGACAATCATTTGAATGGTTTCCGTTGCTTCCGTTGTTCTTCCTTTCTGTGCATCCTCGTAAAAACGTTGCGGTGTCAAAAAACGCTTTGGTCAAGATTATCTGTCCTGCAAACTACTCCTCTCTTTTCATAATAGTCCAATTTCTCTTATCTCGCACCCACGACGTATCAGTCATACCTTCTTTCTAACAACAAATTGTGTTTCTCATTCGCTATTCAGGATAATCAGCAATATTTTTACTTTAGGAATTCGGGTATTTATGCCTTCATGAATTCATGTATGAAACCATTCATTTCGACAGTCTTTATCATCCATTCGAGGACTTTATACCATTTATCTACCTCATATTGATACTTCGTAGTTGTACCCATATTTTTTAAATAATCCGCAGTAGTGCTTAGTGATGTTCTTTATAACAAACAAATCCGCGATACCTCAGCGAGGTTATTATCACCTTTTTGTTTACAATAATAATAACAACAACAACAATGATTACAAGATTAACAAACCCATTGTAAAAATATAATATGACCCGCGTCAACAGACCTTGCTATTGTCATTTTATCGATAACAAAATATTATATTGTTATGTCTTCTATCTCTAACTACTGTTTTTGACCTTGTGTGCCTTTATCTCTTCGAACCTGGACTTTTTAGCCAAACACAAGAAGTAAATCCAATATTCTTGATCTAAAAAAGCGTATTCTGTTTCGATCGTGTGTATTGTTATACTCTCCTGACGATGATGTTAATATAAATATAGTTATCGTTTTGTTTGCTTGTCTGTCTGTAAAAATATGATCAACTATTTATAGCAGAAAAATCTGTCGGATGACAGGTATACAAAAGTGTTATTAATAATTGTTCAATTGTTGTCCTATAAAACTGTTAAATCGTCCCCTAAAAAGACCCCAATTAGTATGCTTCACCACGTTAAAAATTTGACATTTTTATTCTTGTAGCAAGATGTAGGAACCTCTGATCAAGTACCTATCACAATAATTTCTTCGATATAATATTTCCCGTGGATACTTACCTGAAATTGTCATAGCAACAACCGAATTACCAACGAAACTTATAAGAAAAATCTTTTCAGTACATAATTGGAATGTTTTTTTCATTTGTATATAAAAAAACAGTCCAATTATAGTATAAGACAGCTTTCCCGACAGACGTTGTCCTGTGATCTAACCTATGAATATTGAATTCGAAGAATGATAAAAATGACTTTTAACCAATGTCATTATTCCGACTGATGCATCTGTTTTATACCACATATTTTCCATCCGAATTCTGTCAATCGTACCAACTATCTAACAACTAATAATTTGAATTCAAATTTTTTTTCAAGATTTATTCACTTTTCGCGTTTTAATTTATAAAAAATGCGCTTCAGTGTTAAAAACATAGATTTTTTTTTATCAAAATCTGCGTGCCTATATTTTTAACGCCAATGGTTGTCAGGTAAATACAATTTGTGTTTCTATAGAATTTTTCACAGATGGCGTTGTTGTATCGAAATTTCCATACCTTATTTAATACCTACTATATTTTATATCATTTATTTTCTACCCATTTTTCCATGGTTTATTAATTATTCTGTTATCCAGAGCGGAAAAGAATACAATAAACCGAAAATCCGAAAATGATACAAATCTGTTCAGCCCATCTCGAGTTAAAAGTGTTCGAACTAACCTATCTCTCTTTTATATCTTTAGATGTGTAGAGTTTAGTGCGTGTAATGCGGTGTTCACACGAGGCGAATATCGGCAGGACACCAAAATATCGCCAGCCAATTGAACCGTGTGAAAAGATTGTCGATAAATCTGAAGCGATAAAAATGATTGAAAGCAACATCGCCTCAAGTTGACTACCTTTCAACTTTTGATTTTGGTGGAACAATGCACGCATGCGCAGATATGCGCGGCATCCGTATGTTCTGTTTCTTGACAGGTGACAGCACTGCTCCAAATTTATTTCTCCTTAGAATCCAATTCCGCACCCAATATCTGCGTTTTTTTTTATTTTTTTCAATTAGGAGTGTCCTTATATCGTCTAAAACAATATTTTCAACTAACCCCAAACACTCCGTAAACTTCTACCTCGACGTCCACCATTTTTAAAACTACGTCAAAATCAGCGCACTTGACACTAGATTGAATGTATGTCGGTGGACTCGTGTGAACACATCACACGAACATGGGGCGACCGAGCGATATTTTTTTTATGCAAGCGAAATCGTCTGGCCATATATCGCCTCGTATGAACACCGCATAAAATTAACTTCTCACACTTATATAAGGTCTCCTAAAGATTGAGGCGGGATTCTTGGATGTCGCAAAAGAAGCATGATGTCAAACGTAGACAATGTGTTTCTAGGTTGAAGGTTCTAGAAAAGGATATAACATGAGCGTTAGTTAAGCTGATGACCCCTTTTGATCTAAGCGAGATTTCAAATGTAATTTCTCTCTCGGCCCCACATCACTTGTCATGCTTTCTATGCAAACTGCTTCTCGGAAATGCGGTGTTTCTTGTAACAAATTAGAATGATTGCAACTACTCTCTGAGATAAATGATACCCGCTCTTTGTACCCGCCATTGTATAGGATGAAAGTGGATGGAATAAATAAACAAACGAATAAAAACAATTTTACAGCTGTAACAAGGAGAGTCATAATAATATTGTGGTGTAGGATGGGCTGCCTCGTTGAGGTTACTTTCGTTTGCAGAACTCTTCGCCTCAATATTATTGCTATTGAACTTGCCAATCAAATTTCACATTGATATTAAATGTTGTACGATAGCTTCAAGTACTTATTCTCATCATAGAGGGTCTTCTTTATGACTTTATTTAGCCATAATTTGAAGAAAGAATACAGAAATTAATAGAAATGTGAATATTATTTAGTAGATTATCGGGACCAATAAATCATAATAATAATATGTTGTTTTGTTTTCCTTTGTTGAGGAGGTCATAAACATTGCGCAAGATCGAGCGCAATGGAGAGCTCTTGTTGCCTCCCTATGCCCCTGAGTGGGGTGGAAAAGGGAGAATTAATTGATTGATTGATTTGTTTTCCTAGAATAGAAAATCGGCCGTAACACTACGAACACCGTATTCTTTGAGACAAAGTACAAAGCATTACCTATATGTTTTATCTCTTTAGATAACAACGGAAAAGAGACAGTTTAATAATTATGGCGTTTAGTGTAATAAGCGTAGCTTGGGTACCGCAGTAAATAAAATGTATGAACTTAGTAAAAAAGTTGAATTAAAAAACTTTTGTAATATTAGTAAGTATAGGTAATATTGAAAATTAGATTTTTCTTTGTATAACGGCCGTTCGATGGCGGTCCGCTTTTCTACAAAACCATCGCATTATGAGTTATACCTATTCTTTTGAATTAAACACTTTATTTTTTTTGCTAATGTCTTGCATAGGTAAATTTATAAGGGTAAGTAGGTATGTATAAGTAAAAATAATAAAGTGTGTCAGATATGGGAATGCACCAGACTCAAAATTGCAAGATGCAATTCTCAAACTCGAATCTATCATTATTTTTTTAAGAACTTATTTTTTATAATAAAAAATATTATAGATTTTTCTTAGTTGGAAAACGTGTCGATAGAGGTCAGGGCACTGCATGGTTAGTAGGTACCTACAACCGCTGATAATAATTATGTTTAACAATGTAATGGCACCTCCGATCGCTCTAATTGTGTAGCTGAGAGGGCCTGCGTTATTCAGTGCGTTCTCTCCATTATAATATCTGTTCCAAGGGAAATTTGTAGTATTGACTTTGAAATACGAACGTGAATATGGTGGAAACTGTAAACAATAGTCATTCTCAAATATGTAGTTAGAGGTCTCTATTGTTTTTATCTAATTGTTAACAACTTGTTCGCACGTTACCTTGAACGAAGTAACGTACACCATAATGCGAGCAGCTAAACTATAAACTATAGGGCTATAAGTAGACCAAATCCATCTCGGACACCCTTTTAATAAGACTACTAACCCTCCCGTATTGGATGATCTTGTATGTTTCAGTTGGAATATTGTACCTACCTGATTTTGGATGAATGTAGAATTGGTCAAAAAACTATATTCTTGTGTTGGACGGTTAAATGTTCTTCCTTCCAGTATACTACATTCCCTAACCAGACAGGCGTGTGCTTATTACACCTTTGTCAGTATTTTATTTTTTTATTAATAGTTTTGACATATGAAAACTGAATTGGGTGTACTTAATCAAAACATGATTTTTTATTTTTGAAAAGACGCAAGGTAACAAATTAAAAAAAAAACCAAGACCACAATAATCTTCTTTTCTGTTTACTCTATAGTACCAAACTGCGCCTTGACCTTCCGTAAACTTTTAAAACCACAAGCCAAACTTCTTCCATCAGCCAGCCATCCTCCAATTTTTGTCCGATTTTTCATTTCTGTCTGAAGAACCGGTGTAATAACTTTCGAGAAAATTTAATTTAGAATAAATCGTCTCAGAAAAATGGCAACCCTAGAGGGATACATTTACCAACGCATTCAATGATTCATATCGGGGTAGGTTTCAGAGGTGACTCCTAAATTTGTCCGTTTTTCTGTGGCTTCGGTCACCGCAGGTCATATTAAATTTAGAAAACGATTACCTACAATAATATTATGTAGTTGGTGTATGAAGCGATGTTTGTTTTATCAATATTGTATTATTTGATTCTACTGTATGTGTTGTGTTTTTTTTTTGTAAACAGTTGTTTGGTTGTTGTTTCCGCAATAACATGGCGAACTTTATTGCAATACGTATGTGGGCATGTGTGTACGTACGTACGCACTGTCTGTAATTGGAAACAATAAACCATTAATGCATGTATGTATGTATACGGACTATGGTTAAGTGGTGTTGGTTTAGAATAGATAAAAACAAAAATCGAGTCGACCTTCTAGCCGTCGTTTTCTGTGTTTGGTCTGGGGGCTGCCTTGTATGTAATAATTAGTATGAGGACAGCGGCATGTAGGTATATAGCCTCAGATGATTTATACTATCCTCTCTAACAAACTAATATCGTTACGACGTATTTGTATCGTAATAGGTAATGTGCAAAGGATACTAATCACTCTCACAGAAAACAAAACGACAGTCATAAAATATCTATTAGAAAACCAATCGATCGACATGGGATAGAGTTCTTCCGTGTCTGTCTTAGTCCTTCTGCATCCCTGACCCATCTCATTTATCTGGGATTTTCTAGGGCGCCTGCACAAAAAGAGTTTCGTCCTTGTCGTTTGGCCTGCGGACAATATGATCGCTATAGGGCTAATTTAGTGTGGCAAGTCTTCAGAGTAAGGCAAAACCCAGTGCTCCTGATAGTCTAATTCCGTATTCTATCTCTAAGACTTCTTGTTCCATCGCTCTCTGGACGTGCTTCAACCTCTGTAACTCTGACAGCTAAGTTATGTTAAGTACACTCTGCTCAGTCTACTCTATTATTCATTATCTTTGTGTTTGGCCCGGCAAATTTTTGTAGTAATCTTTATAGGACGGGATTCTTCTTCTGCCTCGATTCATACCTCTATTTGTGTACAACGCAGAGTCGACAGTTGCATACCTACCTTAAGTCCATTATTTTACAGCCTTGATTTGATTGGCCCACTCTGTTTTCCCTATCCCTTCTATCATAAATGATTCGTGAAAATCCTATAATAGATCAACGGGTGTGATCACTTCACAGTAGACATCTTATATGTCCCGCTGTGAATAAGCTACGTTATATTACTTACTTACTGATCAAGTTTTCAAATCCGACTTTATAAGTTACCCTGCCATGATAGTACGGATGAAATTACCTTTTATGATCTTTGAACTGCGTCCAACAATGCTGCCATTCCAAGAATATATTTGTATGCTCAATTCCTATTTTGTATATGTATTCGTGCATTATTGAAATGGCTAAGTCAAGTATCCCCAGGCTGTTCGGGTCTTCGTCTTTGTACGTCCTAATCTATGAGAATAGTCCAATCTGCAAATCGACAATCTCCCTCGGCTCGTTTGCTGCATCTGCACAGAGTAACGGTTTGCTAAACGTTCTTGCCCTGCAACTCTTGCCAAGGTACCTACATTATATTATTGTATACTTCCGTCTATGTCTCTTGTTGGGTCATGTTTAATGCATAGCTGGGATACCTTCCTGATTACCATTGCTATCCAATCATTAGGTACAGTGATACAAATCGTAGGACGCGTTTTCTGTTTATAATGCCCGTATCGTATAATCCTTTCCACTTACAGTACCTAACCTACTACTATCCATGCATATTATATCGTTCTTAAGGGTAAATTACTATTTTAATTTACCACCTTGGGTACTGCGGACAATTTGACATACCTTCCCGTAGCAACCGATGTATGAAGGAATCACTGGTCAAGTACCTATCATGTGTTTTGTCGATATAATATTTCCCGAATATCGCTCATGTCTGTATATCGACGTTGCACAGTGAATCATGTATAAATTTAAGCGCACGCACAATTAGCTCTTAGCCGTATTTTGCGAATCTCGTATTTGCACAAGAGTAAAATGTTGTGTGCAACAAATATATTATAACGCATCCATTCTACATTAATAATATCGTCTATGCACTAAGCAAAGTTGAAACTGTATTTTGTTTCCCATTAATTAACTCCCCGTACCTCTGAGCAAGAATTCTCATTTGCCGAGGCATTTCATCAAATATGTGGGATCGCATGGCTTTCAGTCTCTCGGTAATGAACGTAGGTAATTGTGTGCCCTGTTAGATATGCGTTTCCTGGAGATGCCTTGGGGGGAATTTCTTGTACGTTTGGACCTACCGTTATATTCTCGGAGGTTACATACTTATATGTCAGTCGTCCCGAAAGCGTGAACTAAACAATTTGTTGGAACTAAAAGTACAGTACATATTTTAATCTTATTGAATCGTTGGTTCGCCCACTCGGTCAAGTCTTTCGAGGCCGACGTCAGTGGCAAACCCTTCAAATGGCATCGTAAACAATTACGTTCCATTGAGAACTTAATGTCAAATAATTGTGTAATCAACGATGATTATAGTACGCTGCCAATCAACAGGACGACCGCGTCGTTGCGACTCGGCGTATTCGGCGTCGTCTATTTTTTTTTTCAATTTAATTTTCAGGAAATAGTTCCTTGAAGGAAAAACAGTCTCAGTCGTAATTTTTATATGACGCATTCCTATTTAGATAAAGAACATTCAGTAAAATTTTCACTTGATTTCATTCAGTCCTTTTTTAGATATTGACCTTGAAAAATTGAAATTTATTGATTTTTGACCAGTTTTGAAAAGCTCTAGACAAAAAAAGGGTATATTCTCAGAATTAAAATTTATAGTGCATGTAGTCCTAAATGTAAACAATACATAGATATAAAAAATACAGTGAGTCTCTATTCCTTCATTGAATTTAATGGTCTTAAAAAGTAACGATTTATGAATTTTTTCCAAACTTTTTCAGCAAATAATTTACTAACATTCTAGCTTTAAAGAAAAATTAAAATAATGTGTTTTAAAAGTTCCTTTTATGCTGAACACGCATCAGGTTTTTGAATTATTTCGATATCATAAAAAATAGCTTAGCAATTGAAATTTCCGTAAACCACGTTTTGTACGAAATTTGCTCAAATGCCAATTTCAAAATGGCCGCCAAAATAAACTATGGGTTTTAAAAAAAATTTTAAGTTGCGTTTTGTGATTACCTACCTATAGGAAACTCGTGATAAAAAATTCAGGAAAATTAAAAAAAGTCGAGCAACAAATCTTATTCATTTTGGGTGATTTGAAATGGATTGACCCAAGAAAAGATTGAACGAATGGTTAAAGCAGTACTTCCGTACGCATGAGACGCACTTAAAAGGCTAAAACGGTGTAACTTTTTGACCGGAAGGTTCTATATCGGATGATCGATGATGAAGAATGCCCCATATGCAATAACGGTTAATTGTGCAGGTCTAAACAGGCCGCTAATATCTCAACAAAGTATGTAAGACTGCTAGGGATAAGATGGATTATTGCGTACTAAAAGGATACTAGCATTGATTGAGGTGGACACATACAGAATATATCAACTTCTTTAGTTCCAAGTAGCTGACGGGACACTCGGGTTTGAAAATATCGAGATTCAGATAGAAGGCAGATGCGGTAAAAGTGCTTCGGGTATCCAGTTAGTGATCAAGAGTATACAGAGCCAACCTAGGCTTAATTTTATATTTTATAAAAAGCAGGTCTCTAGAATATTTTAAGTAGCTTTTGTTGGTGTTGTTGAGCAGTTTTTTTTTTCATAATTTGGTTAACCAGTTTATTATAGGAACTTAATTGGACGCCAGAATTAAGTGGGGACCTCATTAAAATCACTTATTACGTCTGATGGTAGGTACTCTTGAGATAAAATGTCGAGGGTGCTTCTCTTTTCAACCCCTTATCTCCTACCCGCCTTGACGAACCGTGTTGTTGTACTTAGAGCCTATGGCATGGTGTTGGTATATGCATGTGCACGTTTGTATGTCTGCATACTATGTTGCGAAATGTCAGGTGGGCGATGATGTTGAAATGTGGCAATTCTTGTTATTTCTAAATCGTAGAATCGTTATCATATTTGAACTGTTCAAACACAGGGCGGTCATTCTTGATCCGTTAAGTTGTATTTGAGAAATGTGTGGCATCAAAATGTATTTAATAAATGAGACAGAGCCAAGAACAAAAATAATAATTTCTATTAGTTACATTCTCTATTCCTTATTCCGTATAAAATTTTATTTGAGACATCTGCATAAGTTCCCCTTTACACCACGCACGCACGAACAAAAACACAATTTACGTGACTACAAGGGCGGATTTCCCTTCCCGCCCTATTTATTTATTCAACATTTCTACGGCTTTTAAAGCCTTTTACATTAGAAAATTTTGTAAACATATAAAACATTAGCAATACTTGACAGTTATGAAAAACAAAAACTTAACGTAAAAATCAACTTGACGTTTCTCATCTGTATAGTTTACAACTTTCATATTATTTAAAATTGCGTGACACACACACAATAATTACAATATTGTATGCACATTGTATTGTTACGGCTAAGAATAGCACCTCTGCTCTTTTTTCGAGCATCCTCTAAGAGGCAGGAAATCGAAAAATCAGATCGGGACCGTCACCTCACGTCTTTAAACCTCAATCGGTCAGAAATGGCACAGTGAGCCTCGGACGCCTTCGCAATGGAGAGCTCTTGATGCCTCCCTATGCTCCTGAGTGGGGCTTGGGCCTTCCTCATTGTGGGTTGGTTTGGGGGGATCTGCGGCGGGCTTGATTTGTGTGTGGCCGGCTTTTTGGTTTGATTCCTTCGATCGAGCTGGGAGGTCGGTTTCGTGCGTGTCGGGTTTGCTGCGGATTGGTCTCATCCGAGCTGGCTTGCGGTTTGCGGGGGGCCTTTAAGGGAAAATGAATGAATGCACAACCAAATTTAGTATTAACTATTCTGTGTATTCATTTTTGTCTTTTTGCCGTCTTTTCAAGGCTCATTTAAAGTGAACACAAATACACTTTTAACGTCTTTCACATAAAGCAAAGCATTTGGACCCGAACCCACGACCATTCAGTACGCTGTACGTATGAAAGCCGTCGACTGATACTGCTGGTCAACCAACCACCCTATAATATGATGTTTTTGATTAGTATCAGTTAAATTGTGATTTGCTTCTTTTGACACTTAATATGTTATAAGGAGAAGGAATAAAATATTCGCACTAGGGCGAATAGCGTGATAAAAAAAGCTGATATTGCTCTACTATTTTAGTGTGATGTGTGTTTCAGAAGCTCAAAACACCCCTACGTCACTCGCTAGTAAATAATAATAAAGGCAATATTTTCCAGTAGTATAATAATATTATACACTCGTTTACGCGAATAGTTTTACTAACGCTTGTTTGATCAATACAGATTTGATGCATATTCAACTGTTGCCAAAATATTCTAAAATTTTCACACCTATACATTTTCTGGTTGAAATTCGGTGGGAATTTATTGATATGCAAGTAACGCGGCAACTTTGAGTTTATTATTGGATGCAGTTATTAAATCAATTAGTGTACCATTTTAAAAGGTTATTTTGTACAAATTCGAACCACTTCGGGCTTACGACCGTCTTTTGGTGATAATTAGAATGCTGGCTTAGTGTGATCACTTTGCGTTACCAACGTTCGCCATTCACTTATGAGGGATTAGAAAATGGTTTACCTAATATTAATAGATCCTACCTACTTGCTTATTATTATTGGTCTTTTGTAAACTTAGGACTTTTAAATTTGTCCAATGTGGAATTAAGGACACCACATTTTAGTCCTGTTTTGAGTGCGCAAAAAAGTCCACGACAACTCCACGTGTAAGAATGGGATTATAACAAAACGAAAGAGTAGGCTTAAGTGGTGATGGGGTGTGAATGCTATAATACTACCTAGTGAGTTGGTTGTATTATCGGTGTTTGTTTAGCAACGAGCAGTGAGGACTATCCTCACGTGTTGCGATAGAAGCGGTCACATTGCGTCATCTCGGTGTTGGCTCGCATTGAAGAGGACACAGCATGACCCGCTCTCGTACAATAATCGTACCTAATCCCCTGCACTAACGCGCTTATCTCTCCGATGTTCTTGATCTATATACATCACGCGTCCAGCTTTCCACATATTCACTTCAGTATTTTAGCTAATTTAGTAACTAATCCTGTCTGAAAACCCAAAATTAAGTCGAGTCGATTAATCGCCAGTTTAATCGAATCGGTCCATTTTGTTTTATTTTTTGGTCTAGTAGCGCCCTTTAATATGCGTTACTGGCCACTGGCTCACTTGCTAAAGTACGTGAATCTTTAGTCGAGTTCATTAGGTTGCAACAAAAAATGCGTTTCGCCAGTGTGAACCATGGACCTCCTTTCCAAAACGATTATTTTAATATTTACTGTGCATTAGTTGTTATAACACCACAAAGCAATGATCTATGCAATTCAATGAACAAAAGGCGAGGATTTTTGATAGACAGCGATGTCTTCCAACAACTAAACCCTACATTTTGTTGCGGGGTGCTCAATTTAAAAATCTTCCCCACTGATGAACCGATGTATATAAACGAATTTATATTGAAACGATTTCTGGTCAGTGGGTATAGGAAGCGATTAAATAAGCTTCTTAATTACTCGCTAATCGACCTAGTGTGAACTAGACTAATTTTCTAATAAATTGTTTCTACATATATTATCACGTTCTTTATGTGTACAATTTAAATAATAATTATTCTATTGTGTCCTTGAATCGAACGCATTATTTCGAAGTAGATAGAACTCTAGCATTATAGTAAAATAATTAGCAGAAGTGGTTTAGTCAAAGCCATTATACATTTAAAACCAAATATCGGTTTATACTTTTGTCTGTGTGATCCTGTTTAGATGTCAATACATTCTAGTACTCTGAAGTATTGCAGACATCCTTATAGTATAGTCTACAATGTATCTCGATGCACCTCGAGAGAAGTGAAACAATAATATCTTGGTGCCTACTTGGTCCGATGATAGCAGCAACATTGTGGCGTGCAGTAGGTTTCAAGTGGAGCGGAGTGCTCTCGTCACAGCTGATAGATAGCGTATCTGGTGACGACAATGTTGCTCCGTCTGTGCCCTGTGCCTACTCTGTAGGTCATTGTCAAACCCTTGAATACTCACCAGTCACCATTAGACCATAATATTATTACGATAATATCACAATACACTGACCGTATACGGGGCAAATACGGGCGAGATATTCTCCGTCTATTTTGGCAGCGCGGGGTTGCCACAGAATTAACCTACTACCGCGAGGCCAGTTGAGCTCCCTATGTTATTATGTGGGTGTGGGTGATGTTATAAACTAGTTGTGGTCTTGACATTGTCGATTCGCCAATGTCACTCGCATTTCACCCCCAAAACAAAATGAATACAGAGCGATGTTTATTTCTATGACAACATCTATTGATTGTTCTCTTTTTAAAGTTTCTCTTTGACTACAGTATGTATTAGGTTTATTTCTACGGGAGTACTTGTCTGTGGTAATTTTGCTTTGAACAGCTGATAGTTTCACTTTGCTACAATGCTACAAAACAGCTAATTCACGCGTTTAAAATGTCAACATGGATTTTATGACAATTGAAAATACCACTCCATAGAATCTTAAAAGTACAATAAACTAATGAATACTGTACGCACTTATAAGACAATTAAACGAACTCTAAATTCCCCTGTCGTTTTTTTCTTCTTTATTAGCCCTCTTTATCCACCGTCCTCTGGCCACTTGCACAGCTTTCCACTTAAGTATTTCTGATATTTCTCGTCCATCTCTTCTTTACCAAGGTTTTCGAGATCCATAATTTCGAATTTACATCATGTTACATCATCATTCACCACAGAACGTACTAGAAAATCATTCTATATCATTTTCTTATACGTTGGCTTAACAATAATCTTTCTGCGATACGAAAACACAACGATGTTTGTTTA
Source organism: Mystacides longicornis (assembly GCA_963576905.1). Classification (NCBI taxonomy): domain Eukaryota; kingdom Metazoa; phylum Arthropoda; class Insecta; order Trichoptera; family Leptoceridae; genus Mystacides; species Mystacides longicornis. The sequence goes on along the minus strand of OY756425.1, from coordinate 7,921,325 downwards.
CCTTGCGAACGGGTTGTTGAGTGTGTTGGTGGACTTGCGCGCTTTGTGTCAGTGTGTACACAGTACACGCACATCAGCTGTTCGTTTGACATTTACATGATGTAACGCGGAGGGACGTTGGTTCGTATCTCGTGGCACACATTCACTTACATTAAACAACAACAATATACTTAGGTTTATATAAAATGATTGATTATCTGTGCGTGTGTGTATCTAAAATTCGAGAACGGCTGCACTGATGTTCGTACGTTGTGATGTGTTAGACTTTATCCGCGGCTGCATTTCGTGTTATTCGTTCGGAATCAGCCAACATCATGGCCAGATATGTATGTAACTGTTGAGTTGCAATGTATTTTCGTTATTGGATTTTCTCCAAATTCTTTCACGCGTAATTGGGCGCTCTCTGCTCCCAGCAGTCCCATACGACACATTCATATACAGTAGTAGTCCATAATGTCACGATATATGGCGAACGTGCCGTGCGCTTAAATTTAAATACTTCATACTTGTTGTATCAGAAGATAGAGAAACATAGAGAGAATATCTAGGGTTGTGATACTTCAAACGGCGTTGGCGATGATCTATGATTATCTATCTTAATCTAAACAATGTCTATGTCATTTCATTGATTTCAAGTTCATCTGCTGGTTTGTATACCTATCAAGTGTGTTAACTGAATTGAAATATATATTGTACCAAGTACTAGAATCGGCATTCTGAACAAAAATATAAAATTTTTATGTCATAACTTGTTTGGGGTAATTAAGAAGGTTTTCTTTTTTTAAAGTTATTTTTTATTACGTTTGTTTTCTTCCATGCTCCAACCACCCTTTTAATTGTTTTTCGTGGAAGGGTCCGTGCTCAAAAGAATCTGTAGACTGCTTCTAATCCACTTTTTATTTCACTCCACGTACGTACGTAAAGACTGGTGCGTTTACTGCAGGATGTAATATTGTGTTATTGTTGGGTTGGTTGTTGGTTCAGCAGGCCAAGACGTGGGCAACACTTTCAAGGTTAGACTCTTCGGTGGGAAGGGAAAGGAAGGTGCGGATCTCTTGTCTGACACGTCACTTCACTCTGTACAACGCAAGATATCAAACGCCGCACCGTCGCTAAATCATAATCAAGTCTATCAGGAAATCCAAATAACACAAAACACTTTGTACATTCTCAAACTCGGCAGAGCAGTGCCGTGAAAGAGAAATATAAGTATTGTTTCATTAGTAGTGAGATTCAGAAAGATGACATTCAGTAGACCAGTATGAAAGTTATTCAAGTACCTCTCTGTCTCTACCATTACTAGTTATCTGGCCACACCCAAAAATAACAAAAATAGGTACACTTTTGACATCCTCCTTCTAAGCAAAGGCTTGTGTCGTGAAAGAGAACGATGTTCCCCACCGGGGATTGGCGTTGAGAACCCACGATTTTCTCAACGAAAGTCGGTGATTGAACTGCTAAAATGAAATGTTTTATGTCTCTGCTGATACTATTTTTGTTTTCGGGTTACCGATGTAAGCTATTTTTATACATTAGGTATTGATAATAATCACCATGTTCGAGAGCAATATTTACCGATTTATTTTTAAAAATAAACATTCATAAATTGATAATTAATATTTTTTGATGCATGTACTTTGATGATTTTTCTCATTTCAAAATGTTTTATAAAGTATCAATTAGTATTCTGATACTGAATAAATGTACATTGATTATTATGACACTCGGCATAATATTACAAGGTCCGCACAAGACAGAGGAGCCGTCAAGCAGGCCCGGCGCATACCTTCCCACTGATACGATACGGTCAGCTCCAAGTCAGCTGGTCAGCAACTGACACTCGGTGGTTCTTTGTTGTCGCTCTCGCCCTTGAGATCCTACGTCATCTCGCTCTAGCTAGACAGTCACTGCTAATTCGCCGATCGCTTTTTTTATTATTTATCACTCGGCTTTATGAGTGTAGTGGCAATAGCACAACTCATAGGTGGGCCATGTTTACATCACATCGCTCTTTTGAATAAATTACAGTATTATGTAATAGTCGATCTACGCCAAGTAGTATGCTCATTCTATGTAACTTGTATCAAATCCAAGAATAATTGTTTTGAGTTATTTCGAAGATTTTCATAGGTACATAAATGATAAACTAACAGCTATTTTATGCCAACACTAGCTCTCCCCACAGACGTTGCCCTGTCTTTGCTATAAATATTGAATACGATTTTTTTAATGATAAATTATTATCTGTTGAACAATATAATTCCGAAGGATGCATCTGTTTTAAACGATGTTTACACTAACTTCCAATCCACTAACAGTTGTGAAATTACAATTCAAAAGTACTAAGAAAGTTGACTACATTAAATTTCCTTCGGGTGATGCGTTGACCAAGGGAAATGGAGATTCTATATATTTTTGTCTCATGGGGTTTCTATTTTTTTGTTTGTGTTTGTTCAGTGTTCTGTTGGTGTCTCTAATAAATAATTAGGGCTCCAATTTTATATGTAGAGATTATGTTCGTTTTTTGAATGGATTTATTTTAATATGAACCATTACGGGACTTACCTACTTCGTGCGTTGTTTCGAAGGCTGAGTCTGATTTAAGTTTATTACGTTTTCAGTTATTTCAAAATGCCTGATCCATCGTGAACGTGACAATATGGGGATATCACGCATGGTTTCTTGAAGTCTGAGTTAATTTAAAAATTCCACAGTCGAATTTTTATTCAGTGAATACGAAGTGACACCAGAACTGACTCTTGATAGAGATGTCCCGGCGAAATAGGAGAGCCAGAGAGACAAAGGCGAGGGCGAAGAAGATTTTCTTTTTATTTGATGTTTTTCTCTTTCAACTTTCGCTTAGATACTTTATTTCGTTTTCGAGAGCCCTTTTTCTGGCACAGTTGGATAAAGTCCTTTATCTTGTTGGCAGTTTTGCGAAACCCGTATTGATTATGATAGTTGAAAGATCCATGCCCCAGGCAGGATTTGAACACGGGAACTATGCCAAACCCACAATAAATCTATACGAAATTGACTTTTTTTAATGTATGTAGTGTGTAGTGCTCAAGTCTCTATAATAATTATTATATTCATCTGGATCCATTTACATTGTGTTCTACGTGCATGATGTGCAGTTTTCGTCGCCCCTTATAGCGGTGGAGGTGGAGAGACCTTCTACCGTATCGATTTCACTTTCAGCATTGAATATTGATTCGTCTGTTGGCTGCTGGCGGATCTCATATTATACGCTATAGTGGTATTAGCATCTAACCACCAACAAATGCCCCTCTACCCGCTTATTAGTATATCGTCGTTCACCATAAAAGTGTTAAGTGTTGACATATTCGCCATAAGCGGGTGCATTGCGTACCTACTCCGAGTAGACCTTGCGTCGTCGATGTGTTGCTGTTTGAGGTTCGGTTTGTTGCCCATCAGGTCTCATAATCGTATAAACCAGTCGCATCTTGTGAAGCTCTGTCTACTATACGACTATCGTTCGTATTGCGAAGCTCTCTAAATCTAACACGCGATACGTTTATTTCTTTGTTTTTTATCTATAGTTATCTTCATTTTGATATCTGTTCTTGGGCGATGACTTACTAATCCTAAATCCATACGTGAATATCTTATTATCTGTAACAAAGAATAGATATTATACCTAATGAAATGCTAATCAGAAATTGAGTATCCGATCGAGTTTCGTATTCTTACTTTATATTAACAAAACTCCTTATATTTATTGGCACCTTCCAGTAGTGTCCTTAAAATGCCTAGATTTATTAAAAGCCATTAGGTGGTAATGTTTAAGTCTCCGAAACTCCTAATCATGAGAATTCTCGACATGTTCAATATGTCGAAAAATCCCATGTATGCAACAAGTAGATATTTAATGATTAATGAAATATAGAGATAGACGTTGGAAGTTATTGAGAACAAGAGAGCAACCAAATTTAAAGACTGCGACTGCTGTCGTGTATTTGGCGCCAGGATATGACTATATCCATTTTTGTTAATGTCTCATCTTTATTGCATATTGGCTTTGTTGGTGCACAAATTATTAACATAATTATGTGTTCACATTGTGGATCCAAATCAACTGATAAAGATACGTACATTGTTTAATTTGCCGTATAACTACATAGAGAAAATATTGAAATAAACCGACACGAAAGATAAGCGAATTTAAATAATGTGAATAACGAAACTGGGTCAGGTAAGCTGTCAAACTGTGATAAAAGTGTATCAGGCGATGGGCCGGATTTCAGCGAGTGGAAGAACTCTTCAAGTCTACTCCAAAGTGGTAGCCGAGACCGACGAAATGTGATGGGCTGCGTAGGAAATGCTGCTGGAAGAGACGATGTACTTGTACATTTTGGAAGGCTTTATAAAGTTGACGCCTACATTATCTAGTCGAGAGGGTAAATATTCGTCCTTGTGGCGCCAGAACCTCCCAGTTGTGTGTGACGTATTTCTGTAGCCAACTTGGCGAACTTATTTTCTATACCAATTATTAAATGATATTATGTTGGTACACATGTATAAGGCGACATTTTAGGCATTCCGTGCTCTACGCTCTACAATCTACATTATTACTTTGTGCCATAATCATGAAACAACTCACGATGGTGGAATGCTGCTCATTTCAACCACCTTCCTCCTTCAGCTTTACCATATTAATGTGTATTGTGTTTACCCTTACCTGCTGGCTACTCCCTATTTCAGTTTACAAACTGTTCAACGATTGTAACCCAGCAGTAGGCACAATGGTAATGTTTTGCTCGTGTTTTTAGCTGTTATGTATGTAGATACAAACAATACTGTGTATGTACATATGGTGATACGCGTGTATTTTGGGTGAGGGGGACGTACACGAGTTCAACGTTTCTTTATCAGCGATTTTACTGTCCGCCTTTTGTTGTGTGTTGTTTATAAAGCGTGCTCGATATTATGTTTTACGTATTATTATTACCAATACAGACCATTAGTGTTGCAGGCTTGTTTACATCAGGCCGCACCATATTCATTCCTTTTCGCGATGTTTCTGTAGGTCCCTACAACTCTTCAAATAATTAACGTATGTAAATGTGATATGAGAGCATGCATACACCTACACTTCTAGAGACAAGAGATAACCCCCAGACAGAGACTCAATAGAATAGAAAATAAGTGTTTCATTCCACAATTAATTATCTATTATTTGTGTTCTTACTGCACTCTGAATTTAGTGGATATCGTATCGTTTGTAAACGGTAATGACACCTTATTAATACTATAATGTTTGTCATTGCCACCATGTGAAAGCAAGGTGTAAACGATGTGAATCATTTAACTAAACACTGTATTATATAAGCTCTTGTCGCAGTTTGAACGCCTTTCTATGTCTTCTTCCTGGCTATAATCCTGAGATTGGTCTGCACCAAGAATATTATGTTAACTCTTTTCTCTACTGACCCTGTCACTGGTCAGTCTCTTCAGTTCTCTATAGGTGCATAAGCGCATGTCCCCGATGGTCTATTTAATTATCTCTAGGAGATATTATAATTCTTTAATCTGAAAAAGGCAATAGAACAGTAGAACCTCCCGAGCAATATACTAAAAATCAAGATAATAAATAAGCATGCACTTGTATCTAGAGAGTAAACCTCGATGAATGAGTACTTACTGGGTGTTAAGCTACTTTACTTTGGACGTATTCTTGAAAACTTCAAGCCCCATGATTAAGCAGTTTTAGATTCATTTTCAGTAAATTTTGTTTGTAAGAATGGATTTTTTTTAATAAATACCTATCACGTAATAGTAAAATTGTTATGTTTGCAATATTTAAAAAGGTCTTTTTATTTATATTATATAATTTTTATCTTCCATTGGAAGTTGGATCAAGTCATCATTGCCATGCACTACTTAGACAGTTCTTGTATAGAGTTGGACAAAAACAGTTTGTTGTTTATTTACTAAACATCAGAGTATTATTGTTTTTATCTCCTAAGATTAACATTTGATCTCATCGCCTAGACATTCACACAATCGCAAGGCATCGTTACATTGTGTGTTGTAGGCATGTGTCGTGTCTGTCACAAAGGCTGTTGTGAGTCATCATGATGGCCGTGACGTTGCCTCTCCAGCTGCTGGTGATAGCACTCCACTCTCCACTCCATCGAGATACACATAACTCATTATTTTTGTTGCGCTCTTTGTGTGAATCTCCTTCCTCTGCGATGAACTGCCGCTGTTCGTTTTTTTTTTTTTAGTCTTCGTACTACTGTACCTCTACTAACGAGAAGTTGATGACTTGAAAAACCATTGATTGACGCGATTGATACAATTGATTTTTCTCTACCTGATGTATTTTTAATGAACCCTCGTAATCGAGTGACGACAGAGAACGTATGGAACAAATATTATAAGACTTGAAAATAATGTGCAACATTGAGACGATCTGAGTACGACCAATGCCTCTATCATCAACCTACTTAATTTTCATATAGAAATGAATCCCTATTTACCCCGGTCACGGCACCACTCTCTTTGTTTGCTCTTGTCAGGAGAAGCTTCTTTTGATAGAAAAAATAAAGACAGTTGCGCGGAAAGTTTGGAGACTTAACGACTATACGTATTAACTTTTCTTATGTGTAACCTTCTTAGTGCTTTTGACAATATTATAAACATTTCTAATGTAACGTTATGTCGTAGCAGAGCAACGTCTGTCTGGTCAGCTAGTAGATATATTTGGCTAATTAAATAGGTATTATTTTTTTTTTCTATTTTTATGAAATAGTAAAATATCGTAGTTACATCGAAGGGTTCAACTCTTTCTTTTGTCTTTCTTCAGTATCTTCTATTGCAAATTTGATACTCTTGGACTTGAAAAGTATCTATTTGATATACCATTTCCACCGGTACCGGAAAAACTTATATGTTATAATGGGCTATTAAAAAGAATATAGACGACGAACGAATATTTCCCATTATTTACTAAAACATATGCGCGAGAGTTCCTGATGCCTTATTGTCACCAATGACACGCGGTGTCACCAATCACCATATCTATTACGTCTCTGTTTTCCGTTGCATGTGTTTTCAAAATCATAATATACTTTTTATTGCATTCGATAAAAGCCACGAAACGAATTACAGTATTATGCACCGTAACCGGACTTAATGCGTCACCGCAGTTGCACGTGCGACTCGGGCGGACGTCAGCCCTCGACCTTAGACGGGCAGTCCCTAGAGTTGGAAGAGGGCGAATGATCACGAGTCGGATTGACCATAATGTTGTGTTCTTGTTGTTCGCAGGAAGCTGAAGGTGTGCCACTTCAACCGAGGGACTGAAATCTGTAACTACAGTTACAGCAACACCATTTTGGCTGTTAAACTCAATAGATCTGTAAGTCTACTCAACTCCTTCGTTTGTCTTTTCAGGATTTGGAAGGGGGTTTGAGCAATAGCCCAAACCATTCCTGCAAACTTTTTTCATTATGACAAAAATGTAGAATGGGATATTTTTAGATAGAATACGAACAGTATCTTATGTTTTAAAAATTCTGGGTACAAATGACCTGTTAAACTTTGCATTACCACCATCCCAAGCATATCTTCTACATTTTCAGTCACTCACAACCAAAAAACACCTTCGGCTGGTAGGACAACTTGTATTGGAGAACGAATAAAATTGAACGTGCATTCTTCTTGGAATTATTTAAATTAAGTACATTATTTAAATGAAACGATTAATTACATTATTTAATACCCTGACTAGTTTCTTTGTCACTTGTGACCAAGCTGGACCTGTGCCTGCGAAACTAGTCGGGGTTTTGAATAATTTACGGATTAACAAATTGTTTCATTTAAACAAGGTACTTAACAAAAACGAAAGTGTTAGTTTCTTTCTGTTTTCCTCGCAATTATTCCATGTTTTCTCACTCTTTAAAACAACCCTTAACTTTTACGAATATTTTGAAACGAAAATTGGCCAAATGGGTCTAGCTCTTCCCGAGTTTTAGCGAGATACACGCACTGCTATCATTGATCCATAAGATATTATTTCCACTATGTAAATACGGACTGTTTTGATTCTAACATTATAATAAAATATGCATGCCTTCCTTCGGCGTATTGAGCAATAATAATTTATGCTTTATTTTAATGTTTAATTTATGTTTATTGAATGTCGTGGGTTGGATTCCCGGTGCCGACCATTTCCACTTTCGAGCACATGCTTTGCTTTGCTTAATATGAAATAATATGTGAAAAGTGTAAGGTGACGTCAATGTTAATGTAACTGTTTAATATTTAATAGGGTGTTATTTATGCACTACCGTGTATTTTGTTAATGATAATTGGGTAAACTTAAATAGGACAGAATGCACCGTATACCAAGGGACAAGATGAGAGTGCAATCCTCCTCCAATTAGAATCGGCTATTTGCTCACCTCGCGACTCTATTTCGAGAATCTATAAATTGTTGCAATAAACAAAAGACTTCTGCACTAGGTATGCGATCTACTTTAGCTGTTATTGCTCCAATATTTATGCATTGTTGCACCATTTATCGGATTTTATTATCAATAATTTTCTGCACCATGTAATGAATTTATAACTTAAAGTTTGTGTTGTGTTTGTATTCACAATATTTTACTACATATTGTGAACGCGATTCAATTTAATTTTTTTTATACAAAGATCACATATATGAGAACCATTTTAATGTTCTCAAACCCTCTCGTACCGTGTTCCACTCTTGCTCAAGGATGGAGGAGGTCATAAACATTAAGCTAAGCTAACTAAGCTCCTGAGTGGGGTGTAAAGGGAGTTTTGATTTGATTGATTTTGATGTTCTAATTATTGTAGGTACCATTAGGGATTGCGACTTTCATCTTTGATGGCTGGTTTAGTTGTGATCACTTTGACGTATACAACGCCCGCCATTAGACACATTAAGTACTTGGATTCGAAGTTTACCCCCCCCCCCCCCCCCAACTACTGTAGTTTCACTGAAAATTTGATTCTCAATGTCTCCAATGCTGAGAGTGCGACCTGATACGTTCTTTGTGGTCACAGGAAACTAAGAAACGTTTCTTTACTTCAAAATTTAAATGAATCCACCAAGAATGTCCGTTCAATTCAATAATTTTATATATTTTGTCGGAAACCTATAAATAAATAAATAAATAAACTTTATTACAAACAAATATGGCACATGAAAAACAATACTAAGTATATCTAAATTAAATCTTAGAACCAAAATGAAAAATTTACAATATTAAAATATTAATTTAGAGATTTTCTTCTTGTTTTTAATTAGATTCGATTTTAGATATTGATCTTTTTTATCGGTAATATTAGTATTGGTCTTAAAGATATGGATGATTAATTCTCCCAAAGACCCCAAGGTCTTGTTGAACATTTTTATTTTTATAGAACCAAATCTTAATAGTATACAGCACAGCATTTCATGCAATCATCACACGTAAACAAGTAAATTCAAATTTTAATTGTTGGTTTTAACTTTGAACCGTATTTCTGTGTGTCAATAACGTTCCATAACGTTCTTCGTCTTCGTCACTTTGTTATTGCGTATTTTGACATAACAGAGGCAAATAATGCGTGTACGTAATAAATCCTTGAATAATGTTATCTTCCTGTTACCCTGACGGAAGTTACACGCTGATTAGGACCTGCCTACAGTGCCTACTCTTTGTGTTTACACTGCAATTATCGTTAATCGCTTGTGTGCCTATATGTATGTCATTGTATACGATTATCTTATATTAAAATGGTAAATATTATTGTAAAACATATCACACAAGATCCCTTGCGGGGTAAGCCTTTGAATTAAAGGCATTACTTATGAAGTTTTACTCACCTCCCTTGCCTCATACATTTCGAGCGTTTTCCGCTTTTCCTTATTCCCGAAACATATCAAATTGTTTTATTGTCATCGATTCATATTTAGCTGAAAGAAAGTTGTATTTTGGGTTGTTGTTTTTGGTATCTCGTTTCTTTTTTGATTTCCTTGACCCATTCATAATATTTTGTGTCTCATAGAACCAGGAAACTTCTTTGATCCTTCTCTATCAAATACAAGGATTATTTTCTCCAAACACACGACCAAATCGGTTATCTTTTGTATCCTATTATTCCTAGCCTGTAGTTAAAATTGACGAAAGAGTGTGATTTGTGAACCGAAATGTGGAAAGAATTTTATCTTCCTTTGTTATCTTAGCAAATAACTCATATAAACCCCATTTTTTGTGACCCTTTTTGACACAAAATACAGGAAAATTCGGTTTGCATCGAACGTCTTTTATGTAAACTATCTAATTTATGATAGGAATTTGAAATGTAAGTTTGATTGTTAAATTATTCATAAAATTTAAACATTCTTTAAGCGTATCTTGTTATTCAAAGAGTTTTGGTAACCCTTCAATCATTGTTGGTGTTGGTAGATTAGTTGATGGTAGACTAACAACTTAAATAATTCTGAAAAAATTCATGGCATATAGTATCGATGTACTGTACCTTTGAACGCACTAAATTTGTAGGTATTATAGACTGATAGAAATAAAATTTGGAATTAGGTATTAAACCCTTAGAAAAATTTAATATTTACTTGTCACCTAATGATAGATTTTGATGCTTGGGGGGCTACGTATTATTATCTACGTCAGAAAGTTTAAAACTTGATAAAAGGGGGTTAAAGTTTTTTTTAATATAATATTGACAATCCACCCCATAATTTAGTCATTTTTGAGGGGTTAAAGTTAATAGATACATATTTTATTTAATTATACATTATGTAGATGGACATGGCATGTGTTAAGGAAGTCGAATGACAGTTGGCCGAGAAGAGCGCTGTTCATTCTCCCACCAGGGTCTCGGAAGACGGTGAAGTCCCTCTTATACCGTGTTCTGTTTGGTCGAGGCAGAGCTGAGGGATTTGATTATGGTATGGGAGGAGATAGATAATTGAAATTTCGCCAAATCGAGCGCAGTGGAGAGCTCTTGTTGCCTCCCTATGCCCTTAAGTGGGGTCAAAAAAGGGACAATTGATTGATACACAAGTACTAACATTTTTCGTTTTCTTCTTCCTCGTTGATCTGTTAATTTACCCGGTGATATTGTGGTCTTTGGCAGTCTTTGCAGATTTTGCGTCTGCCATTCGTAATACGTGGTCATTCCAGAAACCCCTCCGTTGTTTTTTCCCATCTTGTTACTTGTTAGAAACACATACAAAATAGAGAAAAAAAATCAAGCGATTCGCGTAAATTTGCAGCCGTAAAACCTAGTACGCCTTCATACATCATCAAAGTGTGCCGTTTTTTTATTGATATAAGGAGAACAAGTGTGTCCGATCAATGCTGAACAAATAATTTATTGTTTTTATTTATTTATTTTTTTTTTAGTTTTTATTTTTCAGATTTTCGCACACATGCAGTTTTTTTTTTAATAAATAATAACAATATAATGAAAAGTACAAGACATAAACCAGCAAAGTTTGCAGACATTACTTACTTATTTTTTAATAATATCTGGAGGGTTTTTCTTCTCCCCACTCGACATACACTAAACACACCATCGAGTATAAGAAGAAAACACTAAAGCTAGACGGGCTCGCCATTATACTTTTATTTCAACAAGAAATCAGTAGACGTTTACTATGTTATTTTTTTTTTAAACAAAATAACATATCAGTGCTATCATTATCTAGTTAGGCATATATCGGTAGTCTGTTTACATTAAATATTTAGCCATTGACACAATAATACAATAGTACATAATAATAATAATTAATATTAACGATATTATGATACGCACAGCACAACTATGGCAGTAATGTATCTCAAACACTTCAAAGATTCTCCAACTGTAAGACCTCATTGTCCAGACTTATTTTTACGGAAAATAAGAGGTTGAAGTATCAAAATTATTAGTTTTACATTTAACATCAACATCACAGTCTTTATTTTTCCTCATCCTCTTTTTTAGATCTACGTATTATGATGATCTGTTTAATAAGTATTCAAATAGAATTCCTATGGTGAGGTGATGAAGTCCGCATTTCTCTCTGGACATTGCAGGTTCTGCGCATCTCGTAATTGGGGACAATCTCTCAGCGATCTCCCTGCTAGGGGTCACAACGTTTTTTTTTCATTTCGGACGCTCTAAGAACACGTCTCTGATCTTAGTTCTTTATTTTTCTTGTAGTTATTTATTGAAATATATTCTTCATACCAATAATCCTGGAACATTGGCAATTCCTTTTAACACTAGCGATTTTTATGAGAACAAAAGAGATTACCTCAAGGTAGTCAAGGGCTCAATATCAGAATGCACATGGACGAGAAATGAATGCGCCACTGTGAACGTCCCCTACTTTGGCGACCTCTGATCCACACCACTGAGTGTTGTTTTGGACTGGCCGATGACGCCACTGCTTCGTTTGTCAGTGTGTGCACGCACATCGCCAATAAATAATACAAATACCTATGTACATACTTGTACACACCTACATGTTGAATGTTACTATATTATATTATTATTGCGTGAATGATGCTTGTAAACTCTGTATGTACCTACATGCTTGCAACTTTTGTGTTTTATAATGAACATGTTATAAATGTACAGTTTGCTACGCTATATTAATCCTTTAATTAGTAGTCAGATACACCAGATTCTTCTTCTTTTCTTATCGTAAACCTAAGAGTCTGTTTATTTAAGGAGTAGCCTCTTGGGATGCCGAACTCCAGTTGCTCTACTTGTTCTCAACTCTTAAGTCCAAAAGATGGTAAAGCGAGAAGGGTTTCAGCTAGTTGATAGTACCTAAATCTATGGTTTTTCTTCATATCTATGTAAAGTGAAGAAGATTGCTAAAGAAAGTGTTTTTTTTTTTCTTCAATGTACAATCAAAGCACAGCAGTCGCAGTCTTTAAATTTGGTTGCTCTACTTGTTCTCAATAATTTACAAGTTAGCTCTATATCTCATTAATTATTAAACATCTACTTGTTGTACCCATATATGCGATTTTTGACTTGTTGAGAATTGTCATGATTAGGAATTTCGGAGATTTAAACATTACCACCTAATGGCGAACGCTGTTAACGTAAGTCAGTCTTCAAATTAACAGTAGAAGACTATAGTAAGCCTCTAGTCACTAGTGGTTTGTTGCATTTACAAATTGAACATCTTGTTGCATATTCCTCAAAAAAAAAAACAAAATAGATAGTAAATGAATAATAATGTTTGTTTGTTTGTCTATTGCAGAGATTAATAGTATGCCTGGAGGAGAGCCTGTACATCCACAATATACGGGACATGAAGGTGCTGCATACCATCAGAGATACCCCCCCTAACCCCACCGGCCTCTGCTGTCTCTCTGCGCACACCGACAACTGCTTCCTGGCCTACCCCGGCTCCAGTGCTATAGGAGAAGTGCAAATATTTGATGCTACGCATTTGGTAACATACTCCTTCATATCTCACATGAAATATTCACTGCACATTATTCATTATCTCATCATTATTATTGAGAACAATGTCCATACGCCTCCATTCAATGACTTAATAACTTGCTGTACCATCAGTTGTTATTACCAGTCTTCCAAATCTTTAGTCTAAAATACAATGATTGTTATACAGAAACAAAAACGAAACAATGAAGAAAAAAAACTTCTGTATAATAACTATTGAATTAAATGTACCACTTTAGAAGAAGCATCTCCTCTAAAATCAAAAATAAAGTCTTTTTCGTCATCTATCCATTTTGTGTACACTAGTCTATGGTTCCATAAAAGGTTGTACATTTTCGAATATAATTTTATCTGGGATATTTTTATTTGGATACCTTTTTCAAAAGCTCTAGAAAACGCAATTAATTAAAGTTTGTCATTTGCTATCCCGCATGTAATAATAATTTAAAACAACTAGATGAAAAGTGCAAGTGCAGGATCGAGCGCAATGGAGGGCTCTTGTTGCCTCCCTGTGCCCCTGAGTGGGGTGTAAAAGGGAGAATTGATTGATTGATTGAGATGAAAAGTGACAAGAACGCTACAAATTCACATAGCAAATTAATGACTGTATTTTTGATAATAATATAAAACTTTATTGGGTAAAAATATACATAATTAACCAAAATTGGCGGGCTTATTGCCTAGGGCAATTTCTTCCAACCAACCTGATAGTATAATAAATATGTAGCAACCATTTTTGTTAAAAAAAATACCATATAAAAGCACTTCAAATTCTTTTTAACCATAGTGAGGAACAATGTAGAATGACATTTTGACTTGTGCTTTACAATTAATAAAAGAAAATTTGAAATATTTTCAGCATGCGAAAACGATGATCCCTGCACATGATTCACCCCTGGCAGCTCTGGCCTTCAACAGTACCGGAACCCGCCTGGCCACCGCCAGTGAGAAGGGGACGGTGATCCGAGTGTTCAGTGTGAAAGAAGGCACCAGACTGTTTGAGTTCAGACGCGGTGTGAAGAGATGTGTGTCCATTAGTTGCTTGGCGTTTTCCATGTGTTCTAATTATGTGTGTTGCTCCTCAAACACGGAAACTGTACATGTCTTTAAGTTAGTCGAGCCCCAGAAGGAGCTGTAAGTGCATTCTTTTGTTTATAAAGACCTGAATGTTTTGTGTACTTAAATCCGAAATTCTGCAAAAAATCAATCGCACGAGGATCAATTGCAATAATTCTGGGGGTGGAGTTGATTCAGCCAAGGAATTGAATATTGTGAAGCTATCTATTTATAAAAATAATTTGCTGAGGGATTTAGCAGAATAGTATGGATGCCTTTTTGCTAATGTCCATTAAGACTTCAAAGAGATTTTTAGCATTTTACTACACTCTGTTGTCTGATTGTAGGGCAAATTTGATAGAAAAACATGAGCAACAATATCAAGTTCTTAATTTGAACACTAATGCAAATTATTTTTTTACATGAGTGTGTAATTGCGAAATTCGATTTAAGAACTGGGTTAGAATAAAAAAACATATTATGCATGACATGTTGGGAATTTTTTTTATGATTATTACTTTTCATAGAAATTTGATATTACATGGTTCAATTTTATTACAAATCTTTTAAGAAAATGATACCGAAAAATAATACGCTTTTCCATAAAAATAACACGAAAAATTCAGGTCACTAGTTATTAATTATGTAATTTATACAGGTCTGTTTGAATTAGAAAATACCTATATACCTACCTGTATCAAATGTTGTAGATCTCGCCAGGCCTCAGAAGACAATAGCTGGCTAGGCTTCTTGGGGAAGGCTTTCTCTGCGGGAGCCACATATCTTCCCTCACAAGTGACTGAAGTCTTCTGCCAGGGACGAGCGTTTGCCGGTGTTCACCTCCCTGTGGCAGGAGTCAAAAATGTTTGTGCTATTACTAGGTAAGAAAACAGGGCAATTCACTTTAAAGTATAATCCAGATAAGATATATTTAATAAGTTAATATTTATTTTAATCATTGTTTTACTGTTTCTGACACTCCCAAGTGCCTGAATGGACCTATGGGTGGAGAAATAAATAAATAAGGGACAACCCCTTTAGCAACGTAATTATAAACCTGAGTTATGTTTATAGGTTATAGAGCAATACCTGCCGCATCCTGAGCTGTAAAATAGAGTACCTATTCTTTCTTGATCGTTGATATGGTCACCAAGGAAATTAGAATGGGAGAGAACTGTCATTGCCCATTGATTAGTTGTTGTTTCCGTGGTGTCCAAGATAACGATTAAAGAAAATATACTCTACTTCTAGCTTTGGCTCTATGTTCGTTTGGTGTAAAGGGTTCCAGTTAAGAAGTTCCTACACAGAACAAAAATCGATACAACAACTGTAAACTTTTTAATATATGCTATATAGATGTTTTTTTTTTTTTTTTTTTGACCTTCGCCTTATTGGCGTTCTTGGTCAGTCTCAAGTTCATATTATATCTTTATCTTTTTTTTTTTTTTAATATTGCCTATTTATTAAATTATAGTAGTTACAATTATTATATTATAGTAATACCTAGAATGTAATTAAAATCAAAGTTTTAGAGAGTTCTCCCGAGCAAACCAACCAAGAGACTTCACAATACTCTTTGATGGATCCGCAAGAACAAGCGAAAGCTGGGTAGGAAACCCCACTCCCGCCCGTCCCAGCATCTCCATCAAAGAGTCTGCGCCCCTCATGTGAGAGCATTCCATGATCAAATGGTTTGCATCACCCAATTCTGTGCCACAAACGCAGTGAGGTGTATCTAAAATATTTATTTTGTGGAGGTGGGCAGGAGACAGACTGTGGCCAGACCTTAGTCGACAGACCAGAGAAATCTGCCATCTTGGAATATTCATATTCCAGAACCAGGGAACTTTGGGAATATGAGGCTGGATCTCTCCAAACCATCGACCCCGCACAGCCAGAGACTCTCTCCAACTCCTCCCCCACTCTTCTAATGCACTCCCTTTGCAACTCAGAATCAAGTCAGCATATGGAATCTGATTAATCTTCCCACACATGGAGACTGAAGCCTCCTTTGCCATTTCGTCTGCCTTCTCATTCCCCGCAATCCCCCTGTGACCAGGTAGCCAGGCTATGTTTAGTTTAAACTCATCATTATTAGTGGCTCCACAGCTTAGGTCCAGGAATCCTCACGAGTTTGCCCTCATGTTTGACACCTTTAGGGCATAACGCACCACCAAAGCTTCGGTCTTCTTTTTCCTCACAGAATGCTGTCCAGAATCTTCTTGAGCATTAGATCATCGTAAAAGAAAAACTTCCCTTTACGTGTTGTCTGTTTAGTACAACGAAATGTTACCGATAGTTACTATTTATTGAAAGTTAAAACTGGGTCCTCATTGCTGTTGTTTGTTTATCTTGTAGTATATCTAAGAAATTGAGACTTCTGGTCGCGACGGCTGAAGGAATTCTGTATATTTATGCTCTGGACCCTGTCGAGGGAGGGGACTGCGCCCTGGTGAAGACGCACCACCTTATTGACTCTTCCATCCCCGTAGCCGCACCCCCAGCAACCACCACCCAGCCCCTGAACATCGTGGGTGCTGCCAAGGGTAAGTAGAACAGACCTCTTCTACAGCACCTTATCATGCAGTGCACTCGAGTCTAACATAACATTCTCACTAAGTTTTTAATACATCTCATTATATTTATTATTATGTGGCTGAGGTTGTAATGCAGTTATACAATATTATTTATTATATTTTATATTCATACTTGAGTGCAATATGATATCATCAAAGAAAGCATGTGATGGATAATTTGCCATACTATTCTAAATTTAATTTATACATTTTCTTTTCGTAGAGTAATATCTATATTATAAGTAATTTATTTTATATGATGTGTACTTTCAATCACCTTTGTTAGTTTTTTTTTGTAGATTAACAAATATTGCTATTTTTTTCATTTTCTAGGGTCTCTGTAGAGCTTTTTTACATATTAAAATTCACCAATTTAAACTTTTTATTTGCATGATTAAATCTATCCTTGATTTTAAATTCATTTGTTGAATGTACACGTGTGTGTCCTTGGTTATATTGAATGCACTTTAATGTTTGCATTTATTGCAGGTAAGTAAGTATCATATAACATTTTCAACCATATTGCTTGTGTTTTTTTTTACAAATAATTTTGCATTAACACCATATTGCAAATGTCAATTCAGTTTTTACATTATGCCCGTAATTAAAATAAAAAAATACAACTTTTTGCCAATAACAGCAGCTTTTGGCAGATGTGCACTGCAAGCGGGAACACAATTCATATTCTCGTTTGCGTTAAACAATTTGCCATACATTTTTTTTTTTATATAATTTCGTTTCCTACAATATATGCTATTTATTTTGAATTCTTTATAATATATATATTTATGTTTATGATTTAATCCCAAACCTTTCTTTCATTCTGTATTATTGTTTTTTGAACCTAAATCCACCATAATCCTGAGATCCTTCTCTTCCATTTTAAACCTATGTGTTTTTTTTTTCAAAAGTTTTATTACCAATATCATCCGATTGGTATCATTGCAGTTTTATATTGTATTATCTTTGCACAATTTGTTTTGCAAAGATGTACCTACATGTCAACCAATTTAGTTGTATTACAATTATTAATAATTTTTTAAAAACAATTGTGAATTAAAGTACCAAGAATCGGGCAGTGTTGTACATGGTCACCTGCCTTTAGCTGGTTATCCCATAGTTGTGGGATCAATGTACCGAGTTAGATTTATTTTTTGTTTTATTTAACTGATATTTTCAATACATAGTAAATTAAACAACTGTGAATAACTGTTTGATTTTTTTGTCACACGTTGCTTAATTAACCTCCTTAATGTATTGAGATCTTGTACAATTGTATAATGGTAATATTTCAAGCCACATGAATGATTAAGTATTATAATGATATTATGTTTGGGGCGGGGCATGTCTTCGTTTCAATGTTGTTCTTAAAAAAAATGGTGTTGATTTTGTTTGAATGAAAATGTAAATTCATTTTGATAATTTGTATTCTTAATATTAATAAGTTGAGCCATTTTCAATCCTTTATAATAATATGCGACCCGCCAAGTTTTCAAATAAGGGTCCTTTTTTTTCAGGTTTTCGAAACTTTATAAAAATCAAAAGGCGATGATGATCTAACTTAATTTAAATTATTTATATATTCATATAATAGGATTATTTATATATTATTGTGGACAAGCTGCAGAGAAGAGATGACCACCGAGATCCAGTTGGCCAGAAAACTACAAAGTTGCCTTTAATGTTTACATTGTCACCAAATAAAAATATGATGTGTAAATATTCCTTTAAATCCTTTCCCGAGTCCACAACGTTATTAGTAAAGTTTTTTGTGTTTCAAGGAGGCAACACCTACGCTGGTGCCCTGAGAGGTCGCGATCCCGATCATATGTCAGGTACTGGTCAGTATTTTGAAAAATCAAAAGCAAAAAAAACAAACAAACAACTAAGTCCAAAATAAAACAAAATTAGTATTTAGATTCTGATAATAATAAATATATAAAAAACATTTTCCAATACTACATTATCTCTTTTATTTTTTGGGCACGTCTTTTGCATCGAAATGGACGCTCAGCAACAATGCCTTTTTATGGAAAGTTTTTGATTAGATATTCTATCTGAAAGTTGTGTTCCATTGTTGCTTTTGATTTTACACTGCGTGAAAATTGAAAACAATGTGACATTCCCAGGGCTGATCATCATAATAAAATAACACTTTAAAAAATCACCGCTCTCCATTGTCAAATCCTTTTATTATATTTTATTTTAACTTTGTCTATTTTCGTTTATTTTTTTTCTTTCGATGTTAGTATTTTGGAATGGCAAAGATTATTGTTTGTACCTACTTGTAAAGTGGAAAATCTAACCAAATGCACAATATTCGAAATGCCATTCCAAATTATTTGAACGATAATAATGATTATCTATATAATTGTAGTGCTAGTGTCCTCATTCTGTCGTTCCTCTCATATTTCATGTTCACTTCTGCACCCTACCTGCATCATCTCCTTTTTCCTTCTTATATTTTCTTTTTTTTTTTTAACTTGGTTTCTTTCGTGTCACTTCTTGGAAAGCCATTAAAGCCATGGTCAAGAGTTGCAATTATATTCAAATTTTAAGTCAGTTAGTTTTTAGTATCAAAAGGCAATATATCTCGTGAACTGACACTCACAACATAGTGTTTGTTCTGCGGGATGTTTTTTCTTTCATTCAATATTTAACTAATCCCAGGTGTGAAACATTATTTTAACTCCTTAGAAACTCTAAAAAAATATTTGTATATTACACACTAAAACTAATTTGTCAAGATTGATAAACATATTATTATTATAATATGCATATTTTCATTTTAATAATTTGCGTATTTTGTTACGGCAGAAGTACTAATAGACGTTTTTTTCTCTTTTTTTTATACTGGCGCAGATTCCGAAAAAATCCACGAGATGGCGTCTGCTTCGGAGACACCGCCGCAAGGAGGGTTCAAATTTGACGATGACAAGGAATTCCCACCCGTGACGCAAGGATCAGAATAAAGTTCACCAATAAAGCATCATCACAAGTCTTGGACCTAAGATATTTGTGATAAATAATTTTATTCTTAATTTTTTTCTGTTTGTCTTTTATTTTTTTTAAATATTACTTTTGGAGTACCTCTTATTATCATGTCGAGTACTCCCCAAGTTTTTTCTTAAGGTGGATGTAAATAATTCTTGGTTCCATCTTATAAATACTTATAAAGTTAAATCCTTCATGTAAGGAGACAAATTTATTATTAAATAAAAAAAAAATAATCAAGCTTCTATATTATTTCTAACTCCTCAAAAAATCAAAAAAAAAAAACTATAAATTTTTTAAAGAAATCAATTATAAAAATGATTCATTCACAAAATGCGCTTTTTTAATAATTTTAATTTGAAGTGTGGATTCTTTTCATTTCTTTTCTTTAATAGTAATGATATGATCTGTTTTATGATTTCTTTTTCACACCCGTGTCTGCCGCGGGGTGATTAGTTTGTAAGGTGTATATGTAATTTAACAATCTGTAACAAAAATCAACTTACGTGCCCCTCTTCTGTAACTTACTCCGTGAGAAGGATGTATTAAAAAGTTATTTAATTATTATAAAGACTTCAACAAGTAGTAAAAAAATTCACTAAGTTGTAAATATGGATTAGTTGACTATTGAGTGTCTCACTTATTAGGGATTAGAACGTAATATTATTGTGATTGTTTAAAATGTGTTAATATTAAAATATCATTCAAACTTTGGATATTTCCTCGCTCTTAAAAACTAAAAAAAAACGCACACCTTAAGTCATTTTGCTTGTAATATTTTTCATCCTTAAATTATTATTGAATTAGAATGTTACTATCATCACACTCTTTTTAGAAGATCGCCACACAATAATTTTATATGTAGTCTTTTGGCGTTTACGGCCAATGGTGTAAGTAATAATAATAATAAATGTGTACATTAGAAGTTGTTGTATTTTTTTTTGTTTTCTTCGTAAAGATAAAAAATTTGTTAAATTCACTATCTCTTAAAAAATTATTTTCTTGAAAGGTATTAATTTTAAGAATCTTCCTGTGATTTTTTACAAGAAGTAAATTACGCGAGCTTTTATAATATGTGTATTACATTGAAAAAGAATGTATATAAGTATTTTCTCCTTTCTTTTTTTTTTATTTTTTTTTAATGTTACCACTAACAAAAATAATAAATGTTAAATCAGTAAAAAAAATCATCAATATTCAAGTAAATATGATAATTATTATTATTTATCTATTGAATCCCTTAGTCTTGTAGAGGTCTCTTGTGAGAGTCTCTACAGACTACGGCACATTTTAGAGATTAAAGAATTAATTAATTTAAAATAATAACAATAAATTGGGACATCCACAGCAATTGCTTG
Source organism: Mystacides longicornis (assembly GCA_963576905.1). NCBI lineage: Eukaryota > Metazoa > Arthropoda > Insecta > Trichoptera > Leptoceridae > Mystacides > Mystacides longicornis. The sequence goes on along the minus strand of OY756425.1, from coordinate 7,899,871 downwards.
GGCATTGTGATATGATAGTTATTTTAAGTTTTATGTTTGTGTGCGCCAAAAAAATGTATTATGTGAGTGTATGTACAATGTATCATAATTATATTTAAATATAGAGGAGTTGTAAATATGTAGTTGCCTTTAATTGTGACAAGTCCCCTAATAATCCCCCCCCCCCTTCTGGAGAACTTATTATAATAATAATAATAAAATTCCACTGATACTTAATCTTGGGTTTGTTGCTAACATCGGGAACTATTATTATTGGGATGTTAAGATATGTTTTTTTTTAAAGAAACCGTGTCATGACTCGATTTTGTAGCAATAAGTTTAAAAAATATTTTGTCAACACAAATTAATGAATAAACTTTTTGATTCCAACTGTCGCTGCTTTACTACTCAAGCTTCTTCCTCTACCCTTCCTCCAACTCCATCTCATCCCAGGGACCCAAATTATGAACTAGTCCAAAATTTTATAGAATTACTCGTTTTTCGGAATTATGAATTCGTTTTATCTGTAAAATGTCACCATCAAATTTGAGTACAGTTAACAGCAATAACTTTAACTAACAGCATTACCTAAGAGAGAATGAACCAACAATAGGTGAGTCTACCCACATGTGTTTGGTTGCTGTAGCTGTCATATTACAGTGGTGCCTCGCATAAAGAACGCCTCGCACAGCGAACGCTGCACACAACGAACTTCCTTTCATGATTCATACAACGAACTTCGTTTCACACAACGAAGTCGCCCGAGCTTCCACGACCGCTTTGCCCGAGCCTCCACGAACGACTACTTCGCCCGAGCGTCCACGATCGCTGCCGATGTATTGCATCCTCCCGCGGAGGCACTGCAGGCAGTCGTTAGTCACTGCGCTTAACTTACGCACGTATCGCGGCACTCGGTCTTCATTACGAATTCAATCACGCACGTATCACGGCAGTCGTCCTTTTGAATTAAACTATTTTTTTATATCATGGCTTCTAAAAAAAGCAGGAAGGTGATTTCTGTTGAAATTAAACAGGAAATTATTAGAAGGAGTGAATGTGGGGTAAAACAGTGTGACCTCGTCAAAGAGTTTGGCCTCAGCAAGACCACCATTTTCACCATTTTGACAAATAAGGATGCAATCAAATCAGCCAAAGGAGTATCAAAACTATTTCATGAAAAACATAGGTGTTCAATCCACGAGGAAATGGAGAGGCTATTAGCGATTTGGATTAGGGACAGGCAGGTGAAAGGCGACGTAACAACCCAAGATATTATCTGTCACAAAGCCAAGATAATTTATGACGATCTAAAGAAAAACGTCCCTGGAAGTAGCAGCAATCAACAAAATGAAGAAGAATTCAAAGCCAGCAGGGGGTGGTTTTTTAGATTTAAGAAAAGGTGTGGAATCGACAGCGTTACTATGCATGGTGAAGCTGGCAGTGCTGACAAGAAAGAAGCAGAAAAGTTCTCTACTCAATTTCAAAAATTTATTAAGGATGAAGGATACTGCCCACAACAAGTGTTCAATGCCGATGAAACGGGTCTTTTCTGGAAAAGAATGCCGAACAGAACCTTCATTACAAAAGAGGAGAAGAAATTGCCAGGACACAAAGCCATGAAGGACAGACTTACCCTTATGTTTTCGTCTAATGCCAGCGGAGACCTCAAGATCAAACCTCTATTGGTTTATTACTCTGAAAATCCAAGAATTTTTAAGAAAAATAACGTTATTAAGTCCAAACTGCCCGTCCATTGGAAGTCCAATCAAAAAGCCTGGGTGACCCGAGTTATCTTCAACGAATGGATTCTGGAAACCTTTGCTCCTGCCGTGAAGAAATTCTTGCTGGAAAAAGAACTGCCGCTCAAAGCCCTTCTGACACTTGACAATGCCCCTTCTCACCCAAAAGACCTAGAGGAAATATTGCAGGAAAATTATCCTTTTATCAAGTTGCAGTATTTGCCACCAAACACCACATCCATTCTTCAGCCAATGGATCAGCAAGTTATTGCGAACTTTAAAAAACTCTACACTAGAGCCCTCTTTAACAAGGTGTTTGAAGAATGCGAGTTTGGTGGAGACAATATGACTGTCCGAAAGTTTTGGAAGGATAAATTTGATGTCCTTATGGCAATACGACTTATACAGAAGGCCTGGGAAGAAGTGTCACAAAGGACCCTCATTTCTGCTTGGAAGATGCTTGTGCCTTCGTGGACCCAGGAAGAAGCAGTAGTTGATGACACACAAGTGGTGAAGGACATCATCACAGTGGCCCAAAGGTTGGAATTAGAGGTAGAGGATGTAGAGGAGCTTATTGAGGAACACGAAGAAGAGCTGACAACTGAAGAGCTCCAAGCACTTCTGGTCCAGCAACAGGACAATGCTCAAAGGGAAGTGTCATCTGATAACGAGGAGCAACAATCAAACAATCAACCAATCCCAACTGCTGACATCAAGAACATCCTGGTCAAATGGAAAGAAGTTCAAGAGTTTACCAATGCCCACTATCCGGATTCAGCTGAAGCAAACAGGATCAACGATCTTTACTCCGATACTCTTGTCCGTTATTTCCGGCACATGTAATGGATGAAGATGTTCAAGATTTGGTAGACTCTTCTTAGTCTGTCATAAAATTTAAAAAATGTGTTTTTTTTTGTAACTATGTTTTTAGATGTACATATCTAAATAAAAATAATAACAAAAAATTTATCTTTTTTATGTCATGTTAGCATATTTTATGCTACAGAACGAATTATTTTTTTTAACATGTATTGTTATGGGAAAACGCGTTTCACATAACGAACTTTTCGCTTAACAAACTTGCTCCTGGAACGAATTAAGTTCGTTGTGTGAGGCACCACTGTATTTGTTTCTTTTGACGAATCTATTTCCTCAGAATCGATAAATCTATAAAAAAGACAGCAAGTTTTGTTGTAGTACTCATTTTGTGAATATATTATATTGGATTTATTTAAATTAATATTTATAGAAAATAAAAAACACAACACACTAAGGACAGTCAGTGAATTCATCACTTTGAAGTTTACTAAGGAAAATTTGATCCAGTCCTTTAATTTCAATCCTAAGACAAATAGCTACCATGTTGACGTAACCAACTGTCAAATTTATGTGGGGATTTGAAACGTTGAAATTCAAATTGGATAGATTCCTTAATATTTTGAATTTCCCAGGTAATGATCGATGTGAATATAGCTTCGAGTTGAAAAGAGCTTTTCGAGAGTGAAAGTGCTGCCAAACTTGGTTTCAGCAAATAAAGATTATGAAAATAAAGGGATTTTTAAATACTTTAATAATTTTCTTACTGGAATAATAATTTGTTGTTTTTTAATCAGGCATTCCACCCTCTAAGAGTGATTTTTATTGTTGTTTAAGCTATTGGAAAAGCATATTATGATGACAAGTGTAATTTTGAAATATAAAACAGCTCTCTATTCCTTTTTATACACATAAAACAACTTCGTTTGTTTCTTCCAGCGATGCGTTATTCCTCGTACAGCTTGTACCACTTATTTTACTTAGAGTAAAAAAGGTATTTCAATAAAACAATAGTGTGGCATTTTACATTTTATTTCTATCCCCTAAAATATACAAAATTATTAAGACATCTTTTATAATTTTCGCATATTAATCATTCATAAAAATGTTTAAACATATTTTTTACATTGCAGGTGTTTCGAAATAAAACTTTTTTTTATAAGAAAAAGGGATTATTTAATAATATGATTATTTACATATGTATAAATTTTTTATTTTTTTTTAACCAGGCCAACATTTTTTGTGCCTTTGTAGGGATTTTTTTTTTGTATAGCATAATATTATAACCTGAACATTGAATTTTATTTAAATAAATAATAATATGTCCGCGTAAGACATAAAATAAACTATTTACACATTAAATATATCCCACCAAACATCGCTATTTAAAGTTTATTAAAGTACGAATACAATAAGCCAGTTTTGATATGAACTTTTAAACTTTTTTTTTTGCTTAGAGCAAAAGCAACATAATTAGATATAACGGTATTGGCATTTTGAATTTCTTTTCTGGTAGGTGATTTATTGGCAATAGATTTTAGCATCTGGACGGGTACGCTCAAAATATGATAGCTTGTCATGGTTAAGGTTCTTGCCTGAAGAATCAAGTTATAAGTGGAATGTAACGATCATCATATTATGAAAGGAAAAGGCAGGTAAAACTTAATGGACCCTCCTACAAGGCGATTCCTCACAAAAACTTTACTGAATATAATGGTTGAATTTCACTAACGAAAAAACATATTTACAATAGGCGCCGGGATATTGTGATCGTGATTGTCCCATGTGTTTTGATTCCGATAATAATGAATTGGCATCAATATTGCATGTAGGTAATTCACAATTATTTCACAAAAACACGGATAAAGAGCTGCGTATTAAAGTTCACTACATAAATACAGACTTTACAAAATTGAAAAGAAGAAAGAGTCCTTAGTCCAAAATGAGGATTAGTTTTTGAAAATCCATTATATGTCTGAAACATCTGGGTGATTTGTCCTTCCCTATCCACTAATGGCATCTGGTGTCCATCACGTTGCGTGTTAAGATTACAATTATTCGGATCTTTTTCCTGGTCTAGGGTTTGAGATTTTTATTACCATACAACAAACACACGCACGGATAGCTGGACACAGTTCAAGACTGCCCTTGATTTTTATCTAAAAAGCATTTTTAATCTGCAATTTTCATTTTAAGTCTAAATTAGCACATTTCGTGATGTTTGATTCTGTTAACCAGTGATCACAATAACCGGCGCTTACTGTATTTATGTATAGTATCATTGTATGAAATTCCTTTAAGGAAAATGAATATAATGACATCATACATGTAAATTTGTATTGTCCCAATATAAATTTATATACATGTTATGTTTCCGAATCTGACTGTTCAACAATAAAATCAATAGCTAGGTACACACGTAACGATTTATCTTTAAGATTTGAACGATAATCGCTCATTTTTCAATTGTTTTCTTCGCGAAGATTTGAAAAATGAGCGATTATTGTTCAAATCTTAAATATAAATAGTTACGTGTGTACCCAGCTATTGAAATTTTATAAGGCAGTTATTATCAAATTCATAGTATGGAGAGTATTATGAGAAAAATATATGAGTTAGGTCTCGGCAAACAGGAATATAAAGTTGCGTTGATACTATCACCTCCAAGTAGTCATAGCGCTGAGTAGATCTCACATGGAATTTCTGGAAAACAGATTATTCGAAAAAAATCATAGATAAAAGAAGTGACATTATTAACTTTTTTATGTTTGTAAATTATTTTTACAATACTAGCTGACCTGTCTGTCGAACTTCAATCCGCTCCAGAATAAAAAAAAATGTTGCGATGTCAGACGTCTAAAGTAAGTAATAAAGCCCAATAAAATAGGTATTTCTGATAAACAACATAAAGTAATCTCAGATAATATGAATATAGCGTTTTATGCTGGTTCCAGGTATCTGAGTAGACCTTGATTTAAATTAACTCAATAATATATGGAATTTAACATAACAGTTTTTGATTTTGAGGCAGTACAAAGTTCAAAGAGTTAGCTACGGTTGTTTTTAAAAATTCTTACTTTAAAAAATTTCAAGAGATGATGTAGTAGAAAATAAGTCACATATGAAGTATGTTAAGTTATTTTTAGACAATGTTAGTTTATCATGGAGATTTTACCTGGGCAATACACAAATCTCGCAAGTATCTCTATGTGCTGGATTGTGAAATGTACAGTGAGGACACGTCCACATAGGACCGTCGTCCAATCTAGGCATGGCTCCAGGCATCAAATCTTCGGGACTGCAAAATTATAATATGGTTATTAGAAAATATATTATGCAGTGAATATTTTAAAAAAATGTAAAAACACATACTGTGGACTATGATCGCTGGCTTCTATGAGTTGCTCGACAGTTGCCCAGTGATCCGATTGCTTCCACGTGGCTGCGAGGTTTGAATCTTTAGTTCTGATAGCTACTAGTAGGTCTTCCATATGTGGTAACATTGGCAAGGCATCCATACTTGCTATGTACACCAGGACGTGGAAATCTGACATAGCCTAAAGTTAAAATAAAATAATGAAATACTTTGATTATCGCAAAAAAAATGTAATGATGTAGATGTCTTTGAGTGTCCTCTAACCTCTAAAAACTCGTCCGGCGTCCATTGCTGCAAGTATTGAGCCAGAGTGTGTAGAGTCTGAGGCGAACGGCCCACTATGGGGAACATGTTGCGTGAAGGACAAGGTCTGGTGAAGGTGGCCAGAGGAATGCGAGACGCTGCACACGGCACATCCAATAGCAGATATTCCACGGGGAGAGGACGAGCCATGCGAGAAACTTCATTTCCATACTGATCCTTCTCCTGTTGAATAAAACATAATAGTCAAGAGTCACTTGGACATGGATGCAAAAAGATGCAAAAAAAAGGGATGTGGAGTGAATGTTAGCAATGTAGCTAGAATGAATAAAAGTGAACAAACTGAGATAGTTTGGAAATGTAGAGTGAATGATAAAAAGAATCTATAAATCTGAAAGAATAAATGGGTTCACGGAGAGTGGTCGATCTAGAATGATGTGGAAAAATCAAATTGGTGCCGTTTTAAATGAGGGCCAAGTCAGGAGTATAAGAAATATCAGACAATGTATATGCGGAAAATTATGTCGTTGGATGGAGCAAAAGAGATTTGTTTGGATAGGAATAATTACAAGACCCTCTGCCTACCCCCTCCAAGAAATGGTGTGAAGAGGAAAAAAGTTAGTATAATTCTGGTAAGTCCTTTCACGTGAGTATCTATTAGATAACAACATTTTATTCTATTCGGTTGCCTTGACCTTAGCCCTGACAGAAAACAATGCTACTATAATGTTGCAAACAATAAAAATATATAACTTAACATAATCATTCCTGGTTTAGGCAACATTATCCAATGTTTTTTCTGTTGTTATATTGTCTATTCTGTTCTATCTTATTAATTATTAATTTATCTTATATTGTTCTATATAACAATGAACAAACATACTAGCTTAACTAGATAGTTTTGGGACAAGAAATATGTAATCATGTTGATATCATAATATTTTAGGCCTTGAATTAAGTCAGATGATAACATATGGGGAAATTCTACAAACACGAATCAATACCTTAACATTAAATCTGACTGAGTAAATTTTTGAAGATGTACTTTTATTTAATAAGAGAAAATAAAATTAAGGGTGACTTAATAATCAGCATTATAAAAGTGTAGATTAACATATTAATACAACGCGAGTGATAACAAAACATTTTGAAATTAAAGGATACAATCAAAATAACGGAAGTACAGTTTTTCCTCTCATGAAGTTCCATAAAATTAATTTTCAGTTTTCTTTTTCAGTACGCAACTCGCAAATCAGAGTGAAGTTGCTACGTGTTGAATTATTATTACTGCTTCAACATTACACAGACGTAAACGTCAGATTTTTTTTCTCTTAAGTTGTCGAGGCTGATCACAACAGTTACGGTTTTTTTTTATAAAGAAAATTTTTGATTTGTATATTAATCCGAGACAAACTCACACGAAAACTAGAATTGACTCTGAAACAGACATGCCTCCTTCGGTAAACAGATGAGTTAGCTAAAATCTTATCTAGAATGAAAAAAAAAATCAGGAATTAAATCGAGAAGAATTCCATTTTTGGAGATTCTTTGCCATAATAAGTAGTATTTTGTAGCTTTCTTTTCTCGAATGTCGAGTTAATAAAATTTAATTTATTACACCCTTACAATGTTGTGTTCAAATGATGGTAATCTGTTGAGTGGAGTGAAGTGAGCGGTAGTTTGCCAAAACAACATGGCGTGTGTACACAAAACGTAAAGTGATGTGGCAGTTCACATCGATTTATTTTAAATTTTAGTTAATTTAGTTAGATTAAAAGCGAGCCGTGCGTATTTCGGCAAAATTCGTTAGTAAATATGTAATATAGGTCGCGTTAAATCGTTAATATACAAGTATATCGCGTTACATTGTCAAAGTGCAAAGTTTCATAGGCTTTGACATGTACCCCATGTCAAGTTGAAATATTGTATCCGATTGTGCCAAGAGTGTAAGGGAGGTGCGTATGGGCTCGGGTTGATCTGCCCAGATGGCGCTCTCCCCGCCCGGGGACATCGAAGATCTGACGCTGTGTTCCGTCTGCAAGCTATCTTTCAACGATGGCGACCAGCTGCCGAAGTTATTGGCCTGCAAGCACCACTTCTGTCTCAAGTGCATCTCCAGCGTGTTGCTCAAGGGCAGGGAACTGTACTGCCCGTACTGCTGGAAGCGCACCGAACCACCCGACCTGCGACCAGAGGCATTGCCCACATATGGGCCCATCTTGGCACTTGTCCGTCGCTTGGCAGTGGTCAATTCTGCAACAATGCCGACGCCACTATCCAACAACACAACTGCGGATGTCGAAACTTGTCCCACCCATGGCATGCCCCATTCCTTATGGTGCTTGCCTTGTGCCAGATTAGTTTGCAGAGCGTGTGCCTCACACCCAGATCACTTGGAGCATGCGGGAGCTGTCAAACCACATGCAGAAGCACGCCTTGTACTACGTCAAGATATGCATGGTGAGTTGGCTCTTATGCAAAAAATGTTAGCGGATATACAAAGGTTAGCAAAGAAGCAAAGAGAATTTTTGTTGCGAATATTAGAAGCATGTACCACACTGAAGACACAGGTGGAGACGGACCTAGTCAACAATACTCCGGGATACCAAGTTGGAGACGTTCGAGACAGTCTGCAGGAAGGGAAGAATGCTTACGCTAACAGCGAGGCTTTGGGACCGCCTGAGGTGCATAGATTACTATCAGCCCTTATCATACAAAGGGAAAGACTTCAAGCCAAACACAGAGAGATGTTTTTACAGTGTAAGTTAGATGATCTTATCAAAAATTCCAACGTCCTATTTGACTTTGACCTGCTGAAACGAGCACTGGCTGCAATTCACTCCGGGGAGAACAACTCACAAGCAGACACGGATGGACACAACAACCCTATACTGTTCCTAGCTAACTATTGTATGTCACAGTTATACTCCCGCCATTTATTATACAAACAACAACAAACAGCGGAACGTAACTTTTTGATAGGCCAAAACGGAGACTCAACAGCGGAATACCACCCTGGCATGTCTCTTCCTCCATATGTGCCACTGGCCATGCCCACTCCTAAAAACAACCACATCCATCAGTCAGACAGCAACTTGTCTAAGAGTGGCAATTTGAATAGTTTCGTCACGGAGCAGCAGCAACAGAACAATCAGCTGTCTAACTTAAACATGTCCAAGGCCAGTCCTATAGGGTATGTGGATGGAAATGTGCCCCTGCATTCCCCCAACATGAACAAGCCCCCTTCCAACTACCACACAGACCTGCTGCTGCCCCCTCCGCCGCACTCTTCCTCCTCGGGGGCCCTGCTCATGCCTCCGCCACTGGTGCACCACTCTCCCCAAGCCACCCTAGTAAGGAACCCCTCCCAACATATTTACCCCGTTTATTACTTTAATATAGAAATTAATGGCTCTCCTTTTGGACGTATTCTCATCGAAGTGAGAAATGACGTCGCTCCAAAAATGGCTAAAAATTTTGGAATTCTGACAACCGGAGAATTAGGTATAGGATATAGGGGGTGCAGTATTTTCCAATGTTGGGAGAATGAGAGCATCATTACGGGAGATTTCGAACTCAACAGTGGTCGGGGCGGCAGATCTGTGTTTGATGAGAGTTTCTTCATGCCCGATGATACGAAAATACTGGCAATCAGGGGCAGTGTGGGCATGAGACGCAGTCAAAAGAGACACGATAATATGGGGTTAGTTGGGTCGCAGTTTAGAATAATACTGAGAGAGATGAGGGGGTTCACGGGGATATTTGCTTTCGTGGTTGAGGGGTTGGAGTTGGTTGACCGGATTAGCCAGAGCGGAGACAGTGCGGGGAAGCCGCAAAGCAACATCCTCATAGCCAGCTGTGGCAAACTCAACTGATACATCCATCACAACACCAGCTGCGACATAACAGACTTGTAGCTAAATATATTTACACTTACCGAAGAATCATATTCAAGCTATTTTGTCTCACTTTACAACATGTACATACATACATATTTTACTATACCGTATATACACACATGGTTGCCACACCACTGAGGACCAAGTTACATACTTCAGTACCTACTGAACCACGGTTTCATCCCTCACTTTGAAAACATCCCACATCTAAGTAGACCTATGCAATCTACTCATACACATTTCTAATTTGGCCCTTAAGATTTGAGCTAGTATTATCCGGACAACAGGGATTAGGTATTCGGCAGCAGGTTAGTAGTGGGTTTTTTAGGCTGACAAATATAATAATTTTATGTGGAAAATAGGTGGACATGTATAAACAAAACAATATGTGTTTGTATTTATAGGGCCTAATTTAGCAAAATTAACCAACTTGTAATGAATAACTAAACATAGATGAATTTATATAATATAATATGTATATTTTGTTTAAGTGCGCGGGCCAAGAGAGAGATATAATGAATGTGTATATGTGTACCTAATCAATGTATTTTATTATCTGCTCTTAAATTAATGTTGGTACACGCCATCTATACACCAGTCTGTATGACTATCACTACTTGTGTTTGGTTATCTCACAGTCGGTGATATTCCCGTTTCGTTTCACACTTTCCCAAATGCACATGGTTTATACTCACGCTATTCCTCAATCATTGGGTAGGTAGGTAAATTATCGCAACAATATTTTATTTAACAAATGAAAAAATGTATTGAACGTTATATTAAATATAAATACGTGTATACAAACTCTATAAAATATTCAGAAATATATTCTATGTATTTAAATTTCGATGTGTGTAAATGTAATGTAAATAATTTTAGATTTATTTCGCATCAGCGTTGATGATGATGATGATATATAGGAAACGCGAAATAATATTAACAAAATAGATATAGTTTATAAAACGCGTGGTACAGTCGTTGTTATCAGGCGATCCAGTAGAGGTGAATAATAAATAATTATTATAATGCGAGTCTTGTGGATGTATCGAGTCTGAAATCGAATAGTTTTATTAAGTAGATAGAATTGTGTAGCAGCAGGTCCAAACATATAAATATAAGACCAACGCAACACTCTATTGTCACGTCTACGACAATACTGCGCTTCAACTATCTTAATAATATAACCAAACCAAACTGTCGTATCTAGAATAAGAAATCACGGGGGGAGCGGAAAAATACACAATTCATAGGTGGTTCCGTATTGTTTCAAATCTCCTTTACGACTCCCGTCTAACGAGAGTAAACGGCGGCGAAATAATAAATATATATAAGAGAGAGACCTACCAACTAGATTGTTAATGGCATATTATAATAATTATATTTTACATAAACTAATATTTATATATAAATTATGTTGAGCAAATTTATTTTTGATGCGTGTTCTATCACCAAAGTCTGGAAGAGTCTATATAATGAATGTTGCTATAAAAAATATTTATATTATTCTATTAAAAAGAAATCTATTTCATTGTTGATTGTTTTGTTATATATTATTGTATTGGAGGCATTCATTTTAAAAGTAACTTCGGGCAATCCCAAAAATTCAAGGATGTTTAATGTTGAAGCCTATTTTGTTAAATTTTATATGATTTTAAGAGTTTATTAAAAACATGCCTTTGGTCCAATTTTTTTTTCAATTGCAAGAAGCAAATGACCGATTTGTATAAAACGATATTTTTCGAATTGTATAAGTATAACTTATGAATTTATTCTTTCGTTAGGAACTTATGAATATATTTTTTCAGTCAAAACATTTTTACGAGTAGTAAAATAAAAGTGCTATGTCCTCAGGGCGTACAATCCTCGAAGAACAGCTAGAGCGGATTATTGTTGCTTTTGTACTGATAGTGTATAGACGTAAGACGAAATATCTATTCGGCTGTAAACCACCGTGTGGTGTATTTTAATTTAATGTGTTGAGAATTATATAAACTATATTGTGTAAAGAGAGATGATAATATATTATATTGTTTATGTTTTATCAAAAATCGTCGTACATATGTTTTTATTATTATATTCTATATGGTTTTTTGTGAGTGGTCAATCTACAAACTCACCACAATGATACCTCACCGAACGAACCACTCGAAAAAAAAAGTTATTTGAAATGCTGTTATATTTTGGTGGTCAACTAATATTTTTTTTATAACTATACACCTATTTAAAATTACTAAAGCCTAGTTCGCACAAGGTCGAGTGGCGAGTGATTTAGTAGCTAAATTATACACCAATCGAGCAAAAATCGTTCACAATATATTCGAGTATAAATCAGTTTTAAAAATGAACACCGTATTGCAGGTATTTTTTAGAAGATTTTGCTATTTATCGATAAACTCACTCGCTCTCTCCACATTGTATTTTAAGAAAGATCAATATTTTTAGTTGATGTAATAAAAATGTACAGTCAAGTTGAAATGATACATAGTTTCACTCTAGCGAAACGCCATTTTGGTTGCGACTGATGAAATTAATAGATTCACACAATATGTTTAGCAGGTGAGCCCGTGTCGCGTAGTGGGGATGCCAATCACCCAAAAAATAGAACAAAATGGATCGACTCGAATAAACTGCCAACTAATCTACTTGACCAAATTTCGAATTACTAAATTACTCGCAACTCGATCAGTGTGAACTAGGTTTAAGAGTGTGTGTGTCCTTATGTCTGTGTGTGTGCATGAATAATTGTTTTAAATACTTAACTTGTTAAAAAGTCAGCGTAACAAATTGTTAGAAGATAGTCTTTTGGTTTTCTGGTCCATGATTAACTCTATTTTTACTATTTATGATTTAGTTTATAGAGTAAATAAATTAAATATATATATTTCAGTAAATAAATAAGTTCTCGTGGAGGCGGGCATAATATTGTGATGAAGTTTTTAATTGGGTACTCTGCCGTACTTGACATTTTCTCTGAGATGGCGGGTAGAGTTTTGCCACTATTCTTGCTGTCATTATCAAGAGAAACGTTTCTTGATAATGAGAGAAAGAATTCAGCCGAAACGTCGAAATAAACCCCTGTTCTCATATAATATCTCAGGGGAAATATCAGGTATGTGGAGTATTCATTTAGCAACTTCATCATAAATTATATTATTATAAAATGTGCAATTTAATGAAAAGTGTTAACATAACATATTAATATATTCCTAAATGTTAGGGTGAAGATTATTTTGAAACGTTATAAATCTTTGATGTGATATTATATAAGAAAAGTTATAATTTTTTTTTCAGATAAATTTGTTATAGGAATATAAATCAATAAATATATTATTATATAATAACAGAAGCATTATTTATTTGCTTGTAATTAAAGACGAAACCTTTGCAGACAAAAACTAGATATCTTTATTCCATCGATTCTTTATGTTAGCTACAAAATGAAAAGCAACATTATTTTGAACTTTTCTATAAAAAGATTTCAGTAGCAATTTCTACTCATCCAATCTGAGATAGGATGCTAATCCCGGGTAGAAATTTTAAGTGAAAACTACACTACACTATTATTTTCATTACTAAAATTCAAAGGGAGATACCAAGTCTATGTGAGTTGCGAAAATGGACAACAAACAAGTTTGATTGAATAATAACTTTGAAGAAGAGAGATCCAAATGGTTATTCCATGTTTGTGTAAATTTTAGTGCATTTGCACCCAAATTTCATTAAGTGCACAAAATGCACACAAAAATTGTCCACAACTCATAATTTGATATGAAAGTTTGAGTAATTCAAATTCCGTTTTCTTTGCCAAACTTGAGATGGGGGCCCATTCCTACACAACTAAATAAGACTCTAACCCACAATTCACCATTTTGTTACTGAAAATAGTGAGAATATACAAAAAAAAAAACTGCCTAACAAATAACGTAGTAATACACATTAGAAATCATTTTCTTTGTCCTAATGCTGCAAAATTGAAATCATCCAAGCGTAATTTCAAAATATGGAAATACTGGAATAGATAGGAATCTCGTATTGGGCACAAATCAATATTGACTTTCCCAATGTCAGATGGAGGTCGTTGCAGCATAATACAGAAATAGGAGGGAGATCTTGTTGCCTCTCTGTAATCCCTAGTGGATTATGAAAGGGGATGGTAGAAGTTGTAAACTGCAGTATAAAATTGAAAATTTTCTCACATTGTTATAAATACTGTTGAACATCCACAGATAATCTAATTATTGAATGTAATATCCCTTATTTTCAAAGGGCAACTGCCTCAATGCAATGAACAAATTGTAATATTCAGCATGTGAATTGGTATATTGCGAATCTAAAAAGTTACAACATCCACAAATTTTTAAAAAAGACCCTATTAAGACTTCTTTTTACTTGTTGTCTAATAGTGTTGCTACATTACGACCACGTTTTAACTAAATAATTATGTGGCTGTGTTAAGTTTCAATGTATTTAATCGGAAATCTTTTATTTAAAAATCTTTTTGCCTTTTCCACCATTGGAAATATAAAATATATAGTCAAGATAAAATAAGTTCATCATTTTTGGGCTACAATTTAATATTTCGTTGACGGCAGAGTAACCGTAACAGATAAATCTAGTCCGAATTCATCATACAACAGGCACTAAATTTTGTAGAAACAAGCTTATAATATTGTATAGTGTTTTAAAAGATAATATATTATATTTATTTATTTTCGTAAATATAATAATAGTCATAAGAAAAGCGAATGAAATTAACTGAATTTTGTCCAATGCAGCAGTTATGTTAAAGGACTGAAAAATCTATTGCGAATAATCCATCATAGTTAAAATAAATGTTTAGAGGTAACTAAAAAAAATAAAAACAAATAAATGTTGGATTATACGATGTATGTTATATAATAATAATAATAAATTGGTGTACTATTTTAAACATTATATTTTGATGAATAATAAAGAAACAGTAATAAATAAAGATGTTATGAATAAATGTGATGTAGCTGGTTTTATCCACGGGATAATTTTTCTGTACTTTATTCGAGAAATATATACTTCTTTATGAAATTCATTCATTTTTATTATTTCTCCTTACCATGGCGAAAAAAGTTTGATTCAAAAACACTTAGTAGGCAACAAAAGAAGGTATAGGTGGGGATGATTTCGAAAAGCCTTTAATTCGACGATCTGTTGTAAAACTGATCTTTTTAGATTTTTTTTCAACTAGCAAAAATAGAAAATTAACTAGTCAAATTTGAGATTCAACCGAGACAATGCATTATTTAAAGACTCATCATAGAGATCATTAAACAGGAAGTCAAAAGAATCTGTGGAAAAAAAACCATTGGAAGATATAAAAATGCTTGCATGAATAGCCTTTGAGGAAGTTCCTAGAGGATCTCTTCTCTTTTTATCACGTAAAAAATTGAGAATAGATCTAACTTATTTTAAAGAAACAAAATATTTAGTTTTTTCCACAATTTTATTCAGCTAACCGGTTTTCGAAGACCGTACGTCTTCTTCGTCAGGCTAGTAGATGTTAACTAAATTACAAAAAGTGATCCAACAGAAAATAGAAGCTATATAATTCAAAATTAGAGAGACAAAACAATATTATTCTTACATACTAGAAAGAGACAGAAACAATGCGGTTGGTCGAACAAAGGCAAGTAAAGATGTTATTAAGTGCTCCAAAACAAATTTTTAAACGGAGAGAGATAATAATAACAAAAGACATTGTTGTTAATACATACCTAGTACCTAAAATAATCCATACCTCGAAAGCTGATTCTATATTATTATATTTTAAAAGAGAAAGTTTTTGTTTATATATATTTTTTTTTTTCTTTTTTTCTTCCCCGAACAGGTACATAGCTGTATGACAAAGAATGTAATAAGAAAGAGGAGACAGGGGTGGAGAACTGATACAAAAAAAAAAAAAAAAAAAAAAAAAATTATAATAAAAATAATGTTGAATAGACCTCCAAATAAAAAATATATATTATAACAAAACTATAAAATTATTTTTTCTTGTACGGAGACTTAATATGTAGTGTATTATACACGACATGGAGCAAAAAAAAAATAATAATATTATTAGTATTATATAGGTGGACATATTATGTAAATTATAGAAATGTTTTATCGTGTACAAAACAATAGGCAATTTATTATACAGGGTTTAAAACTACTACCCAAAGGCAATTTAATATACTGGACATAAATTTATTGTACAAGGCTTAAAGTAATAATAGTAATAAATATATAGGACATAGGTATATTGTGTAAATTAATGGAGATATTTTATCGTGTACAAAACAAAGGCAATTAGATATACAGGGCTTAAAACTACTGTCGCGAACAAATTGTTTTGGGTATGAATATCTTCTTCTTCTTCTTTGGGTGCCCTGTCAGGTCCCCCCGACGTTGGCACATCACAAACACAAACACTGATTTAGGTAGGTATGAATATCCGTATCCTAAATGAATTTTCACAAACACAAACACTGATTTAGGTAGGTATGACTATCCGTATCCTAAATGAACTAACACAAACACTTGTCGAAGATAATATTATGTAGGTATATCCCATAACTTGTCGACGCTGCCGACTGGGCTGATGTGGTTTAGTGGAGGCCAAATGTTCACCATCCCTGGAGTGTATCTGAAACAATAATACAGCGGTGCGGTATCAAAGGCCATAAGGGAGAGAACACGAAAAAGTGATAATGTTAG
Organism: Mystacides longicornis; assembly: GCA_963576905.1. Lineage (NCBI taxonomy): Eukaryota > Metazoa > Arthropoda > Insecta > Trichoptera > Leptoceridae > Mystacides > Mystacides longicornis. Next base: position 7,883,072 of record OY756425.1, on the reverse strand, counting down.
GATCAATTATTATTATCAAAGAATAATCAGAATTTTGGTATAGGCTTTAATAGGGGCGATGAGTTTTGTAAATCTAATTGATCATTGAGTATGATTTTGTTCCTATCCTGTTTTAATTTATTGATTTCTATAGTCTCTAATCTATCTAATACTCTACCTTTATCGCACTTATGTAAGATTTTGACGTCTGTGTCCCAATTGCAAACATGATTATGGTTATTCAAGTGTTCTGAGAAAGAGGATTTATCATTCTTTAATCTATAACTAGCTTCGTGCTCTTTTATTCTGCTTTTAAAATTCCTGCCCGTTTGTCCAATATATGACGCATTACAATTACTGCATGATAACATATATACTCCACTATTCTCAAAGTTGTCTATTCTATCTTTATTATTTACTAGATGTGTCCTTAATGAGTTTTTGTTATAAAAAGCTATTCGTTTCTTATTTCCTTTAACAATTTTTGACACTTTCTGTGAAATTCTCGGTATGTAATGTAATTTTGCCCATTTTTCACTGTCTGATTTTTGTATTGTATTAAGCCCCGGTGCTATCAATTTTACTGATCTTTTCCTTATTTTACGTTCTAATAATTTAATTATACCATTAACAGGGTAACCATTGTTTTTTGCTAATACTTTAATTGTGTTGATCTCTTTGTTATAATTCTCTTTAGATAAAGGTAACTCTAGTAATCTGTGTAATAATGAATGAAATACTGACATTTTATGTGAAATGTGATGGTTTGAACTGGCGTGAATTATATTGTCGCTGTATGTTGGTTTTCTAAAGACATCAAATTCTATTTTATTGTTATGTATGTTTAATCTTAAATCTAGAAAACTAATGCTGTTTCCTCCCACTTCCATCGTGAATTTAATCGAGTCGTTAATCGTATTGAGGTTCGTCAGGAATAAATCAAGTTGACGTTTTGTGCCAGTCCACAGACCTAGTATATCGTCAACATATCTGTAGTAAAAAACAAGATTCTTAAACATGGGTAGTATCGATATTTTTTCTTCTAAATAGTTCATGAAAAAGTCTGCTAAAAGTGGAGAGATTGGTGAACCCATTCCTAACCCGTCCAATTGTCTATACCACACTTTATTGAATTGGAAATAATTCTGGTCAATACATAAGTTAAATAAATCTAATATTTCTATTGTATGCTTTGGGTTTAGGTTTTGTTTTTCTAAATGAGTTTGGAGTGATAATTTTAACTCTGTTATAGGAACATTGGTGAAAAGGCTTACTACATCAAATGATACCAGTATTGCGTTATGAGGGACTTCTACGTTTTTTATTCTCTCAACTAATTCTAATGAGTTTTTTATTGTAAATTTAGGATTATAGTTGCAATTATTTAGTAATATCGAATTTGCTTTTTTCGCTATTTTGTAAGTCGGTGCTGTGTAAAAAGATACCACTGGTCTCATGGGCATGTTGTCTTTATGGACTTTTGGGTATCCTGATAATCTGGGACACTGGGGATTCATCTGTTTGTATATTAAATTGTCGTATTTACCGTGAAAAATTGTTTTGTTATTTTTTATAAAATTTGCTACTTCCTCATTATATTTTTGCGTGGGGTCATTGTTTAGAGCTATGAATTTATTGTCCGAAAGAATGTCTTCTACTTTAGATATATAGTCGTCTTTATATAAAATTACAGTGCTGTTTCCCTTATCTGCTTTAGAAATTATTAAGTTATTGATAGTTATCTTTTTCTTTATATTGCTTAGAGTCTTATCATCAAAAGTCTGTGTGGGTTTGTTGTTTATGTTATCTAGAATTATATTTTTAACTATGCATTTGTCGTCTATGTCAATTCCTAAGGCTATGTCACAATCTATGGCTAAACTTTCTAAATCTTGCTGTTTAAGCTTTAAATTTGGACAGTGTTTCAATCCCTTTTCTAAAAGTTCCGTTTCTGTTCTATCAAACATAACATAGGTTTTATTTATCAATTTATCGTAAAAAGTGATGTTTTCAGAATTTGATGTGCTTTGATTCTCTACGTTCTGTGCTAAACTTAAATTATCTAGTTTTTTAACCTGTTTTGTATATTTTTCATGTATTTTAACATTGATATTTTCTCTAATATTCCTATCTAATAAATCAAAATCCTTTTTAGGTAATCTAAAAGCTAGTTCTGTATGGACGTAATATAAATAAGTACTCACATTATCTCTCCTGCCGTATAGGTGTTTCAGTTCGCAGCGCAGCCAGTGTCTCTTCGCCATCTCGATGCTTCTTCTGGCAGCTGTTGTCTTTGAAGAGCACTTTATACTGACGAACTTTGGCACTAAGTTATAATGTAAACACTCACGAATAAACCACATGTTTTGTGAGGTAAACCGTAATTTCTGGATCAACTTTTTGTAAATATCGGTCAATTTACGCGTACAAGCGGATTTAAGATAATTTATCTTTTCGACCGTGGCTACTTGGTGGAACATACTTCGAACTTATTTTAAAGAAACAAAATATTTAGTTTTTTCCACAATTTTATTCAGCTAACCGGTTTTCGAAGACCGTACGTCTTCTTCGTCAGGCTAGTAGATGTTAACTAAATTACAAAAAGTGATCCAACAGAAAATAGAAGCTATATAATTCAAAATTAGAGAGACAAAACAATATTATTCTTACATACTAGAAAGAGACAGAAACAATGCGGTTGGTCGAACAAAGGCAAGTAAAGATGTTATTAAGTGCTCCAAAACAAATTTTTAAACGGAGAGAGATAATAATAACAAAAGACATTGTTGTTAATACATACCTAGTACCTAAAATAATCCATACCTCGAAAGCTGATTCTATATTATTATATTTTAAAAGAGAAAGTTTTTGTTTATATATATTTTTTTTCTCTCCCGAACAGGTACATAGCTGTATGACAAAGAATGTAATAAGAAAGAGGAGACTGCGCTGCGAACTGAAACACCTATACGGCAGGAGAGATAATGTGAGTACTTATTTATATTACGTCCATACAGAACTAGCTTTTAGATTACCTAAAAAGGATTTTGATTTATTAGATAGGAATATTAGAGAAAATATCAATGTTAAAATACATGAAAAATATACAAAACAGGTTAAAAAACTAGATAATTTAAGTTTAGCACAGAACGTAGAGAATCAAAGCACATCAAATTCTGAAAACATCACTTTTTACGATAAATTGATAAATAAAACCTATGTTATGTTTGATAGAACAGAAACGGAACTTTTAGAAAAGGGATTGAAACACTGTCCAAATTTAAAGCTTAAACAGCAAGATTTAGAAAGTTTAGCCATAGATTGTGACATAGCCTTAGGAATTGACATAGACGACAAATGCATAGTTAAAAATATAATTCTAGATAACATAAACAACAAACCCACACAGACTTTTGATGATAAGACTCTAAGCAATATAAAGAAAAAGATAACTATCAATAACTTAATAATTTCTAAAGCAGATAAGGGAAACAGCACTGTAATTTTATATAAAGACGACTATATATCTAAAGTAGAAGACATTCTTTCGGACAATAAATTCATAGCTCTAAACAATGACCCCACGCAAAAATATAATGAGGAAGTAGCAAATTTTATAAAAAATAACAAAACAATTTTTCACGGTAAATACGACAATTTAATATACAAACAGATGAATCCCCAGTGTCCCAGATTATCAGGATACCCAAAAGTCCATAAAGACAACATGCCCATGAGACCAGTGGTATCTTTTTACACAGCACCGACTTACAAAATAGCGAAAAAAGCAAATTCGATATTACTAAATAATTGCAACTATAATCCTAAATTTACAATAAAAAACTCATTAGAATTAGTTGAGAGAATAAAAAACGTAGAAGTCCCTCATAACGCAATACTGGTATCATTTGATGTAGTAAGCCTTTTCACCAATGTTCCTATAACAGAGTTAAAATTATCACTCCAAACTCATTTAGAAAAACAAAACCTAAACCCAAAGCATACAATAGAAATATTAGATTTATTTAACTTATGTATTGACCAGAATTATTTCCAATTCAATAAAGTGTGGTATAGACAATTGGACGGGTTAGGAATGGGTTCACCAATCTCTCCACTTTTAGCAGACTTTTTCATGAACTATTTAGAAGAAAAAATATCGATACTACCCATGTTTAAGAATCTTGTTTTTTACTACAGATATGTTGACGATATACTAGGTCTGTGGACTGGCACAAAACGTCAACTTGATTTATTCCTGACGAACCTCAATACGATTAACGACTCGATTAAATTCACGATGGAAGTGGGAGGAAACAGCATTAGTTTTCTAGATTTAAGATTAAACATACATAACAATAAAATAGAATTTGATGTCTTTAGAAAACCAACATACAGCGACAATATAATTCACGCCAGTTCAAACCATCACATTTCACATAAAATGTCAGTATTTCATTCATTATTACACAGATTACTAGAGTTACCTTTATCTAAAGAGAATTATAACAAAGAGATCAACACAATTAAAGTATTAGCAAAAAACAATGGTTACCCTGTTAATGGTATAATTAAATTATTAGAACGTAAAATAAGGAAAAGATCAGTAAAATTGATAGCACCGGGGCTTAATACAATACAAAAATCAGACAGTGAAAAATGGGCAAAATTACATTACATACCGAGAATTTCACAGAAAGTGTCAAAAATTGTTAAAGGAAATAAGAAACGAATAGCTTTTTATAACAAAAACTCATTAAGGACACATCTAGTAAATAATAAAGATAGAATAGACAACTTTGAGAATAGTGGAGTATATATGTTATCATGCAGTAATTGTAATGCGTCATATATTGGACAAACGGGCAGGAATTTTAAAAGCAGAATAAAAGAGCACGAAGCTAGTTATAGATTAAAGAATGATAAATCCTCTTTCTCAGAACACTTGAATAACCATAATCATGTTTGCAATTGGGACACAGACGTCAAAATCTTACATAAGTGCGATAAAGGTAGAGTATTAGATAGATTAGAGACTATAGAAATCAATAAATTAAAACAGGATAGGAACAAAATCATACTCAATGATCAATTAGATTTACAAAACTCATCGCCCCTATTAAAGCCTATACCAAAATTCTGATTATTCTTTGATAATAATAATTGATCCTAACATTATCACTTTTTCGTGTTCTCTCCCTTATGGCCTTTGATACCGCACCGCTGTATTATTGTTTCAGATACACTCCAGGGATGGTGAACATTTGGCCTCCACTAAACCACATCAGCCCAGTCGGCAGCGTCGACAAGATATGGGATATACCTACATAATATTATCTTCGACAAGTGTTTGTGTTAGTTCATTTAGGATACGGATAGTCATACCTACCTAAATCAGTGTTTGTGTTTGTGAAAATTCATTTAGGATACGGATATTCATACCTACCTAAATCAGTGTTTGTGTTTGTGATGTGCCAACGTCGGGGGGACCTGACAGGGCACCCAAAGAAGAAGAAGAAGATATTCATACCCAAAACAATTTGTTCGCGACAGTAGTTTTAAGCCCTGTATATCTAATTGCCTTTGTTTTGTACACGATAAAATATCTCCATTAATTTACACAATATACCTATGTCCTATATATTTATTACTATTATTACTTTAAGCCTTGTACAATAAATTTATGTCCAGTATATTAAATTGCCTTTGGGTAGTAGTTTTAAACCCTGTATAATAAATTGCCTATTGTTTTGTACACGATAAAACATTTCTATAATTTACATAATATGTCCACCTATATAATACTAATAATATTATTATTTTTTTTTTGCTCCATGTCGTGTATAATACACTACATATTAAGTCTCCGTACAAGAAAAAATAATTTTATAGTTTTGTTATAATATATATTTTTTATTTGGAGGTCTATTCAACATTATTTTTATTATAATTTTTTTTTTTTTTTTTTTTTTTTTTGTATCAGTTCTCCACCCCTGTCTCCTCTTTCTTATTACATTCTTTGTCATACAGCTATGTACCTGTTCGGGGAAGAAAAAAAAAATATATATAAACAAAAACTTTCTCTTTTAAAATATAATAATATAGAATCAGCTTTCGAGGTATGGATTATTTTAGGTACTAGGTATGTATTAACAACAATGTCTTTTGTTATTATTATCTCTCTCCGTTTAAAAATTTGTTTTGGAGCACTTAATAACATCTTTACTTGCCTTTGTTCGACCAACCGCATTGTTTCTGTCTCTTTCTAGTATGTAAGAATAATATTGTTTTGTCTCTCTAATTTTGAATTATATAGCTTCTATTTTCTGTTGGATCACTTTTTGTAATTTAGTTAACATCTACTAGCCTGACGAAGAAGACGTACGGTCTTCGAAAACCGGTTAGCTGAATAAAATTGTGGAAAAAACTAAATATTTTGTTTCTTTAAAATAAGTTCGAAGTATGTTCCACCAAGTAGCCACGGTCGAAAAGATAAATTATCGAGAATAGATCTTTTTCCCGTATTATGTAGCTTTGTTCAATGGGCCACTTAAATCTAATCATATTCACAGAATTAGGAAATGCATAACTAATATAATGACATAACAGACTAGGGATGGGCAAATGAAAAAAATATATCGTATCGATAGTTTTAAAAAGTATCGATGTATGAAGAGGAAAAAATATCGATATTTTTAGCCCAAAGCCTAATTACCTATATTAATTATCAAAACATTTAAAAATGAAAAGAAAAACAACACATATTTGGTACATTGTTTTATTGACTTTATTATTCGTATATAAAAGGAAAAAAATATACCTAGATGCTGGCAAATTTCTTGGGGCAAACGTAAACTGCAAAAAACTTGTAATCAAACCTGTTAATTTAGAAAAACGATTTTAAAATATGACTAAAGCAAGAAATTAAATTAAGCAATGTACACATTGTATTGGATTGGACACATTGTACACAATTATCTTACCTGGCAATGAACCTGGGAAAATCGATTTTTAGTCTCCCTTAATATAATAATTATTGTACCAAGAAGTTTGTTTTACAAGGCTCAACGCACCCACAGGTCGGCGATATTCAAATTTTGTGCAGTATTTTTTTACAAGTTTATCAGGTCCATCTACCATTGTTTATTGCTGTACTTGAGATTTAGAAGCGGCAATTTATAAGTATCTTAACCTGTTAACCGGGCAGAACGTATAAATATGTCATACGTAAAAATTATCGGGTACGGGTATGACATATGAATCAGGGGCGTGCCTAGGGTTATCTGGGCACGCATGCAAATTATTTTCAAGTCTGTAAAAGAATAGTAGGTACCTACACCTATTTGAAGGAACTCCGAAAATTAAGTTAATCTCTCTATTATATCACTTTAATTTACCGAGCATGGTAGCCTAGTTGTACTGGCGTGGACTTCAAATCATGAAGTCCCGGATTCGATTCCCGGTCGGATCAGAGTTTTTAAAAGTGTTTTTTCACTTGAAATTTCTACCCGGGGTTGGCCTGTCTAAGATTGGACGGACCGGTTAATGGAAAAAATTGCCTCAGGCCATAAGCTCCGCCGGCTATACTGACACCATTGTATAGAAAATGTTACACTATCACGATTAAAAAACACAGATTTCAATTATAATTTACTTATACCTACCCGAGTTCCAAACGCCGACCTTTCTTTAAAAATGATTTTATGACTCTTTAATAGAAATTTGATCTTTTTGAATACCTTAACCATAAATCACTCATTTGTGAGTGGAAATGCATAAAAAAAAAGAAAAAGAATACCTTAACTATATTTTTTTCTCTATCGCAATAATTATTGATAACTCTGACATACGAACAATATGTGTTTGCGTGTTTCTCATATAAGTATGAATTCGTTTTAATGCTCAAAACACACGTTCTGCTGAAGCGCTTGTTAACAAGTCAGCAATTGCTGGTATGGTAACGCTTAATATTTTAGTTGATGAAATCTTACAGTTGGAAAACATTAAATGATTTTAAATGAAAGTTCTGGAGATGTATACAGATATATCAATTGATTTTAAAGTTTTTAACACTCATGTTTTATGGTTAAAAAAAGAACTTCAGGTAATTAAAAAAAAGCGGGTAATATCACCCTAAAATGAAAAAATAAACAATATGGTTAAGAAATCAGTAGAGTAAATAAATAAAGAATGGCCTGTTTTAAATGATGTCCAATGTCAGCGATCTCCTGATGCACAATTTTCACTAAAGGTTCACAGAAAACTATAATTATATCAAAAAGGAAGTATTGAAACAAACACAGTCTATGAAACCACAAAGCAGTTTAAGTATATCATGCACAATATTACGCAATTTTAATTTCTTATTATTTTTAACAACACCACAAAAATATGTCAACAAAGATTTAATGAGCTAACCTCAAAAAGAAAACATTGCATCAGCTGTAACATCGATACGGTCAAAATATTACGTCCAATAATAATTTTATTATAAAGCACCTGCGTGAAATTAGCCCTAAGTGAGAAATCAACCAATGAATCATTCCAATTAATCTTGTAAAGCCCGGCCTCTATGGACTTACAATTTTTTCATATAAAAATGAATTATTGAGGCCTAACCATAGGGAGTTGTGTATGATTTCTCTAGGAAATGTTGAGACTTATGTGTTGGAAAGAGTACGCTACATAAAGCCCGGTAAAAGCCAAATAGGTGCGAGTAGAACACTGTTGCGGTACCTATGCAATTCATTGTAGTCGCTTTTTGCATACGTACGGCCGCGGCGTACCTATGTAGATTGTAGATACTTACTTCTATATTGTACTTTAGTACGAAATACAGGCGGCGCGAAATTTGAATTTTGTGTGGGTTAATTATTATCGTTTCTAATCAGTTTTTTGTGTTAATAGAAAATAAATCTTATGTCATTATCATTGATTTCGCTACGCATGCCAGGCTTTTGGGCTTATATGGTGGTACCGCCCCTGATATGAATATGTCCTTGAAAATAATGTTGCGCCCTGGAACGTGCGGGACTTATATTTTCGAACAACTATAGTAATACGTCATTCATACGGGTCTCGACATGAATTTAATAAGTGGATGGAGTCAGTTTCATTTCGTTGTTGCGAGCGGTGGGTTGTGTTGTGTGACCAGTGACGGGTACGTACTTATACTTACTTACGTATTTTTTTTATTTGTTTATTTAAATACATTCAATGGCTATAAATATATTTCCTATTATATATTATTTGTATGTCCAACCTTTTATTTAAAAAATATCTTTATTTCAGTGTCTATCAAAATGAATGAGAGCAATATCAGCGATGATGAATTATAGTTGGTATCTTTTTCTATTCGTAGAAATTTTGTTTTTTCCATTGTATTTTATACATATTAATTACGATAAAATATATATTTCATAGTTTTTTATTTATTTTAAGTATAAATAAAAAAAAATAGTACTACGAAATGACGTTCTCCGAGCGTGGCGTGTTGACACGTCCTAGTGAAAGAATACGCGCCCGTTACATGTTGCGTAATTAGAATGGGAACTCCCCGGTTAACAGGTTAAGGGTATTTTGCTAAAATTCATTACAACTTAAAATAAATAAATGTAAAAATTAGATTTTTTATATTAAATTTATTAAAGCGCTTAAAAAAATATCGATTGCGATATTCCGAAATAAAAATCGAATATCGATATTTCCAGATTAAAAAAAAAATACGAAAAATATCGATATTTTTTGCCCATCCCTATAAGACTAAATGGGGACCTCTACAAAGCCCCCATCATGGGCATGCCTTCGGACACCATGAATGTGGTATACAGCTTTGTTAAACATTACACAATAGAAATACTCGAAAGAGAGACATGGTGAGAAAATGATCCCTACTCCTTTCGAGATGGAGACATTGCATATGGAAATATCAACCAGCCTGGGAGAATATGCCACTGTCTTCCAGGCACAAATGAGTGCTATCATTGACTGCGTTCACATAAACCTGCAACGATCATATTATAAAAAAAAATCTACATCCTCTCAGACAGTCAAGCGGCTCTTGAGTCAGTAGAGGTGAGATCCAAACTAACCATGGAATGCATACAGGCCCTGAATCACCTTGGTGCAAAAAACACAGTGAGACTAGTCTGGGTGCCCGGGCACTGTGGAGTCATGGGCAATGAAAAGGCCGATGAACTTGCCAGAGCTGGCGCAGAAAAACCCGCATTTGGCCCCGAGCCCATCTGCGGACTACCACGTAACGCTCTCAGAACCAACCTAAAGAACTGAGTCAAAGACAAAAGTTACGAAATTTGGGCAAACAACCCAGGGATGAAACATGCGAAGGAACTAATCATAGGGTACTCGCAGAAGTTCACCTTTGAAGCACTCAAGCAGCTTCCAAAAAACAAATAAGGATCCTGACGAGGACCTTAACAGGACACTACAGACTGCGTAAGCATATGTCCATAATTGGACTCTCAGACACTCCAATCTGCAGATTCTGCTCTGAGGACTACGAAACACCAATCCACAACCTCTGCAGTTGTGAATGACTCGCTCACAAAAGAAGTCATACACTCAGTGGGCCACTACTGAACGCTGAGAAGGAAAGACTGCTCGTAACTATAGTTCATTTTTTTTAAATATACAGTGCCAGAAAAATTTCGGCATATTCCCATTTCATTCTTTTCATACATTAGAAAGAGACACAACACTTCTATAAGATTTATTGTTTTATTGAGAGGCGGTAACAGTAGCCACCCTTAACCAGGTAGCACACTCATAAATATTTTGAACTCGAGAAGTGCGGTTGTCTTCACTAACATCTCGATAAATCAGAGAAAAGTTTATTAAATTCTGCTATTGCATTTTTTCATATTTGCATATTAAAGTATTAATTAAAGTGTATAATTATTTTACCTAATGCTTTTTATCTGTATGTTTTTTTTTATTTTGAGCCTATTGCACTTTTTTATGTCTTCATAGCGCATTTTTTAATCTGTGTACAATATTATATAACAATTTATACTTTATGAAATATATAAACGTATGTATTTTTAATAATAATATATTATTATTATTATATAAATATGGCATTACGTCACGTAAAGGACGATTTGTGCCAACTGGCAGCAAAGTAAGACTTACTCACAGACGGAAAATAGACATGGAGAGAAAAAAAAAATACTAAACAAAAAAATAGTAACCTGTTGAAGAAACAAAAATGATATAAAATATACCTACACCAGGATAAAACATGCAACATAAATCAGCTGGGGTATTCTCGTAGCGTTCTTAATTCGAACTTGACTGAAATTTGTTCTTAAAATGACGGATTGGACTAGACAGCGTTCTTAAATTAGTTTATTTTTTTGAAAATCGTACGCATTTAGGTCCGTGACTGCAGTTTTTAAACTTAAACTGATACTGATTGATTACAAGAATAGCCACCCAGTTTCGATAAAAATGAGAAGTAAAATACGATAAACTGACTGCATTTCATAAAACTCGTGCAGTGTGTATAGCAACCCATAAAAACAACTACCTGCGTAACAATAGGTTCTGTACCGCCTCTCGGCGAAGTCATAAATCTTATAGAAGTATTTTGTCTCTTTCTAATGTATGTAAAGAATGAAATGGAAGTATGCCGAATTTTCTAGTACTGTATCTTTAAAAAAAATGAACTATAGGCAAATTGTGAGCTACATGACTCAGATAGGCCTGGATAATGAGTTGTAACATTGAGGAAAGTCACAATATACCTATTCTGGTCGCAATGACACAAAGGGTACTGTGGTCCTTAACCTACTTTAAAAAAAAAAAAAACAGACTATTATGTCATAATTTAAATCAATTGGTATTCGAATTTTAAGGGGTGAATTTTTGATAAATTTGATCCACTACAGACTTATGACCGTCTTTTACTGCTGTTTCGATGGCTAGCTTAGTGTAATCACTTTACATTAACAACTTTCAAAATCTTTTTTAATTTCCAAAATGTTTTTTCTCCAGCCCTCCAAAGTAGACATGCTAACCACTAGGCCAACCGACCAAACAATATGTGTAAATCAAAATAATGCAACTTACCTTGTAGTAGACATCAGGAACATACTGCTTATTAGAAGACTCTTTGACATATCCCAATTCAGGAGCGTCTCTGGTTGGCAGCAGACAGCGGTCCCTAACTAAAGCCATGCACTGTCCACTCACTTGATAGCCTTCCATGTGCACCTGCTTCCATTCATCACCTAGAACACAATACATTAATGGGTGTTAGCTCAGCTCGTAGTAGTTCAATCTTAATGGTAACCATCAACTAGCCCGGAGAAGAAAATATTCTGCCATCGTTAGCCAATTAGAATGAAAATATGTGTATAGTCATTTTGGATCGGAGTTTGGATTAACTAGTTGGAAATAAAAATAAACTCAACAGACAGTGCTTCTGTCAGATCAAGGAGAGTAGGAATGACAAATTATTATGATTTAAGCTGATCTCAATAGATGTTGCTAGACTAGGAATGCAAAATTCCATTTTCAAAAATTTTTATACATATAAAACCCATCTTTCTACATATAGACACTAACTGACAGCGTGTTTGGCCATGTTTGACAAACAGGTTTGATAGTATACGGTGGTGTTTGTCAAATGAATGGTACTGCGCTAAACAACAACGGCAATGCGCTGAATGACAATAATATTACAGAGAAAAAGTTTACTTTGAATTTCATCTCCTTTTGTTGTGACATGTCGATGTTACGAAGCGTAAAATCCAAAGAATATAATAATATGGATAAGAATAACAGAAACGTGGCAGTAAAAAAATGACTAAATTATTGAAAATCTATTATTGGAATATTACCAAAAAAATCGAAGTTTTTACGACTTCACGTCAAGAAAACATTGCAGCTGCTGGAAGTTTGATCGTTAAACCTGTTGTTTGATGAAAACGTAAAGTGTGATAAACAAATTTGATAATTTACAGGTGTTAACACGAAAGCCAGCTTCAAGAGAAGAAAAATGACCTTCCAGGGCACATAATTCATAACACAAAATACCGTTTGGTACACTTGATAATGAAGGGTAAAATTGATGGAAATTGAGGTGTCGTTCGACGGCATATGCCCTAGCTGAGAAATATTAGGCAATGGACCAGATTCCAGCAAGTGGAAAAAATCTTCTAGATTCTCTTCTGTTGAGATTATTTCCAATTTCCAATACTAAATATTTTGTTTTCTCTTAATATGTTTCAAAACACAGGTTGAAAAATAAAATAAAAAAATACAACTAAAAAATAAAAACACACCTGTTACGCAAACTGTCACAAATTTGGATCCAAAGGTGCCTGATGAAGCGTACCTACATGGGTTAGGGGATTCGTTTTGGAAGTTTCCAGCCATAATGCACTCCTGGGCACTTATGAAATGTGAGTCAATCCCTCTGGAAAAATAAGTGATGTATGGGTCAGTGTTATGGAGAAGTTGCGGAAAGAATCTGGTGGGTATGGTAAGGATATAAGTTATTATTAGGTAGAAGAAAGAATCTGCATACTTCTAAATTTGGAAATATAATTTGAATTTAAGTAACAACAAACACATATCTATTTTGACAGAGTCGGTATGTTTAAAATAGGATGAAGTAAAACAAAATCTCTTTTGAGAAGACAACCTTAACCTTTAATTAAGACAACGGATGATCGAGTGTTAGAGGCATGGACCCTACAAGTCAATATTATAAATTGTCTTGACACATTTGAAATGTGGATCTGATCACAAATGCTTAAAATATCCTGGACCAACATGATCATCAACGCTACGCAGAGCGAGCATAGCCAGACAATTATTCACCTCAGTTAAGATCCTTAAGGCTTCGTACTTTGGTCATATATTCGTAAGTGAAAAATACAAGGTACTACACTACAACTCGTCATGAAGGTGAAAATAGAGGGCCACAGGAATTGGAAGGAAGCAACTTTCCTGGCTCTAAAACATTTGTGAGTGGACCAAACTGAGAACCCTTGGACATTAGTTCAAAAGGGTTTTGCAGTGATCGATGTCCGGGGACCCGATAAGACACCATAAGAAGACAGAATACCTGATGCGCTGTACTGTCCCTTTAGAAGAGTCTTCGCTTAACAAATCGGTAAAAATCCATCCAACAAATTGCAATCCCAATTGTCTAGAAATATATTCTACTGTGCTACGTTTGTCATCTGGCAGGAGTCTCACACTGTCCCTGGTGCTCTCTTGAGGCGGCTCATAAATGGCCACCACTCGAGCTCTTATACCTGCAATGAAAATTCAATAAAATTTATTGGTATAAATTAAGAAAATTTAGTATGGCAATAGGCTAAATAAGTGTAAACAAACAAAATACTCATTATTTACTTTTAAAACAAAGATATCAAAATCAAATTTGATTACACTTCATTATTAATATTGATCTAATTGACCTAAGAGCTATTTTTGTACTATTTCGAATTTGCTTCATTGTTTGGAATGATTCAAATCAGTATTATTTACTCCAGCTTCAAATAATGAATTTTCCAATTAACAGCGCTACAAAGCCAGTTTTACATGGACTATTTTATAAGATAAAATTGATTCTGTAACATTTTATTGTCATTATAATTTATAAATAACATCAGGCAGGGTGTTTACATGTGGGATATGGCAAAAAAGGGAAAGACGAAGTCTTCCACGGGCAGCCCAGCCTAAGTCAGTCGAGGTCAATGCCTTGGCGTCTGGTGGGAACCGGCCATAAAACAGTACAGCCAAATTAATACAATACAAAGTCCAATGAAAATGTCAAGCAATACAGAATAAAAGCATGACAGCATCTAATGACTTTGTGCCGAACATTACCGTAAGATAGCTAACAGGTCAACCACATGTCACCACCACTGTTAAATTCTGCCGACTGATCTGGTCCGTTTTTTCTCCTCGGCCAACTGTCATTCGGCATGTCCCAGCCAAGTCCATCTCCTCCCCATAATGGTAGAAGTGATGGGCTCACGCTGGGTGCGCCGGCGTATAGCGTCGTTCGTGATGCGGTGGTACCATCTTACACTCAAAAATCTCCTGTGGCACTTCGTTTCGAATGCAGATACTTTTTGTGCCTGGGCCAAAGTCAGGTGCCAGGACTCACACCCATACAGGAGAATGGGCAACACACACGCATCAAACAGTTTACATTTCGTCTCGACACTAAACGCTGACGCCTTCCATATCTTGGTCATGTTGTTGAAGGCGCCACTTGCCATACCGATACAAGACCCTGCCAGACCCCTCCAAACCATAAGAAAATATTACAAGGTGAATCTTCAGGGAACCAGTGTCGACTGGGATGAAGCAGTGGATAGCTGGGACAGACATGGAAGAATTATCTAATATTTTTGTTTATGAATGCATCTTTATTGATAGAGACAATTTTCAATTCTAGATCACTAGGTTTACCCATCACCTTTTAAGGGCTTCAATGCCTGTTTTTAAAATTATTTTCAATTCAACACTTAGATGATGACTGTACCTAAGTTCTTGTATTTGTTTGTTTGGGTTCTGTTTTATACTGTGTCTACACCAAATTGACAATTAACTGATGCTGTGCATGTATGTGTGTACGGCGCATTAGTCGGTCATTCAGTCACTGTTCTGGACTATTCTAATATAGATTTGGACAAACTAGAAACTAACCTAGTGGTACATCGCTGTGTCTTTCATATGTTCCTATCAAAAAGCCAATTCTCTGGTGTGCTGTACTCCTCCAATACTCCAGGAATCTCTCCACAATATCCGTATTCTCAAACATCACATTGTCAACGTGTCTGTAGTGCTGCCTGTTCAGAGTTACGGCCGATGGTTGACATTTTGAACATATTCCACGAGGCCATGGCGGATGATCGTTACAGCCTGCAATTAAATAAAAAAAATTAACTCAAAGACAATAAACCTGATTTATAACAGTATAATAAGTAGTCTGTGGTTAGTTTTAAGTCAAGCAATTGTCAAAAAGATAAAATGGAACAAGCACAGCGAGTTGAAATTAGAGATGAAACAGACAGCAGTATAGCCCAGTATTCGGTCAACATAGCTGCTTAGTATCAGGCTGAATGTTACCATAGGTGGAAAATTCGGTATTCAGCCGGATAGGCACTAGTTATCTGGTATTCGGCCAGATGGGCGCTAGTTATCTGGTATTCGGCTCGTAGTATTTAAGCTGCCAGATAGTTACCAGATATCCGTTACAAGTGGAAACAGTGTTTTTATTAATAATAATTACTAACTAGTCACTATGAAGCATGAAGTTTAAAAACTGAAAGAATATTGTAAAACTCACCAGCTTTAATTTTACAAGAAATATCCTCCAAAGCTAAGAACTTTCCTCTGTCTGCTCCCGATGTTCGTTTCCTAATGTACGAGTGGAATGACATGTGTTTTATATTGTGGTCTTTTAGATAATCCTCATCAAACGGTTCTAGCGGAGAACAATGGACACAGCATCCATTTGAATTATGCCTGCAACTAAAAATACAAAATAATTATTATAAGCTGTCTTCCTTGATAAATCTATGGGTTTATAACAACCCATAGATATATATATAATATTCCTATGGATTGCTAGACTGAATAACTGTTTGATGCGCATGTCATTGTGTTGCCCATTCTCCTGTATGGGTGTGAGTCCTGGCACCTGACCAAAGCCCAGGCACAAAAAATCTCAGTTATCAAAATGAAGTGCCACAGGAGAATTTTGAGTGTAAGATGGTACCACCGCATCACGAACGACGCTATACGCCGGCGCACCCAGCGTGAGCCCATCACTTCTACCATTATGGGGAGGAGATGGACTTGGCTGGGACATGCCGAATGACAGTTGGCTGAGGAGACCGCTGTTCTTCCTCCCATCAGGGTCCCAAAGACGAGGAAGACCCTCTGATACTGTGTTCCGCTCCTTCGAAGCAGAGTTGAGGAATTTGGACATGGTGTGGGAGGTCATAAACATTGCGCAAGATCGAGTGCAATGGAGAGCTCTTGTTGCTTGTCTAGTATGCCTCTAAGTGGGGCGTAAAGGGAGTTTGGATTTGGATTGGCTAGAATATGGTATGGGTACAAAATAATTTCACCATAAATCTTTCCAAATATCACTTTAAACTGCAGAGCTGATATGTGTTTATATAATCTTCTTTTGACAGCTCATAATTGCAGTCCCTACAATAGGTAATATGTCTACGTTTTAATCATGAGCCATATATAAGAATATACTGAAGCTTAATGCATGCATGTTTGCAATAACTAGTCAATAGTCCTTGAATGAATCAATTCATTTGTAATAGTGTCAAATTGGGTATCGACGTTTGGCCAAAGTTTTTATATGAATTAAATAACGCTTCTATTAGAAATGCTTAGATGACGTATCTTCTATTTTCGAAAATGAAAAAAGGTATAAAAAAAGTCACCATCATATCGGACATAGAAGTTTTTTTAACACACACAACCCCATTTTCTATAATACGCATAAATGCCTGCAATATTGCTACCGCTTATTAGAATCAAAAGACAGAGGACAAACATGATTACAATATCGGCGCCCGCTACACTTCCTTTTCATGTTGCATTACAAAACATTTTAATCAGTTGAAGATATACATAATTACACAAACATATATGTGTATAGAAAACAGTAAAAACTTACAATTTCTCATCCCTTTTCCTAGCTATCTTGCCGTCATCCTTGTACAGCTGTATGTCAACTTCGTCCTCTTTTAATTGTAGGGTTTGTAAAGCAGGAACACCAGAATCATTGATATTAGTTTGGGAAGAGGATAAACCTGGCTGAGTTTTGCTATTCAGTTGATTTTCACTCCCAAAGCTATTTGGCTGTAAAATCAAACATAGACGTTCAATTACAATATTACAACGGAAGAAGAAGGGGGCAAAATATAGAGAGAACGAATAACTTACCACAAATATGGAGGGGATTGGAGGATAAAGATTGCATATACTACGAAATGACACAGAAAAGAACAAAGACTTGCTATTTTTCTGTTTATCACCTACTAGTGCCGCTTCAGACATGTTTTGTTATCATTAAGGGGCACATAGCTACTTAGCAAACCTTTTTGGGTCAATCAGACATATCAAGTTGAATCTATATGTAATATGTATCGCTAAAACTTGACAACAGCTAGAACAATTTGGCTGATTCTTAAGTTTGATACACGGTTTTTATGTCGGAAGGTTTTTATGAATGAAAAATTAAGAAAGTTGCATGGAACATTTGAAAATTTAACCATACTAACTTATAACCATGATTTACAGAATGTGTGCTGCGAACTTTGAAACAGATGCATCATCGGAAATCATAATAATAAAATAATTAGTTTACTATTATACAAATTCGAATGCAATGTTCACAGGACGACCTGTCTGGTCAGCTAGTTTTAATAAAAATTAAAACATAACTACCTAGTGATATGCTTTGAATCTGGTCTATGGGCAAATAAACATATCCTATAGATATTGAACAAAGATATGAAAGACTTAAAACAAGGATACTTACTTTGGAACTAGTAGAGGGTTGATCAAATAGTACTGTCCCATTAATAGGGGTAAGATAAAGCATATCTCCATGCTGTAAATTGTAATCTGTAACTTTTTTAGATTTGCTTGACACAATTTCTTGTTTGTGATTCTTATCTTTGTACAGAGCGAAACCAAAACTATTCAACTCGAAAGTCTCATGTACTTTTTCAAACAAACCGGTTAAATTATCATCTGGACGTATTTCAACTCTCTTTGTTCCTTCAGGAGACTGAATTCGAAGTATCTGAAATGAGGTTAGGACGATTCAGTAAAGTAGGATACTGTTGTAAATATCTCCAAATATCTAAATAACATTGAAAGTATGGCTTAATTTTTTGAAAGGGGAAATAATATACCTATGCATTTTACAAATTTCATAAAACAAAATAAAATTAATAAAATAATCATGTCAACAATGGATTTGACAACCAATATTCGTGATATAACACGTTATATTCGTCGAAAGATGCAAGTAACATATTTTATTATTTTAAATCTCGGTTGATTTTTTTTAATTTCAATTGTAGATTATAAATCAAGAATACTCACAATCATCTTTACATTAGACATTTTGATGACTTACTCGGACTTACTTCGTTGCAAACATTGCCGATTGGCCCACGATTGGCCAATTATTAAGATGTTGCCAGATAATTATAATGAAATTCGAAAAAAAAATCAATTTTCTAAAAAACTAATAATATTGAAATTTTATGAAGTTTTGATGAACAAAAGAAATGCATATTGTTTATTTTGGATTTGATTAAAGTTATCAATCATCTGGTGAGATATCCTTTCTTTACAACCGCTCAGATGCTGTAAAATAATATTATAAATATGAATATTATTGCTTATTACCATCACTATGATAATGTATCATTTTGCAAATAGTTTGTAAAAATATTTATCGAATTTAGTAGCAATTTCGTATTATATTCTCTTTGGGTATTTCATAATCAAAAATTATTATTGTGACAAGTTTTGAGAATGTATCCTCCCTTTTTATTTACTTACAACAATGTGTATTAAAAGTTTTAAAGATATTACGTAAATAATTTCAAGCCAAGATTTAAATTTTTGATATCATCGATCTTATTATTTTATTTTCTTCTTCGCATATTATTTTTCGTCATCTGCTGAAAATAATTATAATCTAGCCAAATTTAAGATAATTTTTAATGCTTACAATTTATTTATTTTGTTATTTCATCGTTACCAACCTAATGATAAATTGGTGTGTTTATAAAATTTGCAAGTCAGACAATAATATTGAAGTTCCTTTCGTCAAATTTTTTGTCTCATTTTATTACAAACAACGTATCTATTTTTTTTCTCTCTTTACGTAGATTGCATGCGACATTGACAGCGAAAAAAGATAACCTCACTCAATAGTTTGGAAACCGTTAATAAATAGAAACACTTTGAGAAGGATGGGTTTAAAAACGTCAAAGAAATGTCATAACATAGAATGAAAAGAAGTCCGAAATTCTACAGTAATTAAATTTGTTTGCAAAATTGCCTGCTTGGCATGCCGTTATTTTTCATCGAAATCATTTTTCTACAATGATTCCGAACGATGACAAGTAATTATCAATGATGTATCAATATTATTCGAGATATATATGCCATTACATTATAACAAAAAAGTCATTTTGTTCATGTGTTTGCTAGTAAAAATACATAATCAAACAAACGGTTTGATCAATTAGTTACATACCAAGCATCAATAAATCTACAATTATGAGCCAAGGTAAATATATTGAATAATACTATGTATTGACAGTTTTTTTGTATTTTTAATAAGTGTTTTAGAAATTTTAAACGATTGCTAGTTCTACAGGAGTAGGTTATTTATATTATTATTAGAAATCAGAGGAACACTGCATGCTGGTCTATTTTTGTCCCACATTTGATACAAGTCCAGGTGTAAATCATCTTCTAACACTTTTGCCTGTGCGTTACTTTTAATTCAAAATTGATTTATTAAAATTTTGTAATACGTTTCTTTAACCCTGTAACTCAAACCTTCGTCAAATTGAAGACGCCGCTTTGAAAAAACCATTGCCATTTTTTTTATGCTTTCACGCACTTGCTCCTGTTTCAAGCTAATCTCAGCCATCCATTAGGATTTGCGATGGCCGGTTGTGCTTTGTGTGCAAGTGCTCTCTATGTGCCATTTCTGAAACGGTGACTCGTCAAAATGACGAAGGTTTGTGATAACGACACTTTTTACTCTCAAACATAAAGCATTTTTTATCTGTCAAATCTTCTATTTTTTTTTTATTTTTTCTTATGTTTGATACAATATGTCAACTTTTAATTTAGAGAAGATGACTAAGAGGAAAATTCTTCTGGAAGTGAGCTGGAAGATCTTCTTGAGGTTGATCCCGCTTGCAAAGGACAGTATTGACGAAGTGTCTTCTTTGACCTCACAAACGTTATCCAGTGAAGATGTTTGTTATAAAAAATTACTTTTTCATCTTCACAACCAGTTTAGGTATAGTTTTTGCTGCAAATAAAAGGAAAATATGTGCCATACACCCCTCCTCAAAGGAAAGAATGGCTAATAGAAGGTGTATTAACACAAATGTATTAACTGATAATGACTAATATTCTCAAATTCACGTTCCATCACAACGCAAGAAGCTCTTGCTTAGAACTTAATCGGTTGCCAGTAGTTACGCAACTAATGTATTGGATAAAACATTTTCAGAATACAGAAATGTCAAAAGTCTCAATAAAAATTGGATACGACGCAACTCAATTGTGTCTGTTTTTAAAGTAAAAAGTGTCGTTATCTGTTTTTCATTTCAGAATAATAGTCTTATATACCTAAACTTTTTTTTTATTCTTTTGCTTGTTTTATTATTTTTTAATATAAATAGTTTTTTTTTAAATATTATGTGATAATTTAAGACTTGTAAAGAGAAAATAAAAAACGAATCTTTATTTGTTGGTTCTCGTTCGAAAGGCAGATTTAAATAAAAAAAACTATATTTGTGTAATAAAATATAATGACGGCTATTCTGAAATGAAAAACAGACGATTGAGTTGCGTCGTATCCAATTTTTATTGAGACTTTTGACTTTTCTGTATTCTGTAAATGTTTTATCCAATACATTAGTTACGTAACTATTGGCAACCGATTAAGTTCTAAGCAAGAGCTTTTTGTGTTGAGTTGGAACGTGAATTTGAGAATACCAGTCAATAAATATTTAAAAAACATTTGTTACGATAAATTAATAAAAAAATTAATTATAATTTATGCAATTAAACCCATTGCACACTCTTTCGAAAGTAGCATAGTTGAAATGACGAAGGTTTGTGTAACAGGTGTAAAAATAATGTTTGTGATCTAGGGTTAACTACACAATACCAGTAAATATAATGACTATTATTCTGAAATGAAAAACAGACGATTGAGTTGCGTCGTATCCAATTTTTATTGAGACTTTTGACATTTCTGTATTCTGAAAATATTTTATCCAATACATTAGATGAGTAACTACTGGCAACCGATTAAGTTCTAAGCAAGAGCTTCTTGCGTTGAGTTGGAACGTGAATTTGAGAATACCAGTCAATATTAAAAAAAAAACAAACGAAAGGGGGAGTAAAGATGATGATGTTTATGTTGCTTGAGGTGAGAAACAGAAACCCAACTCTGTGTAAAAGTTTAAAATGGATAAAACCCAATAGAATAATTATTGACCATTGAGCCAGCTAGACTTTTGACCACAAAACTTTTTTAGAACTTCAAGAGATAGTATTTTTCTGAGTAAAGTTGGAAAGATATTGATACGAATGACCACATCAAGCGGGTAATGACAACTGCACTCCTAACGTCTGTAGTAATTGTTGAAGACTGATAGGGATGAAGGGAATCGGTGGGAATTGCATGGGGGTTAGGATCCTTGGCAATTGAGGGGCTGATTCAAAAAAGACAAGATCTGAAAATTTTGATCATCCTTCTAAAATTTTACCACAATATCTAATATTTTAATTTGACTACTAATTTACTTAGAATCTTCATTCCTCTCTTGAAATCAACAAAGTAATATAAAATGTCAGTATACAAATCATATGTAGTTTACCAATTTATTTTTGTATTCATTCCGTTTCTCTCAGAAGTCGTTTGGTATTTTTGAACACTTGCCATCCAGTCAATGTTGTGGATTGTAGAACTGATCTACTTACATTAGTCTCGGACTGCATAACTTTCAAATCAAATCACTTCAGATGTCCTTTTGCATGTGAGAACTTCAAAGATCGTAAACCCGGATTGAAAACTAATAATTTAGTGAATTTTATAATATACTCGGTGCAAAACAATAGTGTATAGTTTATTCAAAGTGGTTTTATTCATAGTTTGAGTTTATTAACAGGTGTTTTTTTTTCATTGCCGTTTACACAGACCAAACAGACATGGATGATATTGGAGTTCCTGTGGACCTCTACATTTATGATTTGACCAAGGGTATGGCACGCATGATGTCTGCGTTGTTTTTGGGTATGATGTTTACTAATTTCAACTCACACTTATACTTCAGTAAATTCTGTTTTAAGTCATGAAAATTTAAAATACTAAAGTTTTTAATAGTTTTATCACAGCAGTATTTTCGCCAAACAAATTGAGCTTGACTGCAAAGAATTTTTGAAAAAATTACTTCTTTTTTTGGACATATTTTACACTAACACAATATGAAAAAAAAAGAATTAAACAATTAATATAAATTACTTATGTATTATAGAAATAACTATTTGATGCAATCGTTCAATCAATCAGAGGTAAATTTTTACAAATTTGAACAACTTTGGGCTTACGGCCTGCTTTTTCATTTAATGTTAATATGATCAAATATTTGGTTCTATATGTAAAATTGAGCCCTAGAAAACGGCTCGAGAATCCGTGAATCTTTGGGACGTTGTGTTCTAGTAAATTACATCAATTTCTGAAATACAAGAGTGCATACTTAATAATTATTAATCTAAGGCTATTGTTTTCTTTTGTGTTTCTATAAAAAGAAATTGATATGGATACATCAGAGCAATGCTATATTGTTATTATTTTTCATTCTTCAGAGGTCAGTTACTTTATTTATTTCATCCCAAAAACATATCAATCATCTCTGTGCATATTACCTACCCATAGTAATGCAGTGTGTACTAAATAGAAAAAATACAGAATATAATCATGCAATTATTCCCAGCTTTTTATGTTAAACTATTTATAGAAACCCTTTATTTGCTGGAATTTTGCCTGCTGGAATCCATTATAATGCTTTGTATCATTTCATTACATAATAATCATGAAATGTATAGGCAAGTTCTGTTATCCCGCTTGATGCTATGATTTCAATTAAGAGTGACGTTTGATGTTTTATTTTGTTATTAAACAAGTTATTTGTACAGTGAATGATATGTATAATCATTTTGGTTTGAATTTATTGGAAATTTAATATGAATACATTTACTTTTTATATCATTGAAATTTTCACTTTAATATTTTTTTTTTAAAATGTATTAATGAAATGAGGGAATCTTTTTGGTATATTTCTTTACAATTTTATATGAGGCCATAAAAACTTTTGGAGAAATTTCTTCGATTTGAAACAATTGATTACTCATAAATTTGAGAAACTAGTATCATTGAGAGTGTTTTGTTTTTGGTTAGTAATTCTACAATTATCATATTCTGAATCAGTGGTTCTTAATCTTTTTTATGATGCACTCTACTTTAAATGTTAGTTAATTTTTCTGTTTTCCGGAATCACATTCAATCATGGATAATTTTTGCCTGCCCTTAATAAATTATTCATATTTGAATCTATTTATTGAATTTTGATAAAGTTTCTTTGAACAACTTAATCAGCATTTTGTTAATTCTTTCCAAATTCAAATGTGAAACCACATATTTTTCCCACTACCTCCAAATCATATTATATTCCTTTCTTCTTTGTTTAAAGTATAAATACTTACAATGTATTTTATATTTACATTTTTTTTTAAATGTAATATTGTGTTCAAAGAAAGGTATTCTCACAAATTTCATTAGGTTAACCTTTTCTACACTACTATTATAAAGAGGAAAGTTTTGATTGATTGAGTGTTTGTTTGACGGGAATAGGCTCCGAAACTACTGAACCGATTTGAAAAATTCTTTCACTGTTGGGAAGCTACACTCTTCCCGCTGAACATAGGCTATATTTTATTTTCATATAGCCTTTGATCCTTACTAAAACTCCAATAATGTAACCCAAGGTGCAAAAAATTTACCTAAAATATTCTTTACATCGCGTACGCTGCGAAAACTATTGAAGATAGAGTAAAATAATGTATTACGATTTTGTAGATGAGAACATTATTTACAAAAAATGTCGCGACACTAAAACTCCAATAATGTAACACAAGGTGTAAAAAAATTACCTAAAATATTCTTTACATCGCGTGCGCTGTGAAAACTATTGATGATAGAATAAAATAATGTACTACAACTTTGTAGAAGACATAATTATCTACAAAAAATGTGGCGACAGCATACGTCTAACTATTATAATAATGCCACAATAAGTGTTGATTTATTAAAAAAAAAAAATTTGAAATGAGGCAGAGATATAGGTGTCACTGGGGTACGAGCCGGACGGGAGGGGACCATTAGAATGCTACATTATTCCAGATTAACATAGCCTATAGAATATTTTGATAAAGTTAGGGATCTATAAAGATCATAAGAAAACTGAATTATTTTTTTAAATACCTATGTACCTACCCGTGCGAAGCAGGGACAGACTGCTAGTTTTTTAATAAAACATATTGATACCATCATCTAAATAAATTCTGAAATAAAGATAGTTTACTTTTATTTTCTCAAATTAGTTTGTGGTATGTATAAACTTTGTAGAAACAATATTTTGCCTTGTCACTGAATAGTTATGGTCAAATAGATATATTCTTGTTTCAATTTATCACTGTGTTGTGTTGGTTTCATTTTTATGGTTGTGCAGTGAAATTGAAAAATTGTCCCTTTCCCCCAATTGAGAACCACTGATATAGGTAACAGTGTAACTTTTATGAATGAGTTTAGTATGTGTTTCCTAAAATGTATGCCTTTATGATGTGTTTATTGCAGGGAAGCATGTGGATGGCATATGGCACACGTCGATTGTTGCATACGGAAGAGAATACTTCTTTGGCGGTGGGGGAATACAGAGTTGCAATCCTGTAAGTCAATATCTCATTATATCCTTGTCTGCAAATTATATAAATTAACACATTCACTGTTGACTGCACAGATATATGTAGTGGGCATCTAGCCTTCTGTGCTTCTGTGCCTACTAGATGGATCTGTATTCTTGGCTTCGAAATATACGTTTGCCTTTTTGACAAAGGCACTGTTGATGAGCTCTGTGTTTGTGTGTGGATATTTTGCTAGAGTGTTCAATCTCAAAATGTTGGCAAACAGTTTCTGAAATGCCTGTTTTTTATAATTCACATTCTTTATTTTTGTACATGCTATTTCTGGTATTTTTATAATAAACTTTAATATATTGTCTCTCTCTGCTGCATTAAGAACTGTACTAGGTTGGTAAAAAAATTTGCCTCTTTCAATTATTGGTCAAGCTTTTCTTTTTCTTTCTTTTGTTTTAGACTGATACCTGTTCTTTTCATTTGATATCTCTCTGCATACAAATTTAGATGATAATCACACATCATTCCTTCCATATGGTCCTACCGTAACATCTTCTGTTTAAGACCAATTCGATAATGTCATTGTCTAACTTGCATTACATAATTTAAAAGTTGTTGTTAGTTTATTTGGTAATATACCTAGCTTACTTTCATACTCTGTTTTTAGACTGTTCCATTTTCACAATAGAATCTTTGCTTTTATAGTATAGATAGTGTCTTTCTAATATTATTAAGTGGAACTAGATTCACTTAAAAAAGCCCCCATACCTCCTCATTACGGACCTCATCCATAAGAATAGCATCGAATAAAAAACACAAAATCCCATTGCTGCAGTGTGTAAACAAGAAAAAAAAATTACAACCAAGAGTCGTTTATCTATTTATTAACATCATTAGATCCAGATCAATCGTCATTGTTTACAAGATTTCATTGTTATTCACGTGTCTCATCTATTTAAGTGTCCGCTAACACGAACTTATTTTCTGAACGAACGGACTTTTATCATTGATAGTTATTTTAACGATTTCAAGGCTGTGTATATTTGTTAAACGGATTAGTTACCTGAATGTTTTTTCCAGAGTTCATGTTAGTTTACACTCTAGGTCACCAAACTTTTCGTTAGAAATTAAAAATACCATCACGTTGATCATTTTAGTATTAGCGGCGAGGCGTTGTATTTCTATGTTCCGTGTGACGTTTCTACATGTGATGAATTTTTAAATGTAATGTGCGTCATACGTTTGGCAAATGAAACAAGACTGACAAAAACACTAATGTATTTATAGAATAGGAAGGTAGAAATATGGCAGGTCAAGTACATTATCTCTGTGGGAGTCCGGTACTTTTTTTTTAATCTCTGGATTTTAATCTGAATTTAAACTAATAATAATAGTTTGTTTTTAGATTAGAACTCTTTTTGGAAATTTTTATTGATTGCAATGATTTGGTTTAGTAATATATTTTTCTAAGAATAAATAAAAAAAAATACTTGTTCAAAAAGTCCATAAAGAAGCGAGGGGTTCAACTTAAGTCTTTCCAATATTCTGTTCAGGGATATTTTACTGTTACTGTATAAAAGTTTCTGTTTCCGTAAAGTTGTCTTTACTGTTCAGTCAAATGTAAAAAATGGCTGCCATGCTAACGGTTGAATATGACAAACATCGTGTTTTCTCCATAGAGATTCCATTAAAATGTTGACAGTTGTTGAGGGTGCCTACCATTTTGTTTGGTATGATGTTGACATTCATCGTCAGGGAAAATTTCTTCTAGCCATTCTGTGACGTAAGCTAATCCGGAGTAGTGATTTGAAGTGAAAGTAATAAAATTTATTTATAAAATCACAGTGGCATCTAAATTAACTGGACTTATTGATAATGAGTGTAATCCAAATAATTATTAAAAAACTTAATTTAAGTTCATTTTTGATTTCTCTTTAACATTTAAAAAAAATTATATTGTTTAATTTAAGTGTAAGCCTATTAATATATTTTTTAAATTTATGATATGAATTTATATAATTACATTGACCAACCTCGGTAGACCAATGTTATAGGCGTGGACATCAGATCAAGAAGTCCGGAGTTTGATTCCCAGTTGGTCAGAGTTTTTCTAGTGTTTTTCTCATGAAATTTCCACCCGGGGTTGGCCTGTCGCAGATTGGATGGGACCGGTCGAAAAGCATTGCCCTCAGGAAATAAGTTCCAGAGAAGTGTAAATTTGTTCATTACATTGCGCATAGAAATATCACAAAAAGTGAAAAAAATCGCACTCTGTATATGGAGATCGGTTACGTTACGAATAACAGTAATTTCCAAAGAAGATTAAAATAATCAGAATAACTTATTTACTTGTAACGAAAAACAGTATAAAAGGCTTAACAAAAAATGTGTGTGTAAAAGAATACTTTTAATTTGAATTTAAGTAATTTTTTAACATTCAAATTTGGAATAGTCCGGATGGTACAAAAATCCTAATAATTAGGGTTCTATTGTAGTAAATTATTTGAAAATATCTTTCATAGATTTGATGTTGAATTATATTGTTGTACACACCACTGCTGCTATGTTTGTATACTATTATGTAATATTCTGAGACAAAAATATCTTGAGTCAGATCTATATTCAGACAATACCTAAATATATACTTACTATGTTATCAAGTCATATGGCTGCCACAAATTTATGGGTTCTCAATATAAATAGGTAAGATGTTATTATCACCAACATATTTTGAGAGCTATAATGAGGTATAACATTGTAGAAAATAACATTTATTTTCTATACGGCAATACAGTGAGTATTTGTATAAAATTTTGTTCAGTTATATTCCATACTCTTTTGAGACATTCAAAGCACATAGCCAAGCCAGTTCACATGATATAATCTTATTAATTAGTTAGGGAGTGTATTTAGTAGGTGTGGAAAGTGTGAAAAAGAAGTTTTTTTTTTTTTTTTAGAGGAGGGGAAAATCCTTATTGGATGTTGTGCCGGACTCCTGCATGCAAGCAGACCTACCGACTAAAAACCCCTCCTCTTCATCCCCACCGTAGCGGTACTATCCGTGGATATTGCTTCAGCGTAATGTTGGAAAGTGATGAGATATTATGAGAAACAATAATGTCTCACTAACTGTAAGCTAAAAAACTAGTGCATAACTCAATCTTGTTTCAATCAATCAGGCTGTGAAACATGAGCATTGGCAAAAAAAAGAAGAATGTAGTGTAAGTGCAGTAGAGATCAGAGCTGTACGAAGAATATGTGGAAATACTCTGTGGGATATAGAAAGGAATATGTTTTGCAAGTTAGTGTTGCTAGATGAAAGTTAATGAGTTGAGATTGTTTGGATTTGTTGAAAGAATGGATCCAAACAGGATTACAAAAAGAATTTTTAAGGCTGAAAGAAAGTCGACTGAGAATGATATGCATCGAACACATCCAATGTCAGAAACTAAAGAAATAAGAGAGGCTGTATGAGAAATGTAATATACGCGGGAGAAGCGAAAGAAGTGTATTTGGATTAAAAAGAGTTGTGGTTTGTTCTCTCTGTCTGCCCCTTACGGGACACGGTGAGACAGCTAAAACAAAAAAGAAATGGATTTTTTATTAATAAAAATAAACCTGGACTACAAAATACACTTTTGACATCTTTCACAATAAGCTAAGTCTTGTGCTGTGAAACTGAAAATAGTCGACACCATACGTTGTATATATATTTTATTTTACATTTCTCTGTACAAAGGTGTCAGTATTGCCAGTGGATATTGCCTGAGGCAATCTCTTCCAGTACCTATCACTGAACCATTGGGTTACCAAAATTTTTTTTAAATTTTAATATTCAATATTCAAAACACAATCATAATAAATAACACTCTTCTATACATAGGTGTCAGTATAGCCGGCGGAACTTAATGCTTGAAGCATTGTCTACCAGTCAACCGGTCCCGTCCAATCTGAGACAGGATTCCAACCCCGAGTAGAAATTTCAAGTGAAAAAACACATTGAAAATTTCTGACCCGACCGGGAATCGAACCCGGGACCTCTTGATCTGAAGTCGGAGCCTTTGCCACTAGGCTACCGAGGTCGGCATAATGTTAAAATTGTATTGATTACCTACTATTGTCTGATGACTCACTAACATTCTGATTCCTAGACATTTTATAACGCATATGCAGTGAGCTCATATTAATTTCTCAATGGCTGCCAAATAAGTTTAGGGTAGCTATGCCAATATATTGTTTTGTTTCAATTTAAAGGACATACTCAAATTTTTTGTTCTGTCTCCTATTTTTTTATCTTGTGTAGGGGTTATAGCTATATGCTATTATGGCATCTCGACCATTGGGATCTTTTATACCTTCCCCATCCTTAATCCATGATGGACTTCAGGTAGCTTATTGTGCTTCCCCTTGGGATTGAGGCATAGTCTTCTGGTCTTGGGTATCCACTGCCCAGCATCCTGTGTCTCTTATTAGCGAGAGCGTCGCAGTTACATAGTAGATGTTCCATAGACTCTTCACACTCCCTACAAAATCTGCACTTGGGATCCTCCACAAGTCCACACACTCCACAATAGTATCCTGTTGATACCATAGTGTCCGGTGAGTATTCCGATTGTTGTGTGTCTCCTATTTAGTACTACCCTGTATGATTTCGGTGATCTGAACAGTATTATTATTGGTCGAATTCTTTTGATTAAGAGAGTATGAATTTTAGAAATTCCGACTATAAAATATTTACAGTTCCGCAAAATTATACTAGTTTAGGGGGCAAAATGTTTTTCACACTTTCATTTTGCTAACACATAGTGATTTAAGTAGGTAGGGGCGAGTGCCCCTCTTTGTCCATGCCTGTATGTGTTACTATCGTAGAAGTAAACCACCTTTGCACATATTGTGCATTATTGTGTTTATTTCTTCTAGCTTATATTTAGAATATCGTTTTATATTTTCCACATTCCTGGAATAATTGAGATACCTAATATAATATAATACGTTCACAAAGATAGCATGTGTGTGTACAGTACGTACGTACAAACATCTCTCTGTCTTCTTCACTCCTCCATCTTCTTAGATCTCTTAATAACCCCACACGTTGTGTTTAGTTTTATTTTTATCCTACTGTCGTTATTATGATTTATTTATATCATGGATTCTTTAGCTTAGTGATTATCTTATTTTTTAATCAATAAATGAGAATATCAGTGTTTCCATTAAAAAAATTAGAAAGATTTGCTCTTTTTACTGCACACGACACTTAAATGTTTTTAAACATGGTAAATACAAGGTAAACATATCAAAGAATCAATCTTACATTTGGGAACGTTTTTAGGGTAAATAACTTTTGATCTTCTGTATTGTCAAGTGGCGCCTTTAACAACATGACCAAGATTTGGAAACCGTCGGCGTTTGGTGTCGAGACGAAATGTAAACTGTATGTTGCGTGTGTGTTGCCCATTCTCCTCTATGGGTGTGAGTCCTGGCACCTGACCAAAGCCCAGGCACAAAAAGTCTCAGCTTTTGAAATGAAGTGCCTACGGAGAATTCTGGGCGTAAGATGGTACCACCGCATCAGGAACGACGCTATACACTGGCGCACCCAGCGTGAGCCCATTACATCTACCATTGTGGGGAGAAGATGGACTTGGCTGGGACATGTGTTAAGGATACACATAAATGGCATTATAAAAATGTAAATGAAATATTGAATATTGTAAACTTAAAAAAGCTGTCTGTATCCAATAAAAGAAAAATGAAAAAAAGGATGCTGAATGACAGTTGGCCGAGGAGAGCGCTGTTCTTCCTCCCATCAGGGTCCCGAAGACCCTCTCACACTGCGTTCCGCTCCTTCGAAGTAGAGCTGAGGGTCATGGACATGGTGTGGGAGGAGGTCATAAACATTGCGCAAGATCGAGCGCATTGGAGAGCTCTTGTTGCCTCCCTTTGCCCCTGAGTGGGGTGTAAAAAGGGAGTGTTGTTGTTGTACTTTCAATGATCTATCTATTTTTATCCATCACGCCGTATCGCTTAAGAGAATATGGTCCTCCACTCTTTTCAATCCAAGCATACTTCTTTCACTAACAATACGCTTCTCATGCAACCTCTCCTATTTTTTTTTGCTTCTCACATGGCCTTCCTTGACGAAGGAATCTATGTGTTCGATCCACATCATTCTCGGTCAACCACATTATCTTTCAGCCTTATTAATTCTATTTGCGTCATTCATCATGCCCAAACCATCTCAACTTATTAATAATTCTCTTCTTTGTAACAACACTAACTTCCATACCACATTCTTTCCTAATATTTCCATTCCGTTCCATGTCCCACAGAGTCTTCACACCTATTCTTCACTTCTTATGCACTTCTCTCATACTCTTCTTTGTCAGTCTGTTTCCGTCCATCGATGAACTTAGGCCTCCCCCTTTATTCCTTCCAAACCTCTGTCCTGAGCATCCCTCATCTTTGAGCGGCCTGCAATCTTGGTGATTTCTTTCATCTGTCTTGCCTGGGGCCTGTCGACATTCCTCCTCCCTTGTCTAGGCTGCCACTCCACCACTCTTTTAAAATCCATCTTTACTACTTCCCTAAAATTGCTCAATTCTGCTTCAACGGAAGGTGATCTTCGGAATAGAACTTACAATATTCCTAATCACAAACCACCGGAACTTTTGTTGATAATGTAAAAGATGGGTGTTAAAAAATGATGTTGCAGAAACTTGCAGAAAATGGAAAATATCTAAAGCATTTGTAGATTTAATTAATTCCACTGATTCGAGAATACAAAGCGCATGCCCAAATAAACATGTTGGCTTAGATATATACCTAATAGGCCATTATACAATATGCATGTCAAATTGTCTGCAAGTTAGTTGGTCAGTCATCTGCAGGTCAATGAATTTTAGACACATTGGCACATGCCACACGTCTATAATTATCTTTCTCGTTAAGTCACTAAATGTCTCTAGTACACACTAAGTAAGTCATTAATTATTATTGATATTACGCACTTTCCAATTTTGTTTATTTATTTAACTAGCAGCAAAACCTGTCGGATGATAGACATAGGAAAGTGTCATTAATTGTTTGATTGCTCTATAAATCAGTTACCTATTAGGGTGGTGCGAAAAAAAGTCAAGTTCATAATATCGATTCGCTACAGTGCGGAAAGTTGCGATTGGTTAATACAAGAAAAACAAAAAAAGAATTATTCAAATCGGACTTTGGTCTTCCGATCCCGCAAGCCGCCTGAAATTTGAAAAAAAAATTTTACCATACATATTTTTAATCGCTATAGTGAAAAATAGTTAAACATTTTACAGTTTAATAATAATAAAAAAAATTGTTGCGTTTAGAGAATATCTTGCGATCGGCCATATAAGAAAAATAATTTTGGATGAATTTGATGAATTATGTAAAGAATCTCCTGAAGTCAGTTTGTGGTGTCAGATTAAGGTTTTTTTTTACCCATCACGTGTCCCGTAAGGGGAGGCAGAGAGAACGGACCTCCACTCCTTTCTACCCAAGCTCACTTCTTTCGCTTCTTCCACCGAAATACCATTTCTCATACAACCTCTCCAATTTCTCTTACTTCTGACCTGGCCTTCTTTGAGGGCGGAATGAATGTGTTCAATCCACGTCATTCTCAGTCTGTATTATTATTAGTCTTATTCTTTAAAACTAGATTTCGAAATGATGCAAAATTTGTAAGTAGCCATCTCCGACGTAGGTATCCAATATAATTTGTTTTGGCTGCGACCGAGATGTATATTACTCCCGGATGCTCTGTTCAGCAATAAAACAATAACCGAGTGCAGTCGTTCAGATGCCAGGACGCACTCGTGCAATATTGCAGAATTTCATATTAAAATTAGCAGTCTGCAATAATTTCCAACTATTTTCGTATCTCAGTCGTAGTGGGGCTTTATAATCAAGTGAATATTTTAGGGAGAGTTGAGTGGAAACAAATCTATAACAATTATTATGAACTAGCTGATAACTGTCTTGCTTTACATCGTCAAAAGATGGCTAATTCTTCTACTGAACCTTTACTATGAAGATCACGTAATTTTTAGAAATTCATAAAAACTATATTCGAGGAAATGGAAAATTTGTATCCAACATTACTACTACAATTATGATAAAATCAAATACAAAGTCTGTATCTAACATTATCTGCAAAGGTCTACGACAATTAAAATCGAATTTAAGGTCTGCTGTTTATGTATGCTATGACGACATAATGAAAATAAGTACATAAATAATCGAATTATTATGTGGCTATGGATGTAGTAAAACCAGGGCTTTTTTTATTAAAAAAAAGGTGCTGGAACGCTGTTCCACCGCGTTAAATGGAAAAAAAAGCACTGAGTAAAACCATATTTGCAATACAGTTTATTCCAGAGAATCTTTATTGGCGCTACAGCTGTTCGCTTTTCCTCTGTCTGTCCTTTGCAATTCTCACCCATTTTGTCCTTGCATTACATTATTCATGTTTTCTCTATACCCAACCTAACATCTAAACTGCCAATTGGCTTCTGGGGCTTGTTTGGATACGATCCTCATTCATACAGCTGATATGTTAGGGAAACAGTTACCTAAAATCTTTACACCCGCTACTTCTGTAGAATGGTTTGATGTTCCACTAAAAATTAAAACTCTAACTAGGTAACATACCTATCTCGTAAGCCTAGTTTTTCTCATCAAAAGGTCCAAGGTCCAAAAATTGCCCCATGCAATAAGCATTCACACCCTTTGTACAGAAAAGTGTTAATTCATTTAGATGTAAAAATAGCAGTTTAATTTAAAATCACTTATTAAAATAAATATAAATGAAAAGAAATCGAATACGCTGAATATTAGTGATTGTTTTTTTTAATTTTTAACCCAGATATCCGGGGAATATATTTCTTGCAATCTGTCACGTGAAATCCAATTAATATATTCATCCAATGACACATGAGTTTGTTGTTCCAAGCTAAGTTGTTTGAGGACAAGAAAAATATTTCAAATATTTGTGTCAAACGTTTTTATAAAAGCTGTTAGTCTTTTTAATACATACCCACCCACTTATTCAGAATCTAGATTTACGTGGCTCATGTACCTATACAGATTCTGTGTTGTGCGCAAATATTTTAAGCAACTGGCGGCTTAGTTTTTTTATGTAAAGAACTGCAGGTTCAAATCTCAGAGATGGTCATAATTTAACATATAAATAACAAGCTATTGGATACAAACTTGCATTTGATTTTCTTTCTTAAGGTCCTGGGTTTGATCCCGGTGCCAGACAACTTGTTAAATCTCAGCCTTCTCTCAAATACTTCCAAATTTTTAAAGAGGAAACATAAACTTAAAATTAAATTATATAAACTTAAAATGTTTTTAATGCAAAAGTCTTGTATGTAACTATGTCTTTCAAATAATGAAATAAACAAATAAATAACACTGGTATATTATAACTTACAATAAGTAATTTCTCTTGCTTATTTTGTGTAAACAATTTTATTAGCACTTAAATCTATGAGTTTATTGTACTTTCAACATAACTGACCTATTTGCGTTTAATTCAAATATCCTATACTTATATTTTCATCTCCACTACTGCTGATGTTGGTGAACTACAGAGTCATCTAGTGAAAATTCATCGCAACATTTTCACACATGACAAGTTGCCAACTTACTGATGCTAACATTAGAGTATTCGTGTTTGAATTTTTAATGGTAAATTTAGTCTTCTACGGCTTACAAACATCTTTTACTGTTGTACCGTAGCCATGCTTAGTGTAATCACTTTATGTTAATAACGTTCTCCATAAGGTGGTTAAATTTCAAATCACAAATGTTTTCAATATGTCGAATATGTTGAAAAACCCCATGCCCATAGTAGGATTTGAACCTACAACTGTACCATGCCGAGACGCTAACCTTTAGGCAACCAGCTGGCTGTGCCTAACTGCCAAGTAGATAAATCATCATCATCAATATAAATAAAGGAGTCCGTTCGTATGTAACGTCCTTTATAGACGGCTAAACTAGGGATACCAGAAGTAAAGTAATACCCTCTATAGCGAGTCATAATACCAGTGGACGTTTAAGGCTATGAATATTTGGAAAATGTTATTTATCGATAAAAATATTAGATTTTTTCATAAATCTCCCATACAAATTAAGATTTTCATCCTGCCATTTTGTCAGAATCGGGTATCTTGAAATTGTATTTTAATATCCTTTAGACGTATCGTTGGTCATTATGTATGGTTTGATTTAATCTACAATGCATAAACTTTCTATTTATTTCAAAAAATTTTCCTCTATAGAAGTAAAAACATTGCAACAAAGTAAAACAATTTAGCTTATTTTACTTATGAAATGTCATCATATTCCTCCATATTGTGAAAATTTTGGGAGATTTAGAGTTGCCGTTGTAAAAAAAAACTTGTGGAATATAATAAAAGAGGTCTGCATTAATATGTAGGTAGGTATTAATATTGTAATGCATTAATGAAGAAGGTAACTACAAAGAGTATGATTTAGTAGTTTCAGCGTGATGTGATAACGCATGAATATAACAACAACGTTTCATATTTATAATAATTAGAAGATGTAATAAATCAATTCTTCCTAAGCAGGTATAGCTTTCTGTTGAGAAATACAATACTCAGAAGCAGGGCCGGATCTATGTGTTATAGTTATAGGTAGCTACCTACGGACGGTACTACTGTAATAGCGTATGTGCGAGTATGTATGTGTGTGAATGTTTTACCTACCAACTTATGGAGAATGGCGCAACTTTTGTTTTTAGTGGCGCTGATTTTACTTACTTATACATTTTTATGTATATGTGTACAGTTAAAAAAAGCATTTATGTTTACTAGTAATAAGTATCAGATTCAGATAAATATTGCTTCTAAACCCGTGGTCGTCATCTGCGGCCCGCGGACCGCATGCGGCCCGTTGCAGACTTTTGTGCGGCCCGCGAGGCGTCGAGCGATTTCAATAGAAAATGACTACCAAAATCATTTTTTTCCTACAATGTTAATTAAACAGAAAACGGGAGTCAATATCAATTCTAATAAATTTCTAATAAAATTCATTTTTTTATATTAATTACATACGAGGAGAGTTCAAAGTATTCTTGGTATGGGATAATATCGACAGAAAAATCTGAAATAATTATACAATTCTATATACTTGTCTTTTCAATCCGTACGCGCTTTTTAAAACGCCAATTTTTGTATCTTTTCAATAATCTTAAAATATTTTTTATCCTTCTCTGAAAAATAGTGGTTATTGGCCACTTTGAACTCTTCATCGTCGGAAAATGACTTTCCACTAATGAAAAAATAACAACTAATGACTCTAATAATTCATGACTAATGTTCGATTTTTAAATGGAACAAACCACTACGGGCTTACGACCGTCTTCTACTGTTATTTCGAAGGCTGGCTTAGTGTGATCACTTTACGTTAACAACGTTCGCCATTAGGTGGTAATGTTTGTCTCCGAAACTCTTAATCATGAGAATTCTCAACATGTTCAACATGTCGAAAACTCTCATGTATGAAACAAGTAGAAATTTAATAATTAAATGAAAAATAGAGAAGAAAAGTTGGAAATTATTGAGAACAAGAGAGCAACCAAATTTAAAGACTGCGACTGCTGTCATATATTTGGCGCCATAGATATAGTCATATTTCCACTAATGTTTATTTCTCAGTTTCGGAAACGAAAATTGTCGGTAGGTACCAGGGCTATAGGAAGTTGATTGAAATTTTGGAAACCATTGTATCGAAATAAAAAAATACCAGCCTTCGCAATACGCACCTAGTGAATCGGCGCGTTGTCGTCGAGGAGCAAGACATTTTCCAATTTCAATTTTCCTTCACGATAATCTTCAATTGCTTCATACAAAACCATGTATAGTGATAGTGAAAGCTTATGCGGTATTACATTGGCCTATTTTGAAATAGTCATTAAGCAAAAACTCTTTTTCGACCGATTTCATGACTTTGAAGTCCTGCAGATTTCTTTACCCACTGTATTGACTATTGACTCTCGTTTCTCTCAGGAGCATAATGAAAAACCTAGTTTCCGTTCCCATTAATAATACGAGCAATAAGACTTGTAGAATTTTCACCACAGAGCTCCAAACTCTCTTTAGAAAATTCAATTTGCTTTTGTTTCTGCGGTAGTGTGAGGATTCGTGCTACCCATCTTTCACCAGACTTTTACGTGTTCCACAAAGTGTTTTGATATCCACGGACAGCTTGATGATCTTTGCTTACGAATTGATTTTTATTCGTCACATTTACGACATTTGTCACATTTCCTTCCGCGGAAGATAGAACATGACAACCTGATTGAAGGTCGGTCGGTCAACCTGAGGAAGATTGAATTTTGATCTTATCTCTCTCTGGATTGAAATCCATAATGGTAGTTCATTCGGCCATCACGTTTTACGACAAAATGGAAATGGTTAATTCACTTAAAAAAAAAACTCACGGACAAACCGATGCACTCAAAGCAACAAAACTTTTTTCACAAGACATGTCCGCAACGGGCACTGGATGGAACAGTAGGTTTCCCTTATCTCACTCCCGAGGGCAATTTCATCCCCGTTTTTTTTGGGACTCCTTCATACCTTATGCGGCCTATGTGTGCCCACGGATTTTTTTTAAGGGCGGGGGGGAGAAAATATATTTTCACACTTTTTTATGTAACCCAAAGTGATTTAAAATAAAAAAGTCACAATTATTTTCAATCAATCCAGTGAAGTGGGGGGGGGGGGGGGTGTCGCCCATGATGCGGCCCGCAGTGATAGCTCACATTGTCCTATGCGGCCCTTGAACAGAAAAGTGTGACGACCGTTGTTCTAAACTGTCGGATCGGTCGAATTTTCAAAAAAATTTAGGATCCTTACTAAAACACCAATAATGTGACCCAAGTTCTAAAAAAAATACCTAAAATATTCTTTACATTGCGTACGCTGTGAAAACTATTGATGATAGAATAAAATAATGTTTTGCGTATTTTATTGCAAAATACGCAAAACATGAGATACACAGCTTACGTGAGAAATGCACATTATATCACTAATTCATCTATCACTGCACCAAACAAAAAAATAAAAAAATAATGATCTATAATTATTTTATTAACCGTTAAAGAGACATCTATTGGGCGTTGTGTGAACCTTTTGAAGCAACCAAATTTTCGATCAGTCCACTGACATTAGATCATCTTTTTAAACATTTCTCTTCCTGACATTAAATTCCCCAATTATCGAAACTTATTCTTAAAAATTATATTATTCTAAATTTTATATTTAAAGATTTCATTTAAAAAGCGACATCTCTTGAATAAATCTCAAAGTATTTTCGTAGTGTTGCATGAATGTATGTATGGGTTATGTTGATCTTATAATATTATAATGGTTCATCGGTATTGGTGAGTCTGTACCCTCTGCCAACGGAGATGTTTGTGGAGTTGAATCCAAAAATAGGCAGTTTATTCCTGGACATTACACATTTCTCCACACTGTCGTCGAGAAGCATCCACACTATACACAAATAGGCACATCACTTTTCAACTTCAGTAAATATCCCAACACTGCACTCATTGCAGGTGTAGTTTTTCTCTAGAGATTGTCACAAATTTAACCGGTATGTTCTGAATATCTCTAAAAGTAATTTGTTTGACTGTTTATGTTTCTCATATTAATGTGTCGTGCTTGTGAATAATATTCTCAATTTTTCAATAGTGATTATAGTATTTTAATCTAATTAAAATCACATCTTTTCTACATTTTTGTTACAATTTAAATAATTGCAGTTTAAATTTGTTTCTCTCCATGTTCAATTGCATCCATGTGTTGTGTTCTTAATTTAGATTCTATGTATGTAAATAACGGCGCCCTAAACAATCGGGGTATCGGTTTACTTCCTTATACCAATGTTGCCAACTCTAAAAATTAATTTAGTCTGATTGTCTTAAAATATAATGTATCTCTGTTTTGATCTGGAAAACCATTTTGTCATTTATAAGTATAATATTAGTCCTTTTACAGTAGTCTGTATCATATGATGGCAATTTGCCAATAACTTCTAAATATTCACGTGTATGAAATTACTACTTATATTAATTTATTTAGGTACTTACTTTTACATTAAAATTTTTAACTACCTACCTTCTTTCCGAGTTTCGAACCTCTATATTGTCTTTTACTGGTATTACTATTGTAGCAATATTTAACTTTGCATTAGCATTTTATCAATTAATATTAATAAGCTTGTGTATATCTCCTACATCACTATGAGAATCTTATTAACCAGATGTTAATATGAGTATATCAATATCTCTCTCGCAAATGTACAAATTGTATAAACATTTGAGTGTATGTACATAATGTTATAATTTTGTATTTATTTCTCGATAATATCAGATATTTCAAATTCCCCAAGATTCTTTAGCCGTGATAAACTCCTAATTGTCACGCATTATTGAGTGGGTAGTGCCTAACAAGCCAAATATCCAACGTGATTCACATTTTGGCAATAAGTTGATGTTTGTATTATATCTTAGAATAATATTATTAGAATTGATTCAAATGATGAATACCATTTTGTTTTCAGGGAGGTACTGTACTTGGTCAACCGGAGAAAGTTGAAAAGCTTGGCGATACATTCATACCATATCAAATCTTCATAGACTACATCGTAGGCCTGGGTGATACAACATTTAGGTTAGATTGTTTATGTATTAAAAAATTCACGCACTTCAGCCCTTTTCCATCTATATTAGAATACCCCAGGACACTGAATGATTGAGTGATCGACTAACGGCGCCTACCCAATGTGAGAGATACACATTATGTAGTGGCGTGTGAGTTCTATTCTTTGAAAATGACGCAGTTAGT
Source organism: Mystacides longicornis (assembly GCA_963576905.1). Classification (NCBI taxonomy): domain Eukaryota; kingdom Metazoa; phylum Arthropoda; class Insecta; order Trichoptera; family Leptoceridae; genus Mystacides; species Mystacides longicornis. Next base: position 7,842,414 of record OY756425.1, on the reverse strand, counting down.
TGTCAATTTTAGGTAGCTACAGCCATTAGAGACTGGAAACCACCCTGGCAATCTGAGAATGTTATAGCTTTTTAAAACTGATTCCCAGTGGTAGCAAAGTGAACTAGCACAAGAAATTTGAATTCAAAGTTTTTTATTATAGACTAGGACTTGAGGTACCTACAGCTATCGTCAAATCGAAAATCAACATAAAAACAGACGATGAAGTCAAGCTTTTTTGCTATGTTGGGAACTTTATTATAAACTCTTGACTATGGGAATTGATATAAAATGTAAAGTTGATGGCATATCTGTTGTTTTCTTACAGAGGCTGCGACTACAATATTTTTGACTACAACTGCAATACATTCACAGACTCCTTAGCCAATTTTCTATGCGGAGGAAGCATACCTAAATATATTCTTGATCTTCCTAGAGATATACTGAGCACTCCTTTGGGACAATCTCTCCGACCTCTGATTGACAGTCTTGGTTCTGGGACACAGGTAAACACCACACAATTTTGTTTTCCTTTTTAATTTCAACATAACAAGTTTTAGTAAACTCTCTGTCAATTCCTACACCGGATATAACACAGAAACCATTTTTGTGGACATGAATGAGGAGTAGGTACCTCAATAAACTTGAAAGATTTAAAAAATGTGGAATTTGCATCAATCAGTTTAAAGAAACATGATCACATATCTAATTTCTACAACTCAATTGGATGGCAAAAGGTGTGAAATTCGCCTTCTGTCACTAGTTCAAAACTGTGTCTTCGCATTAGAGCTCCACATTACTTAAAAAAAAATTGATGTAAAACTTGCAAAAGTTATCTCATCCCATACAGCTAGTATAGAACGTTTATTTTTGTTTGGGCTTTCTTGTGATTGACAATTTATCAGTGAGCTAGTTTTTGACGTGTACCCTTCGTTTGTTTGTATAAGTTAAGAATAAAATAAAGCAAATTTTTTGCTCAATTGTTGATGTTATTTTAGAACGTGATAAACACAAACGGATTCAGAGGAAATAGACAAGAAAGTCCAGATTTTTTACAATTGAATACCCAAATAGAAGAAGCAAGGTATGGACCTTTGAAATATGTTTTTTGTTTTTAAACAATAAACTTTCTGTAAATATACAAACTTTACAATTATTTTGTGATAAAAGTATTATTGTTGTTGCTTATTTTCTAGATTACAATCTTTAGCGTTGGAAGAAAAGAGAAACACCATTAACGAGAAGCTTGCGCGAAAAGAAAGAAAAAAGGAAAAGAAGAAGAAGAAGCTCTTGAAGGAACAAGAGAGAAATAATCAGAGCTCATCCGACTGTTCTGACTTAAGTAATTCAGGTAAACTATTTCAATTTGATATTTTACTTGTTTTATTGATACCAAATATTATTTCAATATATTTACGATCTATGCTTAAACTTTAGGTTTAGTACCCGCACATCCCAATAAATCTTCTCAAAAAATGGCTGAAGCGGCGGCAGTAGAACAGGTCAATGGAGCGACCAGCAGCAATGGACAAATGTCAGATGAACTAGACGAGCCAATCCAACAGCAAAGTAACAAGAATGTGGAGAGAGTTTTTGAAGTCGAGAGACAAGAGCGGCTGGAGGAAGAAGAAAGAAAGAGGGCTAGAGAACCACCGATAGTTTTTAAGGATTTCGCACAGGTAAATTCTGAAGTTATTAAAAAATATTGCGACAGACATACATTCCCAACGAAATGACCCTTGGGGAGTGTTTGCTGCCTCCCTACAGCCTGTAACAACCTTGTACAACCATCGCAGCTTTGGTCTTTACTGGTCCATTACACAACACTTTTTTAAAAGCGCCAGGTCATTCACATGAAACGGATATTCTGGCCAGCATAGTCTGTTACTCTTGATGAACTTGACTACGCTGTCATCCTGGAAGAGACCATAGAGCTCGGTGTTCTATAATTTTCTTCATACTTCGCCATCTTTAACTGGTCCGTGTGTTCGGCAAGGGATCTTTCTTTCGCTCATCCCGCTTGGTCAGTGGCCAGATCTCTGGGGCATATGTCAGCACTGGTCTAATTAATGTCTTATAGATTGTGGCTTTCGTCTTTCTGTATAGTAGGCTAGACTTTATTTGTGCTACGAGATCAAAATAGCAGAGGTTGGCTGCCAAAAACTTTCTTCCAATCTCCACACTTGTAATTGTCACAGTGGACATGGACCTGAGTTGCTCCACAGTTTCGAATGTATACCTAAGTGCTTATGGTTATTGGGGATTGGCCAGGCTTGTCCTAGTTGAGAATTCTTTTGTAAAAATGTGATTGATTTTTTCTATAATAATGAATAAATAAATTCCGGATAGTACTGTAATAGGCAAAGCAATTTGCAAATTTGTCTCGTTGTTAAGGTTTCATGATTTTTCTTTTCTTTATTCAAAACAGGCAGCTGAAGCATTTGAACATATGAATAACGCACTTAGCGGCACTTCATTATCTGCAGAAGATCAACAGAGTTTGTCTGAGCTGCGTCAATACATGGTCGATGGTGAAGGCAGCTGGGCCCTTGGAGACAACTTTCTGTCATTCATTGGTATGGGAAATTTGCTTTGAAATGATAAATTACTAGCTGATACTTGTCTTGCTGTACATCTTCAAAAGATAGCTTTCTCTTTTACTGAAATCTTAGTATGGAAAGCCTGTAATCTATATATTAATATCTGAAGCAAAAACTTTATACACCTTTTTACGAAAATTGGGCAGGTGGAGGAGTATGAATCAATAAAAAAAACATTACAAACACTACGGTAATGTTATGTGTTTGACATTGACACAGACGCATATATTCTTTTGTTTATCTGTGGTCAAATTGAGAGACATTGAATCATATCAACATTTCAAATTTGACATATCCATGTCATAGTTTTTAAAAGAAAATTGTGAAATAGCGCTTGCTCAATATATCTAGTACAAAATCTTAATATAAAAAGATTAATGTTCAAACTTATAATTAAAATTAGTTTCGACCACTGGGTGACCACTGGTTTTGTTTTTAAATTGAAATATATTGGAGAAAATAGAGTCTGCAAGGTTCTATGACATCTTACATCGAATTTAAAGTCTGCTGTTTACGTCTAATATGATAACATACTTACAAAAATAAGTAAATGACTGAATTATTATGTAGATTACCTCATGACACGTTATTGTTTTTAGGTAATCTTCTTGGAAACGGAAACCTTCAGGCTAGCTCCAAGGAAGCTATAATCCGTGCCTTGGCTTGTGCAGCTCTTAAAGACGATGTTGTTCTTCTCTTACATCAGGATAGGAGGGAGCATGTATTGATGAACTACGCACACAGCATCGATAGATTGTCTCTCGGAGAACAGAAAGCCCTTGCCTATTTTGTGAGTAGAGAATTCATAAAATTCATTAAGCTATATATTGTTTTTACACGGTGAATAATAATTGTTTCTTTTATTAAATAGATCTGCAATATGTTTGAAAACCTGTCGTCGTCGGAATGGTTGATGTACATTTCGGAGTGGGCCAATGGAAATCAACAAATCTCAAACATTAGAGTGACGACCAAAGTGGCAGTGCACAGCCTGCTCAGTGAGGATCCCGAGATGAAGGACATAGGAAGTGCTATCATACATAATCTTGCATGCAAGGAGGTAAAAACTGTGGTCTGTATCCATTCCCCTTTTCCCATTGGGTTCGGCTTCATTGCATGCTTACACATACATAATACACACACACAGGATATGCTATTTGTATGACGGTTGCTCCCATGTTTAGTGTTTTTATGTCTATAATATTGTTTTCGTCTACTCAAATACATTGTGATACAGGTCATAAACTCGTTAAAACAAAATTATCAGCATAAAATATAGAAAAACTTCCTTTAAAATGTAGAAAGACTCTGTGGGATATGGAAAGGATTGAGAATATTAGGAAGGAATGTTTTATGGAAGTTACAAAGATGAAAATCAATAAGCTGAGATGGTTTGAGCATGTGGAAAGAATGGATGCAAACAGAATGACAAAGAGAATTTATAAGGTTGAAAGGAAAAGTGCAAGAAATCGTGGACGAATGAGAATGATGTGGATCGAACTAATTGATTTTGTTCTCAAGGAAGGCCAGGCCAGAATTAAGAGATATTGACCCCACTTTTTTTTGCATAAGAAGTATTGATTTGTAAATTTTTCTTGAACTGTTTTGTTTTAACGGGTTTTGACCTCCATATCAATAAATTAGAGATATATTCCTTCACACCAGATATTTTCGTTAGAATTTTTCATGTATATAGTATGTATGGTTTTTCAGTTTTATTTTCATTTTACTATTACTGAGATCGTCTCAGGTTAACTTGTATTATTTCGATTATATTTTGTCTTTTTGTGTATTTTTACCTGTTACATTTTGCAGTAGTTTGTTTTGATTTTTTATTTGATATATTGATACATTCCTGTCATTGCTAAAGAAGTATTAATTGAGATTTTTTTTAAATTCATACTTTTTGGTGTTTATACAAAATTTCCAATTCTTTATTAGAACACCATATTGCCAAGTGCGGTTACAAGTAAACCCTTTTATGTTGACCCACTGGCTAAAATTATCCACTGTTATTGGTTGTTGGACGATGGTTTCCAGGGGAGACGAATGTCGAGAAGACTTGGAATTTGCCCCGCATGTCTCCCTTAACAAATAATTCATATAAACTGTCAAATTTGAACGGAGATGTTTTGCAGTGCATTCTGATTTTTTCCAGAGAATGCATCACTTCAAAAGCTTGAGACAAATGTTACCGACAGGATGTAAATCCAAGGTATCATCCATTTAGTCCACTGTGCCGTCAACAGACGAGAGTTTATTATCTAATTATTGTATTTTTTCTTTAACAACTTACATATCTCATTGTCAGTTCATTCTATATGTTGTAAACTTCAATTTAACAATTCAGACAAAACGCTTGTTTTAAACTGTTGTATGAACTTACCGGATTAAAAACAAAATTTCGTTAAAAAAATGCCCTTTTGCAATAAAATTTAATTTTAAATATACATGTATTGTTGATACTTTATCAAATGAAATAATTTTGTTTTGTCTATTACTATTGATTGCCTTGATGAATGATCAATTTTTCAATAGACAATATAATTTTAGTTGATCCCCATTGGGTTTATGTTGTTTCCAACTGATTGGAGTTAAACCACATCCCCTAGTTTCCACAATTTTGCATTTTTTAAGCTACCTCCACGTTTTGAGCTTCTCAAAAAACCTGTTGAGTAGGCCACCAATAGACAAGGTTATTTTCTGAAATTAAAATGAACTGCCTAGACTGATTTGCTCAGCAGCGTTATGTACGAAAGAGTTTATGTTTACAACAAGTCAAATATTTCAGACTCAACGGGGTTTTGCACGAAATCACCCGTTTTTGGCACTTTTACAAAAGTTGATTATGAAACTGAAATTTACCTTTTGTTGTAGAATAAACTTCAAGATTCATCTAGACTTTTGTAAATTCAATATAGGTAATTTACGGCTTAGGTAGAGTTACAACTAAAAAAAAAGTCTCATTTACTCAAAACATGATGTCTTTTAAGCTTTATAATACCCCTTAAGAAAAAAGTTAAGAAATGTTTGAACTAGACTTTTTCGTGAATAACCCTGCTGCAGATTACAATCCGTCTTAAATGGAGGAAGAATATCCAACCACTTAGTTGATGATTATTTATGTTTTAAGTGTTTCATAAGAATTCTCGGTACATTGTAAAGATTTATAGATTGTTATCACGACAATATGATGTGTGTGAGTGTGTGGAATGATTTGCCTCTGATTCTAATATAAATAGTGTGAAGCTTTATCTGCCTGCCAGCTCGGGTAATGTTTGCTCTGACACCCTCACTGTGCTCGTGTTTAAACTGCTTATCTGAGCGCTTCATTGTTCAACATTTGCATGTTTTCTTTAGGATTCAATTTTGACCATATTGCCACGTTTGTTAATACCACTCTAAACCGATATATAAATTTAAAAAATCCGGACATTCATATCAAATAGGTATATGAACAATAAGTGCATTTTCAAGGTTATAAACCTAAATTTTTTATGGTACCAATCCATAGATATGTCCAAAAAGTTTCTGTCTCCACTGCTCCCTGTCGTCAGCCAGCCTTTTCATATCTGCATATGACTTTCAGTGTCCCACAAATATGTGGTGTGACCTTTACAATTCTACCCTTAATCATTCCTCGTAGAATTGTCCATGTTGCCCTCTGTTGTGCAATTTTTGAGAAGTTGCCTTGTTTCTTCTACCCTGCTCAGTAACATTTAGTCAACTCCAGTTATGCCTCTGTATCACCACATCTCAAACACAGACAGACCTCCCGCTTCCTTTTGGCCGATGGTCCACATTTCCACACAGCCATGATCACCACATTCCGTACAAGAGTTTTGATCAAATTTTTCCTAATTTTGAGATCTATATTTTGATTTTTTGTTGAATGCGATGCGACACATGCCTGATGCATTCTGCTTTTGATGTCATTAGAATTACACACTCTTTCAAAACTCTAACTTAGGGTGCATTTAAACCAAATGAACATAGAGCCAGAGCTGGAAGTAGATTATATTTTCTTGATCGTTGATATGGACACTAATCTGTCATCGCCCATTAAATAGTTCTTGCTTGTTATTGTTTCCATGGTGTGCAATATTAATCACAAAAGAAATTATTCTCTGTTTCTAGATTTGGCTCTAAATTCGTTTGGTGTTAATGCACACTAATAAAATGGATTCCACATGTCCTAAAACCATTATTTTTTTTCATATAAAACCCACTCATTCCTTCAGTATGAACATTTTGAGGAAAGATTTTTCCTTCTGTCAATTACATTGCTTGACTCCAACACCTGATTGGAATCCGCCCTATGATCCATTACTGTAAAATCTTGTTGTTTGTAAAACAATACTATATAAGGCGGAATATAAGAAGTTTTTTTTTCACAATTACAGGTATTTGACGATGTCGCCATAGAATTAACGATGGCCGTGTTGCAACATCTGTCGAGTGCTCCCGGTGAGGAACATCTCTTCCGCTGCATGAAGGCTTTATTGAAGTTCTGTCAAATTTCTGGACAAGACGTACCGCAATTGATCCAAATGATTGGACCCAGCCCTTCAACCTTCAAAGGAACCAGCCCGAGAATCGACGAATTGATTGATAATATTTCTAAGAAATTGCGCTAGTGTTTATGATCTAATTTATTTAATTCATATCTTGATTTTGTACTTCTTTTGTAAAAAAATTTATAAACAGGGAATTATGGTTGGTAAGGTTACAAATTTATGTTTCTAGTCTTTTGTTTTACATATTGGTAATTGGTATAGAAAATACTTTGCTTGAAACTCTCATGCATATCGTCTCTTCAGTGATGGGAAAATTCAGCCATAGTTTTAAATATGAAGTGGTTCGTAGCCCAATGGTATCAGTCGACGGCTTTCTTACGTACAGCATACTGAAGGTCATGGGTGCCGACCATTTCCACATTCACAACACAAACTTTGCTCTATGTGTACTTTTGTTCCCAGATTCATTTTCTTTAAAAAATAAAATAATGTTTTGTTAAAAAATGTGAAAACAGGTTAATGATGAAGATATTTTATTATTAGTTTGAGCATTTTCTGAAAATCTTTAACTTTCATTATGAGATAGAGTATTAGAATTTACTTCAAACGATATGTTGTTCTTTTTGTTATGTTAAATTAAATTTTTTATTTATTTATTATTGAGACTCAACGATCACTATTCCTTTGATAAGATACTATTAAGGAATCAGTAAGACCACTTTGAAATTAACACAATTTATTAGTTAGTGTTTAGATATCACACTATTAAATTGTATTTAACAATCTTTATACTAACTAACTTGTTCTATTAGTAACTAATTCACATTAGTATATAAACAATAATCATGTCACTTACCTGAACAGGTGTATTAACATAATATCATATTGTTTTAATGTTATAATATGATTTTTTCTGGTTAATTACTAAAATTGAGGAGTACATAATTGTATTGTCACACTTTCAAAGTATTTATTTAGCCAACTTTCAGGTATTAAAAATGTATTTCGAGATCTATAAGCAGTGGTTCATAACCAGTGCTGCGAGAATTTTTTTTTATCAGTATTATTCATAAAATGAAAGAATATATAATATTTTCCCATAAAAAAATGGCAGTGTAACTGACTGAACTGAATTACTATCCAAGACAGAATGCTATGTACTTTTTTTTTACCCAGCCTATCCTGGGTAAAAAAAAAAACACAATTAAGTACCTACTTATATTTTCTAACATATCGAACCTAAAAATTTGCTACTATTTAAGAAAAAAACATGTTTTATCAACAATTAAATTTTTTGTCATTAAACAAAGAATGATCATTTTATTCATGGTGCTGCGATTTTTTTATATTGTTAATAATATGTGTATCATGAAATTGGTTAAGAACCACTAGTCTACGATTTAACACAGATTTTTTTATTGAAATACTGTAGAAATTTGGCTAGTTGCTTTATGCTAGATTACTATAAGGCAGAGAAAATCGATTATTTAAATGATAAATATGATTTATCATTAAAAAAAATCAAACAAATGTATTTTGATAATTTAAAACTGAATATTTTATAGAAAAATTAGAGTTGATGAAATTTTATTGAGATTCAACCAATAAATATGAGAATTATAATACCATCATTAATTTATAATCTTGTTAGTTAATCCTTTTTACTGATTATGTTTATACTTTTTTATAATTTTATTGTATTGTTAATTAAAAAAAAAACACAGATTTTTTTGTAAAATGCATTTTAATTTTAGTAACACCTCCTCAAATCGGGTTATGTTTTTTGGAGAAAGGGGCTTTTGTAAAATGATAATCGTAGGATGACATTTTTATTTTATTTGTTTTATGTTATTTCGCGCATCTTATGATAACCTTGACTAGTTATTACCACAGAATTTTTTTTCCTTTTCGAAGTTAATGGATTTTACAATGTTATTTTTTTCTTAAAAAGTTGTGGAATAGTAAAAGTAACATCAAGTTTTTTACATTAATATTTTCTTGAGAAAATATCCTAGCATTTCTTGTTGTAATTAAAAACAAATGAACCTGTGTAGCCTGTGGTAGTCCTAGCCAACTGATCCTGTCCAATCTGAAACAGGCCAACTCCAAGAAAGAAATTTCAAATGAAAAACCGGTAATCAAACCGGAGATACTTGGATCAGAAGTTAGCGCCTATACCACTAGGCTACTGAGAAATGTGAACAGGGATAAATAGTTATAGATTTATTGCGGAGGATTTATGCCAAGGATCTCTTCCAACCAACCTTAAGAGATCTAGGTAGGTTTAGAAGAGTGGTGAGACTCAATCTTAGATGGGAGGATGGGGTTTAAAAGTGATAGGCCGGAAAAGGGGTGAGAAAATGGATTATTTTTCAGTTCACATGATTCAACTAAATTTGCTGAAGGTGATGTTATGTGCATCAAATTGGCTATGGATTTTGGTGGTATCTAACGAAGCAATTTGAAATTCTAATGGAGGCAACTTACATAGTTTTCAGGGACATCCACAGAAAGTGAAAATGTAGCTGAGAAAGAACTTAGAAACGATCCTGACTGCTCGCATCGATAAAAAGTTAGAAAGACAAATAACGTCAGCACAGAATGTGTTTGCAGTGGATCTTCATCATTGAGAGAGCTCTCTTTAACTGTTATTCTGGAAATTTGAGGTTAACACAGTTTGCTCCCTCTGCGGGTCCATGATTATGTCCAAATCTTTAATTTCTCTATGGATCATTAAGTTTATTCACAACCCCTACAAAAGTATTGAAGTTTGTATTTACAATGATGATTGATCTTTGGGGTAATTAGTTATTGATGAGTGACTAAATATTATAACTTGTTTTGTTAATTATTGTCCGTGTGTGTTTGATGGCTGCCAGTTAAATTAAGTCAACACCTGACATCACGACTGTTCAGATAAGAATGTTTAACAAACCAACCAGCACGCATTAAATAATGGTGAAAAATTATGATCGTGAGTAGTTGTAACTGCATCGCTGCCCAGACGGTTTGAGTGAAGTGAACATAACATCAACTCGGAAAATATTAATATGCGGTGAAATTATTCATTGTTTTGTTTGATAAGCGCTGAATATGGAAAGTGTGGAAAACTTGGAAACGGTAGAGAGTTATAATAAGATGTGTGATATAGATAAGAAACATAGTAGGAAAGATAAAATTAAACAAATATTATACACTAGGATTCCCATATTAGAATGGCTACCAAAATACAATAAAGTGATTGGTTTTGCCGACCTTATTGCCGGTATTTCCTTAGGACTAACTTTAATACCTCAAAGTATAGCATACGCATCTCTAGCAAATCTTTCTGCCGAATATGGATTATATTCATCCTTCATAGGTGAGTGAATTGATTAATTTAATAACATTAATTAGTTGTTGAGCATGCATCTTTCTTGGTGGAAGTAAAAAACAATTTTTACTGCTGTCAGCTTAGGATTTTTTTTAAATGATTCTTCTGGGCTCAACCAAAATGAATACAAATATACTTTTGACATATTTCGCATTAGGCAAAGGTTTGTTTCTTGAAGCACCAGGAACCCACTCGATTTAAAAGTTGGCGACTGAACTACTAGGCTACCAAACACTTCACGGACTCATGAAGGGTCAAGGTTTCAAAAGACGACTACCTTATTAATGTTAAGGAAATCAAAGTGATCACATTTAAGTTTAAACATTAAGGATTTGAGAAATAATCAGCACCTAAAAGTTTGTTGCTTATTATAAAATTGAGATCTTGAAACCTGATTTTTTCAAAGTTATAAATGACGTAGTTTCAGGTAGCAATCACTTTCACCCTATTTCAAAATTTGAAATTTAAGACAATAAGTAGTGGTAGTTCAATCGCCGGCTTTGTACTGAAGGTTGTGGGCTCAATTCCCCATGTCGACCATCTTCCTCTTTCTTAGCACAACACTAGCTTGTTTCAGTGTAAAATATGACACTGGGTGAGTCCAGATTCATTTTTATGAAAGATAGATATGCAAAAAAAACTTTACTTACAACTCATTTCAGAGTATTCGCTTCTAACGAGGAGTAACGTTTAAAACAAAGATACTTAATTAGGTATTTTGTCTATTCATAATGTGTTTGACGGGTTACATAACATGTTAAGCTTATCACATTTAAGTAAGAAAATTGTGTTGAGTTATCTGTTTGTAAACTCAACAATGAAACTCATCATTATAGCGAATGTTTACTATATTACCTAGGTTGTGAAATCCTAAACTTTTGTATTTATAACTTGCACTTGGGCGTAGAGACATCATTATTATCTGTATTTAATATTTGTTTAGCCATAAATAATTTGGCTGATTCTTTTGTGACATAATATTAAGGAGGGGTTAGGCAGAGAGTATGGATTTCCAATCTCTCCTTTCCAGATAAACCTTTTTCCACTTTGTCCAAGAACATAAAGTTCTGCATACATTTTATCCTATTGACGGCACCAATATGATTGGTTTATGTGAATCTAGGTCGGCCACGTTTTGTATACCCATTCTCTCAAATTTATGGATTATTTTTTTTATTCTCTCTACAAGCTCTAACCACCTTAATTTATTCACTTTCATTCTAGTCACTACGCTAACATTTACTCGACATTCCTTTTTAATATTCTCATTCCTCACCTTATGCATTAGATATTCATCCCTCTTGCCAACTACCCTCCATTGTTAGGTCTATCGCAAAGTAGTTTTGTGTGACTGGTTGTGTAGGATGGTGTAAGGGGGTCTGGTATTGTCTATTTGAACATGACTACCAATCCCTTTTTTACTTGCTGCTATAGGTCTTAGGGTGCATTTAAACCAAGGCTTTTTTCGCATATCCTGCACAGTGATAACAACTTACATATTTTATGTCCATGTCCAGATTTCAGGTGAAATGTCCCATCCATGCCAATATTCTTGGTCAAATGTCATTGGTGACCAATTGTAGTTCAAGCGCACATATCTCCACTTTGCTTCTGAACCTCTAAGTGCCAGCTGCATTTCCCTGACTCCGAGGCTTCCATAATGTAGACAAACAAATAAATGTTCGCTGTGTTGCTATTGTTTCAATTTATATTAAAAAATAAGTTAAATAACCAGTAAATAACACTTTCATTTAGTTAAATAGGAGTCAAAACTAATTGACTTAGGCATAGAAGCAGCACGCTAGCCACAAGCAAAACTTTTGGCCCGTCGAGACTTTATTTCTGGTACCTCTAAGGCACTTAGACAAATTCATATGAATCATTCTTGATATTGAAAATTAACTCACAACAAAATAAATTAATAATCTTTTATTGTGACACATCGGACATGTAGAAACACTGTATGATATTTTTTTTGTAGTTTGTTCTATTATCCTGCAATTATTCCTAGGTTTATTTATTTAGGTTTAACACTTCTCAGGGCTTTTCATCATCCAATTTTTTTTTGAGTTTTAGCAAGACAGTGATACATTTTTCTAGATAAGGTGAAAACGATTTCTAAATGTTAATGTCAATTTCCAGGTACAATGTTGTATGCCGTATTTGGCACGGTGAAAGAAGTATCTATAGGGCCTACAAGTTTGATGTCAATCTTAATATTTCAATACTGCAAAAACTACACAATAGAATACGTCATACTGCTAGGATTCTTATCTGGTTTGGTTGTAATCCTCATGGCGATTTTACAATTAGGTGAGAGACGTCAAACTTTTATTGAGTAGCTTCATAATAAATAAGATAAGCATTGTTTAAAGTTGCCTTGATTGCAGGATTTCTGGTGGAACTCATATCTTTACCAGTAACAAGCGGTTTCACATCAGCCACTGCCACAGTGATTATTGTGTCACAAATAAAAGGTCTTCTTGGTATGAGGTACAAAGCGGAGAACTTTATGGATAATTTGGTGCAGCTCTATAAAAAGCACCAGATGGCTCGTTGGCAGGATGCTGTCTTAGGGTTCAGTTGTATAGCTTTTTTATTGAGTGTCAGAGTAAGTTCTTTTTGATGTTGTACCCATGATTGTCAATGGTCACCAGGTCTATTTAAGTACCTGGAAGCAACCTCAAGTGACCTTGGGGCTGAACTTCCAATAAATATAAGTATGGCAAGAAGTGGCGTCTTCAAAAACATTGCCAAAGTATGGAAAGAATCAACGTTTAGTATCGAGACGAAGCATTAATTGTTTGATGCATGTGTGTTGCCCATTCTTCTTTATGGGTGCGAACCCTGGCACCTGACCAAAGCCCAGGATCAAAATCTGTTCGCGTTTGTAAAAAATGCCTCAATAGTTGAGTAGACTATTGAAATTGTTCAAGATCAAGCAGGATAGGATATGTGTTAAGTATGCAGAATGATAGTGTTGTCCAAGGAGAGTATAGTTCTTTTTCACATCAGGGTCCTGAAGACAGGAAACCTTTCAAAGCATGTCCCGGTTTTTTTAAGCAGTTATAAGAGATTTGGACATGTTGTGAGAAGAGGTCATTGAAATTGTGCAAGGTCTGTTGTTGTTCTTGTCTTAAAGCGAGTATTGATTGATTGGGAAATCCAAATATTTGATATTTCCATTAAAAGAATACTCTTCTCTCTTAGAATGTTAGCCAAATATGCATGTCCATTGCAAAACTTAAAACCTTTATTTTGGTTTGAATGTTTTATTTTTTTTCCAGTTATTGAAAGACGCTCCGGTTAAAAATTTAAGACTAAAAAGAGCGCTGTGGTTTGTAGCACTCAGCCGTAATGCTATGGTGGTGGCTATAACGGCACTGATTGCTGTCTATTTAGAGAGGGACGGACCGGCACCTTTCTTGCTATCAGGTACTAATTTTATTTATTACTGGCTGACCCGCCCGTCAAAAACAAAAAACGATAAAAAAAAACAATTTTATTACAAACTTCATCCCGCATCCAAATCACCAATAATTATCACATGATGCAATAAATCATTAGATAACTGTAAATTCCTCTATAGTTGTGTAACTTTTAAAAAAAATCTAAGAGATGTCGGTGTAATAGGAAATAAGTCTCATATGAAACACGTTACGTTATTGTATGTGTTGTTGGAAGAATATAGAATCCATTAAAATCAAAGTTTACCTAATTATTATGGTAAGATGAGGCATGTTGTCCTATTTAACATTCGAATCAATACTATATCAATATTAATATACTCTTTCACGTGCAACCAGTAATATTTTTAATTTATATTTTATATTATTATTTTAATTTTTAATTTTTTTTGTTATAATTTTATTTCTATATTCTTAGGTATATTCTTTTCATTTGCATATTTTTATGTAAAAGGCTTTTTTTAGGCCGTTGATGAATGAATAAATAAATAAAATATAATAAATTGAAAGCCTGTCTGTTTGATTTTCCCTTTTCACAATACAAACTCAGTGTCATAAACATTTAAGTGCATCTAGATTCATTTTATGTATAAAATAAGAAAAAAACAGTTGGTTCTCAAACTTTCTTTATTTTAATATTGACTGCAAGCTGACAAAGTTTCTACCAAATTTCTAAAAATAACCTTGTTTTTGGATTTCAGATAAAATACCAGTTGGATTACCTCCATTTGAACTTCCAAAGTTTAGCGTCACTCAAGGCAACCACACTGCGAATTTCATAGAAATGTGTTCCCAATTGGGTTCTGGAATATTAGTGGTGCCCTTAACTGCAGTCCTAGCGAACATCGGAATAGCTAAAGCATTTAGTAAGCAATTTATTGTACCGAATAGGCTATTATGATGGTTATGGGTATAAATTGCTCACGAAAATCTTGTGTTTTTTTCAGCTGTGAATAAGAAACTAGATGCAACCCAAGAAATGCTTTCGTTAGGCATCTGTCAATTGGTAGGGTCTTTTGTTCATGCTATACCAAGTACTGGTGCCTTTACCAGATCTGCAGTCAGTAACGCCAGTGGAGTTAAAACACCATTCGCGGGGATTTATTCTGGTATGTCAAAAGAAAAAAATGATCATATGATCTCCATCTCTTCATAGATTCTCATAAATATTGCAAATTGAGATGATTTGGGCATGTGGAAAGAATGGATGTAAACAATGTCAAAGAAAATTTATAAGACTGAAATGAAAGGTGTAAGAAAGCGTGGACAACCGAGAAAGATGTGGATCGAACACACACGTCGTCGAGGTAGGCCAGGTCAGAAGTAAGAGAAATAGGAGAGATTGTGTGAGAAATGGTATGTTGGTAGAATGAGCGGAAGAAGTGTGTTTGGTTAAAAGAGAGTGGGGGTTGGTTCTCTCTGCCTACCCCTTACGGGACATGGCGTGATGGGTAAAAAAAAAGAATGTGGATTTTGAGAAGGTTTTGGGTGACAGAGTAGTTGAGTATTGCAATCTATACAACCTCTGAGTTTTCAATATGATTAGATTTTTTCTTTTTATTCAATAACTAGCTTATACCCGTCTTGCTTTACGTTTTTGATTCCGATTGTCAGGCTTGATCGGTAGGTAATTAAACAGGTTCTAGTCTAGCTTCCCATTGCTTTGCAGACCTCTATAACTGACATAAGCACAGAAAAAGAAGAATAATTACACTTTTAATGTTTATTAAAATTTTGTGTGAAGATCCTAAAAAATAGGGTTTTTTAAATAGCTCTAAATATATTAAAGTTAATGCTGCAAATTGTATTCAAGAACCTTCTCCGGCATTTTGCACGGCTCTGTGCAGATTCATATCTGACGTAGCATTTGTATTTTGAGCGTGATGCTATGACATACGGTAAAAAGCAAATAAAAAAACATTTCTGAATTATTATGTAGATTTACCACGCAACTTTCTTAATTTTTTCTTTCATAAGAACCTTCTACTGATAAAAGCCAACACGACAAAAAAGAATTAGTGAAATCGGTTCAGCCGTTTAGGCGTGATGCGATGACATACGGTAAAAAGCAAATAAAAAAACATTTCTGAATTATTATGTAGATTTACCACGCAACTTTCTTAATTTTTTTCTCTCATAAGAACCTTCTACTGATAAAAGCCAAAATGACAAAAAAAGAATTAGTGAAATCGGTTCAGCCGTTTAGGCGTGATGCTCACATATACGGTAAAGCAACGACAAAAGGCAAATAAAAAAACATTTCTAAATTATTATATAGATGTATAACAATCTAATAAAAAAAAATTGGTTGAAAGTTGAACCAAACTGTTACATTTTTAATCATGAGATTAAGAATTAATAAACCAAGAAGCTTTTGTCGTGTTGAAAGATAAGAGACTGCCAAAGAAAGTATATACATAGGTACCTTAGACTGACCAATGCATTCATAGCTACAAGAGATTGTAAGAACCTTATCCAGAAATATTGGCTTAATTCATGGGGCAGATATTTTATTTTTAACTTCTCATTATTTCATATGAATTCTTCCCATATCTGTTCCTTTTTTTAGTTAAATAACATCGTACATGTTCATCATCTTTGATTTCAATTGATTGTAGGTGTACTCACTATACTGGCCTTAACGTTTCTCACACAATATTTCTACTACATTCCTAGAGCTACTTTATCTGCAATTCTGATTGCTGCTGTTATGTTCTTAGTAAGTATATCTATCCATATTTACAACTTAAGTTTTTTGAAATCTTTTTGAAAATATTTTAATATCTTTGTATATTTTCTTTTTAGATTGATTACAATGTAATAAAGATTATGTGGAAAGGAAATCGTTGGGATGTTTTCTTATTGGCCGTCACATATTTCGTCAGTCTTTTGAAAGGCGTAGAAGTGGGAATATTGGTCGGGGTTATCGTTAACATTTGCTACTTGACATACTTGGCTGCTAGACCAAATGTGGAAATACGAAGATGCAAGGTAATATAGTTTTACAGTAACCCAGTTTTTTGCGATTAAGGCGTTGAGATTAAGCTCTGCCCATATCTTCTATGCCGTTTGAGGTGGTGACTGATATAAAGATGGATATAGACGATATAGTTAATATGCTGGCGCCATCTACTCTTAACAGTTGCTAATCAAATTTCATAACTAATATTTTTTCTACAGATGTCTCAATTTGATTAATGATAAAATAATATCCCACCCACACGCTTTAAATATACAAATCAACCTAAGTGCAAGCATTGGCCCAGTTCTAAGATAGAATTGAATAAAAAAAATAACTACAAAAATATACCTAAATAAGAATGAAAAGGATTTATAGTGAAAATTATACTGGCGAGAAGTAAAGATCTAATACTGAACAGTGAACTCTTAATGGTTTCAAGTCAGAGTGCGTGTGTGTTACATCGGGTGTACCCCAGGGTTCTGTCCTGGGCCCTCTGCTGTTTCTGGCTTTCATCAATGACATAGGAAATTGCTTCGTTCATTCGGATTTTTTACTATTTGCAGACGATCTCAAAATTTATCGTCCCATAAGATCTAATGATGATGCTGCTTTACTGGAGGAGGATCTCGGTAGGGTCCACGACTACTGTGTTCGTAATAGATTGGAACTAAATCTGAAAAAATGCTTTTCCATATCCTTTACTAAAAACAGAAATATTATTTCTCATAATTATGCGATTGACGATACTATTCTGCAGCGACTCGACTCGGTGAGGGATCTTGGTGTTACCTTCGACTCCAAGTTGCATTTCGACGTTCACGTTGAAAACATTCTGACACAATGCAACAAAATGCTCGGTTTTATCCTAAGAGTGACTAAGGAATTCAGGGATCCTACGTCTCTTATGACCCTGTATGTCTCACTTGTACGCTCTCGAGCTGAGTATTGCTCCCCTGTGTGGAATCCCTTATATGACAAATATAATATTGCATTAGAAAAAATCCAACATAAATTAGTACGAATTGGAAATCGCAGATTTGGGACATCACGCTTTAATGATTTAACGGACCTCTCGTCGAGGCGTGAACTTGCTGACGCCTGTTTGCTACGTAGAATTTGCATGTCCACACTGGACACACCCCAATTATTGAAATTGATTAACTTCGCGGTTCCAACAGTTAGACGATCATTTTGGCCCTTTCACATTAATCGTCACTTAACTAATGCAGGTTTGCGAAATCCTCTGCTAAGAATGACTAAAAACTACAATGATAAATTTAAAGATGTCGATATGTTTCACGGTAGCTCCTATACATTCAGGAGATCAATATTATCTATACTTGAGCGGTGAGTATCCCTCCCCCTTCCTTTCTTCCCCACTACTTTTTGAACTCTTTTATTATTTTTAAATTCCAAATATTAATCTATTTTCAATTTTTCTTCTTTTTCTAACCTTAGTATATAAGTTGACATTATTTAAGTTTGTTAATTTTTGTATAATATGTATGTTGATGAACTCGGGCCGTCTTCCCCTTGGTTTTCCTTGTCTGCTTTGGCTCCCTATTGCGGCTATGGGACCTCCGGGGCTTTAGGATCTGGGGGTTTGGTGGGCGCTTTGGTGTGCCGGGGTGGGCATTGGGTTCGGGGGTGGATGGCCTGAGTCATAATATGTTTACACCTGTAATGGGGTGCAGCATGATCTGTTTATTGATGTTTGTTCATGTGTTACTATTTTTATGTTGTACCTGTTGGTGTATGGTTGGGAATAAATAAATAAAAAAAATAAACAGTGTACTTTGATTAGTATTTTTCTCAAACATTGGGGTTTTGACTAAAAACAACACAAGTTTTTAGGTTAAAAACCAACAGTTATTAGCAACTTTAATATATCTACTATAAATTTCAAATCAGCTGTAAAAAAGACTTAACTGTAGGTAACCCTTCTTTTTAATGATTGTGTACAATGGCGTTTGTTATAATACCTCTTTCAATAGTTACAATCTATGTTATGTTTTTCTTCAATTATTTACAGCCAGTCTTGAATGTAAAACTAGTACCTTGTCTAAATAGGAAGTATTTCCAGTAAATTATATTGTCGAATTATTCTCGAAAATTGACAAAGTATATTCAAAATGCTTAATATTGCTACCGAACAATGCAATCTAAGTTTTTCAGTCAGTTTATAATATTTATTATTCAAATCACCCACCTTTATTCGCAAATCATTAATTAAATATCACAGCCGCAGTGTAAAACTGAACTAAATTTACAATATAATAATATTTGTATTTGCCATTTACCTATTTAGGACAAAAAATTACAAAAATTGCCATTAAATGCCAGGACACTCAAACCATAAAGGTAATGAAGAAGCGGACAAACTTGCAAACATGGGGGCTGACACCAAAACATTTGGACCAGAACCCCACTGCTTCTTAGCCAACACTGTTCTAAAAACAATGTTATACAATAGTATGCTGGAAAAAGCAAAGCAAAACTGGGTAAACATACCCGGACAGAAACATGCCAAATCATTAATAGACAGCTTTATAAAAAAGATATCAGACAAAATCCTTGCTTTAAATAGAGAAAACAACAGAGTTCTAACCAGAGCACTGACTGGACATTGCAGATTGAATAAACATCAAAGTACAATGAAATTGATGGACATGCATCTATGCAGATTCTGCCTAGATGAACACGAAACTCCACTACATCTGCTATGTGACTGCGGACCACTGATGCAGACCAGAACCAAAATAATTGGATCTCACATCTCTGATCAAACTCAAATCAAAGAAACCAGCCCACAGAAGATCCTGAAATTCATCCGCGAGATCAGACTTTGGGGAGACCTCTAACAGCAAATCCATTCACAATGAACTAAAATAGTTGACGTGAAGAAAGCACTAGAGGGTTTTAGTATGTAAAGTGATCATACTAAGCCAACCTTACAAAATAGTAGAAGAAGACAGTCAAAGGCCATAGTGATTCTAATCTGAGAAAAATCCACTATTTAAAATTAGAACATTTATTGATTAATGATAGTGTCATATTAGTTGATTAATGATTCTCTCAATGAAATTGTTTAATTTGTAAATTTTAGACATCAACAGGCTGCGATTATGTGCTGGTCACTCCTGGAACTGGTCTCTACTTCCTGTCCATTTCCTTTTTGAGTGATGTAATCAAGAAAGCTGCAACTGTTGAAGGAGAAAATGTCTTGCCCATTGTCGTTGATTGTTGCAAGTTTCAAGCTATTGATTACTCTGCTTGTAAGGTACAGAATGAACAATTATTTAATCCACACAAAGCTATTAAAAGTGTGCGTTAATATTTTATATTATTTAGGTATTTTAAAAATTATTTTAGAATTGAAATAAATTTATTAACAAATTGAACAAAACTTATATCCATGACCCTTTATGTATAAAATGGAATCTGCATTTCAGTAATTTAGCAGAAGGAAATGAAAGTTCAATGTTGTTTTAATTCAACACTAAATGAGTTAGAATTGCTATGGAACATAAGTATTACCTATGTTGAGTTTATTAAAGTTTTTGACTGTGTAAAAATTTGATAATCCCAATTCATTCAGCTTTGAAGAAAATGCACATTTGATAGTTAACTACTGGATAATTTGTATAAAGTGTTATTTCCTAATTACTTCAATCAATCAATTCTCCCTTTTACACCCCACTCAGGGGCATAGGGAGGCAACAAGAGCTCTCCATTGTGCTCGATCTTGCGCAATGTTTATGACCTCCTCCCACACCATGTCCATGTCCCTCAGCTCTGCTTCGAATGAGCAGAACACAGTGTGGGAGGGTCTTCCTTTAATATTTTATCTTATTTTAATAAAAAAATACGGAAATCTTTAGAAAAAGTATTTATTTTACGGTAGCTTAGCCACCCACAAGTTTCTTTGAAAGTCATTTGTTTTATATTTTTGATTCTAGGGTTTGGAAAATCTAACAAAGATCTTTGAAAAGAAAAATCAAAAACTGGTTTTCTTGAATGTATGTCCGTACATAATAAAAGTTCTGGAACCCCTAACAAACATCAATCCAAACATGTACCATTGTCAGGACGAGGCCGATATGATGGACGTTATGTATTCTGTTAAGGCTGAAGATGCATTAAGGTCGGAAACCTTACCATTGCTCTCAGACTCATTCAGAAAGAAAGACAGTATTTGTTCGGAAAATTTCTTTTCTTACGAAATGACTGAGCACAAAGTAAATGTGGAATCAATCAAGGAGGAACCGTCAAAGCATGAAGCTCCAGGAAATGGGCATATAGTCAGAGACAATGAAAAGAATAATGATGATCACTAAGAATATAAGATAGAAAAAAGCAAATAGAGATGTTTTTTGTATCTTATAAGTGTATAAACATGTTGTGATTTGCTAAAATATACCTTTGCCATTAAATTTGTATATTCATTTTTCCTCTTATTAAGTAGTTACCCGATTTTGCACACAATAAGAAGTTACAAAACAATCTGTAAGAATTCAGAATGTCATATTTATTGAAACTGTCCAGGGTGGGTATATCAAAAAGTAAGAAAATTAAGTAGGTATCTATTTTAGAGATGAAACGGATATCCGGCAACTATCCGGTATCCGGCCTATCCAGCGGCGAAATGCTATCCGGCCGAATACCGGATAACTAGCACCTATCCGGCCGGATACCGGATAGTTAAAAAAAAACATTTTTGGATAAGTAATTGATTTATTTAGCAAGTATCACTTAAGAAATACACCTTGTATTCACAAGAAAAAAATCTACAACTTAGAAAATTGATTAGCAAACATACAGCAATAAGGGTAAATTATAGAGAATGAATGCTTAATATAGAGGTAGCAAGCAGCTACGCTTATTCGGAAATAAGGAAAGTTTAATAAAAATACGTTTCGTCATATATTATCATCCAGCTGGAAGATGCAGTTAGATTCCGCGATTTTTGGAACAATAATGTTCCGGCAACGGAGTCAGTCCAATTGGTATATGCCGCCTACGTAAGCGTAATTCATGCACTGCCCGGACTCTACTAAAGACTTCTATGTAAAGCATTCAGCAAAATTTATTAAATTTGAAAAAAAACCCACTGATATTTTATGGGGAGCGCTGTTCTTCCTCCCTCGTGTTCCGCTCCTTCAAAGCAGAGCTGAAGAATCTGGACATAGTGTGTGAGGAGGTCATAAACATTGCGCAAGGTCAAGCGCAATGGAGAAGTCTTGTTGCCTCCCTATGCCTCTAAGTGGAGCGTAAAGGGAGTTTGTATTGGATTGGGAACTTCTGCACTAATGCAATCCTGGCTACGACCTTGGTTCCGAGGGTAAAAGTTAAAAATCTAAACGATCTAATCATAGGAAAAAAATATTATCACACCACACTAATCCAGACTAACTAATGTGGTTGATGGTTTTTTCGACAATGTTCCCAATGATCCCATATGGATGCACCAACCAACCAGAAACATACGCCGGATATCCGGTATTCGTCTGCTTAGTTGGCCGAATATCCGGTATCCGGCTAAACTGCTATCCGTTTCATCTCTAATCTATTTATACTTATCGTAATTGCACACAAAATAATGTCAGAGTTTTCGGAGTGAGTCTAATTTTCAATTTTCCGAATTTCGAAAGGGCCAATCCAATGATGCAATGGATCCACACATAATATTCAGAGCTGGAGGAGCAAGAAAATAGACAGTGAAGGGCAGGGCCCCCACATGCCCGGTGCTACCGATGCTACGGCAACGGGGCCCGCAAGGACGGGGGAATAAATTAAAAAGTAGAACATTTTTAATAAATCATAGAAATGAAACCAAAATAAAATCACTAGGACTATTTATTATTTATCGTATGGTCTTACAATGTATGTCACATTTCATGTAGGTTAATATATTTTTTTCAAATAAGTAAGAATACATAAAAACAGCATTAAAATATTAAACAGTTATATCTCCTATTGGACTAGGACTAGATTTATGTGTATCAATGATTCAATGAAATATTACATCAGAGTAATATAAATTGGTCCATTGGATTTGCAGTGCGTTGGGTACAAAACGTGTCTGAATCTACAACAGCTGTGAGTAACAAAACCAGCACCAAGGTTCTTCACGAAGAGTAAGAAAAAATGAGCCGTCCACTTTTTATACTAATATTTAAAGAGGAAGGGTTTGATTGTTTGCTCCGAAACTACTGAACCGATTTGAAAAAAATCCTTCACTGTTGGGAAGCTACACTATCCGCGCTGAACAAAGGCTATATTATATTTTCAAAAAAATGAAGGATCCTTACTAAAACTCCAATAATGTAACTCAAGGTGCAAAAAAAAATACCTAAAATATTCTTAATAAAAGTTAAAAAATGTTTATTGTAAAAAAGGCTCGAAAATTCTTTTTTTGGTAGTGAGAGGGGGGGGGGGCATTATAACTTTTAGCAACGGGGCCCAGGAAATAATGTGGGGAGCCTGGTGAAGGGACGTAGGAGTTTAGCCAAGGCTCAGGAGTTTATGCCAATTATGCTGCAAAACTTTTTAAATGACAGCGTGTTCAGTTTGTAGAAGAAAATACAAACTTTTAAATTTATTTTAGTTAAGTACTGTATATTTTGTGGACAAAAAAATAATTATAAGTTTAGTAAAATTGACAGTTTGATATTAAATTTCGCGGGCTACGGAAACCACAGGAAAAAACAACAGAAATGGCGCTGTTCGACGCCGACGAACTAAAAAGTTCGTAAGGATAGATGAGAGAGAGAGACAGATAGACGAGAACGATGTACAATCATTGTACAATGCACTAACACAAACAAGAAATCAGATGCCGTAAACTGTTGGCTATTGAACGGAAACTGGCTCAAATTAGGTAAAACCACCGATTTGCATACATTCATATTTTTATTTGAAAAACCTGAAATAAGTATATACTTGCATTAAATACGAACTTGACTGGTCTTTCATGTAGGTATAAACAGTCAAGTTCATTTTTTATATTAGTCACAACTAGGGTTGCCGGATGTGTTGAAAAAAAAACCGGACCGGGGGGGGTGGAGATTTGGAGACTGATCATCTGTTCTGTGTTGATGGTCACGGTCGTAGTCTTCACTGCAAAAAAATGACAAATTAATATAAGTTTCACATGTCCCCTAACAGCTCTACAGCTAGATACGATTTAGTTAATAGCTGGTCTATTATCATATTATGCAGATTATCCTTTGTCGTAAATTATTTTGTATATACAACTAAAATTTAAACAGAGCAAGCATAGCGCCCTTGAGGTGGTCTTTTGATCACAAAACGGCGCTCTAAAAATTATTTTATTATTATTATAGAATCTATCGTTATTTTTTCAATAAATGCTTGGGATAAAAATTGATACAAGCATTCGAGAAATTAATGTGAGCATCGGAATTTAAAAAAAAATGGTCAAGGGATTGAAATGTTACCTTATTATGAAAAATCAGACAGTTGAAGCAATCGAAGTGGTCTTATTTCATCGTGGTTAACCATATAAAATTCAAACTAGTGTACTGCAAAAAATGGTTGTGAGTAGACAAAGTAAATTGTTTGCAACATCTGACGTTTCTATGATATACAATGGGGACTGGATGCGATGCTCTCCGCAGAGAGTACTGTTATGTTTATGTACTGTGATCTATACATGCGCTGCCATCGTAATATCGCTCATACGAGCAAAAAACTCTTTTCCTCAGTGTGCTGAGAGTTGTGGCGAGGATAGGGTGTTTGTAGCTGTTCGGTCGGCCATTTTATTTGTCATTGTCGTGGACGCTTCGTTTTATATATTGAAATATGACATAAAAGACGCGATATGTAATATTTTCAGTGTGTAAATATCTTTCATTTTATTTAATCATTATTTATAAAGTGTTAAATGCTAGAAATGTGCATATTATTGTTACGAATGTTGGGTGTTGGTTGATAGTTTACACAAGGATCGCTGACATTTTAATCGAATGCCAGCCGGTTGATTGCTTGGCGACTCCAACAATATTTTGTTGCCTCTGATTTGAATTTATCATATTTTAAAGCATACTATATTAAGCATAGTGTTTTATTTTTCATATTTAATACATTAATTTACAAAAGATTGTAAATTGATTCTAATTTGTTTACGTACTATTTATACTTGACAGTACATACTTCGTGTACTTGCCTGTTTTTTTTGTCCTTAATCCTTTTGTATATTGTGATTAAGTGTTGCTTTCTTATAATAATTTTTCGTTTGACTCTAGGTATTTTGTGCTAATAGTTTTAATAAATAATTGTTTTAAAAACATTTGTAAATAAGATGGCTTCTAAAAGTGCACAAAAGGACGAAGGTCCTAACAGGATATCTATAATGGCGATCTCCCTCATCCTTCTTGGATTCGTGGTTGGATTGTCAGGAGAATCCTTCACAACCAAGATGAAAGGAATAAGCGAAAATCTTGAGAAGGATTTATCGGATGTTTTAAGCAAAAGTGAGATTACTTATACGGAGCCCAATACGAATGTGACGTACATTTCTTCAACGGAGTTCAGTCCAAAAGGAATGCAACATTTGTACAACTTGACAACGATGTTTATCGACATCATACAGAAGAAACAGGCATATCCTGAAGGTAAATCAAATTAAAATTTTATTTGTAGTTTTACATTCTTGGTTTTAATAAAATTTAAAGTTAGATTCTTGGGCCAGAGCAAGTTGGTACCATAGATTTCATCAATCAACAAAGTAAATACCTACGTCAGGGCAGATAATCCAGGAAAATGATTCTAACATCCTTCAAAGAATTGCGAATGATAATAATTATTATTGATACACACGATTAAAATGTATAAAATCAAGTTCAGAATTGATTTATTCGAATTGTATAAATTCATATAATAAAAAATTATCTGAAGTATGTATGTGGCCTTTTGCCTATCCTATAAGTTTTATTTGAAGTCATTTTTAGTGATGACGTCTTTTTCGTGTCAATTTTTGGTAACTCCAGAACCCTGTTGTCACATTCAAATGTTGTAAATGGGTGCAGTCATTCAGTCTTGTATCAAAAAATTCCTAAACAAAACGAAAACACGTCTTTATATTTACATGCTTCATGCCTATTAAAATTAACTCTTAATTAATCTATAAATCTGAAAGAATGGGTGCACGGGGACGTGGGCGATTATATCGGCGCCATTCTAAAGGAGGGTCAAGTCGGAAGTAAAAGGAATAGGAGACAATGTATGCAGAACGTTATGCCCTTGAACAAAGTGAAAGAGAGGTTTGTCTGGCTGGATAGGAATGAATAGAAATCAGTACTCTCTACCTACCCCTTCCGGGATACGGCGTGATGGGTAAAAATAATAATAAAAACTTGTCGAAGAAATTAGATAAAATGAAAGAATTGAATGGATATAATTAAATAGTAAAACACGGAGAAACGTGTTTTATACCGTATTATTTCAACAGTAAGTTTTCTTCCATAGAACAGTAAGTAGGTAATTACTACATATTTATCAGAAGTGTGCCTGCTAATTTCCTGTTCGCATAACCTTGGAATGAACACGTTGGTTTGTGGTATCTACCTGTGTTTTTCAACAACTATGGTATTTTAATCTTGTGTTCTTTATTGTCTATGCTTTTTAAAATCTTTGATAACGCTGTCAAAATTATCAAATCGAAAACAGTGTTCGACGTTCTTTTTTTTAAATCAATTCAAATCTTCTGCAATAATTTCACAATTTCAGCACCCTTTTACTTGGGAAAGAATAGAGAATTCTTCATTATTATTATTACGTATTACATAATTTATTGCATCTTTAAAAATTAGTTTCCACAACCTAGATTGCGATAGTTGATGAGTTGTCCCTTTAGTCACAGACATAGTTTAGTGTGAGTTCGTGACTTTTAACTTCTTGAGTCATATGCGCAACATTTTGTAGATAAAAACGGAATTTTCGAAACAAAGGCATCTTTGTAAAACCGATACAAATATTACGTTATCTTGGTTTGAAGCCGTATACTGTTTGAAGCGTGAGACTCGTGTATGCGTTGTTCATCTCCTATTTCTATGTAGGCTTCGTTTACAGGCGCCCAAAAAATAGCGATCCTGTGTTGTGGTTGTAACACAATTTCACAGCTACCTAGGAAAACTTTGTATAGGAATGCGCAATTGATTTTTTTTTTCTATTTTTCTCGCAATTATTTATTACTAGCTTTCCCGACAGACGTTGTCCTGTGGTTCTAGCCCGAAGTGGCCCGTTAATATGAACATGATGTGCACTGCGCCCCCGTTAAACAATACAAAATTAATTCGATTGAGATAAGCTAATAAAATAATAACATTGAAATCTGAATCTGAAACATCCCTATTTCATTCGTATTCAAAGCTCTGGCGGGAACAACTTGAGAAAAATGCGCTCGCGCACACACCTTACCTCGCCTATTACTAACACGAATGTGCCCGATAATATTGTTGACTTTGTATGAAAATTGTCTAAAACTATCGAAACGGTGCGGTGGAGTAAGTGGGATGGGCTACTGTAAGAGCGTATGCGAAAATGAGAGGGAACTACCCGCGATGTCGTGGGCGCGTCCCAGTAACCTTTCCATACAAACTTAAATATTGTATTTTACATCATTTGTTATCCATTTTTTTTACTTTTTATTAGTTATTCTGTTATCCAGAGCGGAGAAGAATCTAATAAATCAAACATCAGAAGAATCTGTTGAGCCAATCTCGAGTTATAAGTGTTCGCACTAACCCGACTTTAATTTATATAGTAGATGTTCACACCGTAAATATTTCCTGCACTTTCAAAATATTTCGAAACCGAAAATTAGCCAAATCGGTTTAGTCGTTCTCGAATTTTAGCGATACTAACGAACAGCGATCATACAGCATGCCTCAGAATAAGAAGATAAAATCAGTTTAAGATCATATTTTGAATTTGTGGGAAAAACTATCTGATGAAAAAAAATGATCTTATTTATCAATAGGTGCTTTATTGAAATTCTTCAAATGAACTGAAATAATCGAGGCATCTGTAGGGGCTAAGTTTATGGAAATCTGTTCCATTGTTGTTTTGCGACGGCATAACCCACATTGAAAACAAAATCAAAACCTTTTGACATCTTTCACGCTAAGAAAAGATTGTTCGTAAATGAGGAAGACGGTCGGCACAGGGGATCGAACCCACGACTTTCAATATTAGTATGGGAATCTTTTTCAAATAATCATAACTCCTGTACAATTTACAACACTATGCCTAAAGAAACAAAAGAAAGTCGGGTTAGTCGAACACTTATAACTCGACATCGGCTGAACAGATTTTTATGATGATTGGTTTATTGGATTATTCTCCGTTCCGGATAACAGAATGAAAAAATGGATTGAAAATAATAAAGAATATAATATTAAAGTTAGTATGGAACGGACTTCCTAACAACAACGCCATCTGTGAAAATTACATAACAACATAATTTTTATTTACCACAACCATTGAGTTTCAAAACACCCGTATCTATATACGAAGATTATTGATAGAATTTCTTTCAAGCTTTCACAAACATTTTTTTAACACAGAAAGTGAATAAAAATGGAAGTGTTACGTTTTATTAATATGTTGTGAAGTTATCCCGTTTGTCATTGGGAATTTTTATTTTTTTGTTTGATTAGCTAATTTTTATTTATCATGATGGTTCAGAAAGTACGTAGGTAGATAGATATTTTAGAAAGAATTATCGTAGGTACGAAGATGTTGAACGAAGTTTGACGGGTCAGCTAGTAAAGAGTGAATAGGACGATCTATCTTAACAAAGCACTGGGACTGTTGTCATTTGAATGGATGAGGCGAGAACGGCCATTGTGTGTTGAAGCGGATGTCGGTCGAGCTTTGTATTATCCTCGATTCGTACTATCAACTGAAGATGGTTCTAAACTTATAACAAAACGTTTGTTTGATTTCCCTATATTAACTTCTCGTACCTATGGTCTTTAATATTGTGTTGATCGAGTGCAATGATGGGATCTGATTGTCTCTATATGCTTCCATGCAGAGTCTCTGCAAGGGTGATCCCTATCATACTGTGTTTCATTCCTTCGAATTAGAGCCGAGCGATTTTGAGGTCAATCAATACAATCGATACTCCCTTTAAGACCCCACTTAGTTGCGATGAACTCCGCCCATACCGTGTCCAAATCCCTCAGCTCTGCTTCGAAGGAACGAAACATAGCCGCCTTAAAAATACTGAAACGTTTTTCAGATTGATCAAAAATTGCAAAGATTGTTTTATATTTGTTTGATATGAATGGACTACCATTTACTGATCACAAGCTTCAGATAGTTTCTTAGATTTTGTTTTTGTGTAGCTGAAGATGATCAGAATCTTACATACATAAAAGCAACTTTTTGATGCCAATCATTAAATTAATTAGTGTTCGATTTTAAGAGGTAAATTCAATACAAATTTGAACCACTACGGGCTTATGACCTTTTTACGGCTGTTTCGAAAGCTGGCTTAGTGTGATCACTTTACGTTACCAATGTTGTCATTCATATTATTATCTATATGTCTGCTTTATTTATACCACGTTTCAAAACAATTAAAACATGTTTCATGATCAATATCATGATTAATCATTGTTTGATTGACAATAATAATTATTCATATTATCAAAGATAAGCCGCATTACACTGTTAATTAAAATATACAAATAATGTTCATCAGATTATTCATATTTCATAATTTGATTCCATCTGTTTCGGAGTTCCGGTGAAAAAGTCGCATAATATCTGTTGTTCTATTAACAACAAGAAGCATGCCCTTGAAATCAATCTAGTTCGATGGAAAATATCGATCAAAAATAAAGTAGGTATGCGTAAATAATCAACATTCTGATTCTGCACATCATGACCTATGGGAAGTTACTCAACAGCATCAGTTTGAGGATGTATGTGTGCGCTGATAAAATCTGCCTGAAAGTTTGCCCAAGGAAATTCCAAAAGCCGAAATTTTTTAGTGCGCTTGCTTGAATATTTGAAGTTACGTAATTAGAATCGCGATCCAAAACACCAGCATGCATTATTATATCACCTATTATAGCTAGAGATCAACGATTATAATATTATTATCATTACACAACAAACGTTATACACCGCATGATCCATAAACACTATTCCATATTTATTTATGTTATGATAATCTGAGTCATCCGTCAAGAACAAGAGTGAAAATGAAATTGCGAATAGCGAAATTACCATCTGAAAGAATACATTAAAATAAATTATTATTATTTATGGTAGTGAAATACTCTGAATAACCGAGTGGTGTTTTATAAATGATTTTTAAATAGAGGTGGCCTAAAATGAATATTGAAATTCATGAAATGACAGAAATAAAATTACAAGAAGTCTATTTTGTCTTTGATATTTCGATTACACCACTTATATGACGCTATCGAGCTATCTAAAATGTAATCTTCGTGACTTTTTCCTGAACAGTATACTGTTCCAAGAGGTCTTCAGGTTGGAACGGATCGGTCGGCTCTTTGAGAATACTTTGCGTGCAATTTACATATTCCTTTTTTTAATGAATCTGGGCTCACCCAAAGTGAACACAAATACACTTTGGACATCTTTCACATAAAGCAAAGCTTGTGTTGTGAGAGTGGAAATGGTTGGCACCGGGATTCGAACCCACGACCTCTAATACGCTGTACGTACGAAAGTCGTCGACTGATACCACTGGTCTACCAACCACATCACTATAAAAGTGTTATTTATTTATTTTATAGTTTAAGTTTTGTTTCGTAGACTTCCATTTATTCCTAATTTTTATACAATCATTCCTTGTTTTGGTTATTCAACAAAAAGCTTTCATACAATACATTCACTTTGATGGTTATTTATTTTTGAAATTAAAAATACGTGTACAGAGCGGGGGTGGTAGCGTGTGGGAGTGCATTGCTGTACGTTGACCCTCAGATCGATAGAGTGCACGGCTTCATACTTACTGGAGGTTTTATTTTAAACACTCACCCCCTAAATGCTGGTACCTACGTATCGGTTTGTCCACGCGAAGCGAGCTGGAGTGTAGTAAACACGGAGACCTCTTCAGCTGGAAATTTGTTTGTTCGATGTCGGGAAACCCACCCCTCCGCCTTACGGAATATAAATGACACGAAGCCTATGTATGTTTGGGCGGAAGGGGAGATTCTAGTGCAGTGTTGTGTAATGTCTTCCACTTGTCGCCTGACCCACTTTCTTATATTACCACCCACCTTATATTACTAAGGGGTTCGTTGAGCTATTATTTTTCTGCCAACATTCTAAATTTTTCTAAGTGGTTTTGAACTACAAATACCGCGTACGATAAAATCTTGACCAACTGGCAATTAAGACAAGGTTGTATGTATACAAAAGAATGAGGTAAATCAGAGATTTATATGAATCCAATTTCCTTTTCGTTGAATATATAGTAATGATATGTATTAATATAATAATGATTTGGAATGGGATCTTAAAGAAACGTGTAGAAAATAAAAAACCCCAACGGAAATGAAGTTTTTTTTTAGCCTTCCACTCATTATTGAGTGATTTAGGGGAAATGAAGTTAATAGATCACTATATAGTATGTCTTTGAAATAGAAAACATTCGTAAGCTTATTGTGGATTATTTTGAAACATTTGGAATTCGAAAAAAAGACTAGGTTAATATGGAAGTAAGCGTTGGAACAAAGATTTGTGTTGACCATTTGATGTGATATGGGCAATGGGCATATTGGAGAATCTTACCATAATAATACGGTAAAAATTGGGTTTAATGGAGTCTATTCATCCAACAACATAATATATAATAATGTAACAGGCTAACACGTATGATTTATTTCCTACTACACCGCTATCTCTTGATTTTTTTTTAAAGTTATGGAAGTATAGAGGAATTGTTTATACTTAATGGCCCGTCGAACTTCATCCCGCATCCGAACCAACAATGATTACATATTATAACTTAAATTTACTTAGGTTTTTGTCATAAACTGTGCTAATTAATGTAATAAGTAAAAACTATTTGGTTTTATTCTGGGTTAGGTCGAAGTTCGACGGGCGGGTCAGCTAGTTAATAAATAATAGCAATTATTGCCAATGGAATAAGGAAGAAAATCTACGCAATAATTTAGTCAAGTGTGTATTTTGTATGTCATCACATCACGCCTAAACAGCAGAATTTACTTTAGATAATCGTTAGATCCTTGCTGTTATAATTATTATTATAGTAGAGTAAGAGACAAATTATTTCATTTCTTCAAATAGATTTAAAGTTTTTTATAAATTTCTAAAATCGAATTTTTATTGAATGGGATACTTAGCTTTTTAAAAAAAACAAATCATCTTTTGAAGATGTAAAGCAAGATGAACATCGGCTAACAGTATAAGACTGAAAGAAAGATTTGAAAATGACACAAATAAATTGTGGCATCAAGGAAGATGGAAGGATGGAAGATGGGTCAAAAGTGAGAACTGTTTTGTAGCTAGAAATCTGTTTTCTTTGATGATTACGAGAATAATGATGTTGGTTTCTCAAAGCATTTTTTTTAATTGCGAGGATAAACCGCTGAAACACTGCCGGCACTTGATCCATCTTCACCCCTCCACGCTGAGCTCTCTGCTAACGAGGAAGTGTCCTCTTCTCGCCTCACACCTCTCCAGACCTCTCGCTGTTCTGCACACCGGCACCGTCAACGTTTTACAAGTTGACCTATTCAGTATTCATACTCTCGCTGCTTATCTATATATTTGTGGTAAGCAAATAGAGAGAAGGCGACATATTCTATAGAATTTAGTTTATTTCCTTCATAAATCTTGTATTACCCTTCCCATTTTAAGAAACATGAGAGCTTTCATCTATACATTCTCCTCATTGAGTAAGTCCAAAAACTCGCGTAGGTGATTTTCATTTTGGCACTGAATATTTGCACATTTGCCGACACTCTTATGTTCTATATTGCATTCATTCAAACACGTTTTCCACTTTGCGTTTATAAGCGTTGGTGTCTTTTTCTTATGTCAGCGCATCACTCATAAATCTCAAACGATTTTAATCATCGTCATAATATGACGTTGCAACATCATATTATGATGTTGCATAAAATTATTAAATTTTCTCGAATATGCCTATTTATATTCTAATAAATTTCTAAATGATTTCTTGAAGAGGTTCTTTATAGTTTCATTTCAGTTAAAGAGATTGCCATCTTTGAAAACTAAACTAAAGAATCAACTAATTTTCTATAAGTTCACCACAGATAAGTGACGTTATCGCAGACTCTCTTACCCGATCTGTTAACACAATGCAATCTAGTAGATCGATGACGTTAATAGTCATAGAATCACTATCACATGCTGCCTGAGGATCAATGTGTCTTGTCGCGGTCCACCAATTGACCGACCAATGAGCTCTCGCCGAGGGGGCGACCAACCTTCGTCGCTAGTCCTGCATCGATTGGTGCTCGCCTTGTCGTCCATAGTTTCGATCCTAGCAACTAGGCCAAATCCGTTAGCTGGATCTCTCGATCTCACTACTTAATCGATCCATTGCGACGGTTCTTAATACAGTTTGAGTATTATTAAATCAATAATTTATTTTACAACATTCCTTTTCGGTCATTCTGAATTATACAAATTCATGTTTATTCAGTTATCTGTGAGGCTGTATGCCCTTTTATGTTATTTGAAAATAAGATACAATTAACCTGTTTTTCTACATTTAGTATGAATTATGTAGAATATTTATTTTCACCTAGTACCTAAGCTAGAGTAGTTGATATTACTATGCACTAGTTTCATCTATCTATGTAGGTATATTAACATAAAATGAATCCCCATTTTCCTTCGTCACGACATCTTCTTTTTTTGTTGTGTTTACTATTGTCAGGAGAAGATTAACATACAATAAACCTTATTGAATTATTATAGATATACTTATTGAATTATTATAGATATACTTTTACCATTTCTTTTTTTTAAGAACGTCGTACGCTATATAGAATACGGCTTCACTGAAGAATGTTCCTGGTCATATAGATGGACAGACAAACCTATAAATTGACAGGGTACGTATAGAAAGAAGAATCTAAAAAAAATTCAACATCACCCGTTTATACATAAAAGTGGAAGTATTAAACGTACACGCTTGTGTTTGTAAAAGGTGATTAATGTCAGATATTCCAACTCCGGCTGTGGATTGGTGGCGAGTTCAACAGGTCTTGCGAATACGTGCACGTTTCCATAGCACAACGCTGCTGTGAAATGGATTGAGCCGCGCTGTGGTTCGCCAGAGAGAGAATGTCGTCGTGAGTCACCGCTTCAAGGACTGCCACGATTGTAGCGTTTTCCTGACAGCTTGCTGATATCACCTCTTGTTTCTTGTTCCTACCTGTCCGGACCCCATGCACTCCTTACTTGAGATCTTGCAGGTGACGTCACCCTAAATATTGTGCGCTTCTGGGCCATTTACACTCACATGGCAAGTGTAGTGCAGGTATAACTTGTAGGTAGTAAACACGTCTGGACAGTAACTGCGAAGTGTTAACAGTGATAGAAGCGGTTTCTATCGAAACTTTCGTGATTGCTATCAATATTTCGCTATGAAATAAATACAGCAATTACGTAGGTTTCGGTTCTATTAAGTTCTATGCGAGTAGCCTCGTACCTCGATCCTTTCTCAAATGCGCAGCATATCGTAAATGGAGGAACGCGCACCCTGTTGGCCTGTTAGTCAATGCTGCCTCCAGTGGCGATAAAAGAAAACAATGAACTGAACTGAAAAACTTTAAACTCACACTCAAGAAGTGGACACTGACTTTACACCTGCACTTTACACTCCTACTTTGCTATGTGGAAAGTGGAAACGCTCCTTTACATAACCTTCCCGTAACCTTCTATTTGTGCTTGTAAGAAGAACATTTTCGATTTTGATCTATCAAGCGTTATTTTTCTTTTAAGAAAGAAGGGAATGTTTTATCCTGTACAATAAAGCTTAATTTATTTTTATTTTATTAATAGCAGATGGTCAGTTTCGATTTTATATCAAAGTAGATCACTTTCGATATTAAAATTGTTGAATAGCGCATGCATTGAATGATATACGGTCCAGTGCGTCGCGTGATCTCTCGAAATTGATTTGCAACTCTTGATAAATATAATACCTACATAAATAATTAATTTTGTTTTTATTGTCCTAGAAACTATGCTGATCGTATATTGCATTTATCGCAATAGCTCTACGTCAAGCGATTGTATTGCCCATCAATCAATTCATGGTCCAATAGACAAACTCCTTTCTTACAAGTTATTCCTTTCGTAAATTTTTCGAAATAACATTCTGACAATTAATTCCAAATCATTTTCAACGGCCCCTCTGGTTAAGGCGAAAGAAAGAATTTTTCCATTCGACTCAATCTAATTTTATTCATAGCAAACGAAAAACAACACTTAACATCAAATATTTCGTTTGTGTTTAAAATTTTCTTGATATCTTGTGTGTACGATTTTCAGTTATCTCGTAGTGATTTAGCAAATATGATAAAGTTTTGATAAGCATTTTCTCAATTCCTGTCATCGAAATGGGAGAAGATGGAAATTATATTGATTCTGTATGGGGGGTGAGGACACTAATGTGTAGTTCTGGTCACAATCCTAGGATTTGTTGGCAGCAATTAATACTCTTTCTCTCCACTCCGCGCTATCTGAAGCAGTTCTTTTGAGTTCCTCGTGTGTGTGTGTGTGTGTGTGTGTGTGTGAGGGAGGGTGAGAGGGTGCGTGTGTGTGTGTGTAGTTATGTCGATGGATAATTTTCAAGGCTTGTTTGTTATCCAAGAGATGACAAAGATAATTTTAAAATGTCGTCACTGGTTAGTTTATCTCGAAGTCTTTTTAGCTAACATTTCTTCTTCGCAGCAAAAGTCGTTCTTTTGCTGTTGATTTTCTGGAAAAAATATTTATCTACTAGCAGCAAAACCCATCGGACGACAGGCAAAGAAAAGTGTAATTGATTGTTTGATTGCCCCTATAAATAATTAGTCATGTAGTCCCTTAGAGGGTTCCAATTTTACTTTATCAGGTTGGGAAGTGCGGAAAAAATTATATTTCTTTACGTCTCACATAATTCGTTGATATGATATTTACCGCGCATAATAGGTATTATTAGAGTAACGAATTTCAACTCAGACGAAAAAGTATGATTTTTTTTTTATTTGAATGTAGGTAGGTATATGAGAGATGTTTTGCATTGGGTTAGCGCGTTTATTGAAAACTAGCTTTCCCGACAGACGATGTCCTGTGTTCCTAAATATGAATATTGAATTCGAATTTGTATGGTGATGCATTATCATTTGACCAATGTGATTCCGAACGATGCGTCTGTTTTGAACCATGTATATTCCATCCGCATTCTGTCAATCGCACCAATTGACAATTTCTGTCAAAATTTCAAAATTGGAAAAATCATTATAAGGTAAAAAGTAGGTAGGTACTAATAAGGTTGTCTACGTAGAGTTTTCTTTAATTTTCTAATTTTCCATGCATTTTTCTTAATTTTTTTCTTCTAAAAGGACATTCTCCTGATAAAAGACTCGACAAAAAAGAATTAGCGAAATCGGTCCAGTCGTTTAGGCGTGATGCGATGACATCGGGAAATAGCTATCCATTTTTATATATAAGAAGAGATGTACCAAGTTACGGAAGAATATACGAATTATAATAATATAAGATTCTATGTATTTTTTATTTTTTTTTATTAAATAAATCTGTGTTCACTCGGAGTGAACACAAATACGATTTTGACATCTTTCACACTATAAGCGAAGGGTTGTGTCGTGAAAGTGGAAATGGTCGGCACCGGGATTCGAACCCACGACCTTCAGTACGCTTCACGTAGGATAGTCGCCGATTAACATCACTGGACTACCAACCACCTCGTTATTATATTTTTTTTGCGAGCTATATTGTTTATTTGATACCCTGATACCATCCATGATGTATGGGAGTGAAACATAGACATGGACGAAAAATCTGGAAGTTGGAATGAATGCTGTGGAAATGAGATCACTGCGTAGGATATGCGGAAAGAGACTGATTGATAAGGTGAGGAATGATAAAATCAGAAAGAAATGTGGAGTGGATGTTAGCATTGTGAAAAGAATGAAAGTCAATAAATTAAGGTGGTTTGGGTATGTAGAGAGAATTAACGAGGAGAGAATAACTAAAAGGATATATAAATCTGAAAGAATGGGTGCACGCAGACGAGGCCGACCTCGAATGACATGGTCCGACCATATCGGTTCACTCTTAGAGGAGGGGCAAGTCAGGAGCAAAAGGAATAGAAGAGCATGTATGCGGAATGTTATGCGTTTGGAAGAAGCGAAAGAGGTTTGTTTGGATAGAAAACAATGGAAATCCGTACTCTCTGCCTACCCCCTTCGAGAAACGTTACGGGTTTAAAAAAAATATTGTTTATTTAATGGTTCTGATAATAATGATGACAATTTATTATTTCTAAAAGACGTCATAAATAGAAAATTTCAATAGCCTACTTCTAGTCTAGAACCTCTTACTATTTGTTCCTCTTTAGTGGATACATTTTCTATTACCTACCTGCTAATAACGTGAAATAATAACGACAGCGAATGATTGTAATATACAAGAACGCACGAGATACTACGTATCACCACTTACGATAATTTGGTATTGAATTATTATATTGTTCAGTCGTGTAGCACACAGAAACTGGGCCATTTGCTTTCCCACAATAGCACACCTAACTATCTATAATATTATGTATTCCGATTCGAGTGTTTTGTTGAGTTCCGCGTGCTTTATTCAGACACGAATCTAGTAGAAGAACTGTCGTTACTTTTTATCGGCCCACCTACTAAACAACTGCAACCGCTACTTAACTAACTGAATGGTATCGGGTGTTACACAGTGCAGATAACATTTTGATAACCCTACATACGTTTACATAATTATTTATGTACACTTTTTCTACCGCTACACTTGTAGTATTATGAACGAACAGATGTGCCTATTGTTGTGAACAACGTACCTACCTGCTTTTTTTTCATCCTGTCAAAATTGTGTACACGTGGTTTTAATTTATGTTTTTTGTTGTTGATGATGAAATGAAGGGTCATATTGTAACGTTCTTTTCCAGTTTTTTTTTGTGTAAACGTGCTCTTCTCACAGCATTCCTATAGAAGCCGCACCTTATTCTCGTTTTCATAAAACCGTTTCGTTTTATAACTTACTGGCTGACCCGCCCGAGATAATAATAATTATTGTTGATTCGGATGCGGGATGAAGTTCGACGTGTCATAAGTATGTAATAAAATCAATCCATCTGTAGTTCCGTAGCTTTAAAAAAATCCAGGAGATGGCGGTGTAGTAGAAAATTACTCACATATGAAACACGTTACGTTATTCTATATGTTGTTAAACTCCATTAAAACCAATTTTTTCTGAATTTTTATCGTAAGATGAGTTAGTAAGAGGATTTTTACGAATATTAATTTTAGTGTTTAAGACAGGAATTCACATAATTTTTTTAAAACATGTTCTTTTCACTTTCTTCGACCATTCTTTTATAAATCAGCATATCTCTTCTTCATTATGTTCTTAGCTATGTGTACATTAGGAAGATTAATTTAGCTTTCACGCAGTTCAAGAAAATTACAGGACTTGCATGCACCTCGGGGATCATGCGATGCAATGACATCGACTATATGGATGTCAAATCGTTAGTGGTCACTAGATGATGAAACTAAATTTCCCGTTCCTATAGTGTTAATGGAATTACTTTCTTTCATTGATGAACAATTTTGTTTTTCCTTTACTGAAATTTTCTTGATCTTAGATAACTCTTTATCGCTTATGAGTTACTAATCATGATCGATAGCGATTTGCTAATATCAAGGTTAAGAAAGAGTTTACCCAGACGAACATAGAGAAACACATAATCAAAATATTAAATTGTTTAAAACAGTATAATATGCGCTGTTGAACATAGAGCATCAAGAAAACCTGACACGGAACATAAAAATAAATCGAATGTAAACCAGAGACCACACAGTTCAACGGATATCTGACATCCATCAGACAAATGATTTCAAGTAAAAGCATCACACTAAATATAATATTGTTTGGAAAATATGTTACATAAGAAGAATAGGAATTCTGAAATGTCTCCACTAAGCTACGTAGCTGTTTTTAATTAACAATAAATAAGATTAATATTGTCTCCATTACGTAAGAGATGTGACATATCCGTTTCTGTCGGAATGTTGTTATTTCTGGACGTCTTATGTTATGTTCCAAGTTCCAATGTTCCCTTAGGAAGAAGGGCCCGCTAGAGTATACAAACCGAACTATGTACGTTCAAATGCACTGATGGGACTACTTGTCCGTGGATGGTTTCTTTCTGTTCGGAATCCAATCATAACATTGGGAATTTATTGTAGATATTAAATCATTCGGATTCTCCGTTTTATAGTAAACAAAACTCTCCCGGTAATATTATTGTTTTGATAATATAAACTCCAAATTAATACCGTATGTATTTGGTACACAAAATATTAGTCTTGTGAAAATTTGCATTGAGATTTACACGATTCGCATTTTGTAACACCCATACGATTAAGTCATTGACTTATTGAGTATACGCCTATCAAGTACTTTATAATATTTCTGTTTCATGATAAATTTCCCAGTTTTTGGAGCCAGGAATTCCGTTTTCTATGGCGACACAACGAAACTCAATATTTTTTGCTCTATTGTTCTATACCAACCTACATATTTTGTGCAGCAGTTCGTACCTATCGCAATAAGAACTTTCCACAATACCTAAGCCACGGTTGGCCTTGTTATTCGTTGCTGTCTTGTCTATTTCAATCTTTAATCGTTCAATGCGTTTTTTCGACTATTAATCAAACTAAGTGTGCTGATAATATACGAAAAATTGTCGATGAATATGTGATTTTTTTTTTGATTTTTTTTTGTGTTCTATTATACAAGTAGGTACTTGTTGAAATTAATTTATTTATTTTTTAGTTTTTGAAGTCTGTAATTTTTAAATAAGGTCGTTCAGATAGATATTTTTTGTTTTATTTAGTTTCAGCCTGTTTACTTTCAATCCTTAATAGGTTGCTTACTTGAAAACAAAATAAATAAAGACATAAAGTATGCAGTTTTCAATTACCAAAAATTATATTCGAAGACAAAGAACTTTTCCATAACGATTCGCTTTTCAACGATAAATTTTTGTCTATTACAGAACTCTTCGTATGATCAAGTGTCGAAACAATACATTGTATAATACAGCTATATTATTAGCGGATAATTTGTTGATGGTTTTATACAACGTTATATTATCATATAATTAACGTAATATTTAAAATATTTTTATCTCTTGAGGGACACTCTGGAATTCATTTATTATATCCGATATCATTGCCGTATGTTGTGCATAGTGTCATTGACGGTTTTATTAGGTATATATATTTTGAACAAGGTGGTTTATGTGGCTGTGTGATAATATTTTGAGAGACGGATGTGTCGAGGGCGCTTTGATCACTATCCGCTTGTCGTATTATCATTATTTATATGAAACAACATCGGTCGATTTTAAACAGTATTTATTTATAAAATCATTCACGTGTTTGGTTGCATCTTGTGCATGTCATTAACATAGAATTGAGTTCATTAACTTTTAAATGGATAACTAAAGATGATCAGAGACTCATCAAATCCTGTAAGATGCAAACTAGTTGTGGATAACAAGCCCGTTGAACAATGGAATTTATGGTCAATAAGGCTGCAGATACATATTTATACCCGAATGCTTCAGAAATTCAGTGTGAACGAAGAAAAATATGGAGAGAGAAAGTAAGATGATGGTCCATTAAACATGTGTTCGACCATTATAGCCTTGCACTCCTCGTGGAATCGAAGCAAGGGTAGATACTTCCAGAACGAACACTCGACTACGAATTTTCAAAATAAGAACTCTCCGATTTAAAACAGGAAACACGTTCATCACGAAATCAAAACAAATCACGAAATGTGGACATCCGTAGCGCGTATAAGAAGGAAGACAGTTGGCAGTTGACATCGCAGGAGGAACAACGGCGGTATGAACGGATCGCCAGGATCTATAGGAAGACGGAGAAAGATTGACTTTTGTTTGATGCTGATCCAGATTCGGGTAAAGATGGAACTGATCAAGCAAGTAACGATTCGTACTTCTTGTATCATTAGTGTTTGTTCGTAAAGCTATATTGCTATCATATATAGATAGAATTCTTATATGCCATCCAAAACAAAGCTATCTTACCAATCTGCGACTCAAATTTTTATTTTTTAATTAAAAAAAAATGAATCTGTGCTTACTCAAAGCGTTGCGCAAGATCGAGCGCAATGGAGAGCTCTTGTTGCCTCCCTATGCCCCTAAGTGGGGTCTAAAGGGAGTTTGGATTTGGATTGGCTTACTCAAAGTGAACACAAATACACTCTTTGACTCTTTCACAGTAAGCTACTTAAAGCTTGCGTCGTGAAAGAGGAAGATGGTCGGCACCTGGGATCTAACCCACGACCTCCGATACGAAACAGTACGAAAGCCGGCGTTGTAACCGCTAGTCTACCAACCACTTCAATATCAACATTTCCAAAACAAATATACAAACAACTTTTTATTGCTAATATTGCACTCATAGTGTTCGACTTTATTACAATTAAATTGATCGATAATTGCAGTTTTTCTTTTCTCGGCGTGAATACGGAGGCTTATAACTTTCGCCATTAGAACCGCTCTACTTCGTAGAAGTCGTGAGAATCTTCATCATGCACATTATAAAACGTTCGTAAAAATCTCATGCGACTGTGAAGAACCACAACTTTAAAACATTCAGAAGCTCAGCGATAGATTCTTGGGTGAAGTTTTTCATGATCGAAGCGATTCATACTGATATCAATTCTTATCAGCACGTCTATTAATAAAAACTAGTGGTCGACCAGTGCTCGAAATTCAACCATAACTTACCTATTTAACCCGTTTTATACCGTGGGCCCCATTTGGGGATCGTTTCTTTAAATCCTGCCAGCAACACCATCTAGGAATTTTTAGTATATTTTAAAGTTAGATGTCATCGATTATAAGTTTGAACATTACTAAGGTTCCATTGTCAAAGACTTAGCGAGCGCTATTTCAAAATTTTCTTTAAAAAAGCAATTACATGAATTCGTTAAATTTGAAACGTTGATATATGTACAAGTTTTTTTCTATTATTATTATTAAAGACAAACAATGTTAATCTATTCTCAATTTGACCACAAATAAACAAAATAATATATGCGTTTGTGTCAATGTCAAATACATCGAAGTGTGTGTGTCAAATACATAATATTACAGTAGTGTTTGTAATGTTTTTTTTATTGATTTAATATATTTTTTATGCATAAATAAAAAAAATATTAGCATTCATCACTCCTTCTCTATATAAACAATAATAAGTGTGCGAAATTTTCCCAAAGCGTCATTTCTGATCCGCATTTTTTACTCCATAAAACGGCGAACGACCTCTTATTCCATCTGAACGCGATGATTTATGAAATGTGCCTAACAAAGGGAGACAATCCCATCTAAATCTACATATTATTCTATAGATAGCCAGACCGCGTTGGTCTCCTCTGAGTTGTGTGTGCAATGTGCATTGCGCAGTAGTCACTGTGAAAGAAAAAAGATCTTCGGTGCCCGATTTTTTTCTCTCAAAGGGCGTTCAGTATTACCTATATTATTTAAAATGTCTGATATTATTACAGTCGCATACAAAACACGTGCATTATTTTTTCGTCTCGCTCAATACTATATGTAACTGTTTAAGGTTGCTATTGCATTAAAATTTTATCATCGTATTTTTATACCTGCTACCACTATCACGATTTTTGAGTCAACACACTAGATGTGAGTCATATGGGGAGAATCGATGATGCGTGAATAACGTGTAGCTGTAGGTAGGTACATAAAACATAAACGATTGTTAGCTTTTTAACAATTGATTTCATCCGTGTTTTTCTTTGTTGGTGTATTAATATCATATACATTGCACAAAGTAAAACATATGGATCGGTTGAATACGACCATTTTCAACAGGATGCTATCCTCAAAGCCTAAAGTTTTAAAATGTTTATTATTATCAAGAAGTAGCTTGAATAATAAATTCTTCTCCAAGTAGCCGTCAGGTCTCCCAATGTTTGCTGTAAAACAGTTTTGATGCTCGTCTAATTTATTACGTAGCTCAGCTAGGAGTACTACCCCTCTATTTTCAATTGTTATTTAAGCCCAACTATGACATCTTATGTATAAAAATGGAGAGCTATTTCCCGATGTCATCGCATCACGCCTAAACGGCTGGACCAATTTCGCTAATTCTTTTTTGTCGTGTAGGCTTTTATAAGGAGAATGTCCTTTTAGAAGAAAAAAATTAACAAAAATGCATAGAAAATTAAAGAAAACTCTACGTAGAACTTATTAGTACTTTTTACCTTATAATTTTTTTTCCAATTTTGAAATTTTGACAGAAATTGTCAATTGGTGCGATTGACAGAATGCGGATGGAATATACATGGTTCAAAACAGACGCATCGTTCGGAATCACATTGGTCAAATGATAATTAATTCATCACCATACAAATTGGAATTCAATATTCATATTTAGGAACACAGGACAACGTCTGTCGGGAATGCTAGTCTTTTATAAAATAAGCTGACGCGCCAAACTTCGTTCAATTCATTTCTTTGTACGATAATTCTTTCCAAAATAGGTATCTCCTTACTTTCTGAAACATCACGGTAATAAAAATTTGATAATCAAATAAAAAAAAAAATCCGATGACAAACGGCATAACCTCACAACATATTCAAAGAGAATATAATACCTTACGAACATATTAATCAAAATCAACTCACATCTTTTTATTCACTTTTCACGTTCCAACTTTAAATCAAACTAAAACCATATCTTTTTATTTACCTACCTACTTTTTGCGTTTTAATTAAAATTTCTCTCTGCCTACCCCTTACGGGACACGGCGTGATGGGTAAAAAATAAAATTATAAAATAAATTCGCGTTAAATATGTTTGAATGTAAAAAAAATATTTCTCAAAGCTTGAAATAAATTCTATC
This sequence comes from Mystacides longicornis, assembly GCA_963576905.1. Classification (NCBI taxonomy): domain Eukaryota; kingdom Metazoa; phylum Arthropoda; class Insecta; order Trichoptera; family Leptoceridae; genus Mystacides; species Mystacides longicornis. The sequence goes on along the minus strand of OY756425.1, from coordinate 7,798,276 downwards.
AATCTTCGTACCGGTGTTGTTAAACTCAATGGTTGTCAGGTAAATAAAAATTGTGTTGCTATGGAATTTTCACAGATGGCGTTTTTGTTACGAAGAACCTTCCATACTAACTTTAATATTATTATTATTATAATATTTTATACATATTTATTTCTTATCCGTTTTTGAATTTTTTTATTAGTTATTTTGTTGTCCGGAGCGGAGAAGACTCCAATTACCTTAGCAATAAGCATCATAAAATTTTTTTCGATCGAGTTATAAGTGTTGTGCCACCAGGGTTGCCAGGTTTTTTTCAAAAATATACCGAACCAAAACAAAAAAAGGTCATTTTCAAAATTTGCTATCCGGAAAGTAGAAATTTCCCCTAAAAAATAAAAAAGTCATTTTCAAAATTTGCTATTTGGAAAATAGGAATTACCCCTAAAAAAAAGGTCATTCTCGAAATTTGCTGTCCGGGAAGCTACAAATTAACTAGGAAAAATGGATATTATTCCCAAAAGTAAAAATACCGAACACTCCATAGTTCGGTATTTTTTTCATACCGAACACCGAACATGGGGCAAAATTACCGAACGGTATCGGTAAAATACCGAACACCTGGCAACCCTGGACTTGCCACTAACCCGACTTTCTTTTATAACTATAGATGTAAGACCATAAAGGCGGTCAAATTCAATAGCCACCGATTTGATTAATAGATGGCACTAGGATACTACCATGTTTACACATTTTGACTCTTTTATTCAATTCGATGTCTCTGGTTATTTTTGTTTTTATCAACTTAGGGACGAAAGCAGTTTTCCTTATTCGATTTTCAATAAACCTACGGTTCAAGCATTTATTGTTTAAGTTGTTTTTAAGTAAGGTTTGTTAAAAAATTATTGTATTAATAAAAATACATACCAAGTCGTTGTAGCGCATAAAACTAAACAAGATTGTGATAATTTTTTTAATTTACGCGCTCACTGAACACGAACTATTTGCCTTATCGCATTTTTTTTTACATTATTCATATCAAAATTAATAATTTCTATTACGTGTTGAGTAATAATTAATGGAAATAAATTTAATACTTTATGATAATATGTTCCCTTCACGAAATAGGTTTATATTATGTAGGTACCTACTCTATAGTAAACAGGAATCTGATTTGGTAAAGCGTGGCGACCTTGCCCCCTCTCCATAATATCGTCATTGCGTACAAAATATGGTCAGTGTGTTAATTTAATTAAATGAACGAAACATTTGATTCAAGTGAAGATTCGAATAATATTATTGAGTGTGATACAGAATCGAATCCTTAGCAATATTGTGTAAATTTCATGTCGATATATCTCATTTATGTTTAACTTTGCGTGTATTTAAATTTACACATGACCCATTTTCTGACAATTAGTGGAACTGTTTTTTTTTGTTAGTGTTATTGGTCAGAAACACTATGAATAAAACAAGGCGAGTAACACGCTGAAATTATTTGTCTTTTAACTCGATTCGATGATTCAATAATACCTACGCTGAAATTATTTGTATTTCACTCGAATCGACGATTTTATAATTTAATCACGTATAAGTGATCAGGTGTTGCTTTGACTATATTCAGAGTCGTATGTCGTATACTTAAAACGTATACAAAAAGGCGCTTGCCTTATTAATTTATAGGCATGCATCGTGCGAATTGAACTGGGTCGAAAAATACGCATTACAGATGATGTTTGTGTGGTTGTGTTAACTAGATGTGTATGTTTACTGTGTGTATTAAAGCACTAAGATGCTCTCATCTATCGTGTGGCTGTTTAAGTGTACGTACAACTCGCACTTGCGACCTCTTAACCTCCTGTAGAGTTGTTTTTGGAGCGGACGTCGTTTTACTTGCAGGTAATCACTTACCTACTGTCAACGGAAATATTAAGAATTCTGGTGGAACATTAATTATCGGCATACCCTTTACACAGCAAACACACACTAATCTTAAATTCGAATGTAGTAGAATTATTCTTCGTTGTGTAATCGGAATATTTGTTGGTGTCCATTTTTAGAAAATACTGCCGCCTCCATTATCGTAACTGTAAGACAGTCTTGAAAATTTGATATTAGGGATCACCGTTTCTGAGAATCATGTTTTTTTTATGAATCTGGGCTTGTTTAAAGTGAGTGCAAATCCTAAATTTTTGGCAAAGCTTGTGTTGTGAAAGGGAATGGTGTGGTCTGCACCGGGGATCAAATCCACGAGCTCGAACATGAAAGTCGGCGACTGAACCTCTAGTCTACCAACCGCTTTAAACTGGAATATGTGGTCGAACTACGTAACATTGTTTTTTATTTTATCTGTAGAATCTATATATTAATACGTTAAGGAAAAACTTTGTGACCATTTTTACGAAAATTGCGCTGACGGAGGAGTATGAAATTTCGCACACCTACAGTTTATATAGAGAAGGAGTGGCGAATGCTTATATTGTTTTAATTTATGCATAAAAAATAGATAAAATCAATTAAAAAAGCATTACAAACACTACTGTAATGTTATGTATTTGATACTCGCACACACGAGAGACTTCTTATGAAGATCATAAACTTTATATGATAGTAGTTTAAGATCCGAAATCGTTTATGAATTTAATGCCTATTTGGAATGAAAACAATACAAAAGCAGAAAAAGATTTGAAGAGGTGTAGTCGATCAAGAGTTTCGAATGAAGACAGATTGAAAATGATTCAGTTCGATTAACTTTGGCTAACCATCTAACCGCAATTGGTGAAAATGTTTCGATTTTCTGATATTTTCAACCAAGACTGTATTTAATATTTTCTGAAACGTTCATCAGTCAATGTCCAACGCACTTTTCTGTCGACTGATCAAATCGTTGGGCGTAAATGTTTCCATTGTAACTGTGGGGTAGGCGGTTAAAACCAATTATTATATTATTATTGTACCCCTTGGAAGAGTGTCTCGGCCCTCACGGTGTAGTCCTTTGTGCTTATCTGTCGAGGCTATATCCACCCAGTACCAAGATTGTTTCTTGCAACCAACTACTGGTGATTATCTCATTTCCGTCAATTCGCTTTGCGGTTTTGAATGCGTGCGCGATACGACACATCAAGCAGCTTCATTGATATAATAATAATGTTCTTTATCCTCGAAAAGGGCTCGTCATATCAAATGACGGGAAAAAAAATCATAATTACGATGTATTTGAAAACATTTGATGTTTTTGACCAGTATTTTGAAAGAGTGTGGTGATTCCTCCAGCCTCACCACCGACGAAAGGCTGTTCCAACAGGCAGCATATCAACAGCAAAGGAGTAGTTAAAGAACGATGATCTGTGTGCTGGTATCTCCAGAAGACGTTCGCTGTTTGATCACAATGGGAGGCGATGACTCGCTAGGTACTGAAATTTTTCTTTCAACTTTTTCATTCAAGTTATATGGGAAAGAGGATGAGTAGAGAGATTTGTGAGTCAGAGATAAGACATGAAGTTCGGGTCTTTTGCGCATTATAAGCCAACCCAGCTCTGTGCGGTAATGGGTAATGTGATTAAACTTTCGGAGATCGAATATGTTTGTATCGGATTCCAAAATTTAGAAGCCGCTCAAGTTTACTTAGACATTTTTCATTAAGATTTTGTATGCAACGTCAGCATAGTGAGTATAACTTTCGATTTCAATGGGAAGAAACCTTTAAGGAGGTGCAAATTTGCGAAAAATTTTCGACGGATGTGACCAAGGTGTGATCCCCAGGAAAGAGTTTGATCGGAAATTAAACCGAACTTTCTTGCTGTTTTAGCATAATAATAATAGGGATTGCGTTGTCTCCTAGAAAAGTTTGGGGTACAGAAATCTGTTTGAGTCTGTAAGATGCGAGATACCAATACTCAATTGAGCTCCTTTAAAGAGTACCTACGTAATGAATAAGTAAATATATTTTTTTCCGTGTATATTAATGCCGTCGGTATTTTTATTGTCTCCGGTGGAACGTACCGCGTCGAGCCGGGCACGATTCTTGGAAACACTGTTGATAATTTTGACATGTGGTTTTGAATTCTTGATTGACAATGCGGTTTCAAGAAAATAAAACACTTTCAATACAGTGTAGGTATAAGTAGTCTCAAGAGACTGTCAGGGCAAACGTGGATAAAATCTTCATCTTTGAAGGAATAACAATATATTACTCCCTGATCACCAAATAGCCCTGGTACTTATTATAATACCACAATGATTTCCAATGATGTGATCTCCATTTATCCAATCTAAAGTATTTGTTCTCCTCTGGAGAAAGAGTCCTGAATTTTATTGCAGATATAATAACCAATTTTGGTGGATATAACGGCACATGCGCCAACTTGGATAAACCAAATGGCTCGCGTGTCGAAAAATCGTCCAAAATGGTTAATAATTTAAAAGACTTGAGCAGAGGTTCCCAAACCTTTTCCTCTCGTAGAAAAACCTTGTCATGTTTTTCGCTTTTTTGTAAACTTTCTATATTTACAAAGATTGAAATATCAAACATTTAAAGATTACGGCGTAAATAAGTTACAAAAAAGATGTTAAGTTTTACACAACTTACAGGTATTTTATTGGATCCCTATATTTTTGATGCCATACCCCCTTTGTAGATCCTCGTATACCACTTTGGGAACCAATGAACTAGAGTATTAAGTATTTATATATTTTGTAACATTTTATTTCGTGTAGGGGATGATAAAAAGGCTGTAGAAAAAGTATCCCTCCTTGTTAGGCAAGAAGTTTTTAAAGATGCCTTTTTGAGATTATTTTTGATCTTAAGCTAAAAAAGTATTTTTCTCAATATCTACTTAATAACTAGCTACAAAACCTAAGCTACGAACGAACTGACTAATTATCATGTTATTGGATTGTGTACAATGTTAGCCAGTGTTCCCAAGACATAATTCGATTAACAATAAAATACCTTATCATTCACTATCTACACAGGTAATTAAATTTGACATTAGTTCCGATTGTCCGTTGTTCTCATCGAGATTTAAGCTCTAATAAGTAAGACATTGTTTCGTTTCTTTTGTTACAATTTTGTTAATGATTTTAATTGTAGTCAGAATGACTGTAATTTGTGTGAGATTCTGAATAATAGAACCTTCGTTATAATATAATTATATATTAATTCCTCTTTCTATTAGAGTATCTAGCACAAATAATAACTTATTCACAATCTTCGGTCGTAATTCCATTCTTCATAGTTGTTTAAATCCAGACTTATTACTCTAAAACTCTCTGGCATTGTCTTTCACCCTTAGTAGTATGTATATTATTTTTTATACTTAATATTTTCTGCGTAGTTTGCGGTTTCAAAGATTTTTCCACTTCATTTTACGGTGCCATGTCCCTGCTTTTTTGTCCGGAATTCGCCCTGTCACTGTAATGTGTCTTTCCCTAGTTCCCGTCTTGTCCATGCGCTGAAGAATAGTAATAATCGCATAATTACAGATCACAGAGACGGTCTGTGATTCTGAGTTCATTTTGAGTTCGTTCTCTTAGGTGTAGATGGAATTCTTTGCATCCGTCGCATGCACCACGTCAATCCTTGCTCTGTCAAGGACTCCTATATATTTCCTCCAGGCTTGTAGTATGTAGGGTTCAAATTAATAGTTTAATTTTGATATTATTAGATACTCGGCGATGTTTTCATGTTTTATTTAAACAAGTAAGAGAGTTTTTTACTATTGCCATTCTACGCTTTGTTTCCTTATCACTTGGTTAATACCAATAATAATTATTAGTTAGAGAATTCATACCGCCTATTTCAGATGTTAGCGTTTGGACATGGTTATTGGTTATGCATTTTGTTTAGTATAATTTTTCGGGTTGTACATTGATTTCGTGAGCTACATGTAATACTATATGTACAGATCTCGAAACTTTATTTTTAACCGCAATTAAAAATCCACCACAATAACAACAGTAAAAACAAGATCTCATAAAATGGAAGCTTTTATCCGTCTTATAACCTGTTCATCTACTAGGTTTAACGAGCGAATCCCCCATCGGTTTCATACCGGCTGTATGAGTCGCGTCTAATAATGATCTATCTTGGCCAACCGGTTTTCTTATGTGGATCAACTGTCACGGATCTAATGATCTATCACTGCCTCTTCTCCACCGGACAATACTCGATCCGGTGACACATTATTTTGTTTTGTGTTGAAGAGAGACTTTGCTTCGCTTTAACGAGAGGAACAAAAAAGTATACTTAGGTATGAATCGAACAATGGATATTCATGATCCGAGTTTTAAATTTTATACCTTACATAGTGAAATTCAAAACTTAACATACAATTCATAATGTCTATAACGAGGTTTATTCATATTGAAATTTAATAAAACCACAGGTTTAAGTGTGTCATAAAAATCAGTTATAATCCTCAACGCCAACCACAGTATTGTTTCGGTAACACAAAACCAGTATTTATTTCGTTTTTCATTAAACTAAACTTATACAGTACGAACTGGTCGGTAGCTGACTTCGTAATGATGACTGTGGGTTCGATTCTTTAACGGCGCAAGCTTTACTTTTTGTAAAAGATTTCAAAAATGTATTCACCTTGAGTGAATCAGTTACATTATATAAATATCGTTTTGTGTAGGTATGCTTACACATAGTCAAGACATCCACATTTTTCTCAAACACCAATATCTCACCATAAAATCACTGCTTTCATGAAAAGAATATCTAGAAACCTTACTGGTTATGTATATTAAAGAATGAGTCTTTTCTTTTCAGCTTGCTTTCTTAAAAAACGTGGTTTTATGAATGCTACAATGCAGGTAATCTTTTACCCTATCTCCTATCAGCTGTGCCGCACGATGTATACGATCTGGGTCAGGGTGTCACAGGCGTTTTTTTTCCGCCGCGGGATTAGTTCCTACCCACAAGTAATCTCAAGTCAACATCAAGTTTGACGACTTCAACTTCCGCCATCTTGGCAGAGTGCAGTATGCGCCTTCGGGCAATACGAAACCTCTTATTTTTTGACTGGCAATTATTAATTTACCTTCAGTTAATCGCACTTAATCACTGGCTTAATCCCAGTTTATTGTGAATTCTCATTGTAAATTAAACGCTATCATGCTTTTATATTACCTTTTTTAAGTTTTGATAACATATATTCACTTTTAAAATGAATTATTTTTTATGGCTTTCTCTTTATCGCATTACCAAATAACATTTCATCATTATTGAAATATCTCGTTGTCTTCAAATGTAAACTTTGAATATTCGTAGTGGTGAGTGTAAAGCTTACCTTACAAAGATTACTGCGTTGTTAACCAAACTACCACTTTCTATGGTCTCGTTATTATTGAAGTACTAGCAACTGCAGCTCGTAGAATATAGGATTGGATGCACTATGCGTTTTGATATTGGCTCCATAATCTGACAAGGATTCTTCAAAAAGACCAAAACATCTATAATAATAAGCTAGACATGATAGCCAGCCTCCACAAAGAAGCTAGTATTTGCAGAACTAATGCGGGGCCGGCCTTCTTCGATAACCTTTTATTGAAAAAAATATTGAATCTAGTGTGTCGTCACTTTTCCTAGAAGGAAAATTTACACTTGGTTGTCATTGACGATGGCCACATTATTACGTTTAATAAAGTCGTTATCGGTGATTCATAGTTCTTAATGAGTGCAGCACTGCATCATCAGACAGTTGTGCATGGAGGAAATCCTGAAGTGTTTTCGCTTCTGAGGGTAAATGACCCTGTAATGATAGATACTGTTATGTTATTATTCTCGTTTTATCGTCCATTGTTTCCAACTGCTGTAGCCAGATAGTTAGTACTCTTCATCTAATAGTCTTAATTTGTTATTTTTGTGTGACCTAAATTATTATTAGTATAATCAAAATATTTAACTGACTAAAATACATCCGACAACAATCATTTGACTTTTAGTTTTATCAAAAGTTTAAAATTTCATCGTACCTAATATTATTGCTCCTATTGAAGAATATCGATAGCCTATCATTGTATTATTCAAGTCTGTCAACCTCTGTGGGGCTAGTACGAGTTTAATCGAAAGCTAATTGCACACTAATAAGCGCTTATTAGCGTGCAAATAGTGTTCTAAAACCAAACGATCGAATCGTTCGATCATTTTTGTATGGAAATTTTTCGAAACTCTTTCGATGATCGTTTCGATATTCGATCATCGAAAACTTATACTAGTGGTACTGATCTTAATGTTTAAAGTTCGATGACTTATTTAAAACAAATTATAGTAACTGATTCTTGTTTTTATGTTTTTCCGCTCAGGAAACTAATTTATTGTAACTCATCGTCATTCCTTTCTATTTTGCTGCGAAATCTATGTTACTATAGAGTAACAGTAGATGCTTTTTCGTATGTTGGGAGTTCTACCAAAGAAAACCAAAGCCCTCCAACATCATTGTTATTTTCGTATCCTCTGCTTTAAAGGGACGTAAAAAATCATGTATCTGATTGTTACATTTTATGTAAAGTAAAGAAGTTGTGGCTTTGACGAAGTAGTCTTGCGTAGTGATTTTCAATCATAATAAAACATCAGTTATTGTTTAAACAGTTACTTGCGTACTTAAATAAAACCATAGAATCTGGTCCAATCTGAGACAGGCTAACCCCGGGTGGAAATTCAATTGAAAAAACACTGATAATAAAGCACTGAACCGACCGGGAATCCAACCCGGGACCTCTTGAGCCTAAGCCCAAGCCTACCGAAGTCGGTCTTTTTATTGAGTATAACTCAAACAATTGTGTCATCTTCATATCTGACGAACAGCAGTGCTGCCAACAGGTTTGTATTTAACATAGTTGTTAGGAAGAATCATATCTTAAAGAAAAAATAACAACTAATGACTCTAACAATTCATTCCTAATGTTCGATTTTTAAATGGAACAAACCACTACGGGCTTACGACCGTCTTCTACTGTTATTTCGAAGGCTGGCTTAGTGTGATCACTTTACGTTAACAACGTTCGCCATTAGGTGGTAATGTTTGTCTCCGAAACTCCTAATCATGAGAATTCTCAACATGTTCAACATGTCGAAAAATCTCATGTATGCAACAAGTAGAAATTTAATAATAAAATGAAAAATAGAGATAAAAGTTGGAAATTGTTGAGAACAAGAGAGCAACCAAATTTAAAGACTGCAACTGCTGTCATGTATTTGGCGCCAGGATATGACTATATCCATTTTTGTTAATGTCTCATATTTATTGCCTATTGGCTTTGTTGGTGCACAACGTTCTAATTATGTTTAGATTCTTGTGACCTTTTCAGGACTAGATCTTAAAGAAATCTATCTGTCATCTGAAATGATTATAATCCTTCACAGTTAGTTGCTTGTTCTAGTAGTAAAACTAGTGCGCACTTGATTCAAACTTCAGGGGATTTTCAGGCCTCTTACACTCTAATCTTTGCGATTTTACATCAACATATAAGCATCTTATATCTACCTATAATTCAACTGTGACAAAAAAACTAATCATTCCTCATTTTTATTGTTATCTTTTGCTTGTTGTTAGTAGGTACCTACACAATTTAATGCGATTTTTTCTTTTAATTTTCTAATAAATGTTATATTGTTCATTTTTTCAGGTAAGCGTGACATCATTCCATTTCACACGCCGCCATTTTGCGCTGATTTTGTTTTTATCGCAATAAAAACATTCGAGTGGGTGAGTAAAATAATTCCTAGCATAGATTACCTCAATATTTTTTATTGTTACCGATTATTATTGTTGTTTGATTTGAACTGGATAAACAAGGCTTTCTTACTAGAGTTGACAAATCTTTACGAATAAGATTTCAAAAACATTGTATTCACCGTGTTTATGTATCATTAAACTACTTTGAATTGATTCGAATGAGTGAATACTTGAGTAGCTTTTAAGACATAATCTTATGCCAGTGATTCTTGAGAGTTTTTTCAGGTGTTGAATTCCACCAGTTTCAAATGCAAATTCACTGAACCCTTCTAAATTTGAAGAGGAGTTCAGTGATAAGTTCTTAATATGAGTAGACTATGTGTCTTATCTTTACCTCCTCCGAACACATGAGAAAGACTCACCGAACTCCTGGTGTTCGATTGAAACGAGATTTAGAACCACTGCCCTATGCTTTATTATTATAAAGGTCTAAACTAAGTACATAATTTAATTGAAAAAGCTCCTAAACTTCAGTAGGGTATGTATCCAACTGATAAATTTTGTAACAATGAATTTATCATTCTACTCAATTATTGAGATTTTTATTTCACTAATAGGTATAATGATGTATGGAAATTGAAAAATTAATACTTGTACATGAAACTGTTTGACTTGAGGTGTTCCTACTTTAAAAAATAGTCCAATATTCCTATAGTTAACCTATAAGAAGAGTTTTCAAAGGCCTCCCAAAACGGAAACTGTATACATTGGTCATATAAAAATGCCAAGAAGAAGAAAATTAAATCAATTTTAGTCGTTTTATTTTAGGTATGGTAGAAGTACCTACGTACAATTTTTCTTTGAAAAGATTATAAACTAAAATTATTGTCAAAAAACGGTTTAACGGGTGTTTAAAACCATTTCTCGCCGAAAACTCATTTTATCACTAAGTTAAAAACTTATCAACGTAAGGGTGCGTTTATACCGAACGAATATGGAGCCAGAGCTGGAAAATAGACAGTCGGCTTCTAATGAGTTATTGCTTGTTTTGGTTTCCATGGTATCCTATATCAACCATGATAAAGTATGCTCTGTTTCTAGATTCGGCTTTATGTTCTTTTGGTGTAAACGCACCTTTAAATAACGAAATGTTACGTATAAAACTGAGTCAGAGCTTTCTGAACGTTAGTTATTTTCAAACAATTAAGCTAAGCCTTTCTCACAATTGTTTTTATGCAAATCTCTTTTCGTTTTTATTTTAATTGCTTTCTTAAAACAAAACAACAAACATAAGACGAACGATGGTACTAGGGAATCCAATCCCGCATCGAATTCTCGATCCCGCAAGCCTGCGGGATTGGTGACCTCAATCCCGCGGATCCCGCGGGATTTGCGGGATCAGCGGGATTGACAATTCTTTGTTTGAAGTAGGTTATTATTATTAAGAAAACAATGAAATAAAAATAAGTGTGCATTTTTTTAATTATTAGAAGTGTTAGCAATTGAAAATAATGATATTTTATAGTTAGGTATAAAAAAATCTGCGTCTTTAAAGGAACGATATAATACAACATTTGAACGTTTAAGCTTTTAACATTGTGATTCGTATTGACAAATGAACACATTTATTAATTTAAGAGGCAAAAAACTAGTTATTTTTTTCTGATAATACTTCCGAAGAAATTATTAAGTGTCTAAACGTTGTAGACGGAATTGCTTTACATAATTGTAAGCAGTTTTCAAGTAGAGGTGAGCGTTATAACGAAAGCTGATAAAAATATTCGATAAATAAAAATAACTTATTCTCGTTATTCTTATTAAACGATATTTGTAAATATATCAGAGTTATGACTTTACTGAATGACTTTTTTAGCGAAATTATACCTTACCGCCAACGGACATCAAATTTTCGGAATGATTTTTTTTGTAGGAAAGTCTTTCCGGATACTAATGAAATAAATAAGCTTTAAGCCTTTAAAAATAACGTTATTTAAAATTTATAAAACCGCTATAAAGTTTATGAATTTAAGCCGCTATTCCCACCTCTACAACATCCAAGTGCTTTCCTCTATTCCCTCCACATCACATCAAGAGAATTATCTCGAGTGGGTACGGATACAGGCACAACAGGTCTAGACTCAGTTATCCATTCGGTATGGATTCTCGTTCTCATTCATTTTCTAGTGTAAGCGAAGGATCATCATTTAACAGATTCGTTAAAGGTATCCTTTTTCATCGTCGTTGTTTTCAACTTGCTGGTGTTCAGTTTGTTGTTGGACCCGCTCGTCTGACAGCATTCTCTCTATTCAACACACACATTTCAATTCTTACTTTGCTCAGATAAAAGTATGGATCGTCCACCACATTTGTAGATCCTGAATCTTTTTCTCGATATTTTTACGGCAGTCATTGATGTACTTACTTACTTAATCCATGTGTACTTACTTGCATGTGGACGCCACGACGTTCCTCCAAGCCTCTCTATCTTGCGCCAGTTGCAAAGCTTCATCCCAGCTCAGTCCAGCATCTCGTAGAACCGCAGTGAATGCCCGCATCATTGTTAATTTCGGCCTGCCTCGCCTTCTTGTCCCATCCGGATTGTAGTAAAGACTTGCATATTCAAGTCTCTCTGGGGGCATGCGGAGAACATGACCAAGTTAGCTCAATTTGCGATTATGGATCACTGAGGTGATTCGCTGTTGTGACATAGTGGTACCATCTAATCCCCAAAATCTGTCGCAGAAATATATTCTTAACACTAAGGATCTTCTTCTGTTGAGGCTTCGACAGATGCCAGGATTCACAACCATATAACGGCTATTGATGTATGGCGTTCTTTTATCCGACGAGATAGCGACACTATAAGTTCCTGGCTTATCCTGGTATTTTGTCGATCAATTTGGTTTCTGCATTAAATAACATTGCATCACGCAGTAACCTTCTTTGACAATTTACTACGCTCGATACTGAATCCTCTACCGTGGTAGAATCCCTAGCCATAGAGATTCAAATGACATTGATTTTGTTCGGTTCCGATACAGGATTCACAGAACACAAAATATAAATTCAAAACATACTTAGTTGTAACTTAAAAACTGAAAGTATAATTATTTTCCATATGAATTTCAAAGAAAAGTCCCGTTTTTCCAGCGAAAGTTTATAAATATTTCATTAATGAGGTTGTACAGGAACTAATAAATAATCAGAACTTCATCTGAGCCCATTCTTTTGTTTATTATTTTTTCATTTTCAGTCCCGCAAACGTGCTGGATCCCGCATGAGAAATCCCGCATTTCTGATCCTGCAAAAAAGGTGCGGGATCCCGCATTTGCGGGATCCGCGGTTTGCGGGATTGGATTCCCTAGATGGTACCATGCATGACCCGCTTCATCATGGTGTGCTCCATCTTGCGCAATACGCATGTGTGTACCAGCAATAATTAAACGCATAATATTGTATAGAGAGTGTGTAAGTAGATATCTACATCACATTGTGATTCTCGGTAGCATCCCACAATTGGATCATTATCTCTGTTTCGATATGGAAACAATGAATATGCAAATGCGTTGGTTCGCCTCTCCACTTACTGTACGACATCTCCTACTTCCTACATATCGTCGTTACACACAATTTATGAGTCAAGTGTGCACAAAAATGTCTACTGTGTAAAAAAAGAGTGCGATGCTTTTTTAGTAGAGATCCACATTATTGAAGTATGTCGGAGATTTGTTTATAAATTAAATTGCGAACAAAAATGAGTCATGTTTTAATTTTATTACAAAAGAAAGAACAAATTTTGACAAAATCTAGTGTGATACGTAATTTTAAATAAACATGGTTTTTTAGATTCAGCTTTTTCTTCAGGTTTTTTTTTAGATAAATTTTGCACTTATCTATACTAATATATAAAGAGGAAAGATTTGATTTTTTGTTTGTTTGTTTGTTTGTTTGTTTGTTTGTTTGTTTGTTTGTTTGTTTGTTTGCTTCGAATAGGCTCCAAAACTACTGAACCGATTTGAAAAATTCTTTCACTTTTGGGAAGCTACAATATCGGCGGTGAACATAGGCTATATTTAATTTCCAAAAAAAAGTGGGTAACCTACGAAAACTTCAATAATGTAACCCAAGGTGTAAAAAATTTACCTAAAATATTCTTTTTATCGCGAACGCTGTGAAAACTAATGATGATAGAATAAAACAATGTTCTACAATTTTGTAGAAGACATCATTATTTACAAAAAGTATCGCGACAGCATATGTCTAACTATTATAGTTATGCCACAATAAGTGTTTTTTTATTTAAAAAAACCCAATAAAATGTCACCTTTAGAAAAAGCTCTTTATTGGTATCTTGGTATTACTCCTTATTGAAATAAATTAGTTCATATTCAAGTCTGCTTCAATATGTTTGTATAACTTTTTGAATTATTCAATTCGGACATTCCATTCGAAAGTTATCACGAGTTTAAAAATGTGAGTATTGGAAAAAAAAGCAGTCTCTTATCATCTCAACTTATCCGATGCAGAGTGCGTATGGGAGCCGGGGAGGGCTGAGGGGAGTCATGACGTCAAGTTTAGTAGAAATACCGCGCAAAGTAGTCACGGTGGTAAAGTGACGTGACACGATACATTGCAATGCAATTATTCCAGATTAACATAAATGCTATAAAATATTTTGTAAAAGTTAGGGATCTGTATGAAAACTAAATTATTTTTAAGTATCTATCTACCCGTGCGAAGCTGGGGCGGACCTCTAGTGTCTAATAATTTTGCCCCCCACTTATGTATCGCACGTGATTCAAATTTTCTCTGTAACAACGTTATTATATTGAGAGAGAGCGATATTGCATTGTGTATAGTATAGATATGGAAAAGCCGTGTAAAATGCTATTAATTAAAAAAAAATTGTGCTGTTTTCAACACATTTTTTACTCTAAACCCTACAATTATCTATAAAAGTTGGACAAAAGCAATCATCTTAATAATTTCCTTTTTATCGTAATTCACTTTGTGAAAAACCCATTTAAAAAAATAATATCCGTATTAATAAATATTTTAACAAATTTTGTTAAAACGTTTTTGGCCTTCCTTGAGGACGGAATCGATGTGTTCGATCCACGTCATTCTCAGTCGGCCACGCCTTCTTACACCTTTCCTTTCAGCCTTATGAATTCTCTTTGTCATTCTGTCTGCATCCATTCTTCCTTCCACATGCTGTGATATAATGTGTATGAAAGTATTATGAAGATAAAAAAACTTGTGTTTTGGGTGCATCCAAAAATCTAAGGAATTGGGGCATATTATACAAAACAGGTTAAGTATTGGTACTCAACAAAAGTGTATAGTGTATCCAGCACATTCAATTTTTCCAAAGGCTTGAGTTGATCTAAAAAAATGGAAATTTTCTTGAGATATTTTCAGATGAATTTCATTTGACGTAAGTCCCCACTTGAAAAAAATCTTCTTGTGTAGGTAAAGGCAGAACATGAAAGAAAGCGTTGTCTAATGTCTACCTTATTAATTAACATCCCTCTTGTATACCTGAGAGCCTCTTTGTATCCAGGCTACCCCCGTTTGTACATTCTTTTTAAATCTCAATTAGTTTGCCGATCATTTTCCTCATTAAAAAAACCGGCTCTGCTTTAGTAAAAATACCTATGTCATTAAGCGTATTTGTGTTCGGGGAGCCCAGATTTTTTTTATTAAAAAAGTGTTTGTAGTAGGAATCATATTGAATGTTAAATCATTATTACCTTTGAGGTGGAACTTATTTCACAAAACGGCGCTATATAAGTTATCCAAATAATAATAATAATTTTTCATCAAAAACTTGCTTTGAAGTATGGTTTGCTCGATTTTGAAGTATGTCATTACAGATACACCCCAATTTCGGCAATGCAAAACAATAATAAGTTATATTGGGATATATCAATACAAACTGACCGAATGATTAACGCAAATCGTCCGGACATTGTATTGGTTGATCGTAGGAACGGGATAACGTATCACTATACCGTATGACGAACATTTAAAAAAAGCCGAGCAAGGCAAGATAATTAAATATCTTGATCTTGCTCACGAAATCAATGATATATGGCATTCATTAACCACCCGCATAATATGTACCTATATAGTGATATCGACGAATGGAGTTATTCCTAAGTCGCCAAGTTTCCCTAAGAGAACCTAGGGAAACTTGGCATCTGTAGTGGTCTCATAATATATGCCATTCAAAAGGCAGTTCTGTTGTACTCATGTAGGATGTTAAGAAAGTTCCTTTCTCTGTAGTTCGAAGGTATCTCATGATTACATTACATCGTGATTGATGTAATGTAATAATGTAATGTAATAATGTAATGTAATGTAATGTAATAAAAAAATAACGTGATGAGAGATAATACCGATATTTTTATATTTAGTATATAGAATTATATTTAATTTTAATTAAATTTTCTTTTATTAATTTTTATACAATGGTGTACCTATGCTTTATATGATATATTTAGATTTAATGAATAAATGTTTTGAAAAAATAATAATAATTAACTGTCACTATGAGGCAACTCTGTCACAGGGTTTGGTGGATATAATATATCAGTAAAAAGCGATAAAATGCATTCAAGCACAGCATCAAATCGCTTAATGGAGTCAATGACCTGTAAAATCATATAAAATTTATACGCAATAAATATTGTTGTAGTGGAATAATTCTTTTGTATGATCAATACGGTGTCTAAGTAAATGGCGGTTGCATGGATTGGAATTGATTCTATTAAGTTATATTGCGTATTTACAGGGCAAAATGTACATTATATGTGATTTGATTAAGAATCAATAGATTAAGGCGAGTACCTACTCAGTAGATGCACTGCTGACTGTTTAGTAGTTAACCCTAATGCATTTGTAGCTCGACGCCCTACATACAGATACTATCTTTCATGTTCTGTTCAATGCATCCAATTTAGTAGGTGTTCTATATTCCACTACATGTAATAATACGATACGCGTTATTATACAAACTTGCAGTAAGGTAGATGTGTAAATTTTATTTAAAAGTAACTTTGTCACTGCTTTACTTGCACCATATATCAGAAGAAAGAATGGCAGTCCGTACTCTCTGCCTACCCCCACCAGGAAACGAGAAGGCCGCGATGGATAAAATAAATATTGTCAAGTAAACTTCAACTTATTGTAGTTAAAGTAACATTAATTTTTTATTGTATTGGGTATTAAGTTTCACGCAGGCAACGGTGGTTTCCACTGGTGGTTTCGAATCCCTGTATCGTTCATTTTCCTCATACGCAATACCTACTGGATTCGGTGACGAAACAAAATATTTTGGACTCAAAGAAAAAACCCAAATTTTATATGACCACAAAAAGATAACAATTTCCATACATTTATTGAATTATGGCGTTAATCCTTAATCTTTTTTGTCTACTCAGCATTCTTGTAGCTCAAAGAGACAAGTACGAGTAGTATAATACTGTAACAGCGTAACCTTTAAATTACAAATCTTTCCCAACGCTGTTTTATCGATGACACTACTTATGCTTTGGTTTGCTAGGAGAGAGAAGCGGCCGTAACACAGTATTCTTGACAAGTACAAATCATGATATGTTTATCTCTTTCACTGCCGACAGTAAAAATAATGAAAGCTTGAAAGAGACAATGTAAGCTTGACGTTTAGTGTCATTAAGCGTAGCTTGAATACTGTAGTAAACAAGGCGTCCACTGAATAAATGAAACGTATGAACTTAGTAAAAAGGATAAATTCAAAAACTTTTGCAATATTTGTAAGTATATGGGAGTGCGCTTTTTCAGAAAACCATTGCATATTGCACTGGGTTCATAGAAAGCGGTCCGTCGTCTGACAAGACGGCAGTCTTTCAAAATATATGACAATGTTTTCGTTACTACGGTAACTATATTGACAATGTTCCAAGTTGAGATTCACCGCTATAGCAGTACCGTAGTCCTAGAAAAATATACCATTTTAGCGACACACTTATTAGATCTCCACAAATGCTCGACCTAGTGTTGTCTGCATTTACATCTCTAAATAAAGTGCGAAAAGAATGCCATTATTCAAGAGCTTTGGTTCAACTTCTTTAGAAAATTTGCAGGCAGTAAGTTACCTGTACGTGAGGCTAAAACAAAACTGTATAGTTACAATGCTTATTTTGAACAAACTACTAAATACCTTGACATTGTGTGTCGTGTTGATATCATCAAGTAATTCTAGAAGTAATTATGTTTTTTAAAGCCTGCTCGTAACACTTATCTTCATGGTTGTTTGCTTGGGATTTTACCACAAACAGTGACTCTCATAATATTATGTCACCGTACACGATAGTCCTTTATAATAATTGGCTAGTTCGTCTGTATTTTTTGTTAAAACACTTACCCACGCGGGAAGATATTTCATCCACGAATTCCAACGGTTTTTTCCATTAATCCATTTCATCAACAACTGATGAATATTACTTCGAAGGCTGACTTAGTGTGATCACTTGACAAATAATAACAGTAGAAGACGGTCGCAAGCCCGTAGTGATTTGTTCATACCATTTAAAAATCGAACACTATTAGATTTGTTCATACCATTTAAAAATCGAACACTATTAGATTTGTTCATACCATTTAAAAATCGATCACTATTAGATTTGTTCATACCATTTAAAAATCGAACACTATTAGATTTGTTCATACCATTTAAAAATCGAACACTATTAGATTTGTTCATACCATTTAAAAATCGAACACTATTAGATTTGTTCATACCATTTAAAAATCGAACACTATTAGATTTGTTCATACCATTTAAAAATCGAACACTATTAGATTTGTTCATACCATTTAAAAATCGAACACTATTAGTCAGTCATCAGTTGTTAATACATATTCGTTAAGATCTACTTAGTCCTTAAAAATGGACACAAGAATCTATTCTAGACACTACTGAAAATATTTTCGAACTTATATTCATCTAGAAGGCGCTGTAAGTAGTCAATAATAAAAGGCGGGAAATATTGTTCCTTCATACAACGTTGCTATGGGAATAAATCGTCGTAAAGTAAAATTGAGAATGATGTATAGAACAATCAAACGTTTATTTACCTCTTTCCGTGCCTATTGTCCGACAGGTTTTGCTGCTAGTCAAAATACGTTTATCCAACTTCGGTAATTTAACGCAAGTACGAATAAAATGCTTGGTTGGTATTACTATCTATGATGGCTGTCTAACTGTTGTATCGCATATGTGGCTTTATGGCCAATAATGCGATAAAATGTCTCTAACCTTTTCTCGTCAGAGTGACGCCCGTAAGGCTATTTCACACATTGCGATTTATGTTGGGTTTGGGTTCTTTGAGTTTATCAAAGAATCCAATAGATGTCTCATGCTTTCGATGTTTAAATATTTGTTTATTTGCTATTATATTCATATCCTGGCGCCAAATACATGACAGCAGTCGGAGTCTTTAAATTTGGTCGCTCTCTTGTTCTCAATAATTTCCAATTTTTATCTCTATATCTCATTAATTATTAAATATCTACTTGTTGTATACATGGGATTTTTCGACATGTTGAACATGTTGAGAATTCTCATGGTTAGGAGTTTCGGAGACTTGAACATTACCACCTAATGGCAAACGTTGTTAACGTAAAGTGATCACACTAAGCCAGCCTTCGAAATAACAGTAGAAAACGGTCGTAAGCCCGTAGTGGTTTGTTCCATTTAAAAATCGAATATCAATAATGAATTGTTAGTCATTAGTTGTTACATATTTGTTTATTTATTCATTGAATCTACGGCCTAGCAAGACATAATAATAATAAAAGCAGAGCAAGATAAGATAATTAAATATCTTGATCTTGCTCATGAAATAATAATAATAAAAAAAGGAGAGCAAGATAAGATAATGAAATATCTTGATCTTGCTCATGAAATCAAGGATATGTGGCATACACCAACCACCCACATAATACCTATAGTGATATCGACGAATGGAGTTATTCCTAAGTCTCTTAAAGACAACCTAGGGAAACTTGGCATCTGTTGTGGTCTCAGATATGCCATCCAAAAGGCAGTTCTGTTGTCCTCATGTAGGATGTTAAGAAGGTTCCTTTCTCTGTAGTTCGAAGATCTCTCATGATTACATTACATCGTGATGTATCATGAGAGATAATACCGATATTTTTATATTTAGTATATAGTATTGTATTTATTTTTAATTTAATTTATTTTTTATTATTTTTTATACAATGATGTATGCTTTATATGATAGGTATATTGTGATTTAATAAATAAATGTTTTGAAATAATAATAATCTTTATTCAATAAAAATACATATATACAAAAAAATGAAAATACAGATCAACTTATAATACAATGTAAATAATTACCTCCCCATTTGAGCAGAGCTAAATACATTAGCTATATGAATAAAAGTTTCTTACACACAGCTTATGGCCTGAATTAATACTACTGCCTCGGCATGAAATAGTTAGGGTTGTAGGTTCAAATCCTATCCGGTGCATGGGTGGATTTTTAAAATGTTGAAGAATCTCACGATTGCTCGGGGTTCTGAAATATGACCATCTAACGGCGAAAGTGATCACACTAATGCACTGGGTTCCTAGGGAGCGGTGCGTCGGCTGAGAAAACGGCTGTCTTTGTAAATTGCGACAATATTTTTTATCGCTACGGTAACCACATAGACAAATTTGTTTGTAGCAGTAGGTACCGCATTCCTAGGAAAACAGACCATGCATTAGCCAACTTCAGATGTAATGGTAGAAGACGAAGTGTTAAGCCCGTAGTGGTCAGAAATTTGTACACAATTGGTGTAATTTTAGCTTTAAAATGTTGGTAGTTTATCATTTTCTCTGAAATCGCTCCAGAATGAATAAATAAATAAATCTTTATTACATAGGTACTGATTAGTACAATGTGGCGATAAAACATTCGGACAGTAGAAAGGGCGGACTTACTCCGAAGGATCCTCAGCCAGCCAACCCAGAATTGTCGCTAGCGACAGAAAAAAAGCCCTTTAGAACCGCATATGTGTGAAATAGGCCGAATGGTCACAACCTCACAAGTCCCTGCTTACCTATAGGTACTGTATAACGAGACTATCACTGACCGTTTGTTTGCAAGTACCAAGTAAGTATCATGGTAATTTTCTCATCATTTTATTGTGTTGGAACCTGACCTACCTACCTATAAGTACCGTCTGTCTGGTTTTATTTAACATCTTTTTATTACTGCCTGGTTTTATTGTGCACCACGACATGGCATTTAAACCTCTCGAAAGTGTAATAAATAATAATGTATCTTATTGCGTCGCCATACAATTTTGGAATGATGCATTTTTTCTTCGAAATATATTTTTTTTAATAACAGTAAATGAAACAAAACAAAAAATACTTAGAAATGAATTATTTAATATTTGTTTAATCTATGCTCATTGTTGACCATTTTTATAATAATTTATTTATTTAACTTTCACATACAAGGTTTGGCAATATAGCCAATAGCCAAAGGAAAATGAAAAAAATGTGCCTACCTCTTAACCGAACCTTAAATTTTTCTTACAAAAGCGTGTTGCCGGGGTCTCGTACAAAAGTCCGGGGAGATATTTCGATGTGAAAATTCCATTTCATAGAACATTTAATTGTATTGTGTCTAAAAAAAATACCCCTTTTAAACAACAACGTTTGTCAACGGGGGTCAAATTCACGAATCTACAAAATTGGTAATATAAGGCCAGTTATTAAAATGGTATTAGGGGACGAGTATTATTAGCTTGTGGTGGACCAAATCCAAATTTGATAGTTAGGTATAAGTTATAACTATATTTTTATGGTACAGCATGAAGACGATACAACTATTGTAATCAAAATGTAAATTTAGGTTAAATACTCATTTATTATGATTAAAGTATATACACTGTAAGTACATCAATTGCATAAAATTAATACGAAATGCGCTAATGAAAGGCATCCGTTTTAAGGGCTTATGTGTAGTGACATTAGTAAAATGATGCAGTACGCAGTACGCACATCATCTTGTGTCTGGTTTTGCACTATTTAATTATTATTAATTTAATATCATCGTCGTTAAAGTCTAAATGAAGTGCAAACTTTTGTGTGGACTCACATTTGTCTCATATTTTGTGCGCATCGAACACAATATGCACCCGTATTGCGTAGGCGAGGTGTGATGAAGACCACAGTATGAATACGGTGAATAGGGATGTCGATGAACTTGGTCCAGTGGAGCTTCTTACTTACAAGTTAAAACTATATAGAGACCTGAATGTTTCGCATTTGGCGATATAACCCGACTCTATTCGCGAAATTAGCAATTTATTCGAGAATAATGTGTATTTTCACGTTTCAGCAAAATAAAACCGAAATGATTATAACAAGAAATAAACCTAATAAAATTCGCGAAATATGACAAAATTAATATTAACTATGTATGATATTTAAATAAAAAGTCGATGTTTAAATTAGGTACCAATTTTCTGAGGTTGATCTTGAGGATTCCATGAAAATTCTTCGAAACACAATTGTTCGAAAACTCAATTCTTCAAATCACAATTATTCGAAAAATCAATTGTTCGAATTATGTACAATTGTTCTAAACCGAATTATTCGAATGACTGTTTCTACGAATATATATTTTCTTTTTTAATATTTGTATTAGGTACTTTAATTCGGGGTAATAGCTGCATAGGTAAACCCCCCTATAATTATAACCTTACCTAACTCATTCGTGTACATAGTAGAAAGCTTGCTAACGCTAACGTAAAATGAAATTTTTCGACAGTTGTGCATTAGGAGAATTGTGATTTCTTACAATTGCCATTAGGTGAATTGTGATTTTCGAAGAATTGTAATTCGAACAATTTACGTGTTACCGCATCATGAGATTGGTATGGATGCCTTCGGAAAATAACGATTTAGTTAGAGAGATAATAAAATTGTCTTCTTACAGTTAACAGTTATTTGATAATTCACAAGTTATTTTTTTGTTGTTGTTTCTAAGTTTACAGTTAGAAAGGAATGGTAGAAACATTAAAGACGCAAGTAGTTATAGGTATAAACATCTTTTTTGCAAAATGAATAGGAAACTGTTACATATTTATTTTGATTTTTTTTTGTCTACCAGAATTTCAGTTTGAAAATTTGGAGAAGAATCCACCTATGATTATGTATATTATAATTTTAAAGTAACGTTTCATAACTTATGAAACATTTCATAGTCAGTTCAGATATAAAAAGCGGCATGAATATTGTACTAGAGAGAGAACAAAATGGCATAAGTGCGTTACTCTTCAGATAGGCCGGATAGTAAATGTCGGAGTTAATTGGTTTTGCAAATAACACAAGTATCCTCTATTTATGTATTATAGAGAGAGAGAGAGAGATGTGTCATTCATCATCGATCAATCCCGTTTGGATGGGATGTATCCTCAGCCACTTGTTGTTGCTTTCCCTCCAGCCCACTCTTGATTTATGTTCATCGACTGGCGATGCGTTGATTGATGTCGGAAGTGCGGCGGTGTTTTATAGGATAGGTGGCCGCTACTGTTGCTCCCTATTCTTTCTCACTCTCCACCTAAGTGTTTTATCCGTATAAATCACCGCCACCTTAAGTGTTTTGGATTAGTTTATAACATCGACCTATATTTCACTGCTTATAAGTAGTTGATCAAATTTAGTTTTGCCTTTATATCGAGTTTTGCAATACATGAATATGATTCATATTAATAAAAATTGTATGAGTCTGATAAATATTATTCATCTGTGTGTCGTAAAATGTTTGGAGTTTTAACGAGCATTCAATTATTACGTAAATATCAATTACACTCGCATCATTATAAACGACTTATGTTTTAGTCATAACGCTCACAACAGGCTAATAAGGCCAACTTTTGTTATTAAAAATTAACCCAGAGAATCACTATAGTCTTTGACGCTGTGCAAGATCGAGCACAGTGGAGAGCGCTTGTTACCATCTAATGCCCCTTAGTGGGGTCACACGGAGAGAGTAAATGAATTACTACTAATATTATGAACAATGCTCGCCATTAGATTGCTTTGATTACAACGGCTCTTCCACAGAAAATCTCTGTGAGAATGAACATTTCGCTCGGTCTTATATGAGTATCGGAGTTGGCTAAACTTTATGAATTTTGCGGCATTGATATCATCATATAATTTAGAAAGTTCGCGGTTAATCAGAAAGGGCCAGTGTTCTCTATCTCTGATTGGTCGCCGGAAACACTTATATAATATTTATGTAATATTTTTCTTCAGTGTACTGTACAATATTTTTTAATAAGATAAATTTCACATAATATGTTTAGAACATATTATGTCCTTTGGTTAGATTAATTAACCTCAAATTGTTAACAAGTATTGATAAGAATATAATCAGAATATTGAGTGCTAGCTGATATTCAGTTAACTCACCACCAAATTATATCAGGTTGTTCTATTTAATCTCATTTAGGTCGAGGCTCGCGTGAGAACGAACCATGTTATCTGATAATAAAGAATGCTTCATATTATTAGTATGTAGGCGCCGAATTCCGATACTCTGCGTATTATAATAAATCTTATTAATCCAACACCGAAGTGGGAACATAAATCAATTTTTTGTTTTGCTAACCAAACTGTTGTTTATTTTTTTTTATTTCCAAGCATTTGTTATTATTCGCGTTCGTTTGTTTCATTATGTCATTGTGTTTTGTAATCTCTTCTGTTTTAATGTTTCTCCGTAATGCTAACTGTTGCGTAAACGAGCGGGTATTGTTTCTTGATAACAAGAAAATATTTCAGCCTTGATCAATAACAACTACCCACTTTGTGTTTTCAAATGAAGCGAACAATAATAATATCAAGCGTTTATAATGAACGTTGCGTTGGTTTACGAAGATAAGATGGAAAGTTTTGCAACGACCAAGCTTAAAGGCAAAAAATGCAAACGGTACGTGAAAACCATAATCTCCTCGTATTTTATGGCTCGTTTTTTTTTTATTGAGTGAACCTGTTTTGAGAAAGCAGAAAGAAAGTCATACATACATAATATGTACAAAGTTGTCAATCATTTCAACGATGTTTAAAGAATTACATTTTGATGGATTTTTGGATTCTTATTTTGTCAAGTTTTTATAAACCAAAATTTTTTTCAAGAATAAAAAGCTTTCATTAAAGATAATAATTTTCTATTGTAGTTAGAGATTTAGGTATTAAAATTGATTGGTTTTGAAATTCTGTAAAACTCTGTTGTAGAAATACGTTCCTATCCAATTCGGATGAAAAGTATACCTATATAGAAAATTGTTCAATGATTTGATTAATTTTGATCACCAAAAATTTACCGTCTAAAAATCTTATGAACGTGGGACTAGAATATAATATTCTGGCGCCAAATACATGACAGCAGTCGCAGCCTTTAGATTTGGTTGCTCTCTTGTCCTAAATAATTTCCAACTTTTATCTCTATCTCCTTAATTATTAAATATCTACTTGTTGTATACATACATGAGATTTTTTGACATGTTGAATATGTCGAGAATTCTCATGATAATAGCAGTTTCGGAGACTTAAACAGTACCACCTAATGGCGAGCGTTGTTAACGTAAAGTGGTCACACTAAACCATCCTACGAAATAACAGATGGTTGTAAGCCCGTAGTGGTTTGTTCCATTTAAAAATGGAACATCAGTAATGAATTGTTAGAGTCATTAGTTGTTACATATTCGACTAGAATATAATATGATTTTGTAGCTTTCAAATTATATTTTAATACATATTATCGCCTGTCTTTCTGTTGTTGTGTTGCTTTTGTTCTATTACGCTATATATGTTTTCCCACTTTTTTATAGAAAGGTAAAATTTTAGACCCGTTACTCAAATTAATTTGGTTTCAATTTCCCATCAACCGTTAATCTTAATTTCCGCTGCAATTTCCCTCCGTAATGTCGGCGTATTTCCTCAACTGTAATTCGGATTATTTTTTATTTAAAAAGCGCTGAGCTTTTGAATGTTTTGATATTTTTACGTAAAGATAGTTTATAATTAAAAGGTTATATTATTATTTTATAGAATATCCTATCGTCTGCTTGAGTTACAGCCGGTTTCATAAAAAGCTTCAAAAGAACACATTAGTCAAAGTTCCTTTTAAAAAGACTCCTTTAAGCTGACGCGTTTCATAAAAAAATATTCCAGCTAAAATTTGTGTCACAGTGTCAAAAAAATATTTTAAAGTTGGTAGCCGTTGGTAGTGTTACCATGGAAATCTATGGAAAACATAGGTTGTTTACTAATATTTTCGCGGAATTTCTGTTGATCTGTCAATTTCATTTCTCAATAGAGCATCAAAGTGCCGTTTTTGTGTTAATTTATTATTATGGTTTATGAATTAGTAAACGAAACCTGTAAACAATAATATTCTTCCCGTTTTGCTATGTTTCCGCCCTATTTTAGTCCTTTTTGTCCACAGGGTTACCGCATACAAAATGTTTATCTTTGTGACAGAGAAAACGCCACGAAATTTTCTATGAACTCCGGTGGTAAAAATGTGAACTACCTAAAGTCGACTTTAACTAAAAATAATAATCAACAACGGTATGTACTTTAGCTAAAAGTCGGTTTTAAATGTAGTTTTGTTGTTATGAAACCCGTTATTTTTTAAAGGGAGTTTAAAGTCTCCTTTATTTATTTATGAAACCGGCCGTAAGAATAATGTGACCATTGCCATTCTAAAGACGGCGTTTTCTACGTACTTTATTGAAGAGACGCAGACGCGTAGCATTTTCCCATGACAGTTGCGATCTTATTGACACGCTCCAGAGAACTTATATGAAAAAAAAATGCATTGCTGAGAAATATGCATTTATAATTAAAGGTCTCATTAAAATGGATTAATGGTTGATTTGAATTTTATTAATTTAAGTGAAAATCTATTCGCTTTTTTTAAATAAAATATCTACCTATTAACCTACAATCTGTTTTTCATAATTCGCTATATAACTGTGGTTTTTATTCTTTTTACATAGTTTGTATTAAAACTAGCTTTCCCGACAGTCTTTGTCCTGTAGTACTATGAATATTGATTTCGAATTTAAAAATATACAGACATTCGTTTGAAATATGTAAAATACATTTCAAGCTTTCAGAAATATTTTTTTTAACATTCATAGAAATTCTACCAAAAATCTGCGTACCAATGTTTTCAAACTCAATAATTAATAAAAATTGTATTGCTTTGGAATTTTTCACAGATGGCGTTGTTGTCAGTAAATCTAGTAAACTGTAATATTATATTTTATATTATTTCCTATCCATTTTTCGAATTTTTAATAATTATTCTGTTATCCGAAGCGGAGAGGAATCCAATAAACCAAGCATCTTAAAAATTTGTTCTTCCGATCCAATCTAGTGTGAGGAAAATCTTGTCTTCTATCCGATAGATCTTTAAACCCTAATTGAAGTGTGTACTTTTATAAATGTACGCACTATCTCGTTTGCGCTCATTACCTATTTTGTATTGTATTCACTAATGTTGTTAATTTCTTTCATTTCTTATAGTTTAAATTCTCACGTAGGTATTTACCCAATCCAATTTTGATGGATATTTTTGCTTTTCCATAGTCGCAGCTGCACTTAGTACATTATTTACATCTGTATTGTAAGAAAAATAAATAAATAAATATTTCCAAGTACATACATTCTATTGATGTTCTCGATAATAATACAAGCCAACACATTTCACATTGGCGCGTTGCAGGAGAGAGCCCATGTGTTTTCAATCTTGTAATGTAGTTGGTACACTCTGTTTATTTTGTTTGCGCCCGGGTCGGCCGCTCTCCTTACGACGACCCAATAACAAACCGTATGTTGTAGAGTCGAAATCGTAAACACGCACCGAGAACTTTCAGCCTCTGTGTCTAGGACCGAAGACGACGCTCCGTTAGTAAAATAAACACATCAAAACTCGACTATAAAGTTTTTAATGAATGAAAGAACGGTTTGTTCTTTCCTCTTGTGAGGTCACATTCATTATCACTGTTTATTTATTATGTTTTGTTTAGATTCGAACGCCGCATTCTACGGCTATCTATGAATGACGTTATATACTACCTCTCAATAATTCTGTTCCTTGGGTAGTATCTATAAAATTGTTGGTCTCTTTGAACTAAAATATAATCTTTATGTAAAATATTATTTTGTTCATCCTTTAGTGACTCCTTCTAAACAACGTTAGCCTTTTTGTGAAATCATATATTTTGTGAATTGTGTGACTCGACAATGGTTTAGATTCACAGTTCTTTCAGATATCTATGTTTTTAATAAATTTAATTACTAATTTAAAAAGGTCTAAATATCGCTCTTTATGTTGTTAAAAATCTACATTGAGTCATCATAAGTATTTTGTGTCCAAGAGTGATCAGTCGATCATGCAAATAAAGATAGCGCTTAGTAGGAGAGGCAGCCAATGATGAGGATTATTGCTGCACGTTAAATAGAGATATTTGAAATTGAGTAGTTAGAATAGTTAGCTTACAGTTCTAGATAAAATAATGAATTCTCTGACTCATAATAATTTGTCATTGCAATACACCACAAATATACAGTTTGCAATCGTCCTAATTGTCCTAAATTAATATTCCGATGTTTGCGACCAGTTCGTCGAATCGTGAAGGGAGACGGACCGTTAAAAATTGTGCACCATCAGGGGGTCCTTTGAGCACAGAGGATAATAATTATTACTGAAAGAATTCGACCAAGTGCAGAAGTGACCCCAGCTTAAACTAAAGGGTTACAAGTAGGTAGGTACCTCCAACACTAGGCACAAAAGGGAGTTTGAAAAGTTTTGACGCGCAATTTTTCAAATGTCAGTTGCAGTGTTTCGTAAGTTCCGTCAAAGATTCGCGAATCATCGTGACCCATTAATTAACGGCGCGGTTTTTCATTTTACTCAACCCGTGGAGAGAGCTTTAGAGATAGAAATGAGCGAACAACACCATCTGTGAATCTATAGAAACGCAATTTTTATTTACCTACAACCTTTGCGGAAAGTGAATAATCTAATTTTTGAATCGAATTGTCGGTTGTTTAATAGTTGGTTCGATTGACTGAATTCGGATGGAAATATGTGGTTTAAAACAGATGCATCGGAATGACATTGGTTAAAAGTCGTTTTTATCATATTTTTAAAATCTTACGCAAGATTCAGAGTGAGACCACAGGACAACGTCTCTCGGGAAAGCTAGTAATATGATAAAATATCAAGTATATTTTGTATCTAAATAGGATTGATAACGATTTTCGCTATTAGTTGTTCGTCGGGCTTCGGTTACATAATCTCATCATCGGATTTATTTATTAATATCGGTTGTGTGTATGTTTTCCTCACCGCACTCCGTTTTTTATTCTTGTTGTGATTTTGAGTCAAGGTGATACACTGAAAGCGTTTCGTTGATTGATGACTTCAATTCATAATATTATGAATTATTAATCAGAGTTTTGAAACGAGTCGTTAGTAATGCAAACATTCAGTAATCGACACCACCTATAAAAAGTTACAAGAAAAAAGTATTGAATGAAGGTCATGTTGTAATACGAAACACGAAGTCTAGACTCATAAATGCTTTTGATGACTGTAGACTCGTTAAGACTGCTTTTTATGATTTTTGACTCGTTTAGACAGATTTTGACAATTTTTCATCATAATACACGAATTACAAACATAGATGAGTCGAAAGTTCAAATCTACTTTGAAATGTAGGTTCGTGATAAACTTTGACTGATTAAGACTGCTTTTTATAATTTTTCATCATAATACACGAATTACAAACTTTGAAATGTGGTACTGTGATGATTTCGACTGTTGATACTGCTTTTGATGATTTTTCATCATTCTTCACGGATTGGAAACGTACTTTACACTAGCCGAAAGTTTATTTAAACCCGCTTTGATATGTGGTGCTGTAGGTTGATTTCAAAAACGTATTCCATGAACTGGTATAAAGTAACTAGACATATGGGCACAAACTAACGTTCTTTCAGGCTGTGAAATACCTATATTTATATAAGACTGTATTTTTTCTAAAGAATATTCCATCATATGCACGCAGCGATTTCGTTCTCAAGTAGGTTAGGTTAGAAGCAAAAGAAATTGGAGAGTTTGTATGAGAAATTGTATGTCAGTGGAAGAAGCGAAAGAAGAATCTTGGATAGAAAATAGGGGAAACCCGTTCACCCGTCCTACCCCTTAAGGAACACGGCGCGATTCTAAAAAAAAATGCTCAATCCGTGTGGAGGCGAGCAAGTTCGACAATATTTATTGAACCAGGGGGGTTTACTTTGCGTTTCAATCACAACACCGATCCATTTTCAATCTTAATAACGATTGTCATTATCACACATTTTGGTTTCTATGCCTAAAATTAGTTCCACGTAAGTCTATTTTAAATCGGATATTGCTCCCGAAAATAATGGTATAAATAAGATTTTATACAAGTTTTTATAGTATTAAAAGTATTATTGCCGATCGGACATTGGGATCAGAATTGAGTTTCAAGACAACCTTCTTGAGGGTAAATTGCAATCCTTGTGAAGAAAATTGACAGGGTTTTAGTTTTTTTTTTTTTTTCACTTATTCCCGACTACTTTTCACATGTTAACCTTTTACATGATCACTAAAATAACTGGAAAAAAAAACAAACAAGTAGTTACAATAAAAATGTGGTCTGCTCTGTGTTTTTGATTAACTGTGTTTGCCGAAGCTTCGTTGTTGATGTTGGATCGACGTTCATCTGTTGCGGACAAACGTCTTATCTTGTCTCCGAGTACCAACAGGTGATTAACCCTAAACCGTTACATCCACGCAGTGCCGCTTCCAAAGAGTATCGGTGTGCCGCAATACGAAACCTCACCACAGACCCTACCAACCAACACATCACCATGCAATGTTAGCACGGGTGCATCCATGTTGTTGTGATACATCTCCGATATCAAATTATACCGGATAACACTAACTGGTTTTATGTCATATAATTTCGATAAATTAGTACATTTCTGATAAAACTTATTTGTATGTAGGCGATGTGGTTTTCCACCATTTTTATATGTTGTTTAATCGATCATTAAACCGAGTGAGTATTTTTTAATTGTCGTTAATTTCCGTTCGTTTCGGAACATAATGCCTTCTCTCTTTTCTATCACTGTCTTAAGAAATTCCTATGGGTGCGTTTATACCAAAGGGACGTAGATTCAGAGTTGGAAAATAGAGTATATTTTGTTGATCGTTGATATGTTCATCAAGGAAATAACAGCGATAGAGAACACTGTCTTCGCCATTGTTTCCAAAGTGTCCACTGTCCAATATCAACCATAAAAGAAAGTATGTTCTGTTTCTAGATGTGGCTGTATGTTCGTTTGGTGTAAATGCACACTATTATGAATCACATAGAATCAACTGTTTGAAGTGCATTTGATTTAAGATATATTTTTTCAAATTTGAACCACCACATGCTTACGACTATCTTCTACTGTTGTTTCATAGTTTGTGATTTTCATATTTTTAATATCACCATGATGGTAATTTCGGGGATTATTATTGACAATAATTAAGCGCCTTCGCGGTAAATCAGAGATTTATGTGTTACTTGATCAGAAGTTCTTACATACAACTGTTGGTAGGTACAGGAACCATTGTCAATTTTTCGTAGTACAGTAAACCTGAGACCTTTAAGAGACGATATTACTGATTTATAGGACAATTAAACAATTAACGACCCCGGGGTTATTGATCCTTTTTTACGCCTGTCGTCCCAACAGGTTTTGCTGCTAGTACGGATATTAAAATAGTATCTGTGGTTTTGAGTTTTGACCCAAATCAAAACAAAGAATCTATAATTAAATTCGAACAAAATAAATACAGGCATCTTGCTTTATTGCAGTTGATTTTTTTTTCTTCATTTAATTGGCTGTGATTCCACGGTCACTCACAACTATACACAAGCTATCAATTACTATTATAATAGGTTAATCCTCCTGTGTATAATTTGATATATCTATCCGCTATAAATATGACTCATGTGTTGTGCGTTGAAGTGCATGCAAAATTATAATCATGTGCAATTTTCAACAATATTGTATGAGATACGTTGAACTGTTTACACTACGTAATAGAAACAGCATCTCGTCCTAAAATGCTGCTATGAGTAGTAGTAACTAGGAATTCCTTAATTCAGCCATGCGTTTAGTATGAAACGGTATATTTTCGATAAGGTAAGGTTAGGTAAGGTATTTTCAAATATATTTTTATTTTAATAGATACTTATATAGAAGAGAAAAACAAATAATGAAAGTTTGTGGTTTGTTATCCCGTTTGTCATAATCAAAACAAAAAGATGAAAAGATTCAAGACGAATAAAATTTAAAGCTCCGCCTATTATTTTCGCAAAAATGTGCACTTGCCTACATAGGATAGTAATATTGTAGGTAACTTATGAACACTGTCCATGGTGATTTTTTGATACAATTCACTACTTTTTCTCTTTCACGCCCATACCTACGAAACTAGTCAGGATAATAAAAAAATGTGGAAAAGTTATACAATATTTTATTCGAACTTTATTTTCAAATAAAACCCACCGAGAAATGCATGTTCATCTAGTAAATTTTATTTCAAAATTTTGACTCGATTGCTACGAATTACATTCGGAACAATTCGATGTATCGCCCTAAATCGTGTTAAATTTTGCACTTACCTCTAATTTTACGAATACATACTTCAACGTACACGTAATTAATATTTTGTGTGCAATGACTATATATGCTCAGGTGTGTGATGTTATCTTACCCGCAAACTATATAGACCTACATACGTAGGTATCACATGAAGTATCAGGTAGGTAGGTACTAATCTAGCTTCCGTTTGCTACACTTGACCGCAAAAAACAACGGACACCTTACGCAACACTCGCATATACGTATTATTATTATTATTGTGATTATGTGATAACCACCTTAGCTACGTATTACTCCGTGATGCCCGCCGCATAGAACAATGATAATCAAACTCGATGATTTGAGGTCCTATTATTTGACAAAACATAAAGATATCGGTTTACCTTGCCGGCTTTATGCTTGGTGGACTTTTTATTATGAATAAAATGATATTATGTTAGGCTCGAAGAATGAATATGTATGCCATTTGAGGGAATAAAACGTCCTCAAGGCGTTCTAGACTTACGCCATTTGAGGGTGCTCTTATCATGGCACGTGAAACGCGCCATAGAAATTTTTTCATACATAGTAGTAAATTTCATTTATACCTGAAATATCAAAATTTCTGCTGAAAGAGGTCAAGGCAATATTCTTGCGTTGCTCTGAAAAAAAAATGTGATTGTTACTTTTTCCTTAACTGCTCTATAGTTATAGCGTCATTAATGTTTTTTTGTGAACATAAAATACACTTTCTACACTTTGTTCTGCTCCGGGATTTGAACCCTCGATCTACTGTAGGTACGTCAATAAGGTAGGCGGAGGACGACCCCTAAGCTATCAAACACTTCACCACCAATTTTGAAGACCAATAATTTGGAATTCATTCGTCGTCGAATTTTGACTACAAGATGTTATTTTTCAAGACAAATTAATTATGACTCTTTCATTCAAGACCCGCGGAAGTTAGTAAAATATTTTGTTACAAATAATACTATTGAGATTGTTGTAAATTTCTTTCTCTGTAGTTTGAAGATCTATTATGATAACAATATATTGTGATGTTATGTATTATGAGTGATTATGATGAATGTAGTTATTCCTAAGTCTCTTAAAGACAATCTAGGGAAACTTGGCATCTGTTGTGGTCTCAGATATATATACCATCCAAAAGGCAGTTCTGTTGTCCTCATGTAGGATGTTAAGAAAGTTCCTTTCTCTGTAGTTCGAAGATCTCTCATGATTACATTACATCGTGATGTATCATGAGAGATAAAACCGATATTCTTATACTAGCCGTATATAGCATTGTATTTAATTTTGATTTATATTTTTTATACAATGATGTACCTATGCTTTATATGATATATTGTGATTTAATGAATAAATGATTTGAAATAATAATATAACACTTTTCTACACAAAGGTGTCAGTATAGCCGGCGGAAATTATTGCCTGAGGCAACCGCTATAGATAATAGTATTATAATCCCATCTTGATTTTATTTACCACATAGTTTGCCTGTTAAGAAGCAAACTGCTTAATATATTGGTGAAATTCTTTTGAGAAAAATTAATCCAAACCACCTAAATTAACGTTTAAATAATGATTACATTGTATTTTTCCACCGAGCTCTCGTAATCAAATTTGCGAGCATTCATTCATTCATTCAATCAATACTAATGAGCAGCGTACTTTCTACAACTTTGTCGAAAGTTACGTTTTATGGAGATGACAGGGGTCCAGGTTACACGATTCTCTTTATTATGTAGATATGACAAGAAGAGTAATCCACGGGGTCACGAAGACAATGCGTGGCGGCATTAAAAGCAAATTAAAAAGAGCCAATTTACTATAAAACTTTCCCATTGTTTTATGATTAACAATACAATGGGGTATTTGATATTATTTTTGATACAAATTGCTTTGTTATATTATATAACGAACCGCAAACAATTAGTAAGAAGGTTCAAATCGGTTTGTAATGGTGAAAGTCAATTTATTAGGAGTTATATTACTTAGACTGCCGAATGCTGGAGTACAGTATCACACTATATAATATATAAGTTTTTTTTTCTATCAATATTACTGTTTCAGAGTACGAGAAGGTCTTTTCTTAGTCATCCAGCATTCGGAATTCTTTTCACATATCCACACCCTGTTCTCTTTTTGTAAATATGATGGGCCTGCGTAGAGTGCGACGACGTATTAACAAATGAATTCGTACATATTCATGCAATTTTATTGCTTTTTAACGAGTAGCTTTAGCAATAAAAGTGAATGATTTCTAAATGTGGTTAAAATAATTGACCAATAACAGTCATTCGCCCACCGCACTATTGGAATGTAGGAACCTATATTCATTTATAATTTCAAGATACGTATTTTGATTATTTTCATTTTATTATTTTATGTTTATAATATTATTTATTGTTTGAATGGTATTCGTAGCCATCATCATATCGAGGCATTGTGCACACATGAGAGGATTTTCCTAATCACTCATCAATTAATTGCTCTTAAAAAGAAGCAAGGTAACTTGTTAGGTATAAGTTATTAAGTAAAGAATAAATTTGACCAAAACCTCAATTTGACCAAAATTTGCACTTACCACATCTGTGCACAACGCCGTCGATATTTCGTTCCTTATTATTTTGCGTCTGTTTTCCCCAAGTTTTGAAGAATTTTAATTTAAAGAAGGAATATTTAAATAAAGCTTCGGAATTCGAAATTCTCAAGTCAAATATTTCTTAATGATACCTACATTGATTTTGTTATGGTATAATCAATAATGTGACGTATTTGATGTCTATTTTCTTCATTTATCTGCTCGTATAAGTATATTCGAACTAGCATTCCTAAGCAACCATAGGAAGATGACCTCCAAAGCCATGGAGAGGCAGTTGGCAGTCGATGTCACTAGATGCTGATGTGACGGCACAAATAGACCCACAGGATCTATAGAAAAGCAGAGAAAGTGGAATAAGAAGTTGCGATACAAAGGAGTGAAGAAACAGTCCCAACACGACAAGGGGTAGAAACACGAATATAAAAAATATACAGTAGATACTTGGTAGTTGCTTTGCCATAGAGGAGTTGGCTATATTATGTAGTTAGAATAGTAGACCCAAAATAAAGTTACTTAAGGTCTTTATGAATAGTGAAGTATAAAAAGACAAGAAGGAAATTGGGTTTCAGAGAAGAAGTCTTTCCTTTCGAGACTAAATAAAAAATATCGTTTTAAGAATGGCCACCATATTATTACATGCGATTGGAACTTGGTAAAAGTAAAATTATTTTTAAGATAAGTACCTACGAATTTTAAACAAATGCTTCCGTTCAATTTGCATGTCAAATATTATCGAAGGGTATGCGTGCTCGAATGTCAATAATCGAGGGGTATTAATGGTCTAATGTCAGTAATAAACAGCTTTAAAGAAAAATACTGTAGTTTGTTGAGGTTTGTTTGACAGAATCAAACCATAATATTATTTTGTTTAATCAATAAAACAATTGTGTTTGTTCAAATGTTTCAGACAAACATTTGGGCACGGTTAAGAACGGTGAAAATGTTGCTCCTTTCACCGTTTTTAAATATTAATCTTGTGTAATAATTTGCTAAATTTGTCTGTAATTTTATATTCGTTGGATTCGCTCGGATTATCCATACGCCTATTCACTTATCAAAACTGTCGAAAATAATTTGAAACAAAGACAATTTAACGAATGTGTAACAACTAATGACTCTAACAATTAATTACTGATGTTCGATTTTTAAATGGAACAAACCACTTCGGGCTTACGACCGTCTTCTACCGTTATTTCGAAGGCTGGCTTGGTGTGTCACTACGTTAACAACGTTCGCCATTAGGTGGTAATGTTTAAATCTCCGAAATTCCTAATCATTTGAATGCCCAACATGTATACTTACAACAAGTAGATATTTAATAATTAATGAGATATAAGTAGTGACAACTGTTGGAAATTATTGAGAACAAGAGAGCCACCAAGTTTGGTAAAAAAGACAATTTAAATAGATGGATCTGATACTGGTTTGTTGCTCAAAAAAACTCAGTTACCACTGTGGCGTACGCTTTTTTTCCTGGGGTAACCAGAAGTGTTGTTTCACCGGCTGGATTATGGTCCATTGCCCGATATTTCTTAGCCAAGATAACTGCCCTCTTCCCGAATCTCGACTTCCATCAATTTCCCCCTTTATTACTTGTCAATGATTTTTTTAATGAGAAGCAATTTATATTTGGAGTTGCGAAGTGTTTGCCCCAAGTAGGACATTACCATTCTCTTGATGGTTGCCAATAATGCTTTGTATAACAGTCCAGTTCTTCGAAACACCTCCATGTTAGTGATCATATCAGTCCACGGAATACGAAGCAATCTGCAGTGAAGCCACATTTCAAATGCTACTATACGGTGCACCAAGAAACTTTAAAAAGCAATAATCCGTGGCTCTTAAGATATCAGATATACGTTGTAGAATTATATGCGTAATGTAATGAATTAAAATAATATAGTTTAATAATGTATTGTATATGGACGGCACTTGTAATAAATTGGTCTCATCAAAGGCCGCCATCTGCATTGACTCCCATTGTCATTTCCAATGTCTCCACTTCGTTCATTTATTGTCATGACTCGACTTCATTTTCATTTACCTAGTGGACTTGTTAAATGATTAGACTGAAGTTGTCGGAAATATGCACGGAACATTCTCATCAAAAAATAAATTGAATCATATCCGAAGAAATGACAATATGAATATGAATAAAAATTTTGATGTTGCTTATTTATAAGTGCTGTTTATTTAGTTCACGAAAATGCGATATATTATTATGTAAGTAGGTACTTAAGTTTAGTTGAAGTTATAAAGTTACAATACAAATTGAATTCAGTAAATAATGTTAAAAAATTTGGTGCAACATATCTTGGCGATATTGCTACGACTTTCAGTTTCTATATTCAGACAGTGCTTTTTTCTATTCTTAACATTTAATAATTTCTTTTAAAAGTACATTTATACCAAATGAAAATATACTCCATTTTCAAGCTCTGGGTCTTTGTTCGTTTGGTATAAATGGACCTTAAGAAAGCAACCATCCATTCAAACTCAAACTCATTTCACAATGATTCAGACTGACTTGATGTTTATTTATATGTAAATAGCATCAAACAAACATGGTAAAAATTCATTACCCACCACTAGGGAATCCAATCCCGCAAACCGCGGATCCCGCAAACGCGGGATCCCGCACCTTTTTTGCGGGATCAGAAATGCGGGATTTCTCATGCGGGATCCCGCACGTTTGCGGGACTGAAAAGGAAAAAAAAATAAACAATAAGAATGGGCTCAAATGATTCTGATTATTTATTAGATCCTGTACAACCTCATTAATGAAAGATTTATCAACTTTCGCTGCAAAAACGGGACTTTTCCTTGAAATTCATATGGAAAATAATTATACTTTCAGTTTTTAAGTTACAACTAAGTAAGTTTTGAATTCATATTTTGTGTTGTGTTAATCCTGTATCGGAACGGAACAAAATCAATGTCATTTAAATTACTCTATGGCTAGAGATTCTCCCACGGTAGGAGATTCAGTATCGAGCGTAGTAAATTGTCAAAGAAGGTTACTTCGTGATGCAATGTTAGTTAATGCAGAAACCAAATTGATCGACAAAATACCAGGATAAGCCAGGAACTTATAGTGTCGCTATCTCGTCGGATAAAAGAACGCCGTATATATACGCCGGCCATTGGGCCGTGATATGGTTGTGAATCCTAACATCTGACGAAGCCTCAACAGAAGAAGATCCTTAGTGTTAAGAATAGATTTTTGTGCAAGATTTTGGGGATTATATGGTACCACTATGTCACAACAGCGAATCACCTCAGTGATCCAGAATCGCAAATTGAGCTGGCTTGGCCATGTTCTCCGCATGTCCCCCGAGAGTCTTGAATATGCAAGTCTTTACTACAATCCAGATGGGACAAGAAGGCGAGGCAGGCCGAAATTAACAATGATGCGGGCATTCAATGCGGTTCTACGAGATGCTGGATTGAGCTGGGATGAAACTGTGCAACTGGCGCAAGACAGAGAGGCTTCGAGGAACTTCGTGGCGTCCACATGCTCCACACTGGGAGCGATTGTGGATTAAGTAAGTACATCAATGACTGCCGTAAAAATATCTAGAAAAAGATTCAGGATCTACAAATGTGGTGGACGATCCATTCTTTTATTTGAGCAAAGTAAGAATTGAAGTGTATGTTGAATAGAGAGAATGCTGTCAGACGCGTGGGTCCAACAAGAAACTGAACACCAGCAAGTTGATGACAACGACATCAACGACGATGAAAAAGGCATACCTTTAACGAATCTGTTAAATGATGATCCTTCGCTTACACTAGAAAATGAATTCTTACAAAAAAAAATCATTCCGAAAATTTGATGTCCGTTGGCGGTAATGTATAATTTCGCTAAAAAGTCATTCAGTAAAGTCATAACTCTGATATATTTACAAATATCGTTTAATACGAATAACGAGAATAAGTTTAGTTATTTTTATTTATCGAATATTTTTATCAGCTTTCAACAATTAATTATGTAAAGTCAATTCCGTCTACAACGCTTAGACACTTTATGATTTCTTCGGAAATATTATCAGAAAAAAATAACTAGTTTTTGTGCCTCTTAAATCAATAAATGTGTTCATTTCTCAATACGAATCACAATGCTAAAAGCTTAAACGTTCAAATGTTGTATTATATCGTTCCTTAAAAGAAGCGGATTTTTATACCTACCTCTAAAATATCATTATTTTCAATTGCTATCACTTCTAATAATTAAAAAAATGCATACATATTTTTATTTCATTGTTTTCTTAATAATAACCTACTTCGAACAAAGAAATGTCAATCCCGCTGATCCCGCAAATCCCGCGGGATCCGCGGGATTGAGGTCACCAATCCCGCAGGCTTGCGGGATCGCGAATTTGATGCGGGATTGGATTCCCTACCCACCACGGATGAGAGCATAACAAGAGAGAACTAGTTATTTTAATCCTTATTAAAGGCATATTAGCAAATGATTTTACTCTCTCTTGCTTCAAGAGCATCATAATAATTAAAACCAATTCATTCGCCACTGGCTGAATTACCTACTGCTTTCGAAATTGCTTTTACCGACCGTTTGTATCTATGAATGTTATGTGGTCAACCTATAAATTGATAAAACGCGTGCATAAAAGAATACTTATTATTTTGTCCAATATCTCGCGGTCAATAGATACGGTTGAGCTTGAAAATGTCTAATATGGACTAAAAACTTCACCGCTAAGTGCCAACAATATTATAGATCTAGCTATAAAATCACTGCTATCGTATACAAAATAATACCTACTCTTGAACAAGAACAAATCCCGCACTAAACAAGAGTAGGTACCTACGTGAAATATTTGCATTTGATATTACCTATGCATCCTACGTGAAATATTTGCATTTGATATTATGCATTTCTTGGAATAGATATTGGTATAATCTCCTCTAAATCCTCTCGCAGACACATGTTATTTGCTGGACTCCCACTTCGTAAGTATCTTTATTGACAAAACTTCATTTTGGCTGTACACATTCCACAGTGATATGCACTTCCATTCGGTTCTGCAGCCCTATTCACGAAAAAGTTTGAATCGAACTAAACTTAGACTTAAACTTTTCTAAATATCTAGTCATATAAGTAGTCTGTGATCTGTCAGATTTACTCCGACTTTTCCAACTTATTGAGCTGTCAAAAATTCTGTCTGTTAGATATGTAGGTACATTTCGCCCATCTAAATTTCTTTTTCAGCCTTTATAATTGATTTATTCCGTATTTACAAGCCACATATGCGTGTTTATTTGTAATAATATTATTTCAATATGAATAAAGTTGGAAAAGTCGGAGTAAATCTGACAGGTAGTAAATCTGACAGATCACAGACTACTTATATGACTAGATATTTAGAAAAGTTTTCAGAAAAGTTTAAGTCTAAGTTTAGTTCGAAGTTCGATTCAAACTTTTTCGTGAATAGGGCTGCTGTTTCGGTTATTTTTCGGTCGCTGTCGACAAATCATCGTTTTGTTCGGTTTACTGAAAACCAACTTTAGAATCATTAAACACCGAAAACTTTTAGTTAGTTAGTACTTTTACAAAGCAAGGTAATGGTTTGTCGGAAGCAATAAAAAAATAATACCTGAAACCGAACCGAATGGAAGTGCGCAATATGTCATATAGGTTTTACTCTCGATTTCCAGCTTCCAGAGGTATTTGTGTGCGTGTTTAACCGCGCCCCTTTCCAGCCATCTTCCCATGTTTCCATGGTGACCGACGACACTCCCCTTTTCCTCTTCATCTACCTCGCGTCTGCTGGTTCCTCTGCTCGCACATAACACGGGGTGTACAGAAGATACCTCCAAAGGCACCCTTGTTTTTGTTTTGATTTCCCTGAAGTATCTACTAACGGAATTCGAGCTAACCTCACATATACACAAATTCAGGTCAGATATTCGTGCATGTCGGTTTTCGCAATGAAGGTGTATTCTGTTTGTTAAAAATACTACTTAGTAAGTAGTATTAGTAAGACATAATATCTGAGGGTTATTTTTTACGAAACGAAGGCTTTCCACGAAATGTGAATAATTGTATTGAGATTAAAATAACATAATAGAAACTAGTAAGAACCGGTTATTATTATGGTTTTTCGATGTTGCAGTAAATTCACCATTAATTGTCGTTTCTTCTACATTTCTCCCATCATCATGACCATGAACCTATGTAAAATAAATGACTCATTTACCTTATTATTTGTCTTATGAATGTTTAGATATAAAATAAATGTCTCGTTTTTTAGCAGCGTCATCTAATATTATCCTTATTATGGAAACTAATCCATTATAACACGAATGATAAGACAACATTGTATTTTTCCTATAAGACATTGATCGACACAAGCTCTCAGTGTCATAAGCTATCTTTAAAATATTCTGAAGCCTTTGATTGGTCGTTATTGGGTGATTTATTTAAAAAACTAGTTTTCCCGACAGAGTTTTTCTTGTTTTTACTTGTTGTTTCTTGAATTCGAATTTTTATTATTACTTATTTAACCAATTTAATTCCGATCGATGCATCTGTTTTAAACGATGATTACAGGAAACCAAATTAATCAAATTAAAATTTTTTGTCTAAGAAGGTTACGTACTTAAATTTTCTAATGCTACACTTACAAATGTTTTTCTTTCATTAGAATGACAATAGCAAACACGTCAAAAAAGTTGTCCAGCCGTTCACGTGTGTGATGCGATGACCAAGGGAAATAGGGCTCCAATATTATATACTTATGTAGGTACATAGAGATTTTACTTTTGGCTCTATAACGCAGGTCGGATCTTGGCCTCCTCAAGAGCTTGCCCCCACTCCTGACGATCCAGCGCGGCACTCCTCCAGTTGGAGATTCCAATCCGTTGGGCACCCCGCACTACATCATCCAGCCACTGAAGCTTCGGACTTCCTGGTCTTCATCCACTCTGCATGTCGTCCAGAATCTTCTGCGGCATCGCCCATCCTTTGGATGTCGTGTCCAACCCATTGCAGTCTGATAATTGGGTCTAAATAAAGGCTATACAGTTCATAACGAATATGTAACAACTAAGACTAACAATTCATTGTGGTTGGTAGACTAGCGGTTACAACGCCGGCTTTCGTACTGTTTGGTGCGGACGTCGTGGTTCGATCCCAGGTGCTGACCATCTTCCTCTTTCACAACACAAGCTCTAAGTAGCTTACTGTGAAAGAGTCAGGGAGTGTATTTGTGTTCACTTTGAGTGAGCACAGATTCATTTAAAAAAAAAAAAAAAAAAAAAAAAAAAATTACTGCTGTTCGATTTTTAACTGGAACAAACACTACGGGCTTACGACCGTCTTCTACTGTTATTTCGAAGGCTGGCTTAGTGTGATCACTTTACGTTAACAACGCTCGCCATTAGGTGGTAATGTTTAAGTCTCCGAAACTCCTAATCATGAGAATTCTCAACATGTTCAACATGTCGAAAAATCCCATGTAGGTATACAACAAGTAGATATTTAATAATAATAATTAATGAAATATAGAGATAAAAGTTGGAAATTATTGAGTACAAGAGAGCAACCAAATTTTTTAGACTGCGACTGCTGTCATGTATTTGGCGCCAGGATATGAATATATACATTTTTGTTAATGTCTCATCTTTATTGCCTATTGGCTTTGTTGGTTTACAACGTTCTAATTATGTCTAGATTCTTGTGACCATTTTTAATTTTTTATCGTTACGCCTTATAAGCTATTCTCCTTCCTTTCAAAACTTTCCAATGCTCCCTCGTTTGATAGACTTAAGTATAATGATTGTGCTGAAAGCCTTTGTGATGTGGTTATATAAAAAAATATAATCCTAGACCCAGCACGAGATCAACTCATGTTGCTAGATAAGAACTATTGACATGCGTATTCCTATTGTCTGTACAGACAGATGATGATATTATATTGTCGTCAATGCCAAAACAATTGTGATTCATCCCAGCTATCGGAGTTATCTGTCAATAAGCATTAACTACAATATTATGCTTTATGGCCTTTTATTATGGAATTTTTATATTCAGGTGTAGGTAATTCCCGATATGTTTTTAAATCAAGGTCATTATTTGAAAGGCGGAAATTCCCGATATATATTATTCCTTTATACTTTTCACGCATTAACTGTCAATATCTTTCACACAAAGCAAAATAAGTACGGCAACTTAAACTAACGTAGTAGGCTTATACGTTGATAATGATTCAATCGTAGTACCTGGGGAGATTCTGCAAATTTGTACACCGACAAATTTGTACAAAGTTAAGATGGTATGGCCGCCAAATGGAGAATCGCCAAGAAGATTTTTTTGAGGGAGAAAGCAACGAACGACTTCCATTCTTCCCTATCTAGACAAACCTTCACTTCATTCAATATGTTGCGAATACATTTTTTGTCTTCTATTCGTGGTACTCGTGGATTGGCCCTATTTTAACATGGTATGACGTCATTCTAGGACGGCCATCTCTCTGTGCAACCATTTTCAGCTCTACATGCCCAAAACA
The DNA here is from genome assembly GCA_963576905.1 of Mystacides longicornis. Lineage (NCBI taxonomy): Eukaryota > Metazoa > Arthropoda > Insecta > Trichoptera > Leptoceridae > Mystacides > Mystacides longicornis. The sequence goes on along the minus strand of OY756425.1, from coordinate 7,754,698 downwards.
CCTCAATTTATTCACTTTTATTCTAGTCACAACAGTAAGTTGCATCGTCAATGAACCTGCCTACATGTGGGAAAACTTGTTAATGATAACAAAATAAATGCATCATGGTAGACACTATCGATTGCTTTAGTAAAGTTGCACCTTGCCATCCGATTATTATTAAACTTTCTGCTGTGTCTATACCCTCCATATAGATGCTAGCTCTGGGGACACGCCCGCGCCCCACCTGCGGTGCATTCATTAGCGCCCTCCGCTGGCCAGACATGCGGTGAAGGACTGCTCATCAACAGCCTTTGTTTACCCTTTACATTGAATCCAGTCTGTGCCTTTCCACTAGATTCTGTTCAGAGGGGAGAGTAGATAAACATTTTGAAAAACATCGTTTACAACGCTGCCGGGAAAATTCTATCCAATTTGAAACAGGATTTCAACCGTGGTTAGAAATTTTAAGTGAAAACATGAAAGAAAGAATATTGACGATTATTTCTAAATAATACCTTTATGATGAACAGAATTAAATTACCTACCCATAAAAAATAGTATAATTTTGTTCAGGATGCTAAATTGTATGCCCAATAAAGAAGATAGATGTCATACACAGTATATAGTTTGTTTTTTAACTGACTCGCGGCTCACTTACGTGAACACAAATACACTTTTCTCATCGTTCACAGAAAGTAAAGCTTTTGTTGTGAAATATAGCTTAGTATGATCTCTTTAGACGTTAAGAAAATCCCCTATTTCTTTCTCAAATTTATGTTTAGTCACAACTCTACAGAATCTAGCTAGAAGGTGCAAGAATATGACTCTGTCCATTCAGTACATAAGATTTTTTTGCTAGTTGATACAAACAAAACTAATCTAAAAGAAAAACACATTTAAGAATGTATAAAAACCAGATAGCTTTAATAATTATTGATGTTGATCTTGTCTTCCTGTACCTGCAGTGCACGTCCGCCGCACTTTACAACCCGACTAATTGCATTCTCTACTGCCTGACAGTACGCTTCCTGTCTGTGTGCATCTGCCCCGAGGCGAGGCTGCAGATAGTTGGCGCGTGCCACTTCACCATCAAGGTGTGCATTTCCACGATTTTTGCACTTTCTCCCATAAAATTAATTTATTGTTTACTTGAGTGGAATAATAATTTGGGACTTGGGACTTGGAAAGACGACATGGGATTACCCGCCCATGTATCAAATAAAAACATATTTCTAAAATTCACAGTTCATGCACAATGCAATGCTCGTACCATCCGTGATGTATGGGAGTGAAATGTGGACATGGACGAAATCTCTAGAAGTTATTAGAAATGAGATCTCTTTACACAGGAATAGAAATGTGGAGTGAATGCTAGAAAGTTAAGATGGTTTGGGAATGCTGAGAGAATGACATAACGAATCTATAAATCTGAAAGAATGTTTGGGAATGCTGAGAAAATGACAAAATGAATCTATAAATCTGAAAGAATGTTTGGGAATGCTGAGAGAATGACATAACGAATCTATAAATCTGAAAGAATGTTTGGGAATGCTGAGAGAATGACAAAATGAATCTATACATCTGAAAGAATGTTTGGGAATGCTGAGAGAATGACATAACGAATCTATAAATCTGAAAGAATGTTTGGGAATGCTGAGAGAATGACAAAATGAATCTATACATCTGAAAGAATGTTTGGGAATGCTGAGCGAATGACATAACGAATCTATAAATCTGAAAGAATGTTTGGGAATGCTGAGAGAATGACAAAATGAATCTATACATCTGAAAGAATGTTTGGGAATGCTGAGAGAATGACATAACGAATCTATAAATCTGAAAGAATGTTTGGGAATGCTGAGAGAATGACAAAATGAATCTATACATCTGAAAGAATGTTTGGGAATGCTGAGAGAATGACAAAATGAATCTATAAATCTGAAAGAATGTGTGCAAGGAGACTTGGTCGGCGTAGAATGATCATATTATTATCGTTGCCGATGATAATAATATGTAATGTATCCAATTCGCTTAATAACCAAAGCTGTTTCCATTACAGGACGAAAATAATGATTTCCTTTTTGACTTGACCCAATCTCGCAAAACCATTTTTATCGGTCAGATAAAAAAGAAGTTCGTCATCGTCTCGTGACATTTATGACGTAACGTAAGGTGTTAAAACAAAACCAACGCGATTCGATTGTTTTGTCGCCATTCAATTGTTTTGTCGTCGTTCAATTGAGCCCCGGTCGATATAATAATTTGTGTGTTGCTGATTGGATTGCATTAAGGTAGTCGCCGCCGGTCACGAACTTGACATTGGGTGCAACAAATACACCACAATATCCGCCTCTATAATAATGTAACCTACACTATTGTGATTGCTACTGAACATATTACCTGCACTCGTGCTTGATATGTACATTGTTGTACATATATCGTCCAAGGTATCTTGTTACACTTGGTATCTATTCCAGTCAATCCGTATATATGGTTAGGTTTCTTTTGTAAGTTTCACTATAATAGTTTCAACTACAATAATTCCTCTTATTAAAAAAATATGTGTGTTAATTATTTCATTTCTTTTTTTTTACCCATCACGCCGTTTCCCGAAGGGGGTAGGCAGAGAGAACAGATTTCCATTATTTCCTATCCAAACACACCTCTTTCACTTCTTCCAAACGCATAACATTCCGCATACATGCTCTCCTATTTCTTTTGCTCCTGACTTGGCCCTCCTCTAAGACTGAACCGATATGATCGGACCATGTCATTCGAGGTCGACCTCGTCTGCGTGCACCCATTCTTTCATATTTATATAATATCCTTTTTGTCATTCTTTCCTCGTTCATTCTCTCTACATGCCCAAACCACCTTAATTTATTAACGTTCATTCTTTCCTTTTTCATCTGGTTTATATCTGTCACAGTCAGGCATATTTTTGTGTAGGCAAGAACTTTAGGTACCTACAGCTATCATTTACACGTTGAGTGTAAAATCGATGTAAAATATGGGCGACGATGTCCTTCATAAAATGTGAGGGTCTGTACAGTGTGCAGAGTTAAAGGGTAACCCCTAGTACTCAAATACCCTATATATGTGAAATAGCGCTCGCGCAGTCTTGGACAATGGAACCTTAATAATGTTCAAACTTATAATCTAAATTAGTTATGGTCGAATTTCGAGCACTGGTCGACCACTAGTTATTATAGTTTCACATGTGAGCTATTCAGAAGGCAATAGAAGGCGCGGAAGGCCTATTTAAACAGTCAGAATATTGTATGAGGCTAATCTTCAGGATGTTGGAGGCGATTGGGATGAGGCGGCGAGGATTACGGGGAACAGGGTGGCATGGCGAGGACTAGTGACTAGTGAGTCAATATGCTTCAACTAGCGAGCGGACATGGTCGAAGAAGAAGAATATGCGTTTACCTTCAAGAGCCGAACATCAACATTAGACGGTCGAGGTCCGGGTACTCGCCCGTACAAAACATCGATGACACATTTGTACAGTTATGTCAATAAAGTTTTCAGTTCTGTTGTCAGCCGATGTAATGAGACCCGGTACCGTTAATGTTACCGACCGCTCGATGTTTACTGAACATATTAAATAATCGTCGTCATCAACGGATGGTTCAGTGTCAAGACGATTCGTCATCTTCGCTGACTGACTCGCAATAGATGACTCTTTTTTTATTTTATTTTCTCCCATCGCGTCGTGTCTTTTAAGGCACAGTCCCCGCAGGAAAAGAGATCCGAACTCAACTCTTTCTATCCAAACACACTTCTTTCGATTCTTTTCTCATACAACCTCTCAGATTTCTTTCGCTTCTGTCCTGTAGAGTTATTCACGAAAAACTTTACAAGTTTAGGACAAGTCAAAGTCAAGTTTAAGACCTAAGAGGCCCTTGCACGCGTTTAAACACCCTTATTTTTTTCATTTTTACTTAAAATGATTCGGCAAGTCCTTAACATACGAAACTGAAATTGACCTTATTGTAGCATGAAGATCAAAAGAAAAGTTAACATGCTTTTTTGAGTAATTTTCGTCTTTCTGGAACGTCTCCCAAAATTTTCTCGATGCATAACTAAAAAAAATCAATATAGGTAGGTATAAAGAAACGTCTTCTTCTTCTTCAGCCCTCTCTGGTCTACTGCTGGACATATGCCTCTTCGATTTTCTTCCATTCCTCCCAGTCGTTTGCCAGTCTCATCCACCTTATATAAAGAAACGTAAGATGCGGAAAAATGTGAAGATGGAAATTATGAAATTAATGGAATTTCTCTCATTTAAATCCTAAACATGATTTCTCAATATCATAGTTTTCGATGTTACTGTAGGGCTGATGAAGTAATCGATGGCATATTTTCCAGCTTTATGATATATGTTCCAGACATGGAGAGCGCGCCATACTCCTAGTATTTGTCTGCCCTTGTTATTTTTGGCACCGTTACCACGTGATCTACTTACTTCTCATCCAGCTAAAATATGATCCATGTTATGCAATACACACACCAATGAATGTGTATTCACATTTTTGCAATGATCATCTCACTGACCCGTGTTTGGACCATCTAGGAATGTGACCCATTTCGTATTTTACTATTTCCTTTACAGCATTATTATGTAATTGGGGGCTTATTTTAGAGAAATCGCTGCGATTTATCACAGGCGTAAAATTTATTTACGTCGTATTCGATTTTACGCACTGACTGATTCTGTATAACAATATCTGCACTATTTCTGGAAAACTAAAACCACTTTTAAGTCGCCTATCGAAAAGTGGGAAACTAACGAAATTTGAGAATAATAATTAAAGTAGGTATGCTTTATTTCTTCTTCTTCATCCATGTCCGCTCCCTAGTTGGAGCATATGGACTCCACAAGTCCCCGCCATGCGGTCCTGTCCCCTGCGATTCCAGCAGCCGCACCCCAGTCAACACCAACGACCTGAAGGTCAGCTTCGTAGAGCCTTTTAATTCTTTGGAGGGGCCTACCGCGTCTTCGATTGCCTTCTGGATGGGAGTTGAGGCTAAGACGGGTTATGTCTTCTGTAGGCTTCCTGAGTACGAGCGGAATCTTATAGTGACCAGTGGTTGGCCTGTTAGGTCTCTGACAACTGTGTTCGGCACAAAATCATTCCAGCGGTATGTATGCCCAGCATTCATCTGAGGCACTTGCTCTCGAATCCTGCTATTTAGCAAATATAAATATTGAAGAGATTAACATCTTACAATTTTAAACAAACATATTCTTTACAATGCTGCCCAGGGCTCGAATCCCGCTCGTGACAGAATTTGTCCAAGTGTTTTTTCATTTGAAATTTCTACCTAGCAACGGCGCCGTTTATTAATTAGAAAATATTCCGCCGGCTATGGGGCTGACATCTCTGTATAGAAAAGTGTACTATGTTTGTTGAATTTAAAGTACTGCGGGCTTACGACAGTCCTCCGCTGTTTCGAAGACTGCTTTGCTGTGATCACTTTAAATTGAAAGCGTTCGCCATTTGGGTGTTCAAGCATCTCGAAAAATCTCATGATTGCAACATTCTAACGACTAGAATCTTTTTAGAACTTGGATTTTTTTTTACTCACTCACCCACTGTTGTAAACCAAGTTTCTTACAAAGCAGCAATTAACCTTGCATTTTTATTATTGTTTCAGGGCTACTAGAAGTACACGATGGCCACATAGAACTGGCTGGCGATTTGGCCGAGGAATGGCAAACCGTTGCTGCCCATTACGTTGGGATTGTAGCCATCGTCGTTATTGGCGTTGTGTTTGGAGTTTTTCTGCCTATTGTTGGGTAAGCATCGGTATTCTTTATGTCCTTCGTTCGCCAATTTATGATGCTCTCCCTTGCGTAGTATTCAAGACATTTCTAAACTGAATGTGACATAATAATAGGTGAGGTTAAAATATGCATTTCGACGCCAAACTTATCAAGTGGGCTAGCAGAGCAGGGCATTTTTCAACATTATCTCAAGGGTTAAAATTATCTAATTGAATGAAATATTATGAATTTTTATTTATTTATTCCAATTAAATGTAGATGCAACATTAAGCTAATATTGGTGCCTTATCTTCATGATTGTAATGAAATTATTCTTGAATTCAAAAGGTCAACTTCTCGGTGGAGGGTTTTCCAATTTTATATATAAAAATGGAGAGCTATTTCGCGTTGTCATCGGATGGCGCCTAAACGGCTGGACCGATTTCGCTAATTCTTTTTTGTCGTGTAGGCTTTTATCAGGAGAGTGTCCTTTTAGAACAAAAAAAATAAGAAAAATGCATATGAAATTGGAAAATTTAAGAAAACTATAAAAATGGAGATTTATTTCCCGATATCATCGCATCACGCCTAAACCGCTGGACCGATTTATCTAATTCTTTTTTGTCGTGTAGGCTTTTATCGGGAGAAGGTTGATTTAGAAGAAAAAAATTAAGAAAAATGCATGGAAAATTAGAAAATTTAAGAACACTATAAAAATGGAGAGCTATTTCCCGGTGTTATCGCATCGCGCCTAAATGGCTGGACCGATTTCACTAGGCTCTTATCAGAAGAAGGTTGTATTAGAAGAAAAAAATTAAGAAAAATCATGGAAAATTAGGAAATTTAAGAAAAAACTGAAAGTATGTAATCTTTTTAGTACTTTTAACAATATAATTTTGTTCTACTTTTGATTTTTTTAATAATTGAGATTTGAAAGAACTGTCAGTGGATTGATTGTTGTTGCAATTGATAGAATGCGAATGTAAAAAATATATCGTATGAAATAGATTGATTGGATAAGTCATATAATATTCATTGCAGTTAATTTTTATAAGGAGTTTTGGTAAGTTTTAATGCAAGGAATACGTTATTGTAATGAAGTGTAAGGAGTTTTGAAAACTTTCTTTTTTTACAGAGATTTTAAAACCGCCAGCAAATAGAATCGTATATATAACATTGCTATTAAGGAGTTATACTTAATTGAAGTTCATTTTATAAGGAGTTTTGATAAGTTTTAACACAAGGAATACATGATTATATTGAAGAACAAGTAGAATATTTTTTTTGTTTGTTTGAAAATCAATTCTTTGTGATTTTTAGAGGATGAGTACATACATATAACGTAAATATAATCCGCATCGTTAATATGTAAAAAAAAGCTGTATATTATTTGCTAATGACCTAGCATTTGTTTCTTTATTGAAAATAAAAATTGCTACTCTTTCACCATGTTGTAATACAAGTTAGAAAAAAATCACAGATACTGAATTAAATGAGCTTTTTAATTATTTCCACTATTTTGAAATAGAAGATTTAAGAACGCAATGTTGTGTGAAAGTGAATGTCGAGAACTTGGAAGTATGTCTATTTAGGTAATTTATTTAGAAGAGATGCAGGGTGTGAAAAAGAGATTGAAAGAAGGAAATTGGCTGGGAGAAGGGTTGGCGTTGCACTTAGACCTCTAAGAAGATATCTCTGAAATCGACAGTTGATGCACAATGCAATCCTGATGATTTATGGGAGTGAAACTTGGACATGGACGAAAAATTTGGGAGTTGGAATAAATGCTGTGGAAATGAGATCACTGCGTAGGATATGCGAAAAGAGACTTATTGATAAGGTGAGGAATGATAATATAAGAAAGGAATGTGGAGTGGATGTTAGTGTAGTAACTAGAATGAAAGTGAATAAAGAAAGAAGGTTTGGGCATGTAAAGAAAATGAACGAAGAGAGAATGACTAAAAGGATATATAATTCTGAAAGAATAGGTGCACGCAGACGAGGCCGACCTGGAATGACATAGACGGACCATATCGGTGCCGTCTTACGGGAGGGCCAAGTCAGGAGCAAAAGGAATATAAGAGCATGTATGCGGAATGTTATGCGTTTGGAGGAAGCGAATGAGTTTGGATTGGAAAGAATGGAAGTCCATACTCTCATCCAACTCCTTCGGGAATCAGTGTGATGGGCAAAAAAAGTATTGACACCTCAATGCGTATTTTGAATCGGTACGGAGATGTTCCTTATCGTACTTTGATTAATCAATCAATATTATTTTAACTGAGCAAAATAACTATTAAAATATCGAATTTAATGACATACCTAAATTCTTTTTTTTTACATTAACATCAAATAAATCAAAATTAAAACTCCCTTTGAACTCCACTCAGGAGCAAAGTGAGGCAATAAGAGCTCTCTATTGTACTCGATCTTGCGCAATGATGACCTCTTCCCACATCATATTAACATAGGTTATAAGTTTTTGATATAAAAACAAACTCAGACCCAATGAATGCAGCGTGGTATGCAGGTTTTGGTAATGCCAGTAAATAGTCATTCGTGTTAAATAACTAAAAAAACAAATTCGAGCTCTGTTGCATAAAACCTAGAGTACCCATATTATTTATTTCGATACGAAGTTCGACGGGTCAGCTAGTATTCCAATACATTTTGACATTTTAAATGTAGTAAGTACTTACTCCACAATTTTTTCTAGTTGCCAAAGTTCTGATTTTCAACTAGAGACAGGTTGACCAAAAAGAAACATTTAGCCAATTTAGTTTGACAGCCAAACTGGCATATTTGCAGAGAAAAATTATTAATGTTGTTTATTTGTTGCAGGTTCTGCTTCTGTTGCTGTAGATGCGCCGGAAATTGCGGTGCTAGATCCCAACCGTTTGATAAAAAACATGACATGTGCAAGAAAGTTTTGTTAGCCATGTTTCTCATTTGTATCTCCACATTATTTATGTAAGTGACGACACATTTATCTCTGCTAATTTGTGCTCATTTGAAGAGTGTAAATTAACTGTGTTATTCTTTGCAGGTTTGGATTAGTCTGCACATTCGTTACGAATTCGAGAATGCAAGAGGGAGTCCACAATCTTCCAACAGCCGCCAGGGAGGGTCTTAAAGACACCCGCACTTATTTGGACACGACTCACAGACATGTGAACGTATTGCTCAATGATAACTACAAAGAACTGCAAGAATCCCTGCTCAACATGCTCAAAAGTATTTTTTTTTACCGTGGTTCACATTTTTCATTGCCTTTCAAAACTACTCGTTTGGTTATCCAAATTTGTAGGATGTGATGTATTTGGTATTTTTAATAATATTGTTGGTATATTTCAGCCGGAGGTGCCAAAGTTTCCGATCAGTTAGCTGAATTTTCCAAGGCTGTGTCCGTAACAACGCTCAATACTATGGTGGACGAGTTAGACAAAGTTAAGAAGAACCTTATCGATATGAGACGCGTCACGAGGGATCTCAGATCGAATGCGTCTCAGCTCAATGACGGTTCGTAACTTTATCAATTATTGTTCCTACGAATGATCCATATTTTATACTCTAAATTTAATAATCAATTTTATTTTTCATAGGATTAAGACGCGTCAAACGAGAGCTGTTAAACACGCTACATTCCTGCAATCAGAAGCAATGCAGAGACATCCTCAACAAGTACAAAATCGGGGAATTGGATACTTCAGGAATCGATTTTAGTCAGGTAATATTTTAATTTTTAAAAATAGTTGTTACAACATTTTAACCCATAATATATTCTTCAGAATTTTAATGTCACCATTTTATATTTCATGCTGGCCTATTATAGATGCTCGATAAATATTTTCCGAGGGTTTGTATAAGCATTCGTATAATCTTGGAATTTCTCAAAACATTATTTTAATCATGAAATAACGTAAATTGAATCAGTTATTTCGAAAATGACCAAAGTATATATAGAATCCCATACATTGGTCTTTTCGAAATAATCGGTTCAATTTGCTTCATGATTCTATTTTCGATGTTTCAGTTGCCAGATGTATCTGAATTACTAGCAAAGGTTTCGTCTCTGATTGACGGTAATATTCAAGATGAAGTGAAGGAAGGACAGCAAGTTTTCAACGATATTAAACACAATATCGAAACTTCAGTCAATGAACAAATTCCTGTTTTAGAGACGGCAATAGAAAATGCCGGTACGCTCATTTGTTTTTTTTTCATTATAAATCTAAAACCTCAATTAAGATATGCTACTAGCTGAGCTGCTCTTCGAACTTCGATCCACCTCCAAATAAAAAATTGAATGGTAACTTTTGTTCCGATTTCCGGCATCAAAATATGTAAGGAAGTTACAACACTATTTCTGATTAATGACATGAACTTGTCTCTGATAATATAAATACAGTGTTGTATACTGGTTCCGGTTATCCCATCAGATCAATGATTTCAAGTCAACTTAGTAAAACACGGAATTTAACTCATCTTATAAGTTAATACAACAGTTTATTATTTTTCTGAGACGGGGTGAAGTTTAACAGGTTAAGTACCTATATAACTTTTTTACGAAATTCAAGAGATGGCGTTATAGTAGTAAATAAGTCACATAAGTCACAAGTATGTTATGCTGATTATTCCGAAATTATTATAGATATTTTTTTTTAGGATTAAAAGTTTCTAAATTCTCTAAACAGCTGGATACTGCCGTTGAGAATGCTAATAAAGCCATCAGAGACCAGGCTGAACCAAATGTGGATTTAGCCGAACATTACATCAAAGAGTATACCCTGTATGGGTGGTATGTTGGTTTGGGAATGTGCTGTATTCTTTTATTTGTAAGTATTGCATTCTTCTTTTTTTTATATTTGTTTCTATAAAGATGAAAGATCTAATCCTATTGAATTCAGAAGTGTTTTTTCATTCCCCTAGTCATATTTTGTGTCCAATGAATAGACACTCTCTTTTAGTGTAGTTTGTGAATGTTTTGGAGTCAATTTTGTTCCAACACATCCTACTACAATTTGTCAATATATAATTTTATTTTAGATTTTGACTTGTGTGGTTATGGGTCTTATGTGCGGTATCTGTGGAAAAAGACCGGATGGTTACGGAGACGATTGCTGTAACAAGGGTGCTGGAAGCCAATTCTTGATGCTGTGAGTATTTAGATGTATTGAATATAATTTTTGATAACCTGGGTTATTATCCCTGAGTGCAGATGATGTGTATTGGAACAAATGGTCGATGAATTGACTGGGTATCTTTTGAACTTCTTATCTGTTCTTCTTCTTCTTCTCAACTCTTAAGCCCCCCATTCACTATCACTCCATCTGTCCAAATGAAGCGATGTCACTCCAAAAAATGTCTGTCAGTGGGAAAAACGGATGATGTGGAGTGATAAGGTTAGTTGGATATCCATCAGTTCATAATACAATCTCGTCAAGCCGTTAGTTACGTCACTTGATTGTCGGTCTTAAAAACTTGGTCCAAATTTGTTTCATTTCATTATAATACTATCACCAGGGTATACGTGTTGCTGTTTTAAATTTAATAGTAACAAAATATGTGTATTACCATAGTAAAATTTCGTTAAATGATTGAAAAAGAACTCAAGTTTCACATCTGTCAAAATGAAGTAATTGTGAATGGGAGAATTCATTTGGATGTCGTCCAATGGATGTCATTTGGAGTGATAGTGAATGACGGGCTTTATATGGACTATAATACAATTGCCGAACTGAATAGAATGGAAAATGTGGTGTAGTGTTTTTCAACTAATTAACTAGGGGTTGAAGAAGAAGAAAAAACACATCCCAATAAACATTGAATATTAGTTCTATCTACAATATCAATTTTATAATTTACTAAATTGTAACTTTTCTTATTACAGAGGAGTTGGTGTAATGTTTTTACTGGGCATTTTGCTGATTGCTCTGACGCTCATCTATTTCGTTGTTGGAATCGTTGCTCAAAGAGCCATCTGTGATCCACTCAGGTAAGTTTTAGAACGCTGCAATATCACAACGTAATGTTTCTGTTTTCAAAATATTACTAACAATTTATTTTCTTTTGTTCAGGAATCCAAATGATGACCAAATGTTTGCACTCTTGGACGAAGTTGTCAATCTGGAGCAGATCCTGTTCAAAGATAAAGCCAATAAAGATTTCACCATGAGCTATGTCGTCACTTCTTGCCATCTAAACAAAACAATATACGAGGTGAAATAACGTTCTAGAATAAAGCTACGTTTAATTATTGGTATGTTGTTTAAGATCTGTATTTTGTAACCGCTCCGTGATTCTTTATAGGTTTTAAGATTAGACAAGATGGTCGATCTCGCCGTGCTGAAACAGAAATCCGAAAAGGAGCTCGAAGACAAAATCAACGTAGTTTACAAAACCATATCCTTTGAACATGACAATATCGTGATCCTCAAGTATTCCGCTAAACAGAAATTACAGGAACTGTCGGACAGCGGTCTTTCAGATTTCCCGTTCGATAGATTTACGCAAGTCGTAAGTAATATTATTTACACAACAAACTAATAAATAGGTATAAAGTTTATGGATAAATATTTTGATTTGATTTTGTTTTTTTTTTCTTGCAGCTCGTTACAAATATAACGTCAATTGATCTTCTTTCATTGGCAAAACAACTGCGAGAGACAGCTGAAAAGATTTCCAGCAAACCAGAGTTCGCTGCCGTCACAGCCAACCTGAGAAACCAAGCTCTTCATTTGGAAACTTATCAAACCAACTTGGTCAATCCCATGATCAGAGAAGCCGAACTACTCAATGTAAATAATTTTTTGATTTGGGAATATTCTCATTACCCTAACTTCTCCATAAGTGGATTTCTATTTTTTTCAAAGTAGATTAGAACAACGCAAGTTTGTGCCCCTTTTTCTCAATGTTGAACAATAGCCAATGAACATCTATATATTAATATGTGAAGCAAAAACTTTACACACCTTTTTACGAAAATAGCGCGGACAGAGGAGTATGAAATATTGTATACTTATAGTTTATATAGAGAAGGAGTGGTGAATGCTAATTTTTTTTTAATCTTAACATAATAATTCTGAAAAATTGGTTTAAATGGGTCAATTCTTTCGACATATCTATACAATACGCAAACATACATCACATGTTATGTACTTCCTACTACACCGCCATCTATTGAATTTTTTAAAAAGTAAAGCAATTAAAGAGGAAATGTTTTGATTTCAAGCTTATGTCCCATCGAACGTCATCCTTCACCCGAATCAACGATAACTTAACATAATTCAATAGCTTATTAGCTAAAATTAATTAAGTTTTACATCGTAAATTGCATTTTATCTACATAATAATTCAGAAATGTTTTTATATTTGCCTTTTACCGTATATGGGAGCATCACGCCTAAACGGCTGAACCGATTTCACTAATTCTTTTTTTGTCGTGTTGGCTTTTATCAGTAGAAGGTTCTTATGAAAGAAAAAATTAAGAAAGTTGCGTGGTAAATTGGGAAATTAAATAAAACTCGCATTAGCCCCTCCTCTATCTACAAAATAATTCAGAAATGTTTTTTTATTTGCTTTTTACCGTATGTCATAGCATCACGCTCAAAATACAAATGCTACTCAGATATGAATCTGCACAGAGCCGTGCAAAATGCCGGAGAAGGTTCATTAATAAAATTTGCTGCATTAACTTTTCTATATTTAGAGCTATTTTAAATTTTTTTTAGGATCTTCATACAAAATTTTAATAAACATTAAAAGTGTCTTTCTTCTCTCTTTTTATGAATTGTGAAAGTTTCATTCTTCTTTTTCTGTGCTTATGTCAGTTATAGACGTCTGCAAAGCAATGGGAAGCTAGATTAGAACCTGTTTAATTACCTACCGATCAAGCCTGACATTCGGAATCAAAAACGTAAAGCAAGACGGGTATAAGCTAGTTATGCATAAAAATACATTTAATCAATAAAAAAAAGATTATAAACACTACTGTAATGTTATGTATTTGATACACACACTTCCATATATTTGACATTGACACAGACTCATATATTCTATTGTTTATCTGTGGTTAAATTGAGAATAGATTAATATAATACATACTCCCGTTAAGGTCCCCCACTCTACCCAAGCCAGCCCGGAGGAGACCAATCCGCAGCAAACCCGACCCGCACGAAACCGACCCCCCAAGTCGATCAAAGCAATCAAACCGAAAAGCCGGTCCCACACAAATCAAGCCCGCCGCGGATCCCCCCAAACCAACCCACAATGCGGGAGGCCTAAGCCCCACTCAGGAGCATAGGGAGGCATCAAGAGCTCTCCATTGCGCTCGAAGGCGTCTGAGGCTCTTGTGCCTTTTCTGACCAGTTGAGGTTTAAGGACGTGAGGTGGTCAACCTCACGGTCCCGATCTGATTTTTCAATTTCCTGCCTCTTACAGGATGCTCGAAAGAGCAGAGGTGCTATTCTTAGCCGGCGACCCCACGACAAGATTAATATAGTTTGTCTTTAATTATAATAGAAAAAACTTTGTACATATCTACATTTCAAATTTGATGTATCCATGACATTCTTATTTTTGAAAGAAAATTGTAAAATAGCACTCGCTCAGTCTTCGACAATGGAATCTTAATAATGTTCAAACTTATAATTTAAATTAGTTATGGTCGACCTCTAGTTTAATATACAATTTTTTGCGCCCATGTCACTAGGAAATGTCGATTAAGTTGAATTTTTAGTACCTACATTTAACTATAATATATTTTTATTTATAGGATACAGCTATTGATCTTAGAGATGGGCTTAAATTCAATCATTCCTCCTTCAAAGATGCCGTGACATCTCTTATCGAAGAAACCGAAGACGCTGAAAAATATCTATCAGTGCAGGGACCCGGTGCTGTTAAGAATGTGAGAAAGTCAAAACAATCTACTAAAATAATATTATTTGTCTAAAAATGATGCTTTCAGTTTCCTTATTAAATTAATTGGTGAAAATTTCAGCTTACTCGAGTGTTTGCCGCGGGAATAGCGGACCAAGTGACGCATTATTTAGATCGTGTGGTGGGACAGATTCAGAACCAAGTAGGAAAATGCGGTCCCATATCCAACGTCTACAACGCCACGTTGAACGCATCCTGTAACAAAGTTCTTCTACCATTTGTAAGTTACGCTTTCTTTATAACCTCATCATTGTGCGATTGTTTGGAAATATTAACGGCTTAATTTTGTTTCGATAGAATGGTTTCTGGTTTGCGTCTGGTTGGTGCATACTTCTCTTCATCCCGCTGATCATTATATCCGTGAAACTGGCCACGCTCTACCAGAAGTCTGATCCTTATCCGGGTCCGCTCGTCGAAGCGTAAGTACTCTTCGTCTCTATATTATTTTGTCACGCATTCTTTTTATCAGAATTTATGTTCAATCTATCAATTTCAAAACAGGTTCACTGCTTTATATCTCGGGTATTTTGAAATTTTTCAAATACGTGAAGCTTCATAATAATAATATGGGAAAACATTATAATATTAAATAGTATTTTTGTATCTTGTTTGTGATCGCTTCATATAAGAATATGTCAAATAAAAAAACCACGCTATTTTATAAATGACAAAAAATGACATATTGGTTAATGATAATAATTGTTGCTATATATTGGACTGTTGTCGGAATTACATACTGTCATACATTCTCTTCATTCATCATGTTGTTCATAGAGATCATTCCTGCATTTTGAATCGTGTACATCACATTCTATTTTTGAAATTATGGAACATGGACCATCTATTTAAAAATATAATATATTTAAATTGAAACTACCTAGTTCAAAATGTTATTTCTCCCAAGTAGAAACATTAATATTTTTATTATATTATTATTATATTGTTATGATCGCGTGGTTTTACAATAAATAATAATTATTATATTTAAATTTTCCTATTAATAATAATGATGTTATGTTATTTTTGTCCTATCTACTATTATTTTATATTTTTATTTTAATAACACACAACGCTTCATAACTATTTTTTTTTAAATTGTTTCTTATCCATAATCTTAGGACCATACCTAGCCCTACTTTCAATACCATTACCATATTGTTATTATTATTATCATAACATTTAAAGAGTGCAAATGTATTTCATTTTATCGTACGTTTTTTTAACCTCCATGATGAAAAGTAAGAGAGCTAAAACATTGTTAGATATTGCTTTGAATAATACAAACTATACTGAAATTTAAAAGCATGATCAGCTACCATATATTTTTTGCTAACATTACGCTAATCATGAAGATGGAAGGTTTACTCCTTTTCACTGTGATGAATTCGGCAGAGACTGTGCTACTGCACTTGCATATGGGACGAAACTGTGCCCATCACCAGAATATGCGATTGGATTTGTCAAAAAGATGATGTGTTTCGACATTGTGCGCATGTGTCTCATCAGGACCATCTCTCAAAATGGCCAACACGTCGTGAAATCCGATGAAAGCGGGGAGCGCCGCATAACATGAATGGAAGTGAAAACCCAAGATTTGTCACGAAATGCATGTGAACAACATTCATCCCGAAAGACAAAAAGGGATAATCAGCTTTTCACAGGAAACAATATGAAGATGGAAGGTTTACTCCTTTTCACTGTGATGAATTCGTTCAAATTTTAATGTTTGATTTAAATTTCAACTACTATGTGCTTACGACTGTTGTTTTTGAAGGCTGATAGATCACTTTCAACAATGTTCGGAATGAGGTGGTCAAATAATTTCTTGTGACAAAAAATTTCAAATTTTGATTTCAATTTGATTCAATTCAATTCAATCAAATCAAATTCATGAGAGTTGAAATAAAAAACCATGAAAAATTAATCTCCATTTTAATTTTTAAATAATTTTAACATTGCGCGCTTCAGTATTTTGTACAATGTATGGGGGCGCATAAATAACACTCTTCTATATACATAGGTGTCAGTATAGCTGGTATCAGTATCTAACAATAAAGTAATTAAATTATACTTTTTAATATAAGTAAATAAATGAACAATTTTTAACTGTTTTTTTTGCACGGAAGCTAATATCATGGAGGTTAAATAGTAAGCGGGGTAAAAACTCTTCAAAATTATTGGACTTTTTCCAAAACCAGGGCTAGGCAAGTTTTTCTCAAGGGGTGTTGAAGTAATAGAATCTCAATGATGTTAGGGATGTTGCTGGTTGTCTTTTTATGAAGTCATTCTGCATAATATACACCATGTATATATTAATATACCTATATTATATAATCTTATATTTATGCATGGTTTCGTACACTATTGCCAATATTTTGAGCTTTTTTTCTTTTACAAAGCATGTGAATACTTTTTATGAGGTTGACAGTAAAAAATATTTCGTTTACAGTGATAGGCGCAAAACGGCTAAGGTCCGTTGTAAAGCCAAATTAACGGTAAATTGACCCCACGACCCCGTCAATGTTCACTGGGATAGGTAAATACTCCACACATTTGCGCTCTTTCATTGTTATGCTCATTTTCATTCATGAATTTATTTTTCTCTGCTTGTCCTTTATTTTCTCGCTGCTGAGAATGTGACGTTGTAACGTGTTGTGTAGTTGTAAATGTTGATGTTGCTCTGTATTAAGTACTCGATGTGATTATTATTATTCTAATGGGGCATCTTTTAAACGAAGACGACACGCTGTGTTTTAGAGGTAATTAAATGTTTTTTATAATCGACAATGGAGATTGAAAATCTGATTCAACATTTACAAAAACAAATCTATTCTGTTTCTCGATCGCTTTATATTCATTTTCAAAAATCATTCAACCTTTTGTAGGTAGTTTTTATCCCCATCATTTCACATACCTATTATATTTTTGACATCACAATTGTCATTTTCATACACAGATTTCTCACAACGGTCTGATATAAACAATAATAATAGGTTTGTTTAGATCTAAATACCTTTATATATATATGAATATATGAATTGGAGTAGAGAAAACATTTTATATTGTATTTTTACAGGGAAATGCATTCACTACTGAGTCGGACAAATCGATGGCTTGATTGTAGCTAACCTAACCTAAACTGACATCTTAGTCGTAAACTCAATGATAAAATTTAATTTTACATTATCGAGAACATTATTTCTTGTTGTATTCCTTATGATTCGATACTCAAATTAATTAATACATTCTTAAAGATTTAAGATTAATAATTCTTTACTTCTGGAGAGAATGAAATTTTTTTGCGCAAATAAAGGCAGGTCGCTGTACTTTCAGGTCCAATGAAAACACTCGTCAATCAGATGTCAATGATAAACGGGTGTGAACTGCCTTTGGTTACGCAAAATGGTGTTCTTTTTTTAAATCGTTCTCTTCAGAAATAGAGTTTGGTGTTCTTCCTGTCTGAAGCAGATGATTATATTAGAATCTTCCATGTTACCTGTGATGTGTATTTAAATAATGAATAATTATTTTACAACCAGAACATTGTGATGTATTTTGTTTCCTATTAGTCACTCCGCTGAGAGAGTATAAAAATGATGTAATGTACCCTATTTGTAATGTTAATGTGTCCGATGATAATGAATAAAGAAATAAAAATATATACCGTGATGTTGATTGTATTATTTCAGCTACACCTTTTTATTTTGTAGTAGAGGGTTTGTTTTTAAATTAAGCCATTGGTTTGTTTGTATTCGTTTCTTTTATTGTCGTTGCTTATAAAGTTTTGACTAATGATTGCGAAATTGTTCAAAATATTAATCATCACAAAATTTTTGAAATGGTTGGTAGTCTGGTGGTTACGACGTCTGCTTTCGTACTGGAGCTCTTTCACGTTACAATGTTACTGTGAAATAGTCGAAGAGTGTATTGTGTACTTTAAGTGTGAACACAGCTTCATTTTTCTAAGAAAAAAATTGCACATTATTCAAATTTTCTATGCAACAACATTATGCATTTTTATTCTTCTGTTACCATATCGATTGGGGCAATTCCATACATTTTTATTTGCTCATTTTTCATCCAATCTCATATGATTTTTTAATATGTAATAGGTCCACTTTTATTTCAACTTTATTTATAGGATTTAGTTTAAGATTATAAACTTTATTTTTATACTAATTAAACATGTATGATATACATATAGCAGTACCTTAGTTTTTTGTCTGTGTTTTTTTTTTGTTGATTTCGACAAATTTCTGTAATGTTCATAGAATATATTATATTTTAAGGATTTAGTATTTTTCATATACAGTAGCTTCGGCATAGAAACACAGTGATATGTTATAATAAATAACAATATTTTCAAGTAATCATTTAATAATAATATATTGTATTGGATTGAATAATGTTATTTCATATCACTCTAATTTATGTTGTGTAAATAATTTAGATTTTGTTGTATCCGACTATTTATAATTTGCATCTTTTCGTCTCTTACTTGTGATGCTGATTCATCAACATTTTTTTGTTGTAACGCTGTTAAAATCCCTAGTCGATGTTTTGTTCTTGTATATTATTTTTGTGACTATCGTCATATTACGGAGATGATTGATTCTACATACATATCGCCCTCGAATTTATGTAAAACCATATTCCTGAATATCGATTTGAAAAAAGTTTAAAGTATTGGCAAATGATTATAATGAAGATATGTATGAATTATCCAAGTGTCTAATATTGGGCGGATATGTTTGTTTCCAGTGAATATTTGTATGATGCGTACGGTGATCGTGATAACATTCCATTGGCAAAGTAAGTACATCCTTCTGGTTGCTCTCTCATCTCTAGCCACTTACGTTTTTTTTTATACACTTCTCACGTCATATTGTGCCCCAAGCCTTTCTTTTACGTAGTAGCCTCTGTAGATCACTTTACGTAATAGTAGTTTCTATTATTTGGCATGACTCTGTGATTTACATTGTGTTTGAACTAAATCCAGTCAAACTTTTATGATTCAATTAAAATTTTATAAAGAGTTTGTAAGTTTTAGTCAACTCAGACTCAATGTAGATCAGTTGGTTAGGAATAAACTGTTTGTAGGATGTGTAATGTTTCTGTTGTACCAATTAACATTTTGAACGAACTATTTTGGTGTGGACCCTCCCTCCTCTATAACTAGTTCTTGCCCGACTAACTCTCATACATCACTCTGTTATTATGTACATCCTCCTTTTATCTTCTTTTTCAATAGAGCGATACCTTTTGTCAAAAGTTATGGAGTAAATGTAATTCTTAACAGTCCGGTATATAATTATTTTTATGATGTTGTAAGTATGTAGTATTTACATATTATATTAATTTATTCAATGTGAATGTTTATTGTGTGTAGCAAAGATGAGCTGAAGAGGAACTCCTCAAATATCGAACAGAAAATCAAGGATTTCGAAGCCAGGCGTGGTAAATCCACCGACGTCGATGTCACAAAATACAAACATTCCTCCGAAACTGGCAAATCGTCTAGATCTAGTTTTGGAAGGCCCATCAAATTCTCATTCAAATCATCGTACAGCGGTGAATTCGACGGAAAAGTTGACGATCGTACATTACCTATTGGAACTAAATATTCTTCCAAGGAAGATAATTACACCACAATAGTTGCCGAAGATGATGGTACTGATACTAAAGAAACTTCTATCGAAGAATCTGAGAGACTTAGCAAATCGGAAGATAAGGGAGAAAACAAAGTTGTAGCCAGAGAAACAGCAGTGTGTATTGTTGATTCTGTTCTTGATTCAGCCAGGAATATTGTCAAGACCAAGTTGGTGGATAAACCTTTTGAGGAAAATCTCATCAAAGAGTTGAAGAGTGTGGTGGATAAAAAATCACCAAGCTGTATAAAGTCAGAGACTGATTTGTCTAGAAAGAAATTGTCTTCCAGCAAAGATAAGGGAATTGAGAACGAAGACAATATTAAAAATGAAAGCAAATTGAAAGAAAACGATAAAATGAAAGGAGAGGGTGATGGTAAACCAAAGGAAGGTTCCAAAGCCAAAGTGACTATCAGTAACGAAGTCCAAGTTAAAGAATGTGACGATATAGATAGAACAAGTGTAATGTCGGAAGGAGTTTCCAAAGTGGAAATAGAACTGAAGAACCTTCCCACTATAGACGTAGTTAAGCAGACCATCATAAAACCCAGCGATGGAGGTTCGTCAAAAAGCACTCCCACTAAAAATAAGTCCAATGCTAGTGAATCCAATAAGAGTGGGACTCCACCCAGAGAACATGATGCTTAGACTGAACACAAGATTGTTATGTTAATATTAAAATGTACAGCCAACTTAGATAGTTTTTCAATTTGTTGTTTAACACTCAGCTGAATCAATATATTTTGAACATATCATTGTAGTCGTAAACTAGTCAAGGAAATATCTCGCTTGTACACCGCACACTAATGACGGGGGATGGACTCGGCTGTGGAAAAAGTTCAAATGACTGGGTATTTACTCCATCACTTTTGACGGCTGTGCCTGCTATGTTGTTGTTCACATAATTTTTTTTTTTTTCATTAATGTGCTTCTTGCTTTGTGGTGTTTTTGCTGTTCTGTGTTTCGGTTATCTTCACTTTTGTTATTTCTTAGTTTTTTTTTTCTCACATCACAAATTTTTCCGTTTTATCATTTTCGTGGTGTGGTGTTATGAAAATTGATTGCAAATTTTAGGTTTTATATACATATTTTTTTTAACAATTAACCAACTCTTATCGAATTTTATTGTATTTTTTATAGATCGATTTACTTATTTTTCACCTTTATTTGTCAAATCACAGTTTTCTTTTTTATACTCATTTCTTTTAGTCTTGATAAAATATTAGAATCTTGATGACATTTTTCCCTGCTTTGATTACCAAAATTAAGAATACTTCAATAAAATAAGCATCTCTGTATTTTGTTGGTGATTATAGTTTATATTTTTTTTATTTATTTAATGCTTTCAAAATCATACTATTCATACTAGATGTAAGAACCCATTTTTGACCAATTCAACCTATTCTTTTGGAACTTAACCCTAAAATAGATGTCATCATCTGAAGAGTATTTAAATATAAGAGTATCTAAAGAGTATTTTCATAGAATATATTTTTGAATGTTTGATTTGCAGTTCTCACGTAGAAAAGTCATCGGGACGCCGCAGAGAACGTGCTGGGGACAGAAGAAGCGCCGGCGGGTCCTCGCGACCGCGTTCCATGGGGGCTGGGGGTGAAATGTCGGGGGAGTCTTTGCATCCTGCAAGGTACACTGATATGGCGCCCAAGTAAGAACGACTTCATTGCTTAATATTTTACATTAGCCGTCTTGATATAGAACTGCACTAGACTAATGTCAATAATTTGATTCTGTCTTTATCTATTTTAAGATTAACTTATTGAGTGTGACGTATCTGATTGACAGGCACTGGGAAGATTACCCGGCTGGTGGGCCCCCGCGGTATCATGGCCCTGCAGAGTACGAAAGACCACCCCCGTACTACTATCCCGGACCTCAGTGAGTTTTTTCTTTAATTGATTTACTCTTCTAAAAGAAGCAAAATAATATTTTAATATATTGATCAAAAACTCTATTATAATTCTGATTGATTTCGATTCATCCAATCCTCAAAAAATGGCATTTTTAGTTTTATCTTCTACTAGCTGACCCAACAGACATTGTCCTGTCTTAACTATTAATATATGGTATAATGATAAATTAATTATTTTATCAATATAATTCTGACCAATGCATCTGTTTTGAACAATATTTGCAGCATGCAATAATGTCAATAGCGCTACATATTAAACAACTTAACACTATCTCAAACTCCATAAGATATTAGAAAAGTTTATATGGTTGTTAAGTTTTCTTGAATTTTCTAATGTTTCGTGAAACTTTCTTAATTTTTCCGTTCATAAGAATCTACTGACAAACAAAAAAATATTTTCGAAATGCCGGTCTATTTTATAGACATAGATAACATGTCTCAGCCTATGTAGATAGCTCTAAATATATATTTTGGTGGATTAGAAACCAAATGTATTTTTTGGCATGAAGATCACACAATTTTCTGTCGAGGCGAGGCACAATTAGATGCAGTGCTCCATGAATGGATGGATGTCACAATAGATCTATTTTGTTCTCAATGGCATGAAGAGCTTATGGTTCCTTGACTTTCTTTATACAAAAAAAAAAATAAAGTTTACTAATCAAGATTTTTATTATTCTTTTTTAGCAACGAACGATCTTAAATAGATGATTTGAACGCATCAGAATTTCGGGAGCTTATCTTTAAGAACAAAAAAAAATAACATTCCTCGTGGAATTGATAGAGACTTGTGACCACAACGATGGCGGTTGGCGCTCAACAAAAGGGATATTCTCCGTGTTCACAGAAGCATGTTGCTCACATCTCGTGTTATTGGTTAGCGGTACAATGTTTTCTTATATGATTTAAGTTAATTGTAAGGAATCCATCCTTGATGGCCCATTTTATAATTGTGATTTATTATCTAATTATATGTATTATTGTTTGTGGATTAAAATAATTAGTCATATAATCTAAAGTAAAGTGTAAATGTTGTTTGGCGTCTATGAATGACTTCTTTGTTTCTATATTATTCAAATTTTTATAATAATTAATGCCAAATTATTACTACTTACTTCTTCTTTTATTACTATTATCTTTTGTAAATATAAAACACTACATTTTTACGTTGGAACTGTTTCTGTTTGCTCATTTGTACCTATTTTGTTGATGGCATTAGACTGGACATTTAGGTTCTTTTTGAACCATAATTTTATTATATACAATGAGCGTTTGCTACAAAAAGATTAAGCTAAACTTAGTGTTATAATATTATTAATAATTGCCATAAATAAAAGTAAATATTTTAGGATTACGTTCAACATTTTGTATGTTTAATACGTAATGAAATTTTCACTCAATAGTTGAAAAACAAATCCATATTTTTTATATGAAACATTTAGTTTTAATTAAAGTAACTATAGTTTTTACAATAGTGGACTGTTTTCTTATTTGCTTCCAATTAACTGTGCTTTTTTTACCTGTGAACTGTGTAGATTAATATTTCACTCAATTTATATAATTAGGATTACAAACTATTATTATATTATCTAAAACTTTATACAGTACGATAGTTCTTATTGTATCATATTATATTATACTCTTATGCATTTATATGCTAATATGTAAGTTTTTCTTCGTAAAATTCTAAATAAATTTTTTCGCAGCTCTGATAGTTGTTAAAAAAATCTCACAAAGATCTCTTAATATTATGTTAAGTTCCTGACGGTTGGTTTAATTTGGTCACATATCATCCTCATTGCGCGGAATCTTTTTCGAGGTTAAATGAATTTTAGTTAAACTCTGCAATTTTGAGATTATAATAAATATTATCGAATAGGTAAATACTGAAATTATTAGTTTTGTTTCTCTAGTATAATTTGACTGATTACAATTTGGTCACACAATGTTGGCTCAAATAGTAGCGAATTATCCAGATACCTATTTAAAAATTCATGATTGTGATTTACATATCATTATTATTATTATTAATTACGAAAAAAAATATTTTATACGTTCTTCAAAATGATCTAAGTTTTGTTCGAATCAAATCGTAAATTGATTATTCTGTCCAAATATCGTACATACAATAGTTTTTAAGTAGAGAAATATTAATTTTGCAATTGTAACGGAAGGCAAACTTGTAATACAATGTTACGTTGTGACATTTTTACGAAACCAAAAAATATTTTATTAATATTATTCGTTTAGTTTGTAGATTATTATTACTCATTTAACTAAGTAAGTTATAAGCGTAATCTCACTTTTTCATATTTCAACGGTTGAATTTTGAATGCGTTTATAATAACATTACTAGTCAACCGAACTCATGTTCATGTATGAAATGAAACTAAATGTTTGCTGTCATTGGAAAAACTCCGTTTTATTTTAAATAGATGGATTAACATTACATTGCCAATGTATTTGAAGGAGATTCTTGTATACTATATAATTTGTCTACCCTTAGTTTTAAGATATAAATCTGACTTAAATATAAATTTCTATATTCTCAAATACTGTGTACTGCTGTATTAAGTGTACCACTTATTCTATATTGTGAATTTGTTGTCCTTAAATAAAGTCTTTTTTTGCTCTTCACTTATTACATAATATTACTATGAAACTACTACAAATAAATACATATTTATAACAAATACATATCTTATTTTTTTATTTCAAAGTCATCCCGTAAAACAAAGGAGAGGCTATGTACTTCCAAAAGACGTCCCAGGTTCATTTCCCAGTTAGGCCTGAATTTTTCGCTCGAAACTTATACATATTGCGGGCCATTTTTATTTCTGATTTGATTATAGAAAATCAAATACAATTCAGGAATTTTTATAAAAGAAATATGGAGCATTCAAATAATTTTATAGCAAAATAATATGCAAGTTTATTACAAAAATGTTCATAATATTATCATTTTTATTTAGTTACAAAATATTTTATTTTTTAAACATATACATAACATTATAACTGTAGGAATCACAGCCGCATATTTATTAACTAAATATTCTTTATATTTACATTGAATTCTACAAAATCACTATGTTTAAGTAAACTAAAAAGTATAGTAAACTTAGGTGTAAGTCATCTTGTGCAGAGTTTTTTTTTAGCCGTATTAACACATTCTCGCCCACCCTACATACTCAATTAAATTGGTACAGAGGACGAGACTGGGTTAAGGTTTTACTAAGTAGCCTTATGTGCTTGATTTGACAATTTTTGCACTGTAATTGTCACTGTTAAAAAAAATTAATAAAAAATATGAAACACTTATTTAGATTAAAAATAATGTTTCTCAGCTTTGCGAATAATCCATAGTTATAGAATTTTGATGTTTTTGAATTCCATATGGCATTTAATTAAAATGAAAGCAAAGTGTTGAGGAACAAAACTGCAATTACATAATAGACTAATGGATTATTCAAAGAATGATCTATTCTAAGATGTCATGTGTCGCCCTTTAAGGCATCACTTAAGGAATAAGACTACCAAAGCGATGGAGAGACAGTTGGCAGCTGACCGCCCAAGAGGCTGAAGTGAGGGCACAAACATATAGAAAGAGGAAGAAGAAGTAATGAAAATATACACTAGAAATACACTGAATCATAAATCTAGGTTCGGCAGACTAAACCACATAGAAATGACACCAAGTAAGTGATCTTCAACATGTTTCTTAATGTTAATGTCACAGCTTTTGACTCGCTCAGCACATCTAATAGAAATCAAAACTTATAAATATTTCGCATTGGGAAAATAAGATCTTGTTTAGAGAGCTTATAAATGAATTAGGTACATACTCTATTTGAAGAACTTAAATAGAACTAATAAAGAAAACTATCGCAAATAACAAGTCACCACCGTTTCTTTATTAACATGCAATGGGTATTTTCAGTTGCTACTGAATCGGTGGGTGCATCGAGAATTTTTGATGTTTTTGTAGCAACGTTATTTGTATATTCTAACTTCTCAGAAGTATATAAGAATATTCGGATGTCTCTTGACAAAACCTCCATTAACTTTGACTTTTAATTCAAGTCGTTTTGATGAGAAACACTAAACTTAAAATCTTGTCAGGTTGTCAGGTGTTACTTCTTGTAGCATCAAATCCAGAGCCGCTGGACATCTGCAGAATTTGAAATCTCTCGGTTGAACACCGTGAAACGTTTCTACGATGGATGGTTTCAAATTGTAAAATATCAACGATTGACCTCGTACGTGAAAATCATCCATGAGTGATTTGATCCCCTGAAAGGTTAAACAAAATTATGAGTGCTTGGGGATCCCAGGACCATAATAAACACAAGATTTTAATTTCCCACCATTCGTGCAGTTAAGTTTTGTTAACCTTGTTTAATATCTCATTTGATAGTCGATGGTTAAGGATTAGTATGTAAAAATGGCCACATTTTGAAAATTTTGTACAAAATATGGTCAAAAGCTCGAAAATATGTGTGTATTGAGAAGGTGTCTATGCCGAATCAACAAAAATCAGCCACATTTTTGCAAAATTTTATGGGAAATATTGACAAAAGGGTGCATGCCAGCAAAGCAGTACACGGTCTTTGCCCTATGTGTTATTTCATATATCCTGTGTGTGTGTGTGTGTGTGTGCTTTACGACTTAAGAAAGAAACAATTTATAGAAACAAAAACCCATTTTTATATACCTACTCAAATAAATTACACGTTTTACTTGGGACACCTTGAAAATAATGTAGCATGAAAGAAGTATGACAGATGTGAACAAAACTATTGTGCAGTGAAATAACAGCTCCTGTCTTATAGTATAAAAATTGAAGAAGTGTCTTACTTTGGCCGCTGTGAAGTCCACTCCTTGTATGTGTGTGGCGTCCAAAACAACGGGCATAGTGGACGAAGCCTGTCGTATTCCCGCTTTGCTGACCACACTCCTCACATATTCCACGGAAGGAAACACTAGGCTGCGATCTGGAGTTATCACCAGGTACTCTATTCCACTGGGAATGCTCTGTAAAACAAATAATTATAAAACATTGATTTAAATACTAAATCCACTAGGAAGGTGAAAAAAATGTCGAGAGGAAAGAAAAGTAGTGACAATGTCAAAAAATCATTGTAGTCTAATTAGAAATAATGATAGAATGGTTTCTTTAGCTTTGTCTCTCTTTCCATCTCTTTGTTTTGAATGATTGTTGAAAAAGAGATAGCAAGTAAACGTCTAGGTGCTGCTTTAATACATAGCAATTTGATAGCATAAAAATAAACAACGAAATCTTACCACTGTTTTGTTGAATAAACAACGAAATCTTACCACTGTTTTGTTGACGTGTATACTAGGTCTTGCTGATGCGTACAAAAGAAATAAGAGATTCACAGATATTCCAATAAAAATTCCCAACTCTAATCTGATTACGAGGCAGGAAACAAACGTTACCACCGCTGGTATTATATCGATTTCTACAAAAAAGACATTTTTAAAATGTTTATTAGGACAATATTTATTTTTAGTTTATTAATTTAATCATTTATGTTTTTCGGTACTTACTTTTAGTTCTCCAGATTGGTTTGACAACGTGAAACTCCACCATGAAAATAACGGCAGCTATGATGACAGCGGCAAGAGATGCCTTAGGGATGTAGTGGAAGTATGGTGTGAAAAACTGGAGTATGAAAAGAAAAATAAATTGTATGATCTAAATATAGCCAAATCAACATTTCTACTTTCACAACACAAGCCTTTCCTTAGTGTGAAAGACGTCAAAAGTGTTTTTGTGTTCACTATGAGTCGGCCTAGATTCATTTAAAAATATAAAAAAAAGGAAAAGAACAACTACTTCCTAAAGTAAAAATCTTCAAACTAAGTAAAGTATCCATTTTTATATGATGTAACTATATATTTTCATTATAAAACAACATATTTAACACTAGCCGATACCCGTCTTCCTTTACATCTCCAAAAGACAATTAATTTAATATTGTTTTTTCTTTACATGAATTCTGTAATTTTTAAAAACTTCAAAGAAATGGAATAATTCGTATCTTTCAATTTAATCTGCAAGGTTCAATGACAATTAAAATCAAACTTAGAATCTACAGTTTATGTGTGATTTCATGAATATTAACAAATTTATTATTTTTACCTGTAAAGATAGTAAAACAATGATTCCAGTATAGACCCCTCCAAAAGTGGTTTTTACTCCTGAGGCATTGTTGACAGCTCCTCTTGACAGGGCCCCAGAAACGGGCATGGAACTAACAAACGATGATGCTATGTTACACAAACCAATGGCCAACATTTCTTGTGTGGCGTCAACAGGTTTTCCATCAGCTGAAATAATTGTTTATAATTAATATTTTTCTCAATATGTATTAATTATTTCAAGCTGAATTATGATTATTACTTACAGAAAGCTTTTGCCAATGCAATATTCTCCAATATAGAAAGTAATGGAACAACAAATATAGCAGAACTCATGCTCGATGCCATTTCCAAAAAGTTGTACGTTTTGTTATTCACAGTGGCTTCAAACGGAGGTAGAGTTATGTTTGGGAGGCCTGGCTTTACATGACCTATAAAAAAACAAAATGAGTCAAATTGGTCTTGAGATAATAATAAAAAAAAATATTTCACAGAAAAAAATGTTTACAATATAAGGCAATTTACAATTTACAAAAATAAGGCAATACAAATCATAAAATGATTGCTCTCCAATGTGAGTAAGAACTCGTGTTTTGGAGAGGTAACATAAGTATGATAATAATATATTAATAAGTGTCCCATATCCCGTACCAGTGACAAATCCTTTTCATTTTATTAATGTTTTTTTTTTATCTGAGCAAGATACTTGCTCAGCTAATCATTTTTATATATAAGATAACAAAAATATATATATTTTTTAAACTGCAGCATTTTAAACAGTCCAGTGTTTAACATTTATGTTCGATATTATGATTAAAACTCCATTATGAGTTTCAATTTTTATAAAAATATAACGACCACGATATTATTTTTTTAAACATAATTATAAAAACGATCTTTGTTTTAGATAATTAAAATGTGTTTAACCTGTTAAGACAAATGGTGTTTGATCGTGCAGATGGAAACAATATGCAATTGCCGCACATATAACCACGACCAATATATTTCTGCTGGTAGATAAGAACCATAACACTTTATGTATTGTTTTTTGTTGCGGAGCATCTTTGCCTTTTTCTTTTGTGTCTTCTGGTAGCACATCTTTTATTTTCTACAACATAAATAATTAAACATAACATAAATTAAATCTATTATTTGGAATGAAAAACCTTTAATTTGATATAAATGCTGTAAAAATGAGATCGATCCCATGTGCTGATCATCTTCCTCCTTTAACGACACAAGCTTTAAGTAGCTTTAATAGCATATATTTCTCCTCTCTTTTATTGCACTTTAAGAACAAAAGAAGATAGAAATTGCATAAATAATTAGAATAGGTATAGAATTTAGAAACTTACTCTCAAAAACAGTAGAACTGCAATGCAACTCAGGCCCAAAAGTAGATCCCATAATCTAGCCTCACCGATATGTTGGAAAAGTCCTTTCCACACTTGCAAGAATTTACCACCAGGAAAACTCAAACCCAAAACATCTTTAACTTGTGTTGTGGCTATGATTATAGCTGCAGCAGATGTGAATCCAACTGACACAGGACCACTTATGAAATCAATGAGAAAGCCTGAAAAAAAGTAAAATTTTATTCATATTTTTACACAAATTCCAGGTGTTTAAGTCTGGGAAACAATGGGAGAATTTGACGCAGCATTTTAATAACGCGCCTCGCCAGTCTCGAAGTTTTGCACATTGATTATTTGAAATTGATGTTTCTTTTTTTTAGCTTTAATATTGATTGATCGAGTGATTTACTTGTTGTAGGTAACTTCATTTTGAAAACAATTTTGGTTAAATAAAAAATAAACAACTAAGTGATTGAGTATTTTAGCTTTTTGAAGTGAGGTTTTGTCTTCGCAATTCCTTTTTTTTCCTTGTTAATTTAATTTCAAGATTTTTCTTTCTGTATCAGATGAGTCCTTCAGACTTCTATCTGAACGCTTGTAGTTATTTTATTATCTTCATAAAACTTCTCTTTTTTTGTTAATGGTCTTGATAAAATAAGAACTAAGATTTCTGAAACATTCAGGTAAGTATATGGGAGGGCGTGACTCTTTATGAATTTGTTTATAAGGGGTTGCTAAGTATTACAAAAATATAATATTACCTAATTGAAGTACCCCCATCAAAAGTTCAACACATCCAGATAAGAAGCATAAAAGTACAGCAAATTCTGGCCCAAGATCATGCAAATTTTCTCTCGTCAAAATTGCAGCAATGGCTGTAGGACCCATGGGAGAGTCTTTGCAAGATCCAAATATCGTGTAGATGAAACAGGCCATGAATGACGAATACAGGCCGTATTGAGGTGGTAAGCCTGCTACATTTGCATAAGCAATAGCCTGTGGTATAATTGTCAAGCCCACTGTGACTCCTAAAATTAGACAATAACAATGATTAAATATAGGAGACTAAAAACGGTTTTTTCGTATCTAGTGACAACTTACCACTTGTACCACACCACAATAGTGTTTTTAATGGTAAATTTAGACTATTACGGGCTTACGACCGTTCTCTACTGTTGTTATAAAGGCTGGTTTAGTGTGATGATACAAAGTTCGCCATAAGGTGTTCGAATTTTAAATCCCAAACTCATAATGAGTGCTTCCAAGTTTCAACATGTTTGAAAATTCCTTGTGCTTCGAAGGATTTGAACCTACAACACTAGTTGTGCCGTGTCGAGGTGCAAACTTCTAGTCACCAGATGGGTGTATGAAACTGCCAAGAAATTGCTAACCTCAGATAGTGAATTGATGAGACATCTATTGGACTTTATAAGAACCTTTTAAGGAACTAAATTAAACACCACACAACAGATGGCGATAGGATATTACCCTACTTATGCATTTTTGTTTTCTCTATTTATTGCCTATTTGGCTTAATGGAGATTTTTTTTTATTAAATATTAACCAACCTGCTATCAAATCCGATACTCCAGCTTGAAGAGTGTACTGAGGCAGCCAACTGATGATAGGAAGTCTTTTTGCAAACATTTTGAAGGTGCAGGCCTTCCGTATCCGAGAAAATATGACCCCTGCCATGTTTTCGTCATCCTTGTGTTTCTTCTCGTATCCATTTGATATGATGTAAGCTAAAAATAATAAGTCTTGGATTTATTACCAAGTAAGAAACTTCCACTAACGACAAGCTAGGCTCCCCATTCACGATCACTCAAAATGGATGTCATACATTGTGATTGTGACAGATTGAAACGTGAGTTTTTTTTCAATAATTTTAACGAAATTACACTATGGTTATACAGTATTCTGCAATAATAAGTTTAATACAGCAATACGTCTACCCTGGTTGAAGGATGATGACAAAATATGATGAAATTGGAATTGGACCCAATTGGACCACTTTTTAACACTGACAATCAAGTAGTGACATGACGACTTGGACCAAGGCCACTTGAGTTTCCCCATTGACGATCCATTTGGAGTGACGGACGAATGTTATTGAATTTTGGACTGATGGTATCTGACTCACCATATCACTCCACATCACCGTTTTTCCCACTCGTGGACATTTTTTGGAGTGACTTTGCTCCATTTGAACGGATGGAATGACTGAATATGTCGTGACTCTCAGAGAATGGCTAAATGATAATACATACATATTGATGCGTTGTGTGTTTCTACATAATGTCGTAAGGCTGTGAAACTTGGATTTTTTTTACTATAAGAGGTGGTTAAATCCTAGAATGCTTAGACCATAGTTTCATTTTTTCAGGCGTTTGAGACCTTCAGGAGGTAGCTGAAAACTCAATGAAAATTGGAGAGCATTTGAGACTTTTAGGTGGGTAGTAGAAAGCCCAGAGGAAATTGAAATGGCACATTAAAATATATAAAGTTTAAGAGGGAGAAAAATTCACCTATCTAAACATAACTATGGGTCGCCAACTTTAGATGGGATTCACTGAGTTTTGAACGTGATAGGATGAAGAGCGGGTAGAAAGAGCGTGCATGATTCATAACAAACAGCCAATACCGTAATAGGTATTCTACCTACCATTTATTTTGAAGTCAGTATGCCGCCACAGCTTGGGCGAGAAAGATGTTTGAGTACGGATGTCACGATGTTTAAAATATTTTAGGTCATCTTGCATTGTTTTATGCAGTTGTCAATGTGGTAATCTAAAGTTGGGACCTTTTAAGGGAAATTACTGATTTATAGCTAGCTTACTAGCTTTCCCGACAGACGTTGTTCTGTAGTACTTACTATTAATATTGATTTCAAATTTGTAATTCATACAAAAATACGTTTAAATGTTAAAAAATTATTTCCGAAAGCTTGATAGAAATTCTATAAAAAATCTGCGTACCAATGTTTTGAACCCAATAGTGTAAAACAAAAATTATGTTTATAATTTTTCACAGATGGCGTTGTTGTCAGTTAATCCGTTCCATTCTAATTTTAATATTATATTATTTTCTATCCGTTTTTCGAATTTTCAATAATTATTCTGTTATCCGGAGCGGAGAAGAATCCAATAAACAAAGTATCATAAAAATCTGTTCAGCCGATCTCGAGTTATAGGTAAGTGTTAGCACTAACCCGACTTTCTTTTATATAGGACAATCTTTCCATAATAATTCAGTAAAATTTGGTTTAAATGGGGTCTATTCTTTCAACAATATATACAATAAGTTAACAGGCTTCACATGTGATTTATATGCCCTACTACACTGCCATCTCTTGGATTTTTTAAAAAAGTAAAGCAATTATAGAGGAATTGTTTTGATTTCAAATTTATGACCCATCGAACTTCATCCCGCATCCGAATCAACGATAACTATTACATAATGCAATAAATTATAAGCTAAATTTAATTAAGTTTTTATGTCGTAAATCACATAAGTCATCAATAAGTCAAAATGTTTTTTTTTCTGGGTTAGGTCGACGGGCGGGTCAGCTGGTAAAACAATATTTAATGAATCTTTTCTATGCCTGTAGTCCGGCGGCATGTGCTGCTAGTATTATTATAATTCGCTCAACATTCGCTGGTTATCGTGACGGTTAAAGATATGTATAAAAAACCAACATAAAAATAAATAAATAACAATATTATGTACTCATAAAGAGCAGATAACCTTATTATTATTTTAGAATTTGGATGAAAAAACTACAAACTTTCCAATAGTAAATTTAATTAAAAACAACATACTTACTATCTAATCAGGTTTTTAACAATTGCGTATTCTAGAATATAATTTAAAAAAAAAATTGTTAAATAAAAACAATAATTATTTCTATTGAATGGATTATTCTGATATTGTTTACCTACTCTTTGACCAGTATGAAAGATTAAAATACATAAAGACCTACTTAAATAAAGTTTTAAGTGGAAAAGATTCTTCGCTTTTGGGAATCGAAAGGTTCTCATGAAAGAAAAGAATAGGAAAGCTGCGCGAAACATTCTAAAATTGAAGAAGACTCAAAGTAGGTAACCTTGTTAGTGCTTTTTATCAATACAATTTAATTCCAATTTTGAAATTAAATTGGCGTTTGACAGAAACCGTCAGTTGTTTACAGACTTTGGGAGGCTTGTGCTATTTACAGACTTTGGGAGGGAAAATATATGGTTTAAAACAGATGCACCGGTCGGAATCACGTTGGTTATTAATTTCACATTACATATACAAATTCGAATTCAATATTCATATTTAGGACCACAGAACATCAACGACTATCGGGAGAGCTATAGTACCTACATACTATTATTATCCAACTCACTCTCACGAATTCAACTCCATTCACAATAATACCTACCTAATTTTATTGTATTCGATAATTAATTATTATTATGTATTCGACATTTATTTTAAGTAGGTACCTACTATGTTTATTGTAAATTATTATTGTTAAAGGCAATATGCCGTATATCTATAATATAAAAAAAGTCGGGTTAGTGTGAACACTTAGGTATAATTCGAAATCGGCTGAACAGATTCTTACTTTGTTTGATTTATTGGATTATTCTTCGCCCCGGATAACAGAATAACTAGATATTAAAAAGTTGAAAAAATGCATAAGAAATAAAATATAATATTAAATTTAGTGTGGAACGGATTTCCTGCGACGCCAACGCCATCTATGAAAAATTCTATAACAAAATAATTGTTTACCTGACAACCATTGACATTAAAAATATTGGTACGCAGAATTTTGATGGAACTTTATTCGAGCTTTCAGAAATATTTTTTATCATTCAAACATATTTTAAACGTATTTTTGTATAAATTACAAATTTAAAATCAATATGATAGTAAGAACTACAGTGGGGCTAGTACGAGTTTTGCACGCTTATTAGTGTTCTAAAATCAAACAATCGAATCGTCCGATCATTTTTGTATGGAAAATTTTCGAAATTCGATATTCGATCATCGAAAACTTATAATAGGGCTACAGGACAATGTTTGTCGGCAAAGACGACCCCTCAGCTCGATCAAAGCAATCAAACCGAAAAGCCGGCCCCATACATATCAAGCCCGCCGCGCATCCCTCCCAAACCATCCCACAATGCGGGAGGCATAAGCCCCACTCAGGACCATAGGGAGGCATCAAGAACTCTCCATTGTGCTCGAGGCTCTTGTGCCTTTTCTGACCAGTTGAGGTTTAAGGACGTGGGGTGGTCAACATCACGGTCAATTTTTTTGCATAGGTATTTAATTTTTGTAACTTTAAATTCAAAATAAAACTTATTGAAAATTAATTCAAAGATAGATTTAAGCTACGGTAGCCAACTCACGGTTTATGGGTTGGCTACGGCCCGCAGTGAATTTCTGCAGTCCGCCAAATTTAACAAAAAAGTGGAATTGCAGAAAATTAAAAAAGAAAAAAAAAACTGAAAATCAAACGGCGCCAGCAATCCAATGTCAACACGCCTTGACCTTTTCTGAAAATTTTCATATTCTAGCTAATCGTTAAGTTAGTTAAAAATTTATTGCAATATTCGTACTGGATTAAAGGACGAGTTGGGAAGAAAATGGGCGTAAAATTATAAGGATTAATGGTCAATTTTTCCAGTTTAGGGGTATTCTGTGATAGAAAACATCCCATTTCTTTTTCCTTTTACTCCAAATCGAAAGTCTTTATGAAACAAAATCAAAAGTAAACGAGCAGCCTTTAATTAATAAGGAAGTCTAGACGTTCAGTTATAATCGCCCGAACGAGACCGCATACCAGCCAGGTTTTAATATTAATGCACGAAGCTATGTGCAATGTGCACGGTGCATTCAAAATTATTTGAATCGTTTGCTAAATTCCACTTGATTAGTTCTCCGTCCTCCAATTAACTTGGTGCAAATTCTCCAGCCAATGATTTGCCGTTGGAGACTTTTGTGACATGCTCGTCTTTAGACGTAACGTCTTTCCATCAAGGACGAACTAATTACACGGAACATCGGAAGATAATCATAATATTATGTTTATTGTCATCGAAATTTATTTCTAACAAAAGATACTATTTAAATCCAACCAAGTACTAGTTTTTAAGGAATAATTATTGGCTTAACGAGACTCAGGAGAAACAAAAATTAACCCAACGACTACTAAAGAGAGATAATATACAAATAGTGCGAAGTAAAGTATATGTAGGCTCGAGTCAAAGATGTGGGAGATAAAATTGCAAGGCTCAAATGGAGGTGGGCTGGTCATGTATCTCGCAGGGATGACGGAAGGTGGAGTAGAAGAGTGACGGACTGGAGACCAGAGACTGGCCGAAGGAGTGTGGGAAGACAGCCGATGAGGTGGAGCGACGACATCGTGCGTGCCGTTGGGACAGAGTGGTTGACCAGGGACAGAGAGGAGTGGCGTGAGCGTGAGGAGGCCTATGTCCTGCAGTGGATAATCACGGGCTAATATGAATATGTAGGCTCAGCTGGGGTAAATGAATGTAGGCCAAGGGCTAGGGACAGGAATAAGAAACATGGAAGGAGAAGGTGATACATTTGGCCTAGCACATCAAAAGATGAGCTAATTACAATTAAAGAAATTTGAGGAGTTGAAGAAGATATTAATTAATGACATGTATCACGTATAAGTCCATCTAGTTTTCCATAGTGTCATTTGAATAATAGCTGAATAGTTTCAGGAGTATGTAAGTTTCTGACCTAAGGCATGCACACGTGACAACAAAAATGACATAAACACTACTATGATAGTTTGGTAGGAATTCATAGAAACAGGGTTGCCAAAGGAACATTCATATTTTTATGAAAAGCGTTTTCAGTTTGAAATAGGCCTCTCAAGCAGCAAAGAGAGCAGCATTACTCGACGAACGGATGAAATGATGATACCGTGTGAAAAAAAAGCGGTTAAAAGGAATCTACAGGCTACAAAAATAATGAAGTACTTTAGTCTATGTTGGCAAATTTGTCAGTAAAACAATATTGAATGGCTTACTTTATTTAGTGATACATTTTTATGAGCTGTGTTGTATATGTAATCAAATGACGTGAGTTTTTAGGTTTACTTTGTATTTAAAAAATATTCCATTACTGTGCCAAGACACCCAATAATGACAAAGGTGTAAAACAACGAAGCGTCGTCCTCCAAACATTTTAAACTGGATTATTATTTATTAGACTGCGAAACATATATATAGTGCCAGACTGCCGGGTCCGAAAATTTACAGGTAGCCTCTAATAAGTCTAATACATTCACGATGCAACTCGGGGTGGTAGACTGACAGCGCTGGAGCTTAGACTGTAGATGAAGATAGGACGCTACCCTCTACGATTTAGAATATAAGGAACACCAGAAGAATGCATAAGCATAAGGTAAACGAAAATATTAAAACAAATCACCGAATTTAAAAGGTCCCGATATTTACCCATGTTGCACAATGCATTACAAAAAAAAACTTAAGAAAAGGGATACATTGCCATGCTTTTCAAAAGGTTTAGAAAAGACGTCGACATTCATTCGTCAGACATTCAAAATTATGAACCCGGATGGGTTACTTGATGTCTAAGAAACAACATTATATTCACAAGATATCAATTTTGAGGAGGTGTGAAAAGATCAGTAGTTAATCAACACTTGAGCAGACACTAAATGACGGTATACTCCTGTGAGTTCATATATTTTCATTGCCTTTTAGCGGTTGAAAACTTCAAGGATAAAATTTATGGTATCATCAATTAACTAACTTTCTTTGAGACTTCCCCAGGGACTTAATCCTGGACCTTTAGCATTATAAAAATATTATGATAAACTTACATGAATCGTTGTCCATGCAGCTTCCCAAGCATAGTGGCGGTGATTTGTTGTTGGCCAAACCTTTGGAGGTGATGTTCTGGCATTCGGGAGAGTGATGGACATAGCAGCCACTGGTGCCGCAACAGGTCACACCCGTACTGCTGGGAATATAGTTGACGAACGTAGCCTCACACTTATTCGAAGACTTTAAATGATTCACAAAATTGTTCCTATGTTCTTCAGATCTTTCATCTTTATCAGTCGTTTGTCTCCCGTTCAACTGGTCATTATGGATTTTCATTTCCATGGAGTCGTCCATTGAATCGAAATTCCTTTGCTCGTATTTTTCGGGTTCGTTTGTTGGCAGGGTCAAGTTTAAGGCTACTTCGTCAACGACTTGCGCCGGAGAAGGCAGATGGTCGTCAAGTTTGTATTTCGACATATCGCTGATAGTCCGTGATTGTTTATAAAGTTGCAACGACTTCTCGCTATCAACACAATCGTTTTCCGTGAAGACCGGCACTGCAGCGTTACTGTTGATAAAATACATGTTTGAAATTATTACCTAGTTCACAGTCAATGGATTATTATTATTATTATACGGAGAATCGTTTAGTTATGTACGATTTTTATAGTTTAAAGAACACCTTATAGTACCGTTAAGTTTAAATTGTACGACATTGTATGTAAGTATACAAAATATCGGGTATAAGCACCCCAGATTGGTAAAAAAGTAAGGAAAATTCAACCGAAAAACCGGGATATTTTAGGACGGAATTCAATTAGATTATATTTTGGGTAGCTTAGTAATATTAAATGCTGTGAAAAAAGAAGACATTTTGATAATACTGCAAAAGTTATCAGTCTACCTAAATCATCCAAAAACATACTGAAAGCGATCGAATAACTTTAGCAGAAGGACAGCGAAGATACGATACAATATTCACCTTGTCAACTAGTTTATACATAGTGCTACTTTAGGCATTATGATTATCTCTTATAGCCGACTCAAAGAGCTTAAAATCTGGCTTAAAAGTTTAATATATGTTAAACTTTCTCCATTAAGTGATTAATTTAAAGCTGACAAATTATCAAAATTCTCAGATTCATATGAGATCAAAATTAAAGGAGAACTAGAGCCAGTTGAAAAGATTTGATTCGGAGGGGGTATTCAAATCCGTTTCACACATATGTGATTATATTTTAATAACATGAGGAATATATGGAGATCGACCAACTTCTCAGTTAAAACTAGGTATATGACGTCTTTTCAATGCTTGTGTAATACCAATTAGGGTGTGAGTCGTGGCACTTAACAAAAACACACAAAAACAAACTTCTAAGCATTCATAATATTTTTTAGATGAATACTGGGGTTGGTTCGACTTTGTAACAAACGAACCCGTCTGATCACGAACGATGCAACCTCCAGTGACAACGTCGCTCGAGTCCATAGATTATGGAAGCTTATTTTATACACCAGGTGGTACAAGAAGACGTGGCAGACCTTCGGGATACCGGCTTAGATTGGAATGACGCTCTGGATCTAGCCCAGAATAGAGATGCTTGGCGAGGCTTTGTGGTGACCACATGCTCCACCCCTAGGTGCATCCGCGTTCACTCCCTAGAGCGAACGTGGATTAAGTAATTATAAGTAACTTTTAAAACTTCAATATTTACGTACTTGGTGAAAACTCAATTGCGCACGAAGATTTTTTAATAACTTGTGATTTGTGTCATGACGACGTTGCCTATCTTTGTCTTCTTAAAAAAGTATAACTTTTTGTAAACAAATAAAAAGAACAAAGTAGTATTATTATAAAATGATTTCTAAAATCTACAGGTAAAAATAGAAAGGAGAAAACCTCATTAAGAGAATCGCAATAACATATCGCTCTATTCTGATAGCTGGAAGACTTTACCTATTTGAATTTCTGCGGATATCTGCATTAATTTACATACGTTGCTGTATCTTGCGAGAAAGTTGCAGCGAGATTAAATAAGAAGAATGCGTACGACGGGTCCGGTCTGGAAATTTATTATTCAAACAAACTAGGTATAATAATAATACGAAAAACTAACGAAAGAAAATGAAAAATTAACTATTGATCAATCACGACATATCTCCTTGTGCACACTTATTACTATGTATCCATAGTCATAATTGACTATGGATACATAGTCATCGTATAAAAGAAAAATTGGAGTCACGCATGTGGTTCAAAATATTGCCAAACAAAAGTGGGGAAGGGCTGGTCATGTCGCCAGAGTAACCGACACCACATGAACCAAAAAAGTTCTAGAGTATAATCCAAGAAACGGGCGAAGAAGTGTCTCGAAGAAGATGCAGGTCTCAAGCAAGGTAGCCTGTCGAGATGAGATGAGTTGCCGGGAGCGGGTGGATGCGGCAAGTGTAGGAAAGGGAGCTGTGGAAGTCTCAGGGGGAGGGCTGTGACCAAAAATGGACATGAGAGGGCTAGTTTCATCATGGTGCAGCAAGGTTTTGAGAAGGCACACATTTGCAGAAAACGGTTCGAGGACAA
Organism: Mystacides longicornis; assembly: GCA_963576905.1. Taxonomy (NCBI): domain Eukaryota; kingdom Metazoa; phylum Arthropoda; class Insecta; order Trichoptera; family Leptoceridae; genus Mystacides; species Mystacides longicornis. Next base: position 7,714,507 of record OY756425.1, on the reverse strand, counting down.
AAATATCGAATCGATACAAAGTAGAATAAGACAAAATAACACAAAGCATAATAGATATAGACAAAACAGAACTAGACAAAATAATACAAGACATTATAGACCAATAAAAAAAAAAAAACAAAAGCAACACAAGCTAAAAAAGTTTTTGTTTAAAAATACTTCCCAATTCACCTTTTTTATTATTATATATGAGATAGGATTCAATCGACTGTACTATAGAGGTTATCATGTTGTCTTCTTCTATTAATTTCTGGCCATACAGGACAACTAATAGGGAATTGATTTAAGAAGGAGTAGAAGGACAGACTACTGTCATGGGGAAAGCAGAAAGGCTAGCGTCGTTGAACACAGAATTTGATCACACTTTCAAATTAGTTTGCCGGGATTTTTTAAAATAGTTGGCGGAAAGATTCTAGAACAAAAAGTCCAATGTAGTAGAAAATATGTTATTTAGCAATAGCTATGATTGTGAAATATCTATACCCACAGAATGTGTAATTATCACTAATAATAATTATTCTTGTGCGAAATGGTGAGTAACTGATGCATGCAGAAGAATGCCATCAGAAAGTACGATTGTCCATAATTCTTGTTAAACGGATCCAATTAGCACTTTTATTTATAGCTTCAATACGCGGAACAAAACCTACTTGCACTATCATGAAAATTTGTAACCCATATGCGGCTCATTCGGTTGACATCTACGGCTGAATTCCGGCAATCAAAAAACTCAAGAGTCTTATTTGAAAAAAAAAACTAGAGAAGTCTTAAGACTAATCTCAAGAAACAAAAATAGTTTCGAATTAATTAATTTACTTCAATTGCTAGGGGTTGAGCAACTGGGGAACACTGAACCAATAAAGGCAAAACTATAGAGATCTTTTAATGTTTTGGAGGTGGAGTGGAGATACGGAGGCGAGGGAGCTCTTATGGTTGAAGTGACCGGCAATGGGGGGCAAGGAATCAGAGAAGGAGATTAAATCTAATGTTAGATTAATAATTAAAGGATTATTCCTTAGGTACATAAAATCTACGGAGAAGTTATTGTGCCAAATCGAATAGAGGCCCATAATTTAAAAACTTTGATATAGGTATTATAATAATGTGTGGCCTTTGAATGTTATGTGTTGTGTCAATGGTGTTTTGATTTCTAACATACTTAACTAGAAAAGAAGAATCAAGTTTATCCTTGACCAATATTTCACAATACTCCTATTGCCCCAGTTTATATTATGAATAAAAAAATAAATTCTGTATAGATGAAAAAACTCATTGCCAAGTTTGAAAGAACTGTGTATTGACATTTGATTTAGTTGGTTCTATTTGTTCAAGATAAAGGGTTATTTTTCATGTGTGAGAAATGTTGAAGATTACAGGAAGTAGGAGTTGTAGGGTTGGCACACAGATAAAATGTATAAATTTGCAATTAACGTATCACTTAACTGAATAGAATTCAATGTTTCTTTGAATCGAATTTCTCATGTGTTAATTTTTTTTTAAACTCCCATGTAAATATATCCATGAGGAAGTTGTATACCTATGTCGGCATGCATTGAATTGCTATCGTCGGCATGCATTGAGTGACAGAGCTATGTAATATGACTTGAGGGCTTACTCTGGATTTTTAATATGACTTGAGTGCTTACTCTGGATTTTTAATATGACTTGAGTAATATGACTCGAGGGCTTTCTCTGGATTTTTAATATGACTTGAGTAATATGACTCGAGGGCTTACTCTGGATTTTTACATCTATTTACAGCTATTCCGATCCAATTGCAATATCAATAACGGTGTCTTTATGACACTATGACATTAAGTAGTTCTGTTTAACGATTGGTCTATTTTGAATCCGGAAATGCTTTGCGAAAAAAATGGTAAAAAGGATTTAGACAATTATGTACCTTTCCTATATTAGCATGTATTTTGTTTATATTCTTTCACGAATAGCATAAAAATACACTCAAAATAAAAAAACTTTATTATTTAAAAATATACGATAGTATGCATAGTTACGGACAGCACATTGAGAGTATTTAGATATTTTTGGATATTTTTTTCTAACGGTAAATTTTTATAGTACGAAAAAGTTTACTAGTTTGCGGTTGAGTAATCTCATAGCTCGAAATTTCAAACAATTTCAATTTAAAAATTGAAATTGAATTTCAAGAACTGTCCCTCCGGCCTGGTATCGTATTGTATAAGATGTATACCTACCTACACCTTAGCACAGTTATTTCGCGAACCCGATGTGTAATGATCTGAGAATTGACTCGCGAGAGGGTTACGAACGGGGATCCAGGTGTACGCATCACAGTTGTTGTAAACAAGATTAAATAATGTAATCATAATACCTACTCTATTCAGATTGTTTATAATAAAAGTGAAAACTTGCCTTGCAAGAACAACGGTGAAATTGCCTTGTAACGAGCTTCAGATTGGCAATGTAGAATATAGAATTATGTTTCTCATACTTATAAAATTTGAAACCGTAAATATGTGTAAATTGCATATTATAAATACCTATTATAGAAAATGTTTCAAATGAAGTCTTGAAAAACTGATTCGCTGGAACCTCAATAATGGCACATAGCAAGGAAGAATAAAAAAATGCGATAAAAAAAGTCACTAATTATTAAGGCCCTATCCTATGTAATTGAAAAGTGATCGCGCGCCCGAGCGTCAAGCGATCATACAATGTTAACAATTTGAAAGATCCATCCGCTTTTGAGTATATGAAACTCGATGAAACGCTTTCCAATTAGGACACACTAAGAAATCCCTTCTAATTGAAACGATCAACATAAAAAACCAGTTTGGAGTTAAATATCATAATATATTGCTTATTATATCGAGAACATTTGAACAAATTATAGGTCTGGCCTTTATCCAAGGATTTCTTCCAGCCAATCCTAGATACAGTAATGGTTTACATTATTAAGAATAAGTACAACAAAGTCGCATAATATTTAATTTGGAAAAAAAATTATGAGGATTTGCAACAATTATGAATGTAATAATTTGTGATAACTTTAATCATTTTTTTATGTTCATTGTAGAGGTGGAAAATGTAAATGTCACACTCAATTATCCCCCAAAGCACGAGCTCTGCTCAATTTTGGGGGTAAAATATATATTAAAAAAATGTATAAATTTAATATTGTGTATATGTATTTTTAATGTTTTTTTATTTTCTCAATAAAAATATTTGAATTTGAATTATGATGTACTTACATATGTATAAAAGGCTGTATATTGTTGAAATAAATAGGTACTCAAGTAAATGTTATTGGTTTCGGGTCTGAGAAATGCGGCCATGAAAATATTTTATTCAGCAAGATTTACGGCAAATGCTTTAGTCATATGAACTACTATCAATGAAGTTTGCTTTATAAAATAATATAATAATAATATTTTATTCAGCAAGATTTACGGCAAATGCTTAAGTCATATGAACTACTATCAATGAAGTTTGCTTTATAAAATAATAATATAACATTTTTCTAAACAAAGGTGTCAATGTAGCCGGCGGAACTTATTGCCTGAGGCAATTTTTTTCAGTCAACCGGTCCCGTCCAATCTGAGACATGCCAACCTCGGGTTGAAATTTCAAGTGAAAAAACTCTGACCCATCCTGGAAACGAACCCGGAACCTCGGATCTGAAGTCTACGCCGGTACAACTAGGCTACCGAGGTCAGTCAAAACCTAATCATTTATATTTTCATGTGAAAAAGTTGCTAGTATAACCGATGTTCTTTTCCTAAGATATTGTCTAAAAATTAATGATTGGTAAGGTAAAAGAAATAAGTAGGTACAGAAATTGGCAAAGAAATCTATTGGTTCGGATTTTGGGATAATTAAGTTTTTTTTTTTTTTTCATTTGTTTGAATATTGCAAGGATTTTGAAGTTTTTAGTTGTTTTTTTTTTTATTTCACTTTATTTACCTAATTATATTTTTTCGTGGAACGAAATCGCTAACACTATTAGAAACTCGATAAAAAAATCATTATTATTGAAACTGATAAATAAAAAATTTAATAAGTATTTGAATAGTGAATATTCAATTTATTTATCATATAGAAAATTAATAATTATTTAAAAAAAAACAAATGACTAGGTACATTAAACAAAAAAACTCACCTTATCAATGTTATGTTAACAATTACCCATTAAACTCATATTATTAATCGTAAATTTTCGCACGAGTTCACAGTGTGTTTTATTTATTTCAATCACAATTAACTTATTGAAACGTTTTTCATCACATGATGCACGTAGAACGAGGGGTTAACTATAGCAAAAATAAAATAACTTTCAATTTTTTTTTGTTTATATTAGATAATAGTCACACTTGTCATATTTTTGCATCGAGTTCGTGAACTTGACATTTATTTATCTAGAAAAATAATGTCCACCAAAGCTGTATTATCTGTAGAAATACATTAAAATTGCGATACTGTTACTAACTTTACTACTGTAAGCAAGATAATAAGTTCTAGTACCGCCAGTACACGCTCGCCGTCCGACAGTCAGTCAGGCAATGTTTAAACAATATTCAGTAACACCTCTATGTGCACTCATACTAGCTTTTGAACACCGCATTTCGTTAGAAACACACCGAAATAAATGGTAATAAAATGAACATCTTTACCTGTTGATACCTGGAACAACAACGTTTCTTTTAGCAGTCGTAATCCCATATCTTGAGCGTCATGGTCATCATGTCGTAGACACTGAGTACAAAAATATTATTAGAGAACTTCTGCTGATGCGCAGAATCAAAAATTGGTTCCTTTATCTACTTACTTACTTTCCGAGTCCGTGTAAAAGCTAAGCCTTTCCCATCCAATATGTAGCAGCAGCAATCGCCTTGTCATTCACCTCATACATGTAATGCCTTTATCTAACAGTCACGTGACTGATAAATTATCAACAATAATTTATCTTCAGTCTGGGTTGGCTGGCAGAGATTCTTTGGGATAAGTCCACCCTTTCGACTGTCCAAATGTCGCCACATTGTACTTAGGAGCAATAAAGTTTTATTTGTTTTATTAATAATTCATTTTACTTTCATCCACAAGCATAACACAACACAACAAAACCTATATTTATGCACATCCTTTTATTAATTATACGATTAAATCATAAAGTGTATCTGTGTTAACGCAAAAATATTGAAAATAAAAAATCCTCTCCCCTGCGAGATAAATGACCAAAATATTTGAGTGTACGCTTGAAACAGACAGTCGTCAGTCTGATTGTGATCTTATTTTTTGCATTATTGAGAAGTTCGTTCTTCGTGTTGCGGATCATGTGGATGCCACAAAATTTCTCCAAGCCTCTCTACCCTGCGCCAATTGTACAGTTTCATCTCAGCTTACCAGTTTCTTGTCTCCAGCAAAGAATATTAACTATATTCAATTGTTTGTTGGCTGAGACAAGTTATAAGACAGATGGTAGAAGAGGGCTCTCTTTCATCAGGGTCCTTTAAGACACTTCGGAAGACTGACTTATTTTTGTCTCTGAGTGAGTCAGAAAGATTGGTACCCTTGGCCTAGGTCCTCACTTTTGTATAGAAAAGGGTGAATTACCAATCTATAATATAAAAGAAAGTCGGGTTAGTATAATTCGAGATCAGCTGAACAGGTTCTTCCGATGTTTGATTTATTGGATTCTTCTCCGCTCCAGATAACAGACTACTATTAAAGTTGAAAAATGCATAATAAATAATATAAAATATACTTAATATTTAAGTTAATTATGGAACGGATTTTATGCGACGCAATATCTATGATCTGTCTATGAAAAATTATAAAACAAAAAAATTGTTTACCTGACAACCATTGACACTATAAATATTGGTACGCACATTTTTGGTGGAATTTTTTCGAGCTTTCAGAAATATTTTTTCAATATTCAAACATGCATATTTTAAACGTATTTTTGTATAATCGTACAAATTTGAAATCAATATTCATAGTACCTAAGAACTTCAGGACAACGTCTGTCGTGAAGGCTAGTAAATACATAAATGAAAGCAGATTAAGGAAGCCGAATTAGAGGTGCGGATATTTTTTAGATTAATTTTATTTTCATGACTCGAAATTCGGTTTGTTTGGTGAATAGTCATTATTACAATAATAATTTACAGCTGATGTCCCATAAGAAACAAACGGACTTACATACCCATTCACTTTCATTTTTATTACGTATATTGATGATCTGTACATGTACAACAAACTGTACATCAATGTCAAACACTACATGAAACTGTACAACAGTGCATGTGGATATCTTTAAGGGTGGTGGAACACAACATTATTTCTTCCTGGAAAATACTAAGGTGTATTTAAAATGACAGTCTTTTCTGACCATTCTGAGGTAAGTAATTCTCAGTAGTCGAAAATGACCGGTCCATTCAAATGCCATATTTGTATGCAGTGGTCATGGCTTTTAAAGAAGACGATTTCGAACAATGACAGATAAATGAAGGTGTCAGGTAAAAATATAAATTATTATTAGTAGGTAGATAATAATATAAAATTTGTAAATTACTCAATTTTTATGTACAACGGTACGGTAATAGTAATATCTAATACCAATGTATGTAAGCTTTGTCGGTAGAATTTAGAATATAATAATATGTACTGTACATTTTAAATTTTAAAGGCTTTCTGGCTTTAAAGGAATAAAAAAAAATATATTATAAATATATAACTTCGTTAAAAATAATTTATTTAGGTAGGTACGCTTTTTTATTACTGTAAAAGTATACTCGCATAAAAATCGAGCCCAATTTATCGTAAAGACAAAGAAATAAGAATGTTTCATGGAACATTATAAAATTGAAGAAAACTTAGAGTAGGTAACCTTCTTAGTGCTTTTTACAATATAATTAATTTAGTTCTATTTTTGAAATTAAAATTGGCGTTTGACATAAACAACTGTCAGTAGTTGTCTGATAGTTGGGGCGATTGACAGAATTCGAATTGAAATATAATATAGATATATCGTTTAATTAAAACAGATGCATTGGTTGGAATTACATTGGTTGAAAGGTTATTAATTTTTCATTATACAAATTCGAATTCAACATTCATAGTTAGGACCACAGAACAACGCCTGTCGGGAAAACTAGTTATCAGTATTTTTACATTAAACCCCCATTTCTTCCTGTCCGTTGAACAGCAGTTTTGTTCGTTTGTACCATTAGAAGATCGTGAAATTTGCAACCTACAAAGCCAGACTCAAAAGTCAAGGTTATCGGTGTTATCGCCTAACTTTACCCGGAGATTTCTAACTGGTTTCTAACCCGGAGTCCGGAAAAACATCATTCAAATCCGGTGAGAAAGAAGCCCTACTTGTATCTAAGTATTTTTATACATCATGTTATTTTTTTCAAAAAGGCAGTCATTAAGTTGATATGGTACTATTAAAATGTTATCAAAGTGTACTAACTCGGTCCTTAATTTGCTGGTAACCGGTAAAATCTATTCGTTATCACCCCGGTAGCAGATAACCCCATTTGTTGTGTCTCGTGGCTGTTTAGGTAAGTAGATACATACTTTTATTTACCTACAAGTTATAATTTATTTTAGTTATATCAACATAGTTATTAATTTGTAATTATTCCAATACATAATATAGTTTATCGACTTCAAAATATACATACCTACACTCAACTCGATTACTTAGTTTTGATTATTACCTATAACCTAAAGCTATATATTTTGGGGACGCCAAATGTGAGAGCTTGCACAGTTAGTCTTACGTGTACCTAACATAAAACAAAATTGAAGGATACACACACACCCACGAAAGAAATCTGGATGATACGATTCCACTGAATTCTGCAGAATAGCGACATAGGATTTATTTATTACCTACTAGCTTTCCCGACAGACGTTGTCCTGTGTTCCTATATAATATGAATATTGAATTCAAATTTGTATGGTGATGAATTGATCATTTCACCAATGTGATTCCGAATGATGCGTCTGTTTTAAACCATGTATATTCCATCCGCATTCTGTCATTCGCACCAATTGACAATTTCTGCCAAAATTTCAAAATTGGAATAAAAACTATAAGGTAAAAAGTACTAATAAGTTGTCTACGTAGAGTTTTCTTTAATTTTATAATTTTCCATGCATTTTCCTTAATTTTTTTCTTCTAAAAGGACATTCTCCTGATAAAAGCCTACACGACAAAAAAAGAATTAGCGAAATCGGTCCAGCCGTTTAGGCGTGATGCGATAACATTGGGAAATTGCTCTCCATTTTTATATATATATAAGACTAGCTTTCCCGACAGACGTTGTCCTGTGGTCTAACAATGAATATTGAATAAGAATTTAAAAGAATGATAAAAATGACTTTTAACCAATGTCATTCCAATCGATGCGTCTGTTTAAAACCACATACTTTCCACCCGAATTCTGTCCATCGTACCAACTATTAAATAACTGAATGTTTGTGTCAAACGACAATTTGATTTCAAAATTAGAGTTATTCACTTTTCGCGTTTTAATTAAAATAAAAATTAACTTCAAATTAGAAAAAAATCGAATATTAGAAAAAAAATCTAAAAAAAAATCCATCAACAATCTGCGTGCCAAATTTTTAATGTCAATGGTTGTCAGGTAGGTATAAATAAAAATTGTGTTTCTATAATATTTTCACAGATAGCGTTGTTGTCTCAAAATTCGTTCCATACTAACTTTAATATTATATTTTATATTATTTTCTGTCTCCTTTTAGATGTTTTATTAGGTATTCTGTTATCCGGAGCGGAGAAGAATCTGTTCAGTCGATCTCGAGTTATACATATAGTGAGTGAGTATAGCTTATAACAAGTAGGTGGACTTCTTTATCCACACAATTCTTTACTGTCTCTTATTAGCGGCATTTTGTTGGGCATCAGAGCAGATCACAAGACTTCAATTAGTGAATTGAAGAGTTGTAGATGAATGAATCATGTGGTTTGTGGTAGTCACTACTTAGTTAAGATGGTTGATGGCTGGTTTAATTGTTTTGTTTGGACAAAAGCTCATACTTAATTGTAATTGATACTTAAAATGTATTGTTTACAAAATTAAATTACAATTGATGCGGAATTGACGGCTATTGTATTTATGTAAGTAATCCTGCTTGTATATTATACAGTGTGTATCATCTTCATTCCATGCCATGTCAGGGAATCTCAATGTCAGCGATCACTTTCAGCGAAAATTTTCCACTACTTCCACTACTGGTTGTCGAATACTGTTTTAGTGCGATCAATTTAAGGTTAAATGACCAGTTTCGCTATTTTTTATATCTGTTAAGTAGGTTTATTTTGTATAGAAACAGCATAAGATATTATATTATACCTGCTTACCTACTGTTTTTTTCCCTTTCATAATACCCCCTATTCTGCTTTTGTACTACAGTAGGTATCATTTTACGATTTGACAATAAATATATGTACCTACACCAAAATAACAAGTCAACTAAACACATTACCCCCTATTCTGCTTTTGGTTCGAACTAAAATAAGAACGTTCCAAAATTCTGTACGTAAGAGGTGAGGTGTGTTAATTCCACAATTTTAAAAAAATAAAACATTATAAACTCATTTTTGAAAATTGTGGAATTAACACACCTCACCTCTAACGTACAGAATTTTGGAACGTTCTTATTTTAGTTCGAACCAAAAGCAGAATAGGGGGTAATGTGTTTAGTTGACTTGTTATTTTGGTGTAGGTACATATATTTATTGTCAAATTGTAAAATAATACCTACTGTATATTGTTTTTTTGTACACTTTCTGTATTGTTAATACTGTTTGGCGCAAAGGTTTTTTTACTGTCATGCTATAGAGTGCCATTTTTTTAAAAAAAAATAAGCTATAGGTACAAAATTTCACACAAATTTATATGTAGATACTCCAATCCAATCCAAACTCCCTTTACGCCCCACTTACGAGCACATGGAGGCAACAATAACTCTCCATTGCGCTTGATCTTGCAATATTTATGACCTCATCCCGCACAATTTTCGAATCCCTCGGTTCTGCTTCGAAGGATCAGAATACGTTATAAGAGGATTTTCTTCATGTACCTAATACCTATTATTCTAAATATAGGTGTTAGTATAGCCATCGGAACTTAATGCTTGGAGCATTCTCTACCAGTCAACCGGTCCCTTCCAAATTGAGACAGGATTCCAACCTCGAGTAGAAATTTTAAGTGAAAAAAAAAAACACAGAAAATCTCTGACCTGACCGGGGATTGAACCCGGAAACTCTTAATTTTAACATAGCTAGCGAGGTCGGTATTAAATGCGCCATTCGGGATAAAAGTTAAAAAAAATTATGTCACATTTTTTGTGCGACTAGGACTAGGACCTACATGTGAAGGGAGTTCAAACAATAATCACATACTTAGAGCGTTTAATTGGTCAACTATTTCAAATTCTTTACGCTCCAGGAATCATCCCTAGACATCTCACGCAGGAATTTAATTAGATTACACCTACCTACTTACAATAATAAATTAATGTATTCATATGTCAAAATAAACTTGTATCGCTTGAATAGGTACCTTCTTCAATTATTTGTTGATCCAAATATATTATACAAGGAAAGAATTTAACATCTCGATAGGTATGTATTTAAGGATACTTTCTGATTAACCTTGAAACAACTGGATTTCAATGTGACCTTGGACCAGACCCTTATGGAGTAAACATGGGTCCCGGAATCCTGTTTCTATACCATCCTCTCCAATTACTGCAAGTAGGAACAACCTGTATACCTACATACGTACAGAATGTTCCGGACCTATTTTCATCATTAAATCATTAATAAACCATGATAGTAATAAAAAAATGAAACTTCGTATATATGCAATTGATTTTATAGCTACCGTTGTTGATTGTTTGTATTATTAAATATTAAAATAACATTAAGTTCACGGGCAGATTACATCAATTTATGTCAGCGATGATTATTTAGTTAAATTATTATTAAAAAAGGGACCGCAGAATAAATTACGACGTAAGGTTGAACACTATGCTATGGTTAACTATAGCATTATTACACAGTAGCATATCCATACAAACTTTGTCTAGGTCTAAGGTCGGAATTCGATTCCTTGATAATTGTGTCAGAATTTTGATACCCAAAGAATTCGAAGTCTTTCGATCTGTCAGCATTGCCGTTTCCAATTTCGAAATCTTTCGTCACTGTTCGTCATGGACTTTCTGTGCACCCTTCTTTGAATTCTTTGCACTACCCCTACTTGAAAACTCATGTACCTACGTTTTTCCATACTCTTCTAAAAGTGAAAATGATTTTCAGTTGGCGAATGGCTTTTGGAAGTACGTCATACTGCGGGCGATACGATTGGGAGCTTCATTCTTTACGGCTGCCAAACCGACACCGAGCGTCGCAGCAAGTTCGGGCGGGAGGAGATGTGGAGGGAAAAGATCAATGTATGTATGATCCTGTGTTGCTGGATCGTACGTAACAGCTATCTGCACGTCCGAGGCAAACAGGGAAACGTATATTTTACAGACAACCCTTGTATTACTTGATGCCGCTGAGTTATTTTTTGAGAAATGTCGGCATAACCACATGTCACGGTCTTAGCTAATCGACTGAAATATTGGTTGAAATCAACAAAGCTACTTCAATCACAGGAAACTTCATTTAAGAATACTGATATGAGAATTTACAGAATAGGTAATCGAAATTTTCAAAACTTGCGTTTAACCCACAGAATTCTATAGGTAGGTACAATTAAGTTAGTTATCTATATTACAAAAAAATGGAGAGCCATTTTCCGTTGTCATCGCATCACGCCTAAACGGCTAGACCGATTTAGCTAATTATTTTTTGTCGTGTTGGCTTTTATCAGGAGAAGGTTCTTATGAAAGAAAAAAATAAGAAAGTTGCGTGGAAAATTAGAAAATCAAGGAAACTATAAGTAGGTCACCTTTTAGTAATTTTAACAATACCTACCTATAGATTTTATTCCAAATTGAAAAAAAATAATTTAAAAAAAGTTTGATAGTAACTCTCAGTTGTTTGATAGTTGGTGCGATTGACAGAATTTCGATGGAAAATATATGGTTTGAAACCATAAATGTCCATGTTTGAAACAGATGCATCGATCTAAATTACAATGGTTAAAAAGTAAAAAGCTTATCCTTATACAAATTGGAATTAAATATTCATACTTAGGAACACAGGACAACGTCTGCCGGGAAAACTAGTAATACCTATATAAAAATCTATGGTTTGACACGTTACGAAGTACGGGAACGAGGCTTGGGGCGATACCAACTGTGTCCAAAAATGCGATCAAAGTTTCAAAAAGTAGGTAGTAGATATTTCATATACTTACCAAAGAATGGCGCAAGTGACATTGTATTCAATAATGTATAACTTATCCAATGTGAATGGTTATGCGGAACTGTTTTTGTTTAAGAATCGGAATCAATGAAATTATTATAGACCTCATTACTATTAATTATTTCTTGTCTTTATATATGTACATATATAGAATTATTAATGAGGGGATATTTGGGAAAATATGCAAACGTGGAAATAATATTCATTCAAAATGTATTCATAGCCAGAATTTAGCCTTGTTCTATAATAATCACTAGCCATGATCACTCTTCTAGAATCTAGCTATATGGTCCCCGCAAATCTTTTTAAGCTGCACCAGTTCCATTATTTTACCATAATCGTGCACCAGAATCCCGCAGATCGTCAGCAAATACCTTTTACGTGCCTTTTGTCAGCTTGTCTTCGAGTTGCCAAAAAAATGATTTTCTTTCGGGAACACTCTGTGACTCTGGTACGTACATACTTGCACGAGCGAGGAGTGCCTACTATTATAGTATCCTGAACTGATGCAGTGAACATACCTGCATGCAATGGAGTGTGCATTGAGGTGGTAATATAACCCATTAGCCTTATTATTCAGTTATGCAATCCCGGCGTAGCCTTGAACTTGGTTATACCGAATGTCGCTAGGGGAGCTCTGCTGCATTCAAGTGCACCTCTTGTGGTTGAACACAATACCTGCCTCTGTTATTATGCACTTCTGCATTCATTGTCTTTTGTTACACTCATCGAACCCTTCTTTTTGCTATACATATAAGCGTTTGCGGCAGCTGACACTTTTTTTCTATTGATTGTTTTCTAGTATCTATCCCTTACTACCTATTCTGCAACATTATAATATGCATAAAATTAACTTATGATTGGACGTGCATTCTTGCAATTGCAGAAATTGTGTAAATATAATCAAAGTATGTACGTAAGACTACGTGCAAAAAAACAAAACAAAAATCTCGTTACACGGAATTCGATTTTTACGTTTATTCTGTTTTAATCGCTGTAAGCTTTGATGGCTGCAGAATTTTCAATTATTATAGTAACACATCTGCGGTACCAACATTGTTAACAATTTTGGTCCTTTTTTCGATCCTCAAAGCTTTTTCTTATTTTCTTCTTTAGACTTTCTTTTAGCCGTAGAGGCATTGCTCAAACAGCCTCCATCTCTACGCCTCCTGAAGATGATACAAAGAACACCCGGGCGACGAATGTTGTGGCCTATCCAAGTAAACCTCTATTGCGCAATTCTTGTGAGCAGTTGTCTTGTTTCTGCAACCCGTCTTAGCGCCTTGTCGTTGGTGATGTGCTCCGTCCAGTGAACTCTTTACCACGCATCTGTAGCAATATACCTCTTTTTGACATACGGCCCACTCACCACCACACTTCCGAGAAGAGACATGACCAAGTATTTCCTTATTCTGTGATCTAGGTATTTTGTAATGGGCTGTTTTCCTACGGATACGCCGCTACTATAAACATAGCGGTGAATATGTCAGTTGAGAATATTGCCAATATTGTTTCCGTAGTAACAAAAACATTGTCATATAATTTCGAATCACGCCGTCTTGTCAGACGACGGACCGTTCCCTAGGAACCCAGTGCATTACAGTAGGAAAGCCGGCGTCTTAACCGCCAGGCTACCAACCGCTTATTTCGAAGACTGGCTTAATGTGATCACTTTACGTTAACAACGTTCGCTATTGGGTGGCAATGTTCAAATCCCCGAAAATCCAAAAAATTATGAGAATTTTCAAAATATTCAACATGCGTGGAAAAATCCCATGCCCCGGGCAGGAAGCGTCTCTCAGGTTCGAGAATGAGATCATGTTTGTTGAATGGGTTCCGAAAGACTGCCTCATATAGGGATTTGCGAAACACCAGAGGGACGCCGACCTCCGGGAAGACTTCTGAAAAGATAGCGTAATTGTTGATTGTTGAAGACTGAGGTTCCTAGTAAAACCTACATAGATCAAGGATCTATAAAAAGAGAACCAAGAGGATCAAAGTGAATAGAAGATTAAACCAAAATGACCAAACTATTAGATTCTAATGAACGCTGTCTCCTAATAGCGATTGTAGAGATGCTTCGCCCGACTCACTGATGTATGGGAACAATGCTAGCTATTGGTCTCGCTTCACTGCTCCCTTTGCGAATCAATCCCTTCAGCTATTGTGCAAATATTTCCATTAGCAATACTACTTATTCATTTAAAACATACCTAAGTACATACGATGTAGAGGCTGAGTCATCCTTGAACGTCCACTAGTCAGTATTTTCAAACAGCTACTAAAATATAAATTATTTATGTATTTTGAAATCTACAAAAATGGTTGCTTTTAAACATACAAACTACAAGTCAAGGCTTCAATAATTCATCGGTTTAAAGGGCCTTTTCTTTGTAATAATGTTTCATGTTTCTCTATTGTCCAATGTCTCCTTGTTGAAAGTTGCATAAACCTTATAAAGTATCAATCAAATCAACCAAACCTCTATTTTTGATCTCACTTAGGGGCATATAGGGAGGCAACAAGAGCCCTCCACTGCGCTCTATCATGTGCAGCCTCAATGAGTTCGGCCTGTATAGTTATAACCTGAAAATTTAATATACGATCTTTTAATAATCTTATTATAGAAGTTTGACGAAATCTTCTTTCAATTTGATAATCAGGTATTTGGTCCATGTTTATAAATTAATTTCCAAGTTGACATCCTTCAGCCCTCCTATCCTTGATTTGACACATTCAGTAAATGTTGAAATTATTAATTCCAATACCACGGTTTCATTAACCGAAGTAATTATTGAGAAAATCCCAGTCTTTATTATAAACCTTCTGATGTCGGAAATGTATCTACACATCAGATTATCGAAATATCAAGTTTCCTTCTTTTATGAGGTCTTTTTTATTTAAGAAGTTCATCATGTGGAATGGAAACATGGCTTATTTAGGATCTTCTTCGTTTACTTCAATACTTATTCAGGTACGGAGATGTTTTCACTTAAGTGGTCGTCCACGCTGCGGAGAAGAAACAAGAAGAATATGCATTCATGGAACGGTATGGTCTAGGATACTCGCAGCTGCCTATACTCTCTAGTTAGATACTCTCACAATATGAGAGATGCAGTGATATCTACATTGTCAAAAATTAACCAAATTACATACACACCATTATATAATAGGTATAGCAGACGAGTCTGACTGATTGTTATGGTATGCGATTACCCGGCTATTACGCGGCCTTTAAACATCGTCATTATCGCTGGAATCAGCATCTAATTGTTAAAATATTGTATTATGAAATGATCCTGTGTGGGCTTCATAGCCAAATCTATATGCTTGTCATAACGGAACCCATTAAACAGTACTTGTCAATGGTTTGCCATAATGATGCGATCATTATAATATTACATCTATTTTTATAATATGCCAAAACTTGGGAATTCAGCAGCTATCGATGAAAGATGAAATCGATGCGTTCTTTTCACACCATTCTCGGTCGACCACACCTTTACTTTCAGCCTTATGAGTTATTTTTTTAATCCCGCTTGCTTCCATTCTTTCAACTTGCCCAAACAATCTCAACTTTCTCAACAAAAAATATGTGTATAATAATAATTAATTTTTATTTTAATAATTAGCAAACAATAACATATGTATAGTTAGTTAGTTCGGTTTTTCAGCCGTGGTGGGTGGACGTGTTTTCTGTCTGTAGAAAAAGAAATAAGTAGGTAGGTACCTTTAGACAGAAGAGGTAGTTGAATATCCGCATCAAATAAACAGAAAGAAAAGTCACAGTTTTGAAATTTGACAGTTTTTCATAAATACGAGTAATGTGGCTAATTTTAAATACTATATTAATTTGGAATGGTATAATACTTCACGGTTATACTAATACAATTAATTGTTTACAAAAATTAATCAGTTTTAAGTATGCTAAATATCAGTTGATAAAGGAGAGCTCGGTTCTTCCTTTCATCTGGGTTCTATAAGACAGATGTACCTAGATGCTGAAATTGACAAAATGTGCCCTGTAAACATAATTTAAAACAGATGTATCGGTCGGAATTATATTGGTCAAATAGGTAACTATTTGATTTATCATTGTGTATATATGAAAATTCGAATTTAACATGCATATTTAGGACATCAAAGTGTCTGTTGGGAAAGCTAGTTTATTATAAAGTCTTTGCGGTTCATTGTACAATATAGATAGTTAATAATCTTCAACGAAAGTGTAAACTTTGATAAAAACAATGAAGTATAAACCAGTTAGCTACCTTATTGGCTATCACAAGTCACGATCCGACATAATGTAATAACTTAATTGTATCTAATTAATTATAGTTACAAATAAGACAGTGTTGATAATCTACTTGTATTTCAGCGAGCGAAAAACATAAAATCAGTACCTAATGTTTCAAATCAAGGAAGTTACCTACTTACTATACTAATGGGATGTTTTTTTCATTTTGTGCCGCTAGAGGCGCCCTAGATAATCCGGTCTATTGTCAAATTCAGTGTTGCCAAAGGGGGCGATTTACTGTCATTTGGGCTGTTTGGAACGAGAATATGCGACGAAAAAATCGGATTAGAAGCGCTGCGACCTAGTGTGTATTGTCGGAAGCTCCCCAGAAAACCTCCCATTGAATGGAAAATAACGTTGATATGGTTTGTGCAATTAAAAGTTTTTTCGGAAATGTACTTTTGTGTTTCTACTTTTCTTTCTCTCAATGAACACTTACTGCCGGTTCCCACTTGTGGTGTGTCGGATTCAACAAAATGTCGTATGCATTGGCGACTGAACATTTTAAATGCATCATTTTCACGCATCTATCCGGCAACGATTTTGTTGTCCCGCCAGGGATACAGCATCCGAATGAAAATCAGATTCGACACGGGCCTCAAAGTCGACCTCTTAAGCGGCCAAACGTACATACTTCTTAAAAAACAAGCCACAAGGACAAAACTAAGAAGAACGGGATATGAAAATGTTGTCAGTGTCTATATTGGAGCGTACTACCTGACGGTACATTTATGGACATGTTTTTAACCAATCACAGCGGTTTCGTTTCGAGAAGTTGTTTTTGTTTCTTTTTTTTTGCCAGTTGACCGTTAGCAGTCGGAGTGTGCGTTTGTGTGTTTAGTGCGTCTACTTTGTAAAGGAATTTCGGAAAAAATGAGTCAAAGTAAGATATTTTTACGTTATAAATTGTTATCTTTATAGTATATTTTAATAGCCTAGTAGGTTTTTATGTACTTTTAATTATCCTGTGTAAAAATATTAGCTATTTTTTACCTGGTACAAATTAGTACCATCAGGGATGTGGAACTTTTTGACATATTCATTTTGGAACTTATTTCTCATATTTCAAAGTTGTAATATTTACCTATTTATGTATATTTATTTGTTATCTTATGAAAATTATTGATAAACTTAGGGAATGATATTTATTCTTTTAATAAATTTGGGTATATTACTTAGGTATTTCTTCTTCTTCTTATTCTAGGCCTGAAGACCTGTTATTAAGAGGTGGGGTTTGCCTCTTGCGAGGTCGACTCCCAGCTGTCTATCCACCTCTTTGGTGGTCTGCCTGGGAGTCGTCTTCCGTGGGGTTGGCCGTGCAATGCCATGTGAGGGAGTCTGGATGAGTCCATTCTCCTCACATGTGCATACCAGTATCTTCTTCTTTGCCTTCCCCATCTCACTATATCTTCATTAAGTATTTCATAAACAATAATTATAATATTTTTAGGAATCAAAATAACTGACGAAGAAATCGAGGAGCTCTTATTATTTGAAAGTATACCAGAGATTGATGCCTTATCGGAAGTGCATGGAGTCTGACGAAGAAAGCCAAGAATGTTCTGTACTCTCAAAGTCTCCCGTAACTACTGGAAATGAGAATAACAATGACACAAATGTATCGGAAATCAATTATCCACCAGCTTCATCATCATCATCAGTATTGGAGAGCCCTGTTTGTAGAAAATGGAAGAAGAGAGATGTTGTCGCCCACTTGCCGGATTATTCGGACGAATTGTTTCATACCAACAAATTTGAAAACTACACCACTGCCACTGATGTATTTTTACAAATATTGGGTGATTCACTCGATACTATTATTTATCGGTCAAATTTATATGCTACGCAACGAGGAAAGACACTGAATCTAAAAAAGAGTGAATTCTTGTCCTTCATTGGAATTAATTTCTTCATGGGTTACAATAAAAGATCAGCATGGACGGATCACTTCTCAACAGCTCTAGATTTGAACAGTCCTTTGGTGTCATCCACAATGTCACGAGATCGGTTTGCCGCAATCGTGGCAAATTTACATTGTAATGATAATACATCTATTCCACCTGATTGCAAAGATAAGCTTTACAAACTGAGACCACTAATCGATGAACTTAACAAGTCATTTTTTGATCAGTACCATGGAACTAGAGAGTTGAGTGTAGATGAAACAATGATTAAATTCAAAGGACGCTCTACACTAAAGCAATACATGCCCATGAAGTCCATAAAAAGAGGGTACAAACTATGGTGTTTAGCAGATCAGAAAGGGTTCATTAAATTTTTTTGTGTATATCAAGGAAAGGACGAAGGGGCCATGGAAAAGTATCAAAATTATGGGCTTGGAGAGAGGGTTGTATTAGAATTGACCGAAAGATTACATAATACCGGTAGGATCTTATATTTTGACAACTTTTTCACATCGCTTAATTTATTAGACAGACTAAAAGTGGAAAATATATTAGCATGTGGAACAATACGTGCTTTACGAAAAGATATGCCCAGAAACTTAAAACCTGACAAGGAGTTAAAACGTGGAGATTGGGACTACAGGTTTTCCGACCAAGATTTAGGTGTCTTTAAATGGAAAGACAATAAAATTGTATATGTAGCATCCAATTTTCACGGAAACGAGGAAACATCAGTAGCACGCACAGAAAAATATGGAACTAAGAAAAATTTTTCTTCACCAGGAGCACTTCGCGACTACAACAAGTTTATGGGTGGAGTTGATAGGGCTGATAGATTACGCGTCTTATACTCAGTCGACAAAAAATCCAACAAATGGTGGCATAGGATATTTTGGGGCCTGATGGATATTGCATTCGTTAATTCATATGTCATTTCTTTGAGCAATCAACACTGAAAGATTTTCGTAGAAGTGTTACGTTAGGGTTACTTGCTCAAAAAGAAATGCCAAAGAAAAGACCATCCAATGTTGACTCCCCTTCCGCTGGACCCTCAAAAAGAAGGAAAAATGACTTTTCTGTCCCAGGTGACGTGAGGCTAAGCAACAGAGGAATACATTGGCCGAAATTTACCGGGAAAAGAGGTCGATGTGAGGTTTGCAGCAAGCAAAAAATCCAATCAAAGCCAAGCATGATTTGCAGTCATTGTAAAGTATAAATAAAAAATAAATAAATAAATACCACAACGTAGATGTTTAGTAATATTAAGCTAATTTTTTTTTCAATAAATTTCTATTTGAAAACTATAAAGGAGTTTTATATTAAACTTGGTTGCACAACACCCTGATGGTACAAATTTGTACCACATCAAAAAAAATATATAAAAAAATAAAAAATATATATATATATATATCAAACCTTTTTCTTATAGTGATTTTATGTAATAAAATCGAAAAAAAAACAACTGTTACTATTTTTTCTTTATTCAGGGAAGAAAGGGTTAATCAAAGAACAAACTAGGGGAGACCAGCCTAAGTTGGCGATGTTAAGGGATTTGTAAGATATCACCTTTAATGGAATGTTTATTTAAATAAAATATTTTACTATATTATAGATAATACATTTGCCTTCAATAATACAAGCATTAATTTTTACTAAAACATAAGGATTTATAGAAAAATTGTATTTAGAAAACATCTTCAAATTCGTCATCTTACCCGTATGCCGGGTAAGATGACTATATGCATAGGGAAAGTTGACGAATTGCATCATAGTATGGGTTCTGTCTTACAACTCTAGATTAAATTAAAAAGATAAAGGAATAAAACATTTTTATTGTATTTAAAAACGAATTGATACATAATATCAAACATATGTACCTAAATCATTTTAAAAAAATCAACATGAAATAAAGAAAAAAATAAAATAGAAATTAACACAATAAAATGAAAAACCAACTTAAAAATAAGAATTTAACGTTTATTCACATGAATCACACTTAAATTCCCCATCTCCTTCGTAGTTACTGCACTTTTCGTGCCACCAGGATTTGCAAATCTTGCACTGTAACCAATCTTCAGCTGGAGGTTCTTCATAAACCTCCATACATAGTGGACATCGAATTACAACGTTTTCCATGACTGTTAATGAGCAATTACAACATGTATATTGATCAACCTTAACAATAAAAAAGTTCACAATAAAAGATGACAACCAAAAATATAATTTGCATTATGTAGGGTAAGATGACGAATTCGTCAACTTACCCGCGTCATCTTTCCCGTGAGTGATATTTTAAAAAGAGATACAAATAATTCATAAATATAATATTAATGATTTAAATTTATTTACATGATATAGTAAAATACACCTTTATAACAAATATGTAATCAGTTTTTATCTTAAATATACGGATATTCTTTAAAACAGTGTTTTGAAACACTGTTTTTTTACATCAAGGACACAAAAAACAGCAAAGCGCAGTTCACGTGCAAACACTTTGCCGACACGAGACAGGCTGATTTGATCTGTAGTCAGTATACTATTCTTGATTCTTTTCATCGTATAGTGTGTTCTCACTCATACATTTCACAGAAAAAAACAGCATTCGTCATCTTAGGCACTTCGCCAACTTAGGCTGGTCTCCCCTACTTATGGTGAGAAGAACTTGATCAAGGTGGTAATTTGAGACGGTTACTGGAAGAACATTTTCGTTCCTCTTGTATAGAATTAGAAATATTATATACCTACCTATGTGAGGCGCCCTTGAGAAGATATTTCACTAAACGGCGCCATAAAAGTTGTCCAAATATGATTATTATTATTATGAAGATATACGTAAATGCAATTAAGATCTGTTTTTGGGTGCTATGTAAAATACTTTTCAATAGAGAATAATGTAGGTACTTTCATGATAAGTTCTCTTAGAAAAGTAGGTAAGCGCCTATTCTATGGGTAAGAACATGTAGAAAGCGGATTCCGACCCGCGCCGACCGCTCATAGATTGATGTCTATGGTTTAAATGCATTTAAATGGGCATGCTTGAAAGCGGGCTCCTGTTATCTATGTGGGTATCCCAATTCAAATGCATAGTAACATTCTTTGCGGCGGTCGGCGCGGGTCGGAATCGGCTTTCTACGTGTTCTTACCCTACTACCTACATTATGTACATTCCCTTTGAGACACCACTTAAGGGCATAGGGAGGCAGCAAGAGCTGAAGTTGATAAAAATAAATTGTTAAATCGTCTTTGCACACACAATGAGAGTCATGTTTAAACTACACGCAAAGTTTGATTTAAGTGCATATTATGAACACATCAGTCACATTTTGTGTATAAGAGCGATATTTATATTTTATATATTTTCAATGGCTAAAGAAATGTTTCATTTCGTCTTGACACAGTACAAGCGATAATGATAGAAAAAAAAATACAACTGTTTTAGGATGACGTTGTGTTTCATTCATACAAATCTTACGTCCATGATAAGGAAAAATTAATTGATAGCAAATTACGGGTAGATGTGGTCATTATACAGTGGTTTGAGTAGTGCCTAACCATCACGTGCACAAAATAAATGAAAGGTGCGTTGGGGTAAGATCGTATGTATGGATGATGGGGCAAGATCGGATAACTCTAGACTTCGACACAAAAATATCAATTTCAGGTGAGCCCAAAATAAATAACGCTTAACCACGTAAGTCAAATTACGAACTGTTACTGAATTCGGTAGGAGTATAGATTGACGAAGAAAAATAAAGGTCTACAAATTCAAAAATATTGCCAAATTCCAAGAAAAATTGCAAAAAACGGTCTTACCCCATTTAAAATATTACCCCAACGCACCCTTTGAGATATAATATGAAGTTCAGTGTCAGTAAGGACAGTCGGTGTGATTCGTCAGCATCTAACAATAGGGGGAAGTGACATACGTAAGCATCACTCATTGAATTATTACCTGATCATCTGCAATGGGAATTCTTCATACTGCATTCCTATCATAGACAGAAAATGGGAATGTTGAAGTAGTAATTCTTAGAAGACCTGGTACCACCGCATCACGAACGACGCTATACGTCGGCGCACCCATCAGCTCAGGCCCATCACTTCCACCATTACGGAGAGGAGATGGGCATGGCTGGGACATGTGTTGAGGATGCCGAATGACAGTTGGCCGAGGAAAGCGCTGTTTTTCCTCCCATCAGGGTCTCGAAGACGTGGAAGACGAGGCAGAGCTGAGGGAAATGGACTTGGTGTGGGAGGAGAGGAGGTCATAAGCATTGCGCAAGATCGAGCGCAATGGAGAGCTCTTGTTGCCTCCCTATGCTCCTAAGTGGAGTTCAATGGGAGATTTGATTTGAATTCTTAGAAGTATAATAATTCGATATGGATAAGATTGTTAGATATTGCCGAAAAGAAGTGAATGCAGAATAGGCTTGGCAAGAGATGCTTAGGTAAATTTCTCTATATTCTCAAGTATGAAAACATTTCGCAAATTATCTAAAGCCGGGAGCGCGAGCGGTTGCATCAATGTTATGTCAAAAAATCAAATGTGCATGGTGACATTATTGACTTTTGGTGTCACCACCTTTAGGAAACATTAAGTAAAAGAAATTTCAAGTTTCACAATTGATGATGGAAAGAAGGTTGCTAAAAATTAGTCTAGTCTATGTTTTTATAAAGAACATAAACGAAAATCATAAAAAAAATTCATAAAACAGAAAACCTATCAATCGTCATTGGTCCCTGGAAGCAAAATTAATGAATAAGATAGAAAACCAAGGTTACCCAAGTGAAATGGGATCGGGCCAGTGTGTGGGAAAGAAATGTATGACCGATTATGCCCAAAAACCCTGTTTTGGAGGCTATGCACATCTAAGGTGGTCTGATAATATTAACAGGGTGGCTGAAAATCGGATGTATTGAGTGATGGAGCCAGATAATCATGGATGTCAAAAGGGAGATGATGTTGATTGGAAATTGCCAGGAGAAAAATCATGATGCCAGGAATGACATTCATCGTCGTAATTTGCTCTGTCGCTTGAACATTATTTTAAGACCAATGCTCTTTTCGTTGGATACCTCAACGAGGCGGTTGTACGTAATTGATGGCTCCCGCTATGTAAATTAATTAGCATTTCTGCAATAATATAAAAGAGTTATTGCCTAATTATAAACAACAATTGCAACTTAACACATAAATAAGAAATTCCTTTTCGCTTCTTTGCAATGGGAACGTCTTTATGAAGATTGCGTTTCTAGTATCCGTTTTTAACGGAATAATACAGTCCAACACAAATTATTTATTTTTATACTTACCTTAATTATTCGTTCTGGAATTATTCAACAGCAATCAATCATAAAGCCTTTTATTTAGTACGAAGAACACAGAAATACTAACTTTGAAAATCCATAAAAATAATAACTAGTTATGTGCTTTTTTTCAGAACATTGTCGGTAAATGGGTCCCATTGAAAGATTGACTGTTTGAATTCCATAGCTCAAGAAGTTATTCGTAATAATCGTTATGGTAGAAAAATGTTAATGGAAAAAATGTAAGTAAAATCTTCAGATTTTCACATTCAGGGAGGCGTTCCAGGCCTTGGTCGAAGGAGTTACCTGGCCAGCCATTGGCATCAAATGAACGACGGTGCAAAGTCACATTGTAGATTGTCCAACTAACGCCATTTATTTCATTTTTTTTTGTGAAATATCATTGTTAGGATTGTAACCTCTAATGATGACAGGAAGGTATACGTCATGTGATGAAAATTGTCTGAAGAAGCGAGGACACTTCGATTCTTCAGACAATTTGTAGTTACACACTTGGAAATAATTATTATAGATTGTTAAACGCGATAAGCTAACATATTTTTATAATTATGATAGTAATCACTTTATGTACGTTAGTAGGTGTGTTCTTTTTATATATATATCCAAATCCAAACTCCCTTTAAACCCCACTTAGGGGCATAGGGAGGCAACAAGAGCTCTCCATTGCGCTCGATCTTGCGCAACGTTAATGACCTCCTCCCACACCATGTCCAGATTCCTCAGCTCTGCTTCGAAGGAGCGGAACACAGTATGAGAGGGTCTTCCTCGTCTCCGGGACCCTGATGGAAGGAAGAAAAGCGCTCTCCTCGGCCAACTGTCATTCGGCATCCTTAACACATGTCCCAGTCAAGTCCATCTCCTCCACATAATAATAGAGGTGATATATATATATAGCTTTCCCGACAGACGTTGTCCTGTAGTCCTTACTATGAATATTGATTTCGAATTGGAAATTTATACAAAAATACTTTTAAAATATGTTTGAATATTTAAAAATCATTTCTGGAAGCTTGAAAAAAATTCTATCAATACTTCGTACCGGTGTATTTAAATTTGGAAGTCAACGGTTGCAGGTAAATAAAAATTGGGTTGTTATGGAATTTTCATATATTATGGCACTGTTGTTAGGAAGTCCGTTACATACTTACTTTTATATTATATTTTATAGTATTTCTTTTCCATTTTTTCAATTTTTTATTATCTAATTATTTTGTTATCCGGAGAGGAGAAGAATCCAATAAATCAAACATCGGAAGAATCTGTTAAGCGGATCTCGAGTTATAAGTGTTTGTAATAACCCGACTTTCTTTTATATCGATTTGAGGGGTTAAATAAAACTTTGCAGTATTACGATATTATACTGCAAAGTTTTATTTAACCCCTCAAATCGGTATAATGGCTAAGTATTACAAAGTTACAAGTAACGTTTTTGAAGAATTTCTTTTATATTATAGATTTTTATACATTATAGTGTAATCTTCTTCTTTATCCATGTCCGCTCCCTGTTGGAGCATATGGACCCCACAAGTCCTCGACATGCGGTCCTGTCCCCTGCGAATCCAGCAGCCGCACCCTAGTCAACACCAACGGCAATAGTGTAATCCACGAGAAAAATTATGTTTCGTAAATAAACAACCAACCGTAAGGGGTAGGCAGAGAGTACGGAGAGGGATTTGAATATGCCCCCCCCCCCTCCCCCAATGAAAATATTTCTATAGAAGTTTCTACCAATGAGACTGCTTATGGTTTTCCACAGTTCCACTATGCGACTTAACTCAACCCCCTCCGAAATTATTTCTGACTATGGTCTTGATTAAATGACTTGTCAAAAGAATATTGTTCTTTTTCGAATGTAAGATACCAGATTCAGCTCTTTACAGTTTTTCGAATGTAAGATACCAGATTCAGCTCTTTACAGTTTTTCGAATGTAAGATACCAGATTCAGCTCTTTACAGTTTTTCGAATGTAAGATACCAGATTCAGCTCTTTACAGTTTTTCGAATGTAAGATACCAGATTCAGCTCTTTACAGTTTTTCGAATGTAAGATAAACTTCGTTTCAAAACTGTTAGCGAATCACATTTGTATTGGTGGGGTTTGATCCTATACGTACACACAATTGTATATATGTAGTGGTAGCTACCTACCGCGTCGGGATTTGTAATTTTCTAAGTTGTATGCGTGCCAGTTTGGTTCAGAACGTCGAAGGGAGAGCATGTCCATTTTTTATAGGTGACCATCCTTCATAAAAATGGGCGACTCTGTGAGTAGTACGCCACGTAATAAAGATATATAACTATGATTTTTATTTTGTATCGTGGTCACCCTGTACTCAATACAAATGCAGTTCTCGTTACGGTTTGAAATTGTCTATACCAGATTCAGCTCTTTACAGTTTTTCGAATGTAAGATACCAGATTCAGCTCTTTACAGTTTTTCGAATGTAAGATACCAGATTCAGCTCTTTACAGTTTTTCGAATGTAAGATACCAGATTCAGCTCTTTACAGTTTTTGTGGCGTTACCGGCGTCGCACCCTTTCCGTTTTTATAAACATTCTTCCTAGTTCTGTGGAAGACCAACACCCAACACGGAAAATGAATCGATTATTTCGAAAACGACCAAACTCAAGTTTTTGTCGAATAACACTTTTTTACGGATTCAGAATCTATGGACTAAGTTTAACATTTTTGCATTGAAAACAACTAAAGGATTATACCCCAACCTCGTTATATTCAAGGCCGATTCCAGTGTTTATTTCGAAAACGACCAAAGTATTTTGTTTTCGAACTAAAGTATGTTTGACATTTGAATTTTTTCACATCTGTCAACTCATAACATCGTGTTATTCGTTTTGTTGTTCCTCGCGTTTTGATTTTCTCAGCATGAAAATGGATTTATGGGATTCAAGTGATGATGATCTTGCTGATAGTAGGCATAAACGACGTAGAGATCCATCAAATTTTGTGCTTTTATAATGAGTTATTATGATTGATTAAACTTTTTGTTGCAATTATTGCATTCGTATGGCTTTTCTTTGCTATGAGTTCGCATGTCATTCTTTAAATTACTCGACTCCGCAAACTTTTTATTAAAATTATTTGGAAAACAACCAAAGTACAAATATTTCAAATAAATTTAAAAAAATATTGAAAAACAAAATTAACATTTTGGAAAAGTCGAATAAGTTCCTTTTTCTATGTTTGACGATGTTGAATCAAAATATCAATTTGTCATATACATATTTTTTCCAAGAGATAGTTTTTCCATTCTTCTGTAAAATTAACAATTCTGTACTTTGGTCGTTTTCGAAATAACTGATTCAAATATAGAAAATGCATGTTTTTAAATAGTTCACAATTGGGTTTTAATATGATGTACCTACATCCTACATGTACAAAATAAATTATTGTTACTACTCCATTATGTAACTCTATCAATATTATACCTAATACAATAATAATTAAAATATCTACAAACAATACTATCAATGAAAAATAATACGGATCGGAAAATGTGAGACATCTGTTTAAATATGCCGAAAATTATTTTATGTAGGTAAGCTTAATCTTCATGAAATACTATGTAGGTGTGTCTACATTATAATATCTACCATTTAATTTTTGTTTCATAAAACTTCAGGATTTAATCGAAAGATGGCGTTTTCAAATTCTGCACCTCATTTCTATTATATTATTTTTTAATTCTTTAATAGCACATTAGGTATTAGGCGGGACGGAGACTTGTTTTTACCAGGGTTCAGGCCTCACACCGAATACAGGAGAATGGGTATCTCACACGCATCACACAGTTGACATTTATTTTCTCTAGACTATGATAAACACCGTGGCTTTCCATAATTGCCACGTTCATTAATAATGCTTCTTCTTCTTAATTTAGACTGTGCGGTTGGTTGCGAGGTCAACTCTCAGCTGTCCTCCACCTCTTTGGTGGTTTGCCTGGGAGCCTTCTTCCATGGGGTTGGCCGTGCAAACATGTACCTTCTTCGTTGCCTTCCCTGTCTCACTATATCTTCAACCTCGCATATTACCTTTACCCTCGTATTCCTGACTCTATCTCTGATGGTCTTCCCAGATGTGCTCCTGAAAGTTTTCATTTCTGAAACTCTAAGAATTATTGATCGCAATGTGGTATCAGCCTATTTAATACCGTATAGGTATGTCATGATGGGTCTGACACAAGTCTTGTAACTTTTTATTTTGCTGTCGATTCTCCCATCTATAAGACATCCTGAGATTGCTGATTATTAGACCCAATATTTCAGTTGGAAGAGGTATCCACGAGGTATTTAAAATAAGTGACGTTCTCATGCTTCAAGAATAATGCAGGTTTATGCAAAATATGAAAACATGTAATTTTTTATTTATTTACGCACAAATGCAGCTCAAATAGTCTTTTTTATTAATTACTTTATTAAATTTAAATATTTTCATTAGACATTAAACGGTAAAATGGTTAATAGTGATCGAATGAATACATCCAACGTGACGTCTTTGCTGAATAATTACCTTCTACTGTTTAATTTTTCATTTTTTTTGTCTTAGTAATATTATTGATGTCCACTCCTTATCGCATGGCACGTACCTACTTACAGTGGCGTCCGTTGATTTAAGATATGTTTTTATTGCGCTCATTTTTTAGTAATTATTCGTTAATATTATTGAGATAATGATAAAATGAACGAGTATTAATTGGATAAATTTTCAGGATACTGCAAGGATATTAATGAAACTGTTTGAACTAAGCTTAATTATTTTCTTAAGAAGCATTATTATAGAGACGACCACCTTAACGCTGGAGGGATGGTTGGCACTCAGCTTTCCAAGATGACAGCGTAGCAGGAACAACAGGCCAGCAGGCCTTATCAAAGAGGAAGAAGTATGATTACAGTTTAGGTGAATCAGACAAATAACAATTAGTAATAAGATTAATCAATAATAACCGAACTCAGTAGCCTAGTTGCACTGGCATGGACTTCAGATCACGAGGTCCCGGGTTCGATTCCCGGTCGGGTCAGAGTTTTCTAAGTGTTTTTTCACTCGAAATTTCTACCCGGGGTTGGCCTGTCTCAGATTGGACGGGACCGGTTAACTGGAAAAATTTGCCTCAGGCAATGTGTTCCGCCGGCTATGCTGACACCTTTGTGTAGAAAAGTGTTATATTATATTGCTAATCTTCACATTTTCCCGCAACTTACGTTTTAATAAGTATTTTTATTTTAAATTATAGATCGAAATAAATTTGAGAGATGTTTCAGTAAAAAAGATTGATAAACTAGCAACTAGCTGTTTAAATAATGTCCATTCTACAATAAATTTCCGTTTCGTATGTTAAGAACTCACGGAAACAACAAGTAGTAAAATCTATAAAGTAAAAATGACAAAAGGGGTATTTTGGTTCATCGTTTTAAACTTTTCCGTAAAATACCCAGCCGGTCTTTATAAATATTTGCATTCTATTATGTGTCTGTAAAGTAGAATATCGGAAATATTAGGTACCTACCTACTCATGTAAGTTTAATTACATTACAACATGACGATTTTTACTAGAACAGGGCCCCTTTTCAAAGAATTTTCCACGGACATCAGACGATATAGTTAGGCCACTGTCACACATCTCATCTTTTTCATTTAGGGCCTCCTCTCTCTGGAGTCCTCCAAATCAAATAATGGATGGATTATAATGCAGAGTTCCTGCAATTGGTTTCTACTGTATTAGAATTAAGCGATGCAGCTGACAGAGTACTTTCAACTCTTCGCCTAAAAAAAAATAAGTAGGTAGGTACATTTTATTTTCAACGCACGCTTATCATATTATTATTTGTCTGTGTTTTTTTTAAATATGATATCTAACAAGACAAACTGAATAAATTAACGAACACTTTATGTATTTAACTACTTATTTTAAAATATTTATTTTTAGCAACTCGGACGGTTTTATAGTTTAAAGGCAGGCCTGGGCAAATTGCGGCCCGCCACCATAGGTATTATGATTTTAAAAAAAATGTGTACAATATATTAAAATTTTAAAAATTGATTTGTCGTACCTAAATGGATTATCTAAAATTTAGATAATATTAATATTTAATATTCTTCGAGACTTCATATTGCTGTTGGTTGGAATAGCTTTTACATGTTTAGAGATATAATGAATGAAGACTTGGCCAAATTTTACAATGGTCTTAATGACGAAAACTTCTTCGAAATGAATGTTTATGTTGGAAAGTTGTGTTTTCCTGAACCTCAATTTAAACTATAAGTATGTACAGTGATTTTTTTCCGATGCGCATGGCCACAAGCAGTTTAGTTTTGAGAATATCAACGACAAAAAAAATAAAGTAGGTACACAAAGAGCAGAAAAAAATATGAAAACTTCGCCTACTATCCAGAAAGACGAAAGCCACACTCTCTGATTAGACCAGTACCTACTGACATATGCCTGACACTGACCAAGAAGGATGAAATTAGACTGGATGCCTTCAAAAAAAAATCCTTCGCCGAGTATATGGACCTAGATGATTCTTCTTTTCCCACACCCCTTCCTCCCTTTTTTCCTTCCCTTCTTCTTGCACTCTCCATTTGTTGAGTTTATCTTTAGCTGTTTTCATATTTCACTTATGCTAAGAGTATTCTTATTGATATTTTTTTTTCTCTCTGGAACATGGTGTACCTGTTTCAATCAATAATATACTATGTAACATGTGACACATCTCGATGGAGGTCAACTTAGTTTAAGGCCATAAATTTATACTGTTTCTACTTTTAATGTATAGTTGTCCTCTGTAATGTGTTTTGTTAAAAAAAAATAATAAAAAATAAAATAAAATAAAATAGATGGTGAAGTGGTATAGCGAAAACGATACAACGCCGAGCTCTATGGTCTATACCAGGATGTCAGCGTAGTCAAGTTCATTTAGATTAACAGACTACGCTGGCTAGGACATCTGTTCCGTATGGATGACCTGGAGCTCCCAAAAAAGTACTATTTAATGATCCAGTTGGAAGAAGAAGTTGGGTGATGTTGTTGCAGACTGCAGGGCTCTGGGGCAAAGAAACTAGAAGGTGGCAGCCGGCGACAGGGAGATTTGGAGACATTTCTTGGAGGCAGCTAAGACCCACCAAGGGTTGTGAAGCTGATGGTGGATGGATGGACACAAAGAGCAGTTCAATCATTTTTTATCATGAATTGTTTGTTATGCTTATTTGTGATAATAAAATTATGTAATTTAAAATTGTGTTTTAATCTCGTTAGAAAATGTCATATTAATTATTATGCCCGGCTGTACCTTTTGATTCTGAAATTTGGCCCGCCATCTTTTATCGCCAGTTTTAAACAAAGTATTGCCAAGTGAGATATTATACGAGTTTATAAGCCAGCGATGGGGGTTCAAGTCCTGCATGACTAAATATTTCATATGCCCGTTTAGAGTAGAGAAGTCATGTTCAAAAGATTTTTCTTTTTTTTTTTTTAATTTATGTAAAGTATAAAAAAAAATCTTTCTCCCATCAGTGTCTCGAAGAAGAGGAAGACCCTCTCACAAACATTGCGCAAGATTGCCCCCTATGCTCCCTAGTGGGGTTTATAGGGAGAATATAATAGATACATATTTCCATTAGCCCTTTTCTCTGGTGCTTCCAACTTTGCGATAATGTCTTTCTCATGCATATCTCCATCTTCACAACATTCCATATATTGATGGATTATTGTGTCCTTTTTCAGGACAAGGTAGATTTTAACTTATTGATTAACCAAAAATTTGATAATTTGATTAATTAGGTATTGTGTGATTTTAAGAGGTAATTTTGTTTGAAAAATTGAACCACTGTGGGCTTAAGACAGTCTTCTACTGCTTTTTCGAACGATATTTTAATTTGATCACTTTACTTTAGAAACTTTTGCCATTTGGTGGTTAAATTTGTCAAAATCTTCGAATTTCCAAAACATGCCTCACGCCAGTCTGCAGGGGCATGGGAATTTTGACCACCTAAATTGCAAACATTATTAACGTAGAGTGATCACATTAAGATAGCCTTCAAAACAGCAGTAGAAGATGCCGTAGTCAAATTTGCAAACAAAATTACCTCTTAAAAGTCAAACAATAAATAATTTTAAGATGCCGACCTCGGTAGCCTAGTGGCAAAAGCTCCGACTTCAGATCAAGAGGTCCCGGGTTCGATTCCCGGTCGGGTAAGAAATTTTCAATGTGTTTTTTCACTTGAAATTTCTACTCGGGGTTGGAATCCTGTCTCAGATTGGACGGGACCGGTTGACTGGTAGACAATGCTTCAAGCATTAAGTTCCGCCGGCTATACTGACACCTATGTATAGAAGAGTGTTATTTATTTATTTATTTATTTATTTAAGATAGCGTCAAATCAAATTGTTGGTTCATTGATCTCCATCTTTATACATATCGATTTGATTCTCGCCAAAATTTTCAAATCTTCTTCAGGCACTTATTCTTTTTTTTTCATTATATGTCGCCAAAAAGCAATTTTATTACTCTCAAAATAATTAAATACCTAAACCAATTTTTTTCTATTCAAATGTGTCAATACTCAACTCTTTGCCAGAGACAGGAGCCTTATTCCCGTAATCAATCGCATTTAAAAATCACTTAACGATAAGATTAAGACATGATCGCAATCAGGTCGCCCTTGAATTTGACGTTTGTAAGATAGTTACGGGAATGCCGATTACATAGAATTTCATACTAATATTTCAAACATAACGAATTTTTAAGATATCTGCTAGATATCTTGTTTTGTGAATACCAATCCGCCATTCTAATATTGTCAATCAAGATAGGAGCGTATTAAGACCGCTACGAGAATAACCCTACAGGCCAACCTCGAGTAGAAATTACAAGCGAAAAATTCTGATCCGATCAACGCCTACTATTGGTTTTCTTCTTCATTTTAAAAGAAAAAGTTGAAGATATTTCGTTTACGGCCCGCCCTATTTTCGAATTCTTGAATTTGGCCCTCCATCCAAAATGTTTCTCCTCACTGCCCTAGTATCAGTGTCCTCTTGGCATAGTAGCGTGGGTGAAGGTATGCATTGGTCATTGATGAGGCACAAGTAGGTAGGTTTACTTGATTTGGATTATTTATGCTTAGTTTGGGTTTTTTTAATGAATCTGTGCTCACTCGAAGTGAACACAAATACACTTTTTGACATCTTTCACACTTACCAAAGGGTTGAGCCGTGAAAGCGAAAATGGTCGGCACGGCCGGGATTCGAACCTACGACCTCCAATACGCTGTGCGCATGAAAGCCGGCGATTGATACCACTGGACTACCAACCACTTCTGCGGTTGCTTTACAAAGCGTGAGTTTGTATACAAAAACACATTTCGGCAGCATCACTCTATGGCATCACTGACCTAAGAGATACAATTTCATGAGAAAAGGAAGAAGACTGGCTTTTAAACGTTAATATTGACGTATATTCTGGTTAATAACGTGATTAATCAATCAGTACCACTAGTATAAGTTTTCGATGATCGAATATCGAAACGATCATCGAAAGAGTTTCGAAAAATTTCCATATAAAAATGATCGAACGATTCGATCTTTTAATTTTAGAACACTATAATATACACGCTAATAAGCGATTATTAGCGTGTAATAAGCTTTCGATTAAACTCGTATCTACTAGCCCCACTGCTGATGCAGCAGGCAGGTAGGTAATAATCGCATCTTTATTATGCTAATACCGAAATAGTTGTAATACCCACGAATGTTTCCCTATAAGTTTATGGGGATTCTGTAGACGTCATAGTATCATCATCAAAATAATATATTTTAATACGCAGGAGATTTGCGTAGATCTTATTTTTACAGGAGTGGATTTAGTGTGATTGGGATCGTGACGTGTGAGATACACATTTATTACAAAATAAACCACCTAAGTATATAAAGTTTGATACAGTGAATCCGACAATTATTAAGATTAAGAATTTATTCTTCATCTTTGTCCTTATGTTTTTTTTATCTAAATTTTTTACTCGTTGTCCTAGATCTGAGAATTTCCTCATGGTTCATCATATTATAATCTGATGAACTTTGATAAAGGGATTCAACAAGGGAACAAATTGAATCACCGAGTTCGCCAACACGACGCTCTCTTACAATAATTGTTTAATTACTATTTTTGAGTCTTGGTGCCTTTACGAAAGAGATAAAAGGAGACTGATGGAAGTTTTAGAGATGTGCTCCTATAGAAGATTTGTAGGTATATCCTCTAGGGAGCACATAATAAATGAAGAGGTTCTTCAAAGAATCGAAAAAGGAAAGCAGCAGCTCATAACCCTGTCTGAAAGTCGTGCAAGGTGGATAGGACACGTTATACGATATGAAGATCTCCTACATAATAACACCTTCTTCTTCTTCTCAGCCTATTCCCGTCCACTGCTGGACAAAGGCCTCCTCCATCTCCTTCCACACCGCTCTGTTTTGGGCTTTTTGGACCCAATTGACCCCAGGTCGTCTCTCCACCGTAGTGGTGGTCTCCCGACGCTCCTAGCAGTCGTTCTGGGTCTCCAAGTTTCGTCCTTCTTCGACCATTTCTCTGCCTGGTCTCTTGCCAAGTGACCTGCTCACCGCCATTTGAGGGAAGCGATACGATACGATAATAACACCATTGAGGCGAAAAACTCCCGAGGGCGACCAAGTAAGGGAAACCAACAAGCCATGCGCTGTTTCTCAAATGAGGAACTGAAAACTATTGCTTTTATATAATAATAATTGTTGATTCGGATGCGGGATGAAGTTCGACGGGCCATAAGTTTGTAATAAAAATAAACTTCTCGATATAGTTGCATAACTTTAAAAAATATCCAAGAGATGGCGATGTAGTTGGAAATAAGTCACATGCGAAGCGTGTTACATTATTGTATATGTTGTTGGATGAATAGACTCCATTAAACCCAAATTTTACCGAATTATTATGGTAAGATTTTCCTACGAACAATACGAACATGTAGGCGTTGGTGCACTCCTCCCGAAAGAGGTTGTTTGGTTTCGTTTAGGTTTTCCTTACTCCATCAATAACCAATATGTCTATTGACGTATGTTGATGACGCAAATAAGGTAGCCACATGATATCTCGCGACAACTTTTTTTTAATAGATAATATTCACTGATATTAAAAACTCATTTTCATCAACAACATATCAAATTCTCAATGTGTTTGCGCATGTATTAAAGAAATAACGATGATACGATAATTAATAAAGGTAGATGTGACATGCGTCTCAGGTAAACAAATAGTTATTTTTGTAAAGAATAGAAATATTTTTGGCTAGGTTTTACTCGTAAAATGATTATACATACATTCTCCCTTTATAGCCCCCCGTACACCGCAAGCCAGCCCGGAGGAGACCAATCCGCAGCAAATCCGACCAGCACGAAACCAACCCCCTAGCTCGATCGAAGCAATTATGACAAGTAAAAATATACCTTGTAACATTGATAGTGGATAACCCGAAGAAGGGAGATGTAGCCCCCATGTATGTTCAACGATATTGGGTGGTTTAAATATTTAAGTATTTTTGGAGAAAAATATTTATGATTGAAAAAATATTGATTGATTTTGAAAAAAGTCAGGTCGCGTAACTCCGGTCATCAGTTTTGCGAGTGGCCACAGCCATCCGTATGTATGTGAAAAAATGATAGATAATTTAGAAATTATTTTAAATACGTACACGTGAAATGAAAAACAGACGATTGAGTTGCGTCGTATCCAATTTTTATTGAGACTTTTGACATTTCTCTATTCTGAAAATGTTTTATCCAATACATTAGAGGCGTAACTACTGGCAACCGATTAAGTTTTAAGCAAGAGCTTCTTGCGTTGAGTTGGAACGTGAATTTGAGAATACCAGTCAATATTATTATGCATAGGTATTTAAACTAATTTGTCTGTTACAGTGCACATCGAAATGCCTAAAAATGAATAAAGATCTATAAACCCTGAAAATTGGAGTAAAGAAAACATGAAAGGGAAATTCATAAAATATAGAGTTGCCATTCTATGTGAATGTAAGCATCACGTGCATCTTTTTGAGATTTGATGTATTCTGCTCATTAAAAGATGGTCATAACAACCACAAAAATTTGAATGTTATCTAGTAGGCACGAAATAGCAACATATGTATTTACAGGTTGGACGGGACCAGTTGACTGGTAGAGAATGCTTCAAGCATTAAGTTCTGCCGGCTATACTCTATACTGACACCTATGTATAGAAGAGCGTTATTTATTTTCTTAGGGATACGCCCTTCCATACCCCCTGGATATTTCCTGGATGATGAAAAAAAAATGATAAAAATAGTGCAAGTTTTAAGATAGAAGTCTGATGGAGCTCATCTGACGCGCCACGAAAAAAGCCTTGCATAATAAATTCATGTACCTAATAATAGTATGAGCATATTTATTAATTTTGTTTATATACCTAATTATGTTTCTGAATAATTGATTTATTTTAATTGAGTAGATATGTTTGGTTTTAATTATGTTGTGTATAGTATGATGATAATTTGTATTTTATTGTCATGATTGTTTTTGCTCATTATTTCTCTCTAATTTGATTTTAACAATATTAGCGCATGCTATCAACTTTTTAGACCACATGGTGGACGCGATTCTTATGAAAACACGCTCAATATCTGTTGCAAACATCACATTTGTATGAGTGCTATTTCAATGTTAGTATGTGTACCATTAGGGCTTACGACCTTCATCAATCATGATGGCTGGTTAAATTGATTTTGTTTATTTAATATATTATTATGTTTTAAATTACCATTTTTTAAAGGCATTTGCCGTACATCTCTAATATAAAAGAAAGTCGGGTTAGTGCGAACACTTATAACTCGAGATCGGCTAAACAGATTTTTATGATGCTTAGTTTATTGGATTCTTCTCCGCTCTGGATAACAGAATAACTAATAAAAAATTGAAAAATGGTTAACAAATAATATAAAATATAATTTTAAAGTTAGTATGGAACGGACTTAACCTAACAACAACGCCATCTTTGAAGATTTAATAACAGCACAATTTTTATTTACGACAACCGTTGAGTTTCAAAACACCGCCACCGGCACGAAGTATTTGATAGAATTTATTTCAAGCTTCGAGAAATACTTTTTTTTACATTCAAACATATTTAAAGCGAATTTTCATTTTATAAATTAAAACGCAGAAAGTACCTAAATAAAAAGAGTTGATTTTAGTTTGATTAAAAATTGGAATGTAGTAAGTGAATAAAAAGAGGTGAGTTAAGTTTGATTAATTGTTGTCAGGTTATGCCGTTTGTCAACGGATTTTTTAAAAAATTTATTTGTTTGATTAGACATTTTTTATTTTTTTTTATTTAACGGTGTTTTAGAAAATAAGGATATTTTGGAAAGAATTATAGTACGAAGATGTTGAACGAAGTTTGACGGGTCATCTTGTTTTCAAAAAATAAATAAATAAATACTCTCATACTACCCGCAGACTTTAACCGCTGGATTGGGTCTTTTAACGCCATTTTTGACAGTAGGTATGCGTCAGTCTGCACATCATGGATGCGGCTAATCGTTAGTGCCAGATTAATCAAGAATTACATAGTTGATACCAATTTTTTTATTTTTTTTTTATGCATTTCCACTCACAAATGAGTGATTTAAAAAAATCATTTGTTTCCTAATAAGAGAATTTAATACCACTTAGCCACTGCATATTTTCAACTTGACTCTCTACCTACAAGCGGTGGAGCCTGTTACGTTGGCCCAGGCTGAAACGGTGGTTATAATCGGTCCCTCTGGATGCTAGGGTCAACTAGCCGAAAAGAGTACGGGGTGCCTTGCATGGCTCTTTAACATACAGGGTATTTCCTTCATCTGAATCCTTTCCTCCTTCCTTCTATGAACCCTCCCATCCATTCCGGAAGGAGTAAATCATTCTGCCCGAAAATCCCCAATCCAAGGTGTCATTTGACCCGTGCCGAAGGATGCATGAGTAAAGGGTAGGCTAGTAACTAACGGAGGCTCCCTGATACCAGGCAACCACAGGGTGATTTTGCCTTACCCTAAATGCAGAGCTCTTAAGGGGCGGACTTTTATTTCCCTAGCTCTGGCTATAAAGGATGTAAGTATCTGCCACCTCTGTAGAGATTGGGTACTTCCGCATCAATGGTCAAGCTAGGAGGACATAAGGTCACATGACTAAGAACAATAAAAAAGACGATTGAGGAGATTTGATTCGGTGTGCAGGAATAGGGAGGAGACACTGTCACTCTGCAAGATGCCTCTGGAGACGAGGCATAATAAGAGGGAGCGCTCCATGAATGAATTGAAGGATGTCACAATAGATCTATTTTATGATCCCTTGACCTTTTTTATGAAAAAACTAGGTAGGTATATTTACGACTTGTTGGGAAAATCTTTGATAATATTTTTTGGTGGTAATAAAATCATTTTAGTTATTTGCAAAAACTAAAAAACAGCAATATAATAAATAGTCATATAGGTCTGAGTTTTTGTAGGTTAAGACAATAAATTTTTTTTGCAAGTTTTTGTATCTAGTTTTTCATTAGAAATAAAAAAAAAGTATTTTTAAAAGGTTTAATTAATTCTAAGGTCACTTGTGTAGATTCGCGAAATGTTTTAAATTATTTTTTTGACTCTCGATGTAATAAACCCTTGTAGGTATCTAATAATATTATAATTTATGTAAAGTGTGTACCTATGTAATATTATTTGTTTTTTTTTCGAAACAATTAAAAGAAAATTTAAAAAAATGTTGTTGATCATTACAACAGTAGTAGGTACCTAATCTCTATATATACGTGAAGCAAAACTTAAACCATTTTTAGGAAAAATGCGGGGACGGAGGAGTATGAAATTTCGCACACGTATAGTGTTTATAGAGGAGTAGCAGATGCTAATATTTTTTTTAATTATGGATGAATCAATAATAAAACATTACAAACAATACTGTAATGTTATGTATTTGATACTCACACACACTTCTACAGACTGACTACCTATAAAGTTTATCTGTGGTCAAATTAAGAATAGATGATTAGATTAATGT
Source organism: Mystacides longicornis (assembly GCA_963576905.1). Taxonomy (NCBI): domain Eukaryota; kingdom Metazoa; phylum Arthropoda; class Insecta; order Trichoptera; family Leptoceridae; genus Mystacides; species Mystacides longicornis. The sequence goes on along the minus strand of OY756425.1, from coordinate 7,675,471 downwards.
TTGTTTTGAATATCCAAATCCAATCCAAAATCCCTTTAGACCCCACTTAGGGGCATAGGGAGGCAACAAGAGATCTACTGTCGAGCGAGTTTTTAATAACAATAGAAAAAAACTTTGTAGGTACACATCAAAATTCAATTTTGAAATATCCATGTTATTTGCTTTATTATGTCTTTTAAATACACAGTCCATTCACGTCAATACTCAATACTTACATGAGAAAAGTCATTTGTTCACTCGTCCAAAGGGGTCTCTTCGATGGCGTTTTGAACGCAACCATCAGGGAATATTCAAGACTCACTAAATATTCATTAGACCTAGCAGACGATCTCACCACGTTTAAATTACCCTCAAAATCATTGAATTATTATCTACTACGTTGGTACTTACTAGAAGCGGTATCTCCTCCCTCATTAAATGGGGAAATGAAAAAGTTGACAGCTTGCAGCTTCGTTCAATAAAAGGTCGTAGTATTTTCAAATCATCTTCTTTTTCTCGTCTATTAAATTTAAATCCAATCGAATCCAAACTCCCTTTAGACCCTACTTAGGGGCATAGGGAGGCAACAAGAGCTCTCCATTGCGCTCGATCTTGCGCAACGTTAATTTAAATACCGTTTTCAAAAGTGTCTAGATAATAGTGCCTGCTCTGGTTGGGTCTCGTCTATTCAGTTGGAGGTTTTGCAGGGTATCTTGGGTTTTGTCCCGTAAAGTATTTTGTTTAGTTTTTGTTTTTGTCTCTTCTTTGTACTGTTGATTGATGTTTGTTGGACCAAAGGGTGTTGTGACTGTTGAGTTAGGCTTTGTTTGTGGACTGTACGTATTTGAGTTGGTGGTTGTCCTGTTGTTCGTGTTTGTATGTTCCGTTTAATATTCTTTTTTTTTATGAACTGTATATAATGTTTGCCCTAGTACAGGCTTGGCCTGTTTGGGCAGCAGTTAAATTTGTTATACATTATCATTGTATTATTATGTATGAATAAATAAATAAATAAATAACACTCAATCAATTGTTCAATTGCTATCTCTCTTCGAACAATTATTATTCAAAGCAACGAGACGGAAGGAGACAAACGAAAGATAAAGAAACCGTTCAACTAAATTTTGCTCCACCCCTAATAAATACTGATCGTATTCGCAACTAAAGAGTACTTGACTAGCATATTCGTTATCTTACCATAATAATTCGGTAAAATTTGGTTTTGATGGACGTCTATTATTTCAACAACATAATATAGAATACAGTAACGTGTATCACATGTGATTTATTTTCTACTACACCGCCATCTATTAGATTTTTTTAAAAGATACACATCTATAGAGGAATTTATTGTTTTCATTACAAACTTGTGACCCTTCGAACTTCATCCCGCATCCGAATCAACAAAAATTATTATTTTATTACATACATAATGAAATAATGCCCAAAACATCCGCCTTGTGGATGATATGCCAAAAAGAAAAAAAAAATGAAATAAATGATTAGCTAAATTTAATTAAGTTTTTATGTCATAAACAGTTTTTAATTCATGTAACAGGTAAAATTATCTATTCATACTGGATTAGGTCGAAGTTCGACGGGCGGGTCAGCTATGTAGTTTCTAATAATTATGAACACAAAATATCTGTTATGATTTTTTGACGTTGTGATAATCTTTTTCCTTCCCCTCGAAGTCTCTTCACCTCCGTATCTCATAAATAAAAATGTGACATAGTATTTTGAAAATTCTGTTCAGAATGTTTCATCTAGTACGTGGTAACTTTAAATCAATGTTATACCTAATAACTATAACACACCTCCAGACGAAATTTATGCGGTGCGTGTTCCGTCAATAAAAAAAAGTTCCCAGCCGACGGACATAGAAAAGTGAACCTGTATGTAAACACCCGAACTATAGCAGAGATGTTGTATTGGTTGGCATTTCCGTTTGACCGCCAATCGGGCATTCCTCAGTTGACTCACGCCAGAGATGATTCAGTCTGTTGTGGCGCTAGAGCGAGACGGCGTCCACATGAGGGAGACAGAGAATAGAAAGAAAAATATCGTTGTTGTATGTACTACAAATGAGTTTAGTTCACACAAAATTAGACGAAAGTGCAAAATGAGAGAAAACCGAGTAGTGACCATTGAAATTTATACATGAATATATATTAGATATAGAAGAATAGAATAGAATAGAAAATATATATATTTCTCACATTTTCAATACAATGTTCAAACAAACAAAATAAAAATGATAATAAAAAAGAAACAATAATTCAGGACTTAGACACTGCTAAATCCCATAAGTTATATATACATAATATAAGATAAATAAGACCAAGAGTACATATAGGTAAAAGTAAAAAGAAAATAGAACATGTATTGTAAAGTATTCAAAACATGTGATACACAGCTCACGTGAGAAATTCCACCAGGCTTAGCCTGATTGTGGGTATTGCAACAAGATATTCACCAAACATTACCTCACTCATTCATCCATTACTGCACCAATCACACATATGCTAAAATAAAATTAAAAATAAATAAAAAAACGCATCCTCTTTTTAAACAAATAAACATGTACAATATACATACATATACATACACAAACATATCTTTCGCTCTACAACAGAAATGAATTAATATCCTTTTCTCTCAACCAAGATTTTACATACTTCAAAAATGTTGTGTAGCAACTATGTCGCTTAATTTCAGCTGGAAGAGCGTTGAGGGTTTTCGGCGCAACAAAACCAGGGCATCTCTGTGCCAATCTGGTTCTGCATTTAGGCAGCCTGAACTCACATCCCAACCTTGTGCTAGTTCTACAAGACTCAGAAGAAAGAAAATTAAAAGGGTTCTTCCTTATAAGTTTCACGCACTGTAACAGGTACAGACGGCGTAAATCCATCATGCCGCTCATTTCAAAAAGTTCATTGCTAGGGTATCTTATTGGTTTCTTGTATATGATTTTTAAGATTATTTTCTGCAACCTGCTCAAACTTAACATATGGCTGTCGTAGGCCCCACCCCAAGCGATCATCCCGTACGTTAACACAGACTGGGCTAAGCCAAATAAGTTAAACGAATTACATCTAAGATAATTACATCCGCCAATTTTCTATAAACGTACAACTGACTTCTGAGTCTCCGTGTTACATTATCAATATGTTTATCCCATCTAAACTGCGAGTCAATATATATTCCCAAGTACTTTGTGTGATCAGCTCTATTTAGCATGGCACACTTCGTACAGTCCGCGTCACAAGAAGTATCGTGGAATTCCATTGTAAGTGAGAATCGTGGAGCCCTTCTTTTAGAGATGTAATATGGAACATACAGAGTTTTGTCGAAATTTAAAGAGAGTAAGTTTGAGTTCAGCCAACTGCTTACAACTTTCAAGGATGTGGAAGCATTCAAGAAAGCTTCCTCCCACGTTTGCCCTTTAACTGTAATTGATGTGTCATCAGCAAAAGAAACTATTGTTCCGGGAATACTCAGATCGCAAAGTTGGTTAATGTAGATTAAGAACAAGATAGGCCCCAGTACAGTTCCCTGTGGGACCCCATGCAGTACCCCAAGCTTCCCGCTCCAAGAATCAACTATCCTAGTTTTTTGATATCTATTTGACAAATAACTTTTCAATAGCCCTAGACACTTCCCACCGATTCCCAGTTGAGTCATCTTTTTTAAAAGAAGATCATGGTTTACCGTATCGAACGCCTTGCGGAGATCTAAAAATACTGACAGTACACACTCGCCACGATCCAAACATTCACTCACACAAGAAGTCAATGAAAACAATGCATCGTTTGTGCCCAGACCATTCCTAAATCCATACTAAAGAGATCGACTAACGCGCGCCGCCTACCCGAAGTGTTCCCCGTGGGCCACAAATACACATTTATGTATAGCGGTGTGTGAGTTTTGTTTTTTTAAATGGGCGTATACACTCATACACACATACAAGACCAGTACCCCTAGAATAAGCTTTCGTGATCGAATATCGAAACGATCATCGAAAGAGTTTCGAAAATTTTCCATACAAAAATGATCGAATGATTCGATCGTTTGATTTTAGAACACTATTTGCACGCTTATAAGCGCTTATTAGCATGCAATAAGCTTTCGATAAAACTCGTACTAGTCCCACAGGTCAGTTCAGTCATGATTGACGCGTCGAATCGAAATTGATAATGGAGTTACATGGTGACTCCTAGTCTACGAATAATAAGTCAAAGTGATGATCAGAATTTTATCATGGACAATTTGTTGTTGACGCTGAATGATATTAAATAAAGAACAGTTCTTCTTCTTTGGAATGTGGCAATCCACTCTCGAGAGAGTTATCCATGATAAAGAACTATCCATTTTTTTCGCGGTCTCTAAAACCTATTGTTAAAATTTGCACTTAAGGCTTCTTTGGCGTGTACTGAAATTCACACATGACTCATATTCTGTGTGCAACGATGATATTGTAACCATCTCACACACTCCAGTGTCTTTCCAGAATATTTTCAACCTAATTGTCTCGGGGTTTTGTATCATCAAACGAGACTAATTGGTTATAAACTATTGCCGCAAGATGCTGCTATACATTTATTTTAAACAAATGAATTAGTTGACATTTATAGTTTTTGTATTTAGGCACCTACTGGATTTTTGCTATCACGGCATCCATAAAACTTCGTACTTACTTTATTCATATCTCTGTCCTGGGCGTTATTCCAATACAAGCCGTCATTCTGAAGGTAATTTTTTTTGTAATTGTATTGTATTGTATTTTTGGTCTCCATAGTATGGAGATAGTGCATGGCCGATTGGCCGGCATTACTGGGAATAGAATCAAGCCTGTCAAATATGTGATGTTGGACCATCCTCAGGTATTTTGGGAACACAGCGAGGAGAGAGTCTGATAATCTGAAAATGTTGGTCGGAAAGCGGGAGCGAGCGAGGAAAACTCTGTCAGCAGGACTAATTAAGAAATAACCTGTTTCCCTATGAAAAGAGACATAAGGTGAGCCAAGGACAGGTGAGCTTGGAGGGAGTTTATCCGAGAGACCATGGCAGCATATTTGGACACAACCTTCAGGTAAGAAGTTTATGCTGAAAGAGAGAAATTTCGAATTTCCACATACTTGTCTATGGATTATGTTATCTGTTATTAATTTTACAAAGCAATCGGACGTCACCTGGAAATGGCTGGATGCCGGCTAATCCTTCTACTATCGGAACAACAGAGAGTACAGATTCGATTGTGTTCTGGACACGAAAACATCAACAATCACATGTGTATTGCAACATAACCGACTTTAACTTAATAAACCTAATAGATATATGGAAGCTTTACGACATTGTAAGGGAGCATGGAGACTATTCAAATGTCAACCTCACCTGCACGTGGTACTCCCCTTAAGAAAGCTAACGAGACTCTGGCGTAGAGCTTCTTCTTCTTCTTTTTTCTTTGCCCTGCCCTTTTTCCCGGCTCAACCAGGGTCAGGCCTCTTTGTAGACATGCGTCAGGATCTTCTATTCTGGGTTGTCGATTGAGGGACATTCTGTGCTGCCAACTCCCTCTCAATTGCGGACCACCAGGTTTCCGGGGGTCTTCCTCTCCCTCTCGGTTTTGTGGGAATAACCAGCGCTGTTTTCACTGAATAGTCGGCCATACCACCTCAGTCTTGTCTCCTTCATTTTAACCGGTATAGGAGCCACCTTAAATGATCCTCTGATATGCTCATTTCTAACCCTGTCCAGACGTGTCACACCACCTGCCCAGCGCAGCATCTTCATTTCATTAGTGTGGAACTGTTGCTCATGCTTTTTCAGAATTCTGCTCCGTATAACATTGCAGGTCTTACCGCGGTTTCGTATATTTTACCTTTAGTTCGTATAGGCATTCTTTTGTCGCAGAGCACACCAGACAAAGACCTCCACCTCAACCATACAGTACTGATTTTGTGTTTGACAGCCTCAACATGATCATGAGCATGAGGCTCTGACGTAGAGCATCGGCGGTATAATAACTGTATCATCTTTATGTCAGTAAATTTCCAAGATAGTAATAGGAAGGAAAGTCTGTCGCAACCCATATCAAGCCGTCTGAACAGCGTGGTCACCTGCTAATCGAAAACTAACTTATACTAGGGGTAGGTACCTACTGGTCACAAATTCAGAAGTTCTTAGTCGAGCTGGGGTAGAGCGAGAACTTCTGCCGCAGGTAGAGGTTCGGAAAATGGTATATCTGGGGCACAATATTAATGGAGACAAGTATCGACTGATCTGCCCGATACTGAAAGGAATAAAGATCAAGGTACTTACATAGAACAGGTGGAAAAGGGCATATGTCCTGGATGCGGAATATAACAGTATGAACAGGTTTTCGCACTGTGGAATAGAGGCAAATTCGCCACAGGGATCACCGAAGATGGGACTACCCGAAATGGTACAGCAAGAAGAAGAAGGAAAATTGAAATCTTGGAATTCCTATGTATTTCAATTTAAAAATTATGACACAGCGTGATAATGAAATACCTACATGCGTAAAGCAGTTGTAAAACTGCCTGTCCATTTATTGAGTTGTTTAATTTATGTCATATTAACGGAAAATAATACCATAGACAATTTCATCATTGTATTGGTTTAATTATGACGTTCCATGCTTGACATTTCAAGCAGGCTGTTATTCCCGATGACTTATTGCTTGCGCAATCAAAACCATACGTTTATGGTATGATATGCATGTGGATAAAAAATGTAAGCATTTACTGTGTCCTTCGTTAGCCGTATTTCGTATTCATCCACTGCACACAAAAGCCTCCCCTGTAGGTTAAGTGTGTTATCACCTCGGTAGTTATGTTATGGCGTCAGACCTATTAATAATTATTAAGACCAAAATTCGATTCCTAGTCGAGTCTGGATTTTTCTAATCAGGTGTTACCTCAGATTGGACAGAAAATTGACTAAAAATAATTAATCAAACAATAAGTCCGTTGGCTATGGTGGAGGCTTTGTATAAAAAATGGCTGTTTTTTTTTTCAATGAGTGTCATGACATCACGATGTTTGGGACTTTGGTGGTGCAGACAAAATGCATCCAAATCTCGCTTTCCTCTCCTTCGCAGCCCGTGCCCTTGTACCACCGAGAGCTTGTCTTGGTCTCTTATTTTTTCTCCTTTCCCAGGCCTGTTATGTTCCTGCTGTGAGGTGGACTCCTAACCATCCTTTATTCTTTTTCTTGGTCGTCATGGAACCCTACTAGTTTGGATTTTTAGCCGCCCTTACAGCTCTTGTGTCTCGTTCCAAAACCTTCTCTGATGTTTTCCTCATCTGACAATGTTTTCAACTATGGATTTTGCCAGCGATATTTTTAAGTACCTATAGGTATTTTAATTTCGCTGGTAGGAAGGAGAAGTTTGATTCTGACCGTGTCAATTTTGGACTCTATGATTAGGCGGACCCAAGTCTTGTATACTTTCACCTTGCTAGGATAGAAAAACGAATGTTTGTATAAGGAGAAAGACCAAGGTATGACCAAGATGTGACTGTGAAGAATCGCGGAACAGAAGTGGAACTGGCCAAGTCATGTGGCGCGTATGTGTGATGACAGGTGGACGAAGAGGGTGCTGGACTGGAGGCATAGAATAGGCCACAGACAAGATGATCCGATGACGTTAAAAGAGTAACGGGCCTGCATTGGAAGGGAGTCGCGTCCGACAGAGATGTATGGAACTCCAAGAGGGAGGCCTTTGTTCAATAACTGGACACAAGAAGAAGGCTAAAGTAAGATGCTTGTTTTTCCAGATGGAATGGTCAAGGAAACTCAACACCCGTCGCTAGTTGTAAATCACATTAAACACAAATACACTTTTGACATCTTCCGTTCTGAGCAAATCTTGTGGGATGAGAGAGCAACTCTGCAGTTACATATAAGTAGGTATGCCTGCACATAATTGGCCTTGATTTTTATGGTTGCTGCTTATTAGTCACTGAGAGTTGGGAAAGACCTCATCTATAATGATCACCGGTTGAGATGTTTGATTAACAGGTGAACAGCCTGTGAAGGAGGTGAATCATGCGCGGGATCACGCCACCGTAGTATGGTGAGGTAGGAGTACCCGCGCATGTCGTTATGTCAGATCTAGTATCTACCTACCGTGGTGTGCTTTCCTCTTGGTGAGTCATACGGTGCGCATGAGCTGGTGGCTAGTGAAAGAGGAAAAGTCGTGTCTTTTGCAGACAGTCTAGCTTCCTGACTATAAATACTTATTACTTCCACGCAAATTTAACTACGAACCTAAACGTAGGATCATATAATTCATATACCTACTTTTTTTTTAAATCTGAGCTAAACGAACCTCAATGTATGAAAATGGACCCCTATTTTACGTGGTCAGCCCTAACTTAACCTAGGTAACCCTTTTAGTACTTTTTTTTTTAATTGTATCTATCATTATTATTTTTTAATTTTATTTATCAATGCTAACAAACAGTCATTCACAAAACATCACAAAACTCCATAAACAATAATATATGATAAGTGGACCAACAAAGTTTACACATTTAGTAAGTTAATTATAAACAAGTGATTTAGGTGTTTTGACAACATAAACTTTTCTCTATCTAACTAATTAATTTATCACTACACAAATTTGAATTCCATATTCAATATTCATAATAAAGTCAGGCAGGACAACGTTTATTGGGTCAGCTAGTGCACAATAATTTTTATTTGCTTATTTGACGAATACCAGAGTGTGTTTTAAGGAATGAATTAAGCCGTAACCTCGGCATAAATTTAGTCTCTCTCTCTATTCATTCAGTACTTTTCTTTTGCTCAAGACACTATATTATACAAAAGAGCAAATAAAGGCGTATTCAAGGGGTGGTTAAGTGAAAAACAGAAAAATTTTGACCCGACAGGGAATTTAATGCTAATATTCTTTTAGTGGTTGGTAAAAAACAAATAATGTGAAAAACTGTCGTGTTGGTAGAAAGCGTAGAATTTCTGTGGTTTCTCCCACCAGAAGATGGAATCGGTTAATAAGAACCTTCTTAACATCAAGCACGAAATATTAGATGATTTTTTTAAGTAATCTACATAATCTACATATTGGAGATGATTATAAGTGTAATGATTTTGAAGTTAAATGGCAGTAGGTATCTGTATACAATTTGTTAGTGTTTTTTTTTTCTTGCTCTTATGTTAGTCTTTTGGAGTTGGGTAATTGTTATATTAGTTTTTAAGTGTTGTACCTACTACCGCTGTAATTGTTTTTCATTTTGTAATTTTTTTATTAACAGGTATTTCATGCCGTTTATTGATTAAATAAATAAATAAATAAATAAATAAGTGTCTACTTCAGGAAACAAAGTAGGATTGACAAACTTAGGGTGTTTCAGGAGTCCTTGTTATAGGCACATGGTTTGTTTAAAGATGAGAGAAGGTTTTACTATGTGATAATGGCAGGAACACTCCATTTTTTTTTGATGAATCTGTGCTCACTCAAAGTGAACACAAATACACTCATTGACTCTTTCACAGTAAGCTACTTAAAACTTGTGTCGTGAAAGAGGAAGATGGTCGGCACCTGGGATCGAACGCACGGCCTTCGCACGAAACAATGCGAAAGCCGGCGTCGTAACCGCTAGACCACCAACCACTTCATTTAGGGGTGAAAGACCTAAACAAAGAAGAAAAAGGTTTTATTATATATACCTACTTTAAACGCCAGCGCTCTTTTTATAGTGTTGGACATCCAACGATTTCTCTTCTAAAATTAAATGTCGCCTTTTTGGACGCATGTATTATGCCAATTTTTTAAATCGAGTTGGAGTTGCTTCTTGGAGTTGAAACCAGATTCCTGGGACAAATTTTTCAGAACCAGATATTAGGAATGATTTTTTGTAACGAATGAGACCGTCCGCGAAAGAACATTACAGCCCTCTATTACCTAGTCATCTTCAATCAACATTACAGCCCTCTATTACCTAGTCATCTTCAATCTCAGATTGCGTTGGGTCGGGCATGTTCTCCGTAAGACCCCCCTGAGCGTAGGTTTAGCTAGCTTATTTTACAACCCAGTAGGGACAAGAAAAGGAAGACCTTACTTTACCATTGAGACCATGGAGAGAGGACCTTGTGGCGACCATATGCTCCACTTTGGGAGCGAACGTGGATACTGGATAGGTAAGGTAAGCCAGCTAATTTGAATAGCTTACCTATATAATGTCTTTTTCAATAGTTTTATATTTGAGTGGTGATCAAAGGCTTAAATCACCAGGAATAATGCCAAAGATTTCAATTAAATGCTGCCGGCTTAAGAGTATTATTGCGCTTTTCTGGTAACGTGTAAGTAGGAACACTACTTTATATAAAGTTTAGAAAGATAGCAATCCAATACATGTGCAGTTATGCACTGGGTTCCTATAGGGAGCGGTATGTTATCTGAAAAAACGACAGACTTTCAAAATATATGACAATGTTTTTTATTACTACAGAAACAATATTGACAGTGTTCTATAGGTTGACATACTCACCGCTGTTTATATAGTAGCGCCGTATTCGTAGGAAAACAGACCATAACAGAAGATAGACAACGCCGTTCAGTAGGTAGGTATACCTGGAAGGGATGTCAAAGAATTTATTTATTTATTTGACACCCCTAATTATACATATTTAAATATTCATGTGGGTGGTTACTAGTTAGGTAGGTAGGTATATGCGGATGAATTGAAATTCAAAATGGCCGTCTAAATAATAAACCTAAATACCTACCCAAGTGAAGGCATGGCCGTACAGCGCATTATGATGGGTGGAACTTAGTAATTTATATCGGTAGGAAAGTTCTATTGGAGGAACGCCAACAACCGTTTGAAATACACTTTAGTACAGACAGGGGCAAACTGACCCCAAATACCTATTTCTGGATTTTTAATGGTAATGCTCTAATTTTTAGTACCGCTGTTTTGTTACTTACCTATTTAATTTCTAATTTTGTCATTCTTCTTCTTGTATTAGATCATATAGATCTGTTTTTTTTTCAAGAAAGTTACTCCTGGGAGGCCCAGGTCCAGCTGTCCCTCCCAATTCCCTGATGGGATTTCATTTGCCGCTATGTGTGGCATTCTATATTCGTCCATTCTGTTGACGTGGTCTTATCAGAATCATCTTCTCAGCCCCTGATTTTGACGTTACGTATTCTATATATCTCTCAGCGTCCTCCCTGTGATAGCCCTTAAGACCTTCATCCCTGATGTCCTGATGAGCAGGTTTTTAGTTGTTATAATGTAATCATTTTAAGTTGACTTCTAATTAAGAGGTCCTGATTTCTTTTCGCGGCCGGATCAGACATTTCCAAAAATTTTCCACTTGAAATTTCTACCCGGGGTAAGTTAGCCTGTATTAGATTTAACGGGACCGGTTGGCCGGAAAACGTATGCCTCAGGCAATAAGTTATAAGGAAAAATGTTAATAAATTAATTTATACTTATGTGCGATAAGAATATCCATTATGTAATTTACAATATTTCATACGGCCCAGCAGCCCTAGACAAATTGCATTTGGCGATCGACTATCGAAGAAAATTAACTGTCTAATTTTTATACTTTTAATATAAAGTGTCATTGTTTGGTTTAAATCATTGTTTATACGTTCCAGTGGACAGTTAATTTTTTTTGCACTCTACATTGACGAAATCTTCGTAAGTAGTCGAACACCAATTTCAAATTGTCTACGGGGGCTGACCATCTCGTGATCCAGCCGAAGAATTAAAGGCAATTTTCCACAGTTTTCTGACGAACAGTACCCCTGTTCTATGTTTCCGTAACAAACGTTGGGGTGAAATAGGTGGATAGCACCCTTACAGAATACTTCTGAAAGCTCCGCAGCCCATACAAGATTTAGTGTGTTTTTTACTTACGAGTGAGTAAAATTCGGAATGGGGGTACAGTCCGCCTCTGTGAGTAGGTACCAGTATACATAAATATTGCTTGTAAACTAAAACCTATCAAGTCGCCATATAATAAGAAACAAACAATTTTAGTTAAAAACTCATTAGTTGTTTATTATTTTCAGTATGTAACAATAACAATACTTATCATTGTATAATCAATTGACTTGTTTGTTTTCTACTATTTTGCGAAGAGTAATTAGAAGATTATTTGCGAATGGACATAACAAAAAAAAATCATATATCCTTCCAACCAAGATACAAACTAAAAAACACAATGCATTATACATATATTGTGAAAACTGCAACGAAATGAGATTAATGTAGGTACGTATATTCCTTCATAAAATTGGAGCAAGTGTTTTGGATTGTTGGACTTGTTCGGTTTGGCTCCAATGCCCTTAATATGCCATCTGCCTTCTTTTGATTATAGATAATAATTACATAGAGCCATTTAATGAACAAACGTCTACATTTTCTATACATTTGCAATAAATATTCAAAGGTGTATGTACTCGTACATACAAAAATTGCAGGTGTTTCAAAACACTTAATGCAAATACATTTTTTGTCTATTTTATTATTCCGGTTTGGAACCCCATATGTGGCGAAGAGTTGATGGTTACTCAAGAAGCATTCTAGGCTAGAAAAGGTTGTCAAGTGGTTTCGTATCCTTCTAAAGCCAAATGCAAACCTTTCTTAGACTCTCGTTGTTAATGTTCCTGAGTGTTCTTGTGATATCTGACAGAGATAACAGTTAAATCGATCCTTTAGTTAAGTGATTCTTAACCTTTTTGGAGGTACTGAACCCCACCGGTTTCATATGCGAATTATCTGAACCCTTCTTAATTTGAAGAGGGGTTCAGTGATAAGTTCTTAATATGAGTCCGGTGTGTCTTGACCTCCGCCGAATCTAAGAGACTGACTTACCGAACCCCTGATGTTTTATTCGAAGCTAGGTTAAGAACTACTGCTTTAGTTTATAGCTAGATACATATTTCTGAAGAAAGAATGTTTCTGTTGTTTCAAACATAATACTGCTTAACAGTGGTGAATTGAATAATTTTGTTAAAGAACAATTATTGTGGTTTTAGCCTGTCATAATCAGCTCTCTTCAGTCAAGTATTGAACACAGGCTTCTATAGCCCACGGTCGGCGGCCATCATGTGCCACATTCTTTATATCATGGGATCATAGCCTGTGATCACTTAAATTCCAAAATGCCCATGCAAAATCAAACATATCCAAATGTAGGTAATGCTCGCACTACAAAATAGATTTTTTTTTTTTTAATTTTTTTTTTTACAATAAATGAATCTGTGCTCACTCAAAGTGAACACAAATACACTCCTTGACTCTTTCACAGTAAGCTACTTAAAGCTTGTGTCGTGAAAGAGGAAGATGGTCGGCACCTGGGATCGAACCACGACGTCCGCACCAAACAGTACGAAAGCCGGCGTTGTAACCGCTGGGCCACCAACCACTTCGATATGAACGGTCTTATTCGACAAGCAAAAGGTCCAGTTTCAAAATGTCATTGTTCAAGATCCATTTGATTTGTAAAATGTCCAATTTGAAGAAAAAATCGTAAGTAGGTACCTACTGTTGATGCATGAAAGGATATTTTTCTTCGAACAGACGCAGAAACAAACACATTTATTACCTTGAAAATAAAGAAAAAGAAAATAAATAGGTATCTGATAAGGCTAGCACATGTCTCACCTATGAAAAAATATATAGGTAGTATGCCAAGGGTCAACGTCCACTAAAAAGTAGGTAGGTACACTTATAACTTGGAGAGCAGCTATTAATTTATTCTAGAAATACTTAATGCAATAAAAATAGATTTTAAAATTTAAAAAAGGAACGTGAAAAACAACGAAAAAAAAACACCCATGTTTTATGATTAAAAAATAAGTCGCATAAAACAAATCATAGGATAATGACCATTAAACCCTGTGAGACTGTACTTCAATGATCTGTTATTCTTTGAAATCGCCGATCATTAGAAAATTGCGTTAGAAATGTACCTGCGAAAGGTTAGTATGATATTAAAACGGCTTATGCGACGTGAAAACTGTATGACAATATCAACTATAAATATTTCAAGACTTATTAGAAGTTTGTACGGTATTCGGTGAAATTGCTTGAAAATGGTAGGTACAGTTTAAAAAGTCTTTAGATGAAATAAAAACATTTTCCATATAATGTTAATTGATCTGGAGAATAACAATCTATTAAAATAATTGTATTGTTAACAGTTTAACGAACTCTCTTTATAAAAATAACATAACAAACATTTTCACGTAACGACTTCAATTACATCTGACGTTTAAACAATTTCCCGCCAAAGCGTTGTATCGTTCAAAAGTAAAACGTATCAAGCGCCCGATAGGTTTCATACAAACGCGACTCATTAGAATTGCGTAGCGTCGACGCCCCACCTCCGTCTTCTGATTGGTCGGAGATAAACTTGGGTTTTTCCCGTGCAATTCTTGGAAATTCAGTGAAGCGGTTTTGTTGATATGATTCCTCGTAACCACGTGTCATACATACGTGCCGACAAGGACGTCGGGGCGCGATTAGAGAACGACGCGTTGAAGCGGTTAAAAATGTACGAATACATCAAAATGTTTTGACTCATACCACTTATCAATTCTCCATCGGTATACAATTAGTTTGTTTCTTTTTTAAAACAGACGTTTATATGCGCCGTCAGTCGTAGTAGGTATAAAGCAGCGGGTGTAATAATATTGTTAATAATTTTATTGTTGTGATATAATGAAATAAAATAGCAGTGTTGCACCGCTCACAATATTATTCTAAACTTTTTAACAATTAGGTTATGTGCATATCGCAGTAAAGTAAGTTAATATTTGTTTTATTTACTTTTACGGATTTAATGACAGTGGAGATACCAAAGAAAATTTTGTGTGCCGAATGCAATTATTTCATATTTTTAAATCATCCATTTGGCATGTGCTATGGAATTCAAAAGACATCAGTTTGCAATGAAGAACGCTTTTTTAGCTTTTATCAGAATTTCTATGATTATGCATTCAGTCCTTTCGAAAGATTTGACACATAGGAAAAACGCAACATTGAGCGAAGTGAAGAGATATTGATTTTTTCCTATGTATCTATGTGGGAAAATCTTTGAAGTTTTATATTTGCTACTGTTGCTGAAAGACACAGACTTTGAATAGTGCTATCTACTCGAACTTACAACACAAACAAATACATACGATCTCCATCAGTGCTCAAATAACAGGTATCTCCCGCATGGATATTGCGCACAGTATAATATAAGGTGGGTACAATCAACTTTTCCTGAGCATTTAAGTAGTTTTTCAGTTCTAGCGCAAGAGGTTTAGAAGTCTACAGCTTAGACCTTTCTAGTTAAATACATAGGATAGGTAGGTATGCTTTGAGTAGGTAGTTTTTCTATTATTGCAGGTAATGAATTGTTTTGTCCGGAAAGCTTTGCTCCTAATTTTATATTGATTCTAGCAGAAAGAGAAGACATTTGTAGAAAAGGGTACTTAATTCTTTTCTTATCCTAATAAATCAGTTAAGTATATCCTTGCTGAAAGGGTCCTAATTTTACTTACGTTGGGGATTGCGGAAAATTTGACATTTCATCCCGTTGTATGTAGAACCTCTGATAAAGTACCTATCATATTATATTTCATCGATAGAATATTTTCAACGGACACTTTAAGCTTCACAGCAACGTATATTGACTTACAGAAAAATAATACGAGTATGAAAATATTTCTTAGTTGGGTCAGTTTTGTCCTTAAAAATTCGCTAGAGTGTAACGAAAATACGAACGAACTTACCAATTATAATATACCTTGAATGATTCCATTGTCTTCGTCTGGATCCATTCTATACGGAATAATATAATGATGATAATTGTGCAGACATTTTTAATTCCTGAGAAGTATTTTTTTCTGGGTAAGGCGACCGCCTTTCCGCGAATTCACCGCTATATACCTACTACACTTTTATACCGAGCGTATATACTTTGTATGTTTCATTCACCTTAAAAATAATAATATTATTGTGACTGCGATTGACCATGAATAATACTGCAACAATGTCATGCATGCATCGAAATGTACATAACACAGGTGCATTCGATAATTCATATTCGAATTAACCAATTACTTCGAACCTCCGAGCTCCGAGGATTTTTATGATCATTTTTATAGTACCTATTGGTTCTTCTTCTTTTGGGTTTCAATCCAAAGATTGGTCTGTCCCAGGCATTTTGATTCCCTCTCTCCACTCATCTCTGTCACACGCCATCCTCTTCATATCCTGATAGCCGCTACACCGCATGTCGTCGATCACCTCTTCTATGTAGCTCTTCCTAGGGCGACCTCTGTGGTTGGCGCCTTCTATCATGCCCTCGACTATGGTAATGAGCAGGCTCGGGTGCCTGATGTTGTGGCCTATCCAATTGGCTCTTTGTTGGGCAATCCTAGTTAGGAGCTGTCTTGTTTCTTCGCCCCTGTCCAGTACCTCGTCATTGCTGATATGATCTGTCCAGTGTCCAGTGGATCCGCGCCATGCGTCTGTAGCACCACATCTCTTCTGTCATCCACAGTATTGGTTATTTGTGAGAAATATAATATATTTTTTCAATTCCTATTAAGACTATAATACATTCAACGAACCCATCACGTAGGTACATTTATTAAATATTTTATTAACAGGAAATTAAAAATTTAAATTAGTAAGGTATGTGGTTTTCTCATCAAAAGCGAGTAGATAAAAGCCAAAGGATATGCTCCACGTGATATGGTAGACCGCCTCACAATGCACCAAGGTACAGGCTCTGCGGACGTGGAAACTGATAAACCATGCATGCATGTGTGTATGCAGAGCATTCTGGTCTAGAGATAGCCTTAGATAAAGGATGTTGTGATAAGAATCAATAGCATTCAGGTTTTTTTTTCAGGGTAAATGATGGGATACCTTAAATTTATGACCAGTTTCCGTTCTGCCAACACTAGGGTTTTGAATGACATCAGTTTGCCCTAGAGAACTATGTCCAAAATCAGATTTAAATCATGGATAACTCCGCTCATAACAGGGAAAAACTGCATGCAAACAAAATTAGTAGCATTAGAGAATCTTAAGAAAATATGAGAACGACGAGGACACCTTTACACTGTGTTTGCCCCTTTTGAAGCAGAGAAATTTGGACATAGTGTTGGAGGGGGTTATGAACATTGCTCAAGATCCATAGCCACATACGGAATAGAGGCCAGAGCAGACACTGCTAGAACAAAGTCCCGACTGAGAAGCTCCGAAATGAAAACACTGAGATGTATTACCGGAAACACACTGCGTGATCGCATAAGGAATAACATCATCCGCAGCATGTGCAACACGGAGGACATCGTCAAATGGGGAAGGCAACGAAGGCGACACTGTAACGAGCACGTTAATATATAGAATGTCAGACGACAGAACTCCTCGTGTCGCCCTTCAAGGCAACCCTGAAGGAAGAAGACCCCCAGGAAGACCACCAAAGCGATGGAGAGATAGTTGGCAGTCGACCTCACAAGAGGATGAAACGGCGGCACAAACAGATCCGCAGGATCTATGAAGAGAGGAAGAAGAAGAAGCTCAAGATCAAACGCAATGGGGAGCTCTTGTTGCCAGCTCATCTTGAAAATTTTGAAAAAAAAAAATAGGATCATAACTCATCAAAAAATTGAAAAAAAAAACCAGCTAGGTAGGTAGGTACTGATATATTATGAATTAGACCAAAAAGGACTTTATGTTTATAAATTTTGTAATTTGATTTTCCTAATAATTCGAAAGTAAATTTAAAATTTGGAATTAAGTGGGTAGGTAGTATATTTTGATTTTTCGATCTAGTGACCGCACCACATCATATTAAATAATTATGAATGTGAAAATGGGCTTTTCAGCAAATACAGGTTTTGTTCTACAAATTGGATATTTGTAACAAATCAAAAGGGACATTTTTCAAATCAAATAGAACGTTTGCAATTCAAAGGTTACGTTTAGAATTTCACGTTTCAAATCAAAATGGGCTTTTTACAAAACAAATTCTTAAAAAGTATTATATACGAGTACCTATAGATATAAAAACGAGCCATCGCATCCCGCGAGAGATTGTCCAATTTCGAATATTCTTTTATTGTTGTATTTGCTATTGCTAGGAGAAGGTTCTTATGAAAGAAAAAATAAAAAAGTTGCGCAAATCATTATAAAATTTAAGAAAACTTACATAGTGTATTTTTCTATTTCTATTTTTGAATTTTAATTTAGGGTTTGACATTCTGTCAATAATTGTTTGATAGTTGGTGCAATCGTCAGTATGTGCCCTGTCAACATAGTTTAAAGCAGATGCAACAGATTAACAAAATTGGTTAATTAATAACGCCATTATACAAATTCGAATCCGATATTTATATTAACCCATATCTTCCCAGTGTTCCATTATTGGAACGGTTTAGTTAATAATTTTTATTATTTTTTTGGAAATGCGCAACTCGTTTATTTTTATGTGCTTAAAATCTTCGATTAATAGGCTATAGTTAGAGATATTGTTGCACGATATTCGCATCTGCTTTTTTCTGTTATGAAGCATTCTTTATAGCAGATTTTGTGGAAAAACATTGCTCATTGTAAAATGTCCGTATATTTTTTGTTTGTTATAATTCACATTCAAATAATACGTTACCAGTTCTATTGTTGTCTCTTTTATCATTATAAAAAATAATAAAATTAAAGATGACTATAAGTAGGTATTTTCATGTCCATTTTCCTAACCGTTCCATTTTTGGAACACTGGGATAATATGCCAATGTAAATTTTTTGTACTATTTTCATGCAAAAAAATTATTTATTGTTGGAAATTTATTTTTTTGGTCGTAGTTTAATAGTGTACTAAATATTTGAACATCTAGAAACGAAAAAAGTATTTTATGTAAAGAAAATATGCGGACACAGCTGGTACAACTGAACCTTACACAGTAAGAAAACGTTGTTTGTATGGTTACTTTGAAGGTGAATGACGTCGATTTTCAAAAAGGATCTGCAAAATCATCTTAACCATCGGATTCCAACTAAGGTCTGCTACGCTCAAAAACAGAAAAAAATTAATTCATTGGACTTGATGAGTGACAATACTACCAGGATGCGGTGATATTTTTTTATGGTCAAGAACGCTATGAATAACATTGAAGCAGATGTTATATCTCTAAAACAGGAGAAAATCCTGCATCAGCACGCTATTGAAGTGCTTTGCTTTACAGTCAATAGCGAAGTAACCTTCTTGCCTGATAAGTAAGGTCACAGGTTGATAAAGCTGCCGCAGAAGCAGTCTGCTTGAAAAATGTCATAATATGGAGAAACAATGCTATGAGGACAGACAGAAAGGTTCGTATCTATAAGACACATGGAATTTTATCCAGGGCAGACACTGTCGAAACAAAAAGCATGCTTAGAACATCTAAAATGAAAACACTCCATGGTTAATCTCTGCGTGATCGAATTAGAAACACAGTAATTTGAAAGATCTAATAAGTCGAACAACGTGGTCAGGTGGGTACCTTATAATTTGTTATTATATGTTTTGTTGGCACTAACATGTATTGAGAAGTTAAATAAAAGTAAGAATACTATAACTTGCCCTGCATGAGGGTACTAAAAGGGCTGCGCCGATCAAAAATACTCTTCAAGCGATGGTAAGAAACCTGGAACAAGGCAAGTCAAGATGATAACCCTGATAAATCAGACTCCCGTGTCTATAAAAGAGAAGAAGAAGAAGATTTTTATTGTATTATTTTATAAAAGGCTTATAAATTATAAATTGTGGATTAAAATTTTAAAATCTCTTCATAAAGTACTTTACTGCGCTCTATATCGTTTTTGATTTCCCATACAAAAGCCCAAATGTTACATGTATGTATCTTCCCAGTGTTCCATTATTGGAACGGTTCTATAACTAAAAATCCAAAAATCCAATTTTTTTTTTGACACTTATTTATCAATACATAGACCGTAAATAGTCCCTGGTATGATTTTCATGAAAATCTAACGGCTATTTCTATGTCTGGGAAGATATGGGTTAAAGACAGGACAACGTCTGCGGGGAAAGCTAGTCATAAAACTAAACATTTTAACAACATAATAAAACCACGTATAGGTCGTATTATAGCGGTCTACGCATCACTCTTAAGTATACCTATGCGAAAAAGCGACAGCAATCACAAATACATCCGAAATTTACGCTAATTGTTTTTTTTTTTTAACTATTTAAAGATTATTTTTTGATTGCATTTCTTCTTATTATTGTTGTGTCTTTATTTTACTTGCTTTAATAGAAAGTAAGAAAAAAAATATTCGCAGTAATCAACAGGACGCCTTACAAGTTTCCACACACAAGTAATTGTGATTTATAAACACTTCCTTAAGGATTAATTATAATCCTATTAACTATAGCGCCTATACGCGAAACGTCAGAGATCCTGCATTCCGGCCTGTCAGTACAAAAACGAGAGTGACAACCAATCGCGCAGGCCTCGGTAGAAACCTATAGATACCGTTTATGGCTATGGGTAAGAACACGTAGAAAGCCGATTCCGACCCGCGCCGCCCGGCTCAAAGATTGTTGTCTATGGTTTCAATGCATTTAAATGGGCATGCCGGAAAGCGAGCTCCTGCTTTTTCTGTGGGTATCCCCATTCAAATGCATAGTAATAATGACATTCTTTGCGCCGGTCGGCGCGGGTCGGAATTGGCTTTCTACGTGTTCTTACCCTTTCACTAATTTTTAAACTGGACGGTCAGTATAGCAGGAGCCCATCAAAATGAAAATTTCGGCATTTAAATGTACTTTGAACTTTTTATATTTTTCTACCAACTGTGGGTATAAGGTATTTTATGTTTTCGTTCCTATAACACCTTTTCTACTAAAATCTTAAATACCCCCCTTGGCAACATTTCATTAAACCGCCGGCGCGCCGGCCGCACTGTGGAATATGGTAGAACAGTCGCAAATATTTAATGATTTTTTTAGGTACACTTTTTCCACTTATTTTTAAGTGCATTTGATAAAATAAATGTTAACCATTATATTGATATCAAATTTCTACACTTAGGTATTGAAGAGATTTTTTTTTAAATAATTTTACAGTATTATTAAGAAAAACTTACAACAAATAGAATACCAAAAATTTTTTATGGCTTAAATTTATCTATATAAAAAAACATTTCCAAAAATATGTAACACATACCATTAGTTGTTGGCAATATATAAGATATTTGAATTTGAAATGTAACAAAATATACTTGTTTAGTTGTGATTCTACAAGTAAAGTATCTTTGATTTTTTATATTATACACCCTGTATAGATCATTTTTATTTTGATTTTTAGTTCATTTTATCTGTCTGCTACGTACAAAACTACTTTTACGTACCTACTCTAAAATCGAATTAAAGGTCAATAAATATACTATTAAGTGAGTATGATTTTTATTTACAAAAGTCAGTTTTTAAAAAATAACTGTACATTAAAACTTATTTATTTTCATGTCAGCATAATAAACACACATTCTGCTTCGAGTGTACAAAATTTGAAAAGAATATCTTTACAAATAAAAGAGTTATAGACTTTAGTAGAGCCAGACCCGGTTATTGTCCACAGTGCGGCGTCGTTCGTATCTTAATGACCCCTTACGTTGTGAAATTACAATAATTTTGATTTATTGCTATTTAACGAAACTTAGCCATTTCTAAAAAATAAAAAAATAATTTTAAAGGACACGTTGCAAACCTTAGCATACGTGCAAGTTATCACGACATAGATCCTTGAATCAAATGGATGTGAACTGTCGAACGGTTATCGTCTGTAGTTATGCATGTACCAACCAACACACGTATTTCTAACGTGACAAACGGTTGAACTTGGTTAAACGAGTCCGAACTAGGAAAAAAATATCCAACAAGAAAATAGTTTGTTTTATATTGCTCCTGTTTCCAACTAGCATCCAGTATCTGCTAGCCCTCCACTGAGATGATGTGGATTCCACTATTCTTGGTGCAGTGGCGGAAAATGGAAGAAGGTTCCGACTTCTATATTTTTATTTAACATACTGAGAGTGATTTTTTTTTATCTATCACGACGTGTCCCGTAAGGGGTAAGCAGGGAGAACGGAC
The DNA here is from genome assembly GCA_963576905.1 of Mystacides longicornis. Lineage (NCBI taxonomy): Eukaryota > Metazoa > Arthropoda > Insecta > Trichoptera > Leptoceridae > Mystacides > Mystacides longicornis. Next base: position 7,653,331 of record OY756425.1, on the reverse strand, counting down.
CTCCACTCTTTTCTATCCAAGCAAACTTCTTTCGCTTCTTCCACCGACATACAATTTCTTATACAACCTCTCTTATTTCTTGTACTTTGACCTGGCGCCTTTCTTGAGGACGGAATCGATGTGTTCAATCCACGTCATTTTCTTACACCTTTACTTTCAGGCTTATTTTTTTATCATTCTGTTTGCATCCATTCTTTCCGCATGCCCATTGAAATTGAATGCTAGCTTGTTTTTTTTTATTTTGGCCTGCCTCGTCTTCTTGTCGTGTCCCATCCGGATTGAAGAATATAGGCATCTTAGGGAACATGAGGAGAACATGGCCGAGCATTGATAAGCATGCTCGAGGTCTACGGGAGGAATTAGCCACTGAAAGAGGGCCTTCCATGTCAAACGAACCTTCTTGCCAGAATTCAGGCAAATTAAAGCTCCGAGGGTCCGAGACTGGCCCTGATTCGATGCGACCCCACGCCTCGAGCAGGTACCAAAAAGGGGATCAGATATAGTGTTAATGGACAACTGAAAAAGGTTCCTGATGGTGTACAGACTACAGGGGCTGGAAGCTATAGTTTAACTATCTAACTCTTGACTCTTAATACCTAAACGTACTTCCAGCAGAGACTCAAAATAGGACAGGATATTACTACGCGAAAAATATGCCATGGCTAGCTACAGTCAAATAACGATCCTGCCTATTTACCATGTCACTGACTATCTCGCGTGTATTTAATGATTATCGATCTCACTATCAAACGAGCAATTATTTTATCGACGAACTATATATATACTAATCAACCTTCTAGTCGAATTACGTACGGGCTGTCATTAAACCGCAAGTCCTTCCTCATTGACCTCATGAACTGAACTGAAAAGCGTCCAAATCAGCAACAGCCCATTCTCTTGGACAGTCATGTGAGGTATATCTTCAGTCCACAGCCCTCCTGACATACTACATATTATTATACGGGCTCCGTAACTTTAACTTCAATAGATTTGCAACGGCGCGGGCAAAATACATAATCTATCTTATGCGCGGGCAATAACCAGCTCAGAATATCATAATATCGCGACCGGATATTCTTAACAAAATTACTCTCTCGGGGAACAGACAAATTAAAATTTTACACTAAGCTAAATATGAAATTCTTAACCAGATTCAAAAATATACATTAAAGATAGGTCACACCACTGGTATCGGAAAATGGGGTAACCCGCGAATGACATATAATAATTCGCGGCGTGTGTTTGACAGGTGACGTGTGAAAACAATACAGGTAGGTACATGCTGCAATACAATAAATGGCATAAAAAGATCACAAATATTCATAAATATGCCGTAGCGCGTCGGACATATATCTCTCATCTAAAACCACATCGAGCAACTTGCTCACAAGCATGATTGGCGGGGCAACCAAGCAACAAATCAAATACTACATCGAAACATATCTCTGTGCCCGATCATCGTCCTTGGTAGCTGCCAGCGACGGAACAAAATACACTAATAAAAATAATATGGTCACTCACCAGAAATTCAGCATACCTTAAAAAAAAAGCACAAAGCACAAAAAGAAAATAAACACGTCACATTCACACAGTATATGAGGTATGGTATATCACTTGTTCCCTCTCCAAACCTTTTACCTCCCCACCCCCGGATTGGGAAATCTTCCATAAATAATAAACGGGAGGTTTAATCAACAATCGCGGGATTCTAAACAAAAAACTCTAAATATGTGAAACACCATAACTTAATCGTCAGACACTTCCAAATTACTACAGAAACTATAAAACGCGACGGAAATTATAAATTGATTAACTAGGAAACAAAATTTCGATAAACTATAGATGGAGAGATGTTTTCTGAACGAGATCTGAAATTGAACTGAAGTCAAAAAAATCAAAGCATTCATCTCAAAACAGGAGAATTTGCCTTCTATACTAATCGCTGTAAACAATAAAAAAAAATTAATAGTTTCCTAGACACCCATTCAATGCGTCAAAATATCAAACCTTTTAATCTACCACAAAGAAACAACCACTGTTTTTCAAACTCTTTACCATCACATTCGCAAACTTTCTAATATTAAATTGCTTAACAATATTTTGAATAACAACATACTATGAATAAATCCCTCACATCAGCATGATTGGTCGATGTGCACTGTTTCATTTGAGACATAGTGGTACCACCTAATCTCCAAAATCTGTAGCAAGAATATATTTTTAACACAAAGGGGTTTCTTCTGTTGAGTCGTGAGTTGTCAGTTGCCAGGATTAACATCCATATTATAGGACTGGCAGAATACACGAGTTAAAAGACTGACACACAAGAATAGTTGAAAAATATGGAATTGAATTAAAAAAGCATCAAATCAAATCTCCCTTTATACTACACTTAGGAGCATAGAGAGGAAACAAGAGCACTCAGTATTGCGCAATATTTATGATCTCCTCCCACACCATATTATCCAAGGCCCTCAGCTCTACTTCGAAGGAGCGGAAGTCGGTATGATAGTGTCTTCCTCTCATCAATAGTGCTCTTCTCGGCCAACTGTTATACGGCATCCTGAACACATGTTCCAGCCAAGTCAATGTCATCTCCATATTGGCAAAGGGCCTGCGCGGCGTATGGTACCATATTATTCCCAAAATTTTCGTGAGGCATTTCGTTTCGAATGCATAGTAATTTAAAATATTGAGTCGAGAATCTGGGCAAATGCGACCCTGCTTAATATTACAGAATATAGGTACCTACATTTATTTTGGTTTCACATCACTTTTGGATTTGGCAAACATCGAATATTCATAATAATAATCATTCAATAAAGATCATAACTAGAAATATTAATGTGGAAGAAATCCGAGGATTTGTAAAAACGATGTCTGAGTTTGGGCCGTTTTACATAACCTGTAGATTAACTCGGTGCCTACTTGAATATTTAATTAAATCTACACATTATGAATATTTTAATATTTTATAGCTACACAATATTATAGCCTACATCTCAAGGTTTTTATCAACTAATTAGAACAAAATTGATTTTTAAAATATAATTAATCATTGTGCAATACCAAAGGATTAAAATTTATTTATTTATTTATTTTCAACACACGGCGTAAAGCCATTTACATGTTAATACAGTATTGATTTCGTACATATAAATTACAACAACAAAATTTGAACAGATCAAAGGGGCTGATAAACATTATGATGATAATCAGGAGTATAAAATCGCATCGCCAGTCAATCCGATACTATATCCATCGTCGATTAAGGTAAAATTTGTAACACATAAAAACAATAACGATATAACAAATACTAAATATATAGTCTCCAATCTTAATTATCACAGTTAAATAAATGAAATAAATAGAAAGTTAATATTTAAGTCAACGTGGTGAAATTTTGGTCAGATCAAGTGAGAAATAAAATGAGAACAGTCAGTCAGAGTAAAATCTATATTGATGAGTCAGAGGGAATATGGTAAATGTAGATAATTATTATACAATTAAATAAGGTTTGCCCCCTTGCAGGATTCACACGGAGCTGTTCCAATTGAGACAGCTTGGAATAGCTTCCGTGACGCCGTTATGGAATCCGCACGTTCTTCTGTCGGCTATAAGAGCAAAAAGAGGCCAATATGGATGTCCGATGGGTCCTGGAGCCTCATCGAAGATCGCCAGAAGGCTAAGACCCTCAGAGACAGCGAAAAAGACCCTCAAAAACTGGCTGCTTTGGTGTCTGAGTACGGGGAGCTGAGCCGCAAGGTGAAGCACTCTGTACGAACAGATAAAAGAAGACACCTGGACTCTCAGATACGGCGAGCGCAATCTGCTGCACTCGGAAATGACTCAAGGACACTTTTCGAAATCACCCGGGAGGTCGGGGGCAGGGGTCAAAAAAGACCCGTGACGGCAATACGAGACTCTCGTGGAGCCACTGTCACTGCCCCCGAACTGATTAAAGGGAGATGGAGGGAGTACTTTGAGTCAATATTAAACCGTCCCGAGCCCTCCTCACCTTACAACTTTGAGGAGGAGTTGGCTGGTCTGAATATACCTCAGGCAACTGGGATATGTGAGGAACCGCCGACATACAGTGAGATGGTGCTGGCCGTGATGAGACTTAAGAACAACAAAGCGCCAGGAGACGATGGAATTCACGCAGAGCTCCTCAAACAAGGCATAGACACCCTTGGCCAACCACTATTAGATATATTTAAAATGGCGTGGGAAGAGGAGAGGTGCCCAAAAGATTGGCGGAATGGATCCATCGTCGCAATATTTAAAAAGGGGGACCCCCTTGAATGCGGAAACTACCGTGGAATTACTCTACTGAGTGTTCCCGGTAAGGTATTATCTCAGATATTACTACACCGCATTCGGGGGCCTGTCATGGCTGTCCTGAGAGAGCAACAATGCGGCTTTGTACCTGGAAGGTCCTGCACGGACCCAATTTTCTGTGCCAGGTGCATCTTTCAGCAGTGCAAGGAGTTTAACTCTCCAGTCGCTTGTTGCTTTATAGATTTTGAAAAGGCCTTCGACAGCCCACATAGACCATCAATATGGAAAATACTTGCTCTGTATGGTATACCTCCGAAAATAGTTAAAATGGTGCAGTCCCTGTATGAAGACTCTGAGTGTAGCGTGAAAACGCCAGGTGGTCCTACTGAAGCTTTTAGGATCACCACGGGAGTCAGACAGGGCTGCGTACTAGCTCCCTTTATATTTATAATAGTCATGGATTTCCTGTTGAGAAAGTCCATGCAAGGAGCAAGAGGTATACCGATAACACAGAGAGATGGTCTAATGGGCGAACTGTGCGATCTGGAGTACGCGGACGACCTAGCGTTGTTCAGTACGACAGTGGAGGAATTACAGCGCAGTGTTTCAAGACTCTGCAACGAAACAGCACGCCTCGGCCTTCGAGTCAATGCCAGTAAGACGGAGCTCATGGCGAATAATGCCTGCCCCGATAAACAGCAACCGATAACCATCGATGGTCACCAGGTCTCCCGGGTGGATAAATTTAAGTACCTGGGAGCAACCATTACCACCGCTGGTGACCTCGGGGCTGAGCTCCCGATTCGTATCGGTATGGCAAGTGGCGCCTTCAACAACATGACCAAGATATGGAAAGCGTCGGCGTTTAGCGTCGAGACGAAATGTAAACTGTTTGATGCGTGTGTGTTGCCCATTCTCCTTTATGGGTGTGAGTCCTGGCACCTGACCAAGGCCCAGGCACAAAAAGTCTCAGCCTTTGAGATGAAGTGCCTAAGGAGAATTCTGGGCGTAAGATGGTACCACCGCATCACGAACGACGCTATACGCCGGCGCACCCAGCGTGAGCCCATCACCTCCACCATTGTGGGGAGGAGATGGACTTGGCTGGGACATGTGTTAAGGATGCCGAATGACAGTTGGCCGAGGAGAGCGCTGTTCTTCCTCCCATCAGGGTCCCGAAGACGAGGAAGACCCTCTCACACTGTGTTCCGCTCCTTCGAAGCAGAGCTGAGGGACATGGACATGGTGTGGGAGGAGGTCATCACCGTTGCGCAAGATCGAGCGCAATGGAGAGCTCTTGTTGCCTCCCTATGCCCCTAAGTGGGGTCTAAAGGGAGTTTGGATTTGGATTGGTCTATTTTAAGCGATTTCAACAAATGGGATAAAGAGCGTTGAAGCGGGTTATCGAGTTGCCCATTGTCAATTATACAAGGAGTGGAAGAAAATATTTATGTCAGATTTGAATTTGAGGAAACTGTCGGCAACGATGTCCGCACAACCATCTACCAGATTACCAAGTCTATGAATACGGATCATAGGAGAGTGGAACATATAATTATTTCTAGCATCTGCTCCCGAAACAGAGACGTCTGTCGAGTTGATCTAGCTGGGATGTGGAATTGAATGAGTGCGAGAAGTTCCAGGGAGTTTATGGCACCTGGCACTATTAATCAGCTTATGATGGAAACAGAGGTCTGATATGTCTTTGCGATTTCGCAGGCTGAGCAATCCAAGTTCATTCATAAGGGCAAAATAATCTATTTTATCCAATAGGATGCCCTTTCTGAAGTTGACCAGCCTCAAGAACTTCCTCTGCACCCTCTCCAAACTATTTACATGAATGGTATAGTTCGGAGACCATACCGTAGAGTTGTATTGAAGCAGTGGCCTAACCAGGGAAACAAACAAAAGCTTATAAGACTGAATCAATTGCAAGTCACCTGACAATCTAAATACAAAGCCCAAAATTCTCATCGCTTTTCCAACAGTTTCCTCTATATGTGCATTATAGAGGAAATTTAAACTATTGTTTATTAAATTTATTTATTTATCGTATGGTCCTATAATGTATGTCACATTTCATGTATGTTAATAATTTTTTTTTCTCAAATAAGTGAGTAGGTACACATAAAAACAGCAATTAAAATATTAAATACTGATATCTCCCATTGGATTTATTTATTTATTTTATTAATTATTATTTTTTTTTTTTTTTTTTTTACCCATCACGCCGTGTCCCGTAAGGGGTAGGCAGAGAGAACGGACCTCCACTCTTTTCTATCCAAGCACACTTCTTTCGCTTCATCCACCGACATAATATTTCTCATACACCCTCTCCTATTTCTCTTACTTCTTACATGGCCTTCCTTGAGGACGGAATCGATGTGTTCGATCCACGTCATTCTCGGTCGGCCACGCTTTCTTACACCTTTCCTTTCAGCCTTATGAATTCTCTTTGTCATTCTGTCTGCATCCATTCTTTCCACATGTCCAAACCATCTCAACTTATTAACTTTCATCTTTGTCACAACACTTACTTCCATACCACATTCCTTCCTAATATTTTCATTCCTTTCCATATCCCATAAAGTTTTTCCACATATTCTTCGTAGAGATTTCATCTCTACTGCATTTATACTACATTCTTCTTTTTTCGTCCATGTCCACGTTTCACAACCATACATCATCGATGGTAACAGGATTGCGTTATGCACTAGTTTCTTTGCTTGTAGTGAGACGTTGTTGTTTCTCATTATAGGTCTTAGTGCACCGCCCACCCTGCAACCAGCAACTTTCCTACGCTCGATTTCTTTTTCACACTTTCCATCCCGACTAAACATGCTTCCTAAATACACATACTCATTCACTTGCTCAAGATATTCATTTTCTACCGTTATTTTGCAATTTGTTCTTGCTTCATCCCTGTCAAATACCAAAACCTTTGTTTTGCTGACATTCATTTTTAGACCGTTTTTTGCACAATTTTCAAACACACTTGACACAAGTTCTTGCAAATCATTCTCATCGCTTTTCCAACAGTTTCAGTTCCATTAATTTTATAAAGTTATATAAAACTTTTTATATATCTTATAACAATTATTGTGTACATACAGTTTACTTATAACTATGGTTTCTTAATATTAATCTTATTATAAATCTTCATCACTCGCTCGGTCCTCACTCACTACCTACGTTCACCCTTAATTTTAAAAACTAGATCCAACTATCAACATTTTTTGTGTTCAAAAAATTTAGGCACCTCCAACGAAAAGTCGGCAAAGTGGGTGCGCATTTTACATGAGACGGCAGGTCGTTAAACAGCCTAAAACCACGGTAATACAAGCTGCTTTCTGTACTTGCGCGCTTCGGCACCTTTAACCTAAATAAATCTCGACTTCTCGTAGGATAGTCATGGACTTCAAAATTAAACCTAACATTATCCAGCAAATATTGTGGCACCATTTTATTCTTAATCTTATATACTAAACAAAAAACATTCAGATACAACATCCTTCTCACATTCACATAATTCAACTTTAACATCATATCGTCCACTCTAGTATACCTGCCGCACCCCAGCACAATCCTCATCGCCCTGTTCTGAGCCACCTGTAACTTATTTAGCTCGGTTTTATTCGTCATAAACAAAACGGAAGAGCAGTATCCGATGTGCGGCAGTATTATTGCATTACACACCAACCTTCTAGAATCCACATCCAATTTTTTTCTTATTCTACCTAAAAAACCTATTTTTTTATTGATTTTTTTAACAACATAATCCAAATTTGCCTTCAAATTTAACTTATCATCTAATATAACACCCAAATACTTAATTTTATCTACTATTTCTATTTCTTCCCCATATATAAACAGTTTATTCATATGATTATTCTTCACTTTCCCCATAACCATATATTTAGTTTTATTAACGTTTAATTTTAGTCTATTGCAGTTTAACCACTCTTCTATTGCATTTAAGTCTCTTTGTATTTTACCAAAACCTTCATCTATGTCTTTACACCTAACAAATATTAGCGTATCATCCGCAAAAAGTTTTATTTCACTGTGTAAAATACATTCAGTTAAATCATTTATATATAATACAAACAATATCGGCCCCAGCACTGATCCTTGTGGCACACCTCTCTCTATTATCATTTCCTCTGACGTAGATTCACCGAATACTGTGTTTTTTTTTTGGGATTGTCAAATCAGTAAAATGAAAGTAAAAAATTTCAAAACTAAAATAAATTATGAATAATTATGGTTAATTTAAAAGGTTAAAAACAAACAATGGTATATTGGAATTGTGTCTCCTTGTCAAAAGTTAAAATTGCTGTGGTGTAAGTAATCAATCGCCCTTTCGTTAAGATGAATGAAGTCAAGAAAGTCGCCATCATAGGCTCTGTCCCTGCATTCGGAAACTATGTATGTATCGCACCGTCTGCCTTTCTGCTCCACAGTCGCACTCAGCGGAATCTATCCATCCGCATTTGAAGAAAAAGTCGGCACATCTGCCGTGACCCGTGCGGATTCTGTTCAGTGCTGTCCAGTCTCCTCTTGGCAGGTTGAAGCCGGGTGGTGTGTTAGTTATGCACGGCAAACCACTAGTCTCCCGGCTCGAGGCCTCCTCCCATCTGACCCTCCAGCTCTCCATGCTATTAAAATTATTATCGTAGAGGCTCTTTCCTGTTACAAGTGGAGGTTTTCTTGATTTTAGTCTGCTCGTCGACAGGAGGTAGTCGAGGTCCTGATTGGCTGGGAGTGCTGGGTACTCCATTAGTTTTCTGTACTCCCTAATCAGAGCACTCTGTCTTCGGAGGTCTTGCGGTTGTATGTGGCTCAAGACAGGCAGCCAGTGAATTGGTGTAGATCTAAGTGTACCCGAGATGATACGCTGAGTGTTGTTAAGCTGCACATCCACTAATGAAGTGTGTGAGCTGTTAAGCCACACGGATGAGGCATATTCCGCTGCAGAATAGACTAGGCTGAGTGCCGATATTCTTAGCGTTTCTGCCGTAGAGCCCCCAGCTTATGTATCACGTTGTTGCGGGTTTTCGATTTTGATGACAGCTTATTCAGGTGTTCTCTGTAGGTCAGTGTTCTATCAAGGGTTACTCCCAGGTATTTTGGGAATTTGCTGTGTTTTAAAACTACCCCTTCGAAGGTCACGCTAAGTTCCTTGTTTGCTTCCCTGTTATTTAAGTGGAAACACGTAACCTCTGTTATGTTCGCGTTCGGGAGAAGTCTCCATTTTCGCAAGTACTTGCCAAGCCTTTCCAAGTCAGAGGTCAGTGGTGATTCTCCCACTTCAAACCTCTTGTGCTGATACGCAAGGGTCTAGTCATCAGCATAACCAAACTTGCGAGAGGCAGTTTCTGGAAGGTCTGATATATATAAATTGAACAGGAGTGGAGCCAATACAGAGCCCTGGAGAAGACCGTTACTAAGTTTTTTAACGCCGCTCTTTTCTTTTCCGATAATTACCTGGTAAGTCCGATCAGTTAGCATGTTGCTTATCAGTGATATCAGCTGTTGGGATGGAATTTTGCGGGCGAGTTTATAAATCAGGCCCTCTCTCCAAACCGTATCGTATGCTGCTGAGAGGTCTATTAATGCAGCACAGGTTTTTAGATTCTTTTCGAAACCTGACTCAACAAAAGTAGTAAGTGCGAGGATCTGCTCACTACAGCTGCGGTTTGGGCGGAAACCTGCTTGCTCTATGGGGATAGCGTCCAGAATTTTAGGAGATATTCTTTTATGTATAAGTCTCTCTAAGAGCTTGAATATGACACTCAGAAGGGCTATTGGGCGGTAGCTTTTTGGTTGGTCAGGTGGTTTCCCTGGTTTCAGTATCGCAATGATTTTGGCTCGTTTCATTCAATCGGGGATGTTTCCTGTTGACAGGATGTCTGAGAAAAATGTTGTCATCCACTTGGTTGCGTATTTACCACAATGAATCAAGTTTATTAAATAATTCTAAATAATAAATATAATTCGAATTATGCCAAGCAGTCATATATTTTTAGCATCGATGTGTTTTGCTAGTAAATCCAGAAGGTTCTCATTTTACGACCATAAAGTAGCTTAGACTGCAAGGATTACGTCATTTTTTTGATGTAGTGGCGCAAGAGTTAGCGCAGAACCCAGTAATCAGTAATAATTTATATATTAATACGTGAAGGAAAACCTTTGTGACAATTTTTACAAAAAATGCGCGGAAGGAGGAGTACGAAATTTCGCACACTTATAGTTCATATAGAGAAGGAGTGGTGAATGCTATATTGTCTATTGTATACCTAATAGAAAAAACTTTGTACATATCAACATTTCAAATTTGACGTATCAATGTCATTGTTTTTGAAAAAAAAAAATACTTTATCCACGTTCGCTACATGTGGACGCCACAAAGTTCCTCCAAGCTTTTTTCCTTGAAAACTTCCCGTTTTTCTTCTCCAGTTTTCATCTGAAACCTTGCACTTACCTATTTTACCGAATTTTTTGATTTTTTACTGTTGTAAAGTCGGGATGAAAATAATAACGAAGTTTCTAAAAAAAATACAGGACAGCCCTTATTTCTAACAGTTAAGTTGATCTTCATTGTGTTATTGAAAATACTCATATGAATCTATTTTAAAAAGGTTGTAAGTGTTGTACAAAATCCATTATGAAGTATTAATGATACAAATTGTAAAATCCAAAGTCCAATAAAATAGAAATTTTGAATATTTTTTACATTAAATAGGTACTTGTGTAAGATTGTTTTTTAAATGTGAAACTATTGAGTAGGGTTCATAGTTCCATTGTTGCGTATACGACATAAAATGACGCATTAAAACGAGTCCGAAACAGATATTGATCCCTAATGCTGCATTTACACGCTTGCGATAGTTTGGCAAACCACCACAAACACCAACGTGTAAACGGGGTGTTTGCCTTGCCGTGTGTGAGCTTGCCAACGCTTGCGACAAGCGTTGGTTTTTCACACAGATCAAAGGAATTTGCGGCAAATGTATGAAAATATTGCACTAAATTGGAACAAAAGAACCCTTGTTGTACTGTGGTTGTTTTGAATATCAGCATTGTTGCTCCCTTTCCGAGGACCTTACTTTGAAAAGACGCTAAATAACACTCAAACAAAGATGAAGATGGATTGATTTATTGTTCTTAAAAAATTGTTCTAAACTTAAACATGACGGGCCAAGAAAAGTCATATCGAAATAATCTTTATTTACCCTTTGATTTTACTTCCAGATTCTACCAGTCGTTTTTAGGGTCTGTACACATTTGAACACGCGAGGTGACGTAACCAATGCATGCAACGTATCAAATTTCCATAGAATTATGATACGTTGCATGCTACGTTACATTGGTTACGTTACCGCGCGTATTCTGATGTGTACATGCCATTATAGGGTATAATATACCTATCATATTTGTCATATAAACATTTAAAAAGATAATGATCGAGACACTTTTTCAGCCCTTCTTCTCCATATCCCTGATTCAAATTAAACTTACGTTTTCAACAATAAATAAAAGCAAAACATCACGTGAATTAACTTTTCTTATTTCTTCAAAACACTGTGTTACATTTCTACCACATAATAACAAATAGAACATTTTAAAACTACCGCACGCCACAGATACAATTTTTTTATTGGTGGTGGCGTAGGTAGGTATATTGGTCTGAAAGGGAAAATAGTTATATTTTCGTCTCTCTTTCATGTAATAGAAAGGTTGGAAATAACTTTCTTAAGAAACATCCCCATGGCCTTAATATCTGATGGCTAATAAATACTATGCAAATACAGTAAATCTGTATAAATAAAATGAAATCTGAAAAACCTATATTATCCTTTATAGACACCGTAACCGAGAAAGATAGATGTAAAATAATACCCTCTATACCAAGTCTCTTTAGGGCTTAACGCTAATATTTTTAATACGTTAATTATCGATAAAGATATTAAATTTTTTCAGAAAATTCCCATACAAATGGTTGAGGTGGTTGGGACAAAAAAAAGAGAACAAAAATATAATTAAAACGATGATTTAAAAATAAAAAAGAACGAAAAATGGAGTCGACATTTGGGGACATGTTTTTTTTCCACTCTCCTTAATTGGAGTAAACAGAGCAAACCTTGATTTGTAAAGGAGGAAATGGTTAATGTAGGGCTTAGCAAGGCATGACTTTCAGAGCATCAATAATACGAAAGTCGGCGGTGGAGCCGCTTAAGCTAATATAATAATATTATAGGTATATGTAAGTACATGCATGTTTACATTATCGCAATAAACGTATAAGTTTGAAAGTCCATCGAATTTCCTGCTTATTAATAAATTATAACTAATTATATTTTTTAATTACCTATTTCCAAAAAAATAGTGTAGGTAATAAAAATTTGCATTTTTATTGAAAGTCAACTGCAGACTCAGCATGTTTATCTTCTATTAATAGTATATCTAAGCCATTAACTAGCCATTCAGACAATAAACTGACATTATTGTGTTTAATAATTATTATTATTGTGATATTTGTAGAAAATCTATATGATTCGAATTATTTACATATTGGCCGAATATAAAAACGGTGAGGGTTCAGAATTCCCTCCCCTATACAAAAGCACGTGTGTACCTATTTGAATATACAAAATCACGGACGCGCATCGTTTGTTTGTTTTCAAATCGCGCTTTGAACGCTAAAATAAATAATAATAACAATTCAATAATCTAGGGGATGTGAATTAGCCAACTAAATAAAAATAACCATTGTTAACGTAAAAAGGATCACACTAATGGTCTGTTTTCCTATAGGACTACTGTATTGCTATAATAGCGGTGAATGTTAACTTAGATTATTGTCAATATTGTAATCGTTGTAACAAAAACATTGTCTTGTCAGACGAGGACGAGGCACTTTTTCCTAGGAACCCAGTGCATAAGCAGGCATGGAAACGGCAACGGCTGACGGTTTTAAAAAACTTATTCGAAAGTATAAAGTATATTTGAACTACAGTATCTTACAAGGCCAGTAAAGATTCGTTGCCCATCGGATTTTAACAACGTCATTTTGTCGTTTCACCCTAGAACAAAGCCGAAAAAAACTATAAGCATAATATTATCGTATATATAAAAATGGAGAGCTATTTCCCGATATTATCGCATCACGCCTAAACGGCTGGACCGATTTCGCTAATTCTTTTGTCGTGTAGGCTTTTATCAGGTGAATGTCCTTTTAGAAAAAAAAATTAAGAAAAATGCATGGAAAATGAGAAAATTATATAAAACTCTACGTAGACAACCTTATTAGTACTTTTACATTAGTAGCTTTACCTTATAATTTTTATTCCATTTTTGTTTGTAATTTTTATTCCAATTTTGTAATTTTGACAGAAATTGTCAATATTGACAGAATGCGGATGGAATATACATGGAATTACATTCTTCTTCTTCTTCTTTCTCAGCCGTCCCTCCACTGCTGGATGTAGGCCTCTTCCAAAGTTTTCCACCTCTTTCTGTCCTGCGCAGTTTTCAACCAGTTTTTCCCCGCGACAGGAACCACATCATCGACCCATCTCTTTTGCGGTCTCCCAATTGGTCTTTTATTTTCATAGGGGCGCCATTTTGCAATTCTGGGTGTCCATCTTTCATTTCCCTGTCTCGCCACATGTCCTACCCATTGCCATTTCTGCCTCGCCACACGGTCAACTATGTCTGCGACTTTTGTTCGTCGTCTTATCTCTTCATTTCTTATTTTGTCTCTAAGACTTACTCCTAACATTTGTCGCTCCATAGCTCTTTGTGCGCATCTTAATTTACGTATTGTGTTGGCTGTAAGTGACATTGTTTCCATTCCATATGTCATCACCGGGAGGATGCATGTTTCGAAGACTTTCCTTTTCAGGTTCATTGGGATGTCCTTGTCTTTAAAGATATGGTCCAGTTTGCCGAATGGAATTACATTGGTCAAATGAAAATTAATTTTCATCACCATACAAATTCGAATTCAATATTCATAGTTAGGAACAAAGGACAACGTCTGTCGGGAAAGCTAGTAAATGATAAAATCAAATAGTCGATTGCGTATAACGTATTAATGACATTGATCATAAAAATAATGGATGGGGTTTTCCTTTGCACACCATGCGTAATCAAAACCACATATAGTCAATCGGGGACACAACACAGCGCACCGGCTTCACAACAATAGTGGGCTCTGGGGTTATCTTCCCGCCTCTGCGCAATCCCTTCCTGTTGCGGTTCTTAGAAGTCATGACTGCAATTACTGACAGTTTTAATTTGACAGACATGTTGAGTTTTTTTTCTTTGTTTAGTGATAGAAGTTGAACGACCGATTTGAATTCAAGCAAATAGTAATTATGCATTAGCAAATCAGTTGTAAGCTTTTAAACAATTTTATGTTAATCTATTTTTTTTTTAATTTTCAATACATTTTCCTTGTCTTGAATATCACGTTTGAATATTTTTTTCACGTCAAGTTTAGCAATGGAATAACAATATCATAAAGAATTGAATTGCTAATCAATTAAGGGTGCCCACTTGGCGGTTACTCGAAAGCCCAAGCACCCCCCTGTTGGCGAGAGAAGAGTTCAAAAACGAGAAGAGTTGTTTTACAAAGTGGCCCCAAAATACTTTGACAAAGATTTTTTAGGACATTTTTTTACGTCGCTATGTTCCGTTAGTTAAAATGTAACCGAAATTTGACTAACAGGTGATGTTTAAAAGATCAGCCGCAACACTTCGATTAGACTAACAGGTGATGTTTAAAAGATCAGCCGCAATACTTCGATTAGACTAACAGGTGATGTTTAAAAGATCAGCCGCAATACTTCGATTAGACTAACAGGTGATGTTTAAAAGATCAGCCGCAATACTTCGATTAGACTAACAGGTGATGTTTAAAAGATCAGCCGCAATACTTCGATTAGATTAACAGGTGATGTTTAAAAGATCAGCCGCAATACTTCGATTAGACTAACAGGTGATGTTTAAAAGATCAGCCGCAATACTTCGATTAGAATCAACTAGAATAATAATTGGAATCACCGTTTCGTTTCTTTTTCTTCGGTAATGCCATAAAATTTATCCGAACTAAATAAAATCAGAAGCAGTTTCCCATTTGTTGGTAAATACGCAACTATGAGCAGTTTTTTTAAGTGATTTCATATTTTCGTGGTTATATATACCTCTGTAGCCAGTGTATAAGTTTTCGATGGCCGAATATCGAAACGATCATCGAAAGAGTTTCGAAAAATTTTCATACTAAAATGATCGTTTGATTTAAGAAGACTATTTGCACGCAAATAAGCGATTATTAGTAATATTATATATTAGGGGGGAGCGGGGCAAGTTGTTACGGGGGCACATTGTTACATCATCGATAAATCACGAATAGCGCATGTTTTAAGTAAGTGTTTTCGGCAGACATGCGTGAATGTTCCGGACGAAGTGCCCAGCAAATCGTCAACGAGAACGGATGCGTCGCAAAAATCTAATAAATAAAATTGTGTTTCGCGTGTTACAAAGTAACTTTTATCGAAAATATTCCAAGTCATTTTACCAATCACTATAAAACGTAAGTAAATGTGTGTTTATATTTTTCATATCATTTATTTTTCTCCGTATTTTCTGGATATTAATCTAAATCGTTGTGCATTCCGTTTAAATAATATTATGCTTTTAATGTAAAATGTGTCGATGGGGCTAGTTGTTACCATAACTCGGGGGCTAGTTGTGACATGTAACAATGTACTCCACATAGATGAATTGTTTCTCAGAGAGTTACATACTTACATTTTAATCTACAACAACTAATGTGATCGTTTATCTTGTTCAGATTCAGTTAAAAATGGTTAGAAAACTTAAGAAAAAAAACGCAGAGGGGAAATATCTCAAGAAATTTACATTAAGGCTGCCGGTGAAGTTCAAGAAAAAGGAATATCTCTTCGAAATGCTGCTCGACAATATGGGGTCAATTTTATATATAATATTATAATTTTAAGTAATGTTAAGTATACTTTTCGTTTTAACTTTAGTTGGTAACAATATGCCCCCACCATGTAACAACTTGCCCTCGCAAGGGGCACTTTGTTACAATTTTTTTTTGTTTGTTTTAATTTTTTTATATTTTTTGTGCCCTGTATTTTGAGTAATAAAAAATGTTATGTTGTTGACAAAAGTGTGTACTATTTATAATAAATATCTTTGTGTTTCTATGAATAAACAGTCGTCCGATAAAAAATATTTTTCATTTTTGTAACAACAAGCCCCGCCTCCCCCTACTTATTTGCGTGCAATTAGCTTTCGACGAAACTCGTACTAGCCCCACTGTTATTAACAAAATATCTAACCGTTTACAGATATTATTGTTGTTAACTGGCAAAGTTTTATGCATTTCTAGATCTGCATCATTGTTCTAAGGTTTACAGATATTATTGTTGTTAACTGGCAAAGTTTTATGCATTTCTAGATCTGCATCATTGTTCTAAGGTTTACAGATATTATTGTTGTTAACTGGCAAAGTTTTATGCATTTCTAGATCTGCATCATTGTTCTAAGGTTTACAGATATTATTGTTGTTAACTGGCAAAGTTTTATGCATTTCTAGATCTGCATCATTGTTCTAAGGTTTACAGATATTATTGTTGTTAACTGGCAAAGTTTTATGCATTTCTAGATCTGCATCATTGTTCTAAGGTTTTGAATGAACCAATAAGACTTTGAAACACGATTAGGCTACAAATTTAACATAACATAACAATTTACGCACAAACTACATTTTAATTAATTGGTGTTGTGTTTCACGATGAATCATCAAACTTTCGTTACATCATCAGCTTGGTCATATGGTTGAAATGTGTGGTGAAAGAATGACGAAGAAAGTTTGGGAGTATCTACCGAATGTTTAGTGAGAGGTGTGGACACCCATGTAGTTTTTAGGCTGAATCATCATATCTTTTACAACCGCGTTGTTTGTTTACGAATCGTGAAATAAATGTTTATAAATAAAACTAACTTGGTTTTTCGGCAAATGGAAGTAAAATAATTTGAAACATTCTTATTTTTTGATAATTTTATCGACATAACTGTAGATGAAATTCTTTCAGACACATTGTTATTTGTAACACTTAGTAATTATACCAATTTACAAAGAAAACAAACTGTAGATGGTTTTTATTTAGTGGTGTAATTTTTTCCAATATTTAAAGCCAATATTATTTTCCAATATTTGAAGCCTTATGACCCTCGCATTAGCGGCTGGTTTAGAATGATCATTTTACACTATAGAAACTATTCACCATTAGGTTCCATTGATCCAGGTTTTTACCTCTCCAGCAATGTCGGAGGCAGGCTTTGAACCAACGTTCCTACACACATCGTATACGAACATTGACTTTGTTAAACTGAAAGCATTGGCTACGTGTACGCCAGTGGCGAGCGGCTGGTACAAGCCAATAATCCTGGCTTACCCTAGAATTTTCGAGAGGAATATAAAAATAAAAACATTTCAAAGATTGCTATAACTCTGACGAAAAATTAAAAAAACTTTTGATGGACGTCAAAAAAATATTCTCACATGACCCCTGGTTGCCATGGTATAACAGTATTTTTATATTCTATGGACCAAAAATAACGAGAAAGTATTGCTTTCATCTCCTCTGACGTTCCTGAAGCACTCCTTAGTCAAGGCTCAGTGCGTCTCTTTCGCACTAGCATTTTGCAGGCGGATCCCTTCCCTTTGATTTTGTCGACACCGCCGTCAATTTCAATAGGCCCACCACGGGTCATTTTTTTCCAAAGGAAATTTAATCCGGGATTATTAAGAGTTGCCAACTCTACGACAAAATCACGAAATGGAATTATTGGAATTACTTTATATACTTAATTCAGAAATTAATGAGGATTGCATACAAAATATCCTGTTATTTGCTTTTTTAATAATAAACAATGAATGTATCACGGAGCAGATTAACACATACATATTTTATCGGTTACTATAACAACAGTATATTCACATTATTTCGATTTATTTTATTTTTGTATTATGGCAATTTAATCGGTAATATAAACTGTCAAAATGTATTTTAACACGGTGTTTTTAAACTGAAGGTAAAGGGTCATTGTTTATTATATCGGTTTTAAATTTATAATATAGTTTTTTTGTCATTTAATGTGAACTTTATACTTAGGTAATTTAGTGTCTCGACGATTCAAAACCTGTTGGCCTTTTAAGGCAGCCGGCCTTAGAAAGTTTATCAATGAAAGGTTAAAAAAAAACATCAAAAGTTGTGTTTTTAATAAAATAATACAGTTTCTGTTTAACCTGATCATGATTTAATCATGTTTTCTGTGTCCAGTCATTATCAAGAATATTACTGACGTCAAGGTATGTTTGATTTCGCAATATGTTTTTATATGAATAATCTCAGAATGTTTAACAGTAAACCTTTAATTAATCTCAGAATACTAGTTTTTTAAGTGCGCCCATGGCCATTTCTAGCAAATTTTGCTTTCTTATAGCTGAATTCATATGTGAGACTTTAAATCACTTGATTCATAATTGAACTCTTCATGAAAACTCAAAAAACATCTTTAACTTTTCATAACAAAGTGTGCATTCAAATGGCTTTTATCATGAGTTATTATTTAATTGATTAAACTTTTTATTGCAAGTATTGCATTCGAATGGCTTTTCCCCGCTATGAGTTCGCATGTGATAATTTAAATTACTTGAGTCCGCAAACTTTTTATTCCACACATTGCATTAGTAAGGCTTTTCTTCGCTTTGAAGTCCGGCTGTGCGTAAAAGATTCCGGATTTGGTAAACTTTTTCATGCAAACATTTGCTTTCTTATGACCGAATTCATATGTGAGACTTTAAATTACTTGATAATAGAACTTTTTATGAAAATTCAAAAAAATCTTTAACTTTTTATAACAAAGTGTGCATTCAAATGGCTTTTATCATGAGAGTGATTAATTACTTGATTGATTAAACTTTTTATTGCAATCATAGCATTCGTATGGCTTTTCTCAGCTATGAGTTCGCATGTGACTCTTTAAATTACTCGAGTCCGCAAACTTTTTATTGCACACGTTGCATTAGTAAGGCTTTTCTTCGCTAGAAGTCGCGCTGTGCGTAAAAGATTCCGGATTTGGTAAACTTTTTCATGCAAACATTTGCTTTCTTATGGCCGAATTCATATGTGAGACTTTAAAGCACTTGATAATAGAACTCTTTATGAAAATTCAAAAAAATCTTTAACTTTTTATAACAAAGTGTGCATTCATATGGCTTTTATCATGAGAGTGATTAATTACTTGATTGATTAAACTTTTTATTGCAATCATAGCATTCGTATGGCTTTTCTCAGCTATGAGTTCGCATGTGACTCTTTAAATTACTCGAGTCCGCAAACTTTTTATTGCACACGTTGCATTAGTAAGGCTTTTCTTCGCTAGAAGTCGCGCTGTGCGTAAAAGTTTCCTGATTTGGTAAACTATGCTTTCTTATGGCTGACTTCGCATATGAGTCTTTAAATGACCCGAAAAATTATTTTTCTCCACATCATGACCTTTAAAAAAAGTGCTCAGCCACCAGTCATAATAATATGTTACTGTCAGCCATATTACTAGAATAAAATTTGTCTTTAGTTGCGATCTTCTGGGAAACGCAGGAACTACAGCGTTAATGACATCAGTCAGTGAGGCAGTGTTCAAGATAAATATTAGACAAATAGATATAACAGTAATAAAAAAGAAGAAGAAGAATTTTTCCAAAAAATTTTTTCGCTTGTTCCGCATTTTTATCCATGAATCATCAATGTTTGTAGGTAGTTATCTACTGTTAAATTTTATTTAGGTATTTTCTAAAAAAAAAAAAAATTTTTTTTTTTAATAAATAAAAAATAAAATTTAACAGTAGATAGCTACCTACATTGTACATACATTGATGATTCATGGATAAAAATGCGGAACAAGTGACGTTTTTTTTTCGGTGAAATTCTTCTTCTTTTTTTTTTTGTGTCGGCTTGCCCAATTTTTTGAAAAAATAAAACCACCGCACGCCACTGGTGTACGCTCAGGACAAAATAAATAAAAAAGCAGAAAACGCACAGGAAAAGTAAATAAAAAACAAAACAAATACAGCTAAAATAAATAGACAGATTAGTAGTCATTGTGAAAACTTAGCATTTCATAAAAAGAGAAAGAATTGCAGAATACGAAAATTCCTATCGGATAGGCTTTGAGTGGTGGAGGACGTCCGCATTAGGAATATTTTGTACCAGGACATGGAGTGCAGTTCATACATCGAACTGAAGAGAACAGCGAAGGGAGGAGATGTTCGCGCTTGCTGCAAACCAATCCACAGGATAGACGGCAGAAGAAGATTAATTTATTGACATACAAATCACTAATAGCATTTTGATGGTAATCATCAGTATTAATTCTTACAGTCAGTTTGAGCGATACAATGGATGTGTTTATCACGACATTACAATAACTTGCATTCTTGGTCATTATGAATTAAAAACCAGTAATACCTACTATTTCACGTTTGATGTGGCTAGCTGCCATCGCCATGTACACAAGGCGCGCAATGTGATCCAAGGCCCTACGGTTAACTGAGTATTTTTTTTATATCTTGATTATTCCAAAAGTAAGAGAGAACAGTATGCGGAAGTTAGTGGAGCCCTTCTGGCCATAGAATTGTAATTTTATGCTAAACCGATGGGCTAGTTGTTTAAGAGGTCCCGAATTCGATTCCAGTTTGGATCATATTTTTTTGTGATGTTTAGGTTTTCAGTCGAAAGGACTGATACTTCATAACATCTAAGCGCCATCAAATAGAGATGTGATGGATTTCAGGTCAGTATTTTGGTTTTCTTTTTCACTTGAAATTTGTTACCATCAGGGTCTGAATTGAGAGAGCAGGATTACTATCACACAAACTTGGAGATGGCTTTAGAGTTTAGACCATTAAAAATCCCAGACGAATCTTAGAGTCATTTTATAATATTGTAAATTCGCTACGAAGAAAAACCAGACGACGCGCAACGCCACACTTGTCACTGACGTTTATGGCCATAAACTGTTGAGACATTATTGTAAAAATGGATCGTTAATCTTAGCCCATCCCACTTACTCCAATTTTTAAACAAATTCAGCAAATTTATCGGGCACTTTCATGATATGTGCAGTGTGCACACGCAGCATCGGCACTTCATAGGCGAGGTAGAATGTCTGCGCACGCATATACTCTCGCGTTGTTCCCGCCTGAGCTATGAATACGAAGGAAATATGGATGTTTTGGAAATATTTTAATGATATTTTAATTATTTTATTAGTTTAACTCGATCGAATTAAATATGTATTTTTTTTTCTGGGGGCGCAGTGCACATTATGCACATATGAACGGGCCGTCTGTCGGGAAAGCCAGTGTTAATATAAAATGATTGATCACAATAATTAATAAGTCAGCCTTTGAAACAGCAGTAGAAGATGGTCGTAGGCCCGTAATGGTTCATATTTGTATAAAATTTACCTTTGATCAAGTAGTTGGTTCTATACACTAAATAATCTTATTTTTATCGTTAGTGTCTGTAAATGAAGTAGATAAGTTTAGGATGTATTAGGATTACTCATCTAGTTAAGTATAATATATACTGAAGCCGCTTTATCCAGTTCTGAGTCCTGATTGCAAATCGATTTTTTAACTACTGTGATTACAATATTCCATATTTATATGAAATAATTGGATACAATCATCATTAGGTACTTACATGCCCTTTGTAAACATCTTGAACAAAAGCGAGTTATCATACAAATAAAGTAGGAATTATACAGTAAGTTGTTTTAATAAGTCATCTATCTCACGTACCTACTCGTAGGACAACTGCCGGTAACTTTTTTTTTATTTTTTTTATTAGCCTGCCGGGAACTTCTAGGAGCACAGTGTTTCTGGCAAAAATACAGTTCGAAAAGGTTCTTGCGAGAGTTCGGGAGGGAAGGCAAATATTGAACACTATATCAGCTGTCTAGACGCGCGAGATGGCTGGGACATCTAAGGGTAATAACACGTAGAAAGCCGATTCCGACACGCGGCGACCGGCGCAAAGAATGATACTATTCATTTGAATGGGGATACCCACAGAAAAAGCAGGAACCCGCTTTCCGGCATGCCCATTTAAATGCATTGAAACCATAGACAACAATCTTTGAGTCGGTCGGCGCGGGTCGGAATCGGCTTTCTACGTGTTCTTACGCTAATAAGACAAGAAAATATACTTACTGGGTACGCTATTTGAGGGAGTGGTCGAGAACATTTACAACCGACTTATTCTTCTTCTTCTTTAAGTGCCACTCCTATTGGAGGATGACGACCATCTGGCTAGTCTTACGGTCTTGGGCAAAGTCTCATCAGCTCTGCAGCCTCTGTCTCAGATTCTTTAGCCACGAGGCTGTTTTACGCCCCATACCTCATATGCCATTTATCTTTCCTTCCACAACCAATTGTAGGAGAGCATATTTATTTTATCATTGCGGAAGAAATGGTCAAAGTATGGTGCTCGACTTACAACATACATGCCAGGACATCTAATGCAGTTCATACATTGAACTGAAGAGAACAGCGGAGAACCGAGAAGAGTGGAGGAAGAGATGTTCGCGCTTGCAATCCACACGATTGAAACCTATTAAATGTTTAAGTCATTACAAGTAGAAATAGCTAAAAAATAAAAAAAAAGTGCCGCAAATCCCTTTAATGCTTCCAATTGTCCGAGTATCATGCAATTATTAGATGCCATAACACCTAGCAACAACTTTATAATGATAGTATAATCGACCCTTTATGTTTTATGTGATTAATGTAGAATTGACCAGTGTATCTTGCCTGGTGTTTCCGATTGAAAGAGATAAAGCACCGCTCGTTGCACTGCATGTGACGACGCGAGCCAGTGTCTGGTATGTACACGTACATGCTCCTCTGTCAATGGAGCCATGCTTCCAACTAATCACGATTAATTATTACTTAATGTCCACATAATACTATAAGACAGGTTCATGGTGAATATGCTTGGATTGAACATTTATCTTTGGTATCCTTGCGATGATACATTATGAACAATCTGAAAATACATGGAGCTTTTTTTTTGCCAAATTGCGGTCGTCGTCGGTTGTTCTAAAATTAATATATTTTCTCTCTTATAAACCTCCTGTTTCTATGAAAATACTAATCTTAAAAACACAGTAATTTATTATCTTCAGTAGGTAAGAATAATATGTTGTAGTCATTTAACTTCTTTCATTTTCATGAATTATTATCATTTTCTTTTCGCTTCGCGAATTCGTGATTGTTTAGGGAGTTTTCACATTTGGCTTGGAAGCGGAGAGACTAGTCAATATCGACCTTAAAATCCTTCAACACTGGTTTAATATAAATCTACTATCGTTAAATGTAGATAAAACAGCCTGCTTGCCCTTTGCCATTAACAGTCAGGGACTACCAAGTGGTTTGAATATAACTATACACAAATGTAGCGATGGATATTGTAACTCATCATGTGCCCCTTTGAAAATAATACACAGCACAAAATATCTAGGTATTCTTATCGATTGTAATGTAAAATGGAAAGTGCACATAGATGCAACTGTTAAGAGACTACGAAAACTTTATTATATATTTATTGAACTAAGAGACTTACTGACACTGTGTCAGTTAAAAGTAACTTATTACGCTCTGGCCCAGTCACTTTCGACATATTATGGTATCATCGCGTGGGGAGCCGCGTATGAGTACTACTCTGCACCCTTTAAGGGTTGCCCAGAGAGCGATTCTTAAAATTATTTAAAAAAAACCTAGGGACTATTCCACTGCATTGCTATTTTCAGTATTTCGGGTGCTTGATACCACTCAATTGTTCAAAAGAACTGCTCTGCTTCAAACTTTTAAGGAAAAAATAATTTGCCCTGAGCCTGAGGAAAATAGTAACAGGATCCTTAGATCCATAAATTGTTTGCCAATATCACTTTTTAGGAAAGATGTGGGCCAGCACCACTACCTGTACATGGCGATCAAATATTTTAATGATCTCCCAGCTGAGATGAGAAGTTGTAAGGAGTATAAACTGTTTAAAGATAAGATTACAACCTTTATTATAAATGATAACGTGTAAAAAAATAAAGTTGTCCTTATAAATTGTGTGATTATTGTACTTGTGTGTTAAATATCGATACGTGAAAGGCCAATTAGCTTAAGCGACACTTTTGTCGAAATTGACATTTTTATTGAAAGATACTTAAAAAAATATTCCTCATCGATAGATCTGACTCCCACGCGCGTAGGAAAAAAAATCGAAAAGTTATGCAGAAAAGTCATTTTATCGTAAGATTTTATAACATTTTTCTTGACCGTGTTTTAGCGTAAACGACACGTCAGTTTTATCGTAAATGACCTATTTTTACTTTACCAGTTACACGTAAGCGTCATCGCTGTCGGTTACGATAATTTATAACATCACACATTTCATCTTTCCTTTAATACTGTTTGCAAGATTAAGTACTATTAGGGTTGTCTGCTTAGAGTTTTCTTTCTTTACAACTGCAATTGACTCTTTCTTAAATGAAAAAAATCTTCATCGAACATCTTAATAAGTAGTGAAAAGACTTGTATGCAAAAATCGACGGAAGAAGTTCCCTGTAATATAAATTGTATAAAAATTGTAAGTTACTCATCAAGTTGTGATGATGATGAATCTCAGATTCCTGTAGCGGCAGTTAATGAGTCCTTGATCGATAATTTTTCTGACTATTTTGAAGATTTCTCTTTATCAGAAGAATCTTGGAGACCAGACGATGATACCCTTAAAGAATCTTCTGAGGATAGCGACAAAAATTTGGAAACAAGAAATCCGTATTCAGACATTGTTGGTGAATCGGGAATGCGGAAAGAGAAAAGAAAATCTAAAATGAAGATTAAACGTTCCGAAAAATGTATTGGTTAAGGGAAATCTGTTCAACCGAATCCATGTCTGGAGAAAAACTGTGGGAACAGCTGTACTAATAATTTCACCGAAGATGATAGAATGCATATTTACAGCTTTTATTGGGGAAGGGTTAATACCGAAAGACAGAAAAACTGGCTTCTCACGTGTACAAAAGAAAATCCTATTAAAAGGAAAAGAGTTGCTGGACAAAGTAAACGTCATAAAATGTATGAGTAAGTATTACATTTCTTGGCACAAAAAAAACATAAAGTGTGTCAGCAATTTCTCTTTAAGACTCTTAATATTTCTGAAATGTGTTTGCGATATACACGACAAAATAAAACGCATAACATATACCACAGGTAGATCATCTTCTGAGTTAAGTCTACTTTGGTCAAAAACTCGAGAACAAGGCCAAATAACTATAATTTTCATATTTTGAAACACGCCATCTTCCTTGACTGGAAATCATTTTGTCCAGTTTACATCAAGAATAATCACAAAATAAAATTCAATAACCTGCGAAAACCAATATTGGAAAAGGCCAACATTTTCTAATGTACCTACGGTTATTTTGAAAATTAGATAACATTTGCATTATAAAGATACATTACATTCTCCCTTTAAGGCACCCCGCACACCGCAAGCCAACCCGGTGGAGACCAATCCGCAGCAAACCCGACCCGCACGAAACCGACCTCCTAGCTCGATCGAAGCAATCAAACCAAAAAGCCGGCCCCGGACAAATCAATCCCGCCGCGAACTACCCCCAAACCAACCAGCAATGCGGGGGCCTAAGCCCCACTCGGGAGCATAGGGAGGCATTAAGGGCCGAAATTACAATCTGTAGCTTATCCTGTAGCTTTATTGAGGAGACTTAAAAGTTAAGTGGAGCTTACCACTCACACGAGAATATCAATCAAAATTCGACTGCGGCTTG
Organism: Mystacides longicornis; assembly: GCA_963576905.1. NCBI lineage: Eukaryota > Metazoa > Arthropoda > Insecta > Trichoptera > Leptoceridae > Mystacides > Mystacides longicornis. The sequence continues at coordinate 7,627,102 of OY756425.1, read as the reverse complement.
GCTAAGCCGTATATATGGTTAAGTTGGTAGTACTACTTGTCTTTTATCGTGGTTTTATCTATGCATTACGCTCCACATCTGTCATGTTCACCGGGACGCGCGCCATTGTTTGTGTTGTTGTTTTGGTTTTATGGATGCTCGCTCTTGGATTCTGACTTGGTATTTATGTGTTACGACCCTTGCTTCGATTATTTAACTTAATTAAGATACAGCTACGGAAAGTGAAAGATGTGTTCAATAATAAACATAACCATATATCATACATTCAACTAGGTTAAAGCAAAACGATCTTGTAATTATTATCAAACAGTGTATATAAGTCAATGTGGTGGTCAAATAATCAAAGAAAGGGTCACGAATAAATCCAAATAGAATCGCTAGTGAAACAACCTAAGCAACAGCGAACAAATAAGCGTAATGAATCATAATTAATTAGACATTTCATCTTCAAAAAGCGTAATTATTGCGCGTCTATATAATGATATTTTATGTCAGTTTGTCCGTATAGTGACTTGTGGCGCCTCCTAGCGAGAAAAAAAATAACTGAGTTAAGCGAGCTTTACGCTGTTGAGGACACCCCAGGGTATCCCTTAACTTAACGAGTAGGATAAGCCCCAAATTCGTGCTAAGGAGACATTGTAATCTGCATAATTTTGTTAAGCGAAGCTTAATGTGCTCCTCACCGTTAAGGTGGACCTTAAGCCTGTATTGTAATTTTGGGCCTAAGAGCTCTCCATTGCGCTTGAAGGCGTCCGAGGCTCATTGTGCCTTTTCTGACCAGTTGAGATTTAAGGACGTGTAGTGGTCAACCTCACGGTCCCGATCTGATTTTTCGATTTCCTGCCTCTTACAGGATCTTCGAAAAATCAGCAAAAATAACAGAGGTGCTATTCTTCGCCGACAACCTCACGGCAAGATAACATTAACTATAACTATAAAGATAACATTTGCATTAAAAATAACCCGACAAAATATTCAATTAATAGAATATGGCCCTCACTATACAACACTAATTTTAAAATAAATGATGCAAAATTTAAGGATTTAAAGAATCTGTGTGACAAAATGATTATTCCCGAGAGATATCATAGCGGTTCAACCACAAATTCTGACGAGCTCCCCGAAACCGATGAAGAAGACGTGAAGTTCAATAACTGTGCATTTTTTTTTATTTAATGTTTGATTATTAAATTTACTATTATTAATCGTAATATTGTTTAAGAAAGGTGTTTTTTTTTTCAATATAATACAAAAGGTTAAAAATTTTTACATTTTTATAGGTTTATAGTTAGTTTATTCAAAAACATAACCTGGTACTGTCTGGAGTTTGCTATTTACAATTGGAGTAAATTACTATATTATTAAGTAAGTAATATTAAGAGTATACCAAGTGTATTCAGTACTGTACTGTACCATACACAATCATGATTCGTACATGTAAATCTCATACAAAATTAGCGTAACCGACGCGAACGTACATTTCGGTGAGCTAATTAGTCCGGCAAAATTATCGTAAGCGGCATAAGTACCAGAAAGCATGCTTATTTATATAAGAATCATTAACATATCGATTTGCTATATTTTTAATGAATATGTGGCAAAACCTCAAGAGTCCTAGATTTTTTTTAAATTTTTTAAACAAAAAAAACCTCTCCTGTAAAATTGGGTTTATGTCGCTTACGCTAATTGGCCTTTCAAGTATCGATATTATTATTGTCGCATTAATGTACATACAGCTGAGTTTTATATGCACTGTTTTGATGTCGTAAAGGTGTCCACGCCCCTCTCTACTCGAGCCTAGCTCTATTAGAGGGACAGTGGTCAGGTTCACTAAATTACCTGCATTTTTATAATAATTGTATTTATATTTTGACATATTGTATTGTTTATATTTTGGATTAATTAAAAAAAAATGTTAAGAATTTACCCACAAATTTCACTAAAGTAGGTACCTACATAAAAGATACACACGAATATTTTAACACGACCGCGCGGGAATAGATTCTGGGCCATCCATTTGCTGAAAACTAGCGCGCCATATCAATTGTTATAAGATATTACACTGATTTTTGTATTGTATACAACTTTATAAAATTAATAAATAAATGTCGACTATACACTTACCTTGTACTTTAAAATTGATTATTGCATGCTAATAAGCGCTTATAAACGTGCAAATAGTGTTCTAAAATCAAACGATCGAATCGTTCGATCATTTTTGTATGGAAAATTTTCGAAACTCTTCGTTCGTTCAAAACTTCTTCGATCGATTCGATATTCGATCATCGAAAACTTATACTAGGGGTACAGTTGGATTGAAAATCCTACTGGTTGCACTCACTGCAGGCTGGGCGCCGCTGGAGGCTTGAAGTTTGGTAATCCGGCGTTAGATCACTGCAACATTATTTAATACAGGTTCATCTTCTTTTTGAGGGGGATAACCCACGCCATTTGGCCGCCAGGAGCAGTGACCACTGGTTTTAGAGATTCACCAGGAGATAACTAGTGCATTGTTTCAGTCCGGTCACATCGTTGTACGCGTGACAATTAGGTTGCATTGTTTAGTTGCAACTAAGGGCCGTTAACTCTTCATAAAGAACTGTTCGCACAACACCAACAAAAAAAGACAAAAGATTAGCCGGGTTGATTACCTTTTGTCAATCCGGACTAAGTTTCTTCAACCCGCGAACCACTACCTACCTAATTAAAATTCATTTATTATTATTATTAATACCTATACTAGTCTGAATGCACCGATACTTTTTGCATATTATACCTAATGAGATTTGAAAAAAATATCCAATCCAATCCAAACTCCCTTAAGGCCCCACTTAGGGGCATAGGGAGGCTACAAGAGCTCTCCATTGCGCTCGATCTTGCGCAACGTTTATGACCTCCTCCCACACCATGTCCAGATTCCTCAGCTCTGCTTCGAAGGAGCGGAACACAGTATGAGAGGGTCTTCCTCGTCTTCGGGACCCTGATAGGAGGAAGAACAGCGCTCTACTCGGCCAACTGTCATTCGGCATTCTTAACACATGTCCCAGCCAAGTCCATCTCCTCCACATAATGGTAGAAACGATGGGCTCACGCTGGGTGCGCCGACGTACAGCGTCGTTCGTGATGCGGTGGTACCATCTTATACCCAAAATTCTCCTGAGGCACTTCGTTTCGAATGCAGATACTTTTTGTGCCTGGGCTTTGGTCAGTTGCCAGGACTCACACCCATACAGGAGAATGGAGAATGGAAAAAAAATATAACAGCCTTAATTTTGCAATGGTAGGTACCTACATAAAAAAAACACTCTACATATAGATTCTAGAATGTTCGATTATTCATGTCTCAAATTTTCCTAAAATACCTATCTGACTTCTACATTTATTAAGTTTTTTTGTTCTTAGTTCATGTCCAGTTTTTTTGTGTTTTTTTTTTGTTAGATAATTAAGATACGATGAAAAACTTTTAATATGGTATTTACCATATTTCAACAAAAAAGTGTAGGTACATGTATGTATACCTAACGTACATTTGCACAATTTTGATTGAAAAAATATTAATAAAATTATCATCTAGAGGGGATTGCCACAATAGATAAAGAAGAAAAAATATTATTCTGTTAAAAAATTATGAATCAAATAGTTTTTTTTTTTTTTAAATAAAATTAGAAAAAAAAATGGGAATTACACGACCTCCAGGCTGACCTGCCAAAACTCGCAGCTGAAAATTCAGTACCTATATAGGAGTAAAAAGTCTTGGAAGAGCCAAATTAATGAAACATTAATATTTTTTTTTTTTTAAATAATAGACCATGTTTTTCTAGTCTATTATTCTGAATAGTTAGGTACTTTCAAGAACGTTGAAATTTTTAATAAGGTGCTGTAAGAATATGGATTTTCATTGATGTATTGCTGGCTTCTACCCCAGAAACATATTAATCACTAGAAATCGTAATCTAATAATTATAATACTATATAAATTATCCCTAATAGGTACCTAGTACCTACTTGTTAATGATTACATGTGAAGTAACAGCGTATTTTTTTTTTTAAATAGACGGCATTTTATAATGTGTCTAAGTAATTGGATTTAGAAAAAGTGGACACGAATGTACAAATTGAAATATTTTTATTAAGAGAATAATAAACACTCAAAATACATATTATTATACACAATAATAAAATTTATACATTTTTTTATATATATATTTTACCCCCAAAATTGAGCAGAGCTCGTGCTTTGGGGGATTTAATGTATTTCAGAATAAGAGGAGCCTGCGATGTTTGACTATATGGGGTTCGAAACCTAGAGGCGCTTCAAAATCCAAGTCGGCTACCTTCTTCTTTGGTCACATTCCTAGGATTGGTTGGCAGCAGTTTTTCCCACTTTGTCTCTTCACTCCGCCCTATTCGTAGCTGTCCTCTCGAGTTACTCTGAGTATAGTCTGTCTGAGTGTGTCTGTATCATGTCTCAGAGATATCAAGCACACGTCTGAGTACACGTCTTACAGGCATTCTTTACATGGTCGTTCCCTCCCTCGGTCACCCCCTCAATGATGGTATGTAGGAGATCTTCATTTTGTATTACGTGTCCCCTCCATATTGCACGTCTTTCAGACAGAGTTTAAGCAGATTTTGTTAGAATCATTAGTTGTTACATATTATTTAAGATCTAGTCCTGAAAAATGGTCACAACAATCTAGACATAATGTTATTAGAACGTTGTGCACCAACAAAGCCAATAGGCAATAAAGATGAGACATTAACAATAATTAATGGATATGGTCATATCCTGGCGCCAAATACATGACATCAGTCGCAATCTTTAGATTTGGTTGCTCTCTTGTTCTCAATAATTTCCAACTTTTATCTCTATATTTCATTAATTATTAAATAACTACTTTTGTTGCATACATGAGATTTTTCGACATGTTGAACATGTTGAGAATTCTCGTGATTAGGAGTTTCGGAGACTTGAACATTACCACCTAATGGCGAACGTTGTTAACGTAAAGTAATCACACTAAGCCAGCCTTCGAAATAATAGTGGAAGACGGTCGTAAGCCCGTAGTGGTTTGTTCCATTTAAAAATCGAACATCAGTAATGAATTGTTAGAGTCATTAGTTGTTACATATTTTTAAAGCAGATGCCTTCCTCCTTCGATTCTTTGGAGAACCTCTTGTTGTGTGGTCCCTCCAGGATAATAATTAGCCTGCCAGCTAATCAGCAACTAATTCGAAAAAATATCCTTAAAACTTAAAAAAAATAAACGGAAATACCTACCTACAAACATATCGGTAAAAATATTAAATAAAATGTGAGAATTTATTTCAAAGAATGAAAATAAAAAAGCAAAAGCTGTTTTTGCGAATATTTTGTTTGGTGTTCATTGGCATTTTAAATTTGTTTGGGTGATGATATATGGCAGGGCTTAGTACGGCGTGTCCGAACACGCAGAGGCTTTGTGAGATAATACGCCATATACACGCTGCTGTGTGCTGAGCCTCCAACAGGTAGACATGTGAGGTAATTGGTCTTGTGATAATGTGCACCAAAGGTCGATGATTTTATATGCAACGTATTTTGGTACATCGGGTGCGGAGTTCAATTTGGCTGCGTTACCAGTATGGCTATAATAAACTTTTGAGGTAGGTTAAAATATCTATCGTAGACAACATGATAATGTCCAGTTCAAGGATAACTTGAAGTCTTCGAAAAACTTACACACTTATTCGTACAACAATTACAACACATTCTTCAGAGGTACATATCTCTTTGGCCCATCTCTGTCCGTTTTCAGGAAATGTATCACAAGGAGCTTGGTAGCGGGCCCCTAAACCTACCTTTTATCCACTGCCTTCTTTTTAGTAACCTTCCTATTTCTTCCATTTGACTGCCCCATCCTTTTCCCTACTCCTCATCCCTTTCTTAGTGAGAGCCTGTTTTATTTTTAGATGTTTATTTTATTATAAAATGCAATTGAATAATTTGAATTGCCATAATTTAATGCGTAAGCCAGAAAATCAGCTAAATAATTCTTGCCGAATCTCTTGGGCTACAGGTTTTACTATATTAAATTTTATACATAATACAGTTCTACTTGTTACTTGATTTAATCTATAGGCTCCTATTATAAAAAGTGGTTGGTAGACTAGGGGTTACAACGCCGGCTTTCGTACTGTTACGTATCGGAGGTCGTGGGTTCGATCCCAGGTGCCGACCATCTTCCTCTTTCACGACACAAGCTTTAAGTAGCTTACTGTGAAAGAGTCCAAGAGTGTATTTGTGTTCACTTTGAGTGAGCACGGATTCATTAAAAAAAAAAAAATGGAGACCGAATTTGCGTGGTCATCGCATCACGCCTAAACGACTGGACCGATTTCGCTAATTATTTTTTTGTCATGTTGGCTTTTATCAGGAGAGGGTTCTTATGAAAGAAACAATGAAGAAAATTGCGAGGAAGATTAGAAAATCAAGGAAAACTCTAAGTATGTACCCTTTAGAGTAAATTTTTTTTCAAATTCAAATATTTTTATTAAGGAAATAAAAAACATTGAAAAAAATACATTCACAATAATAAATTTATACTTTTTTTTTTATATATATATTTTTTATTAAGTACTTTTAACAATATAGATTTTAATCCAAAATTTAAAAATTTAAATTAAAGTTTGACAAGAGCTGTCAGTTGTTTGATAGTTGGTGCGATTGACAGAATTTCGATGGAAAATAATATATGGTTTGAAACAGATGCATCGATCTAAACTACATTGGTTAAAAGGTAAAAACCATATCCTTACATACAAATACAAATCCGAATTCAATATTCATAGTAAGGAACACAGGACAACGCCTATCGGGAAAGCTGGTCTTATAATATAAAAATGGAGAGCTATTTCCCGATGTCATCGCAATATGCCTAAACGGCTGGACCGATTCCGCTAATTCTTTTTTTTGTGTAGGCTTTTATCAGGAGAATGTCCTTTTAGAAGAAAAAAATTGAGAAAAATGCATGGAAAATTAGAAAATCAAAGAAAACTCTAGACAACCATATTAGTACTTTTTACCTTATAATTTTTATTCTAATTTTGAAATTTTGACAGAAATTGTCAATTGGTGCGATTGACAGAATGCGGATGGAATTTACATGATTTAAAACAGACGCATCGTTCGGAATCACATTGGTTAAATGAAAATTAATTCATCACCATACAAATTCGAATTCAATATTCATATTATATAGGAACACAGGACAACGTCTGTCGGGAAAGCTATAGTTGATTAATAAAATAACGGAGAAAATAGGATAAAGCAGTCAACAAAACATAATTCTATGTTTAGTTTTCTAGGAAAATCATTACCTACCCTTTATAAAACGGTTATGAGGAAGTATTTTAGGGGAAGGATGCGAGCCTTAGACGCCAATTGCGAAGATGGCTGAAATGCTGGACGATGAAAGGTGTGTACTATAACATTATAACTAAGCGGCGAATACTCTACCGTTAAGAAAAGTTAAGCATATTATAAGAATAAGATGTACCCCGTAATGGATGGGAAAAACTGAATTTCTTTCATCCGCTTTCTCGTATAAATAGATAGGTACCTACCTACAGTTAATATGCCAGGGCTTTCTATTGCCACATTATATGAGGAGATGCTGCTTCTACATACCTACCTACTCATATTATTATAATTCAATATTCAAGGCAATATGGTTTTAAAAAAAAGTAAAATTTTTAGTGTTCTTTCCAGTTTTATTGCATATGTTTGTATGGCTCAAAGATTGTTGTCTATGGTTTCAATGCAAATAATACTTAAAATAACACCAATAAACTTTGTATATCCACTTTATTAATATTTTAACAAAAATATGTCAAAACGTTTTCGATCCTCTCAGATCATCTTCAGTAACTATACTATATGGAGTATACTATATGGAGTATAGTTACTGAAGATGATCTGAGAGGATCGAAAACGTTTTGACATACCTATTTTTGTTAAAATATTAATAAAGTGGATATAGAAAGTTTATTGGTGTTATTTTAAGTATTATTTAAAATGGCTATCCACAACGTGGCTTACGATAAAAAGTTTGAAATGTTTCAATGCATTTAAATGGGCATGCCGGAAAGCGGGTTCCTGCTTTTTCTGTGGGTATCCCCATTCAAATGCATAGTAAAATTATTTGCGCCAGTCGGCGCGGGTCGGAATCGGCTTTCTACGTGTGTTTACCCTATGATGGTAACTCGTTGCTGGCAGCTTCCAATTACTTACCGGGGTTAGGTATACTCTGCCACTCCAATAAGCAGCGACAGAGATCGCATCGATCATTTATCCCAATATTTATTTATCAGAAAATATTATTAAAAATATTACTTTTATTTATCTTTATTTTTATACTTACACAGCATAATATTAACAACAAAAATAATTTACCTACTACAGATTAAATAAATATTTTTACGATGAAATGTATAATAATAGCAACTTTTATGTAGAATAGGTACAAAATTAAAACATCCAACAATGAAGCTAAGTAAGATGAGCATTTAAGAAACAAACAAACATAGGCTGCACACTTCTGAGGGGATAGGAGAAGAATTTAATGGGGGGAAAGGATTACAGAATAATACCAATCCAAATCCAAACTCCCTTTACGCCCCACTTAGGGGCATAGGGAGGCAACAATAGCTCTCCATGTTGTGATCTCCTAGGGAATTCAATTAACATATTATTATTTCACGTCCTTGTTGTTATTTCCTTAATGACCGAAAAAGGTTACGATTTCTCGTTGGGTAGGATGAACATCCTTATTATACTTGTCATCAAATGAATGACATTTTGAGACGAAATTTGGGACCTAGGCCAGGAATTGCAGCTGGCATCTGGAGGCTCAGAAGCAATGCGGAGATGAGCGTTCTCGCAAAACAATAATTGATTAACAGTGACTGATCAGATCAAGAAAGTAAGCATGGTTTGAACATGTTGCCAGGTCCGGGGTAGAGGTCCACGAAAAAAACCGCCGGAAGACCAAGACTGCCGCTGATAGACAACGTCAGACCCTGGACCTGGAAGTACTGGGTGTGGGAGATCAATGGCATTCCGTTCCGCAGGACAAGAGGAATTGGAAAAACAACATTGTCAGGCCAAAACTCTTCAAGAATTGTACGGCCATCGGAATTAAGTACCTATATCATATTAATGATTACGAATTACCTACTAAATTAAAAAATCCTCGCGTGATAGGTTGTGGTCAATTCTTTGTGGGTTGATTTTAAAATCATAACGTTTAACGAATATGTATCAACTAATGACTCTAACAATTCATAACTGATGTTCGATTTTTAAATGGAACAAACCACTACGGGCTTACGACCGTCTTCTACTGTTATTTCGAAGGCTGGCTTAGTGTGATCACTTTACGTTAAGAACGTTCGCCATTAGGTGGTAATGTTCAAACGTCACCAATATTGCAATAAATCGGTTTTAAATATTACGGTATTATTAAAAATTTTCCTCCATAATTAATTAATTAATTTTTGACGAACAAATTGAGGCGAAAATATTAAGGCCAGGAAGTCTTTGAGGTGCATTTATGCGAATGCGTTTAAATATTTGAAAAAAAAAACTATTTCAAACAAAAATTATTATTTGTTGTCTTCTCAACAGGCTTATACCTGTTTTGAATTTTGTTTGTATTTTTTACCTCATTATTATATATTTATAAAATGTGACGCAAGACACGTGATTGTCGTTTTTTATTTAATTTTTATACAGCGGTTGTTATGGTGAGTCGCGGATTATTATTAGCAAAATAAATAAATTAAAAAAATATACCTACATTAAGAATAATAATCACAAATATAAATATCTAATAGTTGACATAGTGTAATAATATTATATAGACTAGCAGCTAAACTAGTCATTTATCGTTTGATTGTCTAATAAATTATTATTCCTATCGTCCCTTTAAGGGTCCCAATTTTACGGCACTATGTTTAGAACTGCGGACAATTTTTATTTCTTCACGTAGCAACAGTTGTATGTAGTAACATCTTATTAAGTACCTATCACATATTTTTTTCGAAATAATATTTCAAGGGGATGCTTTTATTATCAAAACAACGAATTTTGACTTTCAGACGAATCATTTATGTATGAAAATAGTACCGGTAGTTCTTTTTTAAATTTAAAAAAAAAATTAATAATTCCAAAATTGTGTTAGTTGTTAGAGACCACAACTTCGTTGTGGTAAGCTCGCCCTCCGTATATTGATTCTATAATGTCTTTTTTTTTTGTCAAATTTATGTGTTGTTTATCACTATCAATGTACAGTAAAGAATAAATAAATAAATAAGTAACTTACTAAAAGATCGTGTGGTGAAAAAGGAAGATGGTCGGCACCTGAGATCGAACCCACGACCTCCATTACGAAACAGTACGAAAGCCGGGGTCGTAACCGCCAGGCCACCAAAATCACTTCAAAGTTGGATTAAAACTATTTCGCGTGGAGTTAGTATTTCAACGAAAACGCCGAGTTACGGACGAACTAATCAATTTTTATGTAGATATGATAGATTACACTGACGTTGTAAGTGCAGCCAACGCAGAAACGACGCTACGCAAAAGTACTATGTAGAAGCCGGTCGAATGTGTGTGGCTCTGTTTACGTGTAGGGATCACTGAAGTGAGAAGTTGGACTACTCGGTGACTCTGCATCAGTCTCAGTCAGACTTGTAGTCTCGATTAGAGTGGTTGCGCGGAGCGGTCTCGTATCAGATCAGCGACACTTGCGCGAGATTCGCAGCCAACAACAAACACTACGTGGTATATTATTACTCATCTCTGGGAGAGAAATGTGCGAGTACGTCAGAGAGTCTCGATGCGAACAAAAACATCGTTTAGTATCGCGTGTTCTCGCATGTCACTAATCCCAACACAAAAAAAACAAACGACTTTTTTGTTCTGAGGACAAAGTTTTATTTGCCATCATGTGTGCATATTCTGTGTGTTGTAAAACAATAATGTTCTTATGTTGATGTTTTGTTGAAATTTTGATTTCTAGACTCGTGGGTAAAGTACAGTGGTGTCTCAACAGAAAACTTGTTAGTTTCGTGTTTTTGTTTATGACTTGTAATCAGGTATTTATTGAATCTTTCACGATGCATTTTAATACGCGTCTTTATGACTATACGTACGACGCCCCCAGTGATGGGACAGATAATTTGCAAATGCTGTTGCAGGCGGGATTGACGGACACGACCCTTCTGCCAATAGCCGACATATATCTCCAGCAAGTCGGAGATTGCAACACCTATCAGCAACACAGTTTATCCGTTTTCGAAAATGATCACCGTCCTCCGTCGTACGAAAACGTCGATATCCTTTCAGCGGAAAGGTTCTATAGCAATCAGGAAAGAGATTTTGAAAATTTCCTTTCGATGCCGGCGGAACAGAACTCTCACTGGAAAGTGAAGCATATAAACGAATGGACAGGGATGGACACTAGGATGTGGATCTTGGACACAGCGATAGCCAAGAAAATGAAAGTTGCTCAAATACCGTCGTTCAACTTTTCTAATGTCACCGGAGCCGAGTTGAGCAGAATGAGCAAGGAAGCATTCTGCGATATATTAAATACAGAAGGAAATATTGAAACCAGTTTAATCGGAGATATGCTTTATGAGGAGTTACAGAATCTCATCCAAGAAGCCGTCGTTCCGGCTACAGTTTTAGACAAATACAACGACGATGATCAGCAAAAGTATCTTTTTAATAATAATGACACAAAGTTGCTGGATATGGATTGCGTTAGTCAAACAAATGCTGAAATCTCTAATAACAACAGACCCACAAATTTCAGCGCCTTCAGCGATTCAGGCTATGATAGTTTGTCGGATGACGGAAGAGTCAATCTGGCGGAAGAGCAAAACAGGCTTTCAGAAAATATGAATTCCAATTTAGGTTCAAATGCGGTTGTCAAAAGACCACCAGGTAGGCCTAAAGGGAGTGGGAAAAAGCTTCCTAAAAGGATTAAGAATGTTTCAGTTCCCGAGTTTTTAAGAGACCTTTTACTGGACAATAGATACTGTCCTAGGATCATCAAATGGGAAGACTACTCGATGGGGAAATTCAGGTAATTATACAAGTCTTCAATAATTATATTTTACAATTTTAACAGAACCTCCATGAATAGGAATCGTTCAGTCTCAGCGTTTGTCAATACTTGCATGATAACGGGTTGCCTTTCGAGATAATATTATTTTAATGAATATGTTTAGAGAAACTTTCGAAAGGCTATCTGTCCCTCTCCGCATACGAAGTTAACTAATACCCTTTGTCAGTACCTACATAAAAAAGGGTTCTAAAACTTCTAATGGTACATAATATTTAAACATATCATGCATACATGCATCCAGAGAGGCCGCAACCTCTTGAAAACGTTAACATGTTTGCTTCATCCCTATATACCGCCAATTTTGCCAATCATCCACTCCACCAGCCGCCTGCCAGTCTACCTCCGCTTTGTCCATCACTTTTTTTTGGCCCTTTGATACTCTTTCTTCTATTGGTCTTCCACAATATATATTTTATCCAACCTTGCTGCGACGATATACGAGTACTTTAAAGAATTTACTTGCCAAGTTATTCATAAAGTTTGCAGTCATATCTAAGAGAGAATCCAAATAAATAGCTAGTTTTTATCTATTATCAGCCAGCGTAGTCAACGTATTGCGCATTTGTTGTCGATTCAGGATATCCTATATGACCTCTCTTGAAGTTTGACCTGTCTGTGTCAACAAGTTAAACTTCTGCCCATTATATTATTTTATGTAATTGTTGTGTTTACAAAGAAAAAAAAGTGTACCTACTGTTTTTTGTATTATTTTCATATTAAATACGTGAAGCAAAAACTTTATACACCTTTTTACGACAATTGCGCGGACGGAGGAGTATGAAATTTCGCCCACTTATAGAGTGGCTAATGCTTATATTTTTTTAAAGTATGCGTAAAAAATACATTAATTCTATAAAAAAAAATCATTACGCATACCTAATACTGTAATGTTTAAAATCTGAATTGGTTGGTAGACTAGCGGTTACAACGCCGGCTTTCGTTCTGTTTCGTGCGGAGATCGTGGGTTCGATCCCAGGTGCCGACCATCTTCCTCTTTCACGACACAAGCTTTAAGTAGCTTACTGTGAAAGAGTCTAAGAGTGTATTTGTGTTCACTTTGAGTGAACACAGATTCATTTAAATAAAAAAAATGCATTTGATAAGCACACACACACACTTTGATGTATTTGACATTGACACAGACGCATATATTCTTTTGTTTATCCGTGGTCAAATTGAGAATAGTTTAATATTGTTTGTCTTTCATACTAATAAAAAAACTTATCAACATTTCAAATTAGACGTATCCATGTCATTGTTTTAGAAAGAAAATTGTGAAATAGCGCTCGCGCAGTCTTTGACAATGGAACCTTAATAATGTTCAAACCTATAATCTAAATTAGCTATGGTCGAATTTCGAGCACTGGTCGACCACTAGTATTAATAGGGATTATTTTATTGATGCAGGTGCGTTTCTGAAATTTTATCCAAAATTATCCCCACGCTAAAATAGTTTTCATACATATACCAATCTTACTGCGGGTTTTTATAGTTAAATTATTAATTTGTATGTCAATATTCGTTGATAGTAAGACTATATAAAACAATATCCTTGAGCCAGTCAATGGCAGAAAGACAATAGGGACGTCAAATACAAAGATAAAAAAAAACAATGTCAACATACAAAAATTATAGAGTCAAGATACATTCAGTTAAGATTCAAAACAGTCGGCAAGCTATGTTTGAAACAACATTAAGTATTAGATTTTATACAATTTTTCTAATTCAGGAATGAGTAATTAAGTGTTATATATTTTTTCGTGTTTGTAACAACTGTCTTTTGGCATTATTAGCATGCACATATTAATGTGAAAGACAGCCGGGGAGATAAACACATGTTTATGGAAATTATTTAAACTAAATCTATTGAAATGCCTCCTTCTCCATCGCATCGTTTCAAATATAATTTTATTGCTTTGTAATTCAAATACATTCAGTCTGAATCTCTTCAAAGAAAACACAATATGTTTACTTGTCTATAATACTTACGTGGTGCGAACTGCTTGGAAGATTTCCGTCGGTTCGATTTCTAGAGATTTCGTCAGGTGATTGGTAATTCTTTATTATAATTGAATCGATTATTTCGAAAACGACCAAACTCAAGTTTTTGTCGAATAACACTTTTTTACGGATTCATAATCTATGGACTAAGTTAAACATTTTTTGCATTGAAAACAACTAAAGAATTATACCCCAACCTCGTAATATTTAAGGTCGATTCCAGTGTTTATTTCGAAAACGACCAAAGTATTTTGTTTTCGAACTAAAGTATGTTTGAAATTTGAATTTTTTGACATCTGTCAACTCATAACATCGTGTTATTCGTTTTCTGGTTCCTCGCGTTTTGGTTTTTTCAGCAAGAAAATGGATTTATGGGATTCAAGTGATGATGATCTTGCTGATAGTAGGCATAAACGACGTAGAGATCCATCAAATTTTGTGTTTTTATCATGAGTTATTATATGATTGATTAACTTTTTGTTGCAATTATTGCATTCGTATGGCTTTTCTTTACTATGAGTTCGCATGTCATTCTTTAAATTACTCGACTCCACAAACTTTTTAATAAAATTATTTGGAAAACAACCAAAGTACAAATATTTCAAATAAATTAAAAAAAATATTGAAATGCAAAATTAACATTTTGGAAAAGTCAAATAAGTTCCTTTTTCTATGTTTGACGATGTTGAATCAAAATATCAATTTCTCACATACATTTTTTTTCCAAGAGATAGTTTTTCCATTCTCCTGTAAAATTAACAATTCTGTACTTTGGTCGTTTTCGAAATAACTGATTCAATTATAAAATTGTTTGCTAGTGTCATATTATTTATATCGAACTAGCTTTCCCGACAGACGTTGTCCTGTGTTCCTAACTATGAATATTGAATTCGAATTTGTATGGTGATAAATTAATTATCATTTGACCAATGTGATTCCGACCGATGCGTGTGTTTTAAACCATGTATATTCCATCCGTTTTATATATATATATATTCCATCTGTTTTAAACCGTGTATGCTGTGTTCCGCTCCTTCGAATCAGAGCTAAGGAATTTGGGCATGATGTGGGAGGAGGTCATAAACATTGCTCAAGATCGAGCGCAATGGAGAGCTCTTGTTGCCTCCCTATGCCCCTGAGTGGGGCGTTAAAGGAGTTTGGATATTACATCCGCAATCTGTCTAACTACTGATAGTTCCTGTCACAATTTCAAAATTGGAATAAAAATTATATGTGGTGAAAAGTACTAATAAGGTTGCCTACGTAGAGTTTTCTTTAATTTCCTAATTCTCCACACAATTTTCTTATTTTTTCTTTCATAATAACCTTCTCCTGATAAAAGCCAACACGAGAAAAAAAGAATTAGTGAAATCGGTCCAGCCGTTTAGGCGTGAAAATACCTCTCCATTTTTATATATAAGCTTACTTTCCCTCATAAACATAATATATTTTTCTAATAAAACATAAAGATGAAGTGGTTGGTAGACAAACGTTTCAGTCGTCGACTTCCGAACTCAAGATCGTGGGTTCGATCCTTGATGCCGATCATCTTCCATTTTCACTACACAATAAGCCATTGCTTTGTGTGAGAGATGCCAAAATGTATTAATTTGCGTTCACTTTGGGTAACCCCGGATTCATTTGAAAACACCTAATTTTTTGATACCTCAGACTTCTGAAATGTCTGAAAAGCAGGAAAATTGACCCTGTGCTACTCTCTATTTTATTTTTGTATTAGGTAATCCTTTCATGTAAAATATTCTTAATGTGACTGGCAAAAGCTAAATAATAATTTTTAAATGCAAATAAGCAATGGTGGTTTAGCAATTGAAGTGGTTTCGATCCCAGGTGCCTCTTCCATCTTCCTCTTTCACAAGCTTTAATGAGTGAATGAGTCAAAGAGTGTATTTGTGCTCACTTTGATTGGCCACAGATTTATTTAAAAAATGGTTTAATGCTGACATATTATTATAGCTGGTAACAAGTCAAGTTGCTTCCCCTCAAAAAAAATTTATGCCAGAAATCTTTTGAATTTTCTTAGAATTCTTTTGATCTTATTTAATATAAGTACGTTGGTATCTACTTAGGTATTTTCTATTCCTTCTAGAACGAAGGACATCATAAATTTGAAAATATTGAAGATATTTGGTATTTGGTTGGTTCCAAACGATCGTTAAATAGGATGCTTTATGATAAAAAAATAATGCTATTTCATTAAATCAAAATATGTCTTTAAAAAACAATACTTTGTTATTGGATATTTTTACCGTTTGGCGACAACTATTCGTCAGAATATTCTCGAATATTATTTTTATTAGTAGGTACATACAAACCTTTTGTCCGCTAATTTATTTATTAATGTAAAACGTTAATCACAATATTATGTTAAACATAAAACAATAATCATAAAAATTAAATTAATTCAAGTAATTATTGCCACATTAAAATATTCTTAATTTCATCTTTAATCGCGTAATATTACTGTATATAGGAACGTTCAAGAAATAAATAAAAATATACAAAACTTAAAACAGGATTTAGGTTAGCAATAATCATAATATCGTATCTATTATGATTATAAATGTAAAATTAGAAATTTACTTATATTTATTTGTTTTGGAATAAATTCTTTTGTTCAAATTCAAGTATTTCTTGTTCTTTACTCATTTTGAATTGCTTATCCACACGTGTGCTGAGGAATCTCTTATTCATAACCTAAGTATGTATAATAAATATTATTATTGAAAAAGATACGTTTTTGCGATAGTATCAAAATCGATTTTGTTATGGATTTTATATAAACATTTACACGTTTGTATTGACAGAACTCGATAGTAATCTCCATAATAATTACGTACTTAACGATCGAAAATACTATTATGTATAATATTAACATAACATACTTCATATATGATATAGTTCTACTACACCCCCATCTATTGAAGAAGAAGAAAACAATATTTTTAATAAACTAGCTGACCTGTCGATCTTCGTTTCGCCTTATAATAAAAAATTTCGTTAGGTAACTTATTAAATAGCTGAATTAAATTCAATGTTTTATTAAGTTAGCAGAAATGATCCTCCTCTACTGAATTAACTGTACCGAGCATTCAACGCTATATTCAAATAATTAAAAAACATTAGTTTATGGTTTATGTCATTTATCGGTGTGTTTTGTTCAGAAAATTATATTTTTTTTGTAATTTAATTACTACAAGTGTCGGAAAACAGAATATATTTTTTTTATTCTGGGGTGGTCCATAGTTTGACGGACGTGTCAGGTAGTATTAAAACAAAACGATTTTTACGTTTCCACATACTAAAATTTCCCCTACTTTATAGTTTCATTAGTTTCGGAGGCACACGTCACTTTACAGTTTAAAAAAATCCATCAATAATCTGCGTACCAAACGGTAATTTTGTTGTTATGGATGGCGTTGGCGTCGCAGGAAATCCGTTCCATGCTAACTTTAATATTATATTTTATATTATTTCTTATGCATTTTCAACTTTTTACTAGTTATTCTGTTATCCGGAGCGGAGAAAAATCCAATAAATCAAACATCGGAAGAATCCGTTATAACTTACCCAACTTTCTTTTATATTATAGATATATCTCGAAGAGTTCTTTCACTTACTGGATTCTGGTCCATTGCATTAGGTATACCTACTCACACCTCGACATCCATCGATCTTATCTTTTCATTATTTTGGTGAAGTAAACTCTATTTTGTGTCGCCAAATACGAAATATTTTTTATATATAATCATTCCATCACAAAGCTTACCAAAAAAAGAGTATGCAGCCTCCCTAGCATTTAACCTTTTTTTTAACTGCTTGAGCTTTAATTCCTCTGAGTACCTATATTATTTTTACTAAGAGAAATTTGAATGCGCAAGATCATGCGTGTAAGATCATTTACTTGCAGAAGAAATAATAGCGTCTGTCGGTAGCCGACTGGACGAAAACTACATTATTATGCCATTTAGCCGAACTTTGTCACTGGGAATACCCGTGATGGTTCAAAACTGTTCGGACACGACGAATCAAATGAGTACGAGTAGGTATGTAGCTCTCACAAGCATATTATATCGTCTCAAACGCTAACCGTCTTATTTATTAAAAAAATCGTTAATCGTAAGATTACGTATAACTCACTGATCAGTTTTTACTTTATTTATAAAAACATATTTTATCCGAGTTTGTTATGTATGAAGATGACATTTCAAACTTTTTTTTTTAAACAAACAAAATAGTAGCCAGGCAACGCGAGTGCTTACAACCGTACAACCGAGATGCGCTATGTCAGATTTGAATGATTTCGAGTAGGTGCAGAATAGGTGCCAGACCTTATTTTTTATTTTATATTATCAAAATATTGTTAAGTCCTTATAAAATCACACGAAACCTTTATGTTTTAGCCAAGATGAACTAATTTAGATATGTTTGATCACATTGAAGTGGTTGGTAGACTAGCGGTTACAACGCCGGCTTTCGTACTGTTTGGTGCGTACGTCGTGGTTCGATCCCAGGTGCCGACCATCTTCCTCTTTCACGACACAATCTTTAAGTAACTTTCTGTGAAAGAGTCAAGGAGTGTATTTGTGTTCACTTTGAGTGTCCGCAGATTCAATTTTATTAAAAAAAAACACATCAATTTTCGGTGGGTCTTATACTCTACTTGGTGCCAATAATGGAGATGATTTCATAAGTGAAAAGCTGGAGATTTTCTTCAAAGATAACCTCAATTCACACATGTATAATACATGCAACATTGGGTAATAACGTTATATTCTTCTTCGTGAGCCCATCACCTCTACTATTATGTGGAGGAGATGGACTTGGCTGCGACATGTGTTAAGGATGCCGAATGACAGTTGGCCGAGGAGAGCGCTGTTCTTCCTCCCATCAGGGTCCCGGAGACGAGGAAGACCCTCTCATACTGTGTTCCGCTCCTTCGAGGCAGAGCTGAGGAATCTGGACATGGTGTGGGAGGAGGTAATAAATATAGCGCAAGATCGAGAGCAAGGGAGAGCTCTTGTTGCCTCCCTTATTCTCTAAGTGGGGCCTTGAGGGAGTTTGGATTTGGATTGGATGTAATTATAATAGTCTATCTATTGATTTGTCTCTCAATGTGCCCACGAGATAGTATCACTAAAGTTCTGCATTTGGTAAAGTGGCCTAAAGGCTGTAAATTGTCAACATATTAATTAATATGTTCTTATACGCCTTAATTCCACTGTCAAAAATAATTGTATAAGATTTTGAAAGTATGAAAATTAAAGTGAAAAAGGTTCATCTTGATTCTCTATAATAACAAACTGAACCTCGGTTAAGTGAATTTTTTTTTTAGAAAGAGTATGTAAGGCAGGTTTTTTTTTTCTTTCTTGTTTGATGATTACCTACTCCAGTTTGTATGCAATCACAACAACACCTTACTCCTTCGAATCATAACAGTGTACCAACTCTCTCACTTAACTAAATGGTATTAAAAAAAAATAATAATAATATCACTTTTTTAAACAAATGTGTCAGTATAGCCGGCGGAACTTATTGCCCGAGGCAATTTTTTCCAATCAACCAGTCCCGTCTAATCTGAGGTAGGCAAACCCCGGGTAAAAATTTCAAGTGAAAAAAAAACACTCTGACCCGAGCGGGAATCGAAAACCCGGGACCTCTGATCTGAAATCCACGTCAGTATAACTAGGCTACCGAGGTCGGTCTCTTTTAAACGAAGTTGTTTGAATATAGAATATTTAATATTTAGATTTAAAAAAGGTTGAGACCATTTCCCGATCTTATAAACATCCGTTTGTCAATTTTCAGTTTCATTTTACTAACAGAACTTACCGATCGCCTGAATAGCTAGCTATGCTATGTTTTTCTATTAAAGTTAAGCGGCCTTTACATTTCCTACGAGCGCAGCATTTTATGTTCACCTCTTTCACTGTCAGCGACAACATTAGGTATTATGTAGATATTATAATCGTAATCCTCACAGTTGTCAAATTGTCCAGGAGTAGAGTTTGTACAAAAGGACTCTGTTTCGATTCCCGATCGAGTAATGTCAATGCCTCAAACTGTGAACTGCCTTAGGTATTGCTTTTCTTCGTATAAGATTCGTGCAATAAGTACTTATACCAATTAATTATACAATACAACCAGAGCTGGGCGGTACTCGAGTACAAGTACTCGTAGATTGTACTCTGAGTACTTTTGGTGTACTCAGTACTCAGTCCACGAGTACATTTCTAAAACCTGTACTTGTACTTGTATTCGGTACGTTTTTGAGCCTAAAATGTACTCGAGTACTTCGAATGTACTCGAGTACTTTAGAATGTACTCGAGTACATTCAAAGTACTCGAGTACATCAAAGGTACTCGAGTACATTTCAAGTTCTCGAGTACATCTTTGGATTTATTGGAATACGTTAAACCTACTATGATACGTAATTTGAATTTATATTGTAAGTAGAGACTTGTTAGGTGTCGTGGTTATTAGTAGTGGTAAAGTGTGAATGTATGGTTCTCGTTTTTAATTCGAGAGTGTTGGTGACGAAATTGTTGTTTTTAAAACCCGTGTATTATGATTGAATTGGTTATTTCAAAAAATAAATAAGTCTTTGAAAAAAAAGACGGAATCGTCATATTATAGAAATCCTCTGAAATCCTGCTCTGCTATTGCTCCTTTACGTAAAAACTGAAGTAGGTATATTATTTATATGAAAAAATTGTGATTTATGATGGGCTCTAATCTGTTGAATAGAATAGAATAGTAAAAATATATATATAAAAAAAAATAAAACAAAAAATTCAGAACTTCGATACTGCTAAATCCCATAATTTGTAGTATTTAGACACAACAAAAAGAAGACGTTGAGAATGAGATGTTCAAGCAACTTGTAGCAGACGGTCTTGCGGAAATTTTTCAGACTTCTACAAGACCAGCACTTTAGATGTTTTAAATTCTTTCGGCAGGTGGCCCGCGGCAAGGATATTCGCAGTGTATTCTTATTAGTCATTATTATGTTAATAATTATTGTCCTCGGTAGCCTAGTTGTACTGGCGTGGACTTCAGATCCGAAGTCATCCGGGTCAGAGTTTTCGTAAGTGTATTTTCACTTGAAAATTCTACCTGGGGTTGGCCTGTCTCAAATTGGACGGTACCGGTTGACTGGAAAAAATTACCTCAAATAACAATGCGGTGTTCAGACGAGGCGAATATCGCCAGGACACTATAATATCGCCAGCCAATTGAAGCGTGTGAACAGATTGTCGATAATTCTGAAGCGATAAAAATGGTTGAAAGCGATATCGTCTCAAGTTGAACGCTTTTCAACTTTTGTATCTGGTGGAACGATTCACGGCGATATGCGCGGCGTCCGTATGTTCTGTTTCTTGACATTTGACAGCACTGCTCTGAAACTGATGTTATAAATTTATGGTAGTTAGTAGGCAGTGGTAGGTACGAGAGACATCAATGTCTCATCGAAATGGGCGTCGAAGATGTCCCATTTGTCCTTTTGGAAGTTCCATCGCGAGACCTTCGAGTACAAGCACAAGTCCTGGGTGTAGCCATTCCATCTAGCTGATAAAAGGTGCCTCTGTCTTTGGCATCATAAACGAGGTGAAGATTCTCAGTCTCCATATATTCCGTGAGGTCCTCACCATTATTGTCTGTGGTTCTAAATCCCCAGTTGGTGTGATTGCTCCCATTATTAAAGTCTCGCATTATGACAGATGGATGTGGGAGGGCTGAAGGAATGACTGTGTGTGGCCACTGGAGTCTATCAGGTTTGTAAACGTTGACGACTTTTGTGTCCTATTTTGATGATGACTGGTGACCAAGGACACATTACCTGATTTAAAACAATGTTTTCCAAATCCAAATCAGGCCGTCTGTACGTTGGTGGCCACGCTGTGGACAGCGCCAGCTAGGTTGAAACCGGGAACCGTAGGTACCTCTGGTGGTGAGTTGGTTTAAGTTTGCTGTGTGGGTTTCATGTAGCAGTATAACATCAATACATAGCTCTTTTGTCAGTTTTGTCAGATATTCGGTCTTAGAACTACATACTTATTTCTTCTATCTTCTATTTTTCCAAGGTCTCTTGTCTTATTGCCCAGAGGAGAGCTGTTTTTGCGATTTGTATCATTTACCATACCATGTTCTATTTTCTTGTTTTTAATTCAATCCTCTTTGGCTTATCTGCTTTCTCTCTTCCTTATTGATAGAATTTTGCCGTTATAACGTTGCCCGGGGGTGCACCACGTGG
The DNA here is from genome assembly GCA_963576905.1 of Mystacides longicornis. Lineage (NCBI taxonomy): Eukaryota > Metazoa > Arthropoda > Insecta > Trichoptera > Leptoceridae > Mystacides > Mystacides longicornis. Next base: position 7,604,652 of record OY756425.1, on the reverse strand, counting down.
AGGCGTTATTTTACCCATTTTTTTTAATCTATATAATAATTTAGAAATGTTTTTTTATTTGCCTTTTGTCGTTGCTTGACCGCATATGTGAGCATCACGCCTAAACGGCTGAACCGATATCACTAATTCTTTTTTTGTCGTTTTGGCTTTTATCAGTAGAAGGTTCTTATGAAAGAAAAAATTAAGAAAGTTGCGTGGTAAATTGGGAAATTAAATTAAACTCGCATTAGCCCCTCCTTCTCTATCTATACATTATAATTCAGAAATGTTTTTTTATTAGCTTTTTACCTAATGTCATCGCATCACGCCTAAACGGCTGAACCGATTTCACTAATTCTTTTTTTGTCGTTTTGGCTTTTATCAGTAGAAGGTTCTTATGAAAGAAAAAATTAAGAAAGTTGCGTGGTAAATTGGGAAATTAAATAAAACTCGCATTAGCCCCTCCTTCTCTATCTACATAATAATTCAGAAATGTTTTTTTATTTTGATTTTTACCGTATTTCATAGCATCACGCTCAAAATACAAATGCTACATCAGATATGAATCTGCACAGAGCCGTGCAAAATGCCGGAGAAGGTTCTTTAATACAATTTGCTGCATTAACTTTAATATATTTAGAGCTATTTAAAAAAACCCTATTTTTTAGGATCTTCATACAAAATTTTAATAAACATTAAAAGTGTCATTCTTCTTTTTCTGTGCTTATGTCAGTTATAGAGGTCTACAAAGCAATGGGAAGCTAGACTAGAACCTGTTTAATTACCTACCGATCAAGCCTGACAATCGGAATCAAAAACGTAAAGCAAGACGGGTATAAGCTAGTGTAATAATATTATAGTTATACACTTTTTTGTAAAAAAATTATTTCATGCAGTTTGTTGTAATGATCGATTCAATTGCTCGCGATTACATTATGTTTTGAAACATGCGCAAAGTTGTTAGAGGTTTATAAAAGATTTGCGTTTAATTAATCACTCATGTACTCGGTACTTGTACTCGGTATTTTGTACTCGAGTACTTCGATCTGAGTACTTGTACTTGTACTCCGAGTATATTTTGTGTGCAGTACTTGTACTCAGTACTCGAGTATTTTTTTCCTGTACTCGGAACAGCTCTGAATACAACTGATATGGTTGCTGTTTCCAAGTCTCTTGTCCTCATAGAAGTACACGTGACTGCCAAACTGGTCAGCGCTATAAATATTTATTTATTTATTTTCTGTCAAAATTAAGCATTGCTCACCATTACAGAGTAATCCTTTGCGGTGAGCAATGCACATACAATACAAAAGAACAACAATATATTATATATATTTTTTTCTTTCTTAAACTAAAATAAAATTAACACAAAGAGAAAAAAAAATGGACAATCCATAGACAATATAATAATAAAATTAAGCACATTCATATGTGTGGATCATAATATTATTATTATAAGGTCTCATAAATGGTTATCTCATATATGTTTTTAGAAACATATCGGGAAATCCCCGCTCGCGCGGTTTATCCATGTAGATACAAACATAATATCAAATAGTGGGATGACTACTTAAACTCTACTATAACCACGTGATATATTTCTCGCGTAAATAGTAAATACGTAGTTAGGTACCTACTGTTCGCAATTCAATCACATACCAATGGTTTATCAATGACTGGTATTCTCAAATTCACGTTCCAACTCAACGCAAGAAGCTCTTGCTTAGAACTTAATCGGTTGCCAGTAGTTACGCAACTAATGTATTGGATAAAACAATTTCAGAATACAGAAATGTCAAAAAAGTCTCAATAAAAATTGTCTGTTTCTCATTTCAGAATAATAGTCATTGTCTTCAATTTTTATTATTTGATTTATTGGTTTATCTAATGAACATTTTTGTTATCTATAATATAAAAGAAAGTCGGGTCAGTGCGATGTAACTCAAGATCGGCTGAATAGATTCTTCCGATGTTTGATTAATTGGATTCTTCTCCGCTCCGGATAACAGAATAACAATTAAAAAGTTGAAAATGTATAATAAATATTATAAATATAGTATTAAAGTTAGTGTGGAACGGATTATTTCCTGCGACGCCAACGCTATCTATAAAAAAATATAAAACAACTAAATTATTGTTTACCTACCTAACAATCATAAACATTAAAAATATTGGTACGCAGATTTTTGATAGAATTTTCTTCGATCTTTCAGAAATATTTTTTTAACATTCAAACATATTTTAAACGTATTTTTGTATAAATTGAAAATTTGAAATCAATATTCATAGTAAGGGCTACCTACAGGACAACGTCTGTCGGGAAAGCTAGTTATAAATATTTATCACACAATTTTTTTTCTATACTATCAAATCTTCTTTGTTTCTTATAGGACATACAATTAATTACACATACGTACAATTATTATTTTACTTTCTAGTCTTTCTTGAGGGGAGATTCGAAGTGATGGATCCTTATACTTTCAATTTTGAATTAAAATAAAAAAAACGCTTTTTAAAAGGATACTAAGATCGACAAACTGTTATAATATAGACACCTTTGTCGACATCACATAGGAAAACTGTGATACTTGCATAATTTATTAAGTATTATCGACACAGGCAACAACTGGTAACACCCGCATCTTGGTATCTTGCCGACGTCACAATCCTTTACGACAACATTGTCAAACCTGTTTGTGTCGGTCAATATGGGAACTACCACTGTCATGTGAAACCCGTGCTTTGGATACTGTGGTCTTAAGTCAATCACAAAAATAACATAAACGTGACTTTGTAGTATGTGAATTAATATTTATTGAAATAATCTTCTTACGTAGTTATTTTACTAAACACATCTGTAATATTTTCACAATTGTAACGAATGATAACTATAGGTACTAATTCAAATTATGTGTGTTCCTTAAATATCTTCGGCTTGGAAAATTTTCTAATATTCTGAGCTTGACCCTTAGTGTGCTCAATTATTTAGCTAAAGAGAAGCAAATTATTAAGTAGGTATTGTGTTTATAAGTAGGTATTCTATTTTATCAAACATGCACTACCAAATACAAATAGTTTAGAGAAACTGATGACCGTCCGTGAGAAAAACCGATCACAGAAAGCACATAGAAAGCTATACCTACATACATATTGGTGTTAGTGAATAATTCTCTCTCTGTATTTCTTATGATCTGGTAATGATCATGGTAATGATTATAGGCACAAAAAAATTGTTTTTTTGTATACATGTTAGGTTTTTTTAGCTAGACGTGATCTAAAGTCTAAAAGTGTAAACTGTAGTTAGAACGAGCTTACAGAAACCGCTCAAGCGCTAAATATAGAGGTGTAGCTCTAACAATATTTCTCAATGAACAATTGGTGTTTCTTTTCCTCAAACCAGAGCGCTTTATTGAACATCAATTCACGCTTTTGTGTATATTTGGTTTTATATATATAATTTGTTCAAAACACCCAACGGTCTGGCTAGATTGAGAAAAAGAGCATTTTAGGGTGTATATACAGTTCTAGAGTTGTCTATATAGATACGTACTCTGGCTAGATAACAAACTCTCTACACTCTACAGTGCAACGGTACCTTTTGCTTCTTAATTGTTTGATCCTCACTTTATCTTTCTATTTGGCGAGGATATATTCTTCAGTGCGCAAAGTCTAACACAATCCATAACAGCTTAAACGGTGTTTATTTATAAATAAAGATGATTCATTTTTTTAATTATTACAAGTTTATTCCCTTTGCTTATGACGTCTGAGAGTCGGTTAAATATAAGAACTGTAGGAGTTGCGCCCAGTAGAAAATACAACTGGGGTGACTCATGCGGTTAGTATTGTGTTCTTTTGGACGAGGAAACACTATCGAGAAAATTATGTCACAGCGATAAGTAGTGTGGGATAGATATTTTGTTTGTTTCGTGCCATCAAATGATTATCTAAATTGAATTATTATGTATGAACTCCGTACTAGAAGCGCCATCTTCTCATTTAATAGGGCAATGAAACAGGGTTAACTGGTCGTAATCCTTACAAGAGAGTTCCAAGGAAATGTTACGCGCAATATAAGAGCATTAGCATGTCTCTTAGCCACTGCATTTCTACCGGCGGTGGACCCTGTTACGTTGACCCAGCCTGAAACGGCAGTAGGTACAACCGGTCCCTGTGGATGCTAAGGTCAACTTACCGAAGAGACTACGGGGTGCCTTGCATGGCTTTCCAACATGCAGGGGATATCCTACGCCTGAATCCTATCCTCCTGCCTTCTATGAGCCCTCCCATCCATACTCACCTAGTCCTATCGTTCCGGAAGGAGTAAACCTTTCTGCCCAAAAATCACCAATCCCAGGTGTCATTCCACCCGTGCCGAAGGATGTATGACTAACAGGTAGGTTAGTAACTGGAGGAGGAGGATGGAGGCTCCCTGATACCAGGCAACCTCAGGGTGACTTCTTCTTCTTTCTGTGTCGTGTCAGGTCCCCCCAACGTTGACTATCACTCTAGAGAATGCATCCCGGTCCCTCTATTTTTCCCATATTAATCATGTGCAGCAAATAGTATTTTTCCCCTCCAAATATACATGACCCAAGTAGGACACCTTCCGGACCTTGATATTTGTCAGCAACTTTCTATCAACCCTAGCACTTGCAGGACTCATGTATTGCTAACCATGTTTGTCCATTGTATGCGGAGTATTCTTCGGGTGACAATGCAATAATTACCTTTCCCCTTCTTCTTCTTCTTTGTCAACCGTCCCTCCAATGCTGGATGTAGGCCTCTTCCAAAGTTTTCCACCTTTTTCTGTTTTGTGCAGTTTTTGACCAGTTCTTCCCCGCGACAGGAACCACATCATCCACCCATCTCTTTTGAGGTCCACCAATTGGTCTCTTATTTTCATAGGGGCGCCATTTTGCAATTCTGGTTGCCCATCTTTCATTTCCCTGTCTCGCCACATGTCCTACCCATTGCCATTTTTGTTTTGCCACACGGTCAACTATGTCTGCAACTTTTGTTCGTTGTCTTATCTCTTTGTTTGCCCTTGCCCCTACAGTGCACTAAATGCAGGGATCTGTAGAGGCGGACTTTTATTTCCCTAGCTCTGGCTATGGATGATGTACTTGGTACCTCTGTAGAGACGATCTGATGCGGTTGATATAATGCGTACCTACCTCCACATCATTGGTGAAAAGGGACATATTGTCACATGACCAAAATTAATATTATTTTCATCTGGGAGATGGAAATCCTGTTGGGACATTATTATCTTTTGGTGGCATCAAAAAGACGATTAAGTAGACTTTATTGTCCCTACTTTTACTTCCCCTTGAGGCCTCTATACCTCATAAACAAAAATGTAACATAATGTACCTATTATTCAATGTCCAAATCATAGACGAAAAAAATATCACAAAAAGCCTCCTACTTGATTCTATTTGCGTTGATACGTGAATTTTGGCGCGTGTGATGAGTAATGCCGTATTTACTTAATATATTAACGGCTTGCTCTTGTTGAGATTCTAATTTTGATACATGGAGTCGATAAGGAAATCTTTCAATAATTATTACAGAATTAGTCATCAGGTCTATATATATAACTCAATTAGTTGGAATTAGTTTAACCCTGATTAGGTACTTATAAGATGTGTTTTATTTTAGTTTACTTATAGCAAAGAGATAGTTGTTGATTTAAATACCTACATAGAAATAACAAACATATAAAACAGATAAACAGATTTATAACCAGCAAAGATTGCTAATTTTTATACAGATGGATATATTGTTTTGTACACATTACTTTTAATAATTAATTTGCAAAAATAAAATTATAAATTTAAATAAGAATGTGAGCAAAAACAGAATAGGTAGGTAATGGGATAAACAAAAAATAAACGTGTGTTGATAATTTATTAGAAAACTAGCTTTCCAAACAGACGTTGCTCTGTCTTGACTATGAATATTGAATTCGAATTTTTATAATGATAAATTAATTACCTATTTAAACAATCCGAACGAAATAATTCGAAAGATTGGCGAGGTCGAGAATATAGTAAGATGAGAAAGGCAGTTAAGAAAATTCTGGTATGCACAGGTGAGGAGAATGGACTCAACCCGACTCCCTGACATGGTCAACCCCGTGGAAAACGACTCCCGGGCAGACGACCAAATATATGCAAGGATAGTAGGGAATCTACCTCGCAAGAGCCCAACCTCACCTCCCCAATTACAGGCCACAAGGTCAGAAAAAGAAGAATTCCGACCGATGCATCTGTTTTAAACGATGAATATAGGGCACATTTGGACAACTGCACCAAATATCAATCAACTGACAAGACACTTTGTGTAACCGCAAACGTCAATTAAAATTAAGAAATAGAAAAGTATATAAATATTGTGAAAAGTACAAAGTTACCTACGTTAAGTTTTCTTAAATTTCCTAATGCTCCAGGCAATATTCTTATTTGTTTCTTTCTCAAGAACGTTCTTTTGAATGTTCAAGGGAAATATGTAGGGCTCCATTTTCATATATTATACTTAGAGATGTGCAGTCTTTGGTGTAGGTACTATACTTTTTAAAAAAACAGTTACCTTTTTCGATATTTTACAGCGTGACTGCCATTAGAAGCGGTATCTGCTCATAAAATGCAATATGAAAAGAAAGCCGATTAACTTATACGTTAAATATGCAACGCAACGGTCTGTATTCGATAGAAGGTTGTTATGTTTTAGTATATTTTTTTCCGGGACATTTTTATTCAGATACCATTTTTAAAAATCCCCAGAAAATATAAATTATTAATGTTTGTTATCTACTAGTCCACATTACACTATAATTAAAACAAGAAAACTTCTTACAAAGTTCATAATAGTTCATTTTACCGGCACTTGCAAAATGCCTTTTTTAAATAAATTCAGAATGAAAATTTCAATAGATCAAAAAAATTAGGGTCAGATATGCAAGATCGAGGGCATAGTCATATGAAAAATGCAACAAAGAAGGTACAAGAATCCAGATGTGAAAAGAATAGACTTTCATCTAAACATTCTCACTTGCTGTGGCGAAGCCAACTCTATGGAAAACTGTTTACAAGCGGACCACCAAAGAAGTGGAGGGACAGCTAGGAGTCGAACTCGCAGGACGCTAACCAAACACAAACCACTTGGCATCAAAGCCAGTTTCATTTTGTTGTTTAATATAAACTGTTTTGATGGGCAATTAAAGCCTTTTATTTTACGAACCCATAAGGTTACATTTTATAGACAGCAGCGGTTCAAAATTATAGGTACATACTTTATTAGTGATTTAAAAACAAATATTAAGAAAATACCATTTTTTTATGTATTTTTTCGGCGATAAGTGATGTTCTAACTGTATTTTTTCATTAAGAGATTGCACTTTGATCTTAGAGAATGTTACAAAATAAACGCATAAATATGATAATTTTCACTAAACATCGTGTTTTTTTTTTCAATTCTTAGTTGGATTTCATCAGGGTTACAGCAAAAAATGTTTACCTATTCAATGAAATGTTTTTCTAAAATAAATAACTTGAGGTGACCACTTTTACACCTCGAGTTATTTTTATTTTTAGAAAAACAAAGATGTTGTAAATATTGTTTTTTATTACAATCATAATATTATTAAGTACATATTAAGAGATGAGAAATTTGTTAAAAATGGGAGTTCGAGTCCTGCCGGGGTTATGGGATATTTGTCATGCTTCACCTTATTTTTAGTGAAATATACATTTCCAGATACCAAATTTTCTGTTTTGTGATACAAAAAAATTACATTTTTTTTTTAGTTTGTGTTCGAGTCAAACATTTTACAAAGGTTGCAACACTATGGATTCGCATGACGTATGTTGCGGAGATCAACATAATGATCACAAATGGTGAACGTTGTCAACTTAAAGTGATCACACTAAGCCAACCCTCCAATTTGTCAGTTATTTTATGATTGCATCAAATTGTTTTTCTTTAAAAAAAAAAGGAAGATGTTTGACATCTGGGATCGAACCCACGACCGTCGACGTTTGAACCTCTAGGCCACCAACGATTTCACACAGTTGGTTGTAAATTATTTTCTGAATTATGTACCAAATCATGCCACCGTACTCGGTACGTATAACATGGCTTCAAAAATTTCTGCGTTAAGATCATAAAGTATAATAATACTACTTAAAAGAGAACTAAGGTTAAGATCTAACTTACCTTCGCTGAATACCTTATTGAATGAGACATGTATGCGGCTTATATTTTGATTTTTTTGTATTAGCCTTAAAGTAATTAAGTATCAAAATTATTATGAATAAAACTTAAGGTTAATCAATCATAAAAATATAGGCATTCTTAGTTTTGGGGAATAAGATGTGCAAATTTCAGCAATAAAAAATTATAGTTTATTTTTATTGTTCAAGATCTTATCTTGCGGATGTAATAAAAAACACAGATAGATGAGTAGGCATTAAGTAGGTACAATCATTCTTGTTTATATTCAAGTATCAAATAATATGAGGATATAAATCTTCGTTTTTCATCAATATCTCACGCTTAACCCTTTACTCATCCAGTGTAGTAAAATGTCGCAACATGTAATACGACATTTCGAAATTATTATTCCGTTTTTCGAAGGTGATTCTTTCTTTACCACAATCTTTGAACCTCTATCTAATACAGATACATTAGTTGCGTAACGTTTGTCGCACTATTGCGGCGGTAATAAACTTTCAATAATCGACGTTTTCGTTTTTTATAAAAGTGGGCGCGGCCAAGTAAGGTGAACTTTTTTTGAAAGACTTTTTATCATATTTTTTCTTTCATATATTTTGCTTATTTTTTGTTGTGGAATTTGAATTTATTGAAAACAATATAATATTTACACACAGAATATATTATAGTATTCCCGTTTTATGATGTACATACACGAAACCCAGGTAAATAAAATAGCAAACCTTAGAGTAAGAGAATACTATGGAGGGAGCACAATTGCGAAAAAATGAAGCCTAAAAATGGCGGCAGGGCCATAAAAAGTGATAAAGTGAAGTTGGCTCCATATGGATGCCAATGCTACAGATGTCATCGATGATCAATGTATGACACAATTACATCGAATTTCATAGCCCATTAAAAACCATCGTATGAGAACGCTTATATCATAAATTGTTTTTGAAATAAAGTGCATAAGTAATTTTTTTTTGTTTTCACGTAGGTTATGATATGATGTTAATTTTGTTAAGAATTACTTCACAGCGTGTGTGTGTGTGTGTTATCAAAAATCTCACGATGCTTTGACAAGCTCAAGTGAAAGCAGGCTTCACACCAAGGCAGTAATGAAGATGATGAGTGCTTGTCGAAACGTGGCGGAATTTTTCATCATACACATATGTACTTAGTTTAGAAAACTGAAATGCGTAATGGTTGTCATTAATTATAAGGTTATGAAAAATAAAAAAAAGATGTCATTTTATGGAAATGTTTATATTCCTTTGATAATTAATGTTACAAGAAAAATCATTTTATTGTTACATTTCCAATTTTTGTATAATATATCCACTAGGACTAGGGTGGATATTTGATGGATGGAAGTGTACGGACCCGACGATATACATGAAGTATGTTTAGGTGTCTAATGTTCCCTTTTTGCTGCTGCAATCCATTGCCTTTGCCCATCATCCATCATCTTTGGAAAATCTTAAAACATACAAACAGTTAGAAAATAAGACAAGTGTATCATTTAAATTCACATTCAATATTGTTTTCTGTCATGATATACTAAAATGTTTACACAGAATCAAGCTAACAAATAGCTCATTATGTCGTACGAAATTACTATTTTTTCACAGAAAGATAAATATAATATACATATTTTATTTTAAATATACAAATGTAATTCAATATCGATAAGTAAAGCTTTACAGGTCAAAAAAATATCAAAAATAATTATTCGATTATAACATCGATGAGCCGTTTTGGCGTCACTACACATAAAATGTCATACACACAACAAATCATTATTTTAAGTAAAATACTATTTTTAATTCAATTTTTCAATAATAAATAACGTATAACAATAAAAGAATACATCTTTATATATCAGGTTTATGAAATATTAGAGAAAAGTTGTTATATATGATAATATATTACAAATAAACTTCGATACTCACCCTTGCATGGAAATACCCATTTTTTTATCTTTATCGCCGTTTGTTCACCCAAAAACACTACATTTCCACATGATGTTTAATTTTGAATATTAATTCACAAAATAATGCAAACAAATTTATGTTTTGGAGAAAAAAAAACAGCTTTTATCATGAACAAGTCACTTTGACACAACGCACTATTCAAATTGATTCAAATATCGCTCCACAGACTGCCATAAAAAGTACAAGAGTGAAGTTCGTGCAGGTCTAAAAATCGGCTTCATGCGAGAACAATAGGAAATATACCTATCGCTCTCTCCATAGTATTCTCTTACTCTAAGTAGCAAACAATAATAGTAAGGACACCATGGACAAATCAAATCAACCGCCGCCACCAACTTATTATTTATCTGTAATCCAAGCAATGCCATTCAAGATATCTATTTAAATACTTTTTCCAAGAATCTACTATTTTAGTAGTTAAGGGTTTTTCTGTGACAGATGGGTGAGCTTGATTAATATAGAAATCTTGGAAATATAAATTTGGAATTTTGTTGGGTAAACATTATTTTAAGTTAGTTTGCATTTGGCTGGCTTGAATGATAGTTCATTCGTGTGCATCATTAAAAATGAAAAAAAAAACGCAGTGCACTAAACGAACAAACGCAGCAGTTTGTATTACGTCTTCGCGAGTATTTTGAATAAGAAAAGGCAAAGGTTGGGTCTTTAATTTCAGTAGGTACCTACATAAGGTACATAGGCAAAAGTGCTATGTAATATTTTGAAAATTTTGGTTCGAGTGTTGTCTCCAGTATAAGTACATTAAAATATTTGAATTCAAAAAGAAAATTTCTTTAATTAGTATTAATTCCAGCAGTTTTAATTTGGATGACAAAGGGTAAATTAAAATGTTAATTCGTAATTAATTATTAGTAGTTTGGAGCTTTGGTTCTACTTTACTATGAGAAGTGCTGATTTTATGGCACACGTTTTGTCTAAGATATGTTTTATGGCATTGTTTATCTTGGTCTCGCAGTCGTCAATAAAAAAATATATTATTAATGTCCAAATGTACGTGTTTAACCGATTTTCAATTTAACGTTTTGATTTGTTTTGAATCCATAAATGTTAAAAATATTGATTGTAAAGTGCAAGAAATCTGATTAATGTAAGCGGTTGTAATTAGTTGTTATATTATTAGTGTGTCCCCTAATTGGAAAGCGTTCGCGCGTCCGTGCTTCGAGCGCCATAGGGTGAAAACTCAAAGAACGCTTTTCCGATCGGCCGGCGCCGACCGGCGCAAAGAGTGTTTCTATGCATTTGAATGGGGATACGCACAGCAAAAGCTGGAACCCGCTTTACGGTATGCCCATTAAAATGAATCGAAACCATAGAAAATATTATTTGCGGCGATCGGCGCCGCGGCGCCGGCGTTCTTTGTGGTTTCGTACATAATATGCTCAAACACGGACGGACCGTTCAAACTGAGAACATTGTATGATCGCTCGACGCTCGGACGCGCGATCACTTTTCAATTAGGACAGGGCCTTATTGTTTGTTATATGAAAACTTATTTAGTCTCTATTATATAGGTACCTAAAATAGAGCTCTTTTACCCTTGGTCATATTAAACGGTTGGCGTTGGGTTGGGTTGGAACGAATTTGGCTAATTCTTTTTTTTTGCAGTATTTGCTCTGGCCAGGAAGGTTTATTTTGTAAAGTTCTCGAAGATCAAAGTACAATTTCCTTTTTATAGTGAAAAAATACAGTTAGAATATCACGATAAGTCAATAAGTTGAGATGGTTTGGGCATGTGGAAAGAATGGATGAAAACAGAATGACAAAGAAAATTTACAAGGCTGAAAGAAAAGGTGTAAGAAAGCGTGGCCGACCGAGAATGACGTGGATCGAACACATCGATTCCGTCATCAAGGAAGGCCAGGTAAGAAGTATGAGGAATAGGAGAGGTTGTATGAGAAATGGTATGTCAATTGAAGAAGCGAAAGAAGTATGCTTGCATAGAAAAGAGTGGAGATCCTTTCTCTCTGCGCACCCCTTAGACTTGTTGACAACTATTTAGTTGCTTCCAATGAAACACAAGTTATTGAATGCAGCCCCGCACACGGGCAACTTTTTAGTTGCGGTTGTTTTCTACGAACTTCTTCAAAGCAACTAAATAGTTGCTTTAAACAAGTTGCCAGTGCGCGGCAGGCCTTACGGGACACGGCGTGATGGGTAAAAAAAAATATCACGAATCTCCAAAAAAATGATATTTTCTTCTTAAATTCATGTTTGCATGTTTTTACATCACAAGTAGGTATAATTTGTGAACCGCTGTCTAGAAAATGTAACCTTATGAGTTCATCAAATAAAAAGCTTTATGACCCATAAAAACATTAGTTCATATTAAATATCAAAATGAAATCGACACTACTTGATGCCAAGTCAACGAAAACGAAAAGTATGTTCCTCCAATTCTTTGGTGGTCTGCTGGTTCCCACTTTTCCATAGGGTTGGCATTGCCACACATGACACAATGTGAGAACGTCTGGAGTTTATAGCGCCATTTACTTGGCGTTTGACATAATAATATATTAGTTATTTGAGTAGGTAGCTACTTTTATTTTTTGGCTATTTTTGGCTTTTTGACTATTCAGTTACCGGCATTTGAAGTGGAGATCGTAGATTCAATCCCTGGTGCCGACGTTCTTCGTTTTTCACAACACAAGCTTTGCTTTCTATGAAAGAAACTCACTTTAGTAGAAATATATAACGTACAAACTTACAATGGATCTTCAAAGTTTCTCAAGGATTTAATATTGCACAATGCTTTTTGAACAGTTGTATTAGAATTATTAGTTGAACCAGTTGTTTAAAATAATACACAGGTGCCTATTAGAAGCAACCTTTTTTCATAAATTTAAGGTTCTGATCATCGACCGTGAAATGTATTTTATAGTTTCAATGGGGATACAGCTGCACGTACCTTCGTAATTCATAGAACCATCTAAACGTGGAAATGGTCGACCGCATTGTGCCACTTCCTAGAAAACTATTAAAACGGGTTACATTCGTATACCTAGGTAATATACTCGAACTACAAACAATCCTCTACACTAATTTCGCTGCCCATTTTTATCTATGGTTTTACATTATTATTTCTTTGAATAAAATTTATCACAATAGCTTGTTCAAAAAGCATACTATAATATTTTTGTAATATTTTAATAATTCGTAAATAAAATTCTTCTTTGATGGTCTCAAAGATCATCTTTCATGAAAAAATCATGTTTTCCTATGTGATCTCTATGAGTTAGTTGGAGGAATTATTAAATACCATACCATAGATTCATCCAAGGTTGTTGTATTGTTTATGGAATAAAATGATAACGTCATTATTTGCATTGCACGCATCTGGAGCCTGAGTCAAAATAAATATAAAAAAAACCGCCACCCTGATTGTTCGATGTGATCAAATGTCAGATTCCTATCAGAATTTGAACCAAACATTGCGCAACTCAAGACATCACCATGGAGAGACCGTTAAAATGTTGTCAGTCGTTCACAGGTGGCCATTTTGTCACATCTGACATAGGCCACTGTTGCTTTTCTTATCTTCTATAACATTTAAAAGGTTCGAAAAGGAACACATTCATTTCAAAATGTTCTAGAATCTCAGCATTTTTTCGCCAGTGTCTAGTCATTGTTGCTCAAACATACGTATTTTTGTCTTCAAATGTCAAAAAAACTAAAAAAATGCTTAACCTTTTATTTGTTAGTAGATAGATCAACTCTTCGAGCGAAACATATTTTTTCATAGTTTTTGTAGAAAGATTTTGACTTTAATTGAGTGAAAATTATTCATTATTTTTTTAGGCAAATTTGTTCAGGTAAATTAAAAAAATGGCTGACTACTTAGGCGGAGATTAAAAATTAAAAGACGGACATGTAGGTGTGTGCTTGCCACGTTAAATCTTCAAGCTTATTTGACGAAATTTATATGAAAATTGTTTATTTAATTTCTGATGGAAAGCTACGTTTAAAAAAGCTAGTCAAAAACACAAACTAACGTTGTAACAGTTTGAAACACGTGTAGGTACTGGATGTTCAGTTCACCTATATTTATTTACACACACACTCAACGATGTTTAATAAAAACGGTTATACGCCCGTCTGTATTGCAGAAAGATACGAGTTTTTGATAAGATTTTCCTTATTGCTGTGTGTATCTGCGTGTGATTCAATTCTCCCATCGTCAGTTTGTAAGGATAAAAAAACCAACCTACTACATAACTAGACTGATAGGTTTATCAATAAGTATGTATAGTTATTGGAGAAATTATCATAAAATCAATGAGTACTTTTTCTTAAATAATTATTTTTATTACTGAGGTTTTATCATTTTATATTAATTTTAATAGACGAGTTGTTGCAATATTGCTTTTTGTCGTGATAAAAAAGCCTGTATTTTTATACTTGATAAAAGAAATGAATTGTTTTTGCATATGTAGGTACATACCTCGTTTGATTTTGATAAACTTAGGACTTTGACTTGCTTTCAGTGCAAATACATGAATCTATATAAATAAAATGATGTATGAAAAAACCTATATCCTTTATAGACACCGTAACCGAGAAAGACAGAGGTAATGTCTTTTGGTGCGTGCATGTCGTTCCCTTATGGGGACAATACAAAGAGATGCTGGTTGTCCTGCACCTCGCCACACTCGCATATTTCTTCCTCCTCATAACCGCACCTCTTGAGGTAGCTGTAGCAACATGAGACGCCCGTTTCAACTTAATCTATTTAATGTCCTCCATGTTGGATAGGGCAAGCTTCTCATCGGCATCTTTTTAAGTGTGAGGATCCAGAAGAGTTGCGCTACAGAGACAGCCTCCGGGTTCCAGGCGAGTCGACCATGGGAGCAGTCGTCTTCAGGAAGCCTAAAAAATAAAATTATTTCTAAGGTTGTTTCTTTATTCCATTAAAATCTTTCTGGAAGCACACATCTTATTATCACTTCTCAGTATGAATAAATTCGTCAGGAGAGTAAAATGTACTTACCTACATAATATTATTTTAGATTAGTTATTATTAAGGAATTTGGCAAAATCAGATTACCAGTTATGTGTCTTCACTTTTTTAGAAGTATCTAAATACTAAAAAATCTAAATAATTATTAGTATGTAGGGTTGCTAGATGAACGTGTGCGGGTAGGTATATCTTTATATCCTGTACCGATTAAGTCAATTTTTCGTTTTACACTAACCATATAACTATTTTAAAAATTACAGCTTGCATAAGCTAAATCCTCACCATATAAACATACATATAGTCTTCCCCATAATCCACTCCATCAGCTTGAAATCCTCTTCATCTCGTTTCTAGCAAACTCAACTCGGACCTTCAATGTTCTTCCTTCTTTCACAAGATTGTTCATGGAATATTTCTTGACTTGGAGATCGATTCTGTATCGATTCCGCTAAAATTTAAATTCAACTTAAATTCCGGATTTCGCGGGTAATGTCAACATTGATTAATTGTGACAAAAATTGAATGTTGTGAATAGAACTGCAAGTGATTACTACCAAAGATGTCGAAATTTTCGTAATAGCCGCGAAATTTCCTTTTCATTTTTAAATATTAGGTATTCGTATTTTTTGTTTTTAATAAATCTGAGAATAATTTAGGTACCTATTTGACAAGAATTAATTATTTTGACATAAAACCTATCCTGTCAAATTTAGGCGGAATCTTCTGAGACTGAGGTGCCGCTCAAATTGATTGAATAGCGGACCCTTCTATAAAAAATATGATACTAATTTAAGTCGGTTTAAACACGATTTTCTTCAGAGAATTATAAGTTTTAGAGCAATGCGTACGGAATCGATCTCATATAGCTTGCTAAGACCTAAAAAAATTACATCAAATTACAATAATGTCATAATTTTAATAATTTATGGTAAAACCGAGTCTTGAAATTCTGTTAATTTGAAAGCCAGCATGTATGATAATTTTGCTAAAGTGTGTAAGGTAGGTGACTTTGAAGTTTTTTTTATCAAAACAATCGAATATTCATTTATTTGTTTACTTTATTTATGGACCAAAGGTCATTTTAGACAGAAATCACACACTTAGTTGCTATTTAAATAGGGCCCTTACAGGCCAACATCACACAAACACAATACTTACGTTGATACGAAAAGAACCAACGTCGTAAAACTATAAAACTCGCAGGTTCAGTGTGTAGTTTTTTTAAAAAGATGAGTGATAAAATTGTATTGTTACGTTTTTATTGAGGAAAACTTTTTAACAAACATCTCCTTTCGATTACGAAATCGAGTTTGATTTAACTATTAAATAAAACTATAATCAATTTTTGATTATTAAGTGTTAACCTTTGATGTATGGTGTGAAACGTGGACATGGACGAAAAATGAGGAATGTAGAGTAGGTACATGCAGTAGATAATATGAGATCTGTACGAAGAATATAACGTGGAAAGACTCTGTGGGATATGGAAAAGAATAAGAAAATTGGAAAAGAATGTAGTATGGAAGTTAGGGTTGTGACAAAAATGAAAGACGAATTTCTAAGAAATGTAGAAAGAATGGGTGCAAACAGAATGACAAAGAGAATAATTTAAAAAGCCGAAAGTAAGGGTGTAGGACGGGCGTGGCCGACCGAGAATGACGTGGATCGAACACGTCGATTCCGTCCTCAAGGAAGGCCAGGTCAGAAGCAAGAGAAATAGGAGTATATAGTTGTATTAGAAATGGTATGTCGGTGGAAGAAGCGAAAGGAGTGTTCTTGGATAGAAAAGGTTGGAGGTCCGTTCCATCTGTCTACCCCTTATGGTCTGTTTTCCTACGAGTACGGCGCTACTATAAACAGCGGCGAATGTGACGGTTTAGAGAACATTGTCAATATTGTTACCGTAGTAACAAAAAACATTGTCATAGGTATATTTTGAAGGAATGCCGATGTCGGACCGCTCCCTAAGAACCCAGTGCATTACAGAACACGGGGTACCTAATGGGTAAAAAGAAGTACTAAATATTGCGGATGTCTCTTTGAGTTTTTATTTTATAACGACCAAGTAGCATACCAACCTGCGGGCCTAGACAAAATACAGTTGGCGATCGACTACAAACGAATTCTTCGACAATGTAGAGTAGGAAGAAAATTGGCTGTCCACTTTTTATATTTTTATATAAGTGTCATTGCTTGGTTTAAATAATTGTTTACGTGTTCCAGTGGACAGATAATTTTTTCGCACTATACATTGGCGAAATCTTCGTTTGTAGTCGAACGCCAGTTTGAATTTGTCTACGGGGGCTGCCTGGACAACACGTGCTGAATTCAATCTCTTACATAGTTGGTCAATATGTGCACCCCATTGTAATTCCCTGTCTACAGTAATCCCCAAGAATTTACATTGGTTGACAACTTTCATGCCTTTCATATCTATTGACTGTTTGTGCACATACCTACCTGTTTCCAAGTGATTTCCAAGGATTGAACAATTAGTTTTATTTGATACTAGCTTTCCCGACAGACGTTGTCCTGTGTTCCTAATAATTACGAATATTGAATTCGAATTTGTATAGTGATGAATTAATTATTATCATTTGACCAATGTATTTCCGACCGATGCGTCTGTTTTAAACCATGTATATTCCATTCTGCATTCCGCATTCTGTCAATCGCACCAACTATCTAACAATTGACAGTTTCTGTCAAAATTTCAAAATTGGAATAAAAATTATATGGACAATGTACTAATAAGGTTGCCTAGTTAGAGTTTTCTTTAATTTTCTAATTTTACACGCAATTTTCTTAATTTTTATTTCATAACAACCTTCTCCTGTTAAAAGCCAATACGAAAAAAAAAGAATGAGCGAAATCGGTACAGCCGTTTAGGCGTGATGCGATGACAACGCAAAATAGGTCTCCATTTTTATAATATAGACTATAATAAGACTAGCATATCGCTGCTCATCCTTTCTGTCACCATGAAGGAAGTTTTGATATTGTGCATGTTTTTTTAATAAATCAATACCTGAGCCTTTTTTTAGTGATTTTTCTTTTTGGATTGTAATAATATGTGAATAATTGTTATCAGCAACTTTAATCATTTTTATGTTTACTGTAGAGATAAAAAAAATGTAAATGCACACTAAATCATGATGTAAATGTTGAAATACTTACCAAAATATGTATTTTTTTGTTACAGATTTGTTCGAGCAAACGAAGTAGCAGAATTGTGGGGTGGAAAAAAGAACAATCCTAGGATGTCCTTTGAAAAGTTCAGTAGAGCGATGCGTTACCATTACAAACAGAAGGTGTTGATCTCAGTGCCCACAGCCAGGCTCGTATACCAGTTTGGACCTAAAGCCCCTCAATTCACAACTACCAACCCTAACTTCGAGTCCCCCACCCTGTCCCCGAGATTCAACGGCAGATGAAGAAAGAGTCGTCAAATTTGATGATTCAAACTTATCGTTTTGTGATGGCGATTCATTGCCAGAAATTAAGCACAAGGTGGAAGGTGCTATGTCGGAGAACTGTGATGTGAACATGCACGAGTCTGTTGACTAAAATATCGGCGTTGCACGCAAAATTTTACTTATGTGGAAATTTAAGTGCGCACATAAACGCTTATTTCTTATACAAATCAGTATAGCTGGTATAACTTTTAGTAATGCCTAAAAGCATTTTCTTCCAGTCGGCCGATCTTATCCGTGGCAAGATTCCAGCCCCGGGTTTCAACACATTTTACGAAATTCCATAGTTCATAGACATTGTCTCACGTTTTTTTTTATTACACATAAATCTATCTTTCGGTGCACCAAAATTTCCACATAAGTCAAATCGAATGTGCAAAGACGAATATGTAAATATTTATTATTATTTATTGACACATATCCAATATTGCCAGGATCATAAAATATAGATTAGTATTTTCTTTGGTTATTTGTATTGTTTTATCGCCTAGATGTTAACTAATAATAATAATGTATATATAAGTTTATGCAAAAAAAGTTTTCAAGGTATTTTTTTCACGAAAAGTTAATAATAATATTTATCATAACGTTGCAAAATAACATAATTTCTGGTTGATCATGTGCTGATTTTTATATTAGATCAATAAATTTTGACGTTTATTCATGTCAAAGGCTTAATAGTTGTAATAAAAATATTTTATTTTTGTTTCCAATTTTCTGCGAAATCAATAAGAATGTATTTGTTTTCAACTTTTATTAATTTTTTTTTTACAATAATCACTTGAAACTGACATCTTAAATGAATAAACATAATTATGTTTCATCGTAAATGTTATAGAAATCAATAATAAACCATTTTTAAGAAAGTTTAAAAAAAAAACTTCCTTTTTATCTTAATAATACCTAATACGTGTAAATCTGAAGAATTTTTAGTGACCATTGCCTTCGTTTTATTAAAACAATACCTATTGTATGTATTATTTACAATGTACATTGTAAATTACCTACTTTAGATACATACTGCATGAAATTCACTTACTATAAAAATGTTAATGTATTGACAATAGACTCATAAACGCATATATTATTATCTTCTTTAAAAATGTTGGTCCTTCGATACCGAATATCGCGCCCTCTATATACATTCTTGTTAACTCATAATATACATACACAGCAACTGATAGTTTTGCATAATTTTTGTAATATAGAATTCCAAAAAGAACTCGAGTCATGGTAGAAATTTGTATGAGATTTATTATATCCATAGCATGATCCAAGGTCGTCGCCATCCCGGGGCCCAGGGGGGGGCAATTCGACCCATTCATAGGTTATTTTCTATATGAAGGATGAGGCATATATGAATTAGCTACATTTTTTAATCTCTAGGGGGGGGAGGCAGCTGCCCCCCTCTACCCCCCCTTGGCGACGCCCTTGGCATGATCTTCGCTAATTCTCTTTAGAAGTTCCTACCTAAATGTAAAACACTCTTCTAATCGCTTCCTGAAGTTTATAAACTCAAAAATTTAAAAAAAATGTTTCACCAACAAAAATAAAATATGCAATTGTATTGTAATATTGTACTTTATGCAGAAACAGTGGTGTGATATTTTATGTGATTATAGGATAAATAAATAAACTTCACACATTGTTACGAAGTAATTTTCTTTATTTTTATTTGTCACGTAGGCAATTACCTACCTTATGAAGTTCAAAGTTCTGAAAATAGCGTTGGATCATTTTTTATTAAAACTTTATTCGGTAACTACAAATATTCCTACTTTTTAAATTAAATCTACAAATAAAGTTGGAAAATTAACTATTTTATGCCTATTTATCTCAAATATTGGATTTTATTTTAAGGAAAACAAACCACTGAGTTTCTAACCATAAATTATTGTTGTAGATTTTTGTTCATATTATTAAACTACTGACTAATAAAAAATTACAAAATAAACATAAGAACGGGTTCTCTGGTCTATTAGATATTTTTCATGAGAAAAAAAAAAAACAAATCGAAAAGTTATGGAGTCATTTTAAACAAAACTATTTATATTTTTCAAAAAATTTAACTCATTTTTTTTTACTTTGGTTTCCGTTTCTTGTTTTCTGAATAATCTTAAATAATATGATTTAGGCATTACATAAAAAATAAATAATTAGTACCTACATTAAAAAGCAAAATCGTGACGATAATGTTGATTTATGTTGAGACGAAATTGATCTAGTTCTCAAAAAAAATATGCAAGTAAAATTGCAAATAAGTTGTTGTGTGAGCACTTTCAAAGTTATTTTAATTGATTGAAAGCCGGTTTCATAAAAAAATAACGCGTTTCATAACAACAAAATGTCACATAAAGTCTTCTTTAGGTTTAAGTCCCGTTTGGCACTTAAAGTCGACTTTAGTGTAGTTCAATCTTTTACCACCGAAGTTCATAGAAAATTTCGTGGCGCTCTATCTGTCACAAATGAACGACATTTGTATACAGTGACACTGTGGACAAAAATTACTAAAATAGAGTGAAAAAAACACCACAAAACAGGAAGAATATGACTGTTTACAGATATCGTTTACTAATTCATAAACCATAATAATAAATTAACACAAATAACGGCACTTTAGTGCTCTATTGAGAAATGAAATTGACAGATTAACAAAAATTCCGCGAAAATATTAGTAAACATCCTATGTTTTACATAGATTTCCATGTTAACACTACCTACTGCTACCAACTTTCAAATATTTTTTTGACATTTCAAATTTTAGCTTAAGTAAACGGGAATATTTATTTTATGAAACGCTACAATTTAAAGGAGACTTTAAATTTTAAAAGTTCCTTTAGCTAATGTGTTTTTTTAACCGTTTTTTTTTTGACACCGGCTGTGTGAGACTTAAATATTTTTAAATAAAGAACCAGGTTTTAATCTGGTTTTTTTTTAGGATTACGAATTCAAATCTTATTCATACTAATCTTTAGATCTTAACTAGATACTTACCAATAAAAAAATCCATTCGGAGTTTGCTCTCATGAAAAGTTTGCCATATAAATTATGTATAAGTAATAAGTATAGATAGTATGTACCTAATACGAGTACCTATTTATTTATATTTCGTCTCAACTTTTTTAATTGTAATTAACGTAAAACGACATTTCATTATATTGTACTTAAGTATTAAATAAAATAATTATTTCTACACTCCAATTGTTCCGTATTCCTCTAACTACGAAACTGAAATAAGGGAAACAAAATACCTAATTATTTTATTTAAGTAATTCAACCAATAATGCATGTTCAGTTAATAAATTTTGTGTAAATAAATTTTATTGCTCAATCTATTGTATATAATACAAACCGTGTGATATATAATTTAACATTTAATTTAAGTTGTAAATATATACGAATGAGCTTAGCTTAGTAAGTAGGTGTATGTATAGTTTTGTTGTTTTTTTTTTCAAGTTGTAATTAAATAATTTCTGATGTTTTCCTTAACAAAAAGATAATATTGTAAATAAATTTTTACATCGACCTTCTTATAGTTTTTATATATATATTTAACATAACATGTCTCTGTATTTAACGAATAAATTATAAAATTTCTGAATTAGTATATAAAATTTAAAAAAATGTGAAAAGGTTTGTTTCAAAAGATGTTGGTAAAGTATTGGCCTTACAGGTATCACCAAGAAAATAATTTTGACATATTTTCAGAAATTTCACCAAAAAGATCTGGTGGGTTTCTTTTGAAACTCAATGTTGACACTTTTAATACTATAAATACTTTAATAAATCCTTATTAATACTTAGCATTTTTTGTGTTAAGCAATGCTAAATTTAAAATAGACCTACGTGGTTCTAGTTTTATGCATAGCAACCAAAATCTAAGTCTGATAATGATATCGTAATTTAGATTGAAATTGGATCGGAATTGGGATTGAAATGCAGAGTTACCGTCTAGATCCAAAACCTTGCCAATGTTTGAAAGCTAGAATATCTTTAAATTTTTCTATATATGTTTTATTCATATTATGATTTGGAAGTAGGTAATTATTGTCAAACTGAAGTTATACCGAAAAAATCAATGTTCATTAAAAATAATGCCTCAAATACGTTGTACTTATTATTTTGTATATTATCCTATGTCACGAATAATGCCTGCCCCGATAACCATCGACGGTCACCAGTAGCCCTAGTATAAGTTTTCCATGATCGAATATCGAAACGATCATCGAAAGTGTTTCGAAAAAATTTCATACTAAAACGATCGAATGATTCGATCGTTTGATTTAAGAACACTATTTGCACGCTAACAAGCGCTTATTTGCGTGCAATTAGCTTTCGATAAAACTCGTACTAGCCCCACAGGTCTCCTGGGTGGATAAATTTAAATACCTGGGAGCAACCATTATCACCTCTGGTCACCTCGGGGCCGAGCTCCCGATACGTATCGGTATGGCAAGTGGCGCCTTCAACAACATGACCAAGATATG
Source organism: Mystacides longicornis (assembly GCA_963576905.1). Taxonomy (NCBI): domain Eukaryota; kingdom Metazoa; phylum Arthropoda; class Insecta; order Trichoptera; family Leptoceridae; genus Mystacides; species Mystacides longicornis. The sequence goes on along the minus strand of OY756425.1, from coordinate 7,581,527 downwards.
GAAGGCGTCAGCGTTTAGTGTCGAGACGAAATGTAAACTGGTTGATGCGTCTGTGTTGCCCATTCTCCTGTAGGGGTGTGTGTCCTGGCTAAGGCCCCAGGCACAAAAAGTATCTGCATTCGAAACGAAGTGCCTTAGGAGAATTTTGGGTATAAGATGGTACCACTGCATCACGAACGACGCTATACGCCGGCGCACCTAGCGCAGGCCCTACACTTTCACCATTATGGAGAGGAGATGGGTATGGCTGGGACATGCCGAATGACAGTTGGCCGAGGATAGCGCTGTTTTTCTTCCCATCAGAGTCTCGAAGACGTGGAAGACCCTCTCATACCGTGTTCCGTTCCTTCGAGGCTGAGCTGAGGGAGTTGGACATGGTGTGGGAAGAGATCATAAGCATTGCGCAAGATCGAGCGCAGTGGAGAGCTTTTGTTGCCTCCCTATGCTCCTGAGTGGAGGTCAAAGGGAGTTTTGATTGATTATGTCACGATGGGCAGGACTCACAAAAAACCGTCCCACATATATTACCTACGTATGTACGTATTACTTAAATATAAAACGTACCTACCTACCTATGCAGTAACCGCAAGGATATTGACGAAAGCTTCCGGATTATAATATAAAACCTTGTCGTGCAATAAATGAATTGTCTCATTATAGGGAAAAAGGATTTTGATATTAAACTATTAAGTTTGAAATTCCCATTATAGGGAAAAATGATTTTGATAGTAAACTATTAAGTTTGAACCTGTTTTTTTTTGGTCACTTTTTCCTTATGATTAATAGTAATCTGTTAAACAACATAATACCATAAACCTATTTTGGAAGAGTTGAACTTTGAAATTGAAATACTACTTCTAAGTAAGTATTTGAAATTGTAGAATCGTTGTAAATTGATCATATGTGTATGTTTGCTTGTAAATATATTTTTATTAAAAAAAATTAAACATCTTACGCTAATGCAGATGGTTAGAAAAAAATCTCATTGAACCATTCGACTGCTGCAGGCGAGTGTTGTTGCAAGTTTAGCTGGTATCTTAATTTTAATAATGCGTTTGTATTTTTTTGTTTTTTAATAAATTATTGTTATCGATTTTTTATTATTGTTTTCTTTTTGACAAAAACCTTATTAATTTAAAATATTACACTATGGTTTTGTGCATTAAAAAGGCTGCAGATGTGGCGATGCAATTCTTCCACGGTGTCATCCAGAGATCAGAAATACGTGGGAAATTGAATAACGTAACTTTTTTAACAAGTCCCATGAAAATTTTATGATTAAGTAGGTATTTAAATTTTTACAAAATATTGAAACACTCATCTATGAAAAGAATACCTAGTAGGTAGTAGGTATTTTATCAGGAGTCTGCTTAATCGTAATTTTGCTGCCCCGAAAGACAGGCCTCGGCAGGATTCTCAGAAATTGTTTTTCTTCATGTGACCTTTAATGTCCCCTTTTGACAACTGAGATGTAATGTATGATCCACAACTGTTGAGATGCTATAGGAATACCCTCCACTTACACATTATCTACAGAGGTGCCAGGTGCATCCTCCATAATCAACTCCAACAATATTTTAAAATATCCATTTTGTTTTCATTAAGAGTTTGGGAAACAAGATCCCTGTAGATTTGTAAGGGTAAAGCTTTAAGTCACCCTGAGGTTGCCTGGTATCAGGAAGTCTCTGTTAGTAGTTTCTATTCTACCGTCCAGTTAGGTAGATTCCTTTAGCACTGGTCCAATGAAACCTTGGATTGGGGAGCTTTTGGGCTTAAGAGATTTGCTCGTTCTGGAATGGACCAGGTGATTATAGTTAAAAGGCTTTTTATAAAGAAGGAAAATAGGATAAAGGCTTTGCATGTTGACAATAAGCCATGAAAGCCACTCTTTACTCTTTATCTGCTAGTCAAGACACAGTGACAGCGAATAACAGTGGATATCACTGGGTATACGGGTGGCAGAGTATTGGGGTTCACGCATCTGATGATGTCCGGATACGGAAAGTAAGTAACTATCTGCTAGTCGACCCTAGCCTCCACTGAAACCATTTTTTTAAATAGATATACCTAAAATTTGCTCTCTCAAAGTGAACACAAACACACCCTTTGACTCTTTCTCAGTGAGCTACTCGTACTTAAAGCTTGTGCCGTGAAAGAGGAAGATGGTCGGCACATGGGATCGAACGTTTTACAACTGTTTCAGATTGGGCCTAAATGACAGCATCCACGTAGATGAGAGCTGAGTTGAAATTGAATATGAAGGGGGTCCGCCAAACACCCCCTACCCCCCACACTAAATATTGTTCCCATAATGATTCTACCATATTGCATACTCACTTGAAGTACCTACCTATAATTGTTATTATTTGCTATTTTTAATCATGTAATATCCGACAGCATGCGTCCCCTTCGGCTGCTAAGGGGGGAGGGAGGGGGGGACGCTCATGGTATCAACACATTTTATTGACTTTCTTCTGAATTAAAGCAATATAAATGCCTATACCCTAAACCGGTCTCGAGAGAGACTTTTGAACAAATTTAAAAAAAACGCTTCATTGGACGACGTGACTCAGTGACATCGTTCGTTGGAGGTCAGGTTGAGAGATCTTATTAGGTATAAAATTTTACGCACACATATGAAACACGTATCTACTAAAATTTGGACGAATTTGCATTTTATTTATAAAAATTCATTCAAATTCAGTTAGTTAAAAATATAAAGCAATAAAATAAATTTTTTGGTACAAAGAATATAAAATGACATATTTATAAGTTTACTGTCATAATCTGCATACTTATTATAAAACCTGTCGGATGACTTTAATGTCTAATTCTGTTAGTCGTCAAAATATTATGTTTAGCAAAATATAAAAAAAGTCCAGTTGCGTATTACCTATGCGAAATTTTCGAATAATTATATTTTGCAACAGTCTCATGGAACTGGTCAATGTTGACCGTTTAGAAATATGTATTTAAATATCGATGATATTCCAATAAATCATATAAAATGGTGTTGTTTGAAACAAACAAAAAACAGCTTAATATGGTAATAAATAGATAATCGATTTCATCGGCTGGCAATGTCACATGTTTTAGAAGATAGTTACCTACAAAATATTGCAATCAATAATCTTAAACCATCACTAATATAAAATTATTTAAATTAAAAATTTCAAGGATAAAATGATGCAGAATTGTTTTGTAATTTTTTGACGCTTTACTAAGAGGTTCGGTTTTTCACGAATAGATACAATAGCAGACCATGAAGAAAGCTTTCATAAAACTAGTGCCTAGTGGAAGGAAACCTTGTGAGCAACTCACAATCCACGTAATAACAATCACTTTTAAAATTATTAAATAAAATACAAATATCATACAATATTTAATTGTTTTCTTATACATTACATTATCATCAATATAATTCACTTATATTTTAAATATTTTCACCCTCCCTTTAAAGTAAAAACTTGTGTTAAGGAGGGGAGTAGGGTATAAAGAAATACATTGTACTATACATACCTATCTACTAACTAATTAGTTTGTACATTAAAAATTACAATAACATAATAGGTACATACATCAAAACATTGTCTTGAATATGGCAAGTGTATAACCATCGCTAACCGCTCTTGAGGAAAGCGATAAAATAGAACATAATATTATTATTGTATCTTGGTCTTGTCTGCTAAATTAGCCTCCTATGTGACGTGGACTCCCAACAATCCTCCCAAATTTTAAGTGGTGGTTCTGAAAGCTTACAAGAATAGGCAATGCCATATGGTCTGCCATCCTGGTTCTGGATACATCATGCTCGTTCCAGAACCTTTTTCTCGGTCGTCTCCATCAACTGACAATGTCTTCAACTTTGCCTACTGTCCTTCCGTACTCTCGAAGGGTTCTATCCAAGGGCGTCGCCAAGGGGGGCAGGGGGGGCAGAGAGTTAAAAAATGTAGCCAATTAATATTTTTCTCATCCTCCATAATATAGGGTAGGTATACGGAGAATAGCCTATGAATGGGTCAAATTGGCCCCCCCCTCTGGGCCCCGGGCTGGCGACGCCCTTGGTTCTTTCAGTGATATTTCTGATAGTAGGGTAGTATTCTAAGCATCTACTTATTTCGCTGGTGAAAAGGAGACTTTTGGTTCTAACGATATTAGCTATATATGGACAAAATATTTTTTTATTATTTTCACCTTTTTTATATTATAAAGAAGGCCGAGGGCTAAGGAAAGGCAGGAAGATAGGATTCACGAATATTAATTAACAACTAATGACTAACAATTCATTACTGATATTCGATTTTTAAATGGAAAAACCCACTAGGGGCTTACGACCGTCTTTTAATGCTATTTGAAAGGCTGGCTTAGTGTGATCACCTTACGTTGAGAACGTTCGCCATTAGGGGGTAATGCAATGGCGTACCGAGGGGGGGGGGCGGACCGCCCCGGGCGCCTCTATTAGTAGGGCGGCAAAATTTGCTCACGCTATACTGTACACGACCAGATTGATAAAATCAAAAAAAATATTTTCATCTCGGGTGGAGGTCCTTAACAAAAATAACATTTTCCATGCGGTAAGTCTGCAGGTAGAGAAATGTGGGTCAGACTCAGAAGTTGGCTCTGTCCCGCTCTGCCCGAAAATTGAATTTTTAAACTTTTAAACCTTTACTATAGTTATATTGTTGTGCTGTACCTAAGAGCGAAAAATGAAATAAAATATATTTATATAGGCTTAATAGTTATATAGGCTTATTTTTGTACTATTTTATTTTGAAATTTTCGGGCCGTTTTTTTTTCAATTTATATAGGTGGGGGGGGGGGGGGGGCAAAGGGATTGGTTCCCGCCCCGGGCGGCGAAAACCCACGGTACGTCACTGGGGTAATGTTTAAATCTCCGAAAAGCCTAATCATGAGAATTCTCAACATGTAAAAAAAAACCATGTATACCTATAACAAGTACCTAGATGTTTAAATTAATGAGATATAGAGATAAAAGAGCTATGGAGCGACAAATGTTAAGAGTAAGTCTCAATGACAAAATAAGAAACGAAGAGATAAGACGACGAACAAAAGTCGCAGACATAGTTGACCGTGTGGCAAAACAGAAATGGCAATGGGTAGGACATGTGGCGTGACACGGAAATGAAAGATGGGCACCCAGAATTGAAAAATGGCGCCCCTATGAAAATAAGAGACCAATTGGGAGATCTCAAAAGAGATGGGTGGATGATGTGGTTCCTGTCGCGGGGAAAAACTGCACAAAACAGAAAAAGGTGGAAAACTTTAGAAGAGCTCTACAACCAGCAGTGGAGGGACGGCTGACAAAGAAGAAGAGATAAAAGTTGGAAAAAATAAGATTCAGTTGTGGAATATGCAGGATAGTGCTCTGCATTTTGAATAGTCATGGCTATAGTTGACCCTAGCATCCTTAGGGTGAAAACACGTAGAACGTCGATTCGGCGGCCCCTGTCGGACTGTTCAGGGACTGATTGTATCGTGGTTTCCTACTGGGCCAACGTAACAAAGTCCACCTATAGTTTAGGTGAGATTCGAGTTGAAATGCAGTGGCTAAGAGGTACTAAATGCTCTTATATTTTAGACTCCATATTCTCACTTTTATTTGGAATTTGGATGTTCATAATAATGTGCTTAATTTTCCAGAAGTAAGTTTTACGCATTCAGAAATAGCTGCAGTATGTATACCTACTTAGGTACTTGTTCACTTCAATTTTCATATAATGTAGAAACCTACCTACTTACTTTTTCAAAATATATTGTTTATGATATTATAGTATGACTGCTAACAGACGATTTGGACACCACTTTATTATTGTCCAAAGCTGCAGGTATCTATCCAAAATCACATGATGCGTAGGTAAGTGCAGACCAGAGATCTAATACAATATCTTATATTATCTATTAATGTTTTGGACATTGGAACTGTTTCTTTATGATGAGGTGATCAAAGTATCACCATGGTTACACATTTCTACCTAAAATTGCGGTCAACGAATTAATGAAACATTAATATTTATAAGTTTTTAAAATGTATTAATAATAGTTAGTGTTATTAATCGAGATAAATTAATACGCACAAAACTACATCATAATATTTGATTTTCTACGTAATATTTTAGACCTTCGCCAATATATCAACAACAGAATATATATTATTTTTTTATCACAGATTTTATTGAAAAACTGTAAGCCGATCATGGCAAAATAATATGCCGATTGTGCAACAAAATACCTAATATTGGGTAAAAAATAAAACAACTCTACATATATCATTGTACCTAGGTATTTGATAATAAGATATTGATGTCCTTGCATATTTTTATAAATAGATATTTTAAACACATAGAATAACTACATAACTTTATAAGAAAATAAAATGATTTGCAGGTCTTTATTGCCCTTACTAATAATTAATTTTAAAACATATTAGAAGTGTTTGAGTATGTATTTAATATTACAAAGAAGTAAAGCATCTAAATCTAAAAGATATCATTGAAATTCCTTTAGCTATTAATAAATTTTAATATCAGCTGTGTAAAATATTGCATAACCAAAGGCGTTTGTACATGAAAAATATTATGAGCGCAATATTTGGAGCAAAACCTTCTTTTTTTTTAAATGAATCTAGGCTCACTCAAAGTGAGTACAAAATACACTCTTTGACTCTTTCACAGTAAGCTACTTAAAGCTTGTGTCATAAAAGAGGAAGATGGTCGGCACCTGGAATCGAACCCACGACCTCCGAACGAAACAGTACGAAAGCCGGCGTCGTAGCCGCTAGACTACCAACTAGGGATTGCAATCCGGAAAACCGGATCCGGTATTCCGGCGGATCCGGCATCAAATAGCTTATATCGGATCCGGCCAAAATCAACGGATCCGGAGATCGGATCCGGATAATCATATAAAGAGATTTTCAACATGGACCGCACTCGAACCCGTATCCCTAGCAATTCCGCAGGGTCATTTTAGATATTATAATTGTGGGTACCCATAAAGATAAACAGAGAATAGGAGGCAAATTCGTAACACTGAGAGCATTGGAATACTACTTTTGCCTCTCTGTAGCCAAGGTGGAGATTTAAAGGAAGTGTTGACTGATTATATTAATACTATTGATTATCGAATGAAAAGACATAAGTTCGAGGTGGTTGGTAGTCCAGTGGTATCAATCGACTTTCGTACGTACAGGGTATTGGAGGTCGTAGGTTCGAATCCCGGTCCCGCTTTCACGACACAACCCTTTGGTTAGTGAGAAAGATGTTAAAAGTGTATTTGTGTTCACTTCCAGTGAGCACAGATTCATTTTCTTAAAAAAAAGAAAAATGGTGAGGCTGTAGGTGGCTACTTACATAACATAAGTATGTAAGTAGGTAATTACCTACATAGTAAATTGTAGATTCCTACGTTACCGGCATGTCGCCTGGTACGTGGATTACTCACTGGCGCCAATGTTTTCTGTGCGCTAGTGGTTTTACATGTAGTCGTACATACAACTGCATGTTTTACAAGCTCTACCACTTCCCGCGTTTTCTTGTTTATACGACGCGTATTAATAGCGGGCTCATTATTGTGATTTGTTCATCTCAAACTTATCATATTATTTAATAAACATTTCCAATTTAACACGCTTGTTTTATGTAGCCTACCTTCTTAGTTGAATCTAATTTAATTCCTTATCAAATAAACGCTACATAATTGGTGACCCCCAGGAAGTGTTAATTTTCAAATCAGTTATAAGTTTTTTGTGAATATATTTTTTCTTTTGTGTGGTTAAATCAAATTTAAGTGAAACAGCCTTTTAAAATGTTGAACACCGAAGAAAATATGTCTGAAAATAGTGCGCAATCAATGGTGCCCGCGATTTCCTTGGGCTCAAAGATAGCCGATTTCTGGCGAGATCAACCTCGCTTGTGGTTTCATCAGTTCGAGGCCATCTTACAACCTCAAAAAGAAAGTAACGAATCAAAATATTATCTTATAATCGCAAAGCTAGGGAAAGATGAGCTAATGCAAATAACAGATATTCTTCAAAAACCACCAGAAAAACAGAAGTATGAAGCAGTTAAGAGCAGACTACTTCAGGTTTACGAAGAGTCAGAGACGAGGAGATTACAAAAACTTTTAGAGGAAGTGGAACTAGGAGATCAACAACCGTCTCATCTGTTGAGACGCATGAAAGGCTAGCAGAAATAAACGTTACACATAATTTTGACGAAGATGAACTGTTTAAAGATCAGTTAAAAGATGAAGAGTTAACCGAATTGATGAAAAATAACAAAAACTTGAAATTCAAAACTATAAAAATGCCAAATACGAATAATCAACTTATTTTTGATGTGTCAACAAATCAAGCAAGAGTGTACCTACCAGAAAAATACAGGAAGAGTGCATACAATACAGTTCACAATACTTGTCATATGGGCGCAAAATCAACAAGTAAGTTAATGAGACAGCGATATGTATGGACCAACATGAACAAAGATGTAAATAGTTGGGTAAAACAATGTGTCAGCTGCCAAAAAGCAAAAGTTCACCGTCACACAATTTCACCGCTAGCAGACTACCATGTATCAGAAAGATTCGAACATGTCCATATTGATATTATAGGCCCATTACCACCATCAGAAGAAAATAGATACTGCATAACATTCATTGATCGAGCAACATCATGGCCAGAGGTTATTCCAACCAGAGATATGACGGCCGAAACGGTAGCTAAAGCATTAGTCACAAGCTGGATAGCGAGGTTTGGTGTGCCGTCCAAAATAACAACAGATCAAGGACGCCAGTTTGAGTCTGATCTATTCAACCAACTTGCTCATCTACTTGGAATAACGAAAACGAGGACAACAGCTTACAATCCGAGATGCAACGGAAAAATTGAAAGACTGCATAGAACACTGAAAGCAGCAATAATGGCCAAATGCAGCGATAACGCCAATTGGTATAATCATCTACCGTTGATTCTTTTGGGAATGAGATCAGTCCCAAAAGAAAATGACTACAGCCCAGCACAGATGACTTACGGCAAGACTATTAACCTGCCCGGAGACTATTTTACAACATCTACGACTAACATAAACCATTCTGACTATACAAGACAGTTAATAGATTCTTTTAAGGACTTAAAGCTGACCACGAGTTCACATAGCAGTAACAGACAAATTTTTTTACACCCACAATTAAAAACATGCACACATGTTTTTATCAGAAACGAAGTTAAAAGATCTCTGACAGCACCATACAAAGGACCTTTTAAAGTTCTAGAGCGCAACGAAAAGTTCTATAAAATAGACCTTGACAATAAAGACGTTAATATTACTATTGATAGGCTAAAACCAGCATTTTTAATGCAAACAAACACAAATGACGAGACTACAAATGTTACTACACAACCAACATCAATTCAAACAAAAATACAGACAGAACAAAACGCTGACCTATTGAAAAAGACAAAAAAAGTACAATTTTCAACACAGACATCAACTTTAAAAACTCGTTCAGGAAGGGCAGTACAACAACCTAAACGATACCAGTGAGAAGTAACCAAGAAATTAACTCACATCGTTTAAAAATTAAAATAAGATATTATTTTTATTAAATTTTTTAAATTTTTTAATGTGAATTGAAAGGTTGTCATTCTTATTCAAGTACATACATAGAATTAATCTTATTATAATTTATAAGATCATATTTTTATAATTTAGTAGATACATACAATATATGCAACTGTATACCTAATTTAAATATGTAAAAGAAAAACTCTGATAAATCACATACCAAATTTTAACTGTTTGTATAATGTTTAAAGGTTATTTAAAGGAGGATTAAGAATTTTTATTAGATCATATTAATATTATCATTAAATACATACAATTTGTGCAATAAGTACTAAGGGTATAGTAGTTTTTAATTGCTTATATTTTTATGTTTAAAGGTGTATACAATAATAAAATTTATTATTTTTTAATGTTCATTCTTCAGGGGGAGCAATGTAGGTGGCTACTTACATAACATAAGTATGTAAGTAGGTAATTACCTACATAGTAAATTGTAGATTCCTACGTTACCGGCATGTCGCCTGGTACGTGGATTACTCACTGGCGCCAATGTTTTCTGTGCGCTAGTGGTTTTACATGTAGTCGTACATACAACTGCATGTTTTACAAGCTCTACCACTTCCCGCGTTTTCTTGTTTATACGACGCGTATTAATAGCGGGCTCATTATTGTGATTTGTTCATCTCAAACTTATCATATTATTTAATAAACATTTCCAATTTAACACGCTTGTTTTATGTAGCCTACCTTCTTAGTTGAATCTAATTTAATTCCTTATCAAATAAACGCTACAAGGCCATTAAACAATAAAATATATTAGGTAAACTATAAAAGCATTTTGGGAAACAGACGGTGTGATTTTGTAACTAATGACTCTGTCCGAGAAAGAACCTCCCTTGTTACTTCAGTCATCCTTAATCGCAGACCAAGTTGGCTCGGGCACGTCCTCCGAAAGCGTAGGTCATACCACCCTATTTTACAGATATAGGAGTGTCCCTGATTATTCCCGGATATAGGCATTTGTCCTGGGACGCGAATGTCCAACTGCCCATCCATCTCTTTCGTGCTCGTCCAAGGGTCTGCTGGTTGATGTGATTTCATCCTCACCGGATCCGTTCTGTTGACGTGATCTTTCCAGTAATGCCTTCTATTTTTACCCCATTGCCTGACGTTCTCGATATTGCAGAAGCTCTAATTCCGGAGTTTCTAACTCTGCCTCGAAAGGTTTATTCCATAATGGGTTGGTGACTTTTCGAGAATCTTTCTTTTTCGTGGTGTTGGTTCTGGTTTGCACATCGTAAATCATGATCAATCAAGCAGGTTATATAAATATGTTTCATGCGATCCGTTTCATAGTTCAATCCCAGGTACAGACCATCTTCCTCTTACATAACACAAGCTTTAAGTAGCTTACTGTGAAAAAGGGCAGAGAGAGAAAAAAAAATCTTTTTAAACTAAAAAATTTAATGTTTTTACCATTTAAAAGTAGTCATACCCTAATTAAATTAATTTCCTATACCTACGTCCCGTTTAGTTTTTAACCTTCATTATAGTTAAAAATGTTAATCAATGAAGGTAATTTCAATCCGGTCGGATCCGATCGGATCCGGCCGGATTGACGAAAATCCGGTTGGATCCGGCCGGATTCAAAATGAGACCGGATTGCAATCCCTACTACCAACCACTTCTTAATAAAATATCTATCTAGTGTCCAGCTATTAATATTATTTTTATATAGATAGGTACCTAAATAAAATAATAAGTTTTTTTTATTATTAATTAGGCAATTTAGGGGAAGTGCCTCTAGAGCCGTAGCCGGATCCCGTACCCGCGTCCGTAGATTTGTGTGTTGCCATATTATTACAGTTCATACTATGGTAACACTCAAATGACAGTTAATGTCAAAGCGTGAATTGGCGCGAATTTCGTATTAGTACCAAAGGACAGTTTGAATTTTCGTGCGAATCTCATTGGGGATACATGAGATACTATTAGTATCCGGAAATAATAATTAAACATCTATATTATTCAAAATTTGAATTTTTATTTGCATGTCTTTACATAAAGCTTAGTCTTTTTTTACTAATTTTTAATTTTATTTCTTTGTGACTTTTTTAAATAATTTTTTTAAGTGATATTTTTTTGAATATGTGAAATGAATTTGTGTTTAAAGCCGAAAGCCGTTTATAATATGTAAAATAAAGAAAATATCAAAAATATGGCGGATTACCTAATTCTAGGAATCCCAAATTTATGTCTCAATACTTGGTAATTTTGCATGGTTGATAGTGAAGTGTTAATATTAATCAATTATTCAAAAATGAAAGTTGGTGATACAAAGATTTCCCAAATGTTTTGGCTGATAAATATAATAGACGCAAGGAGTATTGAAAATCAAATAAAGTGGCATCATACAGAAAAAGATGCTAAGGAGTCTTTAAAATACTATTATGCAACATTAAGTTGTATAAGAGGTGGCAAGAAATACCACTCAAAAAGTGAAAATTCCACAAGAAATATTTTGTCACAGATTGTCCCGCTTCCATCAACCTTCATAGTAAAAATGTGGACAATTCTTTACTGTGACAACTGTAATAACCATGCATCCTTGCAAGCTTATTTTAATGTATTGTGGCAGCAGCTACTTAAATTGCCTCCACGTATTGAATAAGAAGCTCAAGAGCAATTGAGATTCATCCTCATCGGTCCCTCAATTCTGAGGATCATGACCATCATCATCGTATCAGCCCGCGAACTCAATAATTACCAAATATTTTTTTTACGTTTTAACTTCTAAAATGTTATATTGTGGCAACCATACTTCTAAAAAATAAAAACATCTACATTAATAAGTATTCTATTGCTACTATTGCTGATAGTTGTAATTTTGTTATACAATTACATTATTGTTCAACAATGTTAATAATCAAATCCGTGCTCAGCGACAATTTAATATCATCTGTCAATGTCAATCGTCGGCTAAACAAGTGTCGATTTTTAGTTGTCTATGATAAAATATTGTCTATGGAGATCTACGGACGCCGTACCAAATTTTTGATGTTTCCGTCTACGGCTCTAGAGGCACTTCCCAATTTAGGCATTCCCATAACACATAATAATTTTTAGTCTATGCTCCATTTTCATGATATGGTTTATTGTCTATGTTTCAAACTTTCTGCATTTCTGTCAAATCTGTCATAACAAACGTTAATCAGCTGCATTTATTTACAATGGTTAAATTATTGTTATTGAATTTTGCAGTGACGTTTTTTAAGTACTCTTTTTTCGCTTTCATTCATTTAGAAAATTAAAATATCTGTAAGGAAAATGCACAACAATATATTACACTGTTGATTTAGTACAAATTTAGACGATCGTTAAAATTTACGGTTAAGTATAATATTCAAACATGAAAATCACCGTTGTTTTGTTATTGTTAATTATCCGATTCTGAGATTAGGTATTACATTGCTATACAAGATAATTCAAGTTCCACAATACAGTATTCACGAATATAGTAGTTATTTAAAGATTTTTTTAAATCTATGGGATAACAATGTGAATTATTGTATTTTCAATTTATGGTTTAAATTCTCAAAGTGAAATGAGCCAAAGAAGAATTTTGGGAGTTAGAGTAAACAGCCAAGAAGGTATTAAGATCATATTTAGTGTATAAAATGAGTTAAAAACTAGTTTAAGTTTTGAAAACTTTTTTTTACGTATTAAATGTATAATAATTATTCTTGTTTCTAAATATTAATCTTGTATATGTACACTATTACAGGTAGATATCAGTCAGCCTTCTTTATCATAGCTTTAATATCAATTGTTTAAGGTATGAGATATAATAAAGAGACTATTAATTTAATGAAGTTTTGTTTGAGATGTGATATTGTTGAACATAGATAGACTCAGGACACATTAATCTATGATATTAGTATTATAATAACGTCATTATTAAAAAAAAAACAATGCCACGATTTTTATTTACAGTGATTCTTCATTTTGTTTAAATCAATATTCGTCAATTGATTTGTTGACTGCCATGAATTGCAGCCTTTATAAAATTAAAAAATCAGGGCATGTTGGTTGTAACAATTCTCACAAGTATCCCTTCTTCTTCTTCTTCAGCCTGTCTCCGTCCATTGCTGAACATAGGCCTCTCCCCTCTCCTTCCAATCATTCCTGTCCTGGGCCTCTCTCATCCATGTGCGGCCTGCAATCTTTGCGATGTCATCCGCCCATCTGGCCTGGGGTCTGCCGAGATTTCTTCTGCCTTGTCTAGGCTGCCACTCCACTACTCTTTTGGTCCATCTGTCGTCCAGGCATCTGGCCACATGTATCCCTTACATTCTCTAAATTTAAATTGACATGGCTCATTTAAGTAGTTGCCAAGCAGATTAGTTAGGTTCAAAAATGTCCTTAGAGGTTGGTTACTAGCTGAAATTTATGTTTTATTGTACAGTGAACTTTAATTAAATAGTCAAGCTAGTTTAGGATGCTTTTTGACTAATTTTCTTTTTTTCTAGACCTCAAATTTTTCTCAATCCACAATTCAAAAAATACAATACTTACCTATTGATCATAAGTTGCTGAAAAATGTTATCAATAATTGGAATTTATCTCATTCACCTAAACATGATTTCTCTCAGTGTTGTACTGCCCCTTAACTAAACTTTTTCATGGATGCCCCTCCAGTGGTGATTAAAACCGAATGTGAAGACTGCGGTTAATGCATGATGCGTTGATAAAAAAATAGTTAAAAAGTACATAACTGAATTATTATGTAGATCTATATAATGATTGTATAGTGTTAAATTGAACAAGGGCACATGCTTTATTCATAATATATTATGGTGTCACTGTGTATTAGGAAAGTTGAAGAACTTCCTTGTCGAGGATGGCCGTGACAACGTACAATGTCTTAGCTCACTTTTAGTTTTGTGTAATGAATATTAATTACATTTCAAGTCACATCATTTGTTTGATATGCATTTGTATTTTGAAGACATTAATCCTTAATAGTACCTTATTAACAGAGGTTGTAAATCTTATTTTATTATGACATAAACATTTTTTTTTTCAAATATTTTAACTTGGATGAAAGTTGCACCAATGGCTGATTATATTATTACTAGATAGCTATGGATTGATAATAATAAAAAGATTCCTAATTTGTATAGCGCCATTTTGTGGTGTAAAACGACATCTCAAGGGTGCTTTTATAAACAAATGAATAGTATAAGATTGTGCATCAGGGTACAATTTTCTAAATAGGAAGGGTTAAAGTAATGTCTTGAACCTCGAGATGGTTGGAGCTTCTCTGACGGGGCAGGAAGTTTATTCCACATTTCGGAAGATGCAACACTAAAAGCGCTGTGATAATACGCAGGCTTTGCTTTGCAGTTAGTTGTTTTGAGGAGAGTAGTATCATTTTTAGTATCAGACTTACTTAACACGCTCACTGCCGACCACTCAAAACTGTGCTCTTTACTTCAAAATATATAATAGTGTGACAAATGTACATTACTCTTTTGAGCTCTGTGTCATTCTTTACTAGGTTATTCATTGTCAATTTATTTATTATACCTATTATTTATACTTGTTACAGAACACCTTTTTCTTCAAAATATTGCTGTCATTTTTTAATAAAGTCGGTTATTAGGATGGCAGTGAAAGTGTTCAGGGATTATGTAATGCAATATAAGGAGAGTCTTCTAAAATGTTACTTTGTATTACCTGTCTGGGAGCACTACTAACTACTTCATTAAGTAGGGGAGACCCAGGCAAAGCGAATGTACCAGGTAAAGCGGATGAATTGAATATTTCCTAAAATTGCCACTAGAATGCGCTAATAATCTCACAATCGGTGTTCCGTATCACTACCAACGCCATGACAGTAAATATTTGTCGCCTGGCGGGAACGCACGCTCGTCTTGATAAAAGTTCGTTTTTTTACAATTTTCTTACGATAAACGAAGGTAAGATATTTGTGAATATTATTATTTGGTTATATTTCATATGAAGGTTAGTTTATTTTATCCAATGTTTATTTGTTTCCTATCTAAAATACTATATTTAGTTATGAAATACAGCAACTACATGGTATTTTTTCAACAAAACGTTATTTGATACCGTCTTGGGCAAAGCGAATAGGGCAAAGCGGATGGACCATTCGCTTTGCCCGAGTGAATGAACATTTTGATTGATTATGTGCAATTTCGTATTACATGTTTACAATGTTTATATTTTTATAGATGGTGTATACATACGTACGAAAAACAAACCAGGCAAGTTGGACTGAGTCAACGATGGCTGAAGCTATGAAAAAGGTGACTGAAGACAAGGAATCCATCACAGCTGTAGCTAAAAAATATGAAATTCCTTATGCAACACTCTATCGCCACATCAAATCTGGATCCACGAAGAAGAAGTTGGGTCGTTTTTCTACAATTTTTTCCTCTGAACAGGAAAACGAACTCTGCGATTACTTGCTGAAAATGGAAAGTGTTTTCTACGGGTTAACGCGTTGTGATTTCCTTACATTGGTGTATAATTATGCTTCTGAAAATAAAATCCCACATCCATTTAAAAATGGAAAAGCTGGAGAAGATTGGCTCCATAGATTCCAATTAAGAAATCCGTCTATATCATTATGTTCTCCAGAACCAACATCAATAGCCAGGGCAAGAGGATTCAATCGTCCTCAGGTAGATAGGTTTTATGATATTTTGTGGGATCAGATTGAAAAAAATGACATTTCAGCCACTCGTATTTATAATATGGACGAAACAGGTATTAAAACCTCAAGTGGCAAGCCTCCAAAGATTTTTTCTTTAAAAGGCAAGAAGCAAGTAGGAGTTATTAGCAGCACAGAAAGAGGGCAACTGACAACGGTTATTTGCTGCTGCAATGCAGCGGGATCTTTTATTCCACCATTTTTTATTTTTGCTAGGAAAAGGATGAAAGATAGATTACTCGATGGTGCACCACCAGGATCTCAAGCTTGTTGCACGGACAATGGATGGGTGAATGGCTCGTCATTTTTATTATGGTTGCAATTTTTTATTGAAACTGTAAGACCATCTTCCAACAGCAAGGTACTTCTTCTCTTGGACAATCATGAAGCTCACAAATATTACCCAGCTTTGGATTATGCCTCCAAAAATAATGTGCATTTTGTGTCTTTTGCCCCTCATACAACACATCGTATGCAACCACTTGATGTTGCTGTTTACGGGCCTATCAAAAAATATTTTGAACAAGAGCTTAATATGTTTCAAAAGAATCATGCTGGACGCATAGTCAATCAATATGACATGGCAAAACTCTTTGCTCCCAGTTTTTTGAAAGGAGCATCCATACAAAATGCAGTCAGTGGCTTTGAAAAACCAGGGATATGGCCTTACAATCGAAATGCATTTAGTGACATTGATTATGCTCCAGCCACAGTGACAGATCGTCCTATTGAACCAGTAATTTCTGAAGGCCGCTCATCTCCAACAAATCAACCACCGCATTCTGTGCCTGTTATAGACGAAGCTTTCTTGACTCCTGCTGATACCATCAACGAAATTCAAAAAACACCGGTCAAATCTACGCACTCATTATCGAATATTAAGTCACCATTTGATATTAGACCAATGCCCAAAGCAAACTTTAATTCGGTAATAAGAAAAAGAAAATGCCAAAAGTCAGAAGTTCTTACGTCTACTCCCATCAAAAATGTACAAAAAGAGAAAAATGAAGCCAACATTCGAAAAAATATAAAAATAGAAATCATAAAGAAAAAAAAACTTTGCCCATCTACCAGCGGACTAAAAATAAAAGCTAAAACAAGTGAAAATAAAAAAATAAAATGCCTTATTTGTGAGGAAAATTATGTTGAACCAATAACAGAGGATTGGATTCAATGCAGCCAGTGTAAGAGTTGGGCTCACGAATCATGCACCTCATATAGTGGACATGGTTCATACTTCTGCTATGATTGTGATTCCTAATTCTCTTTGCCCGGAGCCCATGTTCACTTTGCCCGGGTACCCGGGAAAAGTGAACAATACGAAGATTTTTTTTAAATTACATTATTTTTATAATTCTAATTAATATTACTTTTTCATTTATTTTACTTTTGTAGACAACTATTTCTTTAACATTACCCTTAATAAAGTTTTTTTGTTATACAAACAGTGTGTGTTTTATTTAATATCTCCCTTAACACATCCACTTTGCCCGGGTCTCCCCTATTATGTTTAGTTCAAAGGATTGAAATTGTTTAAGGCCCCAGCTTTAAAACTCCTGTCGATGAATTTGCGGTGTATTAAATACCTTGGCAAATACTTGATTAGTATAGTTCAAGATTTTGATTGCTCTATAGTTATTCTCTTTAGAGTCTTACTATTTGCAGTTAATTATTCATAAAAACCCTTTGCTTGTGCTATTTTGCAGTGTTACTTTTAAACGTAAGTAACTCATTGTTACTATTTTCCAATTATAACAACTTTTCATACATATCATTGGTTATTCACATATAATATTAATATAACATAAGTATGCACAGTAGCCATGCGGGAGATACCTTTTATTGGAACACCGGAGATTATATGTTTTTGTTTATTGATTGATGTTTCTGTTGTTCAGTGTTCTGTTGATGAATATAAATTTAGTTACAGATAATTTAAACTACCAGAATATGTACAATTTTTGCTATCCATGAACACTCACATTGATCTTAATTATTTGTTTATTGTACCATTTTTAATGTCTATAATGTCTAAACTATACTGTTAATTTAATAATTGTATAAATTTTTTGATAAATAGATAAAATGTATTTAGATGCAGACCTGTAAAAACGGTACAGGAATCTATAAAAAGTAAAAAAATGTTGAGATTATTTCAAAATATTATTATGTCGGCAACATTGATGATAAATTAAAAAATTAATGTGAAATTTTTTAAAAATAAATTGGATTTTGTATGTACCTATCTACATAATATTGATTTCAGTTAATAATTCTGACTAGTTTCTTAGATATACAGAAAAACTGATGTAAAATTTTACAACGATAAGTTAACTTACAAAAATAAGAGAACATTCAATACACTAAAATTTACAAGAAAACAAGGTGCCACCTCACTAGGTATAGACCTGTATTGAGGCTAGCTTGGCCATCGTGATAACAAAAGCAGAAAAGAGGCTTGTAGCACAGTGAATTGAGAATAGCTTATCAAAAAATATATAGATTAATTATTTTAAAACCCAATGCACATTTTTTATAACTACGGTAGGCGCCGGATATTGTGATAACGTTTGTCCCAGTGTGTTTTGATTCTATTAACCGGCGATTCTAATAAGCGGCAGTCATTTAGAATATAGGTACATTGTACATACCTACATATATTTCACACAAACATAGGTACCTACACATTATATTAGAAAGGTTTTTATGACAAAAAAAATCGTCGAGAAATCGAGAAAAAAAGAGCCTGTCCCATTGTCTCAGATGGTTTTCGAAAATCTGTGACTTCATTCAAGCATTTGTTTAAAAAATGTACCTACCTACATCACTAGCACTTGTGTTTCATGCCTTTAAAACATCTGGGATATTTGCTCTTTACAAAAACTAAAATGTGATCAGGCAGTGCATTTTAAAAGTGTCCACCGTCATTAGGTGTTTTATATGTTTGCTTGTTCCACGGTTCGAATTTTTTATCACCCTACAATAAACAAACGCATGCACAGATGGATAAAGTTCAAAACTAACCTTGACTATCAGCTATAGATCTTTTATAATGTGCAATTTGTCTATTGAGTCGAGATTGAAAAAAAAATACAAAATAAAACATGCATGTTCGTGGCAAAAATATAAGAAAGCGTTGTAGATTCCTGAACAATTTATTCTATTAACCAAAAATGTTATTCTATTATCCAATAACAATTGTATGAAATTCTTCATTTTGAATCGGGACTTGGACTTTTGATTCTATAAAGCGGCTGATTCTATTAACCAGTGATCACAATAACCGGCGCCTACTGTATTAGTTGAATCATCCCTCAAGCACATCCCTTTTCAGATAAACCTGCATAAATGTGATAAAAAGAAGTAGTTCAAATGGTTAAAACAAATGAACACAGATATAGATAATAATATAGTCATTAAATTTATTATCATTTATCTGAAAAAACCTATTACCTCAGAGATTCTATCTACAATATTGATGTAATACTTACATATACACAAAAAATTGATTTAGTGATGCAATAGAAAATTCAAGCGAATGTACGTAGGTTATGTTAAAATAATAATATAAATATGATAAAGTGAATTGGATTGACATTGCGTTAGACTATCTGATTAGTGTCGTGAACTAAAATTCAGTATCTAACTGCATTATTATGTGATTCATACAGACCACTACTCATTATCAAAATTGTCATGTTTTATTTTATTTTACTACTAGCTTTCCCGACAGACGTTGTCCTGTGGGCCCTGTGGTCCTAACCAGAGGCGACACGTTCATATTATGTGCATAATGTGCACTGCGCTTCCAGAAACAAAAATAAACTAATAAAACAATAACATTAAAATAATATGTATTTCTAAAACGTACATATTTCATTCCTACTCAAAACTCAGGCAGGAAGAACGCGAGAATATAATAATATGCGCACAATTTTGTTGTCTTTGTATGAAAATTATCTAAAACGCCCGAAATGGTGCAGGTGCAGTAGACAATAATTTTGTTGTTAAGATTTTTTCATAGACGGCGTCGTAGGACATCCATTCCATACTAACTTTAATGTCATATTTTATTTAATGTTTTATGCATTTTTCAACATTTTATAAGTTATTCTGTTATCCGGAGCGGAGAAGAATTCAATAAATCAAACATCAAAAGAATCTGTTCAGCCGATCTCGAGTTATAAGTGTTCGCACTAAGGGAGCGTTCAAGTATTACGTAACGCAATATGGGGGGGAGGGGGGGTTTTCTTGTAAAACGTTACTATTGTATTACCGGCTCCGCAACAAATGTATTTAGTGAATTTTCAGTAATAATTGTGATTTGAGGCATACATAGTTGTAATATATGCGTTAGGCAACGTTTAGAGAATGGGAAGAGGGGTAACAAAGAGCGTTACGGTGCATTTCGGGGAGGAGGGGGGTCAATAATGTTAAAAAAATGCGTTACGTAATACTTGAACTGTCCCTAACCCGACTTTCATTTATATTATAGATTATAATAAATAAATAAACTAACACTTGTCTGTAAAAAAGTGTCAGTGTAGCCAGCAAAACTTATTGCCTGAGTTAATTTTGCTAGCCAACTGGAGACAAGCCAACCCCGGGAAGAAATTTCAACTGAAAAACACTGAATCAAACCTGGGATCTTTTGATCAGAAGTTAGCGCCTATACCACTAGGCTACCAAGATCGGGAAACTGGTATTATGCAGTAAAGTATTGTTAATCTCAAAACAATTGGACCAAAGTATGATTTAAAAGTGTTCAGCAAGATTGGTAGTCTAATAGATAAGGCACAGACCTAAATGATAATCATTTGACCTCATAGGTTTGGGTCCTGATGCTAACCTTCTTGTGCAACACAAAATCAGTTTTATGTGAAATATATTTGTTTTATTCTATCTGACCTCATAACTAGAGAAATTGTCATTACACCAATTATTGTGTTTGAATATTTGGTAAATTTGACCAACATGGGTTTAAGGCCGTTTTGCTGTTACTGTTGTTTTAAGGCTGGTTTAAACCTTCTTCTATACATAGGTGTCAGTATAGCCGGCGGAACTTAATGCTTGCAGCATTCTCTACCAGTCAACCGGTCTCGTCCAATCTGTGACAGGATTCCAACCCCGAGTAGAAATTTCAAGTGAAAAAAACACATTGAAAATTTCTAACCCGACCGGGAATTGAACCCGGGACCTCTTGATCTGAAGTCGGATCCTTTGCCACTAGGCTACTGAGATTGGTTTAGTGAGATCACTTTACATTTAGAATGTTTGTCATTAGGTGGTTAAATTTCAAATTCCACTTCCATCAAGAGTGTTTTCAACATGTTAAATATTAATAAATCCCATGT
This sequence comes from Mystacides longicornis, assembly GCA_963576905.1. NCBI lineage: Eukaryota > Metazoa > Arthropoda > Insecta > Trichoptera > Leptoceridae > Mystacides > Mystacides longicornis. The sequence goes on along the minus strand of OY756425.1, from coordinate 7,559,853 downwards.
CCCAGTAGGATTCGAACCTGCGTCCCTAGATGTGTCTTGCTGAGGTGCTTACCTCCCGGCCACAAGCTGGGACATAATTGTTTAATTAGTGAAACATATCTGTTGGACTAATCTTTTTTTCATGAGGTTCTGCATTTTTTTTTTGATAAGTTTTCTTATTTTCATCACATTGTGCTCTCATCCCACATTGGCTGCATTCATGACTTGATTCTTCACGGACTTTCTGAGAACCGTTTAACTAACGAAACTTTTTGATAAACCTCCGCTTGATTTAAGCCATGCTGATCTATTTTTAGAGTTTATACTCTTGTGACACTTGTGATGTTGATTCCCATAATTCTTCCATCTGCTTGGTCTTCTGCGAGTTCTGTGTGATGCGATGTTAGGGAGCTTGGTATTGTCCAATAACGGTTTTTTATACTGACAATTTAGTCACGTAACTAAATTTGACCTATAATTGCATTACTCTTGTATGTTGATATATTATACAGTTACGAAAATTGCTCTTTAATTTTTTTAACTATGCAACAATGACAAAAAGTGGATATTGTCTTTGTGTCATAATTACGTATGCATAATATAATCATAAGCATCTTCAAATTACATGCATAAACTATTCACTTTGATCATGCAGTGAGCAGTGATTGTTTCATAGTGTAAACCACATCTGATTGTTCCCATAACTAGTCAAGATCTAACTAATAATTTTGATAATGATGTTCAGTAAGTGCCATAATTATTGAATTGATCTACTGTTATTCAATAGGTAATTAAAAACATTATTTTATGTACAATATGGGTGTCCGAAGATTTCATTGGAAAGATGTTTATTTTATTTTTAAATGTTTCATGTATTTGTATAACATGACTTTGGAATTCGGGGATTTCGAATGTTGTTAAAACCTAAAACGATCACACTTATCCAGCCCTCAAAACAACAATGAAAGATGGTTGTAAGTCCAGAGTGGTTCAAGTTTGTTTAAATTTTAAATCTTAAAATCGAACACTAATTGATTTAATGATTGATATATCAAATAGTTTGTTCTCTATGTAAAATATTGTAATTGTATTTTTATTAAGAACTCATATCTATATTTGCAACCATTGTGTTAGGAAAAAACAACTAAGTACTCTTTCAATGTTTCGTTAATTTTATTCGTCCAATTCAATCAATACTCCCTTTTTGACCCCAATTAGGGACATAGAGAGGCAACAAAAACATCATAGGTTAAATTATTTTTAAAGTTTAATATTGTGATGATGGCTGGTAACCAATGAAAAACAATGAATAATGAAACAATGTTTTTTTCTTACATATAAATGTTTCAAACTGTTTTATAGAAAACCCTAAAAATATCGAAGAAATTATTCATTTTGCAAATCAGAAATGTACGTGGTTGTTAGACCAGTGGTATTAGTTGGGACTTTCGTATGCACAGCATATAGGTTCGAATCTTGGTGCCAACCATTTCCACTTTCATAACACAGGCTTTGCTTTATGTGATAGTATTTTTATGTTCACTTCCGGGCCCAGATTCATTTCATAAAAAAAAATATAAAAATTTTGGTTTTCCACAACATTATTTTTTATTTAAACGCCAATTGTGACTGACAAGAGCATGGTTGGGCCTTTTACACCCGCCATGGCTCAAAACATTAAACTTATTATGATTTTTTATGATTCTTGTGTTTGTAATTTATACTTATTGTTATAAATTTTGTTTGCTCTTGTTAAGTGATCTACAAAATCTAGATACATGTTCAAAATATAATGTAAAACTATCTGACGTCCCTAAGTGCCCAGATTGGGCCTCTGGTGGCAACAAATAAATAGGTTTTCAAAAGTAGGCACAAGATAACGCAAAAAATTACATATAGGTATTATTAAAAAATGTTTGTTATGCGTTGAAAAATAGAGTAAAAACAATTATTGTTCACACAAGCAAAGTGTTTATAATGATTGAGAAACATTGCTTGCACCGGGATTTTAACCCACAACCTTAAAACGAAAGTCGGCAACCAAACCATAGAGTTATCAGATCCCTCAGTTTTTTATTGTCTATTTGTTCTCTTTTTTACTGTTTAAAAATATTTGTTTTTATTAATTCAAATAATTGTCACCCTATAATAAACAAATACCAGCTGATACACAATGACCCAATAATATAAGATGCATAGATAATTATTATTAGTGGACGCTGCGCTGTGTATATTGTATAATCACTACATGACACTAAGTAGTTGCAGTAGATTGCAACTCACTGTGTGGAAGGCAGCACTATGTGCTATTATACTCATAGTTTCAAGTAGGTTTAATGTAAAATACATGTCAACGTTAAAATAGTTTTGAAAAGTGATTTCTCAAAAGTGACTTTACCAAAAACAAAATGCAAAATGAATCCACCGACAATCTTTTGGATCCAAACAGTAAGAAAATAAAATATATTCGACTTTTCATCTTCTTTCTGCTTTTGCTGTTATAAAAATTAGGCGTCATTCTCATTTTTATTAACCATTTCATAATTACTTGCTTTTTAATCAATCTGCAATATTGATTTTCAGTAGAAAGAAATGATACACTTTTACAAGTGGATTATTTTGATATGTTTATTGTTATTGTTATCAATCAATGTCATGAATGTTTACAGTAAATTAATATTGTAGTGTTTGTTTTCTTGTTGTAATGATATAAAGAGACATGTGGGAGTGAATTTGATGTACTCTCCTATTGCACATAGGCAGATAAACAAAAACATTGCATATTATACATAATCTAGTTTTTGTTTTATTTTATCACATTATCATACAATGTATTCTCCTTGTAGCTTCCTTTCTTTTGAACTAAACTTTTTCTTTTTGAACTAAAACATCTGCTTTTATATCAAATCATTATTATCGGTAAGCATGTATAATATTTATTTTTATTCATAAAATTTTATCTACTTTTTTTATTTTTCAACACGAATTGTATGCACAAATCATTTATGTCATTTCATTTCATATGCTTTATTCATGCTTCTTCGTTTAATTTATTTTATTAATCCATTTCGTTTGTTTACTTTAGACTATTTGTCCGCTTTAAGCTTCCTGAAACTTTTTCTTCATACTTTATTAGGGAGCGTTCAAGTATTACGTAACGCAAAAGGGGGGGGAGGGGGGGTATTCTTGTAAAACGTTACTACTCTATTACCGGCGCCACAATAAAGGTATTTAGTTACTTTCCAGTAATAATTGTGATTTGAGGCATACATAGTTGTAATATGTGCATTAGGCAACGTTTAGAGAACGGGAAGAGGGGTAACAAAGAGGGTTACGGTGCATTTCGGGGGGGGTCAATAATGTTACAAAAATGCGTTACGTAATACTTGAACGGTCCCTTACCTATGTGAATTGTGAATACTTATATAAATTTTCTTTGTATATTATTTAGAATTCAATTCAACCCATTATTTTTTTTGTAGATAGGTGTAAACTTTGTGTAAATATTCATTAGTTTTGTATTAAATATAAGTTATTAAAAAAAATGGACATAAGTAATAAAAATTGAATTCTTAAGTAAATAAAAAATATTGTTTTTGAAATCTTTAATTTTGATATTTTTCTACTTGAAAATATTTTAAATCCCATTATCAAAATATTTCAATATCAGTTAAAAAGAAAAATGAACTGAGGCATTAATTTTCTTGTAAATAACTAATGCTTGTATGGCACAAATCACTCTTGGGGGTGGAACGCCTAATTAATTAAAAAAAAAACTAATGCTTATACTTGTTTGTTTTATTCAGTTAGTTATTTGCGTAAGCAATAACTTGTATTTGATAACTACTATCATTTGCAACAAAATCTATGCGCAAAGAATTCAATCTATTCCCATTATGTCAATCATTGACTATCAATAATGGCGTACTAATTAGATTTTTATCATGAAACATGACAATATACTCGAAAGATAATAAGATTATCATTCATTTATAGTGATTTATTGACTTTTAATTATTGTTAATCGAAACATTTTTTCCAGACCCATCGGTCACAATCATGCATTCCTTCAAGGAGAAGATCTCTAGATCTTTGAGGAATACATGTAGTGTTAAGACATTGAAAAAACGGATTCCTATAATTAAATGGCTACCAAAATATAGATCTGATACACTCATACAAGATGCTGTTGCTGGTATGTAGCAAATGTAATTAATGTATTGTTTTTGCAATAGTTTTACGGCATTATAGTGTCATTAATGTGGTATTGTTTTAGGTATCAGTGTTGGTTTGACGGCTATTCCTCAAGGTATTGCTTATGCCGGTGTGGCTGGATTGGATCTGCAAGTGAGTGTACTAGTCTTTATTCTCATACTATTGTGCAATAATGGTTAAATCTCAGAAGGTAGGTATAACAATATTTCCCGGTTGTGTCAGATTTCTTTCAAGTGTTTTTTGTCTTGAAATTTCTATCCGAGGTTGGCCTGTCTTAGATTGGACGGGACCGGTTGACTGGAAAAAAATTACCTAAAAATTGTGTTAATTTTTTTATTTAATTCATTTGGGTACATCCAAAGTGAACACAACACTTACACATGACATCTTTCATTGAAAGGTAAGTTTTTGTTGTGAAAGAGGTCATGTAATCAAAATATGTCAATATATTTTGATTCAAATCAACTTTTGTTTCAAAGAAATAAATATTTTCAGAGTGTAATAATTGAAATTTCCTTACATGGATACCAATAACATGACTTTTAACTGGATTATAACTTCAATATTCAGAATATTTAGATTTTTTAAATCTAAATAGGTACCTATCTCAATTTAGACTAATAATTATCGCATAAGATTTTTGTAACTGACATAAACTTTTTTTTTTGTTCCAGTATGGTCTCTACTCTGGTTTCATGGGGTGTTTTGTGTACCTGGTGTTTGGAAGCTGCAAAGATCTCACCATAGGCCCCACTGCCATATTATCCTTGATGACGCAAAAGTACGTGGCAGATTATGGACCGGATTTCAGTGTCTTACTGACCTTTCTCAGTGGGGGAGTTGTATTTTTGTTTGGATTATTGAATTTAGGTCATTATTACAAACTTTAATCATATTTATTGATCTATCAATTTATTATTCTAGACTATTTTTTCATTTGCTTTTGTTGAAAGTTTAGATTTATCATAACAGTATTTGGAGATGGCCATCAGTTCATAGTTTCATTAAATTTCTGGGGGAATTATGAAAGACTGTGTTCGGTTGTGAGTGTTTTAAAGAATTTAACCCTACACTCAAACCGCCCTTAACTTTGCGATACGGACCCCCCCCGTGTATCCTCCCCACTCGTTCTCCCTTCACCCTAAGTTTTAGACTACCTGAGAAATAGTTACCTATGAATGCGAGACCGAAAGGTTGGGACGAATAAATGAGACGGGGATATCCAACATGCAAACGTAAAACGGCCCGAGAGTAAGTATAGGATACTTATAAAATCTAAACACTTCTCTTCCGACCTCCATATTCTAGTGGTATAGGCACGGACTTCATATCTTTAAACTTTAAGTAGCTTACTATGAAGTTAAATATTGTATTTTTTTTGTGTTCACATTGAGTGAGGTCAGACTCATGTTCAAATATCTACTCAAAAATTTTTTTTTCTTTAATCTAAGATGCCCATTTACTATTTAGTATTGGGAAAAAGAAGTACCTACCTATTACTGGAGATAGACAAGCTTTTATAACAGTGCATTGTGAATTTTTCTTCAATGGCACTACAGCCCCAATTGGGCACCTTGGCCTTTTGCAACTCTAACATATTCTGTCCTCTAAGGTTGTCTTCCAGCCGGCTTACTGAAGTAGTTCATCCGCATCTTTACCAAACTCATCCTCCCATCCAAGCCTTGGTCTTCCCACTTTTCTTCTTCCTCCTGGGTGTCTTGTTAAAATTCCCTTGGGAACCCGAGAGTTTGGCATCCTCAGTGCATTTACTAACTTTGAACTCTTTTTGCAGGTTTTTTGGTTGAGTCCATATCAATGCCGGTTACAACAGGATTCACCACAGCAGCCGCTTTAACTATTGCTGCCACACAAATGCACTCCCTCTTGGGATATCCAGGTACTTCACTACAATATTCACTTTCTGTGTCCCTATATGATCCATATCGATCCCCTGAAGTACATCAAGGTAATAATAAGTGTTTTCTCATTACTTACAGGCAGCCCTAACACCTTTCTGGATGCCTGCATTAATTTCGTGGAAGAAGTGAAGAGTGTTAAGCTGTGGGACTCCTTGCTCGGACTATCAACCATTATTTTGTTGCTTCTTTTGAGGGTAATTTTACCTATTAATTTTATGGATTTTGATAAAACAAAAGAGATTGTTTAATGTTATCAAAAATAGTGAAATCATTAAATTGTCATACCTAGTTGCACGAAAATATTATTACTCATGAGGAAATTCAAATGTAAGAAAAATTAGACTGAAGTGGAAATATTAACAAATGCCATTCTGAACAATTATAATTAAACTTACAGCAAAACTTATCAGACAACAGGCATAATAAAATGGTCATTGATTGAACCCCTGATCAAGTATCACTTATTTTGTTGATATAACTATCAACTTATAGAAGTGTTGTCAGTAAAATAGGTCTGTTTGCCATGGGCATGCAGATCGCTGTTACGTGCGATCCGTTAGCACTGGATCGTACATTGGTCTTTCCCCTCCACATTCCCAGCCGGTCAAACTCAATGCAATGTAGGCAGGTGTAAAATAGAGTCTTCACATTGTGCTACTACATATTTATTTATATCCATAAACTAGTTTTTCACTTTCATGTATAAATTTTAGTCTTTTTAGGAGCAGTCGCTTCCAAAAACTAGTTTATGGTTATAAATAAATATGTAGTAGCACAATGTGAAGACTCTTTTTATTTTTACATCAGAAAAAATGGACTGCTACCAAGCGCCCTCTGCCGAAACTATCAACACCTCAATGCTGGTTTGGCAGCCGTAAAGAATGGAGCTCGCAATCATATCGCCTACCAGGTGTATGATATGTACGGTCAGTGATTCGGTTTTTGTGTGCCAAAGGCCATTCGAAGACTGCAATTCTTTGATTTAGTCTTGTATTGCCCAATTAATTTTGTTATAAGTCGCACTTACGTCTAATTTTGCGTGCACTTAAATAATTTTCCCATGAGTTATATTTTGTGTGCCACATTATTATATTGAAGAGTCATTTTATTAGTGATGTTTATAGGAGCTGAGAAAGTTAGGTAGCAGAACTTGCTCTGACGATGTTTCTTGGCAAAGAAGTTTATTCCAAAAATTTAATTGGTTGATTTCTCTCGCGCGCAACGCCATAGTCATCATAATTGGATGTCTCATCGCGTGGATCTTTAGCAAATATGATCTGCATCCATTTACTTTGACAGGTATGTTCATCATTTTATTATGTTAAAACTAGTATGTTCATCATTTTATTATGTTAAAACTAGTCATACGGAAAATAAATTTTGTATACAAAAATTAAAAATCTGTTCTGCGAACAAAGCGCTTTTCAGACTTTTGAATACTATTATTGGAACTACTTCGAAGGGTATTCCCATTCAGCGTGGCGTGCGACTGGGAGGTACCCTCTCACCTACTCTGTTTGACGTGTACTCTGACATGGTTTTTAAAAAAGCGCTGTCTGACACAAATCTTGGAGTCAAAGTTAATGGCGAACTCATCAGTAATATAAGGTATGCAGATGACACCGTTCTGCTGACAGATAATTTACAAGACTTTTAACTCCTACTAGATAAAATTAATTCCGCCGGAAAAGGTTTTGGACTAAATGTTAACATAAAATAAGGCCAAACTGATGGTTTTTAGCCGAGACACTTATCCAGGTGCAAGTCTTCAAATCAGGGGCATTAATATTGAGAGAGTGAACAAGTTCAAGTATCTGGGTACCATTATCACTCAAAATTTTGACCCTGACAAAGAAATACAATGCCTATCAGCGTTGGTTTATTATTTTATTTTTAAATAAACCTCCCGTAAATTCGCATATTTCAATATGTGAAATTTACTGCGTTTTATTCAAAAGTAAGTAGATGTCTTTTTTAATAAATGTCTAATAGGATTTTATCAAAAGGGACAGAATTGATTTATTGATTGATTGTATTTTTTTTGGTTACAGGACCTATTGCACCAGGTTTACCACCATTCAAGCTTCCTCCGTTTTCAACTGTTCACAATAATGTTACGTACGAATTTGTGGATATGGTCAAGATATTGGGACCTAGTATCGTCACTCTGGCTTTTATCAGTGTTTTGGAAGCAGTTGCCATCGCTAAAGCCTTTTGTAAGTCTCTTTTTTTAACATTCTAATTAATTAATTAGGCAACAGGATTAAGCCTCGGACGCCATCAGATTAAGCCTTGGGCCCCACCAGAGGGGGGTCCATGCAGCTAGTGTCCCCCCTGTGTTGACCACGGCTCGCTTTATGAATAAGAGCTTGAAAATCGGGACTCTGAATGTCCGCACTTTGTGAGGGCGGGCGGGGAGCTTGTTGCTGCCAAGTTGGCGGGAGATTAAGGACTGGATATCCTGGGGCCAACCAAGCGCATCCCAGGGATGGGGCAGATGGACGCTGGCAACTATGTCATGCTGCACTCTGGTCACCAAACTGCACGGATGCGTGGCGTCGCTCTACTTTTAAGTAAATATGCCTTTTGGTTGGGGACCTGTTTCTGACCGCCTGATGAGTGCGTCCTTCAAGATGACAGGCGAAACACTGACGGTCCTCCTATGCTATGCTCCCACTGAGGATGGGGATGCGGCTGCCAAGGACTGTTTTTATGACAGTCTGGATGCAGTTGTGTCCCATGTCCCAAGGCGCCACCGCTTAATAGTACTGGGGGATTTTAATGCCAAGGTTGGCAGTGACCCCCAGTATGGACCAGGCGTCATGGGTAGGCATGGCATGGGAGTGATAAATGATAATGGAATAAATGGAATATAATATGTAGATAGATAGATAGAGTAGTTATGATTATGTATAAAATTTCGCCATTTTGATATTTCATGTCTTTTACATTTTTGCATAGATATATCTATTTGTTTTTGTCCTTAGCGATGGGTAAAATTTTGGATTCGACTCAAGAGATGTGTGCTCTAGGATTATGCAACGTAGTAGGGGCTTTTGTAAGCAGTATGCCGACAACTGGTTCATTCACCAGGACGGTTATAAACCATTCTTCCGGAGTTCAAACACCCGCTGGGGGAATATTCACAGGTAATTATAATTAATTACTGACTTTATCCATATGAGCTCCTTATGTAGTAACCACAAAATCTCAACAGACAACTTTCAATTGGGTTGATGCCGATGCATCCTTCTAGTGCGAAGTAACATCTTGCAAATCAGAAGCAAATGCCCTTAGTATAATCAACTGGTCATTCATGAATTCTTCACCCTAATGCTTTGATTTCCTAGAAAATAAAAACACCCATAGCATTACAAGTACAAAGCATTCTTTATTTATCTCTTTCACTGCGAGCAGTAAAATAGTGAAAGTGCGAAAGAGACAGCTGTGTCATTAAGCATAGTTTGGATAGCGCAGTAAACAAGACGCCTACTGAAATAAAATGTATGAACTAAGCAAAAGGGTTGAATTCAAAAGCTTTTGCAATATTAGTTAGTAATATTGAAAATTAGAATCGGCTGTTGAATTGCGGGTTCACTTTTCTAGGAAATCATTGTATTATTGATAGGTTCTGCTAACCTATTTTTGTCCGTTAATCACGTGACGTGACGTCGAAGGAAAAGTTAGGAAAATCAGAGGGGAAGGGAGAAGGTTGTGAGAATATTTTTTTAGATTAATATATTTGGTTCCTCAATAAATACACATGATTTTGTGAATTGGGGGAATCAGTTTGACATCACCACATATCACTAGGGGGTGTTAAAAGTGCTAAAAAAACATCATGTGATTTATCGTTTGGCAAGTCATCGAATTTTTGTCACAGAGTTAAAGTCTGACATCCATTCAAGAAGTTCGGGGGAGAGATTGGCGGCACTCTCGATGGTACCAGGGTAAGCGCGAATGGGGCAGTCGTGCAAGATGTGATGCACAGCCTGTCTCGGGTGTCCACAGTCACATCCCGGATCATCTCTTATTCCCCACTTATGGAGCATGTCGCCACAGCAGCCATATCTTGTCCTAAACCTATTGAGTGTGGTCCGCTGCGAGGCAGGTGGAAACCAGGCTGTTGAGATGTATGGTTTGTGATGGGCATGACAGAGTGTTCTTCAGGTCTGTAGTGGTTGCTCCTTTGTCCTGGAGATAATGAATCTGAATGAAACACATGATAAAATATGATTTCTTATAATTCAAGGTGGATTAGTATTGATGGCTCTTGGCTTTTTGACTGGAACCTTCCAATTTATCCCCAAGGCTGTGCTGGCGGGCTTGATTATAACTGCTATGATATTCATGGTAGAGATTGAAGTTATAATGCTTTTTTGGAAAGCAAAAAGTACGTAAGATATTTTAATATTTATACATTTCTACCTCTCATCAATAGACATAGACTACCAACCACTTTACATTTTACAATAATTATTATTGTTCATATTTTTTTTTAATTTTACTAAAATTATCTTGTGTGATTTTCAGAAATAGAGTTGCTTCCGTTTTGTGGTACAATGCTGGTGTGTCTGTTTTTCGGATTAGAAATAGGCATAATGGTGGGAATTGGTTTAAACATTTTCATGATTTTGGTTGCTGCAGCTCGACCTAAAATTGAAACAGAAATGACAAAGGCAAGTAGAAAAATATAAACATTCATCAAAACAAATACCATAACTTATATATAATTTAATCAATCACAGTTTCCGGTCTTCCCCTATTTCTACCACATATTAATTTTACCATGAACTGGTTGTCTGAGAAAACATGGTCTATTATCAAGCACATTGGTAATACTTTGATACAGATATCTCATTATTAAATCAATAATAGAATAATATTCTATCTACATGTTATAAATCATTAAAGGTTGCGCCCTCCCATACCCCTGGATCTTTCAGGAATCTAAGTTCTCATTTCATCCAGACTTTACAAGCCAAAAGAAAAGAAAAAAGTAGACAAATAGTGCAAGAATAAAGTCAAAAGGACTTCATCTGACGCGCCAAGAAAAAAAAAAGATCCTTGCATCACATTATTTATTTAAATGTAACTTAAAGAAAATCTTCAGATTAAATTGACAATTATAATTAAATTAAATTGCGGAAATTTTGAGTTTATTTAGAACTATAACAACCGTCAATGATTCTTCCCAACAACTATACCACAACCAAATCCCACCAATTAAAAAAAAACAAGCTACAACACATACTTTTTTTTTTTATAATTAATTAGGCATTCCACCCATAGAGGGTGATTTATCACCATCTGTTAGCAGATTTATAAACATGTTATAAATAAGAGTTATCGTAGGTCTAAGCATCAAGCCATTGGCCTAGTGGCTAGCATCCTTGTTTGGGATGTGGATTCGAGTCCTTCTGGTGGCATTCGACATACACTGAACATGTCGAAGAATTTTAGAATTTAAAAATTGAACATCCATTGATTTAATGATAACATCGTAATACAGTACCTAGTATTTTTTATTTTTTTTAGAATTAAAAATGAATTTGTGCTCACTCAAAGTGAACACAAATACACTCTTTGACTCTTTCACAGTGAGCTTGTGTCGTGTAAGCGGAAGATGGTCGGTACCTGGGATCGAACCCACGACCTCTGAACAAAACAATACAAAAGCTGGTATCGTAACTAGAATCCATAGACTGTTTGGAACCTTGTCTTAAAATTTTGGTTTTTAGTTTGTTGTAATATTAGAATTGATTTGAATTACAATTTCAGGTGAACAGTGGTGATGTTCTGATAGTTACTCCACACAGCAACCTGATATATTGTTCAGCTGATTATTTTTCTAAAAAAGTTATGAAGATTGCCTTCACTAAAGAATACATAGCAAATACCTCATTTGTGGTTGTCATCAATGGATATAAAATAAGACAAATTGATGTTACTGTGGCCAGAGTAAGTTTCTTTCTTAACTACTTTGGCTAAAAGACTTATTTCTATCTTAAGTATTTATCTATCTATAAACCCTTTGAGATCGCACCTCGAGTCATAGGGACGCAAAAAAGCTATCCACTGACTTGAGGCGGCTTAAACCTCTAGTTCAGATGTTGGCTTTCATACTGAAGATCTTGGATTCGAAATATTATGTCACATTTGTATCAACTTTTCGTCAAACCAGGTTGATTTAGAAAATAAACTGAGATCGATCGTGCACAGTGTCAATGACACACCATATCCAAAATACTCCGCTCTGCTTTGAAGGAAGAGAACGCAGTAGGAGAAGGTCTTCCTCGTCTTTGGCTCAGGGCATCATTTGGTGTCCTAGCCATGTCCATCTCTCCATTATGAAGTAGTGAGTGTTGGCACAAAATCTTTGTAATGTGTTGGTGCCATTTTCTTACCATTGGTGTTGAATCACAGAAAGTTAAAATAGGGGTTTTCACTTATCTGTAAATGACATTTTCCAAAATACAGCTGAAGACTTAAGACAGTCATCTAGTTTCTTAAAAAATGATATCAAAATAGAGGAGGTCAATAATTCGAAATCAATTTTCAAGATCATGATGCAGTTGATTATAATTCAATATGGCCGTATGCCGTGTTCTGTTCCTTCCGGGCAGAGCTGAGAGATCTGGATACGGTGTAGGAGGAGGTCATCGAAACTGCGTGACATTGAGCATAGTGGAGTGTTCATGTTGACTCTCTCTGTCCCTGAGTGGGGTCAAAGAGGGAGATTTCATTGATTGATTGATTTGATGGCCATAGCCGGATCCTTCTATGAAATCTTCTCTCTTTTCTACCATATATCCAGATTTCATTTTGTGATATTTTATTTTGCTTTTTTTGTTCCCAGAATATAAAAGTACTGATGGAAAGTTTGCAGTCTAGAAAACAAAAATTGTTACTGTGGAAGTTTAATCAAAAAGTGAAAGATGTTTTAGTGGGAGTGTATCCAGAATCAACCAAATATTTCTTTTACGATGAAGATTTGGAGGAAGTTGTAAAATGTAAGTGCTACATTCATAAAATATTTATTATCCTAAACTAACCACGACATTAATAAAAGTAAGGAAACCAATATAGAATTTGTAGCATTTCACCCATAGTTCGCAATCTTTCTACGAAACAGAATTTCTATGACATAGCATTTATGTCAAGGAATAGAATTTTTGTATGCAAACATGTATAGTGCCACCACAGAATACTTCGACAATCTTTGCAGCCCATACAATTTTTTTTAAGTGAGTTAAATTCGGAATAGGAGTAGAGCTTTTCATCCAGTGGCTAATTACTGTGATAATGTTTAAGTATGAAAATTAATTAAGACTTTTGTGTCTACATGAAACACTGATGCTGCCAACAGAAGCTTGTACTAGGAATTTGTACAGCTTTGATTTGTTTCTATGATAGATAAATAAATCAACACTCTTCTATACAAACTTTTCCATCCAATCTGAAACAAGCCAATCCCAAAACCGGGAATCGAACCGGGGACCTCTTGACCAGAATCTAACGCCCATACCACTAGGCTACGAACTTTCGTAACACGTAACTCAAGATCTGTGGGCCTCTTTATAAATAAAATTTTAAAAATTCTACTTGATTATAGCAATGGTAGTTATAGAATATTAAAGAAAAATTTAAACATTGATTTCAGGTGCCAATCAAGACGGAGAGCCAAACTCAATAAGAACTGAATAAGCAAACCATTCTTATGAAATTTTTAGACTGGATTTAGACTATAATAGACTTAATGTATTATTAGTCGTAAGAGAATTGAATTCCTGCACCTTGTTAGTATGTTCTAGATTATAAGATGAATATGAGTGTTTTTTTTTGTAGTTGTAGATATTCAAATTATTTATTCAGCTCACAAAATATATATATATTTTTTTCTATATAAGGAGATAAGTAATATTTAAATTATGTAAATTTAAAAATGAGTAACTGTGATTTAAAATATGATTTATGTATTTCAAAACGTGGAGATACCTATAACTTTATAATCTACTAGCTGATACCCATCATGGTTTCACTCTGATGGATCTATTTATGTGACATTTTACTATGACGATCCTATCGTTTTAAATTGAATAAATTTGCGAAAATGGAATAATATGTTTGTAACATGATGCAATAATATAGGAAAATAAGTACATAACTGAATTATTATATTAAGGGTTTTGTATGGAAAAGCGTATCGAATAGTTTTAAGGGCATTGCTGTAATATTAGAAATACGAAAGATTCCAACAGGTGACGAACTTATAAAATTAATAAAGAAACGGTACAAGCCGCGGTCGTGAATGTATGTGTGTGTGTGTATGTGTCTGAGAGAGGAAGGTGTTTATATATGTATGTGTGTGGAGGAGTTGCTTATGGAGGAATACTGTGTCTTGTGTTGTGTTGTTTAATTGATTATTGTATTTTAAATGTATATTTATTAAATAAAAAAAAAATATATATACACACAATTTTATTGCAATTGTCCATAGTAGTTTTGTATGAACGAGGAGCGTTTGGTTGAAATAGAATAGTATTCTTTTGTCTACTTCAACATGTAAATACTCTTAAGAGATCATCAGGACAACTCTTATACCTTAAGGAAATATTTAAAAACATATTTGCCTGTAAAGATGATTTTTTTGGAGTCAAAGAGTCTACAGGTCAAACGTTAAAAAAATAAGCTTAGACTTTGAGTAATAATTAATCTTACCATAATAATTTGGTAAAATTTGGGTTTAATGGAGTCTATTCATCCAACAACATATACAATAACGTAACACGCTTCACATGAGACTTATTTCCTACTACACCGACATCTGTTGGATTTTTTTTTAAATTACGCAACTATAGAGTAATTGTTTTTATTATAAACTTATGGCCCATCAAACTTCATCCCTTATCCGAATCAACAATAATTATTACATAATGCAATATTCAGTTTTTATGTCATAAACTGTATTCAATTCATGTAATAAGTCAAAATTATTTTTTTTTATTCCTGGGTTAGTTTTGAAGTTCGACGGACGGGTCTGCTAGTGTTCAATAAATTAACACAGTCCTTCACAAAATGTAAGTATGGCTGAAACATTCTCTATAATTGTGATGCACTTAAAAAGAAATGAACTGTGAGAAAGAAAAACTACTTGAGCTACGTGACACATTTGTGTTTGAGTGTTAGACTGAAGGATGTTACATATAACCTATATTGGTTGCTATGTGCAAAGTATATTTAATGGTCTTTTGACCTTCTCTATAGTCACTTGGGTATAGCCAGTGGAACTTAATACGCCCTATTCTGTTTTGGTTCGAACTAAAATAAGAACGTTCCAAAATTTAAGAATTAAGTTCACATGAATTAAAATTCATATAATGTGCCGTGTTCTAAAAACTAAAATTAGT
Source organism: Mystacides longicornis (assembly GCA_963576905.1). Lineage (NCBI taxonomy): Eukaryota > Metazoa > Arthropoda > Insecta > Trichoptera > Leptoceridae > Mystacides > Mystacides longicornis. The sequence goes on along the minus strand of OY756425.1, from coordinate 7,544,330 downwards.
TCGCCATAAACAAAAATATGAATTATAATTATCTATGGACTAAATCGCACACGCTCTATTGGTCGATGTTTGTTTATTGTTTAAAAACAATTATTCAAGTGTCAAAATGCGTGCAACCAATCTCAATCTCATTTGCCTTTTTATCAGACGAATTCTTATTTTCTTTTAAAATTAATAAGTATAATTATTTTTAGTGAAAATCTCTGGTACTACGCAAATGACAATTTTATGAAAGTAGCGATTTTGAACTAAACTCCGATTTTCGATTTCGACATAACGAAACATATGCAAATAATCAATTTTATGATTAATTATATGTGTTTACCACATTTTTACCTACTTTAATAAAAATATTTAATACTTGTTTTAAAGTTATTAGGTTAAAAAAATACTTTTATTATAAAATTATCATCAGATATCTTTTAAGTCGCATACAATTAGATGTGAACTAAAATTAAGAACGTTTTATTTGCGTCGCACTAAAATTGACAAATACTGTTGTAGAATACCAAAGTGAACTAATTTGAATATTAGTCTAATTAGGAAAGTTCTTAATTTTTATAGAATACCAATGTGCACTAACTAAAATTGGAACGTTCTTATTTTAGTTGGTGCGCACTAAAATTGAAATAGAATCGGGCGTAATGCCTTAGACTTTGTAGACCTTGTCTGATTGCCCTTAGATCAAAAGATAGATTAAAGAAATACAACTTTCAAATGCATTGCTTGTAAATATTTACATGGTGTTTAGTAAACCTTGGTTCTTAGGTTCAGAATTATTGACTCTAAAAAACTTGAGGAATGATATTTTTCAACTGAAAAAAAATTTCATTGAAAAAAATTTAATGATCGTGAAATTCCAAAATGACAATGTTGGGGTGCTAATTTCACATTATCTGTGATAGTTTTTGTGAAATAAACTTGTGTTCTTATCAATGTACATTCGTAGTGTTTTTAATGTTTATTACATTATCTGTGTATATAATAAACAATATAATAAAATTATTGCTATCTCTAATTGAATTCATTTTATCCTTAATCCACCGAAATGCCCTAAACTAAGTAGATTTTTTTAAATGTATTGAAAGAGTCACAACCTATTATTCTCTTTAACGAGGATGGAAAATCTACTGTCTTTAGCTACTAAACAACATAAGATAATTAGAAACTAAAAATAACACGAGTACCTATGGCTGCAAAGACCGATAGTCTGGTTCTGGCTTTGAACCTTCAAAAAACTTGTAAGGACGTCATTCTTCAATGCGCACCCCTATAAATTTCATTCCTTACAAAATTAATTCCATTATCAATAAAGCGGGAGCTGACAGAGAAGCAGGTTTGGAGAAACCATGCGGAAAGGATGAATAGGACCAACATTGTCAAGGTCGTCAAGCAAGGGATTCGAGAGGTTTGTCAGCTACCAGGATGCCCCATAAAAAGATGCAGAGAAAGCTGGACTTTATCATCACGACAGCCCCGAATTGAGAACTTACTAAACAGAATATTCGGAATTCTTGGTTGATATTTTACGAAATTGTACTGCATTTCAGTTTTTACCACCTCAAACCCCTGCTGGATAAAATAACTAAGTACCTACTTGCAGTGGCGTACTGTGGGTTTTCGGCGCCCGGGGCGGGATCCAAACCCTTTGTCCCCCCCCCCCTATATATAAATTGAAAAAAAACAGCCTGAAAATTTTCAAAATAAAATAGTAAAAAATAAGCCTATACTATACTATAAACCTATAATATTATTTTATTTCATTTTCTCACTTAGGTACAGCACAACGATAGCTATAGTAAAGGTTATCAGCTTAGTTTAAAAATTCAATTTTCGGGCAGAGTGGGACGGAGCCAACCTCTGACCCACATTTCTCTACCTGCAGACTTACCGGTGCCCGGGGCCGAGGCCTCCGCGATGTTTTGCTGTCTCTCTTCCGCTATAGCAAAAGGGAGACCAAGCAAAATCGCGAAGGCCTCGCCGGGGCCTGGGGCGGTCCGCCCCCCCCCCCCTCGGTACGCCACCGCCTACTTGTGTATTTTTATGACCTGAGCCCCAATTCCGAATCTCCGTGACATTTACGCTGGCGTAAATGAACAAAATTTTGTATGGAAATGTGTAAAGCGCCACTACAGAATGCTTCGGAAAGCTCCGCAGCCCATACAAAAATTTGTTAATTCACGCCAGCGTAAATGTCACGGAGATTCGGAATAGGGGTACAGGTTGATTTTTAAAAGGATTTTTTTTTCACAAAAATTGTTGAATAAAGAAAAAAAAAATAAAGAAAATCCGTACCTAAAATTTCCGAAATTCAAAACATTCAAACCTGGGAAACCCTGTGCCATAATTTTTTATTGTTTCTTTATTGATTGCTATTAACAACTGTCAAGTGTTCACTTTGATGAACATAGATTCGTGAAAAAAGTCGGTTTAGTTTTACACTCCTGTTTAGGACCCTGATTATTTAGGAAAAAAATGTAGTGAGGAAACGCAATACCACGATTATTTTACGTCAACTTCCTCAATTTCCTGTCTTGCAATGTCTAACCAAATACAGAACACGTAGAGCTGTGTGACAACACGAGCCATCCCTACTTCCTAGCCGTATCCTTGCGCTAATGCAACCAATTGCGATTGCGAAAACCAATGTCATCGTTATGAACAACAACTCAGATATTATATTATGTAGGTACCCGTTAAGTATTACGTAAACTAAAATAACAGTTATGAAATAGTTTAACTGAGTTGATAAATAATTATAATGTAGTTAGTAGTAAGTACCTATACATAGGGTTTATAAAATATCGCGGGTAGACAAAAAATTATATTCAGATTGGCATATACAGTAAACTACGTTTTATTTGTGCTCATTTGAAAAACCATGTTAATACTGCGAAATTACTTAGTATTTGTTAAGTTTATTACAATTTTCAACTATTTCAGCTTTAGGTACATATTATTACCCACTACATTTCTTGGCTTGTACCTATCGCTATTCTAATTAATATTACATTAACGAATATGTAACAACTAATGACTCTAACAATTCATTACTGATGTTCGATTTTTAAATGGAACAAGCCACTACGGGCTTACGACCGTTTTCTACTGTTATTTCGAAGGCTGGCTTAGTGTGATCACTTTACGTTAACAACGCCAACGTTCGCCATTAGGAGGTTATGTTTAAGTCTCCGAAACTCCTAATCATGAGAATTCTCGACATGTTCAACATGTCGGGTGAACAATACTAGGTACTTATTGAAACTCTAAAACAGCGAATTCCAAACTTTTTCTGCTTTATTTATAAACTACGATCAATGGAAAAAATTGCTCAGCGATAGAAAATATTACGATCAAGCTGTCATCGAACTACTTTAACACATATCGCTTGATTGTGAGCTGATCTCTGTAGATTTTGACCCGCCATATTGGATTTAACGTCAACTGACAGTTGTTTCGAGCATAAAAAGCGCTTTTTGTTTTAAATAGACTGTATTTAAGTTTTTTTTCCGTCCAATTATGTGCTCCCTTCATATTTTGGTCCATTGTATTTTGGTTTATCATTTTAATAATAGGAAATTTAAACAAATAAAGCAAATATGCATTCCCGTAATCATTCGAGGGCTTACAGCCATAATGCACCAACTAAATTTATAAGAAATATAATGACGTTTTGAAGAAAAAATTCAAAGAATACTTTTTGAGTAGATACAAATATGAAATTAAGTATTTAGATATAACAAACATTATTGACACTGCGCCCCACAGTTTGTCCATCGTTATTAGGTGTCCAGTTAACTTCGACTCCCGCACCTCCTCTATCCTTTATTGCATCTTTACAACTTGACTTTCAGCCTAAAGGATGTGAAAAATTTTGGAAGACCGTAAAATTATTGACACTACGCAGTGGCGTACCGAGGGGGGGGGGGGGGGCGGAGGGGCGGACCGCCCCGGGCGCCTCTTTAGAAAGGGCGGGAAAATCTGCTTGAGCTTTGTTATACACGACCAGATAGATAAAATCAGAATTTATATTTCGACCAAAAATAACATTTAATTTCGGGTTAAGGTCTTAAAAAAACATTTGTGGTGAATCCGCAGGTAGAAAAATCTGACAGAAGTTAGCTCTGTCCCAAAATTGAATATTTGTACTTAATTGGTGTGCTGTAAGTACTTATGTAAATTAAAATAAACATGGAAACTTTTTTATTTTGATTTTTTTTCATTTTCGTATTTTTTATATGGGAGGGGGGGGGGGTTCCAAATTATATAAGGGGGAAGGGCGACAAATTTTATGGGGGGGGGCGCCAAATTATTTGAAGAGGGGCGCCAAATTTTAATTCCGCCCCGGGCGCCAAAAACCCACGGTACGCCACTGACACTACGCCCACAGTTTGAAACTCGCTGCTCTAGCTATAGTGTCTGCTTAGTGCTTCTACAATAAAATGGAATGACAATGTTATACCTGATGTTCAGTAATGCAATGCAGCCCATTGTCAATATCAATAGCAGAATGGTATACATACAGTACTCTGCAGGTACTTTATGCGCGTACATCCATGATAGCTGTGCTGTTATTGCGGCTATCGCATCTAGGCTTATCAATGTCTAGGTCTTTTCTATCGAATTCCGCTTTACAATGATTTTCATCGTAGCGGAGTATTGTGTAGATTAGCGGTGTTAGAATAGGCAGGTACTCATTTCGATTTCTATCTTGCTTTCGCTTTCATCATGATAGATACATTGTGTTTCTCTTTTACACTAACGCTTTAGTATGAGCGTTAGACAATAATTTAATTTCTACACTGCTTTGAATGCCAGTAGCCCTAGTATAAGTTTTCGATGATCGAATATCGAAACGATCATCGAGAGAGTTTCGAAAAATTTCCATACAAAAAATGATCGAATGATTCGATCGTTTGATTTTCGAACACTAATTGCACGCTAATAAGCGCTTATTTGATATTTGATTTATTGGATTCTTCTCCGCTCAGGATAACAGAATAAATATTAAAAAGTTGAAAAATGAGTAAGAAATAATATACAGGTGTTTTTTTTTTTTTTTGTTGAGGCCTTCCACCCGATATCGAGTGATTTTGGCCATTCATCCATATACAAGTGACACAAGTTAAAAGAAAAATAGTAGAATTATTGAGGAACAAAATTTAAAAAGTAAATATTGTTACGCGCCTATCCACATAGTGCAGGAGCAGTCGCGGGTACATCGACAACGAATCGCCACCACGACCGCCCTACACTCTGCGACGCGATTAGACTGACCACTGCACATTTAAATCTTTAAATTATTTAATTTAATAAAACCCGCCAGTTGTTTAAATATTTTTTGAGAGTTTAATGAAAGAAGATATGAGATGTTGATTGGACGTTCACATCCAACCAGACTATTGTAAAAATCCGTATTAGAAGCGATAGGGCAACCAAAAAAAACATGATCCATGTAGAACGTTAGCCAAACTGGTAGGGTATATAGAGGGGACCATTTCCAACATCCTTTCCATACATCAAAACGTATACAGGTTGTTACTTTTTTTTCTAGGATTTTTTAAAAAAATTTCAGAAAAATCCCAAAGTTTTATCTATTAGTGTCTATAACTTTTTTATTTATCAACCAATCAGATTCATTTAAATTTTAATATTATCTCAAATACATTCTTATTCAGAAAAATATAAAATCTGATTTGAAAATCAACGCTAAAAAAAGATATGATCCAATAAAGTAAAAAAACGGTCTGAGAAAAAAATGAAGTTAATTTTTAAATCAATTTTAAAAATATTTAGAACAATGTTTGAGTTCTTAAAATAACATCAAAATTTCTCTGAAGTCTCCTCTTTTAAATGATATATTGCATGTGTGTACAACATATCCAAAAACAAAAAATAAAAACCAAAATCTGAACGATAGTCGCTATTTCATATAAGCCATTTTCTACAATAGTATAATTTTATACTTATCTACACTTCTACACTACTATTATATAAAGAGGAAAGTTTTGATTGTTTGTTTGACGGGAAGAGGCTCCGAAACTACTGAACCGATTTTAAAAATTCTTTCACTATCAAAGTTCAATCATTTTGTATGGATTTTTTTTCGAAACTTATCGATCATCCAAAACTTACACTAGCGGAACCTACTGTTCTACATAATAATTCTTGAAAGTTCTTCCACTTTTTGAATTATGTTCCAATCCCCGTCACCTGCTGTCTACCAACACTAAAGTGCAGTAGGTATGTACATAGATACTTTAATTTGAAATTTTTATTTAACTAGCCGTAAATATAGTTCTATAATGATAAGACACTTTTGTCACGAACCATTTAGTTGGCACGTTTAGTAGGTACAAGCCATTTCATTTTCTATATAGGCAGTGCTGAAAATGTTCACGTATTGATGAGCATCGGTCATATTATTAGATTATCAACGGCCATGTCCGGTATATTTTCCAATCAAAGTGATCGAAAAATGTGATAATTAAAAATAAAAAAACAAATCCAATTTGAAATATTACCTATCTCTGTTATCCATAAATTTAAAATCTGTAAGCGTTTCAGTGACAATCATGATTTATCCTATTAGTAAGTGGATCTTTTTATAATTATTAGGTATTGTTAATTTATTTCCCATTCTATATCCGTAAGCCCTTGCAGCAGAATTAACAAAAAAAGTTAAAGTTTAAAGCTAGTCAAATATTTGAAACTTTTGGGCGCGTTGCACGTATCTAGGTAAGGTACCTTTTTGCGCGATTTTACTCAATGATTCCACGAAACTGAAATTTATGTTTTATTGTAGAAAAACTTTAAATAAAAAGTTTAGCTAATTTAGGATACTTTTTGAGTACTTAGGTACTCCTTTTTCTAAAACGACTGTCAAATTAAACTTACTCAAAAAATGTAATCTATAATAATAAAGGAAAGTGCCTGACTGACTGACTGATTGACTGACTGACTGATTGACTGACTGACTGACTCATCAACGCACAGCCCAAACGGCTAATCGTAGAGAAGTGAAATTTGGAAATCAGGTAGGTCTCAATACAAAACCTTCCACTAAGAAAGGATTTTTGGAAATTCCACCCCTAAGGGGGTGAAAAATAGGGTTGAATGTTTTTCAAAGTATGCGAATATCTCGGAAACTAGACATGGTACGAACTTGAGATTTGGCATATGAATTCTTCTATAGAAATGAGTGTTAGCATATTCGGCAATTTTTCCAAAATTTAACTAAAAGGGACGAAAAGGGCACATATAAAAAGGGATGATTTTTAAGTGCCTCCTAAAAAGTTTAAAACTGGTTTTATCGAAATTTCAAAAAAATGATTTCTTTAGAAAGAGTCAAATTATACTATTTCGTTTTCAAAAGATATCATTAATTAGAGGGGAGGGGGTGAGGGGCACTTTTCCAACGTGTATGTGTGTGTATCCGTCCCCTCTTTATAACTTTTGATTCGCTTGATGCACAGAACCTAAAATTTCAGAAAATATTGAATACTTTAAGCATACAAAATTTGTATACTCAGAATTTTGAATTTTTTTTTCGGTCAGGGGTTATCAACCTTTGAATTTTTATTTAATTTTTCCATATATCTCGAAAACCATGAAATCTAGAACCCTAAAATTGTGTATGTATATAGAATAATACAATATCTAAAATATAATTTAATGAAGAAGTTCCAGGATTTCTCAAACTTTTTTTATAAAGAAAAATATTTTTTTTATGACAAATTTACGAGTTTCAGTGCTTATATTTCAGAATTTTATAAAAATATCGAAAAACGCCGAAACGCTACAACTAGATATTTTATTTTTCTATAAAAAATACATACATCATAGCAGTACATCTCAAACTTTTCTTAACAATTTTTGTAAAAATTTAATTTATTGACGACATCGTTTCATACAATAAACATACCGACTCAGGCCATCGACAGTTGGATCTCATTCGGCGAGCCGGGCCGGTGTGGTGCCGCGGTGTATGGCTAAGAACACGTAGAAAGCCGATACCGACCCGCGCCGACCAGCGCAAAGAATGTTACTATGCATTTGAATGGGGATACCCACAGAAAAGCAGGAACCCGCTTTCCGGCATGCTCATTTAAATTCATTGAAACCATAGGCAACAATCTATAATCCGGTCGGCGCGTATCGGAATCCGCTTTCTACGTGTTCCTACCCAATGAATATATACGTAGGTAGGTACCTACCCAGCCCAACCTACTTTCTCCAATACACGTGTCAAAACTATTGCGTAATCTATAATATTAATATAGTTTTGAACTAGCCGACCCGTCAAACTTCGTCCCGTCTTGGAATATAAATAATATGTTCGAGATTTTATGTATAAATTTAAGTTGATTTCAGTTTAAAGTTATTTAACACAGACGACGACGTGGTCCTTATATTATTGAATATGAATTAGTATAATGATACATTCATTCATTAATACCTTTTTAACTAGGTACTGTAACCGATGCATCTGTTATAAAACATATCATTATATTATTTTCTATCAGCATTCCGTGAATCGTATCATTTGATATAATAATAGCAAGTTGCAGTGGCGCTCCGTGGGTTATTGGCGGGAACCACACTCTTTGGCGCCCCCACATAACTTTTCCTAAAAAAAAAAAGGTCATTTCTAAAATTTGGTATCTGGAGACATGACATTTCCTAAAAAAAAAAAAGGTCATTTCTATAATTTGGTATCTGGAAACATTACATTTTCTAAAAAAAAAATTTGGTACATGCCTATTTCAAAAACCGGACTTATAGTATAGCGCGAGCATATTTTGCCGCCCTGCTAATAGAGGCGCCCGGGGCGGTCCGCCCCTCCGCCCCCCCCCCCCTCGGTACGCCGCTGGCAAGTTGATATAATAATATGTTGAAAAAAGGTAAATAGTATTATGAAGTCAATAGGTAAATTATTTTATATCAAATGTAGTCAATGTGCAAAATATTAAATTTTAAAATTATCTACAAAACCTCACATCATTTTAGGACAGATCGTAAATAATTGTTTTGAAAACACTGGCAAGTCAATCACAACATCAATTACTTATACCATTAGAATACTGAGGTTGACCACCTCACTTCCTTAAACCTCAACCGGTTAAAAAAGGCACAATGAGCCTCGGACGACTTCGAGCGCAATGGAGAGTTCTTTATGCCTGACCTATTCTCCTGAGTGGGTCCAAGGTCTCCCGTATTATGGGGTGGTTTGGGGGGAACCGCCACGGGCTTGATCTGTGTGCGGCTGGCTTTTTGGCAATCGGGCTAGGGTTTGGCTTTGTGCGGATCGGGTTTGCTGCAGTTTAGTTTCCTCCGGGCTGGTTTGCGGTGAGCGGGGGGGCTTAAAAGGGAGAATATTACGTTATTATAAAAATGGAGACCTACTTTACGTGGTCATCGCATCACGCCTGGAGGCCAAGTCGAAATATTAACGACAGCTCCAACGTTAACAATTTGTTGTTATTTCCATAGAGATAACGTAAAAACCGTTGTTCAACGTGCGTTAAACAATGTTGTTCCAAATTCCGAGTCAAAAAAATAATTCTGTCAGTTATTCAAAATTAACGTTAAACGTTACCTCAAAATATTTGGAAGTATTACGACGCTGCTATTATATTGAAGACGAAACGCATTTTTTTTTGTTTGGAAACCATTTTCAATTTGGTAAACGTTAACGTTCGGAACGTTAACAGTTTTCACGTTTAACGTTATTTATTTCTACCTGAACGGCTGGACCGATATCGTTTATTCTTTTTATGTCGTGTTTGCTCAGGATAAGATATTTATGAACTAAATTTCGAACCTACGACCAGACAAACAACAACAAATCAACGTGAAAGATATAAATTGAAATGTTAAAAAAACGTCTGTAGCTTGAAAAATGCCCAAAGCAGATAGAAATAAGTGTTTTAAAGATCACTAATTTCATTGCTTTTCGAGACCTGTACCACTAGTATAAGTTTTCGACGATCGAATATCGAAACGATCATCGAAAGAGTTTCGAAGAATATCCATTCAAAAATGATCGAATGATTCGATCGTTTGATTTTCGAACACTATTTGCACGTTAATAAGCGCTTATTTGCGTGCAATTAGCTCTCCATTAAACTCGTACTAGCCCCACTGAATATTTTTCTATTCATATCCAGCAATATAAAAATTGATTTCAAATAACGTCATTTGATGGAATAAAAGTTATTCGAGTTATTTTTTGGGATTCTCATAGAACAATGTCAGTCAAGTTAGCGAAATTTTTAAGTTCGCGGGCTGATTCTATTTGTATAAGAAGCACATATTTTTTAATAATACAGATTAATAACGACAAATATAAATAAAAATATAGTAATTTAATGGAAATTTTAGAATATATATTTAAAAAAAGAAATGTTGATGATGTTTCTTATTATTATTAATTTTGATGCGAATATAATTAATTCTGCATTGTTTAGGAAGAGAAAGCAAATACAGTAACACGTGAGCGAAGCCACGGGTAACTAGCTAGTCTTATTTATAAAAATAAAAAGAGCTATTTTCCGTGGTCATCGCATCACGCTTAAGCGCCTGGACTGATTTCGCTAATGCTATTTTTTTCTTGTTGCCTTTCTTCAGGAAAAGGTTCTTATGAAAGAAAAAATTAAGAAAGTTGGGTGGAAAATTAGAAAATTAAAGAAAAATCTAAGCAGGTAACCTTCTTAGTACTTTCAACAATATAATTTTTATTCTATACTAGCTTATACCCGTCATGCTTTACGTTTTTGATTCCGATAGTCAGGCTTGATCGGTAGGTAATTAAACAGGTCTAGTATAGCTTCCCATTGCTTAACACACCTCTATAACTGACATAAGCACAGAAAAAGAAGAATGACACTTTTACAATTTTTGTTTTACCGACATCATAATATTATACGAACCTACCGACATAATTTGCAAGTTTTCATAGAGAGAGCTCTATGGTTTGAATCTTAGCTACATTCCCTAAACCCTCTAATGTGTGATAATTAATTAGGCATTCCACCCATAGAGGGTGATTTGTGCTATGAGTATAAAAGCCGCTGTCAAACTTCAAAACGGAGGAATCATTTTGCAAATTTTTTCATTAAATCTTTATTTATTGTGAATAATAAGATTTGAATAACATTTATATGTATAACAAATCAATCTACAATTATTTTATTACATTTTGATACCGTAATACCAAGATTCCATTCAACGTTTACATGAGTAATTTTGTTTCCAAAAGATGGCTTACTGTCTTTTTGAGAAATTTGTATGAAGATCCTAAAAAAATAGAATTTTTTAAATAGCTCTAAATATATGTAAGAAAGTACCATGTAGGTACGTTCCTTAGTTTTGTTTCGCTTCACCTTAATTTCAATAGATGGCATTTTAGATATTTGACAGCTAATGCATGGCGACGATATAAAACACGTTGTGTTATAGTAAATGATAAATTAAATAAAATCAATTCAGTTAGTGATAAAAGTATAAACATCAATTGTCGTTTCTTTGTTTTTCAGGTAAGATAAGTGTATACATTATAATGGTTGTGAACCTCATTTTGTTTATTTTTATTTCAAGTTTAATAAAAATATTTTAACTTTGTTTTTCAGAAGAAACTCAATTGTGTTTTAAATAATATACTATCATAATCCCAAATCACATTATAAAACGACAATTACTTTGTACAAAAATGCAGAGAAAGCTGAAATTTTCATTCAAATATGTGGAATCGCCTCATGAAAAAAAAACCAGTATAGTTATAATAACCTCACTTTTTACGGAGGACGATACCGAATATATTTTTTCAGATGAAGACAAAATTGTTAGCAAACACATTGCATTAATTAAAACAGACAATTATAAAAGAATAAAAAAAAGTTTAACCAGAAGAGGGCAAGAGAGAGAAATTTGGATAACGTGCACAGAGGAAATGGAGAAAATTTATTTCGATCAAGACGGTAATATAACCTTTAATGATCTATATCTAGAGCGGATTGTGGGAGGAAATATAATAGAATCCACACATAAAGGAGAAAATCAATTTAATTTAAAAAACATAGCAGAGAGATTCATGATTGATAAATTTTTTTTGAAACACCTAAATGCAAAGCAATGGCTTGATACTTTTGAAAAAGAGTGTAGAAGATTTGAGATAGAGGAAGAGTGTGCAAAAATTGAAATTCTGAGACTATTTCTAGATAGACCGTGTACAGAATGGTACGCAGCAACGTTAACAACATTGACGGCGGAGGCTGGATGGTTGAAATGGAAAGAAAACTTTTAGAATCGTTTGCAGACAAAGGGTGGAGTGGCGGCATGTATGCTATATCATTCAAGTATAAGGAAGGCTCATTGATGGAGTATGCAATGAGAAAGGAGAGGCTGTTACTTGATATGGACAAAAATATTAGCCCGAAAACTCTTGTGATGCTAATAGCAGCAGGATTACCCGAGTTTATTAGAAGTAAAATCGATAGAGAAAAATGTGAAAGTTCAACCGGCCTACTGCATGAAATTAGAAAATGTGAAAATATTGTGATTAAAAATAGTTTTATAAAAAAAAGAGAGGAAAGACAAGATAATAAAAGGAAATTTGAAGAGAAGAGACCATGTAAAACATGTGAAAAATTAAACAAAGGGAATAGGTATCATACAGAGGACTCGTGTTGGTTTAAAAAGAAAAGCGAGAACGAAGCTAGAGTAATTGGACACAATTCATTAATTGAAGTAGAACTGAACACAGAAAAAAAAAACGAGTAAGCACACCATTGATTAAAGTAAAAATGTTATTAGAAGATAAGTTAGAGATAAATGGAACATATGACTCTGGATCACAGGTATCTCTCATAAATTCAAAACTAGTTAAGATAAAGCAAAAGACAGAAGATGTCAATAAAATATTTTTAAAAACGGTCAATGGTGTGACACAAACAAAAGGTTTAGTAACCATAAAAGTAAAAATTTTTAAGAAAGAAAAATATATTGATGTATACATCGTAGAAAGAGATGATTTTGAAGACTTTATTATTGGTCTAGACATAATAAAGAAATTTATGCTAATTCAGGATGAAAATTTACAAATTTTTCAAAAGGAAAATTTACAAATAGAAAACAATTTTAATAAACTGAACAAATATGATGAATTGGAAGAAGTTAAGGTAAATTTTAACGAATATGTGAATGAAGATGAATTTAGAATGATTTTGGATCACTTAGACAGTGAAAAAAAAGTCAAGATTGAAAATTTGGTAGAAAAATATAATACAGTATTTGCTAAAAATAAATATGATGTAGGTATTGTTACAGATTACGAAGCTCGAATAGACCTAATAGTTGATAAATATTGTAGTAAGAGGCCGTATAAATGTAGTATAGAGGATAGAAAAGAAATAGAAGATCAAGTGGAAAAATTACTGGAAAATAAACTAATTGAAGAGTCTTACAGCCCATTTGCAGCACCGGTAACTCTAGCATTCAAAAAAGATGAAAACAAAAGATCAAGATTGTGTATAGATTTTCGCGAATTGAACAAAATAGTTACACCACAAGCACAACCATTCCCATTAATAGAAGATCTAATAATAAAAACAAGAAACTGTAAATACTTCACCACGCTAGATATAAATTCCGCCTTTTGGTCAATTCCACTACGCATTGAAGATAGACAAAAAACAGGATTTGTTACTCAAGAGGGTCATTTCCAATGGACGTGTCTACCGTTCGGATTGAAGACATCACCAGCTATTTTCCAGAGAATTTTATCCAATATCTTAAGAAAGCACAATTTAAAAGAGTTTTCGGAAAATTACATAGACGACATTTTAATTTTTTCAGAATCATTCAACGCACATATAGAACATATAGAAAAAGTAATAAAAGCAATTGTATATGAAGGTTTCAGACTAAAGTTTAAAAAATGTACATTTGCAGCAGAATCAGTGAAATACCTCGGACACATAATAGAACATAATACCGTAAAACCATTGAAAGATAATTTAATTTCAATACAAAATTTTCCAACACCGAAGAATATAAAAAATATTAGGCAATTTCTAGGAAAAATAAACTTCTACCATGATTATATACCAAAAAGCTCAATACTATTAGAACCGTTACATAAACTATTACGAAAAAATGAGAAATTTTTATGGTCTGAAGAATGCGAAATATCTTTTAGAGAAGTAAAAAAATTATTATGTTCTCAGCCAGTGTTGGAAATATTTGATAAGGATCTACCAATAATAATTTACACGGATGCAGCTATAGAAGGCATTGGCGCTGTATTTAAACAATTGCAAAATAATGGTAAAGAAAAGCCAGTAGCGTATTTTTCTAAGAAATTGAATGATTCACAAAAACGAAAAAAAGCAATTTATTTGGAATGCCTGGCAATCAAAGAAGCAGTAAAATACTGGCAACATTGGCTGATTGGAAGAGAATTTACAGTATTTACGGATCATAAACCATTAGAAAACATGAATATAAAAGCTAGAACAGATGAAGAACTTGGTGAGTTAGCTTATTATTTGTCACAATATAATTTTAAAATTAAATATATTCCGGGAAAAAATAACACTGAAGCAGATAGTTTAAGCAGAAATCCGGTTTTAGAATCAAACGAAAATACGGACGAAGTGCTACAAATAGTCAATCTAATACAAATAAATGATATAAAACATGATCAAGAACAAAATAAATTATTACAGAACAATAAAAAAAAATTAATAGAAAAAGATGGAGTGTTCTATAAAAAAATTAGAAATAAAGAAAAAATAATTTTATCTGAAGAGTTCAGCTTACAGTTAATTAAAGAAATACACTCTGAGTGGTGTCATATAGGAATAAAACAAATGATGAATAGGATATGCAGTTATTATACAGCCAAAAATATGATTTCAAATATATTTTGTTTTTGTAAAAATTGTGAAATATGTATTAAGAACAAAACTAGAGGGCAAGGAAAATATGGTCTTATGTCACAATTGGGTCCAGCAAAAAAACCATTCGAAATAATGTCAATTGACACCATTGGAGGCTTTGGAGGACAAAGATCAACAAAGAAATACCTCCACCTGCTTGTAGACCATTTTACAAGATATGCATTCATTTCAACTTCAAAAACCCAGAGTGCAACTGATTTCAAAAAGTTGGTTAACAAAGTATTGGAAACGGACAAAATTGGAATAATACTTGCAGATCAATATCCTGGAATAAACTCTAGAGATTTTAAAGAATTCCTAATAGAAAATGACATTAAATTAATCTTTACAGCTGTTGATTCGCCATTCTCGAATGGTCTGAACGAGAGACTGAATCAGACTATAGTTAATAAGACGAGATGTAAGATCAATGAGAAAGAAGAAAAAAGAGCTTGGACAACGATCGCTAGAGAATGTATCGAAAAGTACAATGAAACAGAGCATACGGTGACTGGATTTACGCCCAAATATTTATTAGATGGCACAGATACTAGTATTTTACCAGAAGATATGAAAATAAGAAATAATAAAGAAAATTGGATAAAAGATAAAGAAATAGCTCTTGAAAGAACAAGAAAATCACATAATTATAACAAGAAAATATTTGACAGGAATAGAAAGGACTACCAATTCAAAACGGGAGATCTAGTATATATAGAAAATGGCAACAAGTTAAACAGAAAAAAATTATATGAATTGAGAATTGGACCTTATGAAATAATAGAAAAAATATCGGATTCGATATATAGAGTAAAAACTGGAAAACGAAAACAAGAAAATGGATTATACCATATAACCAAATTAATACCAATAGCATTTAATAATGAAAATTAAGACTGAAAATTGTAAAAATTTTCACCCTGTGATGGGGAGATGTAAGAAAGTACCATGTAGGTACGTTCCTTAGTTTTGTTTCGCTTCACCTTAATTTCAATAGATGGCATTTTAGATATTTGACAGCTAATGCATGGCGACGATATAAAACACGTTGTGTTATAGTAAATGATAAATTAAATAAAATCAATTCAGTTAGTGATAAAAGTATAAACATCAATTGTCGTTTCTTTGTTTTTCAGGTAAGATAAGTGTATACATTATAATGGTTGTGAACCTCATTTTGTTTATTTTTATTTCAAGTTTAATAAAAATATTTTAACTTTGTTTTTCAGAAGAAACTCAATTGTGTTTTAAATAATATACTATCATAATCCCAAATCACATTATATATATTAAAGTTAATGCAGCAAATTGTATTTAAGAACCTTCTCCAGCATTTTGTACGGCTCTGGGCATATTAATATCTGACCTTAATGTATGTTTTCTATGATTGATGCTCGTACAAAAATATAAATAAACGGACTAAAATATTATGTAGATAATTAAAGTTTGACAGGAACTGTCAGTTGTTTGATAGTTGGTACTTTTGACATAATGTCGATTAAAAATATATGGTTTGAAACAGATGCAGATGCTTGCTAGGGTCAGGTGATTTTCATTTTCAACGCGATTCTGATTCAATTGCAATGTCAATAAGGATGTTATTATGACATTTAGATTTTGGTTACTAAGCATGAAAAGAGGTCCACAATAGACCATTAACGGCCACGTGGATTTAGACGTTTGCGGGGAGGCATGAAAAAAATAGGGTTGGTATGAGTGTGTTTATCGGGTCACGGATATAATGAATCTACAGATGTTACGAGTCAATTGAAGTATGAGATTTATATGAGCCGTAATGATCAGTTTGTACCTACACGAATTTAATAGAATGACCGTTTGTAGTTCCTTTACACACATACACAGAGATCCATATTTTTTTTCGAGATTACTGGCGACTCGTTCAATTAGGAACGTATTGCGCCGGTGCCGGTGTAAAAGATTCATGTTCTAATATAAAGATATTTTATTGCTGGAAAATATCACAAAAAAATGCATTGGATAATACTTACTAGATACATATTATTACACCAATTATGTCAAAATTTAAGAAAAAAAGCAAAAATGTATATTAATTACTATGTACCATATGTACTTTTTATTTTGGCTAATATTTCACAAAATATCATTGCGTAACATAATAAGAATCGAAAAAAATTTCGCATAAAAAATATTTAATGTGTACCTACCTAAGTAAAAACTCATATTTAATACGAACAATACAAATTTTCTGTGTTTTACAAGAAAAAGAATATGTGATTGTGTTTTATTGCTGGAAAGTATCACAAAACTGAACAAAGTGAGCCGGATAACTGATTTGGATCACTATTGATTCGCGCAGTTCGGGTCGCTATGCAATTGTTACCCATCATACATGTGTGGTTGTGTGCCGCCATGGCCGCCATTGTGCCACCCAACAAACGTCAGATGACGTCATCCTTTAATGGTCTATTGGAATAGTATTTTGATATATTGTATAGAAACAAAACTATACCTATACAATATGTACCTATAAGTATTTATATAAGCACATTTCATGTATAATAGTATAAAAAGCACGCTAAAAATGGAAAAACATGGCTACTACATTAATTTTTAAATGATAATATTATCACTTTGTAACGTTACTGACAGCAAAAGGTTGAATATTCAGATATCTTTGGAATTTTTTTCTATAGGTAACGGTAACAATAAAACAAGAAAAATTTTACTAATAAAATAAATATGCGATTGAGTACTGTGTCCATTGTGCCACCTGCCTCGGACAGTCCGGGTGTCCGGCAAAATCTAAAATGTCCGGGTCGTAACATTACTCATACTCAATGACCCTTTTTTTAATGAAATTACACCTTTTCGTACACCAAATTAGTGAAATGACTTTTTAGACATCTTTCACTTTTCCGGGTAATCCGGGTTCAAAATTTTACAAAAGTGGCAACTCTGATTGTGACAGGTCGAATTTCAAACACAATCGGTCGACATTGAAATCAGAATCGAATAACAGATGTTCAACTTTTTTTTTTAATAAAAATGAATCTGTGCTCACTCAAAGTGAACACAAATACACTCTGACTCGTGAAAGAGGAAGATGGTCGGCACCTGGGATCGAACCTACGACCTCCGAACGAAAGCCGGCGTCGTAACCGCTAGTCTACCAACCACTTATAACTAATAATAATAATAATTAACTTATAACTATAACCATTAACTTATAACTATAACCATAAACAATATATAGAAATTCTTTCAAGTGATCACATTTATTCATTCGAACAGGGCTATAAAAAATGACGCAGAACATAAAATGTGTGCACGATTTGTGCTGATTTTGAGTTTAAGTTTACATTCATTAGAACCCCTATTTCGAATTTTTCTCTATATCAGGGGTTCCCATTCTTTTTCTCCCCGCGGCGCACTTACAAGTAGAGATGGGGCTAACGGCTTAAATAGCTATTTTATTTTACAAGCCTAAATGAACATTTGGTATCTAGAAACATAACTTTTCCTAAAGAAAAAGGTCATTTCCAAAATTTGGAAATATCTGGAAAGTTGACTTTTTCCTAAAAAAAAGGCTTCCCTATAGATAATGTTGTTTCGGATAATGATAGAGGATCGACTCACGGCGCCCCTCTTCACTTCCTACGGCGCACACTTTGGTAACCCCTGCTCTATATCATAAGTGAGAAACTCACGGGAATTTCGTATGGCTGTGAAACTTTCCGAAGTATTCTGTAGGCGTGCTATACACGATTCCATACAACATTTTGTCACGTCACGTCAGCGTGAATTAACAAAAATGTCACGAAAACTTAGAATAGAGTACGGTATGAACCCAAAAAGCACCTTAGGAAGCTAACGGCGGAGCTCCATTTCATTCAATAATAATATAGGTACAAAATAAAATATATGGCATCGACGTATTTTTTTTTTAATTTCGGCATCTCCATCTCCCCGCTTGTATTTTCAAATACTTATACTCTTTCTTCTAGGTAGAATGTTTTTTGTGGAGAAACAAACATACTGTATTTTGATATAATATGAACCTATCGCTGCGGAAATAGGCGAATGTTAAAAATATGTTGGACGGAAGATATCACGAACGAAGAGGTTCTTGCGAGAATTCGGGAGGAAAGGCAAAATATTAAACACCATATCAGAGAGTCGCGAAAATGTCTGGGTACAATATTGGATGGAATGGTAGAGGGTTCTATTGGAACATATTTTGCAACAGATACGCCAGGACGTGGAGTGCAGTTCGTACATTTAACTGAAGAAAACAGCGGGGAACCGTGAGGAGTGGAAGAGGAGATGTTCGCGATTACTGCAAACTAATCCACATCAGGATTGAAACCGCAGAACAAGATTGTCAAGATGGAAAGTGGTGGGAAATCGTTCGAATAAATATGGCCCCGTCATTATATTCGCTTCGAAAAGGCACTTGCTATTTGTAAATTAGGACCTTTTGGACCTTTTCATCTCGTATTTAAACAAAAAATGTTACGTAAGATTATGAAATGATTGTTTAGAATGCCGCTTCCAGTATACTTCATAAATAACTCATTTTTGTTAGTGGCAGGGTTAAAAAGATTAGAAAAAAGCATGAGGAAATATTTTCTCCTGAATGTTTATTATATGATGTAACTTTTCTAAGAATCAGGTAACCCTAAAGAGCAGCGCTACAGCGTTACAATACTGACTGTTGATTTTGACGTTACCGCACTCGGTGTCGTCCAACATTACCGTTCGTCACGTTGCCGACCACTGATGCTTTGCTTCTTGTTTTGAATCCATTACTTCAAATCTACTGCGCCCCACTGAGCAGAACATAATATAATCATTATTGTAAAAAGCAACGTGGATTGATGATTTTCCATCAGATTTTCCTGCCATCTGTGAATAGGTTTTCTTGCTATTATATTATATGCTATATACCTACGCCACGTATACACAGATCGGTTTAGTAAAGAGTTCAGGGCATCGAAAATAACTTACTTTATTTTGCAATCTGTATGATTTTTGGTTTGTTCGTCTTTTAATGAACTCTTGGCACCTTTCATACTATGCAAAAGCTTGCTGATGGTGTAATGAAAGTGCTTCGAGTGATCCAGTACGCTGTACGTACGAAAGCCGTCGATTGATACCACTGGACTACCAACCACTTCCTCTATCACTTTAATAGTATTCCTGAAGATCGGTGTCCACCTGCATGTCTGTCTGACAGCCTGTTGTCCATTCTTGAATGCTTTGCATTACTTGAATGCTACAATACTATCAGATTATTAAGATAGATAAGATTCTTTTATTTTATTTTTAAATATATTTATGGTCACTCAAAGTGATCACAAATACATTCTTCGACTCTTTCACTTAAAGCTTGTGTTGTGAAAGAGGAAGATGGTCGGCTCCTGGGATCGAATCCACGACCTCGAGTACCAAAATGAAAGCTGGATACTTTACCGTAGTTATAGTATGTACCTACTACTAAGAGGGTCGCACGTCACCACGAGACGGATTTCGTAGCGTTGATTTTCGATTCAACGCATAAATGATTGCTGCAGATTCCAGTGGCGAAGTGGATTCCTTACGGCTTTACCAAATAATTTTTCCATGTATATTGATAAAATACTTGTAACCCTGTGTAACCTGCTCAATTTTTCGTCACTACTTTACCATCGAAAATTTCCAATCTTCCCCACTGGTAGGTACCTAAATTCTTGTTTTCACAAAATGACAATAGAACGACGCAGTACCTACCTACCTTTAATAATATAACATTTTTCTATATACAAAGGTGTCAGTACTCAGCATAGCCGGCGGAACATAATAATTACTAATTACTGTTTTCCTCGCTTGTATTGATAATGGAAAAAAACGATTTTTTTCAGGTCTAAGTACCTACTTCAACATTAGGTATTTATTGAAAAAAAATATAAAAAAACAAACAACATAATTGTGCAACATTATTTTAGCAAATAGAATAGAAAACTGTCAACATGATATAGCGGGGTATCTGGGCGGCTAGTACGAGTTTTATCGAATGCTAATTGCGTGCAAATGAGCGCTTATTAGCGTGCAATAATTAGTGTTCTTAAATCAAACGATCGAATCATTCGATCATTTTTGTATGGAAAATTTTCGAAACTCTTTCGATGATGTTTCGATATTCGATCATCGAAAACTTATACTAGGGCCACTGTTTTCTTTAATGTCTTTAATGTTAACTATTTTTCCCTCAGACGTTGTCCTTTCTTAACTATGAATATTGAGTTCGAATTTGTTTAATGATAAATTTATTAGCTTTCAACCAATTTGATTCAGAGCGATGCATCTGTTTTAAACGATGTTTATAGGTCACATTCTGACAATCGCAACAGCTAGCACATAACTGACAGATGTCAAACACCAATTAAAATTCAAAAATGTGTGTCTAAGTTTTACCGCCAATGTTCGGTCGCCAGTCTCGTATCTAGCTAGATGGAAGTACCACATTAAGGTAAGGTTGACATCTGCCACTTACTCCCTCACTTCGAGAATAAGAAGCTTACTGTGAAAGAGTGAATTTATGAAAAAAAAATTAATAATCAAAATTAGTGTAACAAAACAACAAAAACTAATAATTAAGACAAGATGAAGTGTTATATCCTAACATGTGTTATATCATGACAGCAGTCGCAGTCTTTAAATTTGGTTGCTCTCTTGTTCTCAATAATTTCCAACTTTTATCTCTTAATTTCATTAATTATCAAACATCTACTTGTTGCATACGTGGGATTTTTCGACATGTTGAACATATTGAGAATTCTCATGATTAGATTACAAACATTACCACCTAATGGCGAACGTTGTTAACGTAAAGAGATCACACTAAGCTGCCCATCTTCCTCTTTCAAGGCGCAAGCTTTATGTAACTTCTTCTTCTTCTTAGCCTAATTAGATCGTGTCATCCACCCGTGCGCGCAAGTCCAGCAGTTCTTCTTTGAATGCGTAACATGCTTATTTATCAAGCCTATAAAGTTGATATGTGTTTCATATAAAAAAATCGTAAAAAATCGAATCAGCCCACGAGCTTAATAATTACCAAAAAACTTTATATGCCTGTCATCCGACAGGTACTAGTATAAAAAAAGTTTAGAGTAAAATAATTAAGTACCTAATATTCATTTATTTTAGTAGTAGGTACCTAAGTAAATGTTATACTTTTTTTCTTCGTGGGACGAGATTTTAATGGTGAATTCAACAACAGATTTCCTGATGTACAAAAAAAAACCTTAGCAACACCCTGTTCCGCCTCGTATATATGCAGGCGGTACAGTTCGCCTCACTGCGAGTATCGTGCGGGGAAACCCTGAAGCGGTTCTTCAGTCGGCCACTCGACAGCTGTGCGATCTAGAGCGACTATTAACGTTTTTATTTAACTTTAGTACGAAAAAATATTATGAATGAAAGTTTTTTTTATAACTTCAGCCATACAAAATAACAACAATTGTGTGTTTATAATATAAAATGTGAAATAATTGTGTGTAAATTCTTACTAGTTGGAGTTGTGTTTTTTTTTTTAACTTTTAGTGGTCGGTGATATCAATTTTTTTTTCATTTGAGTATACCTAGTAACTTTCAATTTAAATTACTGATATGTCAGTTAGTTGTTTTTCAGTAACTAATTTTATCTGTAAGTGTTTATGTAAATTTTTAACTACGTATGCACTTATGTATGTATGTATAGGTCGACAACTGAAATTGAGACTCGGCGAGTTTTGAATGGTGATATGAAAAACGGGTAGAGTGGGCGTGATTCTGGACAAAACAGTTCTCCCTCAGGAGATGAGTCATCAAGAAAATGTGTGCTTGAAGATAAGAAGATTTAATGATATAATAACTTGTCATAAACCTTGCGATCTAGCGCAATGGAGAGCTCTTGTTGCCTCTCTATGCCCCTAAATGGGGTGAGAAGGAAGTTAAGATTTTTTGATTAACTTTTTAATGTAATCTTCGTAGTATCTTTACAATATAATAAATAAAAAATAATGCTTTATTGTTACAAATTAAAATGAAATCCTGATACCATCCATTAACTATAGAGTCAAAGGGCGGACTTATCCCGCAGGATCTCTTCCAGCCAACCCAAATTTAAAACATAAATAATAAAAAAAAACAAAATAGTAGAAAACAAAATAATAATTACACACTAATCACATGGGATCACACAATGAAGATATAAAAGATTTAAAAAGGTAAAATTCATACAAAATCAAACTCAAATAAAATTGAATACATAGGTACATAAAATAAATTAAAAACAAATTCAATAAATTAAATTATAAATTGTAAATTCAATGAGTTAAAATAAATTCAATGAATTAAATAATTATTCAAGTAATTAAGCTAAGTTCAACACAGTACAATAAATCAAAAATAAATTGACAAGATTATTTATAGATAAAATACACAGCATCAAAGATTAGGGAAGGTGGGAAGAGGGATCCTCTTTAAATTTGGAGTAGGGTTTTATCTTGCCGTCAGCGATTTTTCAAAAGTGTTAATAGTCTGCGAGCCTCTTATGGAGAGGGGAAGTTGGTTCCACAACCTTGCGGCACGAACGGTGAAAGACTCAGAATAGAATTTTGAGCGATGGGATGGGATGAGCAGCATTATTATTTATATAATCTACTAGCTGACCCGTCGAACTTCGTATCGAAATAAATAATATGGGTACTCTAGGTTTTATGCAACAGAGCTCAAATTCGTTTTTTAGTTATTTAACACGAATGACTATTTAGTGGCATTAGCAAAACCTGCATACCACGCAGCATTCATTGGGTCTGAGTTTATTTTTTTTTTACATCAAAAACTTATAACCTACATTATGTTAATATGATGTGGGAAGAGGTCATCATTGCGCAAGATCGAGTGCAATGGAGAGCTCTTAAGCCTCACTTTGCTCCTGAGTGGAGTTCAAAGGGAGTTTTAATTTTGATTGATTTGATGTTAATATGTAAAAAAAAGAATTTAGGTATGTCATTATATTCGATATTTTAATAGTTTTTTTGCTCAGTTAAAATAATATTGATTGATTAATCAAAGTACGATAAGGAACATCTCCGTACCGATTCAAAATACGCATTGAGGTGTCAATACTTTTTTTGCCCATCACGCTGATTCGAGAAGGGGGTAGGCAGAGAGTATGGACTTCCATTCTTTCCAATCCAAACATATTCGCTTCCTCCAAACGCATAACATTCCGACTTGGCCCTCACGTAAGACGGCACCGATATGGTCGGTCTATGTCATTGCAGGTCGGCCTCGTCTGCGTGCACCAATTCTTTCAGATTTATATATCCTTTTAGTCATTCTCACATGCCCAAACGTTCTTTCTTTATTCACTTTCATTCTAGTCACTACACTAATATCCACTCCACATTCCTTTCTAATATTATCATTCCTCACTTTATCAATAATTCTCTTTCCGCATATCCTACGCAGTGATCTCATTTCCACAGAATTTATTCCAACTTCCAAATTTATCTTCCATGTCCAAGTTTCACTCCCATAAATCATGGATAGTATCAGGATTGCATTGTGCATCAACTGTCGATTTCAGAGATATCTTCTTAGAGGTCTTAATGCACCGCCAACCCTTCTCCCAGCCAATTTCCTTCTTTCAATCTCTTTTTCACACCTTGCATCTCTTCTAAATAAATTACCTAAATAGACATACGTCCAAGTTCTCGACATTCACTTTCACACAAAATTGCGTTCTTAAATCTTCTCTTTCAAAAAAGTGGAAATAAATAAAAAGCACATTTAATGCAGTATCTGTGATTTTTGTTCTATCTTCTATTACAACATGGTGGAAGTTGGAAGTGTAGCAACTTTTATTTTCAATAAAGAAACAAATGCTAGGTAATTAGCAAATAATATCCAGCTTTTAACGATGCAGACTATATTTACGTTATAGGTATGTACTCATCCTCTGTAAAAAATCAGCCCATAAACGAAGAATTGATTTTCAAACAAACAAAAAAAATATTCTACTTGTTCTTCAATATAATCATGTATTCCTTGTGTTAAAACTTATCAAAACTCCTTATAAAATGAACTTCAATTAAGTATAACTCCTTAATAGCAATGTTATATTATACGATTCTGTTTGCTGGCGGTTTTAAAATGTATGTAAATAAAGAAAGTTTTCAAAACTCCTTACACTTCATTACAATAATGTATTCCTTGTATTTAAACTTACCAAAACTCCTTATAAAAAATAACTGCAATGAATATTATATGACTTATCCAATCAATCTATTTCATACGATATATTTTACATTCGCATTCTATCAGTTGCAACAACAATCAATCCACTGACAGTTCTTTCAAATGTCAATTAATAAAAATTCAAAAGTAGAACAAAATGATATTGTAAAAAGTACTAAAAAGATTACCTACTTTCTGTGTTTTCTTAAATTTCCTAATTTTCCATGAATTTTTCTTATTTTTTTCTTCTAATACAACCTTCTTCTGATAAGAGCCTACACGCCAAAAAAAGAATTAGCGAAATCGGTCCAGCCATTTAGGCGCGATGCGATAACACCGGGAAATAGCTCTCCATTTTTATAGTGTTCTTAAATTTTCTAATTTTCCATGCATTTTTCTTAATTTTTTTCTTCTAAAACAACCTTTTCCCGATAAAAGCCTACACGACAAAAAAGAATTAGCGAAATCGGTCCAGCCGTTTAGGCGTGATGCGATGATATCGGGAAATAAATCTCCATTTTTATAGTTTTCTTAAATTTTCTTATTTCCTATGCATTTTTCTTAATTTTTTTGTTCTAAAAGTACACTCTCCTGATAAAAGCCTACACGACAAAAAGAGAATTAGCGAAATCAGTACAGCCGTTTTGGCGTGATGCGATGATATCGGGAAATAAATCTCCATTTTTATAGTTTTCTTATTTCCTATGCATTTTTCATAATTTTTTTGTTCTAAAAGGACACTCTCCTGATAAAAGCCTACACGACAAAAAAAGATTTAGCGAAATCGGTCCAGCCGTTTAGGCGCCATCCGATGACAACGCGAAATAGCTCTCCATTTTTATATATAAGATTTGTTTTTGGAATCATTTTTTTTATTAATTATTAAACAAATTCCAATAATTCAAAATATAAAGTTTAGACAGACGATTGGCTGCATGTGGCTGAGACCAAGGCTCCAACTTTATAAAAACATATTGTTTACATTCCAAACACTACAATGCCAAGTTCCAACATTGAAAACTCGTGCTCTTTTCACCAGTTAAAAATGTTATCCGTTTACTTGAATAGCCGGCTGATTCCAATTTTTTCTCCAAGTGATAATCTATGAATGAAAATATTTTAAACATGCGATCGTAAATATAGTAACAATCTGATGAAGTAATGCGCTGTATGACCATTGTTGGTTGAATAATGGGTAACTGTCAGTTGTGCAATTGTTACTGCTACAATAACTGATAGATCACGGCCGAGGACGGAAATGGTGTGTTACGTTTTAATATTATCCACAAGAAAGAAAAAATGAAAAATGCAGAAATTCCTCTTTTTCTTCTTAATTTAGGCTTTGTGGCCTGTAATTCAATAAGAAGGGTTAGCCTCCTATACAAGGTCAACTCCTACCTGTCTTTCTCCACCTCTTTTATGCCTGGTATGCCTGGGAGTCGTCTTCCATGGGGTTTACCGCCGAGCGATGTGACTTGTGCATACCAGGGCATTTTCGTTGCCTTCCCCATCTTACTATATCTTGCATATATGTTTCTTTCTCCCTCGTATTCCTAACTCTATCTCTGAGGGTCTTTCCGGCAGTGCTCCTGAGAGTTTTCATTTCTGAAACTCTCAGTGAATTTTTGGTCGCAGTCCTATCAGTCTTTTATTATTAGACTTTGCTACTAGTTTTCACATAAGAGTTTCTCCAAAATAGCGTTTCGGAGGCACCCTGAGACTGCAGCAGCCTTGTTTATTTGACCCAATATCTCAGTCAGTAGATCGATCTGCCCACACATCTTCCACGGTTACGTAGAGTTCCAACGGGGATTGAGAAAACTCCGTGCTTTTTGTCTTTGGAAGATCCTCTTTTCGTAGGTGTAAAAATCAAATAGGCTATTTATTAAATAATGATGAATGTGTTCATTTAATAGAAAGAAAACAGTTTCTTGGAGTGAGAAATGTGACTCTGTTTGTATATTCCTACGTGGAAATGAAGGTCTTGGTTTGAGTATCAATTATATGGTATGCACCTGATTATGCATACCAAGCGGATTTATCACATTTCGTCGATAGTATCCGTTTCGTACTACACATTTAGTCCACCACGATATGTTTCATTTCATCTTACATACATGTGCCCATTGGATTGCTTTTGGTGTGCTCCATACCAAAGGATACAAGTGGAAAAGTTTTAAACTGCAAACCAAATCGGTCATCATTTAAATTTGCTGAAAGAAAAAGTGTGCATGACCAATGAGCATAATCATAAACGAAAGAGATTTGGATTGAACGAAAGAATTAAGGCAGGCTCGGAAGTAAAATAAAAATATGTAGTAGGAATGTTATGTCGAATAGTAAAGAGGAAGTTCGCTTTGTCTGCATAGCCTTTTAGAGACACACCGTGTACAATTATTGTTCTCATAGTTTCTTAAGAAAGTCCAGGCGAGAAGCAACAAACAAAGAAAACCAACAAGAGAGATCCAGTTGATGGTCTAATGCAGCGATGCACAAACCGCGGCCCGCGGGCCGCATGCGGCCCTTTGTCAGTTTATCTGCGGCCCGCCGACGATATTGGAAATATTGCCTAAAATATTGGAAAATCAAAAGAATATTAATTACTTTTGTAGCTTTTCGAAAGATTACTAAAAAAACTGTTTATTAGTTACTGTTTTGGTTTCTTGTGTGAAATATCGACTGTGGAAGTCGTAAGTAACAATATTTCTTGACTTTTAATTGAAGCTTTTGAATTGTTAGTAATAAAAATGCGGCATTAAGTACCTACCTTCCACTTTCTTGTTCAGGTTTACTACGTACCTATTCTACTCGTCGTACCAAGCACATATATCAATTTCGATATGGATAAGCCAGGATCTAGTAAAAAACTAAAGGTTAAAGATGAAAATCGTCAGTTTTAAGATATTTAGACCGAGAAATACTTTTTTGTTTCATCGCGTAATAATATTGCGTATTTAATATGCAACAGCTCTATTGCCATTCCAAAGGAATATAATGTGAAAAGGCACTATGAAACACAGAATCATACTTATACAAAATTAACCGGTGAAATACGAAATCAAAACTTTTAGTGCGGCCCGTCCTTGGCTCATAATCTTCCCCAGTGGCCCCTGCTCCCTATAAGTCTGTGCATCCCTGGTCTAATGGGTAAAATGTGCGATCTATCTGCAATATGCGGACGACATAATGTTGTTCAGTGGAGGAATTACAGTGCAGTGTCAAACTTTGCGACAAAACATTATAAAAGCGCCCTTGAGGTGGTGTTACACCACAAAACGGCGCTATATAAATCATCTTATATTATTATTATTATATTATTATTAAAACAACACGCTTTGGCCTTCGAGTCTAAGACTTGGCTAGGACTTGTGTTAAGGAATGACAGTTGGCCTATGAGAGGGTTGTTCTTCCTCCCATCAGGGTCATGAAGACGAGGAAGATTTTCTCACACCGTGTGAGGGATTTGAAGATGGTGTGAATGGAGGTTTTTGAAGCCGAGCAGAGGAGGGCTCCCGTTGTCTCCCTTTGCCCTTAAGTGGGTTTACAAAGAGAGTATTGTTGGATTGGTTGTGACGGTTTCTGTTTTCAGAGATTAACAAGTGCTTATTTTTTCCAGAACGTGTGTTTTTTAAATTGAGGATGTTGAAGAAAGCTCTTCTTCGTCGTCTGGTATCCGGAGTCCTACCGGTGACCTCATGGAGTAAGGACTACACTACAGAAGCGGCTGTTGCTGATCTTGTTGCAGGAATAACAGTTGCGCTTACCTTAATTCCTCAATCCATAGCATATGCCTCGTTAGCAGGGCTGGAACCGCAGGTAACCAGACTTAATTTTTTATTTTATTTTTCACACAATTTGCCTATTCCAAATAGTAACTATTGAATTGTGATATTTTGTCGGCGGCAACTTTGTTTGATATTTTTACTATTATAGTAACTATTCGATAAGCATTAGGTATAGATAGCGTTGCCATAGCTTCCAGGAACCAATACAGGACGTTTCTTTTCCAATCTTCTTCTTTGTCACCCGTCCCTCCACTGCTGGGTGTAGGCCTCTTCTAAAGTTTTCCACCTTTTTCTGTTTTGTGCTTTTTTGACCAGTTTTTCCCCGCGACAGTGAAAAAATGTCCATAGTTACTACCAATCATTCACAAAAAAAACTTCGATTTAGGGGCCCTATATTTGAATTTTGCTAAAGAAGTTTTAGCCAATGTAGAGCAGGAAGGAAGTTTACTGTCACTATTATTTTGAAATAAAAATAAAACATTTCGAATTATTAGGTAAGTATAGTGACGACATCAAAAAATGATCACAGAGAGTTAAAATGACTGATTATTTCTATGCTGGGTAAATGCCCTTTCTACGCAACTTGTGCAAATGTTTCCGCAATACTCTTTCATATTATTGTATTTTATCTCCAAAGGTGATTTTTTATTTTCTATGAGAAGAAGGGGTTTTTCTAATGATAAGGATGATATTTCTAGAAGGGGTGAAATACGAGACGGAAGGGTCAGAATACGGAACAGTCCCATATATACGGGACGTATGGCCTATGGCAACCCTAATTATTATAGAGTTGAGAGAAATGTCAAGACCTATAGAGACATCTACAGCCGCGCTCCACGAAGCTATCTTTAAATCCCATACAAATTCCCATACTAATGAAATTGGGCTTTTTGTTTAATTTTTTTTAACCATAAACGACGTTTTTAAGATGTATGGAATGAGTGGAGCGCAAAACTGTCAAATGACGTCACACTTTACACACGTATACCGAGAGGCATATGTTCTCGAGTGATCGCCGATGCTGGAGAGACCTTGGATGTTACAAAAAAAATATTTTAAAAGAATTGGGAAGTTTGTCCGTAGCTCGCTATTTTAGTTTTACATATTTACCTATTTATGAATTTTTATTTTATTTATTTAGTTAAACAGACAGTCATTAACAATACATAAATATTAAAACATGTATGATAACAATAAGTGGACCAACTAAGAATTGAAACACTCTTACTCAACGCGAAATGTTTTTCACACATTTTGATAAAAACAATCCGACTACGGGAAATATTTTTCATAAAAATTTTTTTTAAAGTCAAGCCGTTTTTGTTTTCAAGTTGTTCCTACATCTCATGCTACGGAAAGAAAAGTCAAAATCGTCTTGATGGCTAAAAAAAACATCCCCAAGTACCTACCCTTGATTGGGTCCATGGTGGGCGAGTTGAAAAAAAAACAAAAAGATTTTCCGAAAATGTGACACATGTCAACATTAATGGCGGTAAATAATTGAAATAATGGCTATATTTTGTTACAATTTTCCGGTTAATTTAATTCTGATCGCGTATGTAAACCTATTATCACCCATTCGACAACCAGATCACACTCAATTACGAATAAAAATATAAATTACTGAAATATGAAAATAATGTGGAATGACAACATTATGATGACGTGTGTACGTAGTACTACGTAGGTAGGTACATGTGAGATTAGTTCGGCTACTCCATTGTTTCGCATAATCGACATTGTGTCGAAATAGTATTTTACAAATTGATTATTAGGTATATACCTATCTACTTTATTATATAATCTTATTTGTTTTGTTATTTTTTATTTAAAAAATTCAATAGTATCTCGAATAGTTTAAATTGTTTATTTTTTTTTTCAATTTCACCGATGTCATACTTTTTTTATTGACTTTACACAATATTGTGATTGACTATAATAATATTATTATTTACGTAAAATGCATACTTTAACAATTCATTGCGTGAATTATATTGAAGAATTGATAAAACTTGAAATATTTTATCCTGCGAGATGTTAATAGAGCTTGAAATAATTTATCTTGTGATAGATAGTAATTATGTGAAGTTTGAAAATAGGTAACCTGTGATAGAATGTTGATGACACTTGTAATTTTTTCTGCGAGAATACGTTTTGCAGCCTGAAAGTCATTTTTTGACAGTATATCGATGAAGTTTTAAATTTGGGAATCTTGTGACACTGTTGTTGAAGCTTGAAATTCATCGCGTAACAGTATGTTGATGATGTTTGAAAATAGATATCCTGTGATAGTATGTTGTTGAAGCTTGAAATTCATCGCGTAACATTATGTTGATGATGTTTGAAAATATATATCCTGTGAAAGTATGTTGTTGAAGCTTGAAATATATCGCGTAACAGTATGTTGATGAAGTTTGAAAATAGATATCCTGTAACAGTATGTTGATGAAGTTTGAAATTTAGGTATCCTGGGACAGTATGTTGTCGAAGCTTGAAATATATCACGTAACAGTATGTTGATGAAGTTTGAAATATAGGTATCCTGGGACAGTATGTTATCGAAGCTTGAAATATATCACGTAACAGTATGTTGATGAAGTTTGAAAATATATATCCTGTGATAGTAGATATGTTGTTGAAGCTTGAAATTCATCGCGTAACAGTATGTTGATGAAATATGAAATTTAGGTATCCTGGGACAGTATGTTGTCGAAGCTTGAAATATATCACGTAACAGTATGTTGATGAAGTTTGAAAATATATATCCTGTGATAGTAGATATGTTGTTGAAGCTTGAAATATATCACGTAACAGTATGTTGATGAAGTTTGAAAATATATATCCTGGGACAGTATGTTGTTGAAGCTTGAAATATCGCGTCACAGAATGTTGATGAAGTTTGAAATTTAGGTATCCTGGGACAGTATGTTGTCGAAGTTTGAAATATATCACGTAACAGTATGTTGATGAAGTTTGAAAATATATATCCTGGGACAGTATGTTGTCGAAGCTTGAAATATCGTGTCACAGAATGTTGATGAAGTTTGAAATTTAGGTAATCCTGGGACAGTATGTTGTCGAAGCTTGAAATATATCGTGTGACAGAATGTTGATGAAATTTGAAAATAGATATCCTGTGAAAGTATGTTGTTGAAGCTTGAAATATATCGCGTAACAGTATGTTGATGAAGTTTGAAAATAGATATCCTGTGATAGTATGTCGTTGAAGTTTGAAATTTAGGTATCCTGGGACAGTATGTTGTTCAAGCTTGAAATATCGCGTGACAGATGATGTTTAAAATTTAGGTTTTATTTTTATTTATTTGTTTTCATCATTCCAGTATGGGCTTTATTCTTCGTTCATGGGCAGCTTCGTATACATCGTCTTCGGCACCATCCCAGAGATCAACATCGGCCCCACCGCCCTGCTGTCCCTCCTCACCTTCACTTACACGCATCAGACCAACCCGGACTATGCGGTCCTTCTCTGCTTCTTGTGTGGACTGATACAGTTGGCGGTTGGCTTTGCCAGATTGGGTAATATTTTTTTATGCATTTTGAGTAAAATATTTCCTCACTAACATGTTTTATGTTGCATTTCCTTTATTCGTACTCGTATTATAAAATAAACCATCTCAATTACCTACTTTACATTTTTTGCAAGTTTAGATGATCAAACAGATTGTTTTCTCCTGGTGTGCTTAATTTATTGCAAGAAAACCGTTTTCGATAATTTATAGGTTTGGATTATGTAGGTTCTTCAAGGCGGGTCTGCGTATATTTTGAATTTTTTTTTTTTATTTAAATTTTTGGCATTGCATCCATTTGGATGATTTATGCCACCAACAAATCAAAATTATAACAGCAAAAAAAATATAAGTATAAAGATAATAAAAAATGTTACGGATAACCAATTAAATGCAATAAGTATAGGCCATGATGTTTAGAATGCCTAACCAAAAAAGACATGCAGAACCAAAATTATGTAGGATTTTAAGGTATTACAAAAAATAAAAGGTAAATACATGAAGGTTAATTATATAATTTTTTGAAAATCTTCTTCTATTCTAAAAAGTTAGCTATTTTCGGTGGGTGAATTTATTTAATTTAAAAGGAAAGAGAGCTCTTGACCACTGTCAAGAGATGTAGGCCGCACACTTTGACCACATATTCCGTGGTCACACTTCTCTATGCAAAGGTATAGAGAAGTGTGACCATGATATGTGTGAATATGATACAGACCAACCTCGGGTAAAATTTGAAATGGATGGTAGACTGGCGATTACAACGCCGGCTTTCGTACTGTTTCGTGCGGACGTCGTGGTTCGATCCCAGGTGCCGACCATCTTCCTCTTTCACGACACAAGCTTTAGTAGCTTACTGTGAAAGACTCAAGGAGTGTGGGTATTTGTGTTCACTTTGAGTGAGCAAAGTGAACGCAAATAGTTGGTTCAAGATCTTGAGGAGTTCGGAGTGATGTTCGCCAAGCTGCGTTAGAAGATTCATGGGAAAAGAGAAGAAAATGTAATAAGTTCAAATTTTATAAAAAAAGGAGAACTCGTGAAAAATTTTCCTTAAAAATAGACCTTGGCTCTGCATAGTCACACTTTTAATGATCAAACCATGAATTAATTAATGTTGACATGATTCCAGGTTTCTTAGTGGACTTTGTATCTATCCCAGTTGTGTCTGGCTTCACATCAGCGGCGTCCCTCATAATAGCGTGCGCCCAAATCAAAGGACTGTTGGGGTTGTCTTTCAAAGCGGAAACCTTCGTGGAGATATGGGAAGCTGTGGCTGAAAACATCTCTGAAGTCAGAACTGGGGATGCTGTACTGAGTGTCATATGCTGCGCGGTACTGCTGTCTATGAGGGTAAGTAATTCATTATATCATTCTTACTCATATACAGTGGATTTCCGGTAATCTGGCACCCCCCTATCTCTGTTGCTTGTACGTAAAATTTTCGGCAAACCTTTAAATTACAAGAAAATATTATTTTAAGAGCGTGAGCGAACATTTCAAAGGGGGTTTTCACAAAATGGTCTAGTTCAAACTTGTCTTAATTATTTTTGTAAAGGGCATTTTTTAACGCTCAAAAGAAACCATGTTTGAGAAAATGATACAAATTCCAGTTACCTATGCACTTTTTTGCTACTCTAACCCTGTACCCTTACTGGAAAGCGCTCGTGACTAGTTCATATAATATTCAAATCGTTCAAATAGAGAACATTGTATGATCGCCCATCTCACGGTCGCGCGATCATTTTTCAGTTAGCCCAGACCTACTTAAATTATATTCAGATTTACAAAGGATGGTTCTCAAGTGTTAGGTATCTCAAATATTATTATTGTCTTTTACTAAACTTATACTTTTTAGTGAAAACCTCTGCATTCTATAGAAAAAACGTAGAAAGAACTCAACATGCAAAATACTCGGTTTAAGCTTTTCGTCAATCTTGGATCTTGGAATGCGTTGGTATCATCAATAACTATCACTTCGTCATGGAAAACATAGGACTGTAGGCGGTCTTAGACATACTTAATCCTCCAACAAATCTAGCAAAAACCGCCAAAAGCCGCCTTGCAAAAAAAATGTCGGATCACCGCAGATCCACTGAATTTTCATGTCTGCTTAGCTAATTTAGAATAGGTACAAGTGGTGAATCTACATTGTTGAAAATGCATACCGGCATAATATTTATGTACTGATTTATTATATTCAGCAACTGAAGGAAATCAAACTAAAGCCCAAGAAGGGGAAAGAGTTATCAAGCAATCAGCAGATCATGCAGCGGACCCTCTGGTTCGTGTCTGTGGGCAGGAATGCTGCGGTGGTCATCTTCTGCACTGTGGTGGCCTACGTGTTCGCTACTCGAGAAATAGATGTCCTCAAGTTAACAGGTAATAAATTCAAAATATACCTACCCAATTTCGTTAGAAATAAATATCTTCAATTTATACAAAAACCAAAATATCTTTTCTCATCATCAGGGATACAAAACCAAAAATCTTCCTAGAATTTGGCGACACAACGACAACAAACTTTTACATAATATTATGTCCTTCTTGTTCTTTGTTAGCTGTCTCTCTCTATCGCTGTGCTGGATGTAGACGTTTTCTAAAGTTTTCCACCTTTATCGACTTTGCGCTGTTCACAGAAGCATAATTTTAATATGTTGCGTTAATTTTGTGGTTTTTATATTACAAGTGTTCGTTTAAACTAAACGAACATAGAGCCAGAGCCGGAAATAGAGCATTTCCTCCTAATCACAGACATTGACACCAAGCAGAAATCAATACCAAGAAAGAATAAATGTTGGCGATGACAGATTGGTACGCCAGAGTTCTAGTAGATACTTGCTCGTTGATGTTTTCCCAGTATCAATATCAACTATAAAGAATGGTTGTAATAAATCTCCATCCTGGTTCTATGCTCGTTTGGTGTAAACGCACCCTTACTGTTCGTCCATAGAAAAAAGGCAACCTGCAACTAGGGTTACCAGATGAAGAAATCAAAAGTGCGGAGAAAAGGCCTGATTTCCATGGAAAAGTCCTGACATTTTATTTTTATACACTGCGGATCTGGGGGGAGGGGGCGTGCGGTGGCAGCTGCACTGCCACTATCACACAAACGGAAGTTTTTTTCCATCATGGGGGCTCAATGGTCGAAAGGAAGAAACCGACTAAAGGTGTCTTCAATTCGAGCAATACTTTTAGTTCAATATAATTTGAAGAGTGAAGATTTGACCATGTGAGGCATTTTATAAACCAATATAATTATCTAAAGAAAAAACCTTACTTAAAAAGGTATCTTGACATATTAAGTACGATAATTAGCTTTTAGTTAAAGAGAACATTAAAATGTAAGCTGTGTTTTATTGACCTGAGTCTGAGAAAAATCGAAAAATCCTGAGATATGGTAACCCTACCTGCAACCAGCAACACCTTTTTTTTTTTTTTTTATTAAACCAGCAACACCTAATAATGTTTTTAAAACCAAAAAACAGCTTTTGTATTAATAAGAATATCTTTCCATAGAATCATTCGAGTAAATAATACACAACAAAAATGTCTTCCCTATATCGGGTTGTTAACTAAGTAGGTAGGTACCGACTACTTAATTGTGTTTTTTTTAACACGAATTGCCAAATCTTTCAAGAAGAACCGCAGTATTATGTAATCTGAAGCATGAAGCGTATAGTGTTCGATGGAGTGTAACATTTTACAGTAGGCAGTTAACTATGAAGCTTGTCACTTCTTGTTTCATATTTTTGTCCACCGTGATCACCATTCAATTGACAACTACGATATGTGTATTTAAAAATTAAAATAATAAACGATTCTGTTGATAGCCTGTAATAATCAATCAATCAATATTATCACTTTCTGACTGCACTAAAGCTCTTGTCTCCTAGAAAAAATTCTCGCAAAAGGAAAATAGAACAGCGGACCCCAATTAAATTGCCGTAATATAAAGAAATGCCTTTGCTTGTGTCGTGAAAGAGGAAGATGGTCGGCACCTGGGATCGAACCCACGACCTCCGATACGAAAGCCGGCGTTATAACCGCTAGTCTACCAACCCTTCAGATTTAGACCTATTACACGGAGAAAAAAACGCTTAGTGAAATTGTTAAGATTCTTAACAACTTGTTAAGAATTCTGCATAAAAGCGTGACTGGCGTCCTACCGACTAATTTGACAGGATTTTCGTCCTGTTAAATTGTCAGGACGCACTTCCTAATAAAAACACAGGACTTTCTTAATAAAATAACATGACAAGTCAACGAATATATTAACAAGAATTCTTAATAAACACTCAAGAAAATTATTAAGAATTCCCGTTGCTTTATCGTGATATCTGAATAAATCTCCTTCATTTTTCATGTTAAACTTACAGTACACACCTGCTTTACATTCGTTTTTATACGAATATTTTCGCAAGTTTCTGTATATATTCACATCATTGACACTGGCATTTTATTCGTTCTTATACGAATATTTTCACAACACTGAACCTGGTATTTTATTCCTTCTTATACGAATATTTTCGCAGGTTTCTGAATATATTCACACCATTGACACTGGCAATTTATTTATTCTTATACAAATAATATCGCAGGTTTCTGAATATATTCACACTATTGACACTGACATTTTCTTCGTTCTCTACGAATATTTTTGCAGCTTTCTGAAAAAATTTTTATACCTTTCTGAATACCATAGTACATATTTTTATTTGTTTTGCCTTCAAATCTAATTATGATTCATTAACAAGTTTTGAACACTCAAAGAGTCCATCATCAATGGGGTTTACTTAGCACCCCTCTGAGAATGGATGTCCAGCGCACGTTCGAAAGTAGTTTTGTAATTATAATTAGATTTGAAGACTATCCAAACAAAAGAAAATATAGGTACCATGGTATTCAGAAAAGTGTAAAAATATTAATTCAGAAAGCTTTAAAAAATATTCATACAAGAACAAAATAAATGCCAGTGTCTTTAGGTACTGTGAATATAGGTATTTAGAATACTGCAAAAATATTTGTACAAGAACAAATACATACCTGTGTCTATACTATGAATATGTTACGAAACCTGAAAAAATATTTGTACATATTAGGTTTATGTAGGTAATAAATAGAGATGAGGATTATATACATTATTATTTGTCTTGAAATGAAAGCTGTAAAATCACTAAATACAAATATCAATAGTTTCCATTAATAAGTACAATGGGAAAATTGTTTTGAGGAACATATAGGATGCAAGTAAAACATTTAAATTAAGTTTAACTTTTAATATATTAAATAATATAAAGATACAACTATAAAAAAAAATTGGATCTCGTAGCAGCTCTTCAATATCCTTAATTTCTGATAAACCGGAATCTTCTGTTTTCGACTGTTCTTGTTCATCTAGTATTCCGATGTCAAATTGTGAATTATTTAAATTATCTTGATATTTTGATCCCCTAATACCGGTATCTATTCTTTAAGTTCTGGCTCCGAAATCAATAATATGGTGTTTATGTCTATGCGAACTTCTGTAATGAAATAATAATTATTTTTACACATTCTTCTGTAACGGAATATTAAGTAATATTAAGCTTGGGCACAATTTCAATTCAACTTGTAAATAACTACCTATACTAATCTTATAATTTGGATAATACTAAGATATTTTATTTAAATTATTTATTTATTTATTTATTTATTTATTTATTTATTTACATACGGCAAGGCCATTTACATGTTTATCAATTATACAGGTATATAAAATAAAATATGACAGACACAATAAAAGCACATAAAACAAACTTTAAACTCACATCCAAAGAATCACAGATAAATAAAATAATATCAAATTAAAACAATAAATTATAACAATTAAGATGCATGAAAAATGAACAATAATCATAACCAAGCTACAAGCACAATACATTTTTTCCTTTTTTTTTCAGCCCTTAACAAAATAAAAATCTTACAATTATACAGGAAACATTTCAATCGCATCTCTTTGTCTATATTCGCACACACAAGTCATATTGGCAGATAATAAGGTGCTTACTAATAATACATTAACATAAATAAAATGCATGCAAAATGAACAACAATCACAAATATACGAGCAAGTCAATAGTAAACTAAAAAATTAAAAATAATAAAACAGAATGAAAATATCACTATGATACAGAGCAGCAATATAATTAAAAAAAAAACAAACTGATGGAGAAATAATATTGTTTAGGTAGGTACATAAAGAAATAAAATAAACTAATATATTAAAATTTCCATAATATTCTTGCAAATTTGATGAATCTACTATCTTAAATATAAATTTGATAGGTAGGTACCTACTGTGGACCTTGGGTAAGGCAAACTTGTTCAAACTTGCTTGTGACGCCGCAATCGCACAATAATTTTATTGTATGGGCTATTGTTATTATTTATCGAATAGGTACCTACCTTATTACATAACATAAACATTTATAATTCATTCGCAAATCTTTAATTAAATGAAAAAAAAACTTCAATAATAATATAAAAAAATATACTCACCGACCTTTAAAATTTTCTAAATACGAAGTTAAACCAGCACTTAAATAACTGAATGGTTTCTACATCAATTATATTATAATATTAAAAGTAAAAACACGTTTGCACACAGTATTCTCTTTAAATTAGTCTATTATTAATGAAAAACATTAAAATGATTATGATTCACTACGCACGCGTCCGAACACACCGACTGTTAAATTTATACTAGCTGGTTTTGCTAGTTTTTTGAAGGATAAAAATTATTATTCTGCCGTCTTGAGAATTTGACATGACCATCTGTCAAATTTGCTGTAGCGTGTGCAAAATGATAATGGATGTAAAGAGTTTATAATGACGAATTGATATAATATTAGGTACATTTAACATATAGGTATGTACCTAATTATTAAAATTATTGTTACATCAGCGTTTCAGTCGGCGGCATTCAATCCGAAGGTGGTGGGTTCGATCCCCTTTGCCGACTTTTGTCCATTCAACACAAGCTTTTGCTTACTGTTAAATATTTCAAGTGTATTTGTCTTTACTTTAGGGCGAGCCATGATTAATTTTTTTATTACAGACATTTGTAACATAAGTAGGTAGGTACCTACCTACATTTTGCACAGAAAAAATAGAAAATATCAGTTTACCTATAAATATTACATAAATAATGACAATTTCACATTCCTGTATACATATTTTATATCCACGAAATTGTTTTTTTTAGAATTTCATTATAAAATAACCGTTCTCCTGCTCAAAAAGAAAATTATTGTGACTGTGTACACATATTATAACAAGATAAATATTATAAAGAATTATTAGTACTTATAAAATATCAGTACTCAGGTAAATATATCATGATCACAAGAATTTCACATCACTGTAATGATAGTTTATAAGTCCGTAATGCATTTTTTGAAAGGTGTTATGATAATTTATCATTCCTCCTGCAAAATATAAAATATCGTGACAATATCATGATAGTTTAACAAAAACAATTTGAAATAAATATCATTACACTGATATTTATTTCGTATGGCATGGTATTTTATTGTTTTTCCATGGTGATATCGCACGAATTCTTAACACTTTCGCATTGAATTAATAATATATAGAGACGTCTTGTCAATTTATTAAGAGCACAAAAATCGATTTCTCTCCGTGTAGGTATAAACTATAATATTTTTTTTTATATTATATGTACGTACCTACATATTTAGTGATCGACCCAGTTAGGTGCTACTGACATATTTTTTTAGGTAAGGTACCTAGATATGGGCAGACTCGACGATTTTCAAAATAATGTACGTTATTTTGTACCGTATTATTTGTATTTAAATGGGAAAACACAAGATTTTCAGTACAAAAAAATACCTCAATAATAGATTAATAATGGCGGAGATTTCTGGTCCATGAGACTGCCTGTTTATATCTATAATAAAATATTTTTTTTGTTTCTGTATAGAAAAGAGTAGAAATCTGTTCTGTCTGTCAACCCTTTTAAGAATACTGCTTGATACGCTAAATTAATATTAATATGAATAATAACATTTTTTTTCAGGTGACATAGTTTCCGGCCTGCCCCATTTCCAGGTGCCAAATTTCAATACAACTCTTGGCAACGAGACTATTTCCTTCACTGGTATTACCTCGCACCTTGGTTCAGGAATCCTCGTGGTCCCCTTGATTGGAATTATAGCCAATGTCGCTATAGCCAAAGCTTTCTGTAAGTACATATATTATGTGGGTACACAAACAACCATTGGCTGCGGACTTAGTTATGAAAATAAATAAATAACTTACCTAGTTATACAATATCCAATCCAAATTCAAACTCCCTTTACGTCCCACTTACAAGCATAGGGAGGCAACAAGAGCTCTCGGTCATAAACTTCGGAGGTCATAAACATTGCGCTCGATCTTGCGCAATGTTTATGACCTCCTCCCACACAATCTATAAATCCCTCAGCTCTGATCACGAGAGTATGAGAGGGTCTTCCTCGTCTACAGGACCCTGGTTGAAGGATGAACAACGTTCTCCTCGGCCAACTGTCATTCGACATTTTTAACACATGTCCCAGCCAAGTCCATCTCCTCTCCATAATGGTAGTGATGGGCCTACGCTGGGAACCTACTATTTGCTTTGATTAAATTAATAAAAAAATTGTCTAGCGGATCAAATTGTGAATCTAAACCATCCTAGAACCACCCATTACAAGAAACGATTTCGTATTAGGTATAACAAATAATCTGCACAGAACAAATCTATAAATATATATTTAAATTTATATTCTTGCAGCCAAAGGTTCCATTTTGGACGCGAATCAGGAAATTGTCGCTCTGGGTCTTTGCAATGTGATCAGTTCGTTTGCCCAAAGTATACCAGTCAATGGTTCATTTTCCAGAAGTGCCGTCAGTAATGCTTCAGGTGTCAGGACTCCAGCAGCAGGCCTATATACCGGTATTTATACTAACTTCTACCTACAGTATTTATACTAACTTCTACCTACAGTATTTATACTAACTTTCTGAATTTGATGTCTTCATCATAGTTCCAAGTGCACCCCCAACATTGCTACCAGTCAGTTTTCTTCTTTCAATCTCCTTTTCAAACCCTCCACCTCTACCATATAAACTACTTCCCTCACTCCTCTTTCACATTCACACTTTATCACGTTAGAAAGGAATGTTGAGTGAATGTCATCGTTGTGACTATAGAATGAAAGCGAATAAAATTGAGATGGTTTGGGCATAGGTATAGAGAGAATAAAAGAAGAGAGATTGATTGGCAAAATAAGACCTACAAATCTGAAAGCCTGGGTGCACCGAATTGTGGTTGACCTAATGTAATAAACCCATTATATCGATGCCGTCTTAAAAGAGGGTCAAGTTCGGAGTATAAGGAATAGAAAAAAGTATGTTGTTGGATAAAGCGTAAGAGGTTTGTGTTTGTCTAGATAAGAAAATATGGAAGTCTGTACTCTCTGCCTACCTCCTCCGGGAAACGGCATGAAACGGAACGGCGTGAAACAATTTTTAGCATACCATGATAATTCGGTAAAATTTGGTTCTAATTGAGTATTTTCTTTCAATAACGTAACGTGTTTCATATGTGACTTATTTCCTACTACACCGCCATCTCTTGGATTTTTTTAAAGTTACGAAATTATAGAGGAATTGTTTTTACTACAAACTTATGACCCGTCGAACTTCATCCCGCATCCGAACCAACAATGATTACATAGGTATTACCTATAAGTTAAATTTACCTAGGTTTTTATGTCGTAAACTGTATTCAATTCATGTAATTAGTCAAAATATTTGTTTTATTCTGGGTTAGGTCGAAGTTCGACGAGCAGGTCAGCTAGTCATTGATAATAATTATTATTAGATCATTTTTAAAGAATGGTTGGATCCCGTTATACTTAATCTCATAAAAATTGGCAGATTGAAGTGGAGATGGCTAAATGTATAGAAAATGAACTGTTATTAAATGATTTGTTGATTGTGCTTAAAAAGTAAACTTCTTTTGAAAAGGTGAGGAAATATTTACCTACATTCTATTTTGAAACGAAATTTTTATTTCTGCAATAATCGTGATTTTTTTTTAGATAACATAAATGGAAACTAAAAACAACATAACGCATCTAAAATACTGTGAGAAATTATTCTGAGGTATTATAATATTCCGGTTTCACTTTAGTTTTACCACTTCTAATGATTTTGAGGTTATTTTTCTATACAAAATGATGCGATAACTTTTTTCCTAAATTTTCATGATTTTATTGTTTCCATTCACAAAATGTAACAAATTTCAATTTAAAAGCTTGCATTTTTTAACAAAAATTTATTTTCCCCAAAAAAAAAAGCACATCCATGGTTATATTGATTGCACTTATTAATACTCATAACTTTTCAGGACTTATTGTTTTGATGACCCTTGGTTTTTTGACTCCATACTTCTATTTCATCCCAAAAGCAGCTCTAGCCTCTGTCATTGTATGTGCTGTTCTTTTCATGATCGATCTGAACATTATTTCTAGTCTATGGAAAAATAGCAGTGAGTATTATTTTATCAATGGTTTGTCTTTGTAAATTTTTGTTCTTTTTTTTGAATATTTAAATTAATGTCACATCATTATTTAATTTTAGAACAAGACTTGATTCCATTGTTTGGAACATTCTTCTCTTGTTTGTTTGTCGGCGTTGAAATAGGGATCTTAATTGGAGTGGCCATCGATATAATATTACTCTTATATTACAACGCTCGTCCAAGATTAAACGTCAAAGTAGTAACAGTGAGTATGATATGGAATTTTACTTATTAGATACCAGTCTGTGCGTCTCATAAGTATTTCTATTAAATAAGTAAATTTTCTGCTATTTTAGTTATCATCGACTGCCCACTATACAGTGGTCACTCCAACCGGAGGCCTATTCTTCCCTTCGGCTAATTATGTAAGGAATACAATCAATAAAGCTGGTAGCCAAGGAAAATCTTTAGACAGTCTAGATGCCCTTACAAATCTGGCAGTAGTTGTAGATTGTTCATATCTTCATAGATCAGATTGGACAAGTATACAGGTAACATCAATACCAATTATTTTACCCTTAGATACAAATTATTTTTGTTTTAATGAAAAGAAACACCTAAGGTCAGAGCAATATCTTCTTCTTTCTCCTTCCATGTCTCTTATCCGTGTCCCTCAACCTTAGCCTACATCCTTTTAACCCAGCTGAGCCTACATTATTTTACTGTTCTATGTGATGTATGATATTTTCTGCATACATTTTCAGGGAATCAAATCAATTCTGCAAGATTTCAAGAAGCAAAATCAAAAAATCATTTTCATCTATTGTCGTCCTATGATCAAAAGAAAACTGGAAAATGAAGTTAAAGAATACTTTCTATTTTGTTCCAACGAAGATGAACTCAAGACTATTTTAAATTCAAATGGTATTTACAATTATTAGGTATTATTCTTAGTGTGATTAAACAAAGTGTCCCCAGAAAGTATGACTAAGCGCAAGTCCAGAGATAGAACACATTTAGGGCTATCCAAATAGGTACCTCAATGCATGTTAAGCGATTTTTTATAGTTTTCAAGTTAAATTTTTTGTTCAATGCAGGAAAGATAGCTTAAGAGTCGAATTTAAGTCCGCCGCGTATGCGCATTGTTACTTGTGTACAAGTCTTAGTGGGGAAAAAGTTAATGAAATTTACGGGGAACATAGTTTGATAAATTGGAAAGTGTTTGTAAATAATTAAGTAGAAGAGTTAGATTTAGGTATGTGATTATTTTTTTTAAATCGTTTTCAAAGTTTTTTTTTTTAATTTCACCTTATTTTGAGATTCTACATTTTTGTCGGCACGATGGTATCAGATAGACCTATAATTCT
The DNA here is from genome assembly GCA_963576905.1 of Mystacides longicornis. Lineage (NCBI taxonomy): Eukaryota > Metazoa > Arthropoda > Insecta > Trichoptera > Leptoceridae > Mystacides > Mystacides longicornis. The sequence continues at coordinate 7,499,918 of OY756425.1, read as the reverse complement.
TTTTGTATCAGGTAGGTATTCAACTTTAATATTCCAGAAAAAAATTATGTACCTATATACCTCCAAAATAGGTGTCTCTGTAACGATTAATATCATGTAAGTCAGGGTTTGACAAAAACAAAATACCTACTTGAAAAAATATTACTCTAAAAGAATAAAAAATCGATAAAGATTTATTGGAAATTTGGATAGTTGTAAAGGTGTTCTATCTCTGGACTTTCGCTTAGTCATTCTTTCTGGCACATCTTGTATTTTTTTTACCTACTAGATAATAATGTGATCGTACAGAAAAATATTCCTGTTTTTATAGAATAACTCTCTGTTTTTATAATCTTTCAAATTAATTTAATATAGCTACCAAATATGTTATATTATTGTATCATTATGTAACATTGTATTGAATATTTTGTAAAAATATGAAAAAAATTTTTTTTAATTAATTATTGATTTTTTTAGCTAGCTCCGGAGGAGTTATTTTAAATATGCTGCAAGGTGGAGTGGTCAATAATGGGTTTGAATCTACAACAGTGTGATGAAAACAGTACTCATTGAAATATTAATTTGATATTTCATAATACAAAAATATGTGATATTAACTTGTAAATATTTTTTAATTAATAACTCTTTAGTTTTAACATTAAAGTATTTGTTAGATATGATAGGATAATTTATTAATGTTGAAATAGTGAAAGCACTCTAAGACAAGAATCTATATAACATACCTCGGTATCCCGGTGGTCTAACATACAAATTTCATTATCAAGAAGTAGTGTAGCATTCAATACTCTGTTTTATACATTTTTTTTCTATGTCTTGTTCTATCGCAGGCAATAAGTTCCACTGACTATAATGCCACCTTACCTAGAAAAGAGTTGATTTATTTATTTTTATATACCTACTTACATGAAAATTGATAACATTGACTTTGATGTCTTTAATCTGAGGTAGTCGTTTCCAGGGGAGAGGTGTGCAAAAGGTATTTCAGATCAAAATAATTTGAATTTAAAACCAGTTTAAAACATCAACACCCCAAAATATGACAGTTTGGTTAAAATGCACAACTTTTAAAATAAAATTTATTTGTATGCTCAATATTTTGCTCTTCAATAAAAAAACAAATCAAGAAAATTTGTTTGCACAATGTTTAAAATGCACAAACTGTGATATAATATGAATTGAAAAAAAAAGATTATTAATAATAATTGTATACCTATACTATAGGTACCTATCTACATTTTAAAAATACGTTAGTATCAGTGATCAGTTGTTAGAATAATTAATTTATTACCATTATTGTATTATGATATTTGGAGTCCTTGTGAAGATTAATTAAATGTATTATTATCAAGCAAAACTGGTTATTTTATTTTAAAAAATTTGGGCTAACTACATTACTAGGTGCTGAAAATTTTCATACTGGTCGTTGGGAGACATCTATCTAATATTTTCATAATTATTTCAACAATGTGGTTTGAGTATTCGCTAATCAGTTGTGTTATTGAATCTAGATTAGTTAAAATTAAATTATATAAACGAAACAATAAAAATATGTACTTTTGTTTTTGTAGTTCAAACTAAAATTAAATTGAGATACCTATACCAATTTTATTTTTTTTTAATACATATTTATTTTCAAAAATACTTTCATGATAAAGTACATGATTGACTTAAAAATAAAAGCATAACCGTAGAGTTTGACATTTGGATTTGTTCTATGACATTTTGGTTCAATCTAAAAACAAAAAACAACAATGTTTTACCAGTGAACGAAAATAAAAACAAAAATTTAGGTTAGGTAATCTGTTTGTAGTCAAGAATAAATTTAGTTCAGACAGTTTGTAGTGCTTTAACATTTAAAAAAATGTAACGATTTAATCAGATTTCTATTAATTTGATATGTGCGTGATTTTAAAAGCATATTGCAGTATTTTTCTGTCATGACATCTGCTTTCAAGTTATTAATTTCATAATTCAGGTAAGAAATCAATATATTATTTCGGCTTTTTATGAATTTAGGTTTTCATATATGACATGGAATTTATTTGACGTATAAGAGCGTGTATAAATTATCTGTTAAAATGCAATAAACTTCCAATGTTTACAACTTTCACAATCTTCAAATGTAACAAATTTTGAATTTTTACTAATAGTTGTTTATCAATAATTAAGTAGATAACTTCAGGATGTGGTTCTATTATTTTTATCACTTTTCATGTACCTACTGATGGAATTTGTAATTGATATGGCTTCACAGGAAAATTCATCTTTATAACCAATCTTTTTAAAAATTAAAAAAATCATAACATAAAACTCGATTCAATAATTATTACTCAATTATTTTTGATAAATTCTATTTTTTGTTTTTAATAATAATTGAAGACAAAACATATGTTTCGAAGCAAAATGTAAAAACTGTAACCCTCTTATTTATGAAAAACTAGATTTCCCTACAGACGTTGTCCTAACTATGAATATTGAATTGGAATTTGTATAATGATAAGCTTTTAACCTAAATAATTTATGGATGGATGCATCTGTTTCAAACAATACATTTTCCATGGACATTCTGTCAATATCAAACAACGACAGTTTCTGTCAAACTTTAATTTAATTTCAATTTTTCATATTTTTGGAATAAACATTATATTGTTAAAAGTAGATACTATGAAGGTTATCTACTCCGGTATTCGGCCGGATAGCATTTACCCCGCCGGATAGGCCGGATACCGGAGAGTTGCCGGATATCCGTTGCATCTCTAGTTTTTTTTATTTAATATTGGCAATCTACCCCAAAATACTAATAAGGTTACCTGCATTAGAAAAGCTACTATGATTTTTAAATTTTCTTACATTTTTAATATTTCAGCCAACTGTCTTAATTTTTTTGTTCCCAAGATCATTCTCCTAACACAATAAAAAAGAATTAGAGAAATTGGTCCAATGATTCTGCGGCCAAGGGAAAAACAGATTCATTTTACGTATCTATAATCACAGTGGCATATTATATTATAACTAGAGGTACGTAATTTTCGCAAATAAAAAATTGAAATATCGCATTTAAAAAATATATAAAAGTGAAATTTTGCATTTATTCGCATAAAACATAAAATGTCTATAATAAAACACCTTTGAGTATTTTAAATATTTAATAAAAAGTAAACAATTGTAGAAAACCTTTATAAAATATCAAGATGTAATAAAATATACGCTTTCAATTAATACAATTTAGTTCGGCGACTTCTACTAACTGATTTTTCAATTTCAATTATTTTCACAAGGATAAAGCGTTCGTTTTGACGAGTTACTTGATCGTTTCCCTTTAAAATATAATAATTATCGATATTTCACTGAAATTTACAAAAAAATAAAACATCGCATTTATGGAATATATTGAAAAATTTCGCATTTATCGCATCTATTTCGTAAATACGAAACGAAATTTACGTACCCCTAATTATAACCTATTGAGAGCTTAGTTGTGTTGGATTGCACCTTACTTGTTAGATTTATTTTAGTTATGTGAGTGCATCACCCAAAAATGAGTGCAAGTCAACAATCAAAAGATAGATAGATAGATTACACCATACCCCTAATGCATGTTTTATTAATTATTCTGTATGTTAATGCATTGAATACATGTCATTTTAAAGGTTGTTAGATTTCAAAGAGGTGGTTGGTAGACCAGGGGTATAAGTCGACGGCCTTCGTACGTACAGCGTACTGAAAGTCGTGGGTTGGAATCCTGGTACTGAATATTTCAAATTTCACAACACAAGCTTTGCTTTATGTGAAAGATGTTGTAAGTTTATTTGTGTTCACTTCACTTTGGGTGAGCACAGATTCATATTTATTAAAAAAAAATCAGTTCATTTCATTTTTGTTAAAGCAGATACTTATTTATGTTTGAGCCAGTCACGAAAGCTCCATTATGGGACCCAGTGACGTAGGCCTCCCTGGAGGCAGCAGGCCTAGTAAACAAATAATAAAATATACTTTTGTTTTAAATTTCATTGTGAAGTGTTGATGCCCAATAATGCTTTTAAACAAAAAATAAACCATCTAGTGAAAAACCAACTGAATAATATAATAAATAAATATAATCTTGCACCACATAATTAATGAATTTAATAGTTATAAGATTCAAATTATTAAAAAAACTGTATGGATTTTCAAACAAAAACATTGAAATTTCATAAAATCATCGCTTTAAGTGTAAGTAAATTTTAAACATTAAATAAGTTGTCAATTTAATTGAATATTTAAACCGTTTTAAATCTGTCTTATTATGTTGGGTCATTTTCTTTTGTTTGTATGAAATGCTTTAGTTGTTGAAAATTGATTTAATTCTTGGTGGAAAGTAACTTTTAACAGAAAAATTATTAACGAATATAATATAACTAAAAACTCCCAGAATTCATTACTGATGTTCGATTTTTAAATGGAACAAACCAATACGGGCTTACGACTGTCTTCTTCTGTTATTTGGAAGGCTGGCTTAGTGTGATCACTTTACGTTAACAGCGTTTTCCATTAGGTGGTATTGTTTAATAATTTTCCGAAACTTCTAATCATGAGAATTCTCAACATGTAGAAAAATCTCATGTATGCAACAAGTAGATATTTATAATAATCAATGAAATATAGAGATAAAAGTTGGAAATTATTGAGAACAAGAGAGCAACCAAATTTAAAGACTGCGACTGCTGTCATGTATTTGGCGCCAGGATATGACTATATCCATTTTTGTAAATGTCTCATCTTTATTGCCTTTTGGCTTTGTTGGTGCACAACGTTCTAATACTCGAGTATTGGAGTGGAGTGGTCTAGTGGATGGGTGATCGGACTCGTTAAGTAAGTAAGTATGTCTTTTTTTTTTTAGAGAATCCATCCTTATTTCCATAATTTTTCAGACAAATTTGTCCCAAGATACTGTAAGCATCATGTAGGACATCCCGTAATGGAACTATTGTGACTGGCCCTGCATATTGTCATATTGCATAGTTTGTCGCTCAGTCCAGCCTTCTAGTTCGTCCAGTTCTACGTATGAAACATAAATGAATTAAATAAATGTAACTATATATAAGTGTGATGTTAAAATGCATTGTACCTAAGGCCCATCGTGCACTAGGCAGCCACGATTTCCTACGAATATTCTGGCTGCCACAGCCATGGCTGTGCAGCCAGGCTGCCTAGTGCGCGATAGGCCTAAATGTATTATTATATCCCCGTTTCACACAAGCGTCTTTTCGTTTTAGAAACGGGGTCTGTATATTGATTTAATAAAATAAATAAAAAAAAAATTAACACTTTTCTATACAAAGGTGCCAGTATAGCCGGCGAACTTATTGCCGGAGGCAATTTTTCCAGTCAACCGGCCCCGTCCAATCTGAGACAGGCCAACCCCGGGTAGAAAATTCAAGTGAAAAAACACTTGGAAAACTCTGACCTGACCGAGAATCGAACTCGAGACCTCGTGATCTGAAGTCCACGCATACTAGGTTATATGAGGGGTATAAAAGCAAACTCGCATCGATCCAATATTGGAAAAAATGAACTATGAATGTAGTAACATTAAGATTCTTTAGGGCTATTTATTGCTATACTTCAATAAGAGCAAATCCAACTCAATCCATGAGAAATTTGATGTCAAAATTTAGGTTGAGATGCAAAATCGCATCAATCCCGCGTCGCTTAGGAGCAAATACAGATCGATCCATTTCAACCAATCACAGGTCTGCGTTACCCTTTTTTCAAGATGGCGGATTTGTGTTTTGAATCTTGTGTTGCATACTAAAGTTGTTGTAAAGTTTTTGTGTTTTTTAATTAAAAATGGAAGAATTTATTCCTGCAGTGGAGCCATCGTATTCTAGGAAACCACCCCGAAATCCTCAAACATGGAAAAGATCTATTGCAAAGTCAAAAAGCTATGAAAAACGTGTTTAAAGTTTCTTAAGCGAGTTGTCAAAGCACTTCTTGTAAAAACCCATATTGTCAAAATTTGTATTCTCTCATTGACAATATAGAACCATACACATTACGTGTAGTCATCATTATTAATTGTCAGTTGGACACATGAGTTCGTAGGGGGGGGGGGGGGGGGGGTAATCACGAAATATCACAGGGGGTGGGGGTGTAGAATATCATGGGTATTTTAATGTTTCATGTTATTTTGTACCAAAAATTCAAGTGATTTTTGAGTAAGGAAGAGGTTTAGTCTATAACCTTACCACTTATCACCAAGGGAGACGGAGGTCTAAAAAGTTGCTACAATAAAATAAAATCGCATAATTAATGGACGTGTACGATGCATAAGTAGAAAATAGATTCTTTTTTAAATTGTTTTGCACCCATTAGTGAAAGTAGGTTCTTCTTGTACCTACATACAAAACTGTGTACCTACCAAGGGCGGATCCAGGGGGGAGTCACGGGGGTCATGACCCCCCCCCCTGGGCTGGGTCCAGGCCCTATATTTTTGTCTATTTTGAAGTACAGTACTTACATTTGTCTAGAGATTTTTTTAGGAAAAGTTCAGTTTCCAGATAAATTTTGGAAATGACCTTTTTTACTTAAAATTTTTACATAAATTTGACGTTTTTTATTTTTTCTTATATATATTTTTTTCATTTTTTTAATATTTTAGATATTATTTTATTGTTTTATTTTATAATAAAAAATAATATTGACTTAATCTGTTTTTTTACTCTGTATTTACAATAGCTGTCAAAATGATGTTGAGATGCAAAAACACATCGATCCACTACTTAGAAGCAAATACGCATCGATCCATTCTATTTTTACATTTTTAAATGATTTAAGATGAACTGTTAGTATTTAAATAACATTTTTGACATTAAGTTATGATATACTTGTGATTGGAATAAAATTTCCAGTAAATATTCCACGGAATATTGTTGCAATCAAAATGATCGATTTCCCACGTTTGTACAAAAGTGGATCGATGCGAGTTTGCTTTTATACCCCTCATATAACGTTGCTGGTTTTGCCTAAAACTTTATTGAACGCTATACATGTTGCATATATTTAGGCGCAACTTCGTACCTATCCGAGTTTATTTTGCTGCCCGTGAGACACATTATTTTTTTCTCACACTTTCATGTGTTTTTTTTCGCAGGTACATTTCATCGTACTCACGATGAATTGTACCTTTTTTTTTATATGAGGGGGAAATCCTCATGGACACCCTTATGGTAGTGCCGGACTCCTACCGGCTAAAACCCCCTCCTCCACTGCTACCACGTTCCTGCCTTTAAGGCCTACCGTGGTCACAGACTGTCTTTAATTAAATTGTACCTGCGATGAATTGTTCGCGATGAATTTTCCTAGACCGTTGGGATGCGGATGTCCAGCTACCCTTTCACCTCTTGGGCGCTCTGCCTCGTGGTATAGTATCTATATAATATTTTCCTTGAACACTGACTGACTGACTGATGTCATTAACGCCGCTAGATGGCGCGCCACTCGCAACTAAAGACAAATTTTATTCTACTAATATACGGCTGACAGTAACATAATAGTATTATTATGCCTGGTGGCTGAGCACTTTTTTTAAAGGTCTTGACGTAGAGAAAAGCAATGTTTCGGGTTATTTAAAAACTCACATACGAAGTCAGCCATAAGAAAGCAAAGTGTAACCAAATTAGGCCTGCCGCTCACTGGCCACTTGTATTTTATATAATCTGCTATTTGTCATCTAAAACTTTTGGAATCTGGTTTCTCTATGTGGTCTTTCCAGAAACGCTTTCTATAGATCTTTCCCATCTTACAATATCCTGGATTTATATAGACGTAATAAAGGTTCGCAAGATCATTTTGGGTACAGATGAAGAAAATGGTACCCTCATGTGGGATATACATACATACATCCGTGGCGCTACAACCCTGTGTGGGTCTTGGCCTCCTCCAAAAGACACCTCCATGCCACCCTTTCCTCCGCCATGCTCCGCCAATCGTCCACCCCTAGTAGTCCGAGGTCTCTCTCTGCTCCGTCCAGCCATCTCAGTCTGGGTCTTCCAATGCTCCTCCTTCCAGCAGGTCTCCCACAGAAAACTTCCTTGAGGACGGACGGTTCGCTCGATCTTTGAACACATGTGGGATATGCTTAGTTTGAATACAAATTTGAATAGTACTTTCAACAAAATATAATGACCGACCTCGGTAGCCTAGTTGTACTGGCGTGGACTTCAGATCCGAGGTCCCGGGTTCGATTCCCGGTCGGGTCAGAGTTTTTCTAAGTGTTTTTTCACTTGAAATTTCTACCCGGGGTTGGCCTGTCTCAGATTGGACGGGACCGGTTGACTGGAAAAAATTTCCTCAGGCAATAAGTTCCGCCGGCTATACTGACACCTTTGTATAGAAAAGTGTTATATTATATTATATTAATGTATCAATCAAATAACCCACACACCTATTATAATAATTGGTGGTCAATGATAATTATTGACGGCATTCTGAGTGCCCCAGTTGTTTATACATTGGGTCACATAAAGAATTCATTATGTCTCTTTGTTAGGGGTTGTGTATTATGGTACTTTAATTGTAGTAGAGGTGGAAAAATACGGGTCAAATTCTGTTAAGGGAACAAGAAAAACATTATGTTGTATTGCAATTGTTCTTAATTAATTTATTTTATTTTTGAGTTTACTTCTTTGGCAACAAAGTGTACTTATTGTATTATCTTACCAGTGGAGTTAGAGCTTCCTCTGGAGAGAAGCAAGTGTGACAAATGGCCACTTGATAGAAAACCCTCAAGAGCGTGTACCTGGATTTGACCTGCCCCGAAAACAGTGGACTACGCTTAATAGAGTCAGGACTGGCCACGGAAGATGCGCAGATTTAATGCATCGACGGGGCTTTTCTCCGAGCCCCGAATGTGAGTGTGGTCGCCGCCAAACTATGGGCCACATAGTCGAGTGTCCAATTTTCGGTTTCCAGCGCGGTCTAACTGAAATTCACGGGATCACTTCTGACGCAGCCAATTGGCTAAGAGACCTTCCATTAAATGTGTAATAGCCAGGTCTTTACCATATGCATTAAAAAATCTTACCTGTCGTCATCCTCGCTCTTGAGGATCGTGATCATCATGCTTGGTGGACTCTGTCTTAGACCATTGTTCTCCAGGATTGTCTGTCCGCAGCCAGATGTACGGCGCGATGGAGTGTTGAAGCGATGTTCTGGAATGTATTTTAAGCATTCTTCTCCAGCACATATTTATATTAGAATAAGGATAGACTATCTCACTAAGAAATCACTATGCCGAGATTATTCGACGTGTTCTTCCTTTAAATATACTGGAAACCAATTGGAAACCTGAGTGGGGTGTAAAAGGGAGTGTTGTTGTTCTTAATTTTTACATTTGCTCTTGTAATCCTCTCTGTGAGTCTGAAAAAAATAACTGTATTCAATTCAACTCTGTCAAGGTATTTTTCCTAATAAATTTTAACACTTTCCAAGTTGTAGTAGGTATTTACTAAAAAATAATAATTAAAGAGCTGTTAAGCGCTGTCCAATACTGCCATTCTGATAATTTTGGTAAACGTATTTCGGAACTTAAAAATTACGAAACATAAAAACGAAAAGTAATTATTGATACAAAATATTTAGTTTTTTATTTCCACAATTTTACTGTTAAGCTAACCCGTTTTCGAAGACCGAAAGAAGAAGAAGACTTTCGGTCTTCGAAAACCGGTTATAAAATTGTGAAAAAAAAAACCCAAATACTTATTTTGTATTATGTAGTTATTTTAATAAAGTGCTAGTCTGCTTTGTACTTACGTATTATTAATTAGATGTAAGAGGTTTGTTGTGTATATTTCTTTTACTACTTAGTTTTGAAAAGTCGCTCACAATGGAAGATCCATAAAAATAAACTTATTATTCACAATCCTTTTTCCACGCAAAACAAGGAAAACTCATTGACATTTTTTATCGTCGTAACATATTTCTCATTTGACCACTTTTTTCTTGACGATATTTTTGCTTATTACGTACCTGTAAACTCGTCTCATATAAGAAGGGGAAATGTTTTCGCGGCTAAAAGTAATCTGAAACAAGTATGTCATGTTTATGACTTTTGCCGATTTCCCATGGTGATAAAAACTGCCAGCCACGTGCTATCCACCATCAGTCGCAATCAGCACATCGAAGCGTACGGATCTGCTCGACCGGCGCGGCTTGCTACATACAACAGAAGCCCTCTCGCCAATAAACATTATTGTAAAAGAAATAAACATTTTAACGCTTTGTTCCGCGATTTCACTTCACTTCGCAAACGTTCGCTCGTTTTATAATTATTTAAGTTTTGCACCAACAGTTGAGTATATTTCGTCGTTAGTTCGGAGTTACAAGTGATTAAATTTCAAAGTGATTGATAACCGTCGTTTTTAAAGCAATTTTTCAAGAGGTAAGTCCATTCAATATTGTTTGTTGTCAATATTCACGCATCGTTCCGAATATTTTGTACTACTAATTTTGTTCTTTTGTTTCCCAAAATGGCCTTTAATGATTGATGGACCTTCTATTGTTTAAAATGTATTTTTGTAGGAACCCATAATTATTATGCTAATAGTATCTTCCGGTTGTTTACTTCGACTATTTTTAAATTAAATCTTAATAAAAATTATCTATTGTAAGGTGGTTTATAGAAGTCGTACGTTATACCTGTTGCGAAACCTCCCTTTTCGTATAATTTTCAAGCTACGTTGTGGGTTGATACGAAATTCGGATGTTACGAGCCCCAACCCTGGTGCCAAGTTTCAAAACACAAGTTTGAAATAAGTTCACAATGGACTTGCATAGCAATTCGCACTTTTCTTCCTCTTGAGAATAATAATTTGGCTTATCCTTATATCCTGACGATCCTAAGGAAATATTTGTGGACTATTATTTTGTCCGACTAAATCCATCTGAAAAATAAAAACACAAAAACTCCTAAAAATTTAGTTTTGTTAAAATAATACAAACTTGCTAAATTCAAACAAAACATATTATTCATAATGATTTAGCCAACAATTCGGTATTTTGGAAACAGAATCTAACACAAGTGCTATCCGAATCTTATCACTAGGCATTGGAGGAAATATTTACGCTAAATGTTCACTTTAACTATTTGAAGAAGTTTTACACGATATCTCATAACCCAGGACCGACCTTTACGAATACTTACGTTATCTTATACGTTTTAGCACTTTTTTTAAAAACGATTCATTGGGCTGAAAGTTCGTGATCGTTGAAAAATAATTTAATTCTGGTTAAACTTGAAATAAGATTTTGTCATCTATTTTTATTATTGCTATCTAGCCAACCCAACTATCATATCCTTGGGATATATTATTAAATTACACAGTTCGATATTCCAAGTTACAACAAAATTTTCAAATATTACCGTTCGATATTCCAAGTTGCAACAAAATTTTCAAATATTACCGTTCGATATTCCAACTTACAACAAAATTTTCAAATATTACCGTTCGATATTCCAAGTTACAACAAAGTTTTCAAATATTACCGTTCGATATTCCAAGTTAGAACAAAGTTTTCAAATATTACCGTTCGATATTCCAAGTTAAAACAAAATTTTCAAATATTACCGTTCGATATTCCAACTTACAACAAAATTTTCAAATATTACCGATCGATATTTCAAGTTACAACAAAATTTTCAAATATTACCGTTCGATATTCCAACTTACAACAAAATTTTCAAATATTACCGATCGATATTTCAAGTTACAACAAAATTTTCAAATATTACCGTTCGATATTCCAAGTTACAACAAAGTTTTCAAATATTACCGTTCGATATTCCAAGTTAGAACAAAGTTTTCAAATATTACCGTTCGATATTCCAAGTTCCAAAAAAATTTTCAAATATTACCGTTCGATATTCCGTTTGATAGTCAAAGTTACAACAAAATTTTCAAATATTAACGGGAGGCCTATGTTCAGCAATGGACGGAGACAGGCTGACGAAGAAGAAGAAGAATAATGTTATATTTTTGACATGCTTCAAAAGTCTTGAAACTATGGGATTGGATATCTATTCGTAATCGATGAATAATTTAGACCCACGGGTCAACGCATGGGGGCTAACAAAAAGGTTTGAAATCCTTGCCGTAGGAAACACAATTCAAAATTTCTATAGGGTATATCAAATAGCCCAAATCAATGGAGTTTGTCAGCCCTCCGCCCTTCTGTCCGTGATCTGAAAGATTCAGGGTCTGTTGAGATTAGTTAACAATACCTTCTATAGTAGAGAGTACGGTTCTTCGTTAACTTATCTAGTAAACGTGGCATTTTAATTTCAATTTTAACTTCGTGAATACGGTATGATGTCTAAGATGATAGAGATATCTAAGCAGTTGTTGAAATGGCCGTAGAACTTTGTATCATTATCATAGAATGTTGAACCATTGACTCTAAATAGCTCCTAGTAGAATTATGGTTTTTCAACAACTATTAGATATTCTCCCTACGTAGCTATAAGATATTTAAATATTTCTACCGTGTAAACAGTATGAGATTCTTCTGTTCGTTCATAATGACCATTGACTATACTCCTCCAGTCCTGGGTCAGTCTAATAAGATTTTCCACTGTTACCACTGTCTTAAGAAAAATCTTCTCCCCTTAACTTTGTACGCTTTTCAATTAATCTTTTACATAGGGCAGACGTAGCCGAACCATGAGACTTTTATTCTTTATACTGTGGTCTGCAGTTCCCCTTTCTTAACAACACTATACTTCAGCAGGATTCTTGTATTAGTTTGGTTGTATTCATCCAGTTTTTTTCTCTGTATGTAGGAAGATAGCATTTTCGAACAACAATGACATTAAATCAGACTTACTGCAATTCTCAGAGAGGTTAACACTCTTCACCGATTGGCCAGCAATCGGCTCACGCATGGACAATATCAATTAAGCTCCATGTATTGTAATGCACAGTAGTACCTCGCATTACGAACACCTCCCACAATGAACTATTCGCAGAACGAACAAAAAATGTGAAAAATTTCAGAAAGGATAAGTTGAACGTTTACGTTATTTACTCGTAAGATGGGACATTTAGGACAGTATCTGGTATAAATCACTATCTTTTCTTTAGTCTCTGGTTCTCCTGGTGCATGTTATCACTAATGGTTCCAAACTTGTGTTTTAAAAATGCAAACATGTTCGTGAGAAAAAGCCCTCACAATATGTTGGTATAAAGGAGTATAATAAACTGCCAATTGATATTAGGAAAATTAGGAGTGGGATTGTGGAATAAAATAATATAAATTTTCTCCCCGCGTTCTGGCGTTGGTTGATGCATTGTTTGGAGAAATAAAAGTAACTAGATATATGTGTGATATCAAAATGCAATTTACCTAAATGTAGTATGATTTTTGTATCCCCGTTTCACAAAAGCGTCTTTTCGCTTTAGAAACGGGGTCTATATTGAATTGATAAAAAAAATAAAAATAATTTTTGAAAATCTACAAATATAACTTAAAATTGTAGCAAAGCGAAAAGGTGTAAACCTGGCAAGTTTAGCATGCCTAGGGGTCGCCCATTAATCACGTTAGCTCAAAAGAGAGTAGGGGGAGGGGGGGTCACGAAAGATCACGTAAAGGGGGTCTAGTAAGAAAATCACGTGCATTTATTTTTTCTGATAAATTTAATGAAACACAATTGCACATTCACAAATTTTATAAATTGTATCTTGCAAAAATTCTTTGTACTAAAAAAGTAGGTACCTACACGTGATTTTGGGAAGGGGGAGTTCTGAAAGCTCACCAAATGTCACCAGAGAATTGCAAAAAATCGTCATGTGAATAATGGACGGCCCCTATACAATCCATCGATTTGCAATATCCTCAAAAATTCTGATTATAATTTGATTTTCTTAGGTTTATAACGCATTTAGTCTTAATCGGTATCTCGAGAAAGGTGTAATTGAATGAAAGGTGAATATTTCAAAATTAACGGAACTGGTTATTTTATGGGTACGTTGCTTTGTCTAACTCTAGAGTTAACAAAACTACTGGACTAATAATTAATCTTTTTTACGTTGTTTTCAATTGAAAAAAATTGCTTGACAAATCGACTGTTCTCCATGACGGCGAGGTCCTAGAACGAATCGAATTTGTTATAGGAGGTATGACTGTAAATAGATGTGTATAAGGCTAATTATTTTTATTATTGCAGATCCACGCGGCCGCTGTTGTATTGAAAACAAACCCACGTGCTTGATCAGATACTATAATACTACAGTATTCTGTCTCTCTTTACCGAGTAAAGCATCACCAACTGTCTTTCCAATTTATATATTATAAACATTACCTACCTATTTACTTTTCGTAATACGTCATATTATTTTATTGAAATGTGTGCAAATAATGACCATCTACATAAATACATACCGAATAAAACAAGTGTTTAGTAGATTTAACTTTGGTAGGTTCTTGCTCCAACTGTGTTTTTTGCTACGAAAAAGTTTGTTATTATTAAATTTTTTATCTAATTTCGTCATACATGAGTAGACAACCCTCATCATTCATTCATTGACTTTTTAATTTGTCGGCTGTTTCCCAGTTTTGTCAAAATAATAATAATATGTCGATGGCAAGTTTGGTTGATTTTATTAAACCTACCTACCTCTGTTTTATTTAATCGTCAAAAATATAACCGACCTGGGCATCCTAGTGTTATAGGTGTGGACTTCAGATCTCGAGGTCCCGGGTTCGATCCCCGGCCGGGTCAGAGTTTTTCTTAGTATATTTTCACTTGAAATTTCTACCCGGGGCTGGCCTGTCTCAGATCGGCAGGGACCGGTTGACTGAAAAGTGTTAAATAATTTATTTATTTATTTAAATCTAATTTATAATTGGTTATGTTCGTCTGTAGCTTGGTATTTTCTTTGAAACACCCCACGCGATTTTTTTTTTTTTTTCATAATATGATTACGATGGGCAATAATTTTCGTCGGATATTCGATTATTTCTATAACAATCAATAAGGAGGCGTTGATTTTACCCACCTAACAGTGCACAATAGCTAAGCGGGAGATAACTGTTATTGGAAAACTGGAGATTCTATGTTTTTGTTTCATGATTTTTTTTTTGTTTGTGTTCTGTTATAGTCTATCGTATTAGTAAATAGACAGATTATCACGGAAAATATTGTTCCAACATACAACTGTTTCTACGGGAAGAAATATAAAATTGTCCGCAGTTTTCAACATAGTAAAGTCAAAATTCAAATTCAAATATTTTTATTGAGGAAATAAAAAACATTAAAAAATACATTCACAATAATAAATTTATACATTTTTTTAATATATCTTTTTTACCCCCAAAATTGAGCAGAGCTCGTGCTTTGGGGGATAAACAAAAAAATTGATAAACAATCAATGATCCTTTTCTATGGCTGTAGTCCCGACGGGTTTTGCTGTTAGTAAAGTAAAACAGTCATTATGTTATTCTTAAGAACAAAGTCTTTTCAATTATTGATGAATTATCCCTATTATCAATGAATTGCTTTGATATATTTACATATTTTGCTATTGATCGTGGTTATTCTAACGATGGTTTTCCTCTATGGGTTGAGATAACTTCTTATCAATGGTTCTGGGTATATATAGGAATACTTCATCATTAAGACCATCATATAAAACCGCCATTACCCTCTATAGGGGAGAATTCCTGTGTGCAGTTGGAATCTTAAATGGAAAAATTCTGATAAAGGAAAATATTGTTAATCAATTCAACCTTAAATCACTCAGAGCATTGCGGTTTTTGATTGGTAAATATCAGAAACCATGGGTGTCAACTATATGTCGGATGCGTCTTGATTCAAAATTGGAATGCTTTTCCATTTTTTTTTTAATTTGGCATATTGCCTCGTCTGTGTTGCGAGTGTGGGGTGGTAGCATATACCCTGGACCATTTGTCCCATTTCGTCCAATTTCGAGTTTTTTTTTATAGTTTGGAGGGCTGTGGGTGGATGCCCATTCAACATTTTCATATGCTGTTATTGAATTTCCAGAAAATATGTAAACAATTAACACATTTCGTTTAAAATAATCAGTTAAAATTTAGCCTTTTTATTGAAAGACTAGCTTCCCCGACAGACGTTGTCGTGTAGTCCTTACTATGAATATTGATTTCGAATTTGTAATTTATACAAAAAAAACGTTAAAAATATGTTTCAATGTTAAAAAATCATTGATGAAATTTTGAAAGAAATTCTATCAAAAATTTGCGTACTAATGTTTTAAATAAAAATTGTGTTTTTACGGATTTTTTCACAGATGGCGTTGTTGTCATTAAATGCCCTCCATATTTACTTTAATATTATATTTTATATTATTTGCTTTCCATTTTTCGAATTTATAGTAATTATTCTGTTATCCGGAGCGGAGAAGAATCCAATAAACCAAGCATCATAAAAATATGTTCAGTCGATCATGAGTTATAAGTCTTCGTACTAAGTGATTATATTATTATAGATTGGTTTTTTAAATTGTTTTCAACCACATAAAATCCGGTCTCAAATTATTGTCTTTTTGTTTGGCTGAAAATTTGAAAATTTAAAGGATATTTTTCTTTCTAAACATTTATTTACCCATTTTATTTGAAGTGGTTGGTAGACTGGCGGTTACAAAGTCGGCTTTCGTACTGTTTGGTGCGGACGTCGTGGTTCGATCCCAGCTGCCGACCATCTTCCTCTTTCACGACACAAGCTTTAAGTAGCTTACTGTGATAGAGTCAAGGAGTGTATTTGTGTTCACTTTGAGTGAGCACAGATTCATTTTTATAAAAAATAAAAAAATATTCTCTACGCAATCAGTGGTTGCTTTTACAAACTTTTTTAAAAAAATACTATAATTGCTGATGCCAAGAAGCAAAAACCATCAAAAGAAAATAAATCAAACACAAACAAGAGACACAAACAAGCATAAGCTGCTGCAACCAGGATACATGGGACAGTTGATTTGTAACCTTATTTTCAAAGTCCACAAAGGTTTAAGACTATATTATCTAAAGTGCCGTTGTGGACCCTTTTACGTTAAATGGATGTTTTCCTTCTTTGAGCCTAACGTCCATAGTTCCCTTAGGTGACAGGAAAAATAATAAGATACTCTAATCTAATTATCTGACTACGTATCCGCTACTTACCCATAATCACTGACATCCACCATCCACGTACCAACGTATTATTTATGTCGCTGTTTTTTTCGCGTGATTCGCACAAAAAACATCGCAATGTTTATTAAACTAGTGGTCGAACAGTGCTCGAAATTCGACTTATATGTTTGTTTATTAATATTTCTTCATAACCTTGTTTACTTTATTTTTTTATTCTTTAACACCCACCTAGTTCTCGTGCGAGACACTTGGGTTCATCCTTTTTTTCTTTTATAACAATTATACAATACTAGCTTATACCCGTCTTGCTTTACGTTTTTGATTCCGATTGTCAGGCTTGATCGGTAGGTAATTAAACAGGTTCTAGTATAGCTTCCCATTGCTTAACAGACCTCTATAACTGACATAAGCACAGGAAAAGAAGAATGACACTTTTAAAATTTTTGTTTCACCGACCTCATAATAGTATACGAACCTACCGACATAATTTGCAAGTTTTCATAGAGAGAGAGATAGCTCTGTGGTTTGAATCTTAGCTACATTCCCTAATGTGTGATAATTAATTAGGCTCTCCACACATAGAGAGTGATTTGCGCTATCTGTCAAACTTCAAAATGGAGGAATCATTTTGCAAATTTTTTCATTAAATCTTTATTTATTGAGAATAATAAGATTTGAATAACATTTTTCAAATTCAAATTCAAATTCAAATATTTTTATTAAGGAAATAAAAAACATTAAAAAAAATACATTCACAATAACAAATTTATACATTTTTTTAAATATATTTTTTTTACCCCCAAAATTGAGCAGAGCTCGTGCTTTGGGGGATTATAGGGTTGTACATATTTATTTATTCAATGAGTAAGTAATTTCAAGAAAATAAACATACCAACATACAACAAACAAGCATCACAAAGGACACATGCAAACAAAAATAACAATTGCAATAACAATAGCAATCACAAAATCATTTATATGTATAACAAATCAATCTACAATTATTTTATTACATTTACATGAGTAATTTTGTTTCCAAAAGATGGCTTACTGTCTTTTTGAGAAATTTGTATGAAGATCCTAAAAAAATAGAGTTTTTTAAATAGCTCTAAATATATTAAAGTTAATGCAGCAAATTGTATTTAAGAACCTTCTCAAGCAGTTTGCACCGCTCTGCGCAGATTCATATCTGACGTAGCATTTGTATTTTGAGCGTGATGTTCACATATACGATAGAAAGCACACAAACATTTCTGAATAATTATGTAGATCAATAGTTACAACAGATTAACCAGACCGACCTCGGTAGCCTAGTTGTACTAGCGTGGACTTCAGATCCGAGGTCCCGGGTTCGATTCCCGGTCGGGTCAGAGTTTTTCAAAGTGTTTTTTCACTTGAAATTTCTACCCGGGGTTGGCCTGTCTCAGATTGGACGGGACCGGTTGACTGGATAAAATTGCCTTAGGCAATAAGTTCCGCCGGCTATACTGACACCTTTGTATAGAAAAGTGTTATATTATATTATATTAACAAATATAAATGAAAAATATAAGGGATGATATCATCATCATTATTATCATTGGCGCTACAGCCCGTTATGAGCCTTGGCCTCCTCAAGAATACTTTTCCATTCCTCTGTCCTCTGCCGCTCTCCTCCAGTTCGCTCTGATGTCGTCCTCCGTGTCATTCAGCCATCTCTATTTGGGTCTGCCTCTACTCATCGGACCACCTGGACAGGTGTTTAGGACCTTGTTTTGGGATACGATCATCACTCATTCGGCTGACGTGACCCAACATTCCAATCTGCGTACTTTAATATTTTGTACGATATTGGGTTCGTCATACAGAGCCCGCAGTTCGTGATTACAGCGTATCCTCCAGTACTGAGAACAGTATACGCTTGAGGTTTAGTGTCATTAAGCGTAGCTTGGATACCGCATTAAACAAAACGCCCACTGAAATAAAATGTATGAACTATGTAAAAAGGTTAAATTCCAAAACTTTTGTAATATTAGTGTTAGTAGGTATGTACAACAACTGTTCACTTGGGTGAGTTACAAACATCAAAATTACTGGTAAATACCTATGTATGAAAATAGTATATTATATTAACAAATTATGTGGTACCTTTCAAAATTTTCCTCCAATTTTTCTCCACTCAGAAGCAGGGAAACAAGAAGTTTATGATAAATTATAGGTAATTTTCACGGCCTTTGATGATTCGCAATGCGTTAGCAAAAATGTTAATAGCATATTTTGTACGGTCAATTCGTTTCTTATTATTTATGAGGTGCTATTTTTTGGTTATTATTATCTGATTCATGTCACCGCCCCTTTAGGCCCATTGTGTATTCTTCAGTTTTGACACCGTTTTCTTTTGTCAGTTTCTTGTACGGAACTAATTTTCTGGCTTTGTTAAAAGTTCAAGTTAATGTACGTACACGGCCCGTACAAAGCACCTTTACGGACTCTACACAGATGAACTGTGATTTACTTATAATTAGCGAGTCTTCGTGACATAATAATTATTTTGTTGTTTATCGTTTATCACATCTCAAGCTAAAATTAATTTGTCAGTTCGCCGATTTGTGGTGCATCCTGGGTTAAAATAATGAACTAGCAAACTGGACATGAGGATGTTTTTATGTAAACTGGACATCATACAATAAAATATCAGCAATCCTCTTATCTAAATCACTTGGTTTTTTATTAATCGCATCAATAAATTATAAGACTAAAGATTTTAGCTGTCTTTTTTATGAGCAAAACAGTCCATAGAGTGTATTTTGGTCTCAATAAACGAGATTAAATTAAAATGGTTCGGTTTAAAACGGTCAATAAACTTTAATAAATGAAAATTTGATAAACTAACATGTTTAAACACTATCTAAACTATTCATTTAATAAAAAAAAATAGAAAATCGAAGAGTTTTACTATTTTAACCCTCAAACGCACCCCAATTTCAATTTTATGAGATGTTTTTTTTTTATAAACGAATGTTTTGAAACTATAATGAGCAAAATGTTCGTAGCCTCAACGATTTTGGAGATTAAGACCACCCCAACGTATTGAACAGTTTACCATTTCCACTAAATGGAGGCTTTTAGCTAGCGGTGCGGTGGTTCGAAATTGAAAATCAAAACATTTAAAATCTAACATGAAATGTAATGATTGCATCAAACAGTTATGTGTTTATAAAATATTCAGATCTAGTCCAGGAAAACTGCTAAAGAATCCATAATCTATACAAAATGTTGTTTCAATTATATACCTGCTATAAAGATATTATTTTCAGTCAACTGGTCTTATTACAGGAAATCAACCTAGGTATAATTTTCATCTGAAAATGGGAATTAAATCAAGGAACTCTTTAACAACCAACAAGACCGGCAGCATATTCACTAAATCAGAAATAGGTGAATGTGAATTCAACAGTGGAACGAGAATTTCTAAATTTAAGTATCTGAAGGGAGCAACCATTATCACTATTGGTGACCTCGGGGCTGAGCTTCCGATAAGTGTGAGTATGGCAAGTGGCGCCTTTAACATCATGACCAAAATATGGAAGGCGTCAGCGTTTATTATCGAGACGAAATGTAAACTATTTGATGCGTGTGTGTTGCCCATTCTCCTGTATGGTGTAAGTCCTGGCACCTGACCAAAGCCCAGGCACAAAAAGTCTTTGCGTTTGAAACAAAGAGAATTTTGGGTATAAAATGGTACCTCTGCATCACGCTACACGTCGTCGCACCCACCGTAGGGCCATCACTTCTGCCATTTTGGATAGGACTTACCTGATGGGACATATTGTGTAAGGTATGCCGAATAACTGTTGGCCGAGGAGAGCGCTGTTCTTCCTTCCATCAGGGTCCCGTAGACAAGGAAGACCCTCTCATACCGCTCCATGAAACCAGAGCTGAGAGATTTGGACATGGTGTGGGAGGAGGTCATAAACATTACTCAAGATAGACGTAATGGAGAGCTCTTGTTGCCTTCCTATGACCCTGAGAAGGGGGAAATAGGAGGTTTTGATTGGATTGATTTGAATGAGAATTCAAATAGTGTTTTGTCTTTTAAGGCCGTGCAAACTTATTAAAACAACTAAATAAACTTATCGAATATCATTTGGCAGCCCTAGGTTCAAGGCTTTGAACTATTTTCCCAGGTCTGTTTACTCATTGTAATGGAGATTTCGTACCCCCGTCATATTGTTATCATTAGTCCAAAGAGAAATAAATAATTTTATGTCGTTGTTATTTCTATGCACAACAATCTGTAACGAATTAGATATTATAATCCCAAATTATTATTGTACTAACAATAATTGCGTTGTTATTCACCATTGTTATATTTCGCACATGTGAGGTTGTATTAAAAACGCATTACTCTTTTGTTACACGGTCTTACAGCAAGTAGTGATTTTTGAACCAAAATCAACAATAGTTTGTTGTTGTTGACAATCAAATTTACGTCAATGGTCTTGAATTTTGTCGATATTTTCCAATCGAAGTTCGTACGGCTTTATGATACTTATTCAATTTTTTACTTTTATTCTCTTTCTATTAAACCGGAGACGGTTCCGATTCAGACCCGTGACGCGACGGTTGTGTGTGAAGTGACCATAACCGCGGGAAAGGTTGATCTACCCGTTTGGTAGTTTGTCGTCTATCTGCCGGAGCAGTAAACCCACCACAAACTAATAATACTCTCCGTTTGCTCTACAGTTTAATGATACCGATTAAGCTATTAAACATTCGCGTATTTTGAATCTGATATCATTTGACTCTTCACTTTCCTGAATAAAAATGTGGGCTTAATATTTTTATTATTGTGGACAGCCCTAGAATCTTGTATTATACACTACTAGCTTTCCCGCCAGACGTTGTCCCGTGTTCCTAACTATGAATATTGAATTTGTATAATGATGAGGATAATGTTTTTTTTTTTTAAATCGATCTGTTTCAAACCATATATTTTCCATCAACATTCTGTCAATCGCACAAACTATCAAACAACTGACAGTTCCTGTCAAACATTAATTTAATTTCAATATTTCAAATTTGGAATAAAAATTATATTGTTAAAAGTACTAAGAAGGTTACCTACTTCGAGTTTCCTTTGATTTTCTAATTTTCCACGCAACTTTCTTAATGTTTTCTTTCATAAGAACCTTCTCCTGATAAAAGCCAACACGACAAAAAAAAAGAATTAGCGAAATCGGTTTAGACGTTTAGGCGTGGTGCGATGACCACGGAAAATAGCTCTTCATTTTTATATATAAGATATACTTACATATTTATTTTATCCAGCACGTTTTTTACTGTCGTTAAATATAATGTAGGTAATGGAATTCTCGAAGTGACACCATACACCGCCCGTCAGTAACTTGTCGATTTTTTTTATAACGTCTAGTAAATTTTATAGTAATGACTCTGTTATGTCATCGGTTTTGATCCAATTTATGAATAAACTGGTTTGATAAGGTGTATGTTGACTAATTCGTTTGGCTGTTTCAATAGCCGAATAATAGTACGGTGAACTATTATAGCCTTTACGACATATCGTTGTAAATTAAACCACTTCATTTTAGGGATTGACAAGAGATCTTCAATCAATAGCTGTGGCCTATACCTGGGTTTCTATGACCAGTTCATGGTCTCCACTCCAGGGTTTTCTTAGTCCGTCTATCATCTGTTGTTCTTATTATATGGCCGGCCCAGTTCCACTTTAGTGACGCTATTTTATGAGTCACATCGGTAACTTTGCTCCTTTCTCTAATCCATTCATTCGCTTACCGTCTCTCAGACTAATTTTTACCATCCTTCTCTCCATCTCTCGTTGTGTTACTGTACTGTACGTTGTACTGACCGTTTCGTAAAGGTGGTAGTTTCAAAACCAAAATCATGGATGGACATTGGACGGATGATAATCCAAAAAAGCGTGAAGATACCCGATAGGAATTCCTTTTCGACAGTTTAGTTGGTTTGCAAGTAGTAGTGTAAGTGATATGTCAATAGAGAAGTGAAGAATGATTCATAGTTGAGAGTATTTCGGAGTAAGTCGTGTAACCATGGCCCATATAGCGAACCTCGGCCTGCCATGACCTAGGCAGGAAGTAAGAAAAGGAGTCGCACTACACACTCATTTATCTCGAGGTGTATCTTATACAGCGGCTTCTTAATGCAGCAACATGACTGAACAAAGTTCTCTTTTAAAATGGAGACACCCAAACTCGTGGTTGGTAGTGTAGTGGATCAACGCCGGCTTTGGTTCTGTTTCGTATCGGAGGTCGTGGGTTCGATCCCAGGTGCCGACCGTCTTCCTCTTCACGACACAAGATTTAGCTTACTGTGAAATACTCATTTGTGTTCACTTTGAATGAGCACATATTCATTTTATATAAAACAAAGGGTGACTGGTAATTCGACCAATTACTTGAAAGTGGTTCTATTAGAGTATGTTTGCAATAATTTTGTTCCCATTAACTAGGGGTCTAATTACACCTTTTGACCAAATGGTGAAAAAAGTACTTCACCTTGGGAACTAAAAATACATTTTTCTAATATATTATTATGATTGAAGGAATGTTTTCTTAGAAAAATCTACAGGAAAATTTCAAAAACCTCCGAAATAAAACGTGCAGTTTTTTATTTCATTTTTAATTTCGAATTTTCGAAGAGAGTTACTAAAAAAAATATACCTAATACAATCAATCAATCAATCAATTCTCCCTTTTACACCGCACTTAGGGGCATAGGGAGGCAACAAGAGCTCACCATTGCGCTCGATCTTGCGCAATGTTTATGACCTCCTCCCACACCATGTCCATGTCCCTCAGCTCTGCTTCGAAGGAGCGGAACACAGTGTGAGAGGGTCTTCCTCGTCTTCGGGACCCTGATGGGAGGAAGAACAGCGCTCTCCTCGGCCAACAGTCCTAACCTAATACACCTTGACGTAAAAACCACAGAGAAAACTTCCGCCTTGATAATGTCTACATGAGCTAGACGAAAGCGCTTTCATCTCAATAAAAAAAAAACGTGAAAGTGCAACTGTGTGTTGTTTAAATTCATAATGATGAACTTTCACTCCGTCAATATGTACACCAGCCTTACAAAAAAATTAATAAACTTTCTGAAAAGGAACAAATTTTGTCCACGTCTATACAGGTTTGGAAAATTTATGTACGCAACCGATGGTTGCTTTAACATACAAAATAAAACCTTTATGGGAAGATAAACCTGATTATAGGACAATATGTATGATTGTCCTATAAATTTATGGTCCTGTCCGTGTACAAGAATTTATGGTCCTCTCCTATAAATGAATTTATGGCCTGTCGTCCGGCAGGTTTTGCTGCTAGTATTATTTTATTTTTACAGGAACCCGAGCTCTTCTGTACCCGTACCTATTCTAAGTTTTATCGGAAGGTAATCACGGAAGTAAAGTATGTAACACGATACATTTTGTATAGAAAACGTTTATAGATATCAAATGCGAGAATCGCTTGTTTCTTGAATTATACTTGTGGCGGCGCTATAGACGTTTTCCATACAAAATGTATCGTGTAATACTTACTTTACTTCCGTGACTGATATCGAGTGGCGTTCAATTAACCCGATTTATGAATCCAGACCTGTTTGCGCTCCTTCACTGTGTTGGGAGAACTCAGTTTAATTTTTTTTTAAATGTTGCAGGCGGAGTATGCGGACAGCCTTGCGATGCTGTTACGCCCTGTATTGGTCTATGTGCTTCCAAACTGGTCTCGGCTAATGGAAGGCACCGCCAAGTAGTTAACTATGTGTAACGCGTTAATTTTTGATCGAGTCCTTGTATTTATAATTTTACAATGCTATTTCGAAACAACACAATATTTTGTGCGAAGGTAATTCGCTCATTGTCAACTTCCGTTTTGGTCCAATAATTCCAAATCTTGTCATGTTATGTACACAACCTTTTATCTCAATACTTTTTATTCTAAATCTTTCTTTCCCAAATCATTATGATTTTTAGACTCTTTTAGTCTCTTGTCGAAAATAATGTCTGCGCTTTTTTAATAAGTTATTTGTTAATTTATTTATTAGATTTAGATTCTTCTCCGCTCCGGATAACGGAGTAATTATTAAAAGTTCGAAAAATGGATAGCAAATTGTGTCGATGCTTTTCAAACTCGTCTAAGTCACACAAAGCATTTTTTTTTGGGAATTCGCGATTTTTTTATCACAGCTTTCTAATATAATATTTGTAAAAAAAAATATGATGGTATTTTTTTATAGAGCGTATATTTAAATATTTTACAATATTTAACCTTAAATTTTAAATGATTTTAAAGAAAAACGTATTTTAAATGTGGACATAGGTTCGTTTGATAAAACACACCTGGACGTAGTCAATTTTGAAAAAAAAATCAGAACTTTGGGCAAATTTGAAAATAAATATAGATAGGTATTCGACATCTTCGTCAAGATGACTTTTTGGGGCTTGAATTATAAAATATTATTGTATTTAGTTTATATTTTAAGAAATAATATATTTATAAAAATAAAGAAACAATACTTAAAAGTGAATAAGTATGTAAAATTAGTAAAAAACAAAATAATAAAATTATACCACATCCCCGTTTCACACTATATCGTCTTTTCGCTTTAGAAACGCGGTCTATTATGATTTAATAAAATAAAAAAATACTAATAGATATCTTAAAAAAATGGCGGCACGACGGCTGTCAAAAAAGAATTTTCTGTTCTATGATTGGTTCAAATGGACGTAGACAATTATGATATGTTTAATGTCATGGACGTAGATGAATTTGAAAAAAAACACTTGAAAAACAATCAAACGATCCGTAGAATATTTTCTATACATCTACATAAATATCTAAAAAATCATTAAAAGGCAAGTTTGAAAAGCATCGACACAAATAATATAGAATATAATATTAAATTTAGTATGGAGGGGATTTTATGACAACTACGCCATCTGTGAAAAAATCCATAACAACACAATTTTTATTTATCTACTTGACAACCATTGAGTTTCAAAACATTGGTATGCCCATTTTTGATAGAATTTCTATCGAACTTCATAAATAATTTGAAATCAATATTCATATACATAGTAAGGACTACAGGACAACGTCTGTCGGGAAAGCTAGGAGAGCTATATAATATCAAAAAAAACTTCGTAAAGAAAAGACAGAAGCTACTTGTCACGGCCCCCCCTAACGAGAGGCTTTCTACCTAAACTGACCTAACTTATTCTAAGCTAAACCTAAGCTTAACTATATCTAAACCTACGATGACACTATATGTCGCAACCCCATTATACCTAAACTATCGATTGCACCATATTTTGCAACTACCTAAGCCCTGCGAGCAAAGCAGACCATCCGCAAAGCTAGGGCTACTAAATCTAGCTATAGAATAATCCTAAGCTGAATATGACGTTGTCAGCTCTATTCTACTAGTATCTGAAAGACTATCTAGAAAACCTAGAACAACCGTCTACGAAATGGCCAAATCGTGATCGTCTAGAAACTAACCTAAGGACCCAAACGTTGTGGTTCTAATCTAATTGAGATTTATTATTCAACTGGATAATCCTGAAACATAAAATAGTCCAATTAGTTATGAAATAAAATATGGTAAAACATCATACTTAAATAACGATTACTTAAATAATATTTCTTCCTTGATTTGTATT
Source organism: Mystacides longicornis (assembly GCA_963576905.1). Taxonomy (NCBI): domain Eukaryota; kingdom Metazoa; phylum Arthropoda; class Insecta; order Trichoptera; family Leptoceridae; genus Mystacides; species Mystacides longicornis. Next base: position 7,473,076 of record OY756425.1, on the reverse strand, counting down.
TAATTTGCAATAAGAGCGACATAAAATAAATAGATAAATATTGCACAATTTCTCGTCACATCGTGATTATAGTCATTCTGCAAATAATTTATTAGTTTTCTAACAAATAATTATATCTTTCTCGATTGCCCTTCGAATTTAAAGGACAATTCTGGTCTGCTGTGAATCCATTGTCTTGAGAGAATTTTGTCTGTTATTAGAAATAAAGATTCAAAATCTACTTATTTACCACAACCACAGTTTCAAATTCTACAATTCTATCTACACCACACCCCCCCCCCTAATGGGGGAGGGGGAAATAGGCCCCCAACGGCCCGCCTATTTCGATTTCAGCCGGCCTAGACAAGTGCTGAATCTCTGTGCTTGTTAGACTAATTCGCGGATAAACACACATAGATTAAGGTATACATAAATAAATAAGCATGCACCCAATACATAAAATAAAGGTTAGTAATTATTATAGAATATTTCATAATAGGGCCTTAACGAGCAATCGCTACGGTCGCTGACTGTACTCTTCCCTAGAAATATGACGAAAAATGGAACGATTACCGCTTCTCGTTTCTAGGTAGGGACTGAGTTTGTTAAGGTTATAAGTATTCGCTGCTACATCTACCCACATGAGTACACATATAGTAATATGCACGCATGCTTACATACATCCAGCAGAGACTAAAGATAAATTCCATGCAACTAAATAAAATAAGTATAAATACGAATATAAGAGTATTAGTCAGTTCCCAATTTGTATTAGGGAAGAAAAGGATAGGACTATTGTTAGTATAAAATAAAATAATAATATATATATTCTACTATTTGCCACACACTAGCGCAACTAAAATTGTTAGAATACTACTCAAAGCGTATTATTAAAACACCAATCTACTATTTCAAATAATAAAGAATGATCTCTAACTACCCTCCACCAAGACACAAACACAAGCAAGCGAAAGCACATAAAATCTAATATAATATCTGAAATGCAAAAGTAGCGAAGCACAATCAAGGAGTTTACGGTTAATTATAAAATAATAATTTGAAATGAATCCTTTCTCTAGGATCCTTATCTGAAATGGAAGGGTTTGATTAGTATCATCATTATTTCATCATACTTACATCTAATGATGTAACACTTATGCAATACCTATCTGATTACGACATAATACGCAACACTTAATAACACAATAACGACCTAATTAAAATACCATTAAATTCATATCATAAATAAATCAATAAATTCATACTTAATCCTAATCGACACAATTTAAAACTATAAAAGCTGAAGATAATCTAAAAGGATATATAAAATTAAAGTTATCACTCCAATTGGAAAACATAAATTAAGTAAAATATTATCGAAAAATATATGACCCTAATTAAACTACTATAAAATTAGTATTATTTACCAAATTTAAATTAAAAGGAAATATAATAATATTTATAAATGAAATAAATAATGCCATAAAGTTTAGATTATAAATAAATAAATACATTAGGCACAAAATGATGAGTTTATTATTAAAAGCTATAATAATTATTATTTATCAAATTCAAAAATGAAAGGCAGAATAATATTCAAATGTTTTAAAAACAAATTATAATTTACACAAAAGGGAATATTCTTTATTTAATTTGTAGAAGACAAAATAATAAATATATTATTCAATGAAGTAATCAATTTGGAACCAATATAAAAATTAAAATATTTACTTATCAAATGTTTAAACAAATCGCTATAATTTACCCAACGAAACATTCATTTATTTTAAATTAGTAAAAATTAAAATCAAAATCTCTATGAAAATAAACAAATTGAATTAGGAAAAAATAAATTAATGAAACAAAATATAATTATCTGAATCGTCCTTGGGCCTGGTATAGATCTGTTCAGCACTGGAGACCTCCATCCCCTTCCAGAAGTAGAAAATAACTGACCCTGCTGTTTGTAAGAGATCTTCACTCTTCAAGAGATGAGATGAACTGTCCCAAATAGGTATTTGCGACCCCTATTTATTAAATCAAGTTTCGCAATATTTCGAGATAGACCTGTGACGTGTTAAGCACAGTGGTGTATAACTCCAGGGGCGTCTCCAAGTTATTATAATTTAAGAATAAATCTATAAATAAAATCTAAAATACTTTACTAAAATGTTAGTCCCGTCACATACTGAAAGACCTGAAATAATTTCCGATCAAAATAATGTCATTCTTTACGGCAGTTGCAGCTGCTGGACTTGCAAAATATCGTTCACACAAACAGCAGACGATACATTTTAAATTATCATTAAAAGACAAAAAGACATTCTGGAATGTTACCGAACCATTTTAAAAATAAAATCATTTTTACATAATCTATTCGTTTACTAATTACCAACCACACTAATAATTATTATGTTCTCAATGCGTATGAATAGTAATAATTTTCATGGTCTGTCCAGACTTCGTAATCTTCGGAAGATTTTCAATGAGATTTGTTAGTCATCGTTTAACATATTGTTATGTATGTATGAACGGGCTCATACTTCACACTTAGATGAAGTGTCAATAATTATTGTTTCTTGTTACATTGTTTTGTTCTTCTGTTTTGACTTACTCGCACATCAACCACATCGTTCTGAGAACTCACTTAAAAGGAAATAAATTGTTTTCTTTAGAAATTTTTAACAATTAACACGATAAATGAAAATTTACTCCTAAATTTGAACTTTTTATAGTTTTATCAAACTGTTTTCTTCTATTGCAATATAATGTTAGAAGCAGATACCCAGATGTTCTAGTACGATCATTTGACATGAGCGATGCAATAACCTCAAATGATACAACTTTTTGACGAGAAAACAGATCAGTATTTAGTCAAAATATGTTTTAGTGGTTTAAAACCATGTTTGCATAATTATCTTTCGAATGAGACTGGCTTAGGGTAAGTCGATTAAATGTTGTCAAGTTGGAAAGATTTATTTCGTTTCATATTTATATTATACTAGCTGACCCATCGAACTTCGTCCCGCCTTAAAGTCAATAAAATATTGATGGGTAACATAACATACCTACATGACTACTCACTGTGAAAAAATCAAAAGTTATGTGGTTGTAATATGCAATTACAATGTCGGTAACATTACCGCCACCTGTGGAAACATAGGGAAAACATTGATCTATAGAATCTTTCTACCAAAATATCAATCTACCACACATCTCCCTATTTCCCCACCGGATGGTGGTGGCAGTACCGGTTAGAAAATCCGATCCATATTAACTGTAATATAATATTTTATATAATTTCTTATCTATTTATACAACTTTTTGTTAGTTATTCTGTTATCCTGAGCGGAGAAGAATCCAATTAATCAAACATCGAAAGAATCTGTCCAGCCGGTCTCGAGTGTTTGCACTAACCCGACTTTCATTTATATTATAAGACGGATAGTGGTTTCAAACCATCTTCGCTTTATTACATTTCTAATGAAACCGGTTTGAAACAAATCGGTTGGATGGTTTTCGAGTCTATAATCGACTTAGAAACATTTGTTATGTTTTTAAAATAAATATTGATAAACGATGAGTCGGTTTTTTAAAACGACAACTTTCTTCTACCTTCCTACTTCAAGAAGCATTTGAAAAAGAAAGTGTGAAAATTTTGTCACATTTCGGTTTATGATGTACAGAGGTGAAGGGACGACGAGGGGAAGAAGGAAAAGTAGTGATTGCGTCAAATAAATTTCTTATTTGGCGAAAATATTAAGGCGGAGCTATGTTTATTCGAACGGTTTGTCTCTTTCCATCTTTTCATTAAATTTTTATAAAAAATGGGATAGCAAATAACAAAGTTTATTACAATTTATCGCACCTATACTAGGAAAATATTTGTCGAAAAACATAAGTCGGTTTTCATAAGTGACTTCTTTCAGCCACTTCCGAAAACCGGTGAACGATTTAAAATATAATATGTAAGCGATAGTGTTTCATTTATGGTGTAAATAAAGAATACCTACCACGAAACACACAATAGAAAAATTAGCATCATCCTTCAACTGTACTCAAAATGTACACAAATGACGCACAAATTTATAATTTCTCGAATAAGTCGACATACCGACTCTTTCCGGTTTCGAGAATTTCGTATACCTGTACACTAAAGTTGAATGACTTCAGTAGGAATGATAATAATTTATTGTACACACCTTTGATTTATCCATTAACATCTGCGTCGACCTACTGTCGGTTTCGGGTTCTGTCGAGATTCAACCAAGTGTAAATTCAAGGTAACGTTCTTTAATAAGTACTAACAACTCGAGTTCCGACTATCAAAAATAATGTACACACGATGTACATGATAGTTTTCGTGCGAAATATTTTTTATAGTAGGCATCATACACATACAATCGTATAGCTACAAGCGGTTTACCTCAATTTAACCATAAAATTTTATGGACGATAGATATTTTATTTATAGATGATGTTTGAAAATATAGAATGCTTAAAAAATATGTGTCAGGTCAACAATGGGTCCGAAATTAGAATTATAAAGTCTTGTTGAAAACGACTGTATTATTGTGACATTTTAAAAATAAATAAGCGTCTTATGATAGACCTTCTAAGGTAGGTAACAGACCGTATTGTAAGATCTCTTCTTAGCCTATTTCCGTCCATTGTAAGACAAAGGCCTCCCCCATCTCCTTCCACGCCGCTCTACCTTGGGCTCTCTGGAACCAGCAGCCCGATTCACGGAAAAGTTTAAGTCTAAGTTTAGTTCGAAGTTCGAACGAAGTTCGATTCAAACTTTTCCGTGAATAGGGCTGCTGGTAATAATAATTGTAGGCGGCGACTATCTACAGTCTATGTACATATTCACGGAGGGTTTGAATCGAACTTCGTTCGAACTTCGAACTAAACTTGGACTTAAACTTTTCCGTGAATCGGGCTGCAGTTGATACTTACTTGCTTTAAATAGTCGACCCTCTTACCTTAGTTGTGTGTGGTCCTAGTTGACCATATGTATCTCCAGGTTTTAAGCACTTTTCTTCCCGATCTCTTGCCATCATATGACCCGCTCACCGCTATTCGAAAGATGCAATACGGTGAGTATTAACTTAAAATAAATAAATAAAACTTTATTGTTCGTAAGTACAGTGTGGTGACAGTAAAACTTATAGTTTCTAATATTTGGATAGATCGATACCAGAAAAATCTTCTTGGTAGGAAATTAAAACAGTTTACTTACAATCCTTCATAGCCTACGTTTTCTGCTTATTCCCCATGTCTATGTACTCTAAGTCCAGAGTGAAATTGTCTATTTAATGCTTTCGTGTTTTGCCAGGTGATGTTCTTGGATTATCCGGGAAGAAAAGCAGTCAATCAATATCGAGGTTCACTAAAATGACGTCTATCTTAAAGTCTCTCCTTCTCACGTTTTTATGATGACTAATATGCAATTTTTAGCCTTCGCTTTTTAGGTTACACGTGCTAAATCTTCTCAAGGTCACTAACTGCTTAAAATTCAGAGTATAGGATACTCTCGTATAGGATATCTCCGCTAGTAACTGCCCAACAAATCTTGGAAATTATTTAAGTTAGTTTATTTACATACTACTTACATAATTCTTCTTCTTCTTGCCACATTGTAAGGAAGAAGAAGAAGAATTATGTAAGTAGTATGTAAATAAACTAACTTAAATAATTTCCAAGATTTGTTGGGCAGTTACTAGCGCAAATATCCTATACGAGAGTGTCCGATGCATTTTTAACATTGTAATTTTTTTTGTCCAACGGTTGATTGCCAGTTCTACAAAGTTGAATAGTTCGTTTTACTCTATGTACAGAGCCGATGTCAGTAACTTATTTATGAATCTTTTAAAGACATCAATAATTGAACACTGAACAATGCAAATAAAATAACAAATCAGTGCTCCAATAACAGGCGTATCTCACATAGCCATAACGCAGAGGTACGCTAAAAAAAAGTACGAAAAACAATAAATTCGTACGTATTTTATAATAATTTAAAATCTCTTGTGTTGAAGATTAAGGGTTCTGAATCATAATCGCAGCACATATTTCAGTTTCTTAATTCAATAATACACGTCCATGATAGGGCTGTGTTGCATCTCGACGTTTCGCCAGATTTATTTCTGCAATTATCAAGAGAACCAATGTATTGGAAAACAATCTCAACAGACAATGAGTCTTATCAGATCTTGGACAACAGAGCAGTGAGCACCACATATGCCAGGTTAAAAAAGCTTTCTATTCCTAGGAAACATTCGCTGTTCTCTATTGCCAATTGTCATTTCGTTGAAAGTTGTATATTATATACAGTGAGTGGGAAAATATTTCAAATTTTAGCGATTTATGAGGCTAGTGACATCTACCAATGGATCGATACAATACTTGGACTGATTGTATATAAGGCTTAGTTCTATGTGACTGCCATCTGTTGGAATGTAGTGGAAACAATTTATCAGCCAAGATCTGATAGACTCATTGTCTGTTGAGATTATTTCCCAATACATTGGTTTGGTTACCTATGTTACTAGGAAAAATAACACAGTCTTCAATCCGTGAGGATATAAACAAGATATTGACGGCTATTCTGAAATGAAAAGCAGACGATTGAGTTGCGTCGTATCCAATTTTTATTGAGACTTTTGACATTTCTGTATTCTGAAAATATTTTATCCAATACATTAGTTACGCAACTACTGGCAACCGATTAACTTCTAAGCAAGAGCTTCTTGCGTTGAATTGGAACGTAAATTTGAGAATACCAGTCATTATCAAGAGAATTTTAATTTTATCTCTTTATGGGTTTATAAAGACGCTTACATCGCACACATCCTAGTCAGTATTTTTGGTTTTGAATATCTTCATGACTGTTAAAAATAACACTTTATAAGATTTATATTTATACGAAAACTAGTCAACTTCACCGACGTTTCATGTCTTGACTATGAATGTTTGATTCGAATTGGTCTAATGCTAAATCAATTATTATATCGAAAGAAATTATTATAGACTTTATTATATTTGTAGTAGCTACTAAATTCCAATTATTGTTTAGTTGGAAAATGTATTTCTTACGTTTTTGTTTGATTTTTTTCCAAAGAGCAACGAATATTTATGACTAGCTTTTACCCGTCCCTTTATAACAAATTGGGATGAAAAATCGTCAAAAAATAATATAATATCTATAATTTCTAGCTTTTTTACCCGTTCATAACAGATGAAGGAGTCGACGGTGAAACAAGTTCCCCGCTGGACGTGTTTTGTGCTGCGTGAATTAATTACTATTGGAATTTGATTTTTTCTACACTCGATAAGTTTTTTTTTTCTATTTCTTTTTGACTAATTCTTACTATCTTTTTATTTATTTAAATATTATTTTTGTATTTAGTTTAACACCATTTAAATTACTGTACATTTATTTTTTTATATTATTTTGTTTTGTTTGTCCCGTGCGACGTTATTGTTGCATCGGGACGGCGCGGTACGTAAATACGTAATTATTATTTCTTTATTATTTTTGTTTCTTTATTTTGTATTTAAATCACTTGTGAATATTATTATATGTGACGTTTAAAAAATGGAGGAACGTGATGGAGGTGAGATACCCCCTGACATTGGGGTGATTTCATCGGTCTCTGACCCTCCAGAGTCGGGGAAAAAACGTAAACTTGCTGAAACTAACTCTGAAAATACAATTAAAGACAAAGATGTTTCTCTTGCTCAGAACACGAGCCACGTGATCCAAAATGAATTGTTATATACACCGGATATTCCCGGGCCATTTGTCGTGTTTGTTCAGAACGCTGACGACACTCATTTGCATCCGCTAACATTCGGGAATTTCTTATATAGGAGAAACTTTCTCTGCATAAAACCTGAATGTATTAGAGCCGAAAACAGATATAAAATTTCTCTAACATTTAATAATTATTTATCTGCAAACGAGTTCGTTAAATCGACCTTTGTCTCCGAAAACAAATTGAAGGCCTTTATTCCGACTTATAAGTTGGTTAAATCAGGACTAGTTAGAGATATTCCCCTGGAATTATCTGAATCTGATATCGTTGAAAATTCTTCCACATTTGGATCCTCGATAAAAGTCTTAAAAGCCCGCCGACTTAATAGGAAAAAAGTTGACAAAGACACTAATAAAATATCATGGGTCCCTTCAACTACTTGTATTCTGACTTTCCGCGGGCAAATCTTGCCCAAAAACATTTACTTATTTTATAATTCCTTACCAGTAGAACTATACTCTGAACCTACTATAATTTGTCACCTTTGTGCTAGATTTGGGCACTTAAGGAAAAATTGTCGATCCAAACCCAGATGCGCAATCTGTAGTTCCACTGAACATAACAAGGATAATTGCACCTCTAAAGAGGTGAAGTGTCCTAACTGTCACGGAGATCATAGTGCTCTGCACTCTAGTTGTCCCGAACTAAAAAGGCAAAGAGACATAAAAAAGGTTATGGCTGCGGACAACTTATCGTTCGCCCAGGCTGTTAAGCTCTTCCCGAAATCTAGCAAACCCTATAGTGAAATTGTCAAGCCCTTAGAAGGGAAACTCCCCTCAGTCCAAGTTCCTAATAATTCCCTAAACTCTAGTCGACGAGTTACAATCTCGACTAAAGCTAACTCAGCTCCTCTCAAAAAAGTTTCACCTATGTATAATGATAAATCTTACATAGACAACCTTTTTTACACTAACGGGCAGGCTGTGAATCTAACTCCAGGATGTGCTCTTACAACTCCAGAGTCATTCACTTTAACACCATCCGATAACGAAATCTTAAATGAGAGTACCTCATCTCTCAAAAATAACATTTCAAAATCTTCCACCGATGAGACAAATTCTTTGAAATCAGCCCTAGAGCTGTTGCTTGATATTATTTTTAACAAATCTGATATGTTCACTTCAAAAATACTTCCTCTTATTAAAACGATCATAGAAAAAGAATAGACAAACAGCATTCTCAACATTTCGTTGGAGAATGCTATTTGTTATTTCGAATTCAAACTATTTATTCTAGTAAACGTTTATTACCTACTAATAATTCAATATGTCAGATAATAATCAATTGAATATTCTTCAGTGGAACTGCAGAAGCGCAATCTCCAACAAATCAGATATTATACATATGTTAAATCAATTCTCTATTCACCTTTCAGCTTTAAACGAAACATGGATCAAACCACATTATACCTATAATATTCCTGGTTACTCTGTCTTTCGAAATGACAGAGTTGAGGGCAGGGGAGGTGGAGTAGCCATATTGGTGAAATCATCTCTCCATTGTGATCTTATTCCAATTCCAAGCAATCCCTTTTTCGAAATAATTGCTGTCTGCATTGACGGTATTGGATACGTCTCTGTATATATTCCCCCAAATGGTGGATTTGACAGTAATTATTTCAACTCGATTGTCCCTTTACTTCCAACCTCATTTTTCCTGCTCGGAGACTACAATGCCCATGCTGTTGCCTGGGGCAATACCCTAACTGACAGAGCGGGTAACCAAATATTGTCATTTGTAGATAAGCATGACCTATGCATCTTGAATGACGGTTCGCCAACCAGACTGACTTCCCCTAACCAGAATCCAAGTGCAGTGGACTTAACAATTTGTACTGGCAATCTGGCTTGTTCATCAAGCTGGAGTATCCTAGACGACCCATTTTCTAGCGACCACTACCCAATTTTTGTTACTCTATCCGTAGCTCCATCCAGAAAAATTTCTTACAGCAGACAATTATACAGTACAAAAAGGGCAAACTGGGCTAGATTTGCCGAGGTCGTAAGGGAGTCCATGTCTAAAATCGGAGATACGTCCAAGTCTCCTGTCCAAAAGCATTATGATGACCTGACACAGATTATTTACGAGGCGGCTAATAACAGCATTCCCTCTAGAAATAAATCGAGCAAAAACACGAAAAATGCTCCTTGGTGGGATCAGGAGTGCTCTGATCTTATCACTGAAAGAAAACAAGCTATGCGAAACTTTAGAAAAAAATTTGATTCAGACTCCTTTATACAGGCAAAGGCCATACAAGCCAAGGTAAAAAAAAAACTACGAGCTAAAAAGCGACAGAGTTGGCAGACCTTTTGCTCTTCTCTGTCCCCGAATTCTCCCCCTTCACATGTTTGGAATATGATCAGACGCTTCAAGGGTTCCTTCCAGACTTCCAGAGCTTCTGCTCCTCTTTCTGACTGGCTTTCGGAGTTTTTAAATAACCTAGCTCCTCCTACTGCCCCTAATTTGGACCAACTTATTCCCCCTTGTATAAATAACAGAAATCTTCCTCAAAATAACAATAGATTGTTAGAAAAAGTAAATATGTATGAACTAAAGCTCTGCCTACTATCGGTAAGGCATTCATCTCCTGGCGAAGACAGAATTCCGTACGCTTTCTTTCAGAAAGCTCCTGACATCTTTATCGAATCCTTCCTCGACCTTCTCAACAAAATACTATCTTCGGGAAACATTCCCAACTCTTGGAAACACCAGCTAATTATTCCCATCTTAAAACCTGGAAAAAATCCTAAACTTGCTTCTTCTTACCGGCCTATAGCCTTGTCCGCATGCGCCATGAAAATTCTGGAACACATTTTGAAAAGCAGACTGGTTTGGTATATAGAACACAACTCTATACTACCTTCTACACAGTTTGGTTTTAGAAAGTCACTGTCTTGTGTAGATAATTTGAGTGTATTGTTCACGGATATCCAGATTGCTTTTACTAAGAAGAATCCGATGTCGGTCGTATTCCTTGATATAACATCTGCTTTCGACAGTGTCTCTATCCCTCTTCTTTTCAAAAAACTTGTAAGTCTTGGTATCCCTCACAAAATTGCCACATTGATATTTAGCATGTTTACGGAGAGAAGCATTTCAGTGAGCGGAGACGTTCCTGGAGACCACAGGGTGGTCTGGAAGGGCCTTCCTCAGGGGTCAGTTTTAAGCCCTATCTTATTTAACGTCTATTGTTCAGACCTCCCCAAGATACCTGATGACTGTCAATTGATTCAATACGCGGATGATATTGCAATATATACTACTAATAAAAATAATGTATGCGCTGAAAGAGCTTTGACAGGAGCCTTAAATATTGTCAATTCATGGATGGAACGGAATAACTTATTCCTATCCCCTCAAAAGTCGAGAGTTGTATCATTCTCCAGAAAGCACGTGAATCCATCCATTTCTGTAGAGCTTAACGGAAATATAATTCCTCAGTGCGAAGAGGTAAAATTTTTGGGTATGTCTTTAGATAGGAAATTGACCTGGAACCCTCACGTAACTCATACACTGGCCAAATGCGAAAGAGGTTTAAATATACTTAGAGCGATCTCTGGCACCTCTTGGGGCTCCCACCCTTCCTCCATGAAGAATATATACAATGCATTAATTCGCAGCCACTTAGATTACGGTAGCTTTTTATTGACTCCAATATCCAAAACCTTGGTGAACAAGCTGGATGCTGTACAAACAAAATCTTTAAGGCTCTTGGTTGGCGCAATGCCCTCCACTCCAAACAACTCTCTCCAGGTGGAATGTGTTGATATGCCACTAAAGATTAGAAGACAATATCTATCTGATTCCTTCTTTATTAAAAAACGGACTTTCACTGACCATCCATTGCTAAAAAATTTACCCATACTACGTAACCTATATCACGTTAACGGTTACTGGAAAAATAAATCGAGTCCTTATTTATGCAACAGTTACAGTAATTACATGACTCAGTTTGGCGTTAAACGTTACCCCTTTCCATCCGCTGTTTATGACCTTCCTTTGGAAGTCTTGCAATTCTCCCCAACCGTCTTTGAAAATATCGGTATCGGTAAAACTCCTAAAATGTCCTCCAATCGAATAAATCAGACGTTCTTTTCAAAAGCTGACTCTTCTTGGCCAAACCACATCCAAATTTTTACTGATGGCTCCAAATTTTCTACCAATGATCATTCTGGATCGGCGGTTCTCATCCCCAAACTCAAAATAAAATCAATGCTAAAACTTCCTCCGGAAGCCTCCGTTTTCACGGCAGAGTGTGCTGCTCTGCACCAGGCTCTCACTCTGTGCGATCACCATGAATTGGAAAGAGCAATCATCTTCACGGATTCCTTATCTCTAGTAAATGTACTTGCGTCCGGCTCAGTTACTGATAACTGTATTATCTTAGACATTAGGAGAAACCTATATAGTCATAAAGTAAAAGGGAGAGATATTGTCATCGCTTGGATCCCGGCTCATTGTGGTATAACACCCAATGAGGACGTAGACGCATTGGCAAAAGAGGCCACCAGCAATGGATTGGTCCCACGAAATTTTGAACTCCCCCTGAGTGATATAAAACGTTCTGCCTTTCTCGGAGCAATGTCGGCCTGGACCGATCATTGGGATGAGGTAGGTAGAGCTAAGGGGTCGATTTATCGGGACATTAAGGAGTCTATCTCCAGAAAGCCATGGTACCATGAATTCAAATTCTCCAGATCAGAAATAGTCACACTGACTCGCATGAGATTTAATCACCACAGACTGGATAGTCATCTATTTAAAATAAATTTAGCCTCGTCTCCACTCTGTGAGTGCGAACTCGATATGGAGACATTAGACCACGTCTTCCTCGGTTGCCCAATAAGAGATTCATATGAACTTTATTACGAAATTGATGAAATTCAGTTCCCCATTAATATGTCTTGTCTGTTACACTCTGAAAAGCTTTCTGTCTACAAAAAAATTTTAAAATCAGTAAAACAGAATTACATAATTATATAAAAAGTAGGTATGTGTGTGTGCGTGTATGTATATATTTTTTTATATAAATGCGAGAGTGTATGTATGTAAGGGCGTGATTGTAAGTATGTAAGGCCGTGTGTGAATGTAAAAATAGTAAGTCTTTATATAAAATAATAGAAAAATAATAAATTAAAGCGTAATATTTTTGTTTTGCAAACATCAAATATTTGAAACTGGCACAAATCGTCCCTCAAGGGATGGGATGCCATAAACATAATAATAATAAATAACAGATGAAAATTTACAGAACCAATTGAATTTATAGAACCTGATCTATGAAAGTTTAGATAATAATATAGAGCTTGATAAAAGTAAGTTGTAGAATTTGTAGACTTATTAAGAATAATCTACGTAACGTTTGTCATGAATCACGATTTTAATTGGTGAGTTACTCATAAAACCGGCTTGTATCTATGAAAAATAGAATAACTGTGAAAGACATGTGAGTCAAATTCGTAGTGTGGTGATATATTCTCTACACCTACCCCACAATTGACATTTAATAGAATGCTTGAAATACTTGTAGTGAACTATAAGCTCATAATACAATGCTGCGTCTGGCACAAATAGTCCCTCTAGGGATGGGATGCCATAAACATAATAATAATAATAATAAGACCAATTACATGCTTACCAACAATTTATAAACTTTTGACATCTATAATTTCAAACAAAATACATTCTTACTTAATCGAAAATGATATTTTATCCGTCAGACAAAATGGATGTAAAATGGGATCTCGTGGCACAAAAGAATTGCTCTTAATAGATAGTATTATTTGTGAGCAGGTGAAACACAAAAAGAAAAATATCTCTATGGCATGGATTGATTACAAAAAAGCATATGATTTAGTCCCACATTCTTGGCTAATAAAAGTATTGGAAATATATAAAATTAATAACGAACTCATAGAATTTCTAAAATTTTTGATGTCAAAATGGAGAACAAAAATATTTGTTTCTCAACCATCTGGAAAATATATTACTGAATCAATCCATATCAAAAGAGGTATTTTTCAAGGAGATAGTCTTAGTCCGCTTTGGTTCTGCTTAGCTCTAAATCCGCTGAGTAAATTATTGGAATCCTCAAATTGTGGCTATGAATTAAAAAGGTCTGGTATTAAATTTAGTCATTTACTTTATATGGACGATTTAAAATTATTTGGTAAAAATTTAGTTGAATTAGAAAAATTAATCAAAATTACAAAAAAATTTAGTGATGATATAAAAATGGAATTTGGCTTAGAAAAATGTGCAAAAATTAATGTTCAAAAAGGAATAATCCGAAACAATCTTCAAAATAGTTCTTCATCTGTTACAAACATTCCTCTTTTAGATAATCAAAATTACAAATATCTTGGCTTTCAACAAAATCTAGTTTTTGACCACAAAATTATTAAAAATAACATTAAAAATGAATTCATTAAACGATTAAAAAAAGTTTTGAAAAGTTTTCTCTCCGGGAGAAATAAAATTATGGCCGTTAATTCATGGGTTGTACCGAAAATTTTGTATTCTTTTGGAATCATTAAGTGGAACCAAACGGAACTAGACAAGATGGATTTAAGGGTACGTAGTTTGTTCACACAATATAGGATGCATCATCCAAGATGCTCCTTGATGAGATTATATTTACCAAGGAAGATTGGTGGTAGAGGCATGTTAAACATTAAAAACATGAATAACAAAGAGATAAACCTCCTCCAATCTTACTTTATCTCATCAAGGAATAAATTGGGTTATGAAGACCTCATTGCGTGTGATTTGAAGTACACGCCCTTAAATTTATCAAATCCTGTTTCACCACCGATAATTGGGGTACAAGATCGGGTTGATATATGGAAAGGCAAGTCTCTCCACGGTCGATTCTTCGAAACTTTAAATTCATCACATGTAAGTCTTGAAGATTCGACTGGATGGTTGAGGTTTGGTGAACTATTTAGCGAAACAGAAGGTTTTGTCTGTGCAATACAAGACCAGGTCATCGTCACTAATAATTATAAAAAATATATTATTAAAGCACCTGATATAATTGATAAATGTCGTGCATGTGGCCAAACAGGAGAAACACTCAGACATATTTTGTCTGGGTGTTCTCTCCTGTGTGGTTCTGAGTATCTGCACAGACATAACGATGTGGCTAAAATAGTTCATCAAAAACTTGCCTTGAAATATGGTTTGCTCGATCTTGAAGTACCTTATTATAGGTACACCCCAATTTCGGTAATGCAAAACAGTAATACAAAGTTGTATTGGGATATACCAATACAAACTGACCGAACGATTAACGCAAATCGTCCGGACATTGTATTGGTTGATCGTAGGAACGGGATAACGTATCTCGTGGATATCACTATACCATATGACGAAAATTTGAAAAAAGCCGAGCAAGATAAGATAATTAAATATCTTGATCTTGCTCACGAAATCAAGGATATGTGGCATACACCAACCACGCACATAATACCTATAGTGATATCGACGAATGGAGTTATTCCTAAGTCTCTTAAAGACAATCTAGGGAAACTTGGCATCTGTTGTGGTCTCAGATATGCCATCCAAAAGGCAGTTCTGTTGTCCTCATGTAGGATGTTAAGAAGGTTCCTTTCTCTGTAGTTCGAAGATCTCTCATGATTACATTACATCGTGATGTATCATGAGAGATAATACCGATATTTTTATATTTAGTATATAGCATTGTATTTAATTTTAATTTATTTTTATTAATTTTTTTTTACAATGATGTATACTTCATATGATATAGTGTGATTTAATGAATAAATGATTTGAAATAATAATAACAATGCTGCCCTTATGCTTTGCGACGACAAAAGTAAAAACTGTAACGCAACGTCTTTTCTCTGGTCATAATCCTAGGAATAGTTGGCAGCAATGTTTACCACTCTTTCTCTCCAGCTATATCTATAGATTCCTTATATTTAAAAAAAAACTATTCAAGTAGGTGCATAATTGAAATAATAAAATATCCTGTATATGAAATATTGACTACAGGTACTTATTTCATTTCCATATCTGGATATATCAAACTCAAAATAATCGCCGCAAATTGTTGAAGAGTTCTGCATCTAACTTGACATCAATGGTTAGTGTGTTATAACGTCAAATTGCAAGTAACAACATCTAGTAGATTATTACAGAGCGGATAAAAATCAACTTGATTATGCAAATAAACTCCCCTTCATAGTTTAACAATACTCTCTATTTTGGTGGTTCAACTTAGCCCATAGTAGGATTCGAAACCTACTGAGATACTCACTTGACGTCAATAGACGTTGTATTATTATTATATTATTTATAGGTGAAAAATTATGTGGCAATTAGGCAAAACTATTTAGTGTCATTTTGAGAAAGGCATTGGAATCAAAATAAAACTACACCACTACAATATAATTTTAAAAAATATATGAAGTTACCTATAAGGAAATTTTCAATGGATCAATGCAGGTATATCAATATCAAATCTAGGTATTTCTTCTTATCCTTATTGATAAATGCCATTATCTATTAAAATTTTAAAAAAATTGAACCAAAATGTACATAGGAAACAAATTCAAATGTAAGTTATTGCCTTCTGAAAAATGTCAAGTTGTTCAACGTAGAACCATTTAAATAGTAGTAGTATTTATGGGTATGAATAAATGAATGAAAGTATTTTTGTTTTTTTTTTCCAATCATTATTTAATTCATAAATCATAAAATCAACAATTGAAACATAATATGTATAATCTCAAAGTTTTTTGTTAGATCTAGCAGAGTAAAAAAATATTCTCTTAAACAAATGGAAACCAGAAAAGATATTCCGACCCACCGTTATAAAAAAAACTATTAGTTATTCACTTCTTAACCCAAAAATATTATATCATTTTTATTCCATAACCGAAATAAAAAATTTAAAGTTTAATTAAATCTGATGCTAGAACACAGAAATCCATACAATAACCTAGAATCCCGACTCGCGTTCAAAAGTGAAGCCTAAATATTGCAACTTTTGACAGTTTGGTTCCCAAAAGAATGTGGTACAGCGTATATTTATTCAGTAGTTTTCTCGTGTTTTTTACAATAAAACATATTTTTACGTTGAAATAAGTGAAATTAGATCATTTTTAAGTTTCTTTATAAATGTACTGTCAAAATTGCCGGCCAAATCGGCTTCACTTTTTTACTACGAAGAATATATGAAAATCTATGTGCTAGAAACACACTATTGTGTCAGCTTGTGTTGTGTCGAGCCAGAAGCATTATCGTTTTTATATTTATTTATTTATTTATTTTCTGTCAAAATTAAGCATTGCTCACCATTACAGAGTAATCCTTTGCGGTAATAGTGGTTAATAATATGGTTTAAGATAAATTTAGGCTCTATATGAAGCTGATATGCTTCTAACGGGTTGAGAACTTATTTATAGTGATATGTGGTAAAATTGATAAAATCGCTGGCATCCGCAAGACACTGTTATTGATTATGGTCAATCTTCTTTACATCCCATAAGCAGCCATTGAATATTTTTTCAATATAATTGTTTCCCTTCTCAACTAAATGGGAAATTTGAATGAGTTCTCTAACATGGATCTGCAATATAAAGTTTCTGATTTAAAATACACATAAAGAAATCCAAGAAACATAATTAATGAAATTCTTACATAGGTAGCTTACCATATTGTCTTGCAAAAATTAAACCTTTGAGTTTCTTTGTTAGAAATGCACTTTTATCAATCAATTTGATCCTTAGAAGTATGTACTTAATTGCTATGTCAAAAAGGTGGGATGAAAGCAATTAGTCTCGTTGAAAACACGTTTGCCTCAGGAACCTGAAAAAAATATCAACAAAATAAATTAATTTTGTGATTTCGGTAAGACACTAATTCCCGCCTTATAACATAACTATTCTGCAATTGTTTTAGCAACGCATAAATGTTTTAAGTTACGGCATAGGCTTACAGATATTTTAATCAATTTGACTTACCAGTTTTATTTTCATTAAACTCAATTGAAAATAAGGTAATTATATTTTTCATAATCGACGCTATCGATCCGAACCTTTTGTTTGACAACAAAATATGACGTATTGGTATAGTGAAGTATCAACCATCCATGGTTAACCAAAGATAATAATATAATTCAACACAGTTAGGTACTATTAAATTATTTTATGATGTATATTTTTGATTTACTTATATAATGGTC
This sequence comes from Mystacides longicornis, assembly GCA_963576905.1. NCBI lineage: Eukaryota > Metazoa > Arthropoda > Insecta > Trichoptera > Leptoceridae > Mystacides > Mystacides longicornis. The sequence goes on along the minus strand of OY756425.1, from coordinate 7,455,067 downwards.
TCTTAAAATATTTCGACATATTAAAAAAAAATTTTAACACACAAAAAACCACTTTAAATGTGAAGAAGAATTATTAAAAAAATCATTCTTATTTTGTTTTCATATTATGAAGCTAAGACAAAAAATTACATATTAAAAAGTTCGTCTATGGTAACCTACTGTCAATTATTATTATTCTGACAGCCAAACAAAAACAACAGGAATTCTATTTTCAAAAATTTTGTAAGTTTTTTAATATATTGAAATATATTTTTGTAAGTAGGTACCTAAGCTATATTTAATTATTAAGATTTTTACCTATCATGAAGTTTTTAGTTGTGAATTGTAGAAATATGGGTATATAAAATCTGATACTTTGAAATTGCTGTCCCTCCTGTAACTAAACTTTGACAGATTTTGATGTTTGTTTTGTAATATTGTTTTCTAGGCATGGAGTTGCAGTCTATCTGAAATAATAATACCTGATACATTATGCAGTCTAAATGAATTTAATGAAGATCTTAAAAAGGTATAAAAGCTACACTTTTAAACAAATAATACTATGAAAGATTCCAAATGAAGGTTTTATGCAGAGCATATCATATCAAATATGTATCTAGCAGTTGATTGTTTTATTCTAATTTGAAGTTCATAAGTAGTTTGATATACTTTCTAAATCCTTAATATTCATTCTAATCAAATTCTCATAACATGTATTTTTGAAACAAATCCCTGAAAAAGCAAAATTTTCTAATGTCGTCTTATATAATTGCAACCATGGCCATGTAATCACTGTATTTTGCTTTCATATATTAATAGAATTGTTTTTTTTCTAGGTCAGAACACTCAGAACCTTGCAGGGATTTTGGATTTATCAAGAAATGCTGCCAAACTTTTACCGAATGCTTCAACATACAACAACATGCTGTGTTTATTTAAAATATTACCCACCTTGTTTTGTGATGAATATAACATTAAATAAAATAAATTAAAGGTAAGAGAACATAAGTTTGCATTTATCTACATAAGAATTTTGAGCTCGATATAGTTTCGTGATAAATATTATCTAATATATGTTATCTTTGAAGAAGTTTTACGCGTACCTGCATTATATTGCTTAATTTTTATGTGGATAAATCAAGTGAATTTTATTACCAAAATACCTACATATCTGATTCTTTTCCAAAATAAACAGGAAGTTTTGTTTGCTGTCAAATTCATTCTGGTAATGTATTGAGATTAGATGTGTATTCTACACAGTATTACTTAATTATTATGATGTGTGTAAAACCAAATATATTTTTTGACTATAAACATACACACATACCTGACAAATCCATTATCTTGTAAAATAGGAATGTCATCACTTCCTGTCAGATTGGCTCTCTTTCAGCGTTCTGTTTTACCGATCAAATCTACTAAAGAATATTCATACTCATTTCAATTTTCAAATATCATTTTTTCTCTAAAATCTTATGAAAGAACAATTTTTAGATTGAAATGTATTATGAATTTAATTTAATGTATCTTTATTATTTTTTACCAACATTTAATATGATTTTATCAGGTAGCTACATAATTACTCATCTATCTGGCTACGACAGTTTGACACAAAATGTGGCCATAAATTTTTTAAAATGTGTCAAATAACAAAATGGAGGAAATATTTTTCCAAAATCTTTCTTTAAATCTTTATTTATTGAGAATAATAAGATTTGAATAACATTTATATGTATAACAAATCAATCTCCAATTATTTTATTACATTTTAATACAGTAATACCAAGATTCCATTCTACGTTTACATGAGTAATTTTGTTTCCAAAAGATGGCTTACTGTCTTTTGTGAAAAATTTGTATGAAGATCTTAAAAAAATAAAGTTTTTTAAATAACTCTAAATATATTAAAGTTAATTTATCAAAGAGTATTTAAGAACGCTCTCTGGAATTTTGCACGGCTTTTCGCATATTAATATCTGACCTTTACGTTTGTTTTCTATGATTGATGCTGTTTCAAAAATATAAATAAATAAATAAACGGACTAAAATATTATGTAGATAGAACGACCTTAGAAGAATCAGCTAGTTATTTTGTATAATGATAATTATTTAATTACCTTTTCAACCAACATAATACCGACCGATGCATCTGCTTTAAACTATGATGCTAGGTCACATCCTGACAATCGCACTAACTATCAAACAACTGATAGGTGTCAGACACCAATTAAAATTAAAAAAAAAGAAAAAATATATTGTCAAAAGCACTAAGAAGGTTACTTACGTTACGGTTTCTAAAATTTTCTTTTTTTTTCGTTATAATCTTCTTTTGACAATAGCAAACACGTTAAAAAAAGAATAAGCGATACTAGTCTAGCCTTCGTGCGTGATGCGATGACCAAGGGAAATACTGCTCTTTTTTATATATATATATATATAAATCAAGAACGAAAATTATTGGTACAGGCAAAGGATTGAACTAATAATACTTAGAGTAGAGTGATTAATGACGAGGCATTATTTAAGGTTTCTGGTCCCGCATCGATGTTTCTTTTTTAAGGATACCCTGGACCAGCCTCTGATGCCGCTGACTCACGCGGTCGTATTCTTTCAATCAATTTTCCGCGCTGTAATTTGTGCAGTTTTTTTTAACGATTTGTTGTAGTTTTTTTTTCGTACGAAACGTGTTTATTTATTGAGCCGTGCCTTTAATTCACGTAAAATCACGTGATAATTGTTTGTTCGTTTTAATTGTTGAAGTGTTTACGAACATTTATTAGGTATTTTTGTTACCATGAGACACAATGTGACCAGTGGTTTTTTATTCATATTAAAAAAACTATGCGGTATTTTACGTGCTATTAGCACTTCATATTGAATTAACGATATTCGTAAGACTTTGACCTTTTCATTCGAGACTTACTAAATTATATTATGTGCTAAATATATCTATATATAATCTTTAGTCTTTTTGACCAATATATAATTTGTTAAATGCCGATTAAATAAATATGTACAATCCAACTTCTAAATCTCCTGAATCTAACCAGACGCTATAAGTAGTACGATACCAACCGCGTGTAATATAAATTTTGTTCCCACAATCTGTAGAGTCTCTCTACGGGCTATGTGTGTTTGTATGTAAATAATGACTTGTTTACAAACGTCGGATAGTGCAAAAAAATGTATTTTTTTTACACGGCTCAACCTCCTTGCCCCGGGGCTTTGCCCACGAGGTAGGTACCAGCATATTTTGAAGACAATAACATGCGTCACCATCCAGTTACCACGGACTCGGCCAATCTACAACTGTTGCGCCCGGTGCAAAGAAGCTGAAGACTGTGTGGAGCCTAACAAGGAACGTGACTGGACGCTGCAATCTGCGGAGGCATGTGTCCACAATTGGATTAGCAGACACCCCGATCTGTTCAGAGGATAACCTATTCAAAAGAAGTCAACCTCTAGCTAGAGTCACTACCTAATAACACCGAGAAATAAAGACTACCAATACATATAATGAGTTATATGAAACATCAGCCGTAGGACGAGTTTTTATATAGAAGGATGCCACAATGCTCGTATTGATGCTCAATGGATACTAATGGTTACTTGACTATCAAAAAATTCCCCTAAATCGTCATTGTACCTTTCCCGGTTGTTCTTGATCATGTGACCTAATTAGCTATGCATCCTCGAGCTCGGGTCAGATTAGGGAGTGTAAATGATTTGTCGTACTTATTAGGAAACGTTTAATAATATGAAACCCTAATTTAATAAAATGAAACCCCTCTTCTGCGATGATAATATAAACTTAAAACTCCGGCAGAGACTAATCAAATGGTATGTGTGGTCCGTCTTATTGTATGGACGTGAAACTTGGACCTTGAAAGTCAACTCAATGAACAGACTGGAAGCATTTGAAATGTGGCTCCATCGTCAAATACTTAGAATTCCCTGGACAGATATGGTAACCAATACTGAAGTCCTGGAGCGAGCTAGGGTTGACAGAGAGCTGTTATCAATTATCAAGGTCCGGAAAATATCATATCTGTGTCATGTAGGTACTGAGAGGAAAAAAGTACCACATTCTTCACCTTATACTGAAGGGAAATATGGAGGGACGACGAGGGCCTGGCAGTAGACAGATGTCCTGGCTGCGCAGTATAAGTTAAGGAACTGTTCCGAGCAGCGCAGGACAGGGACAAGTTCGCCGAAGGGATCCGACAGGGCACGTAAACAAGTAGATTAGGAAACAAAGAAACGGAAGTTCAAAAATGTGTCGTACCTAGTCAACCGCCCAGAAAATGGGGTGACAGGTGCGACTGGTCTTTCCAAGAAAATAGAACCCGGTAGTGTGACCAAACCGAGTAGAAAAAAAATCAACAAAGGTTACAGTTTGTTTCGCAAAATCGGCAAGGAGTGAAATCCATCTTTAGAAAGCATACTCCATGTTGCACCCTATATACATAATATATTAAGGCTGAGTCATCCTTTGGTGGTGCGCAACATAGTTTGACATGCGCTATCTGAATTTGTTATTATAAGAAGACGTACTTGCCTTGTCTTTTTTTTATATAGCAATCAAATCACATGACTCCATATCGAGTTGCTAAACAAGTTTTTAAAACTTTTTTGCATACTAAAACACACTCACAGACACTGGTAATATTATTTGATAGTTATAACTCCAATCTATTCAGTTTTTTTTAATGGCCAAAACTGGTCTTGTCGAGAATACACACTCGAATGCCGCCGCATGCACACTTACGTACGTTGGCATGTTTGCTGACAACAATAGTCGTAAATTAGATTTTCCCCGCCAATTAGTATTCTTCTTTTTGTTTACTTTAGATAATTGTACGGTGGCAAATAATATTGCTTCTTTACAGCCTTGCGAAAAGGGTATTTTTAAATTTTGCCTAAGAGGATTAATCTCGCTTTGACCTAAGCAGAAATCTTCCTCACATTTTAAAGGTCGTATTATAGTGAGTTTAGCATTCTTCTGAAGACCATCCACCTTCCAACTTGCTTTTCTTGGGCGCTACTTTTTTGCTTAATCTGTTCCGACCAGGACATCTGTGATCTAAGTTCCTCTACAGAATTCAGAAATGATCGGCACCGGTATTCGAACTCAGGATCTTCAGTACGCTGTACGTACATAAGCCGTCGACTGATACCACTGAGCTATCAACCACCATTGTCATGCAATGTATATTTATTTACTAAAGGTTTCTATTGCAAGCTCAGCCATGCGGATAATGGGCAGTTATGAGTCGTTAACTTACAGAGGTATCCAATTCAAGGGCAAACCTTTATGATGCCCTTATCAATTGAACCGAGATCATTAAAGCATACACTCATTGGTTATGTACTCTATGCCGAATTCGTTTATATTTTCGTAGGTGCACGTTTATAAGCCTTAGCGTTCACGACTATTATTTTTACATGTTTTATTTATCTTGTTCCCCGCAATGCATGATCTTGATCTTTTCCTTGTCCACAAACACCTGTTTATCTAAACTAAACATATTATGAAAGAAAGTAGGGATAGTTACACCATTTGTAACTCGAGAACGGCTGAACCGATTTATATAATATTATTGTTTAGTTTGGTTGGATTCGTCTAGCTCTCCGCTATCATTTTTCTTTCGATGTTTTAACAGAATAACTTTCGAAAAAGATATATAAAGAAAGCAAATACAATTTTTCTTGATACCAAAGCTCTGTAAAAATTTCTTGGCAGCTCAATTTTAATTATTTTGCAACCATTTGGTTTCAAACGATAGGTACGTATTTTAATAGCATTTCGTTAAATATGGAGAAATTGGTTCTTCCGGGCTATTAGGCCGTGGTCCAGGTGGGTTTGTGTTGCCCAACGTTTCGTCTCCTAGTTCGGGGCCTGTGGGAGACATCTTCTTGTTCTGCGCACGCGTGCGGATGTGGAGGGCGCCGGCTGGAGGTGTTGCTGCGGCGGCGGCTGGCGAGCGAATGACGCGGGGCAAACAAACAAACCCACCTGGACCACGGCCTAATAGCCCGGAAGAACCAATTTCTCCATATTCAAACGCCGGCCGTGAAAGCCTAAGGCCATTCTCCCACGAGGATACTCACAAGCGACTTGAGTATCCTACGCGTATGATACGCGTCGCTCGTTAGTCGCTTGCATACATATTTGATCGGTTTCGCACACGACGAAACGCGTCTACGACGCGTTTGATACCAGTTGCATGCGACTGGTCATGCTGGTCGCAAGAGACTGCAACGCGACTGCGACGCTACTTTAATCGTAATAAAATGGCGTCAGATCAAGCGGAAAACATTAAATTTGTTCAGGAGGTTGAAAATTATCCATGTTTATATACCTAATTATGGACTGCCGGATTATGTAAGGAATATACGTACGAGATAAGGCGTGGGCTGAGATAGGAAAGAAACTCAACTCGCACACGCGCTCTCTCATTGTTGTATTTTTTTATGAATATGTGTAGCTAATAACTGCATCAAATTAGAAAAAGACTCTTTTGACATTCAATAAAAATGAAGAAACTTATTATCATCATTCTCATGTAGTTATGTATGGGTGCACCCAAAATCTACTTTTTTTTCGATTATTCCTTTTATAAATAGGGTATTTGACTAATTTCCAGAAACCGTTTTAAATTATTCTACGATACATTATAAGCACATTCTCTTTATATTTTCTGAAGATATGCCATATTTTATATGAAAATCATGTTTAAAGTTTAAATATCCAAAAACGCGCGTAAAACGCTGTCTTGTATAATGGCGCTGGTCACGTGGTGCATTTTACGTCACACTTCTGTATTGGTATGAGATTGATGACTATCATTTACCATGGAGTGACGTCACCTTGACGTCACGGGGACCACAACTAATCACAAGGCGTTTTCATCGGTGACTAGTTCCATAGAAATATTTGGATTTTTATTACGTGTTTTTATAAAAAATAAGCCTATTTAAGTTGTAAAATAAAAGAAATAAGCTTTCTTGGGCCATTTTCAAACAGGATGACCACAATCTGTATCTTATTTTTCATAGTGTCAAATACCCTATTAAGAGAAGAACATTATCTTCATCGCTAAAATCACTGGACATTTTATGAACGAGCGTGTATTCTCAAGAGTTACAACAAATAAATGATGAATGTAGTCATAGTTTGGGTAGCGTCGTGTGCGGAACCTAGCTTGATAGAGTAGCATACGCGTCGACGACCAACGGATTGCGTCTCAGTCGCGTAGCCCACGAGGATACTCCTCGTGGGAGAATGGCCTAAGGATATATTTATTTCGTTAAATTTTTCGCAAAGATAAACTCTTAACAGAATGAATACAGTTGTGCATGTAGGTTCTGGTAATGCAACTATGCATGTAAACTAAACAATAACTGAAATTCAGCTATGTTACAATAATATAATATCTACAATATTTTATTCATTGTAAGACTGGACGAAGTTCGATGGGTCAGCTATTATATTAACACTTGAAGAAAATGTTCCATCATCCAGTGAAACCCATGTGGTTTCTGATATACTACAAATTTAATTGTTAGGTGTTTTTGAAGAGTCAGGATATTTTCAGCCGTCCGTTTTAAGCTAGGCAGTTCACCGTTTGACACATTTTATTCAACCATGACCCCTGTGCAGACATTCATAAAGTCCTTATTGTGTTCAAATTATGTTCGCTGCATTAGGGCTAATCAGATCACAATGTGACACATTATGCGTCATTATTGCCTCAGCCGTATTGCAGCAATTTTTATTTATAAATAGACTAAATATTTTTATATATAAAAAACTCCACCACTTCCTATGTGATTGATTAGTAGCGGTTTAAAATTGTACAAAAAATACCTTTGTACCTTTAAAGAGGTGGGCGTGAATGGGACCTTTACACCCAGACATGACTCAAATATTACATCCATGATTTGAAAATAATAATAAGTGCCTTAATTTTGTCATATTGTGAATTTAAATTTGAGTTCCATATTATATCTTGTCTATTCTTGTTTTATTTTATATCTTTTGACGTGAGCGTGAATGGAATCTTTACATCCAGGCATGACTCAAATAGATAAATTTTCATTAAGAAGTACTTGCTCGCTAACAGCCATAATTTTCTCTCCGTATTGATCTGATTTGTCTACATCTCTATATTATTATATTCTTAATTTCTGCATGTAAAATTGTAAAAATTTTGACGTCCCCAAGTGCCTGGAACGGGTCTATGGTGGAAAATGAAATAAAAATCCCTCAACATATGTAAAAGAAAAGAGTTACAGGCAAATGCATTGAAATATAGTAGTGCCCCTCCAACCGCTCGGGTACATCGGGAATAAAATGAAGAATGACAGTCGATCACCTCCCACTCGAGTTTCCTATCTAATAAAACAGGCGTTCGCGGAAAATATTACATCGTAGAGAAATATGAAACTTGATCAGAATTTCCTATATACAACTGGTGCTATAGGAAGAAGCATGAAATTGTTGTGGTTAAGTAAAGTTGGCCCCCATAACTGATTCATAGGACAATAAGTAAACAGCAAATGACCATTTCGTTTGACAGGTTTTGTGGATATCTTTGGAGTAAAGTATCTGAATATTCTCAAATATTGCTGTTCGTAACGGTACAACACGATAATATTATTATCATATATTTATTTTTTTAAACCATTCTTGATAGAATATCTTATAATATAAAAAGAAATACGGGTTAGTGCGAACACTTGTAACTCGTTATCGGCTGAACAGATTCTTCCGATGTTTGATTTATTGGATTCTTCTCCGCTCCGGATAACAGAATAACCGTTCCATACTAACTTTAATATTATATTTTATATTATTTCTTTTGCATTATTTCAACTTTTTAATAGTTATTCTTTTATCCGGAGCGGAGAATAATCCAATAAATCAAACATCAAATTTTCTAGATGGCGTTGGCGTCGCAGAAAATCCGTTCCACACCAACTTTAATATTATATTTTATATTATTTGCTATCCATTTTTCGAATTTTTAATGATTATTCTGTTATCCGGAGCGGAGAAGAATCCAATCAACCAAACATCATAAAAATCTGCTCAGCCGATCTCGAGTTATAAGCGTTCGCACTAACCCGACTTTCATTTATATTATTAGATTATGTTATTGACTAAAATTTTACTTGCAATTGATGGTAGGTACTCTTGCGTCTGAGAGCGTCGATTGCATTAAACGCATTCATAATAATATTGTGTACCTACCTACCACTTTTGTTTGTATTGTAATAGTTTATGATCATATAACTCAAAACTCTTTCGTCATATTCTTGATAATGAAATATAGGATTACACGCTATTTTAATGTTTACATTATTACGTATAGTATAATAACTTTACGTTATCAAAACCTATGCAGGAGAAATCTGCATTTGACCCAATGAACGCCTCAGAAGAATTTTAAAATTAACTCTCTCGTAGCGTACTTTTATTTTATTTTTTTATTTATGACCTTGTTGGTGTTCCTGGCTAGTCTCAAGTAATTTTGGGACACGTAAATCAATATTGTTTCTCTAGCATGATAAATCTCGCAATACCATCACAGTCTATAAGCGGACGTTATTGTTGTTCAAAAATGTAATCGAAATTTTCGCCGTTTCAACTGATGGCTCGTACAAAAGGCTCGGCAGACCTGTGGGCAGGGCAACTTTACTCTTTAAAAGATCTTGAAAGAATTGGTTTCTATACTTCATTAATTTGCATTCGAACACAATATGATTAATATCCGCTGCATCCTCTCCGCAAGCACATTGTGGGGATTCCAATATTTTAATATTGTGCAAATGAGCAGGATCAGCAGTGTGCCCAGATCTCAATCTGCAGATCAAAGAAATTTCCCTGCGGTACAGGCGGCCTCCAACATACCAAGGTTTTAACAATATCCGAGGAGAAGTTTGGACAAAAGTATGAGGATGCCGAATGACAGTTGGTCAAAAATCAAAACCTAAGGGTTTCAAATTTGATGCAAACCAGTGCCCAGATCTCAATCTGCAGATCAAAGAAATTTCCCTGCGGTACAGGCGGCCTCCAACATACCAAGGTTTTAACAATATCCGAGGAGAAGTTTGGACACAAGTACATATGAGGATGCCGAATGACAGTTGGTCAAAAATCAAAACCTAAGGGTTTCAAATTTGATGCAAACCATTGCTTAAGTGATTTACTTAATATCCTGAGGCCGTTTACTGACAGTAATTACTTATCAAATGTGATAGCTAAAATTTTATCGCAAAATTTCAACATACGTCTTAGCATTGCAATGATAATAAAATTATTAACTATCGAATCACAGGTGTAAGCATCAGGCTTGTAGAAAAAATAACAACTAACGACTCTAAAAATTCATTACTAATGTTCGATTTTTAAATGGAACAAACCACTACGGGCTTACGACCGTCTTCTACTGTTATTTCGAAGGCTGGCTTAGTGTGATCACTTTACGTTAACAACGTTCGCCATTAGGTGGTAATGTTTGTCTCCGAAACTCTTAATCATGAGAATTCTCAACATGTTCAACATGTCGAAAACTCTCATGTATGAAACAAGTAGAAATTTAATAATTAATGAAAATAGAGAAGAAAAGTTGGAAATTATTGAGAACAAGAGAGCAACCAAATTTAAAGACTGCGACTGCTGTCATATATTTGGCGCCAGGATATGACTATATCCATTTTTGTTACTGTCTCATATTTATTGCCTATTGGCTTTGTTGGTGCACAACGTTCTAATTATGTTTAGATTCTTGTGACCTTTTCAGGACTAGATCTTAAAGAAAAAATAACAACTAACGACTCTAAAAATTTATTACTAATGTTCGATTTTTAAATGGATCAGGCTTGTGTCTTTGGATGGGGTAGCTAGGGATGCGATTTGAATCTGACAAGTTAAATGGGGAACGTTAACGTTAAGTTTTCACACTAATGCAATGGTTTACTAGAAAAGCGGTTTTATCATATAGCGACCATAATACAATGGGGCATTATGTCACTATGAACGATGTCTGTGTAATCAGAGGTGTCAAAACTGCGGCCCGCCAGGTGATTTTATCCGGCCCGCGAAGGGATTTGAAAATGTATCGTAATGATTTTTTCGCCCGAACCCGTTTCATTTTCAAAAATGTATATCGAAAAGTGAAAAGAAATGCAAAAGTACGAAGTTTCAAATAGAAATTATTGATCTTCAAGCTAACGGTCAAATCAAGGATGAATACAAGGAAGGAAACTTGGTCGAATTTTACAAGTTTTTGGATGCAAAAGATTTTCTAAACTTAAAGCAATTTGCTTGTAAATTAATTTCAATGTTTGAAACTACCTATGTGTGCGAACAAACCTTTTCCAGGGAAGTATCTGAAATTTCAGTTTTTAACCCCAACTATAAAGAAATTATTCAACAAAAAACACAATTCCCTCATTTTATATTAATGTTTAATAATTTTCCATTTATATTTAATAATTATACACTTATACTTTGGCTTAACCATGTTTGTTTAGTATTGGTGTATTTTTAATTGATTATAAAAAAAAAAAAAATTAATGCTACCTTAGTCATAATGATATTTTTCAAATTGCATATTTATGTGGCGCGCCACAAATGGATTAAATCCTAATCCGTGCGGCAAAAAGTTTGGACGCCTCTGGTGTAAATTAAATGGCGTGGTTTCCTTGAGAGCGGTGATATACGCCAGCACCGCTTTTCTACCAAACTAAAGATAGCTACCTTTCAAACAGCAGAACAAGATGGCATGTTGTAGTCAAATCGACAAAATTAGCCATACTGGTTTTGTTTCTTTCTCTAAAACTCCTTCTTCTTATGGTCTCTCATATTTTGACCTCTTAAGATCACAGCCCTTTGATTGCAATTTCACACTGAATTCCCTTTTGCAATGCATACATGGGACACTCGTTTATGGTCTAAAGATTTCTAAAACAATTTAGAATGTGGACATGGTGTATCAATTACGTCGTTTAAAATCTAACACAAGTGTAGGCATTTAATTTTGTATCAAAGGTAGGATCAGATTGTTTGATAATGGTGAAGCATATTACGTGTAGGGATTTTGACATTTAAAAGGTTCTGGAATAACTACCGTGTTCCTATAATACCTGAAAGTCCTGTCTGGACCTTATCAGCATCTTGATAACTATCGTACACAGCTATTATCTGTTCAAACACGGCAATATTGACAACATTGCTGTCCTACATTAAACCCCTAAGTATATACTTTGCTGTGATTTGTAATCAAGGTAATATCTATATATTAATACGCGAAGGAAAAACTTTGTGACTATTTTTACGAAAATTGCGCGGACGGAGGAGTATGAAATTTCGCACAGTTCATATAGAGAGGGAGTGGCGAATGCTAGTATTTTTTTAAATTATGCAAAAAAAAAATTAAATTAAAATTAAAGATCATCAACTTCATAGAAACAAATGTAAAATGAAAAGCGCCTCTTAATGGGTGCAGAAAGCTCTTTGAAGGCGGTATATCCCTGATCCTTCCTTCCTCGCTATGCTTGACTTTGTATTGGGTACATTTTATATGGTTTACTTTATTATTATTTTTTTATATATATAATATTTGTATGTGTGTATGTATTTGATCCTATTATGTATGTTTTTATCTATGTATGTGTATTGGTTTTTTATATATAAAATGCAACAGTTAAAATGTTATATACAATAGGTTGGTTGGAAGAAATTGCCCCAGGCAATAAGCCCGCCAATTTTGGTTCATTATTCTTTTATATTTTACCAATAAAGTGTTATATTATTATTATTATTATATTCAAATGAAAGGTGGAGCTGGAAATGGCGGGATATAAATTGAGAATAGATTAATACGGTTTGTCTTTAATAATAATTGAAAATAACTTTGTACATATCAACATTTCAAATTCGACGTATTCATGTCATTGTTTTCAAAGAAAATTTTGAAATAGCGCTCGCTCAGTCTTTGTTGACAGTCTTTGAGCTGATGTTCTGGCGAAACCCGATGCATTCAGCGTGGTGTGTTAAAGGACTTAAAGGTATATAATATGAAACCAATATACAATATTTCATTGGTTGATCAGGTTGAATTTTAGACCGACTTAAATCAAGGTCTTGGTATTGCATATCCATTTTCCTTTATTCCAGACAAAATAAATTTTGACTGTCAACCTTGTTTCTGCTTAGAAAACTAATAATATTAATACGCAGCATACATACATAATATAAATACCGTATTAATCCGAATTTAACGAGACTCCGAAATTTTCATAAAGATTGAAGAAAAGATATGTATTCATTCGTAAAAGAATTGAATTTCAATCAGATAAGCCTTTATTTAAGTAATCATACGTTAAAATCCAGGTTAGAAGTTAGCTACGAAGTAAAAGAAATAGGAGAGGGTGTATGAGAAATGTTATGTCGGTGGAAGAAGCGAAAGATGTATGCTTGGATAGAAAAGGGTGGAGGTCCTTCTCCTTAAAAATTAAACGGTCTTTTTCCATAGACCCAGGTGGAGGGCTTCTAAATTATTTCATATGTAAGAAAAAAGTAGAGCTTCATTGACCTGCATTTTTTGACAGATTGGTTGGCAAAAACGATGTTGTATAGATATTCGTTAGTATTAAAATATATATTTTAAATGGAGATACATCTATAGTTCAAATTACTCAAAAGCAATAAAAAACATCTTTAAAGTAAACACTACACTATGAAACATACCCACTTTTTTGGCAACCAAACTGTCAAACATAGAAATATTTGGGCTTCTCTTTTGAATGCGAGTCGGAGTTTTAGGTTTTGTATAGAACTCTGTCATCAACCCTTACTGCAACAACGCGATAGTTTATATTTATAATCTCTGATATGAGCGCCTTATGATATACGCGTATAGAAATCAGCTGAAGAGTGCAACTATTGTTTTTTTCGTATTTGTTGCACAACATAACGTGTGTCATGTGCGTAGAAAACGTGGTAAATACAAAGGTAGTTACATCATAATTACACGTGGCTGGGAGCATAGTAATAGCAGCGGCTTGCGTATTGCATTGTTATCTTATTCCTAACACTAGCTTATACCCGTCTTGCTTTACGTTTTTGATTCCGATTGTCAGGCTTGATCGGTAGGTAATTAAACAGGTTCTAGTCTAGCTTCCCATTGCTTAACAGACCTCTATAACTGACATAAGCACAGGAAAAGAAGAATGACACTTTTAAAATTTTTGTTTCACCGACCTCATAATATTATACGAACCTACCGACATAATTTGCAAGTTTTCATAGAGAGAGAGATAGCTCTGTGGTTTGAATCTTAGCTACATTCCCTAATGTGTGATAATTAATTAGGCTCTCCACCCATAGAGGGTGATTTGCGCTATCTGTCAAACTTCAAAATGGAGGAATCATTTTGCAAATTTTTTCATTAAATCTTTATTTATTGAGAATAATATGATTTGAATAACATTTATATGTATAACAAATCAATCTACGATTATTTTATTACATTTTCATACCGTAATACCAAGATTCCATTCAACGTTTACATGAGTAATTTTGTTTCCAAAAGATGGCTTACTGTCTTTTTGAGAAATTTGTATGAAGATCCTAAATAAATAGAGTTTTTTAAATAGCTCTAAATATATTAAAGTTAATGCAGCAAATTGTATTTAAGAACCTTCTCAAGCAAATTGCACCGCTCTGCGCAGATTCACATATACGATAGAAAGCACACAAACATTTCTGAATTATTATGTAGATTAATAATTATTGTTGATATATCGCAATACTTAACTTATTATGTTATAATTTTTATTTTTATATTTGTATATTTTTATGTAAAAGGCTTTTTTAGGCCGTTGATAAACGAATAAATAAATTATAGATTAGAAGAGCATTCAAATAATATATAGTCACTTATAATCTGTTCAATGGAATCACCAACATATTTATTTTATTTACCCATACCGCTCAGAACAGATCTCCATTCATGCATTTCCTCTTGAAATCATCAGACCTACCTTACTGCCCGTTTCCACTATTCCGTATGTCGGATCCGATTTAAATCGAATGTCGTTTCCTCTGAGTGGCTACTCTTGAAATTCAATCCCGATTTCAATGTCGATTTATAAATGTCAAATCGCAAAATGGTAATCCAGACACTCTTTTGACGAGCGGTCAATTTGGATCGACGTTTTTGCTTTTTTGATGTTTTGGATCGAAATTGCGGACAAGTGATTTTTCACAAATAATGAACATTTATTTTGTATACGGTGACACTGTAGACAAAAATGACTAAAATCGGGTGGAAAACATGGCAAAACTGTTGTGTGTGTTAACTGGTGTGTGTTTCGTAATTGTTTATGTACTGTCTTATTTTTGTATCAATTTCACTGTCTGTATATTAATGTTAAAATAAAAAAAATAAAAACGGGAAGAATATTAATATTGTGTTTGTTTTAATTCATAATATTAATATTGTTTACTGATTTCATTAACCAAGTCATAAACCATAATAATGAATTAACAACAATTATTACGACACATTGATGCTTTATTGAAATTGACAGATTAACAGAAATTCCGCGAAAATATTAGTAAACAACCCAATAGGTGGTGTTGTAAACAACCTAAGTTTTCCATACATTTCCATGGTTACACTATCAACTGCTACCAACTTTCAAATATTTTTTTTATGAAACGATTCTACCTAATGCAGTGGGTTCCTAGGGAACGGTCCGTCATCTGACATGACGGCGTCTTTCAAAATTATATGGCAATGTTTTTCGTTACTACGGAAACAATATTGACAACGTTCTCAACTGACATATTCACCGCTGTTAAAAGTAGCGGCGTATCCGTAGGAAAACAACCCATTAGGGGGCGTCCATAAATCACGTGATGTTTTTTTTTGAAACTTATTAGACCCCCCTCCCCCCTGGTGATATTTGGTGATGTTTCAGGATACCCCCCCCTCCCCCCCCGATAATCACGTGTACTTTTTTAGTACAAAGAATTACGAAACTTATTGATTGATTGATGATTTTAATTTTCGTCAATTTTTAAAATGTCTGAAAATGTAACTGTTTTTCTTCAAATTCATCAGAAAAATAAATGCACGTGATTTTCTCAATAGACCCCCCCCCCTCCCCCTACGTGATCTTTTGTGATTTTTTTCCAGACCCCCCCCCCCCTCCCCCTTTTGGGCTCACGTGATTAATGGACGCCCCCTAAAGGAGACTTTAAGATTTAAATGTTCCTTTAGCTAAAGAGTTTTATAGTCGCTTTTTTTTTGAAACCGGCCGTAAGTTCATGAGGGGTCTTTTTTCATTTATTTAAAGTGGAGAACCAACATTCAAATTCTGCAATTGTATAATAATAATTAATAAACTACCGTTCGGATATCGCGGTGCAAATTGCTCTTTAGTTATATGCAACGCATAATTACCTACTAATATCAGTGTATCCATACATAAACATGAATCAACATATTATTGTCTAGCCGGCGGACTAGTAGATAACTGCGATGGTTTAATAATGTGTAGGTACACTTGTATCGCATTATGATCCGTCACAATACGTTAAACAAATATCACGTTTAGCTAATTTATTAGCGGCTTTGTTGGCGACTCTTTAGGTACATTTCTTATTATCTATATATTAATACGTGAAGGAAAAACTTTGTGATTATTTTTACGAAAAATGCCCGGATGGTGGAGTATGAAATTTCGCACACTTATAATTTATATAGAGAAGGGGTGGCGAATGCTAAATGTTTTTTTATTGTGCATAAAAATAGATTAAGGGCCGGTATTTCGAATGAGCATTAAACAGCCTAATAGTAAATGGACATATAACTTTAAAGGATCCACTAACTCAAAACGGGTCTTTCATGAGAAATTTTATGGACCATTGGTTAATTGACAATTATCTTGTTTTTTTTTTGCGACTGGCAATATTCAACTTGTTGCTATCTTCACTCTATACATGTGTGAGAGCGAGACGCGCGGTAAACACCATTCGTTAGAAAGAGATGACAGACAAGGTTTTATGTGTTTGTTTTACTGCAACTGTCAAGTCAAGTTTTATTTTATTTCTGTTATTTAAATATTTTTAAAAGGGAACCCAAACAAATATTTTCTGTATTAAAAATAAGTATTTCGAGATTATTCCCATTGGTTTATAATAATAATATGTACTACGTGCGTCATTTTGTGATTTTGACATTTCACTTAGCATTACTAAAAAAGTGAGATATTTTTTATAAAATAGACGATATTTTAGTACCGCATAGTTCCTATTTTGATGCTTTATAGAAAGCATAGTAATCCGATTTATAAATTGGTCGAAAAAAATGGGCTCTCTCATAATAAGAATCATCAACAATTTCGAAAAACGGTATCAAAACAGACAAAATTGACAACCATTTTGACAGTTCTAAATTGTCCATTAGTGTGCTATTGGCTGTTGGAGCAGCCCACTAAATTTAATCTTTCATTAAGGTGTTTAATGCCCCAATCGCCGCTATTTGACAGTTGAAAGATCCGTTTTTTTCTCTAATGGGACATTAGTGAGTTAATCCTCCATTAAAACTTATTTGACTGTATAATGCTTGTTCAAAAGATCCACCCTAAATCAATAAAAAAAAAAACACTACGCACACTACTGTAACGTTATGTATTTCATACTCACACACACTTCGATGTATTTGGCATTATTTGACGAAGTTGTCCTTATCGTGAGAATCGGCGAGAGCGTTTTATAAGATCAGTCTTTGTTCTTTGGATCAATTTTTTTCTATGATCCATGGGCAATTCACTGTCAATTAAATCATAGAATAAGGAAGTTATTCTGTATAGGTAGGTACTTTATTTATTATATTCTATCGGAAACATCATTGACGTTATTTCTAAATCTTTTGTACAAAACTATCAGGAGGCTCGTACCGTCAAAATTTCTAAAACAATTTCATAATAATAGCCAATGAGTTTTTACACTACTCAAAGTTTATCAATGGGCTCAATCCATTCTCCTTGTGGACGAAATTCCTAAAACGGAAAACAACATTCCTTCATGTGAAGCATGGAGTATATAAATGTTTTCCAATAATTTAATAATTTATTTTTTGTTCATTTTAAAACACCTAAATGAGGATAGATTAATACTAAATTTATTCAAAATTAAAATTGCAGAATAATGCGAAAACTGCGATGGAGAGAGTGATAGCTTATGACGCTGTATGCCTAAATTCTGAGGAAAAACGGTGATGCTTATGCGATTTATGCGAAAATTGTTATGGTATCATAATAGATCGCTGACTAGAATAATTCTTCAAATGGTTGAAAATACATATATTAGGTACATCATTTTTATGATATTAAAATATTGAATTTATATTTATTTTGATAGAATTGATGGAACGTAAAAGAATGGCTTTTTAAATCTGTATCAAATTATTAATAGATACCTACTTAATACTAAAAATATAGTTTACGTTCTCATACGCATGCGTGTATGATCGTATTCGATTTTATTGCAAATCACAAATTTTTAAAATTATAATTAAAACAGAATTATTCTCAGAATATTATACCTACCACTTTGTACAAAAAAAAAGAAACACAGCTCGACATTAAATGGGAAACAAAAAATGATTGTGATGAAAAAAATATATATTTTTATCCATGCAACACTAAAATTTTGATCCATAGAAAAAATAGTTACGATTTGACATTCATAAAACGGCTGCTCGAATCTCACGAAAGAGGCTCACTCTTATTTGACACAGATCTTTTGTTTATCTGTGGTCAAATCGAGAATAGATTAATATTTTTTGTTTTAAATAACCATAGAAAAAACTTTGAACATATTATTATCAACATTTGAAATTTGACGTATCCGTGTCATTATTTTGGAAAGAAAATTTGTGAAATAGCACTCACTCAGTGTTTGAAAAGGAATCTTAATAATTTTCAAACTTAGGTATAATCTAAATAAGCTATGGTCGAATGTCGAGCACTGGCCTACCACTAGTTATAATAATTGAGCACAAATAAATTCCTAAGTTGTCAAAGTTCTAGGCAGACTTGAAGGTTCTGTGGAAATGTGAAAGAAATTACTATACAACCAACAGCGTTATAGCTGTTTAAACATGTTCGCTTTCGGTGAAAATTAATCGATACCTATCTATTTTTTTTTTTTTTTTTTAGCTCTGCACTCGTTTTCGAGTGATTCGGCTATATGTTAAGGATATCGAGGTCACGCACAAATTTTAAAAAGATTTGAGGAAACTAATCAGATTTTTTTATCATTCAATTGTAGAGTCTTAGCGATAAGTATATTAATTTTGAAAGATTGTTGGGCCAATAAGAACTTTGTATTTACCGGAAATAGAATTTTTAAATTATGGAGACCATTCACTAAAAATGTGTTATCAAAATGAGGGCAATTAAACAGAACATGATCAAGTGTTTCCTCCTCCATTGTACATGAGCACAACGGGGAATCCAACACTCCAATCCGGTGTAAATGAGAATTTAAACAGGTGTGACCTATTCTCATGCGGCATATGGTTGAGATGATGAATCTAGAGACCCCTTCATTGTTCAAAAACCAAGGGACGCTTGGCAACGATGGCTGTATATATTTGTAGTGTGAGGCTTTTGGATCAATGGTCCAAAGTTGCTCCCACCTGCTCCTGCAACGAGTTCTCAGAGCACGATCAACGTCCCCCACGGGAGTGGTATCAAGAACCATAGGTAAGCCCGAGCTGCAGGCGGACTTAGCCAACTCGTCCACGTGCTCATTTCCTCTAATCCCAATATGCGAAGGGATCCAAGCTGTCACGATTTCAATATTTTTTGAAAATGCTGTGTACAATAAGTTCATGATGGAACATAATATTTTATTTTTGGACCAAGATCTATTATTAGATTTCAAATTTGTTACTAAACTCAATGAATCCGTCAATATGAGAGCTTTTGAAATGTTTTCTTGTAATATCAGGGACAAACTCTCCTTATAGGCGACACATTCAGCCGTGAATACCGAATAAGTGGAGGGCAATTTAAATTTGATTTCAATATTTTTATCTGGACAAAAAAGGGCAGCCCCGCAAGATAAGTTATCCAATTTAGACCCGTCCGTAAAAATTAGTGTAAATTCAGACCATTTGTCTTCAATTAATTGGAGAAAGATCTGATTATTGATGCCTGGTTTAATATATGAAGAAGATGTTTTATCAAAACCAATGGATTCAATAATTTGGGGGATAAAGATAGTTGCTTCATATGGAATGTCAAATATAGGTATAGAATTTAGAGGCGAAATCTTGAATGACTCTTGTAAGTATTTTATGTTAGAGCACATTGCCGAAAGAGGTTTGTATCGCAAATTTGGATTCAAATTTAGTTGGTTTAGTAATTCAACAGTAGGATTCTTATTTAAATTTAATCTAGAAGAAAGAAATTTCAATAGCAAATATTCTCTTCTTATGGAAAGTGGCATTTCCCCGGACTCCGATTGAATAGCGATAATGGGGGATGATCTCATCACACCCAAAATCGATCTCAAAGCTTTGGATTGAACTCGTTCCAGTTGAGTTTCTAAATATAAAGGTAGTGGATCAAAAAGTATTGAACCATAGTCAAGATGACTCCTCACCAGGGCAAAATACAACAACCGCAAAGTCACTGGGTGGCAGCCCCACCAGACCCGTGACACAGCTCGCATCACATTCAAACCCTTCTCACATTTGGAGATAACGTGTTCGATGTGAAGCTTCCATGACAGTTTACGATGAATTATTATTCCAAGAAATTTAATGGATTCAACCACAGGCATGCGAAATCCCTCAATACATACATTGATTTTCGGTGTTTTGTGTTTATTAGAAAAAATCATAACACTACTTTTAGGTGCAGACAGGGAAAGACCATTTTGGCAGAGCCAAGAATTTACAGAATTCAGGCACAATTCTAGTCGGTGTGCAGCACGCTCAATGTTTTTATCAGCATTATATATCATTATGTCATCAGCGTACTGGTGAATTTTACAAGGATAATTTACACATTCATGTAGGTCACTGGTATAGACATTAAATAGTATCGGGCTCAATACAGACCCCTGTGGCAAGCCCTTGTAAACAATTCGCTTGATTGGTTCTGTAGCATGGTCTATAACTATGGTACGTTCCATAAATATGTTGCACAATGTATTGGCAAAATCAGTGGGGATTCCCAATCGATGCATTTTACCTTTTATTAAGGGTAGAATAACATTATCGTATGCCGCGGAAATGTCAAGAAAAATCGCAACAGTTGCCTCTTTTCTCATATTGGATGCACGAATGTTAGTGACTAGTGTACATAAATTATCCATGGTTGATCTAGCTTTCCGAAAACCCATCTGACCATCCGGAAGTAAGCACATGCTTTCAATATAGTATTCTAGGCGAGTTCTAAGCATGCTTTCAAATATTTTCAAAAAACAACAAGAAAGTGCAATCGGACGGTATGAAGTACCAACCGATGGATCCTTTCCCGGTTTTAGAATAGGAATTATTTTCTGTATTTTCCACTGAGAAGGAATTACAGAGGAGTGTAACATGTAATTGTAGACCTTCAACAATATTTCCAGAAGGTTTTCCGGAAAATGTTTAAGGAATGAATAAGGAATATAATCAACTCCAGGGGCCGAATCATTTGCAGAATTGATTGCAATTTTAAGTTCGTTAGATGAGAATGGCTCCGAGAGCCATGAACCCGAACAATGGGTGTTCTCTACAGGAATCTCGCTAAAATCAGGGACATAGTTCGGAGCAAACTGATCCACGAACTCGTGGATCCATTCTTTCGCATCATCAGTGTTTCCAACAGTGGAGTAGGGACCACGAAATCTGCGTATGGATTTCCACACATCGGAAACATTGGACTCAGGGGATAGTGATTCACAAAATTGTCGCCAGCCATTCCGTTTTTTCCTTTGAAATGTACGTTTCGCAAGAGCTTGCGCATTTTTGAACTCTATGTAATTATCTTGAGAAGAATACTTTTTATATTCCCGATATGCCTTCTTCCTTCTTTTAACTATCACGGTACAATCATGGTCCCACCACGGTGGAGAGACTTTAACATTCTTTATTCGTTTTTTTGGTATCGCTGCATCAGCAGCAGAAATAACAATATCTGTCAAATGGTTTACAGAAGAGATCAGAGATTTCCCGTTCATCTCTTTTATATCACAGATGTTTACTTTTTCGGCCAGTAGTTTTTCAAAACTTGACCAATCAGCAAGTGAATCGTGATAACTCATCTTACCATCACTCAAAGGAGAGCATTTACGTTTGTTACTGTTATTGCCGTTTAATAGAATGAAAATAGGGATATGGTCGGTTGACATGGGATCTCTCAGAGTTTTCCATGTACAATTCATTGCAAGATCCGAGGAACATAGTGATAAGTCCACAGCACTGATGTTTTGTTGAGGAAGCGTTACTCTAGTTGGGCTGCCATCATTCAATATAATAATACCATGATGGTCGACAAAGTCAAGAATTGATTTACCTGATGCATCCGTCGATACGGAACCCCAAGAAATGGAATGAGCATTGTAATCGCCCAAAATCATAAAATCTTTAGGTTTGCACTTATCCATTATGCTATTCCATGCTTGGGTATCAAATGCTACTTTAGGAGGAATGTATATAGAAAAAAATGTGATATTTGATATCTTTGCTGCAACAACTTCAGTAGTGGATGAATTGGAAGGGAGAATTATCTTTTGAAAGTGTAAATTGTTTTTTATTATGAGGGCCACTCCGCCCCCCATTCGATTTACTCTATCATAACTCACAATATTGTATCCAGGGATAGAAAAATGTACATTTGGTCTGAACCAAGTTTCTGATGTTGCTGCAATGTCAATTTTATATGTTGTCAAAAGAAAAATAAGGTCTGGTTTATTAGAGATAGCACTTCTGCAATTCCATTGCAGTATGTTAAGAGCTTTTTGATTTAGTAACATTATCAGATAGGAAAGACTTAAGAATGGAAATCAAGTTAGCAGCGTTGGCAGGGACAAGACTTTGAGAAGACAACAAATCGATGAGGATCGTTATCATGGTTATAAGAAACTTATTATTATCTGAAGCAAGGTTCTCCTTCAGATCATTGTTTTGAATTCCCTCTTCGGGAATATTAGACTCCTTTTCAAGAGCGAAACCGTCTTGAAACGAACAATAGTCTGAACCATTTGGAAACAAGAGGAGAGAGTCATATTCAGACTTGTTAAAACCTGGGGAGGGGGAAGGTTTAGGCGCTTTATACTTAAATACTCCACGAGTGTTTGAAGAAGAAGATGGTTTGAGAATATTTATGGACGAATTTGCAATATTTGGTGAGTCTGAAGGTTTGTTATTTTTCAATATGGCAGCATAAGATGATGTTGTCGTGTGCTTTTTCGAGGCTTGGAAAAAAGATACGTTGTCTTGAGCCATGGTATTTTTTATGGCTTTTTGTCTCGCTAGTTCTGGACAATCCAGACTAGTTGCTCTATGATCTCCCTTACAGTTATAGCATTTCCTGTTTTCGGTGGAGCAATTCGACGGTTCATGTTCTCCTCCACAATTAAAGCACCTAGGAGATGAACGGCATGCTGTTTTCGTATGCCCGAATTTGCAACAATTAAAACATTGCACAGTGGGGTATGAATAGATTTCTACAGGGAAAGAATTATAGTAAAGAAAAACTCTTGATGGTAATGACTGGCCTTCAAATGTAATAACTATCGATTGTGAGGGTTTCCAAGTGGCTGGTTGAGAAGATTTATCTTTAAAGCTTAACCTTCGAACTTTCAGAATATCGCCTATAGATGGATTAGCGTATTTAAGGCCTTCGATTATTTCCTCTTCAGTAATAGATGTAGCAACTCCCCTTATCAAACCCATCCTACTTATGTTAAATGTTGGTATGAATGATTTGTAAACAGAATTTGAAGAGATAAATATATTTTTTATGAACCCGTTGGCTGTCTGGGCAGAAGTAAATTCCAAGGATAGTCTAAACTTGCCCTCAGATTTGATTGAGCCATTAACAACCTCAGCGATCTTGCGATTGAAGAGGAACCGGCCGAATTCCATAGGATGGATTGGTTTTCCGTCGACATGTTGTACATGCACAATATAAGGTCCGCAAGATTTAGAAGAATAAAAATAGTTGCGGGTGGAATTTTTTTGGGAATCAAGATTCTCAGAGTCAGCAGTTGCGGGATTTTCACAAGTCGAGTCCATTTTATTTGCGGGGGGGTCAATTTTTCTTTTTTTTGAATCCGGCGGGTCCGGCGGCATTGGCGGTATAGATGTCATTTTACATAAATAATTTTATGAACAAGAAAAAAAATAGAAATAATGTGTGCCTATGAAGTAAGTAGAAAAGGAAAAAAATAGAAAAAAAAGTATGTAAGAAAATACCTAACTATTTCATAAAAAAATAATTAAGTAGGTATTTAACAAACAAAAAAGTCCCTTAAGGAGTATTAAAATAATTTAAAGAAAGAAAAAAAAATAGACAAAAACAATTGTGGTGTTACGACACCGCGAGCCGATGCCGACACCGCGGAGGCTCTCGGTAACAATAATATTATTCTACGGCGTAAACAACAAAATAATCAATTTGAAAAATGAAAAAAAATATAGAAAAAATTAAACAAACTACACAAAAAATACTACTAATAGTGTGAAAAGTTAGTAACTATTCAACACAATATTAATAAAGAAAAATCATCGAAAAACTTATCAAGTGCAGCGTATTATCTTCTCCTAGAGAAAAACACAACAAACAACACGTCCGCTCAGTATGAAGTCAACGACAATCCCCCATACCTATCTATAGAATACAAAAAATGTTACTATGTCACATATAGGTAGAACCAACTATTTGATCTCAATTATTATCGATTACTATTGGATTTCAAAAGGATTTTTTTTTTTTATACAAATTTGAACCACTACGGGCTTACGACCGTTTTCTATAGCAATTTGGAAGACTAGCTTATCGTCTGTTTTCTTAGGATTACGGTAATGCTATAAACAGCGGTGAATGTGTCAGTGTAGAACATCACCAATATTGTTACCGTATAATAACAAAAAAACATTTTTATACTTTTTACCGTCTCGTTTAGGTGGTGAATTCGTCGAAATTCCAGAAAACTTGCGTTGTTTCATCGTAAGCTCGTAGTGATACAAATTTGTATGAAAGTTTTCTCTTAATTCGAACACTTATTGATTTGATAATTGCCATCAAAGATTTGGTTCATATGTGTAAGATCTAGTCCTGGAAAAGGGGCGCAAGAATCCATAAACATTTGGAACGTTGTGTACGGCATGGCCAGTAGGCATTAAATAGATATAGCTTAAAATGGACATAGTAAATATCCTAGCGCCATCTACCCATTAGCAGTTGCTAGTAAAATTTGGTAGCTAAATATTGTCACCACTTTCCAACAGATGTCTCTAAATTGATTAAATTAATAATGCCTTATATACGAAGATGTTGTCGTCGGGTTGGTTTGATCATTGGCTAACGCCTCTGGTTTGGGACAGCTGGCGATGCGGATTCGATTCCCGCAGGGGCTATGTGATTTTTCAACACGTCCACGATTCCGATGCATTCGCTACTTACCCTCTATGTAAAATTGTCACACATTTTCAATCGATACCATCTAAGTATTTATTTGTGTGATGGAAGTGCAAGTTTAATTTACTTTTATTTATGTCTGAAATTTTAGTTTATATAAGATACACACGATGTGTATATTGCATGAGGAAAATACACACTATTATCTAATTGTGTAATTGAAAATATCTGAGATAACTCGAATACCTTTAGTACGACTGTAAATTTATAAAGATTCACGAACAAACAAACATAATTAATCATCAGTTAATATATTATTGGTCGTTACGTTTATACAACTAGTATTATTGTTTGTTTGTTTGTTTATTTCCTTATATTAATTGTTTTATAATTATTTGTTTTTGACAATTTTCCCCGCCTGCTAGATATTTATAACTTTTAGAAAAGTCAATAGCGCGATGTAAATTATTTCTTTTCACACCCTCAGCGTTTAACGGAATTGAATACATTTTCAGTTTAATTAATTTGTTTGGTATGGAAAATAAGTTCTAAACATGACTACTGCATTTAACTGTTGTCATCTACTTTGGTGTTAAAAATAATATCACGACAGTCAAAACAAAAAGACCCAAAATTAGGCATCTTGAATAATTTGTAGAATAAACTACTTAATTAAATAAATCACGCATCAAAGAGTCTACCTTAATGACCTATTTTAAAATTTACAGACCAAAAACCAAAAAATAAATTATTTAATTTCACATATTTCTAGTCAAATATTATTTTCTATTAAGCTGTTGTTTTATATCCATAGTTTTATTTATTATTTGGACAGGTGAACTTTCTGGCTTTTAAATGAGATTAATAATCATAATTAATAAAATAAGCTGCTTAATTGAAGAGAAAATAAATAAAAACCTAAATATTATGTATTTTCCAATAATAAAAAAAGAAGATTTCAAAAAAAAAAATGTATTTTTTTAACCCCTTTGCACTCGTCGTCTAGTGATTTGGGTTGTTTGTAATTTCATCGATAATTTTTTTGTCAATAATGCCAAAATTATTTTTTTGTAAACTCGGGGGCGGCCTCTGTGATTTCTGCCCTCAATCACTCCTTCTATGATGGTAAAGAGCAGACCCGGGTGCCTGATGTTATGGCCTATCCATATTTCGCGTTGTTGGTTAACTGCATTTTTTATCCGGCTGTACCTCGTCATTTGTGATATATTGGATCAACGGATCCGTGAAAAATGGATACGTGAAAATATTTTGATGCTTTTTTTTCCTTTGCGATGGCTCTAAAAACCATAATATCAAGTCTTGCCCTCCTCTATTTTTATGCGTAGAAACCAAAATCTAAGTGTGATGCTAGCATCATTATAAAGGTTGAAATTAGATCGGCATTGTGCAGAATGCAGAGTAAGGCCCCTGCAAGCAGCTTTATACCAACTTACCGGTCCAAATCATCCTTTCAAAGCTATGGTCGCCTACCATTTCTAATAATAATTATGGTACGAGGTCTCCAAATCAACATTTTTTGTCATTAGTCCAGGGATGGGCAGACGTTTAGTTCTTGGAATAATATTCAACAATGACATTTGGTTAGATATGGTTGTCGTGGGCTATTAAACGTTGTGTTTTATTACAATAACAATATTATGTGAAGGTGCATGACACATAATAATAATATCAATTTAAAATATTTACACAAATATGTACCTACTTTGTGTGCCGCAGTTAGTTTAATACTATTATTTGAGTTACTTATTTTTTAGTTTATTCGCTCTGTTAGGGCATTTCTATTCCTATACCTACCTGTGTCCCGCACAAATAATGTTACTACTGCCGAATTATTGTCACCACCGCACTACGGAAGAAATGCATACAGACGTACGAAAGATTTCAACAACAGTGGCCGGCTATAGTGCTATACTTCGTGTTTACTTCAAGTGTTGTGTACTTCTAAGTTCTAAGTGACTTCAAGGACAAAAGGCGGTGAGTACGCAATTATTATACATTTATTTGTGCATCCCTTCAAGTATATTGTACCCATAATCTCCTAGTTTTTTCCCTATCCATACAGTTCACTTGCTCTAACATCCCTTCGTTTTTGGTCCATTCGATCCAGGATTACTTCTTAGCTTGGGGTTAAAAACTAGTTAATAAAGTAGATAATTCATTCGGGTACAATATTTCAATAGTTTAAACTTCGATTGTATAATTTAATTGTGTTTTTTCACCGGCCTTTTAACTACGAATATTTCAAAGTTGTCAATCTGTTCATTGTGTACAAATGTTCGTACAAGTACAAGCGAATTTCGACTGAACGTTCGCGAGGTTCCATACATTTTAGTAAAAAAGTTGCTTACACGATTTCTTTGTTTCAAATTTCATATTTCATAAGACATTATATTTCGTTTTTCTTAATAGTAAAATTATTTCTGTCCTTTTCAATCTTATACATAAGATTTTTACTTGCGCGGGACAGAAGTAAATTATTGTTTAATTTGATATTTATTAATTTATCGTATACCTACGAGTTAAATATTATTTTGTATGAGTGAATCTTGTATATTTTCACAAAACATACGTACAATAATTTGGTGTAAAAATAGTATTATTTGTACTTATTTTTCGTATGGTCATTCAGTTAATTCGTATTTTATATAATACACTTCGATTGCACATTTATATTCTTGTTTGTCAAAATTTAAAAGCAAAAACAATATAACATTACGGATACGTTACAGTTCTTACAGTTACGTGAAATTATTCTACTTCTTTCTTTTTTCTTACCTGCTTTGCTTTCTGTTATATCGTTCTCATTGTGTTAAACCTGCATATTATTCATAATACCTAAATAAAATGGAGACGGTAATTCGTAAAATCAATATGTTAAAGGCAAAACGGTCAAGAATTATTTCCAAAATTACAGTTACTTCAGAACTGATTCCGCATTTAGGGGATGAGCCTAAACGTCAACTATTTATTGCGAGATTAGATAAACTCGAGGATATTTATAATAGTTTTCAAGACATTCAGGATAAAATACAAGAGTCTTTATGCGAGTATCGTGGGGATGAAAATCATGATGATTTGACCAGTGCAGAGTCGTGTTTCGATGAAATTTACTTTAACATCAAGGCTGTGGGCAAACTTTTGTGTCAACAATCAGATCAAAAAGAAACCGACACCAAGCCAATACTACCGCATAAACCAATACTCCATGTTAGGCCACCTCCAATTTCGCTTCCAAATTTTGATGGAAAAATTGAGGATTGGTGTCAATTCCATTCGGTATACAAAAGCATGATTCACGAAAACGACGCGTATGTTAACATTGAAAAATATCATTACTTACTATCTTGTGTCAGCGGAACAGCGCTCAGTTTAATAAAATCATTTCCGATAGTGGAGGAAAATTATGTTATTGTTTGGAATACGCTGGTCAAGCATTATGAAAACTCGAGAGTTCTCTTCTGTCACTATTCTGAGCAATTGCTTAACATTAAACCAATTACTTTTGAGTCTGTACAAGGATTGTCGAAATTTATAGCTTACTTTCAAGACAATTTTACCGCACTTCAATCTTTTAAAAAGCAAGATATCTTCGAGCTATTTATTGCTCATCTTATCATTAGAAATTTAGATCCACCTACGAAACGTCAATTTGAATTACAATTGAAAATTGATGAAATACCTACCGCTACGAAAGTACTAGATTTCTTACATAATCATCTACGCGTTCTACAAATGTCGAGTACATTACCTCGTTCTACTTCTAATAAGAGTGCTTCTTCTTCTTCTTCGAATACAAGTGCGCATTATAAACGCGCATTTGTTACTACAAATGGTTATACTACAAATGGTTATACAACGAAAATTTGTAAATTTTGCGAAAGCGATAAACATCCTATAATGAAATGTTCTGAATTTCTTCAAAATACAGATGTCAAACGGATGGAAATCGTCAAATCATTGAAACTGTGTTTCAATTGTCTTAAGTCTCACCAGGTGAGAAATTGTGCTTCTAAATTCACATGCAATAAGTGTGGTGGCCGTCACCATACATTGCTACATAGAGATGTGAAATCATCTCATTCTGCCAATTCAATATCGGTAGATGAGACCTTAATGGCTGTACCTGCTTCTTTCAATATTGCTCTGTTGGGTACAGCTTCGGCGGAGTGCAAGGATAGCGCCGGTGCTTATAGATCTATTAGAATGTTAATAGATACCGGATCACAGGTTTCCATAATGACTGAACGCTGCGCAAAACGTCTGGGCCTGCGTATCAATGTTTACAGTGGTGGCTTAAAGGGGGTTGGTCAGAACCCCGTAAACATAATAGGTGAGGTAAAATGTTGCCTCAAGCCAGCACGCAAGAGCGGTCCCCAGATAAAATCGAGGGCTCTTGTTATTTCAAATATTTCTGGTGAGATGCCTGCGTCAAGGCCACATGTGGACTTGTCTTTAATGGGTATTTCGAGAGAGGAGTTGGCTGATGAAGGTTTCGATGTTCCCGGTGAAATCGACTTCCTACTCGGAGCCACTTTACTTCCTTCAATTCTTGACGGTGGGCGGGCCACAAACTTCAAAAATGTCAATAGTAATATTTCGATTTTGTCGACAATATTTGGTCTGGTGCTAATAGGTGACATACCAAATACACCAAGTACTTCACTTCAGCTTTCCCTTGACGATTCGATTAAGCGATTTTGGGCCATTGAGGAACCACCATCCAAATACATGCCAAATCCTGATGACGTTAAGTGTGAAGAGATTTTTGTAAATAAACATTACCGGCAGAGTGATGGTCAGAATGTAGTACCCCTTACGTTAATCACTGAGAACTTAAATCAACGTGATTCTTATAACATAGCCTTTCATCGATTACAAAACTTAGAACGTAAATTATCGAAGGGTCCTGCGGTTCTATTTCTAGCAAAATGTCTAATCCATACCTTATGGCGGCAAAAGATTGATTGGGATAGTCCCATTCCTGCAACAGTTGCAGAAGAGTGGGCTAAAATTGCTGGTAACCTTGGACTTCTGTCAGGTCTTCATATTCCCCGATATTTGGGCACCACAGAAAACACTCCGTGTTCATTAGTAGGGTTTTCGGATGCGTCTGAGCGCGGCTACGCCGCCGTAGTCTACATTGTTGTACATAGTTCTATTCCTAAACTTCATCTTCTAATAGCTAAATCTAAGGTTGCTCCTTTGAAAACCTTGACAATTCCACGTCTGGAATTGCAAGGAGCTCTTCTTTTGTCAAAATTGATACCCTACGTTCATTCTTCAGTCAATGGTTCTGTGAATATAAACAATGTCTGTTTATTCACAGATTCTATTATAGTTTTGTCATGGCTAAGGACTCCTCCTTATCTGCTAAAAATATTTGTAGCCAATCGTATAAAACAAATAAATGAAAACACCAACAACGCATCTTGGCGTCATGTGGTGTCACATGATAATCCTGCTTCTAGAGGTTTGCTTGCTGAGCAAGTTACTGTTCACCACCCTTGCTTTTTTGGACCAATGTGGTTAAAACTTCCTATGTCAATCTGGCCTTCTAACTCACCCAAAGTGATTCAAATGGAACAGCTTCCTGATATCAAAACTTCAGTTCACGTTAACATCGTATCTAAGCGTGAACCTGCAAGTGATGTTATACTAAAGATAGATCAAAGTAAGCACTTTTATCATGATTTAAAGACCATCCAGTTGGGTGCGAACTGTTCTCGTCAACTTCAAAAGTTATGTCCATTTATTGATGAATCGGGTATATTGCGTGTGGGTGGGCGGTCGAAGCAATCTAATCTTAAGGAAGGCCAGCAGCATCCTGTGGTTTTATCCAAACAAAGCCATCTAAGCGATATTTTGATGGATTATTACAATAAGAGCTACCTTCATGCTGGACCAAGAGCTCGGCAATTCCTTATCCAGCAAAAGTTTTGGATCATTTCAGCTCGATGTAGGACAAAGTCTCGTCTGTCTAAGTGTCCGGTCTGTGCCAGACTGAGGGCATCTTCTATAACACCTTTAATGGGAAACCTTCCTTCGAATACAGTTTACCCCAGCCGTTCCTTTTCACGTTTCGGCATTGACTTCGGGGGACCCTTTCTGCTCAACGTACATAAGCTTCGAGGAGCTAAAACTACTAAATCCAAAATTGTCAATTAATGTTTCACATGTAAAAGGTTCATGTTCTAGTTTTTAAGTATACACTTATCGAAGTGTCTGTTACTTGTTTTCTTTGTTTGAAATGATATTTCAAGTCTTATTATTTTGTTTTTTTATTTTCATTACGTTTTTGTTAATTTGAAAATATTATTTGCTAGATGTTATATGCTACTTTTTAGTGAGAACCAGTGAATGCTTGGTTGTTTTTCGCTTGTGAAGCATTGAGAACAGATTTTATTTCTTTCGTTTTCTTATACATTTTTTTTTTTGTTTGTGTTTCGATCAGCGTTTTGTACGGCGCTCTTGTTGTGGATTTTGATTATTTCTTCTTTGGGGTTTTTCAGTTTATTTTCTTTTTTTTTTGTGTGGGAATTTTACTTCGTAAAATTGGTGGGCGGTATGTTAGGGCATTTCTATTCCTATACCTACCTGTGTCCCGCACAAATAATGTTACTACTGCCGAATTATTGTCACCACCGCACTACGGAAGAAATGCATACAGACGTACGAAAGATTTCAACAACAGTGGCCGGCTATAGTGCTATACTTCGTGTTTACTTCAAGTGTTGTGTACTTCTAAGTTCTAAGTGACTTCAAGGACAAAAGGCGGTGAGTACGCAATTATTATACATTTATTTGTGCATCCCTTCAAGTATATTGTACCCATAATCTCCTAGTTTTTTCCCTATCCATACAGTTCACTTGCTCTAACACGCTCCAATTTACACAAATGCAAGGCGAAATCACTGACCGTGAGGACCTATATTCGTGCTGATACCAGCCACTACTAAAAATATTGTATTTTCTTTCGACAAAATATTATAATATGACAATAATTTTACGGGTTGTGTTATTTTTTTTGTTGAATTCTTTCCGCACGTTCACATGCTCCAAATTCTTTCAATAACATGTAGGTATATGAAAAATGATAACCCTTCGCAATAAAATTAAATAACACGGTAGTCTAGTGGTTTAGGCGCTGACTTGAAATAAAGGGATCCCAGGATCGATTCCCGGTCGGATCAGAATTTATCAGTGTTTTTCACTTGAAATTTCTACTCGGGGTTGGCCTGTCTCAGATTGGACGAGACCGGCTGACTATAAAAAAATCTTAATGTATAAGGTCCGCCGGCTATACCTGACACCTTTGTATAGAAAAGTGTTGATTTTATTTTATTAGATAAATAATCTGCGAAAATCGATGATATGCCAATGGGACGCTTAACACACCATTGGCATTGAATAACATTTTTATATTTGTCAAATTTTGCCTAGATACTGTTTTAATTTTTTATATGATGTTAGTGATGAACTGTCATCGTCCATTAATTAAGTTCTTGTTTCCATTGAGTCCAATATCAACGATCATGGAAATATTATACCTACTCTTTTTCCAGCTCTGGCCCTATATTCGTTTGGTGTAAACGCATCCTAAGATGAGATGGATCATTCGTATTGTTTTTGCCGTGTTTGGTCATATTGAGGGAAGTGTGGATGAAAGTCTGACAGCAAACAAGATATGGTTGAACAAGTTGATGAATGGATGCGCATATTATGTTGCGTCACACAACTCAAGGACGAGTGTGTTTTTTTTTAGCGGATGCTTACTCGGAAAAACGATCATATTGTTTTTGTTTAATTTGGTGTAGATTTTATAAAAACACCTTTTAATCTGTGTTTACTATATAATATTTATACTAATCTGTTGACTTTAAACTTAAATAAGTGCCCAGCGGTTCATTCGACGGCTTTTGTCGACCATTTCCACTTTCACGACATAAGCCTTCGTTAATCTGCGTTCGCTTCAGGAGATAGATTCTTTTTTTTTTTCACAAAAAGAAATCATCCTTTAATCACAAGTTTTTTTTCGTCAAACGAATCATTCTGAATTTTTGAAAATTTGCGGCAAGAGTAGAACCGTTTCTTATTGTTTTTATTTTTTTTTCAATAATCTATAGGTATGATTAATTTAGATGATTAGTGTGCGTGTGGTGTGTTTTGGAATTATTGAGCAGTGCTCCGCAAACTTTTCTAACTTAAGACACAAAAGATAAAATATATACCTCGTAAGTTTTAAATTGATAAACAGACCTCGGTAGTCTATTGGCAAAGGCTCCGACTTCAGATCAAGAGGTCCAGGGTTCGATTCCTGGTCGGGTCAGAAATTTTCATGTGTTTTTCCAAATTTCAAATTTGTACTCGGGGTTGGAAACCTGTCTCAGATTGGACGGGACCGGTTGACTGGTAGAGAATGCTTCAAGCATTAAGTTCCCCCGGCTATACTGACACCTATGTATAGAAGAGTGTTATTTATTTATTTATTTTAAACCTTAGTACCTACCAAATTTAAAATATTTTTATGCGCTGCACAAAAGCTATTTAGTTTTATTAATTTATGAAAAAATAGAAATAAATATAGGTAAAATGAAAAATGCTTAAATTAAAAATGCCTACCAAGTTATATTGTATTTTACGGCAGCACACCTGCATCTGGCTAACGGTACACCGGTTGCCGATCACTGCTTAATCAAAGCTTGCTTGCTGTTTAATCGTTTCGGATCCAATCATCCGTAAGACAAAGAGGACATATTCTTGCTTTCTGTCCGTTTCTCAAATCATCGTAGAGGGATTTGGACATGGTGCGGATGGCGGATTATACTTACTGCGGACGGCGAACTCGGCGGATAGGTACATGCATGGTTATTGTCCAGTAAAGGGTACTGAGCTAAACTTTGTTCTTCCCTTGAGATATTCAAAATTCATCTTCTTTCTTATTCTTCTTCTCTATACTATTTCCGTCCATTTCTGGACGAAGGCCTCCTACGCCTGTTTCCAATCGCACAATGCAAATTTGGTAACTATTGTAAAAAATTGAAAAAAAAAATCATTGGTCGTTTTATTTGCGATGTACAAATCAAGACACGTTTCAACGTGTAACTTCGATATTATTTATTGATTTCTTTGTTGTAAAACAAACAACGGGACATCTGTAAATTTGGACACCTGTCACACTACTTAATACTATGACTAATCGCGTAAACCCTAGTTCACACTATACTCGAGTATAGTTGATTGTAGGGATTAGTTAAAAGACATCATATTATTATAATATCCTACTTAGATCATTGTTTGATGTAATAACAAAAATACAGAAGTATAAGATAATAAATAAATATATATGTAGGTATATAAAGTTTCGCTTTGAGGAAATGCTATTTTGTTGCAACTAATGAACTCGACTAAAACTATAGGTCACGCACGATTAGCGCTCCCCCTCAGCCGCTACTCACCCAAAAAATAGAACGAAATGGATCAACTCGACTAAAATACCGGCTAGTTTACCTACTCAACTAAATTTTAGGTGTTTAGACAAGTTTTGTTGCTGAATTACTCACTACTCGACTAAATTTTAGGTGTTTAGACAAGTTTTGTTGCTGAATTACTCACTACTCGACTAAATTTTAGGTGTTTAGACAAGTTTTTTTTCGGAATCACTCGCTACTCGACTAAAATAGTCCCAACGCACTTTGTGCTGTTACAAGTTTCACCAAAGTTACCCAACTGCAACTTCATGATTCTGATATACCTACTTAATACATGTAAAGGACATTCTACATGTGAAAAATAGTTTTGTTTACTTGAATGTTTTTAATTCCTTGGATATACATAAATAAAATGCGGTGTGGATTAAGTAGATGATACCGGTGTTGAGCCAGATACAATATTGGTTTATTTACAAAACGTCAAGCAATTAATTTAGCTGTTACGTGGACATGCTCGACCCACTGTATAAACACCCATGTGACAGACCTCGGGGGCCGCTGCTTCAAAGACCGTTGCCTCGTGACGTGACAGTTTCCAGGTGCTAAGAGTTCAACTTTTCTGGGCGCACTGCACTTTAATACCCTG
Organism: Mystacides longicornis; assembly: GCA_963576905.1. Taxonomy (NCBI): domain Eukaryota; kingdom Metazoa; phylum Arthropoda; class Insecta; order Trichoptera; family Leptoceridae; genus Mystacides; species Mystacides longicornis. The sequence goes on along the minus strand of OY756425.1, from coordinate 7,419,328 downwards.
CCGAAGCCTTGGAGTAGTTGGTAGCCTGGCGGTTACGACGCCGGATTTCATACTGGAGGTCGTGGGTTCGATCCCAGGTGCTGACCATCTTCATCTTTCACGGCACAAGCTTTAAATACATAATTTTGATACAACAGCCCCATTTAACATATCGTCAATGTTTTAAAATGCTTGTTCAACAAGATACTTAATTTCAAATGAATACATTGGAAAATCAACACCGTTTTTCAGAATCTTTTCCCTTATTTTCGCTTGAATCCCATAATTTTAACCAAAATGGTTCTTATCTGCGATTTGTTGTCTTTTTAAAGTAAGGTTGTACCTATTTTGAAAGGAAGTGTAGCGGCCATGTTTCGCATGACGACATCATCCACCAATAGCATTTCTCCATGATGTCTACACCTGCATCTGCATCTCTTAAGAATGTCTTAGCCTAATAGAAAAAAAGGGATGATCAACCAATGTAATGACAGCTAGATAATTATTACATAAAAACACGCCTAGATTGCGTATTTTCCAGTGGCTTATTACTATTAGGGAGAGAGAATCAGGAGAGAATCGATATTTTCACTTTAATGGAGTCAAAATATGAACTATACCGATTGATAAAACATTATGGATGCCGAAGAATTTTAAGCAAGTTCGACGTTCTCTAATTAAAATGTTGGGCGCCATTTGTACAGTTATTATTTACCATTAAAAAACACAGAATCAAATTAAAATCAATTTCGAATACTTACGTGTCCGGTGTATATTTGCCACACCAGTATGCAACGACAGTCACTGCCTTGTCGTTCGCCAGGATAAGGTCTTGTAAATTAATTTCTGTTAAAAAGCATTATACTGTATTCCTGCTTAATTATCACTTTGTTTCATATATTCACTTTTCATTGCTGTATATTTACGATATACGGCGTTGAAGGACCAACTGAAGGATAACATTCTAAGTGCAATAATTTATTTTCTTTCTTTCCAGTTGTTGTTGCTTAGCCAACATGCTGCCGCAGACAGTGGAGGACACGACCTCCAGTAAGAAGCAACCATTAGCCAAAAGAATTCTGACCAAACGTGTTCCCATATTAAGATGGCTTCCACAATACACAGGAGAGAAGATGGTTGCAGATCTCATAGCTGGTGTCACCGTCGGTCTGACTGTCATGCCGCAAGCTTTGGCTTATGCCACATTAGCTGGACTTGAACCGCAGGTTTGTTACAAACCATTTTCATTTTTTGGAGCTTTTTCTTGAAATCTTATATAATTATCATTCTTCTGTTCGTGTGTACCTGTGTATTGTATTACAAAAAAGTTTAAATTTAGAACAAGTGTAATTTTTGATTTACGGAGACTTTGCACAAAATGCCCTTTTCGGCACTTTTATTATTTATCGATTTTACTTAATGATTCCTCGAGCCCCTAACATACTAAACAGAAATGTATGTTTTACTGCAGAATGAACTTTAATTTAGCACGGTTTTTTAGTAATTTTTGTTGGTGCGTCTTTCAAAATTTTTCTCTATTCATATGGGTCTTTAAACAAAAAAAAACAGCTTTTATCTCTTTATTTCATTAATTATTAAATATCTACTTTTTGCATACATGGGATTTTTCGACATGTTGAGAATTCTCATGATTAGAAGTTTCGGAGACTTAAACTCTACCACCTAATGGCGAACGTTGTTAACGTAAAGTGATCACATTAATCCAGCCTTCAAAATAACAGTAGAAGACGATTGTAAACCCGTAGTAGTTTGTTCCATTTAAACATCGAACATTATTAATGAATTCTTGGAGTCATTAGTTGTTACATATTCTTTAAAAACAAAAAAAACTCAATACTTACCTATAGAAACGTAAATTGTGAGAAATTGAATAATTTAATTATAGAATTAGTTCGTAGCCTATCTTGTTTTAGTGTGAATAATGTAAAATACCAATAGTTTTTGTAATCAAGTAACCAATTGTTGCACTTTGTTTGATTCCAGTATGGGCTTTATTCATCTTTCATTGGCTGTTTTATATATATGGTATTTGGATCCTGCAAAGACATCACCATAGGTCCCACCGCTCTAATGGCCCTGATGACTTACCAGCAGATATCGGAGAGGAACGCTGATTTTGCCGTCCTGCTTTGCTTCCTATCAGGAGTTGTGCAGATGCTCATGGGAATTTTTCATTTAGGTGAGACTTTATGACTAAAATTATCGAGCTACAGATGGTCTTAAATAATTATTATACATGATCAAAAACAATCTTAATCTTTAAAAAAATTTACTTTGTTGTTTTTTTTTCAGGTGTCCTTATCGACTTCATATCCATCCCTGTGACCGTTGGTTTCACATCGGCCACTTCAGTGATCATAGCCGCTTCGCAACTAAAAGGTCTTCTAGGCCTCAGCTTCTCATCTAAGAACTTTTTGGACAACATCTACAAGATATACATCAATATACACAACACCAAACTTGCCGACACGGTTCTTGGAATATCTTGCATTGTATTTCTGCTGCTTTTGAGGGTAAATATTTGGTTTTTGCAATCTAAATATATTTAAAAAGGGCAAAATATGTTTTTATGCTATTTTAGGATCTGAAACCATCCGACCTATGCTATAAATCGGTTTCATTAGAAACGTTATAATACGGAAATGGTTTAAGACCACTGTCTATGATAAAAGATAAAAAAAATGTTATAGATATATACATTCTCTCTTTAAACCCCACTTAGAGGCATAGATAGAGAGGCAACAAGAGCTCTTCTTTGCGCCCGATCTTGCGCGATGTTTATGACCTAATAATAATATCTACCTATAATATTATAGTTTAATTTGACAATACTGCCCAAACAAGCCAAGATGGTTTAAGACCAATAAAACAATGGAAAAAAAAATATTACAGTAACACGCGCTGGGTATCCGCTAGTATGTAGATAATCCGTTTTTTAAAACCTGTTGGATAATGGAAATAGATAAACAAATTTGTCATATAATTGGTGATATCCAAGCGACATATGAAATAAACAATTTAATTTTATTTTAATTTGCAAACAAATTTGAAAACATTTCCAGTTAATGTTGCATTTCATATATTATCGTGATCGTATTTCTTAATGGGCGTGAGTGATTCCCAGAATAGAGTGAGCAAACGCTGATATCAAATACCAAGAAGCAATAACGTATCAGATCTTGTTTTTTTTTTAATTCAAATTTATATTTTCTTTGTATATGATCAGTTGTTATAACTTCTCCTTTGATCGGCGCTATACTCGGAATACTTCTTGCCGGATGTTTACATGTTATGTCGATTACATAAAAGACTATTGTCTGATAACCACGAATCAATTGACAAACAATAAATAGTTCATTTATTGGAAATGAGTTGATGAGAAAGTGTTTCTCTTTTGAGAAAATATTTTTTTTTTGTTATTGATGATACTCACATTTTGTTGGCATAACATTACACTATAAACACTAGCAGAACTCAATTAAGGTAGTCATAATTTTCTCTGACTAAAATATTTTCCCTGATTTTGATGAATTGAATGCTACTCTTTACAGAAACTCAAAGAATTAAAATTCAAAGGCGATTCCAATAAGATCCGTTACATCCACAAAGGACTATGGCTTCTGTCAACATCCCGCAATGCCCTAGTCGTCATCATCTGTTCCTTATTGTCCTACTTCAGCACGCAGTGGTGGGGGGAATCTCCGTTCCAACTAACTGGAAAAGTCAGGTACAAAGACATCACATTTAAAAATATCGGTGTCTCTCTCATGATTTTCACAAGAGATCTTTAAGCTACGGAGAGAGAAACCTTCTTAACAAAAATACTGCCTCTTGAATGGCGTAAATGGGACCTTTTACTTATTTTTACTTTGTTATATTAGAATATAGATTTTACGCATTCTTAAGACATATTAGCATAATCATAAGAAAATTTGACAATCAACCAATGAAGTGACAGCTTGACATTAACACACCTTGGTTAAGTGTTTTCTAGTGCCCAATAACTGATGCATCGCATGGAAAAACTTCGAATATTACATGCTGTTAGTATGCATATTCAATGTTTTTCCATGCGATGCATCTACTAACTATTACAGTGAAAAACATTGACCACTTCTGGACATTCTAAAATAGCAATACCCTTACTTCATAATCCATGCAGGATAGAGAAAGCTCATTTCATTCAGGCTTGCTGACAAACCTAAAAGTAATATTGAAAAAATTTTCAGATCAGGTCTACCAGCTATCACCTTGCCCCCATTCTCAACGACACTCAATAATCAAACATACAGCTTCGTCGATATGTGCTCCGAGTTGGGTTCTTCTATAGTTCTCGTTCCAGTGATAGCAGTACTCGGAAATGTGGCCATTGCAAAGGCTTTCGGTAAGATACTCAACCATCTTCAGGATATCAAAAAATGATTTGTGTTTTAAATGATATATTTGTAAGTGTGTCTGTTTTGATTTCAGCAAGCGGAGATAGTGTAGACGCTACCCAAGAACTGATCACACTATCACTGTGCAACATTCTTGGCTCTTTTGCAAGCTCCATGCCAATCACAGGGTCTTTCTCAAGATCGGCAGTGAATCATGCCAGTGGCGTTAGAACTCCAATGGGGGGACTATATACAGGTAATTAACATTGTCAACAATGCCAATTTGTATTGGTTATGGTCCACATCTACCGTGACCAGTCCGAATCCTATTAAGGCTTGTCCATTGCCTGCGGGGCAGGTCAAACCCGGGTTGTCTGACTGTTGGATCCAGGTCAAGCTGTCCAACGTCGGGATTTTGGTCGCTCCACTTTTCCCGCCAAAATTGTTCAATATTATAGCCCCACTCAGTGAGGTCATTACCTAGTTTCCTAATTATGGCATTGATTGGGAAAGTCGAACAATGTCTTATGTATTATCGGTACCATTTTTCTTCTTTCAGTAAATGAACTGTGATCATAATAAAAACCATGTGAAGCCATTTTCTCCAATATGCAAAGACATTCCTTTAACCAAACTTTTGCCTAATTTGCGTATTTTCAATGTAATATCGTTCACTTTCTTAAAATATTTATTTCTCAGAGATAGGGCGATAGAGTTACAAGTTTTTCTTTTTGGTAACAAAAAGAAAATAAATTGAACAGATAAAAAAAAAATCATAAATATTTAATAGGATCTATACGAAACAAATCACAATAAAACTACAAAAAATAAACCCAGAAAAACACAATATTATCATGAAATGGGCCAAAATAAATTTGTTCCAATTAGAAAATTAATAACAAGAATACATTCGAAAAAAAATGAGTTTTTTAAAATTAAGATACAAAATAAAACAGGGAATGAAGTAAAATGACACATTGCAGTTGGTAAATTTGAGTGTGGTCGTTTAAGGGTTGACTCTGCATTTGAGTTTGTTTTGAAACTATTGATGAATTGGCTACTTAATCGAAATATCTCTACCACTAACCAGTATAAGATATTTCTCGAAAAAGTTAATGTATTGAAATTCTTGCAGGTGTTTTGGTGTTGCTGGCTTTGAGTTTGCTTACTCCATATTTCTATTTCATCCCCAAAGCGGCTCTGGCTGCCGTCATCATGTGTGCTGTTATCTTCATGATTGAGTATGAGGTATGTAAGAAATATGTTATTCTAGAAAACATAAATTTCAAATTTGAAAGAACTGTTCAATGAAAATTTACAGAAATTTTTATTTTTTTTTTATTTTAAATGAATTTGTGCTCACTCAAAGTGAACACAAATTCACTCATTGACTCTTTAACAGTAAGCTACTTAAAGCTTGTGTCGTGAAAGAGGAAGATGGTCGGCACCTGGGATCATACCCACGGCCTCCACACGAAACAGTGTGAAAGCCGGCGTTGTAACTGCTAGACCAATTGAATATAATGTTGTAGCACTCGGAATTGGAGCAATTTGTGAATATTATTGCACCCAAAAATGGATTCCATATTGTTGAAACTTGCACTTATATAAAATTTTGTGCATACACAAAACTAAAATTATATATGTTTGCAGTCACACTGTATGAAGAAAAAGCATATGATGTACCTTCATATAACGCCGCCTACAGTAGTGCCACCCCAATAAGATAATTTTTATTAAAATCCTCCAATTTCAATTAATATAAGTTTCAAATTTTTAGAAAGTATATAAAATACAAACCAATGAAAATTTATTTTTTATATACCTACAAGATGATCATGGATATGAAAAATAATAGCTTTGTACCTCCAAAGATATAGTTACATGGGTGCAGTCCCTGTATGATGACTCCGATTTAGCGTCAAAACGACAGTTGTTCTTACTGAAGCTTTTAGGATCACTACGGGAGTCAGACAGGGCTGCGTACTGTCTCCATTTATATTTATTATTGACATGGACTTTCTCCTGAGGATGTATATGGTGTTGAGCGGGTCATTGAAACTGTGCAAGGTCGAGCGCAGTGGTGAGCTCTTGTTGCCCCCCTGTGCCTCTAAATGGGGTTTCAAAGAACGCATTTATTGATAGAGACATTCTTCATCGATAAAATTAAATAGTCATGGTGGTTTTTTGCTTCTAGGTCGTAAAACCAATGTGGAGGTCAAGTCGTAAAGATCTTATTCCGACGTTTGTCACCTTCCTATTGTGTCTGATTGTGGGAGTGGAAATCGGAATCTTGCTCGGAGTTGCTTGCAATATCGTCTTTCTGCTTTATCCCAGCGCAAGGCCCACTCTACACGTTGAAAAGGATAGGGTGAGAAACTATTATCATTTATTTTTACTATACACTCTATGCTGATGTTCTCTACAAATCTATCGTGTTAAATTTATTTAACATAAAAATAAGAAAGCATAAATAGTAGAAGCGACAGAATATATCTTATGACAGAGAGCTTTTCCAGACTGTCAAAAAAATTGCTGGTTTAAGGGAAAGTTTGTTTTTTTACTTAAAACACGCGATACATATTTCATAAAATTTACAACTAGCCAAAAACACTACTTTATAGCACTAATATAGTTTGTCTCTCCAATACTAAGGTTTTTAATTTAATTTACCACACAATAAGTAGGTATATGATAATTTCATACATCTTACAACTAGCTAAAAACACCAATATCTAATAGGTACTGAATTTAATCTAGTTTGTCTCTCCAATACTAAGGTTTTTAATTAAATTTACGTCGTTCACACTGGATGATAAGCCGTTATACAATTCGACTGCCAAATACAAAAAATCCTGTTTTTCTCTCTTAGTTCCTGGCAGGTTGCTTGTAATAATTTTTCTTGGCTTCGTGTATTTTGAATGCACATCCGCGTTTTATATTTTGTATTTGTATTTTATATTTTTGCCGTTAATTGTTCTTTGAATGATCCCAAGCTCCTTCAATGGGTCTAGTAATCAAATATAAAAATGTTTTTTCTTGTTCTTAACATTGCAGACCATCTCGGGAATACAGTATCTGATGGTGACTCCAGGTAATAGCATCTATTTCCCTGGTGTTGAATACATCAAAGCGTCTGTCAGTAAGGCTGCCACCAAGCAAGGAGGATGCCAATTACCCGTTATCGTAGACTGCAGATACGTTTTAGGCAAGTACCTACCTTATTTTCATCTGAATTTGACAATCATACATTCATAAAAACATACGTACATTCATAAAAATTTTCATAGAAGAATATAAAATGCAATCAGATAAACCTTTATTTAGTTGATTATAAGTAAGTTTAGTTATATTTAGTTGATTGTAAGGTACAGGTTACATTATTATCGAAATAAAACCATTTTTGCGCAATAATCTGTGATAGATATGGAAATTAATGAGAATATTAGAAGAGGAATGTGGTATGGTGGAAAAAGCAAAAGAAATATGCTTGGATAGAAAAGATTGGAAGTCAGTTCTGGCGTGAAGGGTAAAAAATAATTATCATCATCAGTTGCGCTACAGCCCATTATGAGCCTTGACCTCCTCAAGAAATCTTTCCCATTCCTCTCTATCCTCTGCTGCTCTCCTCCAGTTCGTTATGCCGCTCTTTGATTTCTTCCTCTGTGTCATCCAGCCATCTGGACAGGTCCTTAGGACCTTTTTTGGGAAACAATCATCACTCATTTGGCTGACGTGACCCAACCATTCCAATCTACGTACTTTTATGAATAATTGTGCGATATTGGGTTCGTCATATATAGCCTGCAGTTCGCGTTATAAGTGTATACTCCAGTGTCAAAGTTCATTCTCAGTATTCGTCGTTCTAATATTAGCAGGCTATTTTCATCATTTTTTGTTAAGACCCAGCATTCAGCTTCATACACGAAGACAGACAAAATAATTTTATCTTCTTTAATTATAATTTATTATTGTTATTACAGGCGCCGATTTCACCGCAGCCAAAGGAATAGCTGCATTAGCCGAAGACTTTTCCAAACGCGGTCAACAGCTTGTGTTTTATAACCCAAGGGATAGCGTCGTTGATGTTTTCCTTGGGGCCGGACTCACGAGCTTCAAACACGTCACCGGACCAACTGAATTAGATAGGATTTTGAATGGTACGTAAAAGTTAAAGTTTGAAGATGCAAATTCACTGAAATAACTTAGCCACTTTATACAAGATGAGAAGCCTTTTTTATCAAAGAAGGTCTATAGACAATTTGCTCCTTATGTCACTGCAACCAAAATAGATCTATTGTGAATTCATCTAGAGAGCGCTACCTTTTATTGGGCTTCGTCTAAAGATGCATCTGGTGCCTCTTTGTGACTTGTTCTTGTCTGCCAGTAGAAGTCACCATGGCATATTCATTACCAGCCAAATATCACTGATGAATCACAATTTCAATTATTTTACACACTCAAATAGGGAACGTATCTATATATTAGTACATGTAGCACAAACTTTGTGACCATTTTTACTAAAATTGCGTGTACAGAGGAGTATGGAATTTTGCACACTTGTAGTTTATATAGAGAAGGAGTGTCGAATGCTAGTATTTTTTTTTTTTTAAATGCATAAAAAATAGAATAAATCAATAAAAATACATTACACACACTACTTTAATGTTATGTATTTGACACTCACACACACTTTGATGTATTTGACATTGACACAGACGCATATATATTATTTTGTTTATCTGTGGTCAAATGGAGAATAGATTAACTTTGTTTGTCTTTAATAATAATAGAAAAAACTTATCAACATTTCAAATTTGACGTGTCCGTGTCATTGCTTTTGAAAGAAAATTGTGAAATAGCGCTCGCCCAGTCTTAGACAATAGAACCTTGATGATGTTCAAACTTGTAATCTAAATTAGTTATTGTCGAATTTCTAGCAGTGGTCACTAGTAATACCAAATTGATCATCCCATGCCAACGTCTAGTGAGGCTTCTGTTATATTGTTCTGCTTTCTAATATTGCTGATTAAGTAAATAATCAATTAGTAAGGAATACAAATATTTTAGATATGACTTAAAAGATTTCAATATTTTACAGATTCCTCAAACAGCTACAGCGAGAAAAATGGCAATGCTTTTAGAAAGAGTGAAAGTTTTTCAGACCTCCATAAAGACGCGCACGATCTTATGGAGATTGTAACGTCAAGAAGTAGCAATCATGAAGCACCCACAGAAGAAGTAGCAGTGTCCGAACCTCTTCTCCAGAGCAATGATTTGAAATCTGGTCAAATTGTTTCAAATCGGAGTACAAAATAATCATATTTCTTCGTATAGTATTTATTGATTAGTTCCGTAATGTTATTATAAGTGTTGGCTATGAAATTGAAAGAAATTGAACCAATATTATATTTATTTATGTTTGTTTTGATACGTAATACAACAGTTTCAAGATTGATGATTTTTTTTCTCATTTTGTTTTGTTTTTATAAAAATTTATTTAATTCATTTGGCATTCAACAAAAATGCTCACTTGTCTCTTAAGGAGAAGATATCAATCATGAATTGAACATTTTAAAATTGTCTATTGACTAACTTCAGCAAAGAAAGCAGGATCGGTTTAAACCATTGCTAGGTTGTTGATCCCTTGGATGTGTCCCAAGAACACCATATACTTAAAAAAGCTGAAGATTGATTTAGTCAAAATGGTCATCTGAACCACTTAATTATAGATTTTTTCCCCAATAAGATACTGATTGATTTTCAGAAATATTTTGTTGCTTTTTTATGGGTGTACCCAATTGCACTTCGTTAATATCTACTTTTTCCATATTATGTTGTGGACAATTCATACAAGTTTAATTTTTTTACAAACCTTTCATTTTTAAAGTAATATTATTACTGTATCATTAAGGCTTACAATCTATATAATTGTAATGTTTGTGACAAAAGTTTAACTTGTATTAATTTATCATTTTGTATGCATGTTCTATCGTAGAGTTTACCTCTATGTATGTGTTTTCAGTATTATTTTTATCGAGTATAAAATGACACAAAATTACTTTTATTTCATAGGTCAACGTACTTTGTATTTAAGAGACACTATTAGCTCTAAGAGTTATATGTAGCCTTCATTAGTTTTTGTTTGTTTTTTTTATTATGTATGTAAGTATGTCCGTGTGCAATAATAGATATTGAATAGTATTTGTGATAAAACGATGCATTGACCCCATTTAGTTTTTATTTATATTTCATGTTTAGGTTGTATGTTCCTATAAGTATTTTATGTAACTCTTTTATTAAAATACAAGATGAGCTACAGGGGAAAAAATTAAAACAAAGGAATTTTTATTTCTTTCCTGCTTTAGCTAAAATTGAATTTAACCACTCTTTTAAGCCCCCCATCCACAATCACTCCAAATGGATGTTATCCGCTTGTGTGGCATCCAAAAAAGAATGAGAATCCAGCAAATTGTTATGATTTATTTTTGTTGTATCTTTTTCTTCCCCTTTGGCCTATTTTTACAGACAGATCTTCCTCTTATCGGGTATAAATCCAACTAAGTATTTATGTACCTCAACTTTATTTGTAGATTCATTCATATTTTTAAAAAGTTACTTTGATAAATAAATTATTTTTTTTTGTAATACAGAAAACAAAAACAAAAGTACTAAAAAATGGGTCCAATTCTGCTTGTAATGAGTAAAAGTATTGAAACATACATTGTCATTGTGTTATGAAGTATTTTAAACACAAACAAAAATACAAATTAATAGATAAAATCAAGAAATATAGCAAACAAATCTTTACATTTATATATTTTAAGTCTGACATCATGTCATTCCAATAAAAATTGCCGCTTCTTATAAAATTCCATTTTATGATTTGATCTGATTAGGTTTAGGTACTATTAAAATTTAAAGTTATAGAAATATTGAATTTTAGCATTTATGTTTTTTCATCTTGGAAGATATTTGTGAATGAATTGATGGTGTTATTTGGATACAGGTAAAATCTCACAATAATAGATTATAATTTATTTTTTATTCTTACAGCGCTCTCAAAATCTTGAGTTAGGATGGAGGTTTTTCCCCAAAAAAAATCTTACGGCACAACTTAATACAACAATGTCTAAAAGATTAATGCAATAAATACACAAATACCCCAATTCCCTATCAGATCCGCTAAAATAAATTTAGCACCAACTAATATTATGAATTTCGCGGGCAATGTCAAGTGATTTCAACCAATCCGAGAGATATTGCTTAAGAAATTGATCGAAGGGAATATAGCTACAAGTGATTTCATAGAATGATTTCCCATGTCAAAATTAATTATCATCATGGCCACCAAATTTCCTTTACCTCAAAAAATTCATAGTAATCAAGAAATATAACCACTATTAACATATATTTATGAGCAAAATAATATTTTTACTAAAAATAATAAATTGTTTTGTTTTGATTGTTGTTTTAAAGAGATACATCTGAGAAAAAAATTGACACAAGTAGTTTTTTTTTTAATTTTGGCGGGTCTTTTTAAGGTGCCGCTTAAATTGATCGAATTGCGAGTCTATTTAGAGGAGTAATGATAATTTAAGTGAAACAGACAGTTAAAATTGACTTTTTTCATATGTTGTTTTGGCAGATTCTAAGCTTTAGCGGATCTGATAAGGAGTCGGGCTGTAAGTGTGATACAGAAAAGTATAGCGATAATTTCTGCAAACAGCAAAGTGTTGTGCTTTGGTGGGACTATTTTCAAAAACCATCCAAGCAATGATCATATGAGAAATAAAAAAAGTTAATTATTTACTCTACGAGCTTCTTCGATTTTTGACAAAACCATTCTAAATGAATATGTTTCAACCTAACAGAGTGTGGTGTTATCATTCAGGGAGGTGTCCCAAGAGGTATGGGGAGTTCCACCCCCCAAACCCCCCTTAAAAACTATGTTCCAACCTTAACCTAACCTATTCAAGTCGAAGTCTTATGATTCGATGATGTTATCAAATCCCCTAATCTATCCAAATTGACTAACTAAACGACAATAACCAACAATATTTTCATTTCAAACAAAAACACCAATTTTAGAATCAATTAATAAAATTTCACTTCGTGGAAGAAAAGTTTGTATGAGAAAATAGGCAACTTTTAAAAATGATTTTTACTTAAAATTACTTGATAAAATACTTCAAATGTTATCAAATCAATCCATAACATGCTAATTTACCAACCTGCATATTTGATATGTGTTTCATATAAAAAATCGTGAAAAATCGAAGAATCCCTTAAAGTAAATAATTACCTAAAAAAACTACACACTTCAGAGGGGCTTTAGGATGGGGAAAAAGAAATTCAACTAAAAAAATCTATTTGTTCGTCAAAATGATAATGTTTTTCATGTTTTCTGATTTTTTTTGTGTACTGAGATTTTACTTATATAATATTATCTTGTTTTTATATAAGTTCTATCTTTTCAAATAGTTTTAAGAAATATTTTATTTAAAGTTTATAGGTGTGAGTGCCAGAACATGGCGGTTATAGTTTTATTAATAATATCGTGGTTATGTTAACCACCAGTTAACATCCAGTTAGTGTGTTTAGGTTATTGTATTAGTTTAAACTTTTAGGTTAAGAGTTGTTTATTTTGTCTGGATGTGTTTGTCTCTTAATGAATCCATCCATGTTGTGTTAATATCATATTAATATTGTATGTACAAATGACATTATACCCACTGTTTTATATAAACATTTTGTATCTTCAAATTTCTTTTTTTTTTAAATTTTTTCCACATTAACAAAAATAGTACTTCGACATAGACTGTATTGATAACTTTTTAAGCTGAATGATTTTTTTTAATGAATCTGGGCTCACCCAAAGTAAGCATGAAAACACCGAAAAGATGGTTGGCACCAGAGATCGAACCTACAACCGTCTTTACAAAAGTCAGCGACTGTAACGGCTTTGACATTTCCTCTAGTAATCCTCAAAGCACAAAGCCATTTGTTGTGAACGTGAACCCATATGAAATGTAATTAAGTTGATTAATACTGCTGATATAGATCTATATTCACTGCAAATCCAATCAGAGTGATAATTACATTTGTGGATGCATTTAACAGAGATGAGGTATACAATGTTTAATGTGTCAGTAGATTTATGAAATCTATGATTTTTGAATACTTATAATTATGAATATTTATAATTATTAAAAAATCTATTTTTTTTTATTCCACTCTACTGTTAAGGTTTAATTTCGTACTTTTTTGTAGAAAAAATTAAATCTAATACCTGCACTACACTACTCGCGAAGTTGATCGAAGATAGGCGAAAACGATAGTGTGGAGAGGCACTTCGCCTTACTTTGTCCAACCTCGGCTCGCCTCGGGCGACCTCTGTTTGTTGTCGGTTTTTGCTGCCACTTGAACATTATCCATGACGCGTTGCGTATGAGCGCTGGCGGACAACTGAGTTCCTCGCGAAGTAGAACGAGTGTGTGGCGACGTACTTCGGTCAACTTTCCCGATTACTTCGCGAGTAGTACACTACAGTGCAGGCATTAAAATATATGGAGTAAACCCAAATTCATCGTTTCTCGAGTTCCAGAGTCCCATTCATGAAATTTCTTCCAGGGCTACAACTTTGTTTTGAATTGCATAGAACTTGCTGGATGAGACAAAATGGCATTTGCCATTATTCTGCTATTCTGACATCTTTATAAAGTAAGGAAAAATCTAGTGCAGTGGATAGCTCTTGTTTCCTCCCTATGCTCCTGTGTGGGGTCACAAACAGGGTTGCCAGGTTTTTTTTCAAAAATATACCGAACCAAAACAAAAAAAGGTCTTTTTCAAAATTTGCTATCCGGAAAGTAGTAATTTCCCCTAAAAAAAAAAAAAAAGGTCATTCTCGAAATTTGCTGTCCGGGAAGTTACAAATTCACTAGGAAAAATGAATATTATTCCCGAAAGTAAAAATACCGAACACTCCATAGTTCGGTATTTTTTTCATACTGAACACCGAACATGGGGCAAAATTACCGAACGGTTAAATACCGAACACCTGGCAACCCTGGTCACAAATGGAGAATGAATGATGAATCCCCATCTTCTATTTGTTTAACTCAAATTATAGAAGATTAAAAAAGTTTGAACCACAACCTTTTTAATCTCTGGATTCTAATGAATTATGGTTTTTCTATTCAAATGGAATAGTGTAATGTCTTTTGTTATCAGATTATTTTGATATCACAAATGACAGCCTTGTGAAGCTGTCTATAAAATGAGGATGATTATAATAAAAATGTATTCTAACAAGAGCTGCTGCATCCTTCACTGATTATTCGCAATGGACCGCAAAATAATTGCTCTATGTTTTATATTTTCAATAATTTTGCTTGCAGAAAATGTGGTACGTTGAATTTGGTTTTTATAACAATTCCCAAAAATTAGTTTTGAATTTCTTAAGCCATTTCACTCTTTTGTGCATGAAGTCCTACAGATTCTCTCCAATTGCAACACAATTCCCATAATTGGTTCACCCTGTATTCCTGTTTTACCTATTATTCTTTTTTATACCTTGCCTTATAATAATAATGAACATTGTGCTAATTGCTCTAATGTTAACATATTTGGTGTGTTTTTGTTATTTTACATTTACAACTAAGTACTCTGATTTTCAATTCTGATTACTACATAGGTGGCCTTTTACACCAGGCAGATCCGCTATACGTCTGCCTTCATGATGACTTTGCAGTTGTTCTATGTCTACTTACATTTTTTTCCTTATTAGTTTTAATTTGGTGTATTTTCATTACCTTTGTTCTTCAGTTATGGCCAATATCTGTTTTTTTTTAATATACCTATATATAAAAATGAATGTGTGCTCACTCAAAGTAAACACAAATACACTCTTTGACTCTTTCACAATAAGCTACTTAAAGCTTGTGTTGTGAAAGAAGAAGATGGTCGACACCTGGGATCGAACCCACGACCTCCGCACAAAACAGTACAAAAGCCGGGGTCGTAACCGCTAGACCACTAACCACTTCAATTTTTTTTTTTAATTATTAATTTTTTTTATTTTTTCCTACTTAGTGAAAAAGGTTTATGTGAGTCTCTGATAATTATATTCATGACTATCAATATGTGTACGCAGGCATCTCAAGAAACTGGCAATAGTGGAGGTGGTCCAGATACGAAGCCACCTCGAGGTGGTCCAAGACATGGCCCACACAAATGTGGGGGAATGCCCCCACCACCACCTTCTCAGCCAACTGACTCTGACACGAATTCAGCAAGTAAGGATATTATAATGTTAAATTTAAATTTACCTCAGTAGTCAGTTGTCCTGGACTACAGAATCTTGGTAGCCTTGCTATTGAAGCATCGACTTCAAATCAGACGTTCCGGTTCTGTTTGATTGTCAGTGGTGTCAAAAATATTCTGTGTTTTTTCACTTGAAATATTTCTACTTGGGGTTGACACCTACATATGCATAGAAAATCTTATCTATTTAGAATCATTCTAAGCGTTTTCCTCTTCGTAACCTTCTTAGTGCTTTTGACAATACAATTTTGTATTTTGGTTAAACATAGTTTAAAACAGATGCATCTGTCAAAATTACATAATTAATTTATCATTATACTTATTTGATAATACTGTAAGTATAAAAATTTAAATTGTTCATAGTTAGGACAGAACAAAGTATGTATGTCAGGAACGTTAATAATGTGTGTTTGTTGTTCTAGCTACACAATAAAGAAGAGCCATCTATTGGAATACATGAAATACATTGAACCTCTGTAAAATAAATAAAGAAAATAAAAAGAGTATTTCAACACATTGTATTTTCATCTTGATAAAAACTTTATAATTATGACTTATTTCCTAGAAAATAAATAAATAAGTTGTATAGTGGAAATAAAATACGCACTAAACGCCAAAAATGAAAAAAATGAGTTGAGTATGAGGAAATGTTCTATAAACCATTGTCCATAGCCTAAATATTGCACTTAGTCCATATCGATGATCTAAAGGTGTAAAAAAACAGATCCAAAAACCATCATAGTACTATGTCTGTATGGGGGAAAAATCAGTTTTATTAGATTATCTCAAAATGAAGTTTTTGGCGTTTAGTGCGTATTTTATTTCCACTATACAGTTAAAGTTAATAATACCAATGGTCAAAATGACCTACCATAAATCCTTGGAAAAGCACATAGAGAAAGTAGCAAGATTTCTGAGTATGGGATTAATTAGTTTGTCATTGAGTGCCTTTGAAGGTTTTTTTTAGTTAAATTTCTAATACATCACAAATATGTACCTACTTATATAAGAAGAGATAATGTTTTTCTTTTTTTAATATGAGCATAATAAGCAGTTTTCCACACAAATAAAAAATCAATAATGTGAACAATTTGTTTTCAATTTGAATATAAGTAATTATAATCATACAATTACTAATAATTAGAAAATAATTACTCTTTGTTTAAAAGTGTGTTAATTTGAAATATTTTTAATATGGAACGGATTTTTTTAACAAAAAATTAACATATGAATAGACATTGCAAATTTTCTCTACCTTTTCCCAAGAAACATAATTATAATAAATAAATTATAACAATTCATTGAAACAAAGAAATTTGCTATTAGACTATACACCTACAGTAAATAAATAGCAATTAATTATTTATATTATAAGATTGACTATTGTTTTTTTTATATATATATTATTTATGAAGTATGACAACATGATAATAGTTTTTTTTTCGTATGGCAAGATTAATTATTAACACATTTAAAACAGTAAATCAAATTCAATGTATCCAAAAGCCTTGAATAATAGAGTTCTCGAGAGTAAAGTTCTCATTTCTTTTTTTATTTAATATTGGATCTTACGATAAATGAAAATGAACCACATTTATTTTTAAACAAGAGAAATTTTAACACCATAGATTAAAAATGAATGTAAACAGTGCCTACTTGCCCAACTTCAAACAATATGTTGATTTATTTTTCATCTCCACAAAAATTCAAATAAAGAATGTTTTAAAAAGTCAAATGAAGAACGTTTTTAAAAATATACTTATCTTGATTTTATTTTTTTCTACAAGTAAATTGTCAGTTGAGGAGAATGGGTGAGTTAAGAGTTGTTATTTTTTGTATTTTTAACTTCTTTTTTATACCGGTTTTCAATTAATGTCATAGGAACAAACTGTTTAAAATAATTATTAATAATACTGAGTAAACACTTAGAAGTAGTTTCACTACGTTTTAAATAAACAATGACTAATTTTCACTGTTTAAAGAGACCATTGTTTTATTTGAATGAGTGCTTACAAATATTTGATTTAACTTTTAGAAATCTTCAATAAATTAATTAATTATTGTTACACGGTTGATTCTGTAAAATAATATTGCTCATTTTTCTATCCTTATCTAGAAGTTATCACCGGTATTTTAAAAAATAGTAATTAATTGCTATGATATTTTATGACTTCAAAAGCGATCGTGTCACAGATTTGAGTTTTTGCGAAACAACCTTGGCGATGTCGGAGCTTTTTCTCCAAATAAACTCCCTCGTCCTGTCATGGTTGTCGATGCTGTCCACGCGGACCTGAAAAAGAAAGTTTTTCATGACTAATCTTTACAAAATTACCAGGTTTATCACAAGAACCATTGTAGTTAGCTTATGTAGATATTAAACCCTTCAAAATTTGAAATTGTTAAAAAAAATTTGAATTTCGAAAACTCATTCGATTACATAATTCGATAAAGTTGTCAATACGCCTCGGTAAATTTTGTTAATTTGGAATAAGTAGAGACTGAAAAATAGTGGTGTTATTTTTTGTGAATTTCGGTGTTATTTTTGGAGAAATTCGGTGTTATTTTTGGAGATTTTCGGCGTTATTTTTTGGAGAAATTCGGTGCTATTTTTGGAGAAATTCGGTGCTATTTTTGGAGAATTTCGGTGTTATTTTTGGACAAATTCGGTGTTATTTTTGCCCTAAAACACGGAAATTCGCGTTATTTTTTCAACGTTCATTTTGTTCAAAATGAAGGTAGATGTTATAACAAACAAAGTTTTTCATGACTAATCTTTACAAAATTACCAGGTTTATCACAAGAACCATTGTAGTTAGCTACTGTTTATGTAGATTTTAAACCCTTCAAAATTTGAAATTGTTAAAAAAAATTTGAATTTCGAAAACTCATTCGATTACATAATTCGATAAAGTTGTCAATACGCCTCGGTAAATTTTGTTAATTTGTCATAAGTAGAGACTGGAAAATAGAGGTATTATTTTTTGTGAATTTCGGTGTTATTTTTGGACAAATTCGGTGTTATTTTTGGAGATTTTCGACGTTATTTTTGGAGAAATGCGGTGCTATTTTTGGAGATTTTCGGCGTTATTTTTGGAGAAATTCGGTGCTATTTTTGGAGAATATCGGTGTTATTTTTGCCCTAAAACACGGAAATTCGCGTTATTTTTTCAACGTTCATTTTGTTCAAAATGAAGGTAGATGTTATAACAAAACAAAAAAATAGTAATAGGTATTTATCAACAATATTTATGAATATACATTGCCAAATTAATTAAAAAAATTCTGATCAACAAGAGAGTCACAAAATATACCTACACAAAAAAAAAATATACAATATTTCAATCAATGTTACAATAATTTAAACTATGCTTCAAAATAAAAAAAATACTTTTGTTGACATTGGCGTAAATGATCTGGGATCCTTGGAAATTATTTTGGGTGGGGTCATCCAGAAATAAAGTTGTCACTATGGGACCCTCCCAGCACTTGGGTAGTTATTTTTTGCTTTAAATTATTATTTCTGAGCGAGCAACGAAAACAAAGTTTTTCCTTCGTTTTCTACAAAGAGAAAAACCCCTCGAAGTCCACATTAGAACAAAGTATCCAAATCCCATCCAAACAATAAAGCGCCCAATTATTTTTTGCCATTTCGAGTAACTCAAATAATATGATAATTTCCACTTTGATTATTTTTACAAAATCACATTATTTCAGTAAAATAGATACGAAATTCGCGTTATTTTTCTAAAAATCACATTATTCGCGCTATTCGCGCAAAAACCTCAAAATTCGCGAAAAAAATTTGTAATAGTTGAAAATTCACACACAAGCATAGAAAAGTATCTGTTAAACCTTTTAGGACGTAAAAAATCTTATTCTGTCTTTTTTCGCTTACAGAAAATCGTTAAGAGCATTTTTTCTCTTTCACACCGACTAGTTAGTAGGTAGGTATATCAGCGTTGGACATAAATGAATTTTTCTATGATTTTGGACTTACTTGTTTTGGTTGAAGGACTTTGATGGAATGTAGCCTAGCCGGCGCTCCATTGGGTATCCTGAGTGTTAGTTTTCCGAACATCTCGGCTGTGGTAGCGGTGGCACTTTTGAGCTCTTTCTTAGCTCCACGTCCGAACTGAAAAAAGAACAGTAACTTTATCATTCGGTTCATTTTTACTGTACAGAAAGAACACTCGTATGCATGTTGCAGACTATGTGAGCTAAACCAAACTAGCTTACAACTTGCTTACATTGCGAGCATTTATAAAGGGTACCTACACCTACTATTCAATTATTATAGGTGGGATCTTCTTACATTAAATCCCGCAAGTTTTAGCTCAACTATAATAATTACGGTAATTTAAATGAAACAATTTATTTGTTATTCCACAAATTTAATAACCTGACTAGTTTCGCGGGCACAGGTCCTGCATGGTCACAGGTGACTTATTTTACCGTATTTTAATAATTTCACCAAGAATGCACGTTCAATACGTTAATTTCATAATAATTATTATTAATTATTCCAATTTTATTGCGATTTAGCGCTGGACCAATCGCTTCAACTTTCGGATTGTTAAAATTCCCTTCTATTCTAGTGAACATATTGAAAAAATCATATTCGGCAAGATTTTAACGTGTCGGTTGAGTGTATGACTTCGTTCCCGCTGGACGTGTTTTTTGTTACGTGGTGACAAGTTGCAACTGGAATACATTTTCTGCTGAACTCGATAAGATTTTTCAATTTATTTCTTTTTATTATTATACTTACCTTCACTAACTATTAATTTAAATAGATATAAACTTTGTAGAATAGATTAACAAATTAATAAGGAATTTTGTTTTATTTTTTATTATTTGTTTTGTTTGTCCCGTGCGACATTATTGTTGCCACGGGGCGGAAATATTATTTTTTCGTATGTTTTTTTTATTCAGTTTAATTTTGTTTTTTCTTTTGCAAAACATCGAAGTGTGTGTTTTTTTTTTCTTTCTTTTTTTTTTGATATTTCTTAGGTTTTTTTTAATTTAATCACGGCACTGACGGATTTTTTTTCTTTATTTTTTCTTTTCTTTTGTAAAACATCGAAGTGTGTGTTTTTTTTTTCTTCTTTCTTTTTTTTGATATTTCTTACGTTTTTTAATTTAATCACGGCACTGACCGATTTTTTTTTTTTCTATAATTTTTTTTACTTTCATACAAACTTACCATATAGTTTGTGCTTAAAAAACGTTTATTTATTTTTTCTTCTTATGAAGTAAGCGTCATAATGGATGATCCTCACGATAAAGACCCTCCAGATAGGGTGAGCTTGAAAAGGAAAAAGATTGATGATGCGGAAAAGATAACCATTTCTACCAATTCCCAAAATATGTCTTTGGAAGCCAAACAGTTAGAATATCCTGCTTCGGCATTAGCTCCATTTTTGGTAGTCATAGAGAGCACAGAGAAGGGTAAACAAATACATCCCATGACGGTGGGTGGCTTTTTGTCACGCAGCGGCACGGAGGGAATAGTCCCTGGTGGTGTTAAAGCTGACGGTAAACGTCGAATAACTGTTACATTCTCATCACATAAGTATGCAAATAATTTCATAAAATCAGAAAAATTATCATCTAACAATTTAAAAGCATACATCCCTAATTATAAACTTTTCAAAAGTGGCTTGATCAGAGGAATACCTACTGATTTAAGCAGTGAAGACATCTTAGAGAATTTGCAAGTACCTTCCACCTATGGCCGTGTGATAAAATTACGACGACTCGACCGAAGAGTCAATGTGGATGGGAAATTCGAATGGAGACCTTCGGGTACTATCTTGTTGACCTTTGAAAGTCAAAAACTCCCACATCAAGTCTTCCTTTTTTATAATGCTATAAAAGTAGACCTGTATATTCCTCCATCTTACTTATGCCACAAATGTTTAAGATTTGGTCACACGCATAAGCGTTGTGAAAATGCCCCCAGATGTGTGAAGTGTGGAGAAAAACACGAGAGTGGCACCTGCCAGAAAGAAGAAGAAAAGAAGTGTCTTAATTGTAAGGGCGAACATTCAACAACTAGTAATTTGTGTCCAGAACTCCAAAGACAAAAGGACATTCGACGCGTTATGGCCTCTGAAGGGGTCTCTTTTGTCCAAGCCTCGTCTAAAGTCCCCATCGCAAAAAGGAGCTTCAGTGAGGTGGTCTCTGCCTCTAACAAAAAAAAAATTAATAAAATACCGGACCAGGCTCGTACGTCAAGTCAAAACTCTAACACCGATAAAAAAGCAATTGAAAACCTTTTAATGTATAAAAATGGTCAACCTTCTCAGATGAAGGATGGCTTTGCTCTACTACCACATTCTGAAGAACCTTCCTGTGGTCTAACCACGGAAATGACCCAAATAACTGAACTATTGGAAAATTCTCAAGCTTTAAAACTGATTTACAAGATTTTCACGTACCTTTTGACAAATATTAATGACGAAAATATCCTTAATCAAATGTCCTCGCAACTGGTGAGTTCAGCAAATGCTCAAACTGAACATACCAGTGACACAAAATAATTCTTCCCTTAACCTTTTATTTATCCCTCCTTTTTACTCACAGCAAAAATTATTGTTGTTTGTGCCATTAAAATAATATTATTGGCGATAGTATAAATATGAACAAACACTCACAAAATATAACAATCTTACAATGGAATGCTCGTAGTGCTGTGAGCAATCGAACGGATATTATTACCCTTATTAATCTTTATGACGCAAAGATCGTGGCGATTTCAGAAACATGGATCAGACCACATTTTTCTTTCAACATTCCAGGTTTTTCTTGCGTTAGGTGTGACCGTCAGGTGGGTAGAGGGGGCGGTTCGGCCTTATTAATCAGCTCCACTCTCCCTTTCTCTCAGATAATACTTCCTTACAACCCTTTTCTTGAGGTTGTAGCTGTAAGCATTGGAAATGTGGGCTATGTCTCATTGTATATACCACCCGATACTGGCTTCGATAATGACTACTGGAACTCTATAATCCCTCTCCTTCCTCAATCATTCATTCTCCTCGGAGATTTTAATGCTCATAGCCAAGTATGGGGATGTTCCATCTCGGACAGGGCTGGAAATCGCCTTCTATCGTTTATTGACGATCATCATTTATGTATTCTAAATGATGGGTCTGCAACCAGACTCACACCTGCTAATCAAAATCGAAGTGCACTGGACTTGTCCTTGTGCACTCGAGACTTAGCCAGCTCAATAGACTGGTCCATTACGTATGACGCCTTTTCCAGTGACCACTTTCCCATACTTCTAACCTTGTGCTCCAGTTCCAATCAATATATATATAAGGGTCAAAGGCAACTTTACAATGTCAGAAAAGCTGACTGGTCCAAATTTAAAGAAATAATGGAGGTTTCTGGTCGGAAACTTTCCCAAGCTTTCAATGTTAACTCTCCTGTCCAGACCAACTATAAAAACTTCCACAAAATACTGCTCAACGTAGTTGATGAAAGCATACCAAAAAAGAAGAAAGGGGGTAACAAGCCCAAAAAGAATGCTCCTTGGTGGGATGAGGAGTGTGATGATTTAATACATGCACGCAAAACTGCCATGCTTCAATATAAAAAAGATATGTCTCCCGAAAATTTTTTGTCTGCTAAAGCTTTACAAGCTAAAACAAAAAAAATCCTTAGACAAAAAAAACGGAATGGCTGGTTACAATTTTGTTCATCACTATCTCCAAATTCCCCTTCATCATACGTATGGCAAATGATCAAACGCTTCAGAGGATCAAAGATCAGTCCTGGAAATATCCAACACCCAAAAATTTGGCTGTCCAGTTTCGTTAATACCCTAGCTCCTTCATATGTTCCAAATGTGTCACAGCTCCCTCTTCAAATACAAAGAGTGGAGAACAATAACCTCTGTCCATTAATATATCCATTCACCTTGGATGAATTAAAAATTGTATTACAAAAAACAAAAAATTCCTCTCCTGGTATTGATCTTATTCCATACTCCATCCTGAAAAAGCTTAATAATCAATTCATTTTTACTCTTTTAAACATTTACAATCAGATATTAGCTACAGCTGTAATTCCAGATGACTGGAAATACCAACTTATTATCCCAATACCCAAGCCGGGCAAGGATCCTAATCTCGGAGCTTCATATCGTCCAATCGCCCTCTCTTCCTGTTTGGGTAAAACCCTTGAACACCTCATTAGATCACGACTGGAATGGTTTCTGGAACACACTGGATCCCTTTCACAAAATCAATATGGGTATAGAAAATCCCTATCTTGTATGGACTGTCTAAGTGTTCTCACCACAGACATCCAGCTGGCATTCTCTAAAAAAGAATTTGTTTTGGCTGCCTTTTTGGATATGAATGCAGCATATGACAATGTTTGCCTCCACAAATTATACCATAAACTCCTAAAACTCTCAGTTCCCTCATCTCTGGCTACGCTCATTTTTAATTTGTATACTGATAGAAGAATCATCGTATTAGACGACGGAAAAGAGATCACAAGAACAGTATGGAGGGGTCTCCCGCAGGGGTCGGTTTTGAGTCCTTTGCTTTTTAACATTTATTGTTCCGACATCCGATCAGACATGCCAGATTACTGTCATATAATACAATATGCAGATGATCTGGTAATATACGTTGTCGATAAGGATATTAATAGAGCCACGAATCGTTTACAGACATCTCTTGAACACCTCAATAGTTGGCTGATTGCCCACTCCCTGCAGATCTCTCCCCTCAAATCCAAAATCTTGGCGTTTTCTCGGAAACACAAAGATCCAACCATCACTGTAACCCTTAATGATGTACCTATTCCTCAGGTTGTTGAAACGAAATTTTTGGGACTTACACTGGATAGGAAAATGACCTGGAACCCTTTTATTAATTCAGTGATTACAAAGTGTGAAAAAAATACGAATATCCTGAGAGCAGTGGCTGGCGTGACATGGGGGTCTCACCCTACTGTCATGAGAAATCTGTATAATGCCTTGATCAGATGCCATCTGGATTATGCTTGTTTTCTGTTAGATTCACTTCCTGCTCACCTCGAAACCAAGCTTGAGAGAGCACAATCTAAGTGTCTCAGACTCATAACCGGAGCGATGAACTCTACTCCAATAGGTGCCCTTCAAATCGAATGCCAAGAAATGCCCATACATCTAAGGCGACAATACGTCGCAGAAAGATTCATGATGAAACGAATAAGCTACGTAAGTCATCCTCTTTTCAACAACATAAGTAATCTTAATCAGTCTATTCAGACAAACCGATATTGGTTAAAAAAACGCTCTCCTCTACTTTGCTCTGCCTTCAACACAATAAATTCTATGTATAATGGCCCAAAATATCATTTTCCGTCTCCTATGTTTGACTTACCTCTTAAAGCATTACAAGTAGCCCCTAATGTTGTAGAAAACATTGGCATCGATAAGAAACCAAATAACTCGTTTGATAATTACAACAGTAAATTCATTGCAACCGCGAATGAACACTGGCCAAATCACATAAAAATTTACACAGACGGATCCAAAGCGGGGTTGAACGGTGAGGGTGGTTCGGCCTATGTGATCCCAAAACTAAAGATTAGAGTGGGCTTTATATTGCCTCCTGATTCTTCTGTTTATACGTGTGAATGCCTTGCAATGAGAGAGGCCCTACGTGGGTGCTTATATTTATCAGATCAAAGATTTATAGTTTTCTCGGATTCACTGTCATTGATTAGAAGTTTAGCGTCTCCAGTATCACTTTTTTCGCGAAATAAATTAATATTGGACATTAGAATTCTTCTTTTAGAATTGGAAGAGATGAATAAAGATGTAATCCTAGCCTGGATTCCAGCTCACAAAGGTATTTACGGCAATGAAATGGCCGATTCTTTAGCAAAGGAGGCTTGTTCTCAAGGAGATCAGCCTCCTGATTTCAGCCTACCAGAAAGCGACTGTCTAAAAATAATAGAACGGAAATGTAGAAAGCTGTGGCTTTCAGCTTGGAATCAGGATACCAAAGGCTCCCATTATAGGATGATACAGCCAGATTTACCTTCGCGCCCGTGGTTCAATGCTTCTAAAAGAATGTCTAGGAGTTTCATAGTGAACATATCCAGGATGCGTTTTGGACATGTTCGACTGGATAGTCACTTGTTCAGATTTGGCCTTGTTCAATCTCCATTATGCGAATGCGAATGGGATGAAGAAACGCTAGATCACGTGTTTTTTGGGTGTCCACTGAGGGACTCCTTGGATATTTATTTTCTCTTCAAAAACGTCAGTTTTCCTTTATGTATCATTTACTTGCTTTCTCTTAATTCCCCAGATGTCCATAAAATTTTGTTTAATTTCATAAATAAAAACATGCTCTTGTTGTAATTTTTTTTTCTCTTTTTTATGAATTATTATTTGTTTTTGTTTTGACTTAATATGACAAGAATCTGGCTGTATCATCCTTTTTTGGATGCAATGCCAAAACAAAAAAAAAAAAAAAAAAAAAAAAAAGATTTTAACGTCCATCGTTTAACTTTAAAATCTATTTTTAGAGACCCGCCAACCGCAGTAAAGTCATATATTTCGGCTGTCAGAGTGTCTCTAAAACTAACCTCATACACGCATACGATACGACATAGATTTTCGCGTTTAATTGACCATATTAATAGTAAAAAATCAATTATTATAAATTCATTTGTCAGTTTTCTGATATTAAGAGATGCCCATAGATGTGCATTTTTAGTTTAATTGACCAACGACAGTAAAATTGTGACTCACCTCCTTTTCTACTTTCAAAATCAAAGGTCCAACAAGGAAATCAGTCTTCACGGTGGTATGGTCAGCCATGATGTTGACCCTCACGTCCCCGTTTCTCCTCAAGGTGGAGAGCCCGTACATGGTCCCCTTGGCTCGTGGCTTGCTTTTCTTGTTTTGTTTCCCTTTGCCGTTCTTCTTTTTGTTCTTCTTCTTACTTCCTTTCTGATTGGTGGCTCTATTCTGATTCTTCAACGAAACCGTGGAAGCAACGCTGGGGGATGCTGTTGTGGCCGCGGGAACAGTTTGAGAAGCCTGGAGAACGATTATAGGGGATTGACTTTCTTTAGCTGGAGCTTTGACAGAGGAAGATTCTTCTTTGGGTTTTGATGTTGGCTTTACAGATGAAGCTGCAAGAGTGGTGGACGTTGGGCTTTTCTTTTTCTTTATTATTTCTTGTAATTTCGTGGTGGTGGATGCAATAGGGGATACTTTTTGAGTGACGCTCTCTGTAACTGAGGCCGTTGAAGCTTGTTTGGTAACAGCCGAAGTCGATACGGACGATGGTGATACAGCCACTGTTGAAATTTGCGCTTCTTTCAGTTCGGTAGTTTGTGCGACGGTTGATCCTTGAAGCTGCTCCACTAAAGCGGGAAGAGTTTCGTTCGAATCGAGGAGGATTGCTGGGACGGCGTTTACTTCTTGGGACCTGTTGCGCCTTCTGCCTTTCTTTTCTTGGTTTCTCTTACTGAAAAAATATTTTAATTATAGTACTCTTCAATTATTATCGAATCACAGAATCGAAGTATGTAAAACATTGAAGGAATAGTAAAAATATGTTTCAAGGTATCATGAATCTGTTGAGGTGAAATGTTTTGCAATAAACTTACTTTGTAGTCTTCTTCTTCTTTTTGCTCTTATTCTTCTTGCCATTCTTCCTCGCATCCACGGGCTGTAGTCTCACTCTGACTGGATCGTATGACTTCTTCAAGACGCTATTCATCCGCCCCATGATATTATCCACGAACCTATTGTACTTGGTGATGTAAATGGCGGCTGTTTTGTTGTTGCTCTTTTGTATCAGGGAACCTGGCAATGTTATTACGTCGATTAGTGCCCGAACTAGACACGCATCTCTAATGTAACCGAAGAACCAGTAAAATGCAACTATTGAGTACTTAAACCCATTCTCTCCCACCAACACTGGTCACGTTATACGTACTACTGTACCCCCCTATTCCCAATTTTACTCACTAGCGTAAGTGAGAAACTCACGGGAATTTCCTATGGGCTGTGGAGCTTTCCGAAGTATTCTGTAGGTGTAATTATACACGTTTTCATACAACAATATTTTGTTACTTGACGCCAGCGTAAATGTCATGGAAATTTAGAAAAGGGATACTGAGTAAGCCGACAGAAGACATAACCCGTCTAAGCCTCAATACCATCTTGAGGACATGAGGAGTGCTGTAAGCCCCTCAAACAATTATTAGACGTATGTACGAAGCTACCATATGGAAGGGCTTCGGAGAACAGTCCTGTATTTTCAGGACATGCGGACGGAGTCGTTATGTTCAAATGAGGAAGCAGACATGGATCAAGAAGAATAATCACATACTTAGGTATTCATTAATAAAAAAATTGTTTTAAAAGGTGTATGTACCTACACACCTGTATGCGGGCGAGAATGGGTTAAAATCATTTTAAAGAATATGTAACAACTAATGACTTAAAAATGCATAACTAATGTTCGATTTTTGAATGGAAAAAACCACTACGGGCTTACGACCATCTTCTACTGTCATTTAGAAGGCTGGCTTAGTGTGATCACTTTACGTTAACAACGTTCGCCAATAGGTGGTAATGTTTAAGTCTCCGAAACTCTAATCATGAGAATTCTCAACATGTCGAAAAATCTCATGTATGCAATAAGTAGATATTTTAATAATCAATGAAATATAGAGATAAAAGTTGGAAATTATTGAGAATAAGAGAGCAACCAAATTTAAGGACTGCGACTGCTGTCACGTATTTAGCGCCAGGATATGACTATATCCATTTTGACTATCTCATTTTGTTTAAGTTTTTAATTGGAAAAATCAAATATTTTTATTTAGCAAACTTTAAAAATAGGAGCTTGTTAAGTATTTTGGTTCTTCGGTTACATTCGTAAAATGCGTTTTAAGCCTATTTTTTATACAATAATTGCGTTTTATGTACCAAGTGTTTTCACCTTTTTCCTCATTCGTAATTTATATCCATATTTACAGTTATATAAATTAGCAATGCTTTGAAAATATTACATGATTTGCCTGTCATTACTGGTGGAAGTATATTATTATGTACATAATAATATATATACTCGTATGTTTTCTGCACTTGTTTATATACACATATTATGTAGTTTAACAATGCGCAGATGTTGATATAAGTTATTCATTTGAATAAAGGAAATAAACTTCAAAATATTCATATATTCTAATATGAACTCTCCAATTTATTTAAATTTTGAATAAAGTGGTCAATTTTTTTTTCAGATCAACTTCAGTAACAACTATGTATGGTTGTTACCGTGAAATTAATTGTTGATAAAGATAATCTGTAAGGATCGAACACGTTTTAATTTTTGTTAACTGTATTTGATCCAATTAAAAAATGTGGTATTTTTACAAAGGCAATGAAATTTACTTAAAGAAAATATTTTCATTTCAACACTTTTGCAAAGGAGTCACAAAAAAATGAATATTTTGATATAGGTATTTATAGTTGTTGGTTTATTTATATACATACCATTTCACCACCTTAACTAAACAGCCTCACCCTTTTCGGTTTTTATAGACGTTAGTTCCTTAATAAATAAACATTTGCCATTATATATTTACATACCTCTGTCTTTCAGCCAACCATACCCACCATATACCATTGAACGCTAGCCATATATGCATATGTAGCATTGGATTATTATTACCATAGACCGAGCAAAGCTGCCAAATGGTCCACCCCATGATAGAAATTATAATTTAATATTTTAAAATAAAAATATTGACACACCTTATGGTTCTAACTTAAACATAAAAACTTGCGATCACCCCTGGGTGGGATAAGTATGTGTGTATTTTTTATTCCCAGTGCTTAACATAAAAAGGGATTAAAAAGCTTGGGTATTTTAATTTATTAATTAAAGCCAGGCAAGTCATATCGAAAATGTATTTCATTTATTGCAATTGATACAATTCCTCACTAATGCAGTAGGTTCCTATGGAACGGTCCGGTATGTGACAAGACGGCGTCTTTCAAAATTATATGACAATGTTTTTTGTTACTACGGAAACAATATCGGCAATGTTCTCAACTGACATACACCGCTGTTTATAGTAGCGGCGTATCCGTAGGAACCCAGACTATTACCGACTATTTTTTGCATGTGTCGAAAATTAATAAGTATCTAAACTTTTTCGAAGTGTGGTAACAATATTATGTCGTAAATGCGATGCGGAACACAAGTTCCTTCAATTAGGTATATTCAACTAGCTTTCCCGTCAGGCGTTGTTCTGCAGTCCTAACTATCAATACTGATTACAAATTTGTAATTTATACAAAAATACGTTTGAAATATGGTTGAATGACAAAAAATAATTTCTGAAAACTCGAAAAAAATTCCATAAAAGTCTGCGTACCTAACAATGTCAATGGTTGTCAGGAATACCTATCAGGAAAACAATAATTTTTCATTGTTGGCGTCGCAGGAAATCCGTTCCATTCTAAATTTAATATTTTATTTTATATTATATTTTTTTTCAACTTTTTAATAAGTTATTCGGAGTGGAGAAGAATCCAATAAATCAAACATCGGAAGAATCTGTTCAGTCGATCTCGAGTTATAAGTGTTCGCACTAACCCGACGTTCTTTTATAAGTATTATAAGAAGATAATAAACAAAAAACATATTTCTGTAATAAATGTTTTTCGTTCCTGTATTTCTTCTAGTTTCCATCATTGGACCTGCTTCAATGCCTATTGTCCTTTTAAAAGGACGCCAGTTTTTTTGCTCATAAAAACTGTAAAAAACCTTATAATTTCCTATATGTATTTTTTTAATCATTTTTTGTGCCATTTTAACGTTTGATTACGCAGCAACATGTCAAAAAATGGCAAAGATACGGTGACTTTATTTTTATTTCAGCCATATATGGGCTAAAAAAATGCGCAAGATCAGTGGCGGTGGGGACTTATGTTGCCTCCGTATGTCCGTAAGTGGGCTCATATGGGAAAATGGATTTATCATTTTTTTTTTGTCATCAATGTAATGAGTGTTGGTCCAAATAAAATAAAAATTTAAAGCATCTTTGTTGACAGATTACAACTAACTATAATACTTGGAAATCAAAATTCAGTTCGAACCTGCTCAAATCGTTTGAAAAGTATGCCGTTTTTTTTCTATAAAGTTCAAATAAAAGATTGTTTAACTTTTCCACATTTTTTTATTATCCCGACTTAGTTTCGTAGGCACACGTCCTACATGGTCACAGGAGGCTAAGAAATAAAAAGATAATAAAAAATTGTGAAAAAGTTATACAATCTTTTATTTGAACTTTATTTTAAAATAAACTCCACCAAGAAATGCATGTTCATCTAGTAAGTTTTTTATATCTTAAATAATACCTATCGTCCTTGCTGAATTTCGTGTTATATGTTTCAACGTTTATATTAAAATATCCAATGATTATTACAAATTTTCGATACAATAGATGTTTTAAGACAGCGATTTTGGTTAGTTACAGTATTATAATTTCCGGATTGAATGGTACTCGTACACACAGATCGTTTTAGATAAAGGTAAAGTGTATACGTTCGCGCAATGCAAAATGTCCTTAAGTAAGATCTAAGCTGAGAGTAGTAGAAATTGAAATTTAGGTAAGTACCTAAATATCTACCTAGATTAAATCAGTATCTAGTGAACCAGCTAACTCAATATAGGTAAGTGTATTAAATTATCGTTAAAACATTTGCATAGCAATTCGATAGCATTCCTTATTTGAATTTAGGTTCCGATTTCCGCTCGACCATCGAAAATTTAAATTCGGTGTTGCCCCTCTTTATACGAAAAGTAGCAAAGATAATTATTAATTTGATTAACGAGACACCATTATCAGTATCGGTAGGTACTTCCAGTCACGGAAACAATATCGCCCCACATATGCATATACATGGTGGCTGCCAACCGTGGTTCTTGGAAGAATATTAATTCATCGTCTTGATTCCTAAAATATTTTACACCTCACTGAACACTGAACAGCCTATTTGAATGTAATTAAACTCGTTGTGATAGAAAAAATGCGTATCCATCATAGTCGAAACACACCAGCACTTCGAGACGCAGGTCAAAAGTTGTACCTACATAAGATGCGTGTGAAAGTTTGTCATGATGGGACTTGTCAGAAAAACCCTGAATTTTCCTCTAAAAGTGAATATTAAACTATGTACATAATAATTGAGTTGTGCATTTTTGTATGCGTATAAATCACGCTGAAAATACAGATGTTACGTCTGCGCAAAGCCGTGCAAAACTTCTGGAAGTTTTCTTAAATACAGTTTACTGTGTATATTATTTACTTTTATGTTATTCAAAGATTTAAAAAATATCTATTTTCTTAGGATATTCGTAGTAACATAAATGTTGCATGTAATCATGGTATTACGGTATGAAAATGTTAATAATTATATGTTAAAAACAAAAGGGCTGGCTTGAGACTGTACCCCTATTCTGTAGCAAGTGTAGGGTAGTCACTTGAAAAAAGTGACTATTAGGCGATACATTTTGTATGAAAAACGTCTATACGTATCGAATGCGAGAATCGCATATAGACGTTTTTCATACAAAATGTATCGCCTAATAGTCACGTTTTTTCAAGTGACTACCCTACACTTGCTACAGAATAGGGGTACAGTCTCAAGCCAGCCCTTTTGTTTTTAACATATAATTAACATTTTCATACCGTAATACCATGATTTTTTTTTTTTTTTTTTTTTTAATTTTACACAGAAACAGCGCAACAAATGAGCGGAACCCATTTAAATGACTTGTCAACAGGTACCGCTCACTTCCACCCTCAGTTTACCGCATCATAATATCCACTTACATTTAATACTAATTATACTATGGTTTGGTTATACATACATAGTTTTATTTTTACACAGCCAATCCCTTAGCAACAATTTCAATTTTCCAATTTTTTTACATTTTTTTATTTTCATTGGCAATGAGTTAAACATTTTCGGAACTAAGCACTCTAAAGTGCGATCACCATACTTGTTGTTAGTTTTTGGTACCTTTAATCCTTCATTTTTAGTAAACCTTGTGTTATGTGCATGTATTAATCTTTTTTTAAATTTATTGTCTGAAAAGTTCTCCATACCCAATTTGTAATAAAAAATAGCCCTAACAGTCAGCAACTTCAATTCCCCAAAATATTTGTACGTGTCAAAATGTCTTTTATGCATGCAACATTTATGTTACTACGAATATCCTAAGAAAATAGATATTTTTTAAATTAAATTACTACCCTTACACTTGCTACAGAATAAGGGTCCTGATCAAGAACGTTGATAAGGTATTGTTACAAAAATTTAAGAACAAACTATATAAAATAATAGATATATGTTAGTACGGAGTACATAGTATTATTAGTATACTATAATAGGACTATGTATTATATTTATTAGTACAGAGATCAGGGGGGTTATTCTGCACTTACATTGCAATTCCGATTGGTAGCATGAAAAGAGTTCCACTATTGGTATATTTTGAATCAAGTAGGTATTTATTTTGCAAAAAATGGTATAGGTAAATTGGGATTTATACAAGTACTTTCCCTATATTAATATGCATTTAATTTATATTCTTTCATTCATAGTATTAATAAAAATACAATCAAAATAATAATATTACCATCGTGTTGTAACGTTATCAACTGGAATATTTGAGGGTGGTTTAATGATTCCCATTTATTCTACAAGTTTTCATTTTTAGTAGACGGGTTAAAAAAGCTAGTAGGTAATGAAATAATTGAATAAAGACACAAGAAGGTTCCTATTGTTGTGCAGCGAGGCGAACGTCTAGCTGTCCCACCAAGCGGGTCACGTAACTGTCGATTTTTTCACCCGCTATTTAACCGAGATATCATAGCACAAACAATTATAATTGATTCAATTACACAAACCTATCATAATCACTCGGCTCTTTGTTCTCTAAGTGGATGTGCAACGCCTGAAACTCGCCGTAAAGCCTAGCTCACATTCGTCGAATATTTTAATCAAGTAGCGAGTAATATAGTAACAAAACGTGTACACGTAATATTTAGTCGCGTAGTTAAGCTGGCAGATTAGTCGAGAGGACATATTTTGATATTTTTTTGGGCGAGATGCCACCCCCACCACGCAAGGCCACTGATAAGAGTGCAAAACGTATGTAAACCTATATTTTAGTCGAGTTCGTTAGTTGCGACAAAAAATAAATGGTGTCTCGATAGAGTGAAACTTTCATATATTATTACTGATTATTTTATATTTTGAGGTACCTACATTGGTTATTAAATCAACATATTAAAATAATGATCTCTAATTTTTTTTTATAAAATGTATCTTGGCTCACCCAAAGTGAACACACATACACTTTCCACATCTTTCACATAAATCAACAGCTTGTGTTCTGAAAGTGGAAATGGTCGACCCGGGATTCTAACGTACTACCTTCAGAACGCTGTGCGTACGGAAGCCGTCAACTGACACCACTGGTTTACCAACCACCTCATATTATAATACGATGTATTTGAACTAACCCCTACATTGTTTTATTTATTTATTTAATCCACGGTCATAATAAGACCTATAACAATTTAAAGATACAAAAAATCACACTTATAGCTAGACATACTTTACTCAATATTTTAAAGCTCGACGTAGGAAATTATTTTACAATCAAAATACATAAAGATTTCATAAATATTGGCATAAAAAAATCATAATTACACGTAATTGATTACATTTATTGTGCATCAATGATGGCACCACTGACAAGATATGAAAACATTTAGAAATGGCATCGTCAACCGCCTGCGGCATTAACTTACCATCTATTACTTACTATGCTTTAATAATGGAAAAAAATAAACACTAATCTATGCATAAAATTGAGAATATTTCGTTATCTTCTCCTCGCTAATCAACTGTAATCGATATTTTAAAGCTCGATGTAGGAAATTAATTTACAATCAAAATACATAAAGATTTCATAAATATTGGCATAAATATAGTGTGCTACTAAATTACTCGCTACTCGACTGAGTGTGAACTAGGCTTAACAAGGTATGTACGTTAATAATAATAATTGGCGATGCGTACGAAAATGAGTGTGTCGGTCGGCGGATTCCGATGCATTTATGTAGAGAGAATGTGACGCCGCGCCGTACGCATAATAATCACGGCTACATTAACATTAATCGCTTAATTGCCGCTTATTTATTGCATCTTTGTTCACTATGACACTGGCCTTGAAAATCAATTTCACTCGGGTAGTGTTCATTTTCAAGTAATTGTTTCTGCACAAGTAAGGGACACTAAAAAAGTTGTCATATTCTGGTACACTACTGTTTAGTGGTCTCGATGCTGCAGACAGATATTATATATGAAAGCCTTGCGATACATTAAACACCGCAAGATTAACCTTATCTCTATTCATATTATTGTTTTGTGAAGAGTTATTTGTTTATTTATTAATTCATGTATTATTATGCAATTGGTGTCACCGATTTATATTGTACCTTTTCCGTGTGCTGATTGATTTTTTCGTTAACCCATGTGGAGGTCGAGCATTACATTATGTCACTTTCAATTCATATATGCTAAGATTCACTGCTTGCCGACCGATTTGAATTTAAAAAACCTGTACAATCGTAATTGCTTAAATTTGAAAACAGAATGGTTGTCCGACTGTCTCAAACTGAGATGTGTGGACACGACATGACTGTATTAACGACCGACCACTTTTACAATACAAGCTTTGCTTTATGTGTGAAAGATGTCGAGAGTCTATTTGTGTTCACTTTGGGTGAGCCCAGATTCATTTAAAAAAAATAATAATAATGTGCCTATCTGTAAATTATACAAAAAGGTAGGTACCTTTTTGTTTTTCTAATAGAGAAATGTGTTGAATATTTAATTAAATTCCTATTTCTTTTATAGCAGATACGTAAAATAGATCTACAGGTAAATGAAAACTCCTTATTTCTATCTCAGTGTACGAATTTTGTTCATACGTTGAGAAAGGACCGACATTAAATACCTAATGTTCAAAACCTTTTCATTTTTTAATTCTTGGTCAACCAAGTGTCGAATATTATTGATTGAATATTGAATTACGTGTGTTCTTGAGAGTATCATAATAATATGATGCGTTGTTAAAAAGAAATTGCGTGTTATGCTCTGAGGAAATATTGCAAAGGGTTAGCTTTTAATAGGTACCTACGCTTGCTGTCTTTGTAACGTGTCATCCTCATTGACTGAGTATTCGTTAACATCAATCTGATTACAAAAAACTGTCGTTTCTTTTGAGGCAAATCCACGCGTATATTCATTTTTATTATTTTCGTATTCCTGTTTCCTTATTCACAATCTCTTTGAGTAGATGTACTTGTGCATTACTGAAATTTAATGGACGGCTCCCATTGATCTTTTGTTTGTAGATAATGTGATTACGATATTGGCCACACGTAAACAAACACATGATAATCTGATGTAGGATGGAAGGCAGCATATTTACGCGTGTATCAACAATCACACGTCGAGTGCACACCTGTTGGTAACGGTACCTGGACTTGTTTTATTAAGGTCGAGTGAAAAAGATGAATAAATTATACAATCTGGACTATCCGCCTTTAGCATCGACGGGGGAGAGAGAAACCATCTGTTTCATTGTTAGGTTATCCATTCTCATCAGTCAATTACCTCATCCATTCGATGTCCATTACTTTTTAGATATTTCCAATAATCGTTAAGATAAACACACCGCATTAGTGAGGTCCGCTGAGGCCGCCGAAATTGAAAATGTGTGTTGTGAGAAAAGAAGCCGTTAAATTTAATCGTCAATAATCAAAGAGAAAGTTATACAAATAAATGAATGAAGGCGTGCTTCGGTCATGGCCATTGGACATTGGACACTTCTTATGACAAAAATGTATGTAAATAACACCCACCTTAATGTTATTCAAAAACTATTGTGGTAAACAAACGCGCTATATTTTTGCGCCAAATTTCACACCATTTATAGAATTTCATTCATAGATAGTAAATCCTTTATTTGAATTGTTACTTTTTTTTTACTATAAGTAAACTATCGTAGGTAGGTATATAGTTAATTGCTGTTTCATACAACATCTTCCAGCGATCAATATCAAGGACGCACACGAAGGTCGTGACGTCGTTGAACCACTCGTGGTCGGAGGCGGTAGAAGCGGTTAGAGAGCTCAGCGGACGGTGAGACGAGGCTGCATTCCAACAGCGAGGTTTACCGGGTGACCTACTAACATGGATATCGCCGGCTCGCTATGTTTCTCTTTCTAGTTACCTCCCCAACCAGCTCTCCAGACTACCAACTCTAATCTTGCACCTGCCTCGCCCATATTAGTACATGTTTATGATTGATGCATTTCCATTTCTCCTCAGAACCTGCTTACGATCTCAGCTATTAATAATTATCACATGCAGTGTATATTTAACTTTTTTTTCTATTTCGTTTGTTATTTTGATTGCACCATCAGTCCAAATTTGACCCATTTGTTAGTATTTGATGCATGTGATCTCGGGATAGGGTTGTCGTTGGGGGATGATCGGTCAAAAGTCGTCGTCAGTAATCGTTTTGCGTTTCGTTGAGTCAGATACATCAGTTCAGGGTGAAAATTCAACAACCAACTACATATTATTAAAATGGCGTCTTTCAAAATGATCCACACCAGGATAAAATAGAATAAAAAATAAACCAATGGTTAATATAAAGCGGACTAAAAAGGCAGCGAAAAGAATAAAATGATCAAATATTCCGAACGAAGAAAGAAAATTAACTAGAGTAATGTCACTTGATGCTGTCTGACTTACAACAATCGAAAAGCGATACTTGATGTTCAACTTTTGACCTGATGCACATCACAATAAAACAATTTCTTTGAATTTTATAAAACTTTTTTTTCTATTGAAAGATTCAAGTGTTATGTACAAATAACAAAATATATCCTGCTAATAAATAAGTTATTACAAAAAAAATGCACTTTTTTCAATCTGGTATGCTATTGTCATTGAACAAGTATTACAAGGAGCCCCGTATTGGTTGCTCTGCCACCGCTGGAGTGTGACATTAGTCTAGAATTTGTCTTTCTTTTACTCCAGACGCACACGACTGTGACGGTTGGTGTGTAAGGTGTGGGTTTGTAACATTGTGTTTGTTTGTATGGAGATCATACGTCCTCGTACACTCAAATCGCACTTTGGATTTGCATTCATACTCTCACAATAAATTAAATAAATTATTAAAATAAATAAATAAATAACTTACATTTTTCTAAAACTATTGGGTAAACAATGGTAAAATCGCCTAAAATCATTTGGAGTTTTGTAAAATTTTACCCAAGTTAAAAGGTGTCATGATTTGTGTCTGATTGTTTATTAGATTTGTCTGTTGGGAATGGGATTAATGTGGGATAAGATTTGGCTTTAACCGTCTCCGTCACAAGCTATCTGATCATTTCAGACTTCTCGTTGACTTTTTGGACTTTTCTACTTGACTTTTTATGCACCGAACCATGATGTGATTTGTGAACCTTTTTGGCAGTCTTTGCTTTAATTGATTTTGACTCACGTGCTCCTGCCTGTCTGGCATCAATAACTTCATCGGTGATGGCATCTTCTTCATCATCGTCGTCATCGTCGTCATCCTCGTCATCATCGTCTTCATCATCATCTAAAGCATCCTCAATATCATCTCCCTCATCATCATCTTCCTCGTCATCTTCTTCTACCTGACTAGCGACGGGTTGTACTACTTCTTGGACTACAGATTCCGCACTTTGAAGGGGATCTCTCTCGCCAGCAACATTAGCTACCTCACCTTCAACTAGTTCTGACGTACCAGATTCAGCTGCAACAGCCTCAGCAGCCACGTTGTTGATCTGATCATCGACCTGAGCGATGATTTGGTTTGATGGGGCGGGTTCTACTGGAGCAGCGGGTTGCACTGATCCAGTTGACGGTGAAATATCGTCATCATCGTCGTCGTCATCTATAAAAAAGCAAACGGATTATTAGTATACAAGGATTTACCACTCGAAAAGTTATGTTCATATGATTTGGATTTTTAATTCACCTCCTAGAATGTCATCGAAAAACCTTTCCAAGTAGTCATCATCATCGTCGTCGTCTTCATCTTCATCAGCTGGATCGTCATCTTCGTCGTCATCGTCATCATCGTCGTCGTCGTCATCATCTGAAAAAAGGTTTAGAATTGTACAAATGGTATCGTAAATAATATTTTTCTAATATTTTAGTGTTAATCATAATGAAAATAAATTTCTTTGATTTTGGATAAATTGTTCTACAATTATTAGCTCGTTAATGAAGAAAATATCCAATACAAAATACCGAATTACCATCAAGCATAATATTAATTATTGACCGAAAAAAATAACAGGTTTCGTGCCTTCCGTGCGTTGTTGTCGATATGAGGATTTCCAGGTCAAAATTTTGTTGGTTTATCTTCTTCAAAGTAATTCTATTATAATGAAGAATGTCAAATATTTAATTATTAAATACGTGAAGTTATTTGCATAAATATTGAGGTTGTGACCAAATACCGAAAATTCCTCGGATCTAGGTTTTCCAAATTAATGCTGATTACGAGTCAAAAAAAATGAGCAAATGTCTTATTACAGATATTCCAACTCACTTGCGGTCAATTTAATTACAAGCAATCAAAGAAACGGGAAAGATGAGAATAAATACGGGAAAATGCTCACCGTCTTCAAAAGCATCTTCTATGTCATCATCATCGTCGTCGTCATCATCATCATCGTCGTCATCGTCATCACTGGAGGCGGGTTGTTGGGGTTTGACAGGGGCGGCTTGCCTCGCTCTTCCTTCCGCTACAGCTTTATTTGCTTCTGGTCCGTCGACCTTTACGATAGGCGATGCCTGCGACAGCGCCAGCACCAGGAAGCCCACGGCGAGGAATAGTAACGTCGGTTTCATTTTGGTAAAATTCCTGCAAACAAAATAATAAGGTTTACTACTAAAAACAAATATATTCTTCTTGCATTCGACAAACAAACATGAGCTTTTTTTGTTATCAATGAGTGAAAAAGATGAATGGCTATAAACTACCGCTTTTTATGGATGTCACGTAGGTGAGATTGTGGAGTGGTAACACGAGCTACTTTTAAATAACCTGAAATTTCACATTATAATTACATTAACGCGGACGGTCTATCAATATGGATAGAACGTAATGAAGGTTGGAAAGCCAGTCTTAATGAGCGGCTTCTCAAGCAATTAATATTCTCGGTGATAACGACATTTAGTACGTTACATTGTTCGTATGCAGTTAGGTAATTTCACCACGCTTGTTGCCCAGACTGGAAGAGTCGGGTTTTTCTTTTCATAGCGTGAATAGAGCAAATAATAACTCTCTAACAACATTTCTACTTTTAGTTCTAGTATCGCGGATAGGCGCTGTAATTGAAACACTATCTTCTATTTCAATACGTAATGGAGATTAAACAGACATCAACCATGAAAATTTTTATCATACTGTCATTTTAAATTTGTAAGGTGCAATATAAAAACGTATTCCTAGACAGAAATTCCTAGTAGGAACTAAAACACCCTTCTGTTAAGATTAATATACTGATCAGTGATCACCTTGCTGAGGAGCCGCTCTTGTCCTACTGACAACGTTAATTGGAGAGACCGTCGTTTTATATCAGCTGGTTTGGGATACGCATTATGCGCTCGTTATCAATATTCATTGAAGTCAATGCCGCTACCAACGAAACCTCATTATTCATCAAAAGATTCCTTTTTCGCATTAATCCACATGAACATGGCTTTACAATTTAATGGTGCTTTAACGTGCATTGACTTGCTAATTATTTTAAAAGCAGCACGACACATAGATTCTGCGCAGCGTACATACATTTGCATTGATTTCCCCTCTCTTCTTTTAGTGCGTAAGCAGAACCGCCAAACGTTTGGAAATCATAGTTTGTGCGTGTTTCGAGCGTCATGTAATCGAAATCGAATGGGGATTGAAAATTCTGGGTCATCGACTTGAACTTTAATCTGGTCTTAACATCGAGGAGGGGATGAGAATGAACGGGCCTATTAAATGGCCTCGCCGCATATTGGACGCGAACCAACCCACGCCTGGCACGGTACACGCGAACCATTTGATTGTTAAATAGTTCCATAATTTCAATCCGAAGGTCGTGGGTTCGGTTTCCGGTGCCGATCATCTTCCACTTTCACAACACAACCCTTTAGTGTGAAAGATGTCAAAAGTGTAGTGGTGAACCTACGACCTCCAATACGCTGTACGTACGAAAGCCGCCGATTGATACCACTGGACTACCAACCAC
Source organism: Mystacides longicornis (assembly GCA_963576905.1). NCBI lineage: Eukaryota > Metazoa > Arthropoda > Insecta > Trichoptera > Leptoceridae > Mystacides > Mystacides longicornis. Next base: position 7,378,211 of record OY756425.1, on the reverse strand, counting down.
CTCATATTGGAATCATGAAATGGGTTTAAAATGCGCCACTCCACTGAAAACAACCTTTGTATAGTGGAAATAAAATACGCACTAAGTGCCCAAAAATTCATTTTGAGATAATCTAATAAAACTGATTTTTCCCCCATATACACAGTACTATGATGATTTTTGTATGTGTTTTTTACGCCTTTAGATCATCGATATGGACTAAGTGCAATATTTAGGCTATCGGCAATGGTTTTTTGAACATTTCCTCATACTCAACTCATTTTTTTCATTTTTGGCGCTTAGTGCGTATTTTATTTACACTATACATTTATTTTTACAAAATAGTATTCCACGCGTACATATGTGTGCCAGGTTCAATATGCGGCGGGTCTTTAGTTAGTTATACAGTATTATATTCTCTGGAATAAATAAGCGTGTTTGTATTCGTAGTGTTTCAGTATTTACTACGATATATGTCACTTGTCGGAACTATCTAACGAAGTATTCCTGTTATTATAACAAATGAAATCACCAGCAATACGATAAACCTCGATTCGATAAAAATGCTGTAACATTAAAAACTATTGACCTAAAAATATATCGATGATGTTAACACAGATAGAGAATGAAAAAACCAGTTGGATTTGTGTACCTGTGTGCGAGCTGGAAAGAATTTCTCGTAATATTGTGTGTAATGATATGTAAGTAAACCAACGCACAGCCGTCATTTAAATGTTAAATTGTGTGTGCAACGCTTTCACGCGGGCACACGGATATCTTCAGGTTCCGTTGCCTACCACGGCCAATGCCGTAGCATCCTAACTATGTTTTATCACGCGCCTACATGCGAGATGTCTAATATTTTTGTCAGCTACTTGTCTGTTTTTGGTGAGTTGATTCAAGATTATTTTCCCTTAAATAAAGCTAAAAAAATACCAGCGACAACAAGAAAAGGTGAAAGAAAAGGTGGTGAAAAAAAGATGAAATTCAGTATGAAAATTTGGATAAAATCAGAGGATTATAAATGAACAATAATTCATCCCTTCAAATGGTTTTCCTTATTTATGGGGTGTGGAAAATTATGAAAAATAAAGAATGTTTATCCAGTAAAACTTTTATAAATAAACAACATGAATGTTAACTTCGTATCACCCACATTCTAAATATACGTTATTTTCTGAAACTCGATAAAAAAAAGGAATCCGTTGTGACACATCGAACAGGCAAGAAGGCTTTGTGTGGGAAAACAAAATTGTAATTTATATATAGTTTCCTCGCAATTATCCAAATTTTCTTAGCGTTTAAAAATACCCTGTTATTATACGGGAATATAGAGACCAAAATTAGTCAAATCTGTTCAGCCGCTCTCGAGTTTCAGCGAGCGAGACAGAGAGAGAGACACACACAGCTAATCACTATAATATGTATATTAAAGGTCACCACGTATGTCACCACGCATATGTTAAAAGGATTCCGAGTAAAGTAATCGCCAGTAACCCAGATTCGTCAGGAGAAGAAAGTTGCATGTTCCGGTTTTCGATGAAATTGAGTGTAATGTTTTGCAACCGGAAATATAATTAGCTACACGATCCGATCTCGCGCGAATGTGGTGGACGGTCGGTGAAAATGACAATGAATCAAAACGATAATGCCGCAAATACCATTTAAAGACGCACTTAAGTAAGTATCCGACTATCAAGTGCTAGTCGAACCGAACAGTGGAATTAAAATTGTGATGTGAAAATATAATAATTACCATTCTTATAGGTTCATTGACATTGCGTATGATAAAGCGCTGTGTGGATCTCGTTGCTTTCTCAAACCACAGACTAGTGTTATGAAAGGAGTATTTTAAGAAAGATAGATAATTACGAAATAAACGTATTGAGCCACTTCACTATAACTACTCTTTTAATAAATACTAATTGATACCTGTCTTGCTTTACTATCCTTCTGTTGAATATCTTTTATTTAAATTTTATATCTAGCATTACTTTAATTTTAACTGCAAAAGGATCAGCGATTATCACGATAGAATACGAAGTCTGCGATTCATGCGTGATGCGATGACATATTATAAAAATAAGTAGATACACAACTGATTTATTATGTACGAAAAATAAACAGTGGCTAGCACACACCAAGCAAAAACAATTGTAACATGTCCATAAGAAACACTATACTCAAAGTTTGTTATAACAAGCAGTAAAAAAATTTACATAATTTTTATACAAATAGTTCTTACAAACTACATTTAGGTATTTGATTCCTGAAAAATTTGTACCGGAATCGATGATTATTTAAAATTTTAAAAGGGTATTTATGAAATTGAATATCAGCAATTCACAAGAAACTAATACACTTATGTGTCCACAATATTGAGTGCAGTGGAGGAACTTTATTCACCCCTTAATGGATACACATAGAAAAAATCGATGACTTTTACCAAATAAAAGAAATGGCAAGTAGTATAACAGACCAGAGAAAAGTATGAGTAACTTCCACTTGTAAAAAATGTTATATTGAAAGGATTTTACACTCTTTAGAACCTCCAGGGCGATAGTCCCTTTTTGCATTCCTTATCTAGATACGTGACTACGAACAACTTATATATTTGCAGCGTTTAGATTGAAAAGCAGACGACTCACCTCAATGTCTAATCCACAGTAAATGTAAGTACACACAAAACACTAATAGAACACACTGATAATGAGAGTATAGTTGCACGAGAACAGTAGTATCTGTAGGTAGGCAAATGACAAGTGTGCAGAGGTCAACCAAACTAGCACGTAAGTAACAAAGAGGCTCCAAGCACAATGCTCGGCCTGACTCTCGACTAAAACAATCGGAACAGAGAAGCATCCTCCTCTTATATACCGTTACGTCACTGCCTCGTAGAGGGGACCTTGCGGAGGCGTACACACCGTGAGAGTAATAGGGATAGAAAGTCTTTCTCTCACTGTCACGGTCAGCTGGGGTGACCATCATATGTATGAGAAATTAACCTTTAATTTATAATTCTAATATCCATAATATTTATGAATTCTTGTGCCGTTTTACATACCTATTCTTTTTCTTTCCTAGTTGGAGCATATTTTTATATTTTATAAAAACTCAAAGTGAACACAAATACACTCTTTGACTCATTCGCAGTAGATGGTCCGAAAGTCAGATATGGACTAATAATTCCTCGCCATACCACCCTGTTCCCTGCAGTCCTCATCACCTCATCCCAATCGACTCCAGCACTTTGATCAGCCTCTTACAATCTTCTGACTGTTTGGTGGGACCTACTGCGGCTTCTATTTCCCTTCGGATGGTAGACAGGCTTAGAAGCGTAATATCTCCCTACGTGGCCTCCTCGGTACGTGGTCCAGCCAGGTCAATCAGCGGAACTTTATGGAAGTGGTGACGAGTGGTTGATCAGTTAGGTATCTTATGGCTGCATTTGGCACGAAGTCGTACCAATGGATACCCAGCATTCTTCGGAGGCACTTGTTCTCGAATTCTACTATGCGTGGATTTTGAGCACTTATTGACACATCTTACGTATAGAACCAACTATTTTATATAATCATGAAATTGAATATCTGCAGTTCCCCTTTGTTATAGCATCACACGTGAACTGCTAAACCAATGCCACTTATTCTTCTTTCTTATGTTTGTGATTGTTTACGTTGGTAGTTGTTTTTATAGTGCTTTTGACAATAAAAATCTTTCCTCTTTTAATTGGCGTTTGTCATCTGTTAAAATATTGATAGTTGATGTGATTTTCAGAACGTTCCCTGTAAGCATCATTTAAAATAGATGCCAGAATAATATGGGCTAAATAGCAGGTCATTAAGTAATCATTATACAAATTCCTATTCAATATCCATAGTAAAGAAAGGACAACGTCTATGTCAGGCCAGCCAGTTTTATATAAAAATCATTTGAAATTGGTAGCATTTCGATTCATTTTCATATCGAATATGTAACAACTAATGACTCTAACAATTCATTACTGATGTTCGATTTTTAAATGGAACAAACCACACTGGTGGTAATGTTTAAGTCTCCGAAACTCCTAATCATGAGAATTCTCGTAATTTATATATTTTTAGTAACTTATTATTTTTTTATCATGTTTTAAACTGTTTATTTTATATTGATTATGGTTTTATAGAGTCATTTCGTTATTTGCTGTGTTTTTTAATGTTATTTGTTTCAATTGCTTGTGACACATTCAATCTTGTACATATTTTGTTATTCTCAGTAATATTGTCAATGATTTAATTTTTATATACCTACCTAATAATATGTTTTGTAAAATCAACATTGTTGCGTGGAATCTATAAATAAATAATAAATCAATATCTGAAATAGTCAATGAAAGATTTCAGATTTTGTATTCTAACATATCTTTAATAAAAATAATAAAACAAATTACCAAAATTTTATTTTTTATAAAAAAATATGTTTATGTCACATTTCTCTATCATGGTCACCCTACGATCAATGATATGATGGGAAATTTCCCAGGGTGATGTATTCTTGCCGTCATTCATAGAAAAATATATATCACGTTTTTACTAATTAGAAACAAAACTGCCTGTAATAATTATTAAATTATACATATTCGTTGTGAGCATTGTTCTTCGGCTCTGTGCTGTGGGAATCTTCCCAGAGTCTTTCTTGTGACCGATGGGATTTATTTTAATATTTGGCCTACATCATCAAAGCAGGCGTCTTAAATTATAGAAAAAGCCTTTTCTTGTAGACAAGCAGTCGTAACAAAAGATTACATCGAGGTAGCTACTACTGTTAGGGGGGCGTTCAAGTATTACGTAACGCAATTTTTGAAGATTTTTTACCCCCCCTCCCCCCCATGTAACGCGCCGTAACGTTTTTCTGTACCCCCCCCCCCTAAATGTTACGTAACACTCTGGAAGTGACTATTTTTTACTGAACTCTCGTATAATACTATTTATTATGTTCCATAAATTTTTCTTTATTTTTTCTTTTGATGTTTTTCAAATTTCATTGGTATTTTTTTGACATAGATGCGTTGGAAAGTCATCATGAGAGCCTTTATAGGCCAAGAACAGTTGATTATGTAAATCCCCCGCTTTTGTGGACATTATAGTACCTATCTACAAACTCACTAACAACGCTCACTACAAGCAATTTGTGTTTATGCGTACTGCGTGTTTAAAGCACTAACGAATACTAACAACGAAAATAAAATAAAAATGACGTAAGTATAATACAGTCGAGGGATTCCTCGTAAAAAATAAAAGAAAAGGTTTGCTAACTTAGGAGAGCGAAATGAAAATTTCGACATACAATGCAGTCGAGGGACTCCCCGTAAGACGTAATCGAAAAAGGTTGCTTTTTACGCAGAGCAATAAAATTACATACAGTAGAATTGAGGGACTCCCCGCATTACATAAACGAAAAATCGAGGGACTTCCCGTAAAACATTGTCCAAAAGGGTTGCTAACTTCGGAGAACAAAAAATGATGTACGAGTACATTACAATCGAGGGACTTCTCGTATAACATAAACGAAAAGGGTGTCCAACTTGGATGATTTATTTCACAATTTTTTTTTATTTAAGAAAAAAAAACGTTACGTGACGCATTGTTCGAACCCCCCCTCCCCCCCTTGTAACACACAGTAACGTTTTGCAAGACCCCCCCTCCCCCCTAATTGCGTTACGTAATACTTGAACGCCCCCTTAGGGGTTCATTTACTGGGTTTATACTGAAGATCGTGGGCTCGATTTCACATGCCAAAAATCTTCCTTTTTCCCATTGTTAAATCAAAAATTTAATGCTACGTTTACACGCTCGCCACGGCAAGCCACCACAAACATGAACTTGAAAATGGGGTGTTTGCCGTGGCCGTGCCGAGCGTGATCTTGGTGGTACTCTCTTCTTCCTGATAACCCCCCCCCCCCTTATTTTTTATAAGGTGTTGAGGTCTAGTATTCTTAGCAACTGTCTTTTAAAATCTTATTCAGACCCTGCCAAGGTCTTCGATGAGCTAAACTCCTCTATTGAAAAACGTAAACTATGCAAGAAGCACTTATCTTATACGAATTATTTTTAATAAAATAATTTTATTGTCATTGAATACAGTGACATAAATGATACAAAATTAACTCACATTTATGTAAGTAATTAATATAGTGTGAAAATAAGAAAAATATTAATAAAAAAACCAAAAAGAAACAAAATTGTATTAAAAAAATAAACTATAAATAGAAAACGAAGAGTGACTCATAGGAGGAAGGAAAAATTAAATAAAAAGTTCTTCTATGTAAGGATATGAATATCCTATAACAAACAAATCGCTATCGATGCAATCCCAGACCAGACAAGTGGCGATATATTATATGCAGTAAAGGATCCGAACCTCTGTAAACAGCATCAATGACCCATCCAAGGTTTACAGCTTCACCACTGCTGCAGCGCTTCTCAATATTTCAAATAGAATGCAAAAATTTGTATATTGTAATAAGTTCGATATTATGGGCAGAAAGTTTTTGTTTTTAAATTTAACAATTAATAATAATAGTCTTGCATTCATAGTTCGACCGATTTTTGGAAAAGACCTTCAAAGTGGTGTGATGAATACAGCCAGAAGAGAACTGGTATAGTCCTTTTTACTTTCCTTATCCAAGACTCACCATCAAGAGAGCTTCCGATGAAGACCTTCGGGATACCGGCTTAGATTAAAATGACGCCCTGGATCTAATAGAGATGTTTGGACCAAGTGCTCCACCTAACGTGAAATTAGTATCTTATCTCATTGACATAATTGTTGTTGCTTACTTCACCACATCAGTTCAAATTGTCTAAGCGGCATTAACCGCTCGAAAACAGGAAATCGATTTTTCCTCCAATGTTCACTGATGATCGCGCCTAGCAATGAAACATTCATTTGATTGACTGTCTCTTTTGCATAGGCAGGCCAGAAGCCAGAAGGCAGCCTAGCTGTGACGTCACGCGTATTGGTCGTATAGTGGGATCTCGTGATTGCTATCTCTCTTACACATCACTCTTTCGTATATGCGAAAGAGTGATGTGTAAGAGAGACAGCAATCACAGATACATACATACAAAATTTACTGTCTTTCTTTCGCATAACTCTTTGATATTTGCGAAAGGGTGACAGCAATCACAAGTGCATAAGAAATTCACGCTAATTTTTGCTTATTTTTTTTTTTAATATTTTAAAATTATTGTTTTTTTACTGTTTATATTTGTTTATAATACAGTGTTTTTGTATGTTTTATTAACTTCAGTAGAAAGTAAGAAATGATAAAAAATATTCTTCAGGGTAACCAACAGGACAGAAGAGGACGCCTTATAAATTTCATGATAAAATCCAAATAATTCAATATTATTACAATAAATTGTCTTCGTTATTTTTTTTTTATATAAATATACGGCTTTAGCCTATTAAAAGTTTAACAGTTTTACAATATTTTATACTTTATACAGCTGTAATTGTGATTTTAACAGTTCCTAAATTACAACACCGCCTATATGCGAGACGTCAGAAATCCTGCATTCTGGTATGTCAATACAAATGAGAGCGACAACCAATCTCCACTATTCAATGTTCAAGAAATTCAGAAAAAGAAGAATGAAAAAATATATAATATACCTATGTATCTGATGAAATACGTAGAGAAATTATATCATACTAGCTTTCCCGACAGACGTTGTCCTGTGTTCCTAACTATGAATATTGAATTCGAATTTGTATGGTCATGAATTAATTATCATTTGACCAATATAATTCCGACCGATGCGATGTATATTCCATTCGCATTCTGTCAATCGCACCAACTATCTAACAATTGACAGTTTCTTTCAAAATTTCAAAATTGGAATAAAAATTATATGGTAAAAATATATCTACTAATAAGGTTGCCTTCGTAGAGTTTTCTTTAATTTTCTCATTTTTCACACAACTTTCTTAATTTTTTCTTTCTTAACACGACAAAAAAAGAATAAGCGAAATCGGTCCAGCCGTTTAGGCGTGATGCGATGACCACTGAAAATAGCTCTCCATTTTTATATAATCTTCATTGTTATAGGTCTTATTAAGACCGTAAACTTAATAAATAAATAATCTATTATATTCACTGCCAAAAAATAACTGATTCATCGACTGACTAGTTGAGGAATTCAGTTTGTGTTGATTCATCTCGGATTAGTGTTATTATTGTATAATCCTGGAGAAAGTACGGCGGGTTCAACGAACAAGACGGCGTGGCGCGGCGCTATGCTGGCCGCCATGCAGATGACTTTTTGTAGTGGGGCTGCCCTGCCATTAACTAAACTGCGTGCTGACCGGTCTACTTGGGAATGTGCTAGGAAGTATAAAGAAGATATCTATATTTTTACTATCTAAAAATCTAAAGCGCGATGTCTAATAGTCCCCCACAATAATTTGACCTCCAAAGACGAAGTCACCGGATCGCATTGTTCGCAAATGCGTATAAAAATTTTCATTCATTTGAAAAAAACAATCATGGGCACTCGATTATCAGATGGCCAATATTTTTTCTCGTTCCTCATGCTACATTCGTCTCATATAAAAAAAATCACGACATCAGTACTCGCTACTCGACCTTGTTTGAACTAGGGCTTAGAGAGAAAATGTTTTCCTCAAACACACGCAATTGCCTGAAATCCTTTTCGTCTTTCCCACTCTCCCATCCTACCCACTTCCCTCCCATTTTTTTCTTTTATTTATTTTTATCATTTTTTTGTTAACTACCCAACTAGCAAAATCTGTACTTGTAGCACTCCCAAGAGTAAAATTTTGTAGACTTATAAGATACATATAGCATACTTTAACCCTGGATTTGGGCGCAGTTATAGGAACATTTATTTCTATAACGATGTTCTTATAAGATACTTATAGCATTCTTCAATCACAAGATTAGGACGCACTTACAGGAGCATTAATTTCTATAACGATCTTATAACGAGCTTACAGAATGTAAATAATCAAATAATACACTTGACGAAGCGCAATTGGTTCTATAATGATCTTCAGCTATGCATTCACAAGCATAAATACTCCTATAAGTATCTGCCATAAGTATCTTACCAGACCAATCTTGTTTAATGTTTACTGGTAAAGTACTGTATAAAGTATGTTTTGTTATGCTTTTTGTGCGTCGTGAAAGTTTTTTGTTCTTGTATTAAATACTAAAAATGTAAGTACATTTTCTATTATTAATATAATACATTTATTAATAAACAGCAAAATATAATTGATAAAGGACACTCATATATCCACTGTTGGGAACATGGGAAGTCATTTTTACTGTAAATATGTACCTAATTTTATTATTTTATTCACGCGCTTCGGAAAAAAGCTCAATTTACAGTTGTTGTAGAATTTTCATTTCATCTGTTTTATATGAAAATTCGCCATTTTATAAAATACTCTGCATTGAGTACTTTATAGAACCATTATAGGTACATTGTTACTTATAACAGTTTCAATCAAGATAACACATTGCCTCCATTTTAACAAATTAGGGTAGATCAATTTGAACCTCATTATTGTTAGAAGTTTTTTTTTACTTATTTCTTGATGTCTTCCGTTAGGGCTAAAAAATGTTAGAGACTGCAGCTTAGTTGCATCAGTAATCCCGCCCTCTATATATTGATTGTTTTTGGTGTGCTTTTATTTAGAACCATTGTACAGTAAATTAATTATAGTTCCTCTCTGGCGATTTTTCCATTTCATGTGAACTGTGATGTGGTAACAACAGCTAACCTTCTACTGCTTTTTCTTGTATTTAATAAAAGATCTGCTTTTTTTTTCAAGAAAGTTACTCCTGGGAGGCCCTGTAGGGCTATTCTCGTAATCAATCGCTTTTAAAAATCACTTAACGATAAGATTAAGACACGATCGCAAGCAGTCGTATTCACAAAACTATCGGAATCTAATCTTAAATCCTATCTTGAACTGGATCATTTTCATGCTGATATTTCAAACATAACGTATTTTTAAGATATCTACTAGATATCTTGTTTTGTGAATACCAATCCGCCATTTTATGATTGTCAATCAAGATAAGAGCGTATTAAGACCGCTACGAGAATAAGGGTATAGGTCCAGCTGTCCCTCCATCTCTTCGGCAGTCTTCCGGGGAGGCTATGCCCTGGTGCGATTTCATTTGCCGCTGTGTGGCATTCTAGATTCGTCCATTCTGTTGACGTGGTCTTCTCAGAATCTTCGTCTATCTCTGCCCCATGGTAACGTTGTCCTCCGTCTCACGCACAGGTCTGCCTGATATCGACGTTGCGAACGGCTATCCATGTATTCATTTCAGACGACTTAGAGTCTGATAAAAAATAACGATTCTTGGATTTTGTTTTATCTTTCCTCTGTTCTTTCTGTTTCTGGGATGTGGACCTATGCCCAACTGTCCCTCCATCCATATCTTGGGTGGTCAGTTTTAGTAATAATACATAATATTATTTTTTAATTATAATCTATTCTAGATTAAGTTGTTTTACACAATTTGCGTGCGAAACCTTTGGTTATTTTTTTTTAGTTTGAACAACATTATTTTAATATTTTATTCAGCATTTATCCATATAAAATGCGTAAAATGCAAAACGTTGCATATTATTATTATTCTGATGTGATAAATTGAAATTAACCTTGAGACACAGGTTCGTAAAAACTGCAAATTATTAATATTTTGAAATGCCTCTATTCACGCTACCTTTTTCACTATTTCGTGTTCTATGTGGAAAAAAGTCTTAATAGAGTTGTTGCATACATAATACCATGCAAACATTTTATATGTGTTCTCACAATCTTTGTGTTTTTATTATGAGGACCTATCAAGGACGGTCAAACGTGGCATGGAAGATCAACACCCAGCTTTATGAAGCTCCCAAAAAGTAGAATGACCCAATCGCTAAAAGAATTGTCGGAAGATCAAAACTATAATGTTTGTATGGCGTTGTCGCAGACAGTCGGGCTCTGGAAGAGCATAATAATATGTAACTGGAAAGTGGCAGCCAATGAAGTCACGATGGAGAAGCTTAGATGCAACTAGGACCCACTATTAGGATTATAACGCTGAAGATGGATGAAAGTGGAAGTTATCGTTCAGGAATAAATAAGCAGGAAGAGCAGACAAAGTAGACAAAATGCGCACAGGCAAAATAGATTCGTGAGAGAATTCTACTTATTGTGGATGATAAAAATCACACTACTCGAACGATCGAAATGTGAACATATTATTATTTTATTCTAATTTTATCGTGGTATTTAATTAGCAACTATTAGAAAGTGCTATTTTGTATTGATAAAATGGTAATGAAAAACAATAATTATTATTGCACACAAATATTTTTATTGTTCGAACTACTGTCTACTATCAAACCTTATAATCGCTTCATTACAAGAATCTTTGAATTGTCAGGCACTAACCTGTACATATTCACATTTATTTACCTTCACAAAAAATAGATATTTTTTCATACATTTTGTTTGAATAATCAATGATTTGTAGGTTCCTAGTTTGTTACTGACAACCATCAGTCAACACAATATTCACTTTCTAGACATCTGTTTAAAATTCTTCAGCATAACACAATAAATAATAAGACCTATTGGCAACGGCCATTTTCACAATGTTTGATTTGTTCATTCGTCACACGCTTTAATTTTGTGAAAACCATCAGCAAAGTTCTGCTACCGATGATTTATCGTTCAAAACTTACACTTTTATAAATCTATATATTAATACGTGAAACAAAAACTTTCTACCCCTAAAATTGCGCGGACGGACGTATGAAATTTCGCACGCTTATAGTTTACATAGTGAAGGAGTAGCGAATGCTAATTTTTGTTTTTAATTATGTATAAATACATTAGCTCAATCAAAAAAACATTATAAACACTACTTTGTTACATATGTTATGTATTTGATACTCACACACACTTCGATGTATTTGTGATCAAATTGAGAATAGATTAATATTGTTCATCTTTAATAAAAATAGAAATGGGAATATCTTCAATCCACCTCAAAAAAGACTGAAATCCCGAAAACCTTTATGGACGGTAGAGACAGAAAAATTCGACCTCGAAACAAAATGGAAAGAAAGATGGGCCACAACAAATGTTACTAATAAACATCTTATCACAGATTCCACATGTAAGGTTCCAGGAACAGATCTCCCACGAAAGGTTTGGGTGTAGTAAAACAGGGTAAGAACGGAACACGGCTGCCGTAACTTCTTGCTCTGGAGGTGGGGGAAGAGGGATAATCTTGATTGTGAGTGTGGAGATGTCCAGACAGTCCGGCATTTGGTTTAGAAATGTCAAAATAGAAAGTTCTCAGGGAGCATCCGGAACATCAACGAGGGGAAACCGGAGGCGGCGGCTTAGCTTGCAGCGCTGGAGCCGAGATTGTAGGTGCTTGTGACGACGCAGCCTGCACGGGCGAAGAAGAAATCCATCCGAATGCCGCAAGTAAAAGTAAAAATAGAAAAAAAACTTTGTACAAATCAACATTTCAAATTTGACGTATCCATGTTTTTGAAAAAAAATTGTGAGATAGTTTGCTCATTCTTTCATGCTTCTAATTGAAATAAGTTATGGTCGAATTTCGAGCACTGTCGACCACTAGTAATAACAAAATGAAATACACAAGAGAATACAGTTTGGTAACAAAATCACATGTTTTCATGAATTTATTAAAAGTACTAGCTTATACCCGTCTTGCTTTACGTTTTTGATTCCGATTGTCAGGCTTGATCGGTAGGTAATTAAACAGGTTCTAGTCTAGCTTCCCATTGCTTAACAGACCTCTATAACCTAACTGACATAAGCACAGAAAAAGAAGAATGACTCATAATATTATACGAACCTACCGACATAATTTGCAAGTTTTCATAGAGAGAGCTCTATGGTTTGAATCTTAGCTACATTCCGTACACCCTCTAATGTGTGATAATTAATTAGGCATTCCACCCATAGAGGGTGATTTGTGCTATATTTTTGAGAAATTTGTATGAAGATCCTAAAAAAATAGAGTTTTTTAAATAGCTGTAAATATATTAAAGTTAATGCAGCAAATTGTATTTAAGAACCTTCTCCAGCATTTTGTACGGCTCTGGGCATATTAATATCTGACCTTAACGTCTGTTTTCTACGATTGATGATGTTTCAAAAATATAAATAAACGGACTAAAATATTATGTAGATTCATCCACATTTTAGTTATCAAATCAATCATTTAAACTCTGCGTTCGATAAAATATGACAACGATCAAAGACATACATTAGTGTATTCAACACATTATTAGTTATGCAAATTACAATAAAACCGCAATGTTGCGTATAATTAATTACCTCAGTTCACGTGCTAACTATAGGCGTAGAATATATTTTATAGGCTGCTCAGTCCATAAAGATTATGGAACTCTGATTGTTCTTCCTGCGTTTTAATCGCGATGGCTCCATCACGCTTAACTTTTTCTTTCGTTTGAATATTCATTCCGAAGACATTGTATGGTAGAAGTGTACCTAAAGGGACGTTGGTATAAAATGTAAGTGAAAGCTAGAATTTATTTAACCAATAAATTTTCTGTCATGATACCTATCTATATTTTTTTAATAAAAACTGTTATTAATAAGAATAAAAAACAAATCCTTTGTCATGTCATCTGAAAACTACGTCAATTAATATATAATTTCTCGTGACAGTGTTGTTGGTTGAAGTATTTTATTTTATTTCATTGGTTTGCAAATTTTAAAACATGAAGATAAATTATAAAAAAATACCCATTTAAAGATATTGTATTTGTTATAGTAAGATAAAAAGTTAACAATGTAACAATGAAATAAAAGAAAACAAGAAACTGGTATAGCAAAAAAAAATATATACAAAATGATTAGTGGCACATAGAAGAAAGAAAAAAGGTATTTTGCAAGTATATAGGTATATATTATTAGTTTTAATAAATCGCTTAAAGTGAACACCAGACCTATATAAAATTTTGAGATAATTCATCGTAAGCATGGCGAGATATAGACATATTACGCATGTCGGAGGCGATTAGCTAATTACCGCATTGTAAAGTAAGGTTATTGATACAAAATACAGCCATCTGAATATTGAAAAGTTTTCATCAACCACCAATGTAGATCTTTCGGGTGAAAGTGCTATAGAGGAGAAGAACGGGTAGCGTTTATCAATAATTGATTATACACAACCGTGTTTACAGCGGCAACTCACACGGCAGTTTGTTTTACGACGTCCATTAGCTGTTGTTAGTTACAAACCAAGTCAATCACACAATCATTATTATTTAACCACTCGCCATTAGGTCATTATTGAACCGCACGTACAGCTCTGGCCGATGCTCGCACTTTTATTGGTCAGTTATAATCCTCTTCTTATTTTACTACGGTCAAAGTGAAAGTTTATCTCTAAGTATATACCTCAAACTTCTGTACAAACTAGGTACAACCCTGGGGTGGGTCTTGGCATCCTCCAGAAGATTTCTCCATGCCACCCTGTCTTCCACCCCCAGCAGTGTGAGGTCTCTCTCCGCTCCGTCCAGCCATCTCAGTCTGGGTCTTCCAATGCTCCTCCTTCTAGCGGGTCTCCTACAGAAAACTTTCTAGAGGACGTACTGTTCCCTTGATCTTTGAACATGGCCCATCCAGTGGAGTCAGCGGAGCTTTATGAATTTTGCGGCATAGATATTAGAAATGAAACGGATAGCAGTTTTGCCGGATACCGGATGTTCGGCCAACCTCGCAGCCGAATCCGGATAACCGGCCGCTGGATATCCGGCATATGTTTCTGTCTGTTTTATCCAAACATATATTTTTCTTCTATCCGGTATCCGGCCGTATAGGTGCTCGTTATCCGGTATTTGGTCGGATACCGGAAAGTTGCCGGATATCCGTTTCATCTCTAATTGATATCATCAAACAATTTAAGTTTGTGGTTAAACCGAATGCTCCAGAAACGTTAAAAAATAAGACGAATATCGTTTAATGATTGTCCAACATGCAGAGCAACAATATCATACACCTTAATCCTTTTATCCTGTCATATAAAATCCTTTCCATCCATACTCACCTTTAAACCTTTCTACCGAAAAAAATCCCCAATTTTAGATGTTATTCGATCCGTCCCGAAGTATGCATGGCTACTGGGTAGGTTGGTAACTAACGGAGACTCCCTGATACCAGGCAACCTTGGTGTGACATTATGGTCCGATATGCGGGGTTCTGTAGGAGCAGACTGTTATTTCCATAATTACTTCTGGAAATGAAGGATATGCGCTGTGTGATTACTAACCTCCACAAAGATGACATGGAGTGGAGGATTATACTCAGTACTTCCACACCTGTGGACAAAAGGGCCATTAGGTCTTCTTCTTCTTGATATAGGACTGAGTACTATTTTTTCTCGGATATAATATTATTCCTGGGACGCGGACGTCCAGCTGTTTGATGGGCGTCCAGGAGGACTGCTGGTTGATGGAATTACCTCTGCCGCTATTTTTACCATCTCAGCGAATCCAGTAGCGTCTTCTGATTCTTCGCCATCGTACGACTTCCTCGACACAGCAGATTCTCTGATTTTTGGAGTTTTTAACTCTGTTTCGAATGGGAAATGCCGCGATGGGGCGGAGAGTCATCATTTCGGTGGATCTCAGGAGAATCTTCGTTTCCGTGGTGTCGGTCACATGACCAAAAACAACTGTTGCAACCGAGAGATGGGAATCATCAAAATACTTCGTTCTTTTTACCCAAAAAGTTGAACAAAAATGTAGTAAAATTGACGAGAAACGAAATAACAAAAGTCAAGTTCAGCTCTGTGCATATCAATTTCGTTAGTGAAGTGCTGGATCGTCGTGTCGGCCTTGACTCTATCCGGTTAAAGAATGAAATTATGACTCTCTTATGTTCGCTTGGTGCGAAGTAATGGTAGGTATTATATTCTTCAAGGAATACGTAGAAATGGAAATAATATCAATGTATGAGTTAATTCCACGATTTGATGGAAAGCTGCATAGAAAACAGTTTGAAACCCTTTTTTAAGTATAACTAAATATAATTAACACACACTATTTTAAGTATAACTAACACACTCAGTGTGCCTAAAAACAAGTTAAATATTTGTACAAAAAAATAGGTGAGTAACGAAGTAAGGTATTTTCAGTATTAAACTCTTAAATTTGCCCACAAATCCTTTCATACGAAATGTACTAATTCAAATGTCATTTAAGTCTCTCTCAATATTATAAAAACATACGGATGTTTTAAGTGTCAGTGTATTTTTTAGACACATGATTAAGTTCATTTTTCTTTCTCTTTCTCTCAAACTTCGTAAGAATAAACATATTATGTACTGAGAATTTTAAAATCTGCAACTTCCTATGGATTCATCGAAAAGGAATGCTTTTGTTAATCCCTCGTAAGTTTTGACCTCGGTAATCCAATGCGCCCGAGTCATTTTCAAGAGCTTCCACCGTTCAATTCACGGTCAGATCGGAAGTGTTTTTACATGGAATTTTTACTCGGGGTTGGCCTATCTCAGAGTGGACGTAAGCGGTTGGTTATAGAAATAATCGATCCAGACAAAAGGTTCCACCGGCTGTACCGACACCCTTGTATAGGAAAGTGCTAACATTGTTAATAATTTGATTTAATTTTTTTTTCTAGATTACCGGCGACTATATTATATTGGGAACGTATTGCGCCGCGGTTTAAATTATATAGATATTAGCAAAATAATAGACAATATTCATCTCCAAGAGTTAAGGAAAGACAAAAAAAACAATCAAATTAAAATCATATTTTGTTCTACAAAATATAAAAGGGTTTTATAAATATTTCGACAATTATTTTTTTTTTATTTTATTTTATTTTTGAAAATGTACGGCAAATGCCTTTATAAAACAAAGCATAAAATCAATAAACATCATCAACAGTTACATAAAACAAAGTATTAAATCAATAAAAATCCTCATCAATGTAGAAAAAGAAAGCATTAAATTAATAAATATCATCATCAGTCAGACAAAATATAAATTACTAAACATAGTACTAAATAAATAATTATTCCCATCAGTCCTACACAAAAAAAATCATATATAAAACTAATAAAATTATAAATAAAAAATATAAAAAAAATTAATACTAAGAAGGTGGGCAATATTTATCGGATATTGGATATCAGGGATATTGAAGTATATAGGTGATGCGTCCCTATGAGGGCAACCCAAAAAAACATGGTCCATTGACTCCATGTCCAATTCGCACTCACACCATGGAGACGACACGAAATTAATTTTGAAAAGTTGACTATCCAATCTGTGATGATTGAATCTCATTTGTGAAAATGTCATTACTTGCTTTTTATTTGATTTAATGTTGTTATACGATGATAATTTATGGTGCTTTTGGTTAAGATACTTTAAATACTCACCCACATAATAAAGCATGAGAACCAGGCTATATCTTCAATGTATTTAACAAAGTGTTTGTCGTCTCCTATATAATATAGGATTGCCATACGTTCCGTATACACGGGACTGTCGCCATATTTGATCATCCCAATCCCGTATTACTACATATCCCGTATTTCGACAAAAATGTATCCATGTCTTTTCGAGAATAAATTCTGAACTGGGAAAATATATCTATTGAAGGTGTAGGATCTCCTACACGACATATTCTTCGGAACACCCCATCACCAGCAAGCTGCTGATGTTTTTGACTATCGACTTTCAATTGGCAGTGTATAAAATATTCAAATTCTTTCATATCTCGAATAACGACTGATGAGGCGCCATCGTTATGTGCGATTTCGAATGACATCTTTTCGTATTTGTTCATACATCATTGAATGTTTGCGATGTTTATGTGAGACCTCGGGTAGTTCTTAGGTGAATTGTTTAATCATTATCTGATTGTGTTTTGTTTGCTGATATATTTTGTTGACATCTGCCGGTGCATAGGTGAATACTGTAATGCCGGCTGATGAAAGAAAAACCGAAAATAAATAAATAAAAAATAAATAAATAAATATTTATACTGCGAAGATGGAGAAACTGGAAGAGTCTTGTGAATATGCTGATGTTGCCTACAAAAACTTTTCTTATGGTTATCATTATTACCAGAAGTTGAGAGAATAATCTGTAATCTTTTTAATACTGTAGAAAGCCAAATTTATTATGTTAGTTAAAAATGACTTTTGTATGTAAATTCACCGTTTATAAAAAAAAATGTTTTTATTAAATTTCACTTCTTTGAGACCAAAATAAAACTATATGTACCTACTGATTTTTATACTCATAAAAAGAGATTGCTAAAATCCATAGTCTTTGTCTCTCACTATACACATATGTCTGCTTAATATATACAAAATGGTGTTGTTGAAAATTATCGTATTGTGGTTGAATGTGTCATTAGTTTTGGGCATTGTAAGAGGAAACGTCCCGTATTGGTTCCTAGAAGCTATGGTAACCCTAACTTAGTTGTCCCCCAGTGTTGTATCGTGTTGTACATGGCCATGGCATGTAGCTCTTATTGAATCAATACCAAGTTGTATCTACTGGTTGTTCGTGAATGAGGTGAGGTTCACCACGTAGGGAAAGTGTACGCATTGTACCTACTGTACGCTGTCTGCTTGTGAGAAGTTACATCAATACGTAGACATAGGTATA
Source organism: Mystacides longicornis (assembly GCA_963576905.1). Lineage (NCBI taxonomy): Eukaryota > Metazoa > Arthropoda > Insecta > Trichoptera > Leptoceridae > Mystacides > Mystacides longicornis. The sequence continues at coordinate 7,359,498 of OY756425.1, read as the reverse complement.
ACTTAGCTAGTAATTGTAAAGTTAATTTGATCAATATTTATCCTAGGAAATAATCTGGCTAGAGAAGTTTTAGATCAAATGTGTTTTTTTTTATCAATCATGGTAAATAATTGATTGTATGTTGTTTATTTATTTTTTGCAATACCTTATGAATAGCATCACAAAAATATATTATTTGATTGCATTAATTTGATATTATGACCTACGAATGATAATACCGATATTTTGTAAAATTCACTTATTTTGATAAGAAACACAGAATCAAATCGACTCTTACCCAATTTTCCTTGACTCTTTCTGATACCTTGTGTTGATACCTAAGTAATATATTTTGCCATCAGTAATAAATTTTGCTTTATTAATGAGGAGAACATTGTATCATTGAACTGTTGAATATTTAGAAAATTTACTTACAACTTACTTACAAGCGATTTTTATTCCTTAAAATCTATCAACTTGAATTTACGCTCAGACATTCGTCGGATTTGAGTTAGTCTAGCGGAAAAAATGCCTATCTTTTGTAATGACGTTTGCATAGGTATCACAAGCAAAAATATGGTAAATGACTTAACTTGATATGTATTAAATTACTTTTCTTTAAGCAAAAGAGTTCAACGAAAGGTTTTTTCAAACCCTGTTAACATTTTTGTTTTGCTTCTCAAGTAACAAGCGAAATTTTTCGTGTCTTTAAAAAGTGATTGAATATTTTGTTGGGGATACCCGGAAATCGACATATTATTTCAATTAGTGTTCATCATGAGCATTTTACGCGATAGGAAATGAGGTGCACGAAGTGAGGAAGTGGATGGCCATAGCCCACCTCTCAGCACCCGCCAAGTGAATGACCACAGCGTGTCCACGCTTGAGGAGGCTTATGCTCTCACGGCGAACCCATACATGCGTGCGCCAGAGCAATCGACACCGCAGAGAAAGATCTGGCAGCCGTCAGCCACCAATATAACCGGTTGGCCGCACTTAGTGGGTCATAGGAGACTTGGTGTGTAATGGGAGAAATTGAGAAGGCGACAGGACCAAACTGGGATCATTTTTTTGCAGTGTTTTATGGTTTTGTTACACAATAAACTACACATATCACGGATACATGGCAGCAGTCGCAGTTTTAATAAAACTCCAACAGATAGCTCTATACAACTGTTGCGGTCCGTGGCTAGGGTCTCTGCAAAGGACGATTAGGGACGCAAGTTAGGGGGTTAAATCCTTCCGGGGGGATCCGATTTTTCGACATGTTGAACGTGTTGAAAATTCTCATTATTGGAATTTCGGGGATTTGAGCATTGTGATAGGATGAGTCGGATGTCCATCCAAAATTATTTAATGGTGTGAAGCCATTCCTCCATCTCTCCAAATGCATCGTCAATGGAGAAACTCGAGTGGACGTGGTTCAAGTCGTCACATCACTTAATCTTAAGTGTTAAAAACTTTGTTCAAATTTTTCTCATTTTGTTATCCATCAGGGTACAGGGGTACCTACTAAATGCATCTAATCCATTTGTAGTGATCGTGAAAGACGGGCTTAGCATTGTTTCTATTGTAAACTTCCACAGTTAATGTATTTTTATCCCCACTATATACTCACTAATTTATAATACCTTAAGCAGACTGTATACTTGTATAACAGTGATTTTCAAAAGTCACATAAACCTTGACATTGACAGACAAATAATTAATATTTAAAAAGGAAAATGTTCTTACATTTACTTGTAGAGTTTGAAGATGTCAGTATTGCATATAGGTATCTGGTTTTTATTTTATTTTTTATGTGAGGGGAAATCCTTCAAGAACACCCAAGCGGTAGTGCCTAAAACCCCTCATTCTTCTTTTGCAGCCCGGTACCCACCTCTCGGTCTATCCGAAAAAAATATTAGAAAATGGGTAAACATGGAACACGGCGCCGTCGGTTTTCGGATGACGCAGTGCATGTCTGGACACGGGGTCTTTGGGACCTTCCTCCACAAAATACAGAAGGCTCCAAACGGAGGATGTGTATGTACTGCGCGTCCAAGACTGATGACGTCGAACATACCCTCTTTGAGTGTGACAGGTGGCGAAGAGAAAGAGAGGTATCTGGTATTAAGGGCAGAAGTCTGAATCAACACCCATATATATTTTCCCCTCCTATCAAAAAAAAAATATAAATAATTGTAACGAATATGTAACAACTAAAAACTCTAAAAATTCATTACTGATGTTCAATTTTTAAATGGAACAAACGACTACGGGCTTACGACCGTCTTCCACTGTTATTTCGAAAGCTGGCTTAGTGTGATCATTTTACGTTAACAACGTTCGCCATTAGGTGGTAATGTCTCAGAAACTCCTAATCATGAGAATTCTCAACATGTTCAACATGTCGAAAAATCTCATGTTTGCAACAAGTAGATATTTAATAATTAAATAAAAATAGAGATAAAAGTTGGAAATTATTGAGAACAAGAGAGCAACCAAATTTAAAGACTGCGACTGCTGTCATGTATTTGGCGCCAGGATATGACTTTATCCATTTTTGTTAATGTCTCATAGAGACTGATGACGCCGAACATCCTCTTTGAGTGTGACAGGTGGCGAAGAGAAAGATAGGTATCTGGTTGTAAGGGCAAGTCTGACTCAACACTCATAAATAATCCCCTCCTACCAAAAAAATATAGGTATAAATAATTGTATGTAAGAAATAAAAGTGTCTTTGCACTAAGACCTATTATGAGAAACAACAACGGGTCTACAAGCTAAAAGAAACTTGCGCAGGCTTCCCTCATATGGTTTTGAAATAGAGAATAATAATTTTCGCTGCTGCTTTTGACTCGGGAACCGCACTTTGCCTTCCCCCGTCTAGGTAAATATCAATGTCTGATGCTAAAAATGTTTTTGAACCACACATAATGTGCCTGCTTTATAATTAAATGCATGGTGTTAAGTCAAAATACTTTCATATCATTAACAGAAAAACGATTTTTTTTTTCATAAACAAGAAAAACATATTTCAAATAGATAGTAACCTTTCTTCCAGTGGTTGATGAATTTACGCATATTTGCACTTTTCTTGTTTTCAAAACGCTGTTACGGATCTATTAGTAAAAAGGAAAAAGTAGGAAAAAATCGCAACATGTTTTAATAAATATGGAACACTAGCTCCATCTATGCAATTGCCACCATTCTACGTAGGCTAAAGTAGATCGTAGGTAGGAACCGCAGAACAACGTTAACAATATCCAATTCATAACCTCTATTGGTTTTCACCTCGTCCATACTTACCAACGAACGTTTATGGGAGATTTTTGACGTATTATTCAAATATTTTCCGCTAGATGGCTCTGCATGTTCTTTGTAGACTCTAAGACCGGAAACAGTTTGTTGTTTATTGCGGCGTATCACTCAATTTTCTAAAGATGGCGATACTCGTGGTTATTTTGTCGAATGAGAATGTTCCATACAAATATCTTCATTCATTTATATGCAGGCGTTTTTTTTGTAAACAATTCATTCATTTCCTTGTTGTTTTTTTATTTTGGAGATTTCAAAGTTTTAGCCTCATTCACAATATTTTTCCAAGCCGTACTGTTTCCCTTTTGATCTCGCACACCCATCACGTCCAGGTCCCGAGTGATGTTTACCAACCGCTGTCTTGGCGGTCCTGCTGCCCTAATTTTACTGGTGATCAAAGGTTTTCCTGTGAGCGGATATATATTTCCGCATTGCTTTTCAGCCTCCAGATATAAGCCGTGGTTTCCGAACAAGATTTTGAAATCCGTCTCATAATCCTATTTTCAAATGTCAACAGACGTTGCAATCAACGGCTTGACGTAGTAATCTATTTTTTCTAGATAAAATAAAATTCTGAGAAAGCTATTATTTTCCGAGACAGGTCTGATTCTTTCCCGATCGCATGATGGTTATTGAGAAAGCACTGATTTTTTCCCGATCGCATGATGGTTATTGAGAAAGCACTGATTCTTTCCCGATCGCATACTTTTCAGTAGAAGGCATTCTTATGCATAAGCGCTGTGATCATTACATGGCTAAATTTATTAAATACTCCAAAATCACGTTTCAATATGAAGAAGAGGTGGTTGGTGTTGGTAGTTCAGTGTTACCAGTCGGCGGCTTTCAGCGTACCTACTGGAGGTTGTGAGTTCAGCGTACTGAGGTCATGGGTTCGAATCCTGGTTCCGGCCATTTCCACCTTCACGACACAAGTATTTGTGTTCACTTCGTGTAAGCACAGGTTCACTTAAAAAAACCAATAACAACAATAAAAAACTTTTTTTATACTAAAACCTACCGATTCGTATATTTTTTTTTCAAATTAATATGTTTCTTCGCAACTTCTTTAGAAAAAAAAGGATCTATGAATGATTGACGTTTTAAGTAGACATGTATTTTGAACGAAGGTTGGTTCTGCAATAAATGTTCTTTTTTTGTGCAAATAACTATAAAGGTTAAGTCTAAACCAAGGTAGTCCTATTGTTGGTTTTATGCGAAATCTGCGTAAATGGTCATATAATACACTTAGTATCTTGAAGATAATTAATAACACTGAAGATACATTCAATCATTTGGTCAAGGTTCGTATTGACAATATTGCATGGAAATTACTCATCGCGAAGATTCAGTGCCATGATCAATGATAAATGCACATAATACAAAAGCTGGTGATTATGTTAGATCACGTCTGATTCGAGCTTCAAATGTATCAGCATAATATTGTGCTATCTTGGGTTTCGCGTCTAACCAATTCTGTATTGGCAAATCAAAACTGTTTGTTAATATTTAATTTAAATGATTGGAAAAATTAATAGAATTATCAATTATTATCTTTTTGTTATTTTAAATTCAAATTTTTCAACAAGATTAACTAAATAAACTATTGATCGAGTGATCCAAAAGTTAATTAATGAGCTTTACAATGTCATAATACTTACTTTTTAACATTCTTGCGTACACCACCTTTGACAACACGTAACTCATCTAACTCAAATACTGAAATTAATACCCTTAATATATTTTCAATTAAAAAAAAATGCAAAGAGCCCTTTTCCACAGTTTAGCTCCTGTACCTACTTGTTTTTATACTAGCTTTCACGACAGACATTGTCCTGTCCTAACTATGAATATTGAATTCGAATTTTCATAATGATAAACCAATGAAAATTTTTAGTTAATGCCCACAATTGGCCACGGCTGATGTAGATAGTCATTTGAATATGTAGGCTCTCAAAAATATTAATGCAACATCATACAGGACTTATTAATATTGTATTCTTATTAATGAAAATACCTACTTGGTAATATATACACGTTACCATGAAATTATATGCTGTAAATGTTAATCAATGATAAGTATTCTTTTTTGGTACATATTATATTCTTTACAAACCATAATCGTTCAACAGTATATACCAGACATCAATCTTTTCAATCAACACATGGACGCATTTGAGATGTGGTGTTTTAGACGTATGCTTAGAAAATCTCGGAGTGCGAGGAGGACCCATTCATCCTATACTGGATGAGAATTCCTCTGTAGTCATTGAAAGACTCTGGGCTCTATGTATATGTACGGGTAATCCGATTTTACGAAAGGAGAAAAGGACGAGGTAGAGCTTCAATGCGATGGCTGGACCAGATTATGAATGAATTTAGGTAAAAGAAAACCAATGCATTTGATACAACTGGCGCAGTGTCGGGAGGATTGGAGAAACATGGTCAGAAACGCGGAAACCAATTTGCATTAAGTTACGGCCTTCAGACATGAAGAAAATGACAAAAAAGAAGAAGATATGAACGTTAAATAAACTGAAAGACATTCTCAAACACTACCAGTTATTCTTATCTAAAAAAAATTACAGTAATAATATGAAATTAACGTATTATATACCCAACAATTTGGTACTATGATTAAATTGATAATTGTTCGATTTTAAGAGGTAAATTTTCATACAAATTTGAACCAATACGACGGGCTTACAGCAATTTTTGGCAAAGTGCTGCGATACGTTAGTAATTTGCCAAAAGTAGGAAGAAGGAAGAAATTCCAAATCTTCGTCGTTGAATTCAGCTGTAAATTTGTGGTATAATATACCACAAATTTAAAGTATTGGTTAATACCAATACTGTAAAAGATTAATAGCAAAGTTGGTTCCAGGTGATATTTATGTGTATTTACAAGAAACAACCTAAAGGCTTCAGCGAAAGTAACGCCATGATCTCATCATCACACAGCAGTGTCGGTGAGAACTGAATTACACCAACCAACATCACTCTGTCTGTGCTATTAATATCAATTATTATTAACAGAACAAATCGCTGAATGATAACAGAAATTTGTTTTCTTCGTTTCAAACCAATTCTAATATCGGAATTCCCCAATTTTGTTTTAATATTGTCAACATCACAAGGATCCTACAGACGTATAAATTTAAGTGGATGTCAAGGTGATATTGGGAATTATTGTTTTCTGTTTGGTGAGTTTGGAGCATCGAGAATTTGAAGAATTTCACATATCTTCACAACAAATAACATTAAATTATTCATACCCAACATACGTACATATTATAAAAACGAACAGAACAAATAATGCCTTAATCAATATGATAATAGGAAGACAAATACTTGTTTTATATACAATTTCTCAAAACGATCACGTGTTGCTAGGTGGAGATATGATACGTTGCGAGCTTGGCTGTTGAATTGACAATCTTTATTTTTCTATTTTTTTATTAACAATAATATTACACCTAGGGTTGGTTGGAAGAAATTGCCATTCGGCAATAAGCCCGCCCTTTATACGCCCCCACAATAATATTTTTTTTATATTTTTATTTTTGTGCGCAATAAAGAGTATTTTATTAATATTTTGGGACGATACCTTCTGTGTTTCTTCCCTCATCATCATCAGCCTTCACTCGTCCAGTATTGGACATAAGTTTCTCTGTCTCTTGCCATTGATTGCCGGCCACTGTCCTAATAATATCATCAGACCACCTCAGTTGTGGCCTACCAGGGTTTCTATGACCAGTGGGGCTAGTACGAGTTTAATCGAAAGCTAATTGCACGCTAATAAGCTCTTATTAGCGTGCAAATAGTGTACGAATATCAAACGATCGAATCATTCGATCATTTTTGTATGGGAATTTTTCGAAACTCTTTCGATGCTCGTTTCGATATTCTTAATATTAACTTATACTAGTGGTACAGTTCTTGGTCTCCACTCAAGGGTTTTCTTGGTTCTTTTATCATTTTTTTTTCTTACTACGGCCGGCCCAGTTCCACTTTAGTGACGCTCTTTTATGAGTCATATCGACAACTTTGATCCTGTCTCTAATCCATTCAATTTCGCTTCCTGTCTCTCAGAATAATGTCCTTCTCCATCGCTCGTTGTGTAAATTGGAGTTTTTGTATTGACCGTTTCGTAAAGGTGTTTCTACCCTACTAGTTTCGAAATGTCTAGATATAGTGTGCGAGGGAGGTCAAAGATCATCCAATAGCGGATGGCTCAAAAATAGAAGAATACTGTTTCCAACAGTTCTGTTGTTAGTATATATAAAAAGTTCCAAAATGTTTAAAGTAGGATGTACCTAATTTAAAAGATCTACAATTAGCATATTTTTTTAATATCATTCTCATCGGAATCGGAAACTTTTTAAAGAACTTTTCAGAATAAAAAAATTATAGATATAAATTATTCTTTGTAATTTAAAACATTTTTCCTTTACTTGCCTACTTAAGTATAAGTAAATTTATTTTTTCTAAACTAACTAAAATATTAAGGTATATTTATATTATACAGCCGAGATGTGTGAATGTTTAGTATTCCGTAAAGTTTTCAATTTCTAATACTTCATTTTCACTTACTAGCTGAGACCCGTCTTGTTTTAATAATATACACAGTATAGCCGGCGGAACTTATTGCATGAGGAATTTTTTTCCAGTCAATCGGTTCCGTCCATCTGAGACATGCCCACCCGTGTAGAAATTTCATGTGAAAAAACACTTAGAAAAACTCTGACCCGACGGGAACCCGTGACCTGAAGTCCACGCCAGTACAACTAATCTACCGAGGTGTTACGTCTTCAAAATACGGTTTGTGTTCAAAAGATAGCTATCTCTTAAGTTGAAATTTAACTATGATTAAGATACTGTTATTTTAGGAATTTACAAAAAGAATTAAAAAATTATTCGAGTCTACAATAAAATTATATCTCCAAGGATCAACGATGAATAAAATCGAACTTTAAGAAGTCAGAAAAACATAACTCTAGGTTTTGGAAGCCACTGCTTCCTTCCTTAGATGGACAAAATATAGATTTCTTTAGACATTAAGCAGGCATGTAACCAACAGAAATGATATTGAGTCAATTTTAGTTGAGATTTCGATGTGTTATTCGAACAACGATTACCCAATATATCTGTTTGAGATGAAGGATTTCCTATCATGTGATAAGAAGCTCACATGATGTTTGAAATCCCCTTCACTGATGAGTGGGTAGGTACATAAGTACTTGGTTCATTTACACACAGTAGATTTACTTGTGATATTATATTTGTGGAGGCCACACTATTACGCGCTAATGATGACCGATGGGTACCAGCAGATCTAAATACCGGCATATCGATTAGTTAATGATATTACGACTCACGTTTTAATGGCTACATCATTTTCTCGTGCTAACTATCTTTGTGCTTTATAATTAACGCATCTAAATCCGCGAGCATTACTTATGCTTGTTTAAACTACTTGTTTTCAACTTCAATATTCATGGGTATGAGGAAGACAGAAAATGCAAACATCTAACGTATCTTTGGCGCTATAACCCAGTCAGAACCCTTGCCTCTCCAGGATTTTGTGCCATCTACTCCATCGCCGTCTCAAACTCCATTCACTCTAATAATTTCTATAGTTTTATGAGATTTGAATACTTTATACATGTATGTGGGCAGACCCTGGGACAGATGGTCGGACGACATCGCCATAATTGTGGGCCGCGCATGGATGAGAGAAGCTCAGGACAGGGATTGATTGGAGAGGAGAGGAGGAAGTCCTATGTTCAGCAATGTACGGAAACAAGCTAATGAAAATGAAGAAATTACATGTATAGTCGCCTGATCGGCTGCATTTACGACACATAGTTCTATTCAGTTTTTAATATCCTACACTTGTCATAGGACCCATATAAAACGTAAAGTCATAGGATTGTAGGAAATTGTGCATATCTTTTTTTGTAATTAAAAAATAATCTGGGCTTACCCAAAGTAATACGCTTTCGACATCTTTCACAGAAAGCAAAACTTGGGCTGTGAAAGTGAAAACGGTCGGCATCGAGATTCGGGAACTCACGACCTTCAAGTACGCTGTACGTACAACCATCACATCGCAGTACTATCTATAGTACCGGGATGTGACAGAAGAAGGAGGGGTTTTAGCCAGTACGAACGATACTTTAAAAAAAAAATTTAATTCGTATGCAATGTTACTTTTATAGCTTCTGTAACGCCTCTAATGGCCTCCACTGAAATTGGAAATCATAAAGCTTTCTCTCATCTGGTCAACCCTAACCCGGAAAGACGTTTTAATATCGACGTTTAACCAATATCTCAGGAGCAACAAGTCGAATATCCACGACAGGGCTTTCAGCGTAGCAGGGCCCGTCACCTGGAACCGACTTCCCGAAGAACTAAGAAAGGACCAGCCCATCAGCACATGCACTGCTCTTCCCACAGAACTTCCCGTGCGCCCTTGAGATGGAAATCCATTAAACGGCGCCAAACAAATTATCCATCATCATCATCATCTCATAACATCATTCATAATATGAAATATGGTTGATGCAATAGTTTTATTTATATGTAAATTTTAAAATAATTTTGTGGATATTACGAAGTTATATCAATGAAATTATGATAATGATAACATGAAACCTTTACATAAGTCCAGGTCCTTTACTTTTTTTTTTTATAAAAATGAATCTGTGCTCACTCAAGTGAACACAAATGCACTCTTAGACTCTTTCACAGTAAACTACTTGAAGCTTGTGTCGTGAAAGAGGAAGATGGTCGGCACCTGTGGGGCTAGTACGAGTTTCATCGAAAGCCAATTACACGTTAACAAGCGCTTATTAGCGTGCAAATAGTGTTCTAAAATCAAACGAATCGAATCGTTCGATCATTTTTGAATGAAAATTTTTCGTAACTCTTTCGATGATCGTTTCGATTTTCGATCATCGAAAACTTATACTAGGGCTACTGGGATCAAACCCATGACCTCCGAACGATACAGTACGAAAGCCGGCGTTGTAACCGCTGGGCTACCAACCACTTCTCCTTTCTACTTTGTATATTTATACCTTGAATGATTATCTTAAAATATTGGTAATCTCCTTTACAAGTAATTATTATTTAAAAATATCTTATTAAAAGGTGCCTGTTCCTTTGCATGCAATGAACGTGTTAAAGAATGTGACGCATGCATTTACGAAAGCTAAAAAAGTTGTCATTACACGAGAGGGACAATCAACAAATCACGTGTTGAGTGATGATTATATTGAGTATAAAAATGACCAAGATAGAGAGAGGCCTTTTTTTAATGGTCCCTACGCGAATATTGGCACATACAAAAAGTAAAACAATATGATGTTCAATGTATTTGTAAAATATTATAGTTCTAAGCAATATTTTCTATCTGTGGAAGTTAAAGAAAAAAGTAGTTCTACTAAACGTATTGAAATTTATAAAATGCAACTTCTAAAGTTTTAAATAATATATTGACAAAAGCACCCGAGCTTAACTAGACCCCCTGACTCTTTGACTGATAATAAATTTAACAAGCAGCGTGCTAAGCTAATTAAGTAGGTACGGTATGATAAACAAGTAGAGTTATTTAGTGGCGATGGTAGGAATAGACAAACAACGAGGTGTTACGCAAGCTGTTAAGTAAGTAAACGATATTATCAGCAGTCGCAGTGATAGTGGCAAGTCATGTGACGCTCGTCATGCACTGATAACTGGAGCGCCTTCGGTACAACGTTACATAAAGCTACTCTAAATTTACTATGCCATTATCTGCGCATTCGCCATTACATTGTAAAATTCAATTAGGTACATTGTGATGCGGGCCCGATGCAATACCATTCTCTAAAATAGTCACGCTTTGTGGGAATCTGGAGAAACAACCCATTTTCAAGATGCGAAGTTGAAGACACACCTTCAGTCGTTTAAAAAAAGCTTTGATATCAAGATCGCCTAGAAAGTTCCGCATTCGTTCGCATTCGTCAAACCCATTCGTTCCAGCCCTCCGCAGAACAGCGAACACGGATACTCGAGTACTATTTATCTGCAACTTCGACGACAGCCTAAGTACAGCAGTGTTGTTCTAGAAAAAAACTAGTACTCAAACTTTTCTTAATTTTCTTACGGACCAATTCCAATTACGCCATTTTTTCCATAAGGGAAACCGCAGAACTCTCTGGGTGTTGAAGGACGTATCCTTATGTTGCTGCTCAAAATATTGTGCTGTTTGTATGCACTTGTTGTTTTTGTTTTGATTGCACTTGGGGGGTGTGGTGCGTCTCTCGTCGCCTGGCACGGACCATTCATCTATTGCATGGGTCGGCAACCTACGGCCCGCGGGCTGCATGTGGCCCGCGAGACATTTTGGTGCGGCCCGCAAGATTCTCGCCGCAACGCACAAATTTATATTTTTTATCGAATTTAAAGAAAAACCATTATGTTTAATCTGTCAAAAGAGTATTTCCGTAGTAAAGGAATATAACCTGAAGCGACATTATGATATTGAGCACAAAACTAAATTAATTAAGTTTTATTTTTCAAACTAAAATATTTGTACATAAATATTGCAGGTTTACCTACTGCAAGTGCGGCCCGCACTGATTCCCATGAAAAATATTTGGCCCTTTTACAACAAAAGGTTGCCGACCCATGATCTATTGGATCGCAAATATCTTAAAGTGTACAATGTTTATTTCTCACTTGTTTTTTTTTCTTTTTTATAGGTTAAGCCATGATATGCGTGGTAACATTTCATACTAGCATTATTTGATAACATCTAGTACTGCTACTTTGTAACCGTTTAAATATGATTTCTAATTTAAAGTATTAAGGAAATAAATGTTCATTCATTTCGAAAGTCCACCCAAGCTGTAAATAGTAATACAGATTTTAAACAAAGGACTAGAAAGATCTGAAAGTTAAAATGAAGTCCTGCGAGAAAGAGAGAAAGAGCTGCTTATGTACCTACCACTGCCAGAAGAAGAAAATCCGCATACTCGCGCCACATCTTCTGCAATCAAATGAAATATGAATATTCACTCATATGAAAAATAGAGTGCATGCGAGGTATTGGGCTTAAAAGTGTCTAGTAGCTGAAAAATCTGAGACACCAATTTGGTGTGCCGGAGGTTATCATTTGGCATTTTTATCACAAAGATATCCATTAAGTGTATCAGTTTGAAATTTGTCAAGCTTGTAAGAGACTATATTATTACCTATATGTAAGCAATGTAAGTATGATCTTTACTTACACTTAAAACAACTATGAAACATTAGAACGATGAAATAACCAAAGTATTTTTTTACCATAATTTTCAAACGGCGAGTGATACACACTATTAGTAGAATAGCTATGAATGCCTGTAGATGTATACACATAGGTACCTGTAATCTTTTCAACACGCACTGCCTGGACCTCATTTCTCTTTTCTTTCATTAGCTGGCAGCGGCCATTACGACATGCTGTGCCCCCACATGTATGTATGCATTGTTCAATTCTCTCGTAGATATGAAATATTACGGTATTGTAACTAATAGCTCTCTGCTGGCATGTAAGCTAATACTAATTAGAACGTAGAGATAACAAGTATTGTCACATTTCTTAGGAAAATAAGACATTGTACTATAAAATCATAAGAGTTGATTGAGCTGGATTTGCCGGATTATTAATTAACATACGAGCAAACCAGATAGGTTATAAAGGATTAAAACTAACTGAAAGATGCTGACTTGAGAAGATGATCAATAAGCACAAGATAGAGATGCTTCCACGTGATTCACAGTGGGAGCGAATGTGGACTAAGGAAATTTAAGTACATTTTTTTCAATATTGAACAGACATATCCTGTTTAGATCGTTGTTGTTGTCTTGTCTACAGAAAGTCATTCTCTTTAACCTATTCAATCAGGATTCTGCAGTTTTTCTCATGCCGCCGTTAATTTGTTCTTGAGTATTTTTACGCGTTTACATTTGGTTTTCAATCTCCCGTCAAAGAATCACTAAATGAATATTTCAATAAATTATTATTAGAGGAGGTAATTGAAACAGCGCAATATTGAGCGTGATGGAGAGCCATCGTTGCCTCCCTATACCCCTGAGTGGGGTCAAAAAGGGAGGATTGTATTGTATTATTGTAGACATAGGTACATCTTTCTCGCATTGACACATATCACTTTTTTACGTCAACGGCACCTACCTAGCCCCATCAAATGTAAATAGTCGAATACAAATGAAAGATACTAAAATAATTAATAAAAAATGGTACATGCATGGAGCTCTAAATTTTTGTAGCTGATTAAAACTTTTTTATCATGAAGCAAGAAGGAACTTGAACAGTTCCTTGTGTGGCAAATCATCTCATGCCCTTTTATTGTTTACGTTATCAAGATAACACGACGTACGATTAAGTACTAAATCAGCATAACATGAGATGGAGAAGTAAAGATCAATAGTGCAAACAATTACATATTCTCAATGCTTGTTAGAACAAGAGTGATTCTTACTAAAACATAATATTGGCTCCGTAGACTTCCGACTTCCGCCAACATCTGGCATGCACGAGGTAGGTGCTTGGTTATCGATCATGAATCGATATACTGCGTGATGGCTCTTCGTGATAGCAGCGTGGTTAAACACTCTTGCGTTGGATTACATCATCGAGACTAAATTATAGACTAAGGGAATGATATTGGTGTGGAATGTCTGAATTGATTAAACTTCTAGGTACGGATGAGTTGCATCAGGTTGGGTCGTTTAGAGATTGGGGGCCTCTCAAACTTTCAGAAGAATAAGTTTTTTCTTTCACACTAGTTAACTTTTCATTATTTCTTTATAGGTACAAAGTTAACAAGAAGTGTAAATGTATGATAGATATCATAAATTTACAAAAACGTTTTGATTATTGATCATTTTTATCGTTATAAATTATTTAAGATATATTATGTACTTATCTTAAAAGATAATCTTCCATTAATATTTTAAAATAAATTCTTCGTAAATTATTAGATTCAATTTCATTTTCTTTATCGACTGATATATGTCTCTAATTTTCTTAAAAGATTTTATGTATATATATATTTCACTCGCTCCTTCGAAACAGAGCTATGAGATTTGTACATGGAGGTCATACACATTGCGCAAGATTGAGCACAATGGAGAGCTCTTGTTGCCTCCCTATGCTCCTAAATGGGGTGTAAAGGGAGCTACGATTCGATATATTTCACTAATTTGCTATATTACTTATTATGCACGACTATCATTATGCTATCTTTATTAAAATAATGGGATGAAATGTACAGAATTAAATAGCCTATTTTTTGCCTCATAGAAAATTAACTTAATCAATCTTGATAGGAGCTTTTGAATTTAATCAACTGAGAAAGAAGTTTAGCCTCTAGAGTCTAGACTCTAGATTCTTCACTGCTAGACCACTGACGCTTTAGAAGATGTTAAAACATGTAAACAATTATGAGGATATATCCAAATATTGGTAGTTTACTTAAAATTGCATTGGAAAATAATATTTATTCTTATAAACACAGTAACAGGTTGAATATTTGTGGCTTCTCCGAGATTCATCCTGCAGTCTCTCATAACGATTATTTTTAATTATGTTGGAATGGTAGGCAGTGCTGACACTGATGTTAAGTTGAAAATTGCGTGCTGGTGGTGTGTGTGTGAAGAGATCTCATACAGAATGACACGGAGATGGCGTAACGCTGAACTAAGGAGAGGGAGAAATGGATTATGCTGCAGCCAGTCGAAATATCGACGAGGTGTTACATAAAAATATTAAAGAACTGGCTGGTTCCGATGAAGGCGGATATAATTCCTCGGATCACTTTCGCTCGCTGAGAACCAGTTCTCCTCACATACTGAGCCACTATCAAGTTCACACTCGCCTCTCTGTACCTGCCATTTCCTTGCGCCCAACCATTCTTTCACACACTTATAAATATAGTTTTTTAAACAATTAAAGTAAACCATTAAAGTATACCTTTGTAAAAAAAATCTACTAATACTTACGTTTTTCGGACTTTCTTTCATTAAAGGGGGTGGACTTTGATGAGAGAGAAAAAGTACCTACCTAGTGGGTGTGATTTGTAATTTTAAAAGCAGGGATGATATTTTGGGATTAGAATATTAACTAAATTATCATTGCTTTATTATTATTATAGTTACGCATTTGAAAGATTTCTATAATGTCTAATTTTAGTTCTTTTTCGCCCTTTTTAAAAACTTTTTATGTCTCATTTGCGGTCCGCCATCTCTGAATTTTTTTCCAAAAATTTATATTGCTTTTATACGTTTATACGCTTTTATACTTTTGTTGTTATCTTCCTAGCATAATTTATTTATTTGATTTTTACACAATCGAATATAACATAGTTGAGTGAATAATTAGTGTTCGATTTAAAAGAAGTAAATTTTTACAAATTTTAACCACTACGAGTTATTACTTAACGTTAATAACGTGCGCCATTTAGGTCGTCGAAATCCCCAAAATGCCAAATCATGGGAATCTTTGACATTTTCAACCCGTAACCCCTGCAAGACTCGTACATGAATCCTTAGCCATCTCAAGCACAGAAGTTAGCAACTGAGCCATCTGACCCTACGTTGATACCGTGTATATATGTATATAGATAGTAATTATACCCATTATTTTTTCAATTAATTCAGAGACATTAGCTGTTGAAAAGGGGTTAGAACATTTAAGTTACAAAATTTTTACAGTAGATGGCAGTAGGATAAAAAAATTATCCATTTTAAGCTGTCTCTATATGTATTACCAATTGGCAAGGTTGAACGCGACTATTGTGACTTTTTTTTCAAATATCTCATTCAAAGTTTATTTGTATTTAGAAAACGGTGATTTAATTTAAACATTGCAATACAAAACAAAAATCAACCGTTGTAGTGTTTTGATAGCAATCATATTCGTCGAGTTCTCTTCACTCGTAACAAATTAAACAAAGAATGTAGGAAAGTAAATTTGTATGTAAAAATATGTAAACAAACTTAAAAAGTGAAAACGGAATATTATTTTAGCTGTCGGAGGCATGTGGCTAAAAAACATGTACATTTGTATGTATATACAACTAAACGACTTCTTTCTTTGCTGGACTCGCATCCAATTAAACACTTGCTTAATTCTCATCATGGATTCAAGTATTGCCATCTTGTCTGAAAAAATCTATTTTACTAATCTAAGCTTATTTCATATTTGATTATTTCTGTGATTATTTCAAATAAAGGGTTGATTAGCGTCTACGCATTTTTAAGGGTAAAACAGCTACGATGGAATATAATATGTTTTACTAAAAAATATGCTTGTATAAAATTTCGTAAAGCGCCTAACTTTCTAGCGTCTAAAAGAGTTTTTTAATGCATATACAAAAAATATCAAGGGACCACATTATGCTCCTTGTATTACCGCGACCAAATTAGATCTATTGTAACATCCTTCAATTCATTCATGAGGCGCTGCCTCTTATTATGCCTCGCTCCAGAGGCATCTCGAGGGTGACAGTGCCTCTTCCCGTCTCCTGCCCTGCCCAAGAAGTCTCCTTAATAGTCGTATTAATGTCCTCGAAAGACACGTCCCAACAGGAGTCCGATCTCCCGGTTGGAACAATTCAAGAGATTCGCTAACCCCGAACACGGATTAAAGTCATAGCAGATTAAGTGAGGATGAACAATGCCTAGGCAACTTTTCTAGAGAAGACAAAGGGAAATCTAATTTAGTCATAATTTTCCACAGTAAAATCATCAACTGTTTCTTGGTGCTCATGGTCCGGATACTTTCTTCAAGGTATCTAATAAATAGTCAACCTTGGGGCAACAATGCGATTCGCGGGAGTAAGAAAGAAGTGACATTAGCATAGCATGAGCACACAAGAGTGCACGTAACGGACCAAGAGGCCAGTGCGTGCATGTGGTTACGCAATATATAAAAATATTCATCCACACATTCTTCATGCATAATTAATCTACACATTATTATATAAGATTGGATACAATTTTTATCATATCACTCTTTTATTTGTTTTATATTCATTGTATATAATAATTAACGAAACTATTCGATAGATATTATTTTTGACAGCTCAGCCATTTCTATCGTGTATCAAGTATACTAATGGATTTTGATCCATGCTTCGATTGATACTTTGACGTTGATGCAGAGTACCTTATGATGACATCTGAACTGGAGAATAAGGCTGTCGCTTAGCTGGATCAAGTCTATATTATATCTCTGTATATAAAAATAGAGACCTATTTTCCGTGCTCATCGCATCCCGTGTGAACGACAACAATTTTGATAATTATTTTTTGATGTGTTTACTATGGTCAAAAAAGGTTAATATATGAAAGAAAAAATTAAGAAAGTTGCGTGGAAAATTAGAAAATTTAAGAAAAAATCAAAGTATCTTAGTTTTTTTTAGAACATAATTATTATTCCAATTTTGAAATTAAATTGGCGTTTGACAGAAACTGTCAGTTGTTTGATAGTTGGTGCGATTGACAGAATGCGGATGGAAAATATACGGTTTAAAACAGATTCATCAGTCGGAATCACATTGCTTAAAAGGTAATTAATTTATTATTATACAAATTCGAATTCAATATTCATAATTAGGACATCTGTTGGGGAAGTAAGGGTAAATTCATTTAAATAAAACAGAAATTCATAAAACCTCCATTAAACTGAAGCTGAAAGTTCAACGGTAAATGTTTATAACCTGCGTGTTACTTTTATTGCTGCCGTTAACCCAAGTGGAAGAGATTACTAAATGTTAACCGATAGAAACGGTTTACCGAGTAGGTAAGTACCTACCGTCTGGCTGTTGGAACTAACAGATAGCTTTACTTACCGCTCAGTGCAATACTCTATGAAGATAATATAATACCACGATGTATGCTAAATACAACGCGTGGTAAGTATTGGCCTCAACGAAAAGGAGAAAGTGATCATGTGACACTGATATAAATAATCGTATTATTATTGTTCGTATTTACTTACGTATATAAACAACGGTGTGTGGAATTTGTTTAACTGCGTGCCTTATATTTGTTTCAAATCTAGGTTTCGTGTACAGGCTGTTTTGTGTCATAAAGTTTGCGCGATTTTCTCAAATAAAAGCACAATCTAGATAAGAAAAAAATATACAGAAAATGGTATCATTAAGATATTGAGTTTATTATAAATAAATTCAATTGAAATCCTATACTTTATTGAAATAAAATAATTGGTTTAGGTACTTATGCAGCTGAACTCCAATACAATGATTATTCTTATAGAAGCTGCTTAGTGCTGAGTAGTGTTCAAATGGAAATGACTGTAAATAGTAAATAACATTATGCATAGGTGTCAATATAGCCGGTGCAACTTAATGCTTGAAGCATTCTCTACCAGTCAACCGGTCCGGTCCAATCAGAGGCAGAATTCCAGCCTCAAAAAGAATTTTAATGTGTTAAAACACAAAAATTTTCTGATCCGTCTACAAATTATTGTATGCCAGAAGTGTTTTTCATTTTTATTATCATCTGCGTGTATACTCCAAATGACCCTGACTTGACAACTAACTAAAACATGAGGAAAACCAAGTCACATTAAGCCAATTACCGACTTCTTTCATCAAAAAGCTGATTTTACTCGCATAAACGTACCAAGGGCGGATCCAGCTTAACGCCAGGGGGGGGTCACAAAGTAAAACAAGGTTATTTCCAAAATTTGGTATCTGGAAACTACACTTTTCCTTAAAAAAAAGGTCATTTACACAATTTGGTATCTGGAAACTGTGCTTTTCCAAAAAAAAGGTCATTTCCTGAATTTGTTATATGGAACTTTTGATCCTGGGGGGGGGTCATGGCCCACAAGAAATTATAATAATACTAGAAAAGTAGATATTTTATTAATAAATTTCACTACTGTGCTTGAGAATACATAGCCCAGGGGGGGGGGGGTCATGACCCCCCTGGATCCGCGCTTGAAACGTACTTATTGATTTCCTTCTCGTATCGATCGATCTATCTTAAATATTACGTGTAGACCCAAATTATTATACGACATATTTTTATTACATCCGCGATCTAAATGACGAATGGCATGTTGATGCATTTTGAATAGCCCATAATAATTTTCAAACCTACGTAACACCAAAGGTATTTTAATGAAATACCTAAAAGATACTACATTACTACTCAGACACAGTAACACGCTTATTATTGATCGCTCCAAGTGTACAAAAAAATATTCGAACCTCTATAGTATAAAAGAAAGTCGGGGCGAATACTTATAACTCGAGATCGGCTAAACAGATTTTTGTGATGCTTAGTTTATTGGATTTTTCTCCACTTATTAAAAATGGATAGAAAATAATTTAAAATTGAAGTTAGTATGGAACGGACTTCCTAAAAACAACGCCATCTGTTAAAAATCCCATAACAACAATTTTTATTTACCTGACAATCATGACATTAAAAATATTGGCACGCAGATTTTTTATGGATTTTTTTCAAGCTCGTTTCTAATTTTTAACATTGAAGCGCAGTTTTTTATAAATTAAAACACGAATAGTGATTAAATTTAATTTTGAAATCAAATTGTCGTTTGTCACAAACTATCAGTCGCTTAATAGTTGGTGCGATTGACAGAATGCATTGGTCGGAATGACATTGGTTAAAAGTCATTTTTATAATTATTCTTTTAAATTCTTATTAAATAGGTATTCATAGTTAGATTAGATCGGGACCGTGAGGTTGACCACCTCAAATCTCAACTGGTCAGAAAAGGCACAATGAGCCTCGGACGCCTTCGAGCGCAATGGAGAGCTCTTTATGCCTCCCTATGCTCCTGAGTAAGGCCTAGGCCTCCCGCATTGTGAGCTAGTTGGGGGAGGAGGGGGGATCCGCGACGGGCTTGGTTTGTGTGTGGCTTTTTGGTCCGGTTGCTTCAATCGGGCTAGCGTCGGCTTTGTGCGGTTCGGGTTTGCTGCGGATTTGTCTCCTCCGGGCTGACTTGCGGTGTGCGGGGGGCCTTAAAAGGAAGAATGTTATGTTATTCATAGTTAGACAAACCACAGGACAACAACGTCTGTCGGGAAAGCTAGTTACTCTTCCCATAACATTGTCTTATACCAAAGATATTTCATTATCATTTATACGAATATATATTTACAGGTTGTATCTTTTCATATTTTATGTAAGGGAAAAAATACTTTATCTCTCAGTATCGCTATGTAGCGTGGTGTTCATTCAAGTATGCAGTATGACTACATTTTATAAATATTATATTATTATTGGAAACAAAGGGTAATAACCTTAAAGGGATCCGTGTTCAGTCCTTGACTGTCATTGTTGTAATAATTTATCTCTTGATAATCGGCTTAAAACATCATTTGCATATTCCAATTGCATACATTTAATAAGAAGAAGGCAAATGCAAGTATGAGAAAATGGCTGTGTGTCAAGTGTTTTTGGTTTCAAATAACACATTATATGACTTCGTAGATGTTAAGGAAAGAGTGAATATTGGCATAGAAAAGAGAAATGACAACCTTTAATATTATAAATTAGAGACCTTATAAAATGAAGAAAATTTAGTTTATTTAATTTTATTTTATTTTTTCATGTTGTGTTCAGATAGAAAACTAATGGATACATCAATCAATCAACGGATGAAGAAGAAAATGGTAAGAAAATTTTCAAGTACACCTCCGAATTTTGAACTGGTAGCCCTAGTATAAGTTTTCGGTGATCGAACAACGAAACGATCATCGAAAGAGTTTCGAAAATTTTCCATACAAAAATGATCGAACGATTCGATCGTTTGATTTTAGAACACTATTTGCACGTTTATAAGCGATTATTACCGTGCAATAAGTTTTCGATGAAACTCGTACTAGCCCCACTGGTCTAATCGCGTTTGTGCCTCTGTAACATTTAGCTATACACTCTGAGATCAACCACTGTATTTTCTTTTGTTCCATATCCTTCTTTTGTACCTCTGCTACTAAAAAGTTTAAAAATATATTTAAAAAAAAAAGACAAAATTGAAATCCGGAAAATACTAAATCCAAGCTTGGCATCAAATCTGAAGGCCATGGCTAGCTGGCCTATGCGCTCAAGACTTGCGATGCTTTTCAAATTCTCCTTTTATCGTGACAACTGCACCACTTAATTCAAGATTGATTTGGTCCAAGTATCGCCTGTGCGTTCTCCTCCACCTTTTTAAATATATTTTTCACTTAATTTCCTCGATAAAGACATTTGTAAGCTATCTGTTTTCCACAAATATATTGGGAGAAACTTAAAACACTTTTCAAGTTCATTGATGCACGTGTTTCTTAAACAATGGCACCTATTAAACCTGCCAAACCTATATTTGAGTGATTTTGCCGATGTATGTCGGTACCTACCCAATTTGATTATTTTCAAACATTTGCCGCTTGGGAGCATGTCGGGTATATTAATAAAAACGGTGACTTCACAAATGTTCAACGCGGATACGCTGCGATCGATAACAATGGCTGGTGATTCTCTACACATTTATTTATGTGAGTATATCCATATTACGTCTAGAAGGTTTATTATCTTGTATACTGCATACCGGAGGCGGTATGACGCTGCGATCATTTCAGGGGAATCAGTACAAACATGTTGATATGATCTCAAGTATATCTAACCCATCCACTTCTCCTCGACATTGATGGTTTCCCCTGGAAACCACGGTGGATAGTGTTGACTCATGGGTCAGATGGAAGGACGTCGTCGCCTCGAACGACGACGCCAGCCCAATTTGGTCACCAACCAAATCGTGGTGTTGTTATGCTTAATCTTCTAGAATATTAGGTATATCACGTTCAATATAGCTCCGAAAGTGGAGATATTTTTGCAAAGGAGGCCGTCGCCTAACAGTGTAAAGATAGTTAATGAAGAAGAAGTTGCTGATATTGACTGGTATTCTCAAATTCACGTTCCAACTCAACGCAAGAAGCTCTTGCTTAGAACTTAATCGGTTTCCAGTAGTTACGTAACTAATATATTGGATAAAACATTTTCAGAATACAGAAATGTCAAAAGTCTCAATAAAAATTGGATACGACGCAACTCAATCGTCTGTTTTTCATTTCAGAATAGCCGTCATTATAATTATTGGATTCAAATAAAAAAATCTTATCTCTTATACATAAAAATTGAGAGCTATTTCGCGTTGTCATCGGATGGCGCCCAAACGGCTGGACCGATT
The DNA here is from genome assembly GCA_963576905.1 of Mystacides longicornis. Classification (NCBI taxonomy): domain Eukaryota; kingdom Metazoa; phylum Arthropoda; class Insecta; order Trichoptera; family Leptoceridae; genus Mystacides; species Mystacides longicornis. The sequence goes on along the minus strand of OY756425.1, from coordinate 7,336,946 downwards.
TCGCTAATTCTTTTTTTGTCGTGTAGGCTTTTATCAGGAGAGTGTCCTTTTAGAACAAAAAAATTAAGAAAAATGCATAGGAAATTAGAAAATTAAAGAAAACTCTAATTAGGCAACTTATTAGTACTTTTTACCACATAATTTTTATTTCAATTTTGAAATTTTGACAGGAACTGTCGGTTGTTAGATAGTTGATGCGATTGACAGAATGCGGATGATGGAATAGTTTGTTATACCTACATGGTTTAATACAGACGCATCGGTCGGAATCACATTGGTCAAATGATAATTAATTCATCACCATACAAATTCGAATTCAATATTCATAGTTAGGAACACAGGAAAACGTCTTTCGGGAAAGCTAGTACCTATATTATAAATATCTTCTAAGTTAGAAAATAAGAGGGGGTTGGTAGCCCAGCCGTTCAGTTGAAGGCTTTCGTAAGTAAAGTGCACTGAAGGACATGGGTTCGAATCCCGGTGCCGAGCATTTTCACTTACACAATACAAGCCATTGCTTTTTTTAAGATGTTCATTTAAAAACTCATTAATAAAAACTCTTCTTTGTTCGTTCATTATTTTCTTCTATTAAAATGAATTATTTATTCATTATTTCTAACCTGGCTTCGGGATATACAAAACATGGTATCATCTCCCTGATTGTCCTTCATGATATTGACCACACCGCGACCCTTAATTCAAATCCCACCCGTTCTCTTTCGTTAGGTACTGCCGCTTATTGAAGATTTTTTTGATCTATGACGTCAGTAATGCCTGATTCCTCTTAATCTTAACTTGTTCCTAAATTATAAAATTATTCAAACATGAAAAATAAGAAGATTCATATAATTCAATTTGTGAATCATACATATTTCCAATATTTTGCAAAAGCAGTTTTTAATTTTCTCGTGATTCATAGGGCGTCGGTTTTTGTTCGGATCCTGTTTATATTTATTATTTTCAAATAAAAGTAGAAAACAGGTAGGTACGTAAAAGATAATCATTCTCAGAATTATAAACGCAGTGGTAAAATTAAAAAAAAAATCTATAAAATTTCAGCATTATTAGTGAAACTTTAACAATCCAGTAGTATCAATCGTCGACTTTCGTACGTGCAGCGTATTGGAGGTCGTAGGTTCGAATCCCGGCCGTGCCGACCGTTTCCGCTTTCACGACACAAGCATTTGCTTAGTGTGAAAGATGTTGAAAAGTGTATTCGTGTTCACTTCGAGTAAGCACAGATTCAACTATTAAAAAAAAATTATGGTTTCATTATTAATCTTTGGTGCTTAAATAACATGCTATATTGCCAAAAGCTCTATCCAGGATAAGTTAGACTCGGCATGCACATATTATCCAGAGCAGTGAGAAAATCTTTACGTAAGTAATTATTAAAATAAGTAATTACAAAATATTTAGTTTTTTTTTTCACAATTTTATTACTAAGCTAACCGGTTTTCGAAGATCGAACGTATTTTTCTTCAGGCTATTTGATGTTAACTGAAAGTGACTTGACTTTCAGTTAACATCAGAAAACCGGTTAGCTTAATAATAAAATTGTGGAAAAAACTAAATATTTTGTTATTAAAATAAGTTCCAAAATATGATCCACCAAGTAGTTACGGTTGAGAAAATAAATTATCTCTACTAAGGTACTTTTTGATATATGAACAATTTGAAATTATGAGAAGAAAAATACTTATTTATTACTTCATTTTATTTTCATTCTAACGGATCTTAGCCCACTATATTCATTGATTCTTTCTGCTGCAGTAACGGATCTTAACCTACTAAAAATTGACGTCCTAGTATTTAAAATAATATTTATTGCGGGCCTAACAATCAAACATCTTAAGAAGATTTCATAGGTTCATGTTGGTTGCGATATTTTGTCTCTAATAAGTATAACAAATAACAGCCGAATGTATTCGTTATGGGTGATTTCTTCAGGCTACGTGTGTGGTTGTACAAACAAAAATGTCAATTGGGCACGTTTATTAGAATTATTGTCAATTAGTTGTACAGATCCGAAGGACGTTACGAGATAATGATTTTAAAATAACGTTTAAGTATACATAACAAACTACTTAGTAGATCCGGCAAACTTTGTTTTTCCATATGATTTTGTCATTTTTTTATTGTTCCCGTGAGCGTGAATCATGGGAAGATTTGAGACATGCACACCGTGATACTCTATGGGCATAAACGTCATTGGCAAATACCTATGGCGCTGCGCGTCGTGTGGTTTCTCTTCGTAATGAATTTAAAAGTACTGCGTCTGTGAATCATAACGTTGGCCTTAATCCTTCTACAAGAAATAAAATACTAAATTCAAAAATATTGCATGTATTTTAAAATTTGATGTACCAGAGATCAACCATTACCTCTGGTGACCTCGGGGCTGAGCTCCCGAAACGTATCGATATGGCAAGTGGCGCCTTTAACATGATGACGAAATGTAAAGTGTTTGATGCGTGTGTGTTGCCTGTATGAGTATGAGTCCTGGCACCTGACCAAAGCCCAGGCACAAAAGTTTCCTTGTTCGAGACGTTTCAGGAGAATGTTGGGTATAAGATGGTACCACCGCATCACGAACGATGCTATTATACTCCGGCGCATCCAGCGTAGGACTATTACTTCTACCATTACGGAGAAGAGATGGTCTTGGCTAGGATATGTGTAAAGGACGCCGAATTACAGTTGGCCGAGAAGAGAGCTGTTCTTCCTCTCTCGGATACGTAGAAGAGCCTCTCATACCGTGTTCCGCTCCTTCGAAGCAGAGCAGGATATGGTGTGGGAGGAGCTCATAAACATTGCGCAAGATCGAGCGCAATGGAGAGCTCTTGTTGCCTCCCTATGCCTCTATGTAGGGTGTGTAAAGGGAGTTTGGATTTGGATTGGATGGATAGTTTCTGAGATTATAGCGTTCAAGCATAAAACGGTTTCAGATTGTGAACAGCCAAAAGTTCTTTTGCCATTGTTAAATAATTCAATTTTCCCCGAAGGTTAATGTCAGTCTCGATACAGGGCTAAGATTTAATGAAACGGCGAAATCAATTTAACTTCCCGTGACTACGAACCTACATTTATTAAGGATTAATATTTTGTTGTTTCTTATAATTTTCCATTGAATAAAAAACATTATATTATAAGTATGTAGATAATTTGTTTTTCCAAGATCTCTCAATTTTCAATTATTGATTCACATTTATCCTTATTACTATTCAGGTATTCGTTTCATATCTTTCCTTAAGTTGCTATTTTTTGCCTATCCAACTGTCTAATAATTATAGTGCGTTGTCATATCACGTGCCTGGTTTTCACATCCTCGTTTGATCCACGCGCACATATTGGGTTTTAATAACATCGATTTTTTAATACCATCTTTTTAAGTTGACCTCCGAATAAAGAGTTTTAAAAACCATTTTCTTCACAATTAAATTACAATAATTCCACCCATTATTTATAGACTAATACCTTCGTTCTGATGAAGTCCTTATAAATATTTGATTGTTTGGGCCGAAGGTATAAAAGAGTATATTATTATTTTCTTGTGCACATACATTCCCTCAATGACCCTCATTCCAATAAATCTACAACGTATTTTAATTTAACTTTAAAATATTCCAAATCAAATTTCAGCAAAAATTTCTTTTAAAGAGTTTTCATTTCTGAAACTCTCAGCGCATTTTTTATCGCAGTGGTATCTTCCTGAACTTGATCCCGTAGGTACAACAACACAAGTGTTATAGATTTTTACTTTGCTTGTTCTCATATCGGGGTTTCTCTAAATAGGTTTTCGAAGGCACCCCGAGACTGCAGTAACCTTGTTATTTAGACTCAATATCTCAGTCGGTAGGTCGATCTGCCCACACAACTCCTCTCCAAGATATTTAAATTTGGTGACCTGATCGACGGAGACACCTTCCACAGATAGGTTGAGAACCACCGGAGACCGCGAAAACACTGTGCTTTTTGGTAAATTAATCTAGCGAAAGACAGTTGTTCCTCCTTCCATCAGGATTCCGAAGGTGAAGAAGATCCTCTCATAATGTTTCTCGAAGCAGATCTGAGAAATTTGAATACGGATTGAGAAAAGGTCATGGAAAACTCTTGTTGCTCTCCTATTCCCTATGTGGGGTCACAAATACAGTATTCAGAAAGAGAAACGATGTCATTATAATAAGTTGGAATTTCGGGTGGAATTCATAGCCAAGCTAGACCTGAATGTTTGAGAGAGGTTTTTTTAAAGTTATTTAGAAAACTGTTGATTAGTTTGTTGTATTTTTATTTAGCTTCATAATTAGTTTATTATGACAGAAGGTGCTAAAATGATGTATAATGTTTTTAAAAGTGTATATAAAATGATACAAAGCATTTATGACATAATAGTTGTATACGCATAACACAACATAATGAAAAACATTTCCTTTCGCAAGTCCGCTATATCATGTGATCTCAAGTCACGTGAATTCATAAAAAATCTAATTGAGTGACCCCACTCAATCGTGTTTCGTTGCAATAAAAATATTTGTAATAAACTGTTTACTACTTATATGTATTGTATGCGAGCATTCCGCTGATATCTGCCTTGAGATTACAATAATAAATAGATTTGACTCCAAATACATGTTTGTGTAAATGTGTTTGGAATTATCATCAAAAGGTACTCAGAGCTTTAATATCAAGAACAATAGATTCGATTTGAACTCTTCAAAACCATGCCACGAATTTGTCCTGAATAACGTTGGCTATATGAGTTTCTCACTTTGGTTGGATTTTTTTTTATTCTACAAGCACTTCCATTGACACATTTAAAATGGGGGTGTGACCTTGTGTCCAGATACCCAGATTGCAAATGGACAGTAGTTAGGAGGCAACTCTGAGAAGAAAACAGAACCCAAACAAAATACAAGAACTCTGAGAAGAAAGACGCTGGCAAGCCTCAGGTTAGATGGACTGACAACATAAGGGAAGGTCTTTATTTAACAACGGCCTGACCCGAGCCGCTCATTATGAATAAGAAAAAGAAAATTAATGTCTCCTTTATAACTTATGTACATAAAGGCAACAAAGAGAGTTACACCATACCCTAAACGAGCTTATGTCCAAAGCAATTTATTTTCAATCAGATATCAGGGCAAGATAAAAGCTTAAGGCAATAATTTAATTAAAAATAGGTATAAAGCTCGTATTATTAAACCACTATATACGTCAATTTTTACCTTTCTATGCGTTTTATAAAAAAATATTATGATTATTTTTGTACCGAATCTTTTTATTCCCGCTCAATTACGTAGGTACATAGTTTTCTAAAAAAAAATAGGAAACCCTTCAATAACCGTGTATTTTATCTAGTAAAAACCATGCACGTTTTCATCTATTATCCATATGAGCTCATGGAATAAAATTTGTTCGCAAGATATTCAACAACAATTCACTGATATCAAAATTACACATATTTTATTATTTAAATGTGGCTCTTGCTTTGTATTGTAAACGATACTTTACTAGTTTGAATTACAATATTGATGTCTCCAATGAACATGGTTGTTGCAATGCAAATTAATTCTGATTCAATAAGAAGATGATTTTATTCAAGGACATTGATAACTATTTACAGTGAAAAGTTGAACATAACATGGTGAAAGTCCCCGTTAAGGAAAATTGTATTTTGACGATAGGAATAGCCTTCAGGTTATGCCCTTCTTACCACGTAATCGAAGATTATGAGGATATTTTACCTTATTCAATTGAATTTATACATGTAACTACATACTTTATGCTTTATCAATTTAACACATGTAGTCTTTCATAATCATAACAAATTACATATTGGTCGTTGCATAAACTTGTCCATTACAAAGTGGTTGGTAGCCTGGAGGTTAAAATGCCGGCTTTCGTACTGTTTCGTACTGGAGGTTGTGGGTATCGATCCCAGGTTCCGACCATCTTCTTTCACGACACAAGTTTTCCGTTGCTTATTGTGAAGGATTCAAAGAGTATATTCGTGTTCACATTGAGTGAGCACATATTCATTTTTATTTTGAAAAAATATGTTATATATTTCCACTTTCACGACACAAGTCTTTGCTTAGTCTGAAATATGCCAAAATTGTATTTGTGATTTTTTTTTGCTCACTCGAAGTGAACACAAATACACTTTTGACATCTTTCACACTAAGCAAATGCTTGTGTCGTGAAAGCGGAAATGGTCGACACGGCCGGGATTCGAACCCACGACCTCCGCACGAAACAGTTCGAAAGCTGGTCTACCAACCACCTCACACATTTTAATTTTAAAAAATCGCAATGTTTGACAGCTCGCATATTATGAACTCTACCCATTTTGATCGACTATAATCTGTAAACGAATCTTTATTTAGTAACATTGAGATGATTAACGTGTTTTTTTTTACTGCTCACATGGTAAAAATGGCTCATTTTGAGTTGTTGACTAACCATTGAGTCGATTATAATTTTGAGGTAGGTACTGAGTATATCTAGCATCACTTTGGAATACAACCTACATACCCATGCATCGGGTCCTTAATTTTCCATCCCCTGTTAAATTTAATCGAAAGTTGTTAATAATTATGACATTATGAGTGAAAATATTATGATGATGTTGTTAAATAATAAAAATTCAAGGCATCTTTATAGTAAGAAGACCTGCACCCAGGTTTCTTCATTACAGAGCAGAATACCCATTCTTTAGTATAAATTACATACCTATTGTATGTAACCACCGAGAGGATGACTTTGTATAAAGCTTAGGTTCCAGATTATTCGCATCTCAGTCGTGCAACGAAACGTGTTTAGTATTGTATATTGTATTTATCGATAAAAAGTTGTGTCTTACGCGTAACTTCTATACAAAAAAAAATTAAGAGCCAAAACATAACCAAAGATTTGTTTTTCTTAAAAATAATTCGTGAGTTTACTTACATTTTATTACTTCATACAAGTTTTAAAACAAATAACACTTCATTACCTTAATTAGTTACATAATAATGTTTTTTTTTTTTTAAATCGACCATTTTACTGTTTGAATAATTATGTGAATCTTTATATATATAGTAGACAAATAAACTACCTTATCAAAACAAAAATACCTATATTAAAATATTTGAACTAAAAAGTGAATCTTCATTTTTGAAATATCACTTTATAAAATTAAATTAATCGCACGATATTGCTTCCTCAGAAAGATTTAAACTCAAATTTATTCGATTCAAAAAAGGTATTGGAAAAATTATTTGTGGTTTTTAAGGTATCATGTTATTTCAAATTCAGAATTTCATTTTTCAAGTAGTAAATTTAGAATCAATTTGAATATATTCATAAAGAATAGAAACATTGTCGTCTCAAACAATCGAAACATAGCTAATATTCAAATTTTGCAATTTATGTTAATCGATTTGTATTTCCTTTTGTGTCGAAATATCCAAGGCCCAACTGCCTTCTCCAGAATGATAACACTCAGCACAAGACATCCATAGGTTGCTTTGTAAAGAAGCAAACACTTTCTCTCGGAAAAATAACAATGATTGGAGTATTATCTCGCCGAGTACTCGATGTTACGGCATTCGTACATCCGCGGCCGGCAAGTTCGTGCGTCTACCACATACTTCATGCTGTATGTAAATAAAAAAATAAAAAATTCAGCTGTGAAAATAACTTTTTTATTTGAACGCTCTGTGTAATTTTCCGAGGACCTGACGACCCTTGTATTTTTTTTTATTACCTACCGGATCTCGTGTTTAGTGAATGAGAAATACCGAGTCGAACAAGTCCTCGACAAAATATCACAGCGATTCGCGGAGTTGTCGAGGGCGTACGTGTTCCGTTGCGGAGAGACCATTCTCAATATTATTCAAACGATCGCCTAAAAAATTTAATTTTTTTTTTCTATCTTTTTTAGATTCATTAAATTAAGTATATAAAAATAAATTCAATATGTGTTTTAATTGATCCTCGAGATAGTATCTACTGACATACTGTGGCTTTGTTTACTGATTTTAAGTGTTAGTGCAACAAGCAAATAGTGATTTTAGTGCAACAAGATAATATAAATATTTTGTAAGAAAACATGATTACGTTCAGGTGAGTTGTTAATGTTCTAAGTCATTTAGAGTACATATTTGCAAGTCGTGTAGAATTACTACTGCATATTTTAAGACTAAATCTGCAAGACTTTTAACTTAAGTTACAGATTCAATAAATATACGTGAAATATAAAAGAAAAATTCAAAGATAATCTAATCGGAAAAATATATAGAAATACGAAAGCTTACCATCTGCCACGATATGCCATAAAGAAACTCACAAACAATACGAACTATGTGAGTAGGTAAGTGCATGCACTTTCGTTTTCTGTCAACTTTCGGTGTATAGAATTCGAAAACTAGTACTACATATACACAAAACATCGTCAATTATTTACACAAAAACAAAGCATACAAGTTTGCGTTTTTGGTGAGCTAATTTATTTATTCAGTAATACGTCGAAGTCGTCAATAAACAAACTATTGAAAAGCACGAAGGAGATGTTAAAACTACTTTCAAAAGCACGACTGGTTTGATGGGCATCCATCAAATACATCCATAACCAGAGTTTAGTCTTAATTTTCTTTTAATCTCTTGTGAATGAATTTTTATTTAAATGTCAGTTAAACATCTTTTGAATGACTGTGTTTTATTATGACTAGTTTTTTTCTAGTTATCTCACAGATTCAAATGATTTTCTATGATTGATTTTTTTACGTAATTAAGAACGAATTAGCTACGATAGATTCCCACAGAGAAGAGTAAGAGGCAAACAAACAATCAGGTATTACCATAAATCAATGAACCATTCTGCACGCCCGCTCTGATGAATCTTATTAATTGTGAACAATACACGATTAGTTGGGATTCGTATAGCTATGTATGTGTGTGTGAAAAATTTACGAGATAATTGGCGAAGAGATTAGTCGTGCTCCAATTTCTCGCAGAGCGCTGCCTTACGTGATTAATAATGGACACTTATTAGCAGAAGATATTGTATATTCTACCATTACAAACAATTTAGTCTCAATCAGTTTTGTGAATCAACTTTGATAAGACTTTCAGCAATTCATTTGTACAATTTCACATTTTAAAAGGGACAAGACTCACTTATGACCAGGGTTGCCAGGTTTTTTCCAAAAATATACCGAACCAACGTTCCCACTTGGTATCCGAAAAGATGAAAGTTCCCCAAAAAAAATCTTTCCCAAAATTTTCTACCAGGAAACTTGAAAGTTTTTCTCTTAAAAAAAAGGTCATTCTTAGCTCATATCGAACTTTGGCCAACCTTAACCTTTGTCGTCTGATGCAGCCCTCCAGTCTGTCACTTACAGAAGCTGTGCTACGTCCCTCTTGTACTTATCCTCCCAACATAGGGGAGGATACATACAAGAGGGTCATATGGGTCCTACTCTTCTATTTCCGCTGGGATTATTCTCTTCTCCCTCCAGGATTATTCTCTTCGGTACCCGTTAAGACGGCATTTCTGAACATGCCCTACCCAATCTAGCATACTCAGAGATCCTGGGAGCTTTTAAAACATTGTACAGCTTATCGTTAAATCGTATTCTTCAAGTACGATCGTTAAATCAAAATCTTCCGAAGCACTCTTAAATGTGTCCAGAATTTCCGGGAATCTCGCAGTCATTGAATGGCCAAAAAAGCTATTAGTACTGAGACAACAAGTATATAAAATAAAACGATCATTTTATATTTTCAACAATTAGATAGACTCACAGAAATTATAAATAAATAAAAATAAAACTTTATTATTTCAAAATGAAGTGTGGAGACAGTAAATAAGACAGTCGAAAGGGCGGACTTATCCCGAAGGATCTCTGCCAGCCAACCCAAAATTATCTTGAAACAAAAAGGATTAAATGGTTTTTTACCTTTGTTCATTTGTTGTTCATTAAAAAAACGTGTATAATAGCCGAATTTTTTTCCGAAATCATCTGAGTACGTTCATAAAGAAACTTTTCTATCCAACTAAACAATTAGAAAAACCTAGTGAAACCCAGAAAAACCCAAATTCAATAGAATAATACGAGTAAGTACGTTATATTAATAAGGTGATAGTCCATCAATTTGTTACTATACGATGTTTCATCACAACTATTAAACATAGTTAATTAGATAATTATTACAATATGGTTAGTATTTATTAATCGTTATAAAACACAGGTATTACATAAGGTGGTATAACAATATCTCAGGTTGAACTATCACCTCACTAACTAGAAGAGGCTAACTTTCTTATTACTGTAATCATTATTGATAACAGGTTAGCTATTTACATATGTGTTATACCGTACGTAATAATTAATCGAACGCGCCTTCTGATTGACGTCAGATATAAGAATCAGGTGCATTTGAAATCGTGTACTGACCAGATATATTTAGAGATTCAAATTTTAAGATACATTTCATTATATTAGGAATAATTAACATATTTTTATTTAAATTTGTTGAATGTACATTTTTCGTGGTGGAAATTATCTACATTTCAATTTATCGTAAGAATACAAGTCCCAAAAACCCTGAGAGATAAAGTGTCATTTTTTTAGAGAAATATTTCTCGCACCTACTTACAGAGCTTGTGCTTTTTGATATTGTCCTAAAACCGATCATGCATTAACTCTTCGAAGTAAAAACTCAAATTGAAACTAAACTTAACATTCATGTTTATGAATTAGTAGGTATATTTTTGACATACTATTACAAGTACCTACTTATAAGTAGTGTACCTATAGAAAAAAATCGAAATTATTTGTTGGTGCACTGGAAATTATTTGTTAGTGCACCAACAAAGCCAATAGGCAATAAATATGAGACATTAACAAAAATGGATATAGTCATATCCTGGCGCCAAATACATGACAGCAGTCGCAGTCTTTAAATTTGGATGCTCTATTTTGTTCTCAACAATTTCCAACTTTTATCTCTATTTTTCATTTTATTATTAAATTTCTACTTGTTGCATACATGAGATTTTTCGACATGTTGAACATGTTGAGAATTCTCATGATTAGGAGTTTCGGAGACAAACATTACCACCTAATGGCGAACGTTGTTAACGTAAAGTGATCACACCAAGCCAGCCGTCGAAATAACAGTAGAAGACAGTCGTAAGCCCTTAGTGGTTTGTTCCATTTAAAAATCGAACATTAGTAATGAATTGTTAGTCATTAGTTGTTATTTTTTCTTCGAAATTATTTAATTATTTTAAAATAATGTTAGGCTATGAACTTTTTTTATCTTGCCTAAATAATACTTATGGCAGGGCTGAGGGAGCAGGACATGGTGTGGGAGGAGGTCATAAGCATTGCGCAAGATTGAGTGCAATGGAGAGCTCTTGTTGCCTCCCTATGCTCCTGAGTGGAGTTCAAAGAGAGTTTTGATTAGATTTTATTGAAATAATACGAATGAAAACAATGGTCTAGTCTGAAATATAAGTTGAATGAACAAAATCTTCAAAATTTTAATCATATTTTTTTATTTGCAAAAGATAAATATTTATTGTCGATGGAATTCATGTCAAAACAAACAAAATATTTGACACATTTTTTAAGCGAAATGTCAAAGTTTATACGCGATAACGTGACCTAAAATTATTTACTGTTTATCAATTACCAGCTTTCCCTACAGACCTTGTTTTGAAACTAAATGATTGTAAAGTAAATAAAAAATTTGATGTTATGGAATTTTTCACAGATGGCGTTGTTGTCAGTAAATCCGTTCCATCCTTACTTTTATTACATATTTTATTTTATATTATTTTCTATCCCTTTTTAGATGTTTTATTCTGTTATTCGGAGCGGAGAAAAATCCAAGAAACCAAGCATTATAAAAATCTGTTCAGCTGATCTCGAGTTATAAGTGTTCGCACTAACCCGACTTTCAATGATAATCGATTTGAAAATACTCCCAGAGTTTGTATGAAAACGTTATAATATGCTGTTTCACCATCACTCACAGATAACTCGATGCGTCATACAAGTGCGTAACGGTGATAGTTGAAAGTGAAATTGAACATTAAATTATATGCTTATACACTCCACACAATGATAGTAATATTAATGCAAGAGTATAACTAGCATTAACACGAAAAATAATATAATAATAATATGGAGTTGCGTAATAGGGAAACACTCGTTATTGAAATGTGGTACACCGAATCAATCGTTCCACTTCTGTGACTCGTTAAGTGTTTTAATTATTGTACAATATAATAAGTGTAGTTCTGTTATTGCAGGGTAACTTCTCTTATTCTCCTTTTCCTTCTAGATCATCTCAAACTTTCCCTTATCTTAACCACTCTCTACCAGTTTCTTAGCCTGATAGCTCTTATGCTGCAATCTGTGTGTACTTCTATCTGGTATAGTGCTGAATATTTTTTTCCTTGATGCCTTTATCGCTCAGTCATCTTAATCTTTATATTTCTTCTGTTTTGATTGGTTGTTACTTTTTTTTTTAAGTAAATGAATATATTGTGCTCTCTCAAAGTGAACACAAATACACTTTAATGACTCTTTCACAGTGAGTTACTTGGTAAGCTTGTGTCGTGAAAGAGGAAGATGGTCGGCGCCTGGGATCGAACCACGACCTGTACGAAACAATACCTACGAATGTCGGCTTTGTAACCGGTGGCTACCAACCACTTCAAAAACTGTAGGTACTCCTTAATGACTGGAAGAGGGGCGTGTAAACAATGGATTTGTTAACCGTTGGTTGAGGATTCTTTAAAATTAGAATTTTATTTTAGACATCTCCCGCATAGCTATTGTACATAGTTAGGTAGGTACAATCAAAATATAACAAACTCATATTATGTGCCTATAAATTGTTCTATATATTATTAGTGTGACAATTTAATTTTACAAAACAATAATTCATTCTTGAGCAATGATATATTTAGGTCTTTTTTTACTTCATTTGTCTTTAAAGAAACACATAAGATCGATGTGCAAAAAAAGGTAAAAATTGTTTAACAGTTGCAAAGATCCTCCTATTCATGGCGCAATAAACTAAGATGGAAGATAAATTCCCAGACTTTCTGGCGTATTGCTTAATTTTCGTTGTTAACATAATTTTTTTTTTTTTTGATGTTTTAGATTATCTGATGATATTTTAAGATTGCTTTTCATATACAATATCATATCAAATTCATATCATAATTTATACAAAAAAGGTATACTGTTGTGATGTGAATAAATGTAAACTAAGATCTAGAAACACTTCGATGATGTTAACACTTGAGAATTCAGAACGACAATTTACAAGATTCCTCACATATAAAACGTTTCATATTATCTCGAGTAAATGCGAATTGCGTAATATTAAATGATTCTTATTTTAAAGAAACAAAATATTTAGTTTTTTCCACAATTTTATTCAGCTAACCGGTTTTCGAAGACCGTACGTCTTCTTCGTCAGGCTAGTAGATGTTAACTAAATTACAAAAAGTGATCCAACAGAAAATAGAAGCTATATAAATCAAAATTAGAGAGACAAAACAATATTATTCTTACACACTAGAAAGAAACAGAAACAATACGGGTGGTCAAACAAAGGCAAGTAAGGATGTTATTAAGTGCTCCAAAACAAATTTTTAAACAGAGTGAGTTAATAATAACAAAAGACATTGTCGTTAATACATAGTACCTAATCCATACCTCGAAAACTGATTATTATTATTATTTAAAAGAGAAAGTTTTTGTTTATATTTTTTTTTCCCGAACCTAGATACATAGCTGTATGACAAATAATGTAATAAGAAAGAGGAGACAGGGGTGGAGAACTGATACAACAACAAAAAAAAATATATATAATAATAATATTGAATAATCTAGCATAGACCTCCAAATAAAAAATATAATATATTATAACAAAACTATAAAATTATTTTATCTTGTATAGAGACTTAATATGTAATGTATTATACATGACATGGAGCAAAAAAAAAATAATAATAATAATATTATCAGTATTATATAGGTAGGCATATTATGTAAATTATAGAAATGTTTTATCGTGTACAAAACAATAGGCAATTTATTATACAGGGTTTAAAACTACTATCCAAAAGCAACCTATTATACAAGACCATTTTATTGTACAAAAAAAAAAATATATAATAATAATAGGTATATAGGCCATAGGTATATTATGTAAATTAATGGAGATATTTTATTGTGTACAAAACAAGGGCAATTTAATGTACTGGACATAAATTTAATGTACAAGGCTTAAAGTAATAATAATAATAGTAATAAAAATATAGGACATAGGTTTATTGTGTAAATTAATGGTGATATTTTATCGTGTACAAAACAAAGGCAATTAGATATACAGGACTTAAAACTACTGTCGCGAACACTTGTTTTGAGTATGAATACCTACGTATCCTAAATGAATTATCATAAACACAAACACTGATTTAGGTAGGTATGAATATCCGTATCCTAAATGAATTTTCACAAACACAAACACTGATTTAGGTAGGTATGAATATCCGTATCCTAAATGAACTAACACAAACACTTGTCGAAGATAATATTATGTAGGTATATCCCATATCTTGTCGACGCTGCCGACTGGGCTGATGTGGTGTAGTGGAGGCCAAATGTTCACCATCCCTGGAGTGTATCTGAAACAATAATACAGCGGTGCGGTATCAAAGGCCATAAGGGAGAGAACACGAAAAAGTGATAATGTTAGGATTAATTATTATTATCAAAGAATAATCAGAATTTTGGTATTGGCTTTAATAGGGGCGATGAGTTTTGTAAATCTAATTGATCATTGAGTATGCTTTTGTTCCTATCCAGTTTTAACTTATTGATTTCTATAGTCTCTAATCTATCTAATACTCTACCTTTATCGCACTTATGTAAGATTTTGACGTCTGTGTCCCAATTGCAAACATGATTATGGTTATTCAAGTGTTCTGAGAAAGAAGATTTATCATTCTTTAATCTATAACTAGCTTCGTGCTCTTTTATTCTGCTTTTAAAATTCCTGCCCGTTTGTCCAATATATGACGCATTACAATTACTGCATGATAACATATATACTCCACTATTCTCAAACTTGTCTACTCTATCTTTATTATTTACTAGATGTGTCCTTAATGAGTTTTTGTTATAAAAAGCTATTCGTTTCTTATTTCCTTTAACAATTTTTGACACCTTCTGTGAAATTCTCGGTATGTAATGTAATTTAGCCCATTTTTCACTGTCTGATTTTTGTATTATATTAAGCCCCGGTGCTATCAATTTTACTGATCTTTTCCTTATTTTACGTTCTAATAATTTAATTATACCATTAACAGGATAACCATTGTTTTTTGCTAATACTTTAATTGTGTTGATTTCTTTGTTATAATTCTCTTTAGATAAAGGTAACTCTAGTAATCTGTGTAATAATGAATGAAATACTGACATTTTATGTGAAATGTGATGGTTTGAACTGGCGTGAATTATATTGTCGCTGTATGTTGGTTTTCTAAAGACCTCAAATTCTATTTTATTGTTATGTATGTTTAATCCTAAATCTAGAAAACTAATGCTGTTTCCTCCCACTTCCATCGTGAATTTAATCGAGTCGTTAATCGTATTGAGGTTCGTCAGGAATAAATCAAGTTGACGTTTTGTGCCAGTCCACAGACCTAGTATATCGTCAACATATCTGTAGTAAAAAACAAGATTCTTAAACATGGGTAGTATCGATATTTTTTCTTCTAAATAGTTCATGAAAAAGTCTGCTAAAAGTGGAGAGATTGGTGAACCCATTCCTAACCCGTCCAATTGTCTATACCACACTTTGTTGAATTGGAAATAATTCTGGTCAATACATAAGTTAAATAAATCTAATATTTCTATTGTATGCTTTGGGTTAAGGTTTTGTTTTTCTAAATGAGATTGGAGTGATAATTTTAACTCTGTTATAGGAACATTGGTGAAAAGGCTTACTACATCAAATGATACCAGTATTGCGTTATGAGGGACTTCTACGTTTTTTATTCTCTCAACTAATTCTAATGAGTTTTTTATTGTAAACTTAGGATTATAGTTGCAAGTATTTAGTAATATCGAATTTGCTTTTTTTGCTATTTTGTAAGTCGGTGCTGTATAAAAAGATACCACTGGTCTCATGGGCATGTTGTCTTTATGGACTTTTGGGTATCCTGATAATCTGGGACACTGGGGATTCATCTGTTTGTATATTAAATTGTCGTATTTACCGTGAAAAATTGTTTTGTTATTTTTTATAAAATTTGCTACTTCCTCATTATATTTTTGCGTGGGGTCATTGTTTAGAGCTATAAATTTATTGTCCGAAAGAATTTCTTCTACTTTAGATATATAGTCGTCTTTATATAAAATTACAGTGCTGTTTCCCTTATCTGCTTTAGAAATTATTAAGTTATTGATAGTTATCTTTTTCTTTATATTGCTTAGAGTCTTATCATCAAAAGTCTGTGTGGGTTTGTTGTTTACGTTATCTAGAATTATATTTTTAACTATGCATTTGTCGTCTATGTTAATTCCTAAGGCTATGTCACAATCTATGGCTAAACTTTCTAAATCTTGCTGTTTAAGCTTTAAATTTGGACAGTGTTTCAATCCCTTTTCTAAAAGTTCCGTTTCTGTTTTATCAAACATAACATAGGTTTTATTTATCAGTTTATCGTAAAAAGTGATGTTTTCAGAATTTGATGTGCTTTGATTCTCTACGTTCTGTGCTAAACTTAAATTATCCAGTTTTTTAACCTGTTTTGTATATTTTTCATGTATTTTAACATTGATATTTTCTCTAATATTCCTATCTAATAAATCAAAATCCTTTTTAGGTAATCTAAAAGCTAGTTCTGTATGGACGTAATATAAATAAGTACTCACATTATCTCTCCTGCCGTATAGGTGTTTCAGTTCGCTTCTTTAAAATAAGTTCGTTTTAGTTTGTTTCTTTAAAATAAGTTCGAAGTATGTTCCACCAAGTAGCCACGGTCGAAAAGATAAATTATCTTAAATCCGCTTGTACGCGTAAATTGACCGATATTTACAAAAAGTTGATCCAGAAATTACGGTTTACCTCGCAAAACATGTGGTTTATTCGTGAGTGTTTACATTATAACTTAGTGCCAAAGTTCGTCAGTATAAAGTGCTCTTCAAAGACAACAGCTGCCAGAAGAAGCATCGAGATGGCGAAGAGACACTGGCTGCGCTGCGAACTGAAACACCTATACGGCAGGAGAGATAATGTGAGTACTTATTTATATTACGTCCATACAGAACTAGCTTTTAGATTACCTAAAAAGGATTTTGATTTATTAGATAGGAATATTAGAGAAAATATCAATGTTAAAATACATGAAAAATATACAAAACAGGTTAAAAAACTGGATAATTTAAGTTTAGCACAGAACGTAGAGAATCAAAGCACATCAAATTCTGAAAACATCACTTTTTACGATAAACTGATAAATAAAACCTATGTTATGTTTGATAAAACAGAAACGGAACTTTTAGAAAAGGGATTGAAACACTGTCCAAATTTAAAGCTTAAACAGCAAGATTTAGAAAGTTTAGCCATAGATTGTGACATAGCCTTAGGAATTAACATAGACGACAAATGCATAGTTAAAAATATAATTCTAGATAACGTAAACAACAAACCCACACAGACTTTTGATGATAAGACTCTAAGCAATATAAAGAAAAAGATAACTATCAATAACTTAATAATTTCTAAAGCAGATAAGGGAAACAGCACTGTAATTTTATATAAAGACGACTATATATCTAAAGTAGAAGAAATTCTTTCGGACAATAAATTTATAGCTCTAAACAATGACCCCACGCAAAAATATAATGAGGAAGTAGCAAATTTTATAAAAAATAACAAAACAATTTTTCACGGTAAATACGACAATTTAATATACAAACAGATGAATCCCCAGTGTCCCAGATTATCAGGATACCCAAAAGTCCATAAAGACAACATGCCCATGAGACCAGTGGTATCTTTTTATACAGCACCGACTTACAAAATAGCAAAAAAAGCAAATTCGATATTACTAAATACTTGCAACTATAATCCTAAGTTTACAATAAAAAACTCATTAGAATTAGTTGAGAGAATAAAAAACGTAGAAGTCCCTCATAACGCAATACTGGTATCATTTGATGTAGTAAGCCTTTTCACCAATGTTCCTATAACAGAGTTAAAATTATCACTCCAATCTCATTTAGAAAAACAAAACCTTAACCCAAAGCATACAATAGAAATATTAGATTTATTTAACTTATGTATTGACCAGAATTATTTCCAATTCAACAAAGTGTGGTATAGACAATTGGACGGGTTAGGAATGGGTTCACCAATCTCTCCACTTTTAGCAGACTTTTTCATGAACTATTTAGAAGAAAAAATATCGATACTACCCATGTTTAAGAATCTTGTTTTTTACTACAGATATGTTGACGATATACTAGGTCTGTGGACTGGCACAAAACGTCAACTTGATTTATTCCTGACGAACCTCAATACGATTAACGACTCGATTAAATTCACGATGGAAGTGGGAGGAAACAGCATTAGTTTTCTAGATTTAGGATTAAACATACATAACAATAAAATAGAATTTGAGGTCTTTAGAAAACCAACATACAGCGACAATATAATTCACGCCAGTTCAAACCATCACATTTCACATAAAATGTCAGTATTTCATTCATTATTACACAGATTACTAGAGTTACCTTTATCTAAAGAGAATTATAACAAAGAAATCAACACAATTAAAGTATTAGCAAAAAACAATGGTTATCCTGTTAATGGTATAATTAAATTATTAGAACGTAAAATAAGGAAAAGATCAGTAAAATTGATAGCACCGGGGCTTAATATAATACAAAAATCAGACAGTGAAAAATGGGCTAAATTACATTACATACCGAGAATTTCACAGAAGGTGTCAAAAATTGTTAAAGGAAATAAGAAACGAATAGCTTTTTATAACAAAAACTCATTAAGGACACATCTAGTAAATAATAAAGATAGAGTAGACAAGTTTGAGAATAGTGGAGTATATATGTTATCATGCAGTAATTGTAATGCGTCATATATTGGACAAACGGGCAGGAATTTTAAAAGCAGAATAAAAGAGCACGAAGCTAGTTATAGATTAAAGAATGATAAATCTTCTTTCTCAGAACACTTGAATAACCATAATCATGTTTGCAATTGGGACACAGACGTCAAAATCTTACATAAGTGCGATAAAGGTAGAGTATTAGATAGATTAGAGACTATAGAAATCAATAAGTTAAAACTGGATAGGAACAAAAGCATACTCAATGATCAATTAGATTTACAAAACTCATCGCCCCTATTAAAGCCAATACCAAAATTCTGATTATTCTTTGATAATAATAATTAATCCTAACATTATCACTTTTTCGTGTTCTCTCCCTTATGGCCTTTGATACCGCACCGCTGTATTATTGTTTCAGATACACTCCAGGGATGGTGAACATTTGGCCTCCACTACACCACATCAGCCCAGTCGGCAGCGTCGACAAGATATGGGATATACCTACATAATATTATCTTCGACAAGTGTTTGTGTTAGTTCATTTAGGATACGGATATTCATACCTACCTAAATCAGTGTTTGTGTTTGTGAAAATTCATTTAGGATACGGATATTCATACCTACCTAAATCAGTGTTTGTGTTTATGATAATTCATTTAGGATACGTAGGTATTCATACTCAAAACAAGTGTTCGCGACAGTAGTTTTAAGTCCTGTATATCTAATTGCCTTTGTTTTGTACACGATAAAATATCACCATTAATTTACACAATAAACCTATGTCCTATATTTTTATTACTATTATTATTATTACTTTAAGCCTTGTACATTAAATTTATGTCCAGTACATTAAATTGCCCTTGTTTTGTACACAATAAAATATCTCCATTAATTTACATAATATACCTATGGCCTATATACCTATTATTATTATATATTTTTTTTTTGTACAATAAAATGGTCTTGTATAATAGGTTGCTTTTGGATAGTAGTTTTAAACCCTGTATAATAAATTGCCTATTGTTTTGTACACGATAAAACATTTCTATAATTTACATAATATGCCTACCTATATAATACTGATAATATTATTATTATTGATAATTTATCTTTTCGACCGTGGCTACTTGGTGGAACATACTTCGAACTTATTTTAAAGAAACAAAATATTTAGTTTTTTCCACAATTTTATTCAGCTAACCGGTTTTCGAAGACCGCACGTCTTCTTCGTCAGGCTAGTAACATCTACTAGCCTGAGTTAACATCTACTAGCCTGACGAAGAAGACGTGCGGTCTTCGAAAACCGGTTAGCTGAATAAAATTGTGGAAAAAACTAAATATTTTGTTTCTTTAAAATAAATTATTATTATTATTTTTTTTTTTGCTCCATGTCATGTATAATACATTACATATTAAGTCTCTATACAAGATAAAATAATTTTATAGTTTTGTTATAATATATTATATTTTTTATTTGGAGGTCTATGCTAGATTATTCAATATTATTATTATATATATTTTTTTTTGTTGTTGTATCAGTTCTCCACCCCTGTCTCCTCTTTCTTATTACATTATTTGTCATACAGCTATGTATCTAGGTTCGGGAAAAAAAAATATAAACAAAAACTTTCTCTTTTAAATAATAATAATAATCAGTTTTCGAGGTATGGATTAGGTACTATGTATTAACGACAATGTCTTTTGTTATTATTAACTCACTCTGTTTAAAAATTTGTTTTGGAGCACTTAATAACATCCT
Source organism: Mystacides longicornis (assembly GCA_963576905.1). NCBI lineage: Eukaryota > Metazoa > Arthropoda > Insecta > Trichoptera > Leptoceridae > Mystacides > Mystacides longicornis. The sequence goes on along the minus strand of OY756425.1, from coordinate 7,316,037 downwards.
TACTTGCCTTTGTTTGACCACCCGTATTGTTTCTGTTTCTTTCTAGTGTGTAAGAATAATATTGTTTTGTCTCTCTAATTTTGATTTATATAGCTTCTATTTTCTGTTGGATCACTTTTTGTAATTTAGTTAACATCTACTAGCCTGACGAAGAAGACGTACGGTCTTCGAAAACCGGTTAGCTGAATAAAATTGTGGAAAAAACTAAATATTTTGTTTCTTTAAAATAAGTTCGAAGTATGTTCCACCAAGTAGCCACGGTCGAAAAGATAAATTATATTAAATGATTCAAATAACTCCGGCAACATTGTTCAATATTATAAATCTAATAACAAAATTATACCAGTTCAAACATTCAGAAAGGGCCAAAGAATCTAATAAAGGGCAACACTAATTCCTAATTGTTTGTTCACTAACACAAACACAACAGGGCAAAAACAGTAGGTAATTTTTTGTTCCTGGTAAGTCATCACTGTTTTTAACTCTATTTTCATCAACCGTTCTTAAGCCTACTTGCACTTTTGTTATACGCTATCCCATAATATGCTACACTTTAAATTCTTAAATTTTGTCAAGTTGATTTATTAAAAATAAACACTTGTTAACTAATTTTTTTCAATAAACAAATAAGTAATGAGTAAAATAGGAATTAGATTAAATAAGTTTCAATTTCGTTTGTTTAATTAGTAGTTAATTGTTCCATTGTTAAAACAACATGAACATTGCACGCCACAACACCATCTTTCTTGCGATCTTCAATAATAATTTTCTATATTTATTTTTACTTCAACTTATTGCATTGTTCAAGCAACATAAGTACTATTTTTATACTGGCTGCCCTGTTTTTCATATTAATTTTAATAAAGACAGTTTCAGACTTGTCAGACGACTGGCATACAAAAGGAACAAAAGCACACGAGTAATAATTTAAAAAAAAAATCATTTTATTTTATCATATATACAATATACTCGTATGGTTGTCAGGCGCTATAAAAATTAAGACTATAAAATTACGTTTATATCCCTCAGCCATGTTCTGGCTTCGGTCGTCAAAGAGTTAAAATCCAAATAAAAAAAAATAGATCAAAGTTAAATCATAGAAAATTTCTCTTACGAGCTATTGTATATTTTTGTAATAGACGGCAAAGTTGATCTTATGAAAACAAAATTTCGTTGAAGTAACGCATTTAATGGCACTATAAGAGGATGAGAGATTTTTATAAACGGCTCGAGCGAGTAATCAATGAGCTTTTTTTTTTCAATAAGATAGAACTTATGTAGCAGAAAAAAATTTATAATGGCAATAATTTAAAACATTTATTACGTACGAGTATTAACCTATCCATTTTTAAACAATGATCTTATACTATGTATCTAACATTATTATAAGTCAATTTTATTGTGTTTTAAAACTCCTAAACTCCTTGTGACTCCCTGATTTATTTTTCAATTATCAGACAGAAATGATCATTGATGGCGCTTAAGATATTACATATTAATGTTTTTTATACGGATTAATTCCTCTATGTCAAGATTTGTTTAAAACAAGTTTCGTTATCTAGTCGATGCAATTTAAGCTTGTGATCAGGAAATTAAAAATTGTTTTTTTTAAAAAACCTGTTTGAAAGATTTGTATAGATAAATGACAGTTCAAGAAAAATCGATAAAATTTAAATTTGAATACTTTTGATATATGGAAATTTGAATATTTAATAGACAACAAAAAATATAGTAGATATAGGCACAAAATATGGTTATTTCTGTCTGCCAATGACTGCACCATTAAATGCGGGTTTTACATAATGTTATTACATAGTTATTTATCATATAGACAGCGGAAACCACATAATAGATGTTTGCGATGAAATCTATAGATTTCCGGATATTTGTTTTAAAGTTTCGAATTACAATTGTACCTATTTTCTCAAGAAAGAATATATTTTCAATAGTTTCGATAGAATCAGGACCAATGTGAAAGCATAAGGTATTAGAGTAAGTTAGTTGTACCTATCTAAATATGTACAATAGCTATGAGGGATATATCTTTTATTGGAAACTTTTATGAGATCTCTGTTATTCTGTGTTTGTATTTTGTTGTTCAGTTTTCTGCTGGTGTTTTTGAATAAACAAATAAGCGATCACGTAAACCCATGTATCTATAGAAGTACGGAAATATTATTAATTACTAAATCTCTTGGTTTATTTGTACTCCTGGTCATCTTTGGAACCCTGGTTGGAGGAAATAGTGCTTTTCCTTTACAACTGACATTCTTCATGCTTATAATAATTCTCCCCCCTTATAGCCAGCAAACTGCGTAAAAATGTCATTCAGATACTTTATATTATATTTGTTTCTTTGAATGAATTTCACAATGATAAAGATGTCCCAGTCATGATTAAGCGATGTGCTGCTCTAGAAGTTAGTCGTTTTATTACCGTCGTGAAGAAATCATAGTTCACGCCTCATTAACATTCGCAACTTAATAATACAACCAGCAATATTGTGACTTCAGCTGTATCAATGGCAATAATGAGGTAATAGATGGAAGCTTCGACCAAATGCTTAAGCGTGCGCAGACATTCATAATTCGAGTCTGAGCGATACGAATTTGGATTCACCTCTCGTCCGTTATTTGGGCTCTTGGTGTAATTCTTGGCACTGCACGACCTTGTACATTGCTGTGCATGTGAAGTAACTTCTTGTGTCGTAATGTCACTCCGCAACATGCATTGGACACCGCGTGATTCTGACGTCTCACTATTGAATAATTTATTTATTTATATTTTTTAAGACACTGATGTTTTCATACAAAAACAGAAACAAAAAGACGCAATACATATGTACAAAATTCACAAGTGCGAGTGTTCTAATAAAACACTCAATCAATCAATTCTCCCTTTTACACCCCACTCAGGGGCATAGGGAGGCAACAAGAGCTCTCCATTGCGCTCGATCTTGTGCAATGTTTATGACCTCCTCCCACACCATGTCCATGTCCCTCAGCTCTGCTTCGAAGCAGCGGAACACAGTGTGAGAGGGTCTTCCTCATCTTCCCTGATGGGAGGAAGAACAGCGCTCTCCTCGGCCAACTGTCAATCGGCATCCTTAATACATGTCCCAGCCAAGTCCATCTCCTCCCCACAATGGTGGAGGTGATGGGCTCACGCTGGGTGCGCCGGCGTATAGCGTCGTTCGTGATGCGGTGGTACCATCTTACGCCCAGAGTTCTCCTTAGGCACTTCATCTCAAAGGCTGAGACTTTTTGTGCCTGGGCCTTGGTCAGGTGCCAGGATTCACACCCATACAAGAGAATGGGCAACACACACGCATCAAACAGTTAATAAAACACTACATTGTACAAATAAGCCAGAAAAACAACCACTCGTTGATGTCTACTCATAGAATTATCGATATTAAAAAGTTTCAAGACCGTATCTATCGAGTCAAGGCGACTAATAGTAAAACGGTATTATTTGCGAACCTATCTCTTTCGTTGACAATAAAAAAGACTTTCAACATTGAAAGCTTAATAAGTATGATGGTCTCTGACGTTTTTCAAATCCTAGACTCGTTTTAATACTAATATTTGTTGATAGGGAGAGCATAGGAAAAGAAAAACTGATAAATATTTCATTCTTTTCTCTATATTTAGGCATATTATTATTCTACGTCTTTCAAATTAAAAATGTATACATTAATACGTGAAGGAAAAACTTTGCGACTATTTTTACGAAAGTTGCGCGGACGGAGGAGTATGAAATTTCGCACACTTATAGTTTATATAGAGGAGTATGCTAATATTTTTTTATTTATGCGTAAAAAATAGATTACCTATATCAATAAAAAAACCATCACAAACACTACAGTAATATTATGTATTTAATACTCACACACTTCCACAGACTACTTATAAAGATAATCAACTTCATAGAACCAAAAAATGTAAAATGAAAAGCGGCTCACAATGGGCGCAGAAATCTTTTTGAAGGCGGTATATTCAAATGGAAGGTGTGAACACTGCTGTGACATTGCCACAGACGCATATATTCTTTTGTTTATCTGTGGTCAAATTGAGAATAGATTAATATTGTTTTTCTTCAGAAAAAACTTTGTAGGTACATATCAGCATTTCAAATATGACGTCATTGTTTTTTAATGAAAATTTTGAAATAGCGCTCGCCCCATCTTTGACAATTATTGAACCTTAATAATGTTCAAACTTATAATTTAAATTAGTTATAGTCGAATTTCGAGTACTGGTCGACCACTAGTTTTAATAAATCGGCGGCCAGATTGATTCCTCTCAGTTGTTATCTATGTGATTTTATTATTTATTTTTATCTATATTTTTTATATTATTTATTTATATTTTATATTAAATAATATATAGTTATAATTATCTAAGCTTCATGTTCCTTCTAGGAGCACGGATAGTATTTTATTTTAACATTAATATACAGACAGTGAAATTGATACAAAAATAAGACAGTACATAAACAATTACGACACACACACACCAGTTAAGTATATACATTTAAACTTATACACCAATGAAGTAAACACATTAAATGTAAAAATACAAAGTAAGTATACAGACCATTAGATTAACCAATAGTCTCACTAACTATTCTTTCAACACTCCCATGCAAAGGTTTCTTAATGGGTCTTGAGAAAATCGATATATGTGCTAAGCTTTTGTATAGTTTCAAAAAAGTGTTAAAGGATAAGTACCACTTATTCACCAGTTATTGATACTTATTTTTCTTTGTTGTGAAGTCAATATTCGGAAAAAAAATTAACATCAAAATCACGCCCGCTTAAAATCTTCACCTTCAAAGAACAAACAACTCGTCTATACCGGAAATTAGACATGCGAAAAACTCACTACGTATTAGGCATTATAAGTTGAAAGACAGAATCGTTTTGCCTATGGTTCGATTCTATTATTTCTGCGTGACCCCACTTAGGAGAATAAAGAGGCAAAAAAGCTAACCGATCTTGTACACCATCACCAAAACCTTCCAAAATTAAAACAATCCAACTTATAAGTTGAAAAGTTCGTTCGTAAATCGGTATTTTCGTTGGAACAATTACCTCACGCGCAGTATTTTTCATACATAATATATGACAAAACTCAACGAGAATTTTTTTTTATAGCTACTTATATTATTCGTCTGTAAGTCGATGAGTTCTATGACAATAAAGTGAAATATTTTTACCTACATACGACTATTGTTGCTGCGTGAAGAAATGACAAATTTTCGTGGGAGAGTAAAACAAGGACCCTAAACCGGTCGTGATTTATTTATACTCAATTATTAACATTTTTTTTACAATGTTATAATAAATATAAATTTTACTCAGATGAAATTGGGAGCCTTTAAAAGAGGATATAACAGACTAATCAAACAATTAATTTACGACGCTTTTCTACATCTGTCATCCGACAGATTTTGCTGACAGTTAATAAATATTTCGGCATAGTGTGTTTAAAAATTAATCCTACACTAGACTAAGTAACTGAAAAAAAAAACAAAAAACTAATCTTGAGAATCCATTCAAGGAACATTTCCAAGAAAAATCATTAGGCAGTTTCAGATGTTAAAATATTTTGAGATGATTCACGTTCCGATGATCACAACAGGAATCTTTATGACTCAATGCAAACCAAACGGGATATAATATGGTCGTCTATGAAAATGTAATTAGCAAGGCGTTGGCTTACAAATAATACAATAATAATTAATACCCACGCGGATTTTTTGCAGCTGCTTTAACAATGAGTAGGTACTGAACAATATAATCATTACTTTTTTATCTTTGTTTGTTTGTTTGGCGCATTTGTGTCACTTTCTAGTGACACTTTTAGACCATCCTTACTGTGTGGTATGGTTTCGTTCAATATGTCATTGCCACAATATAGGTAGGTACCTACCTAATTTTGATTGTTCGCCCACTTACCCCTATCTTCGAATTTTCCTAGATTTTTTGTTCATCGATAATGACTGGTATTCTCAAATTCACGTTCCAACTCAACGCAAGAATCTCTTGCTTAGAACTTAATCGGTTGCCAGTAGTTACGTAACTAATGTATTGGATAAAACATTTTCAGAATACAGAAATGTCAAAAGTCTCAATAAAAATTGGATACGACGCAACTCAACCTTCTGTTTTTCATTTCAGAATACTTAATAGTCATTATCTGGCAACAAAGAGCCTATTTTCCCTTCTTATATTTTTAAAGGTGCTATAAAATATTTTTGTTTTTTAAATTTACAATAATTTGAGCATGACAAAAAACTGCTTTTCAATAGAAATTAACATTTTTTTATGTTTTTAATGCTTTTTTTTAAATCGATTTTTACAAAAAAGGAATTGTATCTTGGAATTGTATTTTTTCAACCTTGACAAAAAATATAAGTTATTATTATTACGAAATACTTTTTTAAGGGTATTGAATAAAATTCTACAGCTTTCGAAAAAATCAGACCTCTTATCTTAAGAACCTATCAAAATACTTTCTTAATTTTTCGAATATCCTAATCTTCTTAAAATTACATTATCACCTAAGTATACCTATCGCAAAATTATATTTTTAAATTTTATTCGTATATATGTACCTAAATGAAATTTTAGAATGTAACTAAAAATTATTTCTGTATTGTATTCAAATTTTGGGAGCTTAGCACACCAACATCTCAAAACGTGTCAAAATAGTAATTCCTCCCATGAATATTGTTCTACGCAATTCCATGATAAAAATCTAAATAGAGATTGTACCTACTTAGAAGTAAAACTCGGATTCAAAATACGAATCTGTTCGAAAGAGTCAGAATAGCTGAAAGGCACAATATTGTAAATCACTTCGATGGAATCTACATTAAATTTTATTTTGTCAAGTATTATTATCAAATCATTAAAACATAATTTGATTATAATGAGAGATTAATATGTTTGCGTCAAAACTGGAAGGAATTCCAAACGCTCAAGTGATCTTTAGAATCCTATTTTAATTCACGAAATTCATCTTCAAATGTGTTTTCCATTCGCTGAACCGGACTTGAGTCTTCTTCCAATAACGAGCCGCAAGAACAACAACATTAAGTTCTAGGAGAATCTTCACAATACACTCAAGAAGTGTGGCCATATTAGCTATATACATACATGCACAACATTATCACGCAAAAAGATTGACTCTACGGTGGAACACTGTTGCTAGCTCAGCGCACAGAAGTCAAACACATTTGGATCTACCACCGTAATAACAGAACTACTCAGACTTTTGATCTCTAATAGATTATTTAGTTACTATTACAATAACATTGATGGATAACGCATGGCAAAAATAAGTCGATCAAATCACCATTTCCACACAAGCGACTATTCGCTTTAGAAACGTGGTCTACATATATTATTGTTTTAATAAATAAATAAAATGATGGACTATTTTCTGCTACACTACAAAGCTGTCAATTTATCTGGCAGAACGTTTACGTATCAGGTAGGTAGGTACTCGAGGTAATTTCTTTCTAACTAGCTCGTCCAGCAAAAGACAGGACAAGCCCGGGTAGAAATTTCATGTGGAAAACACTTCGAAAATTTCTAACCGGGAATCGAATCCGGCACCTCTTAGGGATTATACTCAATCAATCAATCTATCTCCCTTTCAACCCCACTCAGAGGCATAGGGAGTCAACAAGAACTCTCCATTACGCTCGACCTTGCGCAATGTTTATGGACTCCTCCCACACCATGTCCAACTCCCTCAGCTCTGCCTCGAAGGAACGGAACACGGTATGAGAGGGTTTCTCACGTCTTCGAGACCCTGATATACTACAAACTATTAATTTATTTACGAATTTAAGACAAAATACTTCCTTAGTTATAAGCACGATGCAATCATTACAAAAATAAATTATTGACTCGATTGTGTGGTTGTGGTTGGTAGCCTATAGGGACTCAGTCGTCTTTCTTACATGAGGTCCTGGGCTTCCTCCTCGATGCTGACTATCTTCCTCTATATTACGAAACAAGCTTTGCCTTCTGTGAAAGATGTTAAAAGCGTACATTAAAAATGATAGTATTATATTAAAAACTTGTCAAAAGTTGCGTCACACCAAATTTTTTTTACCCATTATTTTCATGATCTCCTAATACACTCCTGGCTTAGCCCTCCGGTATCGGTTAGATTGATCCACAACATTTTAGGTCGGCCTCATCTCCGTGCACCCGTTCTTCCAGATCTAAATTTTCATATTGCAGTTTTGCGTAATTTTACTATTAAATGTTAGACATTTTACTAGAAATAGACGAAGAAGACGAGGACATGAGAATAATCAAAAATTTGTCAACGAAACATCAAATCCATCAAATGTTTTACGCGCGAAACGAAGAACAAACCACCCTAGCCTAGCACTAGATGTCGCTATTACCAATTCAAAACTGTTTGCAAATAATTATTCTTTCAATATCGGATCAGCCCCTGTAGACAATTTGAATTTTGCGAACAAATTTTTCGTCAATGTATAGTGCGAAAAAAATTAACTGTCCACCGGAACATATAAACAATTATTATTTAAACCAAACAAAGTCAAAAATATAAAAAGTGGACAGTTAATGTTCTTCTTACTTGACGAAAAGTGAAAATTCCGAACGAAAAACGACGGTGGAACGAGATACGGTAAAAAAAACTGTTGTTTTTCACGAAGGCTACGTCTATAAAAGGTGTAGAATCTCTAGCAACATTTATTTATTACCAATAATTCTCGATGATAGTACTCCAATGTTTATGTTATTATGCAAAGTAACTTAGTACTTACCTACCTAGCTAGTCTTGTTTATAATATAATATTGTACACCTTGTGTAGCGCCAATACACATATTTACATATCTAATTATGTGCATACTTCATTATAGTATATACACATATGTAGGTACCTACTGTGAATACTACTCAAATAATTTATTTGATAATAATGATTTTGTTATATTAGAAATATTTCATAATCGTGATGTATCCGTAATATCGCTGTAATATGCCTAGACCGACATCGACACCTGATTGAGAGATATCGAGTTCGTATTCCCGCTGTATTAATTTTGCCGATTTCGACTAGTCAACCGATCATTAACCAATACATTCAACAGACTTATACAGCCCAAACCCAGAGAGAAATTTCAAGTTAAAAGTAAACGCCTAACATAATAATTCTGACTCTTGGGTCCTCATGATCCAAAATAAGCGTCTATACTATTTGGCTACCGAGATCGCTTGTGCATTCTTTCATCCGTTGAAACGGCCCATCTCGAAGCATTTTTCGAAAGAAACAATAAATTGTATAGCTATGTTTTTACCTTATAATAATAATCCCAAACGCCACCGAGAAAATGAGAATTTGGTTCGGTAATCCGCATTCCTTTACATTTAAAAAAAAAATGTTCAACTGGTCTTAAAAGATAGATCATTCATCGAGGAATTTTGGCGTATGACATTTTTACAGCTCAATAATGTTGATAAGCGACAAAATATTTAACAACCTTGTAAGGTCATTGAGAAGACAAACTCGTAATGCCGAATTGATTTCTATTTTGGGGATTTACATCTTTTATTGCCGTTCACCTGAGTTGAGCCAGAGCATAAAATAATATTATTCGTTTGGTAATAAACTCACATGACATACCACTAATTAATATTTTATACTAGCTTTCCCGACAGATGTTGTCCTGTGGTTCTAACCCGAGGCGTCCCGTTCATATGTATGTGCATAATGTGCACTGCGCCCCCAGAAAAAAAATACCTACATAATTAATTCGATTGTGTTAAACTAATTGAATAATTAAACTATTCCAAAACATCCATATTTCATTCGTATTCAAAGCTCAGGCGGGAACAAAGAGAGAATATATGCGCGCGCAGACATTCTACCTCGCCTATTGAAGTGCCAATGCTTCGTGCATATATTATGAAAGTGCCCGATAATTTTAATGACTTCGTATGAAAATTGGAGTGAGTGATATGGGCTAATGTAAGAGCGGCAATTACGTCTGCGAGAAAGAGATGGAACTACCATCATTTGTAGTCTTATATATAAAAATGGAGAGCTATTTCGCGTTGTCATCGGATGGCGTCTAAACGGCTGGACCGATTTCGCTAATTCTTTTTTTGTCGTGTAAGCTTTTATCAGGAGAGTGTCCTTTTAGAACAAAAAAATTAAGAAAAATGCATAGGAAATTAGAAAATTTAAGAAAACTATAAAAATGGAGATTTATTTCCCGATATCATCGCATCACGCCTAAACGGCTGGACCGATTTCGCTAATTCTTTTTTTTTGTGTAGTCTTTTATCGGGAGAAGGTTGATTTAGAAGAAAAAAAATAAAAAAAAATGCGTGGAAAATTAGAAAATTTAAGAACACTTTAAAAATGGAGAATTATTTACCCGATATCATCGCATCACGCATAAACGGCTGGACCGATTTTGCTAATTCTTTCTTTGTCGTGTAGGCTTTTATCGGGAGAAGGTTGACTTAGAAGAAAAAAATGCATGGAAAATTAGAAAATTTAAGAACACTATAAAAATGGAGAGCTATTTCCCGATGTCATCGCATCACACCTAAACGGCTGGACCGATTTCGCTAATTATTTTTTGGTCATGTAGGCTTTTATCAGGAGAAGGTTGTATGGGAACAAAAAAAGTATGAAAATTGCGTGGATAATTAGAAAATTAAAGAAAACTCTAAGTAGGCAATCTTTATAGTCCTTTTTTTTACAATATAATTTTGTTCTACTTTTGAATTTTAATTAATTGACATTTATTTTGAAAGAACTGTCAGTGGATTGTATATTGTTACAGTTGATAGAATGCGAATGTAAAATATATCGTATGAAATAGATTGATTGGATAAGTCATAAATTATTCATTGCAGTTAATTTTTATAAGGAGTTTTGGTAAGTTTAAATACACGGAATACTGTTACGCCTATAGGGCTCGGGAGACAAAAACATGAAAATTATGAAATACCTATAAGCGAAACAAACAGAAAAATTTCAAACTACTTCGGTTAGTATACTAAAACCCGTGGGAGGTATTGTGTGAGGAATGCCCTCCCTGACCCCTCTGAGTAATCCTTTCAGAGGCTCTTCTAGTAAACAATAATAATGTTGTTATGGCGTCGCAGGAAATCCGTTCCATACAAAATTTAATATTGTATTTTATATTATATCTTATCCATTTTCAACTTTTTATTTGTTATTCTGTTATCCGGAGCGGAGAAGAATCCAATAAATCAAATATCGAAAGAATCTATTCAGCCGATCTCGAATTATAAGTTTTCGCACTAACCCGACTTTCATTTATATTATAAGAAGATTACACGAAGAACCCCTTTTTGAACGGTGGCGGACGCGATTTTTCTTCCATCTTCCTTTTAGAAGCTTCACAATTTAACGAGGCAGAAAGGGTTGATATTATGGTTAACCAAATATGAATAAGGCTACTCTTTTTTTAACATCATCATCAGCCTTCACTCGCCCAGTAATTGGACATAGGCCTTCCTTACTGACTTCCACGATTCTCTGTCTCTTGCCATTCTGTGCCAGTGATTGCCAAAATATGTATAGAAATTGATGCTTGAATATTTTAACTCTTCTCCTCATAACAAATCGATAGACTTTCACAGACTTTGAACTGTCATTTTAATTGATTTCGCTGCCCAAATAAACAAACTCTTTGACTGACGCCATCCAGCACTACGAGCATATACCTCAATCAATAAAACAACTATCTAAAGTTAACACACGCGTAATATTTCAATAAAAAGTATCATAAATGTGAAAATAAATGTATTTACAAGTTTTATGATTTATACAAGTAACGAAAGTTTTGATACCTACCACAGAATAAAATCATCAATTGGTATGAGAAACTTCCTTATAGCAGAAACACGACTTTTGAAATCGTGATCTGCTACACTCCGACCTTATAATTTTTATCAGATACTCATAGCGAACAATCGGTTGCCGAAGAAAATGTTGTGTGATACAGAGAAAATCATCTCGAAGAGCAAATCACCAATAGAATTTCTCACTTCGGTTCATTCAACAACTCTATTGGGTGATCTAGCTCTAAGGGGTCAGAGGTCTAACTCTTATTTTTCGTATGAAACACAAACGTTTTGCGTTTCTGAGTTAAATATGATGTGTATATTATAGTTAATCCGTAAACAATCGAAGATTTTTGAAAATCACATAAAATTTGTTGATGGTTTTCCTTGTAATGTAACCATCTCAAGTAAACTTTTCATCTTTCACTATGTAAAAAACAACAAAATTTATACCGATGAGGATTTTTCAATGTGTTATTTATTTTTCAATATTGGATAGGAAAAAAATTACTAGAAATAGAATACTTTACTGTACTTATCCAAACCAAACTCCGTTTACTCCCCACTTAGGGGCAAAGGGAGGCAACAAGAGCTCTCCATTGCGCTCGATCTTGCGCAATGTTAATGACCTCCTCACACACCATGTCCAAATTCCTCAGCTCTGTATCGAAGGAGCGAAACACAGTATGGGAGGGTCTTCCTCGTCTTCGGGACCCTGATGGGAGGAGGAACAGCGCTCTCCTCGGCCAACTGTAATTCGGCATCCTTAACACATGTCCCAGCCAAGTCCATCTCCTCCCCATAATGGTAATAATCAAAGAAACATAGTACAATAGAAAATAAAATATTGGGTTACACAGTAACGCTACATAATTACACTAACTCATTCAAAGCAGAAAAGAAAATATATATATGTAGTATGATCGACCACAATTGGAAATAGATGTTAATTGCAAAAAAGAGAAAGAGATCCTATGCAAAAAAAATATACCTATATATGTATGTATAATACAAAAAAAATAGACCCATCATGCTAATTTTACGAGTAGTTCCCTGGACCGCTGATAGCTAATATTGAATATATCGACGTCTTCCAAGTGCGCATTCCCCTGGCGGTGCAGCCTGTGTTGAACTGCATTACCCAAATACACAGAAGGAGTATTGTCACACAAAAAGGTGTCCGTGCATCTAGTGCGTCTAGCAGGAACTCTGATATTACTTAATCATGCTCAGCAGGTCAGGGCTGGTATAGTGAGAGTTTAATATTCTGAACAGAAAAATTAAATCGAAAAATATTCTTCTGCTTGGCAAACAGTTTAGGTTTGATATTGTTCTTAGGTACAAATAATCCACATCCTCCCTTCTCAGACCCAGCTTAAAATTAAGAAATCGTAGGAATCTATTTTGGACTCTCTCTATAGCAAGAATATGTACTTGAAAAACCGGGGACCATATGGGTGAGTTATACTCCAAGATACTTCGCACCATGAATGAATACAGCAGAACAATGGAGTTCAAATTCATAGTTAGGAACACATGACATCGTCTGTCGGGAAAGCTAGTTATAAATAATTCAATTGAACTGTTTTTTTTTACACTCTTGTTCAACATTTTAAATCCTCAATAATAAAATTATTATAACTGCAGACAACTTCATACCGCACCGTGCCAATAGCGTATTATATTGTACCCTTGATATTTAAACTTAGAAATGAATTCATTTGCAATTATTATGAATTCATATTATTAATTTTGTTAGGTTCTTCCTGCACTCTGTTATTTATTTATTATGACACTTTATGTGGTATTAATTATGTAGTTTTATTCGTCGTTTCATTTCCTAATAATCTTGTCTTATTTTCTTTAATTTATGTCAGTTTTAAAAATTCTCCCATCTTCGGTTAATGACAAAAATTATCATTCCCAATTTTGCTACTTTAGCGATTATATGAATTATATGAAGATCTATCTATTGGTTCATTGAAAAGATCTGTATTGAAACAATGCGTACAAATAAACGTTGTCTCGTTTTGTAAGTCACTCAACAGATCCATTATGACATACATGGTATTGATTTGAAGGGTCCACTCCATGAACACAAAGCCTGCTATGTCAAATAAGATTCAACTTCCCTCTAAAACACGAAATAAATTGTACAATAAGTCGTCGGGTCTGTAGAAAAAAAAATCTATGTGATTTTTGTTTTTACAGGATAGCAGTTAACTATTTGATCATTCAAACTTAAAATTTGTTGTGAAATGATAATATTGATGTTTAGTATCTTAAAAAATTCTCTACCATATTGTGTACTTTTCTAGAAGTCTATTCTAGGGAAATTTTTCACCCTATGTTACAATGTGCATTTGTATAAAGAATGAAAGAGAATCTGCAATGTTACACGAAGGGGGGAAATATAAGACGCGTCAAGAAGCCAGAAGAATAGTTTATAAATCAGTATAATATACAAGGGCTAAAACACCCCGAAGATGGTTGATAAGATTTTAGAAGATAAAGGCAAAAGCAATAAAAGAACTAATGTTGTTATGTTTGGGCTTAAATACTTACGAAGGAAGGATATTTTCTGGAAAATCGGATGATTCACAATATTATGTGAGATCATACTCCAAGCGGTCATCTTCTTCCTGCAGCGCATCGTGCTACGAAGAAACATGACAACATTTTGATTTAGAAAATCTGATAATAAGGATTATTCAAATTGTGAATATTATAAAAGATAAGATGTTGATTTCTAAGAACTTCTTGTATCTCGAGGTGCATTGCTCATGACCAAGGTCGAAAGGGTAATGGAAAACACACGCATCATCTAGGAGTCGATTCTATGTTTTTTTTCCTATTCTCTGATCATATCAGTGATTGATAACCGTGTCTTTAACTAAGAAACAACGATGAACTTTTGCAGGCTTGCAAGCTCTCTCTATCATCTGAATCCGGAGTAAGCATACGAAGTGGTTGGTAGCTCAGCGGTTCAGTCGATGGCATTCGTACGTACACCGTACTGAAGGTCATGGGCTCAAACCCCAGGGCCAACCATTTCCACTTTCACAAGTTAAGAAAGATAACAGAGTGTTATTTGTGTTAAGTTTAGGTGAACTCAGATTAAGTTGAAAAAAAATGGTATAATATATAGATATCTAGATATCTATATATTTTTTTCGTAAATTCTTTTTTTAGTATCTTCGATTATTTAAGCTACTTCTTCTGGCGTTGAGAATATTTTATTCCCCTAGCAAAGAAATCATCAAATTTATACAAAAACACGAGCCAATAATACTATTCGAGAAATAATTATATGATTTTTTAAAGTTCAAAATTGAGTAAATAAAATTCATTTAAAACACTCCAAAGAATATTTTTCTATAATATGGCTGTTGTGTCTAAGTCATAATCATTGATTAGAAATATTATAAGAGGGATTTTAGGGATGCGCAGAACCGAAAATTGGTTCTTTCATGTAGTAGTCACGTGACTGAAGATAAATTATTAAAAAATAGTTCATATTTTATTAAATCTATATACCCAACAATAAACACCTATCATTCCTTTAACTTATTACATGCTTTAAACATGTCTAAGTATTACCTAACGATAAATACCAAAAACAAAAAACCGAACCTCATAAACCACAACGTCCACAACTGACAAACATCACAGTTTGTGTGAGTTTAACAACCGTCACATGGTACATGTTGGGACCATGCGCAGTAGCATATCATTTCTCTAATATATCTTATCAAAGATCATAACCATAAAATATAAAATTTAAATTCTGTTCGGTTAGGAAATCACAAATTAACCGAATATCGATTACGGAATTCAGATACTCAATATATAGTATATACAAAATGGTACATCCCGTTTACTCAGTATATAAAAAATGGTACATACCATATACTCAGTATATACAATTATGGTACACCCCGTATACTCAGTATATTACTATACAATATGGTACATCCAGACTATACACTTTAGACATTAACGAAATTCTCCAGATTTGATTTCACTTTCTGTAGACCATCAATCAAATGCCATTTCACAACAACTAGGTACCTCGTTGTCTTCTCATTCACTCCGCTACAAATAATTTCTTCTCCGTTGGCAGCCAGTTTGTGCTACCTTGGGCTCGGAGTGACCTTGTGTAGGTCGTACCACGTGTACAAGAGATAGTAAATCATTGGTGACAGCCACTTATTGGAACAAATAACTGAATCGATCATCTGGAGTTGCATCACAGTATTTTTTTACTTTCATCAATAAATTGAAAAGTTTGTCCGTAAAGCGGTATTTTCGTTGGAAAACTTTAACCTCACGCATTTAATTTTTCATACAAATTACCTACATTATTAGGTACGGGAAATATGTTTCATACTTATAATTTTCGTCTATAAGTCAATACTTACTTTTCGAATCCGGTTTATACTCTGCCATAACAGTAAGCAGCGACAGTCATCGCCTTGTCGTTTGCCAGGATAACGTCTTTTCTCACTTTCTTTCTTTGTCAGCCGTCCCTCCACTGCTGGATGTAGGCCTTTTCTAAAGTTTTCCACCTTTTTCTGTTTTGTGCAGTTTTTGACCAGTTTTTCCCCTCGACGGGAACCACATCATCGACCCATCTCTTTTGAGGCCTCCCAATTGGTCTTTTATTTTCATAGGGGCGCCATTTTGCAATTCTGGGTGCACATCTTTCATTTCCATGTCTCGCCACATGTCCTACCCATTGCCATTTTTGTTTTGCGACACGGTCTATTATATCCGCAACTCTTCATTTCTTATTTAGGCTCTTAGACTTACTCCTAACATTTGTCGCTCCATAACTCGTTGTGTGCATCTTAATTGGTAGGTATTGTGTTGTATTGAATTGTGTGCATCTTAATTTGTATTGTGTTGGCTGTGAGTGACATTGTGTCCATTCCATATGTCGTTACCGGGAGGATCATTGTTTCTTTCTCTCTCTCTCCCTTTCAGGTTTATTGAGATGTCTTTGTCTTTAAGGTCTTGCAGGCAGCAATTTTTCCCAATCAGTGGACATGTCAGAAGGTGGTCGTCGTCCTGGAGCTCACCACTCTCAGATTCAGTCTCATCTGCAGAGAGGTAGCCCCATCTATGTAGCTTCCTCCTACACCTGATGACACCAACCCTGATGAGTCTATTGAGGGTAGAGCGTAAGGCAAGTAATCGCCTGTAGTGATACCCTCATGTGGGATCATCCATGGCATCGCTCCCAAGTCCGGTTGCCACAGTTCCTCTCTGCGTTGCTGTGACGACTCAACGGAAGAGGTAGTTTTCATAAAGCTGTTTCTGAGAGACTTATGTAAGTCGCGAAGTCACTGATCGGTGGTTGAATAAAAGTTGTCTCGAGTCATTTGTCTGCTTAAATCTCTCAGAATCTGCAGCTGACCTATAAACCAATGGTTTCTTTAACATTTGATAAATTTCTATCATAAAAGCACATCTGCAAGAAAATCAATATTTTTTTTAGATAAGTACCTACCTACCTACATCATCGATTCTCTTTTATTCCTATAATTTTAATTTCTTTAACCGGGAATTATTTCTTAATAATAGATATTCAACTAATTTTGTATATCAAATTCTGGTAAGTATAGACTATTAAATATATTATTTTTTATGTATTTTGATATTCAGGTCATAAACCTTGTCATTTATTCGTATAATCAACAATCAATAATTTATTTATGAATCTTCCTGGTACATAACTATTCGTTACATAAATTCTTTTTACACCCACTCGTCGAACGACAGATGAACATTATGTTGTAGAAACATTAAATTTTATTAAATTTAGTTATTAGAAAAAAAACATCACATCCTACGCTTAGTTACCTATAAGATAAAAGATAGTGATCTGGTTATTCAAATTGGGTTTACTTTTACTGACTGCTGTAGTTAAAATGTATAAACTATCTGATCATCTGAACTTATACCTAATATTTATTCCAACCTGTATGTTGGGAAACATTAAATTTATTATTTTACTTAGGATAAGTTGGTAGGGAAATGATTTTATGGTCTATTGGATGTATTCAAAACATTATATAATAGAAAAAATGTATGTTATTCATACAAATATTACGCGTGAATGGTATTTGATTCATATGAAGAGTGTTAGCTTTTCTCGTAGAATATTTCTAATCACATGATAACTTTCACGTATATACTAGTTATAAATGGGTTAACTGTATTTCCGTATTGCAATCTATCTAGCTTTGTAAACATTATTTTTTTTTGTTTATTATATAATATTTTGAACCATATGAACTTTAAATAATCATATAGTGAGTCAGTAAATAAAATATGTAAGTTGAGTTGAAAAATGAAAATGTTTTCATTTATATTATTTTCTGACTATACAATTGTTCTGACTATAAAAAATATTTTTTTTTTATATAAAATGAATCTGTGCTCACTCGAAGTGAACACAAATACACTCTTCGACTCTTTCACAGTAAGCTACTTAAAGCTTGTCTCGTTGTTTTTGTTTTTACTTGTTATGTATACACGTATTATGAAGGAATTAGCGTCGGGGCAGTTGGCCCAGTGGTTACCGTCGCTGCACGGTACGATGAGGAACGCAGGTTCGAATCCTGCCCGGGCATGAGATTTTTCCACATGTTGATATTCGGGAATTTGAACATTACCACCTAATGGCGAACGTTGTTAACGTAAAGTAATCACACTAACCCAGCCTTCGAAATAACAGTGGAAGACTGTCATAAGCCCGTAGTAGTTTGTTCATACCATTTAAAAATCGAACAATATAGTCAGTCATCAGTTGTTGATATATCGTTAAGATCTAGTCCTAAAAAATGGACACAAGAATTAAGACAAACTTAGAACGTTGTGCACTTTTTGGATGAAATCTATACAGCAAAATGCAATATCTAAACGGTGGGAAGCGAAATTAAACGAAACAAATTTTTAACAATAATAATTTAATGATGTTCCATTAACAATTTGTCACATCACATGAAATCAGTTATGATATTTTGCAACATGGTTCTGTTTGAAAGTCCACTTTGATAACTCACATCCGATGTCAATTAACCATCCACTTACCACAATTTTCTCTAGTTAAAATATCTGGACATTAACCAAACTGCTTCTAATAAAGAATATCCGGAAAAGATCGTTTTGCAACAAAAAAATGGCTTTCTATTTATGGATGAATTTCACTGTGGATAAATTTCTTCATAATTTTTACGATATATGCTCTTTACTCCTTTTGTGATTCGTGACTTAGTTGATCTTATACAATGTGTTATCACGACACTTCATCAAACGAAATTTGCGAATAATATATAGTCAAAAATTTATCAATTTAAAATGCGAAAATATTGGGGGAATTTTCACGCTGTTTTAAAGGGATCTTTGATTTTTGTATTTGAATAATTCATACTTGTATTTTACTTTTTTTTCCCCTTCAAGTGAGAGGTTTATTTTCTTTATATTAATATGGTTTAAAAGGCATCTAGTCTATTCTCGTTTTAGTCTACTTGTCTAAAAAAAAAGTAACAAAGAGAAACTTTAAAAAAAAATAAAACATAAAAACAATGTTTGCAATCTGTAACTTTTATTTTTTATACGTTGTAAAATAATTAATGAGAACTAATCCTATCGGGTCATAAAATGTTTTATTTTTTAAATAAATAGAACAACACTACTTCATCACCGTGAAGAACGTATATTAATTCTAGAACAAAACAATAAGACGGTACAATGAAAAACAAATTCAAATTTAGAACAATAACCAATAATAATTTAATAGATTGACATTTATCCAATTGAGCAGGCACCCACCTACCTACGAATTAAACATACGTTTTATTAAATTTCTTCGTTTATTCTACAAATGAACTTACACATTTTTTTTATATACGAGTATATCGCCAAATTAGATGAGTATAATGCAAAATTAAATCTTTGCGCCTCTAAATCTATTATAACATCGAAAACGCATTATTGGAATTTTTTGACCAAGGAGGTTTTCACTTGACAGTGACAACAATCATTGACTATCAATGGTGTCTCGGCGTATTTAAAACAATTTCAGACAACCTCTATTTATAATTTACTAAATAACTAAACGTCTCAACCTTTACAATATAATTGAATCTTGTGTATAGTCTGCGGTTCGAAACGCAATGACACAATCTGCCGGCATGCCAGTTCTAAGAGTGTCCATGAGAGTTGGGTGATTGCAATCTTATTCACGCCACTGTATTGTGATTGTATTGATTGATGGTCGCCAGTGTGGTTTCAGTTCAAAACAAGTTCAGCTTGGTATAAGTTCCGCTATGTCTGCTATCAAGTCTGTTTCGACTTGTTTACTGTTAAATTTTATTAGAAGTAAAATTAACTATTTACCTACCCTATTTTATCAGTAGGTACCTACTTTTTTTTAAATGTAAGATTATTTAGAAGGTTTGAAAAGTATGCAAGGATAGCGCAATGAAAAAAAATTAAAACAACACAGTATCTCTTGAAACATTTATTTATTTATTTTATACTTTATGCATATTAAAAATAGTGTACAAAAAATAGTGTATATACAAGTGGCAATGGCGGGCAACAATCTGAATCTCATACGTTTATGAAGGTGTTAAGGATGTAAAAGTAAAAATCGGATAAGAAATTTGAGCTATTTGATCATAAATATGTGTCATAAGAAAACTAAATATAAAAAAAAAACAAAGTTTGAATTTATTAGCTTTCCCGACAGACGTTGTCCTGTGCTCCTAAATATGAATACCTACCTATCAAATTTGTTTGTATAAGGATTAGCTCTTTACCTTTTAACCAATGTAGGTTATTTATAGATCGATGCATCTGTTTCAAACCATCTATTTTCCATCGATATTTTGTCAATCGCACTAACAAACAACTGATATTTCCTGTCAAACTTTAATTTAATAATTAATTTTCAAATTTGGAATAAAAATTATATTGTCAAAAGTACCAAGAGTTTTTCACTTAAGAGTTTTCTTTGATTTTCTAATTATCCACGCAACTTTCTTATTTTTTTCTTTCATAAAAACCTTCTCCTGATAAAAGCCAAAACGACAAAAAAAGAATTATCGAAATCGGTCCAGCGGTTTAGACGGGATGCGATGACATCGGAAAATAGCTGTCCATTTTTATAACATAGAAGATAATGTACATACTGTTTTTTTTAATATTATTATTTTCTCTTGCATCAACTTAAATAAAATGTACATAATAGCTTTGCACACTTTATTCAAGTAGGCAATATTGCGCGGACGAGAACATAGTGCATTGTTGACAGACAATTTGAGTACCATTAGTAAGTAGGTAACTATTAAATTCACATTTCATATTGCCTGTTTGAATTCAATTGTTTGTAGAAAATTCTATATGACGCTTAAGTGGTTATAAGCCTACTCAAACATTAAATTTGCTTGACTTTAACCAATTTCTAAATCATAATAATATTTTTAATATATACTTCCAAACAATTCAATATAATGATCAATTAAAATATTTTTCACGTCTAATTTTAATTAACAAATAATCGTTGTGTAATGATGGAGCGATGTTTGATAATTGGTTACCTAATGAGAGAGGTACAAGTGAGATATTATAATAGCTGCAAACTTGTATTCAAAGAACTTGATTTGTTCAATGATGGCGGTTTACTTCCGGAGACGGGACAACCGGATCGTTCAATGCAAACAAACGGACCAATCAGGGACAAAAAGAATGTCTTACAATGATCAGACACTTGCTTGTATAATTTTGCACGTCTTTGGTGGTTAAAAAATAATAAAATAAAGTGTCCAGTAGAAGAAATTGTACTAAAAGCTTTTAATGTTAATATGTGTATCGCGGTAGGCCCCTCCAAACAATTAAAAGGCTCTACGAAGCTGACCTTCAGGCCGTTGGTTCCAACTAGGGAGCGGACATGGATAAAGAAGAAGAATGTGTATAGACAAAAACAACTGTAAAATGGCTCCTATTAATTATACACAACGTTTCATATTTATTTGTGGTTTCATAATAATATGTATTATTTCTGCAAGGTCGTAGCCATCAAACCCCCTTGACCCTCCCCCCCCCCCTCTATTTCTTTTGTTATGTTATGTTTTTCTACTGCTCCACTAAGCGGCTAAACTAAACCCCCTCCAAAATAATTTTCTGGTTAGGCTTTGTATTTCAGAGCTAAATCTTTACATAGGTATTATAGAACCAAAATTTTGATACTAACATTAAATTTATCAATTTTCGATTTTAAGAGGTAAATTTTATATCAATTTGAACAAAAACGACCTTGACCGTATTTTGCTATTGTTTTGGAGGCTGGCTTAATCTTTCTTTGACATATTCAACATGTAGAAAAATTCTCTCTGCTTGAGCTTGAGACGGGTAAGGATGTGGGTTCGATTCCTGTAAAGGGCATGCTATTTTTTGCTTGCGTGTAGAAGTTGAACTTAAATCTAGTCAGTCTTTCACAGGATACTGACCCCGAATAGAAAATACATGTTACATAGAAAATACATAGAAAACTGATATCAAACCTGGGACCGATTTATTGCAAACTGACGCCTAGACAACTAATCAACCAGGGTAATTATCATCAAAAGCTATATAAAGTTTGTTAAACTTTTCTGCTTAAAATTAATGTTTTGAAAAAGCCGATGAAGAGTGATTATTTTTTCTTTAACTTTGAGGAAACTTTGCTCTAATAATTGTGTGGTGGTATATTATTTAATTTATATACATGCAGCATTCTGCGATGAAGAAGCAGATTTCCAATGCATCTATTCGGTTCATCATATCAACAAGATAAACATAATAAAATATGTGGAAAAATTTAAAAAAAAAATCTGTTTTGTTGCATCAAATAAGAAATGATGACAAAAATGTCACAATAGAATGCAGTCTCTAAGTAGGTTACCAGAGGCATTTGATAATAATAATCGATTGCGTTATACGGCATCTCCCAGAGCGGGGAAGTAAGCCACCGATAGTGATGATAAAGCCGATAATAATTTATACGTAAAAAAGTAAGAGTGCTCGTTATGAAATAATGGAGAAATGTTAGCCGCAGCACTTTCTCTCGAGGAGCGGACGCCGCAATACGTAACACCACCCGCTACAGTCGCACCGTGACATTGGCCTGTCCAACCTGTTCCTCTCCGCATCACTCTGTCTCGTGTCCTGACGATGATCATATTATTAGCAACACAACACCGAGAAATCGATGTTTTTTTCCTGATAGATTACATCATCATCGCCTGAGCAACTTTCTATGAATCGATGACGTGGTCTACTGTTTTTGATTTCATATTGGTAATGTTTGAATTTTCCTTTACGATCGATGTTATTCAAATTCAACCGTAGGTACTAATAGAACGTTATTCATCGAATAAGCGCAGAGTAAGCAAATCTTCGTAGTTCAACCCCTTTAACCTAGATTAGACATTCTATTTGGCACGCTGTCATGGAAGATAAGCTTATTCCGCGCTTGAATAGCATTCAGTACCTACGGTGTATTTTTGGTTGATGTTATTCATATTCAACCGTACAAATAGCCTTTTATACCTAGATTTGACATTTCATTTGGCACGCTGTCATGGAGGATTTTCTTATTCCGCGCTTATTATAGAATAAGCGCGGATCATAGGATCATATAGGATCATAGGATCATAGTTCTATATTTTAAACAATGAATACTATAGTACTGCATCCTAAAAGCAACATCTCCACCTGAAATGATGCTATGAGTAACACCCATGCGTTTCGTATGGAGCTCTATTTTCACAGTAAGCTACTTAAAGCTTGTGTCGTGAAAGAGGAAGATGGTCGGCATCTGGGATAAAGCCCACGATCTCCAGTATGAAACTGTATGAAAGTTGGCGTCATAGCCGCCAGGCTACTGTCACTACCAGGATATTTTTATAAGATACCTTTTTAAAAAGTCTCTAGAAAATACAAATAATCAAAGTTTGTCATTTGCTTTCCCACTTATCATGATAACAATAAGATGAAAATTGATAAAAAAAAAACATTCGAATAAACATAGCTATATCCGTAATTTTAGCGAAAAAGGTCATTTGGCTAGCATAGTACTTAATTAAATAACTAAATCTGTGGAGATTTTTTGACGCAGTCACTACTTTAACTCCTTCCTCTAAATAAATAAATATAATTTAATTTAATTCTTGAATAATTATTGTAAAAGACATTTTGATAATACAAACTAAACGTATCTACATAATATCTGCTTTAATAGATATTTTCATGTGATAACCTTTTTAACGAACTCAAGGTTTTACTGTCGTTTCAACTATGACTGTATTCTAGCGTTGCATAGGTTGGCACCAAAGTGATGTTTCTTTTTTATATTAATAAAAATATCATAATAATATTATTTCGTAATAGATGAGGTAGGTACCTACCTATTCGTGTACAGCATAACGAGAATGTCTAACAGCGGTGAGTAGGAGAAATTAATGAATTACCAGTACTACCGCTTGTATAAAAACGTCAACAAAGATTACGACAATGGCGACCTCATAATAATATTGTGTGTTCTGTAACGATCGTCGTGGCATTTCGGCGATTCGTTGATGGACACGAAATTTGAGTCATGTATTAAGTTCGAAAAATAAGACTCATGTGTAAATTTTAAAAAATTTGAGTGGATCAGTTTGAATATTGTCACAATACCTATTATTTTCATGGTGTCTATCCCTCTGTGTTGTGTTTTGCTTACTGTGAAAGATGTCAAAAGTGTATTTGTGTTCACTTCTAGTGAGCACAGATTCATTAAAATAAAATATATATTGGACCACTTAATTTCTAAATTAGAAATTAAATAATTCTAGTGTAAAATTCCGCAAAATTTATGCAAAAGACTTTCATTTAATTTTTTTAAATATATTTTTAAGTTTATTTCTTTTAAAAAATGATTAAATTTAGTTCCTTTTGTCTTAATATCTGCGCTTCTTTTAAATGAAGCCTTAAATCATTCGAAAATGAACGGAAAGCCGGTGCATAAGAACAGAACATGCTTTTAGGTATTTATCCCTTACTAAAGTTAGCAACAAGTTTTTTAATTTTCTTCTATTTTCAGCTTTTTTATTTTACATTAGCAAAGCCAATAAACGATTAAAAGCTTAAAGCTTTTTTTTTTACAAGCCGAAATGAACATTTGGTATCTTGAAACATAACTTTACCTAAAAAAAAAGGTCTTTTCTAAAATTTGGTATCTGGAAACTTGAGTTTGTGGAAAGTTATAAATAATAGGGGTAGGCTATTATTTACCTGACTATTATTTTTATTCAACTATTATTTATAAATATTGGTTTGGTATTTTCACATGACTCAAATTTAGTGTGCGACTACGGAAAATAAGCTGTTTTTTGTTGCGTCTCTGAGAGGGCGCGTGACTGAGAGTTGCGTAACGGTTGTTTTCATGTCTTCAAGGGCTTCTAGTAGCAGTCTAGCAACCTTATCTAAAGCCAACTTTGAGCGACTGTGAACTCAAGTTGCGTTTTACCTGTTTTGGTTCAAGTATTAGATTAGCATCATTTTAATATTGGGATTTAATTGTTGGTATTAGATTAGCATACTAGGTACTAGCTTTCCCGACAGACGTTGTCCTGTAGTCCTTACTATGAATATTGATTTAGAATAATTAGTTTTTATTTTTTTAATAGATAATAATATAATAATTAGTAGATAATTTATACAAAAATACGTTTAAAATATGTTTGAATTTAAAAAAAAATATTTCTAAAAGCCCGAAAGAAATTTTATCAAAAATCTACCTACCAAATAATCCTAATCTGCCTTCTGTTTTGAAACTCAATGGTTGTCAAGTAGGTAAATAATAATTATGTTGTTATGGAAAAAAATTCACATATGGCGTTGTTGTCAGTCATACTAACTTTAATATTATTATTTTTTTTATTTTCTATCCCTTTTTGATGTTTTGTTACTTATTCTGTTATTTGGAGCGGAGAAGAATCCAATAGGTAAATCAAACATCGGAAGAATCTATTCAGCCGAACTCTAATTATAAGTGTTCGCACTAACCCGACTTTCGTTTATATTATAGATTGATACTTCATTAGGACTAATGTAAGTAACATGCAATAGATACGACGCTCTTCTTCAAACATAGGCAAAGAGTGATCCCGAAGGTCGTTCGTTGCTTCACACATATAACCACGTAGGCGCTCTATTCCACATACGAAAGTGTTACACATGTTGCACTTCACCGAGTTATCGATGTCCCAATACTCTCCGATTTGCATATTAGCTCGTGATTTGTATGCAACCAGCGTACACTGCTAACAATCATTTGCCAATGTTTTGATTACAAAATGCATTGGTTCACAACGAAATATAGTGTAAGATATAGACACATAAAAGGGATCCATCAACAATAAAACAATTATAATGTTTTGGCAGCGCAATACAGACAAAGGGGGCGTCCATTAATCACGTGAGCCCAATAGGGGGAGGGGGGAGGCTGGAAAAAATTCACGTGCATTTACTTTTCTGGTGAATTTAAAGAAAGACAGTTGCACTTTTAGAAATTTTAAAAATTCTAGATAATTAAAATCATAAGCTTCTTAATTCATTGTACTAAAAAAGTACACGTGACAGGGAGGGGGTGGGGTATTCTAAAACATCACCAAATATCACCAGGGGGGAGTGTAAAAAGATGAAGAAAAAAACATCACGTGCTTAATGGACGT
This sequence comes from Mystacides longicornis, assembly GCA_963576905.1. Taxonomy (NCBI): domain Eukaryota; kingdom Metazoa; phylum Arthropoda; class Insecta; order Trichoptera; family Leptoceridae; genus Mystacides; species Mystacides longicornis. The sequence continues at coordinate 7,289,387 of OY756425.1, read as the reverse complement.
CCCCATATCAAAACTAAACATCGTAACATGCTTATGCAATAAATTGTTAGTCCGTGATAGAAAACTTTTATAGAATAGCATATTTTTGTTCAAGTTCATAGACTCTTAAATCAAAGCTTTATGCGTAGGCTATCATGGTGTAAGTCAGTTAGAAACACGGGTTTTCTTCTTTTTTTTTTAATTAAAAGCTACAAAAACACCAGATATCCCAGGGCATTGGTTTTATCGGCATGCTGCCATTTTTCAAAAGTCGACGATTTAAATTTCAGCCCCATAAATTTGAACATTATCATAGTGGTTCACATTATAATCTACCGATCTCGGTAGTCTAGTAGCAAAGGCGCCGACTTCAGATCAAGAGGTCCCGGATTTGATTCCCGGTCGGGTCAGATATTTTCAATGTCAATTTTTTTTCACCTGAAATTTCTACTCGGGGTTGGAATCCTGTCTCAGATTGGGACCGGTGACTGGTAGAGAATGCTTCAAGCATTTAGTTTCGCCGGCTATATATTTACTGACACCTATGTTTAGAAAAGTGTAATTTATTTATAATCTAGAATCAACTGTTTTGATGGTCAAATCAATGGCTGTTCGATATTTTAGATGGTAAACTTTTAAAATTTAAACCACTACGGTTCCTTAGTATGATCACTTTGCATTAACAACTTTCGCCATTTATGTAAACAAATTCGTCGAAATCTCAGAAAATCTAAATGCGAATCTTCGAAATGTTCAACATGTCAAAAAATTTCTTCTGCTGGAGACGGCAGGGGATGCGGGTGGCATGGGATTTTTAAATCATAGTACAGCATAGGTTTCTGAGATTCGTTAATTTTAGGATGGGTATTCCTTTAGTCGACATCAATTACGAGACACTAATGGGAAAATTGGGTCTTCAGACTCTGGAGGACCGCCGCACGATCAATGATCTGATGCTGCTTTTCAAGATGGTAAACGGTTCGATTGATTGCCCTGAGCTGGTTGGTCTTGTCCAGTATCATATATCCCAACGATTCACGCGGTCCAGATCTGTGTTTTTGGAGGCTAGCTCCAGGACAAACTATCTCCATAACTCGGTGATCCGGAGAATCCACAGATTTGGTAACGAGTTTGACCATGTTGCGGATATTTTCCATGAAAATATTTTTGGGTTTAAGAGAGAACTATTAACGTTTTTCTCATTTTGAGTTCATGACCTCCTATCATTTTGTTATCTCGGTCGTTTTGTTTTGTATCATTTTATCACTTGTTAGTTCTGTCAATCAACGGATTCATTCATTCTGTGATCTCATTGTTTGTCTTTTATTAATATTTGTATGTATTTTATATTTTATTACCTGTTCATATTTTCGATTAATCAATGATTTATCTTGTCTTATTGTCTCATTTTTTATTTGTAGTTTCTAATCTTCTAATCATTTGTGATCTGTTTATTTCACTTGATCCTTTAAACAATTCATCCTTAAATTTTATTGCTTTATCTTATCTTAATGCTTTACTTCTTCTTCTTTCTTTCAACGCGGCAATCCACTCTCGAGAGAGTGATCTATGTAATGCTTTACTTATTTTATGTTAATTTTTGGCATACTGCTTACGATGGTTTGTAGATTTTATTTTTACTTTGTTGTTGTTGATTTGTTTGATGTTAATGTTAAGTTGAATCATATTATGCTGATTAATGATTTGTTTAATATGTATATGATATAACATGTAATAGGCTTAGAGCCGTTTAAAATTGTAATAAATAAATAAATAAATACATATCAAATACAGAGAAAACTCTGATCAAACCAATATTTGCCCGCTATAGGGCTCGTACCCAATTGACTTTTACGTATAACAAATCTAAAAGAAGGAAACGTGTTATTTTTTATGAAATATAGGTATACATAATAATTTATATGTGTGATACCAAACCTGAAATTTTAAGCGAGCATCTGAAGAGAATCGCATCTCGATTTCACCAACACGTCACATAATGCCTCTATTGTTTGAGCATCTTATTTCAATTAACTCACTATTAGCATATTATTATGCATATTAATTTACAATGAGTCGTTGTGTAATTTCAGAATAATGTTTAAATTTCTCTAATTAAGTAATATTATTTTTCACCAAACAAAACACGGTCTTAGAGAATTTGGTTTAAATTTAAAGAATTTTATTAGAAGCGTCAGACAAAAGATTAGAATCTTACAACCCGTGACTGAAAGGCGATTTCCGCTGCACATCTACGGCATTATAATTATTCTATTAAACTCTCCTAATATGCATATTATGAACATTTGCAATTTGACACAGTGTTCACGGAAGCTTTTTAACAAATCATCGTCATGCTTTGTTCATTTTCTCTTGAACAAATAAAGTATTTATTATTCAATTTTGAAAAATAACTACTTCTTCTTCGTCAGCCTGTCTCCGTCCATTGCTGAACATAGGCCTCCCCCCTCTCCTTCCAATCATTCCTGTCCTCAGCCTCTCTCATCCATGTGCGGCCTGCATTCTTTGCGATGTCATCCGCCCATCTGGCCTGGGGTCTGCCGACATTTCTTCTGCCTTGTCTAGGCTGCCACTCCACTACTCTTTTGGTCCATCTGTCGTCCGGGCATCTGGCCACATAGCCCGCCCATCCCCACTTCAGGGTGGCAACTCTCTCCACCACATCAACAACCCTGGCCTTCTCTCGTATGCGTGTGTTTGTTCTCCTGTCTCTTAAAGAAATACCCAACATCTTCCTCTGCATGGCTCTTTGTGTTACTGCCAGTTTGTGGATTATCCTTTTGGTCAGTACGGTGTAACTACTTATTTGAAACAAACTATTTTGAAATTTAAATGAGCCTGTACCACTACATAGTATAGTATAAGTTTACGATGATCGAATATCGAAACGATCATCGAAAGAGTTTCGAAAAATTTCCATTTAAAAATGATCGAATGATTCGATCGTTTGATTTAAGAACACTATTTGCACGCTAATAAGCGCTTATTTGCGTGCAATTAGCTTTCGATTTATAACACAATTTCATTTTTTATTTTATTTTCTACCAGAAACTATTTTAAATGGATCATAATGGATCATAATATTAACGTTTATTTATCCATATACCGTAGTAGCCCGAATATAACGAGATACTTTAAGACCATTTTGTTTCCGTTAAAAAATCGACTCGGGTCAAATTCGGGGTTCAACGCGCGGGATAACTTGTTTCCATAATATGGAATTATGTTGACATCTCTTGAATAATTTGTTTTGTTTCATTGCGCGAGTATCTCTAATATAAATGAAAGTCGGGTTAGTGCGACCACTTAGCTCAAAATCGGCTGAACAGATTCTTTCAATGTTTGATTTATTGGATTCTAATCCACTCCGGATAACAGAATAACTAATAAAAAGTTGATAAAATGGGTAAGAAATGATATAAAATATAATATTTATGTTAGTATAGAGCGGATCACCGGCCGGCGCACTGTGGACAATAACCGGGTCTGGCTCTACTAAAATCTATAACTCCTTTATTTGTAAAGATATTCTTTTCAAATTTTTTACTCTCAAAAGCAGAAGGTTTGTTTATTATGCTGATATGAAAATAAATAAGTTTTAATGTACAGTTATTTTTTTAAAAACATTTGAAAACTGACTTTTGTAAATAAAAATCATACTCACTTAATAGTCTATTTATTGACTTTTAATTCGATTTTAGAGTACGTAAAAGTAGTTTTGTACATAAAAGACAGATAAAATGAACTAAAAATCAAAATAAAAATGATCTATACAGGGTGTATAATATAACAAATCAAAGATACTTTACTTGTAGAATCACAACTAAGCAAGTATATTTTGTTACATTTCAAATTCAAATATCTTATCTATTGCTAACAACTAATGGTATATGTTACATATTTTTGGAAACCTTATTTTATATAGATAAATTTCAGCCATAAAAATTTTTGGTATTCTATTTGTTGTAAGTTTTTTCTTAATAATACTGTAAAATTATTTAAAAATAATATCTTCCATAAGTTTGTCGAAGGTTTTCACGTTTACCAACGTCTTCCGACGCGTTGAAATTTATGTTAAATTATAGCCTAGATATATATCCTTAACATATCAAAAAATTGGCTGCTCGTTAATGCTCTTTTAGAAGTTATGAATGATAAAATTACACCCAGTAATAGTAGAGTGCCAAAGAAAATCATATTGCTAAAACCAGGTCTGACTATCACAAAACTTATTTTTATGGTTAAACGTTGAACCATGTAAACAATTAATAAATTAAATAAAATTAAAATAATATATTGTTTCGATTTTATTCACAATAACTATTTAAAAGCATATATTTTTGATGGACATATAAATATAAGCGTGTGCGTATTAGATTTCATGACCTTCAGGATCAAAAAAGTAGATACAGAGTACCTACTTCATCAAATTCGTTCATTTTTTAAGTTACCTACCTATGGATTCCCAATAGTATTATGTTATTATAGGATCTGGAGCATGAAGAAGAGTATAAAATAAACCTATCTTCTATAATAGCATAAAGAAAGTAATCTTGGAAAAATATTATTATTATTATTTTAATTGTATATATTGATCATGAAGTGTAATGTAAAAGCATGATAAAATGGTTAAAGGATATTAATACCTATTGTTTTCAGCATATTTACCATTGTAGTTTTTCAGTAATATTAAAATTAATTGTTTGAAATGTTTATCACGTTACACCCTGAATAGAATATTCTCTTTTATTTTTTTAGTTTATTTTTTCTATTTTTTATATATGAAAATTATTTTTGCTTAATTTAAAATCGAATTAAAGTTCAGTAAATATATTATTAAGTGAGTATGATTATTATTTACAAAAAACAATTTTCATATATTTTAATAAAAATAACTGTACACAAAAACTTAAAAATATGTATACCATCATAATAAATAAATATTCTGCTATTATTGTGCAAAATTCGATAACGATATCTTAAAAAATAAAAGAGTTATAGATTTTAGTAAAGCCAGCACCGGTTTTCGCAATAGGATTATCTGCGACACTACTTGTACCGAGTGTACTTTTTTTATTCATAACTTCTAAATGAGCAAAAACGAGCAGCTAATTTTTTTACATGTTAAGGATATATACAGTATTGTGCAAATTAATGGAATCACTCCGATAATTTTCATTTTTTGCATATTGCAACACTGCAATGTCACTTGACAGCTGTCAAAGTTTTAATAATATAACCTATCATTCTCTATCTATTATAAGAAACTGTTATTCGCACACATAAGACCTTTTTGGATGTTTTATTATTCAAATTTGTATATTTAGTGTTTAGTGCGTTTTTTTTTCAATTTGACTTTCGTGATGGATATCACCCCTAGGAAGCGCGAAAAAATAATCACGTTGTGTGAACACACGTCTATGTCACAAAGAGACATTGCGAGAGAGTGTGGCATCAGTCAGGGGGCGGTAAGCAAGATTTTGAAGCGCAAAAGGGACACGGGATCAGCTGAAGTGAAAAGATTGGGCAACTGTGGAAGAAAAAGAAAGACGACACCAAGAGATGATATTTTTTTGCTTCGAAATAGCAAATTGAACCCTAGAAAAACAAGTCATGACTTGCAGCAAGACTTATCAGCAACAGGCGTAGCAATACATGACTCAACTGTCCGTAGAAGACTTTTGGAATCTGGTAGGAGGGCTATTCGAGCGCCAAAAAAACAACTTCTCACAGACCGCATGAAGAAGCAGAGATTATTGTGGGCAAGGAAATACTCCAACTGGACTACGGAAGACTGGAAAAAGGTCTTATTTACTGACGAAACACATTTTGTAGTCCAGGGACAGCGATCTAAATACGTTAGGAGATCCCAAAATGAACAACTTACTCCAGCACATATTAATCAAACCGTTAAACACCCTGTAAAAAAAATGTTTTGGGGTTGTTTTTCATTCATGGGGGTTGGATCTTTAGTGCCAATTGAAGGCATGATGAACAGTGAAAAATATAAAGCAATGTTAGAAATGTACTTAAACAAAGAACTCAAAAAATGCCAACCCCAAGGAGAAGCGATCTTTCAACAGGACTCAGCCCCCTGCCACAAGTCGAAGCAAATGATGAAATATTTTCGGGATAAGGGGATAACAGTTCTAGATTGGCCAGGGAATTCACCAGATCTGAACCCTATCGAAAATTTATGGGCAATTTGCAAGGCTAGACTGTGCAAAATCGACTGTACTACTAAAACAAAGATGATAGAAGCGGTAATCCAGGTTTGGTATCGAGATGAGAAGATCTCTGAAAATTGCCAAAAATTAGTAGAATCTATGCCAAAAAGGTTGAAAGCTGTTATTGAAGCCAAAGGGGGTCATATTTCCTATTAGTTAGAATTAGGTATATTTTTAAATTTTGTCAAAATTTTAATTTATGAGTAATAAATGATTTTAACATAAAAAATGCTTATGATTCCATTAATTTGCACAATACTGTACCTAGGCTATAATCTAACATAAATTTCGGCGCGTCGGGAGACGTCGGTAAAAGTGAAAACCTTCGTCAAACTCACGGAATTGATATTTTTTATGATTTTACAATATTATTAAGAAAACACTTTTAATAAATAAAATACTAAAAAATTTTTGGACAAACATTTATCTATATAAAATAAGGTTTTCAAAAATATATAACACATACTATTAGTTGTTAGCAATAGATAAGATATTTGAATTTGAAATGTAACAAAATATACTTGTTTAGTTGTGATTATACCTTGATAAAATGTATTTGAACCTAGGGTTCCGAGGATCGCTCCACGGATAAACAAAACGACCTCAGAACCCGTAGGTTTTAAACGTGAAAAGAGGGAAGAAAGACACATTTTGTAAAAGTTCCTAAGATTCTTAACCAAGTGTGGGACTTAATGATAACAATGACAATAATAATATATATCATACCGAAGTAGGGAGAGGTTAATTATTTTATCACTTTAAATTACTTTTAATTAATTTACTTACTTTAATTACTTTTGATTCGCGAGCGCCTAATCCTTACAATACCGAGCATGAGACTTTAAATTAAATTAATCATTACGCATTACTTTACAGGCGCTTTTCTCAGACATCCGGCTAGCTTTACAATATTAACTTTATACTTTACAGACGCGACATTATCTTTGACACTTTCCATATTAACTTGGTAAAAATGTTCTTTGATGTATTTTCTACTAATAATACTTTTAAGGCATTGACTTACCACTTACATTTCTGGAACCTGCGTCTGTGCTACTTCGATGGAGGACCTGTAAACTATGTACGGAATAGTCTTTTTCTAGCCTCCTCCACCGCCACATCATCACACCCGCTCTGGAGGGAACAATGTTCGCACGGACAAAATACCGATTACTTTATTAATACTCAAATCATTACCTATCACGAAAACCTTACGCAATCGCGTTTCTAAAGCTTGGGAAAAGACTGAATCCGTACTGACATACAAATAAACACATACGACATTATTATTGCCCATAACCATTTCCCAATTAAAGCTAACATGCACTATAATACAAAGAACAATCTCTCGCGTCTTTAATTCGCGGCGCGACTCTATCTCGCGACTTTAATTCACGGCGTTGCGATACAATAAACTTTACGAACTCTACGTCATACGCGGAACCTTATTACGACTCAAACCGATCATACAAAAATTACTGCTTTTAAAATAACTTTATACAAATGCCGTCCGAGGCAAACAATTAAACTCTACATTTTGAAAACATCCGATATCCGACTTTACTTAACGAACTCAAAAACCTGGAGATGCGCTCCATACGAAATCCCGTCGACAACTATACGCGATCCGCTCCTCACGGAGTTCTAAGGATGACTATATGCGATCTGCTCCTCTCGGAGTCCTGACGATGACTATTTTTAAAATTCAAATGTTAATTATATTCCCGATGTCCTTATCTTAATACTTCTGGCGGCAGACTTGCAAACAATAAAAGATCGGTGCAGACCACCTTGCATGTACTAAAAAAATAACATAATTATACCGACGGCAACTTTCTAATATTTTGCATACAAAAAAAAACCTTTATAATCCTGCGATAACAAACAAGTGCGAAAACTGATATTCAAGGGCTGATAAAAATTGCAATAAAACTTTAAAAACATCGAGGAGACAAAAGATCTAGAAAGATTATTATCTTCAAACGAGGACCGACTTTATTTACTAGTTGACATACCCGCTTCTTTTCATGCGTCTTAAAATAATTTTAAAATTAATATTATATTTGGTCGCAATCTATAATACAGATATGCGTTCGTCAATAAACCGCATATCAACCTGCCCTCTCCTTCTTCGACCAAATATAATATCTACTTTCCCTTTTCCATGCTCTTTATTTAAAATACCTTGTCGACAAAATATACACACATGCATTTCCTTCACCGTCAAAACACTTGCTTACTTTTCTTCAAATATTGTACAACTACTTCGAATAAGATTCTTGACATTTCTCTTACACCTTTTAGATTCTAATTGAACATGCAAATTATCCTTTCCAATAACTTTTTTATCTACAAACATATTTATCCCTTCATAAACCTCAAAATCCTCTCTATACATATATTATATACCTTTACATACCTAATAACCAACAACAACCCCCTCCCTACTTTCGATTTTCGTTTTTAATTATCCCTCCTAATAATTAAAAACGCCGAATCTATATTACCATTAGATTTAAAGTCATTACGCAATTCTAATTTCCTATTAAGACAAAACCTATAAGCTTCCCATACTCTATTCCAACAAGCTTAAGATTCTAATTGGGCGCCAGGTACGTTCTTTATGTACTAATCCACAGTGCCAAAGAACGACCAAGATATTCACTGTTGCACATTTTTGCCCGACCTCAGCCAGAGATGAATACTAATAAGAATAACTTTACATTAAAATACAAACAGACTCATAACTATATTATTCATTTGACTACGCTACCTTTTCTTTCCTTACTTCGAAATTATACACATCGCACTTTTTACCTTTTAATACAAAACACTGAACTTTATTTAACCACAATTTATACCTTAAAACATAAATACATTCTTGAACTTTACTTTTCATCATTGTACCTTTATATCACAAAAATTAAATACTTTATAACACTCTTTTAAGCACTAAAATACCTCATAGCACAATTATGACCTTTCTAATTTACACTCAATATCTCACTTCTCATATTACATATCCTATGATGCCTATAAAAATCTACATACTTTGATCACCTATAAAAATTCCGTCTTTTCTACTTTCTTTAAAACTTTTTATCATATTCCTCAACCTAAAACATGCTTCTTATAACCTTATTTCTATTCATACAACATCCATCTGATTATATTTTTTTTAACTAATTCTTCATTCTTTGATTCACAACGAAACCTATTATAAATATTAATATCCAATTTCCATTACATGCACAAAAACCTGTTAATAAAATCCATCACCGGAGAAAATACTTCAATTTAAAACATTTTACCAAGTTCTCATTATTATTACTTTATCCAAAATAAACGAATATCGAAACAATACAGATAAATACATGTCTTTTTATAAGAACGTATACAGACTTATTAAAATTATTCCTACAGAGCTTAAGGTACATAAGTTTAATCCCACATCTTGTTCACGGACCACAGGATGTGTTCAAGTACATATTTAACATTTTCCAATCTCTTTCTTTCTAATCACCCTTTCTTCCTAATCATCAATTTGGCAAAAATATGCCCAGAGAGAAATATTTTCAGAGGTTAAATGTTTAATTTGATTGCCCACAGATAACTAATTAATTTATTTTTATATATTTCCTACAGACGTAAACTTCCTATTATCTATTATCTTGTTCTTTTACATCGTCCGACTCACGGTTCCTATCTTTTTACAAATACCTAACGTTTTCCTATACGATTTTTCATTTCTTCGATTTCCTAACCTTGTCCGTAGTCGCTATCACGGACGCCGAAGGTTGTGCAATGGACTTTCCCAACCGATATAGTCTATCCTCGTAACGCCTATTAATTTGACGACTAATTATTATGTAACGTAGCATTTTTTATCCTAAATTACGGCTCGTAGAACATCTTTTCCTATCAGATTCCGGACCTAATCACGTCATAATACCTTAACATTACGTTTCACATACGCCGAACGCATTCCTGAGAATATATCTTGTCATTTCCTATAAAACCGTAGATTTCCTAAACAATCGTAGATTTTCTAAGCGAGCGCATACCTATGTCACCATACAGCTTTCCCTGTTTACCGCAAACGTTTTATAAATTACCTAACCTTTTAATATCCTTGCTACTTTCCTACAAACGTAACGTAAACTTGCTTAATTCCTGTAAATCGACCTAACAATACTTTATTTATAACTATCTCAGGGGTTTTGGGGTTCTGACAGCCTCTTAAAGAGAGTTCAAAAACTCTATTCACGTTGGCGCCATTTGATAAAATGTATTTGAACCTAGGGTTCCGAGGATCGCTCCACGGATAAACAAAACGACCTCAGAACCCGTAGGTTTTAAACGTGAAAAGAGGGAAGAAAGACACATTTTGTAAAAGTTCCTAAGATTCTTAACCAAGTGTGGGACTTAATGATAACAATGACAATAATAATATATATCATACCGAAGTAGGGAGAGGTTAATTATTTTATCACTTTAAATTACTTTTAATTAATTTACTTACTTTAATTACTTTTGATTCGCGAGCGCCTAATCCTTACAATACCGAGCATGAGACTTTAAATTAAATTAATCATTACGCATTACTTTACAGGCGCTTTTCTCAGACATCCGGCTAGCTTTACAATATTAACTTTATACTTTACAGACGCGACATTATCTTTGACACTTTCCATATTAACTTGGTAAAAATGTTCTTTGATGTATTTTCTACTAATAATACTTTTAAGGCATTGACTTACCACTTACATTTCTGGAACCTGCGTCTGTGCTACTTCGATGGAGGACCTGTAAACTATGTACGGAATAGTCTTTTTCTAGCCTCCTCCACCGCCACATCATCACACCCGCTCTGGAGGGAACAATGTTCGCACGGACAAAATACCGATTACTTTATTAATACTCAAATCATTACCTATCACGAAAACCTTACGCAATCGCGTTTCTAAAGCTTGGGAAAAGACTGAATCCGTACTGACATACAAATAAACACATACGACATTATTATTGCCCATAACCATTTCCCAATTAAAGCTAACATGCACTATAATACAAAGAACAATCTCTCGCGTCTTTAATTCGCGGCGCGACTCTATCTCGCGACTTTAATTCACGGCGTTGCGATACAATAAACTTTACGAACTCTACGTCATACGCGGAACCTTATTACGACTCAAACCGATCATACAAAAATTACTGCTTTTAAAATAACTTTATACAAATGCCGTCCGAGGCAAACAATTAAACTCTACATTTTGAAAACATCCGATATCCGACTTTACTTAACGAACTCAAAAACCTGGAGATGCGCTCCATACGAAATCCCGTCGACAACTATACGCGATCCGCTCCTCACGGAGTTCTAAGGATGACTATATGCGATCTGCTCCTCTCGGAGTCCTGACGATGACTATTTTTAAAATTCAAATGTTAATTATATTCCCGATGTCCTTATCTTAATACTTCTGGCGGCAGACTTGCAAACAATAAAAGATCGGTGCAGACCACCTTGCATGTACTAAAAAAATAACATAATTATACCGACGGCAACTTTCTAATATTTTGCATACAAAAAAAAACCTTTATAATCCTGCGATAACAAACAAGTGCGAAAACTGATATTCAAGGGCTGATAAAAATTGCAATAAAACTTTAAAAACATCGAGGAGACAAAAGATCTAGAAAGATTATTATCTTCAAACGAGGACCGACTTTATTTACTAGTTGACATACCCGCTTCTTTTCATGCGTCTTAAAATAATTTTAAAATTAATATTATATTTGGTCGCAATCTATAATACAGATATGCGTTCGTCAATAAACCGCATATCAACCTACAAGTAATGAATCTTTGATTCGTTATATTATATACAAATAAATGTTAAAAATGTAGAAATTTGATATCATTATAATGGTTAACATTTATTTTATCAAATGCAATTAAAAATATGTGGAAAATGTGTACCTAAAAAATCATTAAATATTTGCGACTGTTCTACCATATTCCACAGTGCGGCGACGCGCCAACGCATCGCGGGTAGTTCCCTCTCATTCTCATTTTAGAGAATTTTCATACAAAGTCAACTAAATTATCAGGCACATTCGTGTCGATACTTCATAGGTGAGGTAGAATAAGTGCGCGCGCATATATTCTCACGTTGTTCCCGCCTGAGCTTTGAATACGAATGAAATATGGATGTTTTAGAAATATTTTAACATTATTTTTTTTAAAGTAACTTAATCGGATTAATTATGTATTTTGTTTCTGGGGGCGCAGTGCACATATGAACGGGTCGCCTTTGGTTAGGACTACAGGACAACGTCTGTCGGGAAAGCTAGTTTAATATAAAAATGAATGTAAGCTGTGTTTTATTTTTTACTAGCTTTCCCGACAGACGTTGTCCTGTGTTCCTAAATATGAATATTGAATTCGAATTTGTATGGTGATGAATTAATTATCATTTGACCAATGTAGTTCCGAACGATGCGTCTGTTTTAAACCATGTAGGTATATTCCATCCGCATTCTGTCAATCGCACCAATTGATAATTTCTGTCAATATTTCAAAATTGGAATAATATAATGTAGGTAAAAAATACTAATAAGGTTATCTAAGTAGAGTTTTCTTTAATTTTCTAATTTTCCATGCATTTTTCTCATTTTTTTTTCTAAAAGGACATTCTCCCGATAAAAGCCTACACGACAAAAAAAGAATTGGCGAAATCGATCCAGCTGTTTAGGCGTGATGCGATGACATCGGGAAATAGCTCTCCATTTTTATATATATCTAAGATTACTTAAATAATAAAGGCTTATATGATTGAATTTTTCTTTTATGGAATATTTTTCATTTCAAAAATCTTTATGCAAATTTCTGAGTCGCGTTTATAAATTCGGAGTCACGTTATATTCGTGCTAATTTGTTATGTATTGTGAGAAACATGAAAATTGGCAGCTATAATTTGAAAATGATATAAAAACAAGTACCTATCACGAACTAACTGAATAGGTGAATTCATCAATTACTATGGATATATTAAATTTGTTTAATTTTAATATTAACGAACTAAAATAAATTTTGTGAAATTACGTGCATAAAATTATCACTTATATTATGTACATCAATTATTTAAATAGACCACGATTTATTTCAGTAGGTACCTAAAGTTTTCCATGTCATGTAGTACAAAAAACGCCCTGAGCTAAGCTTAAAGGGGCTCTTAGGTAAAATCATTCATTTTATATTTCGATTTTCAAAGCGCAATAAAATATCGTAGCGTACCTACCTAGCTAAAGGGTCACCTCTGTTTTGGATCGTAGGATTAACAATACTATGAACCTGGTACTAAAGACTTGAACTTTCATATCTCAAATCTCGGTGTGTTTCACAGAACAGACACAATCTTTATATCTCGATGTGATTTATTTCTTGAAATGTTTTTTTGCGGTTTTATAGCGCCGACCAACATTAGAACGTTCCTCTCTTTTCGATAGTTTTATCAGGACAGTCCATCGCTGGTTAAGTTCATTGGCATTGTCTGTTCGAGTCTTCTGACGGATATGCTAAACCTAAGTATTTCCTTTCTTTTGGACACACGACTATATTATAATTTGCCTCGTACATATTTTATTATCAATATGTTTAAAATGTTGAAGATTCTCAATGGGTCGGGGAATCGATATTATGCTTTTCAAACTTGCCTAAGTCCACATTTAATGTTTTTTTGAGAAATTTACGTAGATGCATAGAAAATATTCCACGGATCATTTGTGTGTTTTTCAAGTGAACCTATGTCGATTGCTTTTGTTCGAAAAATTGATTTAAAAATGTGTTTTTTTTTCAAATTCATCTACTTCCATGACATAATACATATCATAATTGCCTACGTCCATTTGAACCAATCACAAAAAAAAATAAAGTGTGAAACGGATTAATAATATATTTTTATTATTGTGTTTTTTACTAATTCAACATACTTATTCACTTTTAAGTATTGTTTATTTATTTTTATAACTATTTTATATCTTAAAATATAAACGAAATATAACAACATTTTATAATTCATGCCCCAATAAGTCCTCTTGTCTAAAATGTCGAATACCTACCTATTTTTATTTCCATTTTGGCCCAAGTTTTTCAGTCACGTCCAGGTGTGTTTTATCAAACGAACCTAGGTCCACATTTAAAATAAGTTTTTCTTTGAAATCAGTTAAAATGGTTAAATATTATGAAATATTTATATTTGCTTTACAAAAAAATACCATCATATTTTTTTTATATAAAAATTATATGAGAAAGCTGTAATTAAAAAATCATGAATTCCTAAAAAAATGCTTTGTGTGACTTAGTCGAGTTTGAAAAGCATCTTGTCCACTTTTTGACAAAAATTGTTATTCAAAATTCTAAATGCTTGTATCCTTTTCCGGGTTTGATCTTTATTATTGCAAGTTATTAACTTATCGATGCTAAAATTACACTAATCATGACTGATCAAAAATTTCTCGTGAAAGCTCATATCATTCCGCTAATTAGTATATCCAACTACACGCCTAAAGGTCATCTCAGTGCGGCACATCTAGGGACGTAGTTTCGCATTCTATCACAGGATTTTCAACATTTTTGACATGTTGGAAAATTTTAAAAATTTCAATTTGGACTAAGCAAGTCTTAAGAGACAGTAGAAGGCGGACTTTAGTCGTAGTGGTTTAAATATACCAAAATTCCAACGTTGTAAGTCTAATGTTAGTATCAATACGATGATAACTTGTCATTTGTATTTTTTATAATATGTACAGACAGGATATAGGTAAATTATAAAAGTAAAAGTGGTCAAACTAAACCAGCTCTTGGATGACGACTGTAAGCCCGTAGTGACATAAAATCGAATTTGACACAATCTATAGAATAAGACAGATAAGCCTGTTACATATGTTAAGGTTTTGGTTGGCCCCTATGGAATGAAAGTTTGCTAAGAACAGTTCATCAAAATTCCGAAGACCTTTAGGGGTCCTCATGTTGTACTCCGTTCTTTCAAAGCCGAACTGAACGGATTTGGAGACGATGGAGAGGGTATCATTAAAAAAAGCAAAGCCAGGGGAGGGATTTTATTTCCAACTTCATCCTCTACCAAATGTAATAAACGGTAAACTTACTGACTGATTTCATATTGTCATATTAAATAATTTCATTCCACTGGTTTGATTCAAGTATAAAAACTTTAAATACTACTTGTCTACCATAAATTACAAGTTACATATTATTATGTATTTAAGTTGTATAAATTTTATTATTTAACAATCCTAAAATATATAAAAGTAATAAGGTGAATGTCCCTAAGCTGGTAACTACGACAAACATTAAATATTTCAAACAAAATTTTTAGAAATGATATTGGAATTAGCTAAAACCTGTATCTTAATAATACAGTGCAAATATTCAGACGAATCAGGTTTTTAATGTCATAAGTGGCGTCTTCTATAATGTATTGGTTAGACTTTGAGATCGTTTAGATAAATAATAAATATTAATCTATTAGTCGAAATTAATACAGTACGAATGTTGAAATCAATATCATTTTAAGTTTGTCAGTTAAAATGGCCTTGTCGGATATAGTGGTACTTGGATAATTTTGTTCCTGATCTCTTTCTTAAGATGTTATTTCGGATGCTTTTAGATATTACCATAAGAATCAGAATTTCTAACTATTTGAATTGACAGAATAAGCAACATTCTTTATCTATGTAAATATATAGAGATAATTTCAGTAATCGTAGCAAACCAAATTTACTAACACTGGTTATGTTATTATGTCACACCACCAAATATTGTTGATTATAAAGTTATTCATATGTTTCACTGATTTAGATGAATTTTTCAACAGTTTTGTGTACAGATTAGCGTTTTTTTTTATATTATGAAAGCAAAGTAATTAATAGATGTTAAGAATGCCACAGGCGGTCAACGATGACATTTTAAATGTTTTCATGTCTTGTCAGTGGTGCCATCATTGAAGCACAATAAATGTTGCCATTGCTTGAAATTATGCTGTTTTTTATGCCAATTTTTATGTAATCTTTGTGTATTTTGATTGTAAATAATTTCTGATGATTTTTTGTATCTTAAAATATTGTTATAGGTCTTATTATGACCGTGGATTTAATAAATATAAATAAATAAAATAATAGCATATGAATGTTATGTTAAAAAAAGTTTAGCAATTCACATCAGGAATACCTACAAGACTTGTATTCGGATATTGGAAGAGATTAAAAAAATCCATACAAAATTATAGAAATGTTCTATACAAAGTTGTTCACGACTGAAATGTAGAGGAGTGTTTTTTTTTTAATTTGGCATCATTTTTTTCCAACAAATCTCGTATGTGTTCATAATAAATCATATGGTTTTGGAAAATTAAATTATATTTGACCCTTTCAGACAATTTCGAAGTCTTGCTATGAACTCATAAATTACGAATCCAAAGGAATTCCCAATTCTTAGAATATTCGTATGATACGGAGAGTCATTCAGTTATGGCTATCTTAAGATTCCTTTGACATTATAAACCAATACACTCCAATAGTATTCAGCAAGTTGCCTACTGTGAAGAGGGTCGGGTCATGGTTTGTACCATTGCAATGCGTCTGCGAGTCGTTATCCTCTTTATGTGATTCAATAACCCGCCTCTCTCACGGGAGTGTCTCGAGTCGTTGCCCTCGCCCGAACTTTAGAAAAAAAAAATCTTTCGATAAATCTGATTTATGTACACTATGGATCGCGATAAAATATCAACACCAACATTTTCAAAGGAAGAGATATTTCTCTTGATTAATTATTATATTTTTAAAGAAAAAAAAATAACAACTAATGACTCTAACGATTCATTACTAATGTTCGATTTTTAAATGGAACAAACCACTACGGGCTTACGACCGTCTTCTACTGTTATTTCGAAGGCTGGCTTAGTGTGATCACTTTACGTTAACAACGTTCGCCATTAGGTGGTAATGTTTGTCTCCGAAACTCCTAATCATGAGAATTCTCAACATGTTCAACATGTCGAAAAATCTCATGTATGCAACAAGTAGAAATTTAATAATAGAATGAAAAATAGAGATAAAAGTTGGAAATTGTTGAGAACAAGAGAGCAACCAAATTTAAAGACTGCGACTGCTGTCATGTATTTGGCGCCAGGATATGACTATATCCATTTTTGTTAATGTCTCATATTTATTGCCTATTGGCTTTGTTGGTGCACAACATTCTAATTATGTTTAGATTCTTGTGACCTTTTCAGGACTAGATCTTAAAGAAAAAAAATAACAACTAATGACTCTAACGATTCATTACTAATATTTTTGCAAAACTAGCGGAATAATTTTTATATTTGTAAGGATATGATTCATGAAAAATTCATCGTCAATAAATTTTCACCTCTATAATTGCAGGATTATTAATCATGGTTAAGCAAAACTTTGATCATGGTTAAGCAAAACTTTGATCATGGTTAAGCAAAACTTTGATCATGGTTAAGCAAAACTTTGATCATGGTTAAGCAAAACTTTGATCATGGTTAAGCAAAACTTTGTAGTGTCTTTTTAGTTAATATACCTACTAAAAGTTTCCTGGGACAGAAAAACTTTTTGCTAAAACACCAGTTTTAATATCTTCATATTAGCCAGTGATCATCCACTGCAGGACATAGGCCTCCTCATGCTCACACTACTGACTCTGGTCATCCCCATCCACTCTGTCCCAACGGTACGCATGATGTCGTCGCTCCACCTCATCGGCTGTCTACCGACACTTCTTCGGCCAGTCTCTGGTCTCCAGTCCGTCGCTCTTCTACTCCATCTTCCCTGCGGGTTACATGATATCTTGTACGGTACTAATTCAAAGTTTCCTTAATGCCACATGTCGAATTTTCTTCAGTTGTCAGTAAAATTGGAACACTTTAAGGATCGCCGTAAATAATTAATCAAATAATGACCCTTGTCACTGCCTGTCGACCCCGTCGTTCGACAGGTTTTTCTACTAGTCGATTGGAATCGCGATGTAAATGCAGAGTAAGGCCCCAGGAAACAATGCACACACCACGCATTGCGAACAATAAATATCGTAAAATGTGATTTGTTATTGCACTTTGTATTACACCAAATTAATATTATATGACGTAAGCTTTTCGCCTTAATTAAACAATTCGCCTACGTACTGCATACTGGCATTATACCTACATTATGACTATTATTCTGAAATGAAAAACAGACGATTGAGTTGTGTCGTATCCAATTTTTACTGAGACTTTTGACATTTCTGTATTCTGAAAATGTTTTATCCAATATATTAGTTGCGTAACTACTGGCAACCGATTATGTTCTGAGCAAGAGCTTCTTGCGTTGAGTTGGAACGTGAATTGGAGAATTCCAGTCATTATTTTATAATATTAACTGCATAAATCAAATCAAAGTTGTAAAAATATAGAGAGGAGTGGTATATAACCATAGCAACCTATACGGAAACACTGACTGATCGAATAACGCCGACTATCCGAAGCTATACCCGTGGTATCAGCACACACACACACAGGGTATCTGCAGTTATCTATGTAGTCGTACGTGAGCTCTGTTGTTTGAACCACGCACATACTCACCTTCACACATACATACATCCTCTCTCACTTACTGCCTCCGTTCTGTTGTTAATATTGTGTAGGCAAGAAATTAGACGTACAGCATATAAAATTTATCCCAATCTACTTACCAATCAAGTGAATTTACTCATAAGCTGCATACACACGTAACGATTTATCTTTAAGATTTGACAGATAATCGCTCATTTTACAAATATCTTAGTGATTGTTTTCTTCGCTAAGATTTGGAAAATGACCGATTATCGGTCAAATCGTGAAGATAAATCGTTACGTGTGTATGCAGCTTATGACCATTATCAATCAATCAAATCTCCTTTTACACGCCACTAAGGGACATACGGACGCAACAAAAGCTCTCCATTACCCGCAATGTTTATGATCTTCTCCCACACCATGTCCGAATCCCTCAGCTCTGCTTCAAAGGAGTACGGTATGAGAGGTCACTTCTAAAATCTTTACTCTTAGTCTTAATGCCCTTTTTCTTCAGCTTCCTAAAATGGTCAGGGTGTTTTACAGCGCAGTTTCTAATCTTTGCCTTTCTTCATTCAAGTCGTTTATAAAGTTTTTAATGGTGTTGTGGCGTACCCGTATCTGACTCTGATTTCCAGATGGAACTACTGGGCACACCACAGTAAAGTTGCTTATGTATCGCGAAATTTGCTTCAAATAATAAGATTAGATCTTTACTTACTAAGTTTATTTTACAAATAATGTACAAAGGTACACGACGTTATTGTGAAATGTAAACGGTTATGACGACGAATATTAGCACGCGCGCACAGGAGCTCAAAACGAAGAATGCCTCTCTACCAAACCGAATGCCTCGTGACGGTGTCAATACTCGTGTCCATAGATGTAGGAAGGTGTGGACCTTGTGCAGCAAGTTCCCTACAGTGTGAATAAAAAACCGTCCGATTACACCATGTGGCATTCTGACCTCTCAGCATAGCTTGTTAGTTTAATATATTGTTAAACCATAAAAGATGACCCATGTCATGGTGGTTGTTGAACTTCAGGTGGTATTGGATTACAACACCATGGATAAAAATAAATTAAAAGGATCCCTAAATATTTAACCCATGGCAGACAGGTCACCGTTTTTAAAACATGCAAGTGTCTGTACAATAATCAAGATTGTATGCAAATATTTTTTATTCGATTCAATAGTATTTATTTTGTATTTATTATAAAAATAATATAAAGCCCACCCAAAAAGCTTATAATAAAAGCTATTTGTTTTATGAAGCTTCGATCATGATAAGCATATCTTAAAAAATATTTCATACTTTATTCAAGCCTTACAACTTCCTCTGATAATAATAATTTAAGCTTTTACAAACATCCACAATCAATGAATTTGATATAATCTCGGAATACTATCCAAAAATGGGCGAATGATCTTATAATCAGTAGGCATTTTAGGTTTACCTCACTTATCAACACTTTGATATAAACAATCGTTTTCAGTCATTTTTATACCTTTGTATATTGTAATTCCGTGTATTTTTTTTTTTATAAAACAGTTGAAATATATTCAAGGAACTCTTCTTTGACCTTTTTCTCGTCACATTACTTTGAATTTAACTTCATGGTGTAGATTTCGGTGTTGATCTGAAAAATCTTCCGAGAGTCAACTGTAGCCACGTTCTTAACACGAATTATCAACAAACTTAATAATTTCACCTGTATAGCTATTTAAATATGGCTTATATTATAATAATATAGTCCGTTTGAGACCATACTTGGGAGAATAGGGCGTCTTCCTCGTTTTGGAAGTCTGATTTTGAGTCACCTGACATGTCCAACTCTTCTCTGGCATACCGACATTTTAATACAAGACTTTTTTTGCAACGTGTATCGCTAATAATTCTTTTTTCTTTTCTTTTTCAGATACAAACTGTCAACGATGTTGGCGGTGCTGGTCTTCCTGAGCATGTGCTCAGGACAATCCTCTTTAAGACCTCACGCCTTCTCCCTTGCAGAATATGCCTCAGCAGCGGCTCCTATGGAACTACGTCGCCAGGTCGGGGCGGCCCTCCTCGCTGAAAGAAGGGCCGCCAATAAGACACCAGCTGTCAAATATGGAAGAGAACGGTAAATAAATATTTAAGATCTATTGTAGGTACTTTAGATAAATTCGAAATGTGCCATTTAGGGTGAGTTTTTCGACGCCGTTATAGGAATAGTAAAGTATTAGCGCAATACTACTTTACTATCAGGTGTTACTCGATCGTAATAAATATCAAAGTAAATGATAATCAATTTGTAACATGCATACCAATATCACAATGCTTAAAAACATTTTTTCATCTAGCAAAATTATGATAAAATTACATTTTTTAATAACTAAAATATTGCTATTACTTTGCTGTCGCTAACGCTTTGCTATTACTAATGATCGAAAAACCCACCCTTAGTAAAGGTGATAAACATAAAGCATCGTACTCACTTGCGCCGCGAACGTGGGACATTGCATCAATTTAATCGAAAGGTGTATACGTAATTCGAAAAAGCGAACGCAAGCGGAACACAGCATGCAACCTTTTGATAAATTTTGAAAAATACTCGCGGCGCAAGTGAGTACCGAGCTTAATTATTGATTAAATGGAATAAACCTAACAAAATTTTGAAAAAGCTCCACTATAGACAAAAGAATGATAAAAATGATTTAACCAATGTCATTCCGAGCGATGCATCTGTTTTATACCACATATTTTCCATCCGAATTCTGTCAATCGTACCAACTATCGAACAACTGAAAGTTCGTGTCAAACGACAATTTGGTTTCAAAATTAGAGTTGTTCACTTTTCGCGTTTTAATTTTATAAAAATACGCTTCAATTTTAACAAACTGGAAAAATTATTTTAAAAAATCCATCAAAAATCTGCGTCCAATCAAAAAAATTTAATGTTAATAATGGTGGTCAGGTAGGTACCTAAATAAAAATCGTGTTTCTATATGATTTTCACAGATGGCGTTTTTGTAAGGAAATTCGTTCCATAATAACTTTAATATTACATTTTATATTATTTGATATCCATTTTTCTATTTTTTATTACTTATTCTGTTATCCGGAGCGGAGAAGAGTCCAATAAATCAAAAATGATAAAAATCTGTTCAGCCGATCTCGAGTTATAAGTGTTCGCACTAACCCAACTTACATTTATAGATGTTAAAAATTTCGCCAAGATAATTTTGACTGTTAAATCTTTTGACTATAGGATATTTCGACGGTGTAAAAACTAAACAAGGATATTACAACAATACAACAGTGTTCTTGACTAGGATATGTTGACAGTGAAAAAACTTATGTCTACTGGTATGAGTACATATTGATTTGTTAATAATGTTCCAACTGCAATGAACTTTTTGAAGGTGACTGATTACCTACATATTATATCGTTAACGTTAATATTCAATTATGACGGGTATAGCAATCATATTATCACTTGAACTATAAGCATTAAATTTAAGCAAGTGACCGGTTTATTAGTATTTATTTAAAGCTATTATGCAATTTAGTTTGATTTAAATATAGTATTTAACAATGTTTTTATGCTTGATTGTAACAACAGAGTCTCATTGCTTACATTGTTGTCAATATACAGACTAAGTTATTATTTATTTTAACATAATGTAAGTTAGTAGTTTTACATACTTCATTATCGGTATACAGAAGTTGTTGTTGTGCTAATTTTGAATGGACCACTTAACATTAATATTTTCTGATATTAATTTAAAATGAGGAAAAACAGCGCTCTCCTCAGCCAACTGTCATTCGGCATCCTTAACCCAAGTCCATATTCTTTCCATAATAACTGAAGTGATGGGCCTCTGCTGGGTTCGCCAGCGTATAGCGTCGTTCGTGATGCGGTGGAACCACCTTATTATTTAAACCAAAAATTCCTCTAAGACTTTTGTGTGCTTGGACTTTGGTCAGGTGCCAGGAAATGTGTAGGTACCTATATGCACGCATAATTCGAATTAAGTGCAAGTCTTATCAAAATTTCATGTAATGCAACAAACCGTAATGAAATTCATTCTGTTCGCTTACCCATACATTTTTTTTCAAATTTACACATAAATCATATCTCTAATATAAAAGAAAGTCGGGTTAGTGGTTAATTCAAGTTAGTATATGGAACGGATTTACTGACAACATCGTCATCTATGAAAAATTCATTTACTTGACAACCATTGAGTTTCAAAACATTGGTACGCAGATTTTTGATAGAATTTCTTTCAAGCTTTCAGAAATATATTTTTTTTAACATTCAAACATATTTTAAACGTATTTTTGTATCAATTACAATTTTGAAGTCAATATTCATAGTAAGGACTACAGGACAGCGTCTGTCGGGAAAGCTAGTTTTATATACAACTACGATAGAAGTGTACCTACCTATTCACCCACGTCACCTGCATTCAAAATATAAATAGTGATGATGTATGTATTGTGTGTGGTGTACCTAGGTGGGTACTCCGCAAACTTGTTCTGGGTCAACAAACAAAAACCATTCAATTCCTGATTAGTTTACTCAACCTTGGCACTTCTTATGGTGGTTACATTTGAACCCATCATTAAACGAGTTATGTCTGGCAGCAGGTTACACCATCATCACTAACGTATCAAAATTTAACAGTGTTTCTTCAGTTTGTTTTGTATTGTTGAACATTATATTATTATGTATTAACATCAATGGTTTTTGTGGTCAAACAATTTGTTATGGTTTTTATTCCCTTATCTCGATTAAACTTTTTCTTTGCAAACATTAAATTTTTCATATTAATTTTTTTTGAGTATGACTTGCGACCATCTTCTACTTCTGTATCAAAATGCTGGCTCAGTGTAATCATTTTTATACAATACAGGCTGACCCGTTCAACACATTAATACGATAATCCTTTCCAAATATCTGCTTACTTTCTGAAACAAAATAAAAATTCACTAATTAAACAAAAAATAATCCGATAGCAAACGACATAACCTCAAAGCATAATAATGAAAATGTTCACCTCTCTTTATTCACTTTTCGCGTTCCAATATTTAATCAAACTAAAATCATCTCTTTTTATTCACTTTTTTGGTTATAATTTATAAAAAAAAAATCGCAAAAAAAAAATTGGAATAACATTATTTTTAAACTGTAAAAAGTACTAAGAAGGTTAGCTACTTTGCGTTTTCTTTAATTTTCTAACTTTCCAGATTTTTTCTTTCATTGGAACCTTCTCCTGATAAAAGCCAACACGACAAAACATAATTAGCGAAACCAGTCCAGCCGATGACCACGGAAAATAGCTCTCCATTTTTATATAACAGACTGCTTTCGGTATGATGCGATAAAAATAGCTTATTGAAATTTACAGGGTATACATTGATAAATTTGAAAGTTTTTGAAAATAGTTAGGAGAAAAAAAGTTAAGTGATATATTTTTTTAAATCGTCTCTAAAGTTTTTGTAAATTTTTAAATTGTTCCGTATTTTGAGATTCAATATTTTTTGTTGGCACGATGGTATCAGATAGACCCACAATATTGTTTTTGTATCTGCTAGGTATACTATTTAGCTATTTTAGAAAAAATAAAAAAAAATATGCATGTACCTCAAAAATTGGTGTATCTGTAAACATTTATATCCTCAAGTCGGGTTTTGACAAATAAAGTACTAAAATAACTATTACTCGAAAACTATAAAAAAATCGCTTAACAAATATTATACATTTATTTATTTTAAAGTTATACCTATTTGAGTATCAATCTCTACGGACTTGAGACTTTCTTCTGTTTACAATAGAATGTTGGGTTGATTATTTTCACGCGAAAATCTTTCTCCAAGAGGTGTTAAAATTAAATACCTCAGCTCAGTAAAGAATAATATCACCTACGGTCAATCAAAGTGTTTAGAAATTGGCCATCTTTATCCTGAAATCGAATAGATAAAACAAGTCTGAACCCCTAGTATAAGTTTCGATATTCGCTCATTGTAGTTTGATCGACAATTAGAAACAGATGACAGATTGCAAAAAAAAAGGAAATCCCATGCAAACAAAATAAAAATATAATAGAAAAAAAAAACAGAGAGAGACATAAAAAGAAGTTGACATAAAAAAGATCAGACCGTTACAGTCATATTTATAAAAAATTTGCTAATCGTATGATCACTTCCGATACACCGATCAATATTACTTTATATATAAAAAAAATTTGATCCGCGTATGTTATGTATGAAGATAACATTTTTCACAAAATTTTGTAAACAAACAAAATAGCTGGGCTACGCGGGCGGTACCTAATAACCAAGATGCACTAAGTCAGATTTGAATGATTTCGAGTTATTGATGTAGAATAGGCACCTACCTTATATTATAATGATTTATTTTCTATCAAAATATAGTTAAGTCCTGATTTTTTACCGACCTCTGTAGCCTAGTTGTACTGGCGTGGACTTCAGATCCAAGGTCCCGGGTTCGATTCCTTTTCGGGTCAGATTTTTTTAACTTGAAATTTCTACCCGGGGTTGGCCTGTCTCAGATTGGACGGAACCGGTTGACTGGAAAAAATTGCCTCAGGCAATAAGTTCCGCCGGGTATACTGACACTTTGTATAGAAAAGTGTTATATTATTATTATTTTTTTTTTTATTTCAGAAAATAATTAGTTTTATTTTAGTAAAACACTAACTACTTTATTTATAAACTCAGATCTATAATAAACACTATGGAACTCTTTATTATAAATTTTGCGGAAAAAATAGTATCTAACTCCACAATACTTTTTTTTTTACGCAAAATTAAAATCGAAGTGACCAAACATGATTTAGTTCATTTTGGCTGAAACATAAAGGTTTCGTATGATTTAATGCAACTTTTTATTTTCTGAAATAAAAATTAAGATCTAGTCCCTGTAGGGCTCCAGCAGCCCTATTCACGAAAAAGTTTGAATCGAACTTCGAACTAAACTTAGACTTAAACTTTTCTGAAAACTTTTCTAAATATCTAGTCATATAAGTAGTCTGTGATCTGTCAGATTTACTACCTGTCAGATTTACTCCGACTTTTCCAACTTATTGAACTGTCAAAAATTCTGTCTGTTAGATATGTACATTTCGCCCATCTAAATTTCTTTTTCAGCCTTTATAATTGATTTATTCCGTATTTACAAGCCACATATTCGTGTTTATTTGTAATAATATTATTTTAATATGAATAAAGTTGGAAAAGTCGGAGTAAATCTGACAGGTAGAAAATCTGACAGATCACAGACTACTTATATGACTAGATATTTAGAAAAGTTTAAGTCTAAGTTTAGTTCGAAGTTCGATTCAAACTTTTTCGTGAATAGGGCTGCAGATTCCTGATGTCACAAGCGCAGAACGTCACTCCGGTTCTGACTGTGAACCAGTCTCCATCGGGGAGTTCACACACATTTTGGTTGTAAACACCCGCGTTGCCCGACTACTATTTTGTTTGTTTACAAAATTTTGTGCGTTATGTCATCTTCATACATACATATAACAGACGGGGATCAAATATTTTTTTATAAATAAAGTAAAAAATGATCAGTGAGTCATACGTAATCGTACGATTTACGAATTTTTATAAATAAGACTGTAAAATATTTCATCTGCTAGCCCTTACTTTGTTTTTAAAGCGCTGTTTAATTAAAAATGCTAAATGTAGGTACCTACTGGTACTGGTAGTAGGCAACTATTTTGTTATGTTAGCCTCACTTCCGTGATTGTTTCTTGATAGCCCCGACTACTGCGTAAACACTGGTATCAAATGTAGCCATTAATCACCCTAGAATATATTGTACTAGTCCGTAATTAACCGAATAGAGAATGATATTTGCACAAAGAATTTTATGAACAATAATAAACAAATCACACCGATGGCAATTTAACAGCTCTCTATTTTTATGCGGGTTTAGGAAGCAGGCAATACTTTATTATTTTTATCTGATGCAAATATTTTAATGTGGCTTCATATCTATCTATATATTGATACGTGAAGGAAAAACTTTGTGACTATTTTTACGACAATTGCGCGGACGGAACAGTATGAAATTTCTCACACTTATAGTTTATATAGAGAAGGAGTGGCAAGTGCTAATATTTTTTAAAATTAAGTATGTATAAAAAAGAGATTAAATCAATAAAAAAAAATTACAAAAACTACTGTAATGTTATATATTTGTTACTCACACACACTTCCACAGGCTACTTATAAATATCATCAACTTCATAGATACAAATGATGAAAAGCGCCTCATAATGGGCGCAGAAACCTTTTTGAAGGCGGTATATTCAAATGGAAGGTAGAGCTGGAAATGGCGGGATATATATTGAGAATAGATTAATATTTTGTATTTAATTAAATTAGAAAAAAACTTTGTACATATCAACATTTCAAATATTTTGACGTACCTATCCAATATCCATGTCATTGTTTATGAAGGAAAATTTTGAAATGGCGCTCGCTCATTCTTTGACAATGTAACCTTAATAATGTTCAAAATTATAATATATATGTATGTCGAGCACTGGTCGATCACTAGTTATAATTGTTTTGCTTGGAGATTAATGATGGCTTTACATTACTTTGTAAATGACATACGTTTTATCTTGTATCGGAACATCATAAAGCATGTCTGTCAACAATGATATTGTGAGTCATATCATAAAAATATTATAAAAACTTGAAAACATAAAGGTTACAGTTGAACCAACTTTTTCTAATTTATTTCCTCTCCGTGCCATCTAGATTCTAGGTCCCCCTAGCGTCGACGATCTCTTGAGAAAATGGCTCCCTATCTCTTATTCAATGGCTTGCTTCAGCTTAGGACACTTTTACGTCCAAACATTGGCTATAAGAAAAATCTTCTTGTAAGCTTAAATATACATAAATAAATACAACATTTAAACCTGCCTTCGCGTCAAACATACCTACGATATACAACCTAATGTAAATCTTATCCTGGAAAACCTCTTTATCTCTCCCCATATCCTCTGCTATATTCCACATGTCTTCTATCACCCATACTCGGAAGATTTTACCTTATTTGAATTTTATTAGTTTGGTATCCAAAATTGTAAGCATAAGTTGTAAGTTGTAAGCATGTCGACAAGCAGAGGTCTCTCGCAATTTGTCTACATGATATCTCAAAAGCTGTACTGGTTTACAAAAATATTGAGTCTTCTCATCAACTGATTTTATAAAGTTATCGAGGGGTAAGATCTGTGGCAAAAGTAGCATGATACAATAATTATAAGCGATCGGTGTTCATTTAGGGATTCCATATTTGCCTAGCTTTAGTAACTTTCTCCACTATAAACTCAACATTATCCTTGGCAAATAGGACTATAATAGCAGACCAGAGGGCTTACTCTTCATTTCAATCACAATACCGATCCAATTTCAGCCTTAATTACGATGTCATTATCACACTTATATTTTGCTTACTGTGCATAAAAAATGTCTATTAAAACCGATCTCTTGTTGCCTCCCTATGCTCCTGAGTGGAGTTCAAAGGGAGTTTTGATTGATTTGATTAAATCCGATATTGGTTTACGAAAAAACTGGATTTATACAAGTATTTATAGTCTTAAAGTATGGATGGATAGTCGACATTCAGATCGGGATTGAGTTTCAAGAGTAGCCTTCCTGATGTTTTTAGATCATGTCAATGAAAAGATTTGATGACACCTTCCCAAGCTAAGGGGAAAATGTTAGGAGATAGTATTTATACACCCTTTTCTACATCACTTTTAACATTATGTACATTTAACAAAATAACACATCAGATCAATTTATCCACCTCGTGGCAAAATCCGTGATCAACAAGGAAAAAATGGATATGTAACAACCTATATAATGAAATGAGTTAAATTGGAATATATATAATTACAAAAAATAATAGAAAAATACCTATATAATGTTTTTGTATGTATGTATCTATGAATATATTATATACTAGCTGACCCGTCGAACTTCGTCCCGCCAGAGAATTATTAATAAATAATATTAACTTTTGTTGACATAAATGGCCATCACTGACATTATCAAAAATATAAGGTCTGAAATCTGAAGCAAAATGAATGGACATAAGTAAATAAGAACAAAAATGTTTCATGGAATTTAATAGTGATTGATTACTTGCTTACTACATCACTCAACAAACGAAATGCATTGAGAAAAGAAGAAAATGACCATCATATATTTTTTTTTCAATTTTGCTACAGTTAATTATTTTGATATTACGGTTCCTTCAAAGTATATGAATGAAGCTTACAATATTGCATGAGAAAAAAATACGTAAGCTTATATACTACAAAAAACGCAACAATTAGAGGTTAACATTGTGCACAACCAATATAATATAGGCATATTATCTTACCGACCTCGGTAGCCTAGTGGCAAAGGCGCCGACTTCAGATCAAGAGGTCCCGGGTTCGATTCCCGGTCGGGTCAGCATTATTCTGTGTTTTTTTTTTCTAACCCAATTTCCCGAGATACTAACCCAAATTTATTTTTAAATATTTCTTTATTAAGTTAATGGCAAAATTTTTATATATAAACAAAATAACAATCATAATATTTTTTCCACAACCTATGAGATTTACAACATACTTAAATATAGAATAAATATCAATTTGGCAAGACAGAACAAAAATTATATAAAATAAAAATAAGAATGTTAATCTTAAAAATGATTAAAAAAGAATCAGAAATAATGGAGCATGCAGTCATATAATAGAGATGTCAACTATTATCAACAAAAGCAAATTAAAAATTAAAATATGTCATGTTAATAACATACCTATATTATGTGTATAAAATGATGTGAATATAATGTCATTATGTCACCTATTGATATTTGATTGAAGCTTTTACACTAAAACACTTCAAAGCATATTCGATAGATGGCAGCGACTAATTAGCATTTTGTTCATTAAAAAATATTAATTTTATTGTCTATGAAAAAATAATATGAGAATGTGTAATGACACTATGTAAAACAATATGGAGGGATAAACTGACATTTCATAAGTAAAATAAGCTAAATAATTGTTTTACTTTGTTGCAATATTTTTACTTCTATGAAGTAAAATATTTTGAAATTTTTATCAGGTAGCTACATAATTATTACTCATCTAATGGCTAGGTACCACAGTTTGACAACACTGAAGCCATAAATTATTTAAAATATTGTGTCAAAAAATTTCAAAATGGAGGATTTATTTTTCCAAATATTTTCATTAAATCTTTATTTATTGAGAATAATAAGATTTGAATAACATTTATATGTATAACAAATCAATCGCCAATTATTTTATTACATTTTCATACCGTAATACCAAGATTCCATTCAACGTTTACATGAGTAATTTTGTTTCCAAAAGATGGCTTACTCTATTTTTTGAAAAATTTGTATGAAGATCTTAAAAAAATAAAGTTTTTTAAATAGCTCTAAATATATTAAAGTTAATATATCAAAAAGTATTTAAGAACACTCTCTGGAATTTTGCGCGGCTTTTCGCATATTAAAATCTGACCTTAAGGTCTGTTTTCTACGATTGATGCTCTTTCAAAAATATAAATAAATAAATAAATAAATAAATAAATAAACGGACTAAAATATTATGTAGAAGATTTCATAATAGTGTTGTATTCGTCACTAATTGTTTAAAAAAATCTTATTTTGAAACAAGAATTAGGCGGAAATATCCGACGATGCATATAGAAACAAAAACGAAAAAATTAACTTAAAAACAAATACAGTCCACATAAACAAAACGCAAACATTTCCGGTCATAATGAAAGAAATAGAATTATCATAACATGGTTTTTACCATTGACGTTTATTTTGGCAATTTAAATTAACAATTAAACCGCGACAAACACCGTTTGTATTATTATGTCGTATTCTATGATTTTTTTGTTTCATTTCGTTGAGTTTTGCTCGATGAATTAGATAATTTTGTTCTGATTTGTTACATAATAATCTGAAAACACTTAAATGTGCGACAAAGTTATATCATTTGTAAATAAAAGATTTAGAACAAATTTTTCTGTACTGAGAATAACATCCATTTCCAAGCGATTTGGCGTGAACGACGAACGTCCTTCCACGTTGAGGATTTAAGGACAGTCCAATATCGAGAAGGTGTGGATAGGGACCTAGTTGGGATCATTACATGGTCTGATAGATTTTCTACCATTCATCTTCTGAAGGTGAGTTTAAACTAAACGAGAGTGCTCATTCTATTAGGCCTATTAGGGTACGTTTACAATATATGCACAGATCCAGAGCTGGATATGGAGAATTTGCAGCACATAGAACTTTGGCGCGCGTAATCTGCATTCGCCCAAAAATAATTAATTAGTTCTTGTTGATAATTTTAGCTGGTTTTTGTTTACTTGTTAACGCACACTTAGATTTTACCGAATTTTTCTCGTGTGGACAGAGACAGATCATTATTTCGTTGCTCTACCTTTGTTTGCCAATATTCATAGAATGTTCTGAAGAGTGCTCGCTCATTTTATTTGATCAGTCTCAAAATCAGATATAATGCACTACAGACACTTGAAGAATGATCAACAATTGGCACTCTTGTCTAGAGAATTTTCCCCAGAATTCTAGTTCTTGTTTTTCATTTTTGTTCGTTGAAATTTGCGTGATGTAATGGTTTGTACTAAAAGATCAAGAACCAATACTGTTTGTTCGTTAAGTCCAAGCCCACCATCAGGAATGATTTTTTTATTTGCTTAATTAATATGTTGGTTGTTTCAGGAACGTTCAAGAACCTCCGTGCTCCGGAGAGGGTGGTCCGCCATGTCCTCCCAGCAAGTACCGCAGCCCCACTGGCGAGTGCAACAATGTCAAGCATCGCTCTTGGGCAAACAGGGGCGACGTCTTCCTGAGGATGGCCGAATCAAGATACGCTGATAGTAAGTACCACTTCATATTCTTATATCAACCTTGACAAAGAGTGACTAAAAAATTCGACCAATGGGTAGCTATTTGCAAAAAAAAATTGTCTCCATTGACTAGAGGTCATTAGTTTTTTTTGTATTTAAATTTAATTTAACAACACATATTTTACAAAAGTAAATTGCAGAAGTCTTAAAAGATTTTACATTTTTACCTACTTTAAATAATATAATTTGTAGTTTACTTTTTTGATGT
This sequence comes from Mystacides longicornis, assembly GCA_963576905.1. NCBI lineage: Eukaryota > Metazoa > Arthropoda > Insecta > Trichoptera > Leptoceridae > Mystacides > Mystacides longicornis. Next base: position 7,257,304 of record OY756425.1, on the reverse strand, counting down.
TCCGTGTTCTGAACTTTAACTAACTTTTATCAAAAAAGGAACTTAGATTCATTTTTCTTATGAATTAGGAAATGGTTTAAACGAAAATTTAAGAAACAAACCATTTACAGCACAATTACGATTCCTAGTTTAAATTCGTTTCAATGAAGGGGGGCATGTCACATGGCGCATATATTACAAAAAAAACTTCATAAAGTGTACATGTTTAAACACGGTTGGAAAAAAACAACTTTATAAAACAACCAGAAGGGCAATTCTTCTATGCGAATTATTTGGTCTTTTAGTTCGTATTCCGTGATTTTGAAGCCACTAGTATCGGATTTGATTGGAAATATGTAAAACCGTGTTCAAAGAGCTGGTCGAAATATAACAGTCACCATGTATAATATATATAATGATCAATCAACATAAAACCAAGAAGGTATCTATGTATTTTGTACATGTACGTACATTCTAACGTGGGAGAATTTCGATTGCGGTTTTGTTTGTAGCAACAGTATTCCACCACACTTTTTTATTAATAAGGTTTTAATGATCCTCAGAACAGTTTCACTATCGATACCGCGTCAATGTTCGCACACATGTAAGTTAGCTTTTGTATGAAATTGTAGCCTCTTAGCGATACCGTACTAGCCCGAATATAACGCGACATATTTCGACAATTTATTTTCCGTTAAAAATCGACTCGCGCTAAATTCGGGGTTTAGCGCGTTTCGACGCTATAGAGGCTACCTATGTTTCCCCTAGTTAACATCTCGAACGATTTATTTTGTTCCATTTAGGGAGACGTTAATATAACAATTAATTTACATAAAAATTTACTTTTTGTTACCCTAACTTTCAATTTTTACTTTTAATTAACCTACCTAAATGAAGGCTTATCTGATAGAATTTTACATTCTTTCAATTTTTTTATGAACATTTTTTTTAATCTTTAAAAAAATATTTTTATTTTACCTCCTTATGCCCCTCTAAGTAGGGTTCAAATGAAAAATGAGTGATGAATAAAAATTTCGAAGTCGCGATAATTGTGATGATCTCCTCTCCATAAAAATTAAAATGACGGGGCCTGTGCTGGATACACCGGCGTAGGTGTAGTAAGTTATATTTTTACAAGCTAGAATTATCACCATCAGCATTCCTCATTGTCATCTGTGTACCTATTTCCAAGATGACAATCAAGGCGGACTAGCGACTAGATGTTTAATTGTTTTTCACTAGAGAAACATAAAATACCTAAGTATTTGAAAAGAAATTTAGCGATAATTTTTAGTCATTGTCTATTGTTTGTTGACTTAAATACGGAATCGCGTGAATTGTTTTTTTTTTTTTTGACCTTCGGGTTATCTGATAGTGACAATGACATGACATACATACTTCACATAAATCAATATCTATAAAAGACAAAAAAATGTTTCTATATCAGTTATAGATTTGGAAACCATCTAACCTAACCAATTAGCTTCAAGCCGGTTTCTTTATAAAGGTATATTAAAGCGAATATTTATTTAATGCATCTGGGTTCTTCCCAAAGTAAACACAAATACATTCTCGACATCTATCACATAAAGCAGAGCTTGTGTTGTACCAGTGGAAATGGTCGGCACCGGGTTACGCTGTACTTACGAAGGCCGTCGACTGATACCACTAGTCTACCAACCACTTCAAAACATTTAAACCACTAAAACTTATTTTGAGCGCATTTTGTTGAAAACCCAAAACACTGATATGTTATTCTCACTAAAAGGTTATACCTTATGTGGTTATTGTGTCGATAACTTCAAACAATCTTAGTAGCACAGCTGTGTATCCATTTGGATGTATAAAAACAAAAAGGCAGAAGATAGCGTTCTCTTTGATTCAGCGATAGTTTTGAGTAAAAAAGCTTCCAACTTAAAATATCTAGTAAAATGTCCAATTAGGATGTGTGAATACAAATCTCGGAATGTATTAAGGAAGGGATTCTCAAAAAAATCACAGGGGGGGGGGTCGTGAAAATATAGCGTCTATTTATTTCCTTTAATATATTTTGTATTAAAAAAATACACTTTATAAAGAGAAGGCGGGTCTGTCTAAAAGCTCTGCAGATGGCCAGATGGGGGGGGGGGGCTAAATAATTGCTAAAACATTAGCACGTTATTAATTGACGGCAAAAGAAAGACTGAAAAGGGAATTAGATTCGGCAAATTGAGAGCAAATATGTGAAACATGATAAGTAAGTCTAAGGTCTTATAAAACTATAGTAACAAAAAAATACGAATCGAAAACAATGATGTCAATTAAAATCAAAAGGTCGTAATTTATTTAGAATAATATGGCATTAATTATTATTTACGAAGAAACAATAAAACTTTGAGTCTGACAGTAGTTATGCAGAGTACCATAAACAATACGCAGTCACCTGGGTACCTACTCACCTGTCGCTAATTATTGTCTAATGTAGGCCACACACGCTCCGGTATACCTGCACAGGTCGCCTGCGCAGGCGGCCTGTTCAGGTGTACCGGAGCGTGTGTGGGGGTAGACCTGTGCAGTTTTTTAGACCTGCGCAGGCGACCGGAGAAGAATCGAAAATCAATTCTTTCACAGGTTCACCGGAGCGTGTGTGGCGGCACTCCGGTCGCCTGCGCAGGTCTTTCAGTAGTTTTCCAGCGTTTGCATGGAGTGGTTCTCCATTCCTTAATTGCATATGGCTCAGTGGAGAGTAGAACTAGAGGAGTTTTTTATAATTATTATTTTTTTAAATAATAATATTTTTATATTTAGTATATAGCATTGTATTCAATTCTTTTTTTTTATTATAGTTATACAATGATGTATACTTCATATATAATATATTATTATTTAATAAATAAATATTTTAAATAATAATAGGTAAATAACACTCTTCTATACATCCAAACTCCCTTAACGCCCTACTTAGGGACATATGGAGGCAACAAGAGCTCTCCATTGCGCTCGATCTTGTTTATGACCTCCTCCCACACCATGTCCAGATTCCTCAGCTCTGCTTCGAAGAAGCGGAACACAGTATGAGAGGTTCTTCCTCTTCTTCGGGACCCTGATGGCAGGAAGAACAGCGCTCTCCTCGGCCAACTGTCATTCGGCATCCTTAATACATGTTCCAGCCAAGTCCATCTCTTCCACATAATGGTAAAAGTGACCGACGTATAGCGTCGTTCGTGATGCGGTGGTATCATATTAAACCCAAAATTCTCCGGAGGAATGTTGGTTCTTCTAGACATAGGTGTCAGTATAGCCGGCGGAACTCAATGCTTGAAGCATTCTCTACCAGTCAACCGGTCCCGTCCAATCTGAGACAGGATTCCAACCCCGAGTAGAAATTTCAAGTGAAAAAACACATTGAAAATTTCTAACCCGGCCGGGAATCGAACCCGGGACCTCTTGATCTGAAGTTGGAGCCTTTGCCACTAGGCTACCGAGTTCGGAGTTTTGAATTTTTTAAAATATTTAGATTTATTTATTTATTTTATACTTTATGCATATTAAAAATAGTATACAAAAAATAGTGTATAGACAAGTGGCAATGGCGGGATTATAGCCGTAGCAATCTCTAACATCCAACCACAATTTTTTTTTCACATTTATAAAAGAAAATAAAAAATAAAAAAATTTCAAGTAAAAAAACAGAAAAATTCTGTCCCGACCGGGATTCGAACCCGGGACCTCGTGATCTGAAGTCCACGCCTATAACCACTACGGTACCGTACCGAGGTCGATCAAAAATATAGTCAGTACCTAATCAAAAAAATTAATATCTTTCTAAGTAGGTAACTGCGCAGGCCGCCTGCACAGGTATACCGGAGCGTGTGTGGCGGCACTCCGGTCGCCTGCGCAGGTCCACCTTCGGTAGACCGGAGCGTGTGTGGGCGTTTTGAGGTATACCTGCGCAGGCCGCCTGCACAGGTATACCGGAGCGTGTGTGGCAGGCATAAGGCTAAGAACACGTAGAAAGCGGATTCCGACCCGCGCCGACCGGCACATAGATTGTTGTCTATGGTTTCAATGCATTTAAATGGACATGCCGGAAAGCGGGTTCCTGCTTTTTCTGTGGGTATCCCCATTCAAATGCATAGTAACATTCTTTGCGCCGGTCGGCGCGTGTCGGAATCGGCTTTCTACGTGTTCTTACCCTATGTACTGCTGTGTAATTAAACGGTAAAACACCTACCAACCTGCTGCTTGAGCAAAGACAACGATTAATTAAACCAAATCATATCTTAATTTTATTCTTGATGAATTCTTTTTATCTATGGTTATTGGTTACGTTATAAAAATGCAAAGAATCGAATAAAACTAAAGTTCAACTGCAAAATTTGATTATATCAATGGCCAAGCCTTGACTGACTGTAAATAATCAACAATACAATACATACCAAAATACATAGTGCACAAAAATACACATTCGACGTCTTTCATAACACTAATGCACCGGTCCGTCATATGTGACAAGACGGCAGTCTTTCCAAATATATGACAATGTTTTTTGTTACTGCGGTAACAATAATGACAACATACTCACCGCTGTTTATAGTAGTGCCGTGTTCTAGGAAAATAGACCATAAGCAATGCTTCTGTCGCGGAAGAGGCAGATGTGCTACATCTGGACTTGAACCCACAGCCCTCAGTACTTTAGTTGTTGATCAGATAGCTAGGCTACCAACGAATACATCTTTGGGGCCGTCCATTAGTTACATGAGCTCAAACAGGGGGAGGGGGGTCTGAAAAATTACGAAAGATCACGTAGGGGGAGGGGGTTCTTGTAAGAAAATCACGTGTATTTATCTTTTCTGATAAATTAAATAAACAGAGTTGCACTTTCAGAAATTAAAAAAAAAATGACGAAAACTTAAATAAAACCTTACTTTATTCATTCTTTATACTAAAAAAGTACACGTGATTTCGGGGGGAGGGGGATCTAAAAAGTGGCAAAAAACATTATGTGATTAATGGACGGCCCCTTAGGGGGTGTCTTGAAAAAAATCACGAAATATCTAGTAGGAGGAGGGGAGGTCTAGTGAGAAAATCACGTGCATTTATTTTTTCTAATTAATTTAAAGAGACACAGTTGCTCTTTCAGAAATTTAAAAAATTGACGCAAATTAAAATCATGTTTCTTTGTACCTACTAAAAAAGTACACTTGATTTTCGAGGGGGAGGGGGGTATTCTGAAACATCACCAAATATCACCAGGGGAGAGGGGGGTCTAAAATGTTGCAAAAAAAAAAACATCACGTGATTAATGGACGCCCCCTTATTGGCGTTGGGGGGTTATTGAAAGAACTTTAATTCATTCAAGTAAAAGATGTTTTGTCCCATATTATTTGAACCCGTGTCTTTTCACATGGATGTGAAGCATATCCCACCTGTCATAAATCTGCTAACTTAAAAAGAAGAAGGTAACGAACTGTTTTCATCTTACTATCGTCAAAATAAATATAAAGCATAGATAATAATGATACAACAGCCAGTTTCAGAACACGACGCATGCATACCTACGTTTTTCCTGCGAACACTATTGTGACTTGCTGTTGCGACATGATTGTCTATTCAACGTTAAGAATATTATGCACTATACAAAAATACGGTACATCAAAGATACAAGAAAAACAATAGAGTAATAATGAAAACATTATATTATTGTATGTACTGTTTTTCTAATATTTCGTAATGTACTCGTGTTATTGTTCTTCATCTATGTTTCAATATGGTTAAGTTGGCTTGTGTCGTTGTAAATTATTGTCTTTGAAAATGAAGTACCTACCTACCTACATATATTTTTATTCTTTCGGATGAGGGACTGTATATTCCTTACAAATCATAAATAAAGAAATGACACTCTTCTATACATAGGTTTCAGTATAGCCTGCGGAATATATATACTTGAAACATTCTCTACCAGTCAATTGGTCCAGTATTGTAATATCAACATACAATGATAGCTGACAACCCTCTTTAGCTCCGGTTAAATGAACCTTTTATATTGCATGTTCCGCATCTCCCTTCTGTTCAATGTCACCTTGTAGATGTAGACGGTTGTTGTATTATTGAATGTTATTCTCTATCCTCTAGCCAAAGAATCACAATTAATTCATACAGGTGACTGATAATTCGACCTCCTTTGCAATAATTTTGTCCTTCGTTTAGTAAGGTTTATTTTTCAAAACTGTAGTATAATCAACAACATTTATACTTTGTCGGATAGCTTATTAATTGGGGAAGTTTTTCATGTGGTTTTTACTCCAAGTTTGTATACTTTTTTGGAGAAATTCTCTGCGAAAAATCGACATTCAAAAAAGAAAAAAAACTGACATGTGTTTTAAAAACGTATATTTCTGAGGATTTTGTAATTTTTCCCTTGATTTTTACTTCAACCATTCCTTTATTAGAACAATATATTTTTAGTTCCCAAAGGGAAGCACTTTTTTACAATTTTTAGTTTTAGGTCAAAAATGGGAAAATTAAAAAAAAACTCAATAACTCGAAAACCACTGATATTAAACCCCTGATTAATGGAAACAAAATTATTGCAAATAAACTCTAGTATAACCCCTTTCAAGTGATAGGCAGAATTACCAGACACCCTGAGTATTGGACGAAATTGTGACGGTCTTATGTATAAATGGGCGAGCGAGCCTACGCAGAGACAATAATTCAAATATGTGATTTTAGCCGTTCTCTCAGGAAAAACACTATGGCTAGATCATAAACATAAGAATAATCGTAAGCAGGTATTTTGAATCTTGCTAACAGCTTTGATAATTATTATTGAAGACATTTATTGCTATTTCCCTATTTTCATATTAATAATGATTTGTTTTTTCAGACATTTCCATGCCGCGTGTGTCCGTTGGATCTCATGCCCTCCCATCGCCGTCAACAGTGGTGAGAGCCATACAGAACGCAGATCCAGCTCATGAGCACATGTACGTCAGCTCCTTATTATCAGCATGGGGTCAAATGTTGCTCAACGATCTTGTTGGTATCGTGAATCCTCAAATTGAAAAGGTTTGTACACACTGTTCGTACACATCGACTCTATATTGAAGAATAATTTTCAGTTTACACTGTGAGGGTACTTTTAAACCAAACAAATATAGAGCCAGGGTATGAAATAGAGTATATTTTCTTAATCGTTGATATGGTGACGAAGGAAACACTAACGAGAAAGAGCCAGAACTCTAGCGCGCGTAATCTGTCATCGTTCATTAATTAGTTCTTGCTCGTTATTGTTTCTATGGTGTTCAATATCTGTAATAATAAAGGAAATCAACGATAAAAGAATGTATGCTCTATTTTAGCTCCAGCTCTATGTTCGTTTTGTAGAAACTCACACTAAAATATTTCAAATATGCGAGAAATTTTCGGTAAGGGATCGATGTTTGAATAATATGTGTGTCATAGATTTGCACCGTTACGCACAAGCGATCTCAATAGCCTATAATGGTATAGTTGCTAACTTTTGATCAAGAGGTCCCAGGTTCAATCGCCGTTTCACATGGAATTTCAAGTGATTAATATACGGTACAGAAAAATGTTAATTTATTTATTTATGAGATTAGCTTCATTTTACTAATATTTTTCATTTTAAATGGGTTCATGGTAACAGTCATAAATAAATAAATTAATTAATACTTTTCTATACAAAGGTGTCAGTATAGCCGGCGTAACTTATTGCCTGAGGCAATTTTTTCCAGTCAACCGGTCCCGTCCAATCCAAGACAAGCCCGGGTAGAAATTTCAAGTGAATAAACACCAAGAAAAACTCTGACCCGACCGGGAATCGAACCTGGGACCTCGTGATCTGAAGTCCACGCCTATACAACTAGGCTACCGAGGTCGGCAACTAGGCTACCGAAGTCATATCAGAAACTAAAGAAAATGAAACATTCACAAGATTGAGGAAGACCTGTAAGATGTTCTGAGATAAAGAAGAAGAGTCTGAGCATTTCATTCTCAAATTGCAAAAATTGGACTATGATCTATCTAATAGAAAAACATGAAAAGGAAGGGTGGAAATCTCAGAGGAACATTCATAAGCATAGCGTTTCCTTAATAGCCTATCATAAAAATGTAACATACAATGAAGGCACTAGTATTAATTATTGTTGTACGTGATTGAGGCAATGCTCTGCTTACCCCAAAACGAAAACGACGTGCTGATAATTGACGTAATTGTAATTTGCATGATTGACATGACAGATTAAAATAAATATTCCAAGGTTTTTATTTGTAAAGATTTTCTCGCATGCCATTCAAAATCAATTTAAGATTTCGGCTTAATAATTGTTGTTCGTTGTACATAGATCGCGCATCATCTCAGGATGTCGGCACCAAGCGAAAACAAGGAAATCCTCAAATCACCACAACATCAAAATAATTGGTAGCTACCTCTGTTGTTTTTAAACGTTGGTTAGCGCATCACAATGAAATCATCGTAGAGGCCTTGCGCTGAAGTTGATAACGTCGGCTCTGTATTCGCAGTAATTTAGAGGTAGGACGATACTGTCACCCAGTCATTAGTGATTACTGGTTTCCTAAACACATCCACACCCCGGAGACGGCCTTCGAAGTTTGTAATAGACAATAGTCGATGTTGCATATCCGCTAATTGCATATCATCAAACTATCATTTTGTTGTTTACAGTCGTGTATCGCCAAATGTTTGTAATTTACTCCGAAATTAAATTTAGTTACTCACTGGGTGTCTATATTCAAAAGCCGATAATTTAAAACTGATGTGGTCGATTCTCTAACAACTCCGAATGTATTTAGCTTCAACTAAAATTTAGATATGCGTGGGTAATTTTGAGTGATATCAGCTTGAATAATATAAGGGTCTGTGCACATCTGAACACGCGTGGTTACGTAACCAATGTCATGTTCACGTTGCATGCATGCGTGCATAACATAGCCCGAGCGATTTTTCATATTAAGTATTAAGAAATTGATATGAACATATTTAACTGCCAGTGATTTCAACCGATTTATGTCCAAAAGTCAAAATTCTCAATGTATCATGATTAATATAATATAACTTTTGCAAATAGGTACTCTTGTTAAACAAGAAATATAGCTATAACAATATTGACTTATGGTTTATGATGAAAATAAAAGAAGTTGAATGACTACAGTAATGTTTTTATTTTTAAGATGAGTGAGAAAAAAATAATAAGAATAATATGTAAGTTCATAAAAGCAATCATGATAATTTGTGTAAAAGCTGATGTTAGTTAAAACATAATTTTAAAGGATAGTTTTAGCGAAATTTTTACAGAATCGATTTATATAATTTAAAATTTTTATTCTTTTACTTATGTTTCAACCCCATTTTACTTCTGATTCCTTAAGGTCCTGTCCGCACTGCGATTTTTCAAGGCACGTATTTTATTCTTGCGGATTATATTCCGATCGAAATTTCACCTAGTACGCATTGCGAATAAAATTTCGCACGGTTTTTGTATATCTTATCGAAAGTAGGTACTACCAGCGCACGACTGAGAGAAATTTGCGAATTTTATTTCGCAGTTTGGAAATAGCCATACCTGCTGCATACTGTACAAAATATTCGCACGGAAATAATCCGCACCGCGTCGCTTTCAATTTGCAAAAATCACAGATTATTTTTCCACGATTTTTTACCGCAAGTGTGAATACTCCTATAAGATTCAATGTGTTACAGAATTGCGGAAAAAAGCTGTGCGGTGAAATTTCGCAGTGCGGACAGGGCCTAACTATTGTGTTGGGTTAAAAACTGCGCTTCCGAATATAATTTATTTATTGGCTTGGCTTGAACCTCTTGGTTAATTTCTTTTCAGGTAAAGTGTTGCGGAGAGCAAAGAAGCGTCCATGGAGAATGTTACACAGCCCACGATGCCAAAGGTTGCTTGGAATATATGAGAACATTACCTGTCATGGAAATAGAAAACTGCAACTTCCAGCACAGGGAACAAATGAATCTGGCTTCTGGGTTTTTAGACGGTTCTGACTTGTACGGCCCAACTGAGAAAGAAATGAGAGCAATCCGCTTGTACGATGGAGGCAAAGTTGTCATCTCTGCTTGCAAAAGGTGAGTTAGTGTTTTTTTTTCAACCAACTGTTGTCATCTGAATCAAAGTTGCTTCGCATAGAGCTAAGCAAATCTCTTGGTGCAGTTTCCAAGTGTGTTGGATATTTTCATCGCGTTTATGCTTGATGTTTTGGAAAAATCGGTTTAAGTTTTCTGAAAACCCATTGTAGTGGTTGAAATTACGCAATTTTGAAATTTGACGATTTTTTTCAATAAATCTGTGCTCACTTGAAGTGTAGGTAATGTTTTCAATAAAAATATGCTAATATAAGATTGTGAGAATGTTTCATCATTCATTTTTATAAGAATTAAATTTAAAGCTTCTTTTAGCTAATGTAGGCTATTTTCGTTAAAGCCATCAGTTTTCTCCATTTAAGTAATAACAAAAAAATCAAAACGTATATACATATAAAAACCCCTAAGGGAAGAAGTAATTGAAGCTGCGCAAGTTCGAAAGCAGTGGAAGGTTCTTGTTGCCTTTCTATGCCCCTAAGTGAGTCACAGAGAGAATAATATGTGATGTTAAATTATATTATAAAAAATACTTTACAAATTTGTCAATCGGTTTCTAAACTCCGAAAAAAACGTTCCTACTTCAGTTCTGATAAAGTCCATGTCTTCAAATTCTTCTATTACATAGGTACATAAATCGGTTGTAAAATCGACAGTACCTAATTATCATTATTTTAACCTAATTTTCCCAAACAAAAAAAAGCTGCTAACCTAGGGTAGCCCAGATCTCATAGTATATAACAGCCTTTTCGTGTAAAACATATCTTTGCATAAAAATTCATAATTTTACGATTAAAATTAATTTATCCTTGGAATTATTATAGAAACTTTAAAATGATATCGACTATGGGAGCTTTTTATTATCTGCTTTAGAACTACATATTCAATATTAATCGGTACTTTAAAGGGGACCCACTGAAGTTACGGACCTCAAATACGTGCTTGTGTAGGGGCATAAGACCAACCCGTATACCAAATTTTATGAAAATCGAAGAATTTCTTTTTTCTTTTTTAGCCCTTTTTCTAGAACAAGTGAAATTTTCTTTGGATACTTTAAGAGGGTTCCCCTGAAGGTACAGATCTCAATATTTTACTGACTCATCTACATCGAGGGGCTAACCGTTCTACCAAATTTCAATCAAATCGGATAAGAATTACTATGAGTTATGGGTGCGCACACATTTTTGGCGTACGGGTACGGGTAGGTATGCGAAAATTTAAATTTTTTTTTGCATTTTTGGAATCTACACCCTTGAAAACGTCGAGAAAATTAATTTCAGCAAAATCTATTTTTTTTTTTTAAATCCGATCACAAGACATTTATATTCCATACCTATACTATGAGTAAAATAATAATCTGAAATAATTCTCACTAGAAACAAAACAAAAATCTAAACAATAGTTGGTGATAACGTTAATTTTTTTATCTTGCAATAATAATTATTGTCTAAATTGTTAATAAAAACAGCCATTTTGTCATAATAGTTTAATTCGATATCTATCTCTAAACTTCGTTTTTCCATTATATAACAACAATATCAAAACAATCATTGTAAATTATACATAATAACAATAATATAGGTTCATTGTTAGCAAAGTTTGTAGTAATATATTTTACGATTTATGTAATAATTACAAATTGTGTCAAGGCGACAATTTCATCGTTAAACAATATAACGAAGAGATAAAACGAACAAGTTGTGTCACCCTAACTCTCTGGGAGGTCGAGAACTTCTCAAATATATCATTCTAAAAGACTGTTATGGTTCTATTGAAATCAAACTTAAAACTCAAACGCTATGCGGTTTTGGTTCTTTTAACTGCTGACATCATTATGCCTCAGATTGACTTGATGATGATCACCTTCTTCTTGATATATGACTGAATCCTGTTTTTTCTCAGATTAATTCCTGAGACGCGGACGTCCAGCTGTCCCTCCATCTTTTTAATAGGCGTTCAGTGGGGCTAGTTTGAGTTTTATCGAATGCTATGTAATTGCACGCAAAGAAGCGCTTATTAGCGTGCAAATAGTGTTCTTAAATCAAACGATCGAATCATTCGATCGTTTTAGTATGAAAATTTTTCGAAACTCTTTCGATGATCGAATATCGAAACGAACTTATACTAGGGCTACAGGATATTTGCTAGTTGATGGAATTTCTTCTGCCGCTATTTTTTACATTGGCACCGAATCTGCTCTGTTGACGTGGTCTCTACAATAGCCTCTTCTGTTTCTTCCCCATCGCACGACATCCTCGACATCACAGATTCGCCGAATTTCGGAATTTCTTACTCTGTCTCGAATGGTTAGTACCGTGATGGGGCGGAGAGTCTTCATTTCCGTGATTCTCAAGAGACTCTTCGTTCTTGTGGTGTCAGCTCTGGTTTCCTCAACAGTATATCATTGTCAGTCTAAGGTAGATCTTATAAATCTTCATTCTACTTTCTTTCAACGCGTGTTTGTTTTTGCGTGCGGTAGTGCGCGAGCATCCAGCTACAATGGCAGCTTTATTTGCTTATTCTCTGATTTCTTCGTAAAGGTACTGTTTGATACTTCAACGTCTAGGTACTTGATCTGCATAACTTGTTATAAATATTATCAGAGTTCGACAAAGGCTAAAAAAATAAGATGGATGTCTGTATTCGTTTAAGATGTGGTGCTATTTATGACACATAGAGCGCATTAACCAACGAAGAGTAGCAGCAGAATTGACAAGACAGGGAAATTCCTCAAAATAATTCCACAACTCAGTTTGAATAGGCATCCAGATCTGCATTAAACCATCGACGAAGGAATGTTTGAGAGCGGCAACTGTAGATGTCACCCCAAAATTGATAACATATAACAAGCATTTCTTATCCTTGTGTAGTGCAGCATTCTTCAAAAATGTCCTTTTTACGGATTTAGTGCATAACTTTATCATTATCAGACTTTTCTTCTGTTGATAGTCGAGCAAAATCCACTATCATTCCCTACATTGTTTTGTGCGCTCGTGATCTTCTCGTCTATCATTATCATAGTCTTTCAAGAGAATTATTTAAGTCAGTGATTCTTTTTAACTATAGCCCTACCAATGCCTGAACAATCACAATAGATACTTATTCTTGATGTCTCCAGTTACCAGGAGAGATGAAATTCGAGAATTATTAAAATGTTTTTCTCTTGATATTTCTCCCGTAGGATAGGCTAAGTTTGTCCTTGAATTGGACTGCTTGATTGACAGAATCTACTTAAGCCACCGAGATTTAATTTCAAAATTATTCTAACAGAAAAAATTACTTTTTTTAGTGATTCTGTACTCACCCAAAGCGAACACAAATACATTGTTGGTATCCTTCACAGAATGGAAGGCTTTTGTTGGTTTCCTCTGGAGTGCCTTCGTATTATCGTCGTGTGAAGAAAATAATACTAAAACCACCAAATATTGTCTTGTTCGTGTTGCAGCACCTTATGATATAACTAGTAAAGATAAAACACGTCATAGCCATTATTTAAGATTAGCTTTTAGATTCGAAGTCACAATACACTGTGTCTGACGCGAGTACCACCAGGTACAGATTAGGTAAAACCACAAAGTGACGAGGTCACTGTACTGCAGGCTTTTCTTGACTTATATCGTAGGTTCAATAGGTGTATACTGTAGAATTGTACTAATCGAAACCATTGATCGGCTGAAATTACGTATAGTATATTTTTGTACTTTGATTTAACTGAGGAATTATGTATGTACCTAATTATGAACATACTATTACATTCTCATGATCTTCTTTGTGGATATTTTTTGATTAATTGTCCAAAGTTTGTTTGGTGTTCAATTGTCACCAAAAGATAAACTTTTTTCTGAGAGATGGACTCGCAACATAACGACTATTAGAGGATTCTCCAAGAAAGCCGATTGGTTGAAAACTTTCGGGAGTCTTATTAGACTACCTAAATTCATTCGCAGTCATTGCCAGACGAGACTGTCTCTGGTATGGGAACGTTGAAAATAATAATTATAATATAAGAAACGTAACATATTCCTTTTGTGATCCCACCAAGGGCATAGGGAGGCAATAAGAGCCTCCCTATGCACTCGATCCTGCGCAACTTCAATGACTGCCTCCCTATCGCCACGCCCATTGATTTAAAACCCGTCCCATTAAATCTGAGAAAGGATATCAGTCCTGAATAGTGAAACTTAAGTTTCATGAGAAAAGATCTAACTCAATCGGGATTCAAACCCGGGACCTCCTGATCAGAAAATGTCGCCTAAGAAGTAACTATGATATTTTAGAAACACGGATTTACAAAACATCCATCCAAACAAGCCAGCAATGTTTCTAAATGTCTCTTATTAATATTCAAAGAGATGGGCGTACATTCATGATACCTATTTCGAACCATCAACTAACTAACTGCACAACTTAAAAAACGAAATAATTTAAGGAATTTTCTCCGAAAGAAATGAATGCCTCGAGTTGGTTTATTAATAAAGGCTTCTGGCCCCGTATAGATTTTTTATTAATTAGGCATTCCACCCTCAAAGAGTGATTTGTGATAATATTTGATTAAAAAAACATTAAGGTGTTAGTCGCTAGAGGTCATGTTGTCACCGAGCAGAAGCAAGAGATAAGGTTGCAGCTTGCAACATCCGTAAGCAAGCGCACTGTCAACGTAACGCAGGTAACGTGTTATTATAATACGAAGTCATTAGCGGAAGGGGTTACTGGGAGCAACCAATCACGTTTACCGGGAAATGTCGTTGTTATCTAACAGACACGGTCAGCTGTTATTATTAGATATTACGACATTATAAGGTCGACAGAGAAACCCTTCAATTAATATTTACAAGCAGGTAAGAGTATAGGCAGAAAAATCAAATCACAATCTTCAAACCGATGAGACGCGAGTGTCTTGAAACTTCTTTCGTGGGCGCTATTTCACGTCGGTCCATTCTCTAATCCATTCATTCATTTCGCTTCCTGTCTCTCTCGGACTAACGTTTTAACATCATTCTCTCCATCGCTCATTGTGTAACTTGGAGTTTTTGTAGTAGCCTAAAAAAACTAACCAACTCGCGAACTTTTACACTTTTCAATAAAACTAAAAATGCGTATAGGTATTACTTAACAGGTACCTATACGCGGGTTAATTATATCCTAATGTCATAATATAATCCGTGCGCAGGTAGGTATTTAATGGGACAAACGTGCCTTGGTGATAAACAGAAACGTGTTCATGGTATAAGGATGGTCTTTATGGTGACATCGAGATTCGAGAGAAGGTTGGCTTCTGCCAGTTCACAGTCCCCAGCTTGCTATGTAATTTTGTATTAATCTTAGGTTAGGTAAGTATGTATATGGCAATTTACATCACATCTTAAATAATATCTACAACAATATTATTTCATAAATAGCTTGGATTTCAGATCTAGAGATCCCAGGTTCAATTCCCGGTCGGGTCGGGTTTTACAAAGTGTTTTTACAAAGAGGAAAAAATTTCTTCAGGCAATAAGTTCCGCCGGCTACCCTGACACCTTCGTATAGAGTCTAAATTTATTTATCTATTTAAATTATCAAACATGAACTTTATGAACAAAAATAACACAGTGACTGTCATAGGTTTGGGTCAATGTTTAAAATGAATTCTGTCAGTGGTTCGTTGAGAATGAAGAAATTCGCAATATCACCCATGTACGCTCTAAGGCGGCATTCTGTTTGCTTTTCTGCCCCACAGTTACCAGCTCTTGTGGAAGAAATAGGTACATCTGACATGCCCTGTGCGGATTCAATATGTCGATCATGCCTTCGTGGTTGATCATGCCCGGGCGACTTCACTGATACAATGTAGGGAGCATGCAGTGATTCACCGGGCTTAAGGCCTGCTCCTCACGTGGGAGGCCGGAACCTTCCATGTTTTTATGATGAACAATACTCACTACGTACAAAGGGGTTTGATTCGTCGCCATATAAAAGAGCTCAACGCACAATTTTTTTATAAATAAAACCTGTTTTTTCGCCAATGTTTTAAGTAATTTACAATGATTTAAATATTTTTTTACCCATCGGGCCGTGTCCCGTAAGACGTACGCAGAGAGAACGGACCTACATTCTTTTCTCTCCAAGCACTATTCTTTTGCATCTTCCACCGATTTACCATTTCTCATACAACCTCTCCTATTTCTGACCAGGCTGTACTTGAGGACAGACTCGATGTGTTCGATCCAAGTCATTCTCGGTCACCTTTCCTTTCAGCCTTATAAATTCTCTTTGTCATTCTGTTTGCATTCATTCCTACCAATTCTACGAAGAATATGTGAAGAGACTCTGTGGAGTGAGAATAGTAGTCCACTCCAAAGAGTTTCTGATGGTGATCCAAACATAGGGTGGTTAATATTATATTTCTGTTGCAGATGTAACGACAAGAAGGACCCCTTAGCTCCCCTGTACACGGCCCTCCTGAAGGAGCACGACAGACTGGCCCACAGCCTCTCCCAGCTCAACCACCACTGGGACGACACCACCCTCTTCCTGGAGTCTAAGAGGACAGTCACAGCCATGCTGCAGCACCTCACTTACACCGAGTTCCTCACCACAGTTTTGGGAGAGGTATTCTAAAACATTAACAAGTCTTTTCTGGATTAGAACAAGCGCGATGTTTTTTTTTGACACTTCACCGATCCGATTTAATAGATATAGGTACCTAAGATTTATTCCTGGAAATGGTGCAAAAATCGATAAATATTTGGGATTTAGTATCCAACATAGTCAAAATGCAATAAATAGAGAGCTAAAAATGGATATAGTAAATATCCTTGCGCCATCTACGGATTAGCTGTTAGGTACTAATAAAATGGGGTAGCTAAAATTTTTCTCACCACCTTCCAACAGATTCTCTGCATTAAAATAATTATAATATAATAATTATTACATAGACACTTCTTACGAAGCATCAAACTAGCGGGTCGGTTGGCCCAGTAGTTAGCGCCTCTGCTTGAGACGTCTAGGGGTGCGAGTTTAATTCCTGCGATTTTTCAAAAACTCCCATGTTTTGGAATTTTGGGAATTTCGATCAATTCGACCACCTAAATGGCAAACGTTGTTAACGTAAAGTGATCACACTAGTGTGAGTCAGCCAGTCATTGAAACAGCGTAAAAGACGGTCAAATTTACAAAAATACCTAAGAGCCGTCTTCGATGGGCTTTTGGATTCATCTTCCTTAAGGAAGAATACACAAGAATCTTCCTCATTGTCTTACTTAGTACATTTTGGACTTCGCATATTACCCAAACCCTCATATTTCTAATGAGATTGCTGAATAAAACAGTACTTTGAAATAAAATGCAGGTATTTATGTATAAAAAATGTATTTTAGGTAACCATGTCTAAATCGGAATTGCGTCCTCTTACACATGGCCACTTCCAAGGGTACTCAAGCGCCAACAGAGCTGGAGTATTTGCTGAAGCTGCTCTCACCGCCTTGCAAGCCTTCGGATCCATGTTCAACGGCGAAAAGGTAGTACAACCTCTTTTATCTTCATAAAGTAATTCAGTTTTGAACTTATATTTTCTTATGTCATAGTACGACACGTTAACCGAAACCTTTCGATTTTAATCATCGACGAACCTTGCAAGAATAATTGTGGTAATGTAAGGTACAAATATTCCATTATTTTCGATACATTTCTAAAATGATAGGATCTTTATAGTAAATTGTCAGTAAAAGATATAGTTACCTTGTGAAGATGTAAACCAAGACGTGTATCAGCAACATTTTACTCATCAATATATCTTCATTTCAGTTGAATGACACAATCAATTTGCAAGATCTTCTGACAACGCCGGCACAAACTCCTTCGCTTCATTTTTCAAAAGGCGAAATGGGCTGGGACAAAGCGGCACTTCTTGTACATCGTGGACGTGATCACGGTTTGCCATCATACATCACCTACCTCGATATTTGTGAAACAATTCCGACTAACAATGAGAAAAAAATTACTTTTGACGATTTGGAAAAGGCTGGAATCACTAAAAAAGGAATCAAACTATTGAAGGAACTGTATATGTAAGACCCTATTAATCTTCAATACCTATTACAATATATCCCTATAAGTTCTTGAGATTTTTTTATCTTTAAACAGGAACGTTGAAGATATTGATTTATTAGCCGGTGCTGCCCTTGAGAATCCAGTTGATGGCGCACTTGTTGGATCTACAACAGCCTGTATCCTGAAACAGCAATTCATTAAGCTCAGAAACAGCGATAGGTACATCCATTTACAAGCTCTTTTTTCTTTTCATTGTTTTTTTTTTTATTATTAAGATTGATTCAATTGTCATGTTTTTGTTTTTAGATTTTGGTACGAAAATGACCTTCCACCATCGTCCCTTTCTCCGGAACAACTCCAAGCCATCAGACGTGTTTCTCTTGCTGGCTTACTTTGCGCAGCTAACTCAGATATCAACGAAGTACAACCTAAAGCATTTGTGATTGAAGATCCATATCTGTAAGTTCTTCAATAGATGCTTGTAGTTATTTTCTGATTAAGGAAAAGTCGGCTAACAATTTTGGATTTTAGGAACGCTGCTCAGTCATGTGTCCAGCACCCACATTTAGAACTGTCTGCGTGGTTGGATCAAGAACACATGGATATGAGCGAGTTAAGTGAGGATCTACTCATGGACGCCATTCAAAAAGCCAAAAATGACATGATGGAAAGAAAGAGATTAGAATACGAACTTTGGGAACAAAGTATGATTATTTTTTAGTTTTCCCTCGGATTTTAAGGCATAAATGGCAGTTTTTAAAATGTTTCTTTTGTTATTTTAGCTGGTGGAGTGGATCCCAAATCTCCAGCAGGAACAGCAGCTTCCTTCTCCAAAGCCAATAAGAACGCCCTCTTACTCGCCAACACATCCCTCTTCTTTGAATACGCAACCAACGAAATCATGAGCAGTGTTATGGGGTTGGTCATGGCAAAAATAACATCAAACTACTATTTGTAATAAATTTCAGTACTAACTTTATGTTCTTCATTTTCATTTTAGACAAAGAAGACGAAAGAGGCAAATATTTGACAGCAATTTACTTGGTTTCTCGGGTTCAACCGATTTCTCTGACGCACTCCAAAGTGTCGATGTTTCTGGTCTAATTCAACAACAAGGTCTTAATCTTGGTCCCAGAATCGAGCCTCAGTGTGATGAAATCGAAGCACCTTGCGATACCTCCTCTCCACATAGAACCTTCACAGGCCACTGCAACAACCTGAGAAATCCTTCATTGGGAAAAAGTTTAACTACTTTTGCCAGATTGTTGCCTCCAGTTTATGAAGATGGTAAATAACTAGACTGTTTTCACAATTTTTGTAATGGTTAACAAATTATAAGGTTTTTTTTTTAAACATTTCATTTTATTTCAGGGGTATCTAAGCCAAGGTCCACATCAGTAACAGGCGCCCCTCTGCCATCCCCTCGTGTGATATCTACCGTCATCCATCCTGACATTTCTAACTTGCACAACAGGTATACCATGATGGTGATGCAGTTTGCTCAAATTCTTGACCACGATTTGACAATGACTCCAATTCACAAAGGTAACGCAAGGAAAATAGAAGCCTCATTATCAACATTCGTATGCATTGCGTGTTTCAAACCTCTCTTCTCTTACAGGTTTCCACGAATCAATCCCCAACTGCAGATCTTGCGACTCTCCACGAACTGTGCATCCTGAATGCAATCCATTCCCTGTACCAAGAGGTGACCATTACTATCCAGAAGTGAATGTCACTAGCGGAGAGAGGCTATGCTTCCCATTCATGAGAAGTTTGCCAGGACAACAGCATTTGGGTAAAGTATTACGATGTCAGCCTACTTCGATTAACAATAAGCCTAAGAAAAACCTTGAAATAATTTTGAATTTACAGGACCTCGTGAGCAAGTCAACCAGAATACAGCATTCTTAGACGCCTCCATGGTGTACGGAGAAAATAGTTGCTTGTCCAGACAACTTCGTGGCTTTGGGGGACGTTTAAATTCTACAACTCACCCAGTCAGAGGGAAAGAATTATTGCCACGCAGTGACTCACATCCAGAATGTAAAACAGCGTCCGGATATTGTTTCATAGCTGGTGAGTCTAATAATTTGATGATTTCGAAGCAATTATTGTGTATCTATCTATATGGATGGCTATTAACTTGTATAATCAAAAGTTGAAAAATCAATATTCCTTTCATAAAAATATGTACTTATATTTATTTATTTATTTATTTATTTATTTATTTCAACAATACACGGCTACAAGCCTTTTACATGATCATATCAATTCAAAACTCACAAAAACAAACAATAAAATATAGAACATAGCACTAAATCAATAAATATTCTCATCAGTTCCACATAAAAAAAAATCAAATATAAAACAAAGCATCAAATTATAAATGTCCTCATCAGCAACACAAAAAAAACGAAGCAGGTATCAACTCAACAAATATCCCCATTACTTATACAAAAAATAAAATATGAAACATATTATTAAGTCAATAAATAATCTCATCAGTCACATATAAAATTCTCTAATACAAAGCAAAGCATTAAATCAACAAATCAAAAAAAAAGCATTAAATCAAAAAATCAAATCAATAAATATCCTCATCAGCAACACAAAAAAAAACGAAGCAGGTACTAACTCAACAAATATCCCCATTACTTATACAAAAAATAAAATATGAAACATATCATCAAGTCAATAAATAATCTCATTAGTCACATATAAAATTCTCTAATACAAAGCAAAGAATTAAATCAACAAATCAAAAAAAGCATTAAATCAAAAAATCAAATCAATAAATATCCTCACCATTCATATAAAAAATCAAATATAAAACAAAGCATTAAATTATAAATATCCTCATCAGTAATATAAAAAACAAAATAAAAAAAACGAAGCAGGTATTAACTCAATATATAACCCCATCACATATATAAAAAATAAAACTGGAAACACATCATTAAGCCAATAAATAATCTCATCAGTCACATATAAAAAAAAATTAATATAAAACAAAGCATCAAGTCAATAAATTAAAAAAAAAAAGCATTAAATCAAAAAATTAAATCAATAAATATCTTCACCATTCATATAAAAAATAAATATTAAACAAAGTATTAAACTAATAAATACCATCATCAATCACACAAAAAAAATCCAATATATGACAAAGTGTATACATAAATGTCCTCATCAACCGTATAAAAAAACAGAGCATTAAATTAATAAACATTCTCATCAGTCCCACATTAAAAAAATATATAAAAATATTAAGCAGGCAAAAACAAAGCATTATACCAATAAATATCCTCATCAGTCACATAAAAGACAAAAAAAAAAAAACAAAAAAAAAAAACAAAATCGAAAATAAACGAAGACTACCGATTATACATATCTTCCGATTAAAATATAAAAAAAATATTTTTACATAAATTTCAGTTATTCTTCAATACCCTGATGAATACGTAAAAATCGAAAATAACAGATACCTATAGCAAAATGCTTTTCAGTGATTACGCAGTAAGCCTTCAAAAGTGGTCGATTCGAGACACTTTATATTATAGAAATATGCTCCATGGCTCTCACTAATTTGGTGCTGAAATAAAATAAACATTATTGAACTTTCATTTCATTCTTCTACAAACTTGTTAAGATTTCTATTATACATTGGGACCGTTGATATAAATGCCCCGTTAACATTATTCCAGTAGGTAAGCTAGGAGTCAATCCAGTCTAGTTCTCGACTTCCAGTAGCATTCCATGGACTGGACTGGTGTATACTGGACTTTAAGAATAATTATTTTTATCTTGGATTCAGGTGACGGTCGTGCTTCAGAACAGCCAGGTCTCACTGCCATACACACAATTATGTTGAGAGAGCACAACAGATTAGTGGAGGGACTCCGAGGGGTAAATCCTCATTGGGATGGTGACCGTCTGTACGCTCATGCCAGACGTATCCACATCGCTCAGCTGCAACACGTCACATACAACGAGTTCTTGCCCAGATTACTGTCCTGGAATGCCGTCAACCTTTATGGACTGAAACTTTTGCCAACTGGTAATATTTATAACAATAGCACTTCTTAAAAATTCACTTAACATAAGCTATTTTGTTTAACTCAACTGATATATTTTTTCAGGTTATTACAAGGAATATTCACCCACATGTAACCCAGCAATTGTTACTGAATTTGCCGCTGCCGCCTTCAGAATTGGCCACTCCTTACTTCGACCACATCTTCCTCGTCTGTCACCGGCACATCAACCCGTAGACCCACCAATTTTGTTGAGAGACGGATTCTTCAAAGTCGATATGTTCTTGCAGGTATGCACCAATACAAAATTATGTCTAACTCTCCTTCTATTTCTGAAAAAAATGAACAAAAAATGTACAAAATAGAACTTTTTGCACGATGAAAGGCTTGTCGTTGACTTTTGGTCAATAAAAATGCTTCTCACCAAGATGTCAATGATGGATGTGTGATAAACGGGTGTAACCTATCTTTCCTTGCTCAAAAAGTTTGAAATTCGTATACTTTTTAGGTCATTCTCTCTAGAAATTGAGTATAGTATGTATATATATAAAAAAATTATAAGCTGCGCGTGTGTCTCGTTTTAGTTTTTTTTTTCATTTTTCGTTTTTGAATTTTTGTTTCAAATATGAGATAGGGATATTTTTAAACGGTGAGATAATATGAAAAAATTGTGAGGAAAATAGAAAAATAGCAATTTTGTTTTCCCACATTGTCTTCCCGTCTGTTAGATGAGTCACAACAAAAGATCAATTATTTTTTTTATTTGTGAGAGACTGCAAACGAAGTATGCCTAGGATGTAGGACAGCGTTTACAGAGCCATCTAGTCAAAAAAAAAAGAAACATGTTGTAGGTACCTATCTCAAATATAATATGTTTATTCTTCCAGCCTTCTATGACTGAAGAATTGATGCGTGGCTTGGGGTCTACTCCTATGGAAACTCTGGATCAATTTATAACTGGAGAGGTGACCAATCATCTGTTTGAAGACAGAAGAATACCATTTTCAGGAGTGGACTTGGTAGCCTTGAATATTCAAAGAGCCAGGGATCACGGTATTCCATCTTACAACAACTACAGGGCACTTTGTAACTTAAAGAGAGCTTCTTCGTTTGAAGACCTTTCGAGGGAAATTCCTCCAGAAGTAATTGCAAGGTAAATTTTGTGATGAATTCATTTGAAATTTAAAATATGATTCATATAAATATATTTAAAATAAAAACCATTTTAGATTGAAGAAAATCTACGCTACAGTAGATGACATTGATCTATTCCCAGGAGGCATGAGCGAAAGACCACTCCAAGGAGGTCTCGTTGGACCAACATTTGCCTGCATAATTGCTATTCAATTCAGACAGTTGAGAAAATGCGATAGATTCTGGTATGTTAATAAACGAAAATACAATTCAATGAATTATCTAATCTATGTCAAAATTTGGCAATAATAACGAATAATTTCAGGTATGAAAATGAAGATCCAGTGGTAAGGTTCACAGAAGCCCAATTAGCTGAATTGAGGAAGACAACATTGTCCAAGATGATGTGTGAAAACTTTGACATTCAGTCAGATATTCAAAGAGCTATTTTCGATCTACCAAGCAACTTCTTGTGAGTTAACCAAAAATTACTTTATGAAGCTAATAAAATGAATCATTGTAATTGTAATGAACTTTATCATAAATCGCTCAATTGTGAGTTGAATTGCAGATAATTAAAGAAAAAATGAACTTTATATTCTTTCTTTCAGAAATCCAAGAGTTCCTTGCCAGTCATTGCCTCAAATAGATCTTTCGGCTTGGAGAGAGAGCACGACGCAAGGATGTCAGATAGGTGGTAGAAATGTTCCTGTGGGCAGCTCAGCCTTCCCATCGCCTTGCACGTCTTGCATATGTACTGTAGATGGGGTAAGTTTATCAGCCAATTAATTACATGAAATTAAAAAGCGTTTAAAAATTTAATCTCCACAAAAATTTAATTCGTCACACATAAATCGCAGACTTTCTTTTTGCCTGATCAGTTCGCCTCAATTTTGGCGATCACCATTATCCACTTGGCTTATTTCTGCGCATTTTCAAATATTTATAGCCAGGATATCTGCCTTCTGCCCACTCCCCGTCTTCCCTCCACCATAACTTCCAGTATCAATTATAAGACGTGATATTTTGCTCCTCACAGCGCATTACTCAAATAAGACACCTTGATATGTGAAAGGAGTTCTCTTCTGACACTGGCTTTCTGCAATACTTATGTATTACTAACTTTGTCAGTCAATGGTAGGTTGATGGTGATTGATAGCTCTACGGCTTTGTACGATGTGGCAGGCTACTACCGGAACCGGATGTCGACATCATGGAGATACGCTATTGGTGGATGATGTCGTCATACGAAACATGGCCGCTACAGTAGTAATATTAAATCCAATCCAAATCCAAACTCCCTTTAGACCCCACTTAGGGGCATAGGGAGGCAACAAGAGCTCTCCATTGCGCTCGATCTTGCGCAACGTTAATGACCTCCTCCCACACCATGTCCAGATTCCTCAGCTCTGCCTCGAAGGAGCGGAACACAGTGTGAGAGGGTCTTCCTCGTCTTCGGGACCCTGATGGGAGGAAGAACAGCGCTCTCCTGGGCCAACTGTCATTCGGCATCCTTAACACATGTCCCAGCCAAGTTCATCTCCTCCACATAATAGTAGAGATGATGGGCTCACGCTGGGTGCGCCGGCGTATAGCTTCGTTCATGATGCGGTGGTACCATCTTATACCCAAAATTCTCCTGAGGCACTTCGTTTCGAATGCAGATACTTTTTGTGCCTGGGCCAGAGTCAGGTGCCAGGACTCACACCTATACAGGAGAATGGGCAACACACACGCATCAAACAGTTTACATTTCGTCTCGACACTAAACGCCGACGCCTTCCATATCTTGGTCATGTTGTTGAAGGCGCCACTTGCCATACCGATACGTATCGGGAGCTCAGCCCCGAGGTCACCAGTGGTGGTAATGGTTGCTCCCAGGTACGTAATTTTATCCACCCGGGAGACCTGGTGACCGTCGATGGTTATCGGTAGCTGTTTATCGGGGCAGGCATTATTCGCCATGAGCTCCGTTTTACTGGCATTGACTCGAAGGCCGAGGCGTGCTGTTTCGTCGCAGAGTTTTGAAACACTGCGCTGTAATATTAAATACCAATTATTAAATTTCTCAAATATATTCTTGTTCTTATTGCCTGATGACCTGTTGTTTAAGAGACTGATGGGGTTAGCAACTTGCCTGGTTGATTCTCAGCTGTCTATCCATCCCTTTGGCGGTCTGCCTGGGAGCAGTCTTCCACAAAATTGGGCTTGCAATATCATATGAGTCCATTTTCCCCACATTTGCATACTAGAATCTTCTTCTTTGTCTCCCCCATCCTGATTCATCTTCAATTTCCCGTAATCTCATATTTCTTATCCTACCTCCGGGGGTCTTCCCAGCAATACATCTTAGAGTTTTCATTTCTGAGGCTCTAAGTGCGCTTTTTGTTGTGGTGGTGTTCCTCGTAGACGTCGAATAAATATATTTTATAAATTTGTAAAATGTCAGCAAAAGAGATTCATCAGAAAGATAGTAAAGCAAGACGGGTATCAAGTAGTAGAAATAGTTGTAAAATTAGAAAATAGAAATAGTTAGAAAATAACTGTAAAATTTGTTTTATTTTTAGGCTCAATGTGCTTCCTTGCGCATCACAGACTGTGCCCAACTCCAAAGAGAATGGCCACGAGAGACCATCCTGAGAGACGATGTTTGTTCTGCTCAGTGCGGAGGGTTAATATTAAACAGCCCCCACCAGTCGTCACTAACGGAAGACCTAGTGCCACCACCACCAAGACAAGCAAGAAGAAATCCCGGAGTGTTTTCAGGATTCAAAGTACCAGATTTAGCCCAATTCATTACAAAATAAAATGAGTGATTATTGTCAATGTGATATAAAATGAAGGACTTGATTGAAATAATATGAAAGTTGTGTGATAATTTATTTTGATAATGAAGTTGAATATTGAGAATACATTGATTGTTGAGCTACCACGTAAATGCAAAATCAATGACATGCTATGCCGACATCTCCCATCCAGTAAAATAATTATTATAACCTCAAAAAAGAACTTGAAAAATAATTTTAGCTTTTTTTTATTAAAATTGTGGTTCGAGTATTCGCGGCTTTGATATGAATGTGCATTTACGTGGGAATCAATTTATATTCTACCAGGGAAAATTATTAATTTCAATATATAAGACTGCCATAAGAATTTTCTATTTTTATAATGATTTTTTGAGAACATATTTACAATGTATTATCAATATTTCTTACGACTCTCATTCTTGAAATAGAAATGATGCAGTGAATTTATATAATTTATTGATTTTACCCTTCAATAATATTGTATATTGTCCAGCGTAGGTTGTATTTATAATCTACAAGATTATTACGGGTAATTTTTTGTTTCTACGTTATTAAATGTGTTCAAACATTTCACTGCCTTTGAACTTAATTTGTTTAATAATTGAGTAAAAGAGTTAAAAGCAGAGTTTTTGATTCTTTTTATAAATTGAAATATATTTACTATGTACTAGAATCAGCATCTTTTCATAAAATGCGTCTATGAAAATAAAGCCGTTTATTCACCTAACGGGTAAATAAACACACATTTGTGTTAAGTATGGAAAGAGCAAATTTATACGGCATAAATTTTTGACATTTTTGTTCCGAATGTCTGCATCTAGTATGTAGTAGATAATGATTCAATAGTCAATTAATGTTTGAAAAATTCTCTGTCACAAATATTATGACAAACAGTCACGAAAATGAGTTTATCATTTTAAATATTATATATTTCAACGCTAACTTACACTTTAAGAACACCTGAAAATGGTTTGAAACAGTGTTGCCACCTTTAAAAGATTTTTGACTTAAACACTCAGACGCACATTGCAAAACCAGGTCAAACCCTGACGGGTGGCAACACTGGTTTCAAATGTACCATCAAAATACACTAACTGCAGCAGTAAAGGTGTATTTTGAAAATGATGTTAAAAATAGCTATGTATAGGAGATTTTTAACCATTTTGAAGGATAAAATATTGTTATTATCTGTAAAAAAAAAAGTTTACATAATTATGTATGTATAAAACTATACCTTGATCCCTATAGGAATCATTATTTTATCATTTCACAAGTGCCATCATTCTTTGATCAAACTTTCTTATGGAACAACGATCAATAGTGTGTAATTTCTTTCCAATTGCACAAAAGAAAAAACATCTTTTCTTTTTAAACCTTTCACATAAGAGACGTCGATAATAAAATAAATATTATATTAGGAATGTTCCATTTGATAATGAAATATGTGAAAACTATCTTTGTAAATAAATATTTAAGAATGAATTATTACGTTTTATTTTTTTTTCTTTTTAAAAATATATTACAATACTAATGGTCGACCAGTGCTCGAAATTAGACCATAAGTTTGACCATTATTGAGGTCACTCAGTCCATTTTCATAGACTGAGAGAGAGCTATTTCAAAATTTTCTTTCCACAACAATGACATGGATACGTCTAATTTGAAATGTTGATGTGTACAAAGTTTTTTCTAAAGACAAATTATATTAATCTATTCTCTATTTGACCACAGATAAACAAAAGAATATACGCGTCTGTGTCAATGTCGAACACATCGGAGTGTGTGTATCAAACATATAACAGTATTACAGTAGTGTGAGTAATGTTTTTTTTTATTGATTTAATCTATTTTTTACACATAATTTTAAAAATATATTAGCATTTGTCACTCCTTCTCTATATAAACTACTAGAGGTCTGTCCCAGCTTCGCACGGGTAGATAGGTATTTAAAAAAAATAATTCAGTTTTCTTATGATCTTTATAGATCCCTAACTTTATCAAAATATTCTATAGGATATGTTAATCTGGAATAATCTAGCATTCTAAAGGTTCCCCCCCGTCCGGCTCGTACCCCAGTGATGCCTATATCTCTGCCGCATGTCTTCTACAAAGTCGTAGTAGGTACATTTTTTTTTCAATCATCAATAATTTTCGCAGTGCACGCGATGTAAAGAATATTTTAGGTAATTTTTTTACAACTTGGGTTACATTATTGGAGTTTTAGTAAAGATCCCAAATTTTTTAGAAAATTTTTTGCCTATGATCACTGGGGATAGTGTAGCTTCCCAAAAGTGAGAGAATTTTTCAAATCAGTTCAGTAGTTTTGGAGCCTATTCAATGCAAACAAACAATCAAATCTTTACTCTTTATATATTAGTATAGATAAGTGTGTGAAATTTCATATTCCTCCGTACACGCAATTTTCTTAAAAATGGTCACTAAGTTTTTGCTTTAATGTCAATATATAGATATTATAAATTGTGACAAAAATTTAACATACACTCTCAAGACATTTAAGTTTTATTTTAAGTAAATAAATCTCGGTCATACTCCAGTTTTACGAGATATTATAGAGAGGTGACAAAACTGGAATCTTTTACAAAATCCTAACCTCAACTGGATATCATAGCATCAAATTAAGAACTGAAAATAAGCTCTACTCTGGATCCAATTCTCTCGGGCAGCAGAAAACCACTGCATATCTTCGCAACTTTCTTCAAAGGGTTTTTAGGGGTAACAGCCCTCTGGAGGTAGTTCCTGTAATCATGATCCAACTATCTTCCTGTGGGAGACCTTTTTTAGAGATGCCCCAGACATTGAGTAGTAAGTTATACATGGGTCAACGTGGAAGGACATTATCACCAACCCCAACCGTGGAAGGACATTATCACATTGCGCTCGATCTTGCGAAATGCTTTTGAACTCCTCCCACACCGTGTCCAACTCCTTCAGCTCTGCCTCTAAGGAACGGAACACAGTATGAGAGGGTCTTTCACGTCTTCGAGATCCTGATGGGAGGAAAAACAGCGTTCTCCTCGGCCAACTGTCATTCGGCATCCACAACGTGATGGGCCTGCGCTGGGTGTATAGCGTCGTTTGTGATGCGATGTTACCTTCTTATACCCAAGATTCTCCTGAGGCACTTTGTTTTAAATGCAGATACTTTTTGTGCCTGGGCTTTGGTCAGGTGCCACATAAGATTTATAAATACAAATGAAACCATTGTTGAGCAGAGGGGTTTCGTCAAATATTATATGTCATCTCTCCAAATAAGTTGAGCAAAAATTGTGTAGTTAAACCAGTAAATAGCCCCAAAAAAAATATTGAAATTTCCGCTGAAACTGTGTGAATAAAAATTTATTAACATTTTTTAGAAAAACTTGAACAGATGTCAAAACAAACCTATAAAAATAAAATAGACAGGTAAAAATGTGCACAAATGAAACCTCGACCATTGGGATTCATGCAAAATTTCAGCAATCTTGCCCGTTTCAAATGAGATACATGGATACTACAAATTTTGGCTGCTGAATGTTGACGTGTATCCATCAACATGTTGCTTTTGTATCCCAGTGTAGACTAGGCATACTAGTAAAATTTGTCATCTTATGAAAATAATTCATGCTTTGAAGATGTCAAGGAAGACGGGTATCAGCTAGTTATGAATATAATATAAAAGTAAAAGATTAAAAAAAAATGTCTTTATTTACATAAAAGCTTCACAAAAAAATTTCATTGTATTATTGCAAAACCATTTATATAATAATTATTAGAATCTGTCTTTTGTTTTGTTGATATAACATAGTGCCTATAATTGCAGAATAAATGAAAAAATCAAAAAACAAATATCACTGTATATAAATTCATTATTACGTTTGTTCTATTAACTTTTAAGTCATTAATAAACTTCACACACAAAATATTTTAATACTATTAGGAATAATCTCCAAAATTAAATTATAACTGGAAATTCATTGGCATTAAGATACACATTTCATAGATCACTCTCTCGAGAGTGAATTGCCACTTCGTAAAAGAGAAGAAGAAGATACACATTTCATAGAAAAAGATTTCACTGTGAAAAGATTGATGAAAAAGATAAAATAGAAAAATAATATCACTATTGCCGCATGAAAAAAATTCAAACCATAATTTGCTAAGCTTTAACTTAAAATAAGAAAAATGGCGTATTTAGCTACAGATTTTTAGAAATAGCGACATTTCAAAAAAATGTATTTTTTAATCCACGGGATAATTCAACATCCAAAATAAAAAATATATTACGATAATAAATAATTAATTTTAATAAAAAAGAAAAAAAAATTTTTTGCAATAAAACTCCTAGCCATGAATTAAACTCTGGTACGCACTTGACTATGGGGATCCTGACAAACAATCCCTCGTCCACAAAATGAAATCTAAGCCACAACAATCAATACATAATTCAAAATAGAGAGACTGTATTGTTATATATAATATTTAATTCGTTAAAACTTCTTTTGTTGTTGATAATATTTATATGTATTTTGATTAAATATTACAAATAAAAGTGTTATAAGGATTTCAAGTTCGTCAATTGAAAAGTCAATTGGACGGATGTTTTTCGTTTTTTTTTAATAAACTCAATCATGGTACACAATAAAATAAATGAATAAAAATTGGCTCTAAAGATATGTGGATCTGGGTATACATTGATTTTATATCGATAATAATCTTATAGATTTTACTAACAAAATGCACTCAGCAGTCTCATATTTGTTATCAATCTGCACGGCCTTTTCGCCCAAAGGAATGTTCCGGTTTTACATCTGCCTCGGAGGCAAAAGGCCGTACAGCATTACAATGGTATAAAACAACTCAAACGATAGTCACTATTATACTCTAGAATAAAACGACATTTGAATATTTTCATAGCCACACAATTGAATAACGTAAAAATCATATTTACACACAATAATTTAAAATCAAGACTGAAAAATATACAATCACAGTAAACACAATCCATTATAGCACAAACTATATTCATTCGATAAAACAACGAGATTTTATAAAACGCGTTGATGAAAAAAAAAAAACGAAATCGCTCCAACAATTTCCGCACAATGAGACAAAAAGGATAAACTAATCACTACAATAATTAATTATTACAATTTCAATATAATAAGAATACATTATAAACTAGTAGATATATTTTTCAAACTTTTTTGAATCAATGACGAAACTATTTAAAGCGTTTTCTCAAGTCTTTTTTGTTATTTCATTTTTTATTAAAATAGTACACAATTTTATATAATTTTTAATTAATCCATAGTTTCACTCTTGTTCCGTGATTCATTAAATCAAAATGTTCAAACAACTAAATTCGTTACACATCACACTACCCACTTAAGAGTCGGCTCCAGAAGAATCGTCTTCTGGAATGAGATCTGAAAAAATTAAAGGAAGTATTAATAATTAAAAAGAAGAAAGCGTCGAACTATAAACGAAAACTTTAATGGTTTACAGATTAAGGTGCAATTCTTTGAGAAAAATAAACATTTAACACAGAGCCAATCCTTGTTCAGAAATGTTGATTTGATTAACAATTCCTGCCTCTCATAAACAAGATTGTATTTAATTTTATTCATATTATTATTATGTAAATTATTATCAATTCTTATACCAACTAGATAAGAAATAATAATTTATATAACAATATAAATCAATTGTATAATTTTCTGAGTTCAAGAACACTCGCTAAAAAAAAACATTTTTATAGACACCGTTCACTTAGTTAGATGTCACATAACTAAAATAATCTGATCTGCAACTTCAAATCGATATGAAAATTGAAAGGTATGAAATATTAGGAAAGAATTTGGTGTGGAAAGAATTTGGTATAATAATAACTGAAAATAAAGTTTGGGATGCACAAGGGGCTTTTATGAATGGGAGGGGGTGTGCCGATCAGATCTTCGCTCTGCGGATGATTACGGAGAAGCTTTTGAGTAAACATCAGAAGCTTTTCTGTGCATTCGTAGATTTGGAAAAGGCATATGATAGGGTAGACAGGGGTAAATTATGGGAAGTTCTATCAATTTATGGAGTGAATAACCGGTTGATTCGTGCCATTGCTTCGCTATATTCGGAAAGTACTGCGTATGTGAAGGTGAACAGTCACCTTTCACCGGAGTTCTATCTTACGAAAGGTGTGAGGCAAGGGTGCGTCATGTCACCCTGGTTGTTCAATTTGTTCTTTGATTGTTGCGTCAGTGGGTTAAAAGATATAAATATAGGGTTTGAATTAAATGGAATAAAGGTATGTGCGCTTATGTATGCAGATGATTTAGTACTTATGGCTGAGTGTGAAAATGATTTGCAAGAACTTGTGTCAAGCGTGTTTGAAAATTGTGCAAAAAATGATCTAAAAATGAATGTAAGCAAAACAAAGGTTTTGGTATTTGAAGGGGATGAAGCAAGAACGAATTGCAAAGTAACCATAGAAAATGAATGTCTTGAGCAAGTGAATGAGTATGTGTATTTAGGAAGCATGTTTAGTCGTGATGGAAAGTGTGAAAAAGAAATCGAACGTAGGAAAGTTGCTGGTTGCAGGGTGGGCGGTGCATTAAGACCTATAATGAGAAACAACAACGTCTCACTACAAGCAAAGAAACTAGTGCATAACGCAATCCTGCTACCATCGATGATGTATGGTTGTAAAACGTGGACATGGACGAAAAAAGAAGAATGTAGTATAAATGCAGTAGAGATGAAATCTCTACGAAGAATATGTGGAAAAACTTTATGGGATATGGAAAGGAATGAAAATATTAGGAAAGAATGTGGTATGGAAGTAAGTGTTGTGACAAAGATGAAAGTTAATAAGTTGAGATGGTTTGGGCATGTGGAAAGAATGGATGCAAACAGAATGACAAAGATAATTCATAAGGCTGAAGGAAAGGTGTAAGAAAGCGTGGACGACCGAGAATGACGTGGATATAACACATCGATTCCGTCCTCAAGGAAGGCCAGGTAAGAAGTAAGAGAAATAGGAGAAGCTGTATGAGAAATAGTATGTCGGTGGAAGAAGCGAAAGAAGTATGCTTGGATAGAAAAGAGTGGAGGTCCGTTCTCTCTGCCTACCCCTTATGGGACACGGCGTGATGGGTAAAAGAAAAAAAAATAAAAGAAAATTTGGTATGGAAGTTAGTGTTACAAAGAGGAAAGTTAATAAGTTGAAAGAATAGATACAAACAGGATTACAAAAAGCATCTATATGTTGGAAGTTGGTTGGGGATCGACCGAGAATGATGTGAAGCAAATATATGAAATAGGAGAGCTTGTATGAAAAACGGAAAAAACTCCTTTTAAGCGGTCTGTGGCCTAGCACGTTGAGCGCTTGGCTACCATCAGAAACATAAGTTGGTGGAAAGGAAATAATGGGAGTGTATTCTCTCTGCCTACCATTTACGGGACATGACATGATTGGTAAAAAAAACTTAAATTTAGTTTCTTTTAGCACTACATACACAAAAGATTAAACAAAACATGAGCAGAGACAGAAGAGCTTAAAAACCAACATAATATAGGAAGGTTGGTAATTACAATCTACGGACAAAAGACCTGGCTGGTGGTAGTATAGATCTTCAATAAAAGAGATAACTTTTAATATCAGCGCTTCCTCATATTACTATCCATGTCACAACGCATGCCTCTACTCATGGTGCAATATGTCTTAATGAGCGAAAACAGGAAAATGTCTACCTGGTCAGTTAGCCGCCAACTCTTTAAGTGTGGAAGTTGGACTGCCATTGCCATGTCCATTGGTGATGGGAGCACCATCTCCGGCACCGCCATCCGCCCTCCTCCACAGGCCATACGACTGCCCCACTCTGGTCTGCCACATCCTCACGGTGCCATCTTCAGATCCGCTAGCGTATAGTTCGCCATCTGGTGAAAATCTTACGCAGTGTACGGGACCAAAATGTCCCTTGTTGGACTCTATCTCTTCCCCACTGGAAAAATCAAACTTGTACACTTTGAGATCTTCCCCTCCGCACACAAAGACAGACTTGTCGGGGTGCAGGGATGCTGAATAGCACTTTGTAGGAACTGTCACTTCTGCTATTTTATCTAAGTTTTCGGCATTTAGGAACGTCACCATACTACCTGTGGACAAAAGTGCAAATAAATCATTAGAAAAAGTTTTTTTTTTTAATTAAAAACCTTCTGAAAAATGAAATAAAAATACACTTTTGACAACATTCACAGAAAGCAAAGCTTGTCTCGTGTAAAAATACACTTTTGACAACATTCACAGAAAGCAAAGCTTGTCTCGTGTAAGAGGAAATTGGCTGCTATATGTTTGATTTCTAAATGTTTGCCATTTAAATAAATAATAAGCTTTATTACAACAATATAAGAAAAACAAGTAAAGTCAAAAACATAAATACCACCATTCAAATGCGACCCCAAACACCCACACCAGGCATAGCCTTTGTCAAGCAGTGTCTAAAGTTACACCCTTCTTCAGCTTTGATGCAGTTGTCCAAAGGTTAAAAAACAATCCCGCATCAATGGCAAGCACAATTTATAAAAACACAACCAATATATGCCACAAAAGGAAAATGATCCAATACCCATGTTAAGTAAAAACGAAACAAAATTAGAAAAGAATAGAACAAATAAAATAGCTTTAAAAGAGACAGAAGAGCCAGTAAACAGGATTCAGTGAAAATTCCTTAATGTATTTGCAACACAAGGAGAGTTCTCTGGCTAATAGTCCAGATTCTAGATGTTCAATCCACTGAGAAGACAAAAAGTGCGTCAAACACAGAAGAAGCTCCGTATCATGAGGGTTGTCAGCTGGATGGATGAAGAGTGGATTGGAAAAAGGAAGGCATTATTGAGAAATCCAATCCCAGCATCGAGATGTTACACAGTAGTATCTTATGAAAATATTATAACCATAGATAAAATACATGCCATGAGTCAATGTCAATATAGATCCTCCTCGAGAAACTTCCAAACTACTCGGGGTTGATGCAAACTCCAACTTGCTCACTTCCTGCAAAGAAACACCAGAATAGTCAGAAATTTTATTGAAGAAAAACAGCCAAATACAAACTAAAGTACTTGTGAGGTTTATCTATATATTGATACGTGAAAGAAAAACTTTGTGACCATTTTTACGAAAATTGCGCGGACAAAGGAGTATGACATTTCGCACGTATAGAGTAAGGAGTGGCAATGCTAATATTTTTCTTAAATTATATATAAAAAATAGATTAAATCAATAAAAAAAAAACATTACAAACACTACTGTAATGTTATGTATTTGATACTCACGCACAGACTACTTACAAAGATCATCAACATCATTGAAACAAAAATGCAAAATAAAAAACGACTCATAATGGGCGCAGAAAGCTTTTTGAAGGCGGTATATTTAAATGGTGAAGCTGGAAATGGCGGGATATAAATTGAGAATAGTTAAATATTGTTTGTCTTAAAAACTTTGTATATACTTATCAACTTTTCAAATCTGACGTATCCATGTCATTGTTTTGGAAAGAAAATTGTTAAAATAGCAGTCCCTCTGTCTTTGACAATGGAACCTTAATAATGTTCAAACTTATAATTTAAATAAGTTATGGTCGACCACTAGTAATATTAAATGTGCAAAGCAGGTGCACTTAATTACCATAAAAAACATACAAGCTATGTGTGAATAAAACCTTCAGGTTATAATGTATTATAACGGAACGTCTACTAGCTACTTGATTTTATAATCAGCCTTAATGACACTGACTAACTTCCTGAACCTTTTTATTAAATCAAAATGTGTGTTTAATATTTATGACAGACCTAATCATTATGTATCACATTTCAATCTAAAATAAATGTACACTTATTTGCAATGGAACAAATTGTTATACAATCCTTATACACTTCCTACATATCTTCCAACATACAAACATAACATTGATGTTTTTACATTAAAAAGTAAGGGAATCCAATAATATAGACTTCTCTTAATGGTTTACACATCTTAACCCAAAAAAAGTCATTACTGATCTTAACTGCATAGTTTTCAGTTCCATAAAGTGACTCGTGCTTCAGAACAGACAGAACTGGTTGACTAGTAGAAACTAACTAAAGCATTCAGATCTGCTGGCTGTTTTTTTTTAGAGAAGGTCAAGGCTGTGGTTCACTGTGAACAAAATTGGTGTATTGTGACATTCTTAGCACTCCTCTTTTTATGTCATGTAGCACACAAGCTGTCTTGCTGTCTTCGATTTCAGTAGTGGCCCTCTGAGGACATGACTTTATCAGAGTAAGAAAGAGCATCACAGTTACTATTTATAACACTTTTACAATAGTGGCAATAACCTAGCTTGTCTTAAAATCAAGGTTTGCCTATCAACATACAATTCAAATCGCGCTAAAACAAAATTCACATGACCATTTCCTTACATATTATCATACATACAAAATTTTAAATCAAAAAATTTTAAACTTGATTTTTGTTTCAAGAAAAAAAAGAAACATATTTAATGAGTAAAATTGAATCAAAGATAATCATACTTAAAATCATGTGACTTATTGACTGAAAAATGAACTGAATTTGATCCAACATTGTATTCAAATATTTCCTTGCTGAGATAAATTGTAACAAAATATGTAATAATGAAAATTTCATCACTTTCTGGCCTGTATATATATAAAAAATAAAGAAACGGATAAGACATACTTCTCCCGAATTCCTATCCCATACTCGAAGTGTGTTATCGTCACCAATTGAAACGACAGCTGTATCATTTCTGAAGAACAAGGCGTGTCTAATATTGTTAGTGTGTCCTGTGTATCCTTGCAATACTGAAAAAGAAAACAAAAGTGAATGAGCGTTAAGCCAAATCTCGGTAAATAATATTGCTTCGGTTTATTGTACTCACTGGTTTCTGGCTGACTGAGATCAAACACTTTGATAATTTTTTCATTCCCCGCCGTGACTAATTTAGTATTATCATTGCTGAAGTTAACACTCTTCACAATATGGAAATGGTCGAATGTGTGCATCAAATCTCCCGATACGGCGTCCCATAATTTGGCTGAAAATGCAATAACAAATGTATAAGATATTATACATAGTAATCATATGAGACAGTTAAATAATGTGACCTTTAAATTTAGCCTTGATACACATATACAATGCAGTGAGTGCGTGTGTCGCCACATCTAATTAAAATATGACTATAAGAAATTTGCCTTTTGTATTCTCCCAAACTTTTAACAGGTTATTCATTCAATGTAACCCCTTTTGTTTGATTAGAAGTTTGAGAAGAGAAACAAAAATTGCAAATTTCCATTAATTGTGTAACTATTTAATTGATCATACAAACATAATAAAATATTATAGAAAATCTTAGACTTAAGATTTTGAAAATCAATATTCAGTATCAGCATTTTCATAAAAGTCGATTTAGACTAAACGAACAAAGAGGCAGAGCAGAGAATTCATTCTTGATTTTAATTTAAACAAAGGCACTTTTTCTGCAAAGGCAAATCCTATAGAGATGTTCATTGTGGGCCATGACCAGTGGTGCTGTCTTATTTTGAGACTGAAAATCGCAAATTCTGTGCAGTTAACATCAAAAAGAAACATACATAAAGATAATTTGGTAGAATTGCATAGAATGACCTTTCTCTCATTTAGTCTAAGCCCACCTTAATACAATTTGTGCTATTTTGAGTCGAAGAATCAGTAGGGAAAAGACAGAGTGTTAATTTGTAATACTCAAAGGTTACCAGAAAAGTCAGCAGCCCCGCTAGCGGCTTGTGTGGCAGGTCCGTTCAGAGCCACCCCCCACACGGCACCCTTGTGTCCCTCAAATGTTCCAATCCAATCTCCGGTTTCCCCTTGTCGTAGCATTGGCTTTCCATCTAGAAGTAAACAATATATATTTTAGTACACAGATTCCTTCTATATAGGAATTATCAGGATGAAAGTCTCGTAAACTTTCTGTGGTTGTCCTTACTGACTAGTTAAGGATGCTAAGTAATCAACGTCACAAATCCAAAGTAATTTTTTAATTATCTGCCTTTAACAGGACACTTTAGAGAACAATTAATAATTCTTTATTTATTTATTTAATAGAGACACCAACAGAATACAGAACAACACAAACAAAAAAACATGAAACAAACACAGAATCTCCAGTGCTCCAATAACAGGTATCTGCCGCATAGCTGACAGAATGTTACAAAACATTATAAAAGAGGTAATTATTCAAGACTGAAAGCAAAGCGACCGAGAATGACGAGGATCTCAAGGCCAGGGCAGAAGCAAAAGAGATTGTATGAGAAATGTTATGTGAATGGTAGAAGCAAAGTGTGTGTGAATGCTCATTATCTCTGCCAACCTCTTAAGAGACACAGCGTTATGGGAAATCAAAAGGATGGAGGTTGCCAGGAAAATTCCCTCAGACTTGGAAAAAAGTTAGAAGTGGCAAACAATACAAGTAGATTCTTGTCAGTTTAAGAAGAAAGATATCTTCTTTTTATTTCCTAAAGTTTGAGAAGAGTAGATAGAATTAGAAGAGTATGAAAGCGTGGGTGACGCAACACAATGGACAGTGAGGAAGGAAAACAAATCTAATTATAAGAAGTAGCCGTGGTGGTGTTTGACATTCACCTGCCAGTCCGACACTATACATCCACAGCACGGCTCATTAATATCACATCACATGCCGCTGTGTTGGTGACACGTGACACGTGACACACATGTGTGCTACACTAACCATACACATTCCACATGCATGTCAAACCAAGTAATAAAGAAATTCATAGAAACAAGAAAAATTATACTGAAAATATTGTCCTGAATTATCAAAAAAAAATGTATGATTCTTAGTGTGAAATACAGCATTCTTTACACCATGGTCGGCAACCTTTTGTTGTAAAAGGGCCAAATATTTACCATGGGGAACAGTGCGGGCCGCACTTGCAGTAGGTAGGTATACCTACAATATTTATGTACAAATATTTTAGTTTTAAAAATAAAACTTCATTAATTTAGTTTTGTGCTCAATATCATTATGTCGCTTCAGGTTATATTCCTTTACTACGGGAATACTCTTTTGACAGATTAAACATAGCGGTTTTTCTTTAAATTCGATAAAAAAATATAAATTTGTGCGTTGCGGCGAGAATCTTGCGGGCCGCACCAAGATAACTCGCGGGTCGCAGGTTGCCGACCCATGCTTTACACGAAGCAAACAACAACAAGCAAGAACTAATAATTAATGGCTGATGACATATTACGCCCGCCAGAGTTCTAGCACTTTCTTGTTGTTTTTTCCTTGGTGTCAATATTAACAATCAAGAAAATATTTTCAAATTAATTCGATAATGTCTGAATACACTAACTATACTCTCTTTACTTTTTATACCCTAATTGAATTCTAGATCAATGTCTCAATAAACTCAACATCGTGTCATAATAACAATATATGTATAGTGGAAATAAAATACGCACTAAACTCCAAAAACTTCATTTTGAGATAATCTAATAAAACTGATTTTTCCCCCATACAGACATAGTACTATGATGATTTTTGGATCTGTTTTTTTACGCCTTTAGATCATCGATATGGACTTAGTGCAATATTTAGGCTATTGACAATGGTTTATAGAACATTTCCTCATACTCAACTAATTTTTTTCATTTTTGGCGTTTAGTGCGTATTTTATTTCCACTATACATATTATGTTAATCAATATGTAACAACTAATGACTCTATTTTTAAATGGAACAAACCACTATGGGCTTACGACCGTCTTTCTACTGTTATTTCCAAGGCTGGCTTAGTGCGATCACTTTACGTTAGCAATGTCCGCCATTAGGTGGTAATGTATAAGTCTCCGAAACTCTAATCATGAGAATTCTCGACATGTTCAACATGTCGAAAAATCTCATAAACAAATCTGGGAATTGATGAAATACACAGAAGTTAATTATTGTTAAGTGAAAAATGCAGTGAAGTAATGAATATTGCCATAAGCTTGGGTTGTGTTGTGAAATACGATCCTTGACCCCCAGTAGGTATGATATGTGTTATAAAATGTGAGTGTCCTGCAACCACCACACAAATATTTAAGATTATAATTTCTTCTATTCACAAAAGTTATAAGTAAATCTCTATAATATGTATGTATATTAAAAAGTCGTTTGCAACTGGCAGGATTGCAAAAAGGAAAAACACACAAATCACTTTATTATTATTATAAGTAGAATGCTTGGCGCGTGTAAAATAAATAGGAAATGAATATGAAATATAATAAAGCACAGTGTTTAGTAACTAATCAGGCTACTTCAAGGGCGATTTTACTAGCTTCACTTTTAATCTATTTATACAAACGTATTTAAGTAAAACATAATCAGCATAATAATATGAGTGTGGAAATTGGGAGAAGAATTTTTTCAGCTAACCGTAGTTATTTCGGTCTCACTGGACAGTTAAAGTCACGCCTTATATCCAGGAAGACTAAAGCCACTCTATATAAGACACTAATTAGATCAGTCCTAACATATACCTCAGAGACCTGGACACTATCTAATCATGATGAAAACAGGCTGGAAGCGTTTGAAAGGAAAATCCTACGCAGAATATACGACCCTATGAATGATGGTCAAAATTGGCGTAGAAGATACAACACGGAGCTCTATGATCTCTACCAGGATATCAGCGTAATCCGGTTCATTAAGATTAACAGACTGCGCTGGCTGGGTCATTTGCACCGTATGGAGGATCTGGAGCTCCCAAAAAGGGTGTTGTTTAATAACCCAATCGGTAGAAGAAGCGTCGGAAGACCAAAACTAAGATGGCTGGATGGCGTTGTAGCGGACTGTCGGGCTCTGGGGCAGCAAAACTGAAGAGTGGCAGTCAGTGACAGATCGGGATGGAGAAGCTTTTTGGAGACAGCTAAGATCCACCACGGGTTGTAACGCTGAAAATGATGATAATCAGCATGACTTGAAAAAAGTGGAAACAAATACACTTTCACATCAAGCAAAGCTTGTGTTTTGAAAGAGGAAAGGGTCGGCACCAGAATTCGAACCCACGACCCTCAGTACGGTGTAGGAACAAAAGGCATCAACTGATACCACTGGGCTACCACTCGCTTCAACAATTATAAGCTAAGGAAGTTTTACACATGTTCCAAAGTATTTTATCACTATCCTTAATACATTCTTAAAAACACATTGTTCTGAAAGTATGGAAAAAACCCATAAATCTATAAGGAATACGCTTTGACACTGCTTTACAGACAAAACATATATTTTCATTGTCTCTAACTAAGGCCCAAATAGGCACTCAGGTAGGCATAGATTGATTGTTGTCTTTCGGTAATGTCAAGTAGTATGTTATGGGAATCGTGTATTTTTATATTTATGTACATAGGTATTTATTTATATCCGCATGATATTAATATAATTATGAGATAGTTGAAGGCACACTAACTGTTGTTAATTCCATATAAGGCATAGACACAACTACCAGACTCTATACTCAATACAGTCCTGTCTGCTGCGGCCATCAAGGCCGACACTTGAACTAGACATTTGTACGTACAAAAAAGGGTCTACAC
Organism: Mystacides longicornis; assembly: GCA_963576905.1. Taxonomy (NCBI): domain Eukaryota; kingdom Metazoa; phylum Arthropoda; class Insecta; order Trichoptera; family Leptoceridae; genus Mystacides; species Mystacides longicornis. The sequence continues at coordinate 7,215,563 of OY756425.1, read as the reverse complement.
ACAACAACAATAAATTAATATGAACCAAGGTTTATCTTAGTAAACAGCATTAAACTTATAAGTTCACGTATATTACAACTTTCAATAATTTAGAGTTGTCTGAATTATATTTTCTCATTCTCTTGAAATTATTACTTGCAACAGATATCAAACGAGAATTGAAAAAAAATAAAAACCAAACATAATTTAATAATGCATTAATAAATGGATTTTTAGGTAATAATATGGTAATAAATTCCACAGCTATACCATCTTTGTAAGCATAGAAAAGTTTGCAATTAACTCTACTGAATGTGGTAATCTGCCATCTTCCCTTGAAATATAAATACCTACATGGGAATACCTTAAGTACATAGGTATAATACCAAAAAAAAAATATCTATGATCGTTTATCGAAAAATCATTTCTCAGCGCAAAGGGTTTGTGCCTGTTATGCTGAGTAATGATTTTTTTGATTGTATAAAAATAAAATAAAATAGTGGAGAGCTCTTGTTGCCCACCTACATCCCTATGTGAGGTCACAAAAGATGAACTGATTCATCAATTGATAATTTCGTGATGTTTTTTTTTTTGATTTAAAGATAAATAAAATTATAACATTCTTCTATACATAGATATCACTATAGAACTTAATGCATTCTCTACCAGTCAATCTGAAAAAGTATTTCAACCAAAATGACTGGAAGTTGAACCCAGAATTCTTGTTCAGAAGTAGGCACCTCGACAACTACCAAGTCTATCAAGGCTGTAAAGTGTAATAAAATATTGCTTATGGTCCCTATCAATCCTGCAGGGTTAAAAATTACAGATCTTCTCTCCACTGTTTGGATGCGTCATTTCCTCCAACATTTTGGGAGTGTGGAGGACGATCACAAGATATGGAGTATCCAAGTGAGGGAGGAGACTGGGGAAACCTTGCATGGGGCACTGCGGTTGGCGGCTGGTTTATTGTGTTAATGTAACGCGATATTCTGCACGGAGGGAATGACAAATAAGAAGATGAAATTATACAGTTGTGCTAGAAATCTTTTAAACCAAAACATTGATCAGAAATAGATATTATTTTGTGTAGCATAGCTTGATGTAGAGTACAAGAGAAGAGGTAATGTAATAAGCAGTGAGAGTGGGCTGTAGTGGGAGGCTAACAGTGGGTGTGTGGGTGTGTGCGTGTGTACGCCAGACCACCACACTTTCACTCCAATCTATTCCACACTCACACTGTCTCATGTACAGGGCATTCATTGCACTCCAATAAACTATGTGCAAAATGCAATGGACTCTATAATAATAAACGGTTGTTTACTTAATCTATATACAAGTTATATGAGACAGCTTTCTGTTTGCAGAGTTTCTAGTACTTATACCAAATCAAAAGCTTACAAACTTCACAAAGAATTTTGCTCATTATAAAATATTCAATACCAAATTACTTTCAGAGTAGTATATTCTGTTTTGAACTTTAACAAATCACACGAGCACAAAAATATGAGTAAATTCTCTGGAACCTATTCAGATTAAAGACCGCACTGAATTCCATACCAAATTTTTTTCAAATATTTTCATGCCTTTCCATGTCCCAAGGAGTCTTTCCACATACTCTTCGTACAACTCTCATCTATCTCGTTTCTTGCAAAAAATAAAAAAGGGCAATGCATGTAGCTCTTGCCTGGAGGGATGGTTTTTAATAATAATAATACATACTCACCATCCCACTTATGTCCAGAGATGGTTGCCCAAAATTTTAATGGTTGGCATTTTTTTTAAATGAATCCGTGCTCACTCAAAGTGAACACAAATACATTGTTTGACTCTTTCACAGTAAGCTACTTAAAGCTTGTGTCGTGAAAGGGATAGATGGTCGGCACCTGAGATCAAATCCACAACCTCCGCACGAAACAGTACGAAAGCCGGCGACATAACTACTAGGATACTAACCAATTCAAATATAAAATATATAATGAATACAAGTATAAACAGTTTTTAAATAAAAAAGTTACTTTTTGCTTTGTAAAACAATTAAGGTAGGTATTTGAGGTTCTAGTTCATGTGAAAAGTGTGATGGAAAACATTATTGGCCTGTAATAAATGAATATACCTACAAAGATAGCTATGATATGTAATAATGTTGACGTTGAGTGTAGGTTTAGTTAAACAAGAAGTTAAAGTGAACAAGGTCAACTGCTTCTATGAAAACAAATTGATTGTGCATATCAAGGATCTTCCTGTGTGCATCCACCGTGTGAGTGTGTAGCGCACTGCAGTCGGGGGGATGTGGAAGGTCAGCCCTCAGCCTCGTACACACTACACACACACATCTGCCAATCAATATATTGTAATATGTACCAAATAATCTATCCCTTTAACAAATTATTGATGTTGTTGGCGGAAACTTTGTGAAATCCCATTTTTGATGAATAGGTAATTATTTAAAATGATGGTTTAACTTTTGCCCAGCAGTGAAAATTACTACAACTGAGCTCATTTGCATTATCATGAGAAAACTAAAAAATGAGACATTAACAAAAATGGATATATATTCATATCCTGGCGCCAAATACATGACAGCAGTTGCAGTCTTAAATTTGGTTGCTTTCTGCTTCTCAATGATTTCCAACATTTCTCTCTATATCTCATTGATTATTATTAAATATCTACTTGTTGTAAACATGTCATTATTTTGACATGTTGAACATGTCGAGAATTCTTATGATTAGGAGTTCCGGAGACTTAAACATTACCACCTAATGGCGAAATAAAGTGATCACACCAAGTCAGCCTTCGAAATAACAGTAGAAGACGGTCGTAACTCGTAAGCCCATAGTGGTTTGTTCCATTTTAAAAATCGAACATTAGTAATGAATTATTAGTCATCATATTAACTAAAAAATGTTCTACATTATTGTGCCGATTTTCATGACAAGGTTTTAGCATATTAAAAACAATCAACTTTTTAATAACAAAAAGAAATTAATAATTTAAGAATGTGCATCAGGGTACGATTTTCTAAAAAGGTAGATGATGGTTAGAGCTTCTCTGGCGGGGGCCGGAAGTTTATATCACATTTGGGAAGATGCGACACTAATCGCTCTGTGACAATACGCAGGCTCTGCATTGCAGTAAGTTGTTTTGAGAACAGTGGTAACATTTGGAGCCGACCTTAGGGTTAATTTTTAATGGTTGACATATACATGTTTGATACAAAGGTTCCATAAAGTTATAATGTTCCAAATATATATGCATTTGATGCTAACGTTCCACTAATTATGTTCAATTGGTTAATTTTTCAATTATAATACTATAGCCTTGCAACTATTTTCTTCTCCTGTTTCAAACGCTGATTTAGTGTTGGCACATCAAAGACCGATAAAATTACCAAAATAAAAATCAAACATAGTTAGAGTGATGTTAACATCAAATAGTTGATTGTGTACATCTGGAGGAGGTCATTGAAACTGCACAAGATTCAGTGAAATGGAGGGCTCTTTTTGCACGCCTCTAAGTGGGGTGAAAAAAGAGAGAATAATTCGAAGTGCACTTTTCGCACCGTTTCGTGCGGAGGCCGTGGGTTCGATCCTAGGTGCCGACCATCTTCCTCTTTCACGACACAAGCTTTAAGTAGCTTACTGTGAAAGAGTCAATGAGTGAATTTGTGTTCACTTTGAGTGAGCACAAATTCATATTATAAAAAAAAAATCATTAATCATTTGTATAATCATATGATGTTAAGTATTATGACATTTTTGTAATAACATTTATGTGACTAAAATAAAACAATACTACCTAATTTATTGCGAAAATACAAATTATTTAACCAATCAGCAGGCCCATTGTTCGCCGGCTATTTTTCCAACCAACCACTTGAGTTTTGAGAAAACAGTTACAAAAGACAGACACAGTAGAATATGGAATGTATAAATTGATAAAGATAAATCTAAGAAAGAAAAATTACATAATAACCGTATTGGCCCTAAAAAAATTGACTTGCATTAAATTTCGGGCAAGTGTATACTATAAGGGTAAGACCGCATAGAAAGCAGATTCCGACCCGCGCCGACCTGCTCATAGATTGTTGTCTATGGGCATGCCGGAAAGCGGGTTCCTGCTTTTTCTGTGGGTATCCCCATTCAAATGCATAGTAACATTCTTTGCGCCGGTCAGAGTCCGCTTTCTACGTGTTCTTACCCTAAGGCTGGGTAACTATATTTTTGGGTGTAAACATCCCTTACACCATTTGTTTTGTTTCATTGTGGGAGATAATAATATTGAAATATTTAACCTGTGTTTTTTTACTTATAATCAACTGAATTAAGCCTTATCCAATTGAATTTTACGTTCTTTGAATAATTCTTTTATGAAATTTTTTTTTCAAAAATCTTTATATAAATTTGGGAGTTGTGTTAGATTCGTGGTCGCATTATAATCATTAATATGGTAAATTCAACATAGCATGGCAATATCTAGCATAGAAGGGAAAATAGTAAGAACCAGGAGACAGGGATAGGGTAAGAACACGTAGAAAGCCAATTCCGACCGGCGCCGATCGGTGCAAAGAATGTTTCTATACATGTGAATGGGTGTGCGCACAGCAAAAGCAGGAACCCGCTTTCCGGAATGTCCATTTAAATGCATTGAAACCATAGACAACATTCTTTGCGCCGGTCGGCGCCGGTCAGAATCGGCTTTCTACGTGTTTCCACCCATAGAGGAGAGGAAATGAAACTATGATGAACATAATTGAACTTTGGAAGATCTCTGTCAAATATTTGAAGACAGTTTGAATATTTACTTTGCTATTGAAATTTTTAGAAGAATATTGAAAACCTGAATACCGAAAGAGTTTATCAAAGTTTAGTAGATGTACCCATATTGTTACAAAATACCTACAATTAATTTAAGAAAACTGAAAGTAGGCAGGTAGCAGTCTTAGTTCTTTCGACAGTATAAAATTTTATATTTCTTAACATTAATTAATTGGTGTTTGACATGTATCATTTGCATGATTGATGGTGCAATTTTCAGAATGTGCCATGTAAACAGTTTAAAACAAATGTATCGTTCGAAATTAGGTATTTTGGTTGAATAAGTGATTTATTTATCATTATACAAATTCGAATTCTATATTCATAGTAAAGACAGGACATCATCTGTTGGGAAGCACTGTTTCTCTGATTAATTTATGTTTGCAAGAACACATACACATAAATGAAAGTATAAAAATGGTTTATAGTATAGTTAAGAATGATTTAGCCATTATAATATACAATTTGGATTCGTAAAGGAGGTGTAACATAATTATATTATGCTGGTTTTTTGACATTTAATATTTTGCGCAATCATTGTCAAAATAGATGGATAAAATCTGTAACACTGCATAAATTTATTCTTAATTGTGACAGTTTGAATGAAAATTGAAATGTATGCATTGATGGATAAAAATGTGAAAAATTTCTTAAAACGTGTAAATGAATGAATGAATACTACTTATTTTAATGTCTAGGTCAAATTGTCATACGTTAATATCGTACTCTTATAACTAATTGAAGTAATTATAACACATGTTTAAGCCGGTTTTGAATATTGTCCCGGGCCACACTTATAAGACTTCATATTGTAATGTAAAAATCAGGCCAAGGTAATTTTTCATGTGAGGTTAGGCAGACACGGTCAGTAAGAAAATATGAAACTAGACATACCTTTACAAGCAGAAATGAGGAAATAACCACAATCTGTAACGTCACTAAAGTCTAAATGCACCACCGGACGCGTATGTCCACCACAATTCAACGAAATTTGTTTCATACTAGCCATATTTAATAAAAATTAAAACAATATTATATACTAAAGTTTTGACTTGATCCAAAAAAGTTTGAGTCCGACCGTACGTATTGTTGACAATCGACTGATGATGATGATAGCTAAAAATGTCATGAACATTCAACATTCGTTTGTCAATTTCGTTGATAAAACAGAAAACTGTAATAAGAGTATTTCGATAGTTATTGACACCACCGATAAATATGTAGAGAAATTTGGTAAATCATAAATTTCAATATCATTTTGATGATGAATAAAACTCTACTTAGATAATAAGAAAATTCCCAGACAGTACAAGCATAGATGTCCGTCAATATAAACCGCTCGCAGGGTATTCAGTCCGCTCTGACAACGGTTGGTCACTTCGGTGATGTACGTGTTCCAGCTAAGGTGGCAATCCAGGGTGACTCCCAAGAATGTAACCTCCTTTACAACAGCAGCCCTATTCACGAAAAAGTTTGAATCGAACTTCGAACTAAACTTAGACTTAAACTTTTCTGAAAACTTTTCTAAATATCTAGTCATATAAGTAGTCCGTGATCTGTCAGATTTACTCCGACTTTTCGAACTTTATTCATATTAAAATAATATTATTACAAATAAACACGCATATGTGGCTTGTAAATACGGAATAAATCAATTATAAAGGCTGAAAAAGAAATTTAGATGGGCGAAATGTACATATCTAACAGACAGAATTTTTGACAGCTCAATAAGTTGGAAAAGTCGGAGTAAATCTGACAGGTAGTAAACACTAGATCACAGACTACTTATATGACTAGATATTTAGAAAAGTTTTCAGAAAAGTTTAAGTCTAAGTTTAGTTCGAAGTTCGATTCAAACTTTTTCGTGAATAGGGCTGCTGGTATGATCTCATTTTGACACCTCACCACAACGATCGGGGTCTTTCTTTTTCTAGTAAAAAGTATGAGTTTGCATTTAGAAGGGCAAAGTTGCATACCGTGTTTTACAAGCCAAGAGTTAAGTGATTCGAGAGATTTATTTAATATATTTTGAAGTGATTGAATGTGCGGGCCGGATGAAAAGATGAAGAAATCGTCTGTGGCAGGCCCTTAAAGACCATACGGGAGATGAGAGTGTTAGAGTTAATATCCTCTATTTCAATAAATCTCTCTGTAAGGAGATTCAAGATAAATTGAGTAAATTTGCGTGGAACACCCAGTCTTAACATTTTCTGCCCTAGGACGCCCAACAGTACATTGTCAAATGCCCCGCTCACGTCCAGGCATGCCCCCAACACATGTTCATTCCGAGAGAATGCTAATCTCACCTCGGTGACCAATAAAGAGATACTGTCAGCTGTGCCTCTGGCTCTTCTGAAACCAAACTGTGTATTGGACATTATATGATTATTCTCCATGAACCACTCCAAACGTCTTTTAAGTAAGTGTTCGGTTACCTTAGCAAAAACCGAGGATAGGGCTATGGGTCTGTAGGAAGAATGTAAGTTTGGATCTTTACTACGTTTTAAAATTGGAACAACACGCTGTACTTTCCAGGAATGTGGGATATGACCAGATTCAAAAGAGATATTGACGATTTTGAGAAAATAACTCAGAGATTTTTCACTAAAATGTGTGATATAACTGTAGAAGATATTATCCAATCCCGGTGTGAAGTCCTTCAGAGATGGGAGAATGGCCTGGAGTTCTCCAAGGCAAAAAGGAGCAACCATCCAACTCTTGATTTGAAAGCTGTAAGGCAGAGTAATTTCATTTAGGCTAGGAACAGAAGGAGGAGACAATCTCTGTGTAAAACCCTCAAGCCAAGAGCTGTCAGCAGGCTGAGGAGTTTTATGGGATGTGGAATGTGGGAAAGAGTTGATTGTTCTCCAGACTAAGGTTAGCGGCGTATCCGGCGAAAGGGACTCGCAGAAACGTCTCCAACCCTGCCTTTTTTTATTTTTCAAAATGCGTTTAGTAGTTGCCTGTGTCCTTTTAACTTCTAGGTAGTTTTCTAGTGTCCCATGTCGTTTGTAGTTTTTTATACTCTCTCTTCTGATACCTACTGCCTCCTCACAGTCTTTATCCCACCAGGGTGGAGGTGGAGCTTTTTTTCCTTTTTTTGTAGGTTTTTCAGGGATAGATGCATTAGCCTCTTCCCTTATCAGCTCAGCAAAAGCCTCACAGCAAGATCGGATGGACTCCGCCGTGACATCAGGAAGTTTATCAATGCCTGCATCAATTTTCTCCGAAAACATTGACCAGTTAGCTTTATTTAGCCATAGCCTAGGGGCCCTCTTCCGAGGTTTTTGTATGTGTGTGAGTGACCAGCATAGCACAAGTTGGTTATAAGAATGGGATAGTGATCGCTTCCCAGGGTGTCAGCGTCAAGAACCCTCCACGTAAGTTGTGGAGCAATTTGGGGATCTGCCATGGATAGGTCTACTGCATTCGGTTTTTGACCGTGATAACCTAATCGGGTGGGTGAGCCATCATTTAGAATACAGATCTTGAGGTGGTTCATAAGGTCAACAATGCATCTACCCATTCTATCGCAATTAGCTGAACCCCACAGATGGTGGTGGGAATTAAAATCTCCCAATATTATGAACTTATGGGTGATTCCATGAAAGAAGTCTTCAAGCTGCTGCATACTTGGAAGATTTGAAGGAGAAATATATAAAGAAACAACTATTGTATCGTATATTTTGGCTGCAACAACATCAAATGGGCATTTCTGGGGTTTTATTCTGAGAGGTTGGAAGGGAACTTTGTGATGTATAAGGAGGGCAGCACCTTCCTTTCCATCTGGGCGGTCGTCGGACATGGTAATCTGGAATCCTGAGATGTATGTAAGGATTCAACCATGTCTCAGAAATTCCTGCTACGGTTACACTATTGGATCTTAAGAGCTGTAAAAATTCATCTTTCTTATCAAAGAAACTACGACTGTTCCACTGAATCAGATATTTCAGAGGATTCATGGGAGAAGGGGCTAATTATTTCGATCAGTTTTTTGGCGACGTAGGACAGTATATTATGATTTGTTTCATTGACTATAAATAAATAATAATAAATAAATAAAGCTTTATTGTGTATCAAAAATCAACTCATACAAAACATTCAAAGATTCAAAGGGCGGACTTATCCCGAAGGATCTCTTCCAGCCAACCCAAATTACAAACAAGCAATACAAGAACAAGATACGCGAAAAGAAAAAAAAAAGAAAAAAGAGATTACACAATTAAGAGACTAAATAAAGATATGAAATTTAAAAAGGGTAAAATTCATATAAAACTAAACCCAAATAAAATAAAATATACAAAATAAATCCTAAATAAATTCAATTAATCAAAATACCTTCAATAAACTAAAATAAATACAATAAATTAATAATTAAAATAAATCGTATAAATTAAAAATTTAAATAAATCCAGTAAATTAAAATAAATCCAATAAATTAAACATTAAAATAAATCCAACACTATAGAGATTGTTGATTGTTTCATTGACTAGCCGACCTCGGTAGCCTAGTTGTACTAGCGTGGACAGTTTCTGTTAACCGATGAATGATTTCAACCGCAGCTTAGACATCTGTAGTCGGACTCGGGAATCCCGCATCCTTCACCCAAATGTGCGTCACCACACAGAAAGCATCTCGGTTGTGAGCGACATACGGTCTTAGTGTGACCAAATAATCGACAACACTGGAAACATTGGATGGTCGGGAATATATATAGTTCCACATTGAAATGTACATTGTAAATATTTATGGATTTAGGCAGAGATTGGCCATCGAAGGTCAGAACCACCACCTGTGAAGGTTTCCATTCCACACCTTATGGAGACCTAGACTTAAAATTTAAGCGCCTGGTTATAATAATTTTCCCGTTATTCGGAATATTTGCGTCAATTGGTATATCATCTGTGGACCAATGTGTAGGATATCCGCGGATAAGGGATAAGCCCCATGCGGGTTATGTGGAAGGTGGGTATGAAGGTGTCGTAAGTGGCTTTGGTTACTTCTGAGGCCATGAAGTTATTGGCATCATCAGCAGACTTAAATTCTACCGATAATCTGTTTCTACCGAGGGATTTGATACCTCCCCAGGCTGTAGAGATATTATTTTTGTGCAGAAATTTACCAAAATCCACATGGAATAATTGATTGGTGTCTCTTTTGGTAACGCGTACGATATATGGCCCTTGATCCCTAAAATTATATAAACGTGTTGGTACGACACTGATGTTTCGCATATTAGTCTTGTATGGTATATCACTATCATCTTTATCATTTGTTAGGTGTCTTTTGGCCGGCAAGGTGATAAATTCTGATGGAGAAGGTACATTTCATTTCAAGCCAGTATCTTTGTCAGGGGGGTCAGACGGTTTTTTATACATTGTTTGAACAAAATTAGTTAACCTAAAAACAAACTACTCGAACTAAGGACAAAAGAAAAACTAAACTATTTTTATTTACAACTTATTAATCTACCAGATAACTAAAATTAGGTATCTGGAAACTACACTTTTCCTTAAAAAAAGGTCATTTCCAAATTGAAGGGGGGGTCATTAACCACAAGAAATTATAATTTTATTATAATCATAATAGAAAATTAACCCAAATCACTCGACAACGAATGCAAAGGGTTTATAAAAAATAAAAAAAATAGAAAATTTGATATTTTATTAATCAATGTACCCCCTGACCCCCCCCCTGGATCCGCCCTTGCTGGGACCCGATTCTTGAATGTCGCATGATTTGTCGCATGGCATGATTTTCGAAAACGGTATTCTTGAAAGCCTTCGACCTTCGACATTCATGCCGTTCCAAAATGACATGTCGAATGAAATTACTAGCAACACTTGTGAATCCATTTCCTGTTTCTATGCTTTCTGCATGCGCTAGCTGTCATTGAGATAGTTTACCGGCGTTTCAAAATGGTTTTAACGTGCTTTCAACCGAACTTTTTGTCAACTTTTCTGCAATATAAATAAAAAAATGTCTTACTGCAAATTTAACAGAAAAAAAAGTTGCTAATCGAACTGATATGTACAATGAGCGATTGAGGAGTGCCATATTTATAAATATTTTCACCATAAAAGATGCGGGAACTTATTTTCTATATTTTCCAGAATGTGGTTTCGTATTATATGGATAAACCATTTGTATAAGGTTTTTATTCTCTTTCGATACTTTGATTTTCCCTTTCTGCTTCGTCTGTCACCAAAAAATGACTTTAACTTCAAACGCAGACATTATTTCGATAAATAAATAGTTTAACAAAATCATGTAGGTACATACATCGACTAACGATATGCCAACTGACAACCGATGTCTTGATACGGTCTGTTTTTTTTTATAGTGCGATCCAATATATCTTATTTTTATATGAATTTGACACTTCATCGCATGGCGACTTATAATGTGTAGTGGGTAATACCCACTCGATAAATGTCGCATACTTTTCGTGCGAGAATTTTCGTATGTGATATTCGAGAATATCATTTTTTTCAATCGTTCTATTTTTGTGTCATATCGCACACAAAATCTACCATTAGAAATTCAAGAATAGGGTCCCAGGACCGGATTCTTGAATATCTCAAGATATAGTCGCATACTACATTTCTCGAATGGGAAGTTTCGCATTGGTTGTCGAAAACGGTATTCTTGAAAGCCTTCGACATTCGTGTCGTTCCAAAATGACTTGTCGAATGAAACTACTAGCAACACTTGTGAATCCATCTCCTGTTTCTATGCTTTCTTTTGTGAACTTTTTGTCAACTTTTCTGCAATATTATTGTTGCTAATCGAGCTGATAGGTAGTGTGGCGACCCTGTTCATGACGACATCATCAACCAATAGCGTTCGACCCTGTTCATGACGACATCATCAACCAATAGCGTTCCTCCAAGATGTCGTCGTCCAGTAGTAGCCTGCCACATCGTACAAGGCAGCACACCAACCATCAGTCACCACCAAGTCACCAACAAGTCTGCATACAGAGAACACGCACCATCATCCGTCTCGCGACGCGCATTGCGGTGCGCCACACGGCGCCCGCTCGATAGTATTTTCTGTACTCTTTATAATATGTTATTTCTACAATAAACCGATCCACCATACAAAACCTGTGCATTCTCACTCTACCAACCACCAATACCCATAGTTGTTCTGGTAGTGTTTGCGAGTTACTGGCTATGGTTGGCGTGTAGCTGGATATATAAAGGGTCATTCTGCTGACTGGGCGTGCTGGTGACCTAAATTAAACATATGAAAACAAAAGAAAAACACAAAATGCATAGTTATTAATAAAAGTAAAAAGTGAAAAGTCTTCAATTTTAATTAAATCACAACAAAGTCTTTTGTTCTTTGAATTCATTGGTTTTAGTTCCATTGTTTATTTTCAGATTAAATTCACACTTAATTGTCTGATGATATTGCGTTGCATTATTATTACTAAATTGTTCAACACTGCAGTTCCGATGAATGATATCATATTGCTTATACAACACATTTTATTATAAATAACACTATCGCCTTCCGAGAAGTATTTGCGAGGCGGTCAATATTGTTTTGACTAAGCGCACGAACATAAACTAAGTAATAATGTCTTGTGTAAATAAAATACTCATAATAAAATGTCACATAATATTTTAAACATGAAATATTAATAATAAAATGTCACAAGGAGTTTATGAATAATGATGCATTGTTTTTTAGGTCCAAATAAACACAAATAAACACACGAAGGAAAAAAGAAATCAACTTAAATGTTTCACAAGTTTGAAAAGTCAAGTGACACTTAATAGTAGGTCGCGGTCACATATCGCTTTGGAAAACGCACTGTTCTGCCTGATCGAGTAGTGATGGTAGGTTGTTGGTCCACCCTCTGATCTGGATCATCCCTGTTGGATGGTGCGGGTTGTGGTGTAGCTGTGCTCTGTGGTGTGATTGGTTGTGCAGTATTGGGTGAAAACAGTCTCTCTTTTTCTCCTGTCGTCATGTACGCTGGTTTGACTCGATCTATAGTGACGGTGATGGGTTTGCCCTTCACTAAGATGGTCATTGTGCGGTCTTGGCGACGTACCACTTGGTATGGTCCGTCGTAGGGAGGTTGCAGCATTGCTTTTGTCGCATCATTTCTCAGGAAAACGTGAGAAGCTGTTGCTAGGTCTTTGAAAACGAAGACTTTTGGTTTGCTGTGACTCTTGGTATCAGCTGGTCTGACATTGATGAAGTGCTGTCTCAGTTGAGTCACAAAGTCGCTGGTGTCTGGTGTTGGATGATGTTGTTTCTCAAGTAGTTCGCCTGGAAGACGGAGTGTCTCCCCATAGACGAGCTCTGCTGGAGTTGCTTTGATGTCCTCTTTCCAAGCTGCTCTGAGACCTAGAAGTACAGTAGGTAGCACTTCGGTCCACTTGTTGTGTTGATGGCATCTTATGGCATGAACAGGGTCGAACGCTATTGGTTGATGATGTCGTCATGAACAGGGTCGCCACAGTACTCCCCCCCAAGTGACGGAGTCACGAGGTTCAGCGTGGAAGCTGTCATGTTCATGAAGATATGCATGATTAGGTCCTCTGATGTCCAATGCGTGAAGAAAAAGATTGGTACGAATAATGCTTCTTAAAAAATGTTGGTCATCTATGTCAGTCGCGACCAAAAGGTTTTACACCCCTGGTTAGCATAGTTGTTCAATACTGTGTGAGTAATTAGAATTCTATACAATGCAAAAATGATAAAATAATAATGAGTATTAGTTATACAATAGCAAGATTGTCACGAAGTGTTGTAACATGATTACTGTAGACAAAACAACAATATTCACGGATGGATTTCTGATATCCACTGTAAGTTGCAACTCGCCGAAGAATAATGTTAATTATCGGCGTTCGGAGAATCATATTACACTGTTTATTATTATTAGATAAAAGAATGTCTGATGTAAACAGTTCACTGCGATAAATTGATGAGTCAAGGTACATAGTCTTAGTTTGATGAAAAATTGCTGATGTAACACATGAATGTTTGTGAGAACGGAATTTAAAAATTTATTCCACTGCACTTTGATGTTGATATTTTTTTTATAAAATGAAGTATTGCACTTTCGTATGCTGTTTTGCTGTTAAAACTGATGTTGCTTGCTTTTTGCTTGCGTAAGCGTTAGTTGTTGCTGGATTTGATGCTGGGTCATTTTTTGCACGATTACTTTCTTCTTGTTCGTTACATAGATTTTGAGTTGGTGCCAGTGAAGAAGTGCTGATCCTGGTTGCTGTTGCTGACTATATATTGCTAGTCAATAATTCATGTCGAATTATGGGTGCTGCCATATGAATATGCCAGAGCGTGTGTACTCGGGATGCAGTATTCATATTTTAATGAGTGACGTCGTTCGTCGTGCTCAAAGTGGCATTTTTTTGCTGCTGAGGATCGTGAGTAGCGATGGTTATTTGAAGTTCCAGCGTAGGAAGAATAACCTTGCTGCTACCTAGTGTCTCTTCTGGCGTATGCAAGCAGTCCTTTGCAGCGGTGATGCGAGGATGCTTATTTGTTGTTGTCTATGTTGGTCACTATCTATTGACAAGTAAAATGTCCAAGTCTGATAGATATGTGTGACGGTTTGAACATTGAGCTACCTATGTTGATATGATGAAAAATATCGTGGCGAATAATGAGAAGTTCATTGAAGACTTCGTTGAATGACTCACAGCATGTTGAAGTGTGCAAGTTGCGGAGCTTAGAGACAACTAAGTAATGTTTCTTACTTTGGAATAACCTTTCTTGCTCGTACGTGTTGTTACTTCTCGAAGACATGTAGATAGTTGAGTCTTCATGTGACGTGGTGTACAGATGCTAGTTGCTACGTGTCTGAGATTTGCGGTAGCCTGGGTGGTCCAGTGTGTTGCGATGGCTGCTGCGCCGGTTTTTCCGTGTCTCGGTTGTAAGCACTGTTTAAATTTTCACTTTGTCACTCTACTGCAATACCCATTTTTTGTTTTCCATGTTGGGTATCCTTTCGGCAGGACAGCGCTTCAGAAGGTTGCTGGTTGCGTGTTAATGCGTGTTCATATCACGTCGGTGGTCACCACTATGGGTATTGGTGGTTGGTAGAGTGAGAATGCACAGGTTTTGTATGGTGGATCGGTTTATTGTAGAAATAACATATTATAAAGAGTACAGAAAATACTATCGAGCGGGCGCCGTGTGGCGCACCGCAATGCGCGTCGCGAGACGGATGATGGTGCGTGTTCTCTGTATGCAGACTTGTTGGTGACTTGGTGGAAGCATTATTATACTCTATGCTTGGTGGTGACTGATGGTTGGTGTGCTGCCTTGTACGATGTGGCAGGCTACTACTGGACGACGACATCTTGGAGGAACGCTATTGGTTGATGATGTCGTCATGAACAGGGTCGAACGCTATTGGTTGATGATGTCGTCATCAACAGGGTCGCCACAGTAGCAATGAACGATTGAGGAGTGGCATATTTACAAATACTTTCACCATAAAAGATCTTCATCTTCTTCAAATCAATATTTCTGGAAATTATTCTCTTTCGATACTTTGATTTTCCTTTTCTTCTTCGTCTGACACCAAAAAAATAACGTAACTTCAAAGGCAAACCTTATTTTAATAAATAATTCGTTTTAACAAAATCATGTATGCCTTTGAAATAAAGTGCCTAAGGAGAATTCTGGGCGTAAGATGGTACCACCGCATCACGAACGACGCTATACACCGGCGCACCCAGCGTGAGCCCATCACCTCTACCATTGTGGGGAGGAGATGGACTTGGCTGGGACATGTGTTAAGGATGCTGTAAGCTAGCATGTGTCAGCTGGGCAGGGTCCAACCAGTAGCTCATGCAGCTACGAAGGCCCTCAGTATCACCGACAAGCTTACGCACCAGATGTCGATAGATCGGGAGACAGCAGCGGTTCCATCATTGTTGAAGCTCCGATCACCAGGGGTTGTGAGAGGTTGTAGAAATGAAACAAGCTTTCAATCTTGAAGGCAGACGTCCGGCGAGTTGGTCTTCTAGAAGTGGTCCCAGTGAACAGTGGAGTATCTCAAGTAGATTCCAGTAGTCGACTCAACTCGCCGTACATTTTGCGATTTTATTTATATAAAAATCGAGAACAAAGAAAACCAATCACAAGACTGGTTTAAATTAACCAATCAACGGTCTCTATTTGAGGAAAAATGGTCAACATTTTTCACTATCAATTTGTGACATTTTTCATTATATCTTTTGAAATACATAATTTATATTGATCAAATAATAATTAAAGCATACATATTTATCAGGCAATGAAAACTAACGAACAGAGAGGTACGGGACATGTCTGGCTGGCATAATATTTCAAATAAAGTACCAAAAGTACATAAGTTCCCTTTTACGTGAATCTCACCAGCTCCCATCGAATTGATGTTTGAAGCCGAGGCTCTCGGACGCAGCCACAGCTTTTGGTCATAATTCGCCAGGCTTTGTCAATTCAAAAACCCTGGCCATTCCAAAAGTTTTAGTACTTTTACAAAAGTTAAATTTATCAATTGACATTTAGGCATCCCCCTGCACGTAGTGTATGATACTCTTAGTAGTACATACTATCCTATACATTATTATAATCAAAAAATATAAATCAATAATTAACCCATAAAAAGTGTTTATAATTAGTTCAAAAGATTCTAAAAGCAATGACTCTAATATGTATTAGGAAAAGCAACCTAAAAATAATATAGAAATACAATATTTCTATACTTGGTAATTTGATCATTTTTAATACAAAAATTAATTCCAATTAACTCTGGACTAATTAACCAAGTTGATTATTCCTGTTTGACTTGACATCAAATGCTTCTCATATGTACAGCAGACCGTACGTATCCAGAGCGATGTATACTTACATCAGATGTGTCCTATGCTTATAGATATGTAGGTTTTCACGTTTTCCTAGATATGAAAACTTGAATATCTCCAGTTACATTCAATGTATCAAGTTGCAATTTTCACCAACTTATGTAAGACTTAATTACCCACAAACTAGTATAAAAATAATCCCCATACGAATATATTTATGTACCTAAAAATGATTAGCAATGGTAATAAATCCCTCTAAAATGTACTCTTATCTAGTGCCTTAATTAATCTTGACCTTATTTTCCAAGATTTAACACATATTCTTATTGATACATTTAGAGAACATTAATAACTACATACTAGTAAAAGAAAAAATGGAAAAACATTCAAAACAGCAAGGAAAACTCAATATCAATAGAACAGTGCTGATAATAAATCAAGTACAACAACACATCGATATTGTGAAGTGAACACTCAGCGCTTGTCAAAAATTGGTATGACAGTGATTTTGTGTATGTGTGAGTGAATACATATTTATTAAAAATGTGAGTGTATGTGTGCCTTGTCCTCTTACAATAGTATAGTACATATCGTGAGTAACTACTCAGACATCAAAAAAAAGATTTCTTCGGCGTAGGACAAAGGTATAAATATGGGTCACAGTTCATACAGATGCTCATTAATAAATATGATTCGATGCTGGAGTGATGTGTCCAATACAGATGCCGAATGACAGTTGGCCGAGGAGAGCGCTGTTCTACCTCCCATCAGGGTCCCGAAGACGAGGAAGACCCTCTCACACTGTGTTCCGCTCCTTCGAAGCAGAGCTGAGGGACATGGACATGGTGTGGGAGGAGGTCATAAACATTGCGCAATATAGAGCGCAATGGAGAGCTCTTGTTGCCTCCCTATGCCCCTGAGTGGGGTGTAAAAGGGAGAATTGATTGAACAAAATCATGTAGGTACTTACACGACTAACGATATGCCAGCTGACAACCAATGTCTTGATACGATCTGTTTTTTTTATAGTGCGATCCAATATGTCTAATTTTTATATGAATTTGACACTTCATCGCATGCGACTTGTAATGTGGAGTGGGTAATACCCACTCGATAAATGTCGTGGGTAATACCCACACGAAACCAAAAATGTCCGGGTCATGAGTTTTTCAACGACCTTTTTTTAGTGAAATTTCAACTTTTCGGATATCAAATTTTAGGAATTACCTTTTTTAAGGCTGGGTCCGGGTAATAATTTTTACAAAGGGGGCAACACTTTTCTTCAGTATCAATGATCTTCTCCACACCATGTACAAATCTCTCAGTTTTGGTTCGAAGGAAAGATTTAAAGGGTCTTCCTCATTTTCGGGACCCTGATAGTAAGAAGAACAGGCTCTCCTCAGCCAACCGTCACTGTATTCTTAACTCAATTATGTCCCAGCAATTTCTACCATCTACCTCCCCTGTCTAAGCGTAGGTGTGATGCGAAACGCCGTTTGTGATGTGGTGGTACCAATGGCTCTTACAAAATGTAAAAAATATTTATTGAATATCTATTTTTAAGTTTTTACTTATGATCTCTATAATATACATTTTGACTCGGAGTCATCCTTTCACTTTGTCTTTGATATTTGCAGTGGCTGACTACTGGAGTTTTTACTCTTGTGTAGAGACCTAAAATAACCATAAACAACATATTATAAAATATTTTTATTGCCTTTTTAACACTACATTTTGTGCTACATTTACAACAATTTTAAAATGTTAAGAGCACATAGATTTTAAAAATATTTTTCAATGAAAGAAAAAGAACGTGTCAAGGAATATCAAATTTATAAATTTATAATCTTTCAAAAGTATGTTTCATAGAGAATATTGGTCATATTCATAGAACAAAATAACATTTTCTTCAATCAATCATTTCATTATTTCATAGATAATTTCTCGTCTGGCATTGATATTACCGAGCTCACTATCGAGCCGTTCTTTTCTAAAAATCTCTTATATTATTGCCCAGTTAGATATTAACTGCTGTGAAAATGAATACCTTGAAGAACTTACATAAATTGACATTGCCGCATTACAGAAATGTCTTCAAGTTGTAAGTATTATCGAATTTGTGTTTAGAACATAACCTCTTTCCGTTTATTTTCAATACAAATAAATGTGTATTATCTCTTCGAAACGTATTAAATTTTCAGAAATACTTTGCGCCAGTCTACGGCGGCCGCCAGTGCCATGCCTAGTGAACCATTGACAATTCCGTTGCCAGAAAATGAAAAGATCTATTCTCCAAAATTGGAAAAAATTGCAAGCGATATTTCCTCATTAAATTTGTTAGAAGTCAGCGAACTCAGTCAATTGTTAAAGAAAAGATTGAATCTCCCTGACCAACCAATGATGCCCATGGGAGGATTTTCTTTCCAGTCTGCACCAAAAGCTGAAGATGAGGAGGCAGCCCCCCCTGTTAAAGTTCAATTAGAGTTTACAGTATGCATCCTTTTTTATCATTTATATATAAGCAGGCAGCCGTTATTTTAATCACTGTTAATAGAATCAAAAGACAATCATGATCACTTTAATATCCTGCGCCTACTTTATATTCTGGCAAGCACTTAATGAATCACTAACACAATATTACCTTTATTTTAGGTTAAAATGAAAAGTTTTGATGAAAAACAAAAGGTGGCACTTATAAGAGAAATTAAAAATTGTATGGAAGGATATAATTTGGTACAGGCTAAGAAGTTTGTGGAAAGTCTACCAGCTGTAGTTAAGGATAAAATCACAAAAGAAGAAGCAGAGAAATTAAAAGAGGCACTCAGCAAAGTAGGCGCTGAAGTAGTCATTGAATAATGTTTTAATAGTTCTAGTATACTACCTAGCTTATAAGAAGTTGTTTATGTGCATTTTTTATTAGATATAAATATAGTACAAAAACCCATATTTATTATTTTACCATTCCCTTCATCACAACACCACCTATATAAGAAGGCCTTAGTGCTGGCGGCCATTTTTGGCCTCTCGCGTCACCACTGCCCGCGTGTAGACAGATATCATAGCGTACAGGTAAGTACATACAGATATAGAAGAGTGAATGCTGGGCCTCCCGCTGTGACGTAGCGCTAAGGCCTTCTTATATAGGTGGTGTTGCTTCATCATAGCAGGAGAAAGTTAAAACTAGATACAGTACAGACATTCACTGCTGACACGGCACATCTGCTCTTAATAAATTAATGAATAACACTTTTGAATGTGTCATTTGTCAAGTATAAATTTATGAATACTGGTTTTTAAAATGGAAAATTAGAGGAAAAAAATTTTTTTTTTTACCGATTTCTAAAGACAAATCTTGCCAAAATCGATTTTTCGTACAAAGTTAATTAAATAGAAAATGGGTGTCGAAAACACGGAAATGCCCCAAATTAAATGAAGTTACATGAAAAACGTT
Source organism: Mystacides longicornis (assembly GCA_963576905.1). NCBI lineage: Eukaryota > Metazoa > Arthropoda > Insecta > Trichoptera > Leptoceridae > Mystacides > Mystacides longicornis. The sequence goes on along the minus strand of OY756425.1, from coordinate 7,195,469 downwards.
TGTATTTCTAATAAAAAATTTTTTAATATAACGTAGGTAACACAATTTTTTTCAATGTACATATGAGGAGATTTCAAAGTATTCTCGGTATGGATGAAAGAACAGACAGAAAAATGGAAGGAAAATGCAGAAATATCTGTATTAATTTTAATTTTCGTTTTATCTTATTTCTTTACTTTTCGAATACCTACGAATGCATAGAAAAATATAGCATTTACGGAAAATCTTCACCCGTAGTGGGCTGAGTGCCATCCTCTTCTACAGGCTTGACTCCAGCGCCATCAGCCAGTCCACCGTCAATTTATTTATCTTTTCAACAGCCTTCTATAATAATTTTTACCTTACTCTGAAAATTGATTGTTTTTGGCCACCTTGGACTTTTTTATTTAACCCTTATTGTCGGAAAATAGCTTTCCTCTAATATTTATTTCTCGGTTTCGGGAATGAAAATTGACAATTGGTACCAGAGCTAGGCTTTAAGGTATTTGATTGAAATTTTGGAAACCATTGCATCGAATACCAGCCTTAATATCGGATCGGCGCGTTGTCGTCGAGGAGCAAGGCATTGGCGGTCAATTTCGATTGCTTTATGATTTTCAATTGCTTCCTTCAAAAACCAGGCATTGTGCTTACGAATACTACTGCGGTAATACTTCTGCCTATTTTGAAATTGTCAATAAGCACAAATTATTTTGAGTCCTAGAATAATATCTTAGATGTTTTGTGCAGAAGGTGCTTGGTGATAGTCCATTTCATAATAAAAAATGAAAGAGTCTTGTATAGTTCTATCACAAAATTTATTGTTCAAACATAAACCGGTTTTCGGAGACTGGCGTCTCCATAAGTCTTAAACATTTGATAATGGAGACGGTAGTCTCCGAAAACCGGTTTATGTTTGAACAATAAATTTTGTGATAGAACTATACAAGACTCTTTCATTTTTTATTTTCCTAGAATAATGTCGTAAGGAGAATTTCGCCTGGTTTCATGAATTTGAACTACTTCGGAGGGTTTCTTTACGCACTGTATTGACTCACGGTTCTCTCAGGGGCATAATGACAATATCAGTTTTTGGTTCCAAGTAATAATGCGAACAAAAAAAAATCTTCTACAATTTTCACCATAGAAAATTGGATTCGCGTTTGTTACTGCGGTACTGCGACTGTTTGTGGTAGACATCTTCACCAGACTTTTACGAGTTCCAAAAAGTCATGAACTTTCGAGTGTTTTAACGCGTCGGCGACGGTATTTACAAAAGAGAGCATCGATTTTGTCAACGTTTTCGTTACTTATTTAGAAAGATATGGTGAACGGGGTGGGTCTTCAATTGAATTTTCTTCATTTTTCAAAATTGAAAGCATCTGGCAAAACATCTTCATAATTATTTCTCAGTTTCCTCGCCCAAAGCTAATTTCACAGCCGCGCTCGATAGCTCTCAACAATCGTGCATCACGTTTTTCGCAGAAGTGGAAATAGTTGTTTCACTAAAAAAACTTCACAGACAAACCGATGGAGTCAAAGCATTGTGCACGTGAACTCACAAGACATGTCTGCAATAGGCACCGGATCGAACAGTAGTTTTCCCAAATCTCCCTTCCCGAGCGCAATTCCATTCCCGTTTTTGTAAGCCTTCGTACCTAATTTACAAAAGGTTGGGGTCAAAATATTTTTTCACACTTTTTATTATGGTAACCCAAAGTGATTTAAAATTTTACTGTAAAAGTAACATTACTTGATTATTTTCAATCAATCCAATGTGGGGGGGGGTGCCTTGATTCGGCCCGCGGTGAGAGCTCACATTGTCCAATGCGGCCCTTGAACAGAAAAGTGTGACGACCGCTGACCTAAATAAACATACTCATCCACTTGCTGCACATTCTCATCATTCACATTCACACAACATTGCGTTCTTAAATCTTCTTTTTCAAAAACAAGCACCTTTGTCTTATTGACATATAGTGTCCCTTTGTCTTATTGACAGTAGTGTCAATACTTGACTGGATACAGTCAAAATATGGCACAGGTAGATGTGAATATTGAGACTGGCCTGCGACAGTTCTAATTCTGATCTGTGAATGACTTGTTTGTGAATTGGCCTTAATAGAAGATTTAAAATTAACGCACTATTGCTTTTTGGTAGAGATTTTTTTTTTGTCATTTGGCTGGGAACTTTCCTCCCAATAACACCGTGCTTGATTACAAAACGCTGTCGAGCCCAATGTCCACCCAAGTTTTTTGCAGCAATGTTTGGGATAGTATGAACTTCTCCAGATGGTATTGACGTTTGCACTCGCACATAACGTTTCCAGGGCCTCCTCACACACCCGGCACATGTCTGCAGTTTGAATCTCCACGATCCCCATGTGCTTATTTAGCCTACAATGACTCGTCAGAATTCTAACCATGATGCATAGTTTTGTTCTATTAAGTGCTAGTTGCGACTTAGCGAATTTTTTGTCATTGCCTTTAATAGAGATACTAAACTTGTTGTATAAATTATTGATTGAAAATGAACCCCATGAAGAAAATGGCACTTGAACTATCATCGGCTTTACCAGGGGTTTCTTAAAAGGGTTTAGGATAAAAATAAAATGTCAACATTCATTGTAAAAAATACTATTTATTTTTTAACTTAATTTAGGAGCACATAATTTTACAAATTGTGTTATTTGGACATTTTGCAATGTAAAATAATTATATTCAGACTGTAGGATATATCATAAAGCAGATAAATTAATCACTAGTTTTACTATAAGATATTCAAGAATGCTTGGAAGACAAAATAATTCATAAAGAAAACTTGCGAAGACTCTATATTATTATCCTCTACTTTACGGCATTTGAAAATGTAGCGTTGATATGATAATTAATTACAAATACACTGAATTGTCACATGCATTTGTTGCGAATAGATACATGAATGAAAATATTGTTTGATTAATAATATACAGGGTGACTAGTAATTCGATACATTCCTTGAAAGGGGTTATACTAGAACAAAATTGCAACAATTTTATTCCCATTAACCAGGGGTCAAATGCCAGTGGTTTTCGAGTTATTTAACTTTTTATAGTTTTTTTCTTTTTTCCACCTTTTGATCTAAAATTGAAAATTGTGAACAAAGTATTCCATTTAGGAAAGTAAAAATACATTTTTCGAATAGCTGAAGAATGGTTGAAGTAAAAAATCAAGAACAAAATTTTAAAATCCTCAGAAATACAACATTTTAAAATCACAAGTCAGTTTTTTTTCATTTTTAATTTCGATTTTTCTAAGGCAGTTACTCCAAAAAATTATAATATACTTGGCGTACAAAACACATGAAAAACTTCCCCAATTAATAAGCTTTCCGAAAAGGTATAAATGTTTTCCACTTTACTACAGTTTTGGAAAATAACCAATATTAAACGATCAGATGGTGATATGAATGCGTAGGCGTTTTCATACAAACGGCTTTACTTTCACGAATAAAATTCAAAGCTGCGCTTCGTTATGATCACTAACACGTCGCGCGTCCAGAATTAGTATGGCGACATTAGCGCTTTCTGATCGTTTAATATGATTTATTTTCCGAAACTGTGGTAAAATGGAAAAAATTCATACGTTTTCTGTAAGCTTATTAATTGGGGAAGTTTTTCTTGTATTTTGTACGCCAAGTATATTATACTTTTTTGGAGTAACTCCCTTAGAAAAATCGAAATATAAAATGAAAAAAAACTGACTTGTGATTTTAAAATGGTGTATTTCCGAGGATTTTAAAATTTTCCTCTTTATTTTTTATTTCAACCGTTCCTTTATTCTTCAGCTATTAGAAAAATGTATTTTTACTTTCCTAAATGGAATACTTTGTTCACAATTTTCAATTTTAGGTCTAAAGGTGGAAAAAAGAAAAAACTCTTAAAAGTTAAATAACTCGAAAACTACTGGCATTTGACCCTTGGTTAATCGGAACAAAATTGTTGCGATTTTGCTCTAGTATAACCCCTTCCAAGGAATGTATCGAATTACCAGTCACCCTGTATATGGGTTGGTTCAGTATTTTTTTTTATAAAAATTTCAGTAAAATCAAAATGGGAGGTAGTAAAATAGTGTAAATTATGAAATATGGAATTTTTTTCATCAGAACAATAAAGTTTTTAAGCAGTCCAGTAAAAAATACTGAATGTCATGGGTATGTTGAGATTAGAATTGAGAAGTTTGCTATTTAAAATATATGGCACCAAATAATTATATAACAATTGATATTTTTTGTCATTAAATTCAAATAATGTTGATGATATTGAAAACATTGATAGAAAAACAACATGAAATGGAAACTTTGAACTGATAAATAGGAAGTTTTTCTTTGTTTTGTGTCAGAAAGTATTTATAAAACACGGAATGACTTTGCGGAGAGATCCAGAAATATAGACAGATAAGAAAAAAAATCAGTGTCAGCTGCCCGTATTGTTTTTAATTTACATGGACTAAAATTAGTTATTTACATATTTTCCATTATGATTCTAATTTGTAGTAATAAAACAATCTTATAAACACTAAAGTTAATATAATTCAAATGGAATTATATTTCTTAACTCGATAGTAACATAAAAAACAAGAGGATATCCACATGACTTACATCTTTACCCAACATTGCAGAATCTCGCAAACAAAATAATTTTCCTAACTGAACACAAAATACATGTCAAAGTTAGACATATCGACACTTGAAAGGCCGCTTAGCGTAAGCGACAAAAACCCAAACCCGGTTTTTTTGTCTAAATAAAAATTAATTCTAGGACGTTTGAGGTTTTGCTACATAGTAAAATATAGCGAATCGATGAGTTATTGAGTGTTATATAAATAAGCATGCTTTCTGTTACTTATGTCGCTTACGATAATTTTGCCGGATCACGTATTTATTTTATTACTTTTATTTTTAAATTCATTAGAAATCTCTTTTGAGTGGATAAGTATCTAAAAATAGACACAAAATTCACTATGAATAAAAGAAAGTTGTTGCAACAGAAAAATTTAATACAAATTATTTTTGAAAATTATTGTAACCACTTATCAAGAAGGTTAATGCTCAGTTTGGTTGCTTACGATATATATACCAAACGGAAAATTTTCAGTTAGTCAAAACCTTACGATAAATAACTTTTTGCCGTAGCTTATCGAATAATTTGAATATAATACGGATAATATTTTTAGCGTAGCTTGCGATAAAAATTCAGGCAAGTGCCGCTTACACCAAATAGCCTTTCAGGTATCGATATGTGCAAATTTAGTAAACTGTATGTAATATTAGGTACAGTAAGATAAGGAAGTAAGCCATGTCAATACGGTATAAAAATAATATAAACAGCATTTTATTTATAGATATATATAATATGTATAGATAATAATAATTTATATTTAACTCCGCGCTGTTCCATAGACGGACAGTGCGGAGAAGGAAGGCACAAGATTACGCACCCAACATTGTTATCATTCACACACCATCTTGTGGTCTCACGTTAACGTCGAAACAGCTTAAATAACATAATGTTTGATCGACAAATGCAGACAGTCGGTTAACATAAATGACCATGCGAGTTCTAAGTAGAAAAAATCATTTCAACCACAAGATTTATGTGTATGTAGTATTAAATAATTTCCTAAATATATTTTATCCCTTAAATTAGCGATATATATCTACATTTTATAGTTAACAATTTGTGTTTTTTTTTAAAATATAATTATACAGGATAAACCTTACGAATATTATTCCTCACATCATTTCGACTTCGAATCGATAAATTTAAATAATAAGTAAGCTTGTTTTAAAATATAATCGGCAAGTTAATTTTGTTTTTATTTATTTAAAATCTATTATCTACTTATAATATTTACAAAATTTCATCGTAAAAATAAATATCAACTTAAAATATAAAAAGTATTTAGAGAAAATGCGATGAGGATTTTGATTTGATTGATAATTTTGTAATACCGATGTAATCGAAATCCGTTACAACCGCCCACCATACGCAGATGTGTATACAAATTCACAAATTTCGATTATACAGAGATCATTAGGAAAATTTACGTAGGTGTTTTTTTTTTTAAATTAAATTATCCCAAAATTTTACCTGCTGGCCTCGATATCTTTTTAATTTAACAACAACCAGATCCAAAGAAACTTTGTTTGTTATTTTAAAACTCTGCATATTAAGAAAAAAATAAATTTCTATTCCCAGAAAATGTTTAAAAAAAAAAAATCCCATAAAAAAAACCGTTTGAAAAAAAAATATTTTCATTTTTAAGTATTAAAAATATTCAGAAAAAAGATAGTTTTAAAACAAACTGTTTGCAAAGAAATACAAAATGTGTGTATATGTATATCATACCTAAAGAAATAATAAAAAAACTCTAAAGATATTCGTTGACCAAAATGCTAGGTTACGGGCCACTTCATTAACTATAGTTTTAGTCACAGGTCATAGTGTTCGAATTAATATGAACCAAAAAAAATTTTGAAATTGTGTTCACACATGTTTATGGTTGGTGGGAATGGGTTAAGAAGATTTTGATAAGAAAAAAATAGATATATAATAATACATAATATTATAAAAAAGAGACGTGATGAATTTATTAATAAAAATATGTATGCTTGTAAATTATTGTCATAAATATAAGAAAATCATTAATTATTATTATTAGCGTTAGATCAAAACTAATAAATTATTTCAGAAACTAAAATGGCAATTTTATCTATCTCACTGACTAGTATTTTGAGAATATTTATTTATTGTTCATACTACAATAATTAAAAACTTGTGAATTATTATAATCAAAAAACCATCTCAGGCTAAGCATAAACACAGACAGACATGAATAAAAAATTTACACTAAATAATATTCGTTTAAGTAAAAGTACACGAATGCACAATTAAAATCAGTCAAAAATAATTGGAGGTCAGTTTAAAAAAAATTTATTTAACATTCCATTAAAAATCCAATTTGAGTTACATTTACTGATATTGAGGATTGATTTCATACTGTGAATCAAAGAAATCAGTACTTTTGATAAAGACATTGTAAAAAAATACGCTAGGTAAAAATGAATACAAATATTAAATAATAAAATAAATTAGAAGGTCAATTTTAAAAATAAAAATATGTGTCGGGTCTTTATAATTATAATTAATATACCAAATCAAAAACGTTGGTAAGTACCCGTGGATCAATATTTTCCGAGTATAATAAGTACTCTTCTATAATATACTATTCTATATTTTTGACTCTGGCCATTATTTTTCCTTCAAACAACGGTAAGTAATCGGAATCATTCACAATTTCTTCTTGTATCACGGCATTTTCAAAGTCCTCGCAGTGTGTCTTAAAGAAATATCTGCAAAAAATATCATTATATGTTATATAAATCAATTAAGAAACATAGTAAATAGATAAAGGATTAAGTTGCATTTGCAAATCCAATATTTTTTAACCAAAAACAACTTTTTATATAGGTGGCATCTTATGACAATCTTTGGTGATTATGTTTTTTTAATGAATCTAGATTCACCCAAAGTAATCATAAATACTTTTTAAAGCTTGTGTTGTGAAAAATCTTCATCTTCAGTTACCTATAACGGGGTCTTTTCTTATTGATAAAATTTAAATAATCAATTATTAGATCGGTTTTAGCACAAATTAATGTAAGTGTAATCCTGTAGGTATTTAATTTTCTCAACATGGATTAAGATCTACATAAAGGTTTGATTTGAAGTGGTTGGTAGCACGGCGGTTACAGCATCGACTTTCATACTGGAGGTGGTGGATTCAGTCCCAGGTTCTGATCATCTTCCACTTTCACAACAGAAGCTTTAAGTAGCCTACTGTGAAAGAGTCAAAGAGTTTATTGTTGTTCACTCTCAGTGAGCACAGATTCATTTTATAAAAAAAAGATAGGTTCACCCCTTTTTATTTACTATGAAATTGCAACTGTGTTGTTTTATGTGTTAAAATGAAATTTCACTATGTGAATACACAAACAATTGAATTATTATTGTTTTTCCATATACCTATATATTTTTTCATCCTCACAAGTGTCATAGGCACACACAAGACTGAGGAATTTCTTGTGCCTATGACTAGTCAGATAATGAAAAATATGAAAAAAAATACATTTTTATTATGTTCAAATGAATTGAATTATACCTATAGTTTCCTTTCTTTGGGAGATACTCCTTAAACTGCTTGAGGGTGACGGGCGACGCTGGTATCTTGGTGCGGTAGGGTACTTGCTCCTCCAAAAAGGTGAACATGACAACGGTAGAGGCGGGGAGTTCTTGCGGAGGAGGCGGGGCTGGGGCCTTACCAATCGGAACACTCATTCTACAAAAAAATACATACATTAATATTTCTATTACCTAAAAAAATACAGCGGAGCCTATCATATTGAGCAGAAAAATATGTGGGAAATCGCTCTTTTAATGAGTACGACATTCGAGTTTCACAGAAAGGGAAGTGACGTTTTCAAGACTCTACTTGTGAGCTGCAACTTTGGTGCCAATGTATTAGTTTAGTATGCGTTTGTTCCGTTCATCCTTTTCCAAACTTGTATTTGAACATTACTGTGCCAAATATACCTAATTACCCTTAAAAATATCCCTGATGACAAAACCACAAGAAGACAGCCAGAAGCGACGGCAAATTTATTTAAAGATAATAATGTTCATATTTTTAAGCAAATTTTGAAGCTGCCTCGGAAAAACAAATGTCTTTACATAGTTTAATAGCTAAAAAGGATTCATATTAATTAAATGATCCTGGGCTTGCCTTAATTTTTATTCCCTTTTTTATCAAATCTTAATTGTATTCCAATTGTTACACTTCTTAAAATTTGATTTGGACAAATAATATTTAAAAAAATATTAGAAAATAGTCATATTTTACGGGAAAAATTGCATGGCATGAGTGTTTTACTATGGAACAATTATGCCAGTTATGAGCGATTCCACTGTATTGTAAGTAAGCTAAGTGTGGGGACCAACAAGTATAAAATAATGAAATTGGGATGTTTGACGAACCGTTTGCTATGCCTTGATAGAGGTTGCTGCTGCTCCAAGCGACTTCTCGCTTCATCCAGTTGCATGGACGTATGTGATGAATGTTGAGACAAGGGTGCCAAGGGGGTATCTGGGGGACGCTCTGCTGAACCACTCCGGCTGAACGATCTGCGATGTCTGGAATAATAATACGTATCTGAGTATTATACATTGTTAAATTAAAGATCAAAATAATTCTAGCAATACAATTTGAAATATTCAATGTCCTAGGTATATTTTTAGAGTCTCCAGATAAAGAATATAAGACTTCAGATCCGAGGTTTCAGTTCAATTCCCAGTCGGGTCAGAGTTTTTTTAAGTGTTTTTTCACTTAAAATTTCTACCCGGGGTTGGCCTGTCTCAGATTGGACGGGACCCATCGACTGGAAAAAATTGCCTCAGGTAATAAGTTCCGCCGGCTATACTGACACCTTTGTATAGAAAAGTGTTATATTATAATTATTATAATTTTCAGAAATATTCAAAACATCAATAAATTGGTAGATTTCTATGAAAATGTATAAAAAAGCGGAAGCAACATATTTCTATCCAATTTGATATAGAATTCAATATTGAGAAAAAGTCTAACCCCAACTGGGAGTTGAGTCTGGGACTTTTTGATAACAATCTGGCACCTTAGCTACTATCCCAATTTTAATAAGTAAGAAACACACCTGTCCTGGTTGTTAGCTCCCTTCTGGATCCACATGAGCACCCTTGTATGTGCCTGCTGCGAGGGCACCACGGGCGGAGTGTCACTCACCACAGAGACCCCACTGTCTGTCAGCTCAGTCAGAGTCTTTCTGCTCACACTCCTATCGAACCTGTCCACAAAACAAAACCAACTCATTAAACATTGGCCTTTCAACTTATTCAAAACTAACATGGATTGATCTATCTATATTTTTCTAAGAAATTAAAAAATATGGTTTAAAAAGCAAAAAAATAAGGTTGAAACTACATGAAAAAAATCACGGTTGGATGTAAGAGATCGCCTGCCGAGTTTGTTGTTGCAGAGAACACTAATTCATTTAAGAACGAGTTGACCGTTGCCTCAAATCACAATTATTACTGTAAATTCACTAAATACCTTTATTGCGGCGCCGGTAATACAATAGTAACATTTTACAAGACTAACCCCCCCTCCCCCCCATATTGCGTTACGTAATACTTGAACCCTCCCTTAACCACTTTTGTATGAGTATTTTTTTTAATTAAATATTATTTTTTCTGGTTAATCTTAGTGTGTTATATTTGTTTTGACATTATGTTAAAATATTTCCTTGAACTTAGAAAGAATTTTGAAACAATTAAATAATATGCTTTAGAACATTTTGTTTAGTAACAACTTACAGTCAGCGACGAAGCATCCATACAAGTGAATTTCTTATAGCTATACCAATTTTTATATTTCATATTTTCAGAAAAATATTTTTCAGTACCAAGAACAGTGAAAAATATTTTGGAACATAGTAAAACTTGCTAAAGAATTTTCATCCTTCGCCACTAGAGAGTGCCGTGATTTTTTTATTTATGTGTTATACAATATTTTTAACCTGCAGTATCTGTGCATTAGTCTTTGACTTATCAATAAACTTTTACAGAGGGAATTAATTCTAATTATCGGATAGAAATCATAAAACAATGTTGAGTGACAAACAAAATTAGCAACATAAGAATCTAAGGGTTGTGCAAATAAAACAAGGAGGCGAAACAATAAGGGTGTGCTGTCTACAGAACATAGACATATTTATTGTTCTCATCCAAACCTCCTCTCCTCGAGGTAGATAGGATCCCTATAATCCGGCACCGACCTGCTCTTTGTGACGCTCGCTCCACTCGAAGCCTCTCCAAAGTCTCTGACGTTGCCGGAGTCCGTTGACAGGGTGCTGTGTACATCTCTCGAATGCAAGTCCCTGTTAAGTTTCCGACTGTACGGGGGCGGCGTGGGCGGCCTGCCGGGAGATCTTGCGGGTGTCAAATCAGACCATACTCTGGAGACGTGTTGATCTGCAAGTCAGATTTAGGATAAAATATTAGAAGAATGTAAAAGGTTCTTCTGAAAGATGAATAATTTTAACCCTTTTTCCACCTTCCATACAAAAAAATTGAAATGATGTAGTGCTATGGATTAAACAGGTAGTATTAGGAAGCAATTTCATTGGGTATATAATGTATAAGTATCTGATCTCGTATAATAGGAGAAAACTGAAAAATTCCTTTGGCTCTTTCCCCCCTTTTAAATGTAACTTTTTTGATAGACACAAGTGAAATTTTTATTTTTTCCTATGATTTGATGGATTTATACTAAATTTTGTATAGAACTAAAAGTGTATTCACCTAAAATATCCTGATCATTATCATCTTCTAGCTGTAATTTCTCTCTTAGAGCTGCGGCAACATCAGTCTGAAATTAAACGAGTAATCAATTAGTTTTTCTACACTGTTAATAATTTTACAAACAACACACTAGAAGGATAATTAGTTGAACTATTTACATACCTCCTTCAATTTCCTGTCTAGCTTTTCTTGGTTTTCCTGATCCTTTTTCACTTTCTCCAACTTCTCTGCGAGGATAGATGCAAACTCCTCGGGTTTCATGGATTGGCATTGTCCTTTTTGTAATCTGTGCGTTCTCGGAATAAACTACAAAAACAAATTCCAATTATTAACAATAACGTCGCCTTGCAATTGCATCGAATGTAATTTTTTTAAAAATATTTTTTCATGAAATTACCGTATCGTGCGTCTTAATATCTCTATTGAAGTGAGCACTCTCCATCATGCTGCGCCTCTGCTTGGCGTGTTCGCGTCTGGCTCCGTGGCTACCCCGACACACACTCACTCCGTCCCTACATTGAGACATAAATCATTCAATGAGTGGCACGTCTCCTTTCTCAAATGATTATCTTTACTTTACGAATACATTCTATTGCAACACAAATGATTTGATACTCACATGCTACTACCAGATATAGAAAGTATGTCAGAATCCGCTCGTCCACTACTCATAGATTGTAACTCAGAGTCCTGCCTTGAAGCTGGGCAATAGGCGGTGTAAGACAAATGAGGCTGGGAGTACACCGAGTAATTTTTTCCAAACGCTCCTCTGCATTTTTGAAAGGCGTAACATTGAAGGAAGGGATCATGCCAATACAAGCCCAAGCCGTCCACAACAACACGGAGTCAATTTGTTGATTAATATTGTTGATTGCGGTGATTTGTTAAAAATGTCCATGTTATTTGTTTTATTCAAGACATTTTTAGTGTTTTTTTTTATTATTTGGATGTGTTTTTAGGGCAGCAAGCATTACAGCCACATGGGAAAAAATAAAATGAAAAAAAAAAGAAATTAAAAATGTGAATAAAACATAAATACTAAAAAAAAAACAATGTAAAATTAGTAGGGTAATTAAATAAACATTTACAATATCATGCATTGATTTGAAAAATATTGCAATAGAATTCAAAATAAATTGGGTGGAATTAAAAAAAAAAATCCACTGTGTGAACAAAATATATCATCTACACATTACTAAAGCTATAAAAAAGGTTTTCGGGTCCTATGTAAAAAGAATTACTGTGGACATTGTATAATTTATAAATCTACATCTTGTGCATTCATAGCAATTTTCATTAACAATTTAAATGAAAACAAATATCTGGGAGGAAAAGGAGTGCGAGGGTAAAAAATAAAGAATGTACAACATGGATAGTTTGCAAATGAGCCAGACACTACGTACCCATGAAGAGCTTCAGGCTGCAATCTTCTGGACTGAGTTGCCATGAGGAGTTCCTTGGTCAAACGCTGTGGCGGGAGTGAGTGGGACAGAGAGGGTGGAGGCATGGAAGTGGTCATCTGTAAGGAGGCGGATTGCTGCAAGCTGAGTTCTTCATCTTCGTGTAGAGTTGGTAGTGGAGGCAAGGGAGCTGGGTAGAGCTGGAAAAATTACAAATTACAGTAGTGATTACATAGAAAGAGTTATAAAAACTCAAACCCTAAGACAGGCAAAAGAAAAAAGACCAACGGAACTAAGAAGGGCAAATCTTCTAGATGTTTCATTCTTCTAATACAAATGCTAAGGTTGGTCACAGATGTAAATCTTTGAATAGCTAACTGATCAATGCAGAGACATTCACAACTGAACCAATCACACCTGATTCTTATTCCTTTGTTGAAAAGTCTATATTAAGATTATGGGTAGGTTATTTACTATTATTAATACTGAAACACAAGTGTTAAGCTAATTAAGCTTAAAGGATATCAAACTCTTTCTTACTTCTTTAGCGCTAGAAGAACTGGACAAGCTCCCACTGGAAGTAGACTGCACCAGGGAACCTCTGGCTACTTGCAGGTATGCGTCGGACTTGAGGAAAGCCGGATATGTTGTCTCCTTGATCAGGGCCTCCACTTCGGCTTGCATCGAGTCAAAAATATCCACACTCAGCTCTTCCTCATCCTTGAGCCCGCGTTTTATCCTCCTCCTTACGTCATCTGGTATCGTTAGCTGTGATTTTCGTAAAAAGCTGAAAACAACAAAGAATTTTCCATTCAAAAGTTCCCAACTTGGCATAAGTAGATAACTATTGGTTATAATAATAATATTCTGCTAGAAACCCTTACTTGTAAATAGCCGAGACAATTGTTTTCGGCTGCTGCGGGTCCCACTGGTGTTTAAGACCCTGACAGGCGAAATAAAAGTCCAGCCGGTCTGAGTGTTGGGGGCCCGCCTCTCGTACAAACACCTGGAACAACTGCACTCCCTCGGGATCCTGTCAAGCAACAAGCAAATCAAACATTATCAAAAGCTAATCGACACCAAATACTCATTCTAACGACGGGCTTTTGTAACTTATTTAAATTCATTTCATGACAAGAGTATGGAGAATATTAAGGTACCAAAATAAATTAACAACTGCTGATGGCGCTAAGATAAAAACTACATCAATTTTAAGCTGTCTCTATTATCTTTTGGCTATGTTGAACAAATTCCAAAGATTCCAAATATTTATGGATAGTAATTTATAATCTGCATTTTATTGTTTATCTACTTTACTAGGCATCACACCGTTTTCCTAAACGGGTAGGCAGAGAGAATGAACCTCCACCCTTTTCTACTCAAACATACTCTCTTAGCTTTCTTCAATAACACACCATTTCTCATACATATAGAAGCAACTAATTGATGCAATCATTAAAACCACTACTGTCTTTTTCATACAGCTTCTCTTTTTTTTCTGAGCTGGTCTTCCTTAAGGATGGAAGTAACCAATTGGGCAAGGCATCCCACGCTTTCTTTTTGGGAGAGATTCAAGGCTTACGCCCCACAATACCATTCATACATGGAATGAAAATGACATACCTCGAGCAAATCTTGGAAACTGTTGGCCCAGCGCAGGTAGGCGTGTGGTGATGAGGTGGTGGGGTTGTGAGGGGCTGAAGCCCTCCTGGGGGGAGGTGGAGGGGGAGGTCCATGGAAGTGATCATGATGACGGGGGGAACCAGGGGGCCGCCCCCTCTCCTCTCCGGGCACGGGGGGCAGAGACGCCCTGTCAGCGAGCTTGCCTAGCGAGCCTTCCCAGCCAGCAGGGTGAGGGACAGGGGTTTGGCTCATGGCGCCAACACCCTCCCACCTGCCTCCAGCATGGCGAGATACACACTGCAATCAAAATAAACAAAACATTAGGACTATGCCTCGAGAGTCAAGATACAATATTCAATACATAACACTTCATTCCATATAATAAAGTTGAAGATCATTGTGAGCTGGATCTTGGATGGAAAACACACTATTGTTTTGGGAGCCACAACACAACGCTCCATGATAAAGGGTTGTTAACCATACTAAATCTATGAAACCGATAATGCTTTTGGTCCATCACAACACGATAGTGTGTTTCTAGATCATGGTTTACAAATTAAAAAATTCAAAATTAGAACATCGTCATATTGACAGCATAAGTTTGATCAAACACATAATCCTCCTTCAATACTGTTATTTGCAATAGTTCAAATGGGTATTCCAAAATATATGAAATTATTATAATAATTTGTACAACTTGGTTCAATATTTTCAATAACCATTAAGATATTTTAATCTTATTTAAATTATATTTTAAGGCATGTTGGTTTACGCAATAACAATTGAATTACAACAAAAAAGGATGAATGTAGCATTAAAAATTGTATTCATTGATAGCATTTGAGCCATTTCATCATTAAAAATATTGAATGAAGACAAAAAGTATAACATTTTCAACCATTTTTGATTGAATAATAAAAATAAAATTTCTTTAAAAAGAAAAAATAACAACTAATGACTAAAAATTCATTACTATGTTCGATTTTTAAATGGAACTTTAAACTTTTACTTTAAAAAGAACTTATTCGAGGTATACAGATTGATTTTGAAAATAATAAAACCCTAACGACACGCGTCCGTAAAATTAAAGCTATTCAAATGTACATCGTATGACGTCACGACGGATCGATAAAACATGGCATCCCCTACTGCATTTATAAACAATTTAAAAAATGCACAATGAATTATTCAGAACAACTAGGTATATTATGATAATGTAAAAAGCATAACAAGATCTATTATATTAAAAAAATTGATATTATCGTAAATTATAACACAATAAAAAAAGATAAATAAAGAAATGGATAAATAATAAAGATGAGCGGAGAAGCTGACAAGAAATATAAAAATTGAATATTGGATTATAAATCATAAGGGAACAACAATACAATGCAATGTAGGAAATATCAGGTAGCCAAGTTCAATGAGGCGGAAAACACAACTCAATACCTGTCATATCACATTAAATCATATTTCTATGATACACATGGGCATTATTAAAACGTAATAATAAAAATATCATACCCTGTGCTTTGTGGTACATTTGCGTAATATTTTCATTATAGTTATTTTTTTTTTTTCGTTAAATACACACACGGCTTCAATTAAGACGGAGCAAAAAATGTGCCTAGCGGAATCGATGCCGGAGAGTATAATAATAACTGTTTGGGGTATTGTTTGAGATCTGATGATGCTATTGGGGTAAGGCGTGCTCTCCACCCTCGTGTAAGCGAGTATAAAAAAATTTAAAGGGTACGTCTTAATAATTTCTAATTCATAATATTTTAAATCCAATTTTTACGTAAAACTTATTTCAATGCCTTGGCAGCGTATCGTGTAATCTCTATTGTACAAAAACGTTAAAATGTTTGTTCAGAAAACTAATAAATACTCATTCTAAAAATGATCAAATTGAAAACAAGTTTAAGACCAAAATCAAAATAAGGCTTACTTATTTCATGAATTCTTAAAAATCTGTGTAAAAATTATATATTTTGATAAATATTTGTAGTTGTTTGTTGTAGATTCTTATTTATTTTGTGACACTGAAAGTAACTGTTTTTTTTCTGTTTCATTATTTTGATAACTTTTTTACGGATCAAGTATATGTATTTTTCTTAGTGTAAATTGATGGAAAATAAATAAAAAGAATAAAAAAATCTTTTTCTAAAGTGTGTGTATTTGTCAAATATGTCATGTCATGTTTTTTTTACAGATTTTCAGATAGAAACAGAATAAAAAATAAAATATTCAAGAAAACAAAAAAAGTTTTTGATCTTTCAGGAAAAAAAAAACTTTGATAGAGATGAAAATAAAAGTTTCTGTGAACTATGAATACTTTTATTTGAATCAGAGCCCCTCGTCAAAACCTGTCTAAAATATGAAATCCCAAGTCCGTTCATGGTTAACATAAGAGCGGCGTACACCGAGGGTGAGAGAAGAGAAGAGCTGCGTTCAAACTGCGCGTGCCCCATGCCATTACAATAGATCATAATAAATAGCTGCACACAGATGCCATACACAATATAAATATGATTGAAAGATCAATATATAGTTATTGATTATTAAATGAAATATAATACCATTTATTGTAATACGATACGGATGTAATTCATGAAATACTCAACGATTTTATATTCACCGCTTCTAAACACAATTTTAAGGATCTATTCTTTAAAATTAAGAACTAGACCTAGAATTTTCAATACTCTTAGGATACAATAAGATTTTATAAACTGTAAAAAATATAGTGATGCGCTGTAATACTTTGTAATTACATGGTCATTTTAAAAGTGTGTAATGAAAGTAATATTTTCAATATAAATGTTTATTACTTTCTAATTAAATATCCTTATTTTTTATTTTATGAATTACAATATGCTGGATCAAATTTTAATATCAGTTCAGTTAAAGACCGACATGTTAATGTAACATGAGTAATGTCATTACCTACTAACTATTCTTATTTTTAACTTAATTGCATTTTATGTTAAAAAAAAAATAGTAAGAGAATTGCTAGTATAATAAAACAAAATAGAAAACAACGGTACAGGCACCCAATCAATCAAAATATATCAAAGTTAAAACTTTAAAAATAATAATAACACAAAACTTTTTAAAAGTCAATGATCCGAAAGTTTGTTAGGTGTTAGATTAATCAAAAAGTCGGCTAAAGTAAATGAAAAATATAGCAATAGTAAATAAATAACTTGATTCGATTAATACCTGCGAGAAAAAATATTTCCATCTGAAAAATAAACAAAATAAATAATCTTACGCTTCGACGCGTAACTTTACGGACATGATACTTTTTGACAGTTGAACAGAGGGTTTGGAAGGCAAAGCTCCGCCGCGAGCTGTCCACGCCATCTATCCGTCAATGCAGTAAGCTATTACCGACAAAGCAGTTTTCCATTTTGAAACGACAGCGTTTTAATGATATGCAAAAGAGGTCGCACTGTTCCTATCGTTTTGTAACAAAAGTAGGAAAAACAAAGTAGGTAATGAATTTCATAAAGTTTTGTAAATAAAACGGGCAATATAAAAACAAGCTAGTAAAGAGATGTCATCAGCTGTCTCCTCACTGTGATTTTTAATAGAAAAAGGACAAACATCTTCGTGTCTGTTTGTGACAAGATAAAACAATAGCCGTCATGAAGAGGGAGGGAATAAAGTTTTCTATGTATGAACATATTCCTTTTTTTGTTTTCTCTTTTTTTCAAAGCCATTGATACAACACAATCGTATATTATGTGTATAGGTTTTGATACGAAGGATTATTTTTTGTTTACGATTCATTTATCAGATTTCAGAGAAAGGGGAATAAAACTTATTTGAAATTACTCAAACGGTTCACAATCAAATATTTTGAATTGATTAGTGATGTTTTTTTTTCACTTTTAAATCGAACTAGTTAGTCCAGGATCATCTAAATAGAGAAAAGTTGGCGGTGTTTTTTTTTAAACTTATGGGGTCATGAAAATCGTCTCGGTAAATTGAGTTCGAACCAAAGTACCTTTAAAACAAAGACAATAGAAAAAAATCCGAAAGTGTTCGATGTTTCAATTTATATTTCGAACAGCAAGGTGTTGAATGTACCTATTCCATATTCAAATATGTAATGGTACCTATTGCATCTCCTACGTTCGCTCGACGACAAAATACGAATCCTCCCAAGACAAGAGGTCGCACTACTTGATGTCCGTAGTGCGGCTTAACGTCTATTTATGTACATACGCTCTAGGGACATTGTTACAGTTTGAGATTATCCATGCCAGGTTGAGTGTCTACCGTAGCTATTCAAGAGATAACCCTTAATTTTACCCATGTCCATAATTCTGAGACAAAAAAAGAAAATATGTAATTTGATTAAAAAATCTGAAATCGAAGGAGGGAATGGTGTAACCATGTATAAAGAATGGACGATACCAGACTCCCTCTTCTTCTTCTTCTTCTTATGGTCGCTCACAATCTGACCTCCAGAGACCGAAGCCATTGGATCGCTTCATCCGTCAGTGCGTGCAAGTCCTGTAGTCCTTTTTCAAATGCGTACATGGGGCACTCGTTAATCAGATGGTCGATTGTTTGTGTAATCCCACATGCACATGCTGGTGAGTCCATCCATCCCCATTTATGTAAGTTGGAAGGTTATGTAAGTTGGAAGGTTATGTAAGTTGGAAGCGACATCGCATTATACAACCAGCCATACGGAACTCGATCTCGCGGAAGACCCCCGAAAATATGGAAAGACAGTTGGGGATCAACGTCACAGGAGGAATTACTGAAGAACAGGCCAGCATGGCCTAAATCAAGGAAAAAGATTTAAAAAAAAAAAACACAAACACAAATCTTGGACCAGACCATTTTTGAGTACCTAAATTAAATGAATTTAAAAAAAATAAGAACTAGAGTAATCAGGCCCCTCTTAGGTCATGTTTGATGCCATCAATCTCGCGAACTTTTCTATGCTTTCCATTCCCAACCACCAAGATTGAATGTCACACTAAAAAAAAATTGGACAAGTTTCTTCAAAAATAGATTAGCAAGTCAAACGGGGAAAAAACGATATAACTCTGTTTTTATGTGAATTTGAACCTTTACCTTCATACCACTAATAATTTATATTTGAAGTTGACTTCTTTTGAACATTACCTCCCGACATATACCCGTTCGCACCGCATTATTATTTTACCAGAAGAGTAAAAATAATAATAATCTAATACCCGCCCGCCCGCGTGTGCGTATTGTTCGCAGGAGACGTATCTTCGTCCGCGGCCCGCAGTCTGTCTGGCGTGCATTGTGTCCTCCCAAGACTGCGGCCGGCCTACCCACTGCACACATAAAAGGATCCAGTTAATATTGTATGAACGACGGGAGTGCTTTTTCTTGTTCCTCGTTCACCGGCCTGGGGTGGTGCGGGCCACCTTTCAACAGTTTATACATTTTAACCCGATACTCGCTCACTCACGAAACTTTCAAGGGAGACTAAAAATATTATTCTCCAGTTAGGTAGGTACCTGTACGTTTAAAATTACCGTCTTTACAAATAAGAATCGACTTATCTATGGTTAACTGTCGAAACATTCACACAATTTTACAGGACAGCATATAAACACCGTTTCAAAATCACAAGGGATTGAGTTATCGCATACTACACTATTTTGCATGAGAGGAGTGTTTTTTTTTTTACATTCGAGTTCTAATAAGTGGGTTGAGAGGGCATCGCAATTCTTTAGGTTTTTGTAGTGATCTGAAGCTTCGGGCTTCTGAAAGTAGATAATTTATTCATTTATTTTATTTTCCACTATACAGCAACAGTAATAGGTTACTAAAATATATTATTGGGATTTGCAGCCCCCTTAGACAATAGTATATTAATTCTTCATAAATCTCGCGTCTCTCGCGACTCTTTATCGCCTTTTTTCTCCTGTTAACCGTCATAATGCGAAAATTACATGTCTAAGGTGAAACTTTTAACAAAACGCAATATTTTTTTACTCATCTTGAATCGATGTGTTGGATCCACGCCTTCATAAAGCTTTCCTTTCAACCTTTAAATGATTATCATTCCAACTTTGATTCTGGACAATAATTATCCACTGGACAGAGGCGTAAGGCTCCGAAACAGCTTGACAGACGATTATACTCGTATAATATAAAGCACGGGGTCGCAAATTGATGTAGAATTCCAAGAGTGGACAGATGCATAAGAAGAAGAAAATAAATAAATCACTTTCATTCGAAAAAAACTCACTTAAATATCCCCATTAGTCGAATTTCGAAACGCGGCAAGGATTTGAAACGGTGTCAAATAAATGATCAACCAAAAGCGACAAGTTCTTATGTCATTTTATAAGTAGGTCAATCCCGAATCATCCGGGATAATTCTTTCACAGTTGTAGCGCAGTATCTTTGCTACATGGCAACTTATGCATTCCCTTAAGGTACTGCTTAAAGTAAATTCAAATTAATTAAAGGGGTGTTTAGAGACGAGGTTGAATCGCGCCATTTGTTAGTTAAATAATGATGTATTTTACGATTCGACATATAATATTAAGATTATGAAATACAATCTTCATCATTTTAAAAATCTGGTATGCAACATATAAAAATTTACTTGTTCATAATAATTCATCTAATACTTAGTTTACAAAAGATCACCAAAATTATTATAAGATAGTAATAAGGCTTAGACATGGATGGAAAAATCTTAACGTCTCAAAGTGGGTAGGTAATTTCATTTAACATTTTGTTAATTGATTAAGTTGTATCTTCTATCGTTTAATATGATTTTATAAATTACATAGGGCAGTGTCCACAGGTTACCTTTACCAAACTGAAATTCGACTTGTGATTATAATATTATGTATAGTCAGAGAAGATCGTAATTCTTTGAGATTTCCGGAAATATTTCTGGCATCGCTATTACATTGATGCACTTGTCTTGCGACACCTCTATTGTTGCGTTTAACTGAAAGCACCGGATAGCTACAGGTCTAGCTTCTTAATGCATTCAGGAATGGCAGAAAAAGGGGTGGTTACACTGCTTACTGATGTTTATCAATTTATTTATTTTATTTATTTAATCATTGTCACATCAAATTCATACATATTATACAGTTCAAAACAATAATACACATCAGATACAGATAAAAAAGAAAAAAATTGCCGCCTCACTAGGTGTGAACCTTTGTTGAGGCTAGCATGCATATACGACTAGGCACATTAAGACACAACAAATCTTTGGAAAATAAAATTAAAGAACAAGATGATATTAACAATGATAACAAATTACAATAATAGTATTAAAATGCAATAACAGTTATAACAATTGGATATTTTGTTTCGACAAACGTGATCTTACAAAGTTAGCCTTCAAAAAAAAAAGAGTAAAAGATCAACACAAACTCGTATTTGTTCATAATTTAAAATCTAAACAGTTTGCTAAAAATCGTTTTATTTCACATTGATTCCTAAAATGTACCATTTAATATTTTTCTGATTTCTTAATACAAATATATCTTCTGGGTAACACTGATAATTAATTAATATGACTAGCTACAAAAGTCTATTTTGTTTGATCATAAATTATTATATCAACACCATTCAAGAGTACACAAAAATACGGGAAAAAAATATTCTCTAAAATGATGATTCGTTTTTAAGCCGGGCTTAAAATGTAAAGAGATGTACCGAGTATTAAACAAAGCTGTTTCCCGTGGTTCGGGGGCAGGGATCAGCTGGAATAACATAGGGTCCGGGGGGAGCCGAATCTCTCCTCTTTCGTGGGGGGTTCAAAAAAAAAACATCCGTAACAGGCCACTATCTTCAAAGGGAAAATTAAAAATAAAAATCTGAATTAAACGCTAAAGAAACGTAGAAACGAAAAACAGGCCGCACAAAGGAGAGAGCATAAAGGTAGGAAGCTAGCGGTACCCAATGGGAATGTACATTTTAGCAAATAAAATGCTGCACTGCACACGTTAGGAATATAATAATATGTAGGTGTGTGTGTACGAGGGTAATCATTCAGGTTCGCTCATTCGCATAAAGAGCGTCCAGGACTTTCAAAAGAAATGGTGGCGAAGGGAAAACCACCAAAGTGCAAAGAGAGAGAAGCTGATTGGTTGCTTAGTGGAAAAGACGACGACTTTCCTATACTGGAGGTCGTTAATTGTAAGCTCAGGTGCCGACCATCTATCTATTTTGCGACACATGTAAAACAAGTAGGAGTGACTTGGTTTCAAATCGAGGAATAACAGTCGTTGAGAAAAAACCTAAGATTTCTTTTTATATATAAGATTTAAAAGTCGCTTAGGTATGTTTCTACAGTTTGTCGCCCTCTGTGATGTGGATTTCCAGCTGTCTTACTAAACCTTCTAAATTTCTCTGAGCATCTTCTATATTTTTTATTCTCCATTAATGGCAAACTGGGTTAGCGTATTGGGAGTCCCCTTGTTTTAGTAGGTGGATAATCAGTATTCTGTTCAATACATTTTTTGTCTTCCCGCATCTGATATCTATTATTTTACTATTGCAGAAAATTCAAATAAAACTCAAAATTTCCGCAATTTAATTTAGTTATAATTGTCAACTCAATCTGAAGATTTTCTTTAATTTACACTTTAATAAATAATTTGTTGCAAGGATCTTTTTTTTCTTCTTGGCGTGTCAGATGAAGTCCTTCCGACTTTATTCTGAAACCTTGGACTTTTTGTCTACTTTTTTTTTTGGCTTATAAAGTCTGGATGAAATGAGAACTTAGGTTCCTGAAACATCTAGAGGTATGGGAGGGCGCAACCCTTAATGATATTGCAGAAAAAAATATCTTAGTTGTGGAACATAGAATAAGTTATAATTAATAATTATTTGAAAGAAAATCAATTTGATTGTCATTTAATTACCTATTGTAAGGATGTGTCTATTGTTGCCTGTAACTTTGTTTTAAATAAAGTTTTGGAGTCCCGTCCTGACTTTATATAATGCGAGTAAAAAGGATTAGAAGCGCTCGAAATGGACAAACTAGCATCGCAGAATGTATCGGCTAGCCACGACCAATGCACTCAGCAACACACAGAGTTCTTCAAACAGGCAGAGTTAATGATATAAAAGGAAATAAAAATGGGTCAAGATCAAAACCGCTCTATCTGATCAACAATAAAAGTCAAAATAAAGACGGTGGAATAAGGCAATTTCGTTGAGCGTGTCTTGAATCCATAGATCATGGGGCTGTTGCTATAATTCCGAAGGAACAGACCAACGTGAAAGACAAACACAGCAACATCAAAGAGTATTTACTTGCAAATTTGCGTAATAGTGGTCCGGATTGGAATAACCTGGTGAAACTAGTGCGAGATAAAGCTGTTTGGACAAATTCAGCCTACCACAAGGTACACTACTTGGGAACCCTTATCCATACTTAAAGAGTTTTGTACTCGAACTTGTGATTTTCATTTCAATTGGATTTTCCGTATATTTTTCTTAAGAGGTCCTCAATACATCCTGACAATGATTAATTATTAGCCGAAGAATTAAATCCGTTATTCTAATTAAACCATACAAACGGTGTCTCTGGCTCTGTCCGGCCACTATCCGGGTCAAGTGGGCGTGATTCGTGACGTTCAACAAGACCCGGAGTGGCAGTAGAAGCCACGGAGATAGAACACGGCCCCAATGGAGGAAGACAATCAGAATTATTATAATCATCAATATTATTATTCTTTACTTATATTTAATATTTTCGAATTTATCCACATAAACCGATACTTCTTATACCAGGCATTGGTTATAAAACAAGTTGGTTATCTACGGGTGTCCAGAAAAGTAATCGAATTTCGATGCTATGAAATTAAACTATGTGGCTTCACATAAGAATGCTTCGCATGCCGTGAAAAGATTTAGTTAGTAAGTCAGAAGAACTGAGATGACGGCAACAGAGAGATCAAACTCCGTAAAGTTTCTTATCTGATATGAGGCATATTGTGCGAAGGGAAAAATATTGGATCCTTCAACTCATTTTGACTGACATGATAGACCAGATAGACGAACCCCGTTGGCCTGGTAGAAGGCAGATCTCTTGCTTGCACAATGTGCGAGATTGAACCGAAATAGGCCGAGTGCAGGACCTGTTCCGAGTAGCAAGAGACAGCAATGCCTTCAAAGCGCCGTCGTTGGGGAGACCTGATAGGGAGCAAGAAAAAAATATTTAGGCTGAAATATTCTGATATGGCTTTTTCTATATTTCTGAATTTGAGTAACCTTGGTAGGTAACGGGTAAAAGTCCAGCCACAAAAAAAAACTGCACTTGATACATGGTGTCTCAGAAAGATTATTAATAAGATGGTGCCACTGGGCCTCGAACTCGATGCAGGCCCACATTGTAGCCTTAATAACAATGACTGATGTATTGCTCACTATTTCACTATGTATCTCCTATACTATAATATTTTTTTAATCATTTTAGGGCAAGCTGGGGTATCAAAGGTAAAGACTATGAAAGTAATTCAGGAAAAGGGCTGACTTTCTGAGAATTGAATTCAAAGCGACCAACAAATGTTCTGGACTACATATTTGTGTTAATTAGGAGTAGGAGCGTGCCTACAATGTTTGGTTGAACAAAAAGTTCTCTTTCCGAGCCGACAAAGCAGGAGGTAGCTAACTAGTTTGATGATCGCGCAAAGTATAGCCAGGCGAGGTGAGGCGAGGCGGTAACAAAGCTTTCTATAATATGGCAAACAAGCTCGCCCGTACGAAGATTGAAGAAAAGGTAAAAGGGGTATTCGTATATTAACTGTTGAAGATTATAATCACTAACACACGCTGCAGGACAGGCTGTTGAGTGCGATACAAGCTATATTCTGGCTTGACCGTGTTCTCCTCTGACCGAAAATACTACTCTCGATTTCGGCTACATAAAACCTTTTGATTAGTTCGACGAGCGTTAGAGGTGTATTCAACCCATTCCCGCTCACCGAACACCATTTAAAAAATTATTATAAACTAGGGGGTAGCGTTAGTGTCACCATATAAATTCGTCGTCCATTTATATACGTCGATTTTCGATCCAAAGCATAAATGATAGCTGTAGGTTCCCAAAATTCATGTCTATACGTACTGATAGTGACAATTTATTGTAAAGAGCTGGAGCGTTAGTTTTATATCATGATTTTTTATAACATTCTCTCGTTGCCAGGGCGATTGTCAGCCACTAATGGTTTTTTTCTTCACTAAATCTGACGAGTACTGTGTGGCTAATCTTTGGCTAAGCGGCTTTAGCCGGTCATTCAAACAGTGAAACGGTTATTCAAATACAGTTTTTAGATTGGATTGGCTGGCAGAAATTGGGTTGGGTGACAACACTACCCTTTTAGAGATACTCCGCAGTTATTCAAATACAGGTTCTAGATTGGGTTGGCTAGCAGAGATCTTTCGAGATAAGTCCGCCCTTTCCGTTGTTCAAATTTTTTTTTCTTCATTTGATGAACATTTAAGTTATATTTATTATTTTTTATTCTGATACTAAATGTGATGGCGATTGGTGATCGCTAGTATGAAAAGACTCGGTAAAAAAATGTATAAAAATTTTCGGTTTCGGTCAAACGAAGATGCGGCCGTTTAGGAGCAGTCGCAGGTGGGATCCTCCCACTGTCTCTCTCTTGTGTGTTTCTCTTTCTGTCTCTCTGTGTGTGTGTACAAAGTTATGTGGAACCTTTTGATGTTTTCTTGTTATTACTGTGACTTTTCATTTAGAGTGCTTTGTGAGGTTTATTATTATTAATATACATAGGTACATGGCGGTTCTCCCTCCCGCCCCGCCACCACAGCCCCACCCTCACACAGCACTTCCTCACAAACAAACAATTACGATGAAACGGGAAGACTGTCTATATACGCGATACAAATCCTGTCATCAATACAATAGGCGATACTTCATATAATTATTATGAGACCTTGAAGTTTCTTTGAAAAGAAGCGCATAAAAGAAAGCTGTTTTTTTGGTGATTCTCAACCAATTTACTTGAAACAGATTAAAAACACCAGTCCTTCATCACATTTTGGGACATGGCGTGCACCAAACACTGTAAGCTAGAACACTAGCATCAGTGAATTAAGTTTGTAGCATCTAGTATTTTTTTTAATATGTAATTTTTATTAATATAATAATAATTTTTTAATATGTCATCATTTTTTACAAAGTGATCTATAACTCTTTTATTTGTAAATATATTCTTTTCAATTTTTTTACTCTCAAAGCAGAATGTTTGTTTATTATGCTGATATGAAAATAAATAAGTTTTAATGTACAGTTATTTTTTTAAAAAACATTTGAAAACTGACTTTTGTAAATAAAAATCATACTCACATAATAGTATATTTATTGACCTTTAATTCGATTTTAGAGTACGTAAAAGTAGTTTTGTACATAACAAACAGATAAAATGAACCAAAAATCAAAATAAAAATGATCTATACAGGGTGTATAATATAACAAATCAAAGATACTTTACTTGCAGAATCACAACTAAACAAGTTTATTTTGTTACATTTCAAATTCAAATATCTTATCTATTGCTAACAATTAATGGTATGTGTTACATATTTTTGGAAACCTTATTTTATATAGATGAATTTCAGCCATAAAAAATTTTGGTATTCTATTTTTGGTAAGTTTTTTCTTAATAATATTGTAAAATTATTCAAAAAAAATCTCTTCCATAAGTTTGTCGAAGGTTTTAACTTATACCGATGTCTTCCGACGCGTTGAAAATTATGTTAAATTATAGCCTAAATATATCCTTAACATATCAAAAAATTGGCTGCTCTTTTTTGCTATTTTAGAAGTTATGAATGATAAAACAACACCTAGTAATAAGTAGAGTGGCAAAGAAAATCATATTGCGAAAATCAGAGCTGGCCAGCACAAAACTTATTTTTATGGTTAAACGTTGAACCATGTAAACAATTAATAAATTAAATAAAATTAAAATGATATATTTTTTCGATTTTATTCACAATAACTATTTTAAAGCATATATTTTTGATGGACATATAAATATAAGCGTGTGCGTATTAGATTTCGTGACCTTCAGGATCAAAAACGAATTATAGTAGACACAGAGTACCTACTTCATCAAATTCGTTTATTTTTTAATTTACCTATCTATGGTTTCCCAATAGTATTATGTTATTATAGGATCTTAAGTATGAAGAAGAGTATAAAATAAACCTATCTTCTGACATTATAAAGAAAGTAATTGTGGAAAAATATTATTTTTATTGTATTTATTGATTACTAGCTTATACCCGTTTTGCTTTACGTTTTTGATTCCGAATGTCAGGCTTGATCGGTAGGTAATTAAACAGGTTCTAGTCTAGCTTCCCATTGCTTTGCAGACCTCTATAACTGACATAAGCACAGAAAAAGAAGAATGACACTTATACAATTTATAAAAAGAGAGAAGAATGACACTTATAATGTTTATTAAAATTTTGTATGAATATCCTAAAAAATACGGTTTTTTAAATAGCTCTAAATATATTAAAGTTAATGCAGCAAATTGTATTAAAGAACCTTCTCCGGCATTTTGCACGGCTCTGTGCAGATTCATATCTGACGTAGCATTTGTATTTTGAGCGTGATGCTATGACATACGGTAAAAAGCAAATAAAAAAACATTTCTGAATTATTATGTAGATGAAGTGTAATGTAAAAGCATGATAAAAGGGTTAAAGGATATTAATACCTATTATTTTCAGCATATTTACCATTGTAGTTTTTCAGTAATGATAATATTAATTGTTTGAAATGTTTATCACGTTACACACGAATAGAACGTTCTCTTTTATATTTTTAGTTTATTTTATCTATTTTTTATATATGAAAATTATTTATACTTAATTTAAAATCGAATCAAGTTCAGTAAATATATTATCAAGTGAGTATGATTATTATTTTTAAAAAACAATTTTCATATTATATTTTATATAATAATAAATAAATATTCTGCAATAATTATTGTGCAAAATTCGAAAACGATATCTTAAAAAATAAAAGAGTTATAGAATTTAGTAAAGCCAGCACCGGTTTTCGCAATATGATTATCTGCTACACTCTACTGGTACCGTGTGTACTTTCTCAAGAGGAAGTCCACGACAATAATAAATACTAGTGGTCGCCCAGTGGTCGAAATTCGACCATAATGAATTTAAATTATAATTCAACTTCACATATTTTACCTATTTATTTGTAAATAAAACACACTTAGCAGTATTACTATAATATTATATAGGTAAGTATTACAAATAATGTGTTTGAAAAATCAAATATTTTATTGATAAATAAAAAAAACACATTGCATAATATACAATAAACAAAGTGATACTTTTTTTATATAAATTTTACCCCCAAAATTGAGCAGATATCGAGTTGTGAGTAATTACTTTATAGGGTTCATATTTATATTCAATAAATTCGAATAACTTCCTTACTTGATTCGTTTTTAACAAAAACATCAAAACTCATAAATTTTATGAATTTGACTTTTTATAGATACAAAGACAGTGAATATGCAATAGTAAACAAAAACAGCAGTAAAAAGTTAATTTCATTGCTTATATTTTTACATAATATTTTTGCATCGAGGATTGCCTTTTATATTTCGGGATTCTCTTTTTCCTTAGTCTTGCAATCTTGGAACTAACGTTTCTGTTTTGATATTTTAAAACTTGGTTTACTCCGAAGAAGCGATTTATAAGATTGAAAAAAATGTTTTTTTCGGATGCCCAATCAATGTATAAAAAGTGATTGGAAGATTGGTTCAATCATATTATGAGAATATTCATTGGTCTTCCTGGAATTAACTTAGAGATACGAAAAAACAATATTATTGGGAAATATAATTGTGGTATTTTCTTTCAGATCCCGAAATATAAAAGACAATCTTTGTAAGTAAAATTCAAATAAAAAAATCTTGGTCCATATTCCCGATACTACCATTTCCATGGCCTTTATTCCTGTCCCTCACACTTTGTCTTCATCCCTTTACCCCAGATGCGCCTGCATATATTGTGTAATTTTTTTGGTCGTTTTTTTTGTTTTTCTTACTTCTTACTGTTTGCATAATTACTTTACTTGCATTTTTATATAATTAGTGGGATAATTTTTGTATCACGAATATCTGTATGTACCCATCTGTCTAATAAAATAAAAACAAATACATTTTCGATATCACTTTGACAATTAAAATTTTTACTGCTGTTTTTTATTTTATATTCTTTATTTTAATGAAACAGCATATTTCAATTATTCATTCTAAACCAGCCTTGGAAGCGGAAGTAGATGACGCCCGCAGTGGTTCAAATTTGTATGAAATTAACCTCTTAAAAATCTGACACTAATTCATTAAATTTAATATAAGTAGGTACCTGTCAAAATATGTAGTAGGAAAACGGCGCAAGAATCCCTAAATATTTGGAACGTTGTTTCGATGCGATGATCTTACCTACTGCAAATGCCTTCATTTCTTATGTTTCAACATTCTGCATAGTACATTTTTAAAAATTAGTATTTGCAAACATACACGTTTTAAAAACTTTAGCACTACGTTAGCATAGGTTAATTGCATTTTGATAATTAATATTATAGGTTCTCTTCTTACCGTAATTTGACTTGATTCAACTTCTTAGCTTCGTTTCAGATGGCGGAGGTACCTACTTTTCGACGCAATATTACTGAAGCAATAATGATTGACGAAATCGTAGCAAATAGTTCTGTTAAATAAATAAAGCTTTATTACTCATAAGTACAATGTGGCAATAAAAAACATTTGAACAGTAGAAAGGGCGGACTTATCCCGAAGGATCTCTGCCATCCAATTCATCAGTAAAGAACTGTCCGTAAAGAATCTTTTGAACTCTATTATGCATTAAAATTCTTTGAGCTAATTCGTCGTTTCCTCACCTAAAATTATATCAGTGAAATCAAACTATTGACACGTTGAAGTGATAAAGTTGATTAAAAAAAATATTCATATCGGTACAGGAAATGGACATAGCTGGGATATGTGTTAAGGATGCCGAATGACAGTTGGCTGTGAAGTGCGCCATTCTTCCTCCCATCAGGGTCCCGAAGACGTGGATAATCCTCTTATACTGTGTTCCACTCCTTCTAGACAGAGCTGAGGGAGTTAGTGTGGTAAGAGTTAATAAGCATTGCGCAAATTCGAGCGCAATGGAGAGCTCTTGTTTCCTCCCTATGCCGCTGAGTGGGGTTCAAAGGGAATTTTGATTTGCTTTGATTGATATCGGTACATACCTACTCACCTCTCAACTTCATTGAAATCAATGGTATTCATCCAATCCACATTTGTATAGTCCAACGTATTGATTGTGAAGTGTATAATTTATGTCCATTTATATTGTGTATCTTCTAGTGCTTTTACAATCTTCCTATTCGGTGGTTAGTTTATGATTCTCTTAAAAAAATTCTCATAAAAAGATCAGGTTCTTCAAATCTCATTAAAACTTCCCTATAATATCCTATGATATCCACACAATATGTTGGATACCATTTTTGAAAAATAATATCAAATTCAAAAAAAAATACTCTCGTCGAAAAATATCTGGTTTATCGATAGGAATAAGAATATTAGGAAGAAAATAATGTTAGAAATAAAAAAATATCTGTCAATAATTTTTTTTTACTTGTGTTTCATTTATTTATTGTACAACATTAATTTATACTGTGCGTCTTCTAGTGGTTGAGATTCGGAGTGTAATTCTGTAATAATCTAATGTAAACTTATTTAGAACCACCAAAAGAAAATAAAGTTTATTATTAAAATCACTCATGGTTTTGTTTTTCATTTACCTTGAAATTTGTTTTAAATCAACACATGAAGCATTTCTTCTTGCGCATTGTAAAAAAAAATCTTATTGCCGACTTCCTTCTTTGTTGATGTGATGCTTGAAGATCGGCCACACTATTTCTTTTATTTCAATTTCGTATTTATCTACAATCTTCAAAACTTCAAGTGACACACGGCATAACGTTTCACAATTATTAACATAAGGTGTGTCAAAAGCTCGCCTCTTTATTATATATTCACTTTCCGCAATAAAATATTTGTAAAATCTTAAAATATCAGCTTACGTTCTTAAAACTCTATTGTAAGTAGCAAGTATTTAAAAAAATGCACAATAATATTAATCCAGTGTTAGGTAAATCAGATGAAAAACATATTAAATAACGTTTGAATGAAATAATTATGTCAACAATCAGGGTACTTTCGTTGCTAACACGTTACCAAGTAAATAAAGTTTGAGTAATTTCACAATTGGAATAAAAATTATATTTAAAAAAGTAGTAAAAAGTTTACCTACTTAGAGTTTTTTTCAATTTTCTAATTTTCCACACAACTTTTTTATTTTTTTCTTTCATAAGAATCTTCTTCTGATCAAAGCCAACACGACAAAAAAGAATTGGCGCAATCGGTCCAGCCATTTAGGCGTGATGCGGCAAAACATATTAATCTTTTCTCTATTTAGCCACAGAATGTCAAATACATCGATGTGTGTGTGAGTAGTAGTGTACAAACATTACAGTAGTGTGCGTAACGTTTTTATTATTGATTTAATCCATTTTTATGTATGATTTTAATAAAAATATTAGCATTCGCTATCCTTCCTCTATATAAACTGTAAGTGTGCGAAATTTCATACTCCTCCGTCCGCTCAATTTTCGTAAAAAGGGACATAAAGTTTTTGCCTCACGTATTAATATATAGATAAATGGAGCCAGTACGCAGCCCTGTCTGGACTCTCGTGGTGATCCTGAAAGCTTCAGTAGGACCACCTGGCGTTTTGACGCTACACTCGTATACCGTATCTTCGGAGGTATACCGTACAGAGCTAAAATTTTCCATATCGATGGTCTATTTGGGCTGTCGAAGGCCTAAATAAATAGTATTGAAACCGACTCTATCGCACTTGTTAATTGATATTTAGTGGAACTGAATAAACTCAATTGATGACGGATTTTCACATCCGTCACATAAAAAAGCAGTGGCACCAAATGTTTGTTGGAAAACGAAGACGTCATATTAAAACATAAAAATAAGTGGTAAAGTAGGTTTCTTTATAATATTATTCAAGTTTCTTATCTAGTCAAAAAAAAGTAATAATACTCCAAAGCATTGTATCTAATATAAAATTGCACAGCAGAGGAATTATATGAGGACAAATATTACTCAGAAGGCAGTTGAAGCCGACAACCACCTGAGGCGGGAGAGGGTGATTTCAGACAGCTTCCACGACATAATAATACCTTACATCACAACGGGGACTTACTTATTGTTGGAATAACGAGCAATTTGTCAAAAAGGGGTGGGTATTACTGTGTAAACATGCTTACTTATTCTGGATGGGGGCGACTTTTCTGATTTTTTGAGAGAAAAAAAAACATTACAAGAATTGGAATATCGAGAGCCACTAGCATTCTAAGTTCGAGCTCAGTGTAGAGTTCTTGTTGCACCATAGGGGTTTGTTATAACATAGAAAGAATGTGGCATGTTTTAAATTATTTAAGCTATTTATTAAAAAAAATCTTTGATGGATGATGTCATCCTGTAATGTAAATGAGGTTAAGAAAATTATTTTTTCAATACAAGAGAGATACAGAGGAGAATTTAATTCTAGATCTAGACATATCATTGTAGAGTTGTAGCTAACATATCTTATGATGTATTCGCTTAGTTTTAAGATTCAAAATTAGTACTCCCTTCCTCTACACACGCTTTTCTAGTTTTTTAATGTAGGCAAAGTTATATTTTTTTATAATTGTACACTATCGTAACTCCTGTAATGGTAATATGAATAATGAATATAATATATCTAAATATACAATGGTGGTAAACCAATACATGCTCACACCGGAAGACTTAAGGGGTAGGTGTCCATAGATTGGCAAACACTGATCGGAGAAGTGTCATTAAACTTCAAATAAGGTGATCTGAATTTCTTAAGGGGGGTTGTTGTCGATGAACTCAATGGACATGAGCATGGTAGATTGTTGGACCAATATTTTTAACAAAGTTTCCCATTATTCAGATGACATCTATAGCTGGATGTATCCTTCAGACAACCTGTGGGGGAGGTAGGGAGACATCGAGTAGGCACCTCCCCACGACACAACACGCACGCACCCCCCTTAACAACATATTAACAATAAAGTGTTTTCATTTCTCCGAGACACCTGTACTCCTCACCTGGGCACACGGGGCCTACGCGATATTTACATTATTGTATCTTCTAATATAATCCTATTGTATGAGGACACTTTGATCTTAATAGAATACAGACAGAAAGTTTTATTTTTTTTTTATTTTTTTTTTTATTATAGACCTCCACCCGGACTCGAGTGATTTTGGAAAAAAAATAAATGAAGGAGAATAAATAAAGGAGACTTTAAGATTCCTTTAAAAAATAACGCGTTTCATAACAACAAAATGTCACATAGTCAACTTTTGGTTAAAGTCCCGTTATTGTCACTTAAAGTCGACTTTAGTGTAGTTCAATATTTTACCATCTGAGTTCATAGAAAATTTCATGTCACAAATAATGATGAACAACAAAAATGTTCAAAGTCAATGACTAAAATAGAGTGGAAATCGGGAAGTAGATATATTGTTCACAAATTTCGTTTACCTAGTGTTTTAAAAACCATAATAATAAATTAACAACAATACCGGCACATTGACACTCTGTTGAGAAATGAAATTGACAGATTAACGGAAATTCCGCGAAATATTAGTAAACAGTGTCTTCTTCCAAAGATTTCCATGGTAACACTACCAACTGCTACCAACTTTCAAATACCTATTTTTTGACATTTCAAACTTTAGATAAAGTAAGCGGGAATATTTTTTTATGTAATCTTTAAATTATTTTAAAAGTTTTTTCCTTTCTATTTTAAATTTTAAAAGGTCGTAAGGGAAACAAGCCACGATTTTTATTTATATAGAGATTACGCAAAATTATGTAAAATAATTGACGAACGGCAAGTGAACTTAACTATCAAATTCAGAACTTAAAGATTTCATCATTTAAGAATTTCATCATTATAACGCAATATTATTGAATTAAAAGCATTAACAGTCGGTTTCATAAAAAGCTTCAAAAGAACACTTTAGTTAAAGTTCCTTTTAAAATTTAAAGACTCCTTTAAGCTGACGCGTTTCATAAAAAATATTCCAGCTAATATTTGAAATGTAAAAAAAATATTTTAAAGTTGGTAGCAGTTGGTAGTGTTACCATGGAAATCTATGGAAAAGATAGGTTGTTTACTACTATTTTCGCGGAATTTCTGTTGATCTGTCAATTTCATTTCTCAATAAAGCATCAAGGTGCCGTTTTTTGTGTTAATTTATGATTATGGTTTATGAATTAGTAAACGAAATCTGTAAAACAATAATATTCTTCCCGTTTTGCTATGTTTTCCGCCCTATTTTAGTCATTTTTGTCCATAGTGTCACCGCATACAAATGTTCATCTTTCTGACAGAGAAAGCGCCACGAAATTTTCTATGAACTCCGATGGTAAAAATTTGAACTACACTAAAGTCGACATAAGCTAAAAATAATTATCAATAACGGTACTTTAGCTAAAAGTCGGTTTTAAATGTAGTTTTGTTGTGATGAAACCCGGTATTTTTTAAAGGGAGTTTAAAGTCTCCTTTATTTTTTTATGAAACCGGCCGTTAAGGTTATCATCGAGTGATTTGAACAAATCTAACTGATGACGTTTTCTATACAGTCACAAGTTCAAGAAACGAGAAATACAGAATGATAGAAATACAATTAAAACAAGAGTCTTGGAGAGTCGGTACTGGGACCGATCGAAGCCCTTCACCTTAACGACACGACAGTTGCCAAGTCGAAGATGATGAGCACCAAACAAATTGGCTTAGTTAAACCAACTCTACAAAATCCGCTGCTGAAGAAGTGATTCCGCATCGCGACGTTCCCATCATCCCTAACGACGGTCCTTCAGAACAGGGGCGCTAGATCGACATGGAAAATTTGTTTATTAATGGAGTGATGAGAAGCAATCAAAATAAATTATTGGTATCGATGGTAGAATAAAATAATTGGATAGCGGTGGAAGACAAGTGGGGGAGTGGGTGAAACAGTGTTAGTTTTTACGGCTCGGGCGTTTTTAATTAATTGCAACAAAAACGGAAGTGAAGATTTGAACGGATTTATACATATTTTTTTGAAACAAAACAAATCAACGTGATATTAATGCTCGGTAGCAAACTGAATGCGGGTTTTTTTAATTGGTCTATTCTAAAACCCTGATGGCAAAGAAGTTTTTTGTACTTACCTATACATGTTTTTTAATGAACTTGGTGGGCTCACCCACGGTTCACAAAAAGTCAACACAAATACACTTTTGACATCTTTCACGGAATGTATTTGGACAAAAAGTTTCAAATTTTACTTTTTGGGCATTCTCTCCAGTAATGGATCATAGTATCCAATATAATAATCCCAACTATTGGACTTTGGGAGTTCTATATAAATATTTGTAACATTTTAAAATAGCGATATCCCATAATTTTATATGATAGCTGGAATCTTATTATTGTTTATGTTTTGCAATGGATAATTTCACGTAATTCCTGAATGGCTGTTCTATCTTCTGACATAATGAGAAATCCTTGTTTTCTTTATTTAATAAACAAAACCAAACCATAATGAAATTTAAAAAAAAATGACAAAAATAGCGAAACACAACGAAAACTTTGGATTGTGGTCTACTGAATTTCACTCTATTTTGTTGAAATCGACGGTTAATTAAAACTCGATATTAGTCATTTTTATACGCAATAACGATGTCATGAATCTCGTGGTAAGCAGGTGGTATATTATAAGAATAACACAACACCAAGTATTAAGTAGAGACTTTAGGGAGGGCCAAGTGGCTGGTTGCGGCAGCGAGGGTCGGACGCAACCCTCACGGAGCCGACGTTCAAGGGTCATACAAAATAATTGTCCAATGGAGGCTCGAGAGAAAAACGAAACAAACATTATTCTGGGTGAGTGACGCGACGACAACAACTTACCTACACGCGATTTAAGGATCGTAATAACATATTAGAAGGATTCATAACCACAGAGAAAACTATCTTACAAACTTTATTGTATGTACAGAAATTAAACGTCTTTTTTCTGTTCATATTGAATAATTGGAGTCGCACTAAGGGTAGTAGAGCCGAATCTAGAAACACAGCATACCTTAATTAATCGTCGATATTGGACACCATGGAAACAACAACGAGCGAGAACTTATTAATGATTATCAATAAGTTCGCCAGAGTGTGTGTTCTATATGTGCTAGGAAAGTATTAGGCTGAAAAATATTATTATATATATATGTATTGAAATATGAAAAATATTCTTATGTATTGAAAAGTATGACACTATAGAACGCCGTCGATCCGTTTCAGTGAGAATATTGGCGCAAATTTCGTTCCTTTTCGTGTCTGAGACGGTCCTAGCACTGTCGTCAATGTACAATGTAGTGGGCAATATATTAGGCAGAAATATACTATTGATTGTGTCATGTTGTTGTGTTGTGAGTGTTGTGACGCGCCAGAAGCATGTTATATCTTCATAACGAAGAAACTGATTTGACTTTTTTTCTTCATTTTATCTTGTATAGTTCTATAATTATTAATACGAGTACCTATGTACGACATATTACTGTATATAACCATAGCGAGCCACAACACAACGCTCCACGATAATGTGTCTCTAACCATGCCTAATGAATAAATGAAACCGATACTGTAGTATGTTTCCGTCTTAAGAAACCAACAAACTTAAGAAAAAATCATTCAAAATTTAATAATTATCGCCGCACTGGTAATGAGAAGACATATGGAGAATTAAAAAAAAACTAGCTACAGAAAGAAAACTCCCATCTAATTAATTATCACTATGAAAATTTAATTAATAGAGTATAGATAGAGGGTAGTTTTAGTAGAAACTTTTTTTTTAATTTAGGTAAAAATTTAATTCATAAAAATGAACACTAGATTTTGTAAAAAAAAAAAATAGAGTTCTCTCGAAAGTTGTGCGGAAACCCGTCAAAATCGCACGGTGACAAGTTGTGGAGTTGCCAACCTAATGAGTGGAACAATGACGGTGATACCTTTCAAACGACTGTTTCCGACTTGTTGAAAATAATAATAATTAACGTTGCCCACTCATAAATGAAAATAAAATATCAATAATATGCAGCATATTGGATAGAGGATTGATACTAAAATGATGACATTTGTATGCGATTAGCCTTCGCGACATACGTTGCCCTGTTTTTTTTCTATGAATATTGAATTTGTATGTCGTGTACACAACGAATATTATATTGTTATTAAAACAAAGAAACAAACAGATAATACATATCAAGGTCAATATAAATCAGTAATGAGGGGAAGAGAGTGGTTTGACACTTGAACAAAGAGGTTTTTGTACAACAGATTTATACTACCGCAAATATCCTAATACGGACTGACGACATAGTCAGGTCATTGGTCACAGTGAAGTCTACAAGCTAAAGATTTCATCAAGCGAATCATGAATTGAAAACTCAGGGGAGTTTTCAATCTAGTCGGACTTGAGAGAACAACCGAAGTCTATGCACAGGCCAAGAAATACAATTTGGATGAATTGTTCAGTCTGAGAAGGCAAAGATGATTTAGAAATTGAAAAACAAACTGATGGCTTTAATATCAGATGCGTACAGCAAAAGACAACGAAATCATTATAGAGTGGATCATGTTCCGAGAACTGATAGGAAAAGATAAGGATTTCTTCTCTGAGCTCACCTGATTATTAATGAATTTCCGTAAAACGTCAAGGGCTGCGGGAATAATTATTGACTGTTTTCAAAACGTCTCAGGAAGTATATTTTGGAAAAAAGAGAGTAAATAATTATTCACAAACAGAATGTTATAAAAAGTACAGCTCCCTGGGATCGTAACTAATAAAAAATGGGAAAAAGTTGATTGGTACCTACCTGAACTAGCTTTAATGTTCGTGTTGGATTCGGTTTAATTATTTTTTACATCGACACACTGCTGGAACTCTTCGGGTAGGCGGCATTAGACGATTAGTCAGTGTTCTGAGCTATTCTAATATTGTACATAGTTCAACCACGATTGCATCAAGATTTTGATGAAAAAAATTGCCTTTAATTTGTCGATAAAATAAGTAGATAGTTCAATATTCAAGGGAAATTGGAGATCAAATAAATACAATTACATAATATTCAAATCGCAAAAGCATTTTTAAGACGAGAATTATTCATGATCGAAGATTTCCCACAGCATGCAGATGTCTCTCTGGAGGGTTTCGTCTTAAAGACACCCACCTCAAGCGGTGCATGAAATATGCACGCGGTCCAAGGGCATGCAAAGAGAGACATTCCAGCGCCGAAACGTGTTCTGGTCGAATGGCCGCCTCTGCTCCCGGTGCAGATAACGCAGACCCGACGGCCGGCATAGTATCTCCCGACACAATGCAAGGCATTATGTACACGCTCCATAGGCATTTTTTTTTCTCAGGAATTCAAATATTTCTCCGTTTCCTTTGAAACGATCGCTCGAGATATGCGGTGTGCTTGATGTAAATCCACACGGTCGCAAACCGATGTAGCGTATAAATGACGCATCGATTATAATATTTAGAAATTTCATAAATAGGTAGGTACATGAGAGGACCACTGTTCGGCAACTACCAAGCAAGCCTCCAAAAACTAATAAACTAGATCAGCATACAAATGAAAATGTACAATTATAATTTTTTTTTGTATAGATAAAAGCAACATACCTTCGCTATATTTAGTTTGAGAAGGGCAATACAACGCATTGGGGATCCACTGATATAGAAATCTTGTTGTAAGATCCTTTTTTCACAAAAACTTATTTGCAGCACATTTTTTTTTCGTGATATCATTTGAATTACGGCCGGTTTCATAAAAAGCGCAAAAGAACACTTTAGCTAAAGGAACCTTTAAAATTTAAAATTTCTTTTAAGTTGACGGGTTTCATAAAAAAATATTCGCGCGTTCTTTAGTTAACGTTTGAAATGTCAAAAAAATATTTGAATGTTGTTAGCAGAATTGTTACCATGGAAATCTATGGAAAACATAGGTTGTTGATTAATATTTTCGCCAAATTTCTGTTGATCTGTCAATTTCATTTCTCAATAGAGCACCAAAGTGCCAACGTTGCGCAAGATCGAGCGCAATGGAGAGCTCTTGTTGCCTCCCTATGCCCCTAAGTGGGGTCTAAAGGGAGTTTGGATTGGATTGGATGAATTAGTAACCGAAATCTGTAACCAATAATATTCTTCCCGGTTTACCATATTTTCCACCCTATTTTAGTCATTTTTGTCCACAGTGTTACCGCATACAAATGTTCATCTTTGTGACAGAGAAAGCTGGTTAAAGTGAGAATGTATTTATGATACCTATCTACCGATTTCAGGAAGCAATCCACCAAAATTAAAAGTTGTGTTTCTCGATGAAAATTATATTATCAAAATCAGTTTTTTATGAAAATAGCTTTTGTTTTAGTCATATTTTCGATGCCTATTTTTTAGTCAACTCTTCACTTTTTGGAAGTTTATCAACTTGTTTCTAAAATTTGGGTTGCCAACACCGAGCGTGTGCTAACTTGTTTACTAAAAAGTGCAATCGTTTCTTAGCCACATTTTTAGAAGGTGATACCGCTTTTAGTACGTTGTATCTTCGTAATTTATTTTCTTTTCGTATGTAGGCATCTAGGTACGTCCATTTTAAAATGTAACTGATTCTTTTAATGTTTTTATTTGTCGCGATAACAATGAATACTTTTGACGCCTCGACATCCTCCGTGGACCGGTCGCCGCGGGTCCGTATGAAAATTGAAACGCCTTCATTCAAAAAGTCCACCGTCCCGCCAGAAAGTTCCTTCGGGTTTTTTTCCATAATGAATTATGTACACAAGTAATGGAATATCTTAATGCTTAATGTTTGTCGCAATCTATAAATATAAAAGAAATTCGGGTTATAACTCGAGATCGGCTGAACAGATTCTTCCGATGTTTGATCTCCGCTCCGGATAACAGAACAACTAATTAAAAAGGTAAAAAATGGATAAGAAATAATAAAAATATAATATAAAAGTTTGTATGGAACTGATTTCCTGCGACGCCAACGCCATCTGTGAAAATTCCATAACAACACGATTTTTATTTACCTGGCAACCATTGAGTTTCAAAACACCGGTACGGAGATTAGGTATAGATAGTATTTCTTCCAAGCTTTCAGAAATATTTTTTTTAACATTCAAACATATTATTTGTAGCGTACGTATGTTTGTATAAATTAAAAAGCAAAAATTGAAATTGAATAAAAAGAGGTGAGTTAAGTTTGATAAATGTGTTGAGAGGTTATGTAGTCTGTCATCGGAAATTTTATTCATTTGTTTGTTTGATTAGCTAATTTTTATTTCCCATGATGTTTCAGAAAGTAAGCAGACATTTTGAAAAGAATTATCGTTCGGAGATGTTGAACGAAGTTTGACGGGTCAGCTTGTAAAATATAAAAATACTTTAGTTACATATTACCGACATTCTACGATAACGGATTGGGTCAGCAGGCAGCGCGAAATTTGAGATGGCTCCGGCATAATGTCTTTTCCGTCTGGAAGTAGACTGAGAACACGCTGTATAGATGGCGGATAAATTACACTAAGGCTCGAAGGAGAAGGGAAATCGTTCAAGAAAAAAAATGTGTTTTTTTTTGTATCGAATACCTCATTTAGTACGTACATAGGTATAAATTTAGATTTAAATATAAGTAATAAAGTTACGCCAGCATATTTCCAAAATAAACTTCTTCCGAAAGCTGAAGTACTAGCACTCGCACTTTACGATCATTGAATGATCACCTGAGGACAACAACTCATCTTTGGACAAACTCTCAAACCACAAATTACGGTGGTGCATGTCTTCATTCTGTCTGGATCTTTTCGGGGTTACATGCAAATTGTTGATAATTAAAAACAATTATTATATTATGTGGACACATTTGTCCGAAAACCTAATTATTTTTCGATTTTTTACAACGTCATGCTCATCCGTCGTTTCCACACCGCACACTGTATTTGCCTTTTTTTAGTTACTTTCTTTTAGGTTTTATGAAATCAATAAAAATAAATAGTATTGTATTTTATTTCATATTATTTGGTAAGGAAAAAAACACACGTTCAGTTATATTTATTTATTTATTTATAGTATGGTCTTATATATGTATGTCACATATCATGATCTATGTTAGGTTATTGTCACACTGTATTGTATTTGTACGTATTATAATGTTACAACAAATAGGCAGTCTAGTAGTGTCTCTCAAGCTATCAACTGTGATCATAACATGTGCCATGGAAACGACAGAGGAAGATGACATTGTAAAAAATCAGCAGCTCAACAGCTAATGTCGCATTATCGATTCAAATAGGTAATGTCCTTGCTTTCCCCCGTCCAAATTGCATTGGGAATCCGTAACATATTCCCATTACACTAGAGGTGACGAGCGTAAGCCGGATTGTGCGCTTATTGGTGATCATCTTGTTCCCATAGTTCTTTTAAGGCACCTCAAAGTAGAAATTGGTATGACTGGGAGAAAATCCTACGCCTTCGAGTATTTGCTATATTGTACCGACTTCTTGGATAGAAAAGAGTGGAGGTCCTACTCTGCCTACCCCTTACGGGACACGGAGTGATGGGTAAAAAGAAGTACCGACATACGATGGGGAAAATACACTCGGTAAAATTGGCAAATTATTCAGATATCCCGCGTATTTAAATATGAAAAAAAAAAAATACAAATAATAAATTAGAAATTACCCGCGGAAAATAATGAGAAAAATACGATTGAACGCATTCGATTACCGCAACAGGGGCTTTACGTAAGTGTGGATTCACATCTCGATTTGTATCTGCACGCTATTGAATGTGGCTGTCTCTCGCAGAGGGAGAATTTTTTGTTTTAATTCTTTCCCGTCACTTTCAGCGCAGATGGCTGTACGGAGGACGCTCCAGCGATCTGTGAGCATCCAATCATCCTGCACCTGATGGCGATGTGGAAAGGAATCTCAAGAAAATAAAATTGGTTTGCCGGCTTAACTTCATTTGAAGAAAAAGACTCAAATGTTTAATTTCTTTGGATATAATTCTATTTACATCTCATCGTACATAAAAACGTAAATTGTTCGGAGAGATGGGATGAATACCTAACTACAATTTACTTTAAAAAACTAGCCTTTAAAATAATTTGTTCCATAACTTAATTTTATAATATAAAAGAAAGTTTTATAACTTTTCTCTTTTCCAGAAAACTATTGCATTACTACGAATGTGCGGTTGTGCACCATATTATTCTCTCCCAGTGGGGCTTAACCGAGTTGAAAGAAAGAAAACACATTTTGAATAGAGGATGGATTTGAAAGAAGACAGCAGTGTGAAAAGAAGGATTTGTGGAGTTTATTACGGGACGAACGATGGCAATATCGTTACAACGATCCTTCAGGATAATAGGACTCTCATTAAG
This sequence comes from Mystacides longicornis, assembly GCA_963576905.1. Taxonomy (NCBI): domain Eukaryota; kingdom Metazoa; phylum Arthropoda; class Insecta; order Trichoptera; family Leptoceridae; genus Mystacides; species Mystacides longicornis. Next base: position 7,152,379 of record OY756425.1, on the reverse strand, counting down.
CTACTGTACTACCAAGCCTTTTGTTAAAAGAAAACATCGTTGGCGTTGAATGAACGAATGAAATAAATTTAGTGGATATTAGAATATGTTAAGTCTCAAAAGCGTAAGGGTCTTAGGTGCATTTTCTATCTTCATTAGTTTTGGGATTGGCTGTGTTAAGGGTTATTCTAGGACGGGTTACAATCACAGAACTCATTTTATAAGTTCTTAGGCGTAGCGAAGTTCAACGTGAAGCTAGTACATATGAAAAGTAATTAATTTACTAAGAGGGCACACCCCTAATATGCCCAAAAAGCATAGAACGAGTCACACAAAGTTTAAAGTATTTCAAAGTGACAAATAATACAAGAAGAGTAATGTGTGAGCATCTCCGTCTAAGGTTATCGGAATGATGAATATACTCTTATGATGCGAGTTTCGACGATGTAAGAGATGATTTAATAGCCCTCTCTCAATAATACCAGTGCTCCGAAACCAGTGTGCCGTGAGCCGGTCCCCAGGTGTGGCAAAACCGACCAAATGGAAGTGGCATTATTTGAGGATACTACTTGAGCAACATGGCCGCTATCAATTATTGTCAAGTTCGGAAGTTCGTGTTGGAAGACCCCTTCTATATATTAACACGTGAAGGAAAAACTTTGTAACTATTTTTACGAAAATTGCGCGGACGGAGGAGTATGAAATTTCGCACCCTTATTAGTTTATACAGAGAAGGGGTGGCGAATGCTAATTTTTTTTCAAATTATGCATGAAAATAGATTAAATCAATAAAAAACACTACGCACATTAATGTAATGTTATGTATTCCATACTGACATACACAAACAAAAAAACAACACTTCGATGTATTTGACATTATTTCACACACATCTTTTGTTTATCTGTGGTCAAATTGAGAATAGACTAATATTTTTTGTATTAAATAACCATAGAAAAAACATATCAGCATTTCAAATTTGACATATTCATGTCATTGTTTTGGAAAGAAAATTTTGTAATAGCACTCGCTCAATTTTTGACGATATAAATAAGTTATGGTCGATTTTCGAGCACTGAAATACGTTGAAATAAAGGCGATACCGGTCAAAATTCCCTTGAAAAAATAGCTCCCAATGTAAGTTTGGCTACCCCTGGTAGGTATAGTCATTTCTGTATAAATTTAATAGCTACGTGTGCTTTTGGTGTGGCGTGAAATTTCAGGATGAATTTTGGTGAGCCGCGATTGAGAAAAGGTTACGGAGCACTGCTCGGAGGGAGACCCAGTGTCTGTGCGACCGGGACGCACCAATAATACGTCAAGTTCAAGAGGTTTACCACTTCTTTGATGTTATTTATAAACGCTATACCAATATGTGCCCACCTAGCAATCCATCTACTATATACTCAGCGCTTGTGAATGAATATAATGACTCTGTGCACGTATGAAGAATGAAATACAGACACACTTATTATTGTATAAAAATAAACATTAGGGCAGGAAAAACTACATTAGTTTTAACAATAAGTACCGAATTAATAGCGACAACACCTTTCGGACGACAAGCATAGAAAAAGTTCATTATTCATTTGATTCTATACTATACAAATCTTACATCTTCTCGTAAAGGATCCAAATTTTGCTTCACGACAATGGAGACTGCGGACTATTTGACATTTCGTCGCGTAGCAACAGAGTGATCAAGTATAGCATATTTCGTCGATATAATATTTCCCCTGGACACCATGATAATTACACTCAAATGGAGTACTATTTCCCTTGTTCATCGCATGAAGGCGTGAGCGGCTGGACCTATTTCGCTAATTATATTTTTGTCGTGTTTACTATTGTCAGGAGAAGGTTCTAATGATGGACAAAAATAAGAAAGTTGTACAGAACATTAAAAAAATTAAGAAGCATAATGTCTACAAACATGCGCTTGAGTGCTTTTGGCAATATATTTTTGAATTTTGATTAGCGTTTGATGTTATAGTTGGTGTGATTGTTAGAATGTGACCCGTAAACATCGGTGGCATTGGTCAGAATTATATCGCTTGAATAAAAGTAATTAATAGTATTATATACCAATTCGAACTCAATATTCATAAAAATACAGAACGTCTGCCGGGAAAGCTAGTTCTCAATAAAATGTGTTTGATGGGTTAAAAATAACGCATACAATATATTATCGTGTTCGCCGTACTGGAACTAGAACAATGTATACACCTATAAAATTGCTAGAAGTTGCGAATAAAATAGATTTATTAGGGAATTATTACTGTAAGGTGGACTAACGTGTGATGTTAGGTGACACGCTCGGCTTGCTCCGGAGCGGGCGAAGGGCCGCCCCCGCCCGGCAGTCCAGATCAAAGAGACGATCAGTTGCCGTGGGCGGCTTTCATCTCTTCATGATTGCCGGCCACTGTTGCCGAATCGAGCAACAAACAAGCAAGAATGTTAAATCGTACTGTACCTACGTAACTGCTCCTGCTATTGGTTCAAGTCTGCTCAATGCTCAATGTGGGGTAATCAGTCGGAAGTTATTTCAATGCTTTATAACAAAAATGTTTATTTGCAGTAGAGTTAGGAATAAACTGAAAATTCAGAACAATTTACTTTATGAATAAAGATACCTATAGTTCACACTACACAACATCACCATTAAAGTTCTAAGAAATCATCAATCTTACCATAATAATTCTTTCAACAATGTATACAATAAGTTACACATGTGATTTATTTCCTACTACGCCGCCATCTCTTGGATTTTTTTAAAAGTAAAGCAATTATAGAGGAATTGTTTTGATTTCAAACTTATGACCCATCGAATTTCATCCCGCATCCGAATAAACAATAACAACTATTACATAATGCAATAAATTATTAGCTAAATTTCATTAATTTTTATGTCATAAATCACATTTTATTCGTGTAATAAATAAGTCAAAATTATTTTTTTATTCTGGGTTAGGTCGAAGGGCAGGTCAGCTAGTTAAAAATATGAACGATGTTCAAATCAACGTAATAGTTAAGTTTTCTAAGATGGAAATTTAAAATGAATTTATGCAAATTGAATAAAGAAATTAATATAGTGTGAGGGTGAAAAGAAGGGTGTATAAAGAATGACGTGGATCGAGCACATCAATCAAGTAAGAAGTCAGGGAAGTCCAGGTTGAGTAAAAGAAATAAATAATGAACAAAGTTGTCAATATTGCCGGAGAAAAAATAATAATAATAAAACACTTTATTGGTAAAAATATACAGAATAAACAACGAAAATTGGCGGGCTTATTGCCTAAGGCAATTTCTTCCAACCAATCTGAGAAACTCAATGATTTATGAAATTTTCTTCAACCAACCGGGACCGATTAATCTGTGACAGGATGGCAACTCCGGCTAAAAACACTGACTCAACCGGCAATCGAAACTGGAACTTCCTTATCAGAAGTCAACGACTAAGACAGTAGACTACTGAGAGTGGTAAAAGGAGGTTGTGTGAGAAATCGTAAGTCGGTGGAAGAGGCAAATGACAGATACCTACAAAAGAGTGGTCTTTTTGTCCTTTAACCTACCCCTTAAAGACACACGATTAAAAAAAAAGCGAAAAGTTGTCAAGATGTAACACGGTAAAAGAATCTAAAAATATTGGATCGTCTAATGATGATGACACTTGTGGTACTTGTTCGAAACTTTATTGTTTGCAGAGTGAAACTTAATTCGGAAGACAATCAGGAAGAAAAAGAAAGAAAATAGACCTGCATGAAAGTTTCCTCCGCCGATCCCGACACAACTATTATTGATGAGCAAACAGAATCAGGCGGGGTAAACATTCAGTTGGGAGCAATCAGTGCCCCGGTACCCACGCGGGGTATTGGGAATGTCCCTCCAGGGGGTGGAGGTGATTCGGTATAAAGGAAATAAAAAATAGTGGACGGAACAAATAACACATTCTATTAGGTACCTATGTAAGATTTGTCAGACATGTTAAATTTGACCTTATTACAGTATTATTGACATACTAGATGAATCGGTAAACGTCGAATCACCGACATACTAAGCATACTCCATTCGCAGATTACTCACGACGAAAAAATTAACGATCCTTTGCTGTTAGTACACATCTGACAGGCAGAGCAAACTATATATATGACAAGAAAAATATAATTGTAATTTTTATAAAGCTTTCTCGAATATTTCGAAATCAACTTCACTTTCTGAACTTTAACATACACTTAGCAGATGTTAAAAAAATAGCACATTAACAAATGAATTGTATCCAAACTGCATACCGTAAAGTACAAAATGCAGTGATTGAACCATTTCTATGGATTCTTGCAAATAGAACCATGGAAAAAATAATAAAAGCATCAAATAGTTCGTTTTTGATTCTATATGTAATTTCTAGTTCTGGAAATGCATAAATATTGGCACGTAGTGTTAACCATTTCAAGCTTATGGTGGTTCTCTTTAGTGATATTTCAAAAGACTTTTGTTTGATGATATAACCATTCGTCAATATGGGTTTTTAGAAAATTATTCCGACGCAAAACATCTTATGAACACAATTTAGTGAAAAAAAAAAAAAAGTCCACGTCAGGATTTGAATTTATGTCCGTCGATTAGACGGAACTAACTCGATCTTCTATTATATAAAAATGGAGAGCTATTTCCCGATCTCATCGCATCACGCGTAAACGGCTAGACTAGGAATTTTGTAGGGAAAATAATAACAGGTATAACAATTTTATATTGTTCGGTCATTTCAACAATCAAAAAGAAGTATTCAAAGCAGCATTTTATTAAGTTCAATATAGTTATAGACGTGAGCAAACGCCATTCATTCACCGTTCTACACCATTATCGCTAGAGCAAGACAGGGATTCTATTGTGACTGTCCCCCGGCAGTTATCGTCTTTACGCACGATTTTGCATGGACGTCCGGCATGCCTGCTCGTACATACAGGGCCAACCTAGGTGCTCGCGTATCCGTGAAATGGCCCCTTGGCTGCGGAACGGACATAATAAAAGACGTGAGAGTCTCCAATCTAATCTCCATACGTGAATAGTCGTGTCTCGTCTGCAAAGAATACGGAGGGTGGGAAATCATTTGTAGTTCGTATAAAAGTACGTATATACAACAATAGGGTAGAAGTAAGACGGCCGATTAGGCCGGACAAGCATAGGCGAATCGGCCAGGCGGATAATCCAATAATAATAGGAAAAGAGAGTCCGGCCGAAATAAAAAGGCATCAGTAATGATGCGCATTCAGTTATCTATGAGAATCTCAATACGAGGTATTCACTATTTTTTTGTATGTACAGTGTTTTTGTTAAATGGTAATAATATTACCTAGTTTATGGATCAACATGGAAGTACGTTCTCGCAAACAAGTTGTTGTGCCAATTACTCCTCGTATATGACACGCTCAGAACTTATGTATGGATGAAAATAAATATGCGACGGGGACCATCAACCTTATGCCTGGTTTAAACATACAAGAATTATTGCCTTAATGTTACAACGTAAAACCTTCATAGAAATCTGACAAACTAACCGAGAGACAGCTAGATTTGACGTTTAAAAACGATGAACCTTGCTAATGCTGCTCTAAACTGGAACTGATGGTGTATGAAAGAACGTCACAAACATCATGCAAGAACTTTCATACACAGTCGGAGACCCACGCTTGGAAAAAAACAATGATTTGAGCGAGGACCATACGTATTACAAGTATTCAATGTGTATTGTGTATTGAGCGAGGGATGACAATGGCATACTACTATAGGAGAGAGGTAATGTAACATAATCAGGGTGGGTAATATAATATGTATAAGTACTTTTTATAGGTAATAATTCGCACCCCTTTTCAATTAACAGTCATTAGGACAATAATAACTGTAGAACCACACCATCCTCCTCAACTAGCATTTTTACACGATTATCATTACGGCGCAACTTGATGATTTTAGTAAATTTAGGCAGAGTGCGAAACATATTGTACATTCATATTAAGAGTGTTCAACATAAAAAGTTTCTTCGAAAAGCAACGCACGAGAGTATTTGCCTAGTGGGATTTTCGATCGAAATTGTAATCAAATTAAAGGAATGTACCTATGTAAATATCTATGTGTATAATAATTGATATTATGTATATTTTATGTATGTTTTTTTTAAATCGAAAATAAATTAGTATTATTATAAAAAAAAGAGTATTTGTTAATAATATTTAGTCCATCTTTTCAGATGATTTTGACATATTGATATTATGAGCATTCGCATTGACACTTGACAGTATTTGTCCAATAAAAAAACCCTGATGGAAACCAGGATCGTATCAAGGTAGTTACCATGACATTGATTACTCTCTGAATGTGCATTTATTAAAAATACTGCTTCTAACTCTCCTATATACGCACATGTGTTGGTTGTTATACATGCAATAGGTTAATACAAATATGCCCAGAAAAAACCGTTTAATTAGTATTTTAATAATTCAGATTCGCTTAAAAAAATACACCTATATACACACAGTATTATACAATACCAACAGAATAAATGGTGGGTAGATAATACATAATATTGACTGTCATTGGGGACAAGTAAACATTTAGTGGCGTAAGCAGAGTGCACCCTATAATAGGCCTACCTACCGTATTACCGTACTAACAATAACAATGTGTACTTTACGATGATGATGGCAACACGGGAGGGTATCGAATACATTGAATCCTCTTCCAGAGTCTCCCTCGTTATACTAAACACTAACTCGAACTCGATAATGTAAACTAAGATAATATTATGAAGAAAAATATTCAATACAATATCGTCTTTTTTCTTTAAGATAGGGCAAATCGTTTGCTTGAGTACCGTAGATTAGCCAATACTTATATCCATCGCAACATGTAACTTTTTATTTTATGATTGATTTATTTTTGCAATAAATATCCCACTCTTCTTCTTTTAGGCTTCAATCTTTCGATTGGTCTGTACCAAACAACTCCATTTTTCCACTCCCCCTGTCTCTGGCGTAACGTCTTGAGTTCTTGGTAGGTACTACAGCGTATGTCATCAAAACTTCGTCGGGTTTATTAATGTAAACCAAAAAAAAAATAGAAATAAGAAATTGAGATGGAATATAAAGTGAGCGGGTCAATTTTTTTTAAACTCTTCCTTCTCAACATAAATAAGTAGGTACTAATGTTTTGAATGAGTTTTCTGAATATTGAGAAATAGGATAGAAGTCATATTACTAAAATATAGCCAGATGTAGATTACAAGAAATGTTGAGACTGTGCGTGAGAGGTGTGAATAGTTCTGGGTTGCGTGAAAACGAAGAGTTTTATTACTAATATCTTTGCGATAAAAGGGAATTTTAATAAAAAGTTAAAAAAAAAAAAACCTACGAAATTCATTGAGAAATGCCGATAATTTTAGGTTCCCTCCTTCGTACATCACGTGTACAAACTTGTAGAGCGAGCATTATACCATGCAAACATATTCGCACTGAGTGGAGGATAATGTGGATGAGAAATTAATTAGCATAATTACTATCATTATTGAAACCTAACCATATATGTATGGCCAATAATAGGTAAATATTTTGAGATACATTCAGTATATTATCCATAACAACTGATAGTATGTCTGGGGGAAACGTGAGAAAGGCACGAGAAATTCGTTTAAAATATAATATTAAGGCTTTTAAGGCGAATCGTAGTGTGAAATAGGTATTTAAATGTTTATGACGTATATTCTCGGTCCCTTTCAATTGACAGAATCGTAACTCAGGATCCGAATTACCCACAACTGTCATTTCTTATGACGTTGTATTTAGTGTTCCATTTTATTTTACCTTAGCGTTAGCAAACTTTCTACTATTTTATATGATTGAGTTAGATTAGGTCAGATTATAATTATAGGGGGGGTTACCTTTACACACACTCCCCCGAATTCATTTAAACCGCGGGTAGAAATATCAGCGAAATATTTGGACGCGGTTACCTATAGGTATATAAAAATATATTATGACAGTTGTGGGTAATTCGAATCCGTAGTTCTTCTTCTCCCTAGCTTGCTCCCAACTTAGCGTCTAAGTAGACTGTTGGGGTCAGCCCTCCTCGTTCTTAGGCTATAAGTCCGTCTCTCCTGCACCACCTCTTCCAATCCCAATCTTCGCATCCGGTCACGCCTCTGCACCACCCAGGAATTCTTTGGTCGTCCTCTGTTTGTCACACGTGGAACACTCATGTTGATGGCCTGATTTACAATATGTTCCTGCGGTCTCCGTTCTACGTGTCCATACCATCGCAACTGTCTTTCCTCAAGTTTGCTATTTATATCCGTCACTCCTAGGCTTCCACGAATGTGTGAGCTTTTTATCTTGTCTCTCAATGACACTCCTGTCGACCACCTCAGCATGCGCATTTCTGCCGTTTCTAGCTGTCTGTTATAGCTGTTGTACATAGTCCAGCATACAGGAGTGCGGGTCTGACAATTGTCTGATTCGAATCCGTAGTTACGGTTAAATAATTGGTTTATTTAAATAATTTCAACAAGAATACACGTTCGATTCGTTAATTATTATGAAAATTCATATATTCATATTTTCGCTAAAAAAATATGAAGAATGGGATAAAAAATGAGTCCCATTCTCTTTATTTTATATATTAATGATGTTCAACATTGTTTTAAATCCTCAAATTTCCTTATTTATGCTGACGACAATAAAATCTATAAAAAAATATTTTACCTGGAGGATGCACAGAACCTTCAGGGTGATCTTGACAACTTTTTTCATTACTGTTCTGTAAACCAGCTCTTCCTAAACATATCTAAATGCCAAATTATCACATTCTCAAGAAGTAAAAACGCAATACTTCTGGATTATAAACTCGACGGAACAACTCTCAAGAGGTGTCACGAATTAAGGGATCTTACTTGGAGTTACTCTTTATCACAAAATGTCTCTGAAAACACATGTTGACAATATCGTGGATCAAACGTTTTAGAATTGAGAAGGTTCAGAATAAGTTCTTAAAGCACTTGGACTATAGATGCAAACAATCATTCGAAAACTATACACAATCTGCGCGATATCATAAAATAGACTCACTGGAAAACAGGCGTACCAAATCTGATATGGTATTTCTCTATAAAATTATAAACAATATTATCGACTGCAGTGAACTTCTTATGAATGTTAACTTCAACTGTCCATCACGCCCTACAAGGGTACCCAGAACCTTTCAAATTCCTCTCTGTAACACAAACTATATACAGTATGTACTCATTTTTCCCCAGAGTCTGCGCAAACTATGATTCGTTTTTCAGGAATGTCGACATTTTTCAGCTGTCACTGCTGGAATTTAAAAATACTATTTCTCGCTCTCTACATGGTTCTGGTCAATTTGATACATAAATAATATGAAGAACCTCGCATGTGACATATTTCCATCTTATCCTTCACTCAATATCATAGGAGCACCCCCTCCCCCCCTTTTATCCCTTTAGCCTTTTATTTCTGCTTTTTCTCTCTCAGTTCTTAACTGGTTTATGATATGATTTATGTTTTGTTGTACTAGGTATATGTCTTTGTAATAATTGTGTGTTTGTTTAAATAAAGTAAATAAATAAAAAAAAAGAGATACCGTAGTTGTTTTAGATCAAAAGAAGACTTGTTCCTGATATTATGTAATGCTTTATGGTCGGTGAAACGACCGCTTAGAAGCGAGGTCCTACGAAGAAGTATCGCGGGAGGACGCCGCGCCGCTGTTTGTTATTATCGTATTTCACGGTGTTTATGTTCGGAGCGGAGTGGAGCGGAGGCGTAATAATAATAATCATTGTGGACTGGAACCAATGCTATGCATGATCATACATAAACCGGGGGCTGCCCACTGGGTACAAAATAATATTATTAGAGAAATTTTGTATGCGCAGAACCGAAAATTGGTTCCTTCATTCAACAGTCACGTGACTGAACGATAAATTATCTACATAATATTTTAGTCCGTTTATATTTTTGAATGCGCATCAATCGTAGAAAACAGACGTTAAGGTCAGATATTAATATGCAAAAAGCCGCGCAAATATCCGGAGAGCGTTCTTAAATACTCTTTGATATATTAACTTTAATATATTTAGAGCTATTTAAAAAACTTTATTTTTTTAAGATCTTCATACAAATTTTTCACAAAAGACAGTAAGCCATCTTTTGGAAACAAAATTACTCATGTAAACGTTGAATGGAATCTTGGTATTACTGTATGAAAATGTAATAAAATAATTGGAGATTGATTTGTTATACATATAAATGTTATTCAAATCTTATTATTCTCAATCAATAAACATTTAATGAAAAAATTTGCAAAATAAATTCTCCATTTTGCAAATTTGACACATTTCAAAAAATTTATGGCTACAGATTTTCCATCTGTCGTAGCTAGCATAGATGAGTAATTTTGTAAGTACCTGATAAAATCATATTGCAATGTTGGTAAAAATAATAAATATACATTAAATTAAATTCATAATACACACTGATGTAATATGATTCAAGAAAATATTATGAAAGAGTTAAGGTAATAAAATTTATGAATGAAGATTTACTTTGAAATTTGTATGAACATCGATAATAGCAAGAATTGAACGGTAAAACAGGTACTTACCCACATCTGAATCTCAAAACATTACCAGAATGAATTTGACAGCAAACAAAACTTCCTGTTTATTTTGGAAAAGAATCAGATATGTAGGTATTTGGTAATAAAATTCATTTGATTTATCCACATAAAAATTAAGCGATATAAAGCAGGTACGCATAAAATTTCTTCAAAGATAACAGATATTAGATAATGTGTATTCACGAACCTGTATCGAGCTCAAAATTCTAATGTAGATAAACGCAAACTTATGTTCTCTTACCTTTAATTTATTTTATTTAATGTTATATTCATCACAAAACAAGGTGGGTAATATTTTAAATAAACACAGCATGTTGTTGAAAGTTGAAGCATTTGGTAAGTTTGGTAGCGTTTCTTGATATATCCAAAACCATTGCAAGGTTCTGACCTAGAAAAAAAACATAATTCATTTAATATATGAAAGCAAAATAAAGTGATTATATGGCCATGGTTGCAAATATATAAGACGACATTAGAAAATTTTGCATTTTTCAGGGATTTGTTTTAAAAATACGTATTGTGAGAGTTTGATTAGAATCAATATTAAGGTTTTAGAAAGTATATCAAACTACTTAAGAACTTCATATTATATTATATTAGAATAAAACAATCAATTGCTCGATACATATTTGATATAATATATTATATCAAATATATTAAAAAACCACTCCATTATGGGGGTGGATTGCCAATATTAATATCAATAGCATATTATGCTCTGCATAAAACATTCATTTGGAATCTTTAATTATTTGTTTGAAAGTGTAACATTTATACCTTTTAAAGATCTTCATAAAATCCATTTAGACTGCATAATGTACCATATTTGATATATGCTCTGCATAAAACCTTCATTTGGAATCTTTCATTATTTGTTTGAAAGTGTAGCATTTAAACCTTTTAAATATCTTCCAGGTTTTATTATTTCAGATAGAGAAAATTTCAAGCTGCAACTCCATGTCTAGAACATAATATACAAAATAATCTTCAAAACCTGTCATAGTTTAGTTACAGGGACAGCAAATTCAAAAAGTATCACATTTTATGCCCCTATATCTTTACAATTATTCATGAATACCCTAATAGTAATTAAATAACTTAGGTACCTGCTTAGAAAGATATATTTCAATATATTAAAAAAACTTACAATGTTTTTGAATTTCGAATCCCATAACTGCTTCGTTTTGTTTTGTATGAGCTGTCAGAATCTTATGACCAAATGACAGTCGGTCTGCGGCCGCCATAGATCACGTTTATAATTTTTATTTCATAGTACTTCACGAGAAAACAAAAAAGAATGAAGAAATTTTTTATAATAATTTATTGAATGTTTTATAATTTTTTTTTACACAATAATGTAGTTTTTGTGTGAAAAATATTTTTTTTATATGAATCAAGTATTTAAAGAGGCTATTATATCAGTAATTCGAAAAAAAATATAATTTATTGAATGTTTTATATTTTTTTTTCACATTTAAGGTGGTTTATGTGTAAAAAATATTTTTTTGAATGAATGAAGTATTTTAAGAGGCCATTATAAAAGTAAATCAAAATATTATTATATATCATAAAATAATTTTATAGTACCTATACCTATATTCTAACTATGTTGAATTGTAATATTATCTTTTGTTATCCATGGATGACAGGATGACACTTGACAATAAATCGTATTTTGTTGTCAAACGAAAGTTACGGTTCGATTTTGAAAATAATTATTTTCAATTGAGTTTAATGAAAATAAAACTGGTGAGTCATTAATTGATTAAAATATTTGTAAGCTTATGCCATAACTTAAAACATTTATGCGTTGCTAAAACAGTTATGTTATAAGGCGGGAAGTGTCTTACCGAAATTACAGGATCTTAATAGTAATTAAAGTAATTAATTTTGTTTATATTTTTTCAGGTTCCTGTGGCAAACGTGTTTTCAACAAGACTAATTGCTTTCATCCCACCTTTTTGACATAGCAATTAAGTACATACTTCTAAAGATCAAATTGATTGATAAAAGTGCATTTCTATGTAAACAAACTCAAAAGTTTTATTTTTGCAAGACAACATTATTTACCAAAATGGTAAGCTATGTAAGAATTTCATTAATTATGTTTCTTGAATTTCTTTATGTGTATTTTAATTCAGAAACATGTTGCAGATTCAATTTTAGAGTGTTCATTCAAATTTCCCATTTAGTTGAGAAGGGAAATAATTATATTGAAAAAATATTCAAAGGCAGCTTATGGGATGTAAAGAAGATTGACCATAATCAATAACAGACTCTTGCGGGTGCCAGTGATTTTATCAATTTTTACTACATATCATCTACATAATATTTTAGTCCGTTTATATTTTTGAAGGCGCATCAATCGTAGAAAACAGACGTTAAGGTCAGATATTAATATGCCCAGAGCCGTACAAAATGCTGTAGAAGGTTCTTAAATACAATTTGCTGCATTAACTTTAATATATTTAGAGCTATTTAAAAAACACATTTTTTTAGGAATTTCATACAAATTTCTCAAAAAAGACAGTAAGCCATCATTTGGAAACAAAATTACTCATGTAAAAGTTGAATGGAATCTTGGTATTACGGTATGAAAATGTAATAAAATAATTGTAGATTGATTTGTCATACATATAAATGTTATTCAAATCTTTATAGGTATTTAAATTATTCTCAATAAATAAAGATTTAATGAAAAAAAATGCAAAATAGTTCCTCCATTTTGAAGTTTGACAGCTGCATTTATCACACATAGCACAAATCACCCTCTATGGGTGGAATGCCTAATTAATTATCACAGGGTGTAGGGAATGTAGCTAAGATTCAAACCACAGAGCTCTCTCTCTATGAAAACTTGCAAATTATGTCGGTAGGTTCGTATAATATTATGAGGTCGGTAAATCAGCTACATTATAGAGGTCTGTTAAGCAATGGGAAGCTAGACTAGAACCTGTTTAATTACCTACCGATCAAGCCTGACAATCGGAATCAAAAACGTAAAGCAAGACGGGTATAAGCTAGTCTATAATATAATTCATTTTACTTTCATCCACAAACACAAGATAACACAACAAAGCCCATAGGTACTTCGTTTAACTAATTATATGATTAAAACATAAAATTCCTCCGCGTTACATAACGCTAAAATATTAAAAATATAAAAAATCGAATGTCACCCGCCGCTACCGACAAACGTCACAGTTTGTACGAGTTTAACAGCAGTCACGTGGTACTTGTTGGAACCATGCGCAGTAGCATATTGTTTCTCTAGTATTATTTCTTCTCAAAAGACCCGCCTGCTCGGAAAAAATCTGCATACATAACAATATAGTGAACTTAAATAGTGGTAATCCTGAACAGCGCGCTGTGGTACCACAACAATACAAACTACTGACACGCATCAAATTGGTCACATTACACGATCATCAAAATATAATAATTGGTAAGTTCGTTCGTAGCTCGGTATTTTTTTCCATTCCAGTAGGCCTAGACAAACTCAAATTGGCGATCGACTACAAACGAATTCTTCGACAATATGTAGAGTAGGAAGAAAATTAACCATCCACTTTTTATATTTTTATGTAAGTGTCATTGTTTGGTTTAAATAATTGTTTATATGTTCCAGTGGACAGTTAATTTTTTCGTCGAAATCTTCGTTTGTAGTCGAACGCCAATTTGAATTTGTCTACGGGGGCAGTTTTTCAATGTACCTATTTAAAAGCAAAAAATAATAAAGTCAAAGACCTACGTGTATCATGATGTACGGCCGTGAGACTTGGTGCCTATCCGAAAGAGATAAAAGAGACTGGAAGCTTTTGAAATGTGGTCCTATAGTAGACTTGTAGGCAGTGGCGAGCGGCTGGTACAAGCCAATAATCCTGGCTTACCCTAGAATTTTCGAGAGGAATATAAAAATAAAAACATTTCAAAGATTGCTATAACTCTGACGAAAAATTAAAAAAACTTATATGCACGTCAAAAAAAATATTCTCACATGACCCCTGGTTGCCATGGTATAACAGTATTTTTTTATTCTATGGACCAATAATAACGAGAAAGTACTGCTTTCATCTCCTCTGACGTTCCTGAAGCACTCCTTAGTCAAGACTCAGTGCGTCCCTTTCGCCCTAGCATTTTGCAGGTCGATCCCTTCCCTTTAATTTTGTCGACACCGTCGTCAATATCAATTGGCCCACCACGGGTCATTTTTTCGAAAGGAAATTTAATCCGGGATTATTTAGAGTTGCCAACTCTCAAACAAAATCACGCAATGAAATTATTGGAATTACTTTATATAATTCAGAAGTTAATGAGGATTCCATATAAAATATCCTGTTATTTGCTTTTTTAATAATAAAAAATGAATGTATCACGGAGCAGATTAACCCATACATATTTTATCGGTTACTATAACAACATTAAGTTCACATCATTTTGATTTATTTTATTTTTGTATTATGGCAATTTAATCGGTAATATAAACTGTCAAAATGTATTTTAACAGTATTTAACACGGTGTTTTTGAACTGAAGGTGAAGGGTCATTGTTTATTGTCGGTTTTAAATTTATAATATAGTTTTTTTGTCATTTAATGTGAACTTTATACTTAGGTAATTTAGTGTTTCGACGATTCAAAACCTGTTGGCCTTTTAAGGCAGCCTTTAGTATAAGCTTGGGTGTTTATTTAAAATGACATTCGATATGAATATGCTTTAAGCAGCCAGAAAGTTTATCAATGAAAGGTTAAAAAAAACATCAAATGTTTTTTTAATAAAATAATACAGTTGTTGCTGTTTAACCTGATCATGATTTAATCATGTTTTCTGTGTCCAGTCATTATCAAGAATATTACTGACGTCAAGGTATGTTTGATTTCGCAATATGTTTGTAAATGAATAATCTCAGAATGTTTAACAGTAAACCTTTAATTAATCTCAGAATACTAGTTTGTTAAGTGCGCCCATTGCATTTTCTTGCAAATGTTGCTTTCTTATAGCTGAATTCATATGTGAGACTTTCAATCACTTGATTAATAATTGAACTCTTCATGAAAACTCAAAAAACATCTTTAACTTTTTATAACAAAGTGTGCATTCAAATGGCTTTTATCATGAGTTGTTATTTGATTGATTTAACTTTTTATTGCAATTTTTGCATTCGTATGGTTTTCTCAGCTATGAGTTCGCATGTGACTCTTTAAATTACTTGGGTCCGCAAACTTTTTATTCCACACATTGCATTAGTAAGGCTTTTCTTTGCTTTGAAGTCCGGCTATGCGTAAAAGTTTCCTGATTTGGTAAACTTTGCTTTCTTATGGACGAATTCATATGTGAGACTTTAAAGCACTTGATAATAGAACTCTTTATGAAAATTCAAAAAAATCTGTAACTTTTTATAACAAAGTGTGCATTCAAATGGCTTTTAACGTGAGAGTGATTAATTATTTGATTGATTTAACTTTTTATTGCAATTATTGCATTCGTATGGCTTTTCTCAGCTATGAGTTCGCATGTGACTCTTTAAATTACTTGGGTCCGCAAACTTTTTATTCCACACATTGCAAGAGTAAGGCTTTTCTTTGCTTTGAAGTCCGGCTGTGCGTAAAAGTTTCCTGATTTGGTAAACTTTGCTTTCTTATGGACGAATTCATAAATGTGAGACTTTAAAGCACTTGATAATAGAACTCTTTATGAAAATTCAAAAAAATCTTTAACTTTTTATAACAAAGTGTGCATTCAAATGGCTTTTAACATGAGAGTGATTAATTATTTGATTGATTTAACTTTTTATTGCAATTATTGCATTCGTGTGGTTTTTCTCAGCTATGAGTTCGCATGTGACTCTTTAAATTACTTGAGTCCGCAAACTTTTTATTCCACACATTGCATTAGTAAGGATTTTCTTCGTTAGAAGTCGCGCTGTGCGTAAAAGTTTCCTGATTTGGCAAACTATGCTTTCTTATGACTGACTTCGCATGTAAGTCTTTAAATGACCCGAAAAATTATTTTTCTCCACATCAAGACCTTTAAAAATAAATATGTTACTGTCAGCCAGAACAAAATTTTTGCATTCGTATGGCTTTTCTCAGCTATGAGTTCGCATGTGACTCTTTAAATTACTTGGGTCCGCAAACTTTTTATTCCACACATTGCAAGAGTAAGGCTTTTCTTTGCTTTGAAGTCCGGCTGTGCGTAAAAGTTTCCTGATTTGGTAAACTTTGCTTTCTTATGGACGAATTCATATGTGAGACTTTAAAGCACTTGATAATAGAACTCTTTATGAAAATTCAAAAAAATCTTTAACTTTTATAACAAAGTGTGCATTCAAATGGCTTTTAACATGAGAGTGATTAATTATAGAAGTACTAGAAGTCGCGCTGTGCGTAAAAGTTTCCTGATTTGGCAAACTATGCTTTCTTATGACTGACTTCGCATGTGAGTCTTTAAATGACCCGAAAAATTATTTTTCTCCACATCAAGACCTTTAAAAATAAATATGTTACTGTCAGCCAGAACAAAATTTGTCTTTAGTTGCGAGTGACGCCAACTTCTGGGAAACGCAGGAACTACAGCGTTAATGACATCAGTCAGTCAGTGAGGCAATGTTCAAGACAAATATTAGACAAATAGATTTAACAGTAATAAAAAAGAAGAAGAAGATTTTTTCCAAAAAAAATCGTCACGTTAATAAATAAAATTTAACAGTAGATAGCTACCTACATACATTGATGATTCATGGATAAAAATGCGGAACAAGCAACGAATTTTTTTTAGTGAAATTCTTCTTCTTCTTTTTTGTGTCGGCTTGCCCAATTTTTTGAAAAAATAAAACCACCGCACGCCACTGCTTGTAGGTATATCCTGGAGAGACCACAATATAACAAATGAAAAGGTTCTCCAAAGAATCGAAGGAGGAAGGTAGCTGCTCAAAACCCTGTCTGAAAGGCGTGCAAGGTGGATAGGACACGGTCTCGGAGGTCTCCTACATATCATTATTCAGGGGACAAACTCCCGAGAACGACCACGTCAGGAATATCTACAAGACGTCTATTCGGACATGTGCTGTTCTTCGTATGAGCAACCGAAAAGATCTGCAACAGACAGAGTGTAGTGGAGAGATGGAGTGGAGAAAATTTCTGCAAACCAATCATAAGATTGTGACCAGAGAAGAAGATTTAAGATAACACAACAAAAATAATTCATAAATACCGTAGAGATATAACACAAGACTACAACAAAGAAAATATATTATCTACATAATGATTCATACCAAATATTTGATTCAGTATTCACCATCACTGCCACACTATACATAGTGTCCCATTGCTACACTAGTTTTTTTTTTAAATTAGGCATTCCACCCTCAAAGAGTACACTAGTTTTAACCTCAGACAGATTTATTATATTTTCTAATGTTTCATTACATAGATACGTCTTTTTTTATTTATAAGAACCTTCTTCTGCAATAGCGAACACAACAAAAAAATAATTAGCGAAATTGCTTCCAGTCGTTCACGCGAGTACGATAACCAAGGGAAACAGGGTTCAATATTTATATGTAGAGATTTATGTTCTATATTATATTGTACAATGTTATAATATTGAAAATAAAAATAAATAGGAAGCTATGGAAATTTTTTGAGCAGAAAAATGTCGTAGAATCGTACGATCGCCCTTTTTCTACACTCACTGTAATAAATGTAACGATTACTATAATGAAATAATAGCAACCGAACCTGCATACCATTATTATTGATGCAGGTAGGTACGTTGCGTGAAGACTGCCACTTACACTAGTGGCCAAAGGAATGGACACCCTTCAAAATTTTGCCTTTTTTCTTAGATAAGTGAGTATATCATGCATGTGGTAATTTCAATTAGTGATTTTTATGTTTAAAATACGTCACCAATTGTTTCTTCTATAGAAATATGCATTTTTTTGAAAATAATATCATTGTTTTTTTTAATAATACAGGATTTGTCAATAGGTGTTAAAATGAGTCATCAGCTCTGCTAATGACTTTCTCTAGTAAAGGGTGAATCATGAATAATTGTTTAAGTATTTATTGTATATTTTTCTGTTTATTTGGATGACTTATAGTTTATTCTACTATTGTTTAATATTTTTCCCATAAATTTTTTGAAATATAAATGCAGGACTCTATTTTGTAGTCATTTAGTTGATTTTTTAGAATTGTGGTGTAAAGTCGAAATTCCTGTTGAAGATTCGGTGTGTGTTTTTTAATAAAATATTTTTATTTATAATGGCAAAAGGATATTGGTCACCTACAAAACGCTGTAAAGCAGTAACTTTACGAGAAGAAGGTTATTCCTACATGGACATCGCCAAAAAGTTGGGAGATGGGGCAACCAAGTCTGGAGTAAGGAAGGTGTGTGAAAGGTTCAAGGCAACTAATACCTTTCAAAATCTGCCAAAAAAAGGAAAAGTTAGGAAAACAACTGCCAACGATGACAGGATGATAGTGAGACTTGGACTCAAGGACCGAAGAACAACATCTTGTACAATTAAAAATGAATTGGATGCAGCTGGAGTTTCAGTTAGTGCAAGGACGATTCGCAGAAGACTAGTTGAAAATGGCTTAAAAGCGAGAAGACCCAGAAAAAAACCATATTTAAACGAAAAGCAACGAAAAAATCGTTTGATATGGGCAAAAGAGCACAAGGAATGGACTAAGGAAGATTGGGCAAATGTTATTTGGAGCGACGAATCCAAGATATCCATTTTTGGGAGTGATGGAATCAGTTATGTGAGAAGAAGGCCCGGTGAAGATCTTCTGCCTGAATGCACATTGGTGACGATGAAGCATCCCATAAGTGTTATGATGTGGGGGTGCATGACCAGGAATGCTGTGGGACGTCTCCATATTGTGGATGGCATATTGAATGCCAAAAAATACCAAGAAAATATATTGGAGCCTAAACTGCTTCCATCAATTGACGATCTGTTCGAGGGGAAACAAGAAAAGTGTGTGTTCCAGCAAGACAGTGCTCCATGCCACACAGCAAAAAGTGTGAAAAATTGGTTTGAAAAAAAAAATATCAATCTCTTGAAGTGGCCTGGAAACAGTCCAGATCTTTATTCCATCGAAAACCTGTGGTCTCGGCTGAAAAAACTTGTGAGGAAAGAGAAACCTGGAAACAAGAGAGAATTAATCGAGGCCATAATCAAATCTTGGTTTTGTGTGATTAATCCAGAAGATTTGGCTAATTTAGTGGACTCAATGCCTCGCAGAATCAATGCTGTAATAGAAAATCGTGGATATCCAACAAAATATTAAGTTTTTTTTTAATTATTGCCAATTTTTTGTCAACTCTTTTTCGTCGTTTTGTCGTCAAAATTTTGACAGTTTTTGTTATTTAATTATTATTATTAATTTAAATTATAAACTATTCAAAATTTTTTGTTTTATTTTATCCAAACACATCAGAAAACAATAATCAATATAAGAAACCCCATAAATATAGTAATTTTTATTGTAATACTACACCAAATGGAAAATTTCATATATTTTTAAAGAGTGTCCATTCCTTTGGCCACTAGTGTAAATAAATCAATTGTATGTAATTATCCACACTTCCACAGCGATCTCCATCACTTCACATGCGTACTTTAATTTATGGGAAAATAAGTTAATACGTTGCCATTTGCCAATACGCAAACATCTTCTAAGAGGAATAATACCTACACACGTACTTAGGCACAGTTTATGGATAAACATCTATATAAAATCTCAAAACACGAAAGGGAAGTTTATTTTAATTATTTCAATGATGTATGTATATTATCTTAAGCTAAGCTAAGGCAAAGAATGGTAAAGTGCTTCGTGTGGTCGGTGCTTCTTTGCGGAACTGTGAAACGCGGACGCTCAAGGTAGGTAGTAGGTACCTACCTACCTACGACGAAATAAAAGTAGAAGATTTTGAGATGTGGATTCATCGTAGAATATTGCGTATCTCTTGGACGGATGTAGTCAGCAATTCGGAGGTCATGAATAAGGCAAAATATTGATTGAGAATTTTTGACAAACATTCAAACCAAGTTCCAGGCGATAAGTACCTGCAGTTGACTATGGAGGGAAGACGTCGTGTGGTCAGAAGACAGGTCTGATGGCTCAGCAACATGAGCTTGGACTGAATTCAAACCGTTGGGGAACTGATTCATGCAGCTTGAGACAGGAAGGTCTTTGCCCAAGTGATAGCTAACGTTAGAAGAACCCGACTGGGCACTTCAAGAAGAAAGTATACTTAACAGTTTTTTCAAAATATCTTGGGGTTATGCGCGGCCTTTATCAAACTATGTTGGAATCACCAAACTTAAGGAAAACTGCTCTCAAAAATATTATTGTTACTGCGAATTAACAAATACAAAATAAAAATAGTTTAATATTCGATATTTGGGAGGAAAGAGCTTGGTGGTAGTCCATTTCAATAAGAGAAAATTCAGTATTCGATCTAGGTATATTATAACCATTCGTCTTTTGTAGGGATAAATAAAATAATAAATAGGTAATAATAATAATAAATAATAAAAGCTTTGGTTGTGAAAAAAGGAAGAAAATCGGCATTTGGGATAGAACACACGATTTGTCGAAACAGTGCGAAAGTCGAAGATGGATCCACTAGGTTACCAAGAATTCAAATATACATAAACACATAGGTACACATCTTCCAACTTTTCCAAAACAAAATACCAGCCGCGAATAGAAATTTCGAATGAAAAAAACACGTAGAAAATTTCTAAAGCTACTGGCATTCGAACCCGGGACGTCTTAAACTGAAGCCGGCACCTATGCCACTGAGCTACCGAGATATTTGACCACCAGAAAGCTGGTGTGATTTACGCCATCAAAAGACGATGCATTGACAAGTAAAAAATGAAAGTGTGAACACAATAAATTAAGATAAATTAAATATATTCCGACAAGTCTTCTGTCGAGTCTTGGCGTGACACAATAGTGCAATTGTATATTATATGATATTTTCTTCAATAAAACAAAAAAAAAACACTAAAATGGTACTTAAAAATTCCTGCAAAACCTACATACGAAGGCATTTTGTGCCTACATGCGTTCAACACGATGGATATATCCGTCACATGGAAATGCAACACCCGAAACGTAATATTTATGACGCGTTATTACGTCTAGACGGCGGAATAAAAGCTCTCACTCAGGCAAACAATGATCCATCTTAGCGCCGAGCACGCTCTACCTGTGATGGGCTCGTTGTAGCCATCTCTCACAAACTGCTATAACAGATTTCCAATGCTATAGCATGTCATTGTATTTAGTTGAGATAGTTCTTAACGAGAAGATTTAACATCGGGAAAACTGTATTGGTTATTGCAGATTTCCTCTTCAGTTACGTTAATTTTTTACAGTTAAAATAAAATGTTGAAAATTTATTCAGTGGGTCAGCTAATGATAAGAATTTGAAGAAATTTAACGGCCGGTTTCAATAACCTATCTATCTCCTATCTATGGTTAAAAATCTATCTATCTTTACACTTTGGTGTTTCAATAAACAAAGGATAGATAGAATTTCTATCTAAACTTTCTATCTTATCTTTCATTATGATTTGTATAGAAATCGGCGATAAAGCGTTTCAATAACCTATCTCTAGTAGCTTGTGACATTTGTGATTACTTTTTTTCTATGATTTTCCTAACCCCCGATTTCGGCGGTTTGTTTTTCCTATCCCCCGATTTCGACGGCAAGTGTTTATTATAATGTCCATTGATAATATAATAATATTGTTGATATTGAAACTCTGACGTATATTCGAAAATTGATATGGACGAAGTATTGACAATTTCTATGATCAAACGCGGATAGTTTCCATGGTAACTGACATAAATACTATCTATCTGTTGTTTGTTTATTGAAACACGGATAAGGATAGAATATTAATTGCGGTTAATTGACGGATAGCGTTTAACTGATTACTACGGATAGGTTATTGAAACCGGCCGTAAAAGAACAACGGTTGCACGTTTTCAAAATTTAATGAAATTCGAGCACCTGCATATTGATATTTTAGACACTGACTATTATTCTGAAATGAAAAACAGACGATTGAGTTGCGTCGTATCAATTTTTTTTGAGACTTTTGACATTTCCGTATTCTGAAAATATTTTATCCAATACATTAGATGCGTAACTACTGGCAACCGGTTAAGTTCTAAGCAAGAGCTTCTTGCGTTTAGTTGGAACGTGAATTTGAGAATACCCACTCACTATCTATTCTCGACTTTCCGTTAAATTTTGTGAATATTCATTATTTAATTATTTTTCAACTCACCATAATGATATTAAACGCATTTTTTTTTTATTCTAGCATAACACCGTTCGTATTCCATATTTGAATGTAAAATAAGACCACAACGGGATTAAGGCGTTTTTCTACTGTTGTTTCAAAAGATATACTTGAACGAAAAAATGTTGATAAACGTATAGTTTATAAAAGATACTCGTAGATGACTCGGTATCCGTAGGTACATTGTAACCCTATCTACTTCATTTCCAGTCACTTGACTATAAAAATATACCGACTCTTTATTGTAATTGAACAACTTTGTTATTTTTCGAATTGCCTCGCAATTTGCTATAAAAAATACCATGAATGTAAATAAACAAACAAAAATAATTCAAATCGGTACAGTCGATCTGAAATTTTAGCGAGCCTCATGGAAAGCTAATCATTTTTTTACATAAAGATTATGAAATACATATGTGGTAAGTGGTTGGTGACCCAGCGGTTACAACGCCGGCTTTCGTACTGCGGACGTCGTGGTTCGATCCCAGGTGACCGTCTTCCATCGACCATCTTCCTCTTTCACGACACAAGCTTTGAGTAGCTTACTGTGAAAGAGTCAAGGAGTGTATTTGTGTTCACTTTGAGTGAGAACAGATTCATTTTTAAATAAAAAAAAAAAAAAAAAAAAAAAAACAAAAAAATATTATATGCGTTAGTAAACCGATTAGGGATATTGTGGGACTTTATCGATTCTCGTGGCAAAGAAAAGACGGTTAAAAATAATAAGAGTAGCGGCGTTTGGGCTGGAACGAAGGCGGAAAGACATTATTTCCATTGTGAGGGCAGGTGAGTTGCGTTTTGTTGATTTGGCGAAATTGAAAATCCATTGTTCGGGGACGCGCGGGTACGGGACAATACCCACTTGTGGGTCGATCGTCCCCGGCCAAACATTACCCCCGGCTCGCCTCTGCTCCATGCGAAGGATTATTTTGCATAATATGTATGTATACGTATATAATGTATACAAGATATACAATTAACAGGCTCAAGCCCAATCTAATTATCGGCAATAGGGTTTTCAATACCTTCCACCTAAAGATGTATGTACCTACTCGTATTTGGGTTAAGTTTTTTTTTTTGAAATAGGGGTGTAGGTAAGTTATTTAATGCCGGCTTGGTGTGATCTCTGTACGTTAAAG
Source organism: Mystacides longicornis (assembly GCA_963576905.1). Classification (NCBI taxonomy): domain Eukaryota; kingdom Metazoa; phylum Arthropoda; class Insecta; order Trichoptera; family Leptoceridae; genus Mystacides; species Mystacides longicornis. Next base: position 7,128,241 of record OY756425.1, on the reverse strand, counting down.
GATCTAGCTAAGCCATCAACGTAGCATCGGTAAGAGACGGTTGCAAGCCCGTAGGTATAGTATTTTTTAATTAAATGAATCTGTGCTGGCTCAAAGTGATTACAAAAATACACTCTTTGACTCTTTCACAGTAAGCTACTTAAAGCTTGTGTCGTGAAAGAGGAAGATGGTCGGCATCTGGGATCAAACCCACGACCTCCGCACGAAACAGTGCGAAAGCCGGCGTCGTAGCCGCTAGACCACCAACCACTTCAAAGATACACTATCGTGGAGCTTTGTGTTGTGGCTCTATATGAAATGACAGCTTCTGGCACGCCACGATACATCACTATAGTACGTTTCTGCCTTTATCATTTGTTACGATGATAGCTAAATCTGGATCACAAAAGCACTTAATAAAGGTACCTATGATAAATCGGTAACAAAATGATAGGTAATTAAGAGATCATCAAAGTCTTACCTCATCGAATGTGCGCAGTATGGTGGAGATGCATCCTTAGCACCAATGGCGAACTTGTCCTCACTAAGGAGACACTCAGTCGGTAATTAGGTACACTCCAAAATATGAACTGAATAAAATATGTCGAAAAAACTATCCGGTAAGGTTAGGTCGGACGTGTAGGAGCACTCACTATGTACACTGGTTGCACGAACTTAACACTTCACAAAAAAAACTGGAGAAACTACAAACTAACACTCGGGGTACAACGGCTGGACTGGACGGAGACACTTTCTGAAAACAAAGAAAAAAAAAGCGGTCAATAAAATGATCATAAAACCATGGTAATTAAAATTATGGAATTACGAGTAACAAGTTTAGATTTCTTTCAATTTAATATATTGAAACCAATTGAAGACATAAGTGGATGAAGGTGTTATGTTACACCAATATGGAACTGAGATATCAGGAGTTAAAGTTTTGAACACATATTGTTGTAGATATTTTTCTATAGCAAAGATATGTTAATATTTATGGAGGTATATAGTAACCAAACACTTAAGATTTTGTATGTAATATTTAATTTCATGAAAAAAATGTGTTGTACATGCTTTTTTCATGAAAATTTGTACATAACGCCTTCATCCACTATAAGAAAACACATTGACTGCAATACAACTAAGTGGATGAAGGTGTTATGTTCATTTTTCACAAATAATATTACAATATTCACATAAGATAATACAAAATACACATGACTATATGTATGTTGTAATATTAAATAAATAACTTTTCTGTTTTACTGTGAAACTTTGATGTACACCGTACATAACCACAATAATTTCACTATATTAGACCCCTTATTTCATTTTTATAAAAATGAATCTGTGCTCACCCGAAGTGAATACAAATACATTCTTGACATCTTTCACAGAAAGCAAATGCTTGTGTTGTGAAAGAAGAAAATGGTCGGCAACGGGTTTCGATTTTTTATTAAGGCCAATGATGTACTGGGAGGTATTTATTTCAGCAAAAAGACAATGACATATTCTTTATTTATTTATTCTCTTTATGAACATCAAAACAATAATAACACAATCAATAAACAAAATATAATATAAATAAAAAGTATAAATCAATGTCTAGTGGTGGGATTATCGCTTATCATTATAAAAGATAATGGTCAAAACAACTGTTCATAAAAATATCTATACTCCGGTTTAACAAATTCTACCAATTTGGATAAATCATTCAATTTCTCCTTAGATATTGTTCCATACTTTCCATTATGCCTTTCAATATGAGAAATATTGGGTACACCCCCTCTTTTGTTTTTTTTAATGTCCACTTTTTTGAAAGGGACACTCTCGTCATAAGACTCTTTATAAAGATAGGAGCCATATTCCTCCACCCTTATCCATTTTACTCCATCCCTAAATTTAACTTGCTCGTTTAGCTCATCCTTCTTCCTATTAAATATATTAAGTTTTCCTGGCAACTCATCAAATTTACGGAAATGTTGGGCCATGTCTATGATTTTGTTGTTTTTTCCAGAACTTCTAATCACATCTCGATACTGGTCTGGTGTATAAATTGAATCTACCTTTCTTAATTTTTTTTCAATCCTTCCGAAGTCACGGTCTGAGTCCATGTAAGTATGACCGACTTCTGGAAATTTGTGGTCAATTATTTTAAAATACTTATTCAAAATAAGGTATTGATATAAAGTGATTATATTGAAATTTTTATTTTGGCCAGCACAAGAGTCTGACCAAATAACAAGGTGATCATATTTCTCCTCGCATGTCTCTGCAAACCGTAATACGCAGCTAGCTATTTCAGAGCTTCCCCTATTAGCCATGTCCTCCGTCCAATTGCAGAACACTGCCCTCTCTCCTTTCATAGACACTACATGAATCCCAAAGTTGTAAAACCACATCTGGCGCAGGTAGAACACTTTATTTGTTGTGATTTTAGGGAGTGGCATCGTTTGCTGCAAGTCAATCGTAGCAAATGCAGTCGATGTACTGATTTTTGCCCTTTCTCGATCAGTCTTCATAGCAGCTATTGCTGCAGACACATTATCTTTGTGAGACACATCATCTCCGTTTTTATCGCATGTGCTACAGGTGTCGCTTTTTGGATAACCGAACGAGTAATTAAATTGTGTAACAAACACATTTGTGAACGTACATTTTTTAATTTTATACATTTCACTTAATTCCTCTTTCTCACACTCTTCTATGTACGATTGGTACAACAAAGTAATATTGAGCACAGGCGATAAATACTTTTTATGAAAGTTTTTATTTCTAGAGTAGTGTGACTCCTCTACTGGGAATTTTTTAATGTGGGCAATGATTCTTTGAAGAACCTCATCTTGCATTTTGTGGGGTCTATTTGAATGCCTCCCTCTTAAGTCCTTTGGTGGAGCAGAAACGCCATCATCAATCCTACTTTTCATAATATCCACTTTCTTCATTCCAATTTGGTAGAGGCTGCAGAGAGCTTTCTTACATATCTGGATTTCCACACCGCTTTTAGATATTTTATAGAAATAAGAAGCCTTTTTATGGGATTTTGCATTTTGTCGCATTCTTTTAATGGCTGTTTTTGTAATGCACTTAAACAATAGTACGTTCTTTGCTTTTACATCCAATTTGTAAAATTCCTCTAAAAGACTTGCTCTATCTTCTACGCTGATCTTTGAGCTGCAATTCCAACGACAATTTTCTTTGCACAGAATGCCCTCATTAACCCTTTTAGAAGGCATTTCTTTGTTCGTGCCTTGACTTTTATAAGACTGCCCTCTCTCTCTCGCTAATGCCGCTGCCTTTTTTTTCCATGACTCAGGTTCACATTTTCGTTTTTTTGAAGTTTTCTCTTTCGGGGTAAAGGACTTCTTCTTCCTCTTTCCTATAAATAATATAATATATACAAAACATTATTTTACTATCAAATTTACATTGTATTATAGTGATATATTTATAAACAATACATTTTGAAATATATTACCTGTAACCAAGTCATTGGAAGCAATTGCTGTTGAATGTATCTCTACATCATTATCAGATGATTGAAGATGTGTATTCATGCCAGCTGTAATGTAAAATGAATATTGAGCTTTACCGTAATAATCATAACATATATCTGGATTAACGGAATATGATAAAATATCTCACCAATAGGCAGATTTTCAACGGTAATAGTCTCAGCTACAGCTTCAGGTAAATACAGGTTTTCAGATTGAATAACTGCAAAGTAAATGTGAAAATTAAACATAGGTACATAATAATCATAATACATATCTTGATAGCGGAATATGGTAAAATATCTCACCAGAAGGCACATTTTCTACGGTTATAGTCTCAGCTACAGCTTCAGGTAAATACAGGTTTTCAGATTGAATAACTGCAAAGTAAATGTGAAAATTAAACATAGGTACATAATACATATCTTGATAGCGGAATATGACAAAATATCTCACCAATAGGCAGATTTTCAACGGTAATAGTCTCAGCTACAGCTTCAGGTAAATACAGGTTTTCAGATTGAATAACTGCAAAGTAAATGTGAAAATTAAACATAGGTACACAATACATATCTTGATAGCGGAATATGACAAAATATCTCACCAATAGGCAGATTTTCAACGGTAATAGTCTCAGCTACAGCTTCAGGTAAATACAGGTTTTCAGATTGAATAACTGCAAAGTAAATGTGAAAATTAAACATAGGTACATAATAATCATAATACATATCTTGATAGCGGAATATGGTAAAATATCTCACCAGAAGGCACATTTTCTACGGTTATAGTCTCAGCTACAGCTTCAGGTAAATACAGGTTTTCAGATTGAATAACTGCAAAGTAAATGTGAAAATTAAACATAGGTACATAATACATATCTTGATAGCGGAATATGACAAAATATCTCACCAATAGGCAGATTTTCAGCGGTTATAGTCTCAGCTACAGATTCAGACAAACATGTGTATTCAGATTGATCAACTGCAAAGCAAAGATGATTATGTTATGTCCCTCTATATTACATTATTTTATGGAAATAACGGTAGAAAGGTTAAAATAATTCAGCTCAATATAAAAAAATATATTACCAATAGGCGATTCGTAAATAGTTATGGAAGTCATGTCAGATTCTGGCAGACAAAGATTCGCAGATTGATTGTCTGTAAAAAACAATATTTTTAATAAAATTAAAGGCGATGGCAAAATAACAAATCGGAACAGCCAGCTCTAGTGTTGAATCGAATTTTTCATAGTTTAAAATCATCTTACCTGTGTTCGCCACATGCTCTTTTTGATTAGCATCCACAGATTTTTGATTGAGCGCCATTTCTACCAAACGTTTACCTCTTCGATTGTTCATATTCAATTTTCACAAGAAAAAGTCACTTTAACACACTCAAAATTAGTTTTAAAACGCAAAACGAACAAGAACACAACCACAAGGTAACCTCTGCGTTGTTATGTTTTGACAGTTATGACCACGATGCGACGCGCTAACTACCATAGACGTTTGAAAATAGGAAAAAATATCCATAGATGAAGGAGTTATGTGCGTCGCATAACTCCTTCATCCTGTGTTTTTTTTTTGTGCGGGATTTCGTCACAATGGATGAAGGCGTTATGTTCCCATAACGCCTTCATCTGTATTTGAAAAATAGCGTTTTTAATGGATGAATGTATTAAAGTCCCTTAACACTTACATCCGCGTTAAATCGTGTTATGGGTGAATTAATATGTAACATAACTCCTTCATCCACTGAGAAAATCGTATTTTAGCACATTTTTGAGCGGTGTGATTATGTTCATGTGAAAGAGCGTTACTTAACACCTTTATTTGTGTAAAAAAGTGGAATTTTGTATTTTTGCGACATAACGCCTTCATCCACTTATGTCTTCAATTTAGTTATTCAATTCATTTTTTTATTTTTCGATATTAGAAAAGAGATAGGTTATTATAACTTAATTATTATTATATGTTTATTTGAAAAAAAAATACGTTGTTCGCATAATTATTATTAAAAAAATTATTGGTAATTTTTTTTGTTTATTCGAACTGCAGATGAATTACACAGAAAAAAAAACATTCATAATATTAGGTAGTCACGCAACCATTTTTCAATCAAATAACCTTTTTATTCTTTTAAACCTTAGCTGTACTTCAATTTCAAAATACTGAAGAATTTTCGTTATGAACTATGCGTGTAGAAAAAGAGCATATATTGTTATTTCAGAACATAGAGCTAGAGCTAGAAAAAGGGCATACTTTCTTTACCGTTGATATTGGCACCAAGGAAACAACAATGAACAAGAACTAATTATTAATAGGCGCGTCAGTTTATTTCTTTCTCATAGTTGTTTCATTAGTGGCAACATAAACAATGTGTCAACAATAAAGAAATTATGCTCTGGATTTATGTTCGTTCGTTTGGTGTAAAATCACCCTTAAACTAAAGACCCAAATATCTAAATAGAGTGTGTAGGCTACGTAGGCGAACTATACGTAACTCTTTTAAGAAAACTTAATTACTCAATATATATAGGCAGTATCAAAAGAACAAAGTATCGAAGTACGGCGGAGAGGAGAGGAGAGGGCAGTACAAAGAAGAAGAGTGTCTAAAGATAAAAAAAATCGGTTAGGAATAATTCGCTCAACCTTTTCCACTCTAGGGAAACATCTGAGGGATGTTAATACCATTGTCCTTAGAAGCTGCACAATCAAAGTGACTCCACCCATTGGGTACGTAAAGAGAGACGATGGAATGATCAAAGGGATCGGCCAGATAGAACACGAGTAAGTACGCCGGCACGGGAACATCACAGAGAGGAGTAATGCCGCGTACTTGCCTGCCAACCTATCTACTCCCAATGTCTATCTCTTAGCGGAGCATACACGTCATATGACAAATCTGATCCTATTACGCACAGGTACAAACAAATACCGGATAATTAACATCAACATAATATTACAAAAATACACTTCGAATATTAAAAAAAAAAAAGAGAAAAACAAAAGAATCAACAAGAAAGGAAATCGAGAGGTTGTTTTAATGGCGCGATTTGAAAAGTTAGTTACCAATTTAAAGAATGAAAAAAAAAGGGAAAAATATTATTTACTAGCTGAGCCGTCGAACTTCGTTCCGTCTACGAAGGAAAAAATTATTGTGATGATTATGTATAAGCTGAAAAAAAAAACGTTTTTTTATTTAAAAGCAAAGCACCCGATTTCAAGTGATTCGTGATAAAAAAGCTGCTTTAATCAAATGAAAAATACATTTCCAATCAGATTTGTAGTTTGGGAGACAAACGTGTAAAAATAATAATTAAAGTAGGTGCGAACTTTATTGCAAATGTTAAATTTGCGTGTACTTAATTTCTTTATCAATAATTCTCAAACGCTTTAATTATTTTTCTTTGACACGAAACATGATTGGAATAGGAATGGAAACCTAAAGATAACGACACATTTAAACATACAGTTACTGGGTATTAATTAATTGTGGTTGAATAAACACGAATGTTAATAAATTTAGGTACCTGGTTTGAAATTATTTTATTATTCTTATTTTGAAAATGTGTATTCATTTCTTCTTATTTTTTCACATTGTAAAAAAATGGTATTAAATCAGACATCCACAAATATAGATGTGTTTTTCTTTACTACATAAGAACCTGGATTATTTTCTCTGGTCTGCTTATTGAGCTTATCCATTGTGGTCCTTCGGCTTAAAGACATTGTCAGCGTGATTTTGTGAATTGAAAAGTTTTGTGATCCGTCGGCAATTGAGCATATTGGTGTCAATCAGTGAGGGAGACTCCAGGATTGGCGCAAGTGCTACCAGCGATTTGGAACAAGAGGAATCAGGTCAAGGTTTGGGTGTCGTTTGGTCTTGTAGGGCTGTACTTTCCATCTTATAATCCCTTTCCATTATCCTGATCTGTGGACAGGAACTTATGTAGTATTGTTGATTTTGTGGGTTGTTTGTCTGAAGGGTATAGAGGATATCCACTCATTGACCGCGTGTGATCACGTGTGGGTTTTTTGTGTGTGTGTGGTATATTGATATGTGTATCAATTTCACAGCATTTATTATATGAATCTGTTCCTGGACACATCTTTTGTTAATGCATTCGGCATTTTAATTGTGGCGATTATTTTTTTCTACTAGTGTAACTGGTAGATAATAATTCGTTTGATTTTGATATTGGGTGTCATATTGTGTAGTTTTTATTGTTGTGTTTCCAGATTAAGATATTATCTTGTAATTAAGTCTTGTTATGAGGACTAAAAAGGAGCTGACACGAGCGAGGACAACTTTCAAGGGCCAGATCACTCGTTTTCAGGACTTTATCCAGTCTACGGACGTGGATAAAACGGAAATAGAACATCGATTGGAAAAGGTTAAAGCGCAATTTGTCTCGTATGAGGAGACGCAGTTACAGTTGGAAACGTTGGACCCTGACGAAGAAAAGGATCGGGTATGTATTGAAAATATTTATTTTGCTGTTGTCGCAAAGGCGAAACAATTATTGTCCTGTCAAGTAAATAAGGTTGGAGCGGATGTAAAACTGACTCCGTTACAAATACCAGTCTTTTCAGGCGATTTTACAAAGTGGTTACACTACAGAGATACTTTTGAGTCTCTTGTAGGTGGAAACACTGCATTGTCGCCATTGCAGAAGTTCCATTACTTGTTGAACTCCCTGCGGGGGCAGGCTTCAGATCTGGTTTCTGGTTTGGAGTTATCCCAAGAGAATTATAATGTCGCTTTAGATATTTTGAATGAAAGGTATACCAATGAACGACTCATCATTGACCGCCATGTCCACACGTTGTTCTCCTTGCAAGCCATCAAACAAGAGAGCCACAACGGACTGAGGTCATTGATTGATGAGGTCAAAATGCACCTTAGGGCATTAAAATCGTTGGGGTTACCAACGGAGCAATGGGACGCCCTTATGGTTTACTTGGTAACATCCAAATTGGACCTAAACTCAAGGTCATTATGGGAGGCCGCACCTATCAAAGGGAAAGTACCAACTCTGGTGGAATTGACAGCGTTTCTGAATGACAGGGCTCGAGTCCTTGAAACCACTTCAGTGAAAAATACATCATCCAATAGGTCGGTGGCTTATAGGGTGAATGTAGCTGTTGATTCCCGGAGTAATGGGGATTGTGCATTGTGTATGAAAATGCACAAATTAGAAAAATGTTTTAAATTCAAAGGATTTAGCGTCCAAAATCGATGGAAACAAGTCCGGCAGCTCAAATTATGTATAAACTGCTTAGGACGAAACCATTTCGTTTCGAACTGTGCAGTCAAGCCTGGTTGCGGTCAATGCGATAGGAAACATCATAACTTGCTTCATCAGGAGGAACCTTTGGGGCAGGAGGTGCCCCCGGAGCCATCTGTGGTTTCTTTTTCTTCTGGGGCGAGTGGTGAGCAAGTTTTGTTGTCTACTGTCTTGGTAGGCATTGTATTACCGAACGGGTCTGTGCAGCAGGCACGGGCTCTACTAGACTCAGGCAGCCAGTCTAATTTTATGAGTGTCCGATTGCAGAGGAGGTTGGCCCTGGACATACACAGGGCCAACGTGCCCGTAGTTGGAATTAGCAAGAAGCCCATGCAGGTGAGTGGGTATGCTAAAATTTTTGTGGCAGCCCTCAAATCGACTGCGTACAGTCGATCTGTGGAATGTTTAATCGTAAATAAAATTGTTAATAAATTGCCACAATTTTCAGTTGATCGCTCTGCTCTTAGGATCCCCCCTGGGGTCAAATTAAGCGACCCACAGTTCGATACACCGGGGGAAATCGATCTGCTTCTGGGAGCCGGCATCTTTTGGGAGGTGCTCCAGAGCAAAAAGACCCAGATCAATATAGAGGGAGCTGTTCTACAACAAACACTGTTTGGGTGGATGATTGCTGGACCCGTCCAGACTCGGGCCAGCGGGGTAAGCCAATCAAATTGTCATATGTCTTTGGTTGAATTGGATAAAAGTTTGCAAAAGTTTTGGGAGGCAGAGGAGGTAGTTAACCCTCCGCTTACTCCCTCACCGGAGGAGGAAATTTGTGAGGACCATTTTCTTTCCACTCATAGGAGGGATAGTAATGGGGCATTTGTTGTATGCCTACCCTGGAAGGAGAAACCGGGTAAAAATAATTCCCTCCAGGTGGCTCTGAAACGCTTTGACAGGTTGGAGCAAAGACTTGAAACCAGTGAGTCATTGAGGGACCAGTATGCTAATTTCATGCAGGAATACTTAAGGCTAGGCCATATGGAGGAGGTAAAGCCCCCTGCCGAGGGCCAACAGCATTTTTATATACCCCATCACAATGTGTGGAAAGGGGGGAAGTTTAGGACGGTCTTCGACGGAAGTGCTAGGTCGGGGGGTCGATCACTTAATTCGTATCTACATGTGGGGGGTAAGAATCAGAATGATTTGGTTTCCATTTTATTGAATTTCAGAAAGTATTGTTATGTATGGACTGCAGATATACAGCACATGTACCGAACAGTTTGGGTCGATGAAGCGGATCGGGAGTTTCAACGCATTGTATGGAGGAATAACCGACAGGAAGAACTTAAGCATTTTCGCTTGAAGACTGTCACGTATGGACTGAAACCCAGCCAATTTTTAGCAACTCGTGTTTTAATTCAGGTTAGTAATGAACAGTATAAAACACAACCTGCAGCATCCGAAGCCATCAGAAACCATTTTTATGTAGACGATTTCTTGAGCGGAGCTGATAATATACACGATTTTTTTGAATTAAGGAAAAATGTTAGAAGTATATTAAAAGCCGCGGGTATGCACTTAACCAAATGGAAGGCAAATATTCCCTTCGAGACTGAATCTGAATCAGGAATTTCAGAAAGGTTGTTTTCCGAGAATGGTGAGTGTGAACATAAAATTCTAGGACTGAAGTGGAATAATGAACAAGATATTTTCACATATAAGCTTAACCAATCTTTCAATAGTAGTAGTACAAAAAGAGCCATATTATCAGATATATCTAAAGTATTTGACCCTTTAGGTTTTTTATCTCCCCTCGTCATTCGTGGTAAAGTTTTAATGCAGCAAATATGGCAGGAAAAGTTGGATTGGGACATGAGGCCATCGGAGGCAATCCTGAGGACCTGGGAGGATTACAAACGTGATCTGCGGGAGGGCGTAAACATTCAAGTACCCCGCAGATTAACGACCTCTGGCTCCGCGCAGGATATTATGGTTGGTTTTGCCGATGCCTCGGAAACTGCTTATGGAGCAGTGGTCTACTGCCGGTCACCCGATGACCAAGGTAATATTCATGTGAAAATTATTTGCAGCAAGTCCCGCGTTGCACCACTAAGACAACGCCTTACCATTCCAAAACTGGAATTATCCGCTGCACTACTACTTGCCCGTTTATTGAGGAAGGTCAGGGAGGCGATGGGCGCTCCACACATACCGACATATTTGTGGTCGGACTCAACCATTGTTTTAGCTTGGATAGCTAATCACTCAGTCAGATGTGACCCTTTTGTGACCCGTAGGGTCAAGGAAATACAGCAACTGACGCAAGGATGTAGGTGGGGACATGTGGCTTCAGCAGAAAATCCCGCTGATTTGATATCGAGGGGTACTACCGTTCACAAATTGGCAAGGTCTACTTTATGGTGGAGAGGCCCGCCGTGGCTGATGCAGGATAGCGACCGTTGGAATTCATCGGAGCTAGCGGACACCTCCCCGGAGCCAACTACCGTGAGTCTTGTGGCAGCGGTAGATTCGGGAAGGTGGGATATTTTTTATAAATTTTCCACATACAGAAAATTGGTAAGAGTAATATCGTTTATTCGCAGATTTTTAAATAATTGTAGGAACAAAAACAATAAATTTTCAGGTCCATTGAGTGTTAGTGAAATGGAAGAAGCTAACCTCACCCTTATAAAAAGAGTGCAGCTTGAATCTTTTTCAGAGGATGTCAAGCGGTTATCCAACCAGAAGGAGATTAAAAAGGACAGTAAATTGAAGGATTTAAATCCATTCTTGGATGCTGGCATAGTCCGGGTCGGTGGGCGACTAAAGATGGCGGAGTGTGCGAGGGAGAGCAAGCATCCAATCCTTCTGCCAGCCAAGCACGTCTTTACTGAGTTGCTAGTGAAGAATTTTCACCATCAACACCTTCACTGTGGGCCACAAACTCTTCTGGGGATTGTTCGTTTGAAGTATTGGCCGATTGCTGGACGAACTGTCATTCGAAAGATTTTTCAAAATTGTACTCTCTGTTTTAGGTTTAAACCAAAGTTTTATCCGCAGAAAATGAGTGATCTACCTAGAACCCGCTTGGAAGCTATCCGACCATTTCACAACACCATAGTAGACTATGCGGGACCTTTTTTAATTAAATCCAGTTACACTAGGAATTCGGGTAAAATCAAATCTTATTTAGTTTTATTTATTTGCATGTCAACCCGGGCAGCTCATTTAGATCTTGTCACATCGTTAACCACTGAAGCTTTTCTTAATGTATTTAAAAGGTTTTATTCTAGGAGGGGTATTCCTCAGAAAATGATTTCAGATGGGGCCGATTGTTTTGTGGGAGCTGCACGGGAACTAAAGGCTTTATATGACTTTCTTGGTGGTCCAGGGAAGGATCCTATAACTAACGGGTTAGCGGAACATGGTATTGAGTGGGTCTTCGCGATACCTCGAGCACCGCACACCTCAGGCGCTGTCGAAACAATGGTTCGACAGGCCAAAATTTTACTTAGGAAGACTATAGCTTCCACCCCATTAACTTATGAGGACCTGTCCACAGTAATATGCCAGGCTGAAAGTGTCCTCAATAGCAGACCTCTTTTTTGTGTTCCCCTTTCTTCCTCTCCGTTGGATGCGGAGCATATCACTCCTAGTCATTTTCTAATTTCCCAGAGTACAGCTACAATTCCGACTTCATCTAATTCCTTGACGCTGCCCACCAACCAACTGAATCATTATCGCAAACTAATGAATTTATTTTTATCTTTTTGGGAGCGGTTTAACAAAGAATATCTGCAGCAACTCCAAAAAAGAGCCAAGTGGAGAGAGAGAGGGAAAGTTACCATCTGTGTAGGCGACATTGTCCTAGTGAAAGAGGACAACCTGCCTCCTTGTCAATGGCGATTAGGAAGAGTGATGGAGACGTTTCCAGGTCCGGACGGAATCACTAGAACGGTCATGCTCAGGACGTCGCTGGGGAACCTCAAACGAAACATTATGTCTATTGCTCCACTACCCTTGTGCCGAGACACTCCATTGAGGAAGGAGGAGGAGTAGGAAAAAATAATTTAATTAAAACATTCAAGATTTGTTCTAAAATATTGCCATAAAAAGGTTATAAAAATATTGTTATAAAAAGGTTTAATATTCTCACATAATAATTGTTGTTTACATAAAAATAAAAATATTTAATTATGCAAGATTCGAAGCACACTCAAGATCCAAGATAAATGAATTTGTTATAGTTCTTGTAATAATTATTATTATTTAAAACATCAAGACATGAAGAAATGTTTGTAAATTTTCAAAATGCAACAAGCTATTTGAACTTTCCATTCATGAGAAGCATGCATTTGTGTCAAACCTGGAGTAAGCTACAGTGACCAAGATGATAGTTTTTTTTTTTTAATTCAATTATTTAGAACTCATTGTGATCCTGTTTGCAATTCTACATTTAGTTTTTAAGTATTGAATTTCAATTTAACATTATGATTGTCTGTACGAAAATCGATTCATGAAATATATTTTTTTTTGGTTCTGTTTTTTATTTAAAATGTTCCTTAGTTTCCGAAGACAAATCAGTTGCTATTTTAATAGTTTATTATTTTTTTTTTGTAAATGATAGTTTTTTTTCTTGCCATAATATTTTATCATATTAATTGGCAAATTGAGAAGTCAATACTCTGCTTTCCTTAATAGCATGAATTTTTTATAGTCATTTTGACTGGGGCTATTAAGTTCAATTAGTATTTCCTTATATATTTTTTATTATTTAGTTGGCCGCTCAATGGTTAGTATTTATTTTAGATTTGGGCCCGCCCCAGGGTGAATAAACACGAATGTTAATAAATTTAGGTACCTGGTTTGAAATTATTTTATTATTCTTATTTTGAAAATGTGTATTCATTTCTTCTTATTTTTTCACATTGTAAAAAAATGGTATTAAATCATACATCCACAAATATAGATGTGTTTTTCTTTACTACATAAGAACCTGGATTATTTTCTCTGGTCTGCTTATTGAGCTTATCCAGTGGTTTCTTTGTATGGGAAAACAACAACATTTTCTCACCGTTAAAATGCCCTGAGCTTAGACCGTTAAGCCGTTCTGGAGTTTCGAGACATCCGCGCGGCCAATCATTTTTATATGTAAGATTAAGAGTAGGTACGTTCGTAATAATGAGGATATTATTATTATGTAGTCCTTAAGTAACGTAACAATCCACGCAGGTGGGACGGGAGAAATAAATTCTCAGAGTCGTCGGAATGACAATATATATTAATTGGGAGATATAAAATACATATTTTGTATGGCTAATGGTAGACATTTAAAATGTAAATCAAAAGAAAGTATTAGAATAAATACATGTCAAAGGCATAAACCACGCGCGCACCCACCCTCACACACACACACACTAAATGGTAGCGTGTGTGTATGTGTGCGGTAATAACGTGTAGTGCTTTTGTGTAGCAAACAAACTGATTAAAAAGAAAGAAGAAATCCCCTTAAAGAACTCAAAGAAATGTTTGTCGCTCGACTCTTTTGAGCTCTCTTAAGCGTATTTTTATCTTCTAAAATGCTAAGCAATGCGGATTGATATCCGTTAGTAGTAGTGCTAGTGGAATACCCACATACCTATATAAAAGTATATAAGCGAGACCAACTAAAACTATCAAATTTATAATAATCGGTCTGGAATAGAGAAATATACCGTGGAATCTCGGCGTTCTCAGAAAAAAACATTTAGAATCAATGTTAATAAGGTTAAGAATAAGCCATATGTTTAATTATATAAAATGAAAAAACGCTACTACAACATCTTGTTGCTCAAAAGCAAAAATCTGAGCTAAAGTCTAAAAATATAGGACAAAAACGTTGAATCTACACACAAAAACAGTGAGGAAATTCTTACTGCTAGCTATTTGTCTTTTAATTATCACTATACTAAATCATACAAAGTTAGCTTGAGGTTTAGGCCCCAAAATTTTCCCAGCACTTGAATAATATTATTATGTGCCTACATGAATTTTGCATTCGAAATCGGAAAACTCTCCATAAAGGATTGTCGTTGTGCCTCATTGTTAAATTGACGACTGGTATTTGTTTTTTTTTTTATTCAATTTTTTTTTTATAAATAATGTATTTGTGTTCACTCAAAGTGAACACAAATACACACTTTGACTCTTTCACAGTAAGCTACTTAAAGCTTGTGTCGTGAAAGAGGAAGATGGTCGGCACCTGGGATCGAACCCACGACCCCCGATACGAAAGCCGGCGTTGTAACCGCTAGTCTACCAACCAAATTAGTTACCACAGAGCATACAGATATCAAAACAGTATTATAATGTTTTCAATGGCTAATTAGTCGTGGGTGACCTTTCTCCACTTTCATGTACCTTAAGGGTAATGAAAAAGTTCCACGGACAATGGATGGTTTTATCCTGAAACTAGCTTTCCCGAAGTACGTTGCCTGTGGTCCTAATACTCCTAAATTCTTCTTCTTTATCCATATCCGCTCCCTAGTTGGAGCATACGGACTCCACAAGTCCTCTTCCATGCGGAAACACTTCTTCAAATTAATTTATGTCAATCATTTAAAAAAAAAAAAAACTCCCTGCAGTAAACTCGAAAAAAGCGTTTCCCACTATAGGTCCCAACTGTTCTTACATTTTCTTATAAGGGAGATTCTGTTTTCATGTATTCATTCGCAATAAATCCCTCGGTTATAGAAGCGTAAGAAATGACTGAAACATGAATGGGCAGGTATTTGGCAATGAAAAAAAAATATATCGTTAAATTGTCAGGGCGTGTGTGGGAGAAGAAATACCATAATGACATGGAATGGGTCAATGGAGAGAATAAAGGGCAAGCAAAAAAATCTCCTATACCTATTTTTTCCGTTTGTTTTATCGCATTATTTTTCTTCCTATGAGTTTGAAAACCTGGCATGTGTCTCAAGTTATCCTTCAAGTGAAAATACTCGAGGGTGGATCAACAAACAGTAGCGGGTTCTCACTCCACAGACGTATATAAGTCCGCGATTCTCTCACACAACACGAACCCCGTCGCAACAGAAAACATAAACAGCATACGAATTACAACACTGCATTCTCCTGCCATGTCCGACTGAAACAATAACAAGAGATAAGGGACTAATGTCGTGTAATAAATGAAATAGGATAATGTAAACAAAACGGCTAACACCGTAAATCTAAAGCGAAACAAGTATTTGCCATTAATCATCATCGTCGTTAGTCCTCATTACTGAGGGTCGTGACCTGGTACTCTCTCCGCCTTAACAACATCGTGTATAATCGTCCTCCATCTCTCCCGACACATCGCCGTCCGCACTGCTCCAACAACTGTTGTGCCTGTAGCTGCCCTAATTTGGTCGGTCCATCTCGTGGGTGCTCTTCCTCAGCCTCTCGATCCTTCGACACCACCAAGGACCACCAACTTTTCCGGGCTCTTTTCACCTCTCCTGGCAATGTGTCCGAAGAACCGGAGAATTTGCTTCAAACATAAGGAGGAAAGTCTGTCTGTTATGTTCAACTCTCTCAAAATTGACGTATTGGTTCTTCTGGCTGTCCAGGGGATACGAAGCAAACGTCTCCCGCACCACATCTCGAAGGCATCGATTCTCTGTCTTTCCCGGGCTTTTATCGACCATGTCTCGCCCCCGTAAGAAAATATGGGAAAGATTAGTGCCCTTAACAAACGAACTTTTGTGGTTCTGGAGATGCTGACGTCCTTCTATCTTGTCTATATTTGCCACTAATATGGACTATTATTGAACCTCTGAGTAGGTATGACCGAAGGGGCTTAGTAGCAGTCCTTTGTTCACATGCGTTGTAAAAATACCAAAACGATTTTCAATTTACAATAATTACTTACCGGCGCTTGTTGATAATCGTAAACTTATTTAATTGGGCACTATAGTGCAAGATGGATCGGCCATATAAGGAGACAAGAAGGGCTCTTGCATGCCATAATAGAGGGTATGACCGAGGGGACAAACTACAGGTGACGCCTACGCCGAGAGGACCTGTTGGTGCGATGCCAGTCATAATATGTAGATCTTAAAAGAGCCGCACAAGACAGGGAAGAATGGAGGAGAAGAATTGAGGGAATTGCTGCAAACCAATCTTAGGATTGAAACCAGAGAAGAAGACTATAGTTTCAAAACAGTAAGATTATGGGTTTAGTAGCATGCAAAGCCGTTGTAAACCATTATTGTCATACAAACATGTGTGTACTTTGATTTTGGACTTTTCAATTGCAAGGAATGTAAGGCGTACAAAACTTACAATTTAGAAATAACAAAACAGAAAAAACCTTAACAGTGTTAGGTATAAGGTTATACAATGGTTTATACCATGGTCTAAGAAAAATGTTATTAATAATCCAGGTATACCATAATAAACCATAGAATACGCATATAACATCCTCGTTGTACCACGGTTTTAGAGATTTGGTAATTCTATGGTTTACCAGGAATAGGGAGTTTTTATTAATAACACTGTAAAAGTTCAATAGAGGAAATTTATTTTTTGAGAAAGATATGTACTAACTTGATCTCCTTCATTTTATTTTAATTAGCAAATTCTAAGGCTGTCAAAGCTTCGTTGAAAGAGTTTAAGGGGATCAACCAATGCAATGACAGATAAAAAAGAGAGAGTTATAAACAAACACTAACATCCGGAAAATTGTGAAAAAGCTATAATCCTACCATATCAAAGGTGCCATAGCTGATATTACACCAATGCAAAGATTGTATCTATATTATAGTGATGTAATGTAAAAGATATTTTTGGTATGTCAAGGAAAAGTTCGATTGCAATGATAACAGGTAGTGGATGGGTTTCCCAGACAGGAAAATAATATTAAAAACAAAAAGAGAAGGTACGTAATGTAAATAACACAACCACGTTCAATATGGAGAATTTTGCCATAAATATTTTGACGGCAAATCGCCGATACTGACCACGTCAAAGAGTCAACACGAAGTACCTACTTATTTACGTACGTAATAATAATATGACATGACGATATATCGGAGGTAGGCACCAGAACGCAGATGAAACAGTACCGCCCGACCGTGCGTCGAGTACACCGACGACGGGATCAAACGAACACAATATCACACACGCACCTACCTACTTTTGAATATTGTTTGAAATTCTTCTGATGTGTCAACAGAGAGGATCTCCTGTGATAAACGTTGCGTCGAAGGACAAATTTTTAATTATGAAGATCTCTGGGCGAACGTTGTTGGCGTTGGAGTGATCGACCACAATAACTAATAGTGACATTGATGATGATGATTTATTTCCAAATTCCTACTGCAATAATTGAAACTATGTCATTTGTCAGTACTTTCTTGAAAAGGTTAAATAATAAAAATTATTTTCTGCAGTATCTTAAGTGCCTATCTTTCTACGCGAATTTCATTAGATTAAGTAACTACTCAGTTTAAAAACACATAAAATAGGGTTGGTAAAGTTTTTGGACCTAAAAATCCCATGCAGAAAGTTTGATATGATGTAGTTGGGATTTTGGGAACATCTAAAAAAATTGTATTTAGAGCGTAAATATGGTATAACCATATACGATTTTTAATTAGAAATAACGTAAAAAGGAATTTAAATAAAATTATTGATTTGTTAATCCACATATATTTTAATACTCTGATTAGTTTCGCAGCCACAAGTCCAGGGCGGTTATTCAAGAAATGATCTAAATACGATCTTTCTTTATTCTTTCTTTATTGAAATAAAATAATAATAATACATAAACAATAATACATGAATAATATATATATGAACAATACATAAATAATATAATATATCTTAACAATGTACATAACCAAATTCAAATCTTAGCCCATTCCTAGAGCATAAAAGTTTATCAAAATATTTTTACAGAAACACTTCAATTAATTAAGTAGGTACCTAAATCTACACCGGTTGCGAATTTTTTGACAGCTCTGCGCCTGCTAGAATGCTTAAAAATTACTAAATTGTGAAAAAAACCACTTGTACCTACACAACGACTTAAATAATCATTAAAATAAAACCAATCAATGATATTTAGTCTCAATTTTATGTCAGGTTTAGAGAAAAGCCAAAAGTGATCCTTATGAAAATATTTTGTTAAAATCGATTGGTAAGGGCTAGGATTTCAATAAGATCGTATTTAGACGGTTGCGTGAATGTCCTGACGCGGGCGTCCTCTACCAATCAAACCCTCAACCATTCCTTCCAATAACTTTTCCTGTCTCATTACATACCCCAGCCATATCGCGCGTCTGTCTTATATGGTATTAAATATTTGCCTTTCTTCCAGAAATCTCGAATCTTCGTTCGTCGTGATATGCACCCTCCAAGATACGTTCACATGCCTCGAAGGCCTCCAGTCTTTTGAGTTCCCTTTCGCCGATACACCAGGTTTCACATCCATATTGTAAAAATGTTCCAACTCCTTACATAGGTCTCATTAAACCTCTTATAAATGAATAGACAAGTCTCAAAACTTACACTTTGTTCATCGTAAAGAAGCACCGATCAATCGACAAGGTATGAATGTCGTCAATTGCATGTACCTGGTGACGGTATGGCTAGTGGACTTCACCCCGTCACCAGTCAGGACAGCTTGTAAGTAAAAAAAAAAGGAAAGAATACGCTGATTGTTGGAATAGTTCCGCCTATAACGCGCGTTAACCATAAGAATAGTAGATGTGTAGGACGGCGCGGCGTGGCGTGGAGTACCTCCTCGGATCTATTTCGGTCGCCACCGAGATGAATGAATGAATCAACAGACCGCTAAACAATTCAGTCTCTACCTACTCCACACACACACACACCATCTCCCCCGCTACATACTCACATACAATATTATGCTCTGTTTACGGATGTCTGAAAACATCTGGCAGATTTTTCACCAAGTCAACCTGGTAATAGGACGTGTGTTTTTGTTTAGTTCGTTGCTACTACTATATACTTCTCTCCATACAGATACATAATAGGTTTAATTGTTTATCCCCGGGTGCACACTCATATCACACTCGTTGAGATTTCAAGATTTTCGTAAACATAACATTGTTGTATCGCATCCGAAGGAAAACACGAATATGAAAAGATAGATTAACATTTTATGATGCTAAGAAAACAACATTTTATGTGGAGCTTATTATTATTATTCGCTGCTATTCCTAAGACGGACTCAAAACGACTGCTTTAGACAGGGAAACATTCAGAAGAAAGTTGTTGCAAATTTTTATATACCGTGGGATTCAATGCAAAAACATCGTTCAGGGAAAAACGGACTCAAAGAATCGACATCCAAGATTGAAAAAAAAAAATAGAACATAAGTACACGATGAGCCGTCTTGGATGCGGGATGAGATAGCCCAAGGAAGAAGGTAAGAAAATAATGAGTGTTAAAATGAAGAGCGAGCAAATTCAAGATATTTTTATTTTGATCACTTGCACCACTGTCAGATTTTTTTAAGCAAATGTTCAAACCTATTGCTTGACAGAGAAGCCGCAAAATATCAACCTTCTTGAACAACTATTTACGAATAAGGGTGTGGTATATTGAATTAAAGGTATAAATAAGAAAGAAGTCGGAAATAGGGATGTTTGGTCTATCTAATCAAACGAATATTAACAAAATAAAATCGATACAAAATTTGAAAAAATATACATCGTTACGAGTATCGCCGATAATATACAAGCTGTCAATTAAACTAGAAATAGTGTGGCTATTCTAACTGGCATTGATACGTTGGTTCCTGGTACACTGTGGGCAGAGAGGCGCACTCACGCAGTCAGTCAGCAGAGCAGGCAGGCTCGCCAACCAACCGATGGCCCTCACGGTTCGATGATCAAAAATGTTACTAAAAAGGAAACACCGCAGGCAAACAACGCGCGATGGTTTTGTATTTCGGTTTGTTTGAACTCCAACAAACACACGACTATTTAAATCCCAATTTTTGGTTAATTTCAAACAAAACTGTTTGCAAACATTTCATCAAACAGCGAATATATCATCAAGCTTTATTACAACTACGATTTCTGTATTTTTTATTTTTTTTTATATTATTAAATATAATACATATGTAAATAATATAACAGTCTTTTTTCTTATAAATTACATAATTATCAATATACTTAATTCACTTATATTTAATTCTTTTTTACCCTCCCTAGAAAGTAAAACTTGTTTTAAGGAGGGGAGTTGAGTATAAATAAGTACACACTACCTCTAGGTACATAATATCTAACTAATTAATACCTTAAACATTACAATAGTATAATAATAGTAATTTTGTCAATATAACCATATTTTTGTAAATTATTAAAAAACTACATGTAAGTACAAAACTCCTTATTCAAATTAAATTTATGAGTTTGAAAGGGCCAGGACTTTAATTAAATTGCAACAAGATCGTATTTAGGCCGTTTCGTGAATACCCTTTCAACTCTAGATAGATGTCAATCGTTTTCACAGAAAAATGTATCTTTAATATCACCTACAAAAATATTACGCAAAGTCACGCGGAATCTGCCGATCTCTCATTCTAATTCAGCGAGAAGCAAGTGTTATTTCGCGATATGTCGCCGACAATACCTACTAATATTCTAATTTCCTTTACCTACGCACCATAGACAAGTGTGAGGTATCTCGCCCTGACAAGTGGGTGGTGTATGGAGGGTAGTTTAGTACCTGCCCGCCCGCACCCCACGGTAAATATTCACACAGGAAACTAGCACCGCCGTGGAGCATGTTTGCCAATCACGATCGACTATAATGTCGGTTGTGTAATGTCATCTCGGCAATTACTATTGGCGAGATTAAGGCCTGTAGCTTGCTCGATTGTCATTATTTTTCGCAAGAGTCGAAGTATTGCAATCGTTGCTAAATATGAAATCTTCATTTAGTATATTATATTTTAATGAATAAGATGTGTTCAATCTCCTTAGCTTTCTCATTGATGAGATTCGTGTTTTCAATATTTTTTTTACTTAATCTACCTGCACTGTCAAGTACTATTTCGTCATTTTTTACAATAGACAAAGCTTGTGTTTTACATACAATACGTTCTACATCAGGGATCGCATACACGTTCTTTAATAATAAAATAACCGTCAGTCTCAAAATTCTTGCACTAGGCCACCAAACATTTTGAATAAGTGAATACAAAGTAGAACAAAAATCCGACTGAGAAGCTCCGAAATGAAAACACTGAGATGCATTACACTGCAAGAAGATAATCGCATAAGGATAACTATCTGCCTGTGCAATGCGTAACACATTGTCAAATTAGAAAGTCCACCAAAGCGATGGAGAGACAGTTGGCACTCGACCTTGTAAGAGGCTGAAATGACGACAGGATCTATAGAAAGAGAAAGAACACAATCTGAAAAATAAATTAGCAGACATCAGTGAGATCGCATTCAGCACCGTTCTTGAGATGATTAAGCATAAAAACGACGACTCGTGTTTCTGCATAAAGGTTCGTTTTAACGATACAAGCATTCGTTCAGGCGCCAGGCATTCGCTCCAGCCATATCACAGTTCTTTGTCGAAACCCTTTGAGTCTCACGTTACGTCTGAGGAGCAGTTTGTCGCTAGCTCCGCATATTTATCAACGACGAATTATCAAATATGTTTAGGTACAACACGAATGAGCACATACATATGTGTAGATAAGTCTGTTTCTAGGCCCATTATGTTCCTGCTGTGTTGTTTGCCGCTCATGACATGGACTCCCAACTACCTGTTCGGTAGTCATCCTGGAAGCCTGCCACATTGGGGAATGCCAACTCTAGGTCCTGTGTCCGCTATCCTGGACACAAACGCGTTCCATAACCTTCTTCTCTATCGCCCCTATATGACAATGTCTTCAATTTCTCATATCCTTCGGATTTCTGTATTCCGTACTCTGTCTCGAAGGGTTTTGGCAGCGATATTTCTGAGTAATTCCATTTCGCTGATGCGAAGGAGACTTGCGTACGAAGGTTCTGACTGTATCGGCTCCTGCACTCAATGCCGTATCTCATGATTGGGCGGACACAGGTCTTTTTGACCTTGCTTGGGATGTTGATATGTTTATGTGCAAGAAAAAAAAATCGATAAGGATATATGGGAGGAGTTCGAAAGAAAATAGAACTATCACAATGGCTTCGTGACTTATAATTAATTGTGATTAAGAAATATCGAAAAGCAGATCAGCTCAATCCGGCACAGCAGTCACATACTCGGCTCCCGATAACTGGATTCGCATTCATAATCAGCAGCTAATAATAACAAGACAAAGTGAAGACTGGGTACAAATAACGATGCGAGATCAAAGAGGAACACCACGCCACGCACGAGACTACTAGCTAGTTCACGGTGTGGGTAGGCAATACGCGGCAAACTACTTCCACGCCGAATAATAATTACACACCACGAAACATGAGTGGGTACAAATACAGCGAGCAGTGCTTTGCGTACTCATTCACTATCACCCTGTTTACACTGTATTTAAATAATTTGTTCATCGTTTGATTGTTCATACTTCCTACTGAAATAAATTCTTCTTTTCTTCAATGTCCGCTCCTTAGATGGAGCATGTGGACTCTACAAATCTTCTGTCTCCTGCTATCCCCACTGCTTCTTATAGTTTGGAGGGGTCTACCGGGTCTCCTGTTACCCTCAGGGTGGTAGTTGAGGAAAGATGGGTTAAGTCTTCGATAAATTATTGATATTGAGAGAAACAAAATATCCAGTTTTTATTTCATTATCATTTAATAAACTGCAAACTATTTACTAATGTTACTAAAGTAATGACACACCCGCTTACTGCTGTAATATCGGCAGAAAAAGTAAAAAAATAATATAGTCCATTGAAACAACTAGACTTTTTCAATCATATCATTTTTTATAGCGCCTTCATCATCCAGTTGTGTTGTGGCCAATCATCCTCATAAGATATCACCACATTTGACGGATTTGTTCTCTCTTTTCTATTTGTAGCTTTCATCCTTGTTCAAAACCCTTACTTCTTAACTAGATTTTCTCATCACATCCGCATAGAGATGCAGACGATTTCACGCGTTTGGTTCGATTTTATTTTTCAAAATTTAATCCGTTTAAACAACAGTATAAGGAACGGGTAAGTTCGTAAGTGACGACGTTACATAATGTTTGTAATAAAATTAATAAGAGTAAAAGTCAACTGACGACAGGTGAACACGAATAAACAAGAATTATTAGCGAAATATCAAAGTTTTCTCTCTAAGGTGGATCAAAGTTTCTCTTAAAAAGGGGAAAACACACATACAAAGTACTAGAGATATGGGAATGGGTACGGTTCAACTATTTAGCGTATTAGGAAACTTCTGTGTACGTACGAAGAGGAGAATCCAGAGTAGGCACTCAAGTATACCTGTACGACAGATTGTGAATATGTAGTACGTGTAATGTAGTTATGATAAATAAGCAAATAACTTACAATAAATTTGCATACATATAGATAAGAAAATGGGATTTTTAACCTGTGGTATAGGTATTGGTAGAAGCGATAAAGCGGCGTGTAGCGTCGTTAGTGATGGAGAAATACCATCTTACACCCAAAATTTCCTTGAGACATTTTTGTGCCTGGGCTTTCTTTGGTCCCATGCAACACACACCCCTGAAACATTTTACATTTCGTCAAGACACTAAATGCGGAACCGTCCAACTTGGCTGGGACATGTGTTAAGGAGAACGCTGTTCTTCCTCCCATCAGAGTCCCAAAAACGAGGAAGACATACTCACACCGTGTTCTGTTCTTTCGAGGAAGAGCTTAGAGATTTAGACATTGTGTGGGAGGAGGGCAAGATTTCATTGATTCGTTGAATTGTACACATTTTTTATGAACCTGAAATATTTGTATAAAACACTACAAATTGCCCTTCCGAAATGTTTGGTAGCCTGGTCTAGCGGTTCAGTCGCCGATTTTCGTGATAACGGTCGTAAGTTGGATATCTGGTGCCGACCATCATTCTCTTTCACAAAACAAGCTTCGCATTCTGCGAAGGATGGCGAAATTATATATATCTGATCAATTTGAGCAAGAGCAGATTCATATTTTGTAAAAAAAAAAATATTCAGTGCGACATCTTCACGTTCAACATTATTTACATTAGTTTCTTTTAACAAGAAATAAAGCCATTTGAAATTGAACGTGACAATTGCAATATTTGCGATGAAAATCTGGTACAATCGGATAATATAGTACTCGACTCACACCGGCACAACATTACGTAGGTAAAATATGAATTGAATTATCTGTTTTGAAAAGTACCCTGTATAGAGAAAGGGAGAAGGAAGATTTCGACAGGAAAGAGAAGGATAACAAACCTGATAACATACTCAAGTAGGTTCGTACACATAACACTATTTCGTCTTTACATCCTTTTGAGAAGTTAGTTTGCGCCAAAACTTTCGGGCAAACTATTAATTAAAAAGGTAGTTAATGATATTCCAAGCAGAGAAAATATTCATCCATTAACGTTTGACATAAAGACGAATGTTACTATTTACTTTGCAACATATCTTCATTATTTCAGTGAAAGAAAAATAGGGCATAAATGATAATATTGTCATTTATTTCCAAGACGTACTACTTTTTATGTACGAACTACAAAGACGATATTATAAATTTAATGTAAGTACCAAAAAAATGGAATCTATTCGATACAACTTTACAAACGTTACTACGTATCTTTAAAAAACTACATTTTTGAATGGAAACAATTATTATAGACCAATGAAAGGAGAACAAAAATGGTACGTTTTCACGGATGGTCTTAAAAGAAATAAAACTGCATTCAATAATAATATGCTCCCAAATAATTTCATTTTACAAAAATGATGTACTGATTTACTTCGCTATTCGTTTCACTGTTAATACAAATCTTTGAACATTGCAAATTTGAAAATATATAAATACTAGCTTTCCCAACAGACGTTGTCCTGTTGTAGTCCTTACTGTGAATATTGATTTCGAATTTGTAATTTATACAAAAATAAGTACTTAAAATATGTTTGAATGTTAAACAAAATATTTCTGAAAATTCGAAAAAATATCAGTCGAAAATCTGCGTACCAATACTATTAATGTCAATGCATGGTTATCAGGAAAAAAATAATTCTGTTGTTGTAAATTTTTCGTAGATGGCGTTGGCGTCGCAGGAAATCCGTTCCATAATATTATATTTTATATTATTTCTTATGCATTTTTCAACTTTTTAATAGTTATTCTGTTATCCGGAGCGGAGAAGAATCTAATAAATCAAATATCGGAAGAATCTGTTTAGCCGATCTCGAGTTATAAGTGGGGATGGGAACGACCGCCCAACATCTTACATCCGACACCTGACGATTCGCACTCGTTCACTACTCAAACAAAATGCAAAAAAAAAAACAATTAAAAAATAAAACAAATACAATCTTGTCAAGGTCGTAATTAAAACCATTACAGATGTCAACGTTAATGAGGGAGTGGATACAATGAACAACAATACGAATACAGGTGAAAATCAGTGCTCCGCAACCAGTGTGCCGTGGCCGTGAGTCGGTCGCAGGTGTGCCGCATTCAAATTTAATAAATATGATACCTATTTTACAATATACTAATATGTATGGGTAACCGACGAGTTCATGAAAAATCAATTCATTGAAAATCAATTCGTCGAAAATCAATTAATCCCCCCATACCTTCTCGCACACCTCTCCGAGTGAAAACATTAATAACCTAATAAAATGTACTAATAAATTTGTAAATAACCTGTCGATATGCCAATGATATAAATAAAATGAAAAAAATAAATACTCCAGCGTATGTTAAAATCACCGTCATCTTTAATTTATAGGAGTGACTAAACTGAAGCTTTACCTTATTTTTAGGTCATACACAATTTCTCTCAAATATATTCAAAATATTTTTATTTTAGATGAATTGGTGATTCGATGAACTCGTTCTCGATGAATTGATTTTCTATTAACTCGTCGTGAATCATATGTATGTTATATGGACACAATTAAAGAACATTGCATAATATTACGTTTTTCACATTTTTGTGTAGAATTATACCTACCCTTTATTATAATAATTAAATGATTTTCCCCGTGTCTTAATTTTTCTGTATTTTGTGGCGTGCGTTGTATTGCACTTGGCAAATGCTAGCGTGTGTTCTTGAATGCTATATTTCCTAGCGGTAAAATTGCGAAATAGATTGAATAAAAAAAACAGCTCATTAGAAAGAGGTTGCTACCACAATATCGCCGCTATCAGTTTTCTATGTTCGTTAGAGTCAAAGCTCCATAACAGTAGGTATCTTTATTTTCTTGAATGTTGATATTATGGTCACCAAGGAAATATCAGCGAGAAAGAACTGTCATCGCCCGTTAATAATAAATTCTTGCTCATTGTTGTTTTCATGGTGTCCAATATCAACCATCATGAAGAAAATACATACTCTATTTTCTTTCCAGCTCTGGCTCTATTTTCGTTTGGTATAAACGGACCCTTAGGTGAAAAAAGGTTGCGGCGAACTGATCTATATCACAAAGAAGCCGCGAGATATTACACATTCATCCCTTTCTCTTCTCATTTCTTTTGTCTAAATATTTATTTCGCAACGGTTTAGTTTACAAAGTAGTTAAGTTTGCTGGAGAGGTTAGCCGGTAACGAAGGCGGCGCGGCGGGTAGTGAGAGAGAGTTGGTAGGTACCTACTATCGTAGGAGCCGGCCGCTTTGATGTTCCCCACAAAGAGACAGGTTCAAAGGGCACCTTAACGAAATATTACTTTAAAGATTGTCGAGTGGCGGCCGTGCTCGGTGGCTGCTGCATGCTCCAGCCCCGCGGTGTCTAAGTGACTCATTAGGGACACCTGGACCACTACACAACACAACTTAACGAAACGACAAACATTACAATGTTACATTTCATACTTTTCATATATATACCTACGAATCGCATTTCGGACATTTGATACAACATAATACAACGATACGGTAATCGTTTTGTATATTAAAATGCATTTAACTCACATACATTTAATTTACCTTACATTTAATTTACAGATCCATATTTATTGTAATTGATAACCTTTGCCGAGACTTCAAAACAAGTGTAGAAATTTCTTGAAAAACTTTCAAGAATTTTTATTAAGGAATCCTTAAATTCTAAGTTAGGTTAAAGTGTCCTTAAATTCTAAGGAAAGTGAATCGGCCACCAAATAAATATCATAATGTGTTGTTTGAAAATATCAATAATTTGAATGAAGAACGACCTGTCAGAGAGCGTGTACCGCAGATCAAAATAAATAATATCCAGTAGGAATTGATATAATTATAATGGACAGAAAACGACACACATAAAGTAAGCGTGGTGGTCGGTGCGACAACAATGTGACGGTCGCTGGTGAAATGCCGGGAGATCGGGTTATTAATCAGGTGCTAATAAAAACATCAGTGAGAGCTGTAAAACTATTGGTGAGGCACATTACTCATAGCGGGGCGACAGCGTGGCACCGAGCCAGCGGACACTGGTGCTAGGGCCGCCAGAACTGATCTCTTGCGAAGCGGGAGACATTAGGGATAATCTAGCCCCATGTCTGATAGCAAAAAGGGAGATATCCCAAGAGTAGAGAGTCAACGGTCAAGAGGGCTATATGAGCATGGATATGAGGAGAGCTGAAGATAGGAGCGCTAGAAGAGTTGGTTCGAGACACAACGACAGCGCATCACGGTGGACACGCTCTTCAGAAATTGACAACAAGCAAGAGAATACAATTTTTTTATAGATCCTTCAGCACTAGATGTTAAAATGACATGTTATCAACTTATTGATTCTAACCTTGCGTGATTCATGACGTAACTAGTCTGATCACACTATGCCAGCCTTCGAAGCAACAGAATATGACGGTCATAATCTCGTAGTGCTCTTGATATTTTATCATGAAAAATTCGAACATCAATAAGCATCAATATTTTGGGAACTTGCTGCTTATGGACATGATAGACTTTTAAGTATTGACGAGCCATTCGAATGAATTTACAAAGAACGAAACTGAAATCAATATTTATAAAACACAAACAAAATGTTTCTATATCGGCAATAGACTCGGAATAAATCAAACTGATCTGATCCAAACCGGATTCATTAGAAAGGTAATACGGTACAGATGGTATGAGACCACTATCCATATACCTACATAAAACACAAACAAATGTTTCTATATTGTTTATAGACTCGGAAACCATCAAAACCGATCTGATCCAAACCGGATTCATTAGAAAGGTAATCTGGTACAGATGGTATGAGACCACTATCCATATACCTACATAAAACACAAACAAATGTTTCAATAATGTTTATAGACTCGGAAACCCTCAAAACCGATCTGATCCAAATCGAATTCATTAAAAAGGTACCTAATAATACGGTGAAGATGGTTTGAGACCACTATCCATATATGTACATACATAAAACACAAAAAAGGTTTCCTCCTATGTTCAACATTGACACGATCTAATCGACGTACCCTAAACCGGTCTCATTGTAAAGATAATAACGCGAACATGGTTTTAAACCACTAAAACATTTTTTGTGCACATTTGTCAAAGACTCTGAACACAATGACATAGATCTGTCATTCTCATAAATAAGTTATATGATTTGTGTTGCGTCGAACAGTAGCAGCAGAGCAGGTTATCTGCTTGTAACAAATAAAAAACGGGTATATGGATTTGTCAACTCCCTGTAAAGCGAGAGCAATTATCCGCAGCTAAAATCTTTCATTGACAGACTTAAAACATGAAATTATGTGGCACAGAAACACACCAAAGAAATAACAATATTTCATAAAAATATGACGGCTTCATAAAAATATTAAACGTAATAATAAAGAGCGGAGAGTTATGAATTAGATGCTCGGCGATTTGGCAGCCTCGAACAATTAATACAGCGGTACAGCGGTATTGTCTCATTATTAACAGCGCGTGGAGAGTGGACCACCCGACCACCGGAATAGTGGGCCAACGTGACAAATGACAAGAGTCAATCTATGTAACCCAAACAAACGAGGGTTTCAGTCATGACAGTCCGACATCCGACACAATGCTAAAAGCTCTATAAAAGTAAGTTAGTACCTACTGCAGTACGGAAAAAACCACACTCATTTACACGTATAACAGATGACACCTCAAAACGCTAGCAGACGAAATAAAAAAATGTATACACCCCCAATTTGCCGTCCGAGAGTATCCAATAACTGGTATATTTTGTTCTAAGACTGTTATTAAAGATAAAAGGAGGAACACATTTTAGTATCCACTCATCTATGTAATAAAGTTAATTCTACGAAAGAAATTGACTCATCTACTGAAAACTTTGTCTTTCGATATTGTATTTTATTTATTAGATTTTCTTCGTAACCAGATAATTTGAGTAGGACGAAAGTCAACACAAGTATATTACATTTGGACAGCACTGAAGCTCCAAATAGTCCTGAGTGCCGCCGCGTACAATATCAACAAGTGGTTACACGAAGCGCCTACAATTGGTTGTAGGTGAAATTTTGCAAACAATAAATTATTGACGGATGACGTTTCTTTTAATTCCTTAGTGACAAGATCTGGCAATTTTCGTAGTAAAGAACTACTAGCCAAAGGAAAGGATGCAAAAAATCAGATACGATAATGATACTTAACTAGATTTAAGATTGACCAAAATTCCAACATATGAATATTTTATTTATTATTATTTATTTATTTTATTTCCCATACCAATAACATAAGTACAATAATAAGTACAAGTACTTACAATCTATATATATGTATATTTTTTTTTATGATGTTCTACAAGTAGGGTTGCCAGATGTCCGGTTTTCGTTATGCTTGTCCGGTCGAGAAAATTTCGATAAACCGGACAGAAGAATGTCCGGTTTCCGTGAAAATTAAGAACAGTTTCATAACTGACTCTTGAACCGTTCCCAAATTCACGATTCCAGTTACCAAATTTTAGAAATAAGCTTTTTTTTTTTTTTTAGGAAACGTTATGTTTCAAGATACCAAACCTCCACCCCCAGTCCTGTCCGGTTTTTTTTTTCAACACATCTGGCAACCCTATCTACAAGACATATCCTCAGATATGCGCCGTTCCTCCAAAAAAAAAGGTGGAAAAAATTGCTGCTCACGCATCTTGGGATTTTGACCAGAGAAGATTCATGATGCAAACGCCATGCAAATCACTTATCACGAGGAAAACCCGTTCACATCGTGTTTTGGACATGGCGTGGAAAGAGGTCGCTGAAGCCGCGTAGGATTGAGCGCGGTGTAGGGCGATTGTTGCTTGTTGCCTACCTAAGCCCTAAATAGGGTCACAAAGGGGATTACGGATAGACAGATCACTAATATAAAAATAGCCGTATCGATTCCTACTGATTTTTTCAAGAATCTATTGAAAATCTCATCTTGCTCGAACTGTTTTTCGAGTACAAACGAATTAAAAACTGTCGGTTAAGTAAATTATTATTAATTAAAGATTTGACCCAGATGTAGGATGAATTATGCACAAATATATTTTTGTGCTGATCTACGGGTATTTTTTAATCATTCTTGAACATTGACCTAAAAACCCATTCTTTACTGTATTCAGGCAGAATGTAAGGATACACAAACCTGAGGTCAGAGCAATAACATCCTCTTTCACCTTCCATGTCCCGTTTTCCTCTCCCTCACCCTTGGCCTACATCCCTTTACCCAGATGAGTTTACATAATATTGTATTATTTACTTTTTTCTTTTTTAGCTTTAAATTCTCACTCCCCACGTACCCGCTACGTTCTACGTTCCAATTCTCACCGAAAAGGTCAAACACTGTAATGGTGAGCAGTGTTCATCTTTAAAAATAAATAAATGTCTAAAGTAGGTACCAGTGTTTTTGTTGTTCATAAGAAATAATTTTTTTTTAACAATAATACGTAAGAGATTTTAAATACATCATTAAGTCAAACCTAGGGAGATTTCCCATGCACGAGGATAAAAATATATATCTCAATTAAATGGTTCACCAAGAGTCATTGCACGAAGAAGAAAGGAGTATAATCATTGCCTAAAAGTCTTTTGAGGACAATAATTGAGGCTGGGTGGTGCTAGATGGAAAGAGTTGGTTGGCAAACTTTCGTAGGTTTTCCTTTGACGGGTGGGAAGGCAGGACACACGTTCCCAAGTAGGACCATCTCTGTATCTCGCATGCGAGGGGGGTTAATAGCTTCCATCGTCACTCATTTTGCTAATGTAATATCAAACGGAGTCGCTCGGGGGCATTCTTCCCGGGGATACACATGGAGGATGTATCGGGATGCCGACACACGGACCCAGCCAACGGATATTCACTCAACGGATCTTCGCCTCCTAAATGGGACGTGCTCGGTACATTTTTTCATCGTTGTTCACAGTTTTGATTAATGTGGAAACATCACAGCTTGCAAGATTACATATGAAATTGCTCAGAATGTATTTTAATTTAAAATTTGTTCTAATGTTGTGTTGAGAAACCATTTAACAGGAGCAAAACCAATATATTCATTTCTTTCTAAATATTTTCAATGTTCATGAACGTCAGAGTTCTTGGTATCGTGAAATCAATGATATTGACAAGTGATTTGAAGAGATTTTGCGAACTTTACTCTATTTCACTTTTCCATTTTAAGATGACTTTTCAGGTGATCTTCCTCCAAATGACAATTCTTTGCCTACCGTGGAGACTTAACTGTCATCTCTCATTCTATTCATGTATACTCTTCAAGACACAAGACCATCTTCGAGATCTAATCCAGAGTGCCATGTCGAAAACTTTGCACTATTTCCGTAATTGCACATTTCGGATTCAAAAATGACAATCCGTTTTCGATCTAATGAGTAGATTTTGCTTTAATTTCGTGAGGGCCTTTTTCTCTACATCATAATGGTTCACAATGCAAGTATTACATTCTTAGTTTACTCTCAACACTGTAGAGCGAGAGATCGGCGTGGTCGATGTGCAAAAAGTTCAGACAACGAAGATTCCAAATCTAGCCCTGCATGGAGTACCGAACGGACAGCGTCGATCAGAAAACCCCCAAAATAATGGAAAGAGAGCTGTAATTCAGCATCTCAAAATGACAACCAGGATATATCAGACTAGTAAGTAAAGGAAAATGGAAGAAGTAGCTTACATCCATGCTATTCCAAACAACGTTTTTCAGACATTTCCACTTGCTTATTGAGATGCTATGTTACGAATAAATCGTAGCAAAAATGCCAGCGGGGACTGAAAGGTTCGAAGGGACTTGGAAGTGCCGTAAAGCGGGAGGAGCGGTGTTCCTCTCTCGGGCCACACCCGCTCTCCTCGCCCGGCCCGCCTAACCAAAGCGGCGGCAAACATCAAAGGGATGATATCAAAAGCGGTGTAGTTTGCCCCGCCCCCGCCCCGCGCCGCCCCCGTCCCGGGACGACCTGTACACTTGTGCAAACTCTCAGTCACTAATACACTTAATTGTTTCGTCTTTGACTGACTTCACTCAAAATAATTATCCATCCAGATTGGCTCAAATACGACGGAGACGTTTTCGCGTCAAAGCGTACAATATTAAAAGTTTCATATTAGAAAACTTTGTCTCTCATTCCTGATTCGGGTCCACGAGGACTTTTCATTCAGCAAATACACTTCATGATGTCGTCTTCGAAACCCGATCTTCAGCACTGACTGCAGTCAAAAAGCAATCATCATTATACACGAAATTATATTTCTTTACTTCTAACATTTATATCAAGGAATCTTGGTTTACCCAAGGTATACAAATACACTTTTCTCATTCCATCACGTCCACTCACAAATAAATAACACTCTTCTATACATAGGTGTCATCAGTATAGTCGGCGGAACTTAATGCTTGAAACATTCGCTCTACCAATCTGAGACAGGATTCCAACCCCGAGTAGAAATTTCAAGTGAAAAAACACATTGAAAATTTCTGACCCGACCGGGAATCGAACCCGGGACCTCTTGATCTGAAGTCGGAGCCTTTGCCACTAGGCTACCGAGGTTGGCGAACAAATGCTCATGTCACGAAAATAGTGTGGTCGCGAGAGTGGAAGATGAGTTCGAACGAACGACCTTCATTAGGCTGTAAGTTGGCGACTTAACCACCTTTAGGCTACCTACCACTTATTTAGATTACCACTTTTAAAAGCCCGAGAACATCTGCTTACCATCCATATTCTGGTCAGCTAGCCCCAAGAAAGCGATAAACTTTCCTCAAAAATCTGTGTGCGAAAAATAACAGTGTGAAAAAAAGTTCTTAAAATGAGATACAACTGGATAGATGCATGACTTCAGCAAGGCAAATGGCTAATCACAATACGAAAGAGAGGATGAAAGCTGAGGTCTTGGCGCCTTCAAAACTACACCAATTGTCTAAAAGGGAAATCAACTTCCAAATGACAATCCACTTGAGGGCAACGGTACATAATAAATTACTAGGTATGTCTTCACGACGAGGAATATTGGTATTATTTACTGTCAGCAAAGTTCGGGATAACTAGACATGACACTACAAGAAGAAGATTACTTACTGCTGAAA
Organism: Mystacides longicornis; assembly: GCA_963576905.1. Classification (NCBI taxonomy): domain Eukaryota; kingdom Metazoa; phylum Arthropoda; class Insecta; order Trichoptera; family Leptoceridae; genus Mystacides; species Mystacides longicornis. Next base: position 7,093,868 of record OY756425.1, on the reverse strand, counting down.
ATATAAATTATCAAACTCTTCATTTGATTTCAAAGAGACAAGCGGAGAACCGCAGACATATTATTAATATATTTTGATCTTATGTTCTGCAGCCAGTTCTTAATAAAAGCTAGATCCAACTCCCCGCAATATGTCGCGGTTACGTTATGAGCTGTGGAGGCAGAAGGGATGTGCCGGCACTGATATAGCTTGTTGTACCTCAGAAATACCAAATAGAGAAAGTTAAGTGAAGCTTACAAAATTTTCCTTTGGTTTCTTTGTTTCTTATACCAATGCACCTAGATAGAAATGCCAGATTTTTCTACCAATTACCTACATAATATGGTAGACCTTGTGGTGAAAAGGCGTATGCTGCTATGGCCCTTGGTATTTATCCGTAAAAAATCGTGACGATGTGCAAGATTGAGGGCGGCGGAGTGTTTTTAATGCCTCCCTAAGGTCTTAAGGAGGATCAAAAAGGCAGATCGATTGATGTTTTCCTTAATTTTGTCAATAATCTTCCGTTAAATTCGGTCGAAAATTGCCATAAGCATATCATACGGAATACTAAACTTGATAATAATATTGGATTTGATGACGATGTCGCGACGTTTTGACGAGGCTTTGTGCGAAAAATATATGGAAGGTCCTTGCTAGCGACAGATAAGTTTAGAAGCGTTTCTTGGAGGCCCATTGGCGCTTAGACTGTTTGGAAATTATGTATATGGAAGCGTTCGTAATTGACAAGATACTTAATAAATAATTGAGGTTAAAATAATATTGAAAATAAAATAAATGCTGTGATTTGTTGAAAGTTTTGTCAAAAATACGATAGCTTTTTGCAAACGAAATGCCTTAATTACGTCAAATATGAATCATCGAAGCTACGTTCGTATATCTCAATATTTACATGAAATAGATCACTATTCATTTCCCTTGGTCATCAAATCACGCGTAAGCGCCTGACCGATTGCACTAAGTAATTATTTTAATTTTGTTGAGTTTGAAATTGTAATGAGAAGGTTCTTATGAAAGAAAAAAAATAGAAATTTATGTGGAATTTAACTTTTAAGAAAATTTTTCATATTTTTGAATTTTAATTGACGTAAATAGCTGTCGAGAGATGGAGGGAGAGCTGGTAATCGGCATCCCAATAACCAGGCTGATTCCAGAAAAAAAAAACAGAACCTGCATCTAGATAAAGATGAAGAAGAAGTTAATAGCTGTCAGTTGTTTGACAGTTAAGGCGATTTTAAAAATAAGCCACGTAGGTACCTAAATATAATTTAAAACAGATGCATCGATCGGAAGTATAATGATAAAATAGGTAAGTAATTGATCTCGTGAAATACCTATAATTTATTTGGGCAAAATTGCACACACTTACTTACAATTTACTGGGAGAACATATACTTTAAGTACTGATATGATTTTTCATTGGAAAAATAATGATAGAGATCGATGAGAAGAAATGGAGCAGAGCATTGGGGTGACCAAATGCGGGTGAAGTGATTAGGAGCTGACACAGTGAGGAGAGTAGTATGGCAGCAACATGTGTAATCTGCTCAGGTAACACGGACACCTTCCTCCCTCCCGTAGCCTCCCTGCACCACCCCCACCCCCGACGCCGCTAGACACACAGATAGATACCATACCGACGCTCCGTTTCTTTGAAGTTGTCTTTCTCTTTGTGATTGTGATTCTCTTATTAGTTCAGTGTGATTTTTCTCCTTTGACTTTGACACAAGCGCCGGTGGTATCTACCTGGTCTCTGGTGCCGGCAAACAGCATCACCAAGTACCTACATACTTATATGTCGTCTCCCTATGTTTTAGCAGGTTAGGTTGGGTTAGGTTATGTTTTTCTATTGCCGCATATGCTGTAGGTATGTATGTGTATGTGAACTTGTACACCAGTTTTTAATACGAGAGGTTCATCAAAGGATTTATATACCTAGTCCCTACTCAACAGTTTAGCACATTCGTCCTTCACATAAACAAGCGGGATTGGTGTTTATCTTGCAAAAGCATTTGATAACGATCTAAACTAATTATGATGCATTTTCAGATCTCAAATGTACGTATCAAGTGCGAAAACATCTTACCGTATAATTTAATGATTAATAATTCGTTTCTTTAAGCCATCTCTAATATAAATGAAAGTCGGGTTAGTGCGAACATTTATAACTCGAGATCGGCTGAACAGATTCTTTCAATGTTTAATTTATTGGATTCTTCCCCGCTTCGGATAACAGAATAACTAATAAAAAGTTGAAAAAAATGGGTAATAAATGATATAATATTTAAGTTAGTATGGAACGCATCACCTACGCGCAAGCGCCATCGCGGGTAATTCCCTCTCATTTTCGCATACGTGATTGCCGCTCTTACAGTAGCCCTTCCCACTTACTCCACCGCACCGTTTCGAGCGTTTTAGAAAATTTTCTTACAAGTCAACAAAATTAAAGGGCACATTCCTTTCGGTAACTACTTCATAGGTGATGTAGAATGTGCGTGCGCATATTCTATCGGTACCGACATACAGTTAGGACAACGTCCTGTAGTTCTAACCGTCTGTCGGGAAAGCTATGTAGTCTTATATATAAAAATGGAGAGCAATTCCCCGATGCCATCGCATCACGCCTAAACGGCTGGACCGATTTCGCTAATTCTTTTTTGTCGTGTAGGTTTTAACAGGATAATGTCCTTTAAGAAGAAAAAAAATAAGAAAAATGCATGGAAAATTAAAGAAAACTCTACGTAGACAACCTTATTAGTACTTTTTACCTTATAATTTTTAATCCAATTTTGAAATTTTTACAGAAATTGTCAATTGGTGCGATTGAGAGAATGCGGATGGAATATGGTTTAAAACAGACGCATCGGTCGGAATTACATTGGTCAAATGATAATAAATTCATCATCATACAAATTCGAATTCAATATTCATAGTTAGGAACACAGGACAACGTCTGTTGGGAAAGCTAATAAATAATAATAATGAAACACTTTATTGGTAAAAATATACAGAATAATCAAACAAAATTGGCGGGCTTATTGCCCAGGGCAATTTCTTCCAACTAACCTAGTAACAATACCATCGAGAAATATTATCATTGCCATATACTACCATCATAATATACACCCTAAAATACCATCGAGAAATAATATCATCGTCATATAATTATTTTAATGATGCCATATTATTTGGCATTCCACAATGTCCTGAAGAGTTGAGCCCCCGAAATGGCTTGAATCCACAAAAAGAAAAAGAGGAAGAAGAATGTCATAAAAATATATTTTTATAACACGAAACGAGCCTCGAAGAAAGTTCTGATTTGGCCAGAAATAAACTTTAGGGCCTCGGTCAATTCTGGTGGCTATATAACTATGAGCTATATAACCGTGGCTATATAACCGTGAGCCCATCACCTCTACCATTGTGGGGAGGAGATGGACTTGGCTGGGACATGTGTTAAGGATGCCGAATGACAGTTGGCCGAGGAGAGCGCTGTTCTTCCTCCCATCAGGGTCCCGAAGACGAGGAAGACCCTCTCACACTGTGTTCCGCTCCTTCGAAGCAGAGCTGAGGGACATGGACATGGTGTGGGAGGAGGTCATACACATTGCGCAAGATCGAGCGCAATGGAGAGCTCTTGTTGCCTCCCTATGCCCCTGAGTGGGGTGTAAAAGGGAGAATTGATTGATTGATTGATATAACTAGACTTTTGAACGAAACAGTTGGTGCGGTATATGTTTGTTGCAGCATGATTCATTTCAATGTTATAAAACGTCTTAATCTTAAATCATCACAACAATGAGACAGTATGTTAAGAAAGCCCCGTAGGAGTCGACCACCATTCAGAAAACAACCGAAGACGCGGAAAGCCCTTCTAAAAACTAGAAAACAGCGTTTTACATTTCGGTACTGACCACGGCGCACCCTTCAATGTGAGATCTTGAAGGATCCATACGGATATTGTGCTACAATTAGGAAGCATACGTGAAAAAAAAAATCTGTATAAAAAATAAACGCTACAAAAATCTACGAGTAATAAAAAAATACTAGAGGTCGATCAGTGCTCGAAATTCGACCGTAACTTATTTAAATTATAAGTTTGAACATTATTAAGATTCCATTGTCAAAAAAATAACGAGCGAGTACTATTTCAAAATTTTCTTTCAAAAACAATGTCATGGATACGTCAAATTTGAAATGTCGATATGTACAAAGTTTTTTTTTCATCAAATCATTATCAAAGACAAACAGTAATATATTCTCAACTAGCTTATACCCGTCTTGCTTTACGTTTTTGATTCCGATTGTCAGGCTTGATCGGTAGGTAATTAAACAGGTTCTAGTCTAGCTTCCCATTGCTTTGTAGACCTCTATAACTGACATAAGCACAGAAAAAGAAGAATGACACTTTTAATGTTTATTAAAATTTTGTATGAAGATCCTAAAAAATAGGGTTTTTTAAATAGCTCTAAATATATTAAAGTTAATGCAGCAAATTGTATTAAAGAACCTTTTCCGGCATTTTACACGGCTCTGTGCAGATTTATATCTGACGTAGCATTTGTATTTTGAGCGTCATGCTATGACATACGGTAAAAAGCAAATAAAAAACATTTCTGAATTATTATGTAGATAGAGAAGGTGGGGCTAATGCGAGTTTTATTTAATTTCCCAATTTACCACGCAACTTTCTTAATTTTTTCTTTCATAAGAACCTTCTACTGATAAAAGCCACACGACAAAAAAAGAATTAGTGAAATCAGTTCAGCCGTTTAGGCGTGATGCTCTGACATACAGTAAAAAGCAAATATACAAACATTTCTGAATTATTATATAGATTTATATCCCACCTTTTCCAGCTTCACCTTCCATATAATATACCGCCTTCAAAAGCTTTCTGCGCCTATTTTGAGGCGCTTATCATTTTACATTTGTTTCTATGAAGTAGATGTTCTTTTAAGTAGTCTGCGGAAGTGTGTGTGAGTACCAAATACATAACATTACAGTAATTTTTGTGATGTTTTTTATTGATCTATTTTTTACGCATAATAAAAAAAAATATTAGCATTCGCCACTTCTTCTTCCGCGATTTTTTCATAAAAATGGTCACAAAGTTTTCCCTTCACGTTTTAATATATATATATATATAGATAACGGTTGGAGCCAATTTAGAAGAGAGCTCGATAAAAGATCCGGCAATTCCATTAGTAGCCGCGTTTCATGTCTCGCTAAAGGAAAATCGAATAAAGTGATATTGTAATTAAACGGGAGGTACGATTAGGTATTAATTACGTCTTACTTTCAACTACTCGAAGTACAAAGGGAGAATCTAATTATGCGAATATTCTATTTAATAATTATTATCATCGAAAAGCCGTAATAGAAAGTAGGCACGGCGCGTGGTACTCCACGCAGCCGCAACCTCCTACGTACGTCGGATAAATGATAGATTCTCCTAAGTGGAGTACATATGTATTAGGTACCTACCTACTTATTCATTTATTCATCACAATGACATACTTAGAAAATTTCAATTTACAGTTACAAGTTAGGCCATTCTCCCACGAGGATACTCACAAGCGACTTGAGTATCCTACCCGTATGATACGCGTCGCTCGTTAGTCGCTTGCATACATATTTGATCGGTTTCGCACACGACGAAACGCGTCTACGACGCGTTTGATACCAGTTGCATGCGACTGGTCATGATGCAACTGGTCATGCTGGTCGCGAGAGACTGCAACGCGACTGCGACGCTACTTTAATCGTAATAAAATGGCGTCAGATCAAGCGGAAAACATTAAATTTGTTCAGGAGGTTGAAAATTATCCATGTTTATATAATTATGGACTGCCGGATTATGTAAGGAATATACGTACGAGATAAGGCGTGGGCTGAGATAGGAAAGAAACTCAACTCGCACACGCGCTCTCTCATTGTTGCATTTTTTTATGAATATGTGTAGCTAATAACTGCATCAAATTAGAAAAAGACTCTTTTGACATTTAATAAAAATGAAGAAACTTATCATCATTCTCATGTAGTTATGTATGGGTGCACACAAAATCTATTTTTTTCGATTATTCCTTTTATAAATTAAGAGAAGAACATTATCTTCATCGCTAAAATCACTGGACATTTTATGAACGAGCGTGTATTCTCAAGAGTTACAACAAATTTAATGATGAATGTAGTCATAGTTTGGGTAGCGTCGTGTGCGGAACCTAGCTTGATAGAGTAGCATACGCGTCGACGACCAATGGATTGCGTCTCAGTCGCGTAGCCCGTGAGTATCCTCGTGGGAGAATGGCCTTACACTTCATTCGTTCATTTTCACAACACCACATATAAAATTTTGAACCGAAGAATCGAAATCACTACCATAAAGCACAAAAAATCGACGCTAAAAATATATTTTAAATGTATTTTTTATATTATTCGTACAGGTTCCTTGGAAATAAATAGTAATAGCAAAAAAAAATATTGAATACTGTACCACTAGTATAAGAAAGAGTTTCGAGAAATTTCCATACAAAAATTATCGAATGATTCGATCGTTTGTTTGATTTTCGAACACTATTTGCACGCTGACAAGCGCTTATTAGCGTACACTTAGTTTTCGATTAAACTCGTAGGTACTAACTAGCCCCACAGGTATCAACAAATAAAATTTTCTTACGTACTGGAATTGCCTATTTCATAAGTTAAATTAAAATAAGTAGGTACGTACTTTTTTGTAACAATTTATTTATTAAAATTAAAATAATTTAAATGAAACAATTGATTTGTTATTCCACTATAAATATAGTGGAATAACAAATCAATTGTTTCATTTAAATTATTTTATTTAAATAATTCCACCAAGAATGCACGTTCAATTCGTTAATTTTAATTTATTTATTGTCCTAAAAGTTAAATATCCTGGCACCTGAAATAAAAAATAAAAAAAAGAAATATGATAAAATCAGTGACAAAAAGGTGCAGTTTAACGGTAAACCCAATTATTTTCAACAGTGTGTAATAAAATAAACGAGGCTAATGTTTATGATAAAAAAAATAGGTAGGTACCTTTAGAATTGATGGAAATAAAGGATCATTACATTACATTCTCCCTTCAAACCCCATTTAGGGGCATAGGGAGGCCACAAGAGCTCTCCATTACGCTCAATCTTGCGCCATCACAGAGGGGATACTAGTTGCCTGAACCTCCTTTCTCCTGATGGGTCCCCGGGGCTTATTCCTTGTGCCTTTTTTGACCTGTGGAGGTTTAAGGAAGTGAGGTGGTCAACCTCACGCTCCCGATCTGATTTTTCGATTTCCTGCCTCTTGGATACTCGAAAAACCAGCAAAAAGAGCAGAGGTGCTATTCTTAGCCGGCAACCCCGCGGCTACTTTATACAACACTTTACACCAAGTAAAAAATAATAATTCGTATTAAGACGTTTTGCTTTTTCGAATAGAACCAACTATTTGATAAGAGGTAAATTTTATACAAGTTTGAATCGCTACGGGATTACCGTCTCTTTTTGCATTTTTCATTTTTATGCGCGTCGTTGTACATGTTACTAATCTGAAAATAAATAGAGTAGATACCTACCTAATTATTATTTGTAGTAGATGCCGGGACCGTGAGGTTGACCACCTCACGTCCTTAAACCTCAACTGGTCAGAAAAGGCACAAGAGCCTTGAACGCCTTCGAGCGCAATGGAGAGCTCTTGATGCCTCCCTATGCTCCTGAGTGGGGCTTAGGCCTCCCGCATTGTGAGTTGGTTTGGGGGGGATCCGCGGCGGGCTTGATTTGTGTGGGGCCGGCTTTTTCAGTTTGATTGCTTTGATCGAGCTGGGGGGTCGGTTACGTGCGGGTCGGGTTTGCTGCGGATTGGTCTCCTCCGGGCTGGCTTGCGTAGAGTGGGGGACCTTAACGGAAGTATATATATATATAGTAGATGCATATTGCATACTCATCATCTTTTATACATTTTATGTATGTGAGTATAGTAAGGTTGCCGGTATAGTGAGCTGATCTCGGTAGAAGAGGGAGAAACGTCACAAATACTGGGGTTGTTGGCGGGGGCCGGAAAAAAAACGGCAAATGGGAAAGACAAAGACCCGTTAAACGACTAATACAGGGAAGACCCTGAAACATTGATTGATTTATGACCTCTGTTCGTGTAGATTCCTTAGATAATTAGTGCTGTAAACAATATATCTAGTAAACTTCAATTTGAATTAGCAGGTACTTTAAACCGATGATTTCTTATATCTATCTACAATTTAATCTACAGCTACACCAATAAATTAATTTTATTCTGCTTCCAGCCAATGAATAATTCTCTATTAAAACACACCTCAGATCATCTCTCCAACATTAAAAAATGAAAATAACATAACACAGGAACTACTCCATATTAAATTCCCAGATTCTCCGTTTGACTGTGGTTCCTTGCCCTAAACTTTTGCTTGTTTTTTTTTCTGATTGCTTTGCCTGTTCACTCTTTTAATTTCAATCTTAATGACTGGTCTATTTGTGTGTGTTGTTTTTGTAATAATTTTATTGTATATTGGCTTATGGTAAATTCTTATAGCTTATTTTTTTTATCTAATTGGACTTTTTTATTATTTTAATGTTATATTTTATATCTAATTTGAATTTTTAACTACTTACTATTTTGATGTTATGAATTTATTCGAGACATTCTATATATTGTAGGTAATGTTGGGGTCTTCGCTGGTGCATAATCTCTTTTTATATTATTGATTTATACCTATGTATTGTCACGACCTCTCAAAAATTGTAAAAATAACGAAACGAAAAAAACTTTAAAACTAATGAATAAATTGATGATTTTAATGTGCTACGAAGGCTGTACTTGTTTAAAAGTACAGCAAGCTGTCAATTTTAAATACCTATTGACAAAGAACGAAAAAATAAAAACTCCATTCCTTCCAACGTAAACAAACACTCTTGCGAAATTCCCACTTTATACATTTTTTAACAACTTCAATAAAAAAAAATGTAAAGAACTTACGATATTTTTCTACCGAGTGAGCGAAGATAGTCCGTGAACCTTCAATATTATTCCTTCAGAAAAAAATCACTCACGAGCACGTTATATCATCGTAGATCCAGATTGATCAGGGGATCAACAAAAGAAAAATCCTCATTACACAGTTGTTTACAAGTGTGTGTTCCTAAGCCGGTATCGCGGGCTGAGATCTATAATAACAAGAACATCTCTCCCGCTTTCATCTTCAAAAACATTACACAGAGTTTACGAGCGGGCATTCAAACACTTTAATGGTCCCGGTAACAGAATATTATAATACCCCAGAGGGTCACTGTGTCCGATCTGATAAACAACGCCCGTGCGAAGTCAACATCCTCTCTCCGAACCAAAGAGAATTCTTAGCTTTTATTGAAAACAAACATCAAAAGAAATCGCGATACTTCTTAGCTGATATCGTGTCGTCTTTTTTTATTGTACGTTTGGTTTAGGACGAGCATTGCTACAACGGTGTTCGAGATTATTGAGATTTGATATATCAATCCGTTTTCGGCACTGATATATTTTATTTCGAAGGCGGTTCTGGGAATCCCGCATTCCCCCGCGAACCGCAATAAAACTAAACAGTTTTTTTTTGCAAATAAAAAGTATCACTTCAAAGATTGCACCGCGGCACAACGCACAATTTCGATTCTCCTTTATTTTTTTTTACTTTTCGTACGATCCTCAAGGATGACACATTAGAGGGTTCTGAATATTTATTACGCCGACCGAGACAAGTGGAAAAATTCGCATAAATTATAAGACGCGTCTCTAAAAATAATTCAATCAGATAAAAGTTCTCTAAACTTAACAAACAAAACCACTGTGATAAGAATAAAACTTAAAAAAAAAATCTTTAAAAAAAATTAAGTTGATAAGTCACATACACACTAGTTAGACTTTTTTAAACAGTTTCACAAAAAAGCTAGTTTCAATTACATTTTTTTTTAAAAGTCCAACTTCTTTTAAAAGCCATCAAAATAAAATTTCACTTCACAAACCCTTCGAAAACTAAGTATGTTTGTTTTATTTTCAGGGTAATTTAAAAAATATCACTAAACGACACCTGAAAATTCTTCGACGCTTTCTATTTCGCGACAAAAAGTTTCGACGGGAAAAAGTTTTCCGCGCGTGAAACGTAAACAAGGCAGAGAGAGAGAGAGGCGAATGACAAACGTCCGTCGCAAACTCTTCACCGGCTGTCACTGGCGACGGCACCACGTGGAGGATCCCTCTGGACCTCCCGCCACTCTCTCCTCCTTCCTAGTCACACTCTCCTTCCTTCCCAAGACGTCTGCCAGGCGTAGTGCGCAAGCGTCCCCGTATCATCTCAACGTCCAATGAGATGTGACAAATTATCGCGAAAACTTTCGGATTCGCATTTGAATCAGAACCGTTCATAACAACTAACCACAGCACTCGAAACCATGACATCTATATTATGCAATGATTTCCTAGAAACGCGGACCGATAATTTAACGGTAATGATACATGAAAAGTGCAATTTTCAATGCAACTAACTATTTTTGTTGGTAATTACTCTTGTTAGGTATACATTTTTTCAATATTATATTTAATATTTTTTTATGTAAAATGCTGAAGTCGTTGGTTTAATAAATAAATAATATTGCAATATAACCTTGCAATTTAGTTCATGTATCAGAAGTGGTTGGTAGACCAGTGGTATCAGTCGACGACTTTCGTACGCACAGCGTATTGGAGGTCGTGGGTTCAAATTCCGGTGCCGACCATTTTCCAATTTCACAACACAAGCTTTGCTTTATGTGAAAGATGTCAAAAGCGTATTTGTGTTCACTTTAGGTGAGTCTAGATTCATTTAAAAAAAATAATTTAAGTGGCAGTCTTAACATTGTAAAATTAATATTAACAGTACAGTATAAATGTTTCAGATAGAAAAAATGGTTGGATTTTGGATTAACAGTCTCATAAAATGTTTTAAACCCTTGAATTATTATACGTAGTGAAATGTGTCATTTTTTTTATTTATGAGGTACCGAAGTGAAGGCACGTTGAGGAAAAGAAGGCTTCCAGCCTGCCTCGTGTGCCCTTTTTCGCGAATCATCAAAAAAAAAATATATTTAAAAATACACCGACTTTTTATCGAACACAGACGGTTGCATAATAAATGCAAGGGCTCCTAAAACGGCCTCCTTTTGCTGCTATATACAAGTTTGAGGGTTTCTAGATAGCGTTTTGATATTATGACACTGCAAGATTCAGACGGTTCCAAGCCATTTACATAAGCTTTCATGTCCGCGGTGCCAATATTTATGATAGTTTACGCAATTTGACGGGTGAACTAACATAATATGGCGAAACGTATTTACACTAAGCCAGCTTTCAAAACAACAGCTTAAGGTGGTTGTAAAAGTTCTCTTCGATACAAATAAGCACGTGTGTTGATTTTATCACTGCATCGTAGATAAGAAATATAATTTATGACTAAATATTAAGTTGGTTCATCGAAGTATTAAGTATTATATAATTTCCAATGCAAGGATTTGGAATACAATAGTAGTAAAATGTATACTGAATATAAGTTGGCCCCTCAAAGGAGTACCTACTTTTCTGACCGGTTGAGGTTTAAGGACGTGAGGTGGTCAACCTCACGGTCCCGATCTGATTTTTCGATTTCCTGCCTCTTACAGGATATTCGAAACACCAGCAAAAAGAGCAGAGGTGCTAGCCGGCAACCCCACGGCTTGTTGGAAGTATAGCTAGCATCCATTGAAATCAAGCTTTGCCGAATTATTAAAATAAAAAAATAAAAATTATATCGTAAATAAAAAAATACACTTTTCTTTAAAAAAAAAACGTGTCACTATAGCCGGCGGAACATATTTCGTAACTGTAATATAAGGGTTTATTGATTTATGTAGGTAAATAAAATTTAAAGAATTAAAAAGTTTTATTTTGAAATGAAGTGATGGGCACAAGTGTACTAGGATGATAAACCAGCTAACGTAGGGGAAGTGTCATCAATCATTGTAAAAAGAAGAGAAAAGACCAAAAGTCGGAAACCACCGCGAGGGATCTCACCAAATAACTCAAACATCAAACGCGAACTGCGAAGACAGGTGGCCTCTTAAAATACGACATCAAAGTCAACTGAGATAAACATAAAACATCAAAACAACGTTTATTGCCGCTCGCCTCTCAAACATCGACATCGACAGTCGACACCTCCGTCTCCATTGTCGTCTTGGTCGGAAATAAACTCGGTGTAACGAATCACGAGTGAAGTGTCGGCCTGAATGAGTGTCAATTATTATGTTCCAGTGTGGAAGCGCGGATGGGCCACCGCGGCGTGTCAAAAGCGGCGCATGAAGCCACATATCAAGAATGTCATATTCTTTGAAGCCCTGGCCGGACGCCCCTGTTTCCCGACAATCGTCGACGTGAGTCATCAGAATGTCACCGCTGAATCGAGATGGGAAAATGTCGAAGAGTGTTTCTATTTACAAATTATTACTATCCACAACAAGCACGGCTCGGTTTAAATGTTTCGAATTAAGAAAAGGAAATTATTATAAAATACCGTATTGGTCCAAAAATTTATATAACTACTTACTATTCACAAGTTTCGTGGCTTGCATAATTATTTTAGAAAATTTCAAATAAATTTACGCCTATGAGAGTCTGGCAAGTTAGGAACACATCCAACTAAAAAAAAGATGATATTGATAAAAGCACTTGGTAATCTTAATTTCAAGAAAGTGGCATAATTTAAGAAAAGCTACATATAGCATAGCGATAGGTCACGTTTAAAAAAATGGTTACCTCCCAGATTCTCAAAACACCTTAAACACGTGTATGGAGTCACCAACAAGTTAGTACATTATAACATAGGAACAAAAATACAAATAGGTAGAAAGATAGAGGCAAGATATACCTAATAAAAAAAGAAGGTAAATAGATTAAGAATAGGTATCACTGAATCGTTCTCGATATAGCAACAACATAATCCCACATACCTACATTTGGTTAACCACAATAGCTCCCCAGACGTACATAAGACAAAGTAGTTCCACTCTATTTAAGAGGTTACACAAAGAAATCAATTTGATAGTGATGAAAGGGCTTCCCAGCAGATTTACCTCTGTCGACCTGCGGAGGGCTGGTGCTAGACAAAAAAACAAACAAATTAATCTTTGAATTTTACGCAAAATCTCATTTTCTAACAATCGTTTACACAATTTTGAGTGAAGTCGGTTTAACTCAATAATACCTAAATCGAATTGTGACGGTACAATACCCATGTGTATTTTTGTATTTGTTCTTAAAAAAGCTTTACGAAAGGTGGGCATAATCTTCAGGAGGGAACGACTATAGAAGAAAGAGATAAAAATAATAATAATATAACACTTTTATATACAATGTGTCAGTATGGCCGGCGGAACGTGTTGCCTGGGCCAACGTTTTCCAGTCAACCGGTCCCTTAAATCTGAGACAGGCCAACCCCGGGTAGAAATTTCAAGTGAAAAAACACTCAGACCCGACCGGGAATCGAACCCGGGACCCCGGATCTGTATTCCACGCCAGTACAATTAGGCTACCGAGGTAGAGGTAGGTCATTCGATCAAAAAATGTTGGTGTAATGGACAACCATAAAATATGAGCACAAAGCCAAGAATCTAGAAAAAAAAAACATCTAAACCAGAAAGAAATAGTAACGGCTATCGAGTTGCGGCTCTGAGAAGAAGATGATTATATAACTCAGCCCGTTTGTTCTCTAATCCGCGGCGTATCCATTATACAAGAGGCACTCGTAGGTAACTCCTTGGAGACATCAGGCAGATATAATCCGAAGTACTGAACGGGGGAAGTAGTGGACAGCACATCTCCTAGATGGGATGAGCACACCGACCACCGCAGGACTCGACCATATTTTTTTCATCTCATCTCTCGTAAAAGGAATAATAAAAATACAAGGAACAGTGGGTATTAGTGGCGGTGGGGAGGTTCCTCCTACTCCGATATTCAGCCATTGTTGTCGTACAATAAATTCAATCACATCATCGATATAATAAAGATTTCATATTACAATGTATTGTTATCACAAAGTAAGACGACATTAAAAATTATGATAATATAAACTAACAAACGCAATCTTGCCTAAAGCAAACGCCGATTTATGCCAAAGCCGCATTACCACGCATCCTCTACCAGAACAGAAGCAAAATATTTAGGGAGAGTTTGTCGGTGGAAAAAGTGAAGGAAGTGTGTGTTTAGATAGACAAGCATGGAAGTTCCTATATATCTTCTGTCAACCTCTTTCTCACGAAATACGGCGAGACGGGTAAAAAAAATATTAAACATCGACTAGACTAGAGGCACAGTGGCAACTGGCAAGAGTACCTACGAGCGAAATCACATCAGGACCCGCATGAGAGTATCAAAATAGAAGAACATCTACCCTACTCCATATAAATACCTCTCAAAATCAAAGATAAAGATATCTACTCTTGACGAATAAATTCAGCGTGACAGCACTAAGTGTCTGGTGCTAAAGACAAGTACAATAAAATGGCCATCAAAGATATCTTTCAGCCGGTATTGCCATGGTAATGAAGCGATGGAGCCCAGCGGAGGTCGTGGGTTCGGTCCCGGGTTCCGATTATCTTCCTCTTTCACGACAGAAGGTTAAAGTAGCTTAAAGTGAAAGAGCCAAAGAGCTTATTAAAAAAAACATAGTAAAAACTGTCATTTGTACGTTGTTACCATGGGAACAACGAAAGAACGATACCGTTGGCTGCCATTTAATTGCACTTTACTCCAGCCCCTGGTCACCTTTGATCATATTATCATGTAAGTAGGAGATATTTTTGTGGTAAATAATTGAAATGACGTTAGCTCGAGAGGTATCTATGTAAACAATAGCGGCATCAAACATTCCCGGATGGAATTAAGGTTATTAATCCGACTGAGCCAACACTTGACGAGGCCCTACTGCAAACATCTCCGAGTGTGTGCCGACTGCCGACCAATTCCGTAATGAGCTCTCTACCCCATACTCCACACTCTGTCTCTGCAAATTTCCTCCGACGGGGAATCAGGTAAACTTATTTGAAAAAAAAAACTAATTTTGCTCCTCACAAATGCGCTTCTAGTCGTGGCAGCGTAGCCCGAATACAACACAATATAATTCTTAATGTATTGCGCAAACAAATAAGCAAGATTCTTCCGCGATTCCGATTATCTACGAAAGTTTCGACATTTTACTTTCGACTGTAAACTAATTTGGCCATACTTTCCCGACATTTCGTCGTATACATCTTGAAGCGTATGTACAGCGCGATGGAATCTAATTTTCTTAAGTAACAACGGCAATACTAACAAATATCAATAGTAATAATAACTGGTTCAGTTCGTTCGTAAATCGGTATTTTCAGCAAAATAAATTTTATAGATTTTTTTTTCATAAAAATGACAAAACCAAACTATGAGAAATATTTTTCACACTTAATTTTAATTTTAACCTAAGGTGATAGTTGCTATGACGATTAATAACAGATATCCGCGGTATATCGAAGAAATAAGAGGTTTGTGATACTTAATCAGAGGTTCCTGCAATACAACGGAAATAAATGTCGAATAATAATATTGTCTTCAGTATGTACGCCTATTTCGAATATTACTCAAGGTAAGTGAGAAACTCGCGAAAATTTTATATGGGCTGCGAAGCTTTCCGAAGTATTCTGTAGGGGCGTTGTACACGTTTCCATACATTATTTTACGCCATCGTAAATATCACGGAAACATAGAATAAGGGAACAGTTCTCAATTGGGGACTTGAGACGCTGTCACTGATTTTGGCTTTGCTGGTAGTAAATCTATATATATTAATACGTGAAGCAAAAACTTTGTGACCATTTTTACGAAAAGTGGCGCGGACGAAGGAGTGTGAAATTTCGCACATTTATAGTTTATATAGAGAAGGAGTAGCAAATGCTAATATACCTTTTTTAAAATGATGTATAAAAATACATCAAATCAATAAAAAAAACATTACAAACACTACAACTGTAATGTTATGCATTTGATACTCACACACGATGTATTTGACATTGACACAGACGCAAATATACTTTTGTTTATCTGTAGTCAAATTAAGAATATATTTAATATTGTTTGTCTTTAATAATAATAGACAAAACTTATCAACATTTCAAATTTGACGAATCCATTCCATTGTTTTTTAAAGAAAAGTATGAAATAGCGTTCGCTCAGTCTTTGACAATGGAACCTTAATAATTATTCAATATTATTATTTAAATTAGTTATGGTCGAATTTCGAGCACTGGTCGACCACTAGTAATAATAATAAACATAAGATGAAGAAGAAATGGAACAAGCATCGGTTGTTATTCAACTCGGAACTTATTTAAGTACTCGCTGAATGCATCGGAAGATTCATTGTATTATGTAGATAGAGCCAAAATACGGTTATACGAATTTCCACTTGGGCTTGGGATGTGCTCTCGAAATGAAATCAGGAAAGGCAAGAAGCGTGCCCGCCGCGACAAACAATCCAATATTATATTATTTACTTTACAACAATGCGGGAGATGCGACTCACTCCAAGGTATCTTCCAGTGACTCTATTGAATATAAAAATCTACGGGGCTCCCTAGCATTGACAACAGCAACTCCGTAGGTATGCTTGTGAAAGTACAGTTTCACTTCGAATTACGAGCTTTCTTCGTTCCAGATTCATGCCCTTTATGAGAAAGATGTTTTCCCTTTATAACACAAAATAAAATAGATGAGTCAGATATAGTTGTAAATCCAGCGGTTCCGTCGCCGACCATCTTTCTCTTTCACGACACAACCTTTAATTAGCTTACTGTGAAATGTGACAAAGAGTGTACGTATTGTGTTTACTTTGAGTGAGCACAGATTCAATTTATTAAAAAATACATAGGTAGGTATCTATACCACTTTCTCACTTATGAATTGTATTGTGTTTCATTTCTACATTTACTTCATGTCTTTTTTCCTAACGGAACGTTTTTGGGAGATTATTGCGCAAACTATGAGATGGTTGGTAAGCCCATCGATATCAGTCGACGGCTTTCGTACGTACAGCGTACTGGATGGAGGTCGTGGGTTCGAACCTCGGTGGTTAGTGTGAAAGATGTCAAAAGTGTATTTGTGTCACTTTAAGTGAGCCCATCAGATTCATTAAAAAAAAAGATACAATTATTTTTACGTAAGTACACTTATTCTGAACTAAACTCACTCGCGTCAGTGAAAAATTCACGCATATAGAGTTAATCGAAGTATTCTAGGGCGCCGATTTACACATTTTTCAACAAAATTAGGTAGGTACCTACTGAACGTCAGCGTTTTCTCACAGAAATTCAGAATGGGGATACCTACAGATAAACGAGTGTATGCAATAAGCTTGCAAAGGTAGTAACAGTAACATAGTGCAAATGATACTTCCTTCACTCTTTATGAGAATATTTTTCTTTTCACAGTTTAATTTGCTCGCTATACGAACCATTCGTTGTTAGAGGTAACACTGCGTTTCAACTCTGCACTGTTAGTCTTCTATCAGGGGCACAATAAGAATGAATAATAGATTCGTCTCATTCGCAGTGATGACGTCTCCCATCGTTTCCAATCCCCGCTGTTTCGATATCGTGAAAAATACTCGAGGACCAGATTGAATAGCTTTCGCAAAACCATTTCAGATAATGGCATTCAGATCGATGATGTTTGATGCATTCTAAACTCTGTGTAAAGAAAAATTAGAGATTGAATTTAAAAATACACGGATTTAAATTGGAAATCATTGAAGTAAATGGAAACTCACCACAAATATAATGTACCTAGGTACATACTTATTATTTTTATTTCATAACAATGTATTTTCGGATTGCTTTTAAATGACTCTGCGCTCACTCGAGGTGAACACAAATACACTCTTTGACTCTTTCACAGTAAGCTACTTAAAGCTTGTGTCGTGAAAGAGGAAGATGGTCGGCACCTGGGATCGAACCCACGACCTCCGTACGAAACAGTATTGTGTATGTATGTATTTAGAACGAGTGTCTGATATTATCAGACGAGTGGCAGGATTAAAATGGCAATGGGCCGGTCATGCCGGTCAAGCGCCCAAGAACTACAATTAAAAATGCTGACTATTTCCAGCTAGGACGGAGGGCGAGCTCGTAAGAACCGTTAGCTCGCAGTGGATGCAGATTGCACAAGATCGGAAAACGTGGAAGAATCTGGAAGTCGCCTGTGTCCTAGAAAGGGCTGATACTGGCTGAGAAGGAAGGAAGAAGGAAGTATTTAAATAGTTACATTCGGATTTGAGAGAAAATCATATAGACCTCTTGTCTTACTTGAAGATCGTGCGTTCGACACCCGTGCCGAACATACTCCTCTTTCAAATAAAAGCTTAATGTGAAACTTAAGATAAAAACACACTTTTGTGATGTATTGTGGCGCGCCAGAAGCATCATCAGTTTCATAAACAATATTATTAAGCATGGTTGGAGATGGAGACACACATTATCGTGGAGCGTTGTATTGTGGTCCCATTTGAAATTGATACCTATGCTTCTGGCGCGCCACAACAGATAGTGTGTGTTTCTACCCATCCCTATACAGAACCAAATATGCTTTCATGGATCGAATATTTTTACAAATTTGAACCAATACTTATTTCGAAGGCTTGCTTAATGAAATCACTTCACGTTAACAACGACCGCCAATAAGATGGTCACATTAGTAATTAGCTAATTTAGATAATTTTTTTTCGCAATAATAAATGTTCACATAAAAAGAAAAACAACATAAGAAAAATATTACATTTTAACAGTATTGAAAGTTTTTCATTCGGGATATTTTTACGGTGATGTTTTTTTTATTTGAAAAAAAAAAACAATAGGTACATAATAATAGCTCTCGTCTAAAATGCAAGCGCATTGGTACTACAAATGTAACGAAACAGATTTGAATTTAATTAATAACTTTTTCCACGACGTAGCATTTCATATGCACGCTTATAGGGTATCTTATGCTAAATACTATTATTATAAACTATTTTAATTAAATCATATTGTGCAGCGTTGAAGGAATACTCGCTAACATTCGCCAAGTCATAATTTTATGAGATTACCGATGACGAAATAGTTGAAAAACATTCGCCGCACTATTGCAAAAGTTATACTCGGGACAAACTAAAATTATTATGTAGATTATTTTAAGCAGTAAGTAGTTTTTTTGTGAGAAAAAAAAACGATGACTTATAAAATCTACGGAATCAACTCAGCTTCGAAAATAAATTCTTGTAGGTAGGGTAGCTAGATATCCAAATGTTTTCAATAATTGATGAAATATGTATTTCTATTGCTTTTTCTAATAGTCAAACAAAAAATACACTACATACCAGAGGATACGCGACGTATATACTAATTGTTTGACTCGATCGACGCAATAATCACAAAAGCGCAGTTATGTTTCAGAAGCATTTTAGAAGACGCTTGTGAGAAGCTCTTCCACGCTTTCGGAATCCTGCTGGGATGGGGAGTAGTGCTCTCCTCGAAACACTGTCGTTATCCTTATCACATGTCCCAGCCAAGTCTATATCAGTGATGGGCTTGCACAGGGTTTGCCGGCGTATAGCGAAGGCGGATACTTTTGGACCTAGACTTTGGTTAAGTTCCACGACTCCCACCCATAAAGAAACATTTTATGTTTTTGAAATAGATCTTATATATAAAAATGGAGAGCTATTTTTTTTTTTATTTATTAAATCAATAAAAATCAATATACTTAATTCACTTATATTTAATTCTTTTTTACCCTCCCTAGAAAGTAAAACTTGTGTTAAGGAGGGGAGTAAACTATAAAGAAGTACATACTATGGGTACATATATTTCCCGATGTCATCGCATCACGCCTAAACGGCTAGACCGATTTCGCTAATTCTTTTTTTGTCGTGTAGGCTTTTATTAGGAGAATGTCCTTTTAGAAGAAACAAAATTAAGAAATGCATGGAAAATTAGAAAATAAAAGAAAACTCTACGTAGACAACCTTATTAGTACTTTTTACCTTATATTTTTTATTCCAATTTTAAAATTTTGACAGAAATTTTCAATTGGTGCGAATGACAGAATGCGGATGGAATATCCATGGTTTAAAACAGACGCATCGTTGATAATCAAATGATAATTAATTCATCACCATACAAATTCGAATTCAATATTCATATTTATGGAACACAGGACGTCTGTCGGGAAAGCTAGTACTAAAATAAAAATATTACGAAAAATTTGCACATGTATTCTTGATCTACTTATGCGAAACCACAGCAAACGCCTGATGTAAAAAAGAGCGGGCTTGGCGAGACCCAGCATAGGTCGCTTATTCGACTATACAGCGCCTCATCACACAGAGAGATGCGTCGTCACACCTCCACAACCCTTTGTGCATAATTAATTCCAATTGAGATACTTTGTTTCCCACCGCGAACCACCACTTAACCTTACACGAGATGTGCTTACCCCTTCTGCCACGTCTCTACCTGCCCTCTATCTCCACACCTTGCCGCAAAGGGGATGAGGCCATACCAAATCTTATGATAAGCACGAGACGAATTATTTACGTTACGTAGATTTATAGAGCAACCTTATGAGATCTGGTCTAAATCGAAAACAAGAAAAAAAAACATGAGTGGAATAATTATTTCTGCGTAATTGATGAGCGAGTTCTATAGATAAATTTTAAAAAGTTTGGGTATAAACCAATAATTTAATTTTTTACAGTGATTTGACCCAACCTAAATCACTCGAAGACGAATTAAAAAAAATGTTATTTGACTCTACGAGCGTATCACATTATGATATTAAATATGAAAGTTGAAAGAGCCACTATACAAAATGAACAAAAAGGTAAAAGCACATTCGATTTATACTATAATGGAAAACATAAGATTAATTTAATTACCCGTTTCGTCACTTTTTGAGTCACTTTCAATTCATCAATGTGATTGAAGATTCCAAGACTGAAAAACTCTTTTTTTGCAGCAAAAACTCACAAGTCGAGACAATTATTAAGGATTTGAAAAAATGTAAGTTGAAAGGTACTGCACCTACACTGTATTAAGGTGAGGCTGTATCTAACGCCTCTTTTCCCAGCAGAAATCCATTCAAATGCAATCAACACGGGAATGTAAGGAAAACAATGTCCTGTTCAAATAAAACGCTCCCATTACTCTACTCCTTCTATTCTAAAGAGAATCCACTTCAAACCTCGGCTAATTTCAAGCTACGGAGTACGAAAATAGGGTGAGTGAGTTAACACAACTCAGAAACAGCTGTACGAAGAGAAGGACACTCGATCTCTGACTGAATTGCGCCACTCGCAGAAACACAAGAAACGAGTGGAGGGGGACAACATGAAGGGGTCCCGTACAATGCGAGCCACCGTGTCGCTGATGACGCAATCAGCCCGAGACAATGGCCGAATGCACGCCGTGTTAATTATGGAAGGAGACGAAGCACCTAAAATCTTGATAGGAAAGCAAACACAGCGGAAACAATGGCCACTTTCGTGGGCAACAAAAAACTATTCAGGGAAATAGAATAAAAAAGCAGAGACAATATACAATCGTCTAGGTAGGCACCTACTCGGCAAATTGCCGGACCGTCGTCAACAACAAACTGAAAAACGCTCACGGGAAAAGATTGTTTAAAACGTTACAGAACGTACTTACTACCTTTGAGAACGTTATAAAGCAGAAAGCACCGTTGTCTACAAACACAGTAAGTAAAACCCTGTATAGATTCAAGGGGATTTAAACAGAATATCGTATTCTCAAAGAGTCATAAACGACTAAAGGAAGATGTCACAAAGATAGCCAATGGAAACATCAAAGATTCGACACCCTCACAAAGGACCTACGTGTAGGTGGTAGGTACCTCTCCCGTATCTAGAATTCCATTTAAAAAGATCAGTGTTTCATGATCAAACATGGCGGATATCAACAAAAATCAAGTAATAAATACGTCAATTTTTTTTACAAAAACACATTTTAATCAATTTATAAAAAAAACAATTAGGAAAAACAAAGAAAATGAAGCATAAATTGCACCGAGAAGACTAAAATGTGCTGGCTGTAGAATATAGGGAAATATATTGTTTTCAGAACCCCGGGTCCAGGTGTTTGGAGCATCCTAGGATAGATAAGATCACCACTGTTAACGAACTTCTCTTCGAGGCTACTGAGAAAGCATAACGTTTTTAGAATAGTTTTTAATCAATAATAGCAGCAGTATAATCAAAATTATCACTCATAAAGAATCTCTTGATAATATCATATATCTAGATTGACGAAACGCATAGTCTCATCATAAAACTTTCGTAAAAAGCGAAACTATCTAAGCACGTTAGAAGAAACAAGTAAACGCAGTTCATTGTTAAATCACTCACATTTTTTACCACGTGTAAGCAGTCTGACCCACGAATTTTATGAATGAATTATTTCATTGATAATTAGTAGGCTTAAAATAGTTGTGTATATTAGAATGGGCTACGATCATATCACTCATCCTGTGACTAGGTAGCTACTTGCTTTGTGGACGTGACCGGATTTCACTGCTTCTTGCGACTGTTATATCGTGTTTGTTGTAGGTA
Organism: Mystacides longicornis; assembly: GCA_963576905.1. Taxonomy (NCBI): domain Eukaryota; kingdom Metazoa; phylum Arthropoda; class Insecta; order Trichoptera; family Leptoceridae; genus Mystacides; species Mystacides longicornis. Next base: position 7,071,148 of record OY756425.1, on the reverse strand, counting down.
CTCAAAGACTTTTCACCATCGAAATATGACTTTTTTTTTTGTTTCAACCTATCCATTAAATGTCTGAAGGAGAGGCAAACTACAAGCTATAATCCCATTACGAATTTTACTCGTTAACGAATGTGAGAAACTCGTTTCCGTTTTTTTTTTTTTTTTTGAAAGAGGGTTAAGGGACCAGGTTACCCTTTATGTCACTGCGACCAGGATAGGAATATTGTGACTTCCCTCAATGTTACAGCTCGTTGTCCAGGCCTATGTGAGTCACGTAGCTCACAATTTGCCTAGGTGCGAGCAGTCTTACCTTCTCAGCGTTCAGTAGTGGCCCACCGAGGGTGTGACTTCTTTTGTGAGCGAGTGCTTCACAGCTGCAGAGGATGTGAATTGGTGTTTCGTAGTCCTCTGAGCAGAATCTGCAGATTGGAGTGTCTGAGAGTCCTATTATGGACATATGCTTGCGCAGTCTGCAGTGTCCTGTTAAGGTCCTCGTCAGGATCCTTATTTGTTTTTTGGAAAGCTTGAGTGCTTCAAAGGTGAACTTCTGCGAGTACCCTGTGATTAGTTCCTTCGCATGTTTCATCGCTGGGTTCCGTTTTTGTTACTTCACGCCAACGTAAATGTTACGGAAACAAAGTGATCGCACTAAGCCAGCCTTCGAAATAACAGTGGAAGACGGTCGTAAGCCCGTAGTGGTTTTTTTTTTTTTTTTTTTTTTTTCAATTAAAAATCGAACATTAGTAATGAATTGTTAGTCATTTGTTGTTAATTTTTTTTAAGATCTAGTCCTGAAAAAAGGTCACAAGAATCTAGACATAATTAGAACGTTGTGCACCAACAAAGTCAATAGGCAATAAAGATGAGACAGTAACAAAAATTGATATAGTCATATCCTGGCGCCAAATACATGACAGCAGTCGCAGTCTTTAAATTTGGTTGCTCCCTTGTTCTCAATAATTTCCAACTTTTATATCTATATTTCATTTATTATTAAATTTCTACTTGTTGCATACATGAGATTTTTCGACATGTTGAACATGTTGAGAATTCTCATGATTAGGAATTTCGGAGACAAACATTACCACCAAATGCGAACGTTGTTAACGTAAAGTGATCGCACTAAGCCAGCCTTCGAAATAACAGTGGAAGACGGTCGTAAGCCCGTAGTGTTTTTTTTTTTTTTTTTTTTCATTTAAAAATCGAACATTAGTAATGAATTGTTAGAGTCATTTGTTGTTATTTTTCCCTTAAAATAGGGATACTGTGAAAAACTGTTTTTCGTAGATCAAATGGACTACAGCCAAGTCTGTCTGTCGGAAATCAACGAGAGCTGACTCAAGACGAACATCAATTCGGGAATAGAACGAAGACCCTTCATAAGCCACTGTAGTACCTACAGAAGTCCGAAAACATTATTGGCATGAAAATAAAACTTTGCGTCCAGTTCGGGACAATTACTACAACGTGAAATGATTACTCGAACTTCGCCAATCAAATAAACGGCCCTCATTATTTATGTTCTTATTAAGGGACCGCGCACGTTGCAAATTAGTTGAAAGGAGAATAATCGGCGGCAGACTTAATTTGTATGGAACCATTTTTTTCCTTTATCGAATCGATCCAACTCTAAACGTGTCTTTCTTAAATCATTTCAAGCCCTATTCTGTTTAAAATGCTGTATGTTTAATTTGCGATTTCAAAGGACTTGAGGAGAAGTATAGGAAAACTTCGATCTGTTAAGAAGATTTATCGGCTTAGGATCGTCGGAGCTGTCACGGTTTATTTGTCATAGGCAATAATATCATCTTTTGTCTGATTACCTTCCACGCAAACAATAATCTACAAAAGAAAAAGTAATAACTAGAAACACAATAAGTTCGAAGGGAAAAAAAATATTAGAATATTATTTCATAGATGTTTGTAAAATAAGATCAAAGCCAAAGACTTTTTCATGTCTCGTTGTACCGGCACCCACTCCTCTGTACGGAGAGAAGACTTTTAAAGACAAGACTTAAGATTACCTTTCGGTGGGAGGCACCAACTATTGATACACCACCCACCCCATTCTTCCCTCCTCCCGCCCCGTATTGCCTCTCCGCTTACCCCTCGGCTTTGAGCGGGAATTGTTTGATGTGTGACACGTCGCCCTACAACCTTCAAAGTAGCACTTATTCATATTTAGGTGAAACATAAAACCAAATCATTCTTGTTAGCACCTACCCACCTCCTTCTCAAGACTCCTTGGAAAGACGTGTCAGGGGCGCTGCGCCACACGTGGAGAAGAGCTGGACTCCTAGACCTGGGCAGATTGATGTTGAGAAAAGCTAATTTATGAAACCGCAACAAAGCGCTTCTCGAACCCGAAAAGTTTACTCGAGGAGTTGACATCAAGGAACACCGCAAAGGTTTGTCTGAGATAATCAAATGGAAGAGGTCACGTTTTGAGGGTCCTGAGATCCAGGATCCAAGCATCATAATATTTGTCATGTTTGTATAAGGTGGAACTTTCGACTTAATATGATATCCTTTATCCTGAATCCTTTTCTTAGTAATTTATGCTTCACTTAGAATACCTATATGGGTACTACAATATCAAGCATTTATGATTCTTGCGTTCTTTTTTATCCTTTTTTGTTGATTAAATACCTATTATAATTTATATCAGATAACAAAATTCTTCCAATTTTTTTGCTCATCACGCTGTATCTCTGTAAGGAATAATTGTTTTCAAAATAATGTTAAGTAGTTAAAAATTTTTAATTATTTTTGGCATCTTCATAAAATTATTTTATCATTAATAAGATAGGTGCCTGTATAAAAACACATTCGTTCAATCTCCCTTTAAACCTCACTTAGAGACAGAGGGGGGCAACGAGAGCTCTCCATTTTGCGCTCGATCTTGCGACATCACAGGAGGGGACGGAGGGGGGCAGCTGCCTGAACCTCCCCTGATGGGGTCCAATGCTTATTTAAATATTCTAGGCCAATAAAAACATACCTATAGATGTCAAAATAAATATCGGTTTTCATAAGTTAAATCGTCATTTTCTCAAACAGTTATAGGCCTTTTTCACGCACATGTGGTTTTCAATTATTACGTTTTCATTTTCAGTCTTGGAAACGTTTAGGTGTGAATATGCCTTAATTATTCATACAGAATTAAAAAAAAATAGTGATGGTAGATAATACAAAGAACACAGTGGAGAAGTAACGAGTTGCAGCAGTGTGAATGGTATAAGCAGTGCACCCAGAACTACGCGATTGAAACAATTACGGTTTGAATATTAGTAAAGTGTAATAATAATATCATTTTTCAAGATGCTAGAGTTAGATTATCACCTACATCCTAGGTATATTTTCATTTCCAATCACTCATTACTGCCAAGAAAAGAATGCTTCATTGTTGTGACACCGACAGGTTGTTGAGACGTCTTTCTTAGCTGTTCGTGAAAACAGGCAAACGGAAACCGAAAACATCACATTTTTCAATGAACCTGGGCATAAATACACTTTTCAAATCTTTCCAACTAACCAAAGGTTTGTGTCGTGAAAGTGCAAAAGGTCGGCACCGGAATTCGAACTCACGACCTTCAGTAGATTGATAACGCTTTGATTGATAATCAAAATTTCAAATTTGACGTATCCATGTCATTGTTTTTGAAAGAAAATTGTGAAATAATAGCGCTCGCTCTATCTTTGACAATGGAACCTTAATAATGTTCAAACTTATAACACAAATAAGTTATGGTCGAATTTCCATCACCGGTCAACCACTAGTTATTTTAGTTAGGCAAATATAAAAAAACAGATAGGCGTGTAAATCTCATTATTGTGTCATATAATATTAGGTTTGATACTATATTGTTGAAGATAAGACGAGAAAGGCGGTGTCGAAGAAGTGTCGGAAAAGACGGAGGTTAAGAGATGAGGTGATAACAGAGTGACGAGGACAAAAGAAAGAAACAAGTAGTCCTCGTTGAGAGATCAAAGCGCACATTAGATAGCAGGTGCCGTGTGTGAAATAGGAGGTGTCCTCTTGTGATCGGTCACCTGTGTATACATACATAAAGGTACACCCCACATATGTACCTACGTATATACTGCAGGCTTTAAGAATTTATAATTTGGCTATATATTTCCAAATTACACATATATACGCTTTCAAGGGTGCGTTTAAACCAAACGAACATAGAGACAGAGCTCCATTAATAATAAGAGTATATTTTCTTGATCGTTGATATGGTCACCAAGGAAAAAACAACGAGAAAGAATTGTCATCGCTCATTAATTTAAGTTGTTGTTTCTACGGTGTTCAATAGGTATCATGAAAATATACTCTACTGTTCAGTTCTGGCTCTATATTGTTTAAATGCACCCTAATGTAGTGGGTTCCTGGGGAGCGGTCCGTCGTCTGACAAGACGGCGGTCTTTCAAAATATAATAATAATAATATAAAGCCTTTATTGATAAAATATACAAATATAAAAATAACATGCTTACAGATAATTATTAACAACTAAAATATACTTAAACAAGATACCTCCCGAAAATGAGTATAATATACTCGTGCTTCGGGAGGGAAACAAAATAATATGACTAGCATTCCCGACAGACGTTGTCCTGTGTTTCTAAATATGAATACCTATTGAATTCGAATTTTCATGGTGATGAATTAATTATCATTTGACCAATGTGATTCCGAACGATGCGTCTGTTTTAAACCATGTGTATTGCATCCGAATTCTGTCAATTGCACCAATTGACAATTTCTGTCAAAATTTGAAAATGGGAATAAAAATTATAAGGTAAATAGTACTGATAAGGATGCCATAAACATAATGATAATAATAATAGTACTGATAAGGTTATCTACGTAGGGTTTTCTTTAATTTTCTTATTTTCCATCCATTTTTCTTAATTTTTTATAAGACAATGTTTTTTAACACTACTGTAACAAGGCTGTATAGGCAGAGGGGTTTAAATGGGTTAGCCTTGATAAGCGTTCATGCTGCCATTGGTTCAGAGCTTTCAATAATATTCGCTTGAAAAATTATTTGTCTCTTTTTTAATTTAAAAAAAATGACAGATGTTAAGTTTTTTTGCCCTTAAATACGCCCTTGGTTTTGCCCGTTTGCTTGGCGTCAATATCATCGATCTATAAAGAATGCTCTATTCTAGCTCTGGCTCTTTTGGTGTAACGTATACTCCGAACAGAACTTCCTACCAGGACACACCCGGGTTTGCACCATGTTGTATCAACAGGGTAATAATAATTAACTAGCTTATACGCGTCTTGCTTTACGTTTTTGATTCCGATTGTAAGGCATGATCGGTAGGTAATTAAACAGGTTCTAGTCTAGCTTCCCATTGCTTAACAGACCTCTATAACACATAAGCACAGAAAAAGAAGAATGACACTTTTACAATTTTTGTTTTACCGACCTCATAATAGTATACGAACTTACCGACATAATTTGCAAGTTTTCATAGAGAGAGAGAGCTCTGTGGTTTGAATCTTAGCTACATTCCCTACACCCTCTAATTCCGTGGTCGTCATCTGCGGCCCGCGAACGATTTCTAGAGACAAATCTTGCCAAAATCGACTTTTCGAATAAAGTTAATTAAATAGAAAACGGGAAATATTGGTTTCAGGCTAAACAAAGGAACCATCAGTTTATTCTAGAGTACCTACTACAATTTTAATTATAAGTTTAAGAGTGTATAACAATATTTTTATCTTTATTTCAATAAATAATTTTATTTTTATAAATATCACATCAATGCATTTAGGTACCTCAAATTATTTAAAAACTGGCTTTTACCACCCATATAACATAGCTGTGTGTTAATGAAAAAATGTTGAATATTGATACTTGCACAAGTTATGAGAACGTTTTAGCATGATCCCTTACACCAGCCAAATGAAATTTGCAGAAATAATTCTCCGTGAATAGTAGAAGTTTTAAGGATAGTTTCTAAAAAAAAATGTTCCGTGATTTTTTTTGTCTAGAGCCTTTGAAAGATTTTATAAAATTTGTGCTTGGAAAAAAATTCTTGAAAAAAAATTTTTTGAACAAAAGCTATCGGGTTCTGACTCATAGCAATAATACCTTGCGTAAGGGTCACTATCGAACTATTTCCAGAAAAAAAATCGTGATCGTAATCTAAATAGTTTAGCCACAGTTACGTAGTTTAGTCAGAAATCCGGTTTATATTCAAATAAAAACGTTAATAACTTTTGAACCACCCAATATCGCTGAACATACATGGGGGTCAAATCGATAGGTATTGAGGTCTTCTACCTCCCTGCTTCGGATTATCCACTACCAACTTAACACCGTGTATACATCCACAGTGAATGTTCCTATGGGACGGGCCGCACCTCAGAAGTAATTCGACGCGCGACGACTGCGTGCGATATCCTCGTCTTGATATCAACAATATGACACCATCGGCTACTTAGGCCATACCATACCATAGTTTGATTTGGACCCAGCCATTGGGGTCATTTTGAACTACCGCACATTCAAAGAACCATTTATCCTTAATTTCGTCCCTCATATCGCCAATGTAATAACAAAATCTCGATAAACGATAATTCATAAAATGTATCTAAAATCGATCGAATTTGCTAAAATACAAATTATCCAAGCATTTTTCAGGTATTTCAATTACTAAAAGTTAACCTCTTTATCTTTTAATATTATGAACTTTCACTACGTGAATACAAAAATAAACAAGTAAAAAATATATATTACTAGCTTTCCTAACAGACGTTGTCCTGAAGGCCTTACTATAATTATTGATTTCAAATTTGTTATTTATACATAAAACAAGTTAAAAATATATTTTTGAATGATAAAAACTTATTTCTGAAAGCTTGAAAAAATCCATCAAAAATAGGCGTATCAATATTTTTAATGCCAATGGTTGTCAGGTAAACAATAATTTTGTTGCTATAGAATTTTGCATTGATGGCGTTGGCGTCGCAGGATATCCGTTCCATACAAATTTTAATCAAACATCCAATGAATCAAACATCGGAAGAATCTGTTCAGCCCATTTCTAGTTACAAGTGTTCGCACTAACCCGACTTTCTTTTGTATTACAGATATGAAATGTTGGAGTCTGCACCCTAGTTTCTAATGCACATCAAAGCATTATCTAGTCGTCATTACATAGGAAAGTCGAGATCTTATAAATAAAAATGATAAGCTGAGCGTGTGTCTCGCTAAAACTCGAGAACAGCTGTATCGATTTGGAAAGTAAGCATGTAAAAACTGCGAGGAAAATAGAAAAATATCAATTTTGTTTTCCCCATACCAAATCTTCCTCTCTTTCATATAATGTATCACAATTCACAACACAACAGATGCAGGATCATTTTGTGATTTGCTGGAGAGAAGTATGCTCAGGATGCAAGTGATACAAAAGTTATCCGATTCATCTAACACTACTTAATAAATAATCCGTGTACATCAGAGGTCTGATACAAAATAGAATGTAGATAAGTGTACGACATGTTGGAACAAAGTACGTGTAACAATACTTTGGTTATTTTTCATAAATTTCTAAAAAAAGAGAGGAGGTTTGATTCTACCTTTAAAGTTGCGGTGATGTTTTTAGAAATAAATAAAAATCAAAAGAAAGCTAGAGAGAGATAGAGAAAGGAAGGAAGGGAGGGGGAGGGAGAGGGGGGCCACCTCAAAGGCCCCGCGTGGGAGGCCGCCCGACACAAGTGTACCGGTTATCTTTTATCAATCTTATATCAAAGGTAGGTATCTCTCCTTTATTCCTCCCGTTGTCTCCTTTACCCGGCAGCTTTGTGCCTTTGTGTATGGGAATATCTGTCAAATTGTTTCATCTTCAAAGGACCCCCCGACTCGCAGAAACGTTTATCATTTCATCACCTCTACAGTTATTGTATTTTTTCCAAACGCTTCCCCGCCCGGCCCTTCTTCTGTTCGCGGGTGGAACGGTTCACTGGACAATAATGCCTCGCTGGTCGCGCCGACTCAACCCCTGCAGGTCGGACAATACCGGGGGGGGGGGGGTGATCTCGGCAATCCGACGCTTCCTTTAGGTAGATATTGATAGTGATTGGTATATTATCAAGACGGTACCTACATAAATACTAAGAATCCAAAGATGTTAGTTATATTTGTCTAGGCACCGACTACTGAACGTGAAGTCTTAAATTCGATTTCTGGTAGGGTCAGAATATTATTCGAGCTTTAACTTACAAAAAAAAAGAATCTGTGTTCACTTAGAGTGAAAACAAAGATAGATTGAATTGTTGATAGTTTCGGCCGAGGGAGCTTGGTAGTGGTCCATTTTCACAGATGTAAAAATAAAACGAGTCTTCACTTTGTCCTACTAAAAATTATGTTGTTTTCGCGAGCGACTGCTTCCTTCCTGAGATGGACAAAAAATTTGCAAAGAAAGATAAAGCAAAACTTGCCTCTTGAAAGAGGAGCTCCCACTCCCACTTAGGACTTAAGTATTAATTGAATTTGAACTACAGCGGAATTACGAGGGTCCGCTCGACAGTCGGCAATGGTGGCATGGCATGCAATCTAATGCTTCTGGCAAGAACCGAAGCGTAGACATCGACCCAAGCACAAACAAAAAAATTTCCTGGCAGTGACAAAACAGCGATTTTCGCACAATATCGGTGGGTGGGTACCTACCCATTCTATATTTGAAAATTTCTTAGAGAATTAAAAATGGTTAATTCAAGGTTACCGTAAACAAGTGAGAAGACAAAAGCGGTAAGAGTTCAACATATTATTGTCTGAAGAGATTCCTGGCGGGGAGAGATGGGGGCGCGGGCCCCATTTGAGCGCCCAGCAGAGCGCGAGACTCCGCCGCGACTACCGGCCGGGATATCCGCCACCCGGCAGGGACCACAATATGCCCCACCTTCTGTCTTCGTGCAAACCTACGATACCATGCTCCCATTATCTACCAGCTACCCTCCACATACATTACAGACAGAAACACGTCAACTTCCTACTCCAACAGTGTCCCGTGAACATTGGACACTTACATGGAATATGAATGGTAGCAGTCAATTACCCTAAACGGCCGAAGCTAAAGCTATTAAAAAGTTTTGCCTAAAGATATTAAGAGTATTTGCCCTAAAGCTATGAAAACTATCTAAATCAAATAGGTGCCTGTTTATTTATGTTTAGATATAAGTAAATATGTACCAAATAGCTTAATGTGAACACATCTTCCTATATATTAATACGTGAAGCAAAAACTTCGTGACCATTTTTACGAAAATTCTGCTGACGCAGGAGTATGAAATTTCGTAAACTTATAGTTTATATCTTAGAGAAGTGGCGAATGCTAATATATTTTTTTTAATTATGCATAAAAATAGATTAAATAAATAAATAAAAAAAACATTACAAACACTACTGTAATGTAATGTATTCGACATTGACACAGATGCATATATACTTTTTTTTATCTGTGGTCAAATTAAGAATAGATAAATATTGTTTGTCTTTAACAATAATAGATAAAACTTTGTAGGTAGGTACAAACCAACATTTCAAATTTGACGTATCCGTGTCATTGTTTTTGAAAGAAAATTGTGAAAAAGCGCTCGCACAGTCATTGACAATGGAACCTTAGTAATGTTCAAACTTATAATTTAAATTAGTTATGGTCGAACTCCGTGTACTGACGACCACTATTATCGATAAAAAGTTGTAATCTTGCGCAACAAACAAAGCTTAATATGGTCGAGACACGTGAAACATAAAATTGTGAGCTTCGGATTTTAAACTCATCAATAGGTACATCAATACAAAAGCCGACGACGAATCACTACCCTACCAAACACTTCGATTAGTAGACGATTTCCCCTTGATACTAATTTCATAATGTATTATGCTCGGTGTGCATGACGGTTTTCCCCTTCAAATAAAAAGATATATATATATATATATATAAATACTATGAATATTGTTTTCGAATTGGTAATTTATACAAAAACACGTTAAAAATTGTTTGAATTGCTAAAAAAAAAAATATTTCTGAAAGCTCGAAAAAAATTCTATCAAAAATGCTTAAATATATTTTTAATGCTATTAATGATTGTCAGGTAAAAAATAATTTTGTTGTAATGGAATTTTTCATAGATGGCGTTGGCCTTGCGGAAAATCCGTTCCATACTAACTTTAATATAATATTTTACATTAATTCTTATGCATTTTTCAACTTTTTATTAGTTATGCTGTTATGCGGAGAGGAGAAGAATCCAATAAATCAAATATCGGAAGAATCTGTTCAGTTATAAGTGTTCGCATTAACCCGACATTCTTTTATATTATAGATGACTTGGACTTAGAATGTTTGTTAATAAAGTTAAAAGTGAGAAATCAATATTCGTAGTAACAGGACAACGTCGGGAATGCCAGTGTTAGCATAAAAGACACGATATGTGATGTGTGACGAATTTTATGAGCACTTAAATTTACACATGAGCCGTATTTTGCGTGCTACGACGATATATTATTTTCGAGTTGATATATTAATGTTGTCAACCGTAGTTTTTTTTTACCCATAACGCCGTGTCCGTAAGGGGTAGGTACAGAGAAGGTAAACGGGGTAATTTTGAAAATGCATAATAATATTGCCTGTAAGTACAAAAAATGGTCCTAAAATTAATTTAATGCTTTCAAAAACGAAGATGACTGAGATATTTTGTTTTATGCCATTACAAGGATATCAACATGTAAGAACTGGTACTACTATTATTAAGGAAAGAATTAAAGATATTCTTCAAACTACTTACGTACTTATTACGTAGTTACTTTTCAAAAAAAATATTCCACCACACAAAAATAAACAAAGCATGGGCAGAGACACCCAGGAAAGCTTAAAACCCAAAATAATATCGGAAGGTTTGGATTTTCCATGTATCGTCATGTACCCAGGTGGTCAGTTTTTGACCAACTAATAAGATACAACTTTAAAAATCTCATCGCTTCCTCGTATTAACACCCATATCACCACCTACGCCTCTTCTTACCGACCAATACCTAATGGATGCATTCATAATAGGTGATGAAGTGGTAATCGAAAAAGCAAATATTATAAAAGAGTGAACAACTATTTGAGCACGTATTTAGCGTAGCTATTTAAGACTGGTGCTAATGTAAACGATCTATCGACTTGATATTTTTTAGCTCGAAAGTCATTACAATGTTTTACAATGAATTCTGATAAGCTAATAACGCTAGACTCGTAAAGTCGTGCTAAAAAATCTCTCGAAAACATAACTATGTACGCACGTACATAATAATATAAATAGCATGTTATATTTACTAATAATTGTGGTAGATCTACTGTTTATGTAGGTATGTACATTCAATGTACATAGAAAAATGAACGATATAATAAACATGAAAATAGTCAATCTGAATGAATGCTTAGATAATTTAGGGATTTATTTGTAAATTAGTAGGTACAATAAATGGCTTAAATAAAATCTGTAACAAACTGAAACGAAACTCTTTAAAGTTTACTTGGCAATAGTTCATTTATTATTTTACCCTATTGAATAGTTTTTAACGTAAACGTTGTCAGCGTTTCCCTACAAATTCCTTTGTAAACAAATCATCCATTATACCGCGTACTGTAATATACTTATTTACAGTTCTATTTATTCGTAGTGTTTACACAAGAAACATTTCGTTAAAAACAAGCGACTCATTCGGCGGAAACTTAACATCAACTTATGTAAAGCAAAAAATAGTCACAAGGTACACCTAACCTTACATTTATAAATATACGATTTACACAAGTAAAATGATCAAATACACATTGAAAAACTGTGTGAAAAACTACAGGGCATACGCTGTGTTTATGGATTAAATTGTATTGCAACAGTTTATGACTAAGTTGTAATAGGTTAATTATAGAAGTTTGTCGGAATCTTCAAAGAAGCTCGACTTTCTTACCTCGGCGGCACCTGATATCACAAAGTAAATCCAATGAGTTCACAACTCACCCACACACACTTAAATACACAACTAATTATTTAAAATAAGGCACTGTTGGTTAATTAACAAGTTAAAACAACTATACTTATTTAATTACTAATCAAAAACATCGAGAAAAACAATACTGTCAATACAAAACAAAAAGAATTCACGCGTTTGACGTCGACCTCGCCATGGTGTTGATGAACAAGTTGCGCCGCCACGTGGTACAATTGGTGAACTACACAAAATATTCACGTAATGTTCAAGGTTCTTTTACAAGACACTTCACGCGAGGGGTCCTTACATCCTCAAGGAAACAAACTATCACTCAACATCACCTTAAGACCTTTGCAAATAGGCTTTCAAAAAGTTCAAACAAAAACAACAATCCGAAAACTTGTTTGAATTTTGGCGGTTACAAATTCCTGAGATGAAACTGTGTTATTATCTTATCTTAGCATTTTCTTAGAATCGAGATATACCTAAATGAAAAAAAGTTATTTTTTATAATCACCCCATACTTAATTGCCCTTTTTGGCATACATATTATTCAAATAAAATTTGCATCTGTTTAATAACTTATGATTTAAGTCGTTATACCTACCTAAATCTCAATTCAAACATAGCTACAACTTACAATGTCTCTGGCATAAGTGATTTTTTTTTCAAAATCAGCTTTTTATAACATGTTTCAATATTTTTAACTTTCAAGCTATGTACATCATTTTGTACTTGTAACAAATGCGGTTATGCAGCTCAAAATAAGAAAGCTTTTATTTTTAAAGTAGTTCTGCAATTTTACTCATTGATGATGAATACTTGAATGTTTTTTTTTTACATCCAAGTGCAATCATAAAGGAATAATAAAATTTTGAGAAGCCTTAAGACATGGGCATCCTCCTTGTAAATATAAGTACTCTTTATTATTCAGATGATTGTCTTCTACAGCAGCCTGGCCAACAAATCAATTGCCAGTCAGAATTTTCTGGTCTACAGCGTATTTACCAGATGTTTCTTGAATCATTAAAATATCCGTTAATTAACTTGTTCCCATTCAATTACAGCATAGCACGAGTATTAGAGCCACTAAAATTGAAAGAAATATTGCAAATGGAGAAAACTACTTTGGAAGATCAAATAATAAAAATGAAATGCGATGAAGACTTTGCCAGAAAAGGAATGTTCCAAGTATGCCGACCATATTCCTCTTTCACGACACAAGCTTTAAGTAGCTTACTGTGAAAGAGTCAAGGAGTGTATTTGTGTTCACTTTGAGTGAGCACAGATTCATTTTAATTAAAAAAAAAAAAAAATATTCATTAAGGTTGGATCTTTGACTTTTTGGGCGGAAGTTGTTTGGTAGTTGTTCATATCAAATAAAAATGAAAGAGTTTTAATCCTTCTATCACAAAATGTATCATTCAAACATGAACCAGTTTTCCAAGACTACCGTACCGTCCTGGGGTCCGGACCCCTCTTAAAATCTAACATAAATAAAAAATGGAAAAAGCCATCCACTTCACTAGAATTACTGGTTCAGGGAGAATATTTTTTTCCTATGATTTGAGGAATTTTTGAGGAGGGGAATATTAAAATAATGAAGTCGATCATGAAAGGTTTTAAAATTTTAAAGTAGATCACTAACCTAAATAAGTTGGCTACCCCTGTTCTATAGGATATAATATTATGTTGTCTATTTCAGACCATGTAGGTACTAAGTCGTATTATAACAGTGCATATAAATCCATCTACATTACACAAATTTGTTTACGGAGACAAGCTTTTCTTCAGTACACATATTGAAATTTTATTTCAATTTATTTAGGCCTTCTTTACTGTAACCTTAGCAAATTTTTTAAAAGCCTCAGATTAAATGGAAACCTTTGGTATTAAGTAATAATTATTACCAGTGTTGCCACCCATCCGGGTTTGACCCAGACAGTTCGGGATTTGCAATGTGCATAGGGGGGGGTCCGGACCATGATCTTTTTCACTTCGAGTGAGCACTGATTCATTTTTTTTTTTTTAAAAAAAGTTTGTGTCCTGGTTGAAAATTTTCCAAAGGTGGCAACACTTTATCTTTATCTTCTTTATCTTTATTTTATCCCCCATAGACCCCTTACGAGGCACTCGGGTTCATTAAAATATGAATTACAATTTTTACATGTTACAATGCATTACAAGCAATAACACAATATCAAAGCAAAACAATAAATAATACGAAAATCGATATCAATGGGGTGTAAAGGGACCCATTGGCATCTCGTCAATGACTATTAGTGTGAGTTTTAGGATCTAAACTTTCAAATTTAGAATTTCCTGGATTTAGAATCTTTGAACATACACCAGATACAACAGGTTAAAAAAAACAATAAACATTTTTTTTAAAGCTGATTTATTTCTCAACAGAAAATACACAAGATGGCACAAGATAATAATATGAAGATAGAACATTAATTTCTTAGAAGAAAAGTATACCAGTGAAATAGATGAAAATATAACTAGGTAGGTAGGTACACATTTTTTAATCTATTACGATTTTATAGTACAGAATAGTTTTTTAATAAGATCTTTAGAAAGATGGACGGCAAGAAAAACTTAGTAAAAAAGTGACATAATATCTAAGAATATTGCTAGAATTACAGAATATTGTGAACAAATATTTTTTTTTACTAACTCAAACCTCTTATGGTGTCAAAAGAGAAGAAAATAAATGTACCAAAATATGAACAGTGAAAAAGAATGAAGATATAATTTTTTGTTTAGAAAGAAAGTAGATATAACAAGCAGTTCGCCGCACCCTTGCACACAGAATATACCATTCATTCTTCAATTTGTGGTTTCAATTCTCTACAATATGTAGAACCACATGCAATTTTGTTCATATTTGCATTAAACTCATATTTTTGGTTCCTAAAATTTCTACATAATATTTTGTGTGCAAGAACGGAACGATGTAAAAATCTTTGGTGGTGAAATGGCTAAAACAGCCATACTTTGAACAAACGGTGCAAAAAGATTTATTTAACTTTATTTTATACATTTTTAAATTTGCAAAAGTAAAAAAAAATATATTAGGTACTTATTTTTACTACATGAATCCTGATTAATGATATTTACAACTGATTGAAAAAACAAATTGCAATTTTAACATTTTAAAAATATATGACAAAAGAAGCGAAACGTTTTAAGATCTTTAAAACGATCTTTAAAAAATGCATGCATGCATCGCTGGCACATTTGATTTATATTTTTCTCCTTAAATCCAAGAATTTGCAACTACACATTAAAATAACCAATCGTAATAAATATTATTCGTTGTTTGTTTTTATATCTACAAGATAATGATGATGTACAAATAACTACAATGTTGTCAAATAAGATAGACAGTCGCTACGGAATATTACTCGGCATTTAATGGGTTAACATATGGATATTCTGTATTCAATGCCTCAACCTAAAATAAATACATTTCTATTCTATTTTATTTCAGAAGATGTCTAAACTTCCGGTACCTCCGTGAAAGCATTAAAGAAAAAAAAACTTAATTTATTTTCACTCTGTCATTTCGATCTACAAAAAAATGGAATCATATAGTTGTATTGCATTGTCAGGAGTTAAAATATACAAGATGAAATGAGAAATGTTGTCATAAAAATGAGAATTAGAACATTTATACTATTGAGATAATATTTTTGTTACAATGCAAATAATCTCAAATATTCAAAATGGCTACAACGGAAAAGCCCTGTATTTTCCTCCGATCAGGGTTCCAAAGACATGGACGATACTTTAATAAAAAACAGTTACGATATGGTGTGCATTCAGATTGCATACTATTGAGACAAATGGAGCGCTCTTGTTACCAAACTGTGTATGCCTTCAAGTGGGACCTTAACACATATACTGCGGACCACACAGATCTGTGTAGTAGGTGGATGGCTAAGAAAGTGTTAATAGATATTCTCAGATGGCTTTTTATCTATCCAACTTTAAGTCCATAAGTCCTTCAATCATACAATTTTTCTCAAAATTCAAAATAAATGACATATAAGTGAGCGTTCAAATATTAACATTTGGGGGAGAGGGGTCTTGCAATACATTACTGTGTCTTACCGAGTTGGGAGAGGGGTTTGAAATTTTTAATTATGTTTTTTTTTATTGAAATAAAAAACTAGTGAATTTAAATCTTCATATATTGCGTTACATTATGTAATAATTAAATGCCCTCTTATGTTGCTTTCATAAACTTAAAAATACTTAGTTGAAATATTAAAAAAAACAAAAACACAAATAAGTAGAAATATAATTTTTCTGCATTTTTCGAAAAATCTACATTGTACACAAACACACACACAAAACTAATCTAAACATCACGTAATGATTAGATGATCTATTAAAACTTCAATTCACATTCATTATTGTCACTTATAACTATTATTCTAAACACTTACAGATGATATTTCTAAGCTCCGAGAATTAAAGCCTGTTAGACAAATGGATAAACTAGAATTCAATTCTCCATCACGCAAGTCTTTTAAATCAGAATAACTAAAACATTGAAGTAATTCTTAATGGGACTCTTCAGATATAAAGTATAAATTACATGGTACAAAAAAGCTAGCATTATTATAGACTTACTTAATATGCGTTTTAGATCACTGATTCTTTTGTAATTTTATTCTCAATAATTGAATTTATTATGTAATGTAGTATATTGTGGTACCTAGAAGAAATTTTTGATAATCTTTATACATAAAAAGATAATAAATGTCAGACATTAGATATTCTGAACATTATGTTGAAAAATACAAAGAATCAAATGAAACATAAATTATAAAAAACAAAAAAACAAAATTCTAATTTTGCATAAGAAATGCCTGATACATAAAAAAAAGAAAATGCATAAATCAAATAAATATTATGTTATAAGAGTAAAAGAACTAAAGTCAAATGTAGGTAGTATTATATTGCTGTAGCACACAAAATGAGTAGTTTGTATTTTTTGCATACACATGACTCATTTTTGGTGTGAAATGGCAATATTTTATTTCAGTTCCATAGAACGCTGGAACATGAAAATTATCTTAGGAATTAGAATCTCCAAAATACAGTCAAAATAAAAAAGTTCCATTACAACACTGGCAGCTATGACTGGATGATCAAACTCAATGAAAAAGAAAGAAAGAAAAGAAAAAAAACGACACAATTATTGTTACTATTTTTTCAAGCTGCGTATGAATTGAGTCATGTCGTATTCATTCTCATATTGTTGGTCGTCCCAAAGTTCTGGTAAACTCTCCAATATAGTTTTGACGCTTGTCCCGCCCGATGCCTGACCGCTCGTACCAGGGTTGGTAGCAGTGTTCTTCTTGTTATCCTTATCGAGATGGAACAGATCCAACAACTGATCCGTACCCATAGTCTCCAGAGATGCATTTTCCCCGCTTATCACAGTATTCGCAGTCAACAGTTTGAACTTTTGCAAACTATAAATAGAGAAAAAAAAATATATTCACTATGATTTCTCGGAAGCAGATTCCAGAAGAAAAAAGGGGCAAAAAGAACAATAATTTTTTTAAATTACGAAAAGAACAATAATTTTTTTAAATTACATCAGGAATCTTCCGAAGTATTCTAAAACTTCCACTACTACCTTAGTGCGAGTTTACATCAAACAAATATTGAGCCGGAGCCAGAAACAGAGCACCTTTTCTTTAATTATTGATACTGGGCACCATGGAAACAATAACGAGCAAGAACTAATTATTGGGATGTGACAGATTACGCAGACCGGAGTTTTGGTACTTTCTCGTTGTTATCCATATCAACCATCATTAAAATATACCCTATTTCCTGCACTGGTTCTATAATGGTTTGGTGAAAACGCACCTTACAGATGTTGTGCCTTTATAAAAAGGACAAATGTAGAGATATTTTTGAGCAAAGAGCAATGGAACTGTGATACGATCTGAAGTTAAGTTGTTGAAAACATTTTTGACATCTCCTACACAAAAGAAGACTAATGCCACAAAAGGGGAAGATGACTTGGACTGGGATTCAATGTTACAGCCTTCAGTAGTGCCAAAAACAATGACCGACCAAATCATAATGCTACCAAATAATTCAAAAGAAATAATCTTTATGGATAACTACCCCATTATTTTTTCTTCAAGAGTAGATTTCGTTATGAGCCTGTAGACATTTACGACCTTCTTCTGACCAATTCTATGGGCTCTGTCCATCGCTTGAAGATCCTTCATGGGGTTCCAGTCATGCTCTACGAAGATGACTGTGTCAGCTCCCGTCAAATTCAAACCCAACCCGCCAACCTAAAATATTTCAAAATAAGTTATTAATAGGTATAATATGTCTTTATTTATAAAAATGGGTACCTTTTTCTTTGGTGACGGGAAATCATTACAAATAATCCCTCCACACACAAACATGTAAAGTAATTATATGCACACTGCTTAAGCCGTGCGGTGCTAGCGACTTTACCACGGTCCCTCCAAAACATATTTGTGTGTTGTTATTGTCAAAAGAGGGTCCTTATTAGAGAAAAAATTAAGAAAGTTGTATGGGACATTATAAAATTTAAGGAAAATTAGCACTAGCTTGGGCAATATAAACTTTTCAATTTTTTTAATTTAAATTAAGTTATTTTATTGTTGGTGTGATTGATAGAATGAGCAAATATGGTTTAAAACAGATGCATCAGTCGGAATCATCATATGGGTTAAATAGGTTACTAATTTATCATTGTACAAATGTAAATTCAATATTCATAATGAGGACAAAACAATGTTTGTCGGAAAATGTAGTGATAGTTATTTCTACAAGAACATTTAATAAAGTTCAAGTCAGAATTCTTCTTCTTCTTTACAATGTGGCAATTCACTCTCGAGAGAGTGATCTATAAAGTCAGAATTGATCGAAACGAAAATTTCACCATTAAAAGGTGAAATGTTACCATCAAATAGTTGATTGCACTTAGGTATATAAAATCAATATAATAACAGGCAGATATACCTGTGTCGTCAAAAGTAATATATCTATGCTGGGGTCGTTGTTGAATCTTTGAACGAGCTGCTGCCTCTGGCCAGGAGCTACAGAACCATCCAACCTCAAGTATGACACGTTGGGTAGCAGAGATTGCAGAAGATCCTTCTCCAGCACGTCCAACATAACTTTCAGTTGGCAGAAGACAAGAGCTCGGTGCTGAGAGAGAACGCCCGTAGTTTCTCCAGATGAACATCCAATACCACAGTCTTGAAGTAGCTGCCTAAAAAATCACACATGGGAATATCAGGTAGAGCCAATAGTTTTGGGCAAGCATTAGGTGGTCAAATTTTAATTCTCTGACCCATCATAAAATTATTTTACATGTTGAAAAAATCCCACGTCCCAGACATCATTTCAACCCCAGTCACCAGCTTATGGACACAAATATTAATACATCGTTCAAAAATTTTACATGCTATTTCCAGGACTAGATCTTTTAACATATAAGTAATAAATTGGTAGATGTCAATTTTCAAGATGTAATCAAGCATACCAATTTTTTTATTCGATTTTTAAATGAATACTTATGACAGTCTTCTATTGCTGTTTTGTAGGTTTACTTAGTGTAATTTAACACATTAGCCAGCTGTCAAACGCTTGAGAAAAGGATGGCCGCCATTTTCAATTGTTGTATTTGTAAACAATATACCCAAGTGGAACATTTACGGGCTACAATTAACCATATTATTTGTATTTAATTGAGAAAAAATTCAAATACAGCACAAAAAGATTTTCAGTATAAACAACAACACACCGCAGTTGCAGTAGGATTGAAAATGGTTCTATGAGACCGAATTATAAGTGTAATGTTTGCAACGATAGTTGGTTCTTAATATATTGTCCAGATTTAAACACAGGACAAAAATTAAAGAATCCAGAATGAGTTGGATTTTGAGCATCTGCAGTTCTCAGTAAAGACTACTTCTTCATCTATTCCTTCTACCATTAGGCAGAAAAAAATGACTAAGTTAATGGATAATGTTAACAGATTCTTACTTCAAAGCAGTCAGTTTTGCAGAGTGTTGTATATCATTGAGATTGGAATTCATCTTGGCCAGCTCTTGTGTAACGGTAGAATGTTCCGGATGCTGAGGAGACAACACAAGCTTAGGATGATTGCACACGTTCTGCAAATAGCGCAATGCCTGGAACACATGGTGCTTCCCTTCGGGCAAGCCATTGGGCATGTGAGCCCGGCTAAAGTCTTCGTACAGTCTTCTCTGCAGTGGAGACAGTTCGCAGTAGTAGTCCTGGGTGATTTTAGGAGGTAGTTCAGTCAAGACATCTTCCTTCATTCTGCGTAACAGGAAAGGCAAAACCTGAAGAAATAAAGAGCAACATGTGAATATCTGGGAGAAAATGGGTTTATTGACTCTCTTTTAGAGATAATACTAATTTACACTTTCTTAGAATTAATCTGACAGATAATAGCTGTGACAGTTTTCATCAAGTTCCTTAATTTTTACAGTATTCAAGACACAGTCGTACTTTATTGGTAGTGACAAACAAAAAGCCATGTGTGTGTTACGTCATCTACAGTCTAAGCTCTGAGTACACCCCATAGTAATATGGTGTCGATTTTAAAAGATAAACAAAATAGGTATTAAATTGATATAAGTTCGATCGGGTTCGATCCCAGGTGCTGACCATCTTCCTCTTTCACAACATAAGCTTTTTTTTTTTTTTTATTTATTTAACAATTATTTTATAAGTACAAACATTTTTAATCAGCTACAAAAATGTTGCCCAAATAGGCCAAGCCTGTGCTAGGGCAAAGAGTGTATTCGTGTTCACTCTGAGTGAGCACAGATTCATTTGACTATCACCTCTCACATAATCTGTCACGTCCAATACAGAAATGTCCAGCTGGATACAGTGGCGGATTCAGAAAAAACCCAAGGGGGGGGCGCGAGTCACAAGCAAAGTTTTATTTAAATATGCAAGATAATGCCATTGGGGGCGTCCATTAATCACGCGAGCCCAAAAGAGGGAGGGGGGGTCTGGAAAAAATCACGAAAGATCAAGTAGGGGGGGGGGGTTGAGAAAA
The DNA here is from genome assembly GCA_963576905.1 of Mystacides longicornis. Lineage (NCBI taxonomy): Eukaryota > Metazoa > Arthropoda > Insecta > Trichoptera > Leptoceridae > Mystacides > Mystacides longicornis. The sequence goes on along the minus strand of OY756425.1, from coordinate 7,050,040 downwards.
TCACATGCATTTATTTTTCTGGTGAATTTAAAGAAAAACAACTTGAATTTTTAGAAGTTTTAAAAATTGTCGTAAATTAAAATCATAAGCTTCTTAATTCTTTGTACAAAAAAAGTACACGTGATTTTCGGAGGAAGCGGGGGGGGGGATTCTGAAACATCACCACGGGGGATGTGTTACCTTCTTTGATTATTTGTTCCGATCTCTAGGTATTATTTATTTTTATCTCTTTTGATTATAAGTATCAAAAACATCTGTTTGTATGAAGTTTAGTTGTTGGGGTGCTTCTTTTTGTTTTTTTTATTGTTGTGTTATATTCGCTGTCCTCGATACAGGTTTACACCTAGTGAGGTGGCATTTTCCTTCTAATTTATTTTGTAATGTTATGTTATATGTAAGCAGATATGATTCTAATGTGATTTCGAGTAAATAAACAAATAAAATCTTGGGGAGGGGGGTTGTAAAAAGTTGCAAAAAACATGTGATTAATGGTAGAAGTATATTGAATTTTAAATGATAAATGCAGGCTGACTTGCAAAGAGAGCGGGGCTGACCCCCAAGGGGGGGGCGCGCGCCCCCCATATGAATCCGCCACTGGCTGGATAAGGTCAGCAGGGAAATTAAAAAAAAGTTACTTGTCTATGCAAAGATTCCATTGCTAGAGCTCCAGCCTCTTGATGTTGTGGGGTGGCCTTTGGATCCCTTGCAGCCAAAATCGGGCGGGAGTAACGAGCTGTGAACTGTCTCTCTGTACCCAATAAACCAGGCATCAAGAAATCAAACAGTGACCACAATTCCAAGACATTATTCTAAAAATAAACAAGGCGTTTAATTTATTGTATGCCCTTCCAATTTAAATATAAAAAAACGCAAGTAAAGGACAATGAATTAATTTTTATACAGTCACTCTAAATCCTAAGCATTGACAGTTCTATAATGTCATGAACAAAAGAATGAGTATGCTTATTTAGAACGGATGGAAAGTGTGAAAAAAAAAATGAAACATAGAAAAGTGGCTGGTAGCAGGGTGGCAGTGCACTGAGACTTAATAAATAAATAAATAAAACTTTATTGTTCAAAAGTACAGTGTGGCGACAGTAAAAAAAAACATTTTGACGGTCTAAAGGGCGGACTTATCCCGAAGGATCTCTGCCAGCCAACCCAGACTTATTATGAGAAACAACACCGACTCATAACTAAAAAACTAATGCATAACGCAATTCTGATACCATCAGTAATATATGGATGTGAGAGGTGGACATGGATGAAAAAAGATGGAGTGTAAATGCAGTAGGTATGAGAGTGCTACGAATAATATGTGGAATGATTCCATGGGACATGGAAAGGAATGAGAAAATTAGGAAAGAATGTGGTATGGAAGTTAGTGTTGTTACAAAAATGAAAGTTGATAAGTTGAGATGGTTTGGGCATGTGGAAAAAATGGATGCAAATAGAATAACAAAGAGAAGGCTGAAAGAAAAGGTGTAAGAAGAAAAAGGCTTGGTTGACCGAGAATAAAATGGATCAAATACATTGAGTCAGAAGCAAGAGAGATAGAAGAGGATGAAATGTAGGTGGAAGAAGCGTAAGAAGCGTGCATGGATAGAAAAGAGTGGAAGTCCGTTCTCTCTGCCTACCCCTTTCGGGATACGGCATGTTGGTTAAAAAAAAAACAGTGTCTATATGAAAGCTTAATGTACCTGTATTGGTGTTCCGGACAAAATAATTCTGTGATTTGCGACCAACGTTTTGATAGCTTTGGACGCTTTTGTCTTCCCATTCTTGATAACGTGTCCCTCGTCCAAGATGCAATAATTCCATTTGAGGGAGTTAAAGAACTCGATATCCTTTCTAACTATATCGTACGAGGCCACAACCATATTATGATTTTTGATATTGTTCTTGAGTCTTTCTCTTTCGTACGGAGGGCCCGTGTAGTGCAACGGGTTCAAGTATCTAGACGACATGAACTTTTTGACTTCGTACACCCAGTGACCCGTGAGCGTTGGTGGGCATATGATTAGAGACGGTAGGGGAGCGCAATCGGGTGATTTTGTCTCTTTGTATTTGATTTGTCTGTAGTGGTGATCGCCAGCTATCATACAAATAGATTGGAGAGTTTTGCCGAGACCCATATCGTCGCATAAGACACCGTGTAGTTGGTATCTATTCAGAAAAGCTAACCAATTGATTCCAGCCTGAAAAGATACATAAATATACTAATCAATTAATAATTAAATTAACTTAAATGTATTTTTGGCCAGGTGCCAACCTTCTTCCTCATTCACGACACAAGCCTTAAGTAGCTTACTGCAAAAGGGTCAAAGAGGGTCTAGTTTTTTTTGTATGTTAGCAAGATATATCCGTAGTCTGTTAAATGGAAGTTTAACTGTATTAAAATTGAACAGTTATTAATAAAAAAATCTTACAACAGCTCTTATAGGAAAAAATTTACAGTGCACACAATAGTTAAGGTAATAAAATGATATATCGCCAGCTGAGGATAGAATCCCAGCATTAAACAAAGGCTTTTAGGAAAAAAGTGACCACGAAAAGCCAGTTATCAATGATGAAGGTTGACTTTGAAAGTGTATTTTTGCAAGAAAAAGTGTATTTTTGCAAGAAAAATTTAAATATATACATACTATTTTAGCAGATAAAGAGCTCATGAGATAAGAAAAGTAAGTAAAAGTAAATGAACCTGTTGATATGATCTAAGTTCTGCCTTTACGGGCACCGGAATGGTGTAATCTCCAATGGACTTGGGATTGAAGAGTTGTTCCAGGAAGCGCTTGTCTTTGACCCGCTGCTCAACCAACGCATCGGAGAGAGGAACCACCTCCTTGATGGCTCCCTCCAGAGGCATCAACTGAATCAGTGTAGCGAAGCAATGGGTAGACATCAGTCTAACATCTACATCTTGGTCACTCATTCGTCCTAAAATTCATTTGTATTATTATTTTTTGATCGAGCCAACATTCATTTGCAATTTCTATGTCGCTTCGAACAATCATTTAAAAAAACAAGATGGAAAGAAAAAGAAAACGTTCAAATAAATTTGGCTCCACCACGAATAAATATTGCTGATATTCCCAATGAAAGTGCAATTGTCTAATATAGTCAGTATTAATTGTTATTTCTTCCCTTAACATCTCTTCACCTCCGTACCTCATAAAAAAATGTGACATAATATTTTGAGAAATTTGTTCAGAATACCTCATATAGTATTTAGTACATAAATAACAATCAATGGGTACAGCGATTTCATGTGTAAATTTTCAAACATATGTTGACAATTATTAGTGTTAAATATCTACTCTACTGAAAAATCAATTGCATAGTGGAAATAAAATACGCACTAAACGCCAAAAATGAAAAAAATTTGTTGAGTATGAGGAAATGTTCTATAAACCATTGTCAATAGCCTAAATATTGCTCCAAGTCCATATCGATGATCTAAAGGCGTAAAAAAACAGATCAAATAATCATCATAGTACTATGTCTGTATGGGGGAAAAATCAGTTTTATTAGATTATCTCAAAATAAAGTTTTTGGCGTATAGTGCGTATTTTATTTCCACTATACAATTATTATAGTTAGAGGTAGCTTGATAGAGGATAAGAGATTTTTAGGTTAATAATTTTTTTTTTAATTTTCTGTTCAATTATAGCAGCATGAGGTTAAATTTACTGAAAACTCAATTCATTTCTAAATCAGGTTACAATTGCATATACACAACTTCAACAAACAAGGACCCATTGTACAGTAGGGAAACGGAGAACATTATTGCAATGTAAAAGGCATTTAACCCAAACCAACGGAGGTTGTAAGCCCTCAACCCTACTGTCTGTGTTCTGAAAGATTCCGTATATGTTGAAATTATTTCCAATACTATAATTAAAATCACTTACCCAATAATGGTACAATTAGAAAAACTATGTATGGCACAACACTGATTTGCATTTTGTCCACTATACACGACAAAGCCTCTGCAGCTCCTTGCCTTTTTCGGTCGCTGTCTGCTGTCCCAAGCATAGGGATTATCTGAAATCAAATTACAACCACTGACTTTTGGAATGGTTTCCTATACAAACCAGCCCGCAATTAAACTGTAATACATAGAATAATCTAATAATTTAACCGTTTTACTTAGTTCATGCATTATATTTTAGTAGGTGTCTTACAGGACACTACACATAAAGCTTACACTGTCTCTTTCATGCTTTCATTATTTTACTGCCGGCGTGAAAGAGATAAACATAGAATGCTTTGTACTTGTCTCAAGTTAATTTTGTGGCCCCTTTTCTTTTCAAACTCTACATGCTCAAAGAACTCTTACCTTATCTACAACAGCTTGCATCACTGTCTGTGGGTCAACGCATGCGAGGACTGCGAAACATCTCGAAGCCATGTGCCGGACAGCTTTGTAAGGATTTTCCAAGAGACTGGTCAGTCCTTCAAAATGCTTCATCAATTCAGGAAGTAAGGTTTTGTCAATAGCAGGTGCCACCACTTCTAGCACTTGTAGATTTGTGATTATATCTTCCGCCTGAGAGAGGGGGTCGTTATCTGAGAAGGAAAAACAAATTAAGACAGATGTAGGACATGAAAGTATAAACTGCAAAGGATGAATCCAGAATTCATTCATCTGGGTTGTTACACCGACAAAGAGGAAGAAAAAGTAAAATATTACAGCACTTTATCACAATAATAAACTCACCATTTACATTGATTATCGCCCCAACCACAGGAGCTAATATGATTTCCCACAATTTTGGTAACCTCGTGGACAAATCAGGGCCAAAATGTTTTGCTAAGCTAAGGAATGCCATTGTCGCTCCACGTCGTTGAACTCGACACTGCTTTTGAATCTTAAAAAATAAAATATCGAAATTCAATTTCTATTTACAAAGTAGAGTAAAACAGTTGCAATTTGATGATAATACTAAAATTATCACTCACATCATCCTCTATTGGAAACAGCTCGTCCAACGGAATATCAGAAGTAGGCGGACGTCCCGGTCCCCTCGACGCTCCTGAAGTACTCGCTGTGCTGTTTGCTCGTCTAAAAACCGCTCGCTCTGCTTGCCGCCTTTGTAGAGATAGAGTCAAGATACCATGATACATGCTATCACCTAAAACAAGTAAACAGTTGTATTCCAACTGATCTTGGTACGAAATTGAATCAAAAAAACATTATTATCAATAATTTCTACCTTTAGACTTGTTTTTGTTCTCCACTCCGCTATCATCACTAGCTATATCCCCATTAGAATGTGAACAAGTTACTTTGGGAGTAAATTCAGTATCGGATCGAAGAAAGGTACACAAATTATTCAAGACTTTGGGGTTAGGAGATGGCTGGCGGTCCACGCACATGCTCAATACCTCTGCCAGATTATCGGCAGAAACGAGTTGGAGATGTTCATTCTCTTCCTTTTTGATAGATTCCATCAAAGGTTTGATTACTGGATTCAATTTTTCGGGCAGAGCATTCAGGTTTGCAACGGCACCTGCCAATGCAGCCAAAGTGCTAAAAAAATTAAGAAATACTATGAATAGACAATTCAAAAAACAATTTCTGAATACAGTTCAATTTGAGTACTTTTTTCTTACGCTAGACTTAATGCCGATTGTTCGTTAGAACAGTGAAGTGCCGAAGAAAGTATATTTTTTCGTCTCTCTTCTAACGACAACATCAATTTGTTTTTTCTAATTTTGGAATTATTCATCAAATCCTGACAGTGATGCCCCATGAATTGCACTGCCTATAGAAATCAAATAAATTGTACATATATTAAATTAAAAAAAACTTTACTTTTGAGGGATTAAGCTAAAAAAAACATAGAAGTAATACAATAATGATACCTGTTCTAGAGAGATGATGTTAGCAAGCGCATCATCTTCCTGGCATATTTTATAGTGCTTCATCAAGGCTATGAAATCTCTTGACTCTTGTAAAATTCTGAAAAATACAAAAATGCTAATGAGTAAAAACATTTTTGGCAATTCTCCGCATAGTTATATGGGAAGATGGCATCAGTTGTGGCAGGTAAGACAACTGAATGTTTGTAAGCATATTGAAGATTAGGGCTGTGAAGTGAGAAAAGCCATCTTGTCATGGAATTGGGATAACAAGAGTGGCAATGTTAATGTTGTTAACACTCATTCTTTGGTTGTCTATAACTTGCTTTATTATTGTCTTGGCGTTATTGAAGCCGTCTTGTGTTTCTTTGTATTGTAGCTGTACACGGATAACGCGACCTGCATTTTAATTCAAACAGCCTTATTTCAACAAAAGTAACCAGATAGCTGCAAATATGTCATTCCGTATGTAGAAGATAGCCTAATGTCTGGGCAAAGAGGCTCTCCTGTCGATTCCTGGATTAGGGACTCAATAGTGGTAATCATACTAAACCAGCTTTGAAACAACGGTAGAAGGTATAAATGAACCCACACTTAACTCAAGGTTATCCATTTAATTAAAACATTATAAAAGACTGTATCATAAAATCAAATAATATTACCTGGTGCATTGAACAGCTATTTCATCATAATAGACCGGATGCATCAAACATTCGTGTAACTTATTCACTAAATCCGATGGAGCGGGTCGAACTGTCTTGTCCTTTTTGGCCCACGATGAGACCACCAAGCCCACTATCATACGCTGGAGAGCACTCTTAGAAGACAGGTATACCAACAATAACTGAAAATCAGACCAATTCATCATAATAGTATGAATGAATACTTTCCAACGCAGTTAAGGTAGATTGAGAAAATCGTTTGCTGAATTCACCTTAACGTAACAATTGACGGGACTCTCCATCTCAGGTGTGTAAACGATACCAGGAGCTGGTTGGACAATGTAACAAGACAGTAATCCTAAAATGAAAAAACAACTGACAATTTACAAACAGTTTCAATAATTAAAACATTGGAAAAAAGTAAGAAAATATGACAATAAAATTAAATAATTTGGCATTTTACAAGATAATTATGTAGATCAAATTTGAAAATAAACAAAAACAACTTGATTTGGGTGCCATTTTAAGACCACTGTGATAGCTTCTTTAATTCATTAAAAGCAGATCTTATCAATTGTGTCCAATTCACAAAATCTCAGGAAAAAGTAAGGAGATATGAAATGAATAAATAACACTCTTGTATACATAGGTGTCAAAATAGCTGGCGGAATTTAATGCTTGAAGCATTCTCTACCAGTCAACCGGTCCTGTCCAATCTGAGACAGGATTCCAACCCCGAGTAGAAATTTTAAGTGAAAAAACACATTGAAAATTTCTGACCCCTTGATTTGAAGTCGGAACTTTTGCCAGTAGGCTACCGAGGTCGGTTGGGTTGGATCCTGTGAAATTGGGTTTTTCTCGATTACACTAAGTGGCCTTTGAAGTATCAATATGTCTTACCTAACATCCTCGCTGCAATACACCGAGTCCTCGTGACATTGGCCTCTCTTATAGACAGAGGAGTGGTTTCACTGCCTCCCACATAACATTTCTGACTGACGGGCAGATGTACGTTTGCTCCAATACTTTCAAAAGCTCTCTCCTGATAAAAACAAACAAAATATTTAAAACCTCATAATCAGTGGCGTTCCGTGGGTTATTGGCGCCCGGGGCGGGAACCACACCCTTTGGCGCCCCCACATAACTTTTCCTAAAAAAAAAAAGGTCATTTCTAAAATTTGGTATCTGGAAACATGGCATTTCCTAAAAAAAAAGGGTCATTTCTATAATTTGGTACATGCCTATTTCGAAAACCGAACGTATAGTATAGCGCGAGCATATTTTGCCGCCCTGCTGATAGAGGCGCCCGGGGCGGTCCGCCCCTCCGCCCCCCCCCCTCGGTACGCCACTGCTCATAATAATATATTATATTGTTCAATCAATATAAAAGAATGTCGGGTTAGTGTAAACACTTATAACCCGAGATCGGTTGAACAAATTTTTATCATTTTTGGTTTATTGGATTCTTCTCCGCTCTGGATAACAGAATAATTATTAAAAATTCGAAAAATGGATAGCAAATAATACTTGGAACGGATTTACTGACAACAACGCCATCTGTGAAAAATTCCATAACAACACAATTTTTATTTACTTGACAACCATTGAGTTTCAAACAATTGATACGCAGATTTGTGATAGAATGGGATGTTTTTTTTCCTTTTTGTGCCGCTAGAGGCGCCCTTGCTAATCCGGTCTATTGTCAAATTCAGTGTTGCCAACGGGGGCGATTTACTTCTTCTTCTTATGGTCGCTCACAATCTAACCTCCAAAATATCATTCTAGTTTATTTCAAATTAAACAACTTATATATTATTATACATGATAACTTACAATAGGTTTAGAGTAATCATTGTACATTTTTTACATACTATTACAAATAAAATTGTTCATCTTTTTTTATATACCTACCTAAATACAAATTAAAAAATACAGAACAGCACCCCTGAGATTTATTCTCAAATTTATGCGCAACAAAATCAACAATTTCTTAGCAACTCAATCAATAACTTCTTAGCAACACAATGGAAAACAAACTTCCCAACGTTGGCATCACTGAAAAAAACATCTCTACGTTGGCAGCACTGAATTTGACAATAGACCTGATTAGAAGTTCTGCCACCTAGTGTGTATTGTCGGAAGCTCCCCAGAAAACTTCCCATTTCTTTCAAGTTTTCAGAAATAACTTTTCAACATTCAAAGTACCTACCTATTTTAAATGTATTTTTGTGTAAATTACAAATTCGAAAGCAATATTCATAGGACTACAGGACAACGTCTGTCGGGAAAGCTAGTATATAATAATTAATAACTTACGGAACTGAACGATCTGGCAGATATCAACATTGCTGGATCGAATGATATTTTGGCTGGTTGCATGGTCAGACACATAAACGGGGAAACAAAAGGACAAGCCGCATGCAACAGCATCTCTAAATTAGAGCATTTCACTAAATTATTCCAGACCTATAATGAAAACAAAAACAACATACTTAGAAGTTAATTTGGAATAAAATATTTGATGCAGTGAGTATCGTTTAATTGCTTTTTAACAATTATTTGTTTTTGGTTCAAGTGAACTTTCTAAAATGTGACGTTTTCTTCTTTACTCTAAAAAACACAGTTTTATTTCCAAAATAAAATATTGAATTTTGAACGACTTAATAATTTCTACATGAGTTAGACTAAAGAGCACACTCAGTCACTCAAAGTGAACACAAATACTTTCTTTCACACAGTTAGCTACTTCAAGCTTGTGTCATGAAAAAGGAAGATGGTCAGCACTTGAGATCAAATTCATGACCTTCAGTACGTAAGTCGGAGTCCTAACCACCGGACTACCACACACATCGTTTGAAATGCAGACGCAAACATTACAGTTTAATTAACTATTGTACTATTTCAACAGAACAATAACTATTGACCTCAAGGTGAATTAATCAGTTTATGATGTGTGGTAGACAATAATATAAGCGAAATTTGGCAGTTCTGATGAGGAAAAAAAACATGATCATGGTACTCATTGTTGAATGTTTCGAAAAAAAATAATCACAATAAACTAGGCAGCAATAATTGATCAGTATATTTAATGAATTGAATTTGTTTTACTGTAATTTTGGAACAAAAATTTCAACAGTTGCTTGTCCAAAATATCAAATCTGTGTTACTATGGAATGTAAAATTCTCACCTCTTCGGCAACTAGTTGTATGTCATTGATGTGTTCAATCAACACACGCTGAAACACATGTCTCAGAACTTCCTGCAGTAACTGAGAGTTCCACGCGCAAGCCTCATCTACGTCGACATCCGTAGCGTTACTATATAAAAGTTTAACCCATTCTTCACTATTCTCTAATCCGTTAGATTTAGGTTTAGTCTCTAGAACATCTTTGGTATCAGCAAATTTGTTAGTATCTTCTTCCTTCCCATTACTAGGTTGTATATCGTTATTAACATTACATCTATCCGTATGACTAACAATTGGTTCAGTCTTTGGTACATCTTTCACATTGGCTGTTGGAAATAGAAGTCCAGGGCATAAGGTCAGAGTTCGGAGTGTTTGCAGGGCAGTTCTCCTGACGGAGCTGGTCGGATGAGACAGGTAAGGCCATAGTCGAGGCACCACGCTTGCTAAATATTTAGGTCTGTAAAAAATATAATATAACTATGTAGCAAAGACCTTAAGTGGGACCAACACATATTGAATAATATAAATATGAATACTTACCCTAAAATAGAATTAGTGTCAGGTTCTGCCAATATGGCTGCCAACAGCGCCATATAATTACCACAAGCGGCGGCTAACTCATCTTGCGAAGCCAACAGCTGTCTGACTCTCGCGATAATTGCAGACAATGTATGTGGGAGCTTCCTAACCAGAGTTTTAACGCCACCGAGTAAGGCTGCAGCGGCTGCGGCCGCAACATCGTCTACTGGATCCCACAAACCTTGCACAACTGACGGAAAAGCGTATGTTTCTTTATTCAGTTCCTGAAAACATATCATCATTTTTATTTATCTCTCAAAAGTGCTTGAAAATGGAAAATGGTGTCAAATCCATGGTGAATTTGAGGTTGTATTTTATATGATCTCTCAAAAGTGCAAAATGGTGTCAAATCCATGGTGAAATTGAGGTTGTATTTTATACGATCGGATGTTTAATAACCTAGACTCTTAATGTCAATGAGAATCTAAGAGTCGTTGTCAATCACTGGCCTGGATGTTCAGGACAAACCTAAAAATATTCAGGCTGTATCTTTACTCAATGACCTTTTTATTTAGTAAACTTTGACCTTTTAGGATACAAAATTATCATAATACCCCCTATTCTGGTTCTTATTAAGAACGTTCCAAATGATTTAGAATTAAGTTCACTCGAACTAAAATTCGTATTCGGATTTATGCCGTGTTCTAAAATCTAAAATTAGTTCACCATAAAGAATTTTTTGAATTATAATTGTCTATGGATCGAGCATGCGCCTTATTGGTTGATGTTGACAAGCAGACAGCCAATCGGGGAAAGATTATGATGTTGACAAATTCGACGGAAACTGCCGAACCAACCCGAAGTGTAATGAAGACGACTGTATGATTGCATTAGTGTTCAATGATGATAATTTTTGATGCTATTTGTATTACTTTAAATAAATTCGGGGGAAATACTTAATATTTATAATAAAATTATTTAAGTTGTTTTAAATTTATTTGGTTAAAAAAACTTTTTTCATAAAAATATCATCAGATATCTTTTTAGTCGCATACAATGGGAAGTTTTCTGGGGAGCTTCCGACAATACACACTAGGTGGCAGAACTTCTAATCAGGTCTATTGTCAAATTCAGTGCTGCCAACGTAGAGATGTTTTTTTCAGTGATGCCAACGTTGGGAAGTTTGTTTTCCATTGTGTTGCTAAGAAGTTGTTGATTGAGTTGCTACGAAGTTGTTGATTTTGTTGCGCATAAATTTGAGAATAAATCTCAGGGGTACTGTTCTGTATTTTTTAATTTGTATTTAGGTAGGTATATAAAAAAAGATGAACAATTTTATTTGTAATAGTATGTAAAAAATGTACAATGATTACTCTAAACCTATTGTAAGTTATCATGTATAATAATATACAAGTTGTTTAATTTGAAATAAACTAGAATGATATTTTGGAGGTTAGATTGTGAGCGACCATAAGAAGAAGTAAATCGCCCCCGTTGGCAACACTGAATTTGACAATAGACCGGATTAGCAAGGGCGCCTCTAGCGGCACAAAAAGGAAAAAAAAACATCCCATTAGGTGTGAACTTAAATTAGGAACGTTTTGACAGATAAACGCACTAAAATTGACTTAAATACGAAATCCGAATACCAAAATGAACTTATTTCAAATTAAAGTCTAATTAGGAACAAATTGGAACGTTCTAAAATTTCTCGAATACCAATCCGGCTAACTAAAATTGGAACGTACTTATTTTATTTTAGTGCGCACTTAATTTGAATTGTAATAGGGGGTAATGATTTTTCATCAATCTTATTTTCTAAAGTTTGTGTCCTTGTTAAAAATTTTCTAAAGGTGGCAACACTGAATTGAATTGAGACCTTAATATTGGTAATAGTTCATTTTTCTTTTCCTTAAAATATAATTATTAATCAAAGTATTGAAGATTTTAGATGAAATAAAATGATTACACAGTAACATTACACTTAATCACATTTCGAAAATGTATATCAATCCACTAAAGCGATCTAAATTACAATGGAAAGGAAATGTAATGCAGTTACGAGTTCTTAATGATGCTATGTAAAACATTGTCATACATCCTATACAACATGACTCAATTTCCAGTTGTCTGTTATCAATTGTTGCCGTAAAAAGCTTCCATTAAGGTACAATGATTTATCAGTTTCTATTTTGAATTATAAATAAGCGTGATTCAAATTGACGAGACTCAGTACACAATCATGAATAGCTTGTGTCAAATCTCTTGCATATTTTTAGTGTTAATTTTAATTGATTCACCAATAAATTGTGAGGTAATATTTATCTATTCATATGAAGTAAGAATGCCAAATGCTGATAAAGAAATCATAAATCAGTTTACAAACATACTGATCTGCTACAATTATTTCTACCTTGCCAATAACACTATAATATAACTAGTTAAGTTCGTCCGTAACTCTACATTGTAACCCCACGTGAAATATTTTTCATACATATAAAAAAACAAAACAGACTATGGAAAATACTTTTCATACTTAGCTTATTCGTATGAAAGTCTATATTCTTTTGCTATGACTAAAATAACAAACAATTGCAGGAAATATTATATCGACAAAATATATGAGGTTCCCGCATACAACTGTTGATACAGTAAAAAATTCAAATTGTCCGCAATTCCTAAGTGTCGCCTTACAGATTTTGCTGATATCTAAAGATATAAAAGAAAGTCGGGTGAGTGCGAACACTTATAACTCGAGATCGGCTAAACAGATTTTTATAATGCTTGGTTTATTGGATTCTTTTCCGCTCAGAATAACAGAATAACTAATAAAAAAATCGAACAATGGATAACAAATTATAATTAAGTTATTATGAAATGAATTTCAACACAATTTTTATTTACCTGCCAACCATTGAGTTTCAAAACATTGGTACGATTTAGAATTTATTTCGAGAATTGATTTCAAACATATTTTAAGTGTATTTTTGTATTAGATCCTAAGTCGCATTCAATATTCATAGTAAGGACCACAGGACAACGTCTGTCGGAAAAGCTAGTTTACAAATAAAATAGATTGTCTTTTTTGTTTCAGAGAAGTTATGAGGTAATTTTAGAAAATGTAGAACAAGACGGGCCCAAAAATGAATTCATAAATTGGGATTTATTTATAAGCAAATACAATTGGACGACAAACACCATGGAAGGAAACATTGCTATTTTGGATAATATACCCTTGGATACCACGGTAATAATATATCCATAAGTATACTTATAACACAGACTAAATGATTTTTCTTGAACCATCTTCTTCGCAGTATGATTTCTGATCAGAAATTCCACCATGTCATTTCTCATTGCAGGTTCATTCCATAGGATATGAGCGTCGAAACAACAGATACCAAGAATCTCACGTTAATGTATTGATGAACATATGCGACTTTTTAAACGAGACACATGTCAAAACTATATTCTTAGAAGCATCAGATTTTCCGCGATCTTGCCCCGTACTAACAGTAAGTATAATATTATGATGACTACAAAATTAATTACACCGAAAACGATATCCTAAAGACAGCCTTTGAAACTAATAAAATGGGGAAGAAATGTTTGACATCCATTGTTTTTACAGTAAAGATATGTATTAAATTGTACTTTTTATATTCAAATGAAGCAAAATATTTATTCTTTTCCATAGATTTTTTATTATGCTAACCACAGAATTTCTTCATCTTCATGCTAACTGATGGTAAAAAATCATCAGCTAGACTTAATAATACCGTCAAACCAACTAGCCTTTTTATCGTCGATAACCGGTTAGTTTAATTAAAATCTTTGGAAAAAAGCTAAATATTTAGTTTCATTCTAATATGTTCCACTGAGAAAATTTCTCAATTTAATTATGGTGTATATTTTTTTTGTTGTTTACGTTCATTGCCAAATTCACGGATTTATGAAGTATAAAGCGGTGAAAGTGTTAAAAAATACTTTTTTTTTAATGTGTTACAATGTATGTTTTCAGGGTAACTACACCGTGAGCCACATGACTGTTTCGTCCGAAAATCTACCTAAAGACATGACGGGAAAATACTGGATGATGAGGTTTATTGTACAATCCAACAAAAATGTTTTAGGAGACTTAAAATTGTATGCACGTATCGAGAGAGCTAGACCGACGCTACATTAGGACCTTAATTAAAGAATACAAGTTTGAGAAAGTCGAAATATTCTAATGAATTGTATAAATTTATTAATTTTATGTATTGATTAACACTTTGATTTCGATCACGGCTGTGGATTTTTATTACATGTTCAGCGTAACTAATTTTACACTGAAAACAAATTTTACCAAAATGAATCCAGTTTGCTGAAAATATTAATATGAAAATAGGATAGATAATGAAAATAAATAGGACAGAAAAAGAAGAGGAAAATTAGCATTTCACATTGATAGAAAAATAGAAGTCTTTTCCTTTGGTCTACTTTTAAATGGACACAAGGAATGGATAAAAAGATAAAAGAAAATAAAAATAAACTAACTTGTTGCACAGCGATGACGTATTTCAATCCAAGAAGAGCTCCGTGCCTGGCCTCCCAGTTGTTCTGTTTGGTTAGTACGGAAAGAGCAGAAACTATATTCTTCACCCCTTCATGATTCATAAGAGAAGCCACTATTCCCAAGCACTGGGCACATGTTTCTCTCACCGGAGCGACCACCTTTAAGTAAAACAATATCATCATTAGCAGAGGAATAGAAACACAACTTTACTATGCGGATAGTTGCTTACTTGATCGGTAACGAAATCCCCAAACTTATCAAGAGCAAGCACACAGAGAAGTCTCAATGCAATGTCCTCTAGCCAGCTCTGGTGCATTTTCAGCATCTAAAAGAAAATATTTCTTAATTACAAACAACTATTTGAAGATATCATTACACTAATTGTATTAGCAAATCTTTCAATTTGACCACTATGGACTTATGATCTTATTCTACTGCTTGTGTTGTCATAAAAGTTAACATTCACCATTGAATGGACAAATCTAAATCCTCCAAAATTACCGACCATGGAAATCTTCAACATGTTCAGCTACAAATTGGTATATAATATTTAAACTTTGTACTGTGCAAATCTTACCTGAATAATTTGGTAAAATTTGGGATTAATGGAGTCTATATTATTCATCCATCAACATAATGCTAAACTACACTGGCTAAAAGAACGCGAGAGAATCCAATATAAATTGTGCCTCACGGTATACAAGGCCATAAATGACATGGCACCCCATACACTCTCTGAACTCTGCATCACCAAGGAGCCAGCAACAAGACCCTTACGTTCAGCCATGAAATCTACCAACATACTAAAGGAGATCAACAGGAGCAACAAGTCGAACTTCCACGACAGGGCTTTCAGCGTAGCAGGACCTGTCACCTGGAACCGACTTCCTGAAGAACTTAGAAAGGACCAGCCCATCAGCACATTCAGGAACAAACTGAAGACACTGCTCTTCCCACAGAGCTTCCCGTGCGCCCTTGAGATGGAAATCCATTAAACGGCGCCAAACAAATTATCCAGCATCATCATCATCATCATAATATACAACAACGAAACATGCTTTATATGTGCCTTATTTCCTACTACACAGCCATCTCTTGGATTTTTTTTTAAGTAACCTAACTATAGAGGCATTATTTTTATTACAAACTTATGGCCCGTAGAACTCCATCCAGCATCCGAATCAACAATAATTATCACATAAGGCAATAAATGATTAGTTAAATTTAATTCAGTTTTTATGTCATAAACTGTATTTACTTAATTATTCATGTAATAAATCAAAATATTTTTTTTTATTCTGGGTCAGGTTGAAGTTCGAGGGGCGGGTCAGCTAGTGTTAAATAAAAAAGTTGAGGTTTCGTAGATGCTGCGTGTGACCATGGTATTTTTTAACGCGTGTAACCAAGTGTTAAGCCTGTTTCTTGCTTGCATGTTGTGATTGTAAAGTTCATAATAATTAAAAGATATGAATTGACAAATTTACTTGAGCAGCCGATGTTCCTCTCTCCTTGCCAACTCCGCTTCCGTGACTTTTCAACATATCCCTGAGCGCGGTGGCTGCTCCATGCCGAGTTTCCCACTGCGAGCTGAACAGGTCTGTAGCCAGAGCTCCTGCCCATCCTTCTAGGGGCCACCATTGGACTTCTGGTCCCCAACTTCCATCTACATCTGGTGTCCATTCACCTTTAAAAAACATTATTTGTCAGACTTCTATACAAAATCTTATATAATGTTCTGTTACTTCTTAAAACTAAAACCATGTTTATTATTGTATGTGTGTGTTTATACCAAACGAACATGGAGTCAAAGCTAGAAATAGAGTATTCTTTCCTTTATCGTTGATGTCGGACACCATGGAAACAACAATGAGCAAGAACTAATAAATGGGTGATGACGGATTACATGAGCTAGAGTTCTGGTTCTTTCTCGTTGTTGTTTCCTTGGTGACCATATCAATGATCAATAAAATAACTTTTTTTCCAGCTTTGGCTCTATGTTAGTTTGGTGTAAACGTATCCTTTTATTACAACGTCAATGTATGAAGGCACACTTACACATAGCTAGTGGCCTGGAATACATTATATGAGATAATTACCATATGCTGGCAATGTTTCATCTAATCTAATTGCTGGATCAAATTTAAGCTTCTTTTTCTCTGGTTCCATAGAAATATTACTGTTGGGTGTCACACTGGAATCATCCATGGAAGTGGATTTCAACTGACGAGCCTTACGGCGCGCTCTGTTTATCTCTCGAGAACTCAGTTGTGCTCCGCGTGGAAGTAACTCGCTAATAGGTTTCTGAAAAAAAAAAACATTTTAACGTTTAATTCTAAACACAGAAGAATAATGATTGCTAGAACATTACTACAATAATATTTGCAAGAAACCATGAGAAAAAAAATTAACAAAGAGTCAGCAATTTATGGGTGGTGTGTCAACATACGAAAATAAATATATACATAGGTAACTGAATGGCTAGAAGATGAAAAATTGTTTACCAAGCATAAACGATATTCTAATTTGGGTGGAGAGTTGGATGCATTGCTGGGTGTGGTTGGTGTCACTGGTGTCACCATGTGACTCATGAGATCATCGTTGGAGAACAAATCAGTCATATCCATGCCGAGCTTTGACACCATGTCTAATCCTAGCCTTGCATTCAAAAGTTGACGCTGTCGAGCTAATTTTTCACGCATATCTGTAACATAAAAAAAAAAACATTTTTAAGTTTGTCTTAAATAAGTACTTACCCACTTTTAAGACTTTGATTTATATTTATTTAAATTAAGTAATTAAAGTGAATATCTGTTTTTTTGTTTTCTGGTTGTCTTTCTTCATTGGATACTGTATGTGTATACTTTTCATACTACACACTAATACCACTGCGACCAAGCTACGAAAGGGAAAAAGGGTACAGTTTCGGTTAAAAATGTTTAAATAAATCAAAGTAAAGAAAAAATTTTAAATACCAATTCCAGAGTGAGAATCCTCTTCAATGTCATATTCCTTCCCTTCCGAGCCCATAAGATGTGCTCCCTGAGCAAGAACTTTCTCAATATCAAAGGTCTCGAATCTCAGTCTTCCCGATTCAAACATTTCAGTCTCTAAAATATAATATAATAACACTGCTATGAACACTCTTTCATTTCAACTCAATTCTTAACTGATTTCAACTGTTAAGAACGAACAAATATAAAAATATGAGATATAGCAACGTCCGGTTTACCTTTATTATCATTTTCACACGGCGTGGGATCCCAATGAGGCACATTTTTTAGAATCGCTTCGATAGCCTGGAAGAAGAAACCAAAATTATTTCAATCATCAATAATCTATATATTAATATGTGAAGCAAAACCTTTATACTCCTTTTTACAAAAATAGCGCAAATGGAAGAGTATGAAATTTCGTACTCTTTTAGTTTATATCGAGAAAGAGTGGCGAATGTTAATATTTTCTTAAAATGATGCATAAAAAATACATTAATTAAGAAAATTGGGAAATAGTCCTCGCTTAATATAATATCTTATAAAAAATCTCAATATTATTAAGTTAATATGGTCGAATTTCAACCTCTGGGTGACCACTAGTAATTATTATTTTACGAATAATCGAGAAATATAGCAATATAACAGGATCAGCAACTCATGTTACAATACCAAAGTAATAACAAATTTTCCGTAATATGATACTTCAATCTGTTCCAAGAAAATAATTAAAATGTAGGGAAACTTTTTATATTGTAACGACAAAGTCTGTTTTAGTAGAATGAAATATCGAATTGTTACCCACTGTTGAATTGAATTGAATTCATTTTTTCACCCAAGTGGTAGGCAGAGAGAATAGACCTCACCCTTTTTCTATTAAGACACACTTCTTTCGCTTCTTCCACTAAAATTACATTTCACATACAACCTCTCCTATTTCTTTTGCTTTTGCAAACAATCTGATAGATCTTTCTAGATTTGAGTGGCTGTGAGTGCAGAGTTTTGCATATGTTTGTGCGTGCAAAAGAGAAAGATTTATATCAATACAGGTAAGGTAAAGTATGAAAGAGATGGATGAAGAGTATGGTTTGTTTTTATAAGGGTGCATATCTACAGAAATGGATGTAAGATAATACCGAAGTGTTGGATTGCCGAGGTTTTTAGGCGTTGGAAGTATGAAAAGGCAGTCGTGTTTAAGTGTCAAGGCGGCGTGCTAGAGATTGTTGTATGGGAGTCCTGGAGTTTATCCGATATTTGTCTTGTAAATAGTTGTGTATTCAAAAGAGTTGTTTGATTAAATTGCAGCCACAAATTTTTAAAGAATTTGTCGCTGTAATAATTGGAGTAAAAGGAGGGAGATAACACATCTCTACTTATTGCCTTTCATCTTCGTCACAACACTAACTTCCATACCACATTCCTTCCTAATATTGTCGTTCGAAACATCGGCGAGATACCAGTAACGCCTTTGAACGAACCTACACCCAATAAATAAGTTCTCTACAACATTAAGTAAATAAAGAAATGTTATCTCGGGATCTGGAGGTGATGATTTTGTTACCTGCCCAGCGGCTATTCGAGTCTCCCATGCTGAAGACTTCAAATGACAGTAAACTTTAGCTAGTAGGTGATGGAGCTCATGCGGCTGCATGCGTTGAACCTCTCCAAGTTGTTGAGCGGCCGCCTTTCGTGTGACACTCGACGACCCTGACTCCAGAAGGACAAATAGCCTGTCCAACCTAGAAATGACAATACCAACAGATAATTAATTGGTTGCTAGTCTAGCAGTTCAGTCGCCGATTTTTGTACCAAAGGTCTTGGGTTTGACCCTGGTACTGACCATTTCCTCTTTTACAACACAAGCTTTGCTTTCTGTGAAAATGTCAAAAGTGTATCTGTGTTCACATTGATGAGAATCAACACTTACTTAAAAATATTCACCTTTCTACACAAGTCAGCAAAACTTTATATGTAGGGTATTTTCTACAATCCAAGAGAGGATAACAGCGCCGGGTAGAATTTCAAAAAAAATGTAAAAAAAAAGGAACAGCAAAAATTCTCATTCTACTGGTAATCAAATCCAGGACCTCTAATACAAAAGTCGGTGTCATGAATAGGTTACAAATTTATTTAATGACAATATAAAACAGATAAATACCTTGACGCCATGGTTGTCTCTCGTTGCTTGAATCATAGATATATTAGGTAGATGAGATCCTAAAATAAAAAGTAAATTACGTTTATTATGGTGTGTATACGGTGTTTCCTTCCTGTAAAGCAAAACTGGGGAATGAATATGGAATTCACTGACATTGCACAAAACCAAGCGCAATGAAGATTTCCACCCTCATTGCATTAATACTGTGAAAAAAAATCCAAAACTTGATAGTGTACACGAGAATGTCTTAAACTCTTGACCACTTACATAATTTATGTACATTAGGAGCCGGTTATTGTGGTCACCGGTTTATAGAATCTAAGTGCTGATTAAAAATGAAGAATTTCATACAATTGCTATCGGACAATAGAATCATATTTTCAGTTAATAGAATTGTTTCAAAAAGTTACAACGTTCTTATAGTTTTGCCATAGACATGCACGTTTTTGAGCACCTTTCTTCAAATCTTTATTTACAAATTGTAGCTAAGACTCATGTTTTTTTTCAACTGTTTCAGTCAGCTGTGCATCAGGGGCGGATTTGCAATCTTGGCCACCCTAGGCCCCAGGCCATATGTAGCCGACAATTTTTCAGGACTCATCATTAGATTACATAATGAATTTACACTTTAATGTCAACTGTTATCGAAATCAATTCAGTAATTTAGTTAACTATAAGAGTAACTTCGTTGTGGTAAGCTCACCCCTGTATGTTGATTCTGCGATGACTTTGTTATGTGTTACTCATACTACCAATGTACAGTAAAGTATTAATAAATAAAAATATAAAAACGGTTTTAGAGCTAATTGCACATTAAGTATGTAAGTAAGAGTTTTTGATTACGATTGGCCATCCCTAAAATCTGGCTGCCCTAGGCCCGGATCTATTGGGCCTTAGGGCAAATTCGCCACTGGTGTTAATCGGATGGTAATACAAAACTCAAAACCCGGAGCAGGCAAACAAAGAAAAGACCGAATAACAGTACTTTTAATGTGCAACATGACAGGCACCGACAAACTTATAACATTAGAGATTAGAAAGAGCAAATCTCCCAGATGTTTTAAAGGCGGGAAACACTCCTGGGTGATGTACACTTCTAACACAAATGCTTGAATATCTGAGACAATGGGACAGTCACCCTCTTTTTATTCACAAGACCCTTTCTTCAATAGTATGCACTTATGTTTGTGTGAAATATAAGTACACTTGTACATATATCCTTGTCCATTTCATTCACACTCGAAGCTTTAAGAATTTCACAAAGCAATCCATCCCTGTGATGAAATGTTTGGCCTGATTGGAGTTGAACATGGTTCGATTGAGCTTGAGGCAAGGGCGGATCCAGCTTTGGCGCCAGGGGAGGGTCACATTGTCATGGTCAAGTCACAAGAAGTTATAATTTAATTTTGATAATTATAGATACTTGTAAAAAGTTTATTAAAAAATGTAAGTACATACTGTACTTAAAAATAGACAAAAATATATAAAAACATTATGTTTAACACTTTTAATTAGTGTTTCACGTAGACCTGGATCCGGCGTTGGCTTGAAGTGATTTGGTGCAATTGCACTGTATTTGTCATTGAAATAGAAAATCTTGACTTCTAATGGGCCCATTAATAACTCGTCTCTTATGGTGTTCAGGCAAAGTGTATGAAGACACCTGACGTCAGAGCAAAACATCCTTTTTCCTCTTTCTGCTTCCATGTCTCCTTTCCTGTCTCTCACACTTAGCCTTCATCGCTTTAACCCAGGTGAGCCTACATATACTATTGCCTACATTTTTTTGTTGTTTGTCATTTACTTTTTACTTACTCGCTGTTAATGTTTCGGTACATTCTTTACTGGTGTTTTTGTTGTCCATACAATTTGTTGTAATTATTTTTTGTATCACCACTGTCTGTATATCTGTCTTAAAAAAAATCTCAAGTTGCCTTATCAAGCCTAAGAGTGAAAACACAAAGAACGCTGATTCCAACCGGTGCCGATCGGCGCAAAGAATATTTCTATTCATTTATTATTATTTATCGTATGGTCATATAAGTACACACATCTTTACATGTAGAAACAATTCCGATAATTAATTATATTATCGACATTAAAATATATTATGAACGCCAGTTGTAATGGCTTGGAGTATCTTGTATCAATCAATATGCAATATGCATTTAAATGGGCATACGCACAGTTAAAACAGGAACCCGCATTGCACCGATCGGTGCCGGTCGGAATCAGCGATCTTTGTGTTTTCACCCTAAATCTGGCCCATATACTTTTACAACACTGATCTCCAATTCTACACATTGAAAAAGGATTTAAAATAACTTTTTATGACACGAAATTTTAAACGTTCTTAAGTGGCTTAGTAGAACATACTCCTACCATCTATCTAGAAATAGTTCTATTCTTTCTGCTCCTCATACGTACAATCAATCAATCGACTCTCCATCCAAGGCTCCACTTGAGAGAATAGTAGCTTTCAGATTTCTCAATTACGCTCAATGTAAAAAACCGCCTGATGCTCAAAGGAGTGAAGGCACGAAAAACTCTCATTTCGCCCAAACCATGTTCACGACCTTTCCATTTTGGTAGAGATGATTTTGATAAAAATTCACAAAAATAATCAATTTGATTAGACGAGAATTTAAACTTGCATAACCAGCTCTCTTGTGGTAAAAATTTGCCACAAGGCCAAACTATTACTACATAAGCATCAATTTAGGATGTATAATATACATGTGGTTGTATTTATCATTTTGTGGAATGAAGCATATGTTGTAATTTTAGTCGAAGTTATCTATACACACTAATATTATAAAGAGGAAAGATTTGATTGTTTGTTTGTTTGCTTTGAATAGGCTCCATACTACTGAACCGATTTGAAAAATTATTTCACTTTTGGGAAGCTACACTATGTATGTGTAGGGTGATATAATAGGCTATATATTATATTATCAAAAAATTTGGAATCCTTACTAAAACTCACGACTACAAGAATGTAACCAAAGGTGTAAAAGTTTCCTAAAATATTTTTTACATCGCATGCGCTGCGTAAACTATTAATGATATCACGAGTATTAAAAAAAAATGATCGCAGCTCACCCCGCTTGGCTAGCTAGGCAGCGATATAGGTGTCACTGGAGTACAAGCAGTACGGGAGGGGACCATTAGAATGCTACATTATTCCACATTAACATAGGCTGTAGAACATTTTGAAAAAGTTAGGGATCTTTATGAAAAATATATTTTATTTTTAATATCTATTTACCCGTGCGAAGCTGGGGCAGACAGCTAGTTTTAGTTATAAAACTGTAAGGAGAGGATGTAAAGAAAACAAGACTAATCTCACATCCTGAATTACCATTTATCATACTAGTGATAAGCATTAATTGGAAATGGTAATAAGAATGAGGGACATCCGGGCAGAATATAAAAAGTAGACAGATTCAGAATCCGTTAGGTTCAAAGGAACGCAGCAGAACAGGTAAAGACAGAGCGAGTTGGAGGCAAAAGTTAAAGACAAAGACTAAGTTAAACCCCCTATAGTCCTTTGATAATGAGAAAAAACCAAGTCCATAATATTGAATTCTTAAAACGTTTCTTCAATACAGCTTTCAGAAGCAGATTTTTCTTGTAATTTGAAGAATTACCGAAAATTTTACCAATAATCAACAGTAATAATAGAGAGCCATGGAGAGGAGAATTTGGGGTGTATCGTTGAGACATAGGAAGATGAATTTATGAATATGAGAGCAAACTAAGGTTTATGACATAGTGGAGAGAGTAGCCAGTCTAAAATGAAGCTGGACAGTACATATTGCTGGGTGCTCCATTTTAGATGGAACAAAAAATTCTGGATTGGCAAAATGAAGAGGAAATGTAGACTCCACTGCTCTCAATCTAAACAAATGGGGGTGAAGGAACTCACCAATATGCGCATGTCGGATAATAACTTTTTTTTCTCCTTTTTGGCATTTTTGGCCAATAATTATTATTGTTACCTGGTAAATTATTACTTTGAACATGTTTTCGAGAGAAACAATATTCACTTCAGGGCATTTTTTCACTCTGATTGATGAATTGTCTATGACATTCAACAGCATTCTTGCAAACAAATGACTACTCAAACATAATTATTTTCAGCTAACAACTTCAGTTTTTCTTAATCAATCTCAATTAGTTTCAGTCAATTAAAGCAAAGGAACTCTCTATTGAAAACACGATAAGTAGTCCATGGTCCCTTTTGTTACGCTAGCTGTAGATAAGAACTAAATGGCTACATTGTAAATACGGGCTCTAGCTAAATTGTCAACTTTAGATCTCATAAATACGGTTTTATTTTCACTACATTTAGAGTTCACACATATAGAGTCGAGAAGAAATGTTAACTGTTTGATGTGTGTTTATCTATTTTTTAATATGGGTGTGACTTCTGGGCACCTGTACCACTGCTTCAAGAAAGACTATATACGCCTACACCCCTGGGGCTTGCCCATCGCTTCTACCATAATGAAGAGGAGATAAAACACGTGTTAAGGATGCTGAATAACCATTGTCCAAGAAGATTGCTGTTCTTATGGCCATCAGACTACCAAAGATGAGGAAGATTTTCGCACTGTTTTCTGTTCCCATATTAGGAGAGCTGAAGGATATGGACATGATGTGGGAGGAGGTTATAACCATTACGCAAAATAAGTATTGAAGAGTTCTTATTGTCTCCATGTGCCTATGTGAGTTCTCAAATGAAGAATTATTTTAGAATATTACAATGGACTCCCGGTGACACATTCTAACTCGAGGATGGCGAAATAGATGGCCTAGAGCTTTTTCAGGTGGCAATCTGGAAGAGATTAGAGCTAAGGGTGTTAAGCGAGGGAAAGGCTCAATACGGGCTGCAGCGCCATCAGACAGAGAAATGTCCAATTTTGCAGCATCCACTTGAGTCAATAACACCAATTCAAATAGTAAAGGGGCAAACGGGAATGTTCGTTCAAAACCTTTGATGAGTTACTCCTATCGCTCAAATAATTATTTAAAGAAAGCCTTTTGCACAATGAAGTTATAATACGATTAATGGTAATTGTAATGAAGAAAAGACAAAGAAATTAATTTACAAAACTCTATCATAGGAAGGTTGAATTTCATTCAGAAAAGTTGATAAATGTTTTAGAGTTCCAATATTTTATCTAATTAGTTTTTAAGCTAGGGATGAATTGCTACACAGGTTTATTGTATTAAAGTATTTTACATAAGCTCACAGATGAATAAAAATGTGAAGTATTTATACTTTGGGGATTTTCTTAGGATAGGTATGGAAGAATAAAATTCACATACATTTCAAAAAGGTATGTCAGAGGTCAAACTTAATAAAATCATCAAATTATAGCTATGTGGTCAAGTGTGGGTTGTAGTACATACATACATGTCATTGAGTTGTGATAGCTTGAAGACCATCTGCTAAAAGCTGACAGATTAGCCCACTATGTAAAATATTATGCTGGATGGGGTAGTCTTTTATTTTTGTTTGTTTGAATATAACCAAATGTAAAATCGGTGGGTAAAGAAAACGTGTAAATATTCCGTATTAAAAAAAAGCTCACTATTAAGTAGATAAATAAAAAAAGTATGTCACACCTGACATATGGTTTGACAACATCATCCTTACATTCTATTCATGGTATACACTATTTTAACCATCTAATTACGTTGGTTAGAAAAAGGAGAGATCGATAATGTAGGATTACCATATCAATGTGCCTATTTCAATCATAATTTTACAATTTCCATAGCTTTCTATTAATGACAGCTCACGTGAACAAAATTATTGTCATCTTATCTAGTTATAACAACAAAGAAATGTAACAAACCTTACACTATCCATTGAAAACTACTTAACCTACTGCCATGCCACAATCCCATATTTTAGCAACAAATATTTTCACAATGATTTGATCCCAAAACAGAAACAATCGCAAAAATGAAGCTGTAACAGGAGAGAAGCGCATCATCCAAGCTGCAAATTTATACTGACAGCCATACTGCCGTGGAGCTCGAATTTATCGGAGCTTTTCGCCGCAGTTGGATGACGCAAATCGACGCGGTGAATAATTACGACCTCTCCACCAATCACACCATTAATTCGAAAATAGTTTTTGAAATATCGTCAAAATTTTAGAATAAGTGATCTGGGATGACTAAACTTTAAATTCCACAAATAACACAACCAGGGTGTGACCGGGACATTTTGTTTTATATAATCCTTCCGGGTTATATAACGGCATTAGAATAAAATAATTTTCTTTTATAAATACTTATTTTGAGTGCTATTATTCATTTCATAACATGCGCATGCTCATTCATATGTGTATTAGGATATGGACATCCCTGAGTTTACGCGTTATTTAAAATTAACTAGGATTTGACCTGGGAGTAATTTATAAAGCGCGAGTTAATCAGTATGGCGATTACAGATTTTTTTGACTAAAATGATAACTGAGAATACTAAAATCGTATACAAAAATTGGCGCTTTGTATACCTATGAAACTACTAGAAGTACGCATAAATCATAAGCACTATGTAGCATAAGCGATCCAATCCGTTTCATATCTGAAAGTAGTCTGACTGTGAGAGAAAAATAAGAAAAATCCGCTTTTATGAAAGAAGAATTTAAATTCAATTTGATATATTTTCCAATGAATTCTGTGGGTATCTTATTTATTACATTTCGATTTTTTGGCTTATTTTTGTAATTGCCATAAACAATAAAATTAATAATAACGGCTCAACATTATTTTTATCTATGTCATCTTCTGACAAGTGTCAACGCACGTGTTGTTTTGACGTTTGTTTTATTTTACTCATAGAATAAAAATACTTAATGGATTAATAACAGGGTAGAAAACTAACAAAATGGGATTTAGAAAATCTAATCAAAATCAGCCCAAGAAAAGGAAACAAAAAATTAACTTAGTGTTTGATGAAACTAAAAGAAGGTTTGTAAAATCTAATATTAGTCAAAAGTCATATTTGACTTTAAAATACTTTACGACCTAAATTTTGTTATTTCTTAAATCGCAAAGCACCTTAAATAGAAAACAATTAATTTAAATAATAATAAACAAACATTATTTTATGTACTTCACACCAAATGTTCCTATGGTTTGAGGTTATGTTAAGTATATAATACATTCGAGTTTTATTTTAATAGCTTCATTGGAAATAGACATACAGGCAGTACTACTTTCCAACACATGTTCATCGTAACACTGTCAACAGAAAGCTGCTGTCGATTGACTGTATACATTGAATCAATTAAGCTGCTCTTGCCTCCAAAAACTTATTATCTTTTGGTTATAATTATTCCAAGTAGTTGAGCGAATAGTAAATCTGTCGCAGCCATTAAAATATTGAAGAAAGGCTACCAGAAGGAAAAAGCTAGGAAGAAAAGTGGGCGAATTTTTTTTAAGATACCACCACAATTTGCGCAATTTTTATGATCACATGAGGTCACCAGCTGCCTGAACCTGAACAAAATTAGAAAATTTTCATAATTTTTTTTCAGAGATTTTCTAAAAGGATTCCACAAGAGAAAACTCCAAAGAAAAAAAAAGGCTCAAGAAGAATTACAAGAAAAACTGAAAGAAGAAAAACGCCGTATAAAGCAAGAGGTATGTAACATAAATAATTAATTTAGTTAATGAAATCATTGTGAATATTTCTTTGATACACTATAAGCCCACTATCATTGTTTATCTTGGAGATCTTCCATACTTTCATTTAAAATGCTCGTTTTATTATGTTTTCAGTCGAAAGAGTCATATAAGAAATTGGTTGTATCATACAGGCCTATTCCCGAATTAGACGATCTCTTGAAGAAAGAATACGAAGATGAAGATGTTACTGTAAAGATAATGGAGATATCAACTAATGACATAGCAAAGCAGAGTAATTGGATTGGACAAAATGTGCCCAAAGAAGCAGAAGGAGGCGCTAGTGAAAAAGAAACCTCTGAAGAGGAGTCAGAAGATGACGAACTGCCTGGTATGGAGCTCAAGAGAAAGCCAGAAAAGAAAACGGTTGAAAGTAACGAGGAGAAAAAAACAGTTTTCAAAAGTAAAAAGGAACTGAATAAACACATCAAGAAACAGGCTACAAAAACAGTGCAAAAGAGCAAAGCATTTCAAATGAAATACAAACAAGAGCAAATAAAAAATAAAAAGAACTCCATGCGGATGAAACACAGGAAGGAAAAGTTTTTGAGTAAAAAATCGAAAGGGAGACATCGCGGGTTCAAAGACAGGGGAAAGGATGCTAAATAATAAACATCTGTCAATAATCTTTAATTTTATTTTAATACTTTTAAAATCCTTAAAAACAGTTTAACAAACCGAAGTGCACCTAAAATAAGGTTCACATGGGGGGCAAGGCAAACTAATCTTAAGTGCGAATTTGAAATGAAACAATTTGGTATATCACACTTATTTTGTTAAAATTTGCATGCACTATAATTTAAACATGCGCCATATTTTAGAGGCAAATACAAAGTCATTAATAAAAAAAATTAAGAAACATTTCTTGAAGCAAACACATATCACAAAATAGAATCTGATACATAAAACATTTGTTCATAAATAAAGAGTTATTCATATTGACAATAATTATAAAAATAGTATTTGATATTATAACATTAAAATTTGATGAACCCTTAAAAAAGACAGATGCACTTTCATAATATTTATTTTGGTTTGAGTGCTTTTGTTAGCTTCCTGCTTTATCGAAAATCTCTGAATAGGGTCACTGGAAGGCTGATGTGGGCACTTGGTAACATTGTTTTCAAAATTAACATGAACACTAAAAATATTGTATGAAATTAAGGTGAAAGTTTTACTTTACCCCCACCTCTACCAAACGGACAAAGTTTTAAATTCAAACACGATCCACATCGGGGTTTTACTGGTTGACAAATGGTCTGGCCGAAACCAACTAAAAGATGGTTTACTTCAGACCAAAGATGATAAGGGAGCCATGATTGGAGACCTTCTCGTGTAGCTTCTGGAGTTTTTGTTGGCTTGGGTAACCATTTCAA
The DNA here is from genome assembly GCA_963576905.1 of Mystacides longicornis. Classification (NCBI taxonomy): domain Eukaryota; kingdom Metazoa; phylum Arthropoda; class Insecta; order Trichoptera; family Leptoceridae; genus Mystacides; species Mystacides longicornis. The sequence goes on along the minus strand of OY756425.1, from coordinate 7,021,014 downwards.
TCTGTTGCTTATTCTATGAACATGAGTATCAACCCCTGCAATTGAATAAAACAAATTAATTACTATTGAGCAGTGTTATTCCAATGTTAAAATGCACATAAAGGAACTCGGGTACAAAGTCCAAATACAAAAAGTTTTTGTGTCATATAACAGGAAATGAAGGTTCATTTTTATTGCAATATAGAAGTGATGGATATGGTAAGGGGTAGGCAGAGAGAACGGACCTCCACTCTTCTTCCACCAATATCGCTTTTCTCCTACCTCACCTAAGCAGAGTTGGTCTTTGTTGAGGACGGAATTTATGTGTTCATTCCACGTCATTCTTGGTTTACTGTAAGTTACCAAAACTGAATGAAAAATATATTTGGATAACAATCTTGTTTTCTGTGTCTGTCATGAAATCAATCAACACTCCCATTTAGGGGCATAGGGAGGCAACAAGAGCCATCCTGCGCGGCTTCAATGACTTTCCAATTCGGATATTGGACCCTCATTAAACACATAAAGGCATCCTTATTGATAGCAGATATCATTGCTGAATGGCCTGGCTCTAGTCTCGTTTAGGGTATGGTCCAAAGGTGTGAAATATAGAAATGGATTAATCCAAAATTCATATCCTTCCAGAATATTTTTTGACCCCAATAACTAACCCTGTTTCCATATTCGACGAAGCATACCTAATCACAAAATTATAAGAGAAATTTTGTTGAAAGATGTTTGGAGTGTGTGAAAATGGAGGGTTTCCATTCATACATGCTTATACTGTAAGTGTGCACTACAGCAGGGGTAGCCAACTTGTTTATGTTCGCAATTACGATCTTAATTTTCTTAATCTTTCAAGATCGACTTTATGATGTAGTTACATAAGGGGTTAGTTAGTAGAATAAAACAATTATTACATAATAAGACATTTTAATTAATTAATATGATGTTTGAACATTCTTGTGTTCTATTATAGATCAAAAATGATATAGGTATAACTAATCTTCAGTGTGAAGGTTCGTCAAACTAGCTCAATTTTTCGTTTTGCGAGCTTCGAATACTGAGGACAGAATAAGTTACTAGCACCAAAGTTCTGAGAAGAGCCAACAGCAGCATAGAGTTATTTCAAACCATTAAGATCCGAAAAGCATCTTATCACACATAGTTTCCAATAAAATAGTTGGATCACGTCGTAATCGACCATATTTAACTGTCAATGGACTTGTTGGCCACGAGTAGAACTTTTTGATGATCGAATATCGAAACTAAATAGGTGATTCTCAAACAATGGGACCTGACAAGATGTAAGGTTATTTCTAACCTTATTATGCTTTAATACAGATATTTTACATAAGTTTTCATGCTTTGAAATTAAAATATAGTTTTTCCATTTTTTATGATTTACTTATTAGGTATAATGTTTTTTTACAAATTTTCTCCATGTAAATGAGCTGTGTCAAATTGCCTCGCACCAATCGATGGTCCAATATTTTTATAGAATAGATTAGAAAGTAAATTGTTTAAAAAAAATGTATGTGGGCTCTAACCCTTACACTGACAACAGCCCTAATTATTTTTTAATTTTTTCCAAGCCAGACAATGTTCTTTTCTATATTTAGACAGTTGCATTTTTAAAGCAAACATCTCCTTCTCGTGTTTAATTTCTAGTTTTATCCGTTCCAATTCCAACTCGGCTGCTTCCCTCTTTATTCTGAATATCTCCCGCTGTTGTGCGTGCAGCGCTCTCATTGCCGTTAAACCATCGGATTCAAGATTACAATTTTTTGTTTCTAGAAATAAAATCATAATTTATAGGTATATTGTGCTCTAGATTCTAATGCTTTTAACTCAATACAACATAAAAGTGTAAATCAATCTACGTCGCCTGAACCATGGCCTGCTTGTTGGACATGCCCCAATGTTGGAGAATGTGCAGAGATGACCCACCAAATTACTTGTGACAACTAAAAGACTTGCCGTATGAAGACCGTTTAAGAGATTTTAAACTGGCAACATTGAATAAGAGACGGATCGGTGAGATCTTGGTGAAATATACAAGGGCATTTCAATGTATTCTCGGTATGGCAACTTTTTTGTTAGAAATATGTTGAATTTTAAGTCAAGACTCATACTTAGGAGTGTGATTATCTAACTTAAAGCCTAGCCCTGATGCCTACCGACAATTTTTGTTCCTGGAGATGAAAAAAAAAAACATTTGCGGAAAGCGATTTTCCAATGATGAAGAGTTCAATGCGGACAAAAACGATTATTTAGCAGACAAGGATAAAAATATTTTTTTTGGAAACCCCCAAAGCAAGCTCTGCTCAATTTTGGGGGTAAAAAATATATTAAAAAAAAATGTATAAATTTATTATTGTGAATGTATTTTTTAATGTTTTTTATTTCCTCAATAAAATATTTTTATTTGAATTTGTTGAAAAGATAAATTTGCGGTTTAAAAAGCTTATTGAGATTGCAAAAGACTAAATAATGTAACATTTTCTCTCGTATCCATACTGAGAATACTTTGAACTCCCCTCGTACAAGGTGTTACATGACCACCATTCCTGTGAGACTCTACCAACTATGCTTACAATGGACACTAGGTGAACCTGACATAAGATTCTCTTCCAATGCTTGTTCCTACCACCAAAGCTTTTAGAAATACAACTTAGCCGCAACTCGAGTCTTTTAAATATTTTTAGACGATGAAGGAAAACAAAAATAAATTCTGCTCCTCGATTCCTGTTTATTGCAATTTATGAATTAAATAACACAGTTGCACTTTCACACGCCGACATCTATTAAGAAATGTGGTAGTAAAAGTGCAACAAAAAGACTTGTCAAGGAATGGCTCTTGAAATGTGGATTTGTTTATAATTGAAAAATCTGTAAATAATTAAGAATAATATTATGTTTGCTGCTGTTGGTTAGGTTTTAAGTTACTATTTCTTATTATTGTTTTTATTTCTGTCGACAAATCCATTTGTATGGATTTGGCGCGACTTCATTATTGTACCTTAACTTTGTAATAATTAGTTTTTGATCTAATAAATAAAAAAAAAAAAACAAACAAAATTTATATTGAATCTCGAGCGCTCTCGTCCAACTCACGCAGACATTGTCAAGACTCTTGACCTTGTTGGACGAGACCGCTCGAGATTCAATATAAATTTTGTGAAAGTGCAACTGTGTGTTATTTAATTCATAATAATGAACTTTCACTATGTTAATACACAAACCCTCCAAAAATTATTGTAATTTATGGGATTAACGAGTATTCAATTTATTTATTTATCGTGTCGAAACCAGTAAAACCAATTAAACTGATCTTCAGTACTGCACAAAATGCACAGCGCGTGGAGATGCATCAAAAATATCCTCCATAGTGCATGTAACAGGGCACAACGGACATTCCAGCAAGTGTGGCATTGTCTGCGCCGCGCCGCAGTCACACGCACCGGATTTGTCCTGTAGGAAGCCCCATCGTTCCCTATTGTCACGGCAGTTGCCCACGTTCTATAGTCTAGTTCGCTTCCAGCAACAAGATGTTCTTGGGCTCTGAAAGGCTCACATATTTGCTGGTCTTCCTCCCACCTGCGTAAACGCTCAGAGGAAGCAGGGCCTTGCAGTGGTGATGAGGCATTTAAAAAGGATCGTCTGGAGCTAAGCCGTTGTGGTGGGGGGACATGGTTGAACAGGAGATGTTTTGTTCGTCTCCTGTGAGGTTCTTTCGCTATCTGTTGTTATACTGCGTCTAGGGATTGCAATCCGGTCTCATTTTGAATCCGGCCGGATCCAACCGGATTTTCGTCAAACCGGCCAGATCCGATCGGATCCGACCGGATTGAAACAACCTTGATTAATTGCCATTTTTAACAATAATGAAGGCTAAAAATAAAACAGCACATACACGAAATTAATTTAATTAGGGAATGGCTACTTTTAAATGGTAAAAACTATAAAAAATGTAGTTTCAAAAGAAATAAAATTACAAATTAGATTACGGATTATAAAAGTCAAATTTAAATTTAACGAAAATATTTATCTTGGCCTGCTTGATTGATCATGATTTGAAAAGAAAGATTCTCAGAGAACCGACACCACGAAAAAGAAAGATGTTAGAAAATTCTCCAACCCATTCTGGAATAAACCATTCGAGGCAGAGTTAGAAACTCCGGATTCGGAGCTTCTGCGATATCCACAACGCCAGACAATGGGGTAGCAATAGAAGACATTACTGGAATGATCACGTCAACAGAACGGATCCGGTGATTCTGGTAATTATAAGAGGATGAGATCACATCAACCAGCAGACCCTTGGACGAGCACTAAAGAGATGGATGTGCAGATGATAAGTTTAGGGTTCTAGAAATTATTTCAGTTTTATCCTTAAATATAACTTCACACTCATTATGACCGAACTAATCTAATGAATACCAGATAATAATCACAATAGTTTTGCTTTCTGTGTGATGCAAAGTGGAGTCTTAAGGGAGTTTGGATTTGGATTGGAATTTTATTACTTAATGCTCTCAATATTTTTCTTAGAGATGTCTTTTTATTCGACAGTCAATACTATCAATACGGTCAGTCAACACTAACTAACCCCACCTTGGGCACAAGGAGGCAAAAGCAGCATTTACACTGCCCTCAGTGTGACGCATTTGCCTCCTCTTCTCTTCATATCTTTATGGGTACCTACAATGACCCTGTGGAATTGCTAGGAATACAGATTCGAGTCCGGTCCGTGTTGAGTATGTCGAAAAATCTCTTAATATTACTAACCGGATCCGATCTCCGGATCCGTAAAATTTTGCCGGATCCGATATGAGCATTTTGATGCCGGATCCGCCGGAATACCGGATCCGGTTTTCCGGATTGCAATCCCTAACTGCGTCGGATATTTGGGGGAGCAATTCCTGCTTTGTATCATTTGTATTCAATTAAAACAAATGATTTAAAAAGAGCAACGATTCTCAGGGAGTTAGAGAATATTTTCAACAAAATTGCTGCTAGAGCATTTGAAACTGTCCTTGAAGATTTGATATCCATAAACACTTAAACAAAAAATCACTCAGTAGAAAGCAAATCAAAGTAAAAAAATAAATAAAATTGCAAAGTCAATCCTGGGGCAAAAAAAGGTTCCTACTCTTGTTGTGGTGATCCTTGCACATTTTTTTCACCCTTAGCAGCCGGTCACAAAATCCCTCTTTTAACATTCTGTAACATTGCTCTAGCAAGCAGCAATGAACCCCACAGTAGCTTCTGTTTGCAGCCGTTATTCTGCATTTAACCTCAACACCAATACCATTGGTATCAGTAACAGGGAGCCAGGATATGCAAAGCTATTTACTCTTTCAAACCCATAGTTCCCAATTGACGGGCTGCCATGAGATGCAACTTGGCCTGCTTGAACCTTTAAAGGTATGGGTCCGATAACTACTTGGTTCTTTGGACCCATAATTTTAAAGGCTCCAATAACCACTGAGTTTTTTGTTGGACAAATGAAATAATATTGGCCCTAAGAACTTTAGAAAGCAGAAAAATATACAAAGAAGCAGGGTTGTTTTAGCAATTGTAAAAAACGACCTTTATGAAAAGTCCGGTTCCTATTTGTATGTTAAAAAAAAATTGTTATAATTACCTATTCCAGTTATTTTGTTCCACGCTACGTTCATGCAAATATGAGCCATTTTAGGTCCGACCCCTGACAATTTACACAGTTTATCCACTGTATCAGGAATATCTCCGTCATATTCCTCTTTCAACATCTGAGACGTTTTCTTGATGTACTTCACTTTGCTCTAAAAAATATTCATATTGTTCAAAATAAACTTTCAGCCAGTTTTATTATTCAAGTATAGAGTGGCTAAAAGGAACACTATATTTTTGATGTTCCAATAGTGTTATTCTTTAATCTATATCAGGGTTGTCACATTTCAATTGAAAGATCATAATAAATGTATGTTGCATTTGTTGTGTTTATTCGTACTAATATCTTTTCAAATTAATACACTTTCCAGAGAGATGTTAGTTCGAATTGATGACCAAATAGATAAGCAAATAGTCAGGAACATTTCTTATGTGTATTAGATTAGAATTATAATGAAATTAGTTGAGGTTTGGTGGCAAAAGTTTAATATTTTACAAATAAAAACACAAAGCATAACAATAATTATATTAAAGCGCAAACCTTCCAGAATCCAACTGGGTAAATGAGCTGACCCAAAACATCATCGGATGTATTCAAAATGTTGTCAACAGTCAATCCACGGGCAAGAAGTCTTTGCATTGCTGCATGCGTCACCTGGTCTTTAGTCTGACTTGATAACATTAAAGCTATTAAGCATTGATATCTCTGGACCTGCAAACATTACTGTCATGAGCTATAAATATTTATTAGAGCTGTCAAGATGTACTGCTATAAGCAACAGGAATAGGATGATCCAATGAAATGAAAAGACTGAATAACTCGCGAGAGCCGGAGCTTGGTACTTCTCAAACCGTCAAAAGAATAAAATTGGTGGACATGTAAAAAGAACAATCACTCAGACTCTTGAAAATTGCAATAAACCTGCTGTACCTCAGCATAAAAAAACTTTTAATAATTGCTAGATCCCTAATTAACAGGGCATTGTAGGCTGAACAAGCACGTGAGCACCATCCGGGTCCTGGACTCGGAAATCTGCAGGATGTGCGGAGTCACAAGAGACCTTCATGCACCTCCTTTGTGAGTGCCTACCAATGATGCAAAATAGACACAAAAACCTCGACAAATTTCTCATGTGCCCAGAAGAAATCAAAGAGCTAAACGCCAACAAAATTCTCCAATTCTTTCAAGAGAATGGAGTGAGTGATGAGCTCTAAACATAAGACTAGTCACAAAAGTTCCACAATGGCAATTAACTAAACTTCACATAACATAAAGTGGTATACCATTGGGGGTGCATCCGAATCAGCACATTTATCACATCCCATATCATCTACTGGAGCCTTACTTTGTGATCTCATTCTTCTTATATTTTCCAACACTTCTTCCCAGTTATCTGGTCTCCAATCAGTATCATGTTTAGTTCCATTTTTAGTCTGAAAATAATTCATCATAAGAAAAATATTTCAATTGAATTTTATTAAAACACACATGCATGAACTTATAACATACTTCGAAATCTTCTTCCTCAAATTTAGGTTCAATATGAGGTCTTTTTGGATTTTTGTGGAATCCTTTTACATTTGATTCATCATTTGTTTCCTCCTTTTTTATCGAAAGTTCTACAGTGGGTGAAATCCGTTCCTGTTTTACTAGCAACACTTCTGTATTTTCTAATGGTGTTAAGTCTGATTCCTGTTTTATTTCCTTGATAATTTTCACGAAGTCCTTAACGGGTGAAATTGGTTCCTGTTTTATAATATTTATGTCTAAATTTTTTGCAGAGTTAGTTTTTTTTTTAGGATTATCTTTGTTTTTTATAATATTTTCCGGAAGCATTTGCGGTTCAGATTTATTATATTTGAAGTTTTTTCGCATGCTCCTCAATACTCTCTGCAGTTCCGTGTTGGAATCTTCATTATTTTCGAAAATCACAGATTCTGTTGGCTCCTGTTTAACTGTTACTACTTCATTTTTTTTTACAGATGTTAACTTAGCTACTTTTTCTCGCATTGTTTTCAATACTTGCAGTTCCGCGTTGGAATCTTCATTATTTTCGACAATCGCAGATTTACTTCGTTTCGACATATCACTATATTTTTTAGTGTATTTTAAACTTGATTTTATGCTTTTCGCAAACAAGGTACATTTATATTCATTGAGTATTCTGAAAACAAACAAATATTAAGAGTAAATTTCATTGAAAACACCAAATTTAGTTGATGAATTCGAAAAATATAAGCTATTGACAAACATAATATGCAATATTCATACTTAAACATTAATGTTGTAACATACAAATGAATTATATTTTGTTAAATTATAAACACTAATAGATTTATGTTTTTGTTTACAAGTATATTTTTTCACACAACCAGCATTCCCGCTTAACCAACAAAACACCAAAATTGTCAAAATAGAGAGTATATTGTGTTCTGTGGTCAAAATATACAGACAGATTACAGATAAAAAAATAATAACACTTTATTTTTTTGTCTATGGTTTCAGTACTATCCACAGTGCCTAGTTCACACCAACACCATTCACATTAGGTCGAGTGGAGAGTAATTTAGTTGCTAAATTTCACGCTATTCAAACAAAAATCGTTCACCTTCACACTATATTTGAGTAGAGTTCATTAGTGAGGAGGGTTTTTAGAACGAACAGTCTTAAACTCAGTGTAAGGGCTTGTTCAAAGAAATCGTATTTTAATGAAGACATTTTTTGATGGATGATGCTACTCGTCCAAAAATAGATCGACTTGAATAAACAGCCAGCTAATTGATGCTCCCAATGTATACTTTATTTTACCAGTCTTTAGTTTGTGGATAATTTCTAATTTAAAAGAAAACGTTTGTGATGGGGGTTGAAAATAAGTATGTAGGTAATTAAAAATGTATATCGAAAAAGTAATTTTATTACGTGCTGCGGTATCCTAATTTTACAAGTGATTTTAATTTCTTCTCGGCAAGATAATAATTATTTAAAAATGTATCGATTCGAATCAGGAGATTATTATTTAATTTACTCACTCAACTAAGTTCGATTGTGGTCTCTATTATGTTTTAAAAATTATTGGATATAATATTATTGGTTACTCATAATGAAGATTAGCTATATCCAGCTATAATTATTCTTAAATACCTACTGGCTTATGTTATAATATTGCTAGAAGCATGTGTTGAATCTTGCAGAGCTTCAATGACTTCTTCCGCACCATGACCAAATCTCTCAGCTTTGCTTCGAAGGAACGGAACCACAGTGTGAAAGGGTCTTCCTCGTCTTCGGGACCTTAATTCTCAAGTGCCAGGATTCACACCCATACAGGAGAATGGGAAATACCCGCGCATCAAACAGTCTACATCATTATATTTCGTCTCGACATTTAATGCTGACGATTTCCATATTTTGGACATGTTGTAAAGGTGATAGATAGTAAAGTTAATAAAAAAAAAATGCTCACTCAACCCAGTTAAGCTATGTCCACACATCGCAACTTTTTTAAAAAGTTGCGTCAACTGTATCTGGACACAGTTGTCGTTTGAAAGTCGAATGGTTCGGACGAGAGTGACGCTGCTAGCGAGATTCCCGGAGCGCCGTGAGATCTAAAATTTCAAATATTTTAATTTTATTTTCTAAAACACCTGGCCTTAATTATTTTTCTCTTCAAATTAATAACATTTCGTTTTTCATTATTATTAGTTTTTTTACTTTCTGTAGACATAACATATTATTATTACTTGAGATTGTGTGCGTTGTTTAGTCTAACACAATAATTATTATTATTACCGTGTTTACATTTTTATTGTAAATAATTCGCCGAGTGGTGAATTGAATAAGCAAAATTACGTTCTCCACTTGAATTAGCAGTTTTTTTTTAAATTTATTTTTCTTTTTTGTTCGGGGCATGCGTTCCCCACTAGATTTTTTTTTCTTAATTTATCACTTTAATACCTGTCAAAAGTTAATATCTAGATAATTTATAAAATCTCCATTATTATTTAAAATGGAGCCACCAGACCCCCCCGATCCACCGGATGTTAAAAGAAAACGTTTGAATAATAACGTTGATAACACAATCACAACGATTGAAGAGTATGAAATCCGTCCAATGCCATCTGAACCTCTAAAGGTCATTAATTCCGGCCCAGTCCGTGAACATTTTTACTCCTGTAAATCGTCGGGACCATTCGTAGTAAACTTCCAACTTTCGAATAGCAAACCCATAATCCCTATGAACTTTGGAAGATTTATTTTTAAGAAAAATATCAAAAATATTGTCAATGGTTCCCTTAGGGCTGAGGGTAAGCATAAGCTATCCCTGGAATTCCACAATGGTCAGGCAGCTAATGCTTTCATTAAAAATTTATATTTGATTTCAAACTCAGAATACAAAACCTTTATCCCTACATACAATGTTAGTAGAATGGGTTTGATAAGGGGTGTCTCGGTCGATTTTTCGGAAGAAGAATTGCTAGTGGCACTGAAAGAATCGAATCCTAAGTTAGATATCATCAAAGTTAGAAGACTAAATTTCAAAGATAGATCAGGTGAGAAACCAGAGTACAAACCCTCCCAAACAATTGTTATCACTTTTGAAGGACAGTCTCTTCCAGATCATGTTTTTTTTGTATTATAATTCGTTTGGTGTGGATACTTATTATTATCCTACTGTTCAGTGTTATAAATGCTGTAAATTTGGTCACACAAAAGCAGCCTCTGTCGTTCTATGCCTAAATGTTTTAAATTTGGGGAGAACCACGATGTAAATGAGTGTAATTCCAAAATCATTAAATGTTGCAATTGTAAAGGAGCTCACAAAGCAATTAGCGTTACTTGTCCGGAACTTTCGAGACAAAAAAACATTAAAAACACAATGGCCCGTGATAATATTTCCTATTTTCAAGCATCTAAAATGCACCAATTATCAATGTCCTATGCACAAGCTACAGCCAGTTCGATACCTAATGTCCAACCAGTTGCTCCCCCAACAGTCCAAAATATCTCTTTTTTATCGCCGGAAAAATACACGATTAGCCAAAATAGATCATCTTCCTCCACAAAAGGTGTGTTTAAGTATAAAGCACCAAAAGCGGCAGTGTTTCCAGGGTACGATAAGTCGGAATACAATTCTTTACTTTTGTTTCCTAACGGATCAGAATGGTCCAGCTTATTGAATCACCATGCTTATTGAACTATTGTCGTCTCAACAATTTGCCCCAGTTAACGCCGCTCACCTTGTTTGCTCGTTAAAATCATTTATTTCTGAAAATGGCTCGACAACACCCCAATATTAGAAATTTTAAAATACTCCAATGGAATTGCCGAAGTGCTGTTGCAAACAGAGATGATATTTCCATTCTCCTAAAAGAACATAGAATCGACGTTTCAGCTTTATCGGAAAAGTGGTTTTCCCCAGATTCAAATGTTAATTTTCCTGGTTTTGTTTGTTTGAGAAATGACCGGTCAGACGGGAGGGGAGGAGCGGCTCTTTTAATAAAAAATTGCTATTCTTATAATCCTATAATACTGCCCGTTCATCCAAAAATACAAATCGTTGGTGCCGAGATATTCGGTATCGCAGTAGTCTCAATTTACTGTCCACCTATGACATCTTTTGATTTTACGTTTTGGAGAGAAGTAGTAACTCCCTTCCAAATTTTTATTGTTGGGAGACTATAATGCTCATTCTTCTTCTTGGGGTTGCCAGAACAGTGACACCGTGGGGAAGGAAATTTTAGATTTTGTGGATTCCGAAAACTTGGTGATCCTTAACAATGGAGATTCTACTAGGCTCACTCTCCCTAACCAGAACGAAAGTGCAGTTGATCTTTCGATTTCCACTTCCAACTTGGCTTCCATTGCAACGTGGACAATTTCAAACGATCCATATTCAAGTGACCATTAATTATAATTCTACATATTAATCATCAACCCTGTCATCAATCAACCCCTAATAGAAGACAAAAGCTAAATATAGGAAGGGCGGACTGGACTCTGTTTCAATCTCTTCTGGAGGAGAGTGGGGATGCCTCTGAGGATGATAATGGCAATCCAATTGATATTAATGCGTATGCCTCGCAAATAACAAACCTTACCTGCGGTAAATCTCTCGATACCTATGGTTTCCACGGAGAAGGGTAAATTCTACAAGTCTTCGCCACCATGGTGGGATTACGAATGGACCGAAGCGGTAAAACAGCGATCTCTTGCAGTAAGAAAATACAAAAGAACAATGAATGATGAAAACTATTTAATGTTTCGAAAAATTCAAGCAGTAACAAAAAAACTCCTAAGATGTAAAAAACGACAGGGCTGGCATTCTTTCTGCTCGTCACTCACCCCGGATATCAGTATTTCGAAAGTTTGGAATTCAGTTCGTAGAGTTAGAGGATCTTGTTCTCCGCGACTAGATGTATCAAAATCATATGGTTGGATTGAGGAGTTTGTAGATACTCTTGCACCTCCATATATCCCATATGAAATGGAACTGAAAAGAAACGTGATATCCTCCCAGCAGTCCCAGCCACCGATTTTATCTTTGTCCTCTCCCTTTACAACAAATGAACTTTCCTCTGCAATAAACTCAAGTGGAGCGTCTTCACCAGGCCCGGATCAAATCCCATATAGTTTTTTTAATAAATTATTAAATTTATATAATAGTATATTAATGTCGGGAATTGTTCCAGATTAATGGAAAACCCAGATTGTTATTCCAATACCGAAACCAGGCAAAGTCATAACAAAGGGAACCTCATTTCGACTCATTTCCATGTCCTCATGCTTTTTGAAAATCCTGGAGAGGATGATCAAATCTAGGCTGGAATGGTTTGTTGAAAGCAGTAATCTGCTCCCGGTCTGGCAGTTTGGATTCCGTAAGGGTAAATCGTGTTTCGAAAATAAATCGTGTATTGATAACTTCAGTACCTTGATTGCAGAGATTCATTCTGCCAGATCGGATAAAATGGAAACTGTAGCATGTTTTTTTGGATATTCGTAGTGCATACGATAATGTTTTGCTTCCCATGTTGTATGAAAAATTGGTTTCTCTGGGTATCCCGTTACTTCAGTATCATGTGCTCAAGAAGACTCTTAATAGACACAACAATGGGCGTAATAGAAAGGACGATCTATAGGGGCTTACCTCAAGGATCGGTCCTAAGTCCATTTTTATTTAACGTTTATACCAGTGATATTCAAAATATAATTTCGTCTCCGGATTTTACAATACGCGGATGACTTTGTTATTTTCCTGTCCCAAAAAAATATTGCCAAATCGGCCGATTATCTCCAGAGATCATTAATTTCCATGAGTTCCTGGTGCGACAGCAACGGGTTGGAGCTTTCCCCATCCAAGAGCCAAATTGTCGTATTTTCAAATATACACTCCGTCCCAGATATTCAAATACGGTTAAGAGACTCATCAATCCCCATCAAAGAATCGGTTAAGTTTTTAGGCATGATTTTACATAGAAAGCTATCATGGAAAATGCACATTGACTATGTAATAAGCAAGTGTGAAAAAAGAATTAATATTTTGAGAGCAGTTTCAGGAGTGTGGTGGGAAGCCCACCCCTCCATAATGAAAATGCTATATTCGGCTCTCATAAGAAGTCATTTGGATTATGGTAGCTTCCTTATGGATCCACTGCCAAAATATCTTTCAAACAAGCTAGACAAGATTCAGACGAGAGGCCTACGATTTATTCTCGGAGCCATGAGATCCTCGCCAGTGATAGCTCTTCAAGCTGAATGCGTGGAGATGCCGCTGTCATTGAGGAGGAAATCTCTGGCTTTTAAATTTATAATAAAACGCATGAGTCAAACTGATCATCCTATTTTTGCCATTGTTTAGAAAAATTTTCCAACCTGACTACTGTAAAACATAACTTTCTATCATTTCCTTGCGTTCCTTCTTCATTCTCTCCCGATGTTCTGGACAATATTCAACTTGACAAATTATAATCACTCCTTAATCCAACTATAGTCAACGCGATTTTCTCTCGTAAAATTGAAGAGAACTGGTCCTCAACTTATATAAGAATTTTTACGGATGGTTCCAAGCTTCTTGAAGGAGATTGTGGAGCTGCGTTGCACATTCCATCCCTGGGTATTAAAAAATTGTTTAAACTTTCAAAATCTGCATCCATTTTTACTGCTGAGTGCATAGCTATTAAAGAGGCTATATTGGAGATAGGTAGCCGTTTTATTAAGCACGCAATTATATTTACAGATTCACTTAGTTTTATTGAAGGGTTAAAAGGCTGCTTAAGGTCAAACACGGGTAACCATCTGCTTTGGGAAATCAGAACACTTTTATTCAAAAGTCACTCTGATGGATTAAATTATGTAATTATTTGGATACCACATAGGTATTAGCGGAAATAAAGGAAGCGTGTATTTCTGGTACCGTTCCCAACTCGTTTGTGCTGCCATTCAGCGACTGCATTGCTGAAGTTAATAAATTTATACAAGAAGAATGGAACGAGGTATTCTCCCGCGCTCCTACAGGGATGAGATACAAACAAGTCCAGCCGCGCGTACCCAGTCAACCATGGTTTCAGAGCAAAAAAAAAGTAAAATATATATTACCCTCCTAACAAGATTGCGACTCGGACACGTTGTCCTGGCCTCACACTTGGCAAGACTGGGTATAACCATTTCACCTCTTTGCCAGTGTGGGGAGGATGACGAGACCATTGACCATATATTTTTCGGTTGTAATCTCCTCTCAAACGATACCCTTCTTCGGGAGCTTGAGAAGGAGAGCGTTCCCCTTCCTATAAATGTCGTGTCACTGCTTTCAATGAACAATCCCAAGATTAATGACGTATTGATTGACCATCTAAGGGTCAACAACAACATTCTTTAAAAATAACTCAGTTATGTACTTAATTCCACTGTGTTTTTCCTAGTTAAAATTTTGAAATAAACATAAGCTGCATCACCTGATAACGGGTGCTAGCTTAAAAAAAATAAAAAAAACTGTATCTGGATACAGTTGACAGCGATGTTGCGCGTCCACACATAGTTTGTTGTTGAAAATGGATATGTGCGAATACAGAGTGTTTGGTTAAACGTTAGACAAACTGGTATGGTACATAGAGGAGATCATTTGGAAATAAAAATACTTTTTGCTTGTTATATACACACATGTTTATTTCAATAATTTCAATAATATACGGCCGAGGCCTTTTGCAATTACAATATAGTCACAAACAAAATACACAGTTGGCAAAACACAATCGATATACATTATAAAGTTAACCAATAGTAAGTAGTGTACCAAAAAGATTACAATATAGGACACTGAGACTTTAATTACTCTTAAGATGGATAAAGCTTAATAGTTAAATTGAATATTTATGTATGGGAACTATACCTAACTTTTCTTAATTTAATACAAATTGCAAAAATGTAAATACTATCTTGTTATTTGAATGCCAAAATGAAACTAAGATTTTTAGTAAAAAAAAAAGAAAAAATAATAATATTATGTTATTGAATAAGTAGATGTATAATATGAAAATGCGTAGATAAGATTATACTTGTAAAATGTCATTGTTATTACTGGCGTATTATGTGGTTTAAAAGATTACTAGCATATTATGTAGTTTATAAGATTTATGTAGATTTAGCATATTATGTAGTTTATAAGAAGTTTGAAATTTAATGAATGGAAACCTGTTGACAAGACCGATTATTGGTCTTAAAGGGATCTGTTATTGTTAATATCTTTGAATGGAAAAACAAATAAATAAAAAACAAACAACAATCAATCCATCCACAAACAAGACACACAGAGAATTCCCAAGGCCATAGAGCAAGACAGGCAGGCAGGAAGGGCTGAAGATGCAGACTCCGGTGAGTGCATGCATGCAAAGGATGGACTATCAGAAGGATTCTTCGGTGATCTTCCTAAGGCGGCCGATGCTGGTGTCAAAGAAGTCAATACGACCAGCATATTCGTTACCCAATCGGTGAAGACGCGGGACAACTGTACTTTTCAAATAGTTGTAGGTATGTTGTAGGTATACTGTTTGAAAGAGAATATAAACTTTACCCTTACCAACTCACGTTCACTCGCAAGATAGAGCATCTGGTCACCATTAGGTTCCTGTATGCACTTCTGTCTTGTCTGCTTCCTCTCAGGTCAGTGCGTTCAAGCCAAGTTCGGCGTGCCAATACGCAACCCTCCCGTTTTACTGATATTTAAGGAAAATTTTTACGAAGAACTCATGGTGACTTTCACCAACGGTTCATAACATTTAAGTTGCTCGTAGCGTTTTATATTATAGTGTGGAGTGGAGGACACTAAGAGCTACGTAAAAGTTAGGAACCATTGGTGAAAGTGACCATCAAATTTTTTACTGAGAATTTTGAAATCTGAAGTAAACTTATTTCGTGGATGTTTCTTTGGAATTTGAAGGGATATAACTTTTTATTAAGCCATTTTCTTGATTATATTTACCTATTTTTTCTAAAGATTTGAAATTTGAAAAAATATTTGGATCTGAGTTGTTGATAAATAAAAAAGTTACAGAGTGACTTCTAGATAAAATTATGGGATTTCTATATTTTTTTTGTAAAAACGCCTAAAAACGGGAGCTCTCTATATAAATTTTGAGTAAGTACAATATATTACAAAATAAATAATGATCTCTCTTTGCACCATACCAGTTTATTAAACGATCTACCAAACCTCCTGTATTCCTACATATTCTTCGATCGTATTATAAAACTTATCGATGGAAATGAACGATGAGTGAAGCGTTCTGCAACTCGTGGGCTCGAATCCCGGTGCCAACCATTTCCACTTTCACGACACAAGCCTTTTGCTTAGTGTGAAAGATGTCAAAAGCGTAATTGTATTCACTTTGACTAAGCTCAGATTCATTTTAAAAAATGTGGAAATCTTTAGAAAATTGCCAGATTTGAAGCTCATGGCGAATAACGCCTGCACTGATTCACATTTACTGAACATCATCGACTGTTAATCAGGTATCCCGAGTGGATAAGTTCAAACAACTGGGAGCTACCATTACCATCTCTAGTGACCTGGGGACTGAGCTCCCGATTCGCATCTGTATGCATGGCAAGGGGCGCCTTTAACAACATGACCAATAGGTATATGGAAAGCATCAGCGTTTGGTGTCAAGACGAAAATGTTAATTGTTTGATGCGTGTGTGTGTTGCCCATTCTCCTGTATGGTTGTGAGTCCTGGCACCTGACCAAAGTCCATGCAGAAAAAGTCTCTTCTTTCGAAACGAGGTGCCTCAGGAGAATTTTTAATATAAGATGGTTCTACCACATAACAAACGACGCTATACGCCGGCGCACCCAGCGTAGGCCCATCACTTCTACCATTTTGGAGAGTAGATGGACTTTGCTGGGAAATGTGTTAAAGATGCCGAATGGCAGTTGGTCGAGGAGAGCGCTGTTCTTCCTCTCATCATCAGGGTCCCGAAGACAAAGAAGACTCTCTCATACTGTGCTCCGCTCCTATGAAGCAGAGCGGGATCTGAATATGGTGTTGGAGTTGGTTATCGAAACTCCGAGTATGGGAAGTGTTTTTGGTAGACTAGCGGATACGACGCCGGCTTTCGCAATGTTTCATGCGGAGGTTGTGGGTTCGATCCCAGGTGCCGACCATCTTCCTTTTTCACAACACAAGCTTTAAGTAGCTTACTGTGAAAGAGTCAAATAGTGTATTTGTGTTCACTTTGAGTGAATAGTGAACACAGATTCATTTTTATAATGAAAAATAGCTGCGCGAGATCGAGCGAAGTAGAGAGCTCTAGCTGCCCTCCGTTGCCCCCGAATGGGGTCAAAAAAGGAGAATGGTAGCCTAGTGGCAAATGCGTCAACTTCAGATCAAGAGGTCCCTGGTTCGAATCCCGGTTGGGTCAGAAATTTTCAATGTATATGTATTTTCACCTGAAATATCTTCTCGAAGTTGGAATCCTGTCTCATATTAGATGGGACTGGTTGACTGGTAGAGGATGCTCTAAGCATTAAGTTCCGCCTGCTATACTGACACTTATGTATTGAAGAGTGTTACTTATTTATGTAATAACTCGGATCGAACACATCAATTCCGTCCTCAAGGAAGCTCAGGTATGAGTTAGAGAAATAGGAGTGGTTTTATGCGAAATGGTATGTCATTGGAGTAAGTGAAAGAAGAATGCCTGGATAGAAAAAAGTGGAGGTCCATTCTCTCTGCCTATCCATTATGGCTTGATGGGTAAAAAGAAAATATTAAATAATTAAATAAGTAGGTACCTATTTAGATTTGAAATTAATAAAAACTTGAAATTTTTCAAAACAAACCTATAAAAATAATGTAGAAAGGTAAAAAAACATTCACAAATAATACCTTGACCAGTGTGATGAACGTGAAAAGTTGGAGAGTTACCCGTTTGAAACGGGAAACTTGGAAACATGCAATAAGCAACATTTCCATATGATTTTTGGCGCCAAATATCGACGAGTATCTGTCAACTTCACAACAAAAAGTTGATGAAAACTCGTCAACTGTTTATATCAACTTTTTGTTGCCATGTGTGGACAGCGGGGATACACGAATACAAGCAACATGCATAATTTCTCTTTGATTTTTGACACCAAAAGTCGGCGGTCAACATTAAAGGATCCGTCAACATTTTGCGTTTTTACAACAAAAAGTTGATAGATACCCGTCAACTGTCGATATCAACATTTTGTCGCTATGTGTGGACATAGCTTTAGTTTGCCATGGTAATGGTTAGAACCTTTTTTGTAATACATTACAATGAACAAAGATTAGTACTGTTTTTCTTTTTATGGGTGTTCTATGGTGAAAATTGACAAAATTGTTGACAGCTGGAATGCAAACATGGCCGCGGAGGACGATGAAATTGATATTTTGGGGGATTTTTCAATGGATGACTGTATAAATAAAAATGAAAAAACAATGTAAGGTCTTTAATAAATAATAATTCATAATTCTTTCGATTTTGCATTTATTGGAAAAGTTTTATTGTGAAGATGCCTAAACTTACGTCAGACGTCAGTGTTGTTTGTTTTGACATACATAAATTTAAAACACAATATTATCCTATACCTTTCTTTTCGTAACTCTCATCAAAATAATAATCTACCTATTATAAACATTGCTTCTAATTTCTGAATTGTTTGTTATTTATTAAAGTATTTTTTTGATACATTTCGTATTTCTATTACAGAGGCTCCTCATACTCAGATTTACTGAAATGCGATTACTCAGTTCATCCACAGTGGCTATTGGATACTGTCACCACTGCCAATTGGTATGATACTCCGTCACAGGAAGAAAATGTTATGTATGTGCTTTTTTTATTTACTAATCCAACTTTTTGTTAGTGTTAAATCATATCTTTTATTTTAATATTCGCATTGTAGATTTTATTTAAAAGTCAACCTACCTATTTAATGCTTGAGGGGTCGTAGCTACGTGTGAATGTCAACCCCATGTTTTTCTTTTACTCATAGTGTGAGAACGGACCTCCACTTTTTTCTTTCCAAGCACAATTCTTCGCATCTTAATCGCCATACATTAAATAGTAATATCAATTTGTTGTTGTAGGAAAAGTGATGGATTGAATGTTAAAACTGTAAATAGTGAAGACGAGGAGAGTCAGCCTTCTACTAGTAGTGGCTTTGTGGAATGGACGATTTATGAAAAAGAATTATTAAAAAAAGCCATGGTACTTAATGTTTTTTTATCTAACGATTTTCATTCAATAGGTCAAAATTTTATCTAATGTAATTTGTGTTCAATAGGACAAAATTTTATCTTATGTAATTTGTGTTCAATAGGACAAAATTTTATGTAATGTAATTTGTGTTCAATAGTACAAAATTTTATCTAATGTAATTTGTGTTCAATAGGACATCTACGGGCGAGATTATAATAGAATAGCTGTCTTTCTGGGAAGCAAATCGATGCAAGAAGTTAAAATGCTAATTGAAGCCGAGTATGGAATCAATTTGGATTGTGATACTCCCAAAACACTCAGTACAAATAATATAGAAGGAGCAAGTTTCTATGGTGAAGTGCTCACCGAAAACGAAATACCGGCTTCGATAGAAGAAGTCATTTGTATGGTGAGCACCGCAGAGCCAACTGTGCCTGGTATCAAAACCGCAAAGACTGTTCCGAACGAGGGTACTAGAAGTGTGCTAAGTAAACATTTAATTGCCAATAATACTAATAGAAGCTTACTTAAAAAGCCTATTTTAAATTCGGATAACACCAAACAAAATTTCAAAACACAACCTGTGAAATCCCCGTCAAAAAGAGGACTTCCGCAGGACTATAAAGACCAGTACACAAAACTAAATAAAGTTTATTCATACGCATTTAGTAATAAGAAAACTAGCAATGTTAAAAAAAATATGAGGTCACCGAGTAAATCTAAATTTAATATTTCGCTGATGATGAATAAAAAGGATGCTTTAAGTCAATTATCTCCCAAGAAGAAATCTTTTACAACTGGAAAGAAGAGAGGCGTCCGACAAAAATCTGTGTCCGAATCCGGCGAATCCTTTGTTGAAAAGCCTGTCATGCAGATAGTAACTGGTTCAGGTCAAGCATTGCCGCTGTTTGAGGGGGAACAAGTAGTGAGTATTGAGTGTCAAATTTGTTTTATATCTTTAGGAAACTTGACCTGATTCTGCCCTCACGTGATTAATTTTCAATACCTTTTTTACAATCAGATAATAGAGTAAAATTTATGATATAACTTTGTAAAAAGTGTCTCATCTTTAGGTGTTAGATTTATACTGAAGTTGAAAATTCTCATTTATAAACACTTTTTCAAAGATGTAATTTAAATTTTACTCTGTTAATATGAAGTGTTACAAAGTTACTGCAAAAACACAGGATCAAGGTTGAGGATTTTGCCCTCTTGGATCCCCAAAAATAAAGTGACTGCAAAATCCCTTTGTGATATCAGATAACAAAATAAAATCTCTAAGGATCTTACGTGAAATGTCCTCAATTACGTAAAAAAATGTTAATGTTTAGGACCTCCTTAATGAATCAATCGAAATTTTGTAAATATTA
This sequence comes from Mystacides longicornis, assembly GCA_963576905.1. Classification (NCBI taxonomy): domain Eukaryota; kingdom Metazoa; phylum Arthropoda; class Insecta; order Trichoptera; family Leptoceridae; genus Mystacides; species Mystacides longicornis. Next base: position 7,000,293 of record OY756425.1, on the reverse strand, counting down.
ATTTAATTTTTTGTATCTGATTTTTAATTTAATAATCTGACTTGCTTATCCTTTTTTATTACAGATAAAAATTGAGAAGCGCACTAATTCAGAAGCAGAAAGTGATATAGAGGTCGATATAGACAGTGATGATGATAAGACAATTGCAAAGAACTCGTCCAACAATTACACAATATATTCTTCCCATTCAAATAATGATGGGAGTTCTTCACATCTCCTAGATCAAAAAGACCTTAAGAATGATGAGACCATTGTTAAAACGAAACCGGCGCATGATGTTAAAATTGAAATGCCTATTGTTGATATTCCTGAAGATATACAAGATGTACTAACTGGAATGGATCCACCGCAAGAAGAATACATCGTCATATCTGGGGAAATAACCAATTTAGAGAAATTTTTATGTGCAGAGTTCTTTGAAGGTAGGTATATAAGCAGTCCTAAGCTCGTATTATCTTTTCATAGCTTAAAAAATTATATTTGTATTGTCTATTGTAGGGCGTTCAGCTAAAACACCGGAACGTTATATGGCAATAAGAACGCATCTAATCCAGAGTTGGAGAATGTGTCGTCCAAACTATTTGACAAAGACGGCTGCTCGCCAAGGACTACGTAATTGTGGAGATGTCAATTGCATTGGCAAGGTTCATACTTTAATGGAACAGCTGGGCGCTATCAATTTTAACTGTGGTAAATTTTTTCACATCTGTTTTACGGCCAGTTTCAGAATCTGTAGTAATCTGTTAAATGCTGTCAAACAATTCACCGTAGTTACTCTACTGTTATCCCCGTTTCAATACACAAAAATAGCCACTCTAAAGATGGATAGGATTTTTATCTGGTTCAGAAGAAATGATTAATTTTGTACATCAGATATCTGTAGTCTACCCATCACGCCGTGTCCCGTAAGGGGTAGGCAGAGAGAACGGACCTCCACTCTTTTCTATCCAAGCATACTTCTTTCGCTTCATCCACCGACATAATATTTCTCATACACCCTCTCCTATTTCTCTTACTTCTTACATGGCCTTCCTTGAGGACGGAATCGATGTGTTCGATCCACGTCATTCTCGGTCGGCCACGCTTTCTTACACCTTTCCTTTCAGCCTTATGAATTCTCTTTGTCATTCTGTCTGCATCCATTCTTTCCACATGTCCAAACCATCTCAACTTATTAACTTTCATCTTTGTCACAACACTTACTTCCATACCACATTCCTTCCTAATATTTTCATTCCTTTCCATATCCCATAAAGTTTTTCCACATATTCTTCGTAGAGATTTCATCTCTACTGCATTTATACTACATTCTTCTTTTTTCGTCCATGTCCACGTTTCACAACCATACATCATCGATGGTAACAGGATTGCGTTATGCACTAGTTTCTTTGCTTGTAGTGAGACGTTGTTGTTTCTCATTATAGGTCTTAGTGCACCGCCCACCCTGCAACCAGCAACTTTCCTACGCTCGATTTCTTTTTCACACTTTCCATCCCGACTAAACATGCTTCCTAAATACACATACTCATTCACTTGCTCAAGATATTCATTTTCTACCGTTATTTTGCAATTCGTTCTTGCTTCATCCCTTTCAAATACCAAAACCTTTGTTTTGCTGACATTCATTTTTAGACCGTTTTTTGCACAATTTTCAAACACACTTGACACAAGTTCTTGCAAATCATTTTCACACTCAGCCATAAGTACTAAATCATCGGCATACATAAGCGCACATACTTTTATTCCATTCAAATCAACCCCTATATTTATATCTTTTAACCCACTGACGCAAAAATCAAAAAACAAATTGAACAACCATGGTGACATGACGCACCCTTGCTTCACACCCTTCGTAAGACAGAACTCTGGTGAAACGTGACTATTCACCTTCACACACGCAGTACTATCCGAATATAGCGAAGCAATGCCACGAATCAACCGGTTGTTCACTCCATAGATTGATAGAACCTCCCATAATTTACCCCTATCTACCCTATCATATGCCTTTTCCAAATCTACGAATGCACAGAAAAGCTTCTGATGTTTACTCAAAAGCTTCTCTCTTTACACAAATATTATTCTTTCTAAGGGAGGGGAAATGCTATTATCGATTTAAGAGAATATCAAAAGAAAAGAAAATTTTGTGATGTTGTATACTTTGAAAATCAAATAAAGAAATAAAAAAAAATAAGATGAAAATTCTATCATCAGAGTCACTCTCGTCACTTGAAAAAGCCATTATTTTTAATAGAAAAATGATTTTTCTTGCAGTACAAAACACCTACCTCACCTACAAAACTCGAAACCGGGGAAAATCGGGGATAGCAAAAATATAGAAAAATTCAGTTGACAAGCTACTAGTGATAGGTTATTGAAACAGTTTATGGCTGATTTCTAAAGAATTCATAGCTCGTGGTACTTCCAGGCTACCAACCGCTATCTTCGTTTATTGAAACACTAAAACAGCAAGATTAGTAGATACAGTTTTAACAAAAGATAGGCGATAAAGATATGGTTTTAACAAAAGATAGGCGATAGACTGGTTATTGAAACCGGCCCTCAATAACATTTTTCCAGGATCTATCTCTACAATAATTAATATTAAGTCTACTTTTAACAATCATTGTCAGTTAAATGATTTGCTTTGTGTACAGACCAAACATCCTATATAAGACCTCTGCATATGCTGCTGACAAGAAATACCACATCAAACATTCCGTCTTTACCGCACAGTTCGAAAAGCAAATTTTTCGATGATTCCAATAAGCTGTCTGCTATCCGTCAGAGAAAGAAGCGAATTGTTGTCGTGAGTATTATCTATTTTTGACAACTTATAACAGTAATATAAATCAACTTATGTGTAAATGATATTCCCGTTTCACACAAGCGTTTAAGGGCTTTAGAAACGGACTCTATATTATTGTTCTAAATAAATGAATAAATATGTTTGCAAGGATGGGGAGGGAGGTTACACTATAACACACACAGAATTTGGTGAAACATACGAAGTTGTGGGAGAACCAAAGCAGCAGAAGATTGCAAAGAAGAAACAAACCAATCTAATATACTGCAAAAGTTTTTCTCACGATCATCCGGTAAATTATTTATATTTATTTATTTTTTCTATACTGCGGTAGTTTAGTGTGTCCAATGACAGTACAAGAATAAAGAAAGAAGATGTTAATGGTTGTGGGGCCCGAGGCCGTAGTGGAGTGATCTTTCAAATGACACAACCTTAGCATATAAAGGTGCACCAAACGAACAAACACCCAGAACTTGAAAATACAGTATATTCAATTATTAATAGAGTATATTATATTAAAATAATAATATATTCTATTTTCAAGCTCTGGGTCTCTGTTCATTTGGTATGCAACTTAAGATGTATTCTGATAGTCCCCCTATTCTGTTTCGGTTCGAACTAAAATAAGAACGTTCCAAAATTTAAGAATTAAGTTCGCATGAATTAAAATTCGTATTCTATAAAGTGATGTGTTCTAAAAACTAAAATGACACTTAATTAGTTCACCATAAACAAAAATATGAATTATAATTGTCTATGGAATATATCGCGCATGCGCCATTGGTCAATGTTTGTTTATTACAAATAATACGAGAGTCAAAATTTGACCAAATATTGTTAAAGCATCTCAAATTTGCGTTTTTATCAGACCAACTCTTAGATTTCCTTTTGAAATAAATAAGTATAATTATTTTTAGTGCAAATCTCGTGTTGTAATATACAAGAACATTTTGACATAAGAACGCACTAAAATTGACTTAAATAGTGTTGTAGAATACCAAAATGAACTAATTTCAATATTAGTCATATTAAGAACGCTCTTAATTTTTATAGAATACCGATGTGCACTGACTAAAATTGGAACGTTCTTATTTTAGTTAGTGCGCACTTAAATTGAAACAGAATCGGGCGTAGTATGTGTATAATAGATGAGGTATTTTGCAGTAACTTTACAATACTTTTATAATAATGCCAAATATTTAAGAAGTTAATTTAATGTAACTTGAGATACCCATTCCTGCCCAGCGTACCCAAGTGCATTCAATTGTCAATTATTTTAAATTTGGAATATTGCAGCCGCCTTTCAGTGTGACAATAAGCCTGTCCGCTTTAATACTGATGGACTTCCACGCGCACACCTCACATGCGGAAGTAATGGGGTTGTTAGGGGGCCGTTATGACCCCCATGCGTCCAATGTGCACATTCAGCACTATGTCCCCTGTGACAGTCTGGAAGATAGTGGGACTCACTGCGATATGTGTCCAGGTGAATATCTCTACATTTATTTTCAAACTCTCTAATAATATTTTTCCCACTTTATGTGCCCATTGTCTACTCAAAATTGAATAATGATGTGTGGTTCATACCTTCTAACTACATTATAAACATTCCAAGATGTTATCGACATTTGCACATCAGTGGATTCTTCACATAATTGCCACAATTTGAACCAACCATGATGTGTAGGTTTTTTCTGTAAGTGGTAGTAGCTTCTTTGTCATAGTCTTTTATTAACCCATTCCTGGCTACCTACACACCAACCTGAACCGGAATGGGTTAATACTTTCTAGCTATTTCTAGTTGATTGCCAAAAAGTCTAAAGTGGTTTGATTCTTTTTGTGTAATTTTTGATATTGTTAAGTATAATCTATTCTCATTAATCATCTAATTATTCACTTAAAAATAATTCATTAGTGTCTTTATTTTTCCGTACTTTGTGGTGTATGTTATAATATTGCTTTTGGCATAAACTAGCATGTATTGTCGAATGTTGTATCCATCCATAGTGATGTGGAAAAACATGGTGAATAATGGACTGTTTTCCTAGGAATATGGTGCTAATATAAATAACGGTGAATATGTGAGTGTAGAAAATTGTTTATGTGGTCACCGTAGTGACCATAAACATTGTCATAATAATTAAATTGTCTTGTCAGACGATGCACTGCTCCCCAGCAATTTGACAGATAAAGTTTCAACAATATAGCCGCTGTCAATTGTCAAAGTTTAGAAGTTCCTATTGGAAGAACATTTCTATAGGTAGAAATAAGTTTTTTTTTCTAATTTTTTTCAGTTTCTCAAAGCGAAGCTGGGGAAGCACTATCCGCATTGGGTGTGGACACGGTTGGTTGGCACCATTCTCATCCGCTATTTCCACCCTGGCCCTCATCACAGGACCTGCTGACCCAGCAAGATTTGCAGGCAGCGCTTGCTCCAACACCTTGTCTAGCAGTTATTCTGTCTCCCTACTGGCAACCCGGAAGAACTTCTTCGCAATACAAGTACCAACATATTTTTACACTAATTCCTATTTTTTTACAGAAAATTACAGCTGTTAAGTTTTATTCACAACTAGCTCACCCAACAGACATTTTCCTGTCTTAACTATGAAAATTGAATTAGAATTGATATGATGATAAATTAATAATTTTATCAATATAATTCTGACCGTGCGCACCAACTATTAAACAACTGACAGCTGTGCCAAACTTCATAAGGTTACTTTAGAAAAGTTTATATTGACAAAAGCACTACAAAAGAGTGCAGTAGCACAGTCTCTGCCGAATTCATCACAGCGTAAAGGAGTAAACCTTCCATCTTCTTACATTAGAAACGTTAATAATATAGTCTTTAAGTTTTCAAATGTTCCTTGCAAATTTCTCAATTTTTATTTCATGAGAACCTGCTCCTGGTTGAACAAATTAGTCCAGCAGTCCAATAGGGGTCCATTTTTATATATATAGATTATTTGGTTAAGAAAAAGCCATTTGTTTTGATTGTGGAATCAACTAAATCTTTGTAATTTAATGTGGTAGTTTTGTCGCCGTGGTCTTGTGGTAGTATAAAATTTAATGAAAGATTTACTTAAAATGGACACAAATTTGCAAATAAATTTTTCAATGTTTATAATTTCTCTTTCAGATGTTTGTACGTAAAAAATGATGTATCAAGTGGTGAAACGTTGGCCTTTAGATTCAAGACGCACATCGAATGTGACTTGATAACAGATTTCGCTGTAGAGAGTCTCTTGCAGGATATTATCAGAATTTTGGATAAAAAAGAAAAATCTAGTGGCAATTATTTTGTAAATATGTCCAACGATATTTGCCCGAATGCTCAAGTAACTTATTTGGATAAGGTATGTGTATTATTTTACTATGTCTTTCTAAATATTACATTGTTAAAAATATCTTATATATAAAAAATTTTGTTTCAGTGTATTTCTAGTATAAGTTATCATTTAAAAGGATGCGAAATTATAATGGGGATTACGAAGTGCAAAGAAATAGTAACAAGTATCAGAAACTTGGCGAGTTAACACAAAATGACGTTCGTCTTTGGCTTGTTTCATTATGAGTCTGGTATTCATATTGGAAGCTACACTTATTCGACGGTGTTCCAAAAGTTATTGGAGTTAATAATTATTATAAACGTACTTTTTGAGCTTGGTATTGCCTATTTTATGATATTGTGTATGTATATATAGCTAAATAAATTATTTTATATTTAAGTCTAGTAATAAAGTATCGCAATAATAATTAAAAGTATTTTACTTATTGGCAATTCATATATTGTACCAAATTTGCCTGAATAATATAATGCACTAATTTTCAAAAATTTAATTTCATTTTACATCCTAAAGGTCTGTTCACACCAAATGAACATATAGCCTTAGCTGGAAAATAGAGTATATTTTCTGAATTGTTGATACGGCCACCAAGGAAATATTGACGAGAAAGAACTGTCATCGCCCATTGATTAGTTATTCTTTCCACTGTGTCCAATATAACGATAAAAGTCTTCTATAAGTCCTATGTACGTCCTTTGTTGGAGTACGGGTTCCAAGTCAGTGTGGTCACCATACTTTGTTAAGGATATTGGTCTTCTAGAGTGAGTTCAAAGGCGAGCTTCAAAGATTCCCATTATGCTACAGAATATGGATTATGAGGATAGGCTGCTGGCACTCGGACCGATCACACTCGGGTGAGAAGAGACAGAGGGGACCTTATAGAGACATACAAGATCTTGAACGGGCATTATCTCCTTCCTAGCTTTAGTAATTTGTTTTATCATGAAATCAAACAAACATCTGAGAGGACATCACCTCAAGCTCAATAGAACTTAGGTCAACTCCAATCTGGCCAAACATTTCTTCGCAAATCCCGTAGTTGAGGTGTGGAATGGATTGCCTTGTGAAATTGCACATCAGCTGGGAGCTGCTGGCCCATTATTTATAATAATAATAGTCTTTAGAAATTCGGCATCACGATATAATATGGTAAATAAATTATTGAACACCATTATTATTGCCTGAGGAAATGTTTCCAGACACTGATTCTGATGTCCAATCTGAGACAGGATTCCAGTGCTACCAGCTTATTTCCATAATCCTTCTGAGATACTGTCTCAAACTCGGAAACTTATTCAGGGGCCTTACAAGAGTACTTTACAGAAGGTTAGGCAAAACAAACGCATCGATTTGCATTTCAGCTAGGCTAACAAATTTAATTAAATCATTTATAACATTAGACTTATGAATAAAAATATAAACAAATAACAATTGAGTTCTAATTATCGTGTTATATGTGGTATATTGCATTTCATCCAAGTGCTTAGGGACCGTTCAAGTATTACGTAACGCATTTTTTAAACATTATTGACCCCCCCCCCCCCCCGAGATGTACCGTAACGCTCATTGTTACCCCTCTTCCCGTTCTCTAAATGTTGCCTAACGCATATATTACAACTATGTATGCCTCAAATCACGATTATTACTGGAAAGTAACTGAATACCTTTATTGTGGCGCCGGTAATAGAGTAGTAACGTTTTACAAGAATACCCCCCTCCCCCCCCCTTTTGCGTTACGTAATACTTGAGCGCTCCCTTATGGCTTACAATTCGTTCAGCCAAACCAAAGTATAATTTATTCCCCCGTGACTGGATCCTCTACGACTGAAACATCTGTTGAAGGAGCCAATAGGGTAAACACTATAGGAAGTTCTGACAGGCCAGGGTTGCCATTTTTCTCTAATAAGCGAATCCACGATAACAGAGAATCACGCGATGAAGTGCCTAAAACAACAACATTGAGGTTTGATATAAAATGACAGAACTGACAGAATATACTTTGGTTACTAAGTATACTTGGTAAAAATTGAATTTATCATTTCATATATGGCCGACATTAAAAAAGCACTCTTATTAGAACTAGAATGCACAAGTCAATTTTACATAAGAAAACCAGCCCACTTATGGCTCACAGTATTATCTTCCAGTCAATCCACCCTGTCCAATCTGAGAAAGAATTAATAATAATGATATAACACTTTTCTATACAAAGGTGTCAGTACAGCCGGCGGAACTCATTGCCTGAGGTAATTTTTGTCAGGCCAACCCCGGGTAGAAATTTCAAGTGAAAAAACACTTAGAAAAATTCTGGCCCGACCGGGAATCGAACCCGGGACCTCGTGATCAGAAGTCCATGCTAGTACAACTAGGCTCGAGGTCGGTGAATTACTACCTGGATAGAAAAATTTCAAGTTGAGAACTCCTGAATGGAGATGTAGCTGTCAGGGCTGTATATATGGTTAGCCATTCCCGGTTCTTGGTCTGACAATAGCTTAATATCTACCTATAATTATATGATTATATAATAAACAATACACATGATTTTAGCTAGGGGTGGGGTAAATCTGAAACCTCAATAGGGGGTAGGAGCGGTCTAAAAAGTTTCTAAAATACATCACATAATTAATGGAGGAGTGCTCAAGTCCCCCATTCACTGTCACTCCATTTGGAGGGATGGAGTGGTAGTGAATGGAGGGCTTCAGAAATATAACATTGTACAACTGGTGGATAAAATTATGAAAATTAGAGTAGGTATAGGATTTTTATAAATATAAATGCAGTAGAGATGAAATCACTACGAAGAATATGTGGAAAAACTTTATGGGATATGGAAAGGAATGTGGTATGGAAGTAAGTGTTGTGATAAAGATGAAAGTTAATAAGTTGAGATGGTTTGTAGATATGGAAAGAATGGATGCAAATAGAATTCACAAGGCTGAAAGGAAAGGTGTAAGAAAGCGTGGCCGACCGAGAATGACGTGGATCGAACACATCGATTCCGTCCTCAAGGAAGGCCAGGTAAGAAGTAAGAGAAATAGGAGGGTGTATGAGAAATGTTATGTCGGTGGAAGAAGAGAAAGAAGTATGCTTGCGTGACACGGCGTGATGGGTAGAAAATAAATAGAAATGCTGGTACCTGTAGCACATATAGCATAAATAGTTCCATCATCTTGTTCATGGACATCCGACTGCAGAGCAGGCACTGAGGGTGTTCCAAAAGGGGTGCTAATATCCAGTCGAGATACATCTGTTAGGAAAAAATAAATTTTTAACAATAATAAAAGATTTGTGCAGTGACAGGATTATCGATGAAGGATCTCTTAGATCCAACCAGTATAGAAGAACAAAAGTAAAGAAAACAATAAAAAAAGGTACAGAAGATTCTATAAAGAGAGAGAAATCTACATAACAAAAAAAGTTTTCAATAAATTTTCACACAACCAACAGTCTAAGATCTATTTAGAATTTAATTAGCAACCCTATATTTATTTAGTATCGTCAGGTCTGTCTGTATAGGAATGAATAAAAGTTCGTACTCTCCGCATACCCCTTTGAGAAAACTGAGTGATGGGTAATTTTTTTTTTTTTTTTTAATTTTTTTATTACCCATCACGCCGTTTCCCGAAGGGGGTAGGCAGAGAGTACGGATTTCCACTCTTTCCTATCCAAACAAACCTCTTTCGCTTCTTCCAAACGCATAACATTCCGCATACATGCTCTTCTATTCCTTTTACTCCTGACTTGGCCCTCCTCTAAGACGGCACCGATATGATCGGACCATGTCATTCGAGGTCGGCCTCGTCTGCGTGCACCCATTCTTTCAGATTTATATATCCTTTTAGTCATTCTATTTTCGTTCATTCTCTCTACATGCCCAAACCACCTTAATTTATTCACTTTCATTCTAGTCACTGCACTAACATCCACTCCACATTCCTTTCTAATACTATCATTCCTCACCTTATCAATCAGTCTCTTTCCGCATATCCTACGCAGTGATCTCATTTCTACAGCATTTATTCATTCATGTCCATGCTTCAATCCCATACATCATTGATGGAATCAGGATTGCATTGTGCATCAATTGTTTGGATTTAAGAGATACTTCTTATTTCTCATTAGAGGTCTTAGTGCACCGCCAACCCTTCTACCAGCCAGTTTCCTTCTTTCAATTTCCTTTTCACACCTTCCATCTCTGCTAAATAAACTACCTAAATAGACATACTCATCCACTTGTTCCAAGTTCTCATCATTCACTTTCACACTACATTGCGTTCTTAAATTTTCTCTTTCAAAAACAAGCACCTTTGTCTTATTGACATTCATCTTAAGACCATTCATTTCACAATTTTGATACACACGCGTCACAAGATCTTGCAAATCACATTCGCTTTCAGCCATCAACACTAGGTCGTCTGCATACATCAGAGCGCACACATTCATTCCATTCAGATCTACACCTTCTGTACTGTTTTTTATATCACGCACGCAAAAATCAAAGAATAGATTGAACAGCCAAGGTGACATCACTCATCCCTGCCTCACCCCTCTCGTAAGACGGAACTCTCGTGACAGATGAGTATTCACCTTGACACAAGCAGAACTATCAGAGTAAAGGGAAGCAACAGCGCGTATCAGTTGCCTATCCACTCCATAAAAAGACAAAACCTCCCACAATTTCTTTCGGTCGACTCTATCATACGCTTTCTCCAGGTCTACGAATGCACAGAAAAGCTTTTGATGTTTGTTCAATAACTTCTCCGTTACCATTCGCAGAGAGAAGATTTGGTCCGCACAACCTCTTCCATTCATAAAAGCACCTTGCGCATCCCATACCTTACTCTCAGTCACATTCCTCACTCTATCTATTAAGATCCTGCCATACATTTTCCCTACAGCGCTCAGCAAGCTAATGGCTCGATAACTGCCGCAGTCCAGCCTTGACCCCTTCCCCTTATATAGAGGACGTATAACGGCCTTCCTCCAGTCTTCTGGAGTTCGTCCAGTCCTCCAGCATTGGTTGAAAAGATCCAAGCACCACTGCAGTGTCACCTCACCGCCCAACCTAATGAACTCTGTAGCCACTCTGTCACACCCGGTCGCTTTCCCATTCTTTGCCTTCTTTAGTGCATTCTTCAACTCAGTCATACTTATTTCCTGGCACTCTTCACTTCCATCGCTCTCCATTTGCACGTCGCTACTACCTCCAATCTCTGTCTCAAACAACTCTTCAAAATACTCTCTCCATCTTTCAGCTATATCTTCACCATTCATCAACATACACCCATCCTTACTTTTTATGCAGCATACCGCATCATCACCACCAGATCGCATTCTTCTGACTGCGATCTGGTGGTGATGGGTAATATAATACCTTTAAAAGCAAGTACGAGAACTCCTCTTGTTTAGATTAAATTTTCTTATTTGAATTCTCCAATTATTCAGTAGAAATATAAATAAAATTGTGATTTATTTGGTAGCCTATGTGGTCAGAAGTGACCATAGAATAGCCATCACTGATCTAATTGAAAAATAGAGCTTCACCATCAATATCCTTGTAGACAGGTTTCCTATCCACGGCAGGTCCAGAGAGAACAAAGTATTGCACAAATTGATCTTTCAAGAAGACTTTATAAGCGCCATGAACTTTTAATGGATCTTTAGGTGGTTTGAAGGGAACGTCGTTATTGCCGCTTTTGTCACTTTCATTTTCAAGTTTTTGTTTTTCAATTTGATATTTCCTCATTTCCTCTCGTCGTTCTTCTGCTTCTTTGATTATGAGCTTCTGTTGAATTGGACATTGTGCTGATACTATCCATGTACGATCAATAGATTCTTCTACATCTTCAGTCTAAAACAAAACAATATTAAGAGTTCAAAAATATTAAAGAATAAATCCGATACAGAAGAATGAACATCTTCAATTACAACACAAGTAAACTTTTTATTTTTATGTGTGTAAACAAATTGTGCAAGAGATGTTGACACACAGAAACATGGGTACCTATACCTACTACATTATCGACTTGGGCTAAATTCCTAATACAATGCGAGTCGATTTTTTAACGGATACAAATTGTCGAAAAAGGTTGCATTATATTCGGGTCAATACGGGAATTCCTGATTTTGGCTGGTTGTATGAGAATAGAGGCAGACCTAAATTGAGAAGGGTTGATGACACAGAAAACGAAACCAGAGCAACTGGAATGACGAACTAGTGGAGAGCAGTAGAAAACAGAGAAGAGTGGAACTGATTTCTTCAGGAGACCAAGGCTCATAGCGGATTGTAGCCCCACTGATGATAATGAATTTGTTGAAGATTATTATATTTTATTTTAATTTAAAAAATATATAGGTATTTTTTTTTAATTTAAAAGTTAGATGCTTTTTGTATACATATATTAATGCCAGGAATTGTTAATATGTTTGTCCAAAAATTTCTATTTGTATTCATAGCCTATTTGTACATTTTGGAGAGTGAATATTTACATTGTTGGTTTTATGAAATCTCTTATGTATAAATTTTTGCAAAATACGTTTTTGGTGTCAAATTGTTCCTCTCATCGAGCTGCATATAACAATGAAATATCTTATGTGTTAAGGTTATATTAAAAATGCAATGATAAATAATAAATCTCTTATGTGTGGCTAATCTATAAGCTTTAAACAGTTTTTCGCGCCTCCTGTAGAATTTGTGTCCGTACATACACATAAGAGGTTTCATAGATCCAACGATAGTAAATAATTTAAAAAAATGTAGGTAGGTACATATTTACCTTAAATACTGTAATATTCATACTAAGATCTATACTAGCAATTCTTTTAATAGCTAGTTTGGCCAATTCCATAGCTTCATTTGGTAGGTGTTCAGGTAATGGCCAGGGTGTAAGATTTTTGAATTTCGGCATCCAATACATCATTCTCCAGAACTTTCTAACTGGATAACCTCGTCGTCCAAAGGTATTTACTAATATGTCCTCCATTTCTGTGTCTGGCATCACTCCTGTGTGATAAATAAATATAAGGCATGTTATGACAGTATTTTTAGCAATCAACAGACAACATATCATTACTTTAATGCAGAACTATCCTAAATGTTACAGGAACAGTTTAAAGTTTGTTTATGTCTAAATAATTTTAAATATTTATTAAACTAGGTATACAAACATTTGAACATAATCTAATAATAGATAGGTAGAACATACCATTGTCTTCCATCTGATCCAAAAGAGCAAGAGCGGTTTGTTGTTGTTTAGGAAAATGCATAAATTCGGCCTGGAATATATTTTTTGGTACGAATCTGCCTTTTGGTAAAACTTCTAAAATAGCTTTGTACACCTCTAAATCTTTATGGACATTGAACTCCTTCATATATTTAAGAGCAGTCATAATAAATTCACAATGGTTTCTTCTTCTAGGTTCATTTTGCTCAAACATTTTTACCATTTCAATGTATGTCTGTTTGGATTTATCCTTCGCTTGAGCGAATGTATCGAAAACTACAATACTTTTTTCATCATGAGCTTTTCTCACAATAAAATAAGATGACGAATGCGGTTTAAAAACAAACTTGGATAAAAATCTTAAAGTCATTTTAGTTGAAATATAAACAATTAGAACACACAGTTGTTTGAGGTTATTTTAGAAGTTCAATGTTTAATTCTCGATATTTTAAACATCAAGCAACATGTTAAGAAATAGAAAATGTAGTTTTAAACTTAATCATTTAAATTATATGTGCAATTACATTAAAATATTTAATAAACATAAAAGCTTGCATAATATCAAAGTATAATAAAATTGAGGTTACAAATCTTGACAAGTTAAGTTATCATATACACAAACACAAGTACCTTTCTATATGACACTTGGAGGAATTATTATATAGAGAGCAAGTGATGCCACTAGAGGGGGTGTGAGGAAATACTGGCGGCCATCTTGCTTGCACCATATTTCAACGATTCGTATGGAATAATAGAAAATATATATCAGAACTTCGAGTAGATTGAAATATTGTATGTATTTGACTTAAATTAATCATCTCTTCAGTTAAAGGAAAGATTTGAAATAAAGTTCAGCAAATAAAACCAACATAACATTAAATCATCATAATTTAATATGAAAAAAAAACTGTAATTAAACTTTAAAGAGTAATAATATACTTACTCGTAAACGTAGTTATTAACAACAAAACACTAAATAGAGATTCTGCAACATAGTCGTCAAAACACATAATAAATTCCCGTAAGTTCCATTAAGATGGCGTCGTAATTCTTTTTCCCCCGACCCCGCGGCATCAAAAGTTTTACAAATGAATCCATCCATAACCATAGATTCATCCAAGATATGACATAATATTGTCTATGTTTCATTCAGTTTCATTTAACTACAATCTATGGGTACGAACAGTATGAAATCTTAGGATAAAACACGTAGAAAGCCGATTCCGACCCGCGCCGACCGGCGCAAAGAATGTTACTATGCATTTGAATGGGGATACCCACAGAACATGGACAAATTGAGCGTGTGTACTTACTTCTTACATCAATGCCACAGAAAAGCAGGAACCCGCTTTCCGGCATGCCCATTTAAATGCATTGAAACCATAGACATAATCCGATATGAGAACAAGCAGCAAAGTCAAAATATATAAGACCTGTGTTAGACCCATAATGACGTACGGGATCGAGTCCAGGGCAGATACCACTGCGACCAAAAATGCGCTGAGAGTTTCAGAAATGAAAACTCTCAGGAGCATAGCCGGGAAGACCCTCAGAGACAGAGTAAGAAATACGAGGGTACGGGAAATATGCGAGGTCGAGGACATAGTAAGATGGGGAAGGCAACGAAGAAGGTTCTGGTATGCCCATGTGAGTAGAATGGACTCTTCCAGACTCCCTCACATGGCATTGCACGGCCAACCCCATGGAAAACGGCTCCCAGGCAGACCACCAAAAAGGTGGAAGGACAGTTGGGAGTCGACCTCGCAGGAGGCAAACCCCACCTCTTAAATTACAGGCCACAAGGCCTAAATTAAGAAGAAGAAGAAACCATAGACAACAATCTTTGAGCAGGTCGGCGCGGGTCGGAATCGGCTTTCTACGTGTTTTAACCTAAGATTTCATACGTCATACCTACAAATTATTATTATTATTATGATTACTGTGAATTATTAATTGTAGGTGTAGCTAATTCTATTCTGCTCTTTTTGCTGGTTTTTCTAGCATCCTGTAAGAGGTGGGAAATCGGTACCGTGAGATTGACCATCTCACGTCTATAAACCCTTAAATCCTTAGGTCAGCAAAGGCACAAGAAATAAGCCTCGGAGGCCTGGGTCTCATCAGGGGAGTTTAGGCAGATGGTGTCCCCCCTGAGAAGGCGCATGATCCAGCGTAATGGAGAGCTCTTGTACCTCCCTATGCTTCTAAAGTGGGGCTAAGGCCCCCTGTATTGTGGGTTGGTTTGGGGGGGGGGGGAGGTCCGCGGCGAGCTTGATTTGTGTGGGGCCGACTTTTTGGTTTGGTTGCTTCGGTCAGACTAGGGGGTGGGTTTCGTGCGGGTCGAGTATGCGTATGCTGTGGATTGGTCTCATAAAATAATTCAAATAATGTAAAGTTCAATCAGGTAAGACTATAATTTTAACAAGTAATAACAGATAAATACATTTTCTATTTTTTTCTTTTATCTTAAATGATTTTGGCCAGTGAAAATCCGTCTTCTTTTAAATGCTAGTTTAATAATGTTCATACACTTAAGCCCATCGCGTACTAGGCAGCCAGTAAAACATATGAGGTTGTATGGGAGCCCGTGCACTAGGAAGCTACGATTTCCCGGCTGCGGCAGCCAAAACAACGCGTCTACTTGCACGGCAGCCAGAGCGTGTGTAGGCGAATGTTTGTGGCTGCCGTTAGTCTTCGCGCACTAGTTGAAGCAGCCAGATATATTTTGGGTTCCGAACTTTTTCAAAAATGACTTTCGATACAGAGAAGTTTATTCGGGAAATTGAAAGTCGTAAAGCAATTTGGGATATAACATCAGAGGAATACAGAATACATTAAAAACCGGTCTGGGAATGCGCAAACATCTTTGAAATAGGTTTGGAATAAGCCTTTTGAGTGCCTTTTTAGAAAAAGAGGATGAATCCAGGATCTTTTTTATTATTATTATTATTATTATCAATGTTATCAGACAGGCAGCTATGCTGATATGTCTGATCTCGAAACAGTATTCAATTGTTTAGTCTATCAAGTCCACACTTGAACACATTAACACTTGGTGCAACAACTAGTTCTGACGGCAAACCGTTCCATGCATCCACAACTCTGTTGGACAGGAAATGCTTCCAGGGATTCTGCCTGAAACTGTGTTTGTCTAGCTTCAAACTATGTCCTCTCAAGTTAGTGTTTTGGTTGGGGCAGAACATCAGCTTCAATTCAGGGCAGTCATAGTATTCACTTAATATTTTGAAGGTTTCTATGAGATCCCCTCTCTTTCTCCGTTCCTCAAGAGTAGTGAGGCCCAAGACATTCAGACGTTCTTCATATGTTAAGCATCTGAGGCCATTTCCCAGTGTTTTGCGTTTTTACGAGATAGGTAAACAAAAATAAGTTCTTTCACGTCCATCATATCACTCAACGTAAGGATCTCGAATAATCGTCGATTGGCTGCTATACTGGCTGCTATAACTGGCTGCGCAAATATTCTGGCTGCGGCAGCCAGTAAAACATAATATGACGTTGTATGGGAGCCCGCACACTAGGCAGCCACGATTTCATACGAATATTCTGGCTGCGGCAGCCAGTAAAACATAATATGACGTTGTATGGGAGCCCGCACACTAGGCAGCCACAATTTCCTACGAATATTCTGGCTGCGGCAGCCAGTAAAACATATGACGTTGTATGGGAGCCCGCACACTAGGCAGCCACGATTTCATACGAATATTCTGGCTGCGGCAGCCAGTAAAACATAATATGACGTTGTATGGGAGCCCGCACACTAGGCAGCCACGATTTCCTACGAATATTCTGGCTGCGGCAGCCAGTAAAACATATGACGTTGTATGGGAACCCGCGCACTAGGCAGCCACGATTTCCTACGAATATTCTGGCTGCGGCAGCCAGTAAAACATATGACGTTGTATGGGAGCCCGCACACTAGGCAGCCACGATTTCCTACGAATATTCTGGCTGCGGCAGCCAGTAAAACATATGACGTTGTATGGGAGCCCGCACACTAGGCAGCCACGATTTCCTACGAATATTCTGGCTGCGGCAGCCAGTAAAACATAATATGACGTTGTATGGGAGCCCGCACACTAGGCAGACACGATTTCATACGAATATTCTGGCTGCGGCAGCCAGTAAAACATAATATGACGTTGTATGGGAGCCCGCACACTAGGCAGCCACGATTTCCTACGAATATTCTGGCTGCGGCAGCCAGTAAAACATATGACGTTGTATGGGAGCCCGCACACTAGGCAGCCACGATTTCCTACGAATATTATGGCTGCCTAAAGATAAATAAAATTGTGAATTTTGAATGCAATCCAGATTTCAGACTTAAATACACGACTTAAATCATGTTTTTTTTTTCTGAGAATAGTTCGATAGTGATCCTAATGTTGTGTAATATTTTGTAAGTCAGCAGCCGACAGCTTTTGTTTAAAATAATTATTTTTAGCAAAAATTTTCCACAAATTTTCAAGGGTTCAAGGAGCAAATTTTCACAGAACTTTTTTTCTACAAGTTATCTTAAAAACTACTACTATTCACGTAGAATAAGCCATGTAAATTTCATTCGGCTTGTTTCAGGGGATTATGCTAAAAAGCTCAAGTTGTGGTACCTAACTGCATGATTTGTTGTTACAATTAAATTAAATAAATAATTTATTAAAATAAAAAATAAAAAAAATATTATAAAGTATCCTAAAATTTAGTCAAGATTAAACATGTAGGTATGTAAATTGTGACGCCTACTACATTATATTACTCATAGTATATGGAATATACATGAGTCTTGTGATCGGATTTCAAAAAAAAAATTGATTTTGCTGAAATTAATTTTCTTGACGTTTTCGAGGGTGTAAATTCCAAAAATGCAAAAAAAAAATTTTTTTTCAAAAATTTCCCCGTACCCGTACGCGTACACCAAAAATGTGTGCGCACCCATAATTCATAGTAATTCTTATCCGATTTGATTGAAATTTGGTAGAACGGTTAGCCCCTCGATGTAGATGAGTCAGTAATGTTGAGATCTGTACCTTCAGGGGAACCCTCTTAAAGAATCCAAAGAAAATTTCACTTGTTCTAGAAAAAGGGCTAAAAAAGAAAAAAAAAATTCTTCGATTTTCATAAAATTATATGGTATTCGGGTTGGTCTTATGCTCCTACACAAGCACGTAAAATTTGAGGTCCGTATATAAGGGGGCGTTTCCACGCCGAATTTTTGCCGGAGTAAGATAACTATAATAGGAGAGGGTGTATGAGAATGTTATGTCGGTGGAAGAAGCGAAAAGAGTATTCTTGGATAAAAATATGTAACAACTAATGGCTCTAACAATTCATTACTGATATTCGATTTTTAAATGGAACAAACCACTACGGGCTTACGACCGTCTTCTACTGTTATTTCGAAGGCTGGCTTAGTGTGATCACTTTACTTTAACAACGTTCGCCATTAGGTGGTAATTTTTAAGTCTCCGAAACTCCTAATCATGAGAATTCTCGACATGTTCAACATGTCGAAAAATCTCATGTATGCAACAATTAGATATTTAATAATTATTAATGAAATATAGAGATAAAAGTTGGAAATTATTGAGAACTAGAGAGCAACCGAATTTAAAGACTGCGACTGCTGTCATGTATTTGGCGCCAGGATATGACTATATTCATCCTTATTGCCTATTGGCTATATTAGGTACATTGTTATATTTATTTATTTATTTATTTATTTATTTTAACAAAACACATTACAGAGGACAACTATACATTAAAAGTAGAAACATAATTAATTTATGACCTTAAACTAAGTTGACCTCCATCGAGATGTGTCACATGTTACATTATTTATTGATGAGTGAAACAGGTACAACATGTTCCAGAGAGAAAAAAAAATAATATCAATAGGAATACTACTAGTGTAAGTGAAATATGAAAATAGATAGAGGTAAACGCAAACACAAATGGAGAGTGCAAGAAGAAGGGAAGGAAAAAAGGGAGGAAGGGGTGTGGGAAAAGAATAATCAACAAGCTATCGCGAAGTAGTAGAATTGCTTAAAATTGCTCTGGAGATCTGTTTCTTGAAGACATGATGTGGAGTGCCAAGTATATCTAGAGAGCACCGCAGGGAATCATAACCTCCGGCCATTCGATACAGAGGCCTCCTCAAGCCCACGTTTGTCCTTGGTGTGGACAACCGAAAAATATTAGTTGATCTGGTTAAGGTCGGAACACGGAAGCTGAGAATAGATAGTAGTTCTGGAGTATCGAATTCCGACCTGCATATTTTACCCAGAGTACAAATCTCCTGCAGCTCACGTCTGAGCTCAAGAGCGGGCAGAGAACCACACCATGGCGCACCACCAAAACGTTCAATAGCTAAAATATTTACAGTCAGTATGGGCGATAATCTGTTGAAATTGAGCAAAAAAGGTTTTGAATAAATTTATTTATCAATGCATGGTATAGACACCTGACCAAAGCCAAGCCACAAAATGTCTCCGCATTCGAAACGAAGTGCCTCAAGATAATTATAATTATATTATTTAGTTAGGGTATAAGCTGATGGTACCACCTAATCAGGAGCAATGCTTTTCGCCGGCGCATCTAGAGGAGGCCCATCACTTCTAGCATTATGGAGAGGAGATGGTCTTGGCTGGGGGCTGGGATTATGGATGCCGAATGACAGTTGGCTGAGGAGAGCGCTGTTCTCCCTCCCATCAGGCTCCCGAAGACGAGGACAACCCTCTTATATACCGTGTTCCGCTCTTTCGGTGCAGAGCTGAGGGATTCGGACATGGTGTGGGAGGAGGTCATAAACATTGAGCGCAACGGAGAGCAAAGACAAAACGCCTCCTGTGCGGGCGATCTAAGACTGAATTTAAAAATTCTGGTTGTTTACCTTTACATATTTATCATACAAGTACCTTCGTCTTGCAGTGGATGCATAAGTATTATAAGTTATTAATTACTTAGAATAGCGGGAACGAGAACACCAAGACCTATCCTAGGTCCTAGGTCAACCCCTCAGATGAGGAAATTCGCAGGATCTCAACAAACAAAGTATTTGACTCAATCAATGTTTCTATGAATAATTGTTTTTTATTTCACAATAAAGTTATATTTATTTATTTATTTATTTGAACGTAGGGTAAAGAGAGAGAGAAGACCTCACTGGAGGGACCACGATAGTAGAATGGGTCCAGAGAGATTTACAAAGATTTGAACGGAAAAACTACCAGAGGAACATTGACCACAGAGACGACCAAATATATTTAAGGAGTGCTGGTCATTCGCATTTCAAGAAACAGTCTAATTCTTGAAATAAAACGGATTTTAGATCTAATGAAGAAGAAGAATGAACGTTATTTCTGAACTGTGACAATATTCATGAGCATAAGAACATTTTCTTATTGGTTCTTGAGTTTACGACTGCATGTAATAATAATGTATTTTCTTATTGGTTTTTAAATTATAGGTATAAGTATATCGCATTATTAAGTGGTTTCATATTATATTACATCAATCAATCAATACTCGCTTTTAAAACCCCTTTTAGGAGCATAGGGAGGCAAAAAAGAGCTCTATATTATCTTGCGAAGTTTTAACGATCTCGCATTAAAATAATTTTCAATTTTGAAATCGAATTTACCTAATAATATATTATACCTCTTGGTGGTATACCTAGTTATTTTATTTTGTAATAATTTTTGTTAATGGTGTTTTCGTTTTTTAAATTTAGAACATAAATAAAGAATTACCCGCCATTCGCAACCTTTTTACATAATCCTGTGCATTGTGCAGCGTTTACTGTCTCAATAGTTGGCCAGGTGGGAACGTTCAGCGTGGCGAGTCATCTAACTATGGGATCAGCTGTTCGAGAAGAGAGAGAGAGAATACAACGTGTTCTAGGTAATTTTAACCGAATACTCTACTATAGGTTAGTACAAATCGTCACGTGGCGGCAACAGTATCGTGTGGGCTTCGCACATTATTCTGATTCGATTCACACAAACTTTATACGCGTTTTTAACTTACTCTCTACGAAATAAAGTTTATTAAAAAGATCTTAATCGTCAATACATTTTATTAATATTTTAGATACGCGTAAGAAAAAGTTTGTATTAAGTATTGTTGTTAAAAAAATACGTTATTTCAATCAAGATTGTGACATTTTCAGTCGATATTTATTTATTTTTAAAAACGTTCGAAGTTTAAAATTTGTTTTTGATTTAAAATTAGAATACCGTTTCACGTTCTGACAACAGTGTGGAAGTGTTTAAAAATAGTTCTGAATCACACCGGACATAGATTAATTATTATTTTTGTAGAATAATCAAATAATAATTATTATGCACCTACTTCTAAAACAAAAATAGTCGAGTCTCAAAATAAACACCAACACAGTTTACATATTATTATTTCAAGGCGACCATAAATTATAATAAAAGCGATTTGTGCACTAGATAATACCTAATTGTTTATAATAACAGTATTGTGACAATTTAGTTGATTGTTTATCTACTTTTTGGTGTAGTTTTTAAACTTGCAGTTAAACAAAATGTTAACCAACTTCGAGAAATGTCTGTCAGTACTTCTGACACTTCTGTTAACAGGTAAGTTTTTTTGTACATTATTATTATCACATACGTAATAATTTTATCCGGCAACAACAATTTGCATAATACAATATAGGTATAAGTAATATGTCTTTAACATAATATATTTAAAAACATAGGTAGGTATGTACGGAGATCGACTGTTTTTTTTTCTTGGACTTTTTTTGATAACTTTTTTAGCCCGTTGTAAGTAGTAGGTAGGTACCTACTTATTGTTTTTATACTGAACTGAACATACATATTTAAATTCTTCTACTAAGTTTGTTGTAACTATTGCGCACTTGCAGGAATATTCACATTTTTTATGTTATGTAAGTATTTGAATAATGGCATAAAATTTGAGTTTTCTTGAGGGGTTTCAAAATCCCTACATACCTACTTATTTATTAATTATTTATTTGAAGTATTTAAATTTATTCATTTTTATAAATAACTAGCTTTCCAGACAGACGTTGCCTCGTCCTTATTATGAATATTGAATTCGAATTTAGGTATAGGTATAGATAAATTTATCACCGGAATGATTTCGACCGATGCATCTGTTTTAAACGATGTTTGCAGGGCACATTGTATCAAACAACAGCTGACAGCTGCTAGCTGCGTTAACTTTTTTATTTATTTTTTCTTCATAAGAACCTTCTCCCGACAATAGCTAACACAATAAAAAGTGGTCCAGCCTTTGACGTGTGATTCAATAACCGAGGGAACTAGAGATGTACATTTACGAATTTCCTATTTGAAATACCTACCTATTATCTATTTTCTAGGTACCTACTTTAACCGACGGCGGCAAAAAACGAATCTCGGATTTTCACTTTTACGTTACATGAATGGATTTGGTTCGCAATAGCGACTGATATGCTTCAAATTCTAGGACACCTCCCTTATACTGAGATAACTTCTTTCAGTCAATATCAGAATAAAAGGAGCATGTTTACAGAATAAAAACAGGATGTTATACCAAATTGTTACAAATGAACTTCTGAGCAAGGGCAGATCCAGCCTTGGCACCAGGGGGGGGGGTCACAAAGTAAAAAAAAGGTCATCTTAAAAATTTGGTATCTGGAAATTACACTTTTCCTAAAAAAAAAAAAGGTCATTTTCAAAATTTGGTATCTGGAAACTACACTTTTCCTAAAAAAAAAATTATTTCCTAAATTTGTTATATGGTACTTTTGCTCCAGGGGGGGGTCATGGCCCACATGAAATTATAATTATGCTAGCAAAATAAAGATTTTATTAATAAATATCACTGCCCTACTTGAGATTACATAGCCTAGGGGGGGGTCATGACCCCCCCCCCCTGGATCCGCCCTTGCTTCTGAGTGTTTTATACATGGAACTGATACTGACATACCTATAACTAATTTTTCAGTATGAAACTTCACGATATACCAAATTGTTCACTATGAAACTTTATGATATACCAAATTGTTCACTATGAAACTTTATGATATACCAAATTGTTCAGTATGAAACTTCATAATAACATCAAATTGTTCAGTAAGTATGAAACTTTATATGTAATATATCTACCAAATTGTTCAGTATGAAACTTCACGATATACCAAATTGTTCACTATGAAACTTTATGATATACCAAATTGTTCACTATGAAACTTTATGATATACCAAATTGTTCAGTATGAAACTTCATAATAACATCAAATTGTTCAGTAAGTATGAAACTTTATATGTAATATATCTACCAAATTGTTCAGTATGAAACTTCACGATTTACCAAATTGTTCACTATGAAACTTCACGATATACCAAATTGTTCAAAATAAACTCACCCACATCATCATAATACGTTAAAAACTTTGATTGATCATTCCTTCTCTTTTGATTCAATTGGATGCTTTTTCCATTGTAGTCGTCTAAATATGAAACGATTCATCTGTTTCTGTTTGGAGGAAATAAGCAAGAATCATGTTAAAATAAATAAATAAAATATCCTTTATTGCGCACAAAATATTAACAAATATAATATAACATTATTGTGGAAAGGGCGGGCTTATTGCCGAACGGCAATTTCTTCCAACCAACCCATGTTCTAATTTCAATAAGGTATGTTTAATTAAATAAACACGTTTTATCCAAATATGTCAACGTAGCCGGCGGAACTTATTGTCTGAGGCAATTCTTTCTAGCTAACCGGCCCCGCCCAACTTGAGACACGAGGCCCGGGTAGAATATTCAAGTGAAAAACACTTTCTTACCCGTCCGGGAATGGAATCCGGGACCTCTTGATCAGAGGATAGCGCCTACACCACTAGGCTATCGAGGTCGGTTAAAAATAGCTAAAAGTAATAAAGAATGCATCGTCACACTATTCTGAGTTTTAAACCTCTAACTACCTACCTAGACGGGAAATTCTTTCAAAACTAATTTCAAGATTATATTGCACAAATAAATAGGTACTTAACCTAAACATGAACATATAATATGAGAACCTAATAAGGAAGTACCTTTTTTTAGAAGAGGAAGAAAATTTCCGCGTACCCGTACGCGTACACCAAAAATGTGTGCGCAGTAGTGCGCACCCATAACTCATAGTAATTCTTATCCGATTTGATTGAAATTTGGTAGAACGGTTTAGCCCCTCGATGTAGATGAGTCAGTAAAATGTTGAGATCTGTACCTTCAGGGGAACCCTCTTAAAGTATCCAAAGAAAATTTCACTTGTTCTAGAAAAAGGGCTAAAAAAGAAAAAAAAAATTCTTCGATTTTCATAAAATTATATGGTATACGGGTTGGTCTTATGCTCCTACACAAGCACGTAAAATTTGAGGTCCGTAACTTTAGTTGGTCTTCCTTAAAGTACCGATTAATATTGAATATAATTATGTATTTCTAAAGCATATAATAATTGTCTTCTGGCTGTTATAATATACTATGAGTTCTGGGCTACCCTAGGTTAGCAGCTTTTTTTTTTAAATCCTCAAATACCTAATGTTTAATTTTCAAATTCTTATTAGCGGTAAATGTTTTATTTTGTTACAACATTAAATTTCTACGATCAATAATTGTTGTCTTTTTTTTTTAAATACACAATCGTGTTTAATTTAAAATCTTTATAAGCTTTGAATGTTATACAGTATTTTGTTACAATAAAAAAAGTACTATTTAACTGCAAGCACCTTGACCTGTGCGATAAATATATAATTTGGAAATTTCGATTCATGTTTGTCTAATTTATTCTTGTTAATTACAAAATAATATGACTATATTATCCATTTTATATGCACATAATTAAATAATATTTTGTTTGGATTTATAAAATAAATTTCGTTTTTTTTCTTTCTTTATTCTACGATGGCTCTACAAATCGAGCATTGGCCCCCCTTAACTTTTGCCTTCGACTAGCTCCGTCCTGCATCTCTCCAGTTTATCACCTTCAGAAGCTGTGCTGCGTCCTTCTTGACTTCATCCTCCCAACCAAGTCTGAGTCTGTCGATTCTTCTCCTTCATGAAGGTTGTTGGTTAAAATCCGTTTTTATTTCTTTCCATAGCTAAAATGGTTCGTCAATAGTTTACATACTGAGTGTTCTTGAAAAATGTCACTGAATATCGCTGCCGTATTACTAATTGATTGTTGTAATATTAATAGTTATGATTGGCATACAATGTTAATGTTTATAAACAAACATAGCTAGAATATAAATATAGATTATGTCTTTATTAATTGAACTGTGTTTATAGGTTAGTACCTGCCTACAATTTTCATAATAATTTAAAATTAGAACCTTTGAGAAGAAATAATATTTTGTACTCGGTGATTAGAACGCCATTTTATCATAGATGATTGAAACGAAGTTGTTTACCATATTATAGTCATAGACATTTATAATTATTAAGTAGGTAACTTACAAATTCCCTGGACAGACACTGATGCTAGTAACATCCATAGATTTTATACATCACTACCTAGACCGAGTAGGTTGGTACTCCTATAATCTTTTTATAGCAAAAAAGTGAATCCATTGAACGGCACTTTTGACAGATTGATTGACAAAAAGGAATGTTTTGAATAGAGATTCGTTAGTAAATTTAGATATTTTATTTATTTAGCGTATGGCCATTTCATCACAATTTATATATAATTCAATTAATAAGTATATTTTTGTTTTTCTTGTTAAATAGTCAATATAATAAAAAATGATTAGGGCGCAGGGGAAATTTTCCTGCTTGTCAGATGGTCAAATCCAGATCTCGAATGTAGTCTTTAGCCCTGTCTGTCAGTATGGCGAAGTCTAGTACATATTTTAATTTCAATTTATACTGAAATTCAAATTCAAATCTCTGAAAAAGCAATAAAAAAATGTTAATATATTAAGAGTGCCTTCGTTATCAACCAAACTGTCAAATGTTGAAATTGAAATATTTGGGTTTCTTCACTTTTGAATGAGAGTCGGGATTCTAGGTACTTAACTATATCTAGGTTCTTACAATAAGCCAGAATTGACCAGGAACTGATGATTATTATTAAACAGGGCAATAAATTGTAAAACAAAAGATTCATGTGTTTATAGGTAGGTGTAAAATGTAATCATGCTATTTTTTAAGTAGTTTGAATACAATGTGGAAGTCGTCTTTGTAGCTCTAAATTTGTACCTTAAAGGGAAAATACCGTTAGAAAGAAATAAGCCACATGTCGAGAAGTAGTGGAAAGAAATAAGCCACATGTCGAGAAGTAGTGGAAAGACCTTGGAGAAAGATGCTCACCGTGGAGGCCTGCTTAATGTCACCGGGCTGGCTGAACTATGAAGTTAAACTTTGTACATCACTTTATTACTTAAAACACTATAATATTTTTACGGAGTTCGAACTATCCGATACAGCACAAGGTTACGTACCTGATTGCATTTTATTCAAATACACTAACTGGTAATTCTATATAGTTTTTTTTTATCGTCATAGTGCAGCGTGAAAGTCACCAGTCACGTTAATGCATAGAAGTCGTAAAATTATGTATTGAAATAATATTCAATAATATTCATGTTCCTACCTGTGCCTCTAAATAATAATTGAAAAGATAACATTCAGGTGATTTATCCATACGGCAAAGTTGGTTCAATTCTTTACCTTCATAAGTTCACAATATTCTTAGTTTTTATACATTCGTATCCATCCAAATCTAATCCGAACTCCAAGAGTAACAAGAGCTCTCCTTTGCCCTCAACTATACGGAATTTTTATGAACTCCTCTTACACCATGTCTAAATGCCTCAGCTCTGCTTCTAAAGAGCAGAACAATACATTCGTATTGTTCTGCTGTTCTGTTCTATTTGATATAATATGATATACCTATATATATTAAGTTCCGCCGGCTATATACTGACATCTATGTATAGAAGATATGATCAACATTACAAAATAAATTACAAGGAAAATGCTGCCTCACTAGGCGTAAACCTGTATCGAGGATAGCGAATATAACACAATAATAGAAAAAACAAACGAAACAACAATCAAGGAACAAAAAAGAAATACTGACCTCAATAACCAAATTTCATCAAACAGATGCTCAAATTTTATAATCAAATCAAATGAGATAATATAATAGAGTTATACAATAAACCATAACTGCGATCTATTGCATAACTCTATTTTTTTTACTAAAAACCTCAACTTTTTTATGCATTAAATTTGTTTTTATGTTATTTTTTTTAAAGTTTGAACCAATACGGGCTGAGAGCCATCTTTTGTTGCAGTTCGGTATTCTGACGCACTTTCACTATCTATGTTAATTATTAGAGTAAATAAAAATAGCCACTAAGTACACGGTCAGCTACATCTTGCTGGAAAATGCAAAAGCAATGAATTTCCAATTTGCATAACACCAGCAACACTCCTGGCTAGACGAATAACTAAATTGCAAGCAATAATCGTTGATATGTTTTTTCTTCTATTGCGTACCTACATCATTCATTCCCTAATGTTTCACAATAATTTGATATATTATTATGTAAATGAAAATATTCTACAAGTGACAAAGTGAATGTATAAAAATATCAATGAAAAGAATAATAAAAACAATTTGAAAAGATTTATGTTCAGGCATAGATAAGATCTTTTTCATTTTTTCTTGTTTACTTCCTCTCTGTCTGACACAAAAACCATAGATAATAAATAATACAAAAATGCCTGTTTCCGTCATGAACGAAAAGTCAAATGAATATGACGAAAAAATACTAGACAATTTCGTTTTGATTGAAGACTTTAGTTTTGAAATTGTATATTGTTTAAGCTTTTGAATGAATGTATAATAATTCGGTAGAACTAAATGTTCTAATCAGCTCTCTAGCCAGGAAAATATTCCTTTTTGGAATCTAGCTAGGAAACTCTTATACGGAAATCATGTGGCTTAAATTCTAGACTATCAAGGTTTGCGATTATGAATGTGATTATTTATAGAATTAATGACATTTGGTTAGGAATGTACTTTGAGATTTGGTCAACCACAACCAACTATGCTTTATCATCTACCCAGATTTTTTATAGTAGTTTTTTTACGAGCGAAGTACGAAATTTCGAGAACTACACTTTCAACAGCTATGTTTTCTTTTTGACTGTAAGATTTCCTATTGCTGTCCTAAGTTATAACGTCTGCGATATCAGAACTATCGAAAATTTACTCTGCCCTGGATACCCCGACATTCCGTTCCATAGTACTTACGGAAGCCTGTTCTGTCGATTCCCTTCGTTTATTCATATTTTCTTCCTGCCTTTCTCATCTATACAGAATATTAATATTTGAAACTCAGATATTATTCGTTTGTGTTTTCGAGTTTTGTCATTATTTCTTTTAGTATTGGTTTGATGAATGAATTTCTACGGCATTCATCTTAGATTTTTTTGCACCTGATCTTTTGTTTTGTGAGCTACGACGTAGGAGAATTCCAGGATGTTGAACTGAAGTTTAAAGTATCTATATATTTATAGAAGACATATTCTTGGCCGATGTATTATTTGGTATGGCAATTTGATAAACAGGACACTTGGACGTTGTGATAAAATTGATAATTATTAAGTAATCAAATTCTACTTTGATTTATTTAACGGTTGAATAATTATTTATTGCATAAACGGATAGGTAACATCGATTCGCAAAAAAAATCACAATGGCGTAAAACCTCTTCTCAATTATTATTCATTGTTTTGCTAAAATCCATCAATTGT
The DNA here is from genome assembly GCA_963576905.1 of Mystacides longicornis. NCBI lineage: Eukaryota > Metazoa > Arthropoda > Insecta > Trichoptera > Leptoceridae > Mystacides > Mystacides longicornis. The sequence goes on along the minus strand of OY756425.1, from coordinate 6,971,111 downwards.
ACAATTTTATTGTCTATTGTTGTTTCGTAATAGTTTCGTCTATTTTCGGGTCGTTTTTCTATGGTGATTGAAGAAGTTCTATTTTTAAAAACAACTCATACCACGGCTTTCTCAATGATTTATTTATTTTTCAATTGTATAACTTTGCCAGCTAAACTTCCTGTGGCTTTATTTTGTACCTACTAGTTTTTTGGTTTTCCAAGAAATGGTATGTCGGTGGAAGAAGTGTAGTTGGATAGAAAAGGTACTCGTTCTCTCTGCCACTTCCTTAATGGACCCGTCGTGATCGGTAAAAAAAGTTCATAATATATAAATTGCACGGATTCACAAAAAAATAAGTTTTGTTTTTGTTAGTGCTACTAATAAACGGTAATTTCTTGCCAATTGCATAGGATTTTTCTCTTCTCGGTTCTTTAGAAAATAATCATTGTATACAATCATATAAAAGCAAGAAAGATTGATAACATTCTAGAAAAAAATCGTAAATGCAGCGAGTCAGAAATATTCGAACACTAAATGCACCGTCAAAAGTTGACAAATACATATTTTATTTATGACCATCATATTATTATGAACTGTGACCTTCAATTGTTTTTTATTTACATACTAAAAGTTTTTTCGGGTAAATTGCAACGAAATAACCCAATAGAGTTCAACAAAATGTCAAACACCTCAAATTATTTTTCCGATATTCCTTTTACGTACCTATACAGAATTTTAATAGACAATTAATTAGTTTACAAGTCTTGTTTAATTATAAGGTATAAATTATAATGTACCTTTTTGTCGTTTTTCCAAAATGTTCCTATTACCTTCTTATTTTGAAAATTATTACATAGGTACGTACAAATCCCGTAGATAGAGATATAATATGTATATAGGTAGTGTCGATTGGATAAAATGAAGCGGTAGGAAAGATACCACGGAAACACCTGTTGATCATCGCTACTGCAAGTGTCCGGAACAACTTTTAAAGTATGTAAGCACCTACCGTATCTATTACTTTTTGTTTTTCGTTTTCTTTACTCTTTTCGCCACCGGGGGCAGCACTGACAAACAGGGTATAATAGAAATCAGTGTTGCCAACGTGGGCGATTTATCGCCATTTGGGCTACTCGGAATGACAATTGGCGATGAAAAAATCTAAAAGGCGATAACCTTTTTTTTTTTTTAGTTAACATTCACCTCTTCCCGGATACCAAAATTTTCGGAATGCCCTTTTTTTAGAGTACATCCACCTCTCCGGATACCAAAATTTTCTTCCGAATTACCTTATTTTTTTAGCCACTTTTCTTCTTTCCAGATACCAAATTTTCAGTTGGGCTACTTTTTGTATGAAAATCGGCGATATTAGGCCAAGAGCCGTTGCGTTGGCAACACTGATAGAAATGTCAAATTTAGGTTTGGCTATGACCACGCTACGACAATTGTATACAAAAGCATGTAGGAATTGTTGTAATAACTTAACGTGTCATAGTCCTTGTTCATTTTGAATATATTTATATAGGATATACTATACAACAAAACTGAGAAAACCAGAAAATTCAGCAAGACACCAACTATACGCTTTCGAAAAGAATGAATGACATTATGGAATGACATTTGATGTTAGACCCTTATTAGGTGTGCTGCCATCTGGTGGGAAAAGTCGGAATATCCCTAGAAAACACCCCATTATGTAGATAGGTAGGTATATACTAAATGCAAAAATAGTCGTAAGCTTCTAGGTAGTAGGTACCTACATTAGAATAGCTGTTGATGAACAACAACTAACCTAACCTACCTGAAGCTTTCCCCGCAGCCCACAAATACACACCTTTATACTATGTAATGGTGAGTGATTCTGTTGTTTGAAATGGGTGGATATACATTGTTATCAATTTTGAGTAGACAAGATCTGTAATTACTTTATGTACGCGTCAAATCGAAATGATAATTTCGTCACATGCTGATTGGTGATCCTCCCTTGGAAATGGTATTTTGATAGTTATATTTTTATATAAATTTGACTTGTATAAACGCCTATGACAATGTCCAGTGTGTATTTTCATCAAATAGCAGTATCTACAGTGATCTTAATTTATTTCTTGTTTTTACTGTACCTACTGTTATTTGAATAAATTTGAATATAATTTACTTTCCTTATACGTAATATATTATTTATGTCTCTCTCATACTGTGTTTCGTTCTTTCGAAGCAGAACTGAGGGATTTTGATATGGTGTGAGAGTAGGTCATTGAAAATGTGCAGGATCGAGCGAGGTAGAGGTCCTATGCTATTTAAAAAAAAAGACCATTGATTGATTGGTTTATGGAATTCATTCTCAAAACAAGTAGGTAGGTATTAATTTTTTTATTAAAAATGATTCATAGATTATTTAAAAATAACACGAATTCATTTTTGACAATATCTTTCACACAAAGCGAAGCATGTGTTGTGAAAGAGGAAAGTGATCGGCTCCGAGAATCGAACCTACATACAACCTTCGGAACGAATGTCGGCAACTGATCCTAGACTACCAATTCAAAACAAGCCAATGAGTAATAATAAGCATAATTTCAACACTGGCAATCGCAAATTATTACAGATTCACGCACATAGCTGCGACAGATACGCTAATAGAGGCGTTTCTGTCTATTCTGTACCAAAGTACCCACCCATGTACCTACTCTGTGCTGAGAACACTGTGTGACATAATACTTTGTGCAAAGTTTAAGTCTGAATATACAGTATGTGGACAATTTATGGAAACAACCCACACCATAATTTTCTTTAATGAATTATATTGAGCATATTATTCCTATGGCACGTTGTTCGCCATACACTGTCCATGTTTTTATTATGAACTAATATGGAATTCGAATTTGTATATGGATACATTTTATTACTTATTTAATCAGTACATATCTATAATTCTGCCCCATGCACCTGTTTTAAACGATGTTTACATAGGACATTCTGATAATCATAACTATCAATCAACTGATTATTATCAATACGTAGAGTTTTCTTAAATTTTCTAAAGTTCCACTCAACTTTTTTAAAATTTTTCTTTCTTAAGAACCGTTCCTGACAATAGCTACTACAACAAGAAAAGAATTAGCGAAATATGGTCCAGCCGTTTGCGCATTTTCTTATGACCAACGGAAAAAGGGCTCCATTTTAATATTTAGAGATTACTTATACGTCGACTGTAAGTAATCTCGAAGTGGAATGTTTTCCTTTCCTTTGTAAAATATACTTAATGGTGTTCAAAATCTACTTTGTCTACTTCTATCTTTCAAATCAAACCTTGGCCTTCTGTATACTTTACCCCTGTCTTCCGCGTCGACTTTAAATTCATTTTTATTCTTCAGCCTATCACAAACTGAGAATTCTCATTCGAACTTAAATTTTTGGAGCTCGGTTGATATTTAATACGAACCTAGATGAGCGTGCTTCAATTTTTTTGTGCAGATACTGTATTTCTTTGCCACATGATTGAGTTCGCTTCAAGTGACTACTCAATTTATAGGTAATAGATGCGTGAGATACAGTAAGAAATTACCGTGTTGAACGCACCTGGCTTCATTAATCAAAACCAGTCACCCCCTCTTTATTATAAGTGGTAATTTTCACTTCCAGAGGGTGTCAGAAAGTAGAAAGGGGTTGTGATTCCATCAAATATTTACATGTCACGTTGAAAAAGTCGTCGAGGCTGTGTTCAATTATATATTTTTTAAAGTGAATATAGGCACATACAATAAAAATGATCCTAACAATTTACATACCTACTTATTATGTCCGATTTTGAATGGCATGAAAAAAACCGCCACGTACTTACGACCGGTTCGAAGTTTGGCTAATGCACTGGGTTCCTAGGGAGCGGTCCGTCGTCTGACAAGACGGTATTAGTATTTCAAAATATATGAAAATGTTTTTTGTAACTACGGTAACAATATTGACAATTCATTTTCACCGTTGTTTATATCAGCGCCGTATTCGTAGGAAAACAGACCATAAATGTGATCACTTAATTGCCTACTTTGTTTTAAAGATATTATCGTGTGTTGAGTAAAAAAAATATCGACCTACTTTGAAGGGCGTTAGGAAAAACCACTACTGAACTACTAACTGCTCCATATTCACGGAGAACTATAGTACTGCAAATTTCATTTGGCTGGTATTAGGGGATCACGTTGAAATGTCCACTTAAATTATGAATGTTCCAAAATTAGTTTTTTTTTCTTAGTACAAACACTTTTTTACATACTGAGGATATAGAATAATTACTAGTTTATGAACTAACAGTAGAAGTAGAAAAAGAAAAGCAAGGACAAAAGACACAGAAAAACATCAAAGAAAGAAATTTTCTATGAAAGCATGCATCGAACGAAAGGCGAGGCTAGAAAAAAGATGTAAAAGGGCCCTTTAGGGTAATAGGAGACCTCTTTTAGTTATTTATTTTTGTTTTTAAGAAAACTCAAGTTGCATTTTTGTAGATTGAACGTATTTTCGTATGTTTTATTATTTTTGCAAATGAGTTCTTACTGTCATACTTAGTTGCAAATGGGTCTAAATGTTGCACACGAATAAGTATATTCTCGTTTTGTTCACGAAGTCACCAGTTCAAGGTGACAGAGTTTAGTGGTCTCGTAACTGCATACAATGATACATAATAGTAATTATTTCAAGTCATTTAACACGTGCATTAGACCTTTTGTATCTACCTATGTAATTATTTTCACTTTTACTTAACTTCAGGCTTCATAATTGTTTTCAATAATATTATCATAAAAATGATGATAATAGATATTATTAAACATAAGAAACAAGTAGTGTAAAACCAATGCAGAATTTTTCTCGTGAAAGTTTTATTTTAAAACAAGTCAAATATTTTGAGAATAAAGGGAGCTTTGTACGAAAACCCTTAATTTTGGCACTTGAACGTTTAACGAACACACAACTGAATCGTTTTAATGTAGAATAAACTATGTATAATTAAATAGTTTAACGTGACAGACAGGCTGACAAGTTCTTTAAATTTTAACTTTAAGACCCATTTAATCCTTTGTAAATCCGAATATAACAGAACTCACTCCTTGGTCGTATTGTAGTTAGAAATAGGGCGAAATTGCAATTTGTCTCTTTTGATTTCTTTTTAGCGTTATTATTATTATTATTTCAAATCATTTATTCATTAAATCACAATATATCATATGAAGTATACATCATTGTAAAAAAAAAATAATAAAAATAAATTAAAATTAAATACAATGCTATATACTAAATATAAAAATATCGGTATTATCTCTCATGATACATCACGATGTAATGTAATCATGAGAGATCTTCGAACTACAGAGAAAGGAACCTTCTTAACATCCTACATGAGGACAACAGAACTGCCTTTTGGATGGCATATCTGAGACCACAACAGATGCCAAGTTTCCCTAGATTGTCTTTAAGAGACTTAGGAATAACTCCATTCGTCGATATCACTATAGGTATTATATGCGTGGTTGGTGTATGCCACATATCCTTGATTTCGTGAGCAAGATCAAGATATTTAATTATCTTATCTTGCTCGGCTTTTTATTATTATTATTATTATGTTTATGGCATCCCATCCCTAGAGGGACGATTTGTGCCAGTTTCAAATATTTGATGATTTGCAAAACAAAAATATTATGCTCTAATTTATTATTTTTCTTTTATTTTATATAAAGACTTACTATTTTTACATTCACACACGGCCTTACATACTTACAATCACGCCCTTACATACATACATTCACGCATTTATATAAAAATATATACATACACGCACACACACATACTGTTTATATAATTATATAATTCTGTTTTACTGATTTTAAAATTTTTTTGTAGACAGAAAGCTTTTCAGAGTGTAACAGACAAGACATATTAATGGGGAACTGAATTTCATCGATTTCGTAATAAAGTTCATATGAATCTCTTATTGGGCAACCGAGGAAGACGTGGTCTAATGTCTCCATATCGAGTTCGCACTCACAGAGTGGAGACGGGGCTAAATTTATTTTAAATAGATGACTATCCAGTCTGTGGTGATTAAATCTCATTCGAGTCAGTGTGACTATTTCTGATCTGGAGAATTTGAATTCATGGTACCATGGCTTTCTGGAGATAGACTCCTTAATGTCCCGATAAATCGACCCCTTAGCTCTACCTACCTCATCCCAATGATCGGTCCAGGCCGACATTGCTCCGAGAAAGGCAGAACGTTTTATATCACTCAGGGGGAGTTCAAAGTTTCGAGGGACCAATCCATTGCTGGTGGCCTCTTTTGCCAATGCGTCTACGTCCTCATTGGGTGTTATACCACAATGAGCCGGGATCCAAGCGATGACAATATCTCTCCCTTTTACTTTATGACTATATAGGTTTCTCCTAATGTCTAAGATAATACAGTTATCAGTACCTGAGCCGGACGCAAGTACATTTACTAGAGATAAGGAATCCGTGAAGATGATTGCTCTTTCCAATTCATGGTGATCGCACAGAGTGAGAGCCTGGTGCAGAGCAGCACACTCTGCCGTGAAAACGGAGGCTTCCGGAGGAAGTTTTAGCATTGATTTTATTTTGAGTTTGGGGATGAGAACCGCCGATCCAGAATGATCATTGGTAGAAAATTTGGAGCCATCGGTAAAAATTTGGATGTGATTTGGCCAAGAAGAGTCAGCTTTTGAAAAGAACGTCTGATTTATTCGATTGGAGGACATTTTAGGAGTTTTACCGATACCGATATTTTCAAAGACGGTTGGGGAGAATTGCAAGACTTCCAAAGGAAGGTCATAAACAGCGGATGGAAAGGGGTAACGTTTAACGCCAAATTGAGTCATGTAATTACTGTAACTGTTGCATAAATAAGGACTCGATTTATTTTTCCAGTAACCGTTAACGTGATATAGGTTACGTAGTATGGGTAAATTTTTCAGCAATGGATGATCAGTGAAAGTCCGTTTTTTAATAAAGAAGGAATCAGAAAGATATTGTCTTCTAATCTTTAGTGGCATATCAACACATTCCACCTGGAGAGAGTTGTTTGGAGTGGAGGGCATTGCGCCAACCAAGAGCCTTAAAGATTTTGTTTGTACAGCGTCCAGCTTGTTCACCAAGGCTTTGGATATTGGAGTCAATAAAAAGCTACCGTAATCTAAGTGGCTGCGAATTAATGCATTGTATATGTTCTTCATAGAGGTAGGGTGGGAGCCCCAAGAGGTGCCAGAGATCGCTCTAAGTATATTTAAACCTCTTTCGCATTTGGCCAGTGTATGAGTTACGTGAGGGCTCCAGGTCAATTTCCTGTCTAAAGACATACCCAAAAATTTAACCTCTTCGCACTGAGGGATTATATTTCCGTTAAGCTCTACAGAAATAGATGGATTCACGTGCTTTCTGGAGAACGATACAACTCTCGACTTTTGAGGGGATAGGAATAAGTTATTCCGTTCCATCCATGAATTGACAATATTTAAGGCTCCTGTCAAAGCTCTTTCAGCACATACATTATTTTTATTAGTAGTATATATTGCAATATCATCCGCGTATTGAATCAATTGACAGTCATCAGGTATCTTGGGGAGGTCTGAACAATAGACGTTAAACAAGATAGGGCTTAAAACTGACCCCTGAGGAAGGCCCTTCCAGACCACCCTGTGGTCTCCAGGGACGTCTCCGCTCACTGAAATGCTTCTCTCCGTAAACATGCGAAAGATCAATGTGGCAATTTTGTGAGGGATACCGAGGCTTACAAGTTTATTGAAAAGAAGAGGGATAGAGACATTGTCGAAAGCAGATGTTATATCAAGGAATACAACCGACATCGGATTTTTCTTAGTAAAAGCAATCTGGATATCCGTGATCAATACACTCAAATTATCTACACAAGACAGTGACTTTCTAAAACCAAACTGTGTAGAAGGTAGTATAGAGTTGTGTTCTATATACCAAACCAGTCTGCTTTTCAAAATGTGTTCCAGAATTTTCATGGCGCATGCGGACAAGGCTATAGGCCGGTAGGAGGAAGCGAGTTTAGGATTTTTTCCAGGTTTTAAGATGGGAATAATTAACTGGTGTTTCCAAGAGTTGGGAATGTTTCCCGAAGATAGTATTTTGTTGAGAAGGTCGAGAAAGGATTCGATAAAGATGTCAGGAGCTTTCTGAAAGAAAGCGTACGGGATTTTGTCTTCACCAGGAGATGAGTGCCTTACCGATAGTAGGCAGAGCTTTAGTTCATACATATTTACTTTTTCTAACAATCTATTGTTATTTTGAGGAAGATTTCTGTTATTTATACAAGGGGGAATTAGTTGGTCCAAGTTAGGGGCAGTAGGAGGAGCTAGATTATTTAAAAACTCTGAAAGCCAGTCAGAAAGAGGAGCAGAAGCTCTGGAGGTCTGGAAGGAACCCTTGAAGCGTCTGATCATATTCCAAACATGTGAAGGGGGAGAATTTGGGGACAGAGAAGAGCAAAAGGTCTGCCAACTCTGTCGCTTTTTAGCTCGTAGTTTTTTTTTTACCTTGGCTTGTATGGCCTTTGCCTGTATAAAGGAGTCTGAATCAAATTTTTTCCTAAAGTTTCGCATAGCTTGTTTTCTTTCAGTGATAAGATCAGAGCACTCCTGATCCCACCAAGGGGCATTTTTCGTGTTTTTGCTGGAATTATTTCTAGAGGGAATGCTGTTATTAGCCGCCTCGTAAATAATCTGTGTCAGGTCATCATAATGCTTTTGGACAGGAGACTTGGACGTATCTCCGATTTTAGACATTGATTCCTTTACGATTTCGGCAAATCTCGCCCAGTTTGCCCTTTTTGTACTGTACAATTGTCTGCTGTAAGAAAACTTTCTGGATGGAGCTACGGATAGAGTAACAAAAATTGGGTAGTGGTCGCTAGAAAATGGGTCGTCTAGGATACTCCAGCTTGATGAACAAGCCAAATTGCCAGTACAAATTGTTAAGTCCACTGCACTTGGATTCTGATTAGGGGGAGACAGTCTGGTTGGTGAACCGTCATTCAGGATGCATAGGTCATGCTTATCTACAAATGACAGTATTTGGTTACCCGCTCTGTCAGTTAGGGTATTTCCCCAGGCAACGGCATGGGCATTGTAGTCTCCGAGCAGGAAAAATGATGTTGGAAGTAAAGGGACAATCGAGTTGAAATAATTACTGTCAAATCCACCATTTGGGGGAATATATACAGAGACGTATCCAATACCGTCAATGCAGACAGCAATTATTTCTAAGAAGGGATTGCTTGGAATTGGAATGAGATCACAATGGAGAGATGATTTCACCAATATGGCTACTCCACCTCCCCTGCCCTCAACTCTGTCATTTCGAAAGACAGAGTAACCAGGAATATTATAGGTATAATGTGGTTTGATCCATGTTTCGTTTAAAGCTGAAAGGTGAATAGAGAATTGATTTAACATATGTATAATATCTGATTTGTTGGAGATTGCGCTTCTGCAGTTCCACTGAAGAATATTCAATTGATTATTATCTGACATATTGAATTATTAGTAGGTAATAAACGTTTAGTAGAATAAATAGTTTGAATTCGAAATAACAAATAGCATTCTCCAACGAAATGTTGAGAATATTGTCTGTTTATTCTTTTTCTATAATTGTTTTAATAAGAGGAAGTATTTTTGAAGTAAACATATCAGATTTGTTAAAAATAATATCAAGCAACAGCTCTAAGGCTGATTTCAAAGAATTTGTCTCATCGGTAGAAGATTTTGAAATGTAATTTTTGAGAGATGAGGAACTCTCATTTGAGATTTCGTTATCAGATGGTGATGAAGTGGATGACTCTGGAGTTATAAGAGCACATCCAGGAGTTAGATTCCCAGCCTGCCCGTTAGTGTAAAAAAGGTTATCTATGTAAGATTTATCATTATACAGAGGTGAAACTTTTTTGAGAGGAGCTGAGTTAGCTTTAGTCGAGATTGTAACTCGTCGACTAGAGTTTAGGGAATTATTAGGAACTTGGACTGAGGGGAGTTTCCCTTCTAAGGGCTTGACGATTTCACTATAGGGTTTGCTAGATTTCGGGAAGAGCTTAACAGCCTGGGCGAACGACAAGTTGTCCGCAGCCATAACTTTTTTTATGTCTCTTTGCCTTTTTAGTTCGGGACAACTAGAGTGCAGAGCACTATGATCTCCATGACAGTTAGGACACTTCACCTCTTTAGAGGTGCAATTATCCTTGTTATGTTCAGTGGAACTACAGATTGCGCATCTGGGTTTGGATCGACAATTTTTCCTTAAGTGCCCAAATCTAGCACAAAGGTGACAAATTATAGTTGGTTCAGAGTATAGTTCTACTGGTAAGGAGTTATAAAATAAGTAAATGTTTTTGGGCAAGATTTGCCCGCGGAAAGTCAGAATACAAGTAGTTGAAGGGACCCATGATATTTTATTAGTGTCTTTGTCAACTTTTTTCCTATTAAGTCGGCGGGCTTTTAAAACTTTAATCGAGGATCCAAATGTGGAAGAATTTTCAACGATATCAGATTCAGATAATTCCAGGGGAATATCTCTTACTAGTCCTGATTTAACCAACTTATAAGTCGGAATAAAGGCCTTCAATTTGTTTTCAGAGACAAAGGTCGATTTAACGAATTCGTTTGCAGATAAATAATTATTAAATGTTAGAGAAATTTTATATCTGTTTTCGGCTCTAATGCATTCAGGTTTTATGCAGAGAAAGTTTCTCCTGTATAAGAAATTCCCGAATGTTAGCGGATGCAAATGAGTGTCATCAGCGTTCTGAACAAACACGACAAACGGCCCGGGAATATCCGGTGTATATAACAATTCATTTTGGATTATGTTGCCCGTGTTCTGAGCAAGAGAAACATCCTTGTCTTTAATTGTGTTTTCAGAGTTAGTTTGAGCAAGTTTACGTTTTTTCCCCGACTCTGGAGGGTCAGAGACCGATGAAATTACCCCAATGTCAGGGGGGATCTCACCTCCATCACGTTCCTCCATTTTTTAACGTCACATATAATAATATTCACATGTGATTTAAATACAAAATAAAGAAACAAAAATAATAAAGAAATAATAATGACGTATTTACGTACCGTGCCGTCCCGATGCAACAATAACGTCGCACGGGACAAACAAAACAAAATAATATAAAAAAATAAATGTACAGTAATTTATATGGTGTTAAACTAACTACCAAAATAATATCTAAATAAATAAAAAGATAGTAAGAATTAGTCAAAAAGAAATAGAAAAAAAAGCTTATCGAGTGTAGAAAAAATCAAATTCCAATAGTATGTAGTTGAATTCACGCAGCACAAAACACGTCCAGCGGGGAACTCGTTTCACCGTCGAGCTTTTTAGCGTTATAATGCTCCTTAAGATAATAATTTAGAATAGTTGTTCACACTAGACTCTTTCGTGATTAACCCTGCTGGAAGAAAATAAGGAATCGGTGACAATGCACAGGTGCATCGATATCGGCATTGGGGCCGATATAGAAAACAAGTAAAATAATTTTAAACTTTTTCTACTATGTATGTGAACATATTTTATAGCAATCTTATCAATATACACGATTATGATAATCTATATCAAAATCAGTGCATAAACCCGCTTTGGTAACATAACACTCCCCATTTCTAAGTATTATAATATTATTTACATTGTGATTTGCGAGTATCAGAATTATGGTACAAAATTAACTATTAAAAATCGTATTTTCTCTAAATGAAAATCTACATAATTATTTACTCAATAGAATGCGAGCAATAGACACGCCAATACTGGAAAGTTAATAAGTTTGTACCTAAATGGAATATAAATTGTTTTTACATTTTTGCTAAAAAATGGTAACTATGAAAATAGCTAACATGAATTTTTTATAGGTATGATATACAGACATGCTGTACACCGGTTGATATAGAACATATGTTAGAGAAGTTTTTACGAGATTTGAGGAACTCAATCTTTTTCTGATTATTTAAAACTGACCTTTATTAACATGATTTTTTTTTCTAAAACAATTATTTGGTCTTATAGGTGCGCCACTTTCTGAAACAAAAATTTATTTTTTCTAAATATGCATAGGTACATTTGAAATAAAAACTAAACATAGTTGTATTTATTGATTGTATATAAAAAAAGTTATAGAGGCCAACGTGTAAAATTTTGGGATTTTCCAAATATGTATTTAAAAAAATCCTTATAAATCAGGTACGTAGCACTTAGCACTCTATATAAATTATTTTGAGTATAGCCCGAACATGCTGCAAATGATCTCCTCGTTATACCATCCCTGTTTGACTAACGTTCTACTAAGCACCCTGTATAGAGTAGATAGAGGTTAGTCCATTCCTTACCAGGACCCCTTTCTGTAGCAAGTCTAGGGTAGTCACTTGTGCGATTCTCGTATTCGATACGTATAGACGTTTTTCATACAAAATGTATCGCCTAATAGGCACTTTTTAAGTGATTACCCTACACTTGCTACAGAAATCCGTTTATAAAATACAAATATCCATATACCTACGCCCTCTGAGTATATTTTTGTAAGCAACCTTTGTACTTTGGGTCGCCACAAGATCCACCACAATAAAACAATCAATGCGAGCATTGTGAAGAAAAATGGCATGTTATGTTAATATTGTGGGACTAGATTTGCGTCATTCCATTAATAATTATTTTTATATTTTATGAGCGCTTTACTGTAATCACTACACGACGCCGACGTCAAGATCATTTGTGTACACAAGTTCATAACTTTGTTGAAATTTCACACAAGTTTATAATATTTACGTTGTATTTTACTGGGAAATTGTACTTGTAGGTATGAAATATATCTCCGTCAAATTTCACTGGGAATATTTAACCTGTATAGGTTAATATCTCCGTAGATATTTAACTAATATTGTCTTTGTATGAGTTTAAACCTCTATCAAATTTCACTGAGAATATTGTCCTTGTATGAGGATAATTTTCTGTTAAATTTCATTGGGATTATTGTCCTTGTATGAGGATAATTTTCTGTTAAATTTCACTGGGAATATTGTCCTTGTATGAGTTTATATCTCCGTTGATATTTTACTGGGAATATTGTCCTTGTATACGAGTTTAAATCTCTATCAAATTTCACTGTCCTTGTATGAGATTGCACAGGGAATATTGTAATGAGTAATCCTGTATCTCCTTTCAAATTTCACTATTAATTATTTTTCAGAGATAACTTCGGTTTTAATAATTTTATATCTATCTCTCTCGCACTTACGATCCTTATAGGCAGGCTCACTAATAATTATTATAATAATGACTATCTGTCAATAAGAACTGAGTGAGATAGATAGAAATTGATTTACAACCGATATTATCTCAGAAAAATAATGGGGTAATAGCAATAGTTCTTCCTGTATGAGTTGAAATTTTGCGGGGAATATGAATGAAATTTTGCTATATGTACATAAATGTATATTAAATGACGCTCAATAATTGTATGAATAGTCTGGAGCAGTGGTTCTCAAACTGCGATACGCTACTAGATTCTGGAAGAATGTTTTTTTTTATGTGGATTCATAAAATATAACTTCGTATTAGGAAATATGTATGTGCCTCTGCTTTATGCGTCTAAACAAAGGACATTCCTTGGTTTAGGTAATATAATTATGCACTACCTACATTATAATTTAATATATAAATTTTGATTGGTGTAATTTCATCGTTGAGTAGAGTTGTAAAATAAATAACCATAATAATACAAACCTACAGTACAGTATAATCATGTTGTTCCCTCCCTTTCAGCATCCATCAATCACTCGTCGGTCTTCTGAAATTTCTCCCTTGGCACAAATAAACTGAGAATTATAAATACACACAACAAATTATTCATTGTTCTTAATTAATTTGTATACAGCATGGAAAGCTGTTTTAAATTTCATTCATAATTTTAGTTATTAGGTAATTAAATTAATCGTGCATTCCTATTATGTATTAATGATTAAGAACTACCTATCTTTTCTTAACCATTTTCGCTAACTAGCTTTGTTTGCCTTTCTATATTCTTCATAGAGAGAAGAGCTTCTAAGAACGAAGGACGTATTATTTGAATATCAAAGAACAAATTCTATTTACATTAATTTTAAATGTACAAAATAAGAACACGTCAATTTTCAAAATAAAAATATTCAAATTTTATTCGTCTTATGTTAACGGCACGTACCATAGATTGTGAGAGATGTAACATCAAATAACCGTTCCTTGTGTGTAATAAAAAATATTTTATTTATGGATGTATTAAATAAGTTTAATAGGTACCTACCTGTTAACATCAGACTGATATGATTTAACCATGTCATGTCACATGAGTGTGCAGTGAGTTGATAAAATTATGTCATAAAATGGGCACTCACGCCACATCGTATGATGTGATGACTTATGGCAAAATAACTAAACTTATACGTAATATTATTATTATAATATCTGTTTACTTAGTATTATTATATTGATATTTCTAAGAAATAGTTTAAAATATACCTAATGAAATAGTGAACATCGTTCAATTTATTCTTCGAGTAAAGATCATCAGTCATACTATTATGTAGATAATATGTTTTGTTTGAAAACAAAACTTAAATCTTCTGTTCTTGATCTCTCTGTAATAAGATTATTGGTAAGAGGCAAAATTAAATATCTAATTTATCAGGTAGGAGCTACTGCAGTCATGGACGCCCGCAGAAAAATGATCAGGGGGAGGAGAATATTTTTTCACACTTTCGATTTAAAATTAAAATAATACAGTATTATTTGACCATTTTCAATCAATCCCTCCCGTGGGCGGCAAAATTGAATTAGGAATATATAACTTGCAATTTTTTTTGATGAATCTTTGTTCACTCAAAGTGAAAACAAATACGTTTTTGCAGACTTTCACAGAAATCAAAAGCCGTGTTGTGAAAGGACGATTCTACTACGCATTAAAAATCATTATAATCTTTAGGAAAGTGCCCTTTCATAGCGAACATAATAAGGTAAAGAATGATTATTGAAACCATTTGCTATCTCTTTCCTTCTTATTGTTTTTAAGTATTGTTATATTTGATAGTTAACTACGTGTTTGTTTCTAATGACTTTATGCCATTTCTGGGTACAATCTTCTATATAATAATTCAGAAATGTTTGTATATTTGCTTTTTACTGTATGTCGGAGCATCACGCCTAAACGGCTGAACCGATTTCACTAATTCTTTTTTTGTCGTGTTGGCTTTTATCAGTAGAAGGTTCTTATGAAAGAAAAAATTAAGAAAGTTGCGTGGTAAATCTAGATAATAATTCAGAAATGTTTTTTTATTTGCTTTTTTACCGTATGTCATAGCATCACGCTCAAAATACAAATGCTACGTCAGATATGAATCTGCACAGAGCCGTGCAAAATGCCGGAGAAGGTTCTTTAATACAATTTGCTGCATTAACTTTACTATATTTAGAGCTATTTAAAAAAAAAACTCTATTTTTTAGGATCTTCATACAAAATTTTAATAAACATTAAAAGTGTCATTCTTCTCTCTTTTTATGAATTTTGAAAGTGTAATTCTTCTTTTTCTGTGCTTATGTCAGTTATAGAGGTCAGTAAAGCAATGAGAAGCTAGACTAGAACAATAGAACCTGTTTAATTACCTACCGGTGTCGGTGAGGCTCGCCACCCACCATGTCGTGTCAAAAAGGGGAGGCGCAAAGAGGAGAACGGACGAGTGTAGGTTTGGTGTGTGGAATATCAGGGGATGCATGGATGCTAAAATTAACGAAGTTATTGATATTATGAATGAAAAAGGTTTGGATATAGTATGTCTGAATGAAACAAAGAAGAAAGGTTGTGGTATGCTTGAAAAAAATGGATTGAATGTTTTGTGGTCTGGTGTGCCTGAGTCGGAGCATGGGAAACAGGGTGTGGGGGCTATTTTATCAAAGAGAATGAGTGAATGTATGAAAGATTTTAAATTAGTTAGTCCCAGACTTATGTGGATCCGTTTCAGAATTGGCATTACGAGGGTGTTCTTAGTAATAGGATATGCTCCTTGTGACAGCACTTCTGATGCTGAAAAGGATGAGTTTTGTGAAAACGTTAGTGATATTTCAGAGAACCGAGGGGATAACGAAAGATTAATTTTAGCGGGTGATCTGAATGGGTGGGTTGGGGTTAGGAGACAGGGTTATGAACGGGTCCTGGGTGCATATGGGGATAAACGGGTTAACGACAATGGAAATAGGATATTGGATTTATGTTTAGAAATGGACCTTTTTGTTGCAAATACGTTTTTTGCACACAAAGAGATCCACCGATACACGTGGCAAAGAAAGGATGAAAAAAGTATGATTGATTTAGTGTGCGTGGATTCTAGACTGAGGGGTTTGACTACGGATACTCGGGTTTTTCGAGGTGCTGAACTAGGGACGGATCATTTCCTTGTGGTTGCAAGAATTGATCTGTTCCGTGGTTGGCGATCGAGACCGAGAGAAGTGGAAAGCTCCAAAAGGATACGAATCGAAAAGTTGAATGAGGAAAATTGTAAGGATGAATATGTGAGTCTGATTGCAAACACTTTGAATAACTTAGAATCAATTGATTATAGCTTAGAGGAACGTTGGGAAATTTTAAAACAATCCATAGTAGATAGTGCGGTTAAAGTATGTGGGGAATCTAAAACGGGTAGGAAAAAAGGCGATGCATGGTGGGACAAAGATGTGAAAGCAGCTGTGGAAAAAAAACAGAATGCGTGGAAGAATGTAGTTTGTGCGAAGAATGAATCCGACAAAACAGTTATGTATGATATTTATAAGAAAGAGAAGAATGCAGTTAAGAAACTTGTGAGTGTGAAAAAGAAAAAATTAGAGGATAATGAATGTAAAAAATTAAGTGCGAATGTGAATGGTAATTTAAAGCTCTTTTGGAAGGAAGTGAAAAGGAAAAGGTCTGGGAAGGATGAGAAAGTGAATTGTTTGAAAGATAAAAATGGATGTATGCTGACACAGGAAAAGGATATAGGTTTGAGGTGGAAAGAATATTTTGAAGATCTGTTTGAAACTAAGGATGGATGCGACAGTTTGTGTCAAGTAAGTATAAATGGACAGGATGATGAAAGTTACGAAATCAGTATGAATGAACTTACGAATGCGATTAAGAAAGCAAAAAATGGGAAAGCTTCAGGTTGCGATAGGATATCAACGGAGCTTATCAGGTATGGCGGCCGAGTGACGCTTCAGTGGTGCTTGGAGCTTTTCAACTTGTGCTGGACGGAAGGCCGTACACCAGGTGACTGGAGGAAAGCCATTATCTGCCCTCTGTACAAGGGGAAGGGCTCCCGGTTGGACTGTGGCAACTATCGTGCAATCAGCTTGTTGAGCAACGTGGGTAAATTGTACAGTAGAATATTAGTAGAAAGGGTTAGAAAAATAACTGAAACTAAAGTTTGGGATGCACAAGGGGCTTTTATGAATGGGAGGGGATGTGCCGATCAGATCTTCGCACTGCGGATGATTACGGAGAAGCTTTTGAGTAAACATCAGAAGCTTTTCTGTGCATTCGTAGATTTGGAAAAGGCATATGATAGGGTAGATAGGGGTAAATTATGGGAGGTTCTATCAATCTATGGAGTGAACAACCGGTTGATTCGTGGCATTGCTTCGCTATATTCGGATAGTACTGCGTGTGTGAAGGTGAATAGTCACGTTTCACCGGAGTTCTGTCTTACGAAGGGTGTGAAGCAAGGGTGCGTCATGTCACCATGGTTGTTCAATTTGTTTTTTGATTTTTGCGTCAGTGGGTTAAAAGATATAAATATAGGGGTTGATTTGAATGGAATAAAAGTATGTGCGCTTATGTATGCCGATGATTTAGTACTTATGGCTGAGTGTGAAAATGATTTGCAAGAACTTGTGTCAAGTGTGTTTGAAAATTGTGCAAAAAACGGTCTAAAAATGAATGTCAGCAAAACAAAGGTTTTGGTATTTGAAAGGGATGAAGCAAGAACGAATTGCAAAATAACGGTAGAAAATGAATATCTTGAGCAAGTGAATGAGTATGTGTATTTAGGAAGCATGTTTAGTCGGGATGAAAAGTGTGAAAAAGAAATCGAGCGTAGGAAAGTTGCTGGTTGCAGGGTGGGCGGTGCACTAAGACCTATAATGAGAAACAACAACGTCTCACTACAAGCAAAGAAACTAGTGCATAACGCAATCCTGTTACCATCGATGATGTATGGTTGTGAAACGTGGACATGGACGAAAAAAGAAGAATGTAGTATAAATGCAGTAGAGATGAAATCTCTACGAAGAATATGTGGAAAAACTTTATGGGATATGGAAAGGAATGAAAATATTAGGAAGGAATGTGGTATGGAAGTAAGTGTTGTGACAAAGATGAAAGTTAATAAGTTGAGATGGTTTGGACATGTGGAAAGAATGGATGCAGACAGAATGACAAAGAGAATTCATAAGGCTGAAAGGAAAGGTGTAAGAAAGCGTGGCCGACCGAGAATGACGTGGATCGAACACATCGATTCCGTCCTCAAGGAAGGCCATGTAAGAAGTAAGAGAAATAGGAGAGGGTGTATGAGAAATATTATGTCGGTGGATGAAGCGAAAGAAGTATGCTTGGATAGAAAAGAGTGGAGGTCCGTTCTCTCTGCCTACCCCTTACGGGACACGGCGTGATGGGTAAAAAAAAAAAAAAAAAAAAATTACCTACCGATCAAGCCTGACATTCGGAATCAAAAACGTAAAGCAAGACGGGTATAAGCTAGTCGATAATAAAACCAAATTTTATCGAACACAGACCGTTTCATGTCTGACCGCTCGTCATACGAGATGTTTCATTACATTTTAAAAAATTCAAAAAGTTCTCTTTATTTGGTTCAAAATCACCAAATTATATAGTCTTGGCGCTCTATGGTCGAAATCATCTCTTTGGCGTCAAAAATGTTTTTTTAAAGTTTGTGCTTTTTTTATTTGAATATCGTTAAGAAAGTAACTTAATCATCAAAATGTCACGACAAATGAAGTCACCAGGAGACATTGGGAAGTTTGTAAGAAAAACAAAACAAACCACTTCTTATTGTTAAACTTTGGGATGCTAATTAAACTTCATGCCGAAGACTAATGTCCTCCGTTATCCTTTCTTTCTTTCTTTCTTTTTTTTATAAACTTCCTTAATTTTTTTAAAGTGTTTGTCGTTTGTTTTTATTTTCTTGTACGTAACAACAAAAATATAAAATAATAATATACACAGTTGAGGGAAAGAAACCACCCTTAATGAACCAGAATGACTCCACATTTAGATCTTAATTACATAATTCGTAAGAAATATCAAATAGGTATTAGCAGAAAAATTTGTCGAACGACAGGCATAAAGAGGCTCATTTATTGTTTAACTAGCTGACCGGTCCGTCCAACTTCGACTTAATCCAGAATAAAAAATATTTTTTCTTATTACATGAATTAATAAATACAGTTGTTTATGACGTAAAAAAACTGAATTAAATTTAAATAATAATTTAGTTCATTATGTATGTAATAATTATTGTTGATTCGGATGCGGGATGAAGTTCGACGGGTCATAAGTTTGTAATAAAAACAATAAATTCCTTTACAGATGTGTAACTTTTAAAAAAATCTAAGAGATGGCGGTGTAGTAGAAAATATAT
This sequence comes from Mystacides longicornis, assembly GCA_963576905.1. Lineage (NCBI taxonomy): Eukaryota > Metazoa > Arthropoda > Insecta > Trichoptera > Leptoceridae > Mystacides > Mystacides longicornis. The sequence goes on along the minus strand of OY756425.1, from coordinate 6,951,399 downwards.
CACATGTGATACACGTTACGATATTCTATCTATATGTTGTTGAAAGAATAGTGGTTTCCAAGTTTCCATATCATCAAAGATCAAGAAAATATACCTACTCTTATATCCACAGCTCTGGCTGTGTTCGTTTGGTGTAAAGAATAAACGCACAATTAGATTGATTCATTTTGCAATTTTGCATACATATGCGAAGACTTTCATGCACTGGCATGATTGAGATACTGAATAATTTATTATTTCCGTCTAATCAATTAAAATAGATAAGATGCAATAAGTGCGCATTACGTGATTGTGCATTTTGCCAAAATATTTTTTATTTGAATTTGCATAGGTCAATTTATGAATGCACTTTAAGACCAAGGCTGAGTTCACACTTTATTATAAAGCACGTTTTTTTTTTATTAGAGCGTACCTATACGTCTTAAGAGCGCTCTCTAGACGATTGACAAGCGATACGATGCAAACTATGATGTTAGTTAGATAGTTGAATAATTATGTAACGAAAAATTCGACACAGGGAACAGGTCATCACTCGGTTTTTCAGAACTGAACAATGCCGAGGAAATCCATCCATGAGTGCTAAAGACATCAAGTCTTTCTCCTCATCAGCCCATAGTGCTTCAAAATTAAACAGTCTCAAATCAAATTGTTGGTAGTTTGTAGAAAAGCGAATCAGAAAAATATCATAAAATAGATTCATACATAAACATGAAAATAATATCTCATTCAGACTTTATTAAGGTATTGGTTCACTTACCTCTATCTAAATAACTATGTACGAGTATGTCGTTATTGTTTCAAAATAATTCTTCGTAGCTCGCTTTATAACGAAATGCAAGCAGACACAACATTCATTCATCGCTGTTCACACAAAATATGAGCAATGTGGACATTGGCGGTAGCAAAAATGCAAATTTAACAAATGTAAGAATAAAATTCTGATAATTTTTTTAAACGATTAATTTTTTTTTTTAATTTATTTGTTTACAGCTTGTTGGGCCTTTTAAAGATTTAATTTAACATAATTCTATAATAATAAATAATAATCTTGTCGATATCGACGAATGGATTTATTCTCTATAAAAGTCTCGATAAGTCTCTTAAGGGGAATCTAGGGAAATTTAGCATCTGTAGTAGTCTCAGATATGCCATTCAAAAGGCAGGAATGTTATGTCCTCATGTAGGATGTTAAGAAATTTCCTTTCTCTATAGTTCGAAGGTCTCTCATAATTACATTACATCATGATGTATCATGAGAGACAAGACCGATATTTTTATATTAAGTCCACAGTATTGTATTTAATTTTTCTATAAAACATTACATTAAACATTAAAAACAAATCATGTAGACACCATAATAAAAACGATTGATTATAGGTACCAATGAAACAAAGCATGTAGATACATCAATAAAATTATTTGACTAAAAAAATAAATGAAGCATTTCATGTAAGTAGTCAAATAAATATAATATCTATTATTGAAACAGATTTTCTTTTTAGCACTGCACCCGTTTTCATAGAACAAATTGATGCATTCAAAATTTTATGAGCCCTTAAATTTACACATAACTCATATTATATTGAGTGTGAAGAAGTAATATTGTTGTCAGTATAGTAATTTGTATTTAGAAAGGAAATGATAGGAAGTTCTCTGAACATTTTGGCCCTCGCAAAATTGCAAATTTAACAAATGTGAGAATGAATGTCTGAACAAATCACATTCAAAATTTAGTGAGCGCTCAAATTTACACATAACTCATATATTGTGTGTGACGTAGTTATTCTGTTGTCTAGTAATTCGTAGTTAGAAAGGAAATGGGAGAAAGTTCTCAGTAGCATCTATTGTTATTTCAAAAGGGAGTGCAGCGATTGAAAACAATAAATTGTAGGTAAGAAGGTAATATGGATAGTCAGTGTTCATAATATGAGATGATTTGACATTTATGAATATTGTTCCACAAGCGCTCTTTTGTCTATGGTCTTCGACCAGCTTCCATAAACAGGATATTGTTTATGGAAGCTGATAGAAGTTTTAAAAATAATTCGAATAACGAATCTAATTTTCTTTTATCGGTGCGCTCTTATGACATTTTCTCGTTCTTATATTAAGTAGGTAGGTACATTATTCTATTTCTTCGTATTTTTTTGGAAATTTAAAATAATACATCTGAATACACCCACTGGTTTCACTGTTTGATGTAAGTACCTACTCGTAAATAAAAATGTATGAAATGTAACGAAACGTCATAAATTGTACGGTTTCCACCAATGCTCACCGCACGGCAATAGCGCTGCAGTCTCATTATTTTTCAGATGTTCCACTGCTAGCTATTGTCTTCTCAAACGCGATCTTTCGCCAAATACGGTAATACCTTAAAAAGTACTTCACCATGTAAATGTAAATGATACACGAACACTTGCAGTAAAATACTTTATCGTCTGAATGCATTCAGGTAGGTACTCACCTATACCCAAGATACTTGGTCAATGCTGGATATAATAGAAACAAATGGGATGTTTTACTTCCTTTCTGTGCCGCTAGAGGCGCCCTTGCTAATCCGGTCTATTGTCAAATTCAGTGTTGCCAAAGGGGGCGATTTAATGCCGTTTGGGCTATTTGGAACTTACTTGCTTACTTACTTAGTTACTTACTTACCCTTTTACCGAGTTTTCACCTTTCCGGATACTAAATGTCCTTTTTTTAGTGAACTCCCACCTCTCTTCGGATACTAAAATTTTCGGAATGACCGCATACCAAATTTTCAGTTGGGCTTCTTTGCATTTGAAAAACAGCCAAACAGCGTTGGCAACACTGGTTAAATTAACGTTTATAACCTCAACGGTCCGTTTTGTCTTTCGTAAATAAATACTTTAATTTTTTTATTTATACTTTGTGTTACAGTGAAAATGAAAAAAAAAAACAATTTATCATTCTAGTTTATTTCAAATTAAACAACTTATATGTATTATTTTTGTTTATGTCTCTACACGACACAAGAATCTAGACAAACTTAGAACGTTGTGTACCAATCAAGCCAATAGGCAATAAAAATTACAGTAGGTTCTAAGTGCTTTTGACAAAATAAAATGTTCTATTTTTGAATTATAATTGGCTTGTTTGTCAGAATGTGACATGTAAAACAGATGAAACGGCCGGAATTGAGTATGTTGGTTAAATAATAAATTAATCTATCATTGAATACATTTATATTATAAATTCGAATTTTCACATTCATACAAAATACAGAACAACGTCTGTCGAAAAAGATAGTTTCTTAAAGAAGTTATTTTTCTGGAAATCACTTGATCTGCGAAACTTAAAATCTGAAACTTAAAGGCTGAAACTCGGCCGTACCTACTACCCTTGGACGTCAATGAAGTCGACAAAAATATAATATATTGATTGAAATTAAGAAAGACATAAACATATAATGACAGAATAAAGATATTTCATATAAGCAGAAATGACCAATAACTGTAAACAGTGTAGGACCTTGGTAAGTCCATCAAAGACGTTAAAGTGCACCAGGTGTCTTGATGTGTTCCACTGTACATGCCTGGGGACGAGTATATCTGGATTGAAAAAGATGTCCAGCAAGTCCAGAGCCCAGTGGCACTGTCCCTCTTGCAAGCTGGAAGACCCGAGATCACTCCGACCTCGTTCCCCGGTGGAGCCTGAAGGCGTTGCCGCATCGTTGATTCAGTCACCGACATCCGGTTCCGGTTCTCCGCAAGTATCAGCTCCATTAGTGGTAGCCGCACCTCAGGATACGCAGAAGATATTGAGCGAGATTCTAAACTTGAGGAAGGATTTCAAACTTGTGTACAAGGAGCTACAGGAATTGAGGGCTCACTCTGAGTTTATGGAGGCCCAAAATGCAGCATTGAATGCAAAGCTTGGCGAGATGGATGTCAAATTGAAGAATCATGACTCCTTAGAAGGAAGAATTGCTGAGTTGGAGAAGGATGTGTTACGTCTTAAGCGTGAAAATGTTGAAAGGGAGCAGTATGCTAGGATGAATAATGTCGAGATATCGGGAATACCAGCATCTAAAGATGAGAATCTTTCCGCATTGTTTCAGACACTGTCATCTAGGGTTGATGCAAATGTCATACCGAGTGGAGTCGTGAGTATACAGCGTGTTGCGACCTGGAGTAGAGATCCAAAAGAGAGGGGGCCATCAAAGATTATTGTTAAGTTCTCTAATAGAATTATAAAAAACTCTTTTCTGATGGCAGCTAGGAAAAAGCGTAATCTGTTGACTTGTGACCTGGGATTATCTGGAAGCGGTAAAATTTATGTTAATCATCACCTCACCAGGGAAAACAAAGTATTATACAAGGAGGTAAGGGAATTAGCTAGACTAAAGGAATATAAATTTGTCTGGGTAAAGGACTGTCGCATCTATGCGCGGAAAATTGAAAAGGCCCCGCCTATTTTTATCCAAACGAGTTCTGATTTAAGGAAGCTCACATGACTATTTTGCTGTTGTCTTCTAATTTACTCTTTACTCTATAAGTGCATTGTTATTATTATTTATTCATCGTTGCTTTGTGATGTTATTTCACTCAAGTGCTTTTGTTTGTATGATGTTATTATTGTGTCTGTTTCAGTATCAGGCTTATATGATTCTGGGCTGATGGCGCCGTCTATCCGATGTATTGTGATATTCTCACATCATGTTTTTGCCCTTGATGAAGGGATGAACACCCTTTCTGGGTCTCTGAGCTTGTTTTGTTTGTTTTCTCTCGTATGTTTCTCGTATATTGTGTTGTGTTGCCCTCAATTGATTGTCAGTAGAACTTGTCACTATATATTGTTGCCAATTATTGTTGTGATGGTTATTTTCTCGGGATGACGGAGCTTACTGTATATTATCAAAATGTGAGAGGCTTGCGCACTAAAACGAACGGCTTTCTGTATCAGGTTCTTTTAAGCGATTATGACATAGTGTGTATAACTGAGACCTGGTTGTTGGGAGCTATAAGTGACTGTGAGTTGTTTGATAATAGATATATTGTGTATAGAAGGGATCGCGATTATGAGCGAACCAATCAATCTTTGGGGGGCGGTGTGCTTGTTGCGGTGCGGAGGGATCTCTCGTCCAGGTGTCACGCTGGCTGGGGAACGCAGGCGGAGGATATGTGGGTGTCCATAGTTCTTCCGGGCTGTATTGGTAATCTTAATATATGTTGCTCTTATTTTCCTCAGGGTCCCAATTTTTCCTCTAACCTGTCGACGAGCCTAGAGATGTGCTCCCGCATTATGATTGAGCGTCCCGATGACTCGTTTTTGTTCGTGGGTGATTACAATCTCTCAAATATTGTATGGGTGGAGGACGGTGCGAATCATTGTTATCTCCCGACTGGATTTTGTGATGCCTCCTCGTCCCTGTTTGTTGACTTTTTATCACTGGGGGATCTTGCCCAATATAATAGCTGCACCAATGCTAATGGTAGATCTTGTACTTTCCAACATCGAATCTGTTAAGGTATCGCAGTGCGTCGACCCTCTTACGCCGGAAGATCCGCACCATCCGTCCTTGATTGCAACCTTAAACGTTAAAAGTTGTCCAATTCTGAATTCTGCGCCGCGTGAGGTTCATCTTTTTCACAGGGCTGATTACTCTGTTATAAAGAATCGATTATCAGCATATGACTGGCAGACGGAGTTGGGGTCTGTTGACGTGAAAGATGCCTCCACAAGATTTTATTCAATTCTGAATCGGATAATAAGTGAATGTGTTCCGCGGAGGACTATGCGGTCGAAGAATAGATTTCCCGTGTGGTATAGCCGAGCTCTTGTTAAAATCATCGGTGAGAAACTGAAGTATCATAGACGTTGGAAGCGAACCGGCGACATGTGCGACTATGCGGCTTTTTGTTTATTGAGGGCCAGACAGAAAAGGATATCAGGGGAATGCTACAGTGGGTTCATAGCGGGAACAAAGGAATTAATAAAGGATGATCCTAATAAATTTTGGTCATATATTAAGTCAGCGAGATCATCGTCAGCCCTGCCAGCTACTATGCATCATAAGGGAATGAGTCTGTCGAATGTTGAGTCTATATCGGATGCCTTCGGCGAATATTTTCACTCTGTTTTTGTTAATGATGACACTGCCCTTCCGTGTGTCGAGCGTGAGGCCGAACTTGATATTTCCAGTATTCACTTCTCTAAGGATATTGTATTGGAGAACATTAAGGATATCAATCCAAATGGAGGAGCGGGTCCTGATGGGATTCCGGCTGTCTTTGTCCTGCGTTGTGCCGAGGAATTATCTGAGCCCCTCTATATTCTTTTTAGGAACTCTATCAGGTATGGTGTTTTTCCGGATGCTTGGAAGACGTCCTTTATTACGCCTATCTACAAGTCGGGTGATAAACATAATATATCTAATTATAGGCCCATATCCAAGTTATCGGTCTTTGGAAAGATTATGGAAAAGATAGTCGTGAAACAGTTGTCGGCTGCGGTAAGATCCTTCATACCGCATAATCAGCATGGTTTTTTTGCTGGTAGGTCTGTGGAATCTAATCTTTTGGAATTCACTGGTTGCCTGGCGAGGTCAATGGGTGGGGGTGGCCAGGTGGATGCCGTCTATATTGATTTCGCGAAGGCGTTTGACAAGATTGGTCACGGGATTCTCCTGCATAAGCTGCGTTGCTTTGGCATTCATGGTGATCTTCTCAGATGGCTTGCGTCATATGTTGAGGGTAGATCACAGGCGGTCGCGTTGAATGGCACTGTGTGCCAGTTTCGTCCTTGCCCTTCCGGGATTCCCCAGGGATCTCACTTGGGTCCGTTGTTGTTCTCTTTGTACATCAGTGACATGGGTGGCTGTTTTTTTAGCTCAGAGTTTTTAATGTTTGCTGACGATACCAAGATTTTTCGGAAGATTAACTGTATTGGAGACTGTCAGGAAATGCAGAGTGACCTTGGGCGTTTGTTGAATTATTGTCGTGCAAACCAACTATACTTAAATATATCCAAATGTCACAGCGTGACGTTTACTAGAGCCTTGCGTCCGATCATGTTCGATTATGAATTTGATGGTGAGGTATTAACCCGCTGTGAGCAGGTGAGGGATCTGGGTGTTGTCCTCGACTCTAAGATGCTGTACAGAGCGCATGTTGAGTTTATTCTGGAAAAAGCCAACAGGATGTTGGGATTCATACTTAGGGTGAGTAAGCCATTTAAATGTCCGCTGACCGCAAGAATTCTGTACTATGCGTTTGTGCGCAGTCAGTTGGAGTTCTCATCTGTCGTGTGGAGTCCTCAGTATGTTACGTACATTGATAGAATTGAGGCAGTACAGAGAAGATTTGTTAGGCACCTAAGCTTTTTGAGAGGTAGGTTCTTTCGTGATTATGGGGATGCGATGAGATTCCATGGGATGACATCTCTCGAGAATAGGCGAACACAGACTGACATGATGTATCTCTTTAAGATAATAAATGGTGAGGTTGATTCTTCGAGACTTTTGGGAGATGTATGTTTTCATTGTCCAACTCGTATTACGCGAGCGAATTATCTTTTCAAATTGCCTCCCTGTAAAACCAATTATCTGCAAAGCTCATTTTTGCACCGTAGCTGTTCCCTGTATGATACATTTTTCAAGAATCTGGATATGTTTACTTTGAATAGGAACCAATTTAAGAGTGGCGTGGTCAGTCTATTGTCTTCCTCGGTCTCATCCTGATCATTTGTTTGAAGTGTTTGGATGATCTTATTGTCGATTTCAAGTGTGGGTTTCTCTGTGCTTTTTTTTACTATGAAATATATCTGTTAATGATAAATCTAAAATGATAGGATGACGGATGAATTGAAATTGTTTGTTTTTATCATCTTACCTTATTGACTTTTGCTTGATTTTTTTTTTGTTTTGATTGCTTTGCCTGTTCACTCCTTTAATCTCAATAATGACTTGTCTATTTGTGTGTGTTGTTTTTGCAGTGATTTTATTGTACATTGGCTTATGGTAAATTCTTATGGCTTATTTTTTTTTATCTAATTGGACTTTTTATTATTTTTATTACTTAATTGTTTTTATTTTAATGTTTAATTTTTTTATCTAATTTTACTTCTTGACTTTTTATTATTTTAATGTTATATTTTATATCTAATTTGAATTTTGAACTGCTTACTATTTTGATGTTATGAATTTATTAGAGATGTTCTATATATTGTAGGTAATGTTGGGGTCTTCGCTGGTTTATAATCTGTTTTTGTATTATTGATTTATATGTATTGTCATGACTGTCTGACCTCTAAAAAATTGTAAAAAAAAAAAAAAAAAAAAAAAAAAAAAAAAAAAAAAAAAAAAAAAAAAAAAAATAAATAAATAAAAATATAAACGTATTGAGGCACCTTACAAAGTTCACAGCTCCACGTCGTAACAAATTTGGGGAATTTCATTTCCTTCGTAACTTTTCCTCCTTAATTCCGCCCATTGAAGGTCCTCCAGGGCCCACTCAGCACCCGCAGCAAAGACCGCTCCCATCTACACCACGACGATGATATTTTTACGCAACTTTCGGGTTTGTTCAACTTTTGCTTTATTTTTTTTGACTTGGGGTAACGTGATTAAGCTAAGTTGTTCTACCGATGTTTTGTCAAATGATAAGCTCAGCAAAACAAGACATCTATATTTTGTTGTTATTGTAAAAGAAGTCCATCTAATGGATGACACATCTAAAATAATTGACCCATTTACGATCACTCCATACGTGCAAATGGAGCGATTTCACTCCATTTTGACAGATGTAAAACATGAGCTTTTTTTCCAATCATATTAACGAAAATTCATTACGTTTATCAATGAGATACTAGTGGTCGACCAGTGCTCGAAGTTCGACCATAACTAATTTAAATTATAAGTTTGAACACCATTAAGGTTCTATTGTTAAAGACTGAACGAGCGCTATTTCACAATTTTCTATTCAAAACAATGACATGGATGGATACGTCAAATTAAATGTTAATATGTTCAAACCTTTGCTTTTATTATTAAAGAAAAACAATATTAGTCTATTCTCAATTTGACCACAGATAAGCAAAATAATATATGCGTCTGTGTCAATGTCAAATATATCGAAGTGCGTGTTAGTATCAAATAACATTACAGTACTTAGTGTGCGTACCTAATGTTTTTTTTTTATCTAGCTCAATTTGTGCTCCACCTCTCATTTGAATATACCGCTTTCTGCGCCCATTATGAGGCGCTTTTAATTTTACATTTGTTTCTACGAAGTTGATGATCTTCATAAGTAATATGTCATTGTGTGTGTGAGTGAGTATCAAATGGCGGTACAGTAGTGTTTATAATGTTTTTTATTGATTTAATGTATTTTATGCATTATTTAAAAATTATGCATTCGCCACTCCTTCCCTGTTAAACTATAAGTGAGTGAAATTTTATATTCCTTCGTCCGCGCAATTTTCGTAAAAATGGTCACAAATTTTTTCCTTCACGTATTAATATATAGATTATATACCTACTTTGATACACGTATTTTGGTTTTTTTTTTAATATGAAACATCAACACTTGTACCCTGGTGGAAGAATTTTGACAATATGAGACGAATTTGAATCAAGTTATTAACACTGAAAATCAAAGGACGTAACAACTTGGATGACGCCCACTCGAATAACCATGTAGACGGGCCGTTTGGAGTGATGGTCAAATGGCTTGACGCGATTGAATTTGGATTGATGGATATCCAACTCACCCTATCACTCCACATCATCCATTTAGTTTTTCTCTCCGTCAGTTTTTGGAGTGACATCGCCCCATTTGGATGGAAGGAGTGATAGTGAAAGGGGGGCTTTTTATGCGTCGGCTTTCGGGAGTGTTTCCAGTATTTACTTTTCTCATAGTTTTTCTTTTTAAGGACAACACTTTCAACCTATATGCTAGAAATACTAAAAATTTATTGATTGATGAATATTCTTTGGGTTGATGTTGATGCACGGGTTTGACCAAAGCTAATAGACATTTCCTAACCCAAGTTATGCTTTTGGAGTAGGTACTTACACAGTTCTCATTTACAAGAAAATAGTTATAAATCTCATAAGAAATATTGTTTTTTTTTTTAAGTTGTAGTAATATTTCAGCCTTAGGGTGCCTTTTATTAGGCAAGTTATTCAACCCCCATGGCCGGGTCCGTGTGCCCGTGTTTCTGCGTTTTGTTTATCAGCGTATAGGCTGCGGTGGCCACATTTCATCCCTCTAGGGGGGGATTCCTCCACGGACGGGATATCGCGGGGAAAGCCGTCGGACACCAAACCACTTAGCTCGGATCGTTTAATTCCATACCTACCTCCACTTCTTACATCTCTATCCCATATTAAACAATTCCAAGCCGTTATTTTATTTTCATCTTTTTCTGTATTTTTGTTATTCACTTTTACACGACTTTTCCTCCCGTTGTTTTTCTCTCATTAGTTATTTTTATTTCACCCTTAATGTATAGTTTATTTGTTGAATTGGTTCGGACATTTTTTGAGAATTACTTTTGTATAATCAATAAATTATTCTCACTCACTTACTTCGATAGCGCTATGAGTCGACTTGTGTTAGAAAATTACGTTTGAGTCTTTTAAAAATATCATATTTAACGTTCACTAATGTGGTCAACATGTCATAAACATTGCGCAAGATCGAGCGCAATGGAGAGCTCTCGTTGCCTCCCTATGCCCCTGAGTGGGGTGTAAAAGGGATTGTTGTTGTTGTTGTTATGTAGTCAAAGTTACAAAAATACATGAAGCATTTTGTGTTATTTACCCTTTCAGACGAAATAGAACAGATTTCACGGAGGGCATGTCATTGTCTCAAAAACTAGAATAATTAAAACTTTGCGAGGTTGTGTTACGGTAAAAAGCTCCCCGCGACCCTCGCCTCATAGAGCCTCCCGTAGTACATTGGTAATGACAACAATAACAGTTCTTGGTGATGATCCTTCTAACGAGTCACACACGTATACAGAAAGTATAAACTGAAACAATTCCCTACTTTTTATGAGTTTATCAAATTATATACATGGGGTTTCTTTTATTTTATATGCTAAAATATTTTTTTTTTATTTTCCTTAATACATTTTTTCTTCTTGAAGAGCCTAGTCAAGTAAGTCCCCCCGATGTTGGGCAAAGGCCTCCCAGTCTCTATCTGGATGAATCTGTCCGTCCACTCCCTTATTTTGCGGAGCCATGTCACCTGACTTCTATACCAGTTCTCCGATCTTGCTGTCGATAATTAGCTGAAGATGCGTGGTTAAGGTATGAGATCTTACGGATCTTAGTGTTTGTCAACAATTCTTTATCAATTACTGTCCTATTCAGGACCTCTGAGTTGCTGACCGTCCGTCCAAAGGGATACGCATATTAATACATATTGCCCATTTTAATTAGAAACGTAATATGATTCAGTTTAATCACAAACGTTCATATATGGCATTGAAAACACTTCAATCATTCACTTTATCATCTTCCATTATCAAATTCCCACTGAATGGAAGCCCTTAGGCGTAGGTATATAACGTCATTAATGGCTAATTGTGAATGAAATTTGCCACCGAACAGAGACTTGGTGAGAGATTGAAGATACTTTTGGAGGGATCAAATGGTAAGAATGCTAGACGACCAGAGTCCTCAAAACCTCCAAAGAAATTGTTGACGATTATCGAACAAGATGAAGAGCGCCGAAATGCTGGAGGGACTGCTGGTAATGGAGGTCCCAAGAGGATGAAAGTATCTAGAATAAACAAACCATGATCTTTAACAAGACAAAGAAGACAAAATGACACTTTCCATCCAATGACAGTGTCTTATCTTATATATAAAAATGGAGAGCTGTTTCCCGATGTCATCGCATCACGCCTAAACGGCTGGACCGATTTCGCTAATTCTTTTTTTGTCGTGTAGGCTTTTATCAGGAAAATGTCCTTTTGGAAGAAAAAAATTAAGAAAAATGGATGGAAAATAAGAAAATTAAAGAAAACTCTACGTAGATAACCTTATCAGTACTTTTTACCTTATAATTTTATTCCAATTTTGAAATATTGACAGAAATTGTCAATTGGTGCGATTGACAGAATGCGGATGGAATATACATGGTTTAAAACAGACGCATCGTTCGGAATCACATTGGTTAAATGATAATTAATTCATCACCATAAAAATTCGAATTCGATATTCATATTTAGGAACACAGGACGACGTCTGTCGGGAAAGCTTGTAAATTATATAATAAGAATTTAATTTTCATTTGCATTCGATAATCATATAAGCTTTCTCTACATTCTAAATATTGAGCCCTATATTTCTTTAGGTTTACAACGGCTGAACGGCTGAACCAATTTCGCAAATTCTTCTGTTGTTTTATTTGCTATTGTCAGGAAAAAATGAAGAGTCACATAGAAACTTAATGAAAACTGAACGTAGGAAACCTTCTTAGTGCTTTTCACACTGCAAACTTTTTTTATTTTTGAATTTTAATTGGCGCTTGATAGTTGTGTGAATGACAACAATATCAGTCGGAATTATATCGGTGAAATAATTTGTTTTTTCATATACATATTATGTAAAAATTCGAATTCAATATTATACACGACAAAGTTTGTTGGGAAAACTAGTAAACAATAAGATTCTCCATCCAAATATGAGGCAATGATATTCACGACTTTCGCGTGTATTTTTTGTTTCCAAAACGTGGAAAATTTTGTTGCTAATAAAACTGGGTAAAATAAAATAAAAAGGATATTAGTTGATATTGTATACAAGTATAATAGCGGAGGTGTCATAATCCTCAAATTGGATGCTTACAAAACTGTTGGAATATTTAAGTGACGGTATCTGAACATATCTGTCTGTTAATCGTATATACTAAGCTCTGAACCAGGGATTCACTCGCCTATTAATTATTTATGGTTAACAGATAACAGGTTAAATTATTTAGGTACAAATCCACCGAAGATAACGAATATTGATATTTCTCCAACGATTTGAGACCTTATCTCTAATATAAACGAAAGTCGGGTTAGTGCGAACACTTATAACTCGATATCGGCTGAACAAATTCTTTCAATGTTTATTTATTGGATTCTTCTCCCCTCCGGATAACAGAATATCTAATAAGAAATTGAAAAAAATGGGTAAGAAATGATATAAATTATAATATTAAAGTTAGTATGGAATGGATCACCTGCGACGCACCAACGCCATCGCGGGTAGTTCCCTCTCATTCTCGCATACGTGATTGCCGCTCTTACAGTAGCCCATCCCACTTACTGCACCGCACCATTTCGAGCGTTTTAGAAAATTTTCATACAAAGTTCACAAAATTATCGGGCACATTCGTTTCGGTACATGTGTGCGCGCGCATATATTCTCACGTTATTCCCGCCTGAGCTTTGAATACGAATGAAAATGAATGTTTTAGAAATAATTCAACATGATCATTTTATTAGTAACTTAATCGAATTAATTATGTATTTTTGTTTCTGGGGGCGCAGTGAACATATGAAGGGGCCGCCTCTGGTTAGGACTACAGGACAACGGCTGTCGGGAAAGCTAGTTGTTAATAATAGTTGTACATAATCCTTCGAATCCTACAAAAATAGTCATACATATTATACACACATGGACGTACATAAGGGGAGGTTTTTGGGGTTAAAAAAAAAGCTGTTGGGGGCAGACGAAGGTAAAAACACAGTTAGTTTACCTTGATATTAAAAAATGATATCATGTCTTCCTAAATTATTGGAAAAATCATTTTCTGGATGGTTTATCTACTTCGCTCTCATTTTTTTAAAAATGTTTTATCGCCGTTGCAAAAAAATATTTTTTTAAGATTTTATAAGCCCATATGTTTGTGTTTTTGTAAATAAGTAGGTTCCATTAGACTACAAACTTTTGAGACCCTTTTCTAGTTTACTCTGCTATTCGGGAAGGTTCTGGTATGTACAGACCATGTCTCACGAACGGTAAATTAAATCACTTTTAAAAAAAAAAAAATGGACACTCCAGGCGCATAGGTGGTATTATTGTGTTTTTATATGTAATTTGTAAATGGCTAATGAAGCCGTAGAATGAAGAAAATAAATAAATAAATCCTTCTGGTAACTTTTTCAAGTCTAATGTGATACTTGGAAAGGTTCTGGAATGACCATATCTCACGATTTAGATCAAATCTCTGTTATAAAACATTGGACACCCTGTACTGCCGGGTTTTAATAATATTCCCAGTTTAATCAGACTTCCAGCTCGTGAAACGTTTAATTTACTGTAGGTATAGGGTGGGCCCTGCTTACTGACATCATAAAACTTTTGTTTCTGCGGTGTGGAGGGCGCGCACTCTGGCTCCCGACGGACTCCCCAATACTCAGAAGAAACCAACTTATTGGTAACACTCATCAATTAAAATGTTCTTGATAGTACCGACTCCCTGCTACACCTTAATCATTCTTTCTCTACCTTCTATTTTCTTTATTCTATCTCACGGTGGCTTATTTTAATTTATTATTTATCTCAAAATGTTTTATGTTAGGAGTATCAATTGATATATAAGTAGATATTGGATACTGATTCCTTCTTTCATGCTGAATGATCGGGTAGGTAAAGGTTCTAAAAACACTTATCAATGGCGTTTTGTATTGTTAATGTTTTGCTGTCTGAAAATTTGTGGTTGATCCTTATTTTCTCTTTCTATTTAGCTACTGAGATATTCTTTGAATGCGTTAATTATTCCAAAAGTAAGGTTTTCTAATTTATTTATCTAGCTATTTAAGGAATATAATGAGAAAGGGTTTAGTGTTTATTATTAGAGACCGCAAGCGCTGGGGTCCACGAAGCTATCAGAAATTTCCACATCAATTATTTTACTGGTTTTGTTTTGCCCCTGGTTTTTTTTAAAAAATAATGGTAAGAAAAAATTAGGTACCATTTTTTGGATTGCTTAAGACATTTTTTTTTGTCGTACTGATTCCATACAAATGTATGTAAGACTATTAGTACAATTATTGTGTCAGATGACGTCACACTACACTAGGGAACCTAGATATAAATCACGCAATCTTCTATAGAACCACGTGACCAATAATCTTCGCTATTTTCAATCCTGGTGTAAGGCTAAGAAATATCAGGAAAAGGACCGGAATCCAGCGGGTGGAAAAACTCTTCCGGTTGATCTAGGACAGAGAATCCTACGTCGTAGTTGTAGTCAACGTCGGGGGGATTTGACATGGCACAGGAAGAAGAAGAAACCAAAACATGATTTCTATGGACACGACAAACTCACGTATAGCATAGGAAGTTCACTTTAATGATTCCTGTTTTTATTCCCTCAATTAGAATAGGTATTAGGGACAGAAATGACATTTGTTTGCAAAATTTTACGTGGATACTTTTTTGTGTGTATTATTTAATTTGACACAATCTCCCCGACGATTTCGGGGAATTTTAATCGGGAGGAAAATTAAGTTTTCGGGTGTAAACTTTTGAGATTAGCCAATAAATACGTACCACAGTATCCACACTGGATGGACCGATTCTTTTTAATAATAACTGCTTTTTAATAATAATAATTGATTTAGAATTTCGACAATATCGCAGTCTATCTATAGTATGCATAGAAGCTTAACGCAAATAGTTCCTATACCTACCTGTCTCGATATCACGTAGGAAGTTTGGGCAGGGCAGAGATATTTTGATGGGTGGCAGATTAAGGTGATTAGGCCGCGCTAATGTTTCACTGTTATTTACACCGATAAGGTGACAGACACCTATATATGTATTGTTATCTAATCTAACCCAACATGACAGTACCCAGGCCGGTGTGTCCGTGGTAGGAAGTATGTAAATGAGCACTAACAGGATTAGATCGCCTCTAAACGATTTTGACAATCCTACTTCATAGCGGCTCTAGAATATTCTCTCCATTCTTCGTTGTTTATGTTTAAACTAGGTACCTACCTATTCCGTTCCCCAATTACCTGATTTTGTCCAATAATCATTTAAAAATATGCAACTTTGAGAAGCGTTTAACTGACAATAATCTCACGATTTTCCAATAGATAGATAGATGCCTCTGTATTAAATTTAATCTTATAAATTATTGGTTGTTAGACTTATTTTATATTTTGCTAGAATACGGCTTTTTGAAATTGCTGTACTTAAATGTCGTTTAGTCAGACTGTTGGTCCTTATGTACGGTTTTGTTTCAATCTACAATGCATGAACTTTCATTTTATTTCAAACATTTCTTTCTATACAAGTAAAAATATTACCATAATATCAAAATAATTAAGAAAAAACGACATTTAGCTCATAAGATAATATTATTAATTCTGATATCGGACAAAGTTCGACGGGTCAGCTAGTAATCTTATATATAAAAATGGAGAGCTATTTCCCGATGTCATCGCATCACGCCTAAACGGCTGGGCCGATTTCGCTATTTTTTTTTGTCGTGTTGGCTTTTATCAGGAGAATGTCCTTTTAGAAGAAAAAAATTAAGAAAAATGCATGGAAAATTAGAAAATTAAAGAAAACTCTACGTAGACAACCTTATTAGTACTTTTTACCTTATAATTTTTATTGAAATTTTGACAGAAATTTTCAATTGGTGCGATTGACAGAATGCGGATGGAGTATGGTTTAAAACAGGCGCATCGGTCGGAATTACATTGGTCAAATGATTATTAATTCATCACCATACAAATTCGAATTCAATATTAATAGTTAGGAGCACAGGACAACGTCTGTCGGGAAAGCTAGTCTATAATATAAAAACGATTAGCTGCGCTTGTATTTTGTGTTTAGCCAAAACTTGAGAACACTTGACCCATTTGACTTATTCTGGTTCGGAATCATGGTATTGTTTTAGAATATATGGAATACTTGCGAGAAAAATAGAAAAAAAAAACAACAATTTTGTTTTTCCCATATAAAGTGTTCCTATAGCTATCAGATATTCACGTTCATTTGGACAACACGGTTTTTCAGACACTCCTTAAAGCTTAAAGGGATCGGTGATAAAGTAGTGATATTCATAGGGGATGAAATAAGTATTTTGTTTAGTTGTAAACTAACGGCCGATAACTTCAAAACCATAACGAAACACGTGCTTCAAATTAGTAGCGTTAGGAAAGGTTTAACAATGTTACCTTTAACTACAATATGTGATAGATTTTCGATAGGTTTTTTAAAAAGAGCCATCTATAAAAACAGTGAAAGTATTGAATGAGTGCGTTTCTGACAGCGTTACAGAGACAGTTACACAGGCTTTTCATTATTGATAATAATTACAGGGTTCCAGACACATTCGAATCGTTACATTATTCCACAATAGAGAATAGAGATTGTGCTGCTATATAGAGAATAATGGTGAATTAGAAACAAGGATAGCTTAACGTGTGCCAGAGCTTTACGTCACCCTGTAATCTTTCATCCTTTCTTTATCACGACCCTCTGACAGGACGCGGCTTCTCATTTGCATAACACACCCCGATAAGAGGCTTAATCCTCGCCTAGGACAAAATCCCCCCTGGATAATAATGACGTAATCGTCAGTAGGTTGTAGACTATCGGCGAAAATATAAAGCAAATGCTAACCTCACCAACGTCAGGATAAACCATATGATTCCTGTGTAAATTTATGGATGAAGTGCTATTCTTGTTTTCAATTAACGTAGATCAGAGGTGGCTGACGCTTCAATCGAAAATATAGAGGTCCATTTTTTCCTGATTTTAAAAATAATGATTAAATCTTGTTAGAAAATCCCTGTAAATTCCAACAGTAATTTTTACAAATGAATCCTTGAAAGACTTTTAGTTTTCTGTGAGTCATTTATTAAGATGCACTGTACCCCTATATGCTAAGTTGATGTGACATTTACGCTGGCGTGTGGTAACAAAATTTTGTATGGAAACGCGTATAGAGCCCCTACAGAATATTTAGGAAAGCTCCGCAGTTAATGAGAGTGAGTTACTCACTTACGTTTGTGAGTAGAGTACTGTGGGGCTAGTACGAGTTTTATCGAAAGCTTATTGCACGCTAATAAGCGCTTATAAGCGTGCAAATAGTGTTCTAAAATCAAACGATCGAATCGTTCGATCATTTTTGTATGGAAAATTTTCGAAACTCTTTCGATGATCGTTTCGATATTCGATCATCGAAAACTTATACTAGGGGTACTGCACTTGTCACGTAGGTATTTCCACGTGTTATATATTGAAAGCTATATTCACCCATTGTGATAGGCTGAGCAGACAATTTGACAGATCGTAGGTACTTCAACAATATGGATGCAATCAACTGTCAAAGTTCAGAAGTTCGTAGGTATTGTAATATCGGTAACATTTATACATTCAGATAGATGAATGAAAATTATAAAGATGTAGGTTGGTAGTATTTGAATTTGAAATAATTTAGATTGCTTTTTATCGCTCAACATTCTATTAAATTTTGCAAAAGTGAAACTGTGTGATATTAAAAATCAATGTTTGTACCTAATTAAATGACCGGGAAGACTTTAAAGTAAAAAGCTACATTGTTTGTATCAGATATGTCACGTGAATGAATCTGCAATGAAACGTCGTTGCAAATTTTCGTAGAGATATATTGCAATCAATTGTTGAACAATGCATTTTAAACAGTACCTACCACGTAATTACTTTGTAGAACAATAATTACATAATATCCAAGTGTGGGAGTAACAATATTGCATTTCTGATAGGGTACAACACGTTGCATCATGTTACTTCTAGCCATTATAATATGGCAGAGCCGTTCATAATTTATATCGAAAAAGATTTCTAGAAATAGTTCCTTGGCATCGAAAGAAGATTGTACGCTTAATCACCCGAAAATCAGTGCAAGCCAATGATGAGTAGATAGATAGATGAAAACGTATTAAATGTCGTAAAAAATGATAGATTTGAGATGCTTTGGAGACGTTAAAAGAGTGAGTAATGAAACAACTTGACGAAAATATCATAGGAGAGTTCTGAGAAGGCGTGCTCGGACGAGTATAACCTGGGCCAATAAAGAAACATGATTAATTACAAATGCTGCGTTGCTGGAAGAAACCAAGGAATGAAAAGGGTGTAGGCATGTTCTCTGGCAATCCTCCACGATAGCATCCCAAATAAATCTGTAATATTTGAATCTTAATCTTAAATATTATAATATTTTTATTAAAATTTCGTAATGTAGGTATCCATCATATGCATCGCAGAGAAACCTGATTGAGAGATCTCGGGTTCGAATTCCTGCTGTACTAATCTTGTCGATTTCGTTTTTTGGAAAAAAACCATTTTGTAAATCTCATTCAGTATTAAATTGCTTTGGAAGAGTGCTTCCAAAAATCACTTTAAAAACGAAACAAATATTCGAGACACTGAGGACGGCAGGGAATCGAACCCAACAGCTCTCAATCAGGTGTCGGTGCGAGGCATATTATAGCGATAGGTATTACGGATGATGATGTTGGATAATTTGTTTGGCGCCATTTAATGGATCTCCATCTCAAGGGCGCGCGGGAAACTCTGTGGGAAGAGCAGTGTCTTCAGTTTGCTTCTGAATGTGCTGATGGGCTGCTGCTTTCTTAGTTCTTCTTAGGATACGAAATTAATCAGAATATTAGGGATTCATTTGGGACGCTATCGCTGAGGATTTACCGTTCTGTTAATCCCCAAGACTGATGCCCGTTTAATTTTTTAATTATTTTAACCTTCCTCGTCCCCGTGTCCCATCCGGATTGTAGAAAAGGTTTACGTAGGTATATAAGGCTCTCGGGGATCAAAGGATAAAACTGAGTTCCTACCTACAAACTAGAATTATAATTTTAGATTATTTTCTCTTGACGACGAGGCAAATTGATTTCTCTAATTAACACGTGCAATACTGATGAAAATATCTCGTAGTAACATAATAATTTAGGCACCGTTAATAACACCAAGCTGAAATGATACGGCGGGAACCCGAGCCCACTTATCAACCGCTAATTGTAACATTCGTCCTATCGGATATCACCAGGGTAGGGATACGATACAGCCATCAATTGTTATATCTGATTATATAATTATCACCCATCCTGCATACGTGTGTTTGTCTTCGTACACCAGTTATACTTAATGACGAGCATTGTATCGGGTTTACTAGCAACCCTACCCACATCATCTCATTTCTACCATAATAATTAGAATAGCCCATAACACTTAATGACTGATCGACTAACGGCGCCTACCCGATTCAAGTTATATCCACGGGCCATCACCCTACACATCTATGTAGTGGTTCGAGAGTTCTGTTTGAAACGGGCGGACACATTGTCGGTCGACCACGCCTTCTTACATTTTTCTTCAGCCTTTTAAATTCATTTTGTAATTCTATTTGCATCCATCGTTTCAAAATGCCCACATCATCTCAACTTATTAACTTTCATCGTTCTAACAAGATTTACTTCTATACCACATTCAATCCTAACATTTTCATTCCTACAGAGTCTTTTCACACACACATACCCCATAGGTACGTTTTTAACCACCCTGGAAACGAGGTGATATTATTAAAAAGCAAGCTATATAAACTAACTTCCCGGTAAGAAAAACAATAAGTTATCACCTTATATTTGTGTATACAAGATAGCTACCTATAGCCATTAGTGTCTCGCAACCACCCTGGAAACGAGGTGATGTTATAAAAAGCAAGCTATATAAACTAATTTCCCGGTAAGAAAAGTGATTTGAAATTTACAATAAATTGTCTACTTATGTTGTGAAGGTAACAAGATAGCTTCCTATAATAATTAGTGGCTTGCAACCACCTTTGGGACGAGAGAATGCAACAAAAAACCCTGGTGATCATTTTCATGGCGAATCTAAATTATAATTGCGTCACGTGGTGTCGGGTGCCTCCTAGTATGTACCTACTATTACTAGCAAGGCAAATGATTATTGGTTATTTGATATATCCTAACTCGTATTTCGCAATCAATCCGGCGTCAATCGTCCAGTTGTCTAGACTAGACATCGGTTTTCTAAAAAAAAAAAACTTCTTCTGTTTTAAAGAAGGCTGGGCAATACCGATAAGGATCAAATACTTGCTGGTTTGTGCTGTGAGAAAGCATTGTGGTTTTAAATGGTTGGTAGTCTAGCGGCTACGACGCCGGCTTTCGTACTGTTTCGTTCGGAGGTCGTGGGTTCGATCTCAGGTGCCGACCATCTTCCTCTTTCACGACACAAGCTTTAAGTAGCTTACTGTGAAAGAGTCAAATAGTGTATTTGTGTTCACTTTGAGTGAGCACAGATTCATTTAAAAAAAAAATGGACGAGTTAGCGGAAAATTACATCTCGTGTTAGACATTTTATTATCTATACAAGTGTAAAGTTTCAATTATTATTGAAACATCACAGTAACATTACGAGTAAATGGGGCATATTTCAAAATTACTGATATTATATTTGACAGCAATGTCAGCATTTCAGGGCCACTTTATCTATAAACGCAGATATTTATATGCTTATAGATTGTTATCTACTTTATGGCTTAGAAAAACGCATTCCATTTTGAAATTTCTCGTGATGCGATGAAATCAAAAAGATGTAGGCATTGTGTGCTTGTGTTTGTGGGTCACATGAAAGTGACTTATTGAAAGAGTTGAAAGATGACAGTTTGAGTGGCTTGCTTACGAGTTTATAGAGCATGTTAAACGGAAACCATAGATCATAAATTCCAGATAGACCCTTCTAGAAAGTTCTGGAATCTTATATAGAACATTCTACGATCCAACACGAAGTCAGCCGAACGACGCGCAATAATTCGCGAAAGATTTTATGCCGAAACCGAACTGATGCCGAAACTAGATTTTTTTGCCGAAACTTGCCGACATTAAGCATATCAAAGCAGAAATGTTTCCACTACTTTGGTGAATAAACATTTTTATTACGTCAGTACAGAAAAGCTTTTAGATAAAATTGATCTAAATAGACTTTTGGCACATTTATCTTAATGTGCTTTGAGTTAAATTCGACAGAATTACTTCTGTGGCGCGAACGTTTGTGTCCTACACGTACATATTTGACAGATATTGATTTACCCGAAGATAAAACACATCCATATGTTATAATGTAATGTTAAATACAGGATCAGTGATTTGTCATTCCAAATGACCGCGGTGTAACAATTTTCTGGTCATCGATCTTAAACGGACAATTCAAAAGATGAATGCACCTTAAAACGGCCATTTGATTTTTTTGCATTAAATAAATCAATCATTTCATTTGAGTTCATCGATCGAAGTTTTTGATCCAAGTTATTGTCGGTCAACTACGGCTTTTTACGCCTTTCCTTTCAGCCTTATAAATAATTCATTTTGTAATTATTCTATTTGCATCAAATCTTTCAATCCGCCCAGACCACATTCCTTCCTAAAATTCTCATTCATCTCCATATCCCACAGAGGCTTTTCACATATTCTTCATAAAGCGCTTATCTTTACTGCATTTATATTACATTTTTCTTTAGTGTCCATATCTATGTTTCATAGACAAACATTATTATCGGGATTTCATTTACGCACTAGTTTTTTTTAGCTTGTTGTGAGACGTTGTTGTTTCTCATAATAGGTCCTAGCGCACCGGGGCCGGGGGCGCCCACCCTGCTACCAGCCACTTTTCTATGTTTATTTTTCACACTCTCTATCCACATAAACATATGTATGCAATGTATCTCAAAGTAGGTAGGTACTTATTTATTTTTCATTTCAACATTGTAAACATTGTATTACCTTTAATACCTACTGATTTTTGTTTCTGTATGTCTTTTTTAGTCTAAACATAATGGGCTATACCTATTGCTTTGAATTGTATAATTAACCTTCATGTATTTACCTTTTATTTTTTGTAATACCTTAAAATCCTACTAAATTTTGGTTCTGCATGTCTTTTTTGCTTAGGTATTCTATACATCATGGCCTATACTTATTGCATTTTTATTTACATGATTTGATTTAAAGTAGTATTGCCCCAGAACAGACGTTGTCTAGTGGGGCAGTAAATTCCAATAATTATATATGTAAACTGATTGTTATAATTTAATTGATAATGGAAATAAATAAATTTAATTTGTTATCCGTAACATTTTTTATTATCTTTATACTTATATTTTTTTTTCTGTTATAATTTTGATTTGTTGGTGGCATGAATCATCCAAATGGATGCAATGCCAAAAATAAAAAAAAACATTGAAAACATCTTCATCTGATGACATCAAATCGGGCGCGAAAAAGCAAATCCATAGAAATTACCATAGAAATCAATAGATTTCAGCATAGCAACACTGTCATCTTCTAGATATCCATCTATTGGATAGTTTTCAAATGATGCGGCCGTCAGATTCTCTCTAGCAACTACATAACTTTATCTTATAGATGGCTACCAAGAACATTTATCTAAATATTGATGCGTTGGGCCATAAACAAAAATTAATATTTTGTTCCGAATACCTTATCTAATACAAAGTTATTAAAAATCAATGACAATGTTAAATCGTTACTTTTTTATTGGGTCTATCGATTCGAATAAATCTCTTAACGCGACGGGTTTGTTTGATGCTATCACCCTGATAATCTCCGCCATAATCTTTAAATTTAGTCTACACGCGCAACGTCTCGGGTGGGGTTTAATTTGAGAGTTAACATCGGGTTACATCGACCTTGTTCCTTGACACTTGTCCGATCACTTCATTGTCTGCTTCGAATTTCTTTGATGTTTACTGCACCCAGTTTTTTTGCAGATTCCAATTACAAATTTAATACCATGCATCGATAAGAATTCGAATGATGATTAAATTTCAAACTTGTTCCTTTAATCGTTGTCGGAATCGAATTCTAGAGTTCAAATGGCTTATCACGGACATTTCTCAAATTTGATCCTTGAAGTTCGTGTTCGAATTTCATATCATTCTACTTCTTCTTCCTCTTTCATAAGGCCTGTTGTTCCTGTTATGTTGTCCTCTTGGGACACTGACTACCAACTATACCTCCAGCGTTTAGGTGCTCGTACTGGAGGTCCGCTTCCTTCTGATATATTGAGTAAGGAGCTAGTCATTGTATATTTTTTGTCCTGACTATGTTAAATAGTTTTATTAGAAATTGTTTGAAAATACCACGGCATAAACTATAGGTACAGAGAAAATTTGTTTTCGTTCTAGAACATTGCTGTTCATATTGTGTTGTGCGAGCTAGTTACATGCGAGGTTTAGTCAATATTTAGAGAAAACTTGAATATGACGGACTGACAGATTTTAATTTTGAAAACACATACAGTACTGAAAATCAAATATTTTGGTAGAATTTTTTTGTTTCGCGTGACCTGCATAGTACTGATAGTGGATTGCCACATCAAAAAAAAGGAAAAAAGACCTACATGGTACATACATGTATAATATTACGGTACCTACTGTTCTGCAAAAAAAATTTTATGACAAAAGGTGAACTAACTAGATTTTTTAGGAAATGTGTGATTGGTTTTCAAAAAAAAACGGATCCCCAATGGGATGTTTTTTTCCTTTTTGTGCCGTTAGAGGCGCCCTCGCTAATCCGGTCTATTGTCAAATTCAGTGTTGCCAACGGGGGCGATTTACTTCTTCTTCTTATGGTCGCTCACAATCTAACCTCCAAAATATCATTGTAGTTTATTTCAAATTAAACAACTTATATATTATTATACATGATAACTTACAATAGGTTTAGAGTAATCATTGTACATTTTTTACATACTATTACAAATAAAATTGTTCATCTTTTTTTATATACCTACCTAAATACAAATTAAAAATTTAGAACAGCACCCCTGAGATTTATTCTCAAATTTATGCGCAACAAAATCAACAACTTCTTAGCAACTCAATCAACAACTTCTTAGCAACACAATGGAAAACAAACTTCCCAACGTTGGCATCACTGAAAAAAACATCTCTACGTTGGCAGCACTGAATTTGACAATAGACCTGATTAGAAGTTCTGCCACCTAGTGTGTATTGTCGGAAGCTCCCCAGAAAACTTCCCATTGAACGGGCGCTATACAAAGAAAAATCATATTTTCAATATTAATAACTCATATTGCTAAAGTTTTTGAATTTTACTTAATTTTTTTACTGAGTTCATGCATTTATATCCAAATATGTATCCAAACTACGCTTGATGGCACTAAACATTTAGCTTATACTGTCTCCTTCGAGGATTCATTATTTTAGAAAGAGATAAACCTAAAGCTTTGAACATGTCTCAAACAATATTGCCATCTTAGTGTTACGGCAGCTTTTCTAATAAAACATCAGTCATCAGTGCAACAGTCCTTATCCCAGATATGCCTCTTGTTCTTTTTAAAAGGTCAATTTCGTGTATCTGTAATTCTTTTGTTTTCAGCTTGATTTCATTAGTGTTTATGAGTAACCTGCATCAAATTAGTAAGTTTTTTGCCTTCTACTTTTTGTCATCTTTGGTTTGAGGCGTTGCGTTGTGAATATGATATGTTAGCGTTTCAACAAAAACGTCGTGTCCATCTTCAACACATCAAAGGCAGGAAAATATATTTACATAAATAACAGTTAAAAATGAGAGAATGGCAAATCATTGACGTCTGCATCTATTCCATAACATATCGTATTACTTTACAATGTAAGATTTTCTTTTATCAGAGTTATGTTTAATATAAGTGCCATTGTATCTCTATATAAATGAAGCATGATTCTCTTCTGCGCAACATAACCTCTCTTTCTGTTAGAACAATGACGCGCATTATTCTAAGTAATTAACGATAAGTTGTTGACGATGGCGCTTAGGAGATTTTTATAGAATATGCGTCGACATAGACTTACGACTGCGCATGTCTGAAATACTTACACTTTGTTGACGATACATCATATTAATGAATTATATTATTCCGGTCAATTGATTTGCATCTTTATAAGATCGTCAACATAAAAATATATAAACATTAAATATATTAAGTACAATCTCAGTCTGATTTATATTCTACTTACTTTGTGAACTAACTATTAAAACGATTATTCTAGTCAAAACTGAAAAAAGTGTTATTGTAATTTATATCTGCTATTTTTTTACACATCTCGGTGAAAACAAAAATTCTTTGATTGCGTTTTGTATGTTTTAGTGTACGTTTACATCAAACAAATATAGATCCAAAGCTAGAATTAGAGCAATCTTTCTTGATCTTTGATATTTTCACCAAGTTAACAACAACGAGCAAACTCTGGCGCGCTTAAGGGTGCATTGAAACCAAACCAACATAATGCCAAAGCTGGAAATAGAGTATACTTTCTTTTATCGTTATATTGGACACCACGGAAACAACAACTAATTAATGGGCGATTACACTTCTTTCTCGTTGTTTTTTCCTTGGTGAACATATACAGCGATCAAGAAAATGTACTCTATTCCCAGCTCTGGCTATAATATGATCATTTGCTATAAATGTGTCTTTATACGAGTTTATCTGGATCATCGCCTATTAATTAATTCTCGATGGTGTTAATTCTTGATCGCTGTTGTTTGCTTGCTGTCAATATCAATAGCAAGCAATAGTCAATAGAAAGAATACTATATTTGTAGCTCCGGCTTTATATTCGTTTAGTGTAAAAGCACCCTAAGAATAAAGGCTCGATACTAACAACTGTTTGTTTTCTTTTTATTTCAGGTATGATGCTGCAAATATATATTTTCATAGAATTGAGATCCGGTAATTTGAAATTACGGAATTCGGCTGCATGGTAGGTATCAAAATATTGTATCATTCACCATCATTATGACCAAAATCACTCGAATTCGTGTTAAAGGCCTTAATGAAAAAAAAACCATTATAAAATGGTGCAATAAGGGAGAAATCAGATATGTGACGCCCAAAAAACACGATTTCACAACTAGGTGAAAATAATTGGTGAAATTGTAAGTAAAAACATTTTTTATAAATAAATAATAAGTGTTGAAAAGTGTACCTATTGAATACAGATTTAAGAAGAATGGATATAGTCATATCCTAGCGCCATCTATGAGTGTGAACAGAAAACTTGTTTACCCTAGAGGTGTCATATAATATAATCATACTTCTTTCGTCTTTCAAAAAGCTTTTTGGCTTGTTCTTGTGAGTCAGAAGTCAGAACCCCAGCTGTCTCGGCATCTTTTGAGATTATGGGAATAAAATACGTAAAAAAACCAATTAGATAGTGCCTAAAGTATACCAATAAATGTTTAACCTACTGGCACATATTTTTAAAATAATTAATTTATTTTTTTGAGTTTCCTAAACAATCAATTATCAATTTTAATGACCGCTGTCCATATAGACAAAACGTCTCAACATTAATAATTAGACCACAGACAAATTACGTACATATACCTAACTAGTTTATTTATGGTAGGCGTGAAAAGTCTGTCCTGTTTCAACTACTCAGACCAGCAGTCAGTATTATTTTTTGTTCGTTCTTCAAGGACATTGTCTGTTATATTGTCGCTGGTAGGTACTTGGAATTCAATTAGATAAAATATGCCCGTTTCGAATAGCTAGAGTTGACCCCATCGTCACCCGTGGACCACACCATAGATAACTAGACCATAGACATGATTTTATTTATTTTTTATTCATTGCAAACTAAGTATGTACTTTCCGAAATTTAATCGAATTGACATTTTTAAACCGTCATATTGTGTTGGAGTTCGAAATTTAAAAATAATTGAAGTGAAATATTCTCTAAAATATTTGACAGTTATTGTGTGATATTTGAATAGCCCTATAAATCAAAATGGATTGGGTGGACTTTCTCAGCGTAACTTTCCTTATTTTTTTATTCAATTTTCACAATTACATAATATTACAATGTAATATTACTGAGACAAACAAAACTTACAGAAAGTTTCTTATATATTATTTTTGTGTTATATATTATACCACTGCAAAAAATCATGTTTAGGTAAATGAGACAAAAATCTAAATATGATTCACATTTTACGTTTCTAAAAATATTGATTTTTCTTAGTTACGGATCAAGAAAAAATTGAGAGACATTCCAGAAAACTTTCTAGGTGCTTTCTGTGGTAGGAACGCATCGGATATACCAGCTAGTTAGTTATCTATTTAATATGCACTTAATTACTACAAAATATCACCTTAGGTTAAGACAAACTAATAATGTTTTTTTATTGTTTACATATATTATATCACAGCCACAGCAGTGAATATGTTTATATTGTAATTGTATGCTAATTTGAAATGTAAATATCCGAGATAATTGCTGTTTACATTAAACTCTCGTAGTTATTAAACATTCAGTGCTTGCGCACTCTTCTAAGTGACACGCGTCATTTTAAGTTAGCCGCGAATCTTTTATTACTATATCATTCAATACATTTACGAATACCTACTTTATGTACGAATAGTTCTGTTAATCGTACCAATGTGTTCGTGAATTCGCGATCGTTGATTGGCTAACTTAAACTCACGCCATATTTAAAAAAAGAATCGAAAATATTGTATAGGACACGGCCACCCTTATGGCTTTCTTTTTTGGTTCACAATTTACTTTTAAAAGCTTGGACATTCTAAAACGCGTTAAGTCCTCACGTGAATCTGCAATATAAAAGAAAGTAACGTTAGAGAGAACACTTATAACTCGCGATCGGCTGAACAGATTTTTATCAATTTTGGTTTGTTGGATTCTTATCCGCTTCGGATAACAGAATAACTAAATAAAACATTGAAAAATGGATAGTAAATAATATAAAATATAATATCAACGTTAGTATGGAACGGATTTCCTGCGACGCCAATGTCATCAATGAAAAATTCCATAACAATAAAATTATTGTTTACCTGACAACCATTGGCATCAAAAATATTGGTAGGTACCTACGCAGATTTTTGATGATTTTTTTTCCAGTTTTCAGATAGGTAGGTATATTTTTTTAACGTTCGAACATATTTTGAACGTATTTTTGTATAAATTCCAAATTTGAAATGAATATTCATAGTAAGGACTACAGGACAACGTCTGTCGGGAAAGCTAGTAGCGTATAAAAATGTAACTGCGACGAATTATTATGTTCTTACTTATATTAAATTAGGTATTTTGTTATTCGATCCTTCCATTCCAAATTATTCTACTTATCTCATAGTAAAGTGTAAAATTACCCAAACCAAGCTCATCAAAAACAAAAGTATGAAAGAGTTATGTGATTTTGTTACTTAAACTGATATAAAGCTATTATTTCTATATATTAATACGCGAAGGAAAAACATTGTGACTATTTTTACGGAAAATGCGCGGACGGAGGAGTATGGAAGTTCGCGCACTACTTTATATAGAGGAGGGGTGATGAATGTTAATATTATCTTAAAATTATGCTTAAAAATATATTAAATCAATAAAAAAACATAACACACATTTTTCAATCTATTAGACATTATTTGACACAGATCTTTGTTTATCTGTGGTCAAATTGAGAATAGATATTTTTTTGTATTAAATAGCCATAGAAAATACTTTGAACATATTATCAACATTTCAAATTTGAGGTATCCATAGAGTATAATAATACTACTTAAAATTATCTATGGTATCCATGTCATTATTTTTGAAAGAAAATTACGAAATAGCGCTCGCTCAGTTTTTGACAAAGCAATCTTAATAATGTTCAAACTTATAATAATCTAAATCAGTTATTGTCGAATTTCGAGCGTTGGCCGACTACTAGATAGTAATCCCAAATCAACATTTCACTGTTTCCCCCAGTTTGTGAGTAATCGGAAGAATTTTGTTACAGTTAAGCTAACATTCTGCATTTTTCATGAAAAGTAGGTATAAAACAATCCACTTGTCGATGAAAATCGCCAGCAATATAATATTATTCAAGGCCTTACTTATGTGCATTATAATATCGACTTTTAAAATTAATGCGCATGATTTAATGGATGCAAATTATGATATCAAAATTATATCATACTTGGTTAATGGTATCAGTAATCTGTTTATGTACAACCGTAGAGCACCATTAGTCTAGTTAGAAAAACCGGTATCTAACGATAATGAACCTAGTTTGTGATTCAATCACTCCTAATGGATGTCAGATGTGAAACTTGAGTTTTTTTCAACAACATTTCCCTAAGTACGTCAATACACGTTTTTGTTATTATCAAATTTAAATCAGAAACACGTGTACGCTGGTGGAAGGGTGATAACAAAATGAGACGATGTTGGACTACGTGTTTAACACTGACAATCAGTGTGTCAAAGTGACGTAACGACTTAGACTACGTCCACTAGTTTCCCTATTGACGACCAGTTTGGAGTGATGGACGAATGGCTTGACGCGATTGAATTTTACACTGATGGACAGTGATATGTTATAGTATAGATAAGCAATCGAGTCAAAATAAGTGCACGCAAAAAGGTATAACAAATTTCAAAGGTGTGACAAACCACACTTCAGTCTTTGACGAACCTGCATTGCTCTCGGTGGTGTCCTGCCGCGTTTGAAACTTTACAAAATATGACTGTTTTTATGCTAAAAGGCTGCTGCGATTATTAATTGAGATAAATCTTTCTCGATTAAGTACAAAGTACCTAACACAATCATTAATTAAGTACAAAATGTAAATGAATAAAAAACACTTTGTTTATTTCCACGTATTTTTATTTTTAAACGTTAGAACTTGGCTAAAAAAAAGTATTAATTAATCAATACACAAATTCAAATTTTAAATTCATAGTAAAGACTGGACAATGTTATCTGGAAAGCTTTTTTTTTTTTTTTTTTTTTTTTTTTTTTTTACCCATCACGCCGTTTCCCGAAGGGGGTAGGCAGAGAGTACGGATTTCCACTCTTTCCTATCCAAACAAACTTCTTTCGCTTCTTCCAAACGCATAACATTCCGCATACATGCTCTTCTATTCCTTTTACTCCTGACTTGGCCCTCCTCTAAGACGGCACCGATATGATCGGACCATGTCATTCGAGGTCGGCCTCGTCTGCGTGCACCCATTCTTTCAGATTTATATATCCTTTTAGTCATTCTATCTTCGTTCATTCTCTCTACATGCCCAAACCACCTTAATTTATTCACTTTCATTCTAGTCACTACACTAACATCCACTCCACATTCCTTTCTAATACTATCATTCCTCACCTTATCAATCAGTCTCTTTCCGCATATCCTACGCAGTGATCTCATTTCTACAGCATTTATTCCAACTTCCAGATTTTTCGTCCATGTCCATGCTTCACTCCCATACATCATTGATGGAATCAGGATTGCATTGTGCATCCTGCATCTGGAAAGCTTGTCATAATAAAACATCAGATGTAAAATAAAATTTGCAATAATGCTCCATCTGGAAAGCTTGTCATCAGATGTAAAATAAAATTTGCAATAATGTTTAAACATTATTATCTTCGGCCTCACGGCACGCATTCATATAGACCAGTATAATATAAGATATTTGTTTTAATTTTTTATAACCAAGTACAATATATAATGTAATATTGTGTTTTTTTTCAAATTGCCTTAATGTTTTCATGCGTATAATCCATTGAATAATTGTCATTTTCCTTGTTTCTTGTTTAAAGGAATGTAGGTACTACGAGTTTTTTTATCTCTTAAGTGTTATATTGACTTTTTTAAAAACTTAAGTACCAACATGGAAAAGGGCAGACGAAATGACGACGAAAGAAAATGACGAAATAGCGCTCGCTCTGTCTTTGACAAACCAACCTAAATAAAGTTCAAACTTATAATTTAAATATTAAATTTATGGTCGAATTTCGAGCACTGGCCGACCACTAAGTATTTTCACTAATTTCGTTTATTTTGCATTTATACTACTAATTACATACCTACATCGGAAATTTTCGGTCTTCCTCATGGATACCTATATAGGTACATTATTTCATTGTACAAGTAATAAATAAACAAATATAGAAAGTGTTTCTTGTTTTTACGATATTCATTTTATATAAATGATAATATAACGTTCAAAATCCATGGGTACAGTATTATCTTTGGAAAAATTTCAACACCCGGTCACAAACTAAGAAAAAAAAAGAAATTCCTATAATTTGGTATCTGGAAAGGTGAATCTTTGATAAAAGTTCATTCCGAAATTTTGGTATCCAGTAAGGTGACATTAACTGGAATTAAGAAATTCTTAGTATTTGTTACCCAAAAAGGTCACATTTCGCTAATAAAAGTCATGGAGTAAAGATACAACATAGAATTTAGGTTTCGCCCGGACGATGCAAATACCGAACTGTCCGGGCTAAACTCGGAGAGGTGGCAACACTGCATGGGATAGGTAATGGTTTTATAAAAAAAGTCAAGAAGCCATTCAATAAGTTAAATGTTTTTCTTTGTGAAATTACCAACGAGTCACCTATCTCAAATTTTAGAATTTGAAAATAAATGTATTTTTCCTGCAACTAATTTTTAATGACAGTGTTATACAATGTCCACATTTATCTTTGGTCAAGTTATTGACATTATTAATAATTTTGACTTCACAAAAATAAACAATGTCCGGTCGGGCCCTTTTTGCAGGTATACGTACTGACAATAGTCAAAGAATAAGAAAAGATAAAATTCTTGGAAATTTACTATTCTTTTTTTGAATCTAAAAATATACCTCGAATTTGAATAGAATTACCACGAATCAACTTGGCACAAATAATAAAGTACCTATTAGATTTGTAGTCGTTCCAAATACCTCGATGACGTCTTCTAGAGGTGTTTTCTTTCAGATTGCGTCAAAATAATGAACGATGACTCTCTTGTCTTATTTGGTTTCATGCGTTGTTTACAAACAAAATAATAAAGAAAGTTTTGATGGTAAACAAACCCACACAAGACTGTCAGTTACTCACTGTAAGAATCAAAATAATGATTTTTAAGCACTCGTACTATAGTAAAAAAATAATAAACAAACGTAAATAATTGATTGATTGCTTCCACATAAAATAACGGTTTTGGATTGAAAAAATAACAATTGAAGCTCGTTATAAAATTTGTAGGTCCATCTAAGTCCTAAGTGCTCATTAGACGGTTAGGTATTGTAATTTAGCCCAAAAAATGTTGACTATTATTATTATTTTTTAAATTTATAAACAGTTTTAACCTTCAAGTAAAAATAATAATAAAGAATGACTTTTGTGTACATAAATTTAGTATAAACAATTATTGTTTTTATGTTGTGCACTAAGTATGGATTACTTCACAAAAGTACCTACATAATAATATGTAAAAATTTAGGAAAAAATTCGTAAGTAACCTTCTATTATAAGTGCATTTGGCGAAATATATACTTTTCTTTTTTTTATTTTAAATGGCATTTGACGTCTATTAGTTGTTTGATAGTTGCGCTTGCGATTAAAGATATCTTGGACACGTCTTAGATCATAGACATATTATTTATATATAGGTCTCTGTCATCATACTGGAATATTATTGTATCGCGAGAGAACAAACTAGCGCCACCCACCTGTTACGTACGTACGTAATAATAATAATACTTATCAATGATTGTACCATTGACAAGCCGGGACAGTAGGTACCTACCTGGTGTTTTATTATGGTATGTTTTGTACCTACACAGGTAAGCATTTGGAATAGCCGTTTTATTCCATGATAAAATAAATATCCATACCTACTTAGTCCATGGTATCAGAATTTTATTGTATTCTTTACGCACATACAGCAATGAAAGACAATATAATAAGTAAGTAAGTAATACATAGCTACATAATAGAAGTGTGCTGGGCAAAGGTGGGGTTATTAGCTTAACGCCGAAAGGGGAGAATGCGATGGGATATCAAGGATTTACGTTGCATTTGAGGACAACAAGTAAGTGCTTTTCAGTGATTCCTCAAGTCTCATCTGTGATGGGAGGTTGTGTGATTAAAACAAACTGCAAAAATTTTGATAGAAACTACACAGATTGGCCTGAACTTTTTTTTCAATGTCAAGCCTGATTTTTATTTAAATAAATGAGTTTGTCACCGACCTCTGTCTGTACCACAATAGCTGGTGACAAATTCATTCCCAGTTGGGTCAGATATAACAATATTTTTTTACTTGAAAATTTTCCCCAAGTTTGTAATGACAGCTCTGCAGCCCTATTCACGAAAAAGTTTGAATCGAACTTCGAACTAAACTTAGACTTAAACTTTTCTGAAAACTTTTCTAAATATCTAGTCATATAAGTAGTCTGTGATCTGTCAGATTTACTACCTGTCAGATTTACTCCGACTTTTCCAACTTTATTCATATTAAAATAATATTATTACAAATTAACACGCATATTATGTGGCTTGTAAATACGGAATAAATCAATTATAAAGGCTGAAAAAGAAATTTAGATGGGCGAAATGTACATATCTAACAGACAGAATTTTTGACAGCTCAATAAGTTGGAAAAGTCGGAGTAAATCTGACAGATCACAGACTACTTATATGACTAGATATTTAGAAAAGTTTTCAGAAAAGTTTAAGTCTAAGTTTAGTTCGAAGTTCGATTCAAACTTTTTCGTGAATAGGGCTGCTGCATACAAAAATGTTGATTTTTTCAATTGTGTATGCATGGCAAACACAGTAGACGTCCAAGAAATTTTTTGGCGGGATCATGTTGAAATGATGGATAGATAGCATCACTATTTGTATGGTCGTTGTAGGTGGGATCCCAGAGAAAAGTCGTCGTAAGAAATTGAGGGAAACTTTGAGTAATTAATAGATCATTGATTTATAAAAAGAGAAATAAAAATAACGAAGGACTGGTTTTAATAGCTGGCAAGTTATTTCTTGCAACGTAAATTGGAAAGAAATTAAATACTTTTGGAGTGCATTTATAAAACTATGTATTGCAACCAGATTGCAACCGCATTTGTCTGCGCGGACGTAACATCATATTATTATTATGAGTAGACTACATAATATAGAAACGTCATCCATTTGAAATGAATGCACGCAAGTAGGTAGGTACAATGCGTAAAGTGAGAAGTCCCACTAATGCACTCCGCATTCTTTTTATTTGAACCGCAAATCTACAGTCTGTTTCGAAACGCGGCTGCGACAAACTTTAAATTATGTGGGAATTTTTGTACACGACATTTTGACTTAAGTGGAAATTTTATGTCACATAAAATTAAATATTATAAAAACACATTTACACGGTGCATGAATCAAGATTGTGGTAACAGCTCCCATTGCAATGTCGCATCTTTTCTTCCATTTACTCATTCCGTGGGATTATTGCCGGTCGTTAGTCTTCTGTTAGTTTCCCAACATGCTATTTTACTAGGCCTAAATCTGCAATCCTTCAATATAAACGCAAGGTGAGAAGCGTCCCCACCTTCTTCCCTGTTCCCTTCAATCCTCTCCCTATGTGTATCACTTCATATATTTATATGTGCATATGTACGTATTTTTAGATATATTTATGTATGTCTGCTATTTATTTATGCTTTCTTAAGACTCACTTCATTTTGTCTCATTAGTATGCTATCATTAATTTTTACTGAGTTAGCTAGCAAAGATCCTTCGGGATAAGTTTCCTTTCTACTTCTTCTTCTTATGGTAGCTCACAATCTGACCTACAGAGACCGAAGCCATTGGATCGCTTCATCCGTTAGTGCGTGCAAGTCCTGTTGTAGCCCCTTTTTAAATTGCCCTTTCTACTGTTAGAATGTTTATAGCCACATTGTACTAATTAGTAATAAAGTTTTATTTATTTAATAATTTAAGTCGATTTTCTTAAATTTTTCGTTGACGTCTAATTTTTCTTGGACCAATATTTAGACATAATTTAATGTGGGAAGACTACATTATAAACATTTTAAAGCAAATAGATTTATATTTGATGATATATTCTGAAAGGCTTACATCCTAACTTGGCTCTTAGTACTGTATTGATATCGAGTGCTGTTGAAACAATATAAACACTTGAATAACTACGCCACACAGCTTGTAGGTATATTTACCAAATCACTTGATTTGTGTATTTAGGCAGTAGAGAATTTAGAAGTACCTACACACGAGACGGGTATAGCATGCTTATGAAGTTAATAATATTGCCGTAAAAATAATTCAAAGGGACTGTGTACCTAATTATATATCTGTCTTACTCTTTTTTGGAAATCCGACGAATTCAACGGCCCATGACTTGCCCTTACAGTGTTATTGTATAAAACAGTTTGAGTTGAGTAAGAAATATAAAACAGTTTTAAATAAATGTATAAATTGCATGGTTAAATATTCGAGTCCAAAAAAAATCAGTCGTAGGCTCGCAGCGCCCTATCAAGAGTGGATAATATCGAAATTAACATGTGTTCACAAGGGCATTAGATAGAAAAATGTGACCTTTTCAACAAAATAAAATATTTTGTAATTATCTACTGAATTTTTACATTAATAAAGATTTTTCATATTCAAATACTTAAATTATAATTACGTTCTAATTTTTTTATGTTTTTCTTTTTGTTATTTCTGTTTTCCGTTGTATATTAGTTATCCATTCAAATAATACAAAAAGATGTCCAAACGATATAAATTAATTTAAAATTGTTCAAAGCCTTTCAGTTTCAGCCACCTGTCATATAATCATGTTATAACATTTTTCTGCCTTAAAATTCATAACGTACCTATTGTAGAATGAAAACAAACTTTTCTTTTTTTTCTTTTATTAATATAATGTAGAGTTTAGACCATGTTTCCATTTAATTCATAAAATATCGATATCGTATATTAGGTATACAAAACTAATCTCAATTGACATAATTAAATGTTACCTAATGTAGGCACATTTCACTTCTAACTGTTCAATATGATTCAGATTATTAATATTTTCTTGAAGGGCATATTTGGATAAGTCAATACCAACGTCATGACGTGCCATTCATCAAGCTGCCCACACATTTTGTTCCCACTGGAGCGGAAGACGAGGAGAAGGAAGTCTTTTAATCACTCGATTGAGCCTGTTTGCTATCTCCTCCAGTTATTACTTGGCAAAGCCTTCCAAGCGGTGGGGGTGGGAGTCTCAAGGGTGCTTCAAATACTCCTTCACCTATTGTTTGTCGGGATTATTGTGTGGTTAATCATTTTGTTATCAAAACCCTTGTAATTTTCTCTAAGCCTTTTAGAGGCATTCCGGCAAACTTAAATCGCCTTATGGTAATTATAATAACAAGAGTCTTTCAATTAGGATGCTCCAAACAATACAGCCTCTGTTTGAAATCATTTAAAGACACAACGAATCCGATTTTATGGAACATCAACTTATGCCTCTGTTATTACATCTATTTAATTTTATTCAAATATCAATACAAGTATGTACGCTTAAAATAGAACCGGATAAATATAAATGAATTTCTACGTTATTTGAAAATAATTTTTGTTCTTGTTGATTAATAATTATAATTTCGATAAATTTAATGATGAAACATCTTACATATTACAATGATACAAGATATTTCGAAGTGATTTTCGCTTGGCGGTTACAACGTCGGCTTTTGTACTGGTGTCATGGGTTCAATGCCAGGTGCCGACCGTCTTCCTCTTTCACCACACAAGCTTGAATGAGTCACTTTGAGTGAGCGCAGATTCGTTAAAAAAAAAACGAAAAGCGAAAAGTTTCGAAAAGCGAACGTCATCTTCTTTAGGCCTGTTGATGGTAACCTCCATAACTAGTCTAGAGATGAATACGTTCGGTCTTTCAAAACCGGCAAGCAAATTTTCTGGAATAAACTAAACTAAATAATATCTTGCATCATTAATAATATCTTGTAATAAACTTAAATAATATTTTGTAATAAACTAAATAATATCTTGCATCATTAATAATATCTTGTAATAAACTTAAATAATATTTTGTAATAAACTAAATAATATCTTATCTTGTATCAATATGTTCTACCATCGAGTAAATTAAATAGCATTAAATTCGAATAATAATATGTATAAAACCGACCTCGACCTGAAATTCGTGAAAGAATTTCTTATATCATTTTATAATCGATCATAATTATTAATTGCTGTTTAATAGTCCAATATAATATCAGATAACTCTGACAGTTTAAAATAAATAACAATACTTACATAGGTGTCAGTATAGCCGGCGGAACTTGATACATTCCCTACCAGTCAACCGATCCCGTCCTCCATCATAAAGAATATCCGGACGAAATCTTATAAATGTTGTAAAGTAGATAGGTACTTAATTTTTTTTTTCAAATACCTTCTAACTGTAGTAATCAATTATTATTTAAACACGTTTTTTGTTAGCTATACAATATGACTTCGTACATTGTCAACAGCTGGTACGCATTTTATAAAGCTTATGCTGTTATCGTTTTAACATAAAATCAAACGTAAAGAATCGTTCTTTAATATAAGCAATATTTTAATTTATTAAATTAGTTTAAAAACTATTACGCGCGATGCTGATCACCCTGTCCTTTGACTAGTATGGTCTGACTTAACAACTACCTACTATTATAAGAACCGCGACTCGTGCGCACTCATTCTTTGAATTTCAAAAGTATCGTACGATCTAAATCAACCAATCAGAAGGCTCCTAGCGTGGGCTCGACCACCCCACCTAAATAACACTTGCCTTCTCTTTCTACAGACTAGTTTAGTTTGTAGATCTTGGCCAGGAGATCTATAGACCGACAATGTGAAGGCACGGCGCAGAAAAGATATATTTTAAACATTATTTTTATTATTGACATGTAATATTTATATAGCTTTTATTTTAATATTGATACAATATGTTTTCCTGTTGATTTGCATATTATCTATGTATAGTAATAGTTTTTACGCATATTTAAAACACATGCGAGTAGTAATATTTACAACAAACCTACCTCACCCGGAATCAAAATGACGCGCATTATATTGCCAAAGTAAAAAAAACTAATTGCTTGGTCGTCTACTTATTATAACAAAATAGTTTTTTTTAATAACTCATAGTTTTTTTATTATAGGTATAAGCTCAGAGATGGGGTACTTCAATAATTTATCTTTTCATAGCAAAAAAAGTGACGCCTCATTGACCGGCACTTTTGACAGATTGTTTAGCAGAAAGGAATGTTGTTGTATAGAGATTCGTTACTAAAATTAGATTTTTTATTTAAATGTATTAGAAAAAGGGGAACATTTAGTTTAAATAATTTAAAAAGCAATAAAGAATATCATTAGAATGAACTACACTAAGAAACAATGATATATAACCACTGTTTTGCCAACCAATCTGTCGAAATTTATAATTTGGCTTC
Organism: Mystacides longicornis; assembly: GCA_963576905.1. Lineage (NCBI taxonomy): Eukaryota > Metazoa > Arthropoda > Insecta > Trichoptera > Leptoceridae > Mystacides > Mystacides longicornis. The sequence goes on along the minus strand of OY756425.1, from coordinate 6,912,063 downwards.
TCTTTTGAATGTGAGGCGTTGTTCTAAGTTTTTTATTGTATTATATCATATAAATTAATGTGTCACGCTTTGTAAGTTTATATGATTTTTTTTAATTATTGGCATTGCGTCCATCTAGGGACGACTTTTGCCTATCAAATCATAAAATATGACTAATACAAATTAATTATACAACTCTTAATGGATTGTCTTTCTCCTAAAATGAAAAAGAGTGACCATGTGTTGGCGAGCCAGTGGAGTGCAGTGTAAGGGAGCATACATTATTACATGAAATATATCAACAGAGAAATCTTGTACCAGCTCTTTTGTGTTTTGTTATTGAAATAAATTATTATATCACAATTGATACCTTCCGATTGATATTGTTCAACATTACACGTTATTGAGTAAGTACAGCAATTCATTCCTTATTAAGATTCACTCCTATACAAAACATCACTTATTTATTTTAAATGGAATAAATAGATCAATAAAAATGGAATCAAGTACCCGCTCAATTAAAATCACATCGATAATCTACATAATATTTTAGTCCGTTTATTTATATTTTTGTACGAGCATCAATCATAGAAAACATACATTAAGGTCAGATATTAATATGCCCAGAGCCGTACAAAATGCTGGAGAAGGTTCTTAAATACAATTTGCTGCATTAACTTTAATATATTTAGAGCTATTTAAAAAACTCTATTTTTTTAGGATCTTCATACAAATTTCTCAAAAAGACAGTAAGCCATCTTTTGGAAACAAAATTACTCATGTAAACGTTGAATGGAATCTTGGTATTACGGTATGAAAATGTAATAAAATAATTGTAGATTGATTTGTTATACATATAAATGTTATTCAAATCTTATTATTCTCAATAAATAAAGATTTAATGAAAAAATTTGCAAAATGATTCCTCCATTTTGAAGTTTGACAGCGGCTTTTATACTCATAGCACAAATCACCCTCTATGGGTGGAATGCCTAATTAATTATCACACATTAGAGGGTGTAGGGAATGGTTTCTCAGAACAGAGCTCTCTCTATGAAAACTTGCAAATTATGTCGGTAGGTTCGTATAATATTATGAGGTCGGTAAAACAAAAATTGTAAAAGTTTAGTGTCATTCTTCTTTTTCTGTGCTTATGTCAGTTATAGAGGTCTGTTAAGCAATGGGAAGCTAGACTAGAACCTGTTTAATTACCTACCGATCAAGCCTGACAATCGGAATCAAAAACGTAAAGCATGACGGGTATAAGCTAGTAACCTAATAATTTTATCTGTGGCGAGTATTTTTTTCTTGTCGATGGTTTGCTTTTAAATTGCATAGATTCTCTTTTAAATTTCGAATAGGTATCTACTTCTTCATTTCGAAATGTCATGTAAAATCAAGTCTCGACGGCGCGCGGCGTATCCTCTTTCATTTTTAATTCGAAACAGCTCTACATTCTATTTATAAAAAAATTTATAACCAATAAGCACAGTGTAAACATAATATAGTCATGTCAAATCGTTTTGCAAAACGTCAAAAGGGAAATAACAAAGAATATTTCGCCTGCTTTGTAATTTATTTTTCGTATTGTAAATTATTACTCATTTATCATTGTTTCCTGTGTCTGTATGCAAAATACTAGTGAAACAGGAAAGGACCGCACATGTTTGTCAATATGCCGGAAGCAATCTTATAAAATGGAATGCAATTAGCTGTTTATGGGCGCAGGTAGTTGTCGCACGAACCATCACCGTCAGTTGCTAAATAATATTGTTTTATGTATGACAATAATAATTAGGTATTATTACGCTTATCAATACTGGCAACTATGAACATTTAGTTTGTGATTCTTTGGCTAAAGGGTTACACCAAGCCATCTGTAAAGGCTACGCCGTGACTAAAAAAAAAGTATGTGATTCCAAATTCAAATTTACTTCATAGTTGAGATATTGAGGTTCTCTTTTTGAAAATAAGTTACTCATTTGTTTTCGCGCCCTTTTGAATTGTCATTGTCAACAATGTAATTTGATGTCAGTATTCAATATATTTCAATTTATAAATATTATGTTTTTCATGACCGCATATCTTCTAACATGTGCATTGTGCAATTGTGCATGTCACCCCAAAACAACTCAAATGTAGGTAATTAAAAAATATTCGAATATTCCATCGCCGTTTAAGATCTCTATTTATAAAAAAGAGGCCCAATTTAGCTGTTCAACACATCACACGTGATCGGTTGGGCCACATTCACTATTTTTTTATGTTAGGATCTGACGGTTCTTATGAATGAAAAAAAATTAAGAAAGATGCACGGAGCATTAGAAAATTTAAGAAAACTAAAAGTAGGTAACATTCTTAGTCCTTTGCCTACATTTAAATTATGAAATTAAATTGGCGTTTGACAGAAACTGTCAGTTGTTTGATAGTTGTTGTGATTGACAGAATGCGGGTGGAAAATATAGGGCTTAAAATAGAATATGCATCGATTGGAATCACATTGGTTAAAAGGTAGGTAATAAGTTTATCACTATACAAATTCGAATTCAATATTCATAGTTAGGACCACAGGACAACGTCTGTCGGGAAAGCTAGTAAGTACCTATAATGTTATATAATTGATAAAACAATTGCTGTATGTTAGGTATGTCATGAAATTATAATGTGAGTCAGTGAATCAAGGTGAATCCAGAATATTAGCGCGCAGATAACACAAAGATAACACCGAATGAAACGATGAACTAAAAAAGGTGTGGGCGAAGAGAAAATGTTGATACATTAGAAATATTTAATAAGAATGTTTATATCAGCTTAGCAATACAAATCTTTACATGAAACATTTTATTTTTGGAGGTATTACGTCCTTTAAGTACCTACTCTGCTATACAGGGCCGTTCTACTCATGCCTGATGAACTTTTTTTGGTTTGTTTTATTTTGAAGCATTTCCTTGGCTTCTGTCATCGTCATACGATTTCTCACGCAGGTTTTCTTGTTTGTTTCTTACTTCAGGGGGGTTAAATTAAACCCGATTTCAATGTCGTCCGTCTATCTATACTTTTAGTACCTACATACTTGTATAATCATTAAGGGTTGCGCCCTCTCATACCCCTGGATGTTTCAGGAACCTAAGTTCTCATTTCATCCAGACTTTATAAGCCAAAACAAAAAAGTAGACAAAAAGTGCAAGGTTTCAGAATAAAGTCGGAAGGACTTCATCTGACACGCCAAGAAGTAAAGAAAGAAAAAGATCCTTGCAACAAATTATTCATTTAAGTGTAAATTAAAGAAAATCTTCAGATTGAGTTGACAATTATAATTAAATGAAATTGCGGATATTTTGAGTTTAATTTGAATTTTAACAACCGTTAATGATTCCTCCCAACAACTACACCAAAACCAAATCCCACCAAAAAAAAAAAAAACAAGCTACAACACATACTTAAACCAAAAATAAACCCATCACCGTTTATTACCAGAATAAGCCTATACCGCCAAAAAAAAAAACATAATAATAGCGGATCAGAATAGATCTATTTTTATTTTTCTGCAATTTTTATTTTTTGAAATCGAAATTAAGTGGGTGCATGGTGACATGGCCGCTGGCCGCCCTGTATTTATTATTTATTTAGATTATGAAGTTACAAAAATTACATACTCTATAACTTAAAAATAACAATATTACTCCACTTATATTATACAGATTTAGACGTCACATTTCTACAACATTCACATTATTAATCTATGCTTATCACTATTCTTTCGATATTCATATTGAAGTGCAGTGGCGTACCGTGGGGTTTCGACGCCCGGGGCGGGAACCAATCCCTGGCACCCCCCCCCCCCCCCCCCATATATATATATATATTGAAAAAAAGCTGCCTGAAAATAAAATAGTAAAAAATAAGCCTATATAGGTAATATAAAATATTATAGCACAACAATATAGTAAAGGTATATATCAACAAAGTTTAAAAATTCAATTTTCGGGCTGAGTGGGATAGAGCCATCTTCAGACCCACAAATTTCTCTACCTGCAGACATACCGCATGGAAATGTTATCTTTTTTAACGACTTCCACCCGTAATGAAATGTTATTTTTTTTATTTTATCAATCTAGTCTTGTAAGTATAGTAATAGCGCAAGCAAATTTTGCCGCCCTGCTGATGGAGGCGCCCGGGGCGGTCCGCCCATCCGCCCACCCCCTCGGTACGCCACTGTTGAAGTGACGTCTTAGAGGAGGGCCAAGTCAGGAGTAAAAGGAATAGGAGACAATGTACCTATACGGAATGTTATCCTCTTGAATGAAGCGGGAGAGGCTTATCTGGATTAGAATGAATGTAAGTTCGTACTCTCTGCCTACCCTTTCCGGAATACGGCGTGATGGGTAAAAAAGTAGAATAGTTACATTACTTACTTTACTTTTCGTATGGCTTTTCTGAAAATAATCTTGACCCGTAAAGGGCTGCGTCCCGTCCTCTTCTACAGTCTTGGCTCCAGCGCCATCAGCCAGTCCACCGCCTCCGGAATAGCCCCGTGGATGTTTTGGAGGCTTCCTGTGAACTTTTTGAGCTGGCAGTCTTGCACAATGTGCCTTAGGTACTGTCTGCACAGCCTCAATAATTTCAAAATAAATTACGTCATTCATTCCGTGATGAAGCCACCTGCATGCCCACTCGACTCCTTCTGATTCTCCCGTAATAAAGTGGTGTGTCAGTACGTACCGGAGTACAGGGTTGGAGGTATCTCACAACAAGATTCTTTTGTATGATATAATCTATTCAGCCTACCTTTATTCCTTTGATGTATTTTATTGCCACTCAGAATGTATAATATTTTCTTTAGCAGGGCTATCCCACCTCAATCTAACGTCTTCTCGTCAATAAAGCTAATAATTGATTAAGTATACAAAAAGACCTTTTGCCAACATCGCTGTCAATAAAATATCTTCCGTTTCATCTTTTTCGTTGGAGAAATTCTTATTTCAAAGCATTGAATTATTAATATGTTCTATGTACTAGAAACAGTAATCTGAGAAGTATTTTTTTTTAAATAAATCTATGCTCACCCAAAGGGAATACAAAGACACTTTCGACAGCTTTCACATAAAGCAGAAATTGTGGAGTGAAAGTGGAAATGGTCGGAACAGTAGCCCTAGTATAAGTTTTCGATGATCGAATATCGAAACGATCATCGAAAGAGTTTCGAAAATTTCCCATACAAAAATGATCGAACGATTCGATCGTTTGATTTTATTCTTATTAGCGAGCAATAAGCTTTCGATGAAAATCGTTCTAGCCCCACAGAGATTCGATCCCACGAACTTCGATTCGCTGTTCGTACGAAAATCGTCGACTGAAACCACTGATCTACCACCAATCACTTCGAATTTAAAACAAATTGTTAGAAACTGATGTCATATTAATTTGCATTATTTTTTTTAATGTCATATTCTCACTCAAAGTGGACACAAATACACTTTCGATATCTTTCGCATAAAGAAAAGCTTGTGTTGTTATAGTAGAAATGGTTGTCACTGGAAATCGAACCCACGACCTTCAGTATACGCTGTACATATGAAAGCCTTCGACTGAGACCACTTCGAACTGCTCCTGTTTATTTCCATCCTCTCATAAATACACACATACTCCCTTTTTGACCCCACTTAGAGACATAGGATTCACATAGGTAGAATTATTGATTGTTTGATTTGGTATGATGTTTCAATTGTCTCCAGTTGTTGCAGAAATTCGGAATGCATAAATTAACTCTGTCTAATATTAAAAACAGTATAAAACTTATATAACATCTTAAATAAACACATATCTGTTTTTTCTTAATAAGGTATTTTTAAAGAAGTTGTTACCTATAGTTATATTCCTTTATTATGAGGGCACGTTTAATTCATATAGTAGTAATAGGGATAAAATAGTTCAGCCTTGTAACTAAGAATACTCCTGGTTGTATGCAACATTTATACATCGATGTGAATAAGTAGCAACAAACAAGGAGTTTCAGACCTATACACAATGAGATAATCGCACATTAGGAGGAATACAATATGCACTGGAATCGAACCCACTATCTTTAGACCATATTAAATTAGATATTACATTGCAACCACCAAGCCACTTACCAATAATTTAAATTATGTTTAATCCATATTGTACAAAGGTTTGTGTCAGCCCTGAATGTCGTGTGTGGAGTAGTGATGTTTGCTCGTTAGAAGTGTGGAGAGGGGATGAGGGCAGACTTGTGACTACCTTCGTGTCAAGCAATCAGGCTGTGCTTCCTCCCCTCCCCCCTTCCTCCCGACAAATGTAAACACGAGCTTGTCTTTATTTTTACAATATCCTCGTAGCTTTCTTCTTTGATTCGTTAATGTGTCTCTCTCTTTCTTTGTACTTTCTCTCTATTTGCATATTATTATGTTGGGAATTTTGTTTCTTCTCCTGACACATCTAATACACTTGAAGGATGTGAGGAATTTACTCTATTTTAAACTACTTGCTACATTTCCCACACCCCCTCCATATTCCCTTTCTTCTACGTAACCACCTACCTACCTAACTGCGTTCATTTTTTATACTTACCAATTTGTCCAACGTAAAAAGGCATTCACCGTTTCGTTACATAGGCATCAACGTTGCACATAAAATACGAACTATGTGTTAACTTAAAGTATGCGCAAAATTTGACCTAAGTGCAAATTTAAATTTATTTTGTGAAAAGTCATTTTTATCATTCTTTTAAATTCTTATTCAATATTCATAGTTGGACCGCAGGACAACGTCTAGTTTAACCAGTTTTTTATATAACCGAAAAATGTCACGTATTTTACGACAGTAAATTTTATTCTGAAAAAAAAAACTGATAAAAAAACTTATTAATTAAATAATAATAATTTTGCAGACATGTTTAATCAGATGCCGGCATGTAGCGCCTATCTCTACGTATCAGCAGATTTAATCTTATGCGCCATTTAATTCTACCTAAGTACCTACATATATTATTAAGATGTTATCGTCAGTATGAATTATTTTCAAAAAAAAAAAAATATTATCAGGTAGGTGCGCAATTGTGCAATATTTTCCTGCTAAACAGGAGAAATGACAAGACATTTTAAGAAAAACGTAATTATAGGCACGTAATATTATGTAAGTAATAACATCCCATCAGGGTCTCGAAGACGTGGAAGACCCTCTCATATCGTGTTCCGTTCCTTCGAGGCAGAGCTGAGGGAAATGGACTTGGTGTGGGAGGAGGTCATAACCATTGCGTAAGATCGAACGCAGTGGAGAGCTCTTGTTGCCTCCCTATGCTGCTGAGTGGAGTTCAAAGGGAGTTTTGATTGATTGATTGATTGAATATTATATAAGTATTAGGAACACGATCTCTGACCCTGACCCGCACATCAATTACGCTTCGTTATATTGTTTCGTTTTAATGTTTAATTCGCGTAAACCCCAAAGGATTGTACTCATTATGCTAGGAATATTGTAAACTCAAAATAATCAAACATAATACATTTTTCATCCTTTTCGATAAAATTTTGGAAAAATGGCTAAACACCCTACTACTAATTTAGTGTAGTGGAAATAAAATACGCACTAAGCGCAAAAAACTAAAAAAAATGAGTTGAGTAGTAGGAAATGTTCTATAAACCACTGCCAATAGCCTAAATATTGCACTTAGTCCATATCGATGATCTAAAAGCGTAAAAAAACAGAACCAAAAATCATCATAGTACTATGTCTGTATGGGGGAAAAATCAGTTTTATTAGATTATCTCAAAATGAAGTTTTTGGCGTTTAGTGCGTATTTTTATTTCCACTATAAATTTTCTATAGGAGAATTTAGTGGTAAGCCAAATCTGAAGTTTGTACCATGCCTAGTTTTCAAGCTATTCGTATACTTTTAAAAACATTCAAACCTGTTTTTCACCCTATAGGGGTGGAATTTCCAAAAATCCTTTCTAAGTGGAAGGTTTTGTATTATAACCTACCTGCTTTCTAAATTTCACTTCTCTACGATTATAGCCGTTTAGGCTGTGTGTTGATGAGTGAGTGTGTCAGTCAGTCAGGACAGTTTACTTTATATATAAAGATTATATTATGCGTATCCCTTTGGACAGACATGGTCAGCTTCTTCTTCTTTCTGTGTCGTGTCAGGTCGCCCCAACGTTGACCATCACTCTGGACTCTGAAGAATGCATCCCGGTCCTGTGCGGCACGAAACAGTTCCTTAACACTCATGATCCCCGTCCACTCACGAATATTTCGGAGTCAGAGGATATCTGCAATTGACCCGACCCTCTATTTTTCTCTTAATAATTAAGTGCAGCAAATAGTATTTTTTCCAAGTACATGACCCAAGAAGGACACCTTCCGGACCTTGATATTAATTGTCAGCAACTCTTTTTCAACCCTAGCCCTTTGCAGGACTCTTGTGTTGCTGACCATGTCTGTCTATTATAAGCGTAGGATTCTTCGGTGTACCAACATCTAATGGTTAGCTACTCCGAGGTAAAATATTAATCGAGAATTATTACGGGACAATTATTATCTATGAGCACAACTGTGATGAATGTTTTTATTTATTTTATTTTTGTTGACGAACTGGTAAAGGGATTATTGACTATAATTTTAAAATTCTTTGACGAGCCTACTGGGTGATATTCAATATTGTATGTACAGTGCCCTTGAAGTGCAATGTACTAAACGGCGCTATATAAATTGTCATATTATTATTATTAACAAACCTTCGTAAGATCTCATACATTGGGATACGTTCTCAGAGGCGATAAGTACTCGCTTCTGCGGCTAATTATAGAAGGCAAGATCGAGGGAAAACGTGGCGTGCATGGGTACATGAAAGATGTCACGGCTTCACAACATGGAATCCAAACCATAGAGGAAACGATTCGTGCAGCTAGGGACAGGGAGGCCCAAACGATAGCCAACGTAAGGAGGATCTCGATTCTAGGACACTGTAAAAAGCTCCTCCACATTCTCAGCCCTGATATTTCTCAGTTATGAACACGCGTCCAGTATTAATATTTTAAGAGTGAAGTAAGGCGCATGTGTATTCTTTCATCACATACATCAAGAAGACACCTAGCAACACTTATTTAAGGCCTTGTGCCCTGTGATTTAAGAATTAGGGTAAGCCTTCTTCGAGCCTTCCTTCCATGAAGTAGGCCATGCAATGCTATGAGAGAAACTTTGGATGAGTAAATTTCCCTGATATAACCCAACCTTATTTTATTCCCGACCTCGCTTATTTCCCTGATACTTAGATTTAAAAATACAATCGAAGTGCTTGGTAGACTAGCGGTTACGACGACCTTCGCACTGTATCGTGCGAAGGTCGTGGGTTTGATCCCAGGTGCCGACCATCTTCCTCTTTCAGGACACAAACTTTAAGTAGCTTACTATGAAAGAGTCAAAGAGTGTTTTGTAATGAGTGTTGTCGATAAAGATCGACAGAGCGCCCCGCGGCCGGCACACTTCGCTACGCACCAATCTACAGTTAACATCATATTTCATTGTCTCCGTCAGTTTTAGTTTTAGAGTCTCGTTTGCCTTCTTTATATTCCGTGAAATCATAATATGTGTTTATAATTTATTTAAAAAGAACTTTTATTTAAATAACAAGAAGAACCAAAGCTCCTGCATTACATGTTTTGTGTTCTATTTGAGTGAGCACAGATTCATATATATGTTAAAAAAAAAAAAAAAAAACATTTTGCTGATTTTTCGAGCATCTTGTAAGAGGCAGAAAATCAAAACATCAGATCGGGATCATGAGGTTGATCACCACGCACGTAAACCCAAAAAGCTAAAAAAAAGGCGCAAGAAATGAGCCTCGGATAGGCAGCTGTCCCCTTTGTGATGCTGCAAGATCGAGTGCAATGGAGATCTCTTGTGTCTCCCTATATATGCTCCTATAAGTGGGGTTGAAAGGGAGAATAAATTAATGTCATCTTAAGATAAATAAATTTAAAGCTAATTTTCTTAACAGTGTAGTTTCTAGCTCATTTAATTTATTCTGAAAATAATCCAGCTCTTTCAAATATTTTGTTGTTGTTGTTCCTAATGGAAGAACCCAATTTGCCGATTTTGCCTATTGCTTCTCCTGACCTAGACTTTGAGTACATTAGGCTCTTGTACGGAGTCCAAGGTAAATAAAGGCAGTCCGATTAGTTCGTATGTAGACACATGAAATCGTACCTATACCACGTAGGTACATATCTATATGTAGGTATCTGGTACAATCTGGATTGTAACCACATGTTCGCAATATAAATATTTATATAAGCATTCGTTATCTGTGTACAATCTATATACCTAGGTGGGTATGAATAATTTTTGCATAAGGAATTCGACGTTTTTTTTTTATTTAAGAACGTAATTTTATCAATTGAAGGCATAAGTAATCAAAAACAAAAGTTCCCCACTATACAAAATCCTATACATACATACAACTCCCTTTTACACCCCACTCAGGGGCATAGGGAGGCAACAAGAGCTCTCCATTGCGCTCGATCTTGCGCAATGTTTATGACCTCCTCCCACACCATGTCCAAATCCCATACAATGTCAAAAACCATCTTCCATTTCATATGCCGTAATGCCTCAGTTCTGTTTTTATGGAACCGAATACGGGGTATCAAAGGTTCTATCTTTTTTTTTTCAGATATTTAAAAGAAGGAATAATCATAGATTAGTTCGTTTATCAATGTTAACCAGGAGTGGTTGGTAGCCTGGAGGCTAAGACGCCGGCTTTCGTACTGTTTCGTGCGGAAGTCGTGGGTTCGATCCCATCAGGTGCTGACAATCTTTCACGATACAAGCTTTAAGTACCTTACTAAAATTGTAGGTACTAGTATATTTTTATATTACAGCATTTATCTTAGTAAGAGTGCTGTAGAAATGAGATATTCACGCAGGCTATACCTACGGATAAGGTGAGGATCAATGATATGAGAAAGAAAGTGGAGTGAAGGTTAGCGTAGCGACTACAATATACGTACGTGAAAAAGTTGAGGCGGTTGGGGAATGTTGAGAGAATGAATCAAGAAAGAACGATAAAAAGCATCTATAAATCTGAAAGAATGGTAACAATAATTTTTCATGATTTCTTTTTCATATAAATGACAAAACTAATCCAAATATATAGGCACCTACGTACTTTTCGTCGTTAAGTTAATAGTTTCTCTGTCAGTTTTGATAATAACACGTAGCCACGGAAAATATTATATCGTATACATACAAATGTTCCTACGGGAATAAATGCCAAATTGTCCGCAGTTCTCATCATGGTAAAGTAAAATAGGATCCTTTAAGGCAGGGATGCACAGACTTATAGGGAGCAGGGGCCACTGGGGAAGATTATGAGCCAAGGACGGGCCGCACTAAAAGTTTTTATTTCGTATTTCACCGGTTAATTTTGTATAAGTATGATTCTGTGTTTCATAGTGCCTTTTCACATTATATTCCTTTGGAATGGCAATAGAGCTGATTCATATTAAACACGCAATATTATTACGCGATGAAACAAAAAAGTATTTCTCGGTCCAAATATCTTGAAACTGCCGATTTTCATCTTTAACCTTTAGTTTTTTACTAGTTCCTGGCTTATCCATATCGAAATTGATATATGTGCTTGGTACGACGAGTAGAATAGGTACGTAGTAAACCTGAACAAGAAAGTGGAAGGTAGGTACTTAATGCCGCATTTTTATTACTAACAATTCAAAAGCTTCAATAAAAAGTTAAGAAATATTGTTACTTACGACTTCCACAGTCGATATTTCACACAAGAAACCAAAACAGTAACTAATAAACAGTTTTTTTAGTAATCTTTCGAAAAGCTACAAAAGTAATTAATATTCTTTTGATATTCCAATATTTTAGGCAATATTTCCAATATCGTCGGCGGGCCGCATGCGGCCCGCGGGTCGCGGTTTGTGCATCGCTGCTTTAAGGGATGATAATATCATAATTATATTATAACTGACTATCTGAATAGTTATATTATAACTGACTATCAAACAACAAATAATGAACCTTTTCGAATATTTATAACAACTCTCTAACAATTATTCATTACTGATGTTCGATTTTTAACAGGAACAAACCACTACGGACTTACGACCTTCTTCTACTGTTATTTCGAAGGCTGGCTTAGTGTGATCACTTTACCGTAACAACGTTCGCCATTAGGTGGTAATGTTTAGGTAAGTCTCTGAAACTCCTTATAAGAATTCTCGACACGTTCAAAATGTCGAAAAATCTATTGTTTACAACAAGTAGATATTTAATAATTAATGAGATATAGAGATAAAAGTAGGAAATTATTGAGAATAAAAGAGCAACAAAATTTAAAGACTGCTACTGTTGTCATGTATTTGGCGCCAGAATATGCACCAGAATATGAACCTTTTCATCATTAATGGCCATATTTTGTATAGTTGAAAGAAGGGTTAGGTATGTTTGAATTAGATACACACTCGATTTGCCTGGTTTTTAACATGCACATTGCCTTGTAATTTGTCGCTCTAATATATCGGAACCTTAATCAACCTGTTCAAACCTGAATAATTGCACTCGCTTTTATTTGAATGTAAACTAATTGTATTGTCACTAGCAGTCACATACCTCGGAGAGATGTCACAAGCCGCCACTAACGAACGTCATCCAACAAGAAGAGCAAGTAAGGCTGTGTGGCAGCTCCAAAGGAGGCTTTGCCAAAAGGCACCTACCTACATTATATACTTATCAAGATATGTTTATTTGTCGCGCGTAGTCAGAGGTTAATTCAATACTTACCTATAAAAATATTCCTAATGTTGGTATTATTAACTACAGTTTTAACCCATCCCCGCACACCGTACACAAATGTGTACATAATTTTTTTATGTTTATAACTTACTAGCTGACTCGCCCGTCGAACTTCGACCTAACCCAGAATAAAAAAAAAATAGTTTTGACTTTTTACATGAATTAAGGGTAATTATTTTAACTTATTACAGTTTTCGACATAAAAACTGAATCAAATTAATACAAACTATTGTATTATGACATAATACAATAGTTTGTATTAATTTATTATTGTTGATACCCGATGCGGATGCGGGATGAAGTTCGACGGGTCAAAAGTTTGTAATAAAAACAATTCATCTCTATAAGTACGTTAAATACAACCGCAGATTTTTCGTTAGTTTTTATATATCGTAATTCCTTGCGCATAGGTACATATTATTATGGAAATGTTTGATACAAAATTACTCAATTTAATCAAATATAGGTATTCAAAGTTTTTTTTTTATGAATTTTTAATATACCTAATAGGAACTTCATCAATAAAGCAAGGCGGGAATCAGCTATTAATAGCTGTTATTAAAAGTTTACGAAATAGTGTACACAATTGTGTACAGTTTTAGGCGTTTATTAATTTAAAACTACGGGCTTACAACCGAAATCTATTGCTGTTGAAGGCTGATTTCGTGTATCATGTTTAAGTGTATGATTTCCAATAATTGCATGATCTAATTACTAAGGATTGAGTCCTCCCCTACCCTTGGATGTATCTGAAACCAAAGGTTTCATTTCATCCAGACTTTATTAACAAAACAAGAAGAAGTTTGGGGAAGTAAAATGAAATATTTGCAAGGGCTCAGATATGAGTCTGGAGGACATCATTTGATTCTGCGGGGAAAAAACCTTGCAAAATTTTAAGATACCATTAAAAGGGAATCTTCAATTTACTGTTAAACTTCTGTTTATGTTCAAGAAGGTACAATGCGAGTGAGCACTGAATCTGGTGATTTAAAAAAAAATCTTTAGAATTCCTGGTAAAACCTCTAAAAAATCTGCTTCTAATGGATTATTTGGTAGTTCATCTAATACTCACGTTCATATAATATAACCAATGCATGCATCGTTGCTGGTGCCGCAAACATTTCCTATTAGAAAACAGATTCCTCGCTAATCTCTTATTGTTCTTCCAATTTAGCTTGACGTAATCCGATCGTTCTACGGAATAATTACGGATCGAGCGGGCGCTGCACTCTCCAAATATACAAGCGGATTTGGTACGTCGTCCAACATGCATTTGCTCGATGCATTCCCTAATCGAACATACACGGAGCATGCCATCAAACTTTGTACAAAAATAATTGACATTTGTAGCGAAAGAGTGGACTGTCAGATTAAGATTATTAAGGATGCTTGATGGACGTCCATTTATTTTTTCAAATATTCAATTCGTGCTACTGTTAAAACAATAAACTAGTAGACTATTGTAGTATTGAGTAACGTGTACCTCTACACGACATGTGAACATGGTATCCAAATGTATAAAAAATCAACCATTTTCTATATAAAGGTGTCAGATAGCCAGAAGAACTTATTACCTGAAACAAATTTTAAGTGAAAAACACATTGTAAAAATCTGATCCTATAGGGCCTATGTCTACAATTAATCTACCGAGGTCGTATTTTAGTGTTGATTTTACATTTATGTTACAAGTACAAAACAAAAATTGTATTTTTTCATTTAGGCATAATTAATTTCACAAAAATGCACGTTAGGTTCAATTCGTTAATTTCTTTTACAGGTCTGTTTTCAGGTTAATTCATATGTATTTTTCATTTTTTTTCAGGTAATTGTAGCCGTTTATTTACATCATTAAGTTCCACAACTAAAAGAAAATGGATATATATATATATATATATATATATATATAGTATTTTGCAGACTGGTAAGCATTTTTGTATTATTCAAAAAAAAAAAGAATTACATCATGCGAGTATTTGATGAAAATTTTATAGGAAAAACGGTTGAGTAGGTACCTACCTATATAAATTGGATAAACTAACTTTTGTGTGCAAACATTCGATTCTCACTGTTGGCTTATTTTGCATCATCATCAGTCATGACCAAAGAACGCATTCATCAATCTTAAAGGCGTATGTTTTCACGTAAACAATCTTAATCTTGGAGGTTGAAATTTACTAACACCTCACGAAATATAATATAGCATATCCCATGCTAACATCATGTTTAAATTCGAATTGTATACTTCCTTCAGTTAAAATACTTCGTCGACTCTTCTAAAATACAAGTTCTTGCGTTCGAATCCGGGAGTAAAACATCTTCCGCTTTAACGATCTAAACATTGCTTGGTTGTGTTTGTCAACATACAACTTGAGTTTAGAGACTGAAGTTGTCGGTTCGCATTTTCCGATAGTGAAGTCTGTTTTGGTATGCTACATGGGGCACCCAATTATTAGAATATCGAATGTTAGAGTCAATACATCCCCAATTGTGTAAGGTTGAATCTGTACTATTCACATCACATCTCAGTCAGTCCATTTTTCACCGAATATTTCTGGGTTGTGTAGAGCCGGGTAGTTTTTTTATCGGGTCATCTACTATATTTTTTAAAACTTCCACAACATTCTGACACATGTCTGATAGGTATGTGTTGTCACAATGAGTGAGCAGACATATTGTATTGTTTTGTTTATGTTTGTTTTTTTTCCTCCCAAAATATGATTCATCTTTCCACCTTTTTTCCTCCATCACTTGTGAACAAGTTGTTGGTATAATAATCAAAATATGGCGTGACTTCGACCTTAAGATAAAACAACACAATATTCAAATAAACAATATTGACACATGTGGTATTTACAGGAAAACAGACACAAGAAATCTTGGAATTTTTGTTTTATATATTTATTTTACATGCTGTTTTACGACTCAAAAAATAATATTGAATCATTTTATTAATTGTATTCAAATAAAAAAAATACATCAAAGATATTAAAAAAAAAACATAACTCCGCTCAAGCATTAAGTTGCTTATGGAGGAATACTGTGTCTTGTGTTGTCGTTTATTTGATTATTGTATTTAAATGTACTTTTATTAATAAAATATTTTTTTTTGTTAAACACATGACTATAGCATTTAAAAAAATACATCCATGCATCTCTGTCTTGACTCCATGGAGAGTTAACAATTTAGAGTCTAATAATTTAGGCCAGCATCCTGCAAGAAGCCGTTTGTTCTTGGTTTTTTTTCATATGCCTCTTACCTTAGGACCGGAGCACATTGCAAAGTGGTTGGAAACCGATTAATCGGTGGCAAAATTAATTTGTACCAAACCAACTTTTTAGTTGCATCGATTCAACTAAAAAGTTGCTAAATAAATTAAGTCTGCCGTCGATTAATCTCCCCTTCAACTAATATGCAATGTGCGCGGTCTATTTGAACGGACTTCAAACTTCGACGCAATCACACCAACTTTAGTAAAGGCACCTAGATTTTGTAGATTTTTTTAAGCTTGAGTTGATCTAGTTAGAAATATCTATTTTGATTATAGAATTGTAAAGAAAAAAAATAGAGCGTTCTAGCAGTAACTTCTCAATCTCTAGGTAGAAATATCTAACAAGTTCTATATACACCGTATATGTGAAATACCCGTATATTTCATTCTAGCTAGAGTGCTCTATTTGCACATCACTGTAAACTTTTGGTTAGTTGATTCATAGCATTGTATAAAGTAGTTTCTAGGTGCTCTAGCAAAAGAAAACCTATATAGATCATTTGTAAAAAAATAAAAAATAGTTTGAGTTTTAGGTACACATACTAAACTAACCTACACTTCAATTCAATAAATCAATCAATACTCCTTTTTACACCCCACTCAGATGCATAGGAAGGCATCAAGAGCTCTCCATTGCGCTCGAACTTGCGCAATGTTTATGACCTCCTCCCACACCATGTTTAAATCCCTCAGTTCTGCCTCGAAGGAGCGGAACACAGTGTGAGAGAGTCTTCCACGTCTTCGGGACCCTGATGGGAGGAAGAACAGCACTCTCTTCGGCCAACTGTCATTCGGCATCCTTAACACATGCCCCAGCCAAGTCCATCTCCTCTCCACAATGGTAGAAGCTATGGGCCCTCGGTTCGTGATGCGGTGATACCATCTTATATCCAAAATTCTCCTGAGGCACTTCATTTCAATTAAATTTAAATTTTCTATAAAACCGTGTTAATATAGAGCCAGCGAAGGGTACCAAGGTTACCAAGGTGGGTACATAGGAAATTATATTGATAAAGAATCAAACCTTTTTGACCTATTGTTGGCAAAAGAAACATTTCACGCCATCACCGGTAGCGGGCTATTAACGTGTTTGATTGATATTGTTTTTATGTAGGTGTAAAAGCTTTGTTAAAGCAGTGAGCAGTTATAATAAATTAAGATTATAGGTATGATGTACTTCGGGTTAATTGTAATTGACAGTTCGGCGGACATTGAGGGTGTTGCCATTTTTTTTAAATAATTGACATTCAATGTATATAGGTATAGAATACAGAAAATCAGCTCCGATTTTCCTCTAAATGTTTGAAGAGATCTCCCGCGTTTTCTATGATTTCCTTCCGGTTGGTAGTTAGACTTTGACGGGTTATTTCCGTTGAGGACCTCCTACACAATGACATGTGACAATTTAGTTTACGGAACTGAATTAACCATAGATAATATCTATTAAGTTTACGTTACAATTTTTGTTTATGTTCTAATTTTTTCTATGACTTCAAATGTCAAAAATCAAACAAAGATCTTTTTATTGTGTTTTCATTAATTTCAAACGTTTCTTTTTTCGAAATTTTATTGATTTAAAAAGATGGTTCATCTTCCATGTGGGAGAGATACATTTTTGTAAAGTGTACTAACATTAATTCTGTAAAAAAGGATGGAACATGCTGAAGGTTAGCTTCATTTTAATGTAAAATGATTTACTTTTTAGTGAACCCACAGTGGGATCTTTGGTGCATAATTTTTCTTTTTTTTAACTTTATATGTAAAATGTGTATTTTTATATATTGTTATATACCAAAGATTGTTTTAAATAAATGTCCGAAATGGACAGTAATAGCTGTAAAAGTATACGTCCATGGAAAGTAATTATTGAAAGTTCCATTCGTTTAAACCTAACCTCAATGCTAAAGTTAAACAATTTATCAGGTCTGGCAACCCTAGTTTTACGCACACGCGCGCATTCCGACATGCTAATAATATGTCTGACACGCCAACCGATTTACAAAACGTCTCGGTTTTTTTAGTTCTAAATTTGAAATATATTTCCCTCCATCTATCAGCCGTTCTTCTCTAATGCACCGCTCACAAATCAACGGAAACGGATCTGCCGCCATTACCCTGCCTCACCCCACTCTTATATTCCTTACAATTCGAAACTGAAAAATCGTTCTGTTTCCGGTACACGACCCCACTGCCCTCTTCTCTCTTTCACTCGACAACCTTTAGATTTTCAAATCAGAGAGTTATGGCTTCTGGGTCACTTGAATAATACTGAAATCCGCCAAAATGCGAAACTTCTGCGTATTATATTTTTAGGTTTTAAGCACATTTTTGCAGGTAGGTAAGTATATTTTTCGAACATTTATTGCGATAGTTTACGCCTAAATAGTATTTGAATTTTTTTAAAGTATTTTTCGAGCTGTTGAAACCATTTAGGCCAATTTGGGATTTGTATGTACGTTTATCGTCTAGTTTAATTATAAAAGTACTGAATTATTTAAATTGATAGTAAAAAGAGGATAGCTTTTGGTGGCCTTGCAATTCTATCACGAACTTTCGTACTTGAGTTCGAAATAGGAATACGCGACCAGGAATCGAACACGGGACTTCTTGATTTGGAATCGGCGCCTTTACCATAAGCCTACCGAGGTAGTTTAATTTACGTAAGTTACATAAATTGAAAATAAGTACATAGTAGATACGTTAATAATTAATACTGCAATTAGTAAAAAATATATTTAAGAAGCTATCAAAATAATATATTTGTCAATGAAATACTCAAGAGAAAGCAATCACACTTTTGGTGACACTTTAACCAGTGGAAGCAAAATCCCCTGAGGCCTCAAATCAAAGTCCTTTCTGATTTATCTGTTCCCCTCTTATCAACCAAGTCTTAATGAACCTCCCTCGTTCTTAGTCCTAGGAGACACTTTGAATCAATAGATTTACTAAACTATTGTAGGCGAAGTTTATTATGTGGACTATATAATATAATACTAACTCGCAAGTACCTATTGGCTGAAACAATTATTGTTCGGAAAATAAGTTTGTTGTGGATGAAATAGTTAATAATTGATATCTAAAAAAAAATAAGAAAATAGATGAAAAGAAATAGAAGTTCTAAAAGTATAATGGTTTTACTATTGTTGATGATATGATACGTTTAATATAACAGATTTTTACGAGCTTAAAGCTTACTATTTAATCAGTGAACTGAATTTCTATCTAGAGTTTTAGAGTTAAAATGTTTTTCTCCAGTTTCAATTTAAAAGTAAGCAGAGCTGAGGGATCTGGACATGGTGTGGGAGGAGGTCATAAACATATATTGAAATCTCCTTAAAATTTCATTTTCTTTGTAACGTTATCGAAGTTTTTTTTTCTGATGAGTTGTATCAAAAGCCTCTAGATCAAATTAAACAATCCATTTTATTGAAAATACTTACTATTACAATAAAGCATTTTCCAAATCCGAATGGTAGTTATTTATAAAGATTAGAGCCTTTACACAAACGTCTATACTTCTTACTTAATGAAGGCATAAATTTTATTCGGTGTTGTGTCTCTTTCATATGTGTGAAAATAATGCAACAGCTCAGAATTATTTCTTTAGAAAAAAATGTAGTAGATATAGGTACCTATAGATTGCCCGAGAAAGACGTTTTTTAGCTTTTGTGGATCGTCTGATTTTTTATTTATATTTTTTCAATACTTTTGTACATAAACTGTTGCATCATAAAAATAACAGTAGAGATCTTTGTCCAATTTTCAGAATTTACCATTAGATGATATTTTTTTTATTATCGAATGTGTGCTCACTCGAAGTGGACACAAATACACTTTTGACATCTTTCACACTAAGCAAAGGCTTTTGTCGTGAAAGCGGAATTGGTCAGCACGGCCGGGATTCGAACCTACGACATCCAATACGCCGAATGTATGAAAGCCGCCGATTGATACCGCTGGACAACCAACAAACTAGGTGAAACAAAATAGGTTTGAATACGGCATTAAATTGCGGTATACTGCCAATGATCTCTGCTTTTTTATACAATACATTTAAATATGAAGTTGATGTTAAGGAATTTTTACATAGCAACTTTTTGCGACATCGATCTGTAACATTCTCTTTCCTTTTGATTTACACAAAACGTATTTAATGCGAACGGTGCGTGAATTTATTGTAAATTACGTCACAATCGAAGAGATTCTTATTTTAAAAAATCTGAGTATTGAATTGTTTCATTGTGGGTAAGACCCGACCCAAATGATGAAATAATCTCAACACAATAAACGCAAGAAACCTTCGTTGAGTGTTGCCGGTAAAGATATTACCTTCGTAATGTGATTCTCGTTTGAAGATCTGCCACACTTGATTCGACTCAATCGTTTATTTTATAAACGATAAACCATCTACATAATAATTCAGTAATGTATGTATATTTATTTATTTATTTATTTATTTGTTTCACTCCAACTGTATGTCAGAGCATCACGCTAAAACCGTAGGTTCTGCGTTGAATATTTTTCTTCGCAGTTTTTCGCAAATACAATTGTGGTAATCTGAGATACAAATATTTACATTTCATTAAATATATTTTAAATTATTTACAAATTTCTAAAAATTTAAAATCTTCATACAAAAATGAGAAAGTCATGTTTTAAAAGTAAAATTATACGTCTAAATTTTGTGTAGAACTGTAGCATTACGGTATGAAAATGTACAAAATCAATCGAAGTTTGATTTGAAATACAAAAAATATAAGTAGAAGTCTTTTAATTCTTATTTTATAAAGATTTTCACCGAAACTTCTTATAAAATATGTACGCCATGACAGATGACTAAAGCCGGTAAAACAGAGTTCGCTTGCACCCTCTCTCTCCTAAGGTACCTCATTAAATTTATCACTACAGTCATAAGTAGGTCAAACTAACTATACATAATATAATACTAGGTAGGTAGGTACCTATATCTACACACAGGTTTTCATTAGGAACAACTACACGTATTATAATACTAGGTAGGTAGGTACCTATGTGTAACTACATTCTTCTTTTAATTTTTTCGCGTATTCAACAGTGAGTATTAATTTTTCCTCATCATCTATTTTTTTTATAAATATTGAAAGTGACATTAGTTTTTCAAATTTTTCGCATATTTAGCAGTGACTCTTATTTTTTCCTTTTTTGAAACATTAGCTGGGTACACATTCTAAATCTTAGCGTGAAATGCCGCCGTAGACAAATTCAAATTGGCGTTCGATTACAAACAAAGATATCGCTAATGTATAGTGCGAAAAAATTAACTGACCACTGGAACATATAAACATTTATTCAAACCAAACAATGATCCTTATAATATAAAATATAAAAAGTGGACAGTTAATTTTCTTCCTACTCTACATTGTCGAAGTCGTTTGTAGTCGATTGCCAAATGCATTTTGTCTAGGCCTACTGGTCCTGAGAAGGGGAAAGCTGCATACAAAACCTGTTCAATAACCTACGGCTCAAGTCTGACTAGCCAAATCAACAACGTAAAGCAAGACGGGTATCAGCTAGTAAGAAATAATTGTAGAATAAAATATTATTTTTATTTTCCATGTTTTTTAATTTGCTATGGAATCATAATACACGTGATAATTATATACGGATAAAACCACTTAAATGAAGAAGCCAACGCCATCTGAAGATATCGGACGAAATCATGACATAGTTGCACCGATGATTTATTTCAGTAGTGTATGATTATTTCTTGTAGCATACGATCTAAGAACTATCCTGCGGACTACTAGATGTATCGCATAACTGAAATAAAAATAAACGCAATTCTACTCAAAGGTAGCTAAATTTTTCAAGAGCTGTTATAAAAGTTTCAACCTGAATAATTGTTTGTGAATTTATTTCATTTGAAAAACGCGATAGTCAATGGGGTGTTTTCTAGGGATATTCCGACTATTCCCACCAGATGGCAGCACATCTAATAAGGGTCTAACGTCAAATGTCATTCCATATGTCATTCATTCTTTTCGAAAGCGTATAGTTGGTGTCTCGCTGAATTTTCTCAGTTTTGTTGTATAGTATATCCTATATAAATATATTCAAAATGAACAGGGACTATGGCACGTTAAGTTATTACAACAATTCCTACACGCTTTTGTATACAATTGTCTTAGCGTGGTTATAGCCAAATTAAATTTGACATTTCTATCAGTGTTTCTTCTAACGGCTCTTGGCCTAATATCGCCGATTTTCATTCAAAAAGTAGCCTAACTGAAAATTTGGTATCTGGAAAGATGAAATTTGGTATCTGGAAAGATGAAAAGTGAGGTGAAAGTTCACTAAAAAAAAGATCATTCCGAAAATTATGGTATCCGGGGAGTCGCCTTTTAGATTGTTTTGTCGCAGATTGTCATTCCGAATAGCTCAAATGGCGATAAATCGCCCACATAGGCAACACTGAATTCTATTAGACCCTGTTTGTCAGTGCTGCCCCCGGTGGCGAAAAGAGTAAAGAAAACAACCCATTGAAATAAACTTCCATTGTTCTACCACATTTATTTAACCATGAATCGTTTTGAGGAGATGACCACCATCATGATTAAGACTCAGTTTTCGAAGATCTTATTAGTTTCGTAGTAGGCGAATTTCTCCCTGCCCTGGGTCCCTCGAAACTTTTTCCTTAATAATAAATTTAAAAAAAAAAGATTTGCATAGGTAAAGCTCGGTTTATTCTATACAGGAGCCTTATTCCCGTAATCAATCGCATTTAAAAATCACTCACTTAACGATAAGATTAAGACATGATCGCAATCAGGTCGCCCTTGAATTTGACGTTTGTAAGATAGTTACGGGAATGCCGATTACATAGAATTTCATACTAATATTTCAAACATAACGAATTTTTAAGATATCTGCTAGATATATTGTTTTGTGAATACCAATCCGCCGTTTTAATATTGTCAATCAAGACAGGAGCGTATTAAGACCGCTACGAGAATAACCCTACAGGTCGCTTGCGTTAATTTATCAGTAGAAATATTAAAAAAAAATCATATACATATTATGTAGGTACACATGGCAGTCAGATAATATTGTATCGACGCAGAATATTGTTTTCTACGTCGCTTACCATAAAATTAACAATTTCTGAAAAACTGTCGCTTACGCTAAAAAGCCCTTCACGTTCGATGATAATATTATAAACAAAACAAGGATTGTACCCAAGAACGGTACCTAGACATCTAGGCTTTTGAGACCAGCAAATAAATGAAGAAATTAGGAGCTTATTGGTGTTGACTCATTAGAGTTATTATTTATTTGTGGTCAGGGTTGCGCTAGTGGCTTCGTATGTAATTACTACATAAAGTGTAAAGCTAAGTGGAACGGTGGCATTTATTCATTAGATCGCTGTGGCTAAGTTACCAAAAGAGATTAAAGAGAACTTGTTGTATATTCATGATCCTCTACTCCTCCTCTCATTAACTTTCGTCTCTTATTCTTCCTCCTCGTCATCTCGACCCATCTACATCAACAGCCTTTCTCTTTACAGGGGCATGCCGCGTGAATGTTAATTTAAAAACTAATTCTTCGAACACATTATTTCTAACTTTGTAATACTTGGTAATACCAATTTATAAATGAAAATAACTTTGCAGTATTACGATAATTTTTTTTTCTGAAATATATTTTCGGCCGACTAAGCGACCATTTGATTTACATTTACAAAAACTCTCCGTTGAAGATGATCGCTTGGTCGGCCGAAAATATATTTGGGATTAAAAAATTATCGTAATAAGTTAGTTTCATTTATAAATTGTAATATAAAAACTTTTTCTATACCTACCGTTTTTAAATTTTATGATGAATCACATAAACTTGCTATTATGAAAGTACAGCGAGTGATTAGTTAACAAAAGTCTATTTCAAGAGTATCTTTCCCAACACCACCTATGTAAGAAGGCCTTAGCGCTGGGACTGTGACGTCACATTGTAAGGCCCAGTATGAACTTGCCTATATCTGTATGTACTTACCTGTACTCTATGATATTATCTATCATACAGCGCCAGCGGCCTGGGCCTCGGGTGTGACGTTAGAGGCAAAATGGCCGCCAGCGTTCAGGCCTTCTTATATAGGTGGTATTGATCTTTCCTTCCATCTATTGACCGTAGATTTTATGTGAACTCGATTAGTTCGATGTGGTTAAAAGTTTCCTAAGAAGAAATTACTTGGTTTTTGGAGATCGTTCTTCTGATCTGCTCGCTTCTTTAACCGATATTTAATAAAAAATGACATGACTAGTTTTTTTTCGCCTTTCTTTTTTTCAGAAGGGCTAAAAATTAACCCTATATGAAATGTATAAACTTTAGAAGTATTTTGCTAAAGAGATAACTTTTGTACATTAATTTATTTTGACAAAACACATTACAGAGGACAATAATAATTATTGTTCCTCTTTCACTACACAAGGTAAATATAGCTTACTGTGAAAGAGTCAAAGAGTGTATTTGTGGTTACTTGGAATAAGCAGAGATTCATTAAAAATATAACAGATTTTTTACCATATGCCAGTATAGCTGGTGGAGCTTATTGTTTTAGGAATTTTTTCTCGGCAACCGGTCTCGATGATAACCGTGGTAGTCTAAATACCTAGTGACATAAAAGAATTTAGAAATTTTAATTAGGTACTGACAACCCTAACACAAAAAACCGCTATTTTAATTTCTTTCTTTACTTACTAAACTATTTCGTAAATCAAGTTAACGATAATAATTATTATGAACCTTAAGTTTTATTCGTTACCATTTTATTGTTGCTTAATCTTAATTAAGTAACTTTTTTTTATTATTGTACCTACTTAGTTAAATGAATATAGTGTTTTGTTTAAAAAAATACTAACTTTGTTTATATTGATTCACATAATACCTACCTACCTATATTCAAATTAAGTTTTCTTTTGTGTCGTAAAAGCATCCATCCCAAAGTATTCTGGTTTAATAATTTCAACTTATATTATAAACAATATTATCCATGCTTTATATAAATTCATTAGTCACATAGATAAAATTAATTTCAAATTGTCCATATTAAACCACAAGTTTGAAACTCTGCCTACTTAGGTATGTATGTGCCAAAAATAATTACAGTGTATCGTTTTAAACTTCAGTTTCTTATAAGTCACCTGTGGCCATACAGGATCTGCGCCTGCGAAACTAGACAGGGTATTAAATAATTTGTGGAAAAACAAATTAATCATTTCGTTTAACATATTAATTTGTCATTTTTAAACGAAATTAGAAAAATGTCCAGTTTGAAGTACAAAATCCTTTCTTCTCCTCTGCCCTCTGTTGTCAATATTTTCATGGCAAAAATCATATCCAAGCAACGAACATCGTGATAAAAACTTAATATGAAGAGTGATTATGAAATAAAACATGTTGCATTATCTCTAAAATAAAAAAATCAAATGTTTATATATCTATGGGATTATACCGCTGTGCGACTTATTCTACTTACTGAGATACATTTTCAATATCAGGATTGTGCTATTCGGTTGAATGATAAATCATAGACAAAAGAAGTGATAAAATATATTTCACGGATATCAAAAGCTTCTCATATGATTCGCATGAACGCTTCACTTTTTCCCAACTTGCTCTTTTTCTATGGCGCGATATTAATAATAAGAAAAAGGGATGCGCATTTTCGAAATCTTCCCTTCTTTCTTTTGTTTTATTATTAGATAACATAGAAATAAAAACGATGTTTTTATACAGACTGGCTTTTCCATTTTTTATTAAAGTGATTAAACCATTTACTTGTATGTTTACCAATATTTGCATTGTGTTTGCTTTCTTTAAAGCCCTGTACTCACTTGCGTCGCGAACGTGTGACAATGCATCAATTTAATCGAAAGGTCAAGTGAATGTGTGATTCGAAAGGCGAACGTGAGCGGAACACATGCATCCTTTTGATGAAATTGATGTAACGATACACGTTCGCGGCGCAAGTGAGTACCGAGCTCTTATGTGTTCTTTCTATAGTCTCTTCTGCTGAAGGCTGGTAAAATTATCACATTTCACCCCTTTTACTGTGAAACCAGCGAGCAATGAGGCATAGGATGTTTAAGATTTCACCCTCTTAAAAACAAAAGGACGTTAATACTCCAGCCAGTCATCGCTGTATAAAAAAAATCTTTTCACATCCCTACTCGATGTATCGAATTATTTATGTGTCCCATATTATCATCTGAAGTGAAGTCTGTTAGATAAAATATAATAAAAATATGTTCCTGGGATCGTGATATATTTTTATTTACATAGAGAACAGATGGTGTGCCACTCGCTTCATCCCATCAGTTTTTGGGACGAATTTCCCATTACTTTAGACACAATTAAATTATTAGGTACCTATACTAACAATCCTCATAAGGAGGATATTTTCCACGATTTTTGTAAACAGTGAGGATGCGTGCAATCTCCTTCAGGTTCACTTTCAGAATGGGACGTGGATTGCAGTCATAACAGATCCTTTTTTGATAGGTATATGGATGCAGATATTGAAATATTATGGTGAAAATGGAATTTAGAGAACCAATCAAACATCACCTTCGACCATTATGATCTTATTTTTATGGTTAAAATATTTGAATCATGGCTTTGACGGAATATGGAGAAAAGGTATAGACAATGAAACATGGTGAACAAGATACATACAATGGATGTATGGGGAAAGTGGTACAGAAAATAGAATTTGGAGTACAACCAACCAAACATCTCATACGATCATGATAATTATTTGCAGTTTATTTTAACCAAGGATTTGACGGAATTGTATAGAGAAAAGAAATGACAATGAAGCATTGATAACTCCATAATGGAGAATCAAACGTCAGATGTGATCATGATGGCGGATTTTTTCATGATTATATTTGAACCTGGTTTTAAGGTTTGTTAACAATCGAGGTTAACCGAGACCTTATCGTGATTGCTGTCTCTCTCTTTCGTAATGCGAATGAGAGAGACAGCAATCACGATAGTCTTGACATAACCCTAGCTTTGGGAGTAAGCCCCTATTTTTTGCAAAATGGCACAAATTCATCCCGGGTTAAGTCGTAATTTTGTAGTTCAGCATACAATGTCCTCTTAGCAGGAAGTTTTGGCCTGTTTCGTCTTGTCAATAATTTCATGGACAAAATATATTTCTAACACATGACCGCATGACATGGTAGCTCAATCTGCGCTTTTAGGTTTGCAGTTTTAGAGCGTAAATTTTTTGTTAGCACCGAATTCTTAAAACCTTTCGCTTACCTTATTCTTAATTCTTCACAGTTGAACCTTCGTCAATTTTTAAGATTCGGCATCAATTGTTGAAATTCTATTTCCGGTGCTTCATCGTAATCTTTATAATAAGGTTCAACAATGTCCATTTCACCAATTCATTTGCTGGAAATATTTCCTTCAATCGGAAAAAAATGGTATAAGATTTATCTAAAATGTACTTTTGCGTATTTATTGACTCCATATTATGTTCTTAAGTGAAGCATTAAAAGACTTTATAATATTCAAAGCGATCAAAATATCGGTTTAAAAGTAGCTCAGTATTTGCTCAACTATTTCCTACATGAAAAATTTTGAACTATGCATTCACGATGGCCGTTCTTACTATGTTTTTTAGTTTATAGTTTTTACTGTCGGAATTTTTGTAAAATTAACTCTGAAATATTTTCCCATCGAGAGTGTATCGATGAGGGTATTTCCAGTAACTCTATTATACATGTACTTCATTTTAAACTGAATAAAAATTTATAAAGCCTTGTAATAAAGGTTATTGTGAGTAAAAATCTATACGCACGACCGATTTATTGTATTTCCTAGTAACTGAATGTTAAGAGTAGGTAACCAGCCACACAGTAATGTAAATCTTTTGCATTAGCATTAACATTAAATAAAAAAAGGTTGTTATTGATTTTTTGCAATATTTTAGATGTCGCTCGAATAATTCTAATTCTAGCGGGATGAAGTTCCAATTCAAAATTGAGAAGTTCGAAAAAAAAAATGATAAACTTTGAAAGGCTTAATCTCGGCAAACTATATTGGGTTTACAGAGACAATAATTCTAGTATCATATTGTAGCAAATTTAGTCAACTTTAAAAATGTCCTGAAAAGGTTTTTTCAAAAATTAGTCCTTCAGGGCTTTAATTGCCAAAATTTGAAAAAAATAACGATTTTTTCGAGGTTTTTTCGATTTTTGCAATGTTGCATTCGGCGCTCGAGGTCACAAACTTATATTATATTCATCAGGCCAACATCATAAACTGCAAAAAATAAAAAAAAAACACAGTAAATACGGTCGAATCAGATTTTCAATGCGTTTTTTCACTTGAAATTTCTACTCGGGGTTGGAATCCTGTCTCAGATTGGACGGGACCGGTTGACTGGTAGAGAATGCTTCAAGCATTAAGTTCCGCCTATTATAGAAGAGTGTTATTTTTCTATTTATTTAAATAATAAAATGACTCAACAAAACCATAATCAATATAAAATAAGTAGGTAAAAAAATAAGATACACCATTAACCCTTTCATGTAATTATAGCATAACTACTTAGTGGAAAATTTACATTGTTTTCATACAAAATATGGGCCAAATGTAAATTTTAGTCAAACCGAAATTCGGTCTATGTACCTACCTACCAATTATTTGAAATGACACGTAGGACCGTAGGTATCACACTCAAATTTGTCGTACATTTCATTCTTTTGTTTCTACAGTCCGTGACATCCTTTGCTCTCTTTGAGGCCCTGATCACCCACTTATTCTTCTTCTGTTTCCGTTCCACTTTCCTCTCAACTCCGCACCACGTGTCTTCATTCTTCACACGTTTCATTATTCCACTTCTTTATAATATTCTTCTTTTTTTTAAAAGAAAAAGATTATATCTGTGAGATCCTCCCGTTGAATAATACGTAGGTATACTCTATTTCTGGGATGGGACTCTTCGAGGATGACCAAAATGCCAAATGAATTTGAAACATTTTGAGTAAATAAAATAAAATAAAAATAAAATAAAATAAATAAATGTGGTTCAAAGCTGAATATCGTCCACCGATCATCGACATCTGAATGACAAGCATTTTTGCTGGACGAAAATGCAAGGATAAACCTCCAGAATTAATCTATTAATATAAAGGAAAGTGCCTGACTGACTGACTGACATACTCACTCATCAACGCACTGCCCAAACGGCTAATCGTAGAGAAGTGAAATTTGGAAAGCAGGTAGGTTTTAATACAAAACCTTCCACTAAGAAAGGATTTTTGGAAATTCCACCCCTAAGGGGGTGAAAAATAGGGTTGAATGTTTTTCAAAGTATTCGAATATCTCGGAAACTAGAGATGGTACGAACTTGAAATTTAGCATATGAAATCTTCTATAGAAATGAGTGTTAGTATATTCGGCAATTTTTTCAAAATGTTACTAAAAGGGATGAAAAAGGGCACATATAAAAAGGGATGATTTTTAAGTGGCCCCTAAAAAGTTTAAAACTGGTTTTATCGAAATTTCAAAAAATCAAATTCTTCAGAAAGAGTCAAATTTTATAAATCATATTTGCACGTGTAGAGAATAGATCCTATTATCAACATCTAACGGAAAGCCATAACAATGCCACCTAGATTCATTCTCTGCTAGTTAATTCATATTTATCATCACTCTTGCCTATATTTTATAATAGCGAAAGTTTCCCGCCTCCTTGATGGATATGAGGGTTTAAGATCTTAAGGGTTGTGGACAAAGATTCATAATTCAAAAAAAAGAAACAAAATAACTCTAGAACGGTTAAATCTAGCGATATTGATGGCCAGTGTAAATCTCCAAATCGAGAGATTAGGCGATCCAGAAATGCAGAATTACAGAAGTAGCTTGTCGTCCAGAAATGCGTCGTTATAATACAGAGTTCTTTTTCCCTTTTTGGGATAGGCCTTATCAACCTGTCATTCAAAAAAGCTGTATCTTTTGTGAAATTGAGTTCCAACTATAAGGATGGCTTTCACCGGTCGAGTTTTAGGAGCTGCAGCCCGATTCACGGAAAAGTTTAAGTCTAAGTTTAGTTCGAAGTTCGAACGAAGTTCGATTCAAACTTTTGTGAATAGGGCTGCTGGTAATAATAATTATTGTAGGCGGCGACTATCTACAGTCTATGTACCTATTCACGGAGGGTTTGAATCGAACTTCGTTCGAACTTCGAACTAAACATAGACTTAAACTTTTCCGTGAATCGGGCTGCTGGTTTTGTAGTGCGATACAAGAGAGTCTAGTCATATTCATTCTTTAAAAAATGTAACCATTCGCTCTATTCTTTGCGTAATACACCATCTTACAATATCTTCAGCCTCACATTTCTATCTTAGGGTCTGTACACATCTGAAGACGCGCGGTAGCGTAACCAATGTCACGTTGCATGCAACGTATCAAATTTCCATACTATGGAATTTTGATGCCTTGCATCTTTCAAAATTTTCCTATAAATTGCTATACCTAGTCCTCAGTATCCACATTTCTTGGCATTTTTTTTGTTGCCGTATCTGATTTGCTTTCGACAACAGCAAGCTTAAATATCATTTGATGTTAATTTGTGTAACTTTTTTCTTAAAGCACAAAGTGTGTCGTTAAAAGAGCTCTAAATTTTTAGAGAGTTTTGTTTTTTTATTCCATTTTATTCAATAATCCTCCTGTCGTTCGTTCGCGCGTTCGAATGTTGTTCGAATGACGATTTTCCATTCTAAACTTTGAATTTTTTGCTGTGAACGTGCATTAGACACTTACGT
The DNA here is from genome assembly GCA_963576905.1 of Mystacides longicornis. NCBI lineage: Eukaryota > Metazoa > Arthropoda > Insecta > Trichoptera > Leptoceridae > Mystacides > Mystacides longicornis. The sequence continues at coordinate 6,881,152 of OY756425.1, read as the reverse complement.
TCCAAATTTGATTTTTTAACGTGTGTCAGGAACGAGAACAGAGCAAAATATATATAGAGTATATTGTATGCTTACACGAGAGTTCCTATCTGTTTTAACTAGCACTCAAACCCGAAATAAATCAGGTGACGAGTGAACTTAAGTAGATTGATAACATTTGTACATCATGAAATTTAATTTTTTTTTATATATATGAATTGTGCTCACTCAAAGTGAACACAAATACACTCCTTGACTCTTTCACAGTAAGCTACTTAAAGGTTGTGTCTTGAAAGAGGAAGATGGTCGGCACCTGGGATCGAACCACGATGTCCGCACCAAACAGTACGAAAGCCGGCGCTGTTACCGCTAGTCTCATTGAATCAGCAATGTGGATTGCAGCCACGCTAGAATTCGATTGTTGATATAAAGCTTCTTAAGTTTACTCTGTTGATTTCGAAGACACTTTTTGATATTAATTTATTTATAGAATCCACGACCTAGGCCATTTATTTGTTAACCATTACAATTGAAAAATACTCCCTTTGTGAACATAGGTAGGCAACAAAAGCTCTCCAGAGCGCTCGATCTTACGCACTAGCGATGACCCTATCCAACACAAATCCTTCAGCTCTGCTTCCAAGGAGAGAGAGAGAGTTTAACACGTGTGAGAGAGTCTTCCTCATCCTTGAAACCCTGACAAGAGGAAGAATAGCGCTATCGTCGGAAAACTGTCATTCGGCATCCTTAATACATGTCCACCTCTTCTCCATAATAATATCGAAGAAGTGATGGACCTCTTGATTAGAAGTCGGCGCTTATACCACAAGGCTACTGAGGTCGGCATATCGTCGTTCGTGATGCGGTGATATCATAATTATCTAATACCCTTAATAATTATCCTTTTCATTCGCTTATACTATGTAGGTATTCTATTGATTGATTGAGAAGATTGGTGACACGGTTTGATTGGTACATCGAAACAAACGTACGAACAATAGATATATCCTGTAAATTCACATTGAGGATACAAGTGGCTCACATATGAGATTTATGACTGCAGCTGTAAAACACGGGAGCTTTCGGGCGCCGGAACCATCAGTCGTGGTCTGAAATAGATAACCTTTATACAATTTACCCATTCATATTGGGGCGCTTTCCCGTTGCATCGGCGCTCTAGCTAGACATTTACCTGACTTCACCACACATATAAATGGAACTTACACTGTATACAGGGTGCTGAAAGATATTAGGAATATCGGCTCTTTTTTGTTTTATATGGAGATTTTGTATGAAAAAAAAATCCCAAAGTTGGCGCTTCGTTCGAATTCTTTATTATTTTTTACATTTTTCTATAACTCACTTTCCCGACGGACGTTGTCCTATATAGTCCGGACTATGAATATTGAATTCAAATTTGTATAATGATAAATTAAATACCATTTAACCAATGTAATTCCGACTGATGCATCTGTTTTAAGCCACATATTTTCAATCGGTATTCTGTCAATCGCTTCAACTATCAAACAACTTATTTTGAAATTATATTGTAAAAAGCATTAGGAAGAATAACTATGTTAAGTTTTCTTTTATCCTCTAATGTTACGCGCATTTTTCTGACATTTTTCTTCCATTAGAACCTTCTCCTGACAATAGCTAACACAAGAACAAAAAAGAATTAGCGAAATTGGTTCAGCGGTTCACGCGTGATGTAATGATCACGGAAAATAGGGTTCCGTTTTTACAACTAGAAATAGATACACAAAATATATTACTATTTAGCACTTTTCTATACAATGTTATCAGCGGATATTTTTCCCATCCATCCCAACTGTTCTATATTATCTGATACACTCCAACACCGGGTAGAAATTTCAAATAAAAACACACGCATTAGACTGATTAAGACCCTGTCCTAGCTGGTCGCATGATCGCACGATCGTGTGATTGCGATGAACGCACGAACGCGGACGCCCTGTTCAAGCATATAACATTGTATGAACGTGTCCTAACTGGGCAGACGGACAGACGTAAATTCGATCGTCCGATCGGTGCCTTGTTTGAAATGATCACGCGTCGCTTGTATGCTCTGTTGTACTGCTGTTGTATCGATAATTAATACGAAACCTACTTGCCAAAAGTTCTTACTTACTAACATTCATATCATACGATGGCAGTTAGGACGCGCAATTTTTTCATCGTGCGATCACAAATTTGTTTATGCGTTCATGCGATCATCGCAATCGCACGATCGTACGACCAGCTAGGACAGGGCCTCTAAGTTCACACTTTAAGTCCTAGCAGATAACATAGGAGGTCATCAGATCTCCCGGGTGGATTAATTGAAATACCTGGTAGCAACCATTTTCATCACTGATGACCTCGTGGCTGAAGTTCCGATACGTATCAAGATGACCAAAGTATGGAAACTATTTTAATGCGTTGTGTTGCCCATTTTTCTGTCTGGGTATCTAGTCCTGGTTCCCGAGGCAAAAAAAACGTTTTCGAAACAATCTGCCGGAGGAGAATTTTGGGAGAATGAAGGCGGTATGTTTGAGTCTCGAGCGATGCTTTACATCGACACATCCGGCGCAGTGTCGTCATTTCTACCATATTGGAAAGGATATGGATGTGGCCAGGACTTAGCTATGGATGCTAAATGACAAGTGGGCGAGAAAGCGCTGTTTTTCCTCCAATCATAGTCTCAAAGAAGAGGATCATCTAATACTTTATTCCGGTAACAACCTATTGTGTAAAAACTCTTTTTCTTTTGTAATAATTATGTATAAAGAGTGCCATAAGGTAGATATCATTTTATAACTCGTAATTCATAGTTAATGTTATGCGCTCTCATCAAGATATTTACATTTTTATGTCACCGTAATGAAGACAGAACAAAACGAGTCTCCGGACGGCCGTAAACTTATTCTCTATGGTCTAATATTATATCAACTACTCTAGTCTATGGTCTTATATCAAGCAAATTTGTAGATTTATGCTGTAAAATGATACAGTTGGAATAATGGGGATTTATGTGTGTACCATAAATAATGACAGTTATTATTAAATACACCTACCATAGACACAGAGTGTTGGATATGGACAAGCTCGCTAAACTATCCGTCTTATTTATTAAAAAACTAGCTGACCCGTCGAACTTTGTATCGAAATAAATAATATGGGTTTTATGGTTTTATGCAACAGAGCTCAAATTCGTTTTTTTCGTTATTTAATACGAATGTAATGAAAAATACTGGCATTAGCAAAACCTGCATACCACGCTGCATTCATTGGGTCTGAGTTTTTTTTTCATCAAAAACTTTTAACCTATGTTAATATGGTGTGGGAGGAAGTCATCATTGCGCAAGATCGAGTGCAATGGAGAGTTCTTATTGCTTCATCTTGCTCCTGAATGGAGTTCAAAGGGAGTTTTAATTTTGATTGATTTGATGTTAATATGTAAAAAAAGAATTTAGGTTTGTCATTATATTCGATACTTTAATAGTTATTTTGCTCAGTTAAAATAATATTGATTGATTGATCAAATTACGATAAGGAATATCTCCGTACCGATTCAAAATACGCATTGAGGTTTCAATGGTTTTTTTACCCATCACGCTGATTCCCGAAGGAGGTAGGCAGAGAGTATGGACTTCTATTCTTTCTAATCCAAACTCATTCGCTTACTCCAAACGCATAACATTCCGCATACATGCTCATAAATTTCTTTTGCTTCTGACTTGGCCCTCCTGTAAGACGGCAACGATATGGTCGGTCTATGTCATTACAGGTCGGCCTCGTCTGCGTGCACCCATTCTTTTAGATTCATATATCCCTTTCGTCATTCTCTCTTCGTTCATTTTCTTTACATGTCCGAACCTCCTTTCTTTATTCACTTTCATTCTAGTCACTACACTAACATCCACTCCACATTCCTTTCTAATATTATCATTCTTCATCTTATCAATCAGTCTCTTTCCGAATATCCTACGCAGTGATCTCATTTCCACAGCATTTATTCCAACTTCCAAATTGTTCGTCCATGTCCAAGTTTCACTCTCATAAATCAGGGATGGTATCAGGATTGCATTGTGCATCAACTGTGGTTTAAAGAGAGACCTTTTTAGAGGTTTTATTGCACAGCCAACCCTTCTCCCAGCCAATTTCCTTCTTTTGAACATGTTTTAGTGTTTTTTTTTTTCAATTAAGTTTATAATCAGTATTCGTTGTCAATCATGTAAACAATTCAGTTTAATGGTGGTTTTATAAATCTTTGTAAACAAACAATAAAATATTCTACTTGTTCTTCATTATACCTAATCATGGATTCATTGTGTTAAAACTTACCAAAACTCCTTATAAAATGAACTTCAATTAAGTATAACTCCTTAATAGCAATTTTTTTATTTTTTTTTTTTTATTTTTTTTTTTATTATATCAATATAGACCCCGTTTCTAAAGCGAAAAGACGCTTGTGTGAAACGGGGATGAAAATTTATTAGGATGCAATGTTATGTATACGATTTTGTTTGCTGACGGTTTTAAAAATCTCTGTAAATAAAGAAAATTTTCGAAACTCCTTACGCTTCATTACAATAATGTAGGTATTCCTTGTATTAAAACTTTCCAAAACCTCTTATAAAAATTAGCTGCAATGAATATAATATGGCCTATCCAATCAATCTTTTTCATACGATATATTTTACATTCGCCTTCTATCAATCGCAACAACAATCAATCCACTGACAGTTCTTTCAAATGTTAATTAATTAAAATTCAAAAGTAGACCAAATTATTTTGCAAAAAGTACTAAAAAGATTACCTACTTTCTGTGTTTTCAATAATTTTCTAATTTTCCATGCACTTTTTTTTCTATTTCAACCTTCTCCGGATAAAAGCCTACACGACAAAAAAAGAATTAGCGAAATCGATCCAGCCGTTTAGGCGTGATGCGATGACATCGGGAAATAGCTCTCCATTGTTATAGTTTTCTTTAATTTTCTAATTGTCCATGCACTTTTCTTGTTTTTTTTCTTCTAAATCAATCTTTTTCTGATAAGAGCCTACACGACAAAAAAATAATTAGTGAAATCGGTATAGCCGTTTAGGCGCGATACGTTGACATTGGGAAATAGCTCTCCATTTTTATAGTTTTCTTAAATTATCTAATTTTCCATGTATTTTTCTTAATTTTTTTCTTCTAAAATGACACTCTCCTGATAAAAGCCTACACGAAAAAAAAAAGAATTAGCGGAATCGGTCCAGCCGTTAAGGCGCCATCCGATGACCACGCGAAATAGTTCTCCATTTTTATATATAAGATTTCGTGGAATTTTAAATGGACCGCAAAGAAATCTCTAAAAATCTTTGTAGGCTCTTTTCTCGATACTTTTAGTATGCATATATAACGTTCTTTCATGCGATATGTCAATTGACGATCATCGTAGCAAATAGTTGTCCGCATTTTTAAGAATTATCAAACTATAGGTATTCGTGTATACTCGAGCTAACCTCTTGTTAGTTTCCTCACCTAAAATTTAATCAGTGAAATTAGGCAAATTATTGCCATACTGAAGTGATAAAGTTTTTAAAAATATTTTCTTGATCATATCATATTGTTTTAATACGCAATTATCGAATATTGTGTACCTATCTTGATAAAGGTACCTATGTTCGTTTCGAAACTTAATGGTTGCTTACCTACGTAAATAAAATTGCGCTGTTCAAGAAATTTATCACAGAAAGGAATAACCGTTCCATACAAAATGTATGGGTATTTTATTTTCTTAATATTTTTATTCCATATCAATTTTTCATTTTTTTAATAGCTAGTAGCCTATTCGGGACGGAGACGAATACAACAAATCAAAAACCATGAAATCGGTCCAGCCGAAGTGGCCCGTTAATATGTGCACAATGTGCACTGCGCCCCCGTAAAGCAATACAAAATTAATTCGATTGAGTTAAGCTTATAAAATAATAACATTAAAATATTTCTGAAACATCCATATGTCGCCAGACGTCGCCAAAATTGGTCGGGGGGAGCAAAGAAAATATTTAGGCGATATTTTTGTATTATAGTAAGAAATAGTGCTCCTGTTAAAAACAAAAAAATAAAAAGATATAAGTACCTACTACTTAAAAATTAGAAAGTCATTAAAATTAATATGACATTATAAATCCATTTTTCTTTCAAGTCTGGGGTACATTGGAAGCAGAAGAAGAAGGTTGTGGCATTGGATTACTTATAAAAGCATATTATATTCATTTTTAGTTTATGTTTTTTCGTTTCCGCGTTTTTTTATATCGCTCACTTTGGCTTCTATCAAAATACTACAACCGAAACCGCCATGAACGAAAAGCACCATGGACCTAAAAGGCGCTAGAAAAGTCGCTAGAATATTTTGTCGCTAAATGAAAATGAAAAGTCGTATTCCATGTCCAAAAGTCGCTAGATCTGGCGCCAAAGTCGCCAAGTTGGCAACACTGCCGATAATATTGTTGACTTTTTATGATAACGATCGAATCGGAGGAGTAAGTGGGATGGGCTACTGTAAGAGCGTATGCGAGAATGAGAGGGAACTACCCGCGATGTCGTCGGCGCGTCCCAGGTAACCTTTCCATACAAACATAAATGTTGTATTTTACATCACTTCTTAAACATTTTTTAAACTTTTTATTGGTTATTCTGTTATCCGGAGTGGAGAAGAATCCAATAAATCAAACATCAGAAGAATCTGTTGAGCCAATCTCGAGTTATAAGTGTTCGCACTAACCCCACTTTCATTTATATAGTAGATTCGTTAATCGTAAGATGACCTATGTATAACTCACTGATCAGTTTTTACTTTATTTATAAAAACAATATTTAATCCGCGTTTGTTATGTCTGACATTTCATACAAAATTTTGTAAACAAACAAAATAGCAGCCGGGCAACGCGAGTGTTTACAACCAAGATGCGATATGTCAGATTTGAATGATTTATTGATGCATAATAGGTACCTTATTTTTTTAAGTTCTTTTAAATCATACGAAACCTTTATGTTTCAGCCAAAATGAACTAATTTATGTTTAATGACTTCAATTTTAATATTTGTACGTACTTTGATATTTGTACCTGAATATTTTCTTCAAAACGTTATTATATTTCTTATCAATTTAGTTGGAACATCATGGTTGTAAGCCGTCGAATAATTACGGGAATGCATGTTGGCTTTATTTGTTTAAATTTCCTTAAGTATATTAAAATGATAAACCAAAATACAATGGACCAAAATATGAAGGGAGCACATATTTGGACGTGCAAAAAACTTAAATACCTACAGTGTATTTATTACAAAAAGCGTTCTTGTATACTCGAAACAACCGTCAGTTGGCGTTAAATCCAATATGGCGGGTCAAAATCTTCAGAGATCTGCGCTTGAGCCTGACATTCAAATTTTGGGACTATATTCCGCGTTAACGGCACTAATAAGTTTTGTATACAGTGGAAGAAATATAACGTAAGGACTTAATCTCTTCTGTTTTACAAATTTTCATTCTCTTTGACATTTTTAAAGTTGCCCGGTTGACGACTTACCTTAAATGCTCTCTCCCCGCTCCAGCCGCTTATGCATGGTAGAAGACAATATCAACCAATTAGGTGATGGATAATTTGTTTGATTCTAAATTCGAATTTAAGCAGTGGAAAAAAGGTAGATTTTCGTTCCTTTTACACTGTATTAGTTCATACCATTGAAATCGGGCACTAAAGAGTCGCGCTCTTTTGTTCGTCGGTTTTGATGAATAATGCACGTGCAATGCTGCGTTCTCTGCGCGCTCAATCCGGGAAATAAATTTTGCACCTGACAAACGTAATATTTTGTAGGAAAAAATGTACATAAATTTAATTGTCCTGTGGGAAACGGAATCAGAAATCACTTTTTTTTGTTCCTGTTTGATTTGTCATCAATAGTATTTTCCAAAGTGCCTGAATAGGCGCGGATCTGCACAACCTTAATAAAGGAAGTGTGAACGAATATAACTTGACACTTTTTTAAATGTAATTGTACCTCCTCCTTTATATAATTTTACTAATTCCTGTTGGGTCTCATGAAGGTTGGATTTCATGAGTTGATTTATCCAAATCTAACTCCCTTTACGCCCCACTCAGGGGCATATGGAGGCGACAAGAGCTCTCCATTGCGCTCGATCTAGCGCAATGTTTATGACCTCCTCCCATACCATGTCCAGTTTCTTAGCTCTGCATCAAAGAAGCGGAAAACACACTCATCAAACAGTTTACATTTCGTCTCGACACTAAACGCCGACGCTTTCCATATTTTGGTCATATTTGATTTAAAGTGGTCTCACAATGCTCTTTCGAAGGCTGACTTAGTGTGATCACTTTACGTTAACGATTTTCGCCATTTAGATGGTCAAATTTGTCGAATTGCCCCTAATCGAGAGTTTCCATTTTGGGAGTTCTTCGCAGACTGTGTCATTTTTGGACTTACGCAGGTCTTATAGACCTTCATTTTCATTTGAAACATAACGAATTATCTGCTAATGTATTTTAACTTAACAACTCTTAGGATATTTTTCAAAAGGTAAGTTTTTCTATTGATTTAATTTCGTTCGCTGTTTTTTTTATCTCATCGTTATAAAAACTAGTGTAGCTTACAATACCTAATAATTATCGAGGGTAGTTGTTAAACTTCGGTGGAGATCCCAGTGCGGCCCACACCAGGCATTACCCCGCCCGCCACCCCCAAGTTCGATGATTGAAATTAATTATTCCCTCAGCGCGGCTCTGCTTGTTCGTTCACCGCTTCCACTAGACCAGAGGACATGGCATCGTGAAATATCGTATACAACAATCATTACTGTATTTTTATTCTACGTACAAAGAGTTATGTGAATTTTTAAACTGTATACCTACCTACGCGTTTTTTGTCGAACAGTGAACGAGTGCGAACCCTTAAGCCTATTTCACACGGTCCGTATGATCGGTAAAAGTTTTTTCTATCACAGCCTACAATAATGTGAAACGGTTCTTATGTTTCTACTCACTCCGAATATATCCTACCGCTACCAAAAGTAGGCGAGAGAGCAAGATAATAAGGGTCTACGAGCTTAATCAAAAAAGGAAATGATGATGAAAACCCCGATAAGCAGTCGAAGTGATCTCCAGTACCCCTATTCTAAGTTTCTGTGACATTTACGCTCGCGTGAAGTAACAAAATTTTGTATACAAACGTGTATTAAAATCTCGTGAGTTTCTCACTTGCGTTAGTGAGAAAATTTCGGAATAGGGGTACAGTACTGTTCAAAAGGTATAGCACTTGAAGATGCGTCAATAATATCTTCCATAGTACATACAACAGGGCACAATGGACACAAGCAAATGTGACATTGTCTAAGCCGCACTGCAAGCACACGCGCACCGTACATTTTGTATGTGCAAACGACGACTTCACCTAGAGGAATCTCCTAATATATCTGGAGGATATCCAACACGTTGCTGCATAAGCAGAGTGCACTTTGGTAAAAGCGGTTAGTATAAAACACCCATTAAGAGTCATACGTGATTTTTCTTTTCAGCGCTTTCGGGGAAAAGTTCCTTGCCGAAGGAGTAAAAAATAAGACTTCGTTGAAAGTGTATTTGTTTTATTTTATTACAATACACGGCAATAGACCTTTTACATTTTTGTAGTTTTTGCGTTGATCCTGTCATTTCTGTTTTCAGCTTAGGTGCAATTATACCTAACGATCAAAGACCCAGAGCTTGAAAATCTAGTATATAAATTAAAGTCGGGTTAGTGCGAACACTTATAACTCGAGATTGGCTCAACAGATTCTTCTGATGTTTGATTTATTGGATTCTTCTCCGCTCCGGCTAACATAATAACTAATAAAAAGTGAAAAAAATGGATAAAAAATGATGTAATATACAATATTTAAGTTTGTATGGAAAGGTTACTGGGACGCGCCCACGACATCGCGGGTAGTTCCCTCTCATTCTCGCATACGCTCTTACAGTAGCCCATCCCACTTACTCCACCGCACCGTTTCGATAGTTTTAGAAAATTTTCATACAAAGTCAACAATATTATCGGGCATATTGGTGTTGGTAATAGGCGAGGTAGGATGTGTGCGCGAGCGCATTTTTCTCAAGTTTTTCCCGCCAGAGCTTTGAATACGAATGAAATAGGGATGTTTCAGAAATAGTTTAATGTTATTATTTTATTAGCTTATCTAATCGAATTAATTTTGTATTGTTTAACGGGGGCGCAGTGCACATCATGTACATATTAACGGGCCACTTCGGGTTAGAACCACAGGACAACGTCTGTCGGGAAAGCTAGTAGAGTATATTTTACTAATCGTTGATATGGTCACCAAGGAAATAATAACCAGAAAGAACAACTGTCATCGCCTACTTATAAGTTGTTGTTTCCATGGTGTCCAGTATCAACCATTAGGAAAATATACTCTATTTTCAAGCTCTGGATCTTTGTTGGTTTGGTATAAATAGTACCAGTCAGAAGGTTTGATAAAAGATAATAAATAAGTCTTTAGACGCAGCTCTCAAATATTATAATGTATGGAGATGTTGAAAAGCTTATCTCACGGTTTAGACTCCATGATTGTTTTATTGTTGATATCTTCACAAAAAGAGGGCATTAGCTAGAAACAAAATACTGACAGGCCAGTTGAAACAGCAAAATTTATGACAGTATAATATGAAAATTGATAAGGGTTGTGTTCTTCATACGCATGAATAATAGACTGTGAGCCAGCCGGGGAACACGAGTCCTACTTGGCTCCTCTCCCTCTGATAATGTCTCCCTTGATAGAGGCCATTACGTGTTTTTGTCCCCTGCTCTTCACAACCCCATTCCTTTCATAATATTACCTTTACAGATTTTTTTTCAGCACTGCTGGGCATAAACAGTTCCCGGTGATTTTCCTGAAGGGAAATTTGATTCAACTCCCAGATGCCTCATAATAAAAATAATTACACGTTTCTTCCCATACGCTGGCTGTGTTTGATCACTTTTTAACGAAAGCTACAAAAAAAGTTTTTTTTTTTATTTTCATACGTGATGTTGATGTATGAGTTTTGTAAGCTAGATTAATAATTGTTGCATAAAATTCTGAATTTGCTCTTTTTTATACTGGAATCTGTGGTATGACAATATCCTGACGAAACTTCAAGGACTGGGATATTTTATGAATTTCTTAACATTATTGAATTAATGTCATTAGTTACTGTTATAAGAATAAACCCCGAAGCTGTGATTCATGACGATTGTTGTGTGCATACCAGAGTGTCCCAGAAAGTACGAGTATGCGAAAGTCCAGAGATAGAACACGCTTAGGGCTATCCAAATAACTCAACATGCCTATGTTCAGCGATTTTTTTATAGTTTTTGAGTTATAACTATTTTAGTAATTTTTTGGTCGAACCTGACTTGAAGGATATAAATGGTTAAAGAGACAGCAATTTTTGAGGTACAAGCATAATTTTTTTTGGGATAGTTTAAGAGTATGCCTAGTAGACACAAAAACAATTATGGGTCTATCTGATACCTACCATCGTGCTAACGAAAATTTATAATCTCAAAATAGAGTTAAAATTAGTTGTGCTAAATATATTATTTACAATATGGTTCATCATTTAATACTAATACTTTAATGTCGCCGTGGCAACTTTCCGGAGTGATGGCCATAGTGGTCCGGGAGAATGGCCACCCTTGCTAACTAATGCAACTTCTCGAGTTGGTCGTTAAACGTATAAGATGTTTACTTCTCAATCTTAATCTCGAAAATGGACATTTTATTTAAAAAAAAAATATTTAGGTAGGTATGTCTTCGAAACTACTAATCATGAGAATTCTCAACATGTTCAACACGTCGAACAATCTCATGTATGCAACAAGTAGATATTTAACAATTAATGAAATATAGAGATAAATGTTGGAAATTATTGAGAATAAGAGAACAACCAAATTTAAGGACTGTCATGTATTTGACGCCAGGATATGACTATATCCATTTTTGTTAATGTCTCATATTTATTGCCTATTGGCTTTGTTGGTGCACAACGTTCTAGGTCTAGATTATTTGTAATTTAAAATATACGCACAATAGCTTTACGTGTCCAAAGGATGTTTAAGATATTCTATGCATGAATAGTATAAGTTGCACGAATAGTATAAGTATGTTAAGTATAAACAGGGGTTATAAAAAGGTCGTTAGGGGAACGGCATAATTTAACTCAAGTTAAATTAAGATTTCTCTCTCTTAATAGAAAATTGTATTTCTTAAGTGTAGTAATGTTGAATGAGCGAATTTCTTCGGTTTTAATTAAATCCAACATCATAACGGGCCCGAGACTTGCGAACTTTCCTCTCAAGGATGTCCTCCAGAAGATGAAACTTTTTATGAGAATAATTAGTGTTGATTTGGCAGGTGGGTGGGTGTGTGCGCAGACAGCTTCTATACACTACTGTGTGTGTGCTTTCTTTGTCTTGCACCTCTCATGAATTTCCTTAATAAGTTTTGTACATTTCACACAACACATAAGAATTTCTACACCGAACCGTACCAAATATCGAAATACTTACCTTCTATTTCTTCATCAGAATTCTGTGCCTGTCATTTTCTGCTGAACTTAAAACTCCCTCTAATTTTTCATTTCTCTCTGTCCAAGCATCGCTCATCCACTTGCGGCCTCAAAACTTTGAGGTTCTTTCCATAGAGCCTAGGTATCTGCAGAATTTAGGGTTTTGGACGTGGAATGAGAGGTGGGCATCGCAACTTCGTAAGACAGAGTGCAGCGAAGACTCCTTGTTGCCTCTCTTTTTATCGCGAAACTGCAAAAATGTCGTTTTGTTTAGTATTAATAAAAATAACCGAATGTAAATTATTCATATTAATAAAGAGAGATTTTTGTTGTAGAATTTAATGCATTGTTTAGCATTTTTATTAACGAGTTTCACCGTGATTCGCACAAATTATTTCGAAAAATAAGGTTTTTCTCTACAGTCGGAAATAGGAATTTGGTATGACGTACATGTGACTCGGAGTTTTATTATTATTTACCAAGTAAAATAATGATTCCCAGAATTTACCAACCAGGAAATTCTCTACATGTATAAGATTGTCTCTGGTCCATGTTATGTTTTTATCAAAAAGAAAAGAATAAAATAACTGCTAGTTTGCTAACGACACAGCATGATAAAACTCGATGTAGGTAGGTACTCGACATTATGTTTTATCGTGTAATGGTACAATATAGAAGCATATTTTTCCACAACTATGTATGTTTGGAAAGCAAATCGTTTTTTCTAGGTCTTCTGACATAAATGGAATTATGCGTTCCAGTCTTCAGCACATTTCAACCGCAAATCTCTCTGTACTGTTTCCTGCGGAGGTCGTGGGTTCGATCTCAAGTGCTCACTATCATTCTCTTTTACAAGACAATGTTTAAGTAGCTTACATGGAAAGAGTCAAAGATTGTGTTTGTGTTCACTTTGAGTGAGCACAGTACCACTAGTAGGTATAAGTTTTCGATGATCGAATATCGAAACGATCATCGAAAGAGTTTCGAAAAAATTTCATACAAAAATGATCGAATGATTCGATCGTTTGATTTTCGCACCCTATTTGCACGCTAATTAGCTTTCGATCAAACTCGTACTAGCCCCACAGATTCATTTTTATATAAAAAACTGAACAGTTGGCTTTTAATCGTTCAGTGAGTCGTATTATTATAGTTTTTATACTACTGTATTGAGATGTAAAAAGTACATAAAGATCACAACTGGCTCTGGTTAATTTAAAGAGAGGTATAATTATTCTAAAGGATTAGTTTAGTACTGTCTGATGAATACCAGTATACGTCACGTTTAGTTTATTGACAATCTGTTAGTCGCGAAGCCAACATTAATTCCAGACATTTATTTCTATGGCGAATGATATTTGGTTTAACGTGTCAGAAATGATCCATGATTAGGCCATCATTCATTCTGCTGGTGGGTTTCTCTCTTCTTATCACCGCTACATGCCTCCAGCCTCCAGCGTATCTTATCTCTCCCACGCCCACCCCCTTATTACCATATTATCTCCTTCATCCCCAACTGCCTCTCTAAAAATATTATTAAGTAAATACGTTATTTCCCGAATAGTGATCCTACATTTTCTGTCCGACAACAGCTCATTAAAAATGGGACTTTTTTCTTTTTTCAAATTAACCTTGTTTTAATTTTGTTCGCCTAATAGAGGTCAAATCACGTCAAAAAGAAAACAAAGTAACAAAATTCCCTTTTAGAAATAATTTTACTCAAAAATTCATTTGTTACAATGTTTGTTGAATTAGTCGTTCTTATCATTTTGTATTATACAATGAATTAACGAGCCGTAATCTTGTGTTTATCATTGAAGCTGCTCAAGATCTAGTGCAGTAGAGAGCTCTTATTGCCTTATGGGGTTCAGATTGGTTGAATCTGGGCCATAAGATGAGATGAGGTTGAGATGAATAAAGAAGTGCTGATTTCTTTTCTCAAGGTAGAATGATAGTGGGAAAAATGATCTTTACCAGAAGATAAGAAACTCTCTTATGAGTTTGATAGGTTTAAGAATATCTGGAGTACTCACCAGCTCTCACTATTTCTTCATGAACAAGTCTGAACAGTTAAGAAGGAATTCAACTCACTACCGAAATGAAACTCAATTTTAACTTATAAAAAACACAAGCATTATATTAGTGAACTCAAATAAAATTATCACAGAAAATATATTAACTTAAAAACTAATTACAATATTATGCACTGTAGGCTCTGAAGGGAAAGAGTGAAAAATTTGCACAGTGAAAAAGTATATATAGGTAAGTTATTCGCACAAAATAATTTGTCCAAAAAGGTGATGTATGCTCCCTCTGGTGCGAAATAATCTAAGCTAGTTAATTTGCTAAATGGTGGTGAATCTACGTTGTTGATAAGTACGAGTTGTATTCGGCGTATTCCGCTAGATGGCTCTTTACCTTCTTATAGGTGGCGCTATACATTCGTGGCATCAGATAGGAAATAAATTGTGTCGTATAAATTCAATATTATACAACCGCTATAGCCTCTTTATGTTTCTATGTAGGATAGTAAATGGATGAGTTTTGTGTCTAGTTGCCTCCTTATGCTTCTATGTGGGTTAATAAACGAATGAATAGTGTGTCTAGTTACCTCCTTATGCTTCTATGCGGGGTAGTAAATGAATGAGTTTCGTTTCGTGCCTATTTTTTTTAATAAATGAATCTGTGTTCACTCACAGTTAACACAAATACACTCTTTGACTCTTTCACAGTAAGCTACTTAAAGCTTGTGTCGTGAAAGAGGAAGATGGACGGCATCTGGGATCGAACCCACGACCTCCGCACGAAACAGTGTGAAAGCCGGCGTTGTAACCTGTTGCCTCCTTATGCTTCTATGTGGAGTAGTAAATGAATGAATTTTGTGTTTAATTAATTGTCTTCGTACTTTGCTGCGAGAATCTTAGTGTGTGTTTAGAAATAGATCGTAATTTCTGTTATCCGTGATATAAGACACAATTGAAAACAACGATCAAGATCTTATTGATGGGCTATGACAGAACTCTGGTTTTTACTCATTGTTGTTTCCTTCGTGTCCATATCACCGATCAAGAAAATATACACTATTTCCAGCTCTGGTTCTAGTATGGTTCGTTTGGAGTACGCGCACCCTTACAGGCCGCACCAAAATATTTCGCGAACCGCCAAAGAGTTACTCTGCATTTACATCGCAATTCCGATCCAATTTCAATTTTAATAACGATGTCATTATGACATTGATTTAGATATTGGTTGCTATCAATGTAAATAGTTCCACGTAGGTCTTTTTTGAATTCGCTATTGCTTTGCGCAAATAAAATGGTACAAATACCTAAGGATTTATACAAGTAGATTTTTATAGTATTAAAAGTATAGTATTGACGGTCGACATTGAAATTGGGATTACAAGAGTAGCCCCCACGCTTTCGACCCATTCCGTAATTGTTTGCAAATTAATATAATCACTTAGGTTTAACAATGAATTTAAAGGATGATTTAATCCGTCGAACTAAAAGAAATTATCCTCATCTTGTTAAAATTGAATTGTTTGCGCTTTGCATATTTGGCTTGTTAGGGAGCCCTGGTGAACAACGCTTTGATACTTCTTATTATTCCAAATATTGTTCCCTACAGCAGCAGAAGTTGAGTTCAAATAATTAAAGGCTTGAATAATTCATTGGACTGGAATGAATAAATAAATAAATATGAAATAAAACAACGATCCTTAACGTTTTATGTGATTTGTAAACATTTTACTTCGTCCTTTCAAGTCCTATTACTTATTCAAGTCGTTATTAGGTAAATCTAAGGCTTTAGGTGAATGATTTAGTCGTCTGATTTCAGAAGGTATTATAATATAGTACATACTTACTTACTTTTCGAGTCCGGACTTCAGACTTTGCCACTCCAGTATGCAGCGACGGATATCGCTTAGTACATGTTTGATTATATTATTGCATACTAGCTTTCCCAACTGGAATGGATATTAATAACATACGATTTTTACTCATAGTATATGGAATATACATCGAGTCTTGTGATCGGATTTCAAAAAAAAATAGATTTTTTTTAAATTTCCGCGTACCCGTACCCGTACGCCAAAAATGTGTGCGCACCCATAACTCATAGTAATTCTTATCCGATTTGATTGAAATTTGGTAGAACGGTTAGCCCCTCGATGTAGATGAGTCAGTAAAATGTTGAGATCTGTACCTTCAGGGGAACCCTCTTAAAGTATCCAAAGAAAATTTCACTTGTTCTAGAAAAAGGGCTAAAAAAGAAAAAAAAAATTCTTCGATTTTCATAAAATTTGGTAAACGGGTTGGTCTTATGCTCCTACACAAGCACGTTAAATTTGAGGTCCGTAACTTCAGTGGGTCCCCCTTAAAGTACCGATTAATATTGAATATGTAGTTCTAAAGCAGATAATAAAAAGCTCCAATAGTCGATATCATTTTAAAGTTTCTATAATAATTCCAAGGATAAATTCATTTTAATCGTAAAATTATGAATTTTTATGCAAAGATACGTTTTACACGAAAAGGCTGTTATAATATACTATGAGTTCTGGGCTACCCTAGGTTAGCAGCTTTTTTTCTTAAATAATGGAAATGGTTATGTACAATCGTACAAGGACATTGGATCTCTCTTTTCTCAACAGTAGATGCTGACTTACGACATAGGGAAGGTATCAGGTGGGGCAAAAGTCCCGCTACCATTTTGATTGCGCGCCATCTTGGTTATGTAACGTTTAGATCAGTTTCGTAGATGTGTTGTTTAGACGCCCCAATTTAATAATGGATAAATATACGCCACAAGAACGAGCAGAAATAGTTACAAGGCAATATTCGTCACGAAATTGAAGGAATCAGCCCGAGATGTTACAGGATGTCATGAAAAATGCCGTAAAAAGAGCCGAAAGTTGCATAGCGAATCCCGATCACCATTTAGCCGATCCATTCCAATCATATCGAAAAAAATGTAAAGACCAAATAATTTTTTTATGAAAACCAAACCTACTTATCTTTTCTTTGAACAAAGTTATATGCAATCAAAATGGTAGCGGGACTTTTGCCCCACCCGATAGATTTCAAAAATATCATTGCTTTGCGTAGCCTGTGGTGTTGAAACTGGCACGGACTGGCACAGAAAGCAAGTCATTTCAGTTAGGACTCGTCAATTGATCAAGTTCTACAGATCCAGGGGAAATGGGGGATTTGTTGTGGGGTTCTGACCCCACCCTCCCTTTCTTTCCTGAAAATCATGTAAATCATGGTACAAAAAATCTTTAAAACTAAAACATATTAATATGTATAAATAAATACATGTGATCTCATGAATCCCCCTTTCCTGTGATATTTCGAGATTTTTTTTCACATAATTTATGGATGAACTCTTTAAAGTAGGTATTTAGTTCGCTTCTTCGGCAATAAACAATTTTGCATTGACCTTTTTTTTAACTTCTGATTTAGCGAGACGGAATTCATGTTTCCACATCATTCTTGAACATCAGAAAACGTTTTTAAGCATTTCATTTTTTTAAGCGTAGAAAGTAATACGAGTACTAATTTAAAAAAAAAAAAAAAAAGCTCGCGACTTGTCTGTTGATGTTTTAATTTTTAAATAATAACAGTTTTTTTTTTCAGAGAGTGAAGAGTCTTAGTTAATATTAGGTGGTAGTGTGCAGCTGCCGCATAAACAGACTTCAGCATAAAGTACTGCATATTTACATTAAATGTTCCCCTGCACTGCCAGATGGAGGTGTTCCTTTATAGACTGCATATTTAACTTAGCATTTTGTTTCTCTCTTTCCACCTTTATCTCATTTACATTGTATCTACTTGGATTATTATTTTTCATCATAAAGAACTGTTCACATTCAAGGCAGTAGCCAAAAAAAAATTTCGCAGGGGGAAGAGTAGAAAAACATAACTTATTGTACCCCTATTCTAAGATTCCGTAACATTTACGCTGGCGTGAAGTAACAAAATTTTGTATGGGAACGTGTATTTGTCTTTCTGATTATTAACATGTGAAAAATAGGGATTTTAAAAGGAAAGGGAAGGATTTGGACGTGGGAAATCCATGTGGGTTTAGAACATTCCTAGTTTGATTTTCACATGAAACTTTTTTGTACATTATTTGTACAAAAATAAAATGAAGAAAAACATTTGAACAACAAAAAAATGAGAAAAAAAAAATTAAAAGGGTGGACTTTTCTTGAAAAATCTCTACCAGAAACCCAGATCACCGCCATAAAAAATAAATTGTAACTTTTTGTAGAGGTTTTCCAGGTGTGAATGGTGTTTTATGTTTACAGGTTGATTGTTTCTGTAGTGAATGGATAAATTACCATAATATGCTGCACTTCCCCCACCCAGCCAGCTTCCTTCTTCAACCCCCGAGCACCAGCTGCACCCCCGCTAGCTGGATAATAATTGTTTTTCCCACCAATTCGACATCCATATAACACATTCATGATGGCACAAACTGTTTTGTTATAAACCCGTGTTAAATTTTAACTAGCAGACAAGTCTAAACTAACCCGCTCCAAAATATTAAATTGCAAATTTATATTATGTCATATTGTGTTGAAGTGAAAGGACGTCGAGGGTAACGAGAAGAAAGTAGTGAATGCCGCGTCAAAAAATCAACACTTTCTTCTTCAACCTTATCTGCTCCCTAGTTGGAGCATATGGACTTCACAAATACCTACTCGCCATGCCATTGTGTTTCCCGTAGTATCACCGCCACATCCCAGCCGACTCCGGCACTCTGAAGATCTGCCTCGTACAATCGCCCAGCTACAAAAATTCTCATCATTTTGAAACGAATTGCCTCGGAAGAATCTTGGTAAGATGGTACCACTGCATCACGGAGACGAGATTATGTGTTGTGTGTATTTTATAAAGTTGTCTCATCGAACTTCGTCTCGCCTTAAAGTCAAAAAAATATTGCTGGGTAACATAACATACATGACTATACTCTTTGCAAAAAAAAAACAATAGTTATGTGGTTATTATGAATCAGTTATTTCAAAAGCACCAAAACTCACCCGTTCCATACTAACTTTAATATTATATTATTTCATACTATTTTCCATCCATTTTTCGATTTTTTAATCGTTGTTATTTTGTTATCCGGAGCGGAGAAGAATCTAATAAACTAAAGACGTTAAATATCTGTTCATCCGATCTCGAGTTATAAGTGTTCGCACTGGCCCGATTTTTTTTATAATTATAGATGTTAACAAATTATAAAAAAAGCTTGAAAAAGTACCATTAACAATATTTTTAATTTCAATCATTAGACCGCCATCTGTGGAAAAATAGGGAAAACATTGCTCTATAGAATCTTTCTACCAAAATATCAATCTACCAGACATCTCCCTATTTCCCCAACAGATGTCAGTGACGGTACCGCACCCGTTCCATACTAACTTTAATATTATATTTTACATAAGTTCTTATCGATTTATTCAACTTTTTATTAGTTATGAGCGGAGAAGCATCCAATAAATCAAACATCGCAAGAATCTGTTCAGCCGATCTCGAGTTATAAGTGTTCGCACTAACCCGACTTTCATTTATATTAGAGACGATGAAAATGTTTACGACATGAAGAGTTTTCAATGAAAAACAAAAATAACCAAAGCGCTTTTTTACTGGATGGAAGCAAAACACACTGTATGTAGTGATTTAGCATGACAGCCTTCAGACAAGTAAGGTAGCGAAGCGACGCTCGAATAATTATTTGTATTGTAAATGAAAAATACGGGTATAAATTTAGCACGATATACCTACTTACTTGGAGACTAAACCTACCTACTCGTATTTCCAAAATTAACGGTTTTGGAAAGCGACATGGTTTATGTTAGCATTGGCATAGGGAAGTAACGAGAGCTCTCCAGATAGCTGTGGGGCTAGTACGAGTTTTATCGAAAGCTTTTTATACGCTAATAAGCACTTAAAAAAGTGCAAATAGTGTTCTAAAATCAAAAAATCGAATCGTTCGATAATTTTTGTATGGAAAATTTTGTATCGAAAACTTATACTAAGGGCACAGTTCAAAGAACGCTTCCAAACGTTTTGCACAACTCTTCGCAGAATAAAACCTAACGTAAATTCTATATTTTCGGCGAGCTGTGTTAACATACATTACATATTATGTAGATAACTGTTTATGTTCCCTGGAGGGTTCGTTAATAAATTTTATAAATCTCGGCTTTAAAAGTATGGTCCAAATACAATTCCCACTCTATTTTGGCTCTAGCAAAACCTCAGTGGTGCTTGCCATATCTGTCCAGGGGATATGCAGCATTCTTTTATTAATCAGCAATTCGAATGCCTTTAAGTGATTCATGTAAATGACGTTCAGTGCCCAATTTTTTAATGCCGTACCTATATCAAGCTGACAAATCTTTGACAACTTTCGTTTTAGTTTCAGTTTTGTATTAGTTTCAGACTGAGGTTATCGTCACAGAATAAAGGTTTTATGATTATTAAAAGCTGCTCTGGCGATCTCTAAAGGCACTTTCTTTAATGGCAATAAACCAGCAACGTATGGAGTTAGGACATTCCCAAATGAAATGTGCCAGCATTCACTTCATGATTGAAAGGAGAGGGAGCAAAATTAATATTTTTTTTCCAGATGGATGGTTTACCATGGCTAAGAACGCCGAAATTATTAATCTAACCTACACGGTTAGAGAAATGAACTTCGAGACTTTTTGAGTTTTAAACCATTCAGCCAAAAGCTCATTTCCATTTAAATCACGGTGATGTGGGGAAAATGAAATGATTGGATGAGAAGTGGCTCCGATATGAACGGTAAAGTCCCGTTTATTAATTTTTAAAAAATCGTCTAAGGGCATTTTTCAAAGGTTGTGCGTTTTTCAAATGAGATCTCTAAGAAATTTTCAATAACTATGTAGCCGCACTCTACAATTTTTTGAAGCTGAATATTGAAATAGAACACCCTATGGCTATGATACGTAGTTCATACAAATTCCATAGACATACGGCGCTGTACGAAATGTTCGATATGGTTGGACTTCAGAATTATTATTTTTTCGTTGTCTAACATTATTCGACTTCTCAAAAATATTGCCGCGTTGATGTTTTTCGCAAAAACATTATTAATGATTCTAGTTGTCGTGACATTATGAACTAACTTCGAAGCGAATGGTTCTGCTCTATAGACACGTCCCCACGCCCTTGCCGCTAACCCGTTCCAAAATACTGACGTCTGAAAAACAAGAAAATATTAATTGTATAAATCTCATACCCTATTATAATAATTGGATAGTTCATTAGTAACTCAATATTTTCACACGAAATATTTTTCTTAATTTTATGTATATAATAATATGTTATTTGTTATAATAATAGTTGCTACGACAATATATTGAATCCGTGGTGATCACAGGATACCTAAGCACAATTATTATGATACGATAAATGGTCAATACATTAGAGGGCAAGAAAGCACAGGCTGCCAAAAGTCTCCAAGAGTTTCCTGTGCATGAGTGTAGGATTTTTTAATGCCTGCCCTTAAAATACTCAAGTATTTGTCCATCCGAGGAAGGGGACAGGCGCTCCCGTAAAAGTAATTTTATGGTGATAAATAAACAAGTAGTATGAAACACAAACTGAAGTTTGTTTTTTATTTATACATCTATGAAACAAGAAAAAGACCTAATATAAAAGTGGTAAAATATATGACTTAATGAAAAATACTATTTATTTAATATCCTAATGGCGAATGACTGTGATTTATAGAAAACTTTTTAAGAAGATTATTTTCTTGAAGTTTTTCTTTATATTTATATTAAAATGTAAAAAAAAACTAGATATTACATTGTGTATGAAGAAATCTTTTTCAAAATTTTAAGCTTTTATTGTGGAAAGAAAAACTTTGTGAATACCTTTTAAATAAAATGATATATAATTTATATTGATTCTTTCTCAAAACGTATCGAGCCAAACGTTTTGTTAAACTGGAACGAAGTTTGTAGAAAAGTTTTGGAGAATAACTTTTTTTTATATATATAAAGAAGACTCCATCACCCGAGGCGCGCATAAATTTTATTTTTATTCCTCGCCCATTGTATCTCCACGGAAGAACTTCTCAGACATTATAATATGGGGGATTCTCAAAAAGGATAAAAGTATGTTTTGACAAATCAAATTGTTTTATCAAAATCTGTTCCGTTTAGTTCTTTGAAAACGACTTTAGCCAGACCATTACCGTCAATAGTAAGCGCTTCCAGCCGTTCTTGAATATATATGTGTATATTTATCCATCACACCGTGTCCCGAAAGGAGAAAGCAGAGAGAGTGGACCTTAACTTCTTTATTTCCAAGCGCATTTCTTTAACTTCTTTCACCGACAATCTATTCCTCATACAACCTCTCCTATTTCTCTTACTTCTGACCTCGCCTTCCTTGAGGACGGAATCGGACGGTCCTCAAGCAGTGGTATTATTATAATTTTATCTATGGTTTCAGCTAATGACAATAATATGTTCACACTCGTTCACCGACCGGTGGCACAAAATGGATTAACTCGACTAAAGTGGCGGCTAATATAATCGATCAAACAGGTTAATGGTTATTAAAAATAAAACGTGCATGGTATTACAAAATTTAGACTCGTTTTTTTCATTTCTAATATATACCTAATGAATAAATACCACCAAGCACCTTCGGCCCAAACAATTGAATAATCAATCAAGTTTTAGGTGTTCAGACACGTTTTATTACTAATTTACTAGCCACCCGACTAAAATACTCGATCAATGTAAACGAAGCTTAAGACTCTAGATTGTTTCCCCCAAAACTTTCGTCTTAAACGAATATTCTTTAACTTTCCATTGTTAAATGTTAAAAAAAAATTACATTGCTAGGTAGATGGGAGGCTCTTCATAATATTTCATACTTTGATGTTTGTCCCTTGACGAATCGGATTATCATAATTCTAATCTTTTCCGTTCCTTTTCAGTTGTAGCATTCTAATTGAAAGAAAGGTTCCTTAACGAGTAGCTTTCACTAAATCCTATTTGGAAGTTGAAAGGAGCGCTTTCGTATCATCATTTGATTAAATTTTTCGAATTATGTTAATTCTTTAGGGTAAGTTTTTCTTTTTTGTGTAAGTTTAAAGTCTCAAACAGAACCACTATAATTAGATAAGTACCTACTACCTGTATAGTAACAGGTACTTTATTGCTTAATATACATGTGTGTTTTTTTATCTTTTTATATACTTTGACATTTTTTAATTTTTATGTCTAATGACATTTTCAACTATTTACAATTAGCTCAAATACTATTTGATACTCTTGGTAGCGCGAAGGGGATCCTCGACTCCGAGGCTCAGCTACAAAAAAGGTACCTACCTACTTCGAAATTTGTAAATTTAATGACATACACAATCTTAAAATTTTCGATATTAAATTGCGTTAATTTCAACCATAGATGCGGTAAAAATAAAAGAAACGCGATGCGTGTTAAAATGTAGGTAGGTACAGTGTTCGGTGCTTAAAGTTTTACCGATTAAAAATGTTGTAATTTCGTCAATTATGATTTTTTTCATTAAAAATTTTCAGTATAATATCATGAAAGTGATCTAAAATTATATTTTCATTATTGTCATTCTTTGTTGGATGGTTTCAATGTCCGTAGCGGACAAAATTTAATAGGTAAAAATAATGAAACACTTTATTAAATAGTAATAATATAACAAAATAAATTTCTTTGGACAATTTCTAGTGCATGTTATATTGTAGGTAGATGTTATTTTCTCTCCATAATATAGATGTTGGATATTTTTTAAAATTTATTTATAGACCTCCATTTACCAAAATCACCCGGGTGGAGGTCAATAAACATGTTTTCTCCAATTTTCTCTCATATTTTCATTTCATTATGTATCCTATCAAAATATACAATGTTTCAATTAAATTATTTTTTAAATATGGAAATGCTTGGGTCCAGTTGATATATACTTTATCCTTACAGTAACCACAATAAAAAGATTTGAGAAAAAAGAAACAGCCGTTTTATATACATACATACATACATAGATCACCATACCGTATGGGATCTTTTCTGACAGATTCTATATTAATAGTTTTTTTTTTAATATTATTTCTTGTTTCAAAATTTAGCGCGTTATCTGAGGTTGGGTGAAATATAATAAATGACTTCGATTCGTATATTTCAAAAATAAAAAAACATCACAATAAAACAAAAATGTTCGATCGATTATCATCTTTATTATTCTTCTAGCGAAAACGATATTAAGTCGATACACAGAAAATATGATTCATGTAGAAATATTGTGCATGAAAAATTGTCTTTATGTGCTTCTTCTTCGATAGTCATAACTGTTCACCACTGGATGATGGCCTCCCACGCATATTACTTTACTTCCAGACTTCTGAACTGAAGGTGATTGGTGTATGCGAAGGGTAGTTGTTGGCATTGCGATTCTATACGCTTGCCAAGAGGGGATGGCGAGGACATCCTTCCATGTTTGCCCATGGGTCTACCTACACTCTACCAAGGTTGTTTACTCGACGTATATATAATATGCAATAGCATGGTTTCCAGAGTACCTACTTGAGATGAAATCAATCCTCGTGTACAGCATGGAAACAAAATACATAAGGGTATCTCACACTCCACACAAATCTTTTATAATATAAAAGAATGTCGGGTTAGTGCGAACGCTTACAACTCGAGATCGGCTGAACAGATTTTTATGATGCTTGATGGTTTATTGGATTCTTCTCCCCTCCGGATAACATAATAATTATCAAAAATTCGAAAAATGGATAGCAAATAATATAAAATATTATATTAAAATTAGTATGGAATGGATTTACTGACAACAACGCCATCTGTGACAAATTCCATAACAACACAATTTTTATTTACTTGACAACCGTTGAGTTTCAAAGCATTGGTACGCAGATTTTTTTATAGAATTCACTTGAAGCTTTCAAAAATAATTTTTTGACATTCAAACATATTATAAACGTATTTTTGTATAAATTTGAAATCAATATTTATAGTTAGAACTATATGGCAACGTCTTTCGGGAAAGCTAGTAGTTACTAAAATACCCTTTTCCTTACCTACATATGTACATATGTGCAAATTTAACAAAATTTTATTCTGATCGATTTAGTATATACTCACTTTTGTTAAATTTGCACTTAAGTATAATTCGGCTTCTACGTAATTTTTTACACATGATTCATATTTTGTGTCAATTTATTTATGATGGGAGAGTACGCCCGCCGGACTTGAAGAAACGCCCCGGAGAAAAGAGAAGAAAAAAAACCGGAAAGAGGGACAATATTTTCTTATTTATCTCAAATTATCCGCGTTAAGATCAACCCGGCTTTAACTTACTACGTGATTTATAAGGAAATTATACAAATCTTATGCGGGTCCTCATAATGTATTACACTCATTTCATTTTATGTTATTTTTACATTAAATATTTTTTCATTCTCATTTTATTATATTATGTAATATCAGTTTAAAATTGACGACGGAAACTTTGTGAACAAATTTCTCATAAAAAACATTTTTATTTAATAAAATGGCTTTTATAACACGCTTTTCCACATGTTTCAAATGAGACAGAAAAAATGTTCCAGTAAGACATTAGTGACTTGCCTACTTCTCTGTCACTTTGCGACTTTTATGCGCTCAATCTTTCTCATTTTCAAATTCTGTTAATACGAACGAACGGAATACTAGCAACTTTTCAGAAAAAAAACCGAAAAAGCTGTGGTTTTCTCAGTCAGTTTTCTATCATATCCCATCTATGTTCAAGTTCATATGCTTGCGCCTAATAAACCTTGGGCATGGCTGAGTAGACCCACACATCACAAATGTCAGTAATCAGTTAAATTTATAACGCATGGGTTGTACTAAATATAGCAATTGTATCTATTATCCTTTTGGTATTGAATTTAATATTTTAATTTTCTAATAAGACTTCTGGCATTTGGGGGTTATTCTGATTTTCAATTAAAATACCGATCCAATTTCAATAATACTAGTTGCATCTAATTATGAAATCCAACTGTCGAACGAAACGATGTCGTCAATAAATTAAATTTTTACAAAAATTGTTAAGAAAAGTTTGAGACGTACTGCTATGATGTATATATTTTTTATAGAAAATTAAATTATCTAGTTGGAAATTATTGAGAATAAGAGAGCAACCAAATATAAAGACTGCGACTGCCGTAATAGACTGGACGCCTATGAAACATAGATTCTTCGCCGAATATAATATGAACGTATTAAAGATGGCGAAGTGTGGCGAAAAAAATACAAAACCGAAAACTATGGTCTTAGGCTGGCTAGGACTGTTGTTCAATGATCCATTAACTAGGCTGGCTAGGACTGTTGTTCAATGATCTCTGCGATGGTTGGATGACTTCGTTGCAGATTGCAGGGCTCTGGGGCAAAAGAACTGATAACTTGTAACAGAGGACGTTGAAGACTTTTTTAGAAGCAGCTAAGACCTACCAGAGATTGCAACGCTGAGGATATAATATGTGTACCTATATTGTTTGCTTCACACGTTGCCGAAGCCCTTTCAGCTAACGTGATCAGCAGGACAGTGAAAAGTGGACTGTGATTGGATTGCAATGCACTTACCCCAAATCCAATGTTCTCCGAATATGTATGATGGAATCCCTTGTTTTCTGGCAGCACTGCACTTTGTTGAACTAATATTAAATAAATGTGGATGCACAAAATGTAAATATAAGTTGATGATTATTGATATGTCCGATGTGTTCTACACTTCCGAATATGTAGCGGCGGTAAAAGCGGTTTATTCCGTGTGTGTGTGTTCCCGAGATGCGGTGAGTACCGACGACTGAAGTGCACTGCTTAGGAAGGGCCCAAAAAGGAATAGGTAACAATACATGCCCTGCAGTGCGAATCACTGATTGTGACATTTGACCCATGTACCTATACATAATTATGTAAGTACCTATATAATATAACATGTTCAATTAATAATATTGAACATATATAATTGAATCCATTAACCTTGTGCTATTGAAACGAACATTTTGTATTTTTTGTGTTTTTTTTTTTTTTAACATATATCTTCCAACATAACATGTATAAATGTATATTGTACACGGTGATTCCAAGTATATACCAGAGTATGAAAGCGTGTAAAGAAAAATTAAAATGAAAAAAAAAGAACAACCCGCGTCAATCCCCGGTAAAGTGTGATGACTCCATCCCGCGAGCAATTCAAAGTCAAGCTTAATTAGGATAATGTGGCTCGGAAAAATCCTTTCAGATTCGAATGAAACCATTTCAATGTTATCATAAAATAATTAAACAAAATGCCGAGATGAAAATAAAATTTTATTTGGTTTTTCTCTGCCACTCGTTTTTCTCCTCAGACACTCGACCCATTCCAAGTATAATGTTGTAACGTCATTTTTATCATAAATCCTCTATTCGCCTGAGGCTTTTTGATGGAACTTTTATATTAAGACCTAAATTCACGTATTCACATTTTTAGAGTCACTAGTTGTTAGATAATTCTTTAAGATCTAGTCCTAAAAAGGGTCACAAGAATCTAGACATAATTAGAGAACGTTGTGTACCAACAGAGCCAACAGGCAATAAATATGAGACATTAACAAAAATGGATATAGTCATATCCTGGCGCCAAATACATGACAACAGTCGCAGTCTTTAAATTTGGTTGCTCTCTTGTTCTCAATAATTTCCAACATTTATCTCTATATTTCATTAATAATTATTATTTAATATCTATTTGTTGCATACATGAGATTTTTAGACATGTTGAACATGTCGAGAATTCTCATGATTAGGAGTTTCGGAGACTCAAACATTACCACCTAATGGCGAACGTTGTTAACGTAAAGTTATCACACTAAGCCAGCCTTCGAAACAACAGTAGAAGACGGTCGTAAGCCCGTGGTGGTTTGTTCCATTCAAAAATCGAACATCAGTAATGAATTTTTAGAGTCACCAGTTGTTAGATAATTCTTTAAATTCACGTAGCTTTCTAAGACATCCCCTTATGACTAAGGCTCGATTGCCGGACGTGACAGAAAGACTCGGTGGGATTGGTGGAACTAAAAATTCTACGGGAAATAAGTTCTTCTTCTTCTCAATTTAGGCCTTGTGGCTAATCCTTCCAATTTTTTGGTGCTCTGCTCGGGAGGCGTCTTCCATGGAGTTGAGTCCATTCTCCTCACATGGGCATACCAGAATCTTCTTTGTTGCCATCCCCATCTTACTATGTCCTCGACCTTGCATATTTCCCGTACCCTCGTATTTTTGACTCTATCTCTGAGGGTCTTCCCGGCTATGCTCCTGAGAGTTTTCATTTCTGAATTAAGTTCGACAGCCATAATTACTGATATATCTTTATGTATATGTAAATTTTTGTATTTAAATTTGGTAAATGCCCATGACGACCCCAACTTCTATGGAGAGTTGACCTGGTGAGGTTTGCTGGTGGGACATGGATGAAGAAGGCGCAGGATAAACATGAGTGGATGAACATGGAGGAGGACTACGTTCAGAAGTAGACGTTTCAAGGCTGAGAAGAAGTGCTTTTTAATTTTTTTTTAAAGAATCAGTGCTCATACACTATTTGACTATTGCCCAGTAAGCTACCTAAAGCTTGTGTTTTGCTTTATTTAAATATGATTTATTAGCCCTCCCCCCCCTCTCTCTCAATAACGGTATTCAGTTGTTGGTTGTAATGTCAATTTCTTTTGTAATACTTGTGTATTTACATACGTAGTGAAAGTTCATTATTATTAATTTAAACAAACCTATTTGCATTTTCACACTATTTTATTGAAGCTCAAGCGCTTTTGTCTATCTCATGTAGACATTATCAAGAGACTCTATACAATAGTCTCATGATAATGTCTACATGAGATAGACGAAAGCGTTCGAGCCTCAATAAAATATCGTGAAAGTTCAACCGTGTTTAATTAAATTTACGTCAAATTAAATATAAATCATGTACTGTATGGGCAGTACGGGCACTCAAAGCATTAGCCACAACATCCATCTGTAAAATAGACCATGGATCTTTTCAATTTCCGAACAAACTCTTCAAAGGGATGTGTTTTTACTACGGATTGAGCAATTGGTCATGCTGCTATTCTCCAGGGTTTTGGAAATCACAGTTCTTTGCATGTCAAATTACGAACGACCATAAGAAGTGAAAACTGTCATTTTTGAGATACAAAGTTATGCATTTGGGTTGATTGCGAATAAGCGAAAATACAGATTTGATATCTTTTATGTAGGTACGCTTTTTACTCTTTTCGTTCTAAATTCTTCCTTCAACCGAGCTGAAGTCGTTTAGAATATTATTCTAATATAATAAGCCGGCGCCCGCCTACATTCTAAAAGACTTGTTCTCACGCGCCATTTCACTCTAAAAGATTTTAATTTACTTTCTCCACATAACTCGGATTCACACGCATTTGAATGCCACACGTTTCATGATGTTTCAGAACTCACAATTACCACATTAAAATGCGGAATATTCATAATATGTATATATACATCTCAACCATGTACGTACATATATTTCAACCCTTTGTTTTAAAAATATGTACGGAAATCTGTTGTGGTGTTTTCTGATGTTTTTTTTTTACTCATTCAGGGTAACAATAAATACAGTGGAACCCCTCATAACAATCACCTCTTATAACGAGTTATTTGCATAACGCGTAACAATAGGGATTCTCTTCTCTTACTAAATATAACAAACAGGGGCTCTAGACAATTTGAATTTTGCGAACGACTACAAACGAATTTTTCGACAGTGTAGAATAGAAGGAAAATTAATTTTATATTTTTATATGAATATCTTTGTTTCGTTTAAATAATTGTTTATTTGTAGACAGTTTATTTTTTTCGCACTCTGCATTGACGAAATCTTCGTTTGTAGTCGAACGCCAATTTCAAATTGTCTATGGGGGCAGCTTGGAACGCATTTAAAAATCATACCGGAACAAGTATTGCAACCCAAAAAATGCGGTGACTAAGCTACCAAACGCATGTAAATCCGTAGGCTAAAAGAACGGATTTGTAAATGTTCATCTCCTGATACCTATACTGTGTTCGGTTCTTCTCAGACAAAGACCATTACTCAAATAGCGTCTCTTTGCGTTGGCTTCATTTTTGTTTCTTTTTATTCTACTCTTTCTTTCTCTTAAGAGAGACCCGCGAATACCTACTTACTAAGGGCCGATATTATATACAATTTCAGGGACATTTTACTGGCGGAACATACCGACTGGCTAACTGTCAGTTAAATATAAGTAAACTGATTGTTTTTTTTTGCAGTTCTCAGTTTTCGTACCAATTTTAGAGTACCTATCACATATTTTTTAAAATTTTATTTGGCGATCATTTACCCTTATATAAGAACTCAGACAAGTCAAAAGCAGCAATAAAACATCATAACTTGTAAAATTATTGACAAAAGGTTGACGGAGCACTATGGAATATTTGATCCAATAAAACCGGCGAAAAGTTACGCAAATTGAGAAAACGTGCACAAAATAATTTTGACAGATCTTTTACAACTTAACTCCATTGTGCGGCCTGCAGATCCTCCATAGTTACCATTTGGAAACACATTAATAATATAATACTTTTTACTTAGGTCTGACGTTTATATAAAGAGCCATAAGTCTTTTGAGATTTCTCTTCTTCCCAGGATTTGCCTTTTGCCAAAACCAATACAAGTGTTTTATTTAACAACTGTGTCTTTCTTTTTTCGCAGGCCTCGTAAGAGCAGAAGAACGCTGCGGGCAACAAGACCTCATCAAATGCGCCAAACCTTTACAAGTCTTGGGAGAAAATTCTGATCTCAGCTTCATATCATCTAAAGAAGAATTGTTCCGTTTATGCCCGTAAGTATCAACTTCATTTACTTGGACTACTTCAAAGTCGATACATTATATAAAAATGATCTTATCAGTCTGTCAGATCTTTAACAGAAGGAAGAAAGACTAACATCTTTCATTAGTTTTACGTTTTAATTTGAACTAGTGGTCTACCAGTGCTCGAAATTCGACCATAACTACTTATTTAAATTATAAATTTGAACATTATTAAGGTTTCATTGTCAAAGACTAAAGCGAGCTCTATTTCACAATTTTCTTTCCAAAACAATTACGTTCACGATATGTCAAATTTGAAATGAACAAACTTTTTTCTATTATTATTAAAGACAAACAATATTAATTTAATCTCAATTCGACGACAGATAAACAAAAAAAATATATTCGTCTGTGTCAATGTCGAATAGTAATGTTTATAAATTGATTTAATTTATTTTTATGCGTAATTTAAAAAAATATATTAACATTCGCCATTCCTTTTCTATATAAACTGTAAGTGTACGAAATTTTATACTCCTATGTCTGCGCAATTTTCGTAAAAATGGTTCACATATTAATATATAGATGATGCAGACATAAGATCTTTACGCAGGATGTGCGGAAAAAATGTTTGATAAGATGAGGAATTATGATATGAGAAGGGAATGTGGAGTAAATGTTAGCTTAAATACTAAAATAAAAGTGAATAAATTTGAGGTGGTGGATGTTGAGAAAATGGATGAAGAAATAACGACAAAAAGACGTAGCCGACCTAGATTGACGTGGGCGATCATGTCGGCGCCGTTTTATAAGAGGGCCAAGTCAGGAGTAAAAGGAATAGGAAGCAATGCATGTGGAATTTGTGGAGAGAGGTTTGTTTGGATAGAAATAAATGAATGGGAATCGGTACTTTCCGTCTATCCACTCCAAGATACGGCGTGATAGGTAAAAAATAATTATTATAAAATAGCGTTCTTCCATCCAAAAATAAACATGTAGGAATGTCAAATTTTGCTGAAACTGTCGATTTGAAAGCTTACCCTAGTCTTTCTTTGGCTTTTGTAGTACCTCGTCATTAGATGAGTAAAGATGTTAGTCTACTTAAGATTTTCATCGTTTTATTTTGATTGAAACCGGTTATTTTTTATTTAATATGCCATCTGTCAAAACTTTTATGAAATATTTTGTCTATTCCGCTTGTTTATGTTTATATAAGAAATAACATTATCATAACTAAAGAAACGGTTGGTGAGATGTGTATCGATATCCTGTATTATAATATTATTTATGTCTGTAAGTTGGAACAAAGTTTACCGTGAACTTCAAACAATTCAAAGATTTATTGTTTCTCCGTCAATAATTGTGACAATTTATTATAATGGTATGAATTATTACACCGGAAACTAGATTATTTGTCGATCTTACCCGCACACACCGTGCACTGGCACTGTAGGCTTTCTCATGTTTTGGGGTCATATTTTATTTCTTTCTTTTTTTTTCATAAAAATAAATATGTGCGCACTAATCACTCAAAGTGAACACAAACACACTCTTTGACTCTTTCACAGTAAGTTACGTAAAGCTTGAGCCGTGAAAGAGGAAGATGGTCGGGACCTGGCATAGAACCCACGACCTCCACTACGGAACGACGTGAAAGCCGGCGTCATAACTGATAGGTTTATAAAGTTATATTACAGCATGAGTGAGTATAAATTATAACAATTAATTTTGACATTATATGATTGGATCAATGCCCTTTTAACAACCCCAGATTTGTACTCTTCCACATATATTTTATTTTATTCATGAGAAAGACCCTCTCATACTGTGAAGCAGAGCTGAAGAATCTGGACTTGGTGTGGGAGGAGGTCATAAACATTGCGCAAGATCGAGCGCAATCGAGAGCTCTTGTTGCCTCCCTATGTCTTTAAGTGGGGCGTAAAGGGACTTTGGATTGGATTGGTATTATACGTACTAGTGGTCGCCCAGAGGTCGAAATTCGACAATAACTAAGTGACATTGAGATTTTATATTATACTAGCTTTCCCGACAGACATTTTCCTGTAGTCCTAACCAGAGGCCGTCCGTTCATATGTGCACTGCTCAGTGCTCCTCCAGAAACAAAAATACATAATTAATCCGATTAAGTTACTAATAAAATAATAATGTTAAAATATTCCTAAAACATGAATGACAGTTGGCCGAGGAGAGCGCTGTTTTTCCTCCCATCAGGGTCCCGGAGACGAGGAAGACCCTCTCATACTGTGTTCCGCTCCTTCGAGGCAGAGCTGAGGAATCTGGACATGGTGTGGGAGGAGGTCATTAACGTTGCGCAGGATCGAGCGCAATGGAGAGCTCTTGTTGCCTCCCTATGCCCCTAAGTGGGGTCTAAAGGGAGTTTGGATTTTGGATTGGGTTCCTAAAACATCCGTATTTCATTCGTATTCAAAGCTCAGTCGGGAACAACGTGAGAAAGTATGCGCGCGCACACATTCTACCTCACCTATGAAGTACCGAAACGAATATGACCGATAATTTTGTTGACTTTGTATGAAAATGTTCTAGCTGTCAATGTCAATTACATTGAAGTGCGTGTTAGTATCAAATACATAACTTTACAGTAGTGTTGGTAATGTTTTTTTAAAGATTTCGTCAGTAAAATGTAGTAATTTGGAAAGCTTAATGATCTAATGGTATAATATTGTTACCCTTTGTGGTCCATAGACAATCCACCGGGCATTTGGGGAATTTAATTTCTCCATCGTTGTTCCACCCAATGAATCTGTAATCCCTGTATTGGCCTTGTGTTGTGATACATGTGCGCACCGGGTCCATGTTCTCATACATCAGGCTGCTACTGAGTTGCCACAAATATTTGCATAAACACGAGTGGTGCTTTGTATACACATTCTGCTGCCTGATTTTCGGAATCATGTTCTTTTACTTTTTTTAGAAGGGGTTAGTGATTTGACTCTCTTTCGAAGCATTCTCTTTTCCATGATTTTTTTTTCTGATTCCATCCCCGAGTAGAAATTTCAAGTGAAAATTGATGACCCGACCGGGAAATTAACCCGGGACTTCTTGATCTTAAATCGGGGTCTTTGCCACTAGGCTACGAGGTGGGTCATCAATCATCTAAAAACTTTATGAAAAAAGAACGTTTTAACCTACGGTTGAACTAAAACTATCATGATTGTTGCATCAACGGGCGCATAGGTGAAAACTGTAATGCCGACTGATGAAGAAAAACAAAAAATAAGTAAATAACTTCCCAAAATAACTCATTTCTTCTTCTTCTTGTGCCCTGCAGGTTTCCCCGACGTTGGCAATCACTTCTTTAAAGTTCAATCTCTATCTCTTGCTACTCAACCACCAATCCACTATTCGTTTAATATAAGCGACGCAAGAGGAGTTCCCCCCAAAATTTTAGAGAAAGCCGTTTTTGTGTCAAAATTATTCCTGTTTAATCATTATAAAAATAATTAAAACACTTTGCTATGTATGCACAATAGCTATGAGGGAGATACCTGTTATTGGAGCACTGGAGATTTTATGTGATTCTATGTTTGTATTTCTTGATTAAATAAAGTTTGTTGATCATTATTAGAATAATTTTGACCTATAACATCACTTGGGTTGAAATTACTTAAAGCCATATTCACATTGATCAAATTCTCCTAGAGTATCGTTCAATTGGGGCTGTTTTGGTTGGAATCAAAATCGATACCAATAATTTAACAATCTTCAATATACAAATATGCTGATGGTTGTGATCCTTAAAATATGGCCTGGCGATGTAGCAGTTTATAGATATATTATACATACGTGTAAATATACAGGCTTTCACGCGTATTGAACTTTGGCAAATTCACATATACTGAGGATGCACTTATCGGTCTTGATAGATTCATTGGAATAAAGATTTGGATACTGAACCGTACTTAATGGTCGTGCTGTGTGCATTTTGAGATAAATATTTGAATACTGGAAAGCACGTTTGGTATTTTTTTTAAATACATTAATCTGTGCTCATTCAAAGTGAACACAAATACACTCATTGACTCTTTCACGGTAAGATACTTGAAGCTTGTGTCGTGAAAGAGGAAGATGGTCGGCACCTTGGATCGAACCCACGACCTCCGCACAGAAACAGTGCGAAAGACGGCGTTGCAACCGCCAGTCTACCAACCACTTCTTTGTCATTGTCAAATGTTCGTCATTTGCTTGATAATGAACGTCATACTTTTTTACGTAAATAATCGAATCGTAAATTATCCATTCTTAAGAATGAAGAGGACAGGCAGGGTCTTCTCTTCCCAGATCCAAACAATGGATTGCATATTTATAAATAAAACCAACTTTCCAGTATTACAATAGATTATGTTTTTTTACGAAATATATTTTCTGTCGACTATGCGACCATCGTCAGCGAAGAGTTTTTTGGATTTATTTATAAATATAATACTTATACTTTTATTTATAAATAGGTATAATGACTATTACAAAGTTGCAAATAATTTGTTTGAAGAATGGATTGCTTGTTTTTTTTTCATAATTGGTCAGTATTGTTTCAAAATGTCCGTAAAAAGGAAACATGAATATTATTAGGTATAGGGAGGGGGGAGAGAAAATAACATTCGATTCAACTTGTTCATAACTCGAACGAATGAACACGAACAAGCTGGAAAACCTTTATCAAAATGTTTCAGACAAACAAATCATAATAAGAGAAACCGAAAACAAATAATAATATGAATGATAATCCTGTACGTAACACAATCATAGCATTTAATTGATTCAATGTTGAACATAATATTTCCTTTATCGGAGACTTCCGGAGTCCTGTTGGTCCCTGGGGAGGCTTTTGGTTCGGGGATTTGGGGGTTTCAATAATTGTGATGTTCCATGAATCATCGGCACAACGCCAAGGGGAGCTTGCCAAGCGTCCGAGGGATGCTTAGGGATGTGTACTCGCCGGGCCGGACCGTAATCCTATTGTGGGTAACCGATTATTATCATACTGATAATTTGGTTACTAATCTCATTGTCAACACGAACACTGTCTTTTAAATGTTTTAGATAGACGCCACTGTAGACACACAGTACCACAACTATGATGTAGTATAAACTCAATCGTCCCCTCTTTACTCGATTGAAATGGAAGTATCTAAGGCCCGCCGCATATTGAACCACGTTCACGTCACGTTTGGCTCATACGTATTTGGAATAATTTGAAGAACGTTATTTTATATTGAGTATCGCATATTGAACTCATTTTGTGGATCCCGTTTTCTATAGAAAAATAACATGGATCGCGTGTAGCAAGCCAAGGTTCCAATATGTGATAGGCCTAATTCAAAAAGAGGATGCGAACAAAAATATTACAGCTGATGTACCCACCTATTTGGTGATCTGCCTGTGAGGCGTCCTCAATGGGGGTCGACCGTGCAATGCCTAGAGAGAAAGTCTGGATGAGTCCATTCTCCTCACATGTGCATACCAGAACCTTCTTTGTTGCCTAACCCAGGTCTCCATCTGCCAATTTAAGGATTCCTACTTGCATAATTTCCTGCTCATCCATATAGTGTTCCTGCACGTTCCATATTGTTCGCTGCTTTGATTATGTCTTACACTTATACCAAGCATGGTTAAAAATGCATGTAATGCCATGAATCACTAATCATTATTTTTTCTTATATTATATGTATCCACTTTTCATGGTTTTGATTTTAATTGTTAATAGTCAGGATCACCACTTTTTGTCTTTTTTTTATTTTATATTATGTATTTATCACTTATGGGATTTAGCAGTGTCCTGAATTTTCATTTTCTTTTTTATTATCATTTTTGTTTTTTTTTTTTTATTTGAACATTGTATTGGTTGTTAATTGACCCACACTCAGGATTCGCCTGGTGGGATCTTTGGTGTAACAATTGTTTTTTTATACATAATTAATCCGATTAAGTTACTAATAAAATAATAATGTTAAAATATTCCTAAAACATGAATGACAGTTGGCCGAGGAGAGCGCTGTTTTTCCTCCCATCAGGGTCCCGGAGACGAGGAAGACCCTCTCATACTGTGTTCCGCTCCTTCGAGGCAGAGCTGAGGAATCTGGACATGGTGTGGGAGGAGGTCATTAACGTTGCGCAGGATCGAGCGCAATGGAGAGCTCTTGTTGCCTCCCTATGCCCCTAAGTGGGGTCTAAAGGGAGTTTGGATTTTGGATTGGGTTCCTAAAACATCCGTATTTCATTCGTATTCAAAGCTCAGTCGGGAACAACGTGAGAAAGTATGCGCGCGCACACATTCTACCTCACCTATGAAGTACCGAAACGAATATGACCGATAATTTTGTTGACTTTGTATGAAAATGTTCTAGCTGTCAATGTCAATTACATTGAAGTGCGTGTTAGTATCAAATACATAACTTTACAGTAGTGTTGGTAATGTTTTTTTAAAGATTTCGTCAGTAAAATGTAGTAATTTGGAAAGCTTAATGATCTAATGGTATAATATTGTTACCCTTTGTGGTCCATAGACAATCCACCGGGCATTTGGGGAATTTAATTTCTCCATCGTTGTTCCACCCAATGAATCTGTAATCCCTGTATTGGCCTTGTGTTGTGATACATGTGCGCACCGGGTCCATGTTCTCATACATCAGGCTGCTACTGAGTTGCCACAAATATTTGCATAAACACGAGTGGTGCTTTGTATACACATTCTGCTGCCTGATTTTCGGAATCATGTTCTTTTACTTTTTTTAGAAGGGGTTAGTGATTTGACTCTCTTTCGAAGCATTCTCTTTTCCATGATTTTTTTTTCTGATTCCATCCCCGAGTAGAAATTTCAAGTGAAAATTGATGACCCGACCGGGAAATTAACCCGGGACTTCTTGATCTTAAATCGGGGTCTTTGCCACTAGGCTACGAGGTGGGTCATCAATCATCTAAAAACTTTATGAAAAAAGAACGTTTTAACCTACGGTTGAACTAAAACTATCATGATTGTTGCATCAACGGGCGCATAGGTGAAAACTGTAATGCCGACTGATGAAGAAAAACAAAAAATAAGTAAATAACTTCCCAAAATAACTCATTTCTTCTTCTTCTTGTGCCCTGCAGGTTTCCCCGACGTTGGCAATCACTTCTTTAAAGTTCAATCTCTATCTCTTGCTACTCAACCACCAATCCACTATTCGTTTAATATAAGCGACGCAAGAGGAGTTCCCGCCAAAATTTTAGAGAAAGCCGTTTTTGTGTCAAAATTATTCCTGTTTAATCATTATAAAAATAATTAAAACACTTTGCTATGTATGCACAATAGCTATGAGGGAGATACCTGTTATTGGAGCACTGGAGATTTTATGTGATTCTATGTTTGTATTTCTTGATTAAATAAAGTTTGTTGATCATTATTAGAATAATTTTGACCTATAACATCACTTGGGTTGAAATTACTTAAAGCCATATTCACATTGATCAAATTCTCCTAGAGTATCGTTCAATTGGGGCTGTTTTGGTTGGAATCAAAATCGATACCAATAATTTAACAATCTTCAATATACAAATATGCTGATGGTTGTGATCCTTAAAATATGGCCTGGCGATGTAGCAGTTTATAGATATATTATACATACGTGTAAATATACAGGCTTTCACGCGTATTGAACTTTGGCAAATTCACATATACTGAGGATGCACTTATCGGTCTTGATAGATTCATTGGAATAAAGATTTGGATACTGAACCGTACTTAATGGTCGTGCTGTGTGCATTTTGAGATAAATATTTGAATACTGGAAAGCACGTTTGGTATTTTTTTTAAATACATTAATCTGTGCTCATTCAAAGTGAACACAAATACACTCATTGACTCTTTCACGGTAAGATACTTGAAGCTTGTGTCGTGAAAGAGGAAGATGGTCGGCACCTTGGATCGAACCCACG
This sequence comes from Mystacides longicornis, assembly GCA_963576905.1. NCBI lineage: Eukaryota > Metazoa > Arthropoda > Insecta > Trichoptera > Leptoceridae > Mystacides > Mystacides longicornis. The sequence continues at coordinate 6,841,671 of OY756425.1, read as the reverse complement.
ACCTCCGCACAGAAACAGTGCGAAAGACGGCGTTGCAACCGCCAGTCTACCAACCACTTCTTTGTCATTGTCAAATGTTCGTCATTTGCTTGATAATGAACGTCATACTTTTTTACGTAAATAATCGAATCGTAAATTATCCATTCTTAAGAATGAAGAGGACAGGCAGGGTCTTCTCTTCCCAGATCCAAACAATGGATTGCATATTTATAAATAAAACCAACTTTCCAGTATTACAATAGATTATGTTTTTTTACGAAATATATTTTCTGTCGACTATGCGACCATCGTCAGCGAAGAGTTTTTTGGATTTATTTATAAATATAATACTTATACTTTTATTTATAAATAGGTATAATGACTATTACAAAGTTGCAAATAATTTGTTTGAAGAATGGATTGCTTGTTTTTTTTTCATAATTGGTCAGTATTGTTTCAAAATGTCCGTAAAAAGGAAACATGAATATTATTAGGTATAGGGAGGGGGGAGAGAAAATAACATTCGATTCAACTTGTTCATAACTCGAACGAATGAACACGAACAAGCTGGAAAACCTTTATCAAAATGTTTCAGACAAACAAATCATAATAAGAGAAACCGAAAACAAATAATAATATGAATGATAATCCTGTACGTAACACAATCATAGCATTTAATTGATTCAATGTTGAACATAATATTTCCTTTATCGGAGACTTCCGGAGTCCTGTTGGTCCCTGGGGAGGCTTTTGGTTCGGGGATTTGGGGGTTTCAATAATTGTGATGTTCCATGAATCATCGGCACAACGCCAAGGGGAGCTTGCCAAGCGTCCGAGGGATGCTTAGGGATGTGTACTCGCCGGGCCGGACCGTAATCCTATTGTGGGTAACCGATTATTATCATACTGATAATTTGGTTACTAATCTCATTGTCAACACGAACACTGTCTTTTAAATGTTTTAGATAGACGCCACTGTAGACACACAGTACCACAACTATGATGTAGTATAAACTCAATCGTCCCCTCTTTACTCGATTGAAATGGAAGTATCTAAGGCCCGCCGCATATTGAACCACGTTCACGTCACGTTTGGCTCATACGTATTTGGAATAATTTGAAGAACGTTATTTTATATTGAGTATCGCATATTGAACTCATTTTGTGGATCCCGTTTTCTATAGAAAAATAACATGGATCGCGTGTAGCAAGCCAAGGTTCCAATATGTGATAGGCCTAATTCAAAAAGAGGATGCGAACAAAAATATTACAGCTGATGTACCCACCTATTTGGTGATCTGCCTGTGAGGCGTCCTCAATGGGGGTCGACCGTGCAATGCCTAGAGAGAAAGTCTGGATGAGTCCATTCTCCTCACATGTGCATACCAGAACCTTCTTTGTTGCCTAACCCAGGTCTCCATCTGCCAATTTAAGGATTCCTACTTGCATAATTTCCTGCTCATCCATATAGTGTTCCTGCACGTTCCATATTGTTCGCTGCTTTGATTATGTCTTACACTTATACCAAGCATGGTTAAAAATGCATGTAATGCCATGAATCACTAATCATTATTTTTTCTTATATTATATGCATCCACTTTTCATGGTTTTGATTTTAATTGTTAATAGTCAGGATCACCACTTTTTGTCTTTTTTTTATTTTATATTATGTATTTATCACTTATGGGATTTAGCAGTGTCCTGAATTTTCATTTTCTTTTTTATTATCATTTTTGTTTTTTTTTTTTTATTTGAACATTGTATTGGTTGTTAATTGACCCACACTCAGGATTCGCCTGGTGGGATCTTTGGTGTAACAATTGTTTTTTTTTTTAACTTTATATGTACCTATATAATGTTTACTTTTTATATATTGTATTGTAATTTTTTATGTAATGTTTGGTGCGGACGTCGTGGTTCGATCCCAGGTGCCGACCATCTTCCTCTTTCACGACACAAGCTTTAAGTAGCTTACTGTGAAAGAGTCAAGGAGTGTATTTGTGTTCACTTTGAGTGAGCGCAGATTCATTTTTATATAAAAAAAAAATTACAAAAATGCTATTAATATATATTTTTTCTATTCTATTCTATCGTGTTTTCTGGTCGTATGATTTTCGTTTTTACCATGATTCTTTTTTCTTGAAATTCTTCTAAGATTTGTTCAACTGGATAGGTTTGTAAATTAAAACGTTGAAACATGAACAACTTCAAACATTTTTTATATAGTCATTTTATAAAATAAGGATCGTAATATTATAATCACTGAGGAATCTTAATTTTTTCTTAATTATTATTCTCCCTGGTGTGTCTCTGCCAAGAATACTGCGCACGTAACTCAAAGGTACTTTTAATGAGGGGTTTGTAAACACTAAGCGCCAGAGCTTTGACTGCTCAAGTGTATAGCAAGTTGATTTAGCTTAGGTTCTAAGGCTTAAATTATCACTTTAAATAATTAATAGGATTTATGTTCATATACATTTCAGTATAACAAGTGTTTTTAAATATATAAAATTCGTAATTCGTAATGAATCTTCATTTTGATCCAAAAAAATTCGAAATACAAGAAGATCATTGTGAAACGGAGTGGTTCAGACTACCTGTACTGTTTCCGTCACCGACAGTTTTTTTGACGTTTTCGAAGTCGCGGATTTGAAACTCAGTGTTGACCATTTCCTATTAAACGAAACGACAACGTTCTGTTTGGTTCAAAAGATGAAGTGTTGATTTCGATGATAGCTATGGAGCGACTTTGGTTAATACGTGGTGGAATAGGCGCTAGGTGCTGATGATTGAATCAAAATATTTTCTAAAGAATTTTACTTTTGAAACTTTTATACGAGGTAAGCATGCTGCCTCGGATTTGATGGGACAAATTTACTGATACAAGTCGAACTCTGCTTCGAAGGAACGGAACACGGCTTAAGAGAGTCTACCTACACCATCTTCTTGGCCCTGGTGGGAGTAAGAACTGCGCTCTCCTAAGCCAACTGGCATCTTTATCACATGTCTACTTCCTATCCATATGGGTAGAAGTGATGGTGAACCCGCCACGGATGCGCTAGCGTATAGCGTCCTTCATGATGCGGTGGTATCATCTTATACCAGCAATTCTCCTGAGGTACTTCTTTCCAAAAGCGAAGACTTTTTGATAATGATTACAATTTATCCGCTAGCGAGTACACGAGAATATAGAAAATTTCTAAATAATTCTTAATTTTGACATAAAGGGTATGCGTGTATAATTAGTATCAAGTGATTTACCTAATCTGATCACTAAAAACATAATAAAGTTAAAAAAAACCCTTTCATTCATGATTTATATAAACAGCAGGGCCCCTGCGCCGACATCATTAGCTTTGTGAGATTCTATTAGTACAAAAAGGACTTAACAGCTAATAATAATTAATCCTTTAAAAAAAAGCCAGAGGGGACTCGGTGTAATGAAGTGTCAACAGATTGTTAGAGGCCGATTAAAGAAGGTCGCTTGTCCTGAGGGAGACACTTAAATGGCTGATGGAGGAGGGAAGATTACTCAACTCAGGTCCAAATTGAATATATACACCAACCTTCGCATTTGAAAATACATATTCGAGTTGTGTTACAAGTAACACACATATTATGTTAAAGAATTATCTAACAACTAATGACTCTAAAAATTCATACCTGATGTTCGATTTTAGAATGGAACAAACCACCACGGGCTTACGACCGTCTCTTGCTGTTGTTTCGAAGGCTGGCCTAGATCACTTTACGTTAATAACGTTCGCCATTAGGTGGTAATATTTGAGTCTCCGAAACTCCTAATCATGAGAATTCTCGACATGTTCAACGTGTCGAAAAATCTCATGTATGCAACAAATAGATATTTAATCATAATAATTGAAATATAGAGATAAAAGTTGGAAATTATTGAGAACAAGAGAGCAACCAAATTTAAAGAGCGCGACTGCTGTCATGTATTTGGCGCCAGGATATAAATATATCAATTTTTGTTAATGTCTCATATTTATTGCCTGTTGCCTCTGTTGTGCGTGCGCATATATACAGGAATGTGTGTTGTTTGCTCGGAGAAATCTGATAAACACACCCCTTAACTCGCATCACCATGCATACGAGACTAGGCGCGGGGATGAGATCCGACCCGTCCAACACCGACTTACCAAATTGTCCCGGAGTTTTGTGTGCAATAGCGTAAGACTGTATAACAAGCTGCCTCAAAACATCAAATCTCTCGAGGACGAAGCTTTTCAGAGAGAAATAAAATCGTATCTTGTTGAAAAATCCTTTTACTCAGTCGACGAAATGTTAAATTGATATGTAATGAGTGGAATGAATCTGTTTGTATTATGTTGTCCTGGGCCACCCAGTCTATAATAACACCTCCTCCCCTCTAAAACATTAAACATTTTTAAAAGCAAAAAACATTTATTGTTTGATTATTGCTATTATAGTTTTATTATTTTGGTACTGACGAATGCATTAGTGGCCCTTTACACCACGCAGGATTTATGTTATTCTCTTATTTAAGCTCTTATTTTGTACTTAGTGTGAAACTATAAAATGTTGCATTGTGTATTATTTGTTGACAATTCCGAGTGCCCTATGGGGCCTATGGACAATAAAGAATTTGAATTTGAATTTGTTGGTACACAACGTTCTAATTATGTCTAGATTCTTGTGACCCTTTTCAGGACTAGATCTTAAAGAATTATCTAACAACTAATGACTCTAAAAATTCATTACTATGTTTATGAGAGTATGTTATATGAATGTTACAACTCATCAATGATGAATCACTTTACTAGTACCTTTTTTCTTGATTTAGGCCTTGTAGCTGGTAATTCAAGAGATGCGTTAGCCTCGTATGAGCTCAACCCCCATCTTCCATGGGGTTGTCCGTGCAATGAACAGTGAGTGAGTCTGGAAGAATCCATTCTCCTCATATGTGCATACCAGAACCTTCATCGTTGCCTTCCCTATCCCACCATGCCTTCCACATTCCATGAAACGGTCACTATTACTCGAAATAAACCAAGCATTCAATCAAGCATCATTAGAAAATTGAAGAAAACTTAACGTAATCTTTTGATAGGAAAATATCTATTTTGGAATCTAAATTGACGTTTGAAAAACTGTCAGTTGATGTGATTTTCATAATTTGCCGTGTAGAGTGTCAATCAATCAATCAATTCTCCCTTTTACACCCCACTCAGGGGCATAGGGAGGCAACAAGAGCTCTCCATTGCGCTCGATCTTGCGCAATGTTTATGACCTCCTCCTACACCATGTCCCTCAGCTCTGCTTCGAAGGAGCGGAACACAGTGCGAGAGGGTCTTCCTCGTCTGTAGAGTATAGACATCGTTTTAAACAGCTGCATCGGTCGAATTATATTGGTTAAAAAGATAATCAATTTATCATAAGGACAACGTCTGTTGAAAAAGCTAATTTATTATATTTATACTTATAGTGATATTAATCAGCAAATCTATATTCTAAATTAAAGAATTAGGAATGAATTGCTTACGCGTGTGGATTAACCCAAAATATTAATTACCACATTATGACTGATCTCTTGATGACATGCGAATTATGCAGTCCGATGACAAAAAGGGTAAAGAAAGTCAATAGGTAAATGAAGTGTTTGTTTTTTCTTTTGTCCTTTAAAAACACAGGAAGTTGCACTTACACTAACGTTGTTATAGTATTTTAAAATCTATGTACAAAGTAAAAACAACTTAATAATTCTAATTTTAATTGAACAGATAAGAGTTTTCTATAAATATTATTTTAGTTATCAAGTAGCGAGGGATGGCCCACCGTTCAAGGAAAAGCGAGTTTACAGTTAATTAACTTTTAATAGAAGGTATTATCTGTTGTTGGAGAAAATAATAATAAAATCATGTCTTATCGGGTTGTTCCTCGCCCCGTTGAGGTAATTGAGTATCTCCTAATAAGTCGGGCTATTGTTGAGATTCCATTTAAGAAAAGACAAGAATTATCATGCTTTTAAATTGATCCACCCTCTATGGGTTGGTTTCTAAACATGGCTGTATAGTGTAAACCAGCGTTAAAAATCAGCGAATCCATTATGTTTTTCCGATATACCTAATATAACTATTTTTTCTAAATTCCTGATATGTACCTTTTTACTAAAGTACTTTTTTTCTAAATTCCTGATAAGTACCTTTTTACTAAAGTACTATTTTTCTAAATTCCTGATAAGTACCTTTTTACTAAAGTACTTTTTTCTAAATTCCTGATAAGTACCTTTTTACTTAAGTACCTTTTTCTAAATTCCTTGGAAGTACCCTAGCGGTTACTGTAAAATAATTAATGAGAACTAATCCTATCGGGTTTTATTTAAATGTTTTATTTTTTAAATAAATAGAACAACACTACTTCATCACCATGAAGAACGTACATTAATTCTAGAACAAAACAATAAGACGTTACAATGAAAAACAAATTCAAATTTAGAACAATAACTAATAAAAATTAAATACAATGACATTTATCCAATTGAGCAGGCACCCACCTACCTACGAATAAAACAGTTACGACGCCGGCTTTCGTACTGTTTTGTGCTGAGATGGTGGGTTCGATCACAGGTGCCGACCATCTTCCTCTTTTACGGCACAAGCTTTAAGGAGCTTACTGTGAAAGAGTCAAAGCGTGTATAATGTGTTCACTTTAAGTGAGCATAGATTCATTAAAAAAAAAAACATAATAACACGTCAACAAAACACATATACCTATTTCATAAAAAAGAAAAAAAATATATAATGCAGGTATTATTAAAATAAATAAACTTTCAAGTCGAATATAAATAATTATAAAACGCTGTGCTGTGGTAGCCTTTATTAATCTATCACATTAATAATAAATTATTTTCCAAATTTTTCGGTTTAAAGTATATCAAACCCTCATAAACCTAATAATGTATATGTTTTGTCTGTTTGTTGTGCCATGAGATATAAAAAAAAAAAAAAAAAAATAAATAAATAATATATGGTAAAAAAATAAATTGACGAACTGATTGACTGTACCAGCGATCTCGGATACAATATTAATAAATTTAAAAAAAAATGGAGTCGATTGAATTAACGTGTGACTCCGCTGTCTGGTATACCAACGGTTCACAAACTTTACCCATCGAGAGGAGAAGATTTCTCATTAACATAAAAACAAACAATAGTTTTAAAATTATTTCGAGAACAATTGAAAGTCTACCGAACGTTCTTTCCGAAGATTTAGATTGTATAATGAACTAGAACTTTTACCCAATATGTATGTAAAATTACTATAAAAATTGCGTAAAAATTTATATTGAAATATATTTTACCAATAATTATTCTCTTCATCGGTTTGCAGCTACGTTTTATCATCAACAGCTGTTTTAAAAATGTTTTATTTTATCAGTATGTTTTATATTATGGAACAGTATCTTAAATATTATGGAATTTAATCATAGGTTTTATGGAATTTTATCATAGGTGTTATGGATCATGCCAATGTGAATCCTCTATGACGAGGCTGTAGATAAGGTTTTATTTAAGATTCATTTCAACCACCTACACGAAAATAATTATTTAAGAATCATCTCATCTTAGGTATATTATTGTTGTATTGTTCACCCTGTCTGCGTAGGGGTTCTGTTGTAGAGGATTTAAGATTATTATGTTGGTATCTCTAACGTGGAGAAGTTAAACAGAACAAGACTACCCCAAAAGGATTTATATACATAACATTACCTACCTTATATTTGTTTAAGTACATCTCTCGTTGTTTTCAAAGGGATGAAATGTAAACTTCTGAATTATTATTGTTCAAAGATAAATTTATAGCAGAACAATAAACTTATTTGGTAATTAGAAGAAATAATATGTTATACCACCTTAAAGATTCTTGGTGGGAGTAACGTGCATGGGTTGATATTATTATTCGTGTATTTTTAGATACGGGAAAATATTATTTTAAGACTTTTGTGCCATCAACAAAACGAGCTGTCAATAGCATTGAAAGATTTTAAAATCGAGTTTAAACTCGTGTTTAATTTAATTAAGTATAATAATTGTGACACAAAAATTGATATTCATTGTAAATCCATGCGCGATTTTCAATGAACAGGTGATTATCAAATTTGGTTACTACATACAGCCATCAGTTAAATTTCAGTTAGGTACATTTTACCGACCGCCTTACTTTACTGTCATTTTATTTTTGACAGTTTTCTGTTTTCGTTTAAAATTTATCTTATTCAACAATCTTCTTCAGGTTATATGAAGTATTTTTTTTTTGCGAAACACGCATAAAATACTTTTGACGGATTTTATAGAGTTTCTATTCCATAGCGCGGCGTGACCATCTAAAAATATATTTTTAACTTACGGATATTTGGTCTGTCGATTTTATAAAACCGGCCCTTAGGAACTCGGAAATTTTTATGGGTGAATTTTGAATTTCGAAACAAAACTATGGCGATATCCTCACAGAATTAAAAGATTGATAAAAAATTGTTGCAGATTTTTGGTACTTTGTTAGCACTTTATAAGTAGACATCATTAATAAAAAACTGAAACATATATATACCTATAGTCTATTTCTGGAATGAATGATCAAAAAAGGATACTAATTTGAATGTTTAGAGCAAATAAAGGTGAGCACACCCACTTATCAGTCTTATCACACATCCAACATTAAAATCTCACTGACATTATTCGAAAGCACAATTGTTAGAAAATCAATTTTTCCAACTTTTATCCCGTCATCTCTTAAAAATTAGGAAACCGCATCTTTTTGCACAATTGAAAGTTTGTCGTTGCACACCCGTCCAATGAAAAAAAGCTTGTCAGTCAGATTTCGATGATGGATATGTGATCAAGAAGTTTCAAATTCTTATCGTTTTTCGGAGTACTCTCCAGATAATAGAGAATAGATTTATATATTTACTTATCTATTAGTTAAGCTTGAAAAAAAACTTAGGTAGATACTTTTTATATATGTGGATATATTGATGAATTTTCGTAGTCCATCTTTTTATACTTACTTTATATCAGCTTGTGTTTGTTGGTAATGGTCCATGTGTGAGCGTGTGCTTCTGCCGCTCCAACTGGCGCACAGGTAGGAGGCCATCCGTCTCCCACGAGAGGACCCTAACTTATTAGTGGGGCACTTAGTCTAATTAGTTTGACATCATTCCTCGCTTATCCCACCACTCCGTGAAGACATTTGCTGTCGGCGAATGCACGTCAGAGACTGGAATCTCATTAGGTTCCAATGTTGAAAAATAATAGTGTACGACGTTTTTGTGTTTTATAATAATATTGTGTTGAAAGTTGTAAATTTGATATCACATAAACATTCTTTGGGTGAAATTTATAAAAAAAAAAACATAAAAGGTATAAAAACAGTTATTTAAACAAAAAGTTGTATAAAAGGCATGGACAGCAAAAACACCAACCAGCATCTCTCGTGTTAAACCGAAGAGCGCACTCCATCCATGCATTATAAAATGTGGGGTACACTATCAAATGCCTTTTTATAGTCCTGGGAGCTAAGTCGAAATAAATAACGTTAAACGTGAAAACTGTTAACGTTCCAAACGTTAACGTTAACCAAATTGAAAATTGTTTCCAAACCAAAAAAAATGTGTTTCGTCTTCGATATAACAGCAGCGTCGTAATGTTTCCATAGATTTCGAGGTAACATTTAACGTTAATTTTGAATGACTGTTAGAATTATTTTTTCGACTGGAAATTTGGAACAACATTGTTTAACGCACGTTGATCAACAGTTTTTACGTTATCTCTACAACAAATAACAACAAATTGTTAACGTTGAGCTGTCGTTAACATTTCGACTTGGCCTCCTGAACTCGTTTTCGAGTGATTCGCCGTCGAGAAAAAAGTCAAGATATTTTTATTGAATTTGGCTTTATCAAACAGAGGAAATATCAATAGTTGGTTGGAAGAAGTTTCCCAATTATTGTTCTAAGCTAATCTCCCATGAATTTTGAGGGTAAATGATTGAGCAATCACTCGCAGGATTGAGCCCGCATCCAAGCTGAAAGTAGTTCCACCAGTTACTTTGATCTACCGCGATAGGGACTTTGTACTTTGGGTATATTAAAATTGTTTCGGAACTATTATCGAGTACCTGATACGATGTTATTATCTAATACTGGTTTCCACTTCCACAATGGTCCTTAACGCTGCGCAATATAGGGTTCCATCATCACACATCCACTTGAAATATAGAAACCTTCAATTGTTATTATCAACCCACAGATATAAAACCTGATGCAATGAGAGTAGGTATAGCCGCTAGTGTATAGCGATTAAAGGAATCCACCAGACTGGAAAATTATGTGAATTGAATAACAAAGACCTGTACATGAAATGCATTACGCGTGTTTATAAGTAGTGTAATAATATTGTCAATCCAACCCCTTTGGGCTGATTAATGAAATAAGCGTCATCTCCTCCTAAAGTTTTGCTATGAAAAAAAGAGTCACAGATGTCAAAAAATGTCAAGATGGAGTGAGAATGGTGGACCCAAAGAGTTCCATAAATAGAGTGGCTTATAGGAAGAAAATTCACTTTAAATTTGTGTCCAGTTTGGTGGGAGGGACGGGAGGTGTGCGGGTGATGTTCCAATTGTGTTTAAATAATGCGCCAAAAACATTCATAACGATGACTTAGAAATTTTTAATTTTCGATATAAATGACTTATACTGCGAATGTAATGGAATTCAACCTTTTTACTTAGTGCATTGTTTATATTTCAGTAGATGTTTGTTTACTATAGTAACAAACTGTTTACTAAGCAACAATGTTATTATTATGTTGCTATAGTGTCGATACATTGATATGCAACATGGATAACTGCATTTTTGACAAAACGATTTACCTAATGATGGTATAAAAATTCGGTATTCTTTGGTGAGAGGTGTGCGGGTGATGTACCAATTATATTATTATCTTTCTTAAAATGTACTGAACGAATTGTTGAAAATTTAGATGGTAGCCAAGTTTCTTCACTGCGATCTTTTTGAACCAGTTTGATCCACTCTTCTCTTTTTTCATTCCCTATTCTCGGGAACCTATGAAAGAAAACCAAATGATTATATCACGTTGTACACTTACATTTCAGTACATCTTTTAACATTACTGAATCAAATCAATCAAAACTCCCTTTAAACTCCACTTAGGAGCATAGGGAGGCAACAAGAGCTCTCCATTGCGCTCGATCTTGCACAATGCTTATGACTTCCTTCCACACCAAGTCCATTTCCCTCAGCTCTGCCTCGAAGGAACGGAACACGGTATTAGAGGGTCTTCCACGTCTTTCAGAATATATAAAATGAAAAAATGCCTTAATAAATTATAAAGAAAGATGGGTTTGTCCATGATAATATTAGCAACGTTTAAAATACTATTCTCTATGCAGAATTGAGTAAGAATGAGAATTGTATACTCATGATAATGATTAAGACAAATCGAATCAACGTATATTGGTATTACTACTGGGAGAGAGTAATGATTTTTTTGATATTATAATATGATAAGAGATAGCGGGAGCATTTTGGTAGAATAAACTTCACAGGCTACTTATTTAAACCATAAAATGGAGAGAAAGAAATACTCAAGTTTGGTAAAAAAAAAGAAAACTGTGGAGCACTGAGTACAAAAAACCTAAAATGATAAAAAAAATATGGAGGAAAAATATGGAAAAAAGGAGTGAGTGAACAAAAATATCAGTAAATATTCTTTGAAAAGTTGTTCCATGTTGGTTAATATTCTTCATTTAATTAATAAGTCTCAATTCTCTTGAAATAAATAGACAATTATTATTATCTTTTGTTGAAAATAATTTTATCCTTATTGGACTTTATTCTTTCTTCTTCATTATTATTATTTGATCAGTACTATTGTTTTATGATTTTCTCTGGATTTTAAACTCAGGCAAAAAACATTTCTTGTGGGATATGATTGCCGGTAATTTCGAAAAAAAAAAGAAGTTATTCCACATCTTAAAACTTAAGCTTACTGTGAAAGAGTCAAAGAGTATATTTGTGTTCTCTTTGAGTGTGCACATATTCAGTTTAATTAAAAATATAGGTATTTAATTCATTCCATCCCGAAAAGTGACTATTTCGGAGTTACCCAATTTACATATTAAGATATCGATGTGTCAAATAATATTGACATATGTAGACAAATTTAAAATAATATATTATTCATAATGAAATGAAAAAAAAACATGTAATAAATTGTACTTACCGATGAAAAGATATAATATTGTCACCTTTATTAACTTTTATTGCATAATTGGTGCAGTATCTCATTACACATGAGGGCATTTTGAGCAATTATTATGTAAGCAACACGATGCGGCACCTAGCAACGTCTGTGACAGACTGAATTCATAAAAAATCGCAGCGGTTAACTGCCTCAATTTGAGGACAGATAAAATACAAGGCAAGTAAGCCGCTCTATTTATGGAACTCTTTGGGTGGACCCCTCCTATTCGCGACAAAAGGGCACTTGCCTAACATATTAAGTACCTTTTACTAATTACCACGTTTTACAAATTACCACGTTTTACAAATTACCACGTTTTACAAATAACCACGTTTTACAAATTACTTAGTCACTACTACTTTTCCTTCGACATCCCTTTACCTCTTTATCTCATTAACCGAAAATGTCACATAAAAATTTGGATTTTTTTGTAAACGTGTATTTATACCAAATGAACAAACACCCAGAGCTTGAAAATAGAGTATATTTTCCTAATGGTTGATACTGGACAGTGTGGACACCATGGAAACAACAACTTATTAGTAGGCGATGACAGTTGTTCTTTCTGGTTATCATTTCCTTGGTGACCATATCAACGATTAGGAAAATATACTCCATTTTCAAGCTCTGAGTGTTTGTTCGTTTGGTAAAAATGGACCTTTACAAAACGTTGAAAAAGGCTAAAAAAACTGTACAAATGATTATGATTTTAAAATGCAGTTTATTTATTATATCAACTAATATATATTTTTCTTGATTATTAGGTATTACTATAATCTTTATTTTTTTACTCAATGTTTGTATTTTTTTTTACACTATGTACAAACATAATATTATGTATCATAGTCTTTTTACCTTATTTTTATCTATGTCGACTGATAATATGGTATGCATGCTTATATGACATCTCCTCTCTAAGACAGGCTATGCCTAGTGGAGGGAGGTATGAATATGTATAAAATGTGATTTTTTTTTCCAATGAATAAAAGAACTTACCTGTTATTATTATTAATATATGTGCCAAATCACTCGAATTCAGGTGAAAGGCCTCAATAAAAATAAAACGACGGCTGGTTTACTGTGATCACATTACGTTAACAAAATTCGCCATTGGGTCGTAATGTTCAAATCCCTGAAACTCCTAATAGTCATGAGAATTTTCTTAGCCAAACTTCGAAATAACAGTAGAAGACGGTCGTAAGCCTGTAGTGGTGTGTTCATACCATTTAAAATCGAACATTATTCGCGAATCGTAAGAGTTATTAGTTTATATAAATTCTTCAAGATCTAGTCCTTAAAATGGAAACAAGAATCTAGACATACTTAGAACGCAGATTTAATATGTTTTTTTCCGAATTTTTCAGACCTGAAATGTCCATAACCCCTAGGAAAAAACGTAATAAATGCTTTTACGTGACAGAATAAGCAATTCGATAAGATTATTTATTACATCTGTTGTCTGAAATTAGAAACAAAGGAAGAGATCACGTGAATTCAACGCATTTCCAATTATTACCATATACTGCCCAGAGCAGGAATTCTTAGAAGGACCGCTCAAAAGACCCACATTAGATGTTGAAACATCCAAGAATTCACAACACGAGATGCGGTAGGTAAATTTCACACTCGCCGACAAAAACAGTCATTCACACAAAGCCTTTAAATTAAATTAAGTAGATGGAATCATTCTTTAATCCTCTTTTGCAACCTTACCAAGGTTGCAAAATAAAGGAAACTAAGGTGAAAAAAAAGATAGTTTTTTTTTGTCATGCATTTGTTTTAGATTGTCCCAAGTTTCGGTGAATGCTCCAACGTTAGCTTCATTTCAAACGACGCTTGACAAATATTGGGTGTTCTCAAATAGTATTTTAATGAATACACTTCGAATCGGTCCAGTTCACTCTATACAGCGGATAATTCTTCAGTGTTGCGATACTAACTTAATCTTCGTCTACAAACCGTCGACGGAGTAATTATTAAGACTCATGCAGTGTGTATTATTTCATTTCTACTGTCTTTACTTTTTTATAAACAAAGAGCAGTTATAGATCGGAGAGTATTTACTTTTTCACATTGTCCAACAATGAAGCTTCAGTTTTTGAACAGTTCTAACAATTATTCAGCTAAATAGTTATTTTTTTTATTTATTAGCCTTTTCCAATAATTGTTTTTATTGTTTGTGTGGGTGGGTACTAATGAGTACTAGTATTATGATTGTATGCATCAATTCTGTGCTGCAGATTATTTGCTTTTAACGCATGACTACTCCTTCTAATGTTAAGATTGCTCCTTTTATTTTATTTCCTTGTCCCTTATTCTCAAAAAAATCTGCTCTAATGTTATCATACTGTTGTAAGTATTTCATTTTATCCAGTGTTAATAGTTGATTTTAATGTTTTTTTTTTGTTTTACAAACAGTGCAAAAATTAACTTAAATTTTAAACTTATATTATGACCTGTTTATTTTGTATTATGGTTTTATAGAGTCATTTCATTATTTGCTGTGTTGTTATTTGTTTCAATTTCTTCCTGACACATTCAATCTTGTACATATTTTGTTATTCTCTGTAATATTGTCAATGTTTGCTCCTCTGCTCCTTCGAGGCAGAGCTGAGGAATCTGGATATGGTGTGGGAGGAGGTCATTAACGTTGCGCAAGATCGAGCGCAATGGAGAGCTCTTGTTGCCTCCCTATGCCCCTTAGTGGGGTCTAAAGGGAGTTTGGATTTGGATTGGATTGTCAATGTTTAAATTTTTATATGCCTAATATGTTTTGTAAAAGCAACATGGTTGCGTTGAATCAATAAATATATAAAAAATAAATAAATAAAATATTCCTCGGATGATGCAAAATATGTGGTGAAAATTTGCTGCTGATCATTATTATATCTCGAATATGACATATTGTCATCTTGTCATTTTTCGAACTCTCTCTGAGAAATCTAGGTATACACTCTCGGTTTTTTTTAACAATTAAGGGAATACAATGCATCCCTGTCGAACATCTTTCTTTGGCGTAATCATATATGAGATGATATAATTTTATTGTGTTTCACCATCAAGGTAGATAATAGTCTCGTAAAACACTATCAAAAGCCTTTGAGTAATCAATGTAACATAAAATCATAGTTGATTCTAAACGTAATGTTCCTGACAAGGCATGGACGGTAAAATATCACGGCTTTTAAAGCCTTTAATAATTTCTGAGTGTTGACCATGTAAAAGTTGCCCCGATAATGTGCAAAGGAAATAAGATATTTTGTTGTATCGTACATGGCTTTTGAAGCTTTGATCTTTCGAATCAGCCCTAAAGGCAATACTTGAGGTCACCCATAATCTGTTCATTTTTACGTATTTTGCCATACAAATGGTTTTTTTGGTGAATCGTTACGACTCACAACACTTCTCTAATTTTGAAAAAAGATTCAAATAAAGAGTTGATAACTTTTCCTGAAATAAGTTTTTTATGGAAATGTTCTTTCATGATGTTACACTCAGTATAGATTGTCCAAAGCCTTTCTGGACAAAACAGCGAGACTGAAGTACAGCTGTTGATGTAGCGAGCTGTGTCAATATTTCCAGATCACATCACAACATAATGATTTCCAGACTGGGGAACAAAGAGATTTACATCAATCCTATTTGCGATTCAATGATCGTCTCCTGCAATACACGCGTTGATTTAATCATTGTTTGTCGAATTTGAATAATCATAGCATATTATTATACTGTTCTGTTTGCTAAGTTCTTATGAAAGAAAAAATAAAAAAGTTGCGCGAATATTAGAAAGTGTAGGTAATCTTCTTAGTAGTTTTGACAAAATAATCTTCTCCACTTTTGAATTAATATTGGCGTTTGACAAACTGTCAGTCGAATGAATGTTTGTGTGCATGATTGTCAGAATGTTCCCTGTAAATATCATTTAAAACAGGTGTAAAATAGCTAATTAATGTAATACTACTAGTCACCAGTGCTCGAAATTCGACCGTAGCTTATTTAAATAATTATAAGTTTGAACATTATAAAGGATCCATTGTCAAATACTGAGCGAGCGCTTTTTCACAATTTTCTTTAAAAAAAAGTGACATGGATACGTCAAATTTGAAATGTTGATATGTACAAAGTTGTTAAAGACAATCAATATTAATCTATTCTCAATTTGACTGCGTCTGTGTCAATGTCAAATACATCGAAGTGAGTGTGAGTATCAAATACCTAACATTACAGTAGCGTGCATAATGTTTTTTAATGATATAATGCATGTTGTATGCATAATTAAAAAAAACTCTATATAAACTATAAGCGTGCGAATTTTCATACTCCTCCGTTCGCGCAATTTTCATAACAAAATTTTTCCTTCGCGTATTAAGATTATACAACTTCGAATTGAATATTCACACTAAAGACAAGATAAGGTTTGTCTGGAAAGCTAATAGATTTCCTACAAAGCATATTTCCCAATTCTAGTTGATTTTGTTTTTTTTTTCAAATTAACATTGCATAGTATTAACGTTTGATATTTCAATTTGACCATTTCGGGCTTACGACCGTCTTCTTCTTCAAACTATGTTCTCCCTTATTTACTGACTGAACGTGATATCATGGTTCTTCCTTGCATTTAGTTCACAAGTCAATATTAGGTTACAGAAAAAATAACAACCAATGACTAATAATTCATGACTAATGTTCGATTTTTAAATGGAACAAACCACTACGGGCTTACGACCGTCTTCTACTGTTATTTCGAAGGCTGGCTTAGTGTGATAACTTTATGTTAACAACGTTCGCCATTAGGTGGTAATGTTTGACTCCGAAACTCTTAATCATGAGAATTCTCAACATGTTCATCATGCCGAAAAATCTCATGTATATAACAAGTAGAAATTTAATAATTAATGAAACATAGAGAAAAAAGTTGGAAATTATTGAGAACAAGAGAGCAACCAAATTTAAAGACTGCGACTGCTGTCATATTTGGTCTAGTCCTGAAATAAGGTCACAAGAATCTAGACAAATATTAGGTTAGTTTCTACTAGAGGACGCCTTTGTCGAAATTCGTAGTCATAATTAATGTTCTTTAGGTAGGTACCCTACACAGTCACTAAATCTCCCCCCATACTCC
Organism: Mystacides longicornis; assembly: GCA_963576905.1. Classification (NCBI taxonomy): domain Eukaryota; kingdom Metazoa; phylum Arthropoda; class Insecta; order Trichoptera; family Leptoceridae; genus Mystacides; species Mystacides longicornis. The sequence continues at coordinate 6,824,268 of OY756425.1, read as the reverse complement.
CCCTACAATATTATTGTAGTTTTAAAACTGCACGATCGAAATTCATGAAAGGACTTCGACAAATATAATTAATTTAAACGTAAATAAAACAACAATATTCGTATAATATAATAATATTTAATACAATGCGATATTGTTTAATGTATATGTTTTCAAAACAAACAAACATATGATATTATTTATTGTTATCCTGAATTATTATCCTTCGTTAATTAACAATAACTAATTAATTAGTTGCTGGGCTCTTGCTCTTTATCCTTGAATTATAATTTCTAAAAACAAATGGGACCCAAACGTAACATACTCCTGCATGAATTCGGGATTTTGTAATATGCATGTGTATTGTGTATTTGAACGAAAAAATTGACTTAATTGACACTTATATTACATGAACACTTATAACCCGAGAATGGTTGAACAGATTCTTCCGATGATTGATCTATTGGATGCTTCTCCGCTCCGGATAACAGAATAACTAAAAAAAGTTGAAAAATGGATAAGAAATAATATAAAATATATTATTAAAGTTAGTATGGAATGGATTTTCTGCGACGCTACCGCCATCTATGGAAAAATATTTAACAACAAAATTGTTGTTTACCTGACAACCATTGACATTGGTACGCAGATTTTTTATGGAATTTCTTTCAAGTCTTCAGAAATAATTTTTCAACATTCAAACAAATTATTTTAAACGTATTGTTGTATAAATAACAAATTTGAAAACAATATTCATAGTAAGAACTACAGGACAACGTCTGTCGGGATGGCAAGTATAACATAAAGTTAGTATGGAACGGATTTATTGACAACAACGCCATCTGTGAAAAATTCCATAATAACACAATTTTTATTTACTTGACACCGTTGAGTTTCAAAACATTGGTACGCAGATTTTTTATTTTGATCACAACATGATTTTTTAATATTCAAACATTTTTTAAACGTATTTTTGTATAAATTACATATTGTTTTCAATAGTATACTTTGATAATCCCATTATTAGGAAAAAGCCAAACTTCAATTCGAACGAATTATATACCTCTTAGAAAGCTCAAAAGTTGGCAAAGCAACCTACTTATTTTTAAATCTAAATCGAATCACCTCTTTTGACAGCACTAAAATAGTCGACGGTGCTAGTAAATATGTTAATTTGCGTTTGTGTAAAATGTTAATTTATTGAAATTTGTTAATCAAAATGATATTTTCTACCACTGGAGTTAACAAGCGGGTCGCACGCTACTATTTTTAAAATGTGATAATATAACAAGCTCTAACATTCATTATACAATCTTTAGACAGAACTGCGAGATAGGTATCTCAAAGTTAACTAACCCACAACAACCCTTTGGGAAATCTTAGCTAGAAAGCTTTAAGTAGAATGGAGTTATGTTTATCATTAACCTTCATTCATACTAAATAGTTTTTTAACCAATATTTCTTTTCAATTTTTAAAACTACTTAACTAGCTTTTCCAACAGACGTTGTCCTGTAGTCCATATTTTGAATATTAATTTCGAATTTGAAATTCATACAAAAATACCTTTAAAATATGTTTGAATTTTAAAAATATATTTCTGATACCTAGCTCGAAAAAAATTCCATCAAAAATCTGCGTAAATTCCACCAATTTTTAATATCAATGGTTAAAAATAATTTTGTAGTTATAGCATTATTCATAGATGGCGTGTGCGTCGCAGGAAATCCATTCCATACTAACTTTAATATTATATTTTATTTCTTATGCATTTTTAAACTTTTCAATAATTATTCTGTTATAAGAAGCTGAGAACAATCCAATAAATCACACATAAGAAGAATCTGTTGAGCCAATCTCGAGTTATAAGTGTTCGCACTAGCCCGACTTTCTTTTACCGACAGACGTTGTGTTCCTAACTCTGAATATTGAATTCGAATTTTTATGGTGATGAATTAATTATCATTTGACCAATGTGATTCCGAACGATGCGTCTGTTTTAAACCATGTATATTTCATCCGCATTCTGTCAATCCCACCAATTCTGTCAAAATTTCGAAATTGGAATAAAAATTATAAGGTAAAAAGTACTTATAAGGTTGTCTACGTAGAGTTTAATTTTCTACTTTTCCATGCATTTTTTCTATTTTTTTTTTATTCTAAAAGGACATTCTCCTGATAAAAGCCTACACGACAAAAAAATAATTAGAGAAATCGGTCTAGCCGTTTAGGCGTGATGCGATGACATCGGGAAATTGTTCTCCATTTTCATATATAAGATATACATATAATATGTTCGGGTTTTTCTGGTTTCTCTGATCTTCTTACCGTTTTCAACACAAAAAATTTCATGATGATCTTCGGTCGTGATTAATCCATCGCTGACTATGGGCCCCTCTCTATTCGACTTCTACGATTATTCGTCTTCCGCCAATATCAGCCACCGATCAGACTTTCTCCGATCCTCTTCTCCATCACTCGTGTTTGAATTTGTTTGCACACATCGAACACGTTCAGTTTCAATTCTAGCAGCAATGTTTGGCAATTATTGGCGCATTGACATCTGTTAGCTGTTTAATGATTGGTTCGATTGTCACAATGTGACCAGTAAACATAGTTTTTTTTTTTTTTTTTTTTTTATTTATTGAGAAGAAAATTTGTACAAATAATTTTAAATAGGAAAACAGATAAATCGGTCAGAATTAATTAATCGTTATACAAATTTGAATTCAATATTCATAGTAAAGTCTGTCGAGAAAATAAATATTGTTTGTAATAAAATTCCTTGGGTATGATTTTCAAACTGTTGCTTGAAAAACGTAGACAATTTCGAAAGGTGGCAAATAAAAAAGTTCTTTATATCTTGTAATTATTAACAAACATATTGTAAAGGTATGTATTTGTATAAGAAAGTTTACATGATAAGTAGAAGAAATTACCTTCTTCAACATTTAAATGTTGAAATGTGTACATTTTATTTGCTCAATGAAGAGTTTAATTCGCATTATTTCATTCCCGTGAATCATAACACAAGAGGCTTAATACGTTGAGACCTCCTTTACTGCTACATGATAATCCTTATAAATATGTGAAAACCTCAGCCAATTAGCAAGTGCCAGTAAGTGTGGTGGATTTAGGTAATGCGAAAGGATCTGAGGGAGACGGTGGGCGGTTGGAGCGTGTAGAAACCACGACCGAGGAGGTTCACGGTGCAGGAGGGGTGGTTATCAAGAGGGTAGTCTTCTAAAGGATGGAACGAAATTTTACCACATTCTTATGAATTCAAACTTTATTATAATACAACTAACTTTTTCTTAATCTTATTACAACCTGTCATTAGAGCAGTGGAGATTCTATGTCTTTGTGTCATGATTTTTCGTTTGTATTGTTAAGTGTTCTGTTGATGTCTCTAATAAATAAATAGTAAAGTCGTGCACCATGATTGAAATTTGATTTAGTTGCACCTTGCGGAATTTCGATTACATAACTTAATTTAAATTCAATTCTGTATAAAGAAAGCTTTCAGTATCAAAATATTACTATTTTGTCGTGTTCTGAGCTATTCATTTATACAGGGTAGTATTTTTTTGTTGCACTCTGACTTGCAGGATACAAATGGACATGACTATTTTTTTTCCGAAATAGCTGAATAGTATATCTGGCAGATAGAAAAACAATTATGGGTGTATCTGATACCATAGTACTAAGGAAAAATGATGAATATCAAAATAAGTTCCAATTTGAAATTTTACAAAAACTTTGAAGACGATTTAAAAAAAGAATTGTCACAGAATTTGTTTATTCTAAATGTTTTAAAAATTTGCCAATTTACTACAAAAATTGGTGTACTGAAACCATTCACATCCATATCAGGATTGGATAAAAGAAGTACTAAAATACCTAATATAACTCGAAAACTATTAAAATCGCTGATCATATTATATTGAGTTTTATGGGTAGCACTTTCGGTGCTCTATCTCTAGACTTTCGGTTAGTCGTACTTTCTGGGACACCCTGTTTAGGAGTGTTGTGTTAATTTCAGACAAACGAGTTAAAGAATACGAGTAAATAAAAAATAAAAAAAATGTTCCCATTCAAGGAATATTGGCTCATTCATAAACTCTACATGGGAAAGTCAACACTGGTCCAATACATGACGTGATGAGGAAACCGTGAGGCAAAAAGAGACGCGCATTTGAATCCTGCGGAGGGCATGTGATTTCATTATAAAAAGACACGATTTCATAAAATCTTATCGGATGATATTTTCGTCTCACCTTATTTGCGAGTATAAGCAGGACGAGTTTAGGATTTACTTCAGTATATTGTTTCCTTTTAGCGTATCATCTCTGTGATATATGTAATATACTCTCGCTTGTTCCTGGCCATCTATATGTATGTCTCGAAAATAGAGTCTCTCCCAATCCAAACTGCCAAGTGCCAAAACTTATAATAACTCGAGATCGGCTGAACAAATTTATAGGAAGCTTGGTTTATTGGGTTCTTCTCCGTTCCGGATAACGGAATAACTATTGAAAAATCGAAAAACGTATGTCCCTACCTTTTGAAAATAATATAGCATATAATATTAAAGTCAGTATGGAACGGACTTCCAAACAACAACGCCATCTGTGAACAATCCTTTTAACAGTGCTGCTTTTGTTATAAAAATAGAACACAATCATCAATCAATCAATATAAAAGAAAGTCGGGTTTGTGCGAACACTTATAACTTGGCTGAATCGATTTTTATGATGCTTGGTTTATTCGGTTCTTCTCAGCTCCAGATAACAGAATTATTATTAAAAATTCTAAAAATGGATAGCAAATAATATAAAATATACCTAATATTAAAGTTAGTATGGAACGAATTTACTGATAACAACGCCATCTGTGAAAAATTCCATAACAACACAATTTTATTTACCTGGCAACTATTGAGTTTCAAAACACTGGTACGAAGATTATTGAAAGAATTTCATTCAAGCTTTCAGAAATAATTTTTTAACATTCAAACATATTTTAAGCGTATTTTCATATAAATTAAAACGCAGAAAGTGAATAAAATGATATGATTTTTAGTTATGGAATAATAAATGGAACGCGAAAAGTAAATAAAAATACGTAAGCTGTTTGATTTGTATATTGTGTTGTGAGGTTATGCCGTTTGTCATTGGAAATTATTATTTTTTTGTTCGTTTGTTTGATTAGCGAAATTTCAATTTACCTTGATGTTTCAGAAAGTAGGCAGATAATTTGGCAGGCAGCAAATATTGTACGAAGATGTTGAACGAAGTTTGATGGGTCAGCTAGTTATTTTTAAACAAGCTCATTAAATGTTTTGTAAGACAAAAGGGAAAAAATAGCATAACTCCACAAATCATTATACATATTAGCCGAAAAAACGTTTCTACATTCTGAATTCCTACTCTACCGATGTAGATATCTATATTAAAATAGCTCATAACACTGACTGAATAACCGACTAACGCCGCCACATCAGACTAGGGAGTGGTGCGTATGTTCTGTTGTTTGAAAATATACACACGCATCCCATACAGTTACCGCGCACTTAGTCAATTTTCTTTATTTCTTACTGGCTGAACGAGGGAATTTTATAACAAAGCAAGCTATATAAAGCTAATTATCAGGTGATAGAAAGCTGAAGTTATACAGTAAATTTGTATTTATTAATAGTTCTGTACAATAAGACCATATTTTTAAAATACAATTAAACAAAACAGAATAAAACTAACCAAACAAAATTCATAAATGTCAATTTTGAATTAAGAACAAAAATTAAAATAATTAAATACCTACCTAATCCGATCAAATAGACATTCTCATGAGTGATTTTATCAACACCACCTATATAAGAAGGCCTTAGCGCTGGCGGCCATTTTTCCTCTCGCGTCACCAGGCCGCCGGCGTGTAGACAGCTAATATTATAGCGTACAGGTAAGTACATACAGATATACGCAAGTGAATGCTGGGCCTCACGATGTGACGTAGCGCTAAGGCCTTCTTATAAAGGTGGTGTTGGATTTTATTTACATATAATTGCGTCACTTGCTGTCGGGTGACTCCTTCGATACTAAGCATCCAAAGAAAACAGCCATTTGTATGGATTATTATAATTTCTTTGTGTTTGTCTACTTACCGGCCCTCTTAGATTTATATATCCTATTAATGTATGTGGCAGTTAAGACCAGGGATATTAGAACAAAGAAAGTTTTTCAATTATTTGTGGATTTAATATTACATCTTTCACAATATGGATCATACACATACACCTCAATAGTTGGATCTCTACAACAAATGTTTCTTTTGAAGAGATTCTGATTGTTTATTATTTTATACTGTTTGGTATGAAAACGAGTGTGGAATACAAAAGTATATCAAAATAATAACCCTCTGTAAGCCGCGTATTATTCAAGATGGGTTTCTCACATGATTATTTATAAAACATACATCATTATTGTTATAAGCGTATATCCGCGGGTATAAACCTCAGTCCCCGGCCGCTTGGTACGGCGCACCGGAAGTTCCTCCGGAAGCCTTCTGACCATCTCTCCACCGGAAATACCCCGCCATGCATCTCTCTCTCTCGCTCGCGTACTCTGCTACTCCGTGAACATTGTATTGTCAGAGGGTTATCCAAAATGTGAGAAACCTTTCTAAATAAACTTCGTAAAGGTTTTTTTTTTATTCGCTGTCTATTATCTGATTTGTAGTAAAAGACTGTAAATATGGAGACGACGTACCTATTGATACATTGACAATCTTTCAACCTCAGACAATGACATTATACCTTGTGTTTAACAACTTGTCCACTAAAATTCTTCTTAAGAGATCTTAGGCCGCTCAATTGATCAACTGCAGTCCATCTTGGCTACTGTGATACTTTTTCTTTATATATTTGGTCTCCATTCTGACATCCTTCTCAACACATCACGCGCCCACATTTTATTTCAAACATTTGAGTCTTTGCTTACTTCCTCTTCTTCTTCACGTGTCTTGCTGCCCCCCCCCCCCCTCCAACGTCGTCTATCACTTGAGATTATCTTTCCCTTCCCTGTGTAGCGTCAAAAAGCGCTCTGACCGTTCTGATTCCAGTGCAATCCCGAATATTGCGGAGTCAGGAAACCTGTCTTCGGCCCACGCCTCTTCGACCCTCTATTTTGCCCTTCAAAATCATGTGCAGTAGCTCGTAATTCTCTCCCCCGAGCAAATGTCCCAGATAGGACTCCGGGCTCCGGACTTGTATATACTTGTATTGTATGTCAGTCAGAAACTGTCTTTCAACTCTTGTCATTACTTACATTTTTTTACTTACATCCCATGTCAGTCCATGGGATGCGGAGCATTCGCCGATGCATCCACATTTCAAATACCTCCAGCTGGTTCATAGTGCTCACCTTGAGGATCCATAACTCTATCCCATACAGAAGCACTGACCAGACATATCACCTAACCATTCTCTGACCTCATGCTGAAGTTTAAGCATGAGGTCATCATTGCAGAAAAAATCTTTGTCAACACTCGTGTCAAATAACCACAGAAAGGGTAAACATACGAAGTAATTAACATTTTTATATAAAATATTGGTGGTGGTCGTTGGTAGTCCAGTGATACCATTGTATCAGTTGACGGCTTTCGTATGCACAGCGTATTGAGGGTAATGGGTTCGAGTCTCCGTGCCAACCATTTCCACTTTCACAACACAACCTTTGCTTAGTCGAAAGTGTATTTATGGTCGCTTTGAGTGAGCCTAAAGATATAAAACATTTTTTTTAAATAAGATATACTAAAAATTACCTTAATAAGTACTGTATTTTTTCTCTCATACATCTCCTCGAAAGATTCCTCAAATTGATACATCCTTCGAACTGAACATATCTTCCACCCTCATTAAAGCTGTTGTGGTTATTTGGACCACCCTCCTCCAGTCATACGGTCCAGTGGCAAGATCCTGTATAATGATAATGCACTCCATAGCTCATAGCCGGTCTTCATACAATGCATACATATATTATTATTATGCACTCAGAAACAATAACAAATACATACACCATACTGACCATGCTTTATAGCACAATCCACTAATGCTCTACTCGGTAGATTCTCATTACAAACAAGCTCATAGTTTATGACATACATTTGATGAATGTAACGAGTCAATTTATCCCTGATTTATGATATGAGAATGTGTTGCGTATTTACTGAAACTTAAGATTATCGAGTTTTGTCGGTGATGTCAATGGTTTTCAGATAAGCGATAATTTTTTTGTTATAGAATTTTTCACAGATGGTGTTGGCGTCGCAGGAAATCTGTTCTATGCTAACTAATGTATTGTATCTTATTTCCTATGCATTTTTCAACTTTTTAATAATAATTATTATGTGGAGTGGAGAAGAATCCAATAAATCAAACATCGGAAGAATCCGATCTCGAGTTATAAGTGTTCGCACTAACCCGACTTTAGGATTTGAACTAATCACTGTAGGATTTCAAGCTTATATTATTATCTTCTGAGTGTAAATCTTGTGAATAAAAAATATTTTTAAACAGCGTTCTAATTATGTCTATAGATTCTTGTGACCATTTTTCAGGAATAGATCTTAACGAATATGTAACAACCAATTAGTTGTTACATATTATGTTATTTTTTCTTTCCGTTTCCGTATTATACCTATTTTACATTTATTTATTTTCTTTGACTTACTGGAGTTACTTAAGAGTAATTAAATCTGCCCCGGGAAGCTTCAAATCCTAATGACGAACTTTGTTATCGTAAAGCGATCACATCAGGATGCCAAGTCGAAAAATATTAACGACAGCCTCCAACGTTAACATTATTGTTGTTATTTCCACAGAGATAACGTAAAAACTGTTCATCAACGTGCGTTAAACAATGTTGTTCCAAATTCCGAGTCGAAAAAATAATTCTGCAATTATTCAAAATTAACGTTTCCTCGAAATCTATGGAAACATTACGACCCTGCTGTTATATCGAAGTTGAAGCACATTCATTTTTGGTTTGGAAACCATTTTCAATTTGGTTAACGTTAACAGTTTTCACGTCTAACGTTATTTATTTCGACTCAGCTCCCTGTTTTGTTGTTGATATATTATTCGTAATTAAATCAAATCACAAAGTATCAGTAGATTTCCTTTCCATATTATTAAAATTGAAAAAAAAAATAAAAATTTCGACTCAATCTTTTCTCTTTTGTAGCGCTTAAAGTAGTAGAAGAGCCAAATTAGTTTGAACATGACAATACATATTACTTTGATGCACAGAGGAAGAAGAACCGGAATTCCCTTCGAGTGAATTTATCCCCAAACAACAGAATTCATGATAAACTGCATTATTTTCTGATATTAGAATCGTTAGCGCTCCACACGTACGTAAGGTTTATTTCACACGTTTGTAAGGTTCATTTAACATGTTTATTTCACATCTACGCAAGTCTATTTCACATGTATATAAGGTTTTTTTCACACGTTTGTAACGTTCATTTAACATGTTTATAAGGTTTATTTCGCATGTATGTAAGGTTTGTTCTTCAGGTTTATTTCACACGGATTAGGTTCTTTTTCGGTCGTTAGCGGCAAAGAGTGAGAAGATTCATTTGTTGCTATTCGGTCTGGCAGACAGACAAGTCTGTAAATTATTAGTGGACTAAACCGAACCCAAACATGATGACGACGTCCCTCGAGACTGATGATGGAGTCTGCATCAAATTGGAAAATGACAACAGAGATTTATTCATTCTTCAATTATTTTGCATCAGCCATAATCTTGGAATCAGTCCTCATGTTTTAAAAGTATATGAATTTCTTCTGTCGAATGCACCCTTAACCGATAGTATAAAGTATTTTGCAGTTTTGTGATTGTGAGTCATAGGTTGGTAAGAGAATGGTTTCCAGTCACAACTAGATTTGATACAGTTTAGATTTTTTATTATTTATTTATTTCTTTAAATTTTTGCTAGACACCTGTTCTCTGTTAAAATTTCTATGAATTATCATATGAAAAGTTATTTGTTTATATAAGTTTAAAATAACTGTTAAATTCATCTGATATTGTTGGGTTGCCTTAAAGATTACAATCCAAAGTTTTGGGTTGAGTAATGTCCCATTCCCCAATAGCCATTGAGAGAACGATGCCTGTCAGCCAGCCAACTAGTATTTTAAAATAATTTGTTCCCTACAATTTGGATGTACAGGAAATTTATGTGACAATTTAATATCCGGCAAAACACGTTAGTTTCCGAATACAACCCATAGATACCAAACGAACTATTTATATTCCGAACAACCGGATAAAGCACTGATTCTTCATTCGAGAATCTGTTCTTTTTTATGTATGTAATAAAAACATTAACAACTTCCCGAAAAGTTTGACATTTGATAGGTAACCATGTAAACTATACATTTTAGTTTTCCCTTAAAAAATCTTGTATTGAGCGGGCGATATTTCACAATTTTCTTTAAAAAACAATAACATGGATTTGTAAAATTTGAAATGTTGATATGTACAAAGTTTATTCTATTTTTTTTTTATTAATTAGACATTCCACTCTATTATTATTAAAGACAAACAATATAAATCTACTCTCAATTTGACCACAGATAAACAAAAGAATATAATATGCGTCTGTGTATGTGTTTTTTTTTAAATTGATCTATTTTTTATGCATAACTTTGAAAATATATTAGCATTCTTCACTCCTACCCTATATAAGTGTGCGAAATTTCATTATCCTCCGTCCGCGGATTTTTTGTTAAAAAGTGTAATATTTCGGTGTTCTTCTCGACAACCGAAATGTATTAAAGAAAACACAATATCTCTCACTTGATAATTATATTATTACTTAAATAAAAAAGTACAAAATATTCACAAGTCACAAAAAAGCTCTTATCTCTCCAATCGATAGTCTCAGAATCAATCACTTTGATTTAACAATAATCACCTCCTAGTGATTATTGTTCCCACTTTAATTATTTAATTTTAATGATTATTAAAATAATCGCCCTCTATAGAATATTCCTACTATACAATGGTTTGCTCCCTAGCTATAATCACAATATATTACAAAAAGGAAAAAAAGTTTTTGCTTCACGTATTAATATATAGGTAGATAATCCATGTTTAGTTGTTTTGCAATATGAAGATGTTTTCTTGCTGCTAGTAAACCCTTAGTGCGAATATGCAGATGTATAAATCTTCATACAGCAAATACACATTTGCATATTATTATGGGTGCACACAGGATGCAGGAGCAATGCGGTAAGTTTTTGTGTAAATCGCATGAATTTTCCGCGGTGATCCTCTGCTGTGGACATAATTCAATTTGAGAACTTTACGGATTAAAATGGCGCTGTAATTCTGGTTTTGTTGACCTCACCCGTCTCTGCGGGGGGCACCTTCGTGGCTACACCTCCACGGTACACCCCCCTACCCCCCATAACAACACCTGTGTCCGGAGGGTTTTATTTTTACTAACGCGCCTTTTCATAGGTCGTGCTGGCTGCAACACCAAAGAGATATCTCTATTAATTCCTTTACTAGACATAGCCAATAGCGTTGGAAATAAATCGCATAAGGCACATAATGCGGTTTGATCTCAGAGGCCCCAATTCACATTTTTGTCGGTAACGTCCTAAAACTACCGCAAATTAATCGGTACTTACTTTATTAATATAAATAATACAAAGCCTTTATTGATAAAATTTAATTATTAACAACTAAAATATACTTAAACAAGATACCTCCCGAAAATGAGTATATACTCGTGCTTCGGGAGGGAATCATATAACTATAAAGGTTATTAATGATTGCTTTTACAAATGACTTAAATTGAATTGAAAAAAATATACAAATTAATGCCATGAAATATTCATTAAATAATAATAATAATAATACAAATATGAAGCACAAACCAAAAGTTTTTAATTTAAATATGTACCATATAAAAATGAAAAGAAAATATATCTGTTATATTCTCATACAGATTTAAGTTGCTTTTTTGTCAATAGCGCGAGTTTTCTTATCAATAAATAATGATAGTATAATAATGAAAACTTTCCGTGTTTTATTTTTTACATATCTTTACCATTGAACTGAAATTTTGAAATTTAAAAATTACCTCATTAAGTTTTTTTTAATGAATCTGTGCTCACTTATGGTGAACACTTAAACTTTCAACATCTTTCACACTAAGCAAAGTTCGGGTCGTGAAAGCGGAAATGGTAGGCACGGCCGGGATTCGAACCTACGACCTCCAATACGCTGTACGCGTGAAAGTCGCCGATTGATACCATTGGACTACCAACCACCATTTGGAAACCAATATTACTTAATACACGAATATATATTGAGGCTTATCCAGAATCAAAATATTGTGTATCAAGGATCTTTTTAAATGTCATTTCTAGGCAATAATTTACTTTACGAATGACAATCGTTAACTTTTGAAATCCGCTTTTGATACCTATCATTAAACAACAAACTTCAAAAATGAAATTATCGAAATTTATATTTGTCTCAAGCAAACAGAAATGATGTCACAAACTAAACTTTTTCAATATAAAATCTAGGACAATAGAATCAACATACTTTGTGCAAAATTGGAAACAAAATTCTCAAAGCAATCCCTACACTGTTATTCCTTCTGAAAATGAAAATTTTAACAAAATAAATAAAGTTCATAAAAAGAAGATACAAATGGATGGTGTGTATCAATAATTAAAATAAATATTTTACATTTAAATTTCGAACACATTTATTTGACAACTGCAAAATGGCGATTAATTTAAAAATACAAAATACCTCTATAACTCGCCGTCGTTGAAAGAATTTTATTTAACTCAATTCAAATTTGGAACATTTATAAAATGTCAATGAAAAAAAAAACAATTTAACCGCTTAACCAACGATAATGTTTTTGCGAATATTTTTTGTTCGAAATATAAAAAGTATAGGTACCCACTTCGGGGTGAAAAAATGTTCAAACAAAATTTAAATTCATAGAACACTTCACTTCCATAAACCATAGACATCGCGTCAATAATATGTTAAAAAAATGTTCCCATTCATATTTATTTCGAACAGTTGAAAATATAACTTCACCTTTCATCATAATATGTTTGTATAGTACCTACCTACTAATACAAAGTTTTGATTTTTATTTCTATTGATGGGTTGTCGTTTGTAAGTCAAGTGGTTTGGACGTGTTTGTGTGTTGTCAACGCTAGCGAGACACCAGTAACGCCGTGCCGTGAGATTAAAAATTTCAACTTTATATTATTATTTCTGTCGTAATTACTTAGATATTACATACATTACACATATTCATAATTTGTTTAATATTTTCTATTTCTTGTAGATGTATAGTTACTTTATATTATTTAGTAGTTTAGTTCAATAAATACTTGTTGTAGTTTTGTTGCAAATAACCCGCCTTGTAGCGGGGAATTCTCACTGCGTTAAATATTTGATTTATTATTTTAATTTTTTTTCTCCTTCATTATTTTTAAGTAAATATTTTTTTTTCTTTCTCTTTTTCGTTTTGTTTTGTTTTTTGTTTATTAGGGTTTACGTTATGTAACTATATAAGTTAAGGTCTTTTCTTTTTTATTTAATTTTATATATCTTTTCGCAATTACTTGATAAAAAGTTCTCGTTTCGTCTATTTTTCTTAATACGTATAAATATTTTCTAAATATTTATTTTCATTTTTACTAAAGAAATTGGTTTGATGGTATAATGCAGCCACCAGACCCTGATCCGCCTGATTTAGGAAAGAAAAGAAAGTTTAATGGCGTTATAATCCCCAACATTATGGACGAGGATAGTACAAATGGGAAAATGACAACCGATCCCCAAAACACTATTAATACCGGCCCGGTCCGAGAACATTTTTACTCCCCGAAATCATTGGGACCCTATGTTGTCAACATACAACTTTCAGACAGTAAGCCTATTCATCCGATGGACTTTGGGAAATTTATTTTTAAGAGGAATATTAAAAACGTGGTTAACGGATCCCTCAGGGCAGAGGGGAAGTATAAATTATCGCTTGAATTTCAAAATGGTCAGGCAGCTAACGCTTTTATAAAAAATTTATATTTAATTTCCAACTCATTATACAAAGCTTTTATACCATCATATAATGTTAGCAGAATGGGTCTGATAAGGGGTGTCTCAGTTGACATCTCGGAAGAAGAATTGCTTGAGGGACTCAAAGAATCTAATCCAAAGTTGGACATAATAAAAGTTAGAAGATTAAAATTCAAGGACCGATCAGGAGAGAAACCTGAGTATAAACCCTCTCAAACAATTGTTATCACCTTTGAAGGGCAGTCCCTTCCCGATAATGTTTATCTATATTATAATTCTTTTGGTGTGGATATATACTATTACCCCACCATTCAATGTTACAAATGTTGCAAATTTGGACATACGAAAGCAGCCTGTCGATCCCCTGCCAAATGTTTTAAATGTGGAGAAAATCACGAGTTTAACGATTGTTCTTCCGATAAAATCCAATGTCACAACTGCAAAGGAGCCCATAAAGCAATAAGCGTCACGTGCCCAGAGCTTTCAAGACAGAAAAATATTAAAAACACAATGGCTCGTGAGAATGTGTCCTATGTGCAAGCGTCTAAAATGCACCCATTATTGCATACATTTGCTGAAGTAACAGCTAACCCTAAACCTAATTCACAGGTCGCGCCCCCAGCAACGCTGGGAAGCTCCTCCAGGTCAGCCATAAAACATAATTCTAACCAAAATAATTCCACGCCCCCTACTAAAGGTGTTTTTAAGTATAAAACTCCAAAAGCTGCAGTAGTCCCAGGATATGATAGGTCGGAGTACAACTCTATGCTTCTGTTTCCGAATGGATCAGAATGGTCTAGTGCTCCTAATGGTTTCGCTTTAAATGATTCCCCAGCCCAAGAAAATCGAAATCAAAATCTGAAAGACAATCTGTCAACAGATAACAATAATTTTCTAATGACTTTAATTACGATGCTTATTGAACTATTGTCGTCTCAAAGATCTGCCCCAGTTAATTCTGCTCATTTGGTTTCCACGTTAAGATCATTTATTTCTGAAAATGTCCCGACAACATCACATAATCAATAATTTTCGAATTCTCCAATGGAACAGCCGAAGCGCTGTTGCAAACCGAGATGATATATCCCTCCTTCTTAAGGAACACAGAGCCGATGTCTTTGCTTTATCGGAAACTTGGTTTTCCAGTGACTCGCAGGTTAATTTTTCTGGATTCGTGTGTTTGAGAAATGACCGCCCCGATGGTAGGGGTGGAGCAGCTCTCTTAATTAAAAACTGTTATTCCTTTAACCCTATTACTTTACCTGATCACCCAAAAATACAAATTGTAGGTGCCGAGATATTCGGTATCGCAGTGATCTCATTATACTGTCCGCCTAGGACGAAATTTGACCCCCGTTTTTGGAGAGACGTAGTTGGAAAACTTCCCTCCAATTTCCTATTATTGGGCGATTTTAACGCGCATTCCCCCTCTTGGGGTTGCCACTATTATGATTCTGCGGGAAAGGATATTCTGGATTTTGTGGATTCTGAAAATCTAGTCATCCTTAACAGTGGGGAACCTACTAGGCTAACCCTTCCCAACCAAAACAAAAGCGCGGTTGATCTTTCAATCTCATCTTCCAACATAGCTTCCATTACAACTTGGACTGTTTTAAATGACCCGTACTCGAGCGATCATTACCCTATAATTTTAGACATTAATCATCAAGTTCGTCAACAACCAAGACCTGAAAAAAGACAGAAACTTAATATAGGAAGGGCGAACTGGACCCTTTTTCACTCTCTCCTGGAGGAAGGAAAATGTATTTCTGTAGTAGATTCAGACAATCAGATAGATATTAACACGTATGCCACAGAAATAACTGACTATATCAATAATGCTGCAAGTCTCTCAATACCTAGCTCTTCCGCGAGTAAAGGTAAATTCTACAGCCCCTCCCCACCATGGTGGGATCAGGAATGCACAGACTCGGTAAAGCAGAGATCTTTGGCCCTAAAAAAATATAAAAGAAACGTGACTGATGAAAATTATTTAATATTACGAAAAACTCAAGCTATCACAAAAAAACTTTTAAGAAGGAAAAAACGTCAGGGCTGGCATTTATTCTGCTCATCGCTTAACCCGGAAACCAACATTTCAGATGTGTGGAATTCGGTTCGTAAATTTAGAGGGGCTTGTTCCCCACGACCTGATGTATCAAAATCGTTCGATTGGATTGAGGAATTTGTGGATTCGCTTGCACCTCCGTACGTCCCACAGGAAATGGAACTTCAAAAAAACCAGATCACTTCCCAATCTCCAAGTGTATCCTTATCCTCTCCTTTCACAATGAATGAACTATCATCTGCAATTGATTCATGTGGAGTTTCTTCTCCAGGTCCAGACCAAATCCCATACAGCTTTTTCAAACACTTCCCAAAGTCTCTACTTTGTGAAATATTAAAACTATATAATTGTATATTAATGTCGGGAACTATTCCAGATTCCTGGAAAGCCCAATTTGTTATTCCAATACCAAAACCAGGAAAAGATATTTCAAAGGGATCCTCATACCGACCAATATCTATGTCATCATGCTTTTTGAAAATTCTGGAGAGAATGCTTAAATCAAGGCTAGAATGGTTTGCCGAGAGCAGTGATTTGCTCCCGGTCTGGCAGTTTGGCTTCCGTAAGGGAAAATCTTGTATTGATAACTTGAGTACCTTGATTGCAGAGATTCATTCTGCCAGATCGGTTAAAATGGATACTGTGGCTTGTTTTTTGGATATATGTAGAGCATACGACAATGTATTACTTCCTGTTTTATACGAAAAGCTGGTTTCACTGGGTATTCCGTTACTTTTATGTGATTTGATTTCCAATATCATGTGCACAAGAAGACTCTTAATAGAGACACCCTTGGGCATAATTGAGAGGACGATCTTTCGCGGCCTGCCTCAAGGATCGGTCCTAAGTCCATTTTTATTTAACTTGTATACCTGTGACATTCAAAATTCTATTCCCTCTCCGTGTAATGTATTACAATACGCGGATGATTTTGTAATCTTCGTGTCCCAAAAAAATATTGTCAAATCTGTCGAATATCTTGAGAGATCATTAGACTCTCTGAGTTCCTGGTGTGATATAAATGGATTGGAATTCTCACCATCCAAAAGTCAAGTAGTTTTCTTTTCAAATAAACACTCCACCCCAGACATTCCAATAAGCTTTGGGGACTTTTCCATACCTATCAAAGAGTCAGTTAAGTTCTTGGGAATGGTTTTGAATAGAAAATTGTCATGGAAAATGCACATTGATTACATAACAAGCAAGTGTGAAAAAAATTTCAATATTTTAAGAGCAGTTTCGGGAGTGTGGTGGGGAGCTCACCCATCCACAATGAGAATGCTTTACTCAGCGTTAATAAAAAGTCATTTAGACTATGGTAGTTTTCTTATGGACCCACTCCCAAAATACCTCTCGATCAAGCTAGAAAGGGTTCAGTCCAGAAGTTTGCGACTCATACTCGGAGCCATGAAATCATCGCCAGTAATAGCTCTCCAGGCTGAATGCGTGGAGATGCCGCTGTCGTTGAGAAGGAAGTCTCTGGCTTTTAAATTTTTATTGAAACGCATGAATCAGACTAATCATCCTATTTTCTCTAGGCTACAGAATTTGCTTAGTTCCCGACAGCCAAACCTGCTCCCAGGTTTGCGTTCAGTGTGGGAGTACTGTTTGAAAAATTTTTCTAATCTATCAACTGTAAAACATAACATTGTTTCCTTCCCGTGCATTCCCTCTTCCTTCTCTCCTGAAGTTTTGGATAATATCCAATTAGACAAATCATACTCACTTCTCAGCCCAAATATAGTCAACGCGATTTTCTCTCGTAAGATTGAAGAGCATTGGCCTTCGACTTATGTGAGATTATATACGGACGGTTCCAAGTTGCTGGAGGGAGATTGCGGGGCTGCGGTCTATATTCCGTCAATAGGTATTAAAAAAATGTTCAAGCTTCCCAAATCTGCATCTGTGTTTACCGCAGAATGTTTGGCCGTCAAAGAAGCCATCTTGGAAATACGTAGCCGTTCCCTCACGCACACTTTAATTCTCACAGATTCACTTAGCTTTATAGAAGGACTAAAATGTTGCCAAAGGTCATCTACGAGTAGTCACTTGCTTTGGGAAATTAGGACGTTATTATACGAATGCCACTCTAATGGAATTAAAATCGTTTTAATTTGGATACCTGCGCATATCGGCATTAGTGGGAACGAGACGGTGGACGCTGTGGCGAAGGAAGCTTGTCTTTCTGGTAGTGTCCCCAGCTCGTTTGTGCTGCCGTTTAACGACTGTATTGCTGATGTTATGACATTAATACGTAAAGAATGGGACGATATATTTACTCAGACCCCTAAGGGGGCACGATATAAACAAATCCAACCGCTAATACCAGGAGAACCATGGTTCCAGGGTAAGCGTAGAAATAAGTTATACATATCCCTGTTGACTAGATTGCGTATAGGACATGTCGCCCTGGCTTCACATTTGAAGAGACTTGGTGTGGTCGACTCGTCCCTCTGCGAGTGTAGGGAGGATGATGAGACCATCGACCATGTATTCTTCGGCTGTAGTCTGCTTCCAAATAATGTTTTCCTCCGGGAGTTACTGGAAAGGGGTCTTCCCCTTCCCCTGAACGTTGTGTCTTTGCTGTCGAGGAATGAACAAGATATCAATGATATTATAGTAAACCATTTGCGGAGAAATAACAAGAATCTTTGAATCCCTCTTTATTTTCCTTTTCTTCCTAATTTTATTCTTTTCTTAAACTAATATGTCTATGAAATAAGCAAAGGCTGCATCACCCGAATACGGGTGCTAGCCTCAAAAAAAAAAAAAAAAAAAAAAAAAAATTTCTATTGAATTTAGCTCGACACAAAGCTTATAACATTTTTGATGAGTGTGTGTATTTGAAATGTAGGTATTTATAAGAATTTGAAAGCATTTTTCAATAAACAAAATATTATTTCTTTTCTTCAAATTGACTTATTGAAAACCGCCAATGTGATTGGTTCTCTTAGAAAATAATTACGTTTATGGTTAAAAGTCAAATTGCTAAAATACTCATACATGAAAGATTAAATTACATTTTTTCATTTGAGTACCTACTTAAAATATTGATTTTTGGATTCGAACATATTTTTATATACCTATAGGTAGGCATATTTATTTTGGATGGGTGTATCTATGAAGTTTAATATGTACCTACTTTGTCGCAAACTTTAACAATATTCTTCATTTACTACGGAATATTATTATATTGAACAACTAATGACTCTAACAATTCATTACTAATGTTCTATTTTTAAATGGAACAAACCACTACGGGCTTACGACCGATTTCTACTGTTATTTCGAAGCCTGGCTTAGTGTGATCACTTTAGGTTAACAACGTCCGCCAGGTGTTAGATGTCTACTGACTAGCCACTCTGCCAATTGCACAAATGGTAATTCTTAAAGTCTAAATTTTTTGTACGCAAAAACTTCATTTTCTCAAAAGCCCTATTGAACTTTTATGAAAATTTCAGAAAAATCTACGATTTTTTATCCGTCCTTTCTGTCTATACTTAAGGGATGAGGAAAGGTGCGTATTATTATTAATACCTCAAAAATTATTAGTATACCTACCCACATTATTGACATGTCCCAGTATTCACCCCTGTTCGATATGACTTGTCCCTGTATTCACCTCATTGACATGACTTGTCCACGTTTTCATCATCATTAGAGATAGTTTTACGTTTATTTAATAAAATAAAAATGGTGACACGCCGTCAATCATACGTCAAAAAGGTTTCGAGAGCTCCTCAAGAAACTCCCCACAGTTAATCCAACTTCACATTCTAACCGTGAACCCCTGACAGAATCAAAATAGAAAACTACCCTATATTTTGTACCAAGCTAATAATAACCTTTTTTTCAACCAGTGCCGATTTAAAATGGCCACCTTCCTGAAATAAATCTCTCCCAATTCTAAAATCTGGAATGCCAATTCTTTGCATATATCTTTGACATTTGATTATGCCTCATTTATAATAATTACTAGCTGACCCATCGAAATTCATCCCGCCTTAAAGTTAATAAAATATTGCTGGGTAACATAAGATAGCTAACATACATTACTACTACAAACACGATAAAAATCTGTTCAAACGATCTCGAGTTATATTAAGTGTTCGCACAAACCCTATTTTCTTTTATATTATAGCTAAATGTTCACAAATTGTAAAAAGCTTGAAAAAAGTACCATCAAAAATGTTCGTACGTATCAATATTTTTAATTTCAATGGTGGTCACATTACCGCCATCTGTGGAAACATAGAGAAAACATTGATGTATAGAATCTTTCTACCAAAATATCAATCTACCAGACATCTCCCTATTTCCCCAACAGATGGCGGTAATGTCCTTAACAGAAAAGCCGATCCATACTAACTTTAATATTATATTTTATATCATTTTTAGCCATTTATTCAACTTTTTATTAGTTATTCTGTTATCCGGAGCGGAGAAAAATCCAATAAATCAAACATCGGAAGAATCTGTGTTCGCACTAACCCGACTTTCATTTAAATTAGAGATTATTTCTCACTTCTAATGCGGCGGATTTAGTTGGAATCATAATATTTGGATTGGTCATATGACTAGACTTTATAGATGCACATAGGCGCCTGAAAAAGAAGTCTGGGGAGCGATTATTGGTCGTTTCAGATTTTTTCTAAGCGTTTTTCACTCGAAATTTCTACGCGGGCTAGCTTGTCTCAGAATGAACGCGACCGGTAAATTGATCAAGAGTAAAAATGTCTTATACAGTAATCACAAGATAAGTTTATAAAAAAGGGTTAAAACAAACATTAATTTAATACACTGAAAACAAATCACAGTGGTGATAATATTCTTATATTTTCTGGAATCTCATTATGTACTGATAATATATCTCCCCTCGAATTTTCCCCTGAATTTCTGTGTTTCAAATCGCAGTGCCACCTGTATGCTGTCCTTCGTAAAAAGTCTAAAGAATTTTTGAGAAATTTGGTACCTACAAGATAAAGTCGTACAAGTTTATTAAGAGTAAAAATATCTTAACAATATAAGTTTACAAGAAAAAGGGTTAAAACAAACACCAATTTATACACTGGAAACAAATCACAGTGGTAATAATATTCTTGTATTTTCTTAAATCTTATTACTGAGAATATTTCTCTTTTCGTTTACTTAGGATTGTTGTAATTAATATTGTCTGTACCTAGTATTAATTCTGACTGAGTTGCTTATTAATTGAGTCAAATATAGTTACTTCGGCTTCCTATTATACAGGACTCCTAAACCTAAATAAACAAGCTCGGGACTTGGTATTATTTCTCAACGGTGATTTGCGTTTTACATTTGGTATTCATCAACGAATGTCTTTGCTTGTCAAATCTTATTTTATTACTAGCTTTCCCGACAGACGTTGTCCTGTGGTCTTAACTATGAATATTGATTATTTCTATGGTGATGAGTTAATTATCTTTTGACCAATGTATAATTCCGATCGAAGCGTGTGTTTTAAACCATGTATGTAGGTATATTCCATCCGCATTCTGTTAATCGCAACAACTATCTAACAACTGACAGTTGCTGACAAAATTTCAAAATTGGAATAAAATTTATATGGTAAAAAGTAGTAATAAGGTTGCCTACTTAGAGTTTTCTTTACTTTTCTAATGTTCCACGCAACTTTCTAAATTTATTCTTTCAAAAGAACCTTCTCCTTATAAAATCCGACACGCAAATAAAGAATTAGCGAAATCGGTCCAGCCGTTTAGGCGTGAAGCGATGACATCGGGAAATAGCTCTCCATTTTTATATATAAGAAGATTAATTTTTTAATTATTTATTAATTTTATTCTAGCTTTCCCGACAGACGTTCGTCCCAAAATCGGTATTTTTGTTGAAAAACAAAAGAATCTGTGTCCGTGGGAAATATTATATCGCCGAAATATGTGATATTACAATTGACTCAATTAGAAAATTGTGTATTGTTTTCTTTACACTTATGCCGTTTCCCGTTGGGGGTAGGAAGAGTGTATTGACTCTAATCGAGTCAATAAGAGTCAATACACTTAATAAGTAATAGTGTACTCGAATCACATTATAATCATATCTGCTTAGATAAATTATTATCCTAATCAACGTTACAAAATAAATTACAAGGAAAATGCTACCTAATAGAAAAAACAAACGAAACTACAATAAAAAAAAAATAAAAAAGAAGCACCTCAACATGAAATTTAGTAACTGTTTTATATTTGTTCTCAGGGATCTGTTCAACGGGATTCGTTGCATCAACAACTACACCAAGAGATGCATGAGCGGAGACCAGCGCGCCCACTTCAACAGGCTGTACCGCGGCACCCACAGCGCCGTCAGAGAACTCTGCACCGAGGGGAGCTATCAGGAGCGTTTCTTGCAGCACGCCAAGTGCATGACCAAGGTGAAGCCGCAGTACGAGCAGTGCGCCAGCACATACCAGCAGGCCATCGCGGCTGCTCATAACAACAACGCCAGCAATCAGCATTCAGATGATAAAATCAAAACCGTTTGCTGGTAAGTCTTCTTTTTCAATACTTCAACTGCCCACATCAAAGTTTTAGATCTTCCCGATGAATTCATTGGCTCTGTAATACTTGTCATTTGTGTTTCACAGTATGATATTTTCTAATACAGTATAGTGTTTCATAGCTTGTTGAATAGTCTGATATCAAAGTCTTACATTCTTGTATTTTTGCTAATGTTCAATATTATGTTTCATCAATAATAATTATTATTCATACTTGCAAGTTCGGAAAGAGACTGCTTGATGAGGTGAAGAATTATAATATTAGAAAGGAATGTGGAGTGGATGTTAGCGTAGTGACTAGAATGAAAGTGAATAAATAAAGGTGGTTTGGGCATGTAGAAAGAATGGGTGCAAGCAGACGAGGCCGACCTCGAATGACACGGACCGACCATGTCGGTGCCGTCTTGGCCCTAAGAGGGCTAAGTCATGAGCAAAAGGAATAGAAAGACATTCATGCGGAATGTTATGCGTTTGGAGGAAGCGAAAGAAGTTTGTTTGGATAGGAAAGAATGGAAGTCCGTACTCTCTGCCTACCCCCTTCGGGAAACCCCGTGATGGGTAAAAAAAAAAAAAAACTTTCAAGTTGCAATTACGCACTTTTGGTAACTGTTCGGCGAATTCCATGACTATTGACGCCAACTAGATACTATAAAATAAGTTCTAAAAGGGTCAAGAATCCGATTGATACCGGCACAAAACTTCTGTTGCTCCATTTACTCGTATTGTTAAAGGAATTTATACTGTAGGTACTACCAATATTTCTTAATCTTTCGAGAGCAATTTATGCCTTGGCCTCTAATACTTTTCTCCTCTAGACTTCCTTCTCTACCACGGTCCTCTAAATTCGCGCCTGTTTGTTCATCATCATTCCCAATTCATCCCTCCTCAAAGTTTAGGTCTGCCGATACTTCTTATCTTACCCCTAGGTGTCCGTTCTTGATTATTATCCTTGGTGCCCTAGTTAATGGCATTCTCTGCACACATTCTGCAGCACATAGAGCCAGAAAAATATTGACATTTGTATGATTAACTTTTCTCTCAGATATTTCAAGATATTTAACGCTTATTATTGTGTCTTTCGATCTTTTTTTTCTGTTCAAACTATCTTTAATGTTATTGTATTAACTTTTTTTTTCTATTTTTCCCCTCGTATTTTCAGTTGTCGCTATTATGTAGGTGTGTACCCCCGCATTTCCAACTATAATTTCCAAAATTGCCTTCCAAATTACACCCCCGGTCGTGTAATGAGCGAATCTTATTCGAAGAATTAGTATCGGACGCCCTCAGGGTGTTCCACAAGGCCCTGTAATGGGAACATAATGAGGCCTAATACTTGTTGTTTGACTTTAGTATAAAAATGTTGTGACTAACATGACATGTTTTATTTTTTTTTACTACGTCTAGCAATAATTATTATTTGAACAAAACTACTGTTTTTACGAGTTGGAGCCTTTATTAGATTTGTAACAGTTCTTGATAGTTCATGGCTATTTCAAAATCTTTTCTTTAATGTGTTTTACTAGGATTTACCCATCACTATAATATTACTAGATGACCGGTCAAACTTCGTTTAACATCTTCGTACGATAATTCTTTCCGAAATATCTGCTTATTTCCTGAAACATCATGGTAAATAAAAAAAAACTGCTAACCTAGGGTAGCCCAGAACTCATAGTATATTATAACAGCCTTTTCGTGTAAAACATATCTTTGCATAAAAATTCATAATTTTACGATTTAAATGAATTTATCCTTGGAATTATTATAGAAACTTTAAAATGATATCGACTATTGGAGCTTTTTATTATCTGCTTTAGAACTACATTCAATATTAATCGGTACTTTAAGGCGGACTCACTGAAGTTACGGAATTCAAATTTTACGTGCTTGTGTAGGAGCATAAGACCAACTCGTATACCAAATTTTATGAAAATCGAAGAAAAAAATTTTTTTTTTCTTTTTTAGCCATTTTTCTAGTACAAGTGAAATTTTCTTTGGATATTTTAAGAGGGTTCCCCTGAAGGTAA
This sequence comes from Mystacides longicornis, assembly GCA_963576905.1. Classification (NCBI taxonomy): domain Eukaryota; kingdom Metazoa; phylum Arthropoda; class Insecta; order Trichoptera; family Leptoceridae; genus Mystacides; species Mystacides longicornis. The sequence continues at coordinate 6,799,532 of OY756425.1, read as the reverse complement.
AGATCTCAACATTTTACTGACTCATCTACATCGAGGGGCTAACCGCTCTACCAAATTTCAATCAAATCGGATAAGAATTACTATGAGTTATGGGTGCGCACACATTTTTGGTGTACGCGTACGGGTAAATTTTTTTTTGCATTTTTGGAATCTACACCCTCGAAAACGTCGAGAAAATTAATTTCAGCGAAATCTATTTTTTTTTTTTTGAAATCTGATCACAAGACTCATGTATATTCCATATACTATGAGTAATTCGCTAATCAAACAAAAAAAAAATTCCAATGACAAATGGCATAACCTCACAACATATTAATCGAACTTAACACATCCCTTTTTATTCACTTTTCGCCTTCCAATTTTTAAACAAACTTAAATCATGTGTTTTTATTCACTTTCTGCGTTTTTTATTTATACATACATATTTTTTGAATGTTAAAAAAATATTTCTGAAAGCTTGAAAGAAATTCTATCAATAATCTTCGTTTTGAAACTCAATGGTAATCAGGTAGGTAAATAAAAATTGTGTTGTTATGGATGGCGTTGTTGTTAGGAAGTCCGTTCCATACTAACATTAATATTTTCGATTTTTATTCTGCTATCCGGAGCGGAAAAGAATCCAATAAACCAAGCATCATAAAATTCTGTTCGACCGATCTTGAGTTATGAGTGTTTGCACTAACCCGACTTTCTTTTATATTAGAGATTATACAACAGGCATCGCCCACAGTTTTTCTGTTGATTTTCAATTTGACGTGCTATGGCTGTAAACGAACTTGAAGTTCTTTTCTACACAATTATTATGATGAGAATTTTTTTGTGAATCATATTTTATTCAGACTATCCGATTAATATTGTCTATCTCTTTGTGCCAAACTATCATCAAGTGCATGAACTTGTCTTCGAATGCATTTAGAAGAGTATGAATTTAATTCTAACAAAGTTTGAAAAAATCTAAAGTTTCACATCTGAATCCATTTGTAGTAATCCAGAATAGAATAATTTATAGAAGAATTTTGTTTAAAAATTCGTATTTATGTTCTTAAAAAAAGTGCTTACATTTAAACGTATATTTTCAGTACAAAATATAACCACTGATTACACAATTACCCGAATATTAGTTGTAATGGATACGAAATTGTTGGCCAAAAATGTTATTTTGCTAAACTCATTTCCTGTTTACTGCGGTGTTATTATTTAGTGAGTCCTGGTGGGAATATAACCTATTGTAAGGCGACTCATTAAATTAAATTGTGCATTGTAAAATACGAGTAGTCTGAATTCTATACTTCATTACCTGAATATTTTTAACGCAAATTTGGGTAATTTTAACCATATAATAATATGAACAATGAACATGTTTGCGCACTATTTTAATGACGTTTTCGCATATTTTTTTTACGAAATCTCCCAATTGATTGGACAGGAGTTCCTTCGAAGTAAAACTGAGCAATTTAGGCACGGTGCAAGAGGAGGTTATCGATTTGCGCATTGAGGGAATTTTATGACGTCTCTTAAAGTAGGATAACAGATTTATTTATTTATTTAAAGCCAACGACACCCTTCAGATAATACATGTGAGTACAAACAATATATAAGAAAAAAGGGCTTAATTGATATTTCCAAACTATCCAAGTAAACTTTGCGATAATAAAATAATATATAATAAAGACTAGCTTTCAAAGTGGTCCGTTAATATGTACATTATGTGCACTGCGCCCCCGTTAAACAATACAAAATTAATTCGATTGAGATAAGCTAATAAAATAATAACATTGAAATCTGAAACATCCCTGTTTCATTCGTATTCAAAGCTCTGGCGGGAACAACTTGAGAAAAATGCGCTCGCGCACACACCCTTCCTCGCCTATTACCAACACGAATGTGCCCGATAATATTGTTGACTTTGTATGAAAATTTTCTAAAATGTCCCAAACGGTGCGGTGGAGTAAGTGGGATGGGCTACTTATTGTAAGAGCGTTTGCGAGAATGAGAGGGAACTACCCGCGATGTCGTGGGCGCGTCCCAGTAACATTTCCATACAAACTTAAATATTGTATTTTACATCATTTGTTATCCATTTTTTTTAACTTTTTATTAGTTATTCTGTTATCCGGAGCGGAGAAGAATCCAATAAATCAAACATCAGAAGAATCTGTTGAGCCAATCTCGAGTTATAAGTGTTCGCACTAACCCGACTTAAGTACCCGAGTAGATATAATAAATAAAATAATAATACATAAATAAGATAATAAAATAATAAGACAGATAAAAAAATAATATTTTTTTAAATATTGTATAATCAATGTTTTGCATTTGTTATTATCTTCTCCTTGGAGGGTCCTTTTATTAAACTTTAACTTAATATACCTAAAGGACCAAATATTTTATGCTATTGTTCAATCAATGAATGTTCGGTTAAATGATTTTTTTTTAATTCGAACCTTTCTGGGCTATCTGTCGTTTCCTACTACCACCGTGTCGAAGGCTGACTTATTATGTTAAGGTAATGTGATCGTACTATCACATTATAATCCTCATTGACCCTAGGTGTAGCATTTGGTTGTTATAAAATCCCTCCAAGTCGCTCTACAGCTACATGAATTGCTAAAAAAATGTTACACCTCTTAATAAACTTTCACAACGGTTGTTCCACGTTGCAGTGTACAGAACAACAGAATCAGTTCCTAAAGAGCCATCGAACGGAAGAGGATAGTCCACTTGAATGTAAGCTGATGCGGCTTACACAGTATTGCAAGCGTTTACAGCCCGAGTTAAACCTTAAGCATTCCACTCGAAACCTCTCGATTCAATATAATAATTTGCAGGCATACTCATACCAAATAATTACGATTTGAATCAGTATGAACCTCTGTTATTGAGGCAGTATTGAGTTTATTTCAAGCACCCCTAATAACAGCCTTTACTTTTCTAATCCACGGGACGTTCAATCATTACATGCTGTTGTTTGCTTCGTGTAGGTAAAACCCTTCGTTTTTTTTCAAAGATTTTTTTTCGTTTTTGAGCTTTTGTGTGTTATACCTGGATAAGACTGGACACCAACTACTACTAAATGCACATGCTTGTTTGTGACTAAGGCTGATTTCACACGACTCTGCCTTGAAAGTTTTATTTTTTGCAATATTCTTCCTAACGTTTACAGTAGCGGATTGTTAAGCTCGATCTCTTTTGAAGTCGTACGGTGTTTTTGTTGCGATTGAATTTCCAATCGAATAAGTTAAGTTTCGACAGACAATTTTAAAATCTTAAAATCTTTTGATATAAAAAGTATTTCTTCATGACACTTAATGAATAATTAATAGAACTTTGTTGGCATCTACGGTTTCCTGAAGTCAACTCACTCGATGGCTGAGGAAGCATCTTGAGAAATGGGACTTTCGAACTCCTTTTCCTGAATGACGTGGAGTTTCCCAGCCAGAAAACGGCGCTACACTGTTGTTATTACTTGTCGTTAGCATAAACTTTTTTGGCACCAATGAACCTATTTTTTTTTAACTTGTAAGTTTCAATTTGATTTTTATTTCCGTTTAATTATGATCTTTTCATAAATACCCATATTGGAGTATATTTCTTAATAAAAAAAAACATTATTTTTGTACGAAAGTGTTGAAATAATAGATTGAAATCAAAATAGATTGTTGAAGCGGAAAAAAAAAACAATGTCTTGGTGTCTTTAAGTAATTACAAAGAAATGCAGAATTTGATCTGCGGTAGTATCGCATGAAGTGAGAAAGACGAATAAAAGAGCCAGCTATTGGTTATAAACCCTCGAATGATTACGAGAATGCATATTTACTTTATTTGTTTAAATTTCCTATTATTAAAATGATAAACCAAAATATGAAGGGAGCACATAATTGGACGGGAAAGAACTAGAAAAACAGTGTATTTATTACAGAAACAGTTGTTTAAAATGTTGGTTGGTCAAAATCTACAGACATCAGCTCACAATCAAGCGATATGCGTTAAACTATCTCGATGACAGCTTGATCGTAATATTTTCTATCGCTGAGCTATTTTTTCCACTGATCGTAGTTTTTAAATAAAGCAGTTGAAATATTACGATTGAGATCAAATTAATATGACGCACTTAAAGGAACTACGGTTGCACTTTAAAGTGTACCTAATCGTATCTCGAATATTTTCATCTTGTTCAAATAGAGATTTTTAGGATATTCATTCGAACACATCATAATGATACGAACACATCACTACGTAAATACACAAATCAAAGTATGAAAGTGCAATTAACTATTAATGGATATACACCATTATACAAATTTCCATTACATACCTACAAAATGGAGTTTAAACATCCGAAACAAATAAATATACAAAACAATTATTAAACTTACCTATAGGTAAAGCAATTTTATAAATTAATATTACATCACAGTATTTTAACAAATCCGAAAAAATATAATTGAATCGGCAATATTAATTCTTGTATTATTATTATTAGTCTTCCTGCTGAATGGTTGTTGTACGGTTAGGGGTTGCGCCCGGTCCTACATCTGACTGATGTACCGCCACCCCCGATGTTACCGTTAAATGGCGGTCATTTATTATAACCAAAACACCTTCACCCATCCATTACAGACGGGGATGATAAATAGATATTAATCGGCCAATTAAAAATTATGTCTGTCCCAAGTGGCTTATATTTTACCAATACCATATTCCATCGCCCTTTTTTACCATCAAAATCTGAACGCCCAGATTTTTTTTGTTAATTTTTAATCATCATTGTTCTCGTAAGAATAATGGCCATTGAAAAGCCTTTTTTCGCTCTGTCTCAGTGCTGTGTATATTCATTTTTATTAATTCGTCCTTGTTAGGTTTTTTTATATGGGTACCTTTATAATTTACAAAAAAAAAAAATATTTGAATCACTACTACTATATTTGTTGTTGAGTAGGTATATTGAAGAGAACATTATATACAAAAGGGTGCGTTTGTACCAAACGAACATAGAGCAATAACTGGAATAAAGGGTATATTTTCTTGATCGTTGATAATGGACACCATAGAAACAACAACTTATTAGTAGGCGATGACAGTTCTTTCTCGTTGTTTTTTCCTTGGTGACTATATGTATCAACGATTAGGAAAATATACTCTATTTTCAAGCTCTGACGATAAAGAATTGCCATCGCCCATTAATAATTAATGTTTGCTTGTTGTTTCCAAGGACCGTAAAGAAAGTATGCTCTATTTCTAGATTAGATAAATTAGATTAGATAAACTTTATTAGTAAAAGCACACATAAACACTTTAAAATATTCAGTTGAATTATACATAATATGTACCTATATATGTAAACTACAAAATAAACTTACACGGTTTTTAATATTATATTGAAATACTAGCTATCCCGACAGACGTTGTCCTGTGGACCCTTTGGTCCTAACTACAGGCGGCCCGTTCATATGTGCATAATGTGCACTGCGCCTCCAGAAACAAAAATAAATTAATTAAATAATAACATTGAAATATTAATTCTAAAACGTCCAAATTTTATTCATATTCAAAGTTCAAACGGGATCAACGCGAGAATATAAAAATATGCGCGCAATTTGGTTGACTTTGTATGAACATTTTTTTAAACGCCCGAAACGGTGGAGTAAGTGAAACGGGCTACTTTAAGAGTGGCAATTACATATGCGAGAATGAGAGGGTGCAGGTGCAGAAGACAATGATTTTGTTGTTATATTTTTTCAAAGATGGCGTCGTATGAAATTCGTCCCATACTAACTTTAATTTTGTATTTTGTACTATTTCTTATCCATTTTTTTTTCAACTTTTTATTAGTTATTCTGTTATCCGGAGTAGAGAAGAATCCAATAAATCACACATCGGAAGAAGCTGTTGAGCCAATCTCGAGTTACAAGTTTTCGCACTAACCCGCTTTAATTTATATTAGAGATACATATTATTTAGTTATTTATTTATTTATTTGTTTATTTATAAAAATATACGGCGAAAACGCCAGTTACAATGTTACATACTTATAATAATTACAACAACAAAAAAATACAAAAATACAATATAAGGAAATTTTATGTCCATTTTTTTACATCTTAGTCATTTTGAATAAAATTCACATCGATCATTAAACGAACAGTGGCTCAACAACAATACAACGACAATCAAAATCAAATTGACAACACAATAATTAATAAATATTTCCCAGCTCTCTCCAAAAAAGCATAACAAAAAAAAACAATGATACATCTCAAAATTATACGTGTGTTGGTTTAGGATTTTGCACAAAGAAAATGTGGTTAAAAAAAAATAATATATATATATATATATATATATATATATATATATTAAGATGTAAGTTTTACTCCATTTCACTGTGATCAGTTAGGCAGAGACTATGCTACTGCACTTGCATATGGGACGAGACTGTGCCCATCACCAGAATATGCGTTGGATTCGTCAAAAAGGTGTAGTGTTTCGACATTGTGCGCATGTGTCTCGTCAGGACCATCTCACAAAATGGCCGACACACATCGTGGAATCCGATGAAAGCGGGGAGCGCCGCATAACATGACTGAAAGTGATGACCTAAGATTTGTCACGAACTGCATGTGTAAAACATGCACCTCGATAGACAAAAAAGGTCATCAGCTTTTCACAGGAAGAATATTAAGATGTAAGTTTTACTCCATTTCACTGTGATCAGTTAGGCAGAGACTATGCTACTGCACTTGCATATGGGACGAGACTGTGCCCATCACCAGAATATGCGTTGGATTCGTCAAAAAGGTGTAGTGTTTCGACATTGTGCGCATGTGTCTCGTCAGGACCATCTCACAAAATGGCCGACACACATCGTGGAATCCGATGAAAGCGGGGAGCGCCGCATAACATGACTGAAAGTGATGACCTAAGATTTGTCACGAACTGCATGTGTAAAACATGCACCTCGATAGACAAAAAAGGTCATCAGCTTTTCACAGGAAGAATATTAAGATGTAAGTTTTACTCCATTTCACTGTGATCAGTTAGGCAGAGACTATGCTACTGCACTTGCATATGGGACGAGACTGTGCCCATCACCAGAATATGCGTTGGATTCGTCAAAAAGGTGTAGTGTTTCGACATTGTGCGCATGTGTCTCGTCAGGACCATCTCACAAAATGGCCGACACACATCGTGGAATCCGATGAAAGCGGGGAGCGCCGCATAACATGACTGAGAAAGTGATGACCTAAGATTTGTCACGAACTGCATGTGTAAAACATGCACCTCGATAGACCAAAAAGGTCATCAGCTTTTCACAGGAAGAATATTAAGATGTAAGTTTTACTCCATTTCACTGTGATCAGTTAGGCAGAGACTATGCTACTGCACTTGCATATGGGACGAGACTGTGCCCATCACCAGAATATGCGTTGGATTCGTCAAAAAGGTGTAGTGTTTCGACATTGTGCGCATGTGTCTCGTCAGGACCATCTCACAAAATGGCCGACACACATCGTGGAATCCGATGAAAGCGGGGAGCGCCGCATAACATGACTGAAAGTGATGACCTAAGATTTGTCACGAACTGCATGTGTAAAACATGCACCTCGATAGACAAAAAAGGTCATCAGCTTTTCACAGGAAGAATATTAAGATGTAAGTTTTACTCCATTTCACTGTGATCAGTTAGGCAGAGACTATGCTACTGCACTTGCATATGGGACGAGACTGTGCCCATCACCAGAATATGCGTTGGATTCGTCAAAAAGGTGTAGTGTTTCGACATTGTGCGCATGTGTCTCGTCAGGACCATCTCACAAAATGGCCGACACACATCGTGGAATCCGATGAAAGCGGGGAGCGCCGCATAACATGACTGAAAGTGATGACCTAAGATTTGTCACGAACTGCATGTGTAAAACATGCACCTCGATAGACAAAAAAGGCCATCAGCTTTTCACAGGAAGAATATTAAGATGTAAGTTTTACTCCATTTCACTGTGATCAGTTAGGCAGAGACTATGCTACTGCACTTGCATATGGGACGAGACTGTGCCCATCACCAGAATATGCGTTGGATTCGTCAAAAAGGTGTAGTGTTTCGACATTGTGCGCATGTGTCTCGTCAGGACCATCTCACAAAATGCCGACACACATCGTGGAATCCGATGAAAGCGGGGAGCGCCGCATAACATGACTGAAAGTGATGACCTAAGATTTGTCACGAACTGCATGTGTAAAACATGCACCTCGATAGACAAAAAAGGTCATCAGCTTTTCACAGGAAGAATATTAAGATGTAAGTTTTACTCCATTTCACTGTGATCAGTTAGGCAGAGACTATGCTACTGCACTTGCATATGGGACGAGACTGTGCCCATCACCAGAATATGCGTTGGATTCGTCAAAAAGGTGTAGTGTTTCGACATTGTGCGCATGTGTCTCGTCAGGACCATCTCACAAAATGGCCGACACACATCGTGGAATCCGATGAAAGCGGGGAGCGCCGCATAACATGACTGAAAGTGATGACCTAAGATTTGTCACGAACTGCATGTGTAAAACATGCACCTCGATAGACAAAAAAGGCCATCAGCTTTTCACAGGAAGAATATTAAGATGTAAGTTTTACTCCATTTCACTGTGATCAGTTAGGCAGAGACTATGCTACTGCACTTGCATATGGGACGAGACTGTGCCCATCACCAGAATATGCGTTGGATTCGTCAAAAAGGTGTAGTGTTTCGACATTGTGCGCATGTGTCTCGTCAGGACCATCTCACAAAATGGCCGACACACATCGTGGAATCCGATGAAAGCGGGGAGCGCCGCATAACATGACTGAAAGTGATGACCTAAGATTTGTCACGAACTGCATGTGTAAAACATGCACCTCGATAGACAAAAAAGGTCATCAGCTTTTCACAGGAAGAATATTAAGATGTAAGTTTTACTCCATTTCACTGTGATCAGTTAGGCAGAGACTATGCTACTGCACTTGCATATGGGACGAGACTGTGCCCATCACCAGAATATGCGTTGGATTCGTCAAAAAGGTGTAGTGTTTCGACATTGTGCGCATGTGTCTCGTCAGGACCATCTCACAAAATGGCCGACACACATCGTGGAATCCGATGAAAGCGGGGAGCGCCGCATAACATGACTGAAAGTGATGACCTAAGATTTGTCACGAACTGCATGTGTAAAACATGCACCTCGATAGACAAAAAAGGTCATCAGCTTTTCACAGGAAGAATATTAAGATGTAAGTTTTACTCCATTTCACTGTGATCAGTTAGGCAGAGACTATGCTACTGCACTTGCATATGGGACGAGACTGTGCCCATCACCAGAATATGCGTTGGATTCGTCAAAAAGGTGTAGTGTTTCGACATTGTGCGCATGTGTCTCGTCAGGACCATCTCACAAAATGGCCAACACACATCGTGGAATCCGATGAAAGCGGGGAGCGCCGCATAACATGACTGAAAGTGATGACCTAAGATTTGTCACGAACTGCATGTGTAAAACATGCACCTCGATAGACCAAAAAGGTCATCAGCTTTTCACAGGAAGAATATTAAGATGTAAGTTTTACTCCATTTCACTGTGATCAGTTAGGCAGAGACTATGCTACTGCACTTGCATATGGGACGAGACTGTGCCCATCACCAGAATATGCGTTGGATTCGTCAAAAAGGTGTAGTGTTTCGACATTGTGCGCATGTGTCTCGTCAGGACCATCTCACAAAATGGCCGACACACATCGTGGAATCCGATGAAAGCGGGGAGCGCCGCATAACATGACTGAAAGTGATGACCTAAGATTTGTCACGAACTGCATGTGTAAAACATGCACCTCGATAGACAAAAAAGGTCATCAGCTTTTCACAGGAAGAATATTAAGATGTAAGTTTTACTCCATTTCACTGTGATCAGTTAGGCAGAGACTATGCTACTGCACTTGCATATGGGACAAGACTGTGCCCATCACCAGAATATGCGTTGGATTCGTCAAAAAGGTGTAGTGTTTCGACATTGTGCGCATGTGTCTCGTCAGGACCATCTCACAAAATGGCCGACACACATCGTGGAATCCGATGAAAGCGGGGAGCGCCGCATAACATGACTGAAAGTGATGACCTAAGATTTGTCACGAACTGCATGTGTAAAACATGCACCTCGATAGACAAAAAAGGCCATCAGCTTTTCACAGGAAGAATATTAAGATGTAAGTTTTACTCCATTTCACTGTGATCAGTTAGGCAGAGACTATGCTACTGCACTTGCACGAGACTTGGACGAGACTGTGCCCATCACCAGAATATGCGTTGGATTCGTCAAAAAGGTGTAGTGTTTCGACATTGTGCGCATGTGTCTCGTCAGGACCATCTCACAAAATGGCCGACACACATCGTGGAATCCGATGAAAGCGGGGAGCGCCGCATAACATGACTGAAAGTGATGACCTAAGATTTGTCACGAACTGCATGTGTAAAACATGCACCTCGATAGACAAAAAAGGTCATCAGCTTTTCACAGGAAGAATATTAAGATGTAAGTTTTACTCCATTTCACTGTGATCAGTTAGGCAGAGACTATGCTACTGCAGTAAAACTTGACTATGCTACTGCAGTACTGAGTAAAACTTACATCTTAATATTCTTCCTGTGAAAAGCTGATGACCTTTTTTGTCTAGCGAGGTGCATGTTTTACACATGCAGTTCGTGACAAATCTTAGGTCATCACTTTCAGTCATGTTATGCGGCGCTCCCCGCTTTCATCGGATTCCACGATGTGTGTCGGCCATTTTGTGAGATGGTCCTGACGAGACACATGCGCACAATGTCGAAACACTACACCTTTTTGACGAATCCAACGCATATTCTGGTGATGGGCACAGTCTCGTCCCATATGCAAGTGCAGTAGCATAGTCTCTGCCTAACTGATCACAGTGAAATGGAGTAAAACTTACATCTTAATATTCTTCCTGTGAAAAGCTGATGACCTTTTTTGTCTATCGAGGTGCATGTTTTACACATGCAGTTCGTGACAAATCTTAGGTCATCACTTTCAGTCATATATATATATATATATATATATATCGCAAACCCGACACCATCATAAATCAACAAACCATCCGCCAAGACTCGAAAATCGATTCCCCAATGTCAGTTAATCATTCTGTTTCAAGTATTTTAATATGTCATTTTTAAACACTAACTTGGAGACTTTCAGCAAAGATATCGGTCCGATCACCCACCAGGTTTCCCAGACTGTGAATCCTAAATATTATGTAACTAAACCTATCGGACGACAGGTAAATAAAATGCTCCTTTATTGTTTGATGGTACTATCAATCAGTTGTATCTAGGAAGCTCTGATCAAGTATCACATACTATTCCTTCGATATAATATTTGTCGCGGACACCTATGCTTGTTGTTAATGTCGTAACAACAACTATCGACGAATAATACGAATAAGTATGAAAAATATTTCCCGTAATACTGGTTTTGTCACATGAATGAAAATATTTCGCGTGCGGTTAGAGTGTTTCAACACAGCGCTGCCTCTTTAACAAATCATTATACCTTCATTCGTATGTAGTAAGAACATTGATGCTGTGATAGATTGACGTACATACTTGTGTTATCATACTTCATCCTACATTACATAATGTAAGTTACATAACATTCGCTTGTCACAGAATTATGACATACGATTCTGTCACAACATATCAAATCTGCTTTTCGAGCACTAACTGTATGTTGGGACACATCGAGTGTCAGAATGTACGTAGGTTGCCTACTACACGTCTACTATTCGGGTGATTTAAAACATCCCGCTTTCTTCCTGATAGTACTTATACTACGTTACGTCATCCATGTCACCTCCCAATATGTCACAAGATGACATTCTGCTTTACATTATCTTCATCGACCATCCGCTATTCATTTTTTCATGGCACTTATTAAAACAATAATTATTTATCTAAATTTCTTCTCGAACATTGTTTTCAAATTGAACTTTATCCAAAAGATTGAGATATTTTTAAATGTTATTAGGTACGTGTTTTTTCCAAGTTATTGAGATTCGTTGACATTTATTTATAAACTATACCTACGTGGCTTTAGCTACTGAAATTTGATTGGTTCTTGATATCGTAAGTAACTTTGTAGTTTATTATTGGAATAATATCGGTTTGTTACTTGTTAATACAAACAAAATGTATTTTTTTTTTTATTTTTTATTCAAACAAACTTACAGTCATTAAATAAAATATTACAAAGTTCATTGAATATGAATAATAGACCAGTATTAATTATGTAACACTCCTAATTGATAAGAATCCATCAAAAATTGAAAATTTTGTATAAATTTAATAACCGCACTATGCAGTTAATTTAAACGAAAAGCTATGATGTATTCAAATGTTTCATCTTCTTCATCGTGTGCATCCCCTAACGGAGGTTGGCAGTCATCACTCCAAACTTCTCACGGTCTTGAGCTACCCTCTGCGGTATTCCAAACTAGTGTCTAAGATTTTTGCGCCAAAGGACTCTATTCCTTTGTACCTATATCATGAGATTCAAAAATATGAAGATAAATAATTGATGATTAAATGGATGGTCTTATGAGATTTAGTAAGTTTGTGGCGTTTCATTAAGTGCCATCAAAATATGAATAAAGTTTAGCATCTTCAAGTACATTTTGTTTCTGTAATACTTTAACTTTCCATGTTTTGGATGGCTGAAAACTAATAATATGCAAATAGTCAGATTATTTTTTATGTACAAATACTGACTGACTATGAGAATTTCCTCAACATCTTCGTCACCAGGTCCGTCTTGATCTGATCCAGTCATCGCTTTGTTCTCCCCCCACTCCTCCTCTTTACCTTTCGATTTTATCTCCTTCGCCTTTGTCCCATCATTTGTAAAGAGCTCTCCAAGTTTTTTTTTCAAGAATCTCAAATTAAGCGCCAGAACTGCACCACCATCAATTTTTTCAAGATCTGCTATTGGCCTAGATCCAATTAAACACAGCCGAAGGTTTTTAGTGAACCTGATGAATTGGTTTATCTAGCCGTTTCAGAAACTTTGAGCTTCGTTTGAAGCTATGGAGACTCCAACAGCACATCTCGAATACATCTGTGCCATGTTTGTTTCTGGCACTCATTGGTCATGGTCATGTCTCCAGTCTCCGCACTGTAAAGGGATATAATATGAAAGATAAGCACTCACCACACGGATCTTTTTAGACAGCAGACAATAATGTTTACATACAGGAAAAAGTTTTAACATTGATAAGATCTGCTATATATCATTAAAATTATATAGCTTGTTACGCAGGTAGATATAAAATGCAGTAGGTATAAATCAATTAATTATTATTTTCGGATAATCCTGAATCGCTGTTACACGTTGTGATATTTAATCTAATAATATGTAGGCTTTAAAAAACAATAATTGTATTAATATCGCGATACAATCATTTAAATAAAAGATTATTTTGTTCGAAATAAATATGAAATTGATGGTTATTAAAATTGTTGGAAATCGTTTTAACATCGTACATTACGGTGTGTCTGAATTTATTATATTGTTGTTTTTTTTATCATTATTAATGGAGTTGGCAACCAAAATATATAGTATCGATACTTTGTTGTGACACACATTCGACTGGTAGATACGCTTGTCCTGTACAACTAAATTGTTAGATTTTCAATTTTCCTCGCAATTATTCTTCATTTTCTCACCCCTTAATACTAACCTCGACTTATACGAATATTTCAAAACCAAAATTAGCGAACCGTGTGCCCGAGTTTTAGCGAGACACAATCATACACAGCAAATGATTTTTTTTATTTAAAAATATTATTTTAATTTTTCAATATCATCAATTAACGGTTTTAATTTTCCTCATCCTGTGTTCAGTTTTTTTTTCACTATTGTAACTCAGCGTTAAAGACCATCTTTATTTAGCGATGTAAACGAATGAGTTCAGTTTTTAAATAAAACATACACGTTGATCCGGTCTTAGTGGCTTAATCAACTTATCTAAGCCACAGAATTATAAATAAAAGGTCGCGGGCTCGATTTCTATTAGGGGCAGAATTCTGGCTAAAAGTATTTATCATAAATATCGCAAGATTTGGGAATCATAAGGGCCGATAACATCGTTTAGCTTGGTTTAAAGCACCGATACTCAACCTGCTGCCCGCCGAGTTTTTCTGGACGGCCCGGCACACTTTTTATCCGAAACATTTGACAAAACTCGCAATTCCATCCCATGAAACATGAAGAGGATTGTCAGCGCAAACCACCTATAAAATATAGGGTCTTACACTTTTTCATCTAGTAGTGAGAGTGTGGCTCTAGGTGACCGCAAAAAAGCAAATATTGGTCAAACACGATACCTTTTTGGATAATATATGCACATTTTTTTCAGTTTTTGAATTTGGAAAAAAAAAATAGAAAAAATAAGAGCCATTTTGATGTAAGTATTTTACTTCAGCTAAATGACCGAAGTACGGATGTACCTAATGAGAAATCCTTTTGGATACGCAAAAAGTCGATCTCGGACCTATCTCACTTGTTAACTAATACTATACAATCAATGTTCAACGCTTTCCCACTGTTTCCTTCTATCCTGGTTCTCATCTTTGATTCGATAATTTTTGATATTGATATGCTTTTTAAATAAATTGAAATGGAATTCACCTAAGTAGGTATTCAGGAATATAATTATTTCCCTAATTGGAAAGGAAATGCAAACAATTTTATCCTGTTAAATAGCAGCCTTGCCCTATGGTTATGTAACAACTAATGACTAACAATTTTCCCTATGGTACCTACTTAGATAGTTTTCCTAGAAGGAGATAGCCGAACTTTAGATCACTAAACGCAGGCGACTGATGCGCAAACATTTAAATTCATTCGAGATAAAATTTTGTAACCAATTACGATTATCAACTTTGAGTGTCATATTGTATGCATTCTGAATATTTATTATATAGTTAGTGGTTAATGTATTTCAATAACTGTAACTCTTATGCTATGTCCACACATAGCGACAAAATGTTGATATCAACAGTTGACGGGTATCTATCAACTTTTTGTTGTAAAAAACGCAAAATGTTGACGGATACTTTAAGTCGACCGCCGACTTTTGGGAGCAAAAATCAAAGAGAAATTATGCATGTTGCTTGTATCCGTGTATCCCGGCTGTCCACACATGGCAACAAAAAGTTGATATCAACAGTTGACGAGTTTTCATTGACTTTTTGTTGTGAAGTTGACAGATACTCGTCAATATTTGGCGCCAAAAATCATATGGAAATGTTGCTTATTGCATGTTTCCAAGTTTCCCGTTTCAAACGGGTAACTCGTCAACTTTTCACGTTCATCTCACTGGTTGAGGTATTATTTGTGAATGTTTTTTTTACCTTTCTACATTATTTTTATAGGTTTGTTTTGAAAAATTTTTAAGTTTTTATTAATTTCAAATCTAAATAGGTACCTAATTATTCAATTATTTAATATTTTCTTTTTACCCATCAAGCCATAAGGGATAGGCAGGGAGAACGGACCTCAGCTTTCTTCTATCCAGGCACTCTTCTTTCACTTACTCCGCCGACATACATACCATTTCGCATAGAACCTCTCCTATTTCTTTTACTTCATAAACAGGCTTTCTTGAGGACGGAATCGATGTGTCAGTATAGCCGGCGGAACTTCATGCTTGAAGCATTCTCTACCAGTCAAAGGGTTCCTTCTAATTTGAGACAGGATTATATAATAGGAATAAAATAGGATTATATAATAGGAAAAATTCTGACCCGACCGGGAATCAAAACCCCTCTCTTGATCTGAAGTCGGAGTCTTTGCCACTGGGCTATCGAGGTCGATTATTCTCTGTCGACCATGCATGCCTTATTAATGCACCTTTGCTTTTGGTCATATAAATTTTCTTTGTCATTCAGTTTACATTCATTCTTTCCACATGCCCAAACTATTTCAAATAATTGCCTTTCATCTTTGTACAACGCCAATTTCCATACCTAATATTCTCATCCTTTCCATATCCCACAGATACTTTCCATATATTCGTGCATGAGCAAGTTTCACATCCATACATCATTGATGGACCGATTTCGCTAATTCTTTTTTTGACGTTAGGTTTTTATTTTATCAGGAGAAGGTTCTTCTGAAAGAAAAAATTAAGAAAGTTGGGTGGGAAGTAGGTTATCTTTTTAGTTTTTTTTTACCCATCACGCCGTGTCCCGTAAGGGGTAGGCAGAGAGAACGGACCTCCACTCTTTTCTATCCAAGCATACTTCTTTCGCTTCTTCCACCGACATAACATTTCTCATACACCCTCTCCTATTTCTCTTACTTCTTACCTGGCCTTCCTTGAGGACGGAATCGATGTGTTCGATCCGAGTTATTACATAAATAAGTAACACTCTTCAATACATAAGTGTCAGTATAGCAGGCGGAACTTAATCCTTGGAGCATCCTCTACCAGTCAACCGTCCCGTCTAATATGAGTCAGGATTCAACTTCGAGAAGATATTTCAGGTGAAAATACACATACATTGAAAATTTCTGTCCCAACCGGGATTCGAACCAGGGACCTCTTGATCTGAAGTTGATGCATTTGCCACTAGGCTACCATTCTCCTTTTTTGACCCCATTCGGGGGCAACGGGGGGCAGCTAGAACTCTCTACTTCGCTCGATCTCGCGCAGTTTTTTTTCTTTATAAAAATGAATCTGTGTTCACTATATATTCACTCAAAGTGAACACATATACACTATATGACTCTTTCACAGTAAGCTACTTAAAGCTTGTGTCGCGAAAAAGGAAGATGGTCGGCACCTGGGATCGAACCCACGACCTCCGCATGAAACATTGCGAAAGCCGGCGTCGTATCCGCTAGTCTACCAAACACTTCCCATACTCAGAGTTTCGATAACCAACTCCACAACACCATATTCAGACCCCGCTCTGCTTCATAGGAGCGGACCACAGTATGAGAGTCTTCTTTGTCTTCGGGACCCTGATGATGAGAGGAAGAACAGCGCTCTCCTCGACCTACTGCCATTCGGCATCTTTAACACATTTCCCAGCCAAGTCCATCTACTCTCCAAAACGGTAGAAGTGATGGGCCTACGCTGGGTGCGCCGGCGTATAGAGTCGTTCGTTATGCGGTGGAACCAACTTATATTAAAAATTCTCCCGAGGCACCTCGTTTCAAAAGAATAGACTTTTTGTGCATGGACTTTGGTCAGGTGCCAGGACTCACAACCATACAGGAGAATGGGCAACACACACACACATCAAACAATTAACATTTTCGTCTTGACACCAAACGCTGATGCTTTCCATATACCTATTGGTCATGTTGTTAAAGGCGCCCCTTGCTATACAGATGCGAATCGGGAGCTCAGTCCCCAGGTCAATAGAGATGGTAATGGCTGCTCCCAGTTGTTTGAACTTATCCACTCGGGATACCTGATTAACGGTCGATGATGTTCAGTAAATGTGAATCAGTGCAGTGCTTCAAATCTGGCAATTTTCTAAAGATTTCCACATTTTTTAAAATGAATCTGAGCTTAGTCAAAGTGAATACAATTACGCTTTTGACATCTTTCACACTAAGCAAAAGGTTTGTATCGTGAAAGTGGAAATGGTTGGCACCGGGATTCGAGCCCACGAGTTGCAGAACGCTTCACTCATCGTTAATTTCCATCGATAAGTTTTAAAAAACGATCGAAGAATATGTAGGAATACAGGAGGTTTGGTTGATCGTTTGATAAACTGGTATGGTACAAAGTTAGATAATTTATTTTGTAATATATTGTACTTACCTACTCAAAATTTATATAAAGAGCTCCCTTTTTAGGCGTTTTTTCAAAAAAAAAAAAAAAAAAACACGTAATTTTATCTAGAAGTCACTCTGTAACTTTTTTTATTTATCCAACTATTTTTTCAAATTTCAAATCTTTAGAAAAAATAAGTAAAATAATCAAGAAAATGGCTTAATAAAAAGTTATATCCCTTCATATTCCAAAGAAACGTCCACGAAATAAGTTTACTTCAGATTTCAAAATTCTCAGAAAAAAATTTGATGGTCACTTTCACCAATGGTTCCTAACTTTTACGTAGCTCTTAGTGTCCTCCACTCCACACTATATAAAAGGCTACGAGCAACTTAAATGTTATGAACCGTTGGTGAAAGTCACCATGAGTTCTTCAAATTTCGTAAAAATTTACCTTAAATATCAGTAAAACGGAAGAAAAACAGGGTTGAGTATTGGCACACCTTGCTGTGCCCCCCGAATATGGCTTGAACGCACTGATCTGAGAGGAAGCAGACAAGACAGAAGTGCATAGAGGAACCTAATGGTGACCAGATGCTCTACCTTGGGAGTGAACGTGAGTTGGTAAGGGTAAGATTTATATTCTCTTTCAAACAGTATACCTACAACATGTGTGTATATAACAAGCAAAACGTATTTTTATTTCCAAATGATCTCCTCTATGTACCATACCAGTTTGTCTAACGTTTTACCAAACACTCTGTATACCTATTATTCGCATATTTTGATTTTCAACAACAAACGATGTGTGGACGCGCAACATCGCTATCAACAGTATCCAGATACAGTTGACGCAACATTTTGTATCTCCAACATTTTGTTGGAGATACAAAATGTTGCGATGTGTGGACATAGCTTTATATGTACCTACCTACATGATATGCATCCAGAGTCATAAAAATTATATTATTAACAAATGAAGTTCGAACAAACTATAATGATCGTGTGCAAAATTATTATTTAAATCATTTATGTCGATTCCCATTTCATACACACATTATATTATATTATTAGTTGAAAATTCCACATGGTGGTTTTGATTGTGTGTCACCGTCATCTGTCGATAATTTCATTTATTAAAAACATGGCGAAAATTGATAGATTTTTAATAATTATTGACAACTACTGTTTTATTATTTCCAGTTCCTTCCACACCTACACGTCCTGCTCCGTGAACATCGTGAGGGCGGAGTGCGGGGACGATTCTGCAGAATTCACCAGAGAATTTCTCCATAAACTTGGCGATACGCTTATCAAGGTAGATCATTTTTCTTTGTTTTTATTATATTCGCTATGAAAGAGCAATTGCCTAGCAAAGTAATCTATATATTAATATACGTGAAGGAAAAACTTTGTGACCATTTTTACGAAAATCGCGCAGACGGAGGAGTGTGAAATTTCGCACTTTTATAATTAACGAGTGGTCGATAATTGATTTCAAAATTCTTGTTTCGAATGCAGCATTAGGGACTGTACAGACCCTTCAAATTTCCATAGTACGCTGTGGTAGTGACGAACCATCACGAACCGCGTACTATGGAATTTTGATACGTTGCATGCAACGTTACATTTCTTATGTTACCGCGCGTGTTCAGGTCTGTACAGACCCTTACACTTCATCCGATATGAATTTAAACTATCTTCCCAACCAGCTATACATACATACAATCGAAACTTTTGAACTTTTTTTATTGAGTAAGCGCCATCTAACTCTCCATTTTTTTCCTGCCATAATAATAATAATAATATAACACTTTTGTATAGCCGGCGGAACTTATTGCCTGAGGCAATTTTTTTCCACCAACCGGTCCCGTCCAATCTGAGACAGGCCAACCCCTGGTAGAAATTTCAAGTGAAAAAACACTTGGAAAAACTCTGACCCGATCGGGAATCGAAGCCGGGACCTCGTGATCTCAAGTCCACGCCTATAAATCAAGGGTACCGAGGTCGTTAATATCATTAATAAACTTTTTTTCTATAAAAAAGAGAAAGGTCTATTGACCTTAATATCAACCTTATGCAATGTCGTAGCCAGAAAAAATCGGAAAGGGTTTACCTTAGTCTCGTAGTGTAACAATAAAAAAACATAAATGAGTCGTATTGGTCCTAAAAAAACATCGTTTCGGATCAAACCCCCTCGATCCCCACATGGTTACGTCCTTAACCTTTCGTATATTTCATTGTTGAAAACCTGTTGACAAGACCAATTATTATTAGTCTTAACAGGATCTATTATTGTTAATAATTTTGAATGGAAAATAAACATGTCCAGATTCTTGTGTCCATTTTTCAGGACTAGATCTTAACGAATATGTAATAACTAATAACTCTAACAATTCATTACTGATGTTCGATTTTTAAAATGGAACAAATTTGTTCCATTTTAAAAATCGATATTCGGAAAATAAACAAATTAATTAATTATTTTTTTCGTATAAGTTAACAACTACAAAATAAACAATATATTTCATTATTAAATAACAATGCCCTACCATCAAACAATCAGTTTTGCATAATTTATATTTCATTTTCACAGATGCACTGCCGAGAGTATCCCGAAGGAAGCGCTCAATGTGCCGAATATTCCAGCTACAACAGTTCCTCATCCAGCACGGCTCCATCAGGCTTATTTACCATCTTAACCATCCTTCTAATTGCTTCACTATCACAAATATGGAACAGAAATTGATAAGACCACTGTATGTTTTATTTGGAGAACATAATATTCGATGCTTTTAAAAAAAGCGAATTTCGATGAATTATTTTCAATTCTGGCATCACTCACTACTGCGACATGTTATATTTGGTTACCTACTCGTGAATATTTTTATCATCACTGTGATATATATAAGTAGCGTAGTATATTATTGTTATTAAATATATTAAAAGTAATAAGTATATAAAATAATATTTACTTACTTTTCGTATGGCATTTCCGGAAAATCTTCACCTCGTACAGGGCTGCGTCCCATCCTCTCCTACAATCTTTGCTCCAGCGCCATCAACCAATCCACCGCCTCCGGAGGTGCTTCGTGGATGTTTTGGAGGCTTCCTGTAAACTTTTTGAACTGGCATTCTTGCACAATGTGTCTTGCTGTCTGCACAGCCCCGCACTCACAGTCAGGGTCAGCCCTTTTTCTCATTTCCAGAACACCCCTGCTTTGTTCACGCCCACCTCGGGAGATCCGACCCAGATATGCGGGTTGTGGGAATCAGTATGAGGTGTTTAATAACTGTCTTCTTCGTGTCCCATCATCCTTCCATATCCTATCCGTTTGTGATTTTGAGATTTCCGTTATCCATATGAGCTTCCGGGACTTTCGGGTCCCGATGCAGGTCTGGTGGAACTGTGTAAGACAGCACTGGAAGCCATTGGGTTGGAGTTTACCTTGTTTGCACCACATTTTACACTGGGAATATTATTTGTTTCCTTCAAATTCAAAACAAAATATTTTTTTTTAATTTTTATTTTGGAGATACCAACAAAACACGCTTACTGAGTTACATTAGTATTTTTTTTAATATTAACTAAACCATTCTTCCTTCATTGTTTCGATCACAGGTAATACTGGAATATCAAAGATACCTAATAATAGATATAAAATAAAATAGTGTCTACCTAATCAACGCTTCGTTATTATTAAATACAGAGTACTACGGTATCTAATATTTTATATTATAAATTAAGTATTATAAAATATGTTTGATTTACCAAATAAGGTCCATATGAGCATGGCATATTTAACACAAATTGTATTCATACAAAGGAATTTTCACAAATAACAAAAAATTAATATAAAAAACTCCCCTTTTGATTTTATTATTTATCAAAATATAAAAAAAAAAACAATAAAAACATAGGTATATTTTCACTTCTAAAAATAAAAATTGGAAACTCTTTCAAAGTAAAAAAATATAAATAAAAAAAGCATTGACAAAGGAATTGGCATTACGTATGTCAAAAAATATATATGTAGCAACATTCAAAAATAATTATTTTTATCCTCTACTTTTTTATTTATATAAATTTATAAAAAGTCCATGTTTATAGAAATGAATAAACAAACACATAAACATATTTTTAAAATGTTATATAACAAGTAAAGTTTTAACTTAGGGAGTAATTCTAATGTTAATAGTTAATTTAATAACATTATTATGAGTGATATAAATATTTTATTAATTAATTATTAAAAGTTGTAATTTTAATATTTAAATGGTGAAAAAAATATAAGATGCGTCTTCATGGCGAGAAATTGAACCAAACTTTATATTATGTAGCTTAGAAAAATATTATATTGTGTATATACATTCCATTTTGGTTTTAATTTAGGTTAATTAAAATTTCAATGTAATCTGTAAAAAAAATGTTTATAATTATTATTAAGTGCTGGATCATAAAATCATAATATTATTTTAATAAATAAGTACATAATTAATTAAGGATGTCATATCAAATGTTTTTGTTTCCATTTGTCTCATATTCATTATTTATTTTTTAATTAGATAAAATCTTAATGTTATTAATAAAAAATTGACAACGTTTATATAGTACCTATATGTAGCGTAATTGCAGGAATATTATAACACAAGACATTCATTTTGTTGTAGAAATGAAATTTGTTTTAAGATAATAATTATTTATCTTTTCGACCGTACTAAGTGGAACATATTTTGAAAGTTATAAAAATAATTAATAAAAAATATTTAGTTTTTTTTTTCATTTTCTTTATTACTAAGCTAATTGGTTTTCGAAGACCGAACGTCTTCTTCTTCAGGCTGGTAGATGTTAACTGAATAAAAAACTATATTTTTTTTTTATAAAATGAATCTGTGCTCACTCAAAGTGAACACAAAAACATTCTATGACTCTTTTACAGTAAGCTACTTAAAGCTTGTGTCGGCACCTGGGATCGAACCCACGACCTCCGATACGAAAGCCTTTGTTTGTCCAACAACCAATTGTTTTAAAATGTTTTGGCCCTTAATAATGTGTATTTCCTATTTTGCCCTTAATATTATATTTAATAAACAATATGACGTAATTATAAGTTTTGTCATAGTAAAATTATTTTTATAATTGTATTTGTTTTCAAATTCGTATACGCTTTTTTGTCATTGATCTTAATTACGAAATATTTGATCTTTTTCTAAATTGTTCAATTTTATTTTTTATGTTTCACAACGATTATGGATTTGTAAAGTAAAAGTTATTAAAAATAAATGAAATTGTCCATTTTTATGGTTCTGAAAATTGCAAGGACCAAAATATTGAATTTGAACCCCTTAGGGCCAATCTTATAAACATTCGTTAGTTAAAAGTCAAACCAAATAAACCGAAATATGATCCATTTGCTCGTTTTTCCGTCGTAAAAAATTCGTTTTTTAAATTTCGGTACGGCAATTTGTTGGTAAACCATCGATAAACTTACGGATATTTGGTCTCTCGTTTATAAGATCGGCACTTAAATAATCATTTTTTACACGAGCTTTAAGTAGTTTACTGTGTTTAACAAAAAAAACAAAAAAAAACTTACTACCTGGGTACGCAATTGAACCAACGAGAATAGTTTTTCTGTTTCGTTCGCAAAAAAAAGCTGAAAATATAAATACCGAAATATTGCATACGTGCCTACGTTTTTTCAACGAATGTAAAATTTATAATATTATATGACCTAACAAGGTTACAATGACCTTGAGAAAAGAGCCAATATATTTCTTTGCTAGCCAAAATTATTATACAAGCAATGTCGATAATTAATTTATGTTAAGTATAAGTTCAATTAAGTACACTGCCTTGATTATTATGTTGCGGGCATTTTTTTTTTTCGTTTCTGAAAGTCCAAGTACTTACCTGGTTCTTGCTAGTTATATTAAGTAGCAAGAAAAAAGTTTACAAAATAGCTAGAAATATTAAATGGCGGAAAAAGGAGATAAAATTTTCTCACTAATCTAAATTAAGAATTATAATTGGAAGAATATCACATTTACATGTTATACGATTACTAAAAATTAGTAAAACAATGTCTGTCCATCTTTTTTTTATTTTTTTTTTTTTGTATCTTAATTTGAAGCAAGTTTAAGGACAAACTGTGTTGTTGATCGTATGATTTTTATTTTGTTATAAATAAATAGGTACTAAAATATATTTAATTAATATTTTTTGATGTCTAATGGGATGTTTTTTTTCCTTTTTGTGCCACCAGAGGCGCCCTTGCTAACCCGGTCTAATGTCAAACTCAGTGTTGCCAGCGTGGGCGATTTGGAACGAGAATCGGCGATGAAAAAATCTAAAATAATAAATCGCCTACGTTGGCAACACTGATAACCAGCTGTCATAATATTTAGACCTGATTAGAAGTGCTGCCACCTAGTGTGTCTTGTCTGAAGCTCCCTAGAAAACATCCCATTATTTATTGTATTTTTTGCGATAAATCATACCATACGTGAAAATAATGTGCGCACTCACCTAATCAATGCTTTTTTTCTTTATTTATTCTTGAAATATTTTGCTGTACGGTTTAATAATGTTAATTTTATAGATAATAATATTTATAATATACCTATCTACTGTATAAACTTTAATAAAACTGTGTTATGAATTATAATTGTTTTTTTTTATAAATTAATCCTTGCTTTCGAATGTTTAAAAAATATAATACTGTAGGTAAATTGTACAAATGACAGCAGTCACTGTCTTTAAATTTGGTTGCTCTACTTGTTCTCAATATTTTTTCAACTATCTCTATACAGGGTTACGGGAAAAGTCATACTGAATATTAAAGGACGTTATTATTTAGGTCATTTCTGATGGATTTCATTCTATAATATGTAATCCAATCTTAACCAATTAAGAAGAATATTTACATTGTTGCTTGTAAGCATACAAAATAAAAAAGTACATAATATTCAATAAAATACATAATAGGTAAATACAAAAAAATATGTATAAAGATAAACACAGACATAATATCTAGCTAAATGAATATAGATGTAGGATAAGTACTTTATAAATAAACTTTAACATATGTTACATTATATAGTCAGGCATAGCGAGCAAAGGGCAAGGATCAGGATAGAGGAGTAGAGTAAAGGAAAATACGTTCATTCTTAATTGAATATAGGTACTTAACTTTCAGCTTTTTTAATGCAGTGTGTAAATGTTTGCAGGTACGTAATAAAGTTAGTGGTTCAACCAGGCCGAGTGCTCCTGTTGGTATGCAAACACTATGGCGTATTTTTCTTTCTACGCACTCTTAAAACGACCAACAATTAACGTAAAGTGATCACACAAAGCCAGCGTTCGAAATAACAGTAGAAGACGGTCGTAAACCCGTGGTGGTTTGTTCCTTTTAAAAATCGAACATCAGTAATAAATAATAAATCAGTAATGGATTGTTAGAGTCATTGGTTTTTACATATTCTTGACCAACAATAATTAATTGATATTTCGAAACGTTCATTAAAATACTCAGACTCATCCAAAGAAACAACAGAAGAACAAGATTAGTCAAGTTATTGAAAAAATGTTGATGGCGCACTACCCATATAATATGTGCCTAAAAAAAACGTTTAAAGGTTGCTAAAACTCCGGGAACATGCATAAGAAAATTTTGACCGATTTTTAAGAACTTTATTCCATAGTGCGGCGTGCTGTCTAATATAGTAGATATAACCCAACAATGAAATAACATTTATAACTTGCGGATATTATTTGGTCTATCTCTATAGATATATTAAAAATGGAGCCCTATTTTTTGTGATCATCGCATCACTAGTGAACTGGACCGATTTCCCTATTTTTGTTATTGTATTTGTTATTGTCAGGAAAGGCAGAAAGAAAAAATGAAGAAAATAGTGCGGGACATTAGAAAATTTAAGAAAACTTAAAGCGGGAAACCTTCTTAGTGCTTTGATTTTGTTCTAAATTAGAAATTAAATTGACGTTTGACAGAAACTATCAGTTGTTTGGTAGTTGGTGCGTTGATAGTTTGCAAATAGAAAAAAAATTGTCGTAATTACATTAGTTAAAAGTAAATTTATTAATTTATAATCAAATAAATTTGAATTCAATGTTCATAATTTGGACCACAGCACAACTTTTGTCGGGAGAGTCGCTTAAATTTTTTAATTTATATAGGTGAACTCGTAAAATTCACCGTTAAATAACGTTTTTACAAAATTAAAATCTAAATAATTTCGTTGATCATATCATAAAAACATTGTTAAGTATAACGATGTTTTTTCCACTTGTCCCACGCATAATATCTCTGCTACTGACCAAGCCAGATGTTTTTAATGTGTAGCTTATGTCATTTGCGGAAAATTTAAAATGTGAACCCTTTTATTTACTACTTACTTACATACACGAATGTTTCATTTTTTGTATTGTCCTAATTTTTTTTATTAAGTGTAAAATGAATCTGTGCTCACTCAAAAATGAACAAAAATACACTCTTTGACTATTTCATTAAAAATAATATACCTACCTATATTAAAATAAATTTCAAATTTTTTAAGCCACATTAATAAAAGAAGAAGAAGGCTGGTGTTGACAGATGGCGCCAAGAAGACCACAATTTGTACGAAAATTGGAGTAAGTGGGATGGGCTTCTCTAAGAGAGGCAATTACGTTTGCAAGAATAAAAGGGAACTATTATCACGTTCAGTAAAAAATAACTTTGTTGTTATGGAGTCGCAGGAAATCCGTTCCATACTTACATTAATATTATATTTTATATTATTTAATCCATTTTTCAACTTTTTATTAGTTATTCTGTTATCAGGAGCGGAGAAGAATCCAATAAATCAAACATCAAAAGAATCTCTTCATCTGATCACGAGTTATAAGTGTTCGCACTAACCCAACATTCATTTATATTAATAACTAGCTTGCCCGACAGACGTTGTCCTGTGTTCCTAAATATGAATATTGAATTCGAATTTTTATGGTGATGAATTAATTATCATTTGACCAATGTGATTC
Source organism: Mystacides longicornis (assembly GCA_963576905.1). NCBI lineage: Eukaryota > Metazoa > Arthropoda > Insecta > Trichoptera > Leptoceridae > Mystacides > Mystacides longicornis. The sequence goes on along the minus strand of OY756425.1, from coordinate 6,772,665 downwards.
CGAACGATTCGTCTGTTTTAAACCATGTATATTCCATCCGCATTCTGTCAATCGCACCAATTGACAATATCTGACAAAATTGGAATAAAAATTATAAGTTAAAAAGTACTAATAAGGTTGTCTACGTAGAGTTATCTTTAATTTTCTAATTTTCCACACATTTTTCTTAATTTTTTTCTTCTAAAAGGACATTCTCCTGATAAAAGCCTAAAAGACAAAAAAAGAATTAGCGAAATCGGTCCAGCCGTTTAGGCGTGATGCGATGACATCGGGAAATATATCTCCATTTTTATATGTAAGATAATAAAAATAAAAGTGTTTCTTTTTCGACAATAATATACAATATAAACATTACCTTAGCAATTAAATTAATCAAAAAATTCCACAAGGCAAAACCTCTGTGACTATTGAAACAACAATATTTTTATAAAACAAATACCTACAGCATAGCAATAAGTAAAAAATAAGTTTACGCAAATTCCAGCTCAAAAGTAAAGCAAAAAATAATTTTCTATACCTAAATAAAACATTAAAAAAAATTTAAACAAATTAAATCTAAAAAACAAAATAGAAATAAAACACAAAATAACAACCGAACACAACAGCAATCACCAGAGGACACCAAAGATAGTATAAGTATACATATATTACTTGGTTTCAATTTATTACTATTTTATCCTTCATTTGATTTAAATCTAGTATGAGGAGCATACTAGATTTAAATTAAATCAAAATCAAAAACTGTTAAAGGACAATCCTTTGCATGCTGGTAGCAACCCTATGGATACCCTATTTTTGTCGAAAAAAAAACTGATACCTAAGTAAATAAAATAAAATAAAACGGGCGAAACACATCAATATCTTACATCGTACAATAATTCAGGGGGTGTAATTACTGGTGTGTGTATTCATAAATTAACCAAATAACAGCTCTTAGTCGCTTTGAATGCGCGTGATGTGTGTGCCGAGTAATTTATATAAGGCCCGGCCCTGACTAGCAAGCAAGAGGCACTCAGTCACACCACACACGGGTAATGATTTGTGCAGATATATTGTTAGCTGAATACAAACGATTCAATTAGAGTGACTGATGTGCCGTGTACTTTACAAAGTTAAGCTCCCATCAGACCCGGCGCAACGCACACACACACACACACTTGGTGGATTCTATTTCTACAACTAATGGCCAATCTACACTCTAGATTGAATCGCATTAATCAATGTACGTTCTTGAAAAATAATAATATTATCATTTGTGGACTGTTTTTGAAAAAAAAAAATTCAATTTTTTAACGAATCAACTCTAATCCTATAAAACGGCAATCGTCTAACTAAGGGAATAGAGTTGAATCGTTAGCAAAAAAGGTATAATTTTTAATAAGTTTTGGAGTATGGCAAACCATGATTCGTTTAGTTCTTGGTAGGGTATGTACCCTAGTCAAATTTGCATGTGTACATAGATATTCCGCGCAGTAGATCTTGCGAAAATCCCACTATTTTCAATACCCTTTTGGACTCAGCTACCTTACGTTCTATGTCAAGCTTTCTTATAATAGGCCTCCACCGAGTTCAAGAGTATACAGATTAGTAGGTATTAAGTAACATCTAAGCCAGACAAAAACCTGTTCAATAACCTACTTACTAACTTTCCATATCCGGACATCATCAGATGCGTGAACCCCAATACTCGGCCACCTACTGCTCAAGTCTGACTATCCGAATCAACAACGTAAAGCAAGACGGGTATCAGCTAGTAATTGCTATTCCATCAAATTATTTGCTGGGAATGACAAGTGGGTCACATCCACAAAAGGTTTATTCGAACTATCCACCTCCTTAAAATGATATCAAAAGGTTCTTCTACCTAAACGACCCAATAACTTTCTATGTTGTGTTTTCATTAACTTATCTGTTTTTCTCTCTATTTTTTTTTTGTATTCATTGTTTCATCATATTTTGTCATTTATATTTCCACTCTTTTTTATACGCAGCACGCCTTGATACATGGCAACCTAGTGAGGCTGCTGCAGCATGAATAATATATTTTATATTTAAGCTTTATTTGTAATTGTTATTGTATGTTGTAAATGTTATTGAAAAAAAAAACCTACAACAACTCTGAGAACCCATGTAGAGAGCTTTGAATAAGCTTACGAATTGTATACAAGAGCTCTAGCGAGAGTATGTGTAATAACGCGTAAATTGTACCCCTATTCTCTGTTTTATCGAAAGGTAGTCACGGTAGTAAAGTGAGTATAACACGATACATTTTGTATGCAAAACGTCTATACGTGTCAAATGCGAGAATCGCTTTTGTTTCTAGAAAATACCTCTGTGGCGGCGCGATACACGTTTCCCATGTATCGTGTAATACTCACTTTAATACCGTGACTACTAAATTTACTAGATTCTAGATCTCTCTAATAAGAGCTTGAGCGATTTCTGTTAGTGCGCTCTAACTCCTGTTTACATTTCTAGGGCGAAACAAGATTGCTCTAGTTAGATGAACTTAAGCTAAAAAATTGACAGTGCTTTCCATTTCCATACGTATAAGTACAGAAGTTCATGTGGTTTGCAACCTAATTTCTGCAACACTCATTAAAAATGGAGGGGGAGGGGTTAAATGATTAACTCACAAAATACAATCGTTACAGATCGAATAGGTAGTATGTAAAATGTCAAGAATTACTTAAACAGACATAACCCAATGTTTAAGTAACGGCATTGATACTAAGTATGTTGTCATTTCGTTAGGCTACAATTGCACTGGCGTTGTAGAGAGTATAAAGTTTTGTTAATACCCGTTGACGTTAGAATATGGAGTAAATCGCCTCCTCTTAGTGCTAACATCATACAGATCGTTGTCTCACTCGAAATGTGAGCCATGTGCTTTTTTATACACAAATCGATATAAATGCAAATTTTCACTATATAAGTTGAGCACTAATTTCAAAGTAGTTTATACATTTTGTGCCTAATAATATAATATTAGCTTTTTTTTATACCGCAATATCTTACACAAAATTGCACGTAGTCTTAATCTCCGAGGATTTCAAAAATGCTTTAGATCGATCTGAGTCCGTTTTGAATTCAGTTCCATGAGTCATGATTGTCCCGACACAGATTTCACATGTATATTCACACATTGATTTCCACCTGCATGTTATTATTACACCGAACAAAATCTTTGAAGCATCCATCTATTGCTGATTCTTTGGTTGTCTGTTTGCGGACTTTGTTGTAGAGATTGGGGGGAGGGGTTTTTTTCGTAAAGCAATACCGAATTCAAAATTGACATACGTGAAAATATTTTCATACCCTGCAACCAAAATCTAAATTAAATATTAAGATTGGAATTGAATCGAAATCGTGATGTACAAATGTTATCTTTAAATTATTATGATATTCCTTTTAAGAATACAATATTTGGCCAACGACAGTTCGTATACACTGCACCTAAACTTTATAATAAAATGCCAGTAGAGATTAAACAAATATTGTGCTTTTCTAAATATAAATGTGCCTGCTCTGGTTGGGTCTCATGTATTCAGTTGGAAGTTTTGCAGGATATCTTGGGTTTTATCCCATAAAGTAGATTTGTTTGGTTTTGTTTTTTTTTTCTTTTTCAAACTGTTGATTGATGTTTGTTGGGCCAAAGGCTGTTGTGACTGTTGGGTTATGCTCTGTTTTTGGACTGTACGTAGTTAAGTTAAGTTCGTGTTTGTATGTTCCTTTGAATATTCTTTTTTACGAACTGTTACATAAGATGTTTGCTCTAGTACAGGCTTGGCCTATTTGGGCAGCATTTCCATTTGTTATCTTTTATCACTGTATTGTGTATGAATAAATAAATAAAATAAATAAATAAATAAACGCAGAGAAAGGCCCCTTTTTGGGGATATAATCGTATCATCTAATAGTTTGTATTAATGTGCACATGGTTCATTTTTTGTATGTAATGACGATAAAAATGCACTTAACACCATAGAGTAGAGTGAACCAAAGACTAGGAAGGAATAAGCCAGCGTAATCTTGTGAAAATTTATCTAAGGATAACGCGGTATAAAGTTATATCTACATGATAACACATACAAGCTGGACATAAATAAGTTGCGTCATAAGACTGTTTGGTTATAGATGCCGAAAATTTATCTAAGGATAACGCGGTATTAAGTTATACCTACATGATAACACATACACATATAAGCTGGAAATAAATAAGTTGCGTCATAAGACTGTTTGGTTATAGATGCCGAAAATTTATCTAAGGATAACGCGGTATAAAGTTATATCTACATGATAACACATACAAGCTGGACATAAATAAGTTGCGTCATAAGACTGTTTGGTTATAGATGCCGAAAATTTATCTAAGGATAACGCGGTATTAAGTTATACCTACATGATAACACATACACATATAAGCTGGACATAAATAAGTTGCGTCATAAGACTGTTTGGTTATAGATGCCGAAAATTTATCTAAGGATAACGCGGTATTAAGTTATACCTACATGATAACACATACACATATAAGCTGGACATAAATAAGTTGCGTCATAAGACTGTTTGGTTATAGATGCCGAAAATTAAGCTGCTTAATGCCAAAATTGCCATTGATTTTTGTTTCATATTATTTAAAATTCATTTTATCCAAAATCTAGGTACATACTTGATAGTGAAAAACACAAATCAATTACATAATAACACATTGGGTTGATTTGGGTTAGCTGGAAGAGATCCTGCAGGAATGGATTGTACCAAGACTGCATTTTTTATAACAATAAAGCATTTTTTATTTCTTTATTTATTTAACACATAACACGACAAAACATGTCCACGAATTGGCATGCTATTGCTCTACGCAAAAATTATAGAACACAATATAATATTAAGCAACTAAGAAAATTCATTAGCCATTACAATACAACTAGAGTACCTAATCAAAACTGTTTTTACATTTTTACACGACTTCAAAACCTCGAAAGCATACTTTTCACATTCGCATCTCTTTTGGAAGAATAATCCTATAATAATCGAATAATCGTTGTCGAAAATTCCCTTTACTAAATTGACGAGTTTCTAAATCAAGCCTTTCTTTTAAGAAAAAAAAATCGGACCTATTTTTTAGAACCTAGTCCACTTTTATGATTCCCAATTAATAGACCACCTTCACAAAAAAAAATCTCTGTAATTTATTTGTCGATAGACGTTTGGTGTTAATATACGTAAAATATAGTTATTTATTGTTTTATCATTATTTCCAAACTAAAAAAATAAATATTAACCTAAAATTCAAGCGACACGACAATAGTACCGTTGGCGGCTAGTGTTTTTAAGGAACACAAAATGTTTTGCAATGGATATAGGTACACTTCTTGATATTTTTTTTTTTTTTTATTCAAGCATAAACGGCGTAAACGCCTTTTGAACAATAATTACATAGAAATGAGCAACAAATTACATTATGTGTGCAATACTCTTAGAAACTTCACAGCCATCAAGGAAATTAGGTGGGTTAATGTTCCAACTTACAGAACATCTGCTAAAAGCTTGCATTTTATGTATACGTGACAACGCTGCATAATTTTAATAGTTGAATAAAGCCAGATAAAGGTTGTACCTACTCGCTAAGCAAAGCAGGTTTAAAAACCTGTGGTTTTCAAGAAGATGAGGATTTTTAACTCAAAATATTCGGAGAGCGGTCTTGTTGAAGACAAGACTGGTCTAGGTTGTATAGCGTTCTTCAATTCTTGATGGCTTACACGATGCAACTACGAAGAAGCGAACGTGGATAAAAAATAGAAACAATTAAAGAAGACATTATTCAATATTGTATCAAAGCAAAGATGCAAATTATTCGTTTCGACAATTGTTTCATCAAACCAAACTCCCATTGTGACCCCACTTAAGGGCATAGACATACAATAAGAACTCTCCACTGCGCTCGATCTTGTATTTCCCGAGATTCAAAGATCTTCCACAACACAATGTCTAAATCCATGGTGAAATAAAATAGTTTCAAAATGTTTTGAGAGAACCTTTTGCAGTTTTCAATCCTTTGATAGCCGCAGACGTAACCATAATGATGGGCAAACTTAAGTTAACAATTACAAACAATACCTATATTATCAATTCGAAGGAACGGAATGTGGTATGAGAGGGTTTTCATCGTCTTCGAGACGCTGATGGGAGGAAGACCAGCGATCTCCAACTGTCATTCAGCGTCCTTAGCACATGCCCAGGAAAGTCCATATCCTCTCCACAATGGTAGAAATGATAGGCCTCAGCAGGTTGCACCAGCGCCAGCGTATAGCGTCGTGCGTTAGTATTATCTTTTTTCCCGAAACTGTCCCTCCACCAAACATACTATGTGATACCGCCTAAAATCTAGGTGCCCTTTCTGGAAAATGGGAGATTACCTCATTTAGATGAGTTATAATAATGTTGAACAAGTTTGGCGGGAAAAGTGGAACGCCCATAATCCCGACGTTGGACACCTTGTCCTGGACTCTACAGTCAGACAATCCTAAATAGGGCTCGGACTGGTCACGGTAAATGTGGACACCTTTTACACAAGTGGGGTAAAAGGAACCATCGGTTTGTGAATGTGGGCACAGACTTTTAGGCACAATGGTGCTGGAGGTCATGTCGAAATATTAACGACAGCTCCAACGTTAACAATTTATTGTTATTTCCATAGAGATAACGTTAAAACTGTTGATCAACGTGCGTTAAACAATGTTGTTCCAAATTCCGAGTCGAAAAAATAATTCTGCAATTGTTCAAAATTAACGTTAAACGTTACCTCGAAATCTATGGAAACATTACGACGCTGCTGTTATATCGAAGACGAAACACATTTTTTTTGGTTTGGAAACTAATTTCAATTTGGTTAACTATTGGAACGTTAACAGTTTTCACGTTTGGCGTTATTTATTTCGACTTAGAGCAGTCTCATTAAAAATTTGCGAGTATTTTAAAAATATTGATGCGTAGCTATAACTCCATGAAAGGTCGCACGCATACGAAAAAAGAATAAGAAGAACATTCTTATACCCGGTATAGGTACGATTAATGATTGAACCGTAAAGCTTAAATATTAGCTTAAGATATGTATTCATTTAAATTATTAGAGAAACAAAGTGTCGTATCAGTCAAAAATTGTTAGTAGGTAGACTTATTGTATTATTATTTGAGAAGCAGTCACCTTTTCGTTTGACAAGAGTACGATGTATATAAATACACTCCCGCCCCCAGCCGCCGCCCACAGCCCGCCCCGTGTCCTGTGAATGAAAGAAGAAGTAAAACATTTGTAATTTCCGCTCCTTCACTCTGATGTGACAAAACAACAACAATGGGAGGATGTAAACTCTGACTTTTAATGCGAGAAGTCGCCAGAGTTGGATCTGATTGGGACCTCATACACACAGATCAATACTTTTTGTAACCATCAATCAAATAGGTAAAGGTTAACTTTTAACTTTAAAATAAATAGCGTCAAATAGCACAACGTCAAATATTTATGGATCCTTGCGCCAATTTTCAGAACTAGTCATACATTCTATATAACCAACTATTTGATTGTTCAACATATATGTACCTCTGCATTAAATTAATCTATTAATATAAAGGAAAGTGACTGATTGACTGACTGACTGACTGAGTGACTGACATAATCACTCATCAACGCCCAGCCCAAACGGCTAATCGTAGAGAAGTGAAATTTGGAAATCAGGTAGGTTTCAATACAAAACCTTCCAATAAGAAATGATTTTTGAAAACTCCATCCCTAAGGGGGTGAGAAATAGGGTTGAGATTTGGCATATGAATTCTCCTATAGAAATGAGTAGTAGGGTTCTTGGTCATTTTTCCAAATTTTTACTAAAAGGGATGAAAAAGCGCACATATGAAAAGGGATGATTTTTAACTGGCTCCTAATAAGTTTCAAACTAGTAAAAAATATAATTTCTTTATAGGTACAATTTTAACGGAAACGTAAGTATTACCAGGTGACACCAGGTGGTCAGCGTCTCTGCTCTGCTAGAGATGGTTATCCATGATGCGGCTCGAGTGCTTCACGGAGCATGACATTCTTTTGATATTTTGAACATCTTCGCATAATTTGAAAGTGAGATGAATTTGTCTACCTACCTAAATGACGAAAGTTGTTCGTGTAAAGTGATCAGACGTAGCTAGCCTTCAAAGTAGAAGACGGTGGTTTAGCACTCACTTCATATAAATCTGTCTTTAAATCTATTATTATTACGAAAAACAATGCAAAAGACTAAAAAATACAGTTTTTTTTTTTAATAAGCGACTAGTTGGGAATTGAACTATTCATGACCTCCAAATTTTTATGGCAGAAAGCTAAAAACCATCCAGCAACACAAATATATTGTTGATCTAATCGGTTTGATTTTTTACTAAAATTTGTGGTTGGTACAAGGCTTACAGCCGGTTTCATAAAAAGCTTCAAAAGAACACTTTAGTTAAAGTTCCTTTTAAAATTTAAAGACTCCTTTAAGCTGACGCGTTTCATAAAAAATATTCTAGCTAATATTTGAAATGAAAAAATAACAACTAATGACTCTAACAATTCATTACTAATGTTCGATTTTTAAATGGAACAAACCACTATATTTGAAATGTCAAAAAAAAGATTTAAAGTTGGTTGCAGTTGGTAGTGTTACCATGGAAATCTATGGAAAACATAGGTTGTTTACTAATATTTTCGCGGAATTTCTGTTTATCTGTCAATTTCATTTCTCAATAGAGCATCGAAGTGCCTTTATGTTAATTTATTATTATGGTTTATGAATCAGTAAACGAAATCTGTAAACAATAATATTCTTCCCGTTTTGCTATGTTTTCCGCCCTATTTTAGTCGTTTTTGTCCACAGTATCACCGCATACAAAATCTTTATCTTTGTGACAGAGAAAGCGCCACGAAATTTTCTATGGACTCCGGTGGTAAAAATTTGAACTACCTAAAGTCGACTTGAACACTAAACATAATAATCAGTAACGGTACTTTAGCTAAAAGCCGGTTTTAAATGTCGTTTTGTTGTTATGAAACCCGTTATTTTTTAAAGGGAGTTTAAAGTCTTCTTTATTTTTTATGAAACCGGCCGTTAATGTTGATTATTCACTTTCTATTATAAAATTTAACTTTCATAATATACCTATTGGCGATTAAGTAATTTATTATTAAGTATTGAACTAACTTTTCACGATTATATAAATGCATTTGTTTTTTATACAAAATAATGAGTTTTTTGGAGGGTTAGTGTATTTACGTACTGAATGTTCATTATTATATTGTTATTATATTGTCAAGGGACTAAAATAAAATAACAAAAATCAAAAAGAAGACAATTATGCTACCACGATTGTGGGAAAGGATACTTACAGCTGTCAAACATTATTATTATTCTAGATATACATATTTTTGGATGGGATCATTAGAGAGTAAAATAATTCATTGGAAATGTGTGACCGAAATATTATGAATCTTGATGTTGATTAGTTATAGGGTTAACATAAATTGATCAATTTAACAATCAGCTGTAAGTATCCTCTCCCACAACCGTGCTACCATTATTGTCTTGTCTTTATTTTTTGTTATTTTATTTTAGTCTCTTGACAATGTCTGCGTGAGTTGGACGAAAGCGCTCGAGATTCAATTTAAATTTTGTGAAAGCGCAACTGTGTGTTATTTAATTCACAAAATAATAAGCTTGAATACTGAATAGTTCAAGTTATTCCAAAACAAAATCTGAATTTATACAAAAATAATAGAGGTTGGAGAGCTCCATTCGTACCTGTAACTAAGTGCTTGAGACTTTCAGTTTGTTTCGTAGAGTGTATTTGTGTTATAATAGCATTTCCTAAAGTATCATAATTTAGTTATTCAAAGGTTCTTTTCAGATCAATACACTTTTTTCCTCCCCTTCAACCACAAACAAACGAGGGTAGCTACTTTTAAATGCGCCTTTTTCGTACTCGACTGGGCCATGTAAGAAAAAGTTTATTTCAAAACTACAGGAACGGTATTCATAAATTCAAAATACGAACTCTTTTGACGGGTGCTTTTGTTTTTTTAGTTTTTTTTTCTCTGAATCTTGTAGAAGCTCTTTAATCTATTAGCAGATAACTATTGAAATACAAAAAAGTCAAAACAGTTAATTTTTATAGGTATCATAGATGGAGTGCAGACTCATTGACTGGCACATTTGGCAGTTTGGTTGACAAAAACGAATATTAAAAAATGATGAAAACAGAAATTTAAAAATATATTTGCAATTATTTCAAAGTAATCATTATTTATTTATTTTTTTATTATCATTGGCGTTCCATCCACAATCGGATGAACTTATGCCACTAACAACTCAAAAAAAAAATATGTACAATATCACATTAAAAAAAATCAGCAAACAAAAAAACAATAACAATAAGCTACCAACATACTAACAGAGCAATGAGATTTGTCGGATGAATTTATAAAGTAATAATTATGAATTATTGTAAAAAAAAATTAAAAAAAAAAATTAAGAAATGCCGTACCACGTAGGTACTTTTGGGAAGCAAACTGTCAAAATGTTAGACGAGTCGGGGTTCTAGGTTTTGTATAGAATTCTGTGCTTTCGACAGATAGGTCAATGAATGTAGTCACAAATAATATAGGAACCAAATTTATGATGTTTTATCACATTTTACTTAGCCAATTACCTAAGGGATTCACCAGGCCAGGGTACAAAACCACAAATTTTAAGTATGGGTTTAAATCGTTCTTCTAGCTTGTAAATTTAATATGCTTTTTGATATTTACATTTCGTTGTGCTATTTTGATTCTGCACGTGCGATCATACTTCAATATAATATTATTATTTTTCGTCCAGGCAGGTACATAAATGTTTGCAACGAAATTTGGGTGGGATTGTTTTTCTTGGTCTAGAGAATCTTTTTCATTGCAGTACTTTTCATTAATTTAGTCTTTTTGCACGTTTATTGAACTCAAATAATTAAGATAATAATTATTTCTAATGCGTGTTACAAAGAAATGAAATGAATTCATAAAATTAGTATTTATTAGCCTTTTTTAAAAAACACCATACATAAATAGTGATAGGTACATGAAATACACTCTCGACATTATTCTCTTAAAGCAAAAACTGTGTTGTGAAAGTGAAAATTGTCGGCACTGGGGTTCGAACCTTTGCTTGAGTGCGCTGTACATACAAAGGCGTCAACCAATGGTCTACCAATCTCTTCTACACGATCATCGTCTCTTTATTTGATCAAATAAATGTCAACTTTTATAGAATCAAGCCAAAGGAATCCATAGTATATCTACATAGAAAAAAAATCTACTGGATTTGAACCTTGGACATTGAAAAACTTATTAAGTACCTAGCTAATTGGCGCTTAAGACATAAATACATAGTAGACTTTTAGCTAGATTTGATCTAACTTGAGTGAAATATTTTGAGTCTAAATGCACAAACATCACTTAGACCGCTTTGGGAGAAACCACTTAAGCTCTAGGTTAAGATGTCTAGCCTTAGAAATATTTAATACGGTATTTCTTTATCTCTCGCTAGCGACAAGATCGCTTTATTTGACATAAATGTGCGTGTATTGTGTAGTTTTCAGTCAGTTTTTAGATGCTCTTGCTAGAGGCAAACTGCCTTGCGTCGTAGGTAAGCACAGTGCCAGTCCTAACTAGACAACTTATAATATACTCTACAATTTATGGGCACCTTTAGTTACGTACAACTTTACCGTAAATAAACTACATAAATTTATACATTAATGATCGTACATGTAAATCACGCCTTTTATTAGTCTTTTAATGTCAAAATTCTATGATTTTATTAATGTAACTTAATAAACATAATCTTTAGTTTATTTTATTTTATTATTTATAAAATTTACAAAAATGTATTTCCTCGTAGTCGTAGATACGTTACTTGAAGGCTAATTTAAATTCTCAGAACGGTTTAAAAAATTGGTTTCATTTAGGTCAGAATGTAAAAAGCGGTTCTACTGATAAGCCGAGATCTATTGAAAAGTGTTTCTGATAACTATTCCGTCAGGGGAAAAGGTTATCCATTGTTTTCCACGGGGGTCGTGCCACTATGGCCTTTATACTTTTGATTTCATTCTAACAATTGAAAACTTTTGGAAAGGTAGGTTCGGTATCTACTTATCGAATTCAAAAACAAGTGTGAGTTGGTACCTACGCAATAAGAAAGTACCTATATATTACTCTGTTACAAGGAAAAAATAGCTTTCTTATAACTTATCAATCGATAGTGTATCTATGTGTCAACATCTATTCGAGGCGAGGGTTTCTGGTTCGATTACTGATTAAGTCAAAATATTTGCATGATTTTTCACTTGAAATTTTACTCGGAGTTGGCAAGTTATTTTAGTTTTGATAGAACCGGCTACCGACATGAATTTCCCCCAGCTGTTCAAAGTACTTCAAGAGAAGTACTTATCTCCTAGCTGATAATTAATTTGTTTGTTCTTCTTCTTTTTGTTAAAACATTTGTATTGGAGGTTGTCTACCATCTGACCACAATAATTCGGTAAAATTTAGGGACAAATTTTGGAAATTAGGCGGTATGATTTTATAACCAATGACATCGTCCGGGAAAGAACACCTTTAGTTATTTCGTTCATCCTTAATCGTAGACTGGGTTGGCTCAGGCACGTCCTCCGTGTCCTCCCCCGAAAACGGTCAGCCTATATTACCTACAACCCGGGCGGCAAAAGCAGAAGAGGAAGACCGTGTCTTACCATTTTACGAGCCTATATCGCAGACCTGCAGAGTATCGGACTGACCTGGGAGGAAGCGGAGCGGCTGCCACAAGACAGAAGTGCATGGAGGGACCTAGTGGCGACCACATGCTCCACCTTGGGAGCGAATGTGGATAGGTAAAGATTAAGCTAAGCAAAGTAGGCACTTACATTTTGTGCACCAAACAATATCACCATCATCCTCGTCGTTCCTCACTGCTGTGGATCGTTACCATTACCACTCTCCACCATCCCAACCAGCCGTCCCCAAAATCCCCGGTCCAACGCCATTTGTAGGGCCTCCCATAGTGTCCCACCCGTTGCCTCTTTGATCTGGTCGCTCCGTCTCATCGCCCCGAGCTCTGCCGCCCTCAATTCTTCCGTTTAAGAGGAGCCTCTCAAAACTATGATCTCCGCGTCTCTTAACGTGTCCGAAGAACTGTATAACACGTCGCGCACACCGCAGACAGCCGTTCTCTGACGTTTGTTAAATCAAGATGGATGGGTATTAGTTATGTGTTCTGTCCACTATAGGCGGAGGAGGCATCTCCAGCACAACAGCGTCCACCTTGGATCGATCACGATACTTCATGGTCCAGTGCCCTTATTCTCGTAGCGGTCTTAATACGCTCTTATCCTGATTGACAATCATAAAATGGCGGATTGGTATTCACAAAACAAGATATCTAGTAGATATCTTAAAAATTCGTTATGTTTGAAATATCAGTATGAAAATGATCCAGTTCAAGATAGGATTTAAGATTAGATTCCGATAGTTTTGTGAATACGTCTGCTTGCGATCGTGTTAATCTTATCGTTAAGTGATTTTTAAAAGCGATTGATTACGAGAATAGCCTTACAGGTTTCTGCGGCATATAGGAATATTGAGAACAACAGGGATTAAACTAATCTGATCTTCGTGGGTAACCTAATCACTCTGCTCCCAAACAATATAGGTACCTAATAATGTGATTTATTTTGTTCTGATGCAGCAATGTATCGTCGGATACAAACAAGCATACACAATAAAAAAAATAACCTCTCATAGAACAATGTATGCACGGAGGTTTTACGGTGTATATAAGCCTTAATAACGTTGAATAAGATATTGTGGAGTAGAGATGAAAAGAGAGTACGTGATCCACGGACGGACCCTTCATCCTTAACTTGAGGAAATTGTGTTTTGTAATTTATGTTTTTAGGGGAGAGAGAGACTTTGTAATGATGATGTTATGTTTATTTTATTTTAATAAATCTCTTCGGGGGAGCCATTAACCGGATCACTCACACATCATGTCGCAGATATCAAAATGTCATCCTGAAACTAAAGAACCTACATAGCTAACGGTCAGATGTTTCGCACTTTGTTACATACTTTTCTATCTACCTATTTAGTTCGGAAGAAATTTTTATTTTATTTTTATCCACGCCGTAACTACAAACCCGAGTTAAGTACCTAATATAATTTCCATTTTAAATGTTTACTATTGTAAACTCCAATCAGTGATGCGATGGTTGATCGTGCGATCAAGCCTTCGTCGTCGAGGTAGTTTAACCCATATTGCTAGATCAAGAGCTGATAGTATTAGAAATGAAAAAACGAGTCTAAATTTTGTAATACCATTATTTATTTTAATAACCGGGTTTCGAAAACGACTGTTTTTTTTTTCACTCAGATGGAGTAAGACTATACACAAAATTCCATTTTAACACGAGTATACAAATACCTACACAAAAGTGAGAAGATGTATGAAGAGAACAGTTAAAATTAAGGAACATAGTAAAAAACACTAATACAGAGAAAGGGTTATAGGTACAAACAAAATGACATTTTTGGATAAGGAAACAATCGTATATATAAAACAAAACAAAAACTTGTAATTTTGAGTTATATCATATTAACTTCATTTAAAGAGACGAAACAGCACGCCTCGGCCTTCGAGTCAATGCCAGTAAAACGGAGCTCATGGCGAATAATGCCTGCCCCGATAAACAGCTACCGATAACCATCGATGGTCACCAGGTCTCCCGGGTGGATAAATTTAAGTACCTGGGAGCAACCATTACCACCACTGGTGACCTCGGGGCTGAGCTCCCGATACGTATCGGTATGGCAAGTGGCGCCTTCAACAACATGACCAAGATATGGAAGGCGTCGGCGTTTAGTGTCGAGACGAAATGTAAACTGTTTGATGCGTGTGTGTTGCCCATTCTCCTGTATGGGTGTGAGTCCTGGCACCTGACTCTGGCCCAGGCACAAAAAGTATCTGCATTCGAAACGAAGTGCCTCAGGAGAATTTTGGGTATAAGATGGTACCACCGCATCACGAACGACGCTATACGCCGGCGCACCCAGCGTGAGCCCATCACCTCTACTATTATGTGGAGGAGATGGACTTGGCTGGGACATGTGTTAAGGATGCCGAATGACAGTTGGGCGAGGAGAGCGCTGTTCTTCCTCCCATCAGGGTCCCGGAGACGAGGAAACCCTCTCATACTGTGTTCCGCTCCTTCGAGGCAGAGCTGAGGAATCTGGACATGGTGTGGGAGGAGGTCATTAACGTTGCGCAAGGTCGAGCGCAATGGAGAGCTCTTGTTGCCTCCCTATGCCCCTAAGTGGGGTCTAAAGGGAGTTTGGATTTGGAAAGAGGTTTTACTTGAAAAAAAAAAACTCTAGGTTTTGTTAGAATTGAATACCGAGTAGGCACACATTGGTTAACAACACAAAGGGTGGCATTGTTACCCAGGGCTCCGTACATAGGCACCAGCTACCCAGTGAGATTCTCATAGTTTCAACACTCCCAACAAGTAATGGCTATTTAAATACGTGACTGAACTTTTTATCTGTTCTTCTTGCAAAGAAACACTTTTAAAGGAATGTCTGAATACAATCGAGTAGTGCCCTTCGCTTTTTAAAGCGTATTTATAATACAAACAACAGTAACATTTCAAAATTGTTTATTCAAAACAGTTGAAGAAATATGTTATAGTTATTATTAATAATTCTTGTTTGAATACCTAACTGATGTAACATTATCTTGTCTTTCCTTTTTCGGAGTTTTAAACGACCAGTCAAATAATATTCTCGAATGTATGTTTTCTTTAAGAACTCATATGAAAATCATGAATATTCTATTAGAAAACCAACTGTTCGACATTTCAGAATGAGGTCCCAGGCTCGAGATTTTTGAGATTTGGTTTCATCGTAGAATGAAAGGTCCGTTCCGGCCTGAAGGATAAACTCTGAAGTCATTTGTCGAGCTAGGGCAGTGCGAGAACTCCTCAGGTAAGTAAAGGTTCATAATATGCAAAGGGAAAAGTATCGAGTATCGACTAATCCATCTGATCCAAGATCCAAGTACCTACCTATAAGTTTTTCAATAGTGGAATATCGAAATAAAATGATTGAGTTTCAAACAATGCGATCTGTTAAATCATTCGATCGTCGAATAGAACTTTCGAAGGAAATTCTATCATTTACGAAGTTTCGTATACAATAATCTAGACGTAGGGATACCTTTGTGTACAGATATTTTACTCAAAATTTTAATGATTATAGGTTTGAAATGATTATATTTGAAATAGAACGTAGTTTTAGTATTTTTTTTTTGTTTTATAAATTTACTAAATAATATAAGCCGTGTCAAATATACACCTGCTAATTTAAGGCTATTTTTATGGAAGAGATTACGAATGTGTTCATAAAAATATGACCAACTGACTTAACCAAAATATGTTCATCTATTATATAAAAATGGAGTGCTATTTCCCGATGTCATCGCATCACGCCTGGACCGATTTCGCTAATTCTTTTTTTATCGTGTAGGCTTTTATCAGGAAAAGGTTGTTTTTAAAGAGAAAAAATAAGAAAAATGCGTGGAAAATTAAAGAAAACTACGTTGGCAAACCTTAGTAGTACTTTTTTACTATATAATTTTGATTCCAATTTTGAAATGTTGGTGCGATTGACAGAATACGGATGGAATATACATGGTTTAAAACAGACGCATCGTTCGGAATCAACGTGGTCAAATGATAATTCATTCATCACCATACAAATTCGAATTCAATATTCATAGTGTTAGGAACACAGGACAACGTCTGTCGGGAAAGCTAGTAATAAATAAATAAAAGTAATTTTCACGGAAGTAAAGTGAGTATTACACGATACATTTGTATTGAAACGTGTATAGCGCCACCACAAAGATATTTCTAGAAACAAAAGCGATTCTCGCACGCGTAAAGACGTTTTCCATACAAAATGTATCGTGTAATAATCACTTTACTTCCGTGACTACCTTCCAATAAAACTTAGAAAACGGGTACTTACAGGTCTCCCGAGTAGATAAATGTAAGTACCTACCTGGAAGCAACCATTAACACCACTGGTGACCTCGGGGCTGAGCTCCCGATTCATATTGGTATGGCAAGTGGCGCCATTAACAACATGACCAAGATGTTAAAGGCACAGTGGTGTCGTATGCATGTCAAAAATAAATAAATATGTGTTGCCCATTCTCCTGTATAGGTGCGAGTCCTGGCACCTGACCAAAGCCCTGGCACAAAAGGAATCCGTATTTGAAACAAAGTGCCTCAGGAGAATCTTGGGTATAAGATGGTACCACCGCATCACGAACGACGCTATTCGCCGGCGCACACTGCGCAGGGCCATCACTTTTACCATTGTGAATAGGAGATGGACAGTTGGCCGAGGGGAGCGTTGTTCTTCCCCGCATCACGATCCAGAAGACGAGGAAGAGACCCTCTCATATCGTGCTCCACTCTTTCAAAGCAGAGCTGAGGAATTTGGACATGGTGAAAGAGGAGGTCATAAACATTGCGCAAGATCGAGCACAATAACACAAGCATTATTTGCTTAGTGTGAAAGATGTCAAAAGTGTATTTGTGTTCACTTCGAGCGAGTACAGAATCATTAAAAAAAATTGAGAGCTCTTGTTGCCTCCCTATGCCCCTAAGTGGGGCGTAATGGAATGTATAAAGTTATGAAAAAAATATTAAATATGTTTGACTTTCTTCTCTCTATAACATGCTAGATCTCAATTATTGTTTTCTCAAAATAAATAAATATACTTAAATAAATCTCAGTCACGGAATGAGAAAAAAAAATATCAGTGAAATATAATAGCGCCCACCTATACGAAGGTTTGTGCGTCGTCTGAATTTCCTTTTCAACTTAACTAAAGTATTAAGTGATAATGTACCTATTTCTAATACACACATTCATACAATTCCTTAACGTAATTTTCCTCCTAGGTCAACATTACCTTCAAACATGTATCCTTTTTTAATATAACAATACTTTAGTTATTTATTTTTCAACATAAAAACTGTCTTTATATAAAAAGCGTAACTTTACAACTTATCTAAACGCAGTCATATTTTTAAAAAAATGTATCAGATATTCCGGCTCTAAAATATATGAGATTTGTCAAGGAAGCTGGTAAGGGCTGCTAAGAATTGGTATGCATTTTTCCAGGCCGGAAGGAGATTTAAAGAAACTCTGCTTATGAAGATTGTTTAAAAGGGTGAAGAAAAAGACTTTTAGACAGGAGACATCTAAAATACATTTTGCCTTACATTTTACTTGTCAATTGTTTCCTTTCCTACCCCGCGGCCCCGGATATAAAATTTTCTATTAAAAATATTTATATTTTCTATTCTTGGTCTGACGATCCGGACTCGGAAAGTAAGTAAGTACCTACACTACCACCTAATGGCGAACGTTGTTAACGTAAAGTGATCATACTATGCAGTGGGTTCCTAGGGAACGGTCTGACAAGACGGCGTCTTTCAAAATTATATGACAATGTTTTTCGTTACTACGTAAACAATATTGACAACGTTCTCAACTGACATATTCACCGCTATTAAAAGTAGCGGCGTATCCGTAGGAAAACAAACCTTTAGCCAGCCTTCGAAACAACAGTAGAAGACGGTCGTAAGCCCGTGGTGGTTTGTTCCATTCAAAAATCGAACATCAGTAATGAATTTTTGGAGTCATTAGTTGTTAGATAATTCTATTAAAAACAAAGTAAACCATTTATGTAAATAGGGTTATTAAAACTTAAAGATTAAATTACTATTAAAAATTAAAAAAAAGTCGGGCTAGTGCGAACACTTATAACTAGATATCGGCTGAACAGATTTTTATGTTTGATTTATTGAATCGTTCTCCAGCTCCGGATAACAGAATAATTATTGAAAATTCGAAAAATGTATAGGAAATTATGTAAAATATAATATTAAAGTTAGTTTGGAACTGATTTAATGACAATAACGCCATCTGTGAAAAATTCCATAACGACACAATTAAATTTTTTGTTCCTAGCTTCAAAACATTGGTGTGCAGTTTTTTGAAAGAATTGATAGATAGCTTTCAGATTTTTTGTTTTTAACATACAAATATATTATTTTCAACGTATTTCAAGTTCAATTTCAAGACCGCAAAATGGTCTGGTACATAGGTAGGTATTAATAATTTCAAAAATAATCTTAAAATGTTCTAGATCAGCTTTAAAGCCAACTATGTTAGACTTATATAGCTAGCTAGAATGGACACACTTACATAGCTGGCACGCTCGTACTTATTATGGACGTGCCTTGGTGAAACGCCAAACAATTTGCTGTAGAACTAAAATAATATGATACATATAGCTTGCAATAATATGTGTAGGTACCTAATGAAAAAAAATCTTAAGTTCTTTTTGAATTTGAATATCTTCTAACCAATGGGAAGTTTTCTGGGGAGCTTCCGAAAATACACACTAGGTGGCAGAACTTCTAATCAGGTCTATTGTCAAATTATGACAGCTCTGTCAAACATACCATCTAGCATGGACTGATAAATATTATACTAATATATTTCCTCTCTTTTTTGTTTTCTCAATTTAACAATTTAACGTTTTAATTATTGATGATTGCAAAAGTGGCTTTTTCTAGGAGGTAAACCATAGTATGTCCTTTTACACTAGATACAAACAAAATCACTAGGTATGTATTTGTCTTCAAGGGTGAATTTTCAGTCCCGTTCTTTGAAAAAAAAATCTCAGTGCTGCTGTTCTGTATATATTCTTGTATTCTGTTACGGTATGTTAGGTTGTATTTAGGTAGATATATAAAAAATAAAATAAGATAAACAATTTTATTTGTAATAGTATGTAAAAAGAAATGTACAATGATTATTCTAAACGTATTGTTATCTTATACATAAGTTGTTTAATTTGAAATAAACTAGAATGATAAATAGTTTTTTTTTTCATTTTCACTGTAACACAAAGTATAAATAAAAAAATTAAAGTATTTATTTACGAAAAACAAAACGAACCGTTGAGGTTATAAACGTTAATTTAACCAGTGTTGCCAACGCTTTTTTTCAAACGCAAAGAAGCCCAACTGAAAATTTTGTATGCGGTCATTCCGAAAATTTTAGTATCCGAAGAGAGGTGGGAGTTCACTAAAAAAATGTCATTTAGTATCCGGAAAGGTGAAAACTCGCTAAAAGGGTAAGTAAGTAAGCAAGTAAGTTCCAAATAGCCCAAACGGCAGTAAATCGCCCCCTTTGGCAACACTGAATTTGACAATAGACCGGATTAGCTAGGGCGCCTCTAGCGGCACAGAAAGGAAGAAAAACATCCCATTACACACAATGCACTCTACAAAACTTAAACAATAGACAGAAATGCTTTAGGTCAATTTTTCGAGCAGATTATAAACTTGACGAACAAAATCTCTCAAATACCTTTAAGCCAAATTATTTGAGCAGAGCGTTCGCAGTTTCAGGTCCTAAGGCGTGGAATAACCTTCCTGCCAACATCCGAGCTGCTGAGAGCCCGAAATTTTTTAAGAGGTTTTTAAAAACGCATTTATTTTCAAAATCGTGCCCAGGTTTAAAAAATTCTCATTTGATATTATTGTTTTGTGATATTAAGCTGTTAGTTAAGATAATCTATTTATGTATATACCTATTTATAGTGATCTTAATATTTTCATACTTAGGCTTGTCCTAATAATTTTGCAAAGCGCCGTTGAGGTGATATTATTATCACGACACGGCGCTTTATAAATAATTGTCCTGATTATTTTTATTACAAAGAACTTTCTTTAAAGAATGATTCATTTCGGATCTGAGAATATGTAGAGTTTGACGAAGGCTGCACAGTGGTCACCTTCTGCTGTTTCTTTCTTGTTTCGTTGCATTATATATAATATGCAGATTTTTTTTCTTTTTTGTATTATACCTATATACAAAAATGAAAAAAAGGTTTGCACACTTTTGAGAGGAAAGGTGAATATTTTACGATGGATGGGGATAAATAATATCAGTAGGGCTATTCTCGTAGTCAATCGCTCATAAAATCACATTAACACGATCGCAAGCAGTCGTTTTCACAAAACTATCGGAATCTAATCTTAAATCCTATCTTGAACAGGATCATTTTCATACTGATATTTCAAACATAACGAATTTTTAAGATATCTACTAGATATCTTGTTTTGTGAATACCAATCCGCCATTTTATGATTGTCAATCAAGAAAAGAGCGTATTGAGACCGCTACGAGAATAAGGGCCCTGGATAAAAAATATTGCGTTTGATGACATTGTTTTTAACCATTCGTTTGAAGTTCGGTGGCGATTCCTCCAGCCAAACCACTGACGGATGGCTGCCAACAGCGAGCACCATGAACAGCAAACGAGTAGTTGAACGATGATCTGTGTGCTGGTATCTCCAGAAGACGCTCGCTGTTTTATCACAATGGGAGGCCATGACTCGCTAGGTACTGAATGGGCAAAGACGGTGAGTAGAGAGATTTGGGAGTCAGATATAAGATGTGAAGTTCATGTATTTTGCACGTGCGGTAACGGTACATGTGATCAAACTTTCGGACTAAACTATTTACTTTCGATACTTTCGCTTATGCCTAAAGAGAAGTGGATGTTCGGCACCCGAGGATTAGCTGCACGGGTAAACGAAAGAATATCATTTCCCGGCTAATTTTTTTTTACTGTATTTTGTTAATTACCGAAATTATACACACGTATCAACGCAGTAGAGATGAGAGCTGTACGAAGAATATGTGGAAAAACTCTATGGGAAATGAAAAAGAATTAGAGTTAGAGAGAAAGGGTTTGTCGTATGGAAAATTAAAAAAAAAATGCAATTTAAATAATGAAAATAACAAAAAATACTCTGTTTTTTTATTATACACTAGCTGACCCGCCCCTCCAACTTTGACCTAACCCAGAATAAAAAAAATATTTTTACTCATTACATGGATTAAATACAGTTTACGACATAAAAACTGAATTAAATTTAGCTAACAATTAATTGCATTACGTAATAATTATTGTTGATTCGGATGCGGGATGAATTTCAACGGGTCATAAGTTTGTAATAAAAATGATTCCTCTATAGTTGCGAAACTTGCGGATGCGGGATTGAGTTCGACGGGTCATTAGTAGGTATGTAATAAAAACAATTCCTAATTCTTTAAAAAAAAATCCAAGAGATGTCGGTGTAGTAGAAAGTAAATCATATGTGAAACACGTTACATTATTCTACATGTTGTTGAAAGAGTAGACTGAATTATTATGGTAAGATGTAGCTATAACTACTCTCTCATATTATTATCTATCTTGTGAGATATATTGACGGTCCTTTTTAAAATCATGTGCGTAGTTTGAAACAAATGTTTGAAGCTATTACTACCTATATTGCTCTATTAATTAATTTAGACCCGTCGGAGGCCTAAAGAGTCAAAAAGTTGGGAACCTCCAGTCTATCCAGTTTGAACGAACTACTAACTCCCGACAAAACTTTCATTTTATTTATGGTAGGCATTCATTTCATGTAAAATGCGGGCATTCCAACACGAATGTTAACCCTTTGAAGAGCATTTATTTTTTTTAACATAAAAAGTATTGAAAAATTTGAACAGATATTCAATAATGCACTGGCACATTTTGAAATTGGAAAGAAACTTGTAAGTGTAAATTGACGGCTTCTATATTATGTAGATAATATTCTTTATTTTATTCCTTACTAGCTGACCTATCGAACTTCGTCCCGCCTTAAAGTCAAGAAAATATTGCTGGGTGACATGTGTAGCATAGACAACATACCTGATCTTTGTGAAAAAATCAAAAGTTATGTATAATATTATGAATCAGTTATTTAAAAAGCACCCATTTATATATTAGACATCTATATTGAATTTTCATCATATGACTTATAAAAAAGTCAAATAGGTAATACAGACTTTTTTATAACTCAGATGATAATTAATTAATTGCACAACTAAAACACCAGAAAAAGATTCATTCACGAAAATATGCATAAAATATGTTTGAGTGTTTAAAAAAATATTTCTGAAGTTTGAAAGAAAATTTATCAATATAATCTGCGTACCAATGCGCAATGTTTTGAAACTCGATGGTTGTCAGGTAAATAAAAATTGAGTTGTTATGGGATTTTTCACAGATGGTGCTGTTATTGTTAGGAAGCCCGTTCCATACTAACTTAAATATTATATTTTATATTATTTGTTATACATTTTTCAACTTTTTATTAGTTATTCTGTTATCCGGACCGAAGAAGAATCCAATAAATCAAACATCGGAAGAATCTGTTCAGCCGATCTCGAGTTATAAGTGTTCGCACTAACCCGACTTTCATTTATATTAGAGATTACTTTCGCTAAACCTTTTACGAGACATTTGGGTTCATCAATAGTTACAACTTTTTCTTTTTCTTTTTTTTTTACTGGCAACTTTACAAAGTGACAATACTGAAAAACATTTCGTGAAAGAAAAATGCACAATAGCGAGATTTAAGTCTTTCTAAAGCAGTTCAAGCATCATAAAACCCTAATAATCTACTGGTGAGCATTTCTGTCAAGTTATTTTTCAAATATAACTCGGAATAAACCCAGAAACAAAAAATTTTGCTCAGACAAGGTGACAGTTCTCTTGTCTCTTTTACATCTACGAAATCTCCAGTAAGCGGCAGAGAGAGATGCACAATAGTGGCGGGAATAAAAGAAACGCATCTTGAGTCTTTTTGGAGTTCAAAAATCCATATTACAACCTATTTTAGTGCACAAATGTATCAATCTTACAACATCTTGATCACTGGGTGAACGTCGGCTAATTTTTCGGATGCCGATAATATATATAACCTCAACACTTGCGCACAGAGTCGGCGGAACGACAAGCAACACAAACCAGAAACCCTACGGTACATAATATTGGAAATCTTCCGAGAAACACCTGTTCTTCAGGACTACCAAAGTATTATCGTATATTTAGAGCTGACTTGGAAGGACTTCAAACATCGATAACATCAACCGTTAAAATTCACTTGACAGCTGAAACATCAACAACGACGAATAGCCCGGAGTGCCAACACGGCCGCACTAAAATAGTTCTGCCAACCTGGAGATTACAACCTGACTGAAACCATAGATAAACTTATGTTCCTACTGAAAAATATTTTTATTCACTCCAATAATCAGTTCTTTTTTCTGATTGTTTTTTTATTAGATAGGTATATTATTTTGCTATATATTTGTTTCTATATTGTTGCCTTATATTTATTATATTGTGTATTTTAATAATTTAATTACAATAATTTTATCTTTCTTTGCTTGAAATTGTATTGATGGTATCTTGGACATTTACTAACCACTGAAATATTTATTTCTTGGATTAATTTTTTCCATTAGTTTTTAACCTATATATGCAAGTCCTTTTTTATATTGTGTATGCAAAGTATGTTTTACTTTTTCTTGTATCTACCTTTATTTTTCACACGCATACAAGAAGGCGAGAGTTGGGTTGAGATTGGGGTTTGAATTTGAATATTTACATAACTTTTAAACATTTTTTTTGTTGTTATTTTATATTCGTGAAAATTGATATTTAAGCATTCTCTAACTGACCTTACACATTGATAACTAACAATGTCCGAAAACATCTGCAAGGCGTGTAAGGGTGGTGTTGATGGTGTGGATGCCATAAAATGTAGCGCATGCGGCGATCTATATCATCACCTCTGTGTTCAATACAACAACGAATCAAGATCGTCCAAAAGAAAGTGGAGGTGTCACGAATGCCTCTCTCGACCTGCCAACGGAGACAACACACCAGTGCGTGGTCTGGTGTCGAACACGTCATCAGAAACTAAGCACGATAGTGGTGGCCTCCTAACTGAGATAGGGAGAGAGATCAGAGAGCAGATCAGGAATGCCTTACTCTCTGAACTTGGCATCTTCAGACAAGAGATGGCACTTAACAATGAGAAACTTATGAAGATTATAGAAAGTCAGTCCGCAATTATTAGTGAAAAATTGAAAGTGATCGAGACAATCAAAAAGGAAAACGACGAACTGCGTAGCAGAGTCTCGATCTTGGAAACTAAGTGTGACCCACTCTTACTAGCTGACGAGATAGAAGACAGAGTCAGCAGGGCGAAAAACATAATAATCTGTAACTTGGAAGAGAGTGCTAATGTCATTGACGACGGAAGAAAAGTGGCCGCACTGCTCAGTGGGCTTGACCCTGCAATTACTACAGAAAATATTGGTTGCATTCGCCTGGGAAAAAGCGGTGGTACCAAACCACGACCTCTCAAAGTGTCGTTAAATTCCTCTGAGCGAGCAATATCAATTGTCAAAGGTCGAAGAAGGCTGGGTGGCAATCTCCGTGTATATCCAGATCGCACAGTCATGCAGAGGCAGCATATGGCAGATCTGCGCAACCAACTGTTGGAGAGAAAGGCGAAAGGAGAAACTGACGTCTATATTAAGTATTCTCGGGGTAAGCCTGTTATCGCGAGGATAGAGGCTTCGGGAGGCAAGATGCATGCTACCAAATATAATTACTCATCGGATACTCCGTCTGGGTAATGAATTCGGCGAATCTATTGGCCGGATCTACCGAGTCGCGTATTTTCGAATATTATTTAATCAAATAGTTGGTGATTGATTGTTTATGATTTGATCATATATGTTGTGTTTTATTTGGTTTTCTATACATATTGTGTGTGTTTTTTTTTATTCTTTTTGAGGTCATTTTACTTCGATCCGCTTAATTGTACCCGATTCATCCACAATCTCTCATCCTCCTTTTCTTTTTTAAAGGCGATAATGTGATTTCGTTTCGTTTTGTTTGTTTGTTTCGACTGTCTTTTCTAGTAATATTATCAATGCTATTTTTTTGTTTGGATTTAATTTTGTTTCATGGATTTTTTTATTCTCTCAAGCCCCATCTTCATCATCTCGAATGTGTTATTTTTTGTGACTGCTTTTTATGTGTGATTTAACTTGATTTCATTTTTATCCAATGTTATGTTTTGCACCTGCTTTGTTTTTGTTTGATTACCTTGAAACTATTGTTTATTTATAGTGTTTTTATATTAACCTTCATCCTGATAATCACTTATTTATAAGAAAAATAAGTAGGTGTATATTTGTGTATGCTCTAAAACTTGATATGAACAGGTGCATAATTGGTTTTTATTTTATTAAATATTTTATATTTGATTTTCTAACGTTTATTTGGTTTGAATTGGTATATTGAAACCCGTGATCTATTCTATTAATCTCTGTTCTATATTAGTGTTAATATTAAAATTTTGTTTTTAATTTTCTAACTTCAAATTTTTTATTTGTGTTTCTTACTTGTTCTGTTATTTTGTTTATGTATGTACTATGATACTCTGTTATTTACCTTTAACAATTTTATGGAGTTATCTTATTCTATTACGAATATTGTAATTAATTGCCATATTTCTTTGACATGGCTTTGTGTTTTTTGTTGTTCTCTGTTCGTTTATTTAATTTAACCTTATTTTTTATTGTTTTGTATTTATATATGTACATGTATATTTTCTCCTCTGATTTTCCTGTTTTATATCTTCTTTTATTAGTTTATCTGGACTTAAATTTTGTTTTTTTAAATTCCTTACATTTTGTCCTTGTTTAATGTTTTTTTCTCTATGTAATATTTGCAACTGTAGTAGTTTTGCATGGTTTGGTATGGCATTTTTATATAGCCATACTAAATGTATTTATTTGTTTTATATGCTGTATTACTTTGATCTACTATGATTCTTTTAAAGTTATATTTTTCTGTTTTGATTTTTCTTATACAATCATCTCTCTTATACAGTGTTACTTTGAAATATCTTATGTGTATTGGTTTTGTTATCGCTTACTTTTTTCACTTTTTTTTGTATAATTGTGTGTTGCTGTAAATCTATTGTAATTATTATTTGTTAAAAGGCACATGTGTGCCGTGTACTAATTAAAAAAAAAAAAAAAAAAAAAAAAACTTACAACAGACAAAAAAAATAATCCAATCGATCAAAATACAAAGGGAGAAAATAAAATCAAACAAAATTGAAGAATTAAAAAGACAAAACACGAAATCAGGTGGTTGGTAGCCCAGTGGTATCAGTCGACGGTAATAACCTCAATTATATGTATACATACTAAGGATGTTGCGAATATTTAATCCGCATCCGCAAAGGCCGAGTATCCGCATCAATTTTTACATCCTCATCCGCATCTGCATCCGCATTAATAATTGCGAATGTTGATGTACCGGTGGAGCAAGTCGCGACACCAAATTTAGATATGCAATTGTGTTCTTATCTCAAAAGGTATGGCCTTGAAGTTTGAGAGAGAAAGAAGATGCATGCCACGTGCAAGTAAAACGCATGGAAAGCGTTAACTAACTAGTGAGTTTTGTTATCAAGTGCCATATTAGAAAGTGTTAGTTCTTGTCTGGAGTCTGTACTTACCAAGACAAATTTTGAAATTAAGTGCACTTTCAAAAAAGACATTTTATTTCTTACGTATAGGGTAAGATTCTCGTATTGTTATTGATTGTTTATAAACTGTACGTGGAGTGGCAGCCTAGACAAGGCTGAAGGAATGTCGGCAGACCCCAGGCCAGATGGGCGGACGCCATCGCAAAGATTGCAGGCTGCACATGGATGAGAGAGGATCAGTACAGGTATGATTGGAAGGAGAGGGGGAGGCCTATGTTCAGCAACGGACGGAGACAGGCTGACGAAGAAGAAGAAGAAACTGTGCAAATTTATTTTATTCTGTGAAAAGGCGGCCTTTCGTTAAAAAGGTCCTTTTATTTCTTAGGGTTTACACCTCTATTATACAATATCATTTTTTATTTTGAGCTCCTCATCCACGGATGTCTGACTTGAAAGATACGCATCCACGGATGTCAAAAAATCGGCATCCGCAACATCACTAATACATACATGGACAAATGTTAAGCAAGACCAAGAAAGGTGAAAATATGTGACCCTCCCCCTTGGTTATATTTGATGAGGTTTCTGACGAGTTTCTGGTGAGTTAAGATAGCTCTGCATTGAGGAGTTAGTGTCAAATTTGCACAGAAACGGAAATGGAGTGACTCAAAATAGCTCTGCATGAGGTGTCAGTGTTAATATGTACAAAAAAAAACAGAGAATGGGTGATTCAAAATAGCTCTGCAAACAGTAGCCCTAGTATAAGTTTTCGATGATCGAATATCGAAACGATCATCGAAAGAGTTTCGAAAAATTTTCATACTAAAATGATCGAATGATTAGATCGTTTGATTTTAGAACACTAATTGTACGCTAATAAGCGCTTATTAGCGTGCAATTAGCTTTCGATGAAACTCGTACTGGCCCCACAGGTGTCAGTGTCTGACGAGATTGTTTTTCTTTATGTATACTTCAGTTTACAACAATGAATATGATCAGTGCATTTTTTCAGGTTTTTTTTCCATAAAAAAATTTGTAACGTTGAAAGGGTTGAACTTCAGCCGGCACTGTGTGCCGTAGAAGGTTTCTACATGTTCAGAATACTAGAGGGATTCACGCATCACTTGAGAGTGTGCCCTTGTACCCCTCTAAACATCCCTTCCTCCACTGGCCAGCCCCGGGACACCATACATAGGAGACGCGATTTATCATCAATGGCTTGGAATCTCTTTACTGCGTTATTTCATTTAGGATCTTTTTTACTAATCTCTTTCCACGACTAATTTAGCTACAGAGAGATGAAATATGATTGTTTGTAGAGAAGAATCCTAGTCGAAAATGTGTATTTTTCATTCCACACCTTTTAGTGTGAAAACACGTAGAACGCCAATTCCGACCGGCGAAAAGTATTTCTCTTTCTCTATTTATTCCGCAACTAACGTGCTCTGTAAAAAAAGTTCAGAATTCTCGTGAAAAACGTAAATAAGCTATCTTGGCTGACAGGTGAGACTTAAAGAAAGAAGTAGTTGTAATTGAATGTACATAAAGAAGGTGTCAACCAAAGGTACTGTTGCGAATTTCGTTGAAGTTCGAAGATTTCTGTACAAAATTAGAAAAGTCAACAAACTTCATATCAAACATCACGCCACCACGGCGAAACGAAGTCGTAAGCTACCAAAGATTTTCAAACATTTACACTTGGGTTGGTTGGAAGAGATCCTGCGGGATAAGATGCGCCCTTTGACTCTAGTGAATGGATTGCATTTTTAATTTGTAACAATAAAGCATTATTTATTTATTATAATTTACACTATTACCAATTACTGTTATGTGAAAATGTTCCAAATCATATTTTATTAAAGCAAAGATTACGGCCGGTTTAAAAAGAAAGCGACTAAAGAACTCTTTAGCTAAGGAAATTTTTAAATTTTAAAGTCTTCTTTAAGTGGATACGTTTCATAAACGTTTTAAATGCAAAGAGTTGTATATATAGAGCGGCTTACTTCCCCTGTATTTTATCAGTCCTCGAAATGAGGCAGTTCGCCGCTCCGTATTTTTTATGAATTCAGTCTGTCACAGACGTTGCTAGGTGCAATTTAAATGTCAAAAAAATATTTGAAAGTTGGTAGCAGTTGCTAGTGTTACCATGGAAATCTAAGGAAAATATAGGTTGTTTACCAATATTTTAGCGGAATGTCTGTTCATTTCATTTCTCAATAGAGCAACAATGTGCGGTTATTGTTGTTAATTTATTAGGTACCTATTATGGTTTATGAATTAGTAAACGAAATCTGTAAACAGTAATATCCTTCCCGTTTTGCCATGTTTTCCACCCTATTTTAGTCATTTTTGTGCACAGTGCCACCGTATACAAATGTTCATCATTTAAGAGAGCGCCACGAAATTTTCTATGAACTTTGGTGGTAAAAAATTTAACTACCCTAAAGTTGACTTTAAGTCCCAATAAAGGGCTTTAACATAAAGTGTCATTTTGAGGTTATGAAATGCGTTATTTTTTACAGTAAACTTACAGTTTTTTGAAACCAGCTGTTAGTGTTTGAAACGAAATGGTTCTAATGTACCATCACTTAACTCATCTTTGCTAAAAAATGAAGATAAGGTGAGTTTTTGTAAAAGTAGTTAGAACCTTTTTAAAGATAAAAAGTAGAATACTTGGAATTTCATAAAAAAAAAAGTAGAGAAACAATCACAAGCTGGAGTGAAGCGACGTAAAATCAAGTCAGAACTTGGCAATCTGATAAAAAGTGCGTTTTTTTTGAAAGGAAGACTTACGGGATCAATGTGTAGAGCGATGCGTAAGGTGAACGAAGAGATCGCATAGCGAGAGGCGCAAAAGCACGACTTCCAGAAAAAACCAACAAGACCTGACCTTTAAAGAAGCAGAAGAAGAGGAATATGATGCTAATGATGGTATTAAATAGGTATTGTTAGATGTTTTAATAATATTTATATTCTGTAAATATTTAGAACCACTGCTTTTCTCTAAAGTACTCGAGCATAGTTTGACATCAGAATAAGCGAAGACAATAACGCTAACCTGAGGTATCTGTGTTCTTCAGTTAGGAGATCTCAGAAAATAGCTTAAAGAGAAACAGTGTTATTCTTCAGCAAACAATAGGAACAGCTCCCGCCACAGCAAGTCCTTGATCCTTGACAGTAGAATCTTATTTTGAACAAATAATAATATGCAGTCTTTGATAATATTTAATACATTTTTATTTATACTTTAGGTACCCACTGTTCAGTTTAGTAAACAATAAAATTTTCAAGTTACATATATGAAAAAACAACATGAATACTCAAAAAAGGAGTTAGCGAAATTGGTTTAGCTTCATGTGTGATGACCAGGGAAATAGGTCTCCTCTTGTATATATGAATAGGCATTACCTTTCAGTTTCGCAGGCAGAAACTCATAGTGCGTCGAGAATTTGTAATTCGACCGCCCAAAGGCCAACGTTGTCAACGTAAAAGTAATCAAACTAAGCTAGCCTTGAAAACAATGGTAAGACCGTGGTAATCCAGTAGTGATTATGGGATGCGTCGGCGTTTAGTGTCGAGAAGAAATTTAAGCTCTATGATGCGTTTTTATTGCCAATTCTCCTTATGGTATGAGAGGAGATGGGTGCCGAATGACAATTGACCGAGGAGAGCGCTGTTCTTCCGCCCATCAGGATCCCGAACACGAAGATTTCTCACTCCGTGTTTCGTTCTTTCGAGATAGAGCTGAGGGATTTGGACATGGTGTGGGATGAATTCATCGTCGTTGCGCAAGATCGATCGCGGTGAAAAGCTCGTGTTGCCTCCCTATTATGCCCCTATGTGGAGTCTGACAGGGAATATTGATTGATTGATTGATTGAATGAATCCAGTAGCGGTCTTAATTTACCATAAAAAATCCAAAAATGATTAGTGTAATATAAACATCGGATCGTTGGCAAATTATCATTTGTTATTTTATTATAAGTCAAAACTAGAATCTTGAGCGAGTTGAAAAGATCTTACGGGTCACAAGATGTAGAAATTCCTCTAACTAATTGATAACGCATTGATTTTGATTAATAATATATATATAATATAAAAGAATGTCGGGTTAGTGCGAACACTTATAACTCGAGATCGGCTTAACAGATTCTTATCGTTTTTGGTTTATTGGATTTTTCTCCGCCCCGGATAACATAATAACTAATAAAAAATCGAAAAATGCCTATCAAATTATATAAAATATAATATTAAAGTTATTACGAAACGAAATTCCTTACAGCAACGCCATCTGTGAAAAATTCTATAGAAACACGCTTTTTATTTATTGACATTAAACATGTTTATTTAATTTGTCAACATTGAAGCGCATTTTTTTATAAAATGAAACGCGAAAAGTGAATAAATCTAATTTTGAAATCAAATTGTCGTTTGACACAAACTGTCAGGTGCTATTGACAGAATGCTGATGGAAAATAATATGTGGTTTCAAACAGATGCATCGCTCGGAATGTCATTTTTATCATTCTTATTCAATATTAATAATTAGACCACTGGAGAACATCTGTCGGGAAAGCTAGTATAAAATACAGTTGATCCTGTTTGGTGAAACTGTCTATCCGACTACAGTAACTTTCCAACATCCGCTAAGCGAACTAAATAAAGTATCTTGACTGTCGTCTTTACAAGTTGTACATTATACAAACAATACAGCATCAAGGAAACAAAGCCAATGTCAATCACGAGAAATGTAAACATTGTTTTGTGTTGTGTCAAGATGCATAATACCTCATTAGGTTAAAATAGTTATTTGTATAAATCCACTGTAATAAATGCACAATAGATTTACGTTGTTGAACAGTACCCGTATTATAAGTTTTAGCGGAAGGTAGTCACGGATATGAATCACTTTTGTTTCTAGAAAAATATACTTGTGGCGGCGCTATAAACGTTTTCAATACAAAATATATCGTGTAATGTCAGCCGTGGGGTTGCCGGCTAAGAATAGCACCTCTGCTCTTTTTGCTGGTTTTTCGAGCATCCTGTAAAAGGCAGGAAATCAAAAAATCAGATCGGGACCGTGAGTTTGTCCTTAAACTTCCATCGGTCAGAAAAGGCACAACGAGCCTCGGACGCATTCGAGCACAATGGAGAGCTCTTGATGCCTCCCTATGCTCCTAAGTAGGGTTTAGGCCCCTCGCATTGCGGATTGGTTTGAGGGGGGGGGGGGTATCCGCGGCTTGCTTGATTTGTGTGGGGCCGGCTTTCTGGTTTGATTGCTTCGATCCAACTAGGGGGTTGGTTTCGTGCGGGTCTTGTTTGCTGCGGATTGGTCTCCTCCGGGCTGAATTGCGGTGAGCGGGGGGCCTTAAAGGGAGAATGTATGTTTGTATCGTGTAATACTCACTTTACTTTCGTGACAACCTTTCGATAAAACTTAGAATAGGGGTACAGGAGTTTAAGTCACTAAAAAAGCTTTGTAACATTCTAAATTTCTATAGATTTACAAGCGTCATATTTGACACTACTACTTATAGATATTGGCTTATTCAATTGACTTGTTGTCCTGTAGTTTTGGAAGAGCATAGAGATGGGTTCAGTATTACCTACACCACCTATATTGATACTGTATTACCAACGAAAAAAAATTTACTTACTCTTTAACAATTAAAATCATTTAAATGTTTTCAAAGGATGTCTCTCATTTTCATTTTAAAACTATTGTAGACTCGAGAGTTTGTTTCTAAACCATCCTTGAATATCCTTTAGGTACAAATCCGTTTTATTTCATTAGCGCATTGTCGGCTTTATCTACTGACATTGTTGTACAGAAAAGTGTTAGCTTGCTGCTAAGAATAATATTAGGTCTTTACCTATGAAATTGTCGCTTTTCAGTACTGGCCATTTCAAACAACAACAAAAAAGTTTAATTGGCTGTGAATTCCAAATTCAAATTAATTTTGTTTTAAAACAAAAATTAGTTTAAATTAGTCTTTTGTTTATTTATAAATGTTGTATTTTCATTACATTTGAACATTTTTCGTCATAATGGATATTTTAAAAATTATTCTATGGCTTTGAAGAGTTTGTTGGATCTCGTGCGGCTGATAAGAAGGGCATCAATAAACTACCGCTGCATTGGCAAAGATGCATCGATTGCATGGGTGTTTAGTTTGAATAACAGAAATAAAAAAAAAGTTGAAAAAAAATCTACTTTAAGGTTTTCCTACGAAACGGAAATTTCAAAGGTCCTTATAAATATAGAATAATAATAATAAGGGGATAATTTTTAACGCGCCGTTTTGTGACACAATGCCCACCTCAAGGGCGCAAAGCAAATACAGCAGCTACAATATTCTATACATAATATAAGTAGGTATTGCAATAATAAGTATTCAAAGTGGGCAAAAAGTTTAGGATTAAGCAAATGCTATAACAATTATTTTAACTAAAAGCATTTACGTTTTGTTTAAGGATTGTCTGGATATGATATTTTAAACAAGTGCGTTTTTAAAAGTTTCTTGAAATTTTCCACTGTCCTGGCATTTCTGAGATCTACCGGAAGATTGTTCCAGAGCTTTGGACCAAAGATAGTGAACGCTCTATCGAAGTATTTTGGCTTGTTGGAAGTGTTAATTTGAACCAGCTCATTGGTAAATTGCAGTTGGGATCGGAGTGTATTTTGTCTACTACAGAGTGTAGAGGGGATGCATAATTCTGAAATATATTCAGGAGACATATTTGAAGTAAAAAAAATGTAAGTTTTACTCTTTATCAACATTTTGTATTATACTTTAATCGTAACACTGTAGATATTAAGTACTTGCTTCCCTAATTCCATGTCACATATTCATAGGAAACGCTAAAGTAAAGGTTTCAGCAAATAATATCTTCTACCAAAGCAGTGAGACTGTGGCCAACCGCTGAGCAGCAAGATACGGAAGCTGTGTTACAGTTTCTTTAGCGTCTGTCTTCTCTGTACCGTTTTACCGACATACCGCCAACTAGGGGTGTGCTTTTATTAAAGCGACGGCAATATAGAAACAATACTATTTTAGATAATAACCCTATATTGTATTGGGTGATCCTGCCACATTCCACCTCCACCATATAAACTAATTCATTCATTTATTCTCGTCAGAGTGAATCATATTCTCACTGTTAGACGACGTTCACAAAGACATAATAAGTGAATGTCCATAACCGTTCCTCTGAGTTCGCCACATGTTTTACATCCAATTATGGGGATATAATCTTATAAATATGATAAAGTTATACCTCATTCTCAGAGCCTCGTAATTTTTCTACAGGAGTTACAAATTGCAGACGATGATGACATCACCCCATAAGGAGGTGTGAGGAAAGAAATATGGGACAGTACTGAAATAGAAAAAGGTAGGTTAGGTTAGATGTTATAGTAATAATAAGTTAATTATTCTTAAACAAAGTTGCCATCCGAGTCCGGATCCTCAGACCATGAGCTGACCACGTTTATGGACCAGTCAGTGGATAACAACAAATTAATGTTTACAATATGGGATATTCTCAAATACTTTTATCCCACCATAAAAGCATTTCATTTTAAAAGGCCCTTGGAGAGCTACGGTATTAGCCCGAACATAACGCGACCCTGAATTTAACGCAACTCCGAAATTTCCATAAGGATATTTAGAAAAAAAATCATGAAAGAGCTTTTAAATGTTCAACCAGATAAGCCTTTATTTCGGTAATTATAAGTACAAATAGAAATTTCATTCATTTCTATCCAATAAAAAAAAAACAAATTGCTCAAGAAATATTAGCGAGGAAAACGAGGAAACATATTATGTAAACCTACCTACCCTTATTACAGTAGGTATCGATTAATTTGCACTAAACCCCGAATTTAACGAGACTCGATTTTTTAACGGAACAAATGGTCGACTAATATCGCGTTGTTATATTTGGTTCATTTCGTTGTAGTTTGAAATTCTTTCATGGTAACATTGGTTTAATTAATAATTAATTAATTAATTTTTAATTTGTCAATTTTTATAGCGCCGATTAGTACCTACAGTGCACTTCAAGGGCGTGATGTAAAATGAAACAAAATGACGATAATGGTAAAAAATCCGACAAAATTAGAATTATCTAAAGATACAAAAGAAAGTCGCGTCAGTACGAACAATTGTAACTCGACATCGGCTGAATAGATTTTTATGATGCTTGTGTTATTGGATTCTTCTACGCTTCGGATAACAGAATAACTATTTAAAAATCAAAATCGATACAATTTATTTCAACCTTTCAGAAACATTTTTTTTAACATTCAAACATATTTTAAGCGTATTTTTGTATAAATTAAAACGCAGAAACCTTAGATAAGGAAAGAAAGGGGATACGTAACTTCTATGCATTGCCGTACTAAGAATCTGTGACCATTTCGCCATTTTTTGGTGGCAGACATTGGCAGGTACAAAATACATTTTTTGTACTAAATATAAATATTTTGCCAGAACTGCAAATTATAAACTCTAAGGAACATGCATACGATGTCAAACAAAAGGTAGGTACTGGAAGAAAGGAAACTTTTAAGCGCCACGGATGATCCGAAAAGTGACAGGCTGGTGGCAAACAGGCACTTTTTCTATAGGAAACAAGTATAAAAATGGTCACACGCCACCGGGCATAGTTACGTATCCCCTCTCTTTCCTAATCTAAGGCAGAAACTGAATAAAAAGAGATGATTTTAGTTTTGAGGTTATGCCTTTTGTCATTGGAAATTTTTATTTTTTTGTTTGTTGTTTTAGTAACGTATTTTCATTTACCACGATGTTTCATAAGTAAGCTGAACGAAGTTTGACGGGTCAGCTAGAAGACAATAAATTTTACTTGCATCACTAATAGGTGTTAAGACGGAATGTATGTATAAGAATTGGGGTGCTCGATCCTTTACGCTTTTTGCGAAGGTCTGTGGTTGTTCCTGTCCTCTACCCTTTTCACTCCTCACCTACAGAGATTTAACTTTAGATTTATGATCTTAGGTAGGTACTATTATTATTTTGTTCTAAAACAGAAGCGGAAAAGTTAATTCGTTTAAAAAGCAAGAGATTATTCGAATTTAATTTTGAAACGTTCTACAATTTAAATAGAGTTTAGCGGGGAAAAAATATAGTTCTGATGAATTGCACGGTGGCGCTTCGATCGATTAAATTTTACCTATTAATAAATAGGTAGGTACATAGAATATTGTCAAGTTTATACGATTCAAAAGAAAATTGAAATATCTAGAGGTAAAAGCTTTTTTCTTGTTATAATATGTAATATTTATTCATACATTATACAGAAAGTAAAATAATAATAAGTAGGTATTAGCAAAATTTGTTTCCGTGTTATTTCCATAGATACGCTCTTACTATAATACAGAAAAACAGCGTGAGAGCAACATTATGATACGGTGTTTGGCAACAAAATAATATAGAATTGGACGATTTTTTCCCGACTTCAGAAAAGCAGGCAGGTAAATACCTTTTCAGGATATTGTAATATATTAGAACATATCGCTGAGTCAAATGCACCTGTGTGTGTCTGTCATATTTATACGCACACACTGCTATTTTTGTCTATGTATTTCTGTCACTTTAAAATAATATCTTTGGTAAATCAGTCGTATTTCGTTTTACGCATATTGTTCGTTTAGCGCTTTAACCAACGTTGGGTGATCTTTTTTTTATATGCGGTGAAACCCTTTATGGATACCTTAAAGATAGTGCCGGACTCCTACCGGCTAAAACCCCTAAAAAGGTCTCCTTTTATTTACAGTATTGACTTAAGTCCACATTACTTACTTTTTACCAAAAATAGACCGATACAAATATGTTTGTGGTATAACAAGAATTTTTCATTACCATCATGCATTACTTCACGGTAAACAGCAATAATATTAATTTACAGAAACATATATGTACTATGTATGTACATAAAGACATGCTCTACGTTAGAAAACTTGCTTGATACATATTATTTTAGAGTATATAAATTTATTTTTATTTTATTTTTTTTATTTCCCATACCAATAAATGAATACAATAATAATACATACAATCTAGGTAGATATATATATTTTTTATTTTGGGATTTATTATCTCACTAGGCAGACGCCTGTGCCGAGATAACACTTTTGTTTTTTTTTTTTAGAAATATTGGAATAGTACATACTAGAAATTTATATAGAAATCTAATAAAATATAACATAGAAAATAATAAAAAAACATAAATAAACTATATTTTTGAGACTAGTTGCATATATGCAGGATTACAGTGGCATTCACTCCGATCTCCTGTCATTAAAAAAAAATATAAAAACTCGCGAGTGCAACTCAGCATCGGAAATGCAGGGAAAAGGTCAACAAGAATCCACAACAATGGAAAAGGCGATCGATAATCACATATCATATTTTACATCAGTGAATCACTCGTCTACCTCAACACATACACTAGAATTCTCTCTGACTCCTTTATTCCCTTTTAGATTAAAAATATAAGTTTATGCAAAACTTCCATAATGTTCAAGCAAAGAAAATCAAAGTGTGATTGTACTGAAATGTGCTGGTAGGATATACAAAACTGGATGTCGCATTCTGTATCAGATAGTGTTGCCATAAATTATTTGGAAGTCGAGGTGTGTCTGCAGGTGCTCCTTATGAAAATGCTGCTATCACAAAAAAATACACTTTTTTTTTAATCTGTACCCACTAAGCGATGACTTCAAGTACCTATATGTTTAACTGAGGCAATTAAGTCTGTGGTGATTTTTTGACGCATTTGCCCCACAGACACTATTGCCTCAGCTGATTTTTTTTTAACCATCACGCCATTCCCCTTACGGGGTAGGCGTAGAGCACACTTCTTCCACTTCTTTCGCCGACATAATATTTCTTAAACAACCTCTCGTTTTTCATTTGTCTCTTACTTGGAATTCCTTAAGGATGAATCGACGTGTCCACCGTTCCTTTCAACTAGCTTTCCCGACAGACGTTGTCCTGTGATCCTAACAATGAATATTGAATTCCAATTTGTATTACCTTTACCTTATTATTATTACTAACCAATGTAATTTAGATCGATGCATCTGTAGCCCTAGTATAAGTTTTCGATGATCGAATATCGAAACGATCATCGAAAGAGTTTCGAAAATTTTCCATACAAAAATGATCGAACGATTCGATCGTTTGAATTTAGAACACTATTTGCACGTTTATAAGGACCTATTAGCGTACAATAAGCTTTCGATAAAATTCGTACTAGCCCCACTGTTTTAAACCATAAATTTTCAGAAATATAAATAAAATTGTAAAAAAGTACTAAAAAGGTTACTTAGTTTTAATTTTTCACGCAATTTCTTCTTTGTTTTTTCTTTCATAAGAACCTTCTCCCGATAAAAGCCAACACGACAAAAAAAGAGATAGCGAAATCGACTTGATTCTACCCCCTAATTATTAACAAGAGTAAAAATGATGATGTGATGAAAAGGTTTAGCACCAAAGGTCTCAGGGGTTGCACAAGGCAGCGTTGATTAAAATTATAGTATTATTTGAATACTTGGTTAATTTTCTATGCAAATTTTCTTTCCAATTTTCCTTGGATTTACTTTAAAAACAGAAGCGCACAAAGACAGTCGTTGGTAGGTG
Source organism: Mystacides longicornis (assembly GCA_963576905.1). Lineage (NCBI taxonomy): Eukaryota > Metazoa > Arthropoda > Insecta > Trichoptera > Leptoceridae > Mystacides > Mystacides longicornis. Next base: position 6,733,396 of record OY756425.1, on the reverse strand, counting down.
GCGATAATTACTTTGGTGTTGGCGAGAGAGTGACACCTTTGTCTTTGCTTATCTACCAGCCAACCACGTCCGTCCAGTATTTCGCGGTGTACCTAAAGCTTAATGATGTTATAAGTTTAATTGGTTATGGTTAGGTTTTCGCTTCTTCTCATAAAGATGTGAAAACTTTCTGGAGATTTCTTGCAGTAGGAGGACAGAAGAAGGAAACTTACCCGTTTGTTTTAAAAGTTGGTTCATTTCTAAGCAAGGCACGAAGGCACTCCGAGAAGGAAGAAACACAACTATAGAAGGAGCAACACGTCCTGGCAATTTAAACTATTGTATTGTTAGAGGAATATCTCTGGGAATATTGTGATACCTCTTCTATTTTTCCGCCCCTCAGCCGCCCACACGCACAACTTCCTTTGCCCTGTTTCATCGCACTTCTTTCTCAATTTCAATTCCCCGCTAATTTTCACTACTCACAGAACCTTTTTTTAATTGGCGGGCATACTCGAAATAATAACTAGGTATATATAAATTATTTACTTGACTTGAGTACCTACCTATTAAAACTGTACCACTAGTATAAGTTTTCGATGATCGAATATCGAAACGATCATCGAAAGAGTTTCGAAAATTTCCATACAAAAATAATCGAATGATTCGATCGTTTGATTTTCGAACACTAATTGCAAGCTAATAAGCGCTTATTAACTTGCAATTAGCCTTCGATTAAACTCGTACTAGCCCCACTGTAGGTACCCATTTAGTTTGTCGTTTTCTAAAAAATTCAAAAATAATTGTCTTGTAGTTGATTGTTTTTTTTAATAGGTCTGTATTCGATTCGATTAAATTTGGAATTGAAGGACACCACTGATGAATTTTGTATGTGTTTTGTCCTTTTGTTAAGTATTAAGTTTAGGTATATCAGTGTTCTGTTGGCTTTTCTAAAATCTATATATATATATATATATATATATTGTAAAATGGAGAGCTGTTTTTCGATGTCATCGCATCACGCCTAAACGGCCGGACCGATTTTGCTAATTCTTTTTTAGGTATGTACCTACCCTCAGAACTCGACCCAGCTAAGATATTCTGCGGACTTTAATACCGTCAGCAATTCTTTAGTCACTCTTGCACAATTAAGTATTTTTCTGGTCACCCTGTCATTCAGTTCTACTGTGTAAAAAATGGAACACCAATTTTCTCAGGATTTTAAAACATAGTTTAGGGGTTGCTACCGGCTGTTATTATTTTTTTTTTTTAAATTATACTTTTATTAAATAAATAAAGATACACAAACAAACAGAAAGATACAATAAGAAACTTATTTACACAATATTTTACACAGAAACAGTGCAACAAATGAGCGGAACCCGTTAAGTCATTTAAATGACTTGTCAACAGGAAAAGTTGAAAGTTGTTGAAAGTTGAAAGTTTGTATAGAAAATGTATGGAGACGGAATCTAAATTGGAAAATTTCCTTACAGTTATTGTTATAATAGCTATGTATCTATTATATCAATATTTTTTTATTTTAATATTTCTGTAGGATTTAAATCTTTAATAAAAAAAAATAAAAAAATGTATATTTTTTTTATTTTTTATATCGACTTATGACATTTTCTTCGAGAGGTAGCGATCCCTAAAAGTTGTTTAAAAATTCTAAAAAAAAATCTGTAGCAATAAATTATAGCATAGAATAAAATACAGGGATGACCCCTAAAAAATCAGAAAGAAATTTTTTTTCGACCATATAAGAAGCACCCTTCCTTACCTCTGCCCTTCCTCTGGGATATTTAACATTTTTAAGTGAATTTGAGTTTACAATGTTTATTTCATGTTCAATCTTTATTTATTTATTGGTGATCCATTAATTGACAGATACGTCTTGTGTGAAGAAATCTCACTGAAAATTAATAACTCTCATACACTAGTAAGTTGCAAAGAAGATCTCAACGTTTCTGTTCGAAAATTTAAAAATGTCAGCAATAAATGTGTCCGTTGGTTTGATTTAATGTATAATCTATACATTTTGATCTTAACTAGAGTTGCCAGTGCACGACAGCCCTAAGAAAGAAGCTAGCTGCAATAGTTCAAAAATTATTTCTAGGAACCCATTGCTCACAAAACTAAGAACCTACCTAAATGTATTAGAAACAATAGCCTTAAATTAGCTTATATATAACAGACTTAATAATATTCTGGAGGTAATTTTAATTTATGACGCCCTGAAATGGGGTATTAATTTAATACTATCCAAAATAATCCTGTACGCACCTTTTCATTAGTGGCGAAGCTCATCATTCTTAATTCAGTAAGGTGTTGGAATTTTAGAGGTTTGTGGAATATTAGTATAAATGGAAATTTCGGTTCGTCTAACTAAATAAATGAACTATTAAAATAAATCGGTGAGATTTTATAAAGCGTTCCATCATCTGAAATTACATAGGTTCGCCCTTGAAGATGTAAGCCGAATTTTAGGTCGTTGATTGGAAAAGTTTTTTTTTTTCTTTCGATTATTTTATCTACGGTGATTGGAAACATTCTTCTAGTTAATGAAATTGTCAAGAGAGAGAATGTGGTGAGAATATTAAAGTTTTTCTTCCCTATAAACTAAATAATTAAAAAGGTATCAGAGCAGGGAAGACTTTTTAGCCGATGTCAATCAGATTGTGGAAAACTCTACAGTCTACAATGGTAAATTATATTGAAGATTCTTTTAACAAGAGCCTCCCAAAATATTATGTATTCCCTTCATTATTCATCCTATCTTTTTCGATTGCACAGTTTTTAGGGTAGACTATATAGTCTGGAAGTTCACGCATATGCAGCATGGACATTAACAAAAAGTGTTCTGCTGTGAATCCTTGTTTGATATTTGCAATTAGAATCTTGTTTCTTCTTGAAGTTGATTGCTGAATTGAACATGATGTATGCAGAAGAATGGATGTCATAATATCTTCCACACAGGTCGACTACTCCATATCTTATATAATATAAGACAGATATAAAAACAAAAACTATTGCATTGAATAAGACCCTCCACCACCCGAGTATTACAGGAATTTGGAGATTCCTTTTTACTCGCATTATATAAAGCCAAGACGAGACTCCGACGTAACGTATTGAAGGTCACGAGTCAACCAGCTTTGATAAATTTATCTTTACTAACTTTATCTAACATCATAAAACCTCCCCTTATTTCTTCTGACATACAAATTTCATTCATTCGTTCACCCTTTAAGCCCAACTTAGGGGAAAGAGAAGCAACAAGATCTCTCCATTGCGCTCGATCTAGGATTTCCGGTCGGGTCAAATTAATTTTTCACCTTGATATTTATTTGAAATCAATATTCATAGTAAGGACTAGGTACAGGACAACGTCTATCGGGAAAGCTAGTTATGTATAAACTACCCGGGGCTAGCATATCTCAGATTTGACGGGACCGGTTGACAGGATTGTTTTGCCTCAGGCAACAAGTTCCGCGCTGTGTAAAGTGAGATTTGATTGTGTTTTTGGCAAATGTTAATGTTGGGGTCGATGTGTTTGATCCACGTCATTCTCGGTCGACCACGCTTTCTTACACCTTTCCTTTCAGCCTTACAAAATTCTCTAAGTCATTCTGTTTGCATCCATTCTTTCGACATATCCAAACCGTTTGAACTTATTGACTTTCATCTTTATCACAACACTAACTTCCATATCACATTCCTTCCTAATATTCTAATTGATTTCCAAACAAGATTTGGCCTCTTAAAAATTGTGATAATATAAAGAATACGGCATTCAACTTCTTGAAATATTGGATTCACTGGGCGTACAATATTAGAATGAATATTAAGCTGTGTACTCATCCGCACGGTATCCATAGTACGCGGTTGTTCGCCTCGAACCACCGCGAACGGAACGCAGTGATCAGCAAATTTGTAACGTTGCATGACACGTGACATGCAACCTTACCAAGTTACACATCTGAACCAAGCTAACGTTACCAGGTGAGTACACAGCTTTCAATTCTCAGACTGGTGTTAATCTAGGCGCCGGTATCTCCCAGCGTATTGAATCAATTATCAATAAAACAATAACTCCCCAATTCTGATATTAATTTCATTGTTGAAAATGATATTACACTTAAATTTACCTTTGAGAGGTAATTTATCTACTAAAATCCTTATCATTTTAATTAAATATTCCTATAAATTGAATTTCCAAACCCCCGATCCGCGCTAAGCCCCGATAGGTATTAATATAGGTACCAACCCGGTGCGATTTAACGATGCTTGTCGATGGGTGGGGTAAGGCCCATATTTCCAAATAAATAATCTACAGTAAATAATGATAAATTACATTTTTTAATATTTCAAAAAGTTCATACCACAAAACTAATCCAACTACGGGATTTTTTTCATACTTATATAACAATTATTTTCGTTGTTAATTCGAAGTTAAGTTTTTTATTACCTTTTTGGAAATTAGTTACAATAATTAATAATTAATTAATAGCAACTTTTCGCAAGAAATATTGTATGTTTATTATTTTTTGAAATATGTGATTCGTGATCTAAGGTTCCAACATACAACTGTAGGCCTAAACAAATTGCATTTGGCGATCGACTAGGTACAATCGAATTCTTCGACAATGTTGAGTAGGAAGAAAATTAACTGTCCACTGTTTATATTTTTATATATAGTCTTTGTTTAGTTTAAATAATTATTGTTTATGTTACTCGGTAGCCTAGTTGTATACTGGATTCCCGGACGGGTCAGAGTTTTTCTAAGTGTTTTTACACATTAATTTTCTACCCGGGGTTGGCCTGTCTCAGATTGGACGGGACCGGTTGACTGGAAAATATTGCCTCAGGAAATAAGTTCCGCCGGCTATACTGACACCTTTGTATAGAAAAGAGTTATATTATTATATGTTCTAGCGGACAGTTAATTTTTTCGTACTATACATTGGCGAAATCTTCGTTTGTTGTGGAACGCCAATTTGATTTTGTCTACGGGGGCTGGTTCTACGAGAAAAATATGAAATTATTAGCAGTACTCCAACAGACAGATTTATAGGACAATTAATGACTCTGACTTTTCTATGCCCTTTTCCGAGAGGTTTCCCTGTTGATCCTTCGATATAATTTTTATTGAGAATCCAATCCAATCCAAACTCCCTTAAAGGTAACAAGAGCTCTCCATTGCGCAATGTTTATGACCCCCTCCCACACCATATCCAGATTCCTCAGCTCTGCTTCGAAGGAGCGGAACACAGTATGAGAGGGTCTTCCTCGTCTTCGGGACCCTGATGGGAGGAAGAACAGCGCTCTCCTCGGCCAACTGTCATCCTTAACACATGTCCCAGCCAAGTCCATCTCCTACACATAGTGGTAGATTAGTCGTTCGTGATACGGTGGTACCATCTCACACCCAAAATTCTCCTGAGGCACTTAATTTCGAAACCTGAGACTTTTTTTGCCTGGGCTTTGGTTAGGTGGCCGGACTCACGCAAGGGCGGATCCAGCCTTGGCACAAGGGGGGGGTCACAAAGTAAAAAAAAGGTCATCTTAAAAATTTGGTATCTGGAAATTACACTTTTCCTAAAAAAAAAAAAAAAAGGTCATTTTCAAAATTTGGTATCTGGAAACTACACTTTTCCTAAAAAAAAAAAAAAAAAAGGTCATTTCCTAAATTTGTTATATGGTACTTTTGCTCCAGGGGGGGGTCATGGCCCACGGAAATTATAATTATGCTAGCAAAATAAAGATTACATAGCCTAGGGGGGGGTCATGTCCCCCGTGACCTCCCCCCTGGATCCGCCGTTGGACTCACGCCCATACAGGAGAATGGGCAACACGCACGCATCAAACAGTTTACATTTCGTCTCGACACTAAACGCCGAATACCTAATATTATTGTTAGCCATTACAACTATTGACTTACAAAATTAGCCAAAACTATTCCGGCTGTCATCAAGACAAACTAATCATCTTAATATATAAAAATGAACCCCTAATTTTCGTGCTCATCGCATCATGCGTGTTTTCTATTGTCAGGAAGTGAAGCAGTTGGTAGTCTAGCGGTTACAACGCCGGCTTTCGTACTGTTTCGTGTGGAGGTCGTGGGTTAGATCCCAGGTGCCGACCATCTTCCTCTTTCACGACACAAGCGTTAAGTAGCTTACTGTGAAAGACTGTAATTGTGTTCACTTTGAGTGTACACTGTCACAATGAATCTGTGCTCACTCGAAGTGAACACAAATACACTCTATGACTCTTTCACAGTAAGCTACTTAAATCCTGTGCCATGAAAGAGGTAGACGGTCGGCACCTGGGATCGTACCCACGACCTTCGCACGAAACAGTATGAAAGCCGGCGTCGCAACCGCTAGTCTTCCAACAAAAAATATGCGTACCAATGTTTTAAAACTCAATGGTAAATAAAAATTGTGTTGTTATGGAATTTTCACAGATGGCATTGTTGTCAGTTAATCTGTTCCATACCTACTAACTTTAACATTATATTTTATTTTATTTTCTATCCCATTTTTCGATGTTTTATTAGTAATTCTGTAATCCGCAGCGGAGAAGAATCCAATAAACCAAGCGTCAAAAAAATCTATTCAGTCGATCTCGAGTTATAAGTGTTCGGACTAACCCGACTTTTATTTATATTATAGAGATATGAAATTTTTTGATTAATTTTAATTATATTTCAACATGGTTATTAATACCGTGAAAGGACACGATGTGGAAATTGATAAAATACCCACTTTCTCAATTTAGATCCGGGCATTAAAGCGCTTTCCAAACTACAGCGGAAAGTTTTGTAAGTGGGTAAGATTTATTGGGGTAATTCATCTTGCGTTGGCCCAACATAAAAAAAATCTCAAGTTAGTCGGATTAAATATGTTGAAATGGGACGACAATCGACACTGAGTAGCTAAGATAACCGGCGGTTAAATTCTAAAACACACGCGTACTACAATGCCGAGGTGGTCCCTCGGGAACGCTATTTTCTTTTCGGGAACTTCCCGGCCCATCAAACAGACTTCGGGAATAATAAATTATTTCCAATTGTCTATTATTTATCGAATTTCTTTATTTATTTTGGTGTGTAAAAAAATGTTATCACAAAGGGATTTTGTAGTCTTCTATATTATAAAAGTGGAGACCTATTTTGCGTGGTCATCACATCACAACAGATAGATAGTATTTATATCAGTTACCATGGAAACTATCCGCGTTTGATCATAGAAATTCTCAATACTTCTTCCATGTCAATTTTTGATAATACTATTATTATGTTGTCTATGGACAATATAATAATATCTATGCGTCAGAGAGACGCAACATTCGCCCACCATTATTATTCTCGTCTCGTCGTCGTATATTGTTTATTAGAAAATAATTTATAAAAAAATAAATAATTTACGACGGTTTTGGTTAACCGAAACCTGACAAGAAAATCTTTGTTCGACAATATCGACATGAAATTTATCCGTGAATATAACATCCGGGGTTCTTCGTCCTCGTCAGAGTTGAAGACTCCGTCTTCAAATAACTCCAAATCGCTCTCGTCACTTGAAAAAGCCATTATTTTCAAAAAAACTTGTTGTTATACCAAAAACTTGCCATCGAAATCGGGGGATAGGAAAAACAAACCGCCGAAATCGGGGGTTAGGAAAACCATAGAAAAAACAGTAATCACAAATGTCACAAGCTACTAGAGATAGGTTAGCTGGGCACACACGTAAAGATAAATCTTTACGATAATCGTTCCAAATTATCGGCCGATAATTTCGTACGATTTATCGTTAAGATATATCGGTCGTTTGACACTAACGTGCAAATCTTTCTGAGCGATTTCTCGTATCAAAATTATGAACGATATATCTTTCAAATTCAAACGATTATCGCACGATCGCTATTCTTTCGGAGTTTTATAAAATTTGAACGATAATGATGACGTATGTATCACTTCGATATGACAGTTCGATGTAAACATCATCATAGTTCTCACCGTTTTTACTACTCCTGAACTTTTGACGTTAATTTTATTATGAACTTAGACGTACGTAACAGTGATCTTGGTTACCTGCTTTCCCTTGGGATGATGGGTTACACCATCATAAACGGCTCAGAAGAAGTAAAAGTAGAACAAAGTGGGTGAAAACGTGGTTATTGAAGAAAGATCTGCATCACATGCAGCTTTTGAAAGTGATACAAGAAGATGATCCTGATGATTTTAAGAACTATTTGCGCATGGATGAAAATACTTTTAACTTTTTATTGTCTTTAGTAAAGGGTGCCTTGACCAAAAAGGACACTGTGATGAGAAAAGCTATTCCACCAGAAGACGGTAATACGGTGTTATTGAAAATGGTGACTTGTGCTGTGTAAAATAGTCGTTCCTCAACAGAACTCAAAGGAAAATCCTTTTATCAAAAAGGATGTATTTAATATATTATTATAAGTGCATATTTTTGTAATATAAAATGTTCAAAATATCAAAAAAAATTTGACAATTGATTTTGTTTTATTACTTAGGGCCACATCACAAAAATTTGACAATTGATTTTGTTTTATTACTTAGGGCCACATCACACTACGGGTGCAGACCTAGCGCGGTTAAAAAAACCGCGTCTGTTTGAAACGCGTAGGTACATTTTTATTTGAAGAGGAAACCCAGCAGTTCAGTCGGCGGCTTTCTTACTACAACATACGTCGTGGGTTCGAATCCCTGTGTATTTTCACTTTCACAACACAACTCTTTCTTAGTGTGTGTGTTTTGTTTTTGCGCCTTCGCGGAGGACTGGAGAGAGCAATGGGATAACCTGATGCAGCCCGTCAGCGAGGCACCACTCACGTAGTCTCTTTGAGATGCGTGTTTCAAAATTCATTACCACTGTAACTTTTATTGTGGGTGCATTTTTTTTGCGGTATGGGCTTAATCTAGTAAAAAACGGTGATGGGTTTATTTTTGGTTTGAGTATGTGTTGTAGCTTGTTTCTTTTTATTATTTGGTGGGATTTGGTTATGGTGTAGTTGTTGGGAGGAATCATTAACGGTTGTTAAAATTCAAATTAAACTAAAAATTTCCGCAATTTAATTGAATTATAATTGTCAACTCAATCTGAAGTTTTTCTTTAATTTACACTTAAATGAATTATTTGTTGCAAGGATCTTTTTCTTTGTTTTCTTCTTTGCGCGTCAGATGAAGTCCTTCCGACTTTATTCTGAAACCTTGCACTTTTTGCCTACTTTTTTTTTTGCTTATAAAGTCTGGATGAAATGAGAACTTAGGTTCCTGAAACATCCAGGGGTAAGGGAGGGCGCAACCCTTAATGATGATGATGATGATAGTGTGTGTGAATGTTTCCAAATGTATTTGCGTTCACTTTTAATTAGCCCAAATTCATTTAAAAACATACACCCGTACGTGGCGTATGCAATAGTGCGTATATTTCCTAGAGAAATTTTTATTTTATCAAAGTTTTTTTTTATCAATTTATTAAGAAAAAAGAAAACAACTTATATTTAAACAGAGTGCTCCCTAATCAAAATTATATATGAAATTTTAGGAATTTCTGCAAACTGAGGTTTTCCACTTTCTATGAAAATTTTGACGAAATCCATGATACCACTGAGAAATCGCCAGCGGTTTTTCCCACAGTGCCGAATTTCAGACGGTTCTTGTTTAAGCCGTGTGTATGAGCCCTTATCTAGCCCGACGAAACTAATTCATATATTTTCTAGAATGACAGATAAGAATTAAACAGAAGTCATAACATTATTATAGAATATTTTTTTAAATAGACAAAAATAAACTATACGTTAATAGGTACCTACTTAAAGTGGGCAAGATCTTCATATCGGTAAAATAAAATACCTACTCTGACTTCATTTTCATGTTCCTGTAAGGGAGTGGATCGGCATCCGAACTATAAAGGAGCTGTTCCGGGCAGCGCTGGACAGGGGAAAATTCTCCAAAGCGACATCCAACGTTAGTGGGACCCGACAAGGCTCATAAGAGAAGTACTTTTATAAATCTTGATTTATCAATTAATCAATCAAACTCCCTTTGAACTCCACTCAGGAGCATAGGGAGGCAACAAGAGCTCTCCATTGCGCTGGATCTTGCGCAATGCTTATGACCTCCTCCCACACCATGTCCAATCCTTTCAGCTCTGCTTCGAAGGAGCGGAACACAGTATGAGAGGATCTTCCTCGTTTTCGGGACCCTGATGGGAGGAAGATCAGCACTCTCCTCGGCCAACTGTCATTCGGCATCCTTAACACATGTCCCAGCCAAGTCCATCTCCTCTCCGTAATGGTGGAAGTTATGGGCCTGCGCTGAGTGCGCTGGCGTATAGCGTCGTTTGTGATGCGGTAGTACCATCTTATACCCAAGATTCTCCTGAGGCACTTCGTTGATATTGACAATGTTCTAAACTGACACATTTATCGCTGTACCGTATTCCGAGGAAAACACACCATAACATGAGAGCCAGCAAAATGTCAACTGACATCTTTAATGGTCTATTGAATATGCCTGGCGATCTAAAAATGCATATAGGCCCCAGATCAAGTGGTTTCCGATGAATGTATATTGTATATACACGGCTCAACTGTGTGGTGTAAAAGATTTAGCTGGAATAAATAACGATAAACCCCAGCTTTTGAAATGAAGTGCCTCAGGAGACTTCTAGGCGTAGGATGGTAACACCGCATCACGAACGACGCTATACGCTGGCGCGCCCAGGGTGAGCCCATTGTGGGGAGGAGATGGACTTGTCTGGGACATGTGTTAAGGATGCCGAATGACAGTTGGCCGAGGAGACCGCAGTTATTCCTCCCATCAGGGTCCCAAAGAAGAGGGAGACAAGTATACCGTTACATAGGTACGTTAATTTAACGTAAGTTCAGGTGGAGTAAATATAATGAGAACTATGATGATGTTTATATCCAACTGAAAAAATATACGTCATCATTATCGCTCAAATTTTATGAATTTCCGAAAGATCAGCGATCGAACGATAATCTTTTGAATTGGAAAGATAAATCGTTCGTCCAGCACACACGTACCAAATTAACTGAACGATTATTTTGTTATGAGAAATCGCTCAGAAAATATCTTAACGATAATCGTTCCAAATTATCGGCCGATAATTTGGAACGATTATCGTTAATATTTGTATTAGCTTTTGAATCAATCTTCTCGTGTGTGTTGCACAGCAGATAAATTGTACCAATTTATCGGTGAACGATTTGACCAATTTATCGTTGATCTTTCAGACACCACTAACGTGCCGATTTATCGCTAAGATTTGAGCGATTGAACGATTATCGTTCAAATCTTAAAGAGAAATCGCTACGTGTATACCCAGCTTTGTCACGCTTTATCGCCGATTTCTATACAAATCATATAATGAAAGATAGATAGAAAGTTTAGATAGAAACACCAAAGTGTAAAGATAGATAGATTTTTAACCATAGATAGGAGATAGATAGGTTATTGAAACCGGCCGTTATAGATTTGGATACCATGAAAATTCTTCGAAAAATCAATTGTTCGAATTATGTACAATTGTTCTAAAGCGAATTATTCGAATGAATATTTCTACGAATTACCTATTTCTTTTGCTTTAGGAGAATTGTGATTTCGTATAGTTGTCATTACGTGAATTGTGATTTCGTACAATTGCCATTAGGTGAATTGTGATTTTCGAAAAATTGTAATTCGAACAATTTGCGTGTTACCATAGATTTGAATATCCTTAAGGGGGCGTTCAAGTATTACGTAACGCAATTTGGGGGAGGGGGGGGGGTCTTGCAAAACGTTACTGTGCGTTACAAGGGCGGGAGGGGGGGGTTCGAACAACGCGTTACGTAACGGTTTTTTTTTTCTTAAATAAAACAAATTGGGAAATAAATTTTCCAAGTTGGGCAACCCTTTTCGTTTAAGTCTTACGGGGAGTCCCTCGACTGCATTGTATGTAATTTTTATTTCGCCCTCCCAAGTTAGCAAACCTTTTCTTTTATTTTTTTACGGGGAGTATAATATATTATACTTACGTCATTTTTATTTTATAGTCTCTTGGGTGTTATGTAACATTTAGGGGAGGGGGGTACAGAAAAACGTTATGGCGCGTTACATGGGGTGAGGGAGGGTAAAAAATCTTCAAAAATTGCGTTACGTAATACTTGAACGCCCCCTAAGTAAAACAATAAGTTTTGTTCAAACTAAACTTTTACGTGAATAACCATGCAGATCTTCTCAAAAACGGGTGTACAGTACTTTAACAACTCAATGGAAAATAATGATTACACTGCTAACTGATCTAAGTCAGATTTAACAAAATGGCTGCCACCGTCAACATTTTAATGAAATTTGATGTCCTTATATTTTGTTTTTAAAATTTAGAGTTAAAAATATTATGAATTTGACATTTGGCCTAGTGGCAGATTTTTTACATCTGACATAGGTCCCTAGGCGAGATTTATCTTGCTAATCTTACCATAATGATTCGGTAAAATTTGGGTTTAACAAAGTCTATCCAGAGTCCAACACCATGAAAGATAATGTAACAGGCATAAAATGCAACTTATTTCCTACTACACCGCCATCTCTTGGATTTTTTAAAAGTTATTCAAGTATAGAGGAATTGTTTTTATTACAAATTGTTTTTGTTACAAACTTATGACCTGTCGAACTTCATCCCACATCCGAATCAACTATTATTATTACCTAATGCAATAAATTATTAGTTAAATTTAATGCAGTTTTAATGTCAAACTGTATTAAATTCATGTAATACCTAAGTCAAAATGATTTTTTTATTCTGGGTTAGGTCGAAGTTCGACGGACGGGTCAACTAAGTACCAAATATTTGAAAATTATAATACCTGATACCGCTATTGAGGTTGCCTAAATAAAGGAGCTGTGCGTATTACAATATAGTTTTAAAAGAAAATCGTTTAATTAGAAGCTCAATATTTTGGACTTGGTGATCCATTTAAAATAAAATAAAAAAGAGCCTCATATTGGTTGGCACCATAAACTAAGGATAACATAGAGGGAATCACAACGTTGATATTTACAGGGTACATAGTTTGATAAATTGGTAAGTTTTTGAAAATAGTTAGAAGAAAAAAGATTATTTTTGTTAAATCGCTCTCAAAGATTAATAAAAAATTATGAATTGATCCTTATTTTGAGATTCAAAATTTTTTGTTGGCAATATATGATATCGGATAAACCCATAATTGTTTATTTTTTTTTTATTTATTACGGCAACTCACCCTATAAGAGTGATATGTGCCTAAATACAGGTTTATAATATATTACAATAGTATAATATTATATATCAATACATTTTACACAACTAAAGATACCTTATTATACATAGGTGGTGTTTTTAACATGTAGAATTTTTTTTTAAACCTAATGTGTGACGATATACTATAATTACAATAACAAATAAAATAAAATATAAATATAACAAAGTAAGATTCATCCAATCAAAAGTTTCTCTCGTTCAACTGAATGCACCTCATTATTGCGGCGTTAATTCTGTCACAACCCTGGGCGAGTAAGAAACTTATGGACAATGGGTAGGTAAGTGTTATTTGTTTAATTTTTTTTTTTTTTTTTTATTAATTAGGCATTCCACCCTCGAGTAGGAAAATTTCGGAGTCAAAAAGTGGGCATGAGAAAAACACATGGTCTAATGTCTCTTCCTCTGTTCCACATTTACATTCAGGAGAATCATAATTGTTTGTAAAAATATGTAATGAACCTATATACCTAAAAAAATGGTGTATCTGTAACCATTCATATTATCATGGGTTTGACAAAAAAGTACTAAAATTATTATAACTCGAGAACTATAAAAAAATCGCTGAACATAATATGTTGAGTTATTTAGATAGCCCGAAAGGTGTTCTTTCTCTGGACTTCCGCTTAGTCGTACTTTCTGGGACACCCTGTATTTCTTTTATTCTTAATGTTTTTGGGGTTTTTTATAACTTTTTTATTTACCAATCGATCGCATTAAACCAATGTTTGTTTAATCGGTTATAATAAATTATTTTTCTCACATCCGAACACATTCCCATAATCACCCCAGTTGATGTTTTTATGTGGAAACATTTCACTTGAGAACGTAAATAAAAGTATGAGGTGCAAAGTTCCAGGTAATTCATAGAGCTGCGAAACTTCGATGGGAGCTGCATACAAATCAGAATTTGGCTCAAAATTTAATGTAAAAAAGATTAATAATATAAGAATAAACATATTTAAATAATATTCTAATGTAAAAGATGTTTTTCTATTTCACAATACTTTATTATTTCTTAACAGTTTCTTTTAATTTTCTCACATGCGCACACACAATATCTCACACACCTGCTTCCGTTCCTCACTCTGACTTGTTTGACACTTTCTTACCATAGACCATATATCACTTTCATATCACATGCATAGACAAATCATTCACTCTTAAATATTTCTTTATAAACTCTAACACTAATTTCATCTTCATTTACGAAAACATATGTAAAAAAAAAAAAACACATTTTTATACAGTCCGTGAACTATAACAATCTGCGATATAATAATTTAGCTAAATGTTTATGTAACAGCGGTGTCATACTGTGCGACATGACAGCTAACAGGATGGTGCGGTGTTGGGATACGGCATGTGCCCGTTGCGGTCTGCCTTGTGTGGGTCAAGCCTTACTATTTACATAGTAAAATATAGTAGGAATATACATCCGAATACAAGTGGTTTCAGAAAGCACGAACACATACAAAAATCTTCAAAATTGCACTCATATTAATATGAGTGTTGTTCAGTTAAAGGATCACGACAGCGCGACTACAGCGCTTCTGTGATAAATATCCTAAGCTAGTAATTTCTTTCGTAATTTGAAATAGTTTCAATTTTTTTTATTTTTACTCAAACTCCGAGTTGACGCGACAACAGCGCCTCTATTGCCGGTTTATAAACTAAATCGCACTGTTCCTTTTCGCTTTTTTTTCCCTCTTGTTATAGCGTTTTTTTTCTACATACATAGTTGATTTTCGCCTCCTTAAACCTCGATATTTCATTGCTGTTGAAATAATTTTCTATACTAACACGATGTATTAATTTCCTGATAAATTAGAGAAATGCAGTTTCTCATCTTTCAGCATTTTTTGGTACGTTTGTAATACTACAAGTACAAAGCAATCTATATTTTTTTATCTCTTTCACTACCGTCAATCTATAATATACAATAATATCTACTATATAAATGAAAGTCGGGTTAGTGCGAACACTTATAACTCGAGATCGGCTTAACAGATTCTTCCGACGATTGATTTATTGGATTCTTCTCCGCTCCGGATAACATAATAAGTTGAAAAATGCATAAAAATAATATAAAATATAATGTTCAAGTTAGTTTGGAACGGATTTCCAGTGACGCCAACGCCTATCTATGAAAACTCTATAACAACAAAATTATTATTTACCTGACAACCATTGACATTAAAAATATTGGTACGCAGATTTTTTATGGAATTTATTTCAAGCTTTCAGTAATAGTTTTTTTAACATTCAAACATATTTTAAACGTATTTATGTATAAATTACAAATTTGAAATCAATTTTTACAGTAAGGACTACAGGACAACGTCTGTCGGGAAAGCTAGTAACATAATAAAAGCGCGAAATATACAGTGTAAGCCGTATCTATAGTGACGTTGCGCGTAGCTTGGATACCACAGTACCCCTATTCTCTGTTTTATCGGAAGCTAGTCACGGTAGTAAAGTGAGTATTACTCGATACATTTTGTATGAGAAACGTGTATAGCGCCGCCAGACATATTTGTAAAATATATCGCGTAATACTCACTTTACTACCGTGACTACCTTCCGATAAAACTGAGAATAGGGATACTGTAAACATGACGCCCACTGAAAGAAAATTGGATTTTTTTCTATGTATTACGACCGTTTCAATCGCGATCCGCAGTGAATCTATTGGCTATATCGGAATAGTTTCCAACAAGTGCGTATGCGTATATTAGTTAGGTGACAGTTTTGCGACGAAATAATCCGTATTGAGATTATCTATGGCCGATTAATGTGTTTATGGTGTGCTGTGTTCTATAGTCGATGGATAATTTTAATAATCGAAATTTATTGATATGATTATACGTGAATAATTACAGTCTATACGAGTATTTTGAAAGGAAACTAATATTATATTATGTCTACTTACCGAATATGAATGTAAACTAAGTAATACAGTAATACTTCTCATAACGACTGTTTTACAGTCCGACTCGCTATGTGGATCACTTTTCAGGCAAAAATTCTCATATAAAGCAGTAGGTAGATAATGTGTTGCAAGCTGAAAAAAATAGATTTTAGTTTTGTTGTAGCTGAGCCTCAGAGATCTTGGTACCCAATCGCTTTTCCGAATCATGTAAAAAGAAACGGGTAGAAATTTGAAATTAGTAAATTGAAAAAAAAAAAATTATATAAAAATAAAATTCAGTTCTCGCATTAGATAATAATTATGTAAAACATAACATACTCCCTTTTTTGACCCCATTTATTAAGGGCATAGGGAGATACCAAGACTCCAGTGCGCTCAATCTCGCACAGCTACGACGACCTCCTCCCACACTATATCCAAATCCTTCAGCTCTGGTTCGAAGGAACGGAACACGGTATGATAGGGACTTTCTCGTCTTCGAGACCCTGATGGGAGGAAAAACAGCGGAAAGTGTACTTTACCAAATAAGATTTAAGCTGTGTGACGAACGACACTATACGCCCAGGCACCAACCGTGGATCCTTCACTTCTTCCATCATGTGTTTAGGATGCCGAATGACAGTTGCCGATGAGACGATCCACCTTTTAGGATAGACAAGGATAACCTTCTCGAACTCCGTTCTTTCGAAAGAGCTGAGGGGTTTATATGGGAGGAGGTCATTACCACTGAGCAAGTTCGAGCACAGTGGAGAGCTATTATTGCCTCTAATAAACAAAAAAGTATTATTTGCAGAGGGGTCAGTATAGCCGAGGGAACTGAGGCAATTTTCATATTTTTTCTGAGACAGCTCAAGTGAAAAACATTCCAATACAGATAAACTGTGACCCGACCGGGAATAGAACCCGAGACCTCTTGATCAAAAGTCAATGCCTATACTACTTACTAAATAACCGAGTTCTATGACCAAGTGGAGTCTCAAGGATAGTATTGATTGAAGGCTGTACTAATTAAAACTCAAGTATGTAGGTATATAAAGGATGGACTGGACACACCATAGATGCGCATATGGGATGACACAAAATATCGACCATCTTGTGAGTTACTCTTGAAAATCAATGCTGATATCAATGTCGATCATCAATTCTTTTAATACTATAAATACTTGGTTTAAATAGACCTACGTGGAACTATATTTATGCATAGAAACCAAAATCTAAGTGTGATAATGACATCGTTATTTAGAATGAAATTGGATCGTTATTCTGATTGTAACCGCCCTGTAGCCTAAGTATGTAAGACACAAAACGTACTTATAGTCTTCGTTTTGTACCAAAACGGAGCCAACTGTCAGTTTTTAATTACATCGGTAGTATGTAAGCCTACGTCACCGTAATTTTTTAGTGAAAACCTATGCGTTTTTGATGACGCGCTGACTTGAAACGTAACGTAACGTTTACCTTAACATGACGTAATGTCAAGTTATCTATGCGAGTTACATACTTAGGCTACTGATCAGATAAAGCCACGGCTAGACTATGGGCCATGTTGGCCAAATAGAGGCTCTGGCCCAGCATGGGCAAGTAGTGTGGCCGCTTCACCAATGACCAATATCGCCCAATATTTGACATTGGCCGTTACTTGTTTACTTGTCGATCGAGTCCGCAAGTATTCACCAATATTGGGCCAATGTTGACAGCTGTCGTGTCTTCCATGTTGTTATTTTTCAGAGTTTTGTACATTATTTTTCAACAATTAGTAATTACAATCGATATCAATACAATAGACAACAATACAAATAAAACAGTATACGTAAAAAGACAGTAGGTTTAATATTGTGTTGCCAAATAATGCGTCCATTGGTTTATGTTGACAAAATAACAAAATAAAACAAGATTTGTCACAGAAGAGCAAAATAACATATAATTTTTTAATAAATCACTAATTTGTTTCTTTTATTGTACTTTAAACTAAAGAATATATATTAAATATTTACTTTGGTCTATTTTAATACACAAAACACGCTCAAGATGCGTTCACGATAACCTAAAATCTAAAATTTGGCGTGCGTACCACGTACCAGCTATCAAAGTTGGGCCAATAGTGTAGCCAGGTGTACAAGTGTATTTGCCAAATGTTGCTACTTGCCAATGATTGGCCAGAGCCCGTATTTGGCCATCCTGCACCAGCATGGGCCATAGTGTAGCCGTAGCCTTAATGACTTTCCCAATACGCATTACAAAAGCGCCTACAGAACTTACCTACACGCACCGACAGATAATACGATCCAATGGTTACCGAAGACGGTCTCTGGGGGTCAAATTGTGAGCAATAAGTAAATAAACGTATTTCGTTATACTGTTAGCGCTTCTTCTTCTCTTCTCAGCCTATTCCCGTCCACTGCTGGACAAAGGCCTCCTCCGTCTCCTTCCACACCCCTCTGCTTTGGGCCTTTTGGACCCAGTTGACCCCAGCGTATTTGACGAGGTCGTCTCTCCACCGTAGTGGTGGTCTCCCGACGCTCCTGGCAGTCGTTCTGGGTCTCCAAGTTTCATCCTTCTTCGGTCTCTTGCCAAGTGACCTACCCACCGCCATTTGAGGGAAGCGACACGTTGGGCAATATCTGCAACCATGGTTCTTTGTCGTATCACTTCGTTTCTCAGTCTATCTCTCAGGGTGATACCCAGCATGGCTCTTTCCATGGATCATTGGGTAACCCTTATCTTCTCTGTACTCAGTTTGGTCAGCGTCACTGTTTCCAGGCCATACGTTACAACCGGCATTATGCACGTCTCATAAACTCTGCGTTTTAGGTTCATGGGGATTTTACGGTTTTTGAGTATGAGACACATTTTCCCGAAGGCTGCCCAACTTAATCCACTGTTACCGAATAACTAAGGGCCGGTATTTCGAATGAGCATTAAACAGCCTAATAGTAAATGGACATATAACTTTAAAGGATCCACTAACTCAAAACGGGTCTTTCATGAGAAATTTAATGGACCATTGGTTAATTGACAATTGTCTTGTTTTTTTTTTGCGACTGGCAATATTGAACTTGTTGCTATCTTCACTCTATACAAGTGTGAGAGCGAGACGCGCGGTAAACACCATTCGTTAGAAAGAGATGACAGACAAGGTCTTATGTGTTTGTTTTACTGCAACTGTCAAGTCAAGTTTTATTTTATTTCTGTTATTTAAATATTTTTAAAAGGGAACCCAAACAAATATATAAAATAATTCGTATATATTATTTTCTGTATTAAAAATAAGTATTTCGAGATTATTCCCATTGGTTTATAATAATATTATGTACTACGTGCGTCATCTTGTGATTTTGACATTTCACTTAGCATTACTAAAAAAGTGAGATTTTTTTATAAAATAGCCGATATTTTAGTACCGCATAGTTCCTATTTTGATGCTTTATAGAAAGCATTGTAATCCGATTTATAAATTGGTCGAAAAAAATGGGCTCTCTCATAATAAGAATCATCAACAATTTCGAAAAACGGTATGAAAACAGACAAAATTGGCAACCATTTTGACAGTTCTAAATTGTCCATTAGTGTGCTATTGGCTGTTGGAGCAGCCCACTAAATTTAATCTTTCATTAAGGTGTTTAATGCCCCAATCGCCGCTATTTGACAGTTGAAAGATCCGTTTTTTTCTCTAATGGGACATTAGTGAGTTAATCCTCCATTAAAACTTATTTGACTGTATAATGCTTGTTCAAAAGATCCACCCTAAATTATATTAATTTCTCAAAGTTGTAAAAATATTAAATTGTTGATCATAAGGGAAGCACCATTAATGGAAGATGCGGGTGAAAGGGAGAAGGGGGTGGATATTTTCCAAACGCGCAGTTTCAAGTTGTCTCACTTCCACTTCCTGTTAAACCGGAAGTTGTCGGGGCGGCTAACTGTGGTGGAGAGCTGGCGTGGTAGGGAACATCCGGTGATCTTCAGAAAAACCTCTTTCGAACATCATAAATTTGTTTTTGCTTTTAACACCGTTAACTTTTCTTGTCGACCAAAACACAAGTACATAATACAGAATCTGAATATCTCTAATATAAATTAAAGTCGGGTTAGTGCGAACACTTATAACTCGAGATCGGCTGAACAGATTCTTTCAATGTTTGATTTATTGCATTCTTCTCCGCTCCGGATAACAGAATAACTAATAAAAAGTTGAAAAAAAAATGGGTAAAAAATGATATAAAATACAATATTTAAGTTAGCCATACTAAACTAGAACGGACACCTGCGACGCGCCAACGCCATCGCGGTAAGTTCCCTTTCATTCTCGCATACGTAATTGCCGCTCTTACAGTAGCCCATCCCACTTACTCCACCGCTGTCAACAAAATTGTCGGGTACATTCGTATCGGTACCACTTCATAGGTGAGGTAGAATGTGTGTGCGCGCGCGCATATTATATTCTCACGTTGTTCCCGCCTGAGCTTTGAATATTAATGAAATATGGATGCTTTAGAAATATTTTAACATTATTATTTTATTAGTAACTTAATCGGACTAATTATGTATTTTTGTTTCTGAGGGTGCAATGCAGGGGAGCAGGCAGCATGAACGGGCTGCCTCTGGTTAGGACTACAGGACAACGTCTGTCGGGAAAGCTAGTATAATAATAAAAAAAACGTCAGACTTTTATAGATGGATTTTCCAAGTATTAAGGACATAAAAGCTTTTTAACTAAAAATTATTATTTTTTACTATTAATGAATCTGAGCTCACACAAAGTGAACACAAATACACTTACGTATGACGTATCTATAATTTAAAAGAAAGTCGGGTAATAAAAAATAGAAAAAACTTTGTACATATCAATATTTGAAATTTGACGTTATTGTTTTTGAAGGGAAAATGTGAAATAACGCTCACTCAATATATCGAATATAAAATATCAATGTCACTAAGTTATATGGTAGAATTTCGACCGCTGAGCGACCACTAGTACAGATAAAAACATGGTTAAAAGGGTCAAATATTTGATGCACATTACACAGTACACACACAAGATACCTCCCTAAATTGAGTTAAATCTCGGAGATGATACTAGCACAGTGGCGGATTATCCTTTAGGCGGCCGCCTAGGGGCGCCAGTGTCACAGGAGCGCCGCGAGGAGCCCCGCGCGTAGCCTGTGTTTTTAAGAAATATCAGTATCTAATTAAGAAATGCTTAACATCGAATCAAAGTTAGTGGTTTCTTTGGACTATGATGATATTATCATTAACACTTAACAGTTTCGCAAGACATAAATGTAGACGGCGAGAATTTTAAAATGTGTAGGTTTAGGTACATAATAAATACTGAAACGCGTGAAAAAATATTTTCTTCTCCTCCTGCTCTCCTCACTGATTCTCTCTATCTGAAGCTCTCTCTCAGGGATGTTTTTGGGCGCGTTTAACTGAAACAGGAGCTGGGCTGGTGCAGGAACATTGAAGAGAAGACCAGAACTGCCGGCTGCTCTTGGTTGGAGCAAAACTCAATGATATCTCGGGGTCGAAGGGATCGATAGAATTGACCGATCAAGACACAAGTTTCACTTTTTATTCTGAGAAGGATTCAAGTGTAGAATTGTTCCAAAGCAAACACAAATTCACCTTATTTAGAAATTTATTGTTCCACAAAATTTTGAATGCCGTATTAATATTGTACAACAGTTATCTTGCCTTTTGACAAGTAAAATCTTAATCACACTATGACAGTATAATGTTTTAGAAATAAAATTAACATTTTCACATACAAGTTTTGTCACGACTTGTAACCGTCGGTCGACTTTTGAATTTTACTTTTTCTGAGACAATATTTATCTATTTTTACTTATAAATTTTAGACAACACATTGAACTGATAGCTATCTTTAATTAATTAACCGGGTGGAAGTTATTTACATGTTAAATTACGGTGCTGGTTAAAGTTAAAACTGAACGGCCATTATGGCGTCCCTCTAGATCAAAATTTTTACATGTCGATGCACGGAACAAGAATCAAGAAGTGACGCTCCGAATTCGCGCCAAAGCGAAAAACGGTGCATAGAACAACTGTCAAAATCATATATCGCGTGTTGTCATTCTATTGGCTGAATTTTTTAAAACATTTTTTTTTTTTTTTTATAGATTACTGCTTTAGTGTTGTGGCCATTCCTCTTATCCTTTATCCTTTTATTATG
Source organism: Mystacides longicornis (assembly GCA_963576905.1). Classification (NCBI taxonomy): domain Eukaryota; kingdom Metazoa; phylum Arthropoda; class Insecta; order Trichoptera; family Leptoceridae; genus Mystacides; species Mystacides longicornis. Next base: position 6,710,952 of record OY756425.1, on the reverse strand, counting down.
ACACGTTACACCCCACTCCAGGTTAGTGGGAAGAAAAAAAAGAAAACGGATAAAAGAAAAAAAAGAAGAATCAAGCCAGTGTGGTAAACAGAAAACAGTAACTGAGTGGTAAGCCGGACAACATAGCTAGTTACGGTGAACAAAGGTTAATACACAAGGCCAAACATACAGGAGGCCAACTCTCATCAGCACACATATTATAGCAACCAACATTAATACAATTTCAATTGTGACTAGGTAATTTACAACTTAATTGTTCAACAAATAAAATCTTTTATTAAAGCTCACAATCCAGGTGAGGGGCAAAATTTAAACTGACATTATGGATACTACGAACTCTAGACCATGGACATTATACACTTTCATATGCCACCCTGAGATAGGTGAACAATGGTCTTTTCATTCCTGAGAGTAATTAACGAGTCACTTATGATCTCTGGAAGCGGTATTCAGAAATATTGTCTCTTATCTTTGTACATTAACTAGGAAGCATGAAATGTAATGGAATGAACAATTGTAGACTACAAAATTACAAATTTCTTACAAATCATAAATGACAACTTGGATATTAATGGAGAATAAATCATAAGGCAAAATAGTTATCAATATTCAAGACTGTTTTACACTGATCGAATTTAAAAGAGGAGTGGCTCCGGACCGCACCAAGAGAGAAAATATTGGAGAACACTAGTTTACATCCGCATACATTCTTCATACACATCTTGCATTCTTCCGCACGTTCTACATTTCCTTCATTCATACAAAAGATTAAGTGGATCCAAAAAAAAAATTTAAACACGCTTACTTCACCCATAATTCTCCAAGGCGCTGATCAAGAACGAATCCAAAGTATCCGACCAGTATCTTAAGAATAATACATGTAAATTTTATACAAAAACAAACATAAAATACAATTGGTGGGTCAATGTGAACCCAAGGATCAACACATATAAAATATTACTTCTATAACAGGTATAAAATTTTGATAATACTATACATTTCCCTATCTGTGTAGTTATTGAATATTATTAATTTTTGATGTTAAATTGGCGTACCACAGATTCCAAATGAACTGAGGCCATCACTTATTTCTCACTGTATGTATTCACTTTGTTTTATTATACACAGCCTACTTGAGCGATGGTAGCTCCAAAGTATTAGAGAGATCTATTTAAAGATTTGCCAAGGGTGACTTTCAGCATTCAACAACATGCACAGAGTTTACAATTAATATAACCTAGATTATTTAAATAGAATTCTGTATTGCCCAAGTATTTACAGAGGTATTCGAAGGTCTTGATATCGAAGGCTAGCAATGATCTGATGGAAAATACAGAGCTGAACTCCGAAAAGAAGGCGCCATTCTGTCTTTACTAAAGGGAACAGAAAAACCCAAAAATAGAAAATTAACTATCCTTAAAGATATCTTAGAAAACAAACAATGTGGTCCCATGAATAAGAGGCGTCCCAATTTATCATGAACCTATTACAATCTTACAACGAGGACAAGTATATTGTCAACAAAAAAAATTGATGTAGTTAAACTACGGATTCGAAAGTATTTTAATAATCTAACTAGAGACCATAGATACTGACGATTATTTACATAAGCTAGGCGTAGAATTATTCAAATGAGTACTACATCTAAGCCGAGGATCTGCGAGTTAGGAGATAATTTCTCGAAACAAGTTCTACAAACCTGGCAAAAAGGATTTGACATTTGCGTATTTTAAGCCCGCATCGCTCTAATGTGGAGCCTATTGGTTCTTTTCCAGAAGACACCAATCTGCTCAAAACATGACACAAACTTTCTGATTCATGTCCTCTCATGATCAAGTCACTCAACAACTTGTGTCATTTAACTCACACATGCTCATCTTATAGTGAGCCGTGTACCAAATCCGAATATTCTCGAATTCTCAACGCATAACTCTGTATACGTTCATAACACCTTGTCTTTACACTGACACTGTGTTCACACGGCTTGTGGACATCACAAGGCGTAATATAAACTTTCCAATCAAAGTTCACAATTTTGTAGAATTGTAATTTTTTCTGCTAGTTCCCAAACATGGTGAAAACTAGGATTAAAAACTAGATCATCCTAAGATTAATAACAAAAAAAAACTTAAAGACTCCTTTATCGTTTAAGGAGAAACAGGAGGGGTGGTGACCTGTATAGGCGGACGACAAACTTGGCCAAGGAAACCATAACGAGGTCTTGGCAATCCATGACTCCAGACATGATGTCAATTCAAGGGAATATTCGTAGACGAAGAAGAAGAGGAATAGTTTAAGAATCGTACAGAAATTATAAGGAAACCAGTTCGGTATTTGCAACTACCGAAAATGCTATGAGGATTCTGTCTTTGGCGAATTATAAACTGAACTGTGGACAAAGAAGAGGAAGATGTGATACACACATCCACACTATGAGGCAAGGAAGAAAGATGAAAAGAAAAAAAAAATCCTTCTAAGATTCTCTATGTAATTGACAAGATAGTCACCAAATGTTTCAATCATCACTCAATCCCATCAGTACGAATCTAAGAAGTTATTGGAACAAAAGCCAACAATTCTAATCCACAACCGAAAGAAAAGAACAAAAAATTTTTATTTATTCAGTGACTAGAAGATTCGCAAAGTGACGGATCCCCTTCAGATTGTTTGTAGCAATAAAACAAGTCATCACCAATGATTGGTGAGAACAACATTAAAAGATTATTGATGCACTATACAACTTTAACTAAGTTTCTCTTGGTGCTGTAACAATTGACAGGACATGAGAGAAGAGGAAGATGAATAGTATAGATCACCTATGATATCATTAAACGAGATGATATAACAAAACTTCCAAAATTCCAAAACATTTGTATTAAATTTGACCCCTTTCAATATGTATGTGCTCCGAGAAGAAGAAGAAGAGAAGATTCAAAGCAGTAGACAAGCACACAACAATGTAAGCAATCAATATTGATTATAAAAAGGAAAATTTTTTTGTGGTCTAGGAAATTCACCATATGACCAGAATTTTTTACAACTCGAATTAAAGTTTCTCTTGGTGCTGTAACAATTGACAGGACATGAGAGAAGAGGAAGATGAATAGTATAGATCACCTAGGATATCATTAAACGAGATGATATAACAAAACTTCCAAAATTCCAAAACATTTGTATTAAATTTGACCCCTTTCAAGATGTATGTGCTCCGAGAAGAAGAAGAAGAGAAGACTCAAAGCAGTAGACAAGCACACAACAATGTAAGCAATCAATATTGATTATAAAAAGGAAAATTTTTTGTGGTCTAGGAAATTCACCATATGACCAGAATTTTTTACAACTCGTATTAAAGTTTCTCTTGGTGCTGTAACAATTGACAGGACATGAGAGAAGAGGAAGATGAATAGTATAGATCACCTATGATATCATTAAACGAGATGATGTAACAAAATTTCCAAAATTCGAAAACATTTGTATTAATGCGGCGCTCCCCGCTTTCATCGGATTCCACGATGTGTGTCGGCCATTTTGTGAGATGGTCCTGACGAGACACATGCGCACAATGTCGAAACACTACACCTTTTTGACGAATCCAACGCATATTCTGGTGATGGGCACAGTCTCGTCCCATATGCAAGTGCAGTAGCATAGTCTCTGCCCAACTGATCACAGTGAAATGGAGTAAAACTTACATCTTAATATTCTTCCTGTGAAAAGCTGATGACCTTTTTTGTCTATCGAGGTGCATGTTTTACACATGCAGTTCGTGACAAATCTTAGGTCATCACTTTCAGTCATATCCCTAATATGTTTTTTTTTTTCAAATGATCGCTTCTCTATAAATCTATATTAGTTCGTCTAACATTCTACCAAACATAGTTGTCAAATTTTAATTAGGGTTTCTGATAAAGAGCACATTTTTTTAAATTTAAAGTATTCCCGCAATCGACAACCCCAAAATTTGACAATTCTAACATATTATGTAGGTATATAGTCGTTGAAATAATGTGACAGATTTATAAATAAATAAGTGATATATTATGTTCAATACATACATAGATATATACATTCTCCCTTTAAGGCTCCCCGCACACCGCAAGCCAACCCGGAGGAGACAAATCCGCAGCAAACCCGACCCGCATGAAACCAACCCTCTAGCCTGATCGAAGCAACCAAATCCAAAAGCCGGCTCCACACAAATCAAGCCCGCCGCAGATCCCCCCAAACCAACCCGCAATGCGGGGGACCTGAACCCCACTTAGGGGCATAGGGAGGCATCAAGAGCTCTCCATTGCGCTCGAAGGCGACTGAGGCCTATGGTGCCTTTTCTGACCGGTTGAAGTTTAAGGACGTGAGGTGGTCAACCTCACGGTCCCGATCTGATTTTTCGATTTCCTGCCTCTTACAGGATGCTCGAAAAACCAGCAAAAAAAGCAGAGGTGCTATTCTTAGCCGACAACCCCACGGACAATAATAAATATTCAATACTTTAAAAATATTATAAATTTTATAAATGAAAACATATTTCAACTCTGCTATTATTATCTTATTTTCTGTAAGACAATAATAATTATTGTCGACTAGTCGCCCCATCCCAAGTATAAGCGATCTATAGTTGGCTTCGTTATTATTAAGTTTAAACGTTCTGATGTTTTTCATTTTACAAAATACATAAATGACTATCTACTTATTTCATTTTTCGGCTTTCGAATAATAAATAATGCTAGTAGGTACTTTAAAAATATATATATATCATCATAAAAACTGGGAAAAGCAGATAAGTTTATGATGTATTGGGCGGCATTGTCACAAGGGGATGATGCATCGCTTTGAATATTCACATTTGCATACGGAATAGCCCAAACAATAGAGTGTCGGCAGGTATTCTGGTATTACGTTGTATTTAACTCGTGTGTTACGTTAAGTGTAGGTACGCAAAGAAGCTTGAGAGCAATCTGTTTGTTTTTATGCCTGTCGAATATAGCATACGCGTTACTTAGGAAGGGGGGGGGGATTAGACCCCAATGTAAAAATTGCTTCTGATAACAAGATTTCCGCATAACGAGCAAGATTCTTCAACAAAAAAACTCGTTACGAGAGGTACTACTGTATTTGAGAGTTTCTACATTCGGTTCAGTTCGGTTTATTTATTCAAAAGATGCTACTCTTTTATTTGATAAAACAAAAAAGTGGTCACAGTGTTCATACATGACTAACTTCTGAGACATTGCATTTTCCTATAAGCGAATATTTTGTTGGTAGGTACCGCCTGCTATTTAAATCAGAGGTTTAAAAATATTCACATCTCTACGCATGGAGAAAGAAATGCATTTTCTTATTTTTGTGGTCTAAAAACCATATTTTAATAACAGCCGGTTTCATAAAAAATAAAGAAGACTTTAAGTTTCCTTTAAAAAATAACGCGTTTCATAACAACAAAATGACATTTAAAACCGACTTTATGGTAAAGTCTCGTTATTGGCACTTAAGTCGACTTTAGTGTAGTTCAATCGTTTAACACCGGAGTTCATAGAAAATTTCGTGGCGCTTTAACTGTCACGAATAATGAACATTTGTATACGGTGATACTGTGGACAAAAATGACCAAAATAGGGTGGAAAACATGGCAAAACGGGAAGAATATTATTGTTAACTGATTTCATTTACTAATTCATAAACTATAATAATAAATTAACAACAATAACTACACATTGATGCTTTATTAAGAAACGAAATTGACAGATTACCAGAAATTTCGCGAAAATGTTAGTAAACAACCTATGTTTTCCATAAATTTCCATGGTTACACAATCAACTGCTACCTACCAACTTTCAAATATTTTTTTATGATACGCGTCTACCTAAAGGAGACTTTAAAATTTAAAGGTTCCTTTAGCTAAGCTAAAGAGTTCTTTAGTCGCTTTTTTGAAACCGGCCTTAAGTGGTCTAAAACCTTCTTTGCATTATTACCTTTCTAATGAAAAATGAAATCTTTAAAGGGCACACCAATTGGATGGTTACAAAGTCTATAACTGACATATATAGCTAGAAACGTTTTTTTTCTTTATACATATATAGATATATGTTTTTTTTTTTAAATTAAACGAACTGTGCTAACTCAAGGTGAACACAGATATGTACACTCTTTGACTCTTTCACAGTAAGCTACTTAACACTTTGTCGTAAAAGAGGAAGATGGTCGGCACCTGGGATCAAACACACGACCTTCAATACAAAACAATACGGAAGCCGGAAGTGGATGTCTTGTATTCCATTTTCACCTCATGACATCGCTAAGTTGTAATATTATAATTATCTTCTACCATAACATGTCATATTGCAGGCTTAAAAATAATAATAATATAACACTTTTCTATACAAAGGTGTCAGTATAGCCGACGGAACTTATTTCCTGAGGCAATTTTTTCCAGTCAACCGGTCCCGTCCAATCTGAGACAGGCCAACCCCGGGTAGAAATTTCAAGTGATAAAACACTTATAAAAACTCTGACCCGACCGGGAATTGAACGCGGGACCTAGGATCTGAAGTCCACACTAGTACAACTAGGCTACCGAGGTCGATAAAAAATACTTATGTTAATAATAATTAGAGTCCACACATTACAATTTTAAAATCTTTAAATAGTAGTGGTAATTTAAGAAAAAGTTTAGAACTATAGTAAAATATTTGAAACTTATGAGTGCTTTGCACCTAAATATCCGTTATTGCCGCTCTTACAGTAGCCCATCCCACTTACCTATTCCAATTTTCATACAAAGTCAACATCGGGCACATAGAGGAATAATGTCTGAATGAGAGGGAACTACCCGCGATGGCGTTGGCGCGTAGCAGGTAATCCGTCCCATACTAACTTAAATATTATATTTTATATCATTTCTTACCCATTTTTCAACTTTTTATTAGTTATTCTGTTATCCGAAGCGGAGAAGAATCCAATAAATCACACATCGGAAGAATCTGTTGAGCCAATCTCGAGTTATAAGTGTTCGCACTAACCCGACTTTGATTTATATTAGAGATATAAAAATTAGACAATGATTAATTTTCTTCCTACTCTACATTGTCGAACGATTCGTTTGTAGTCGATCGCCAAATAATGCAATTTGTCTAGGGCTGGTGAAGTTTCTCAGTGAGCTCCGTAAAACAGAAGATATAAATCCAAGTTTGAGAATCGTTGGAGTACGAGAAGTCTAGCTGGCAGACGCGGGAGGCCGTCCGAGCGGAAACTAGTTTCTAGATACGTGAAGAGACGTCCACAATGCTTTCGTCAAAATATATTCCTTGAATGCACAATTATTATTAGAGACTTATTCTTTCCTACTGGCTGTTTCCGGGACGTAAATATTAAACCTAACATAACATACCATAACAGCAGGCCCGACAAGAGGGGCGGTTGGCGGGGAAAATACCCGGGGCCCCTGGGTTCTAGGGGCCCCTGGGTTCTAGGGGCCCCGGAGAAAAAATCTATCATGATTTCAATTTGTAGGAACTATGTTCCTCCTTTTGTAGTGCGTGTGTGTGGGGTACGTCTGGAGAGTGTCCGTTGCCAAGATTGCTTTCGGAACCCCCGTTGCGAAAAGGGGCCCCTACAAGAAGTATATCCCCGGGCCCCAGAAGTCCTCTCGGCAGCCCTGCATAACATACCATACCTATCTGCAAACTTCAAATTACATACTGAACCTTACCACAAATCCTAGGTCAGACTTTTTAACGTTATCGGGAGTTTTACAAAAGAAAAATTATGAATCAATCATTATTATTAACAACGCTTATTTTCTTACTAAGAGCACTTGATTTGAATAGAAAATCAACAACATTAGGTAATTACTTATTTTATACGTCGGTATAGGGGCGTCCATTAATCACGTGAGGCGTGAGCTCAAAAAGGGAGGAGGGGAGGTCTAGTAAGAATACCTTGTGTATTTTTTTTTTTTGAAGAATTTAAAGAAGCATAGTTGCTGCACCTCCAGTAATTTAAGAAAATGACACCTAACTTTATACATTCTTTATACTAAAAAAGTAAACTTGATTTCTGGGGGGAGGGGGGGGGTGTCTAGAAAGTTGCAAAAAAAAACATCACGTGATTAATGGACGCCCCCTATATCATTGTTATTTTTGTGCCTATGTGTGCATTCAGAATTAAATAAATTATTTTGGTGTTTATTTATTTTCGATTCTATTTTCCATTAGCCGGTAGGTATAACAAGATTGACAAATGTAAAAACTAATGACTCTGAACAACTCATTACTGATGTTCAATTGGAACAAACCAAGATTTTGCTGGTTTATGTATCGTATTTTTGTGTATTTAAAATTTTGAAAAAAAAAACACTACGGGCTTACAACCGTCTTCTACCTCCTGTTATTTCGAAGGCTGGCTTAGTGTGATCACTCTACGTTAACAAAGTTCGCCAATAGGTGGTAATGTTTAAATCTCTAAAATCCTAATCATGAGAATTCTCGACATGTCAAAAAATCCCATCATGTTTATAACAAGTGGATATTTAATAATAATTAATGAGATATATACCTACCTAGCCAACAGTTGGAATTGAAAATTATTGCGAACAAGTAAAGCAACCAAATTTAAAGGCTGTGACTGCTGTCATGTATTTGGCGCCAGGATATGAATATTTTAACAGTATTGACATAAATAAAAAATATCTGTAGTAAGTAGTTAGGCATATAAGAAGTTTGCAAAAAAAAGTTGAAACATTGGGGGTTGAAATTTTCACTAAAATACAAATTGGTAAATCAACTCCATACAAAGATGTTAGTAGATAGGTACCTACATCTGGCGGAACTTATTGCGAGAGGCATTTTTAATGATCAATTATTGGTCCCGTCTAATTTGATACGAACAAACCTCATACAACACAAAAATATTCTAACCCGGAAGGCGCCAAATACATGCAGCTAGGCTTGATGGCGGTGTAGTAATCAGCGTAGTAGTTGTTTAAAAGAATAGGATGATTAATCTTCCACCTTCGAGGACTGGGATAACCCTGTGGTTAACACGTGAAGAAACAAGACTTAAGTGCATGGAGGGACCTAGTGACAACTAGGTACATGCTCCACCTTGGGAGCAAACGTGAATAGACAAGGTAAGAATAAACAGCTAAGCTTCCAAGATGGTAGGTAGGTAGGTACATAATGCTATATTATGCAATTAGATGTTTTTTAATGCACTAATTTTAACTTTAATTGAATAAATTTCGCACCCAATGGCAGAACGCGACGGGTCAGAATGAGGGTTTGACATGAAACAAAAAGCCTCAAAAAGACATTTCGATATTTTAATAATTGCCTAATACTTTTGAAAAATATAAAAAATAACGATTCAATACTTAATTAGTTATAGAAATTGCTAATTGTTATGATTCCTAGTTTTACAAAGATATTGGGGGTTATTCTGAACATCCGACCCTATCGAGTTGTGTGCGTCCCGATAGTGTTGCGTAGGATCCAACTTTTTGTATAGGCTCTTACTATTTACGAGTCACATTCGAATGAAACATCGGATGACCGGTTGCATTCGTCGCAACACTATCGGATGTCTACTCAACGCCCATTTCGCTGTCGCTTGCGATCCAACCAAGTCTTCACTAGTGTTTAATCATCTTTTTTTAATTTAAGTGTAAAAAATGGTACAAAAATTAATTATTTGGTATAAATTTGGAAGAATTTTAATGAAAATTGTTTAAAAAAGTTCTATCTAAGAGTATAGATATCATGTAAAAGATTGCTTACATTTTGCAGTAAAAAAATAATTACTTAAGTATAAGAAAAAATAATCATTGATATAAATAACATATTATTAGTATTGTCAATTAAAATAGGCGCGTTTTTAGGTAAAAAATATAGTGGAATATTTTAAATTAGTATTACAAAATTATTATTTTGGTCCGTCATGCTATTTTATTTTATTTTATTTTATTCGATCAACGGCAATAGCCTTTTACATGTTAAAAAAAATAACAATCATAATATCCTTCACTCCAACAACACAGCAATATATATAAGTAATATATAATATCAATAAATAAATAAATAAATAAATCACAAACGCAAATAAAAATGTCAAGATTGAATAATATTAAAAAAAATATAATCGGCCATAACGGAGTAGGCAGTCAAATAATACAAATTTAATGTCAATAATAGCAGGATGTCAGGTAATACTAATGTCAAAAAAGGAAATTATCATATATAAAAATATCAATGTCATGCAGATATGATTAAATTCTGGTCAGAAAGGTGAATAAATGTCGATGAAATTTAGAAAGAAATTAAATATTGTGGTCAAAATAATGAAAAAAAAAAATGCACATAGTCAAACAAAAATACATAGGTACATGTACACATAAATAAATACATTCTCATGCATATACAAACACAAACAACTTCGAAATGCCCAATGTCAATTTTAAACATTTAGAAAATTAATTACGTCAATTTTGAACTTAGGTAAACTGTCAACAAAAATATCGGTGATATTGCCTACCAGATTTCCCAGTCTGTGTATTCTGACCATGGGAGAATAGAACGTGTAATTATTTCTGGTAAAAGGCTCCCGAAATAACACTGCCCGTCTAGTACTTCTCGTGGGGATACTGAATTTGATTAATTCTAGCAATTCAGGAGAATCAATTACACAATTAACGAGTTTGTAAAGGAAGCAAAGGTCAAAAAGTGTTCTTCGGTTTTCCAGGCTGGGGAGTCTAAGATCATTCATCAGAGCCGAGTAATCAATGTTTTCAATGGGTATACCGAGTTTAAAATTAATCACTCTCAAAAACTTTCTCTGAACTCTCTCTATGCTTTTGATATGGACAGCATAATTTGGGGACCATACTACAGTATTGTACTCCAATAATGGTCTCACGAGAGAGACAAAAAGCAATCTATAAGACCGAATCAACCGGAGATCGGAGACGAGTCTAAAAATGAATCCCAGAGTCCTCATAGCCCTGTTGACAATTTCCTCAATGTGTAAATTATAAGTCAGATCCTCGGAGAAGGTAATGCCTAGATCTCTCAAGTTCGAGACACACTCGAGTAAAATACCATCAATTGTGTAGTTGAAAGAAATTAGAGATCTAGTTTTGTGAAATCTAATGACTTGATATTTGGCTATATTAAGGTGAAGTTTATTTTTCTTGCACCAATCATTCAAACAGTCAAGATTGTGTTGCAGGACTTTACAGTCTTCCGTACTCTTTATGGATTTATATAGTTTTAAGTCATCAGCAAATAATAATACCTCTATATCTCCGAAGATCTCGACTATGTCATTTATAAAGATATTAAATAATATTGGTCCCAAGTGCGATCCCTGCGGTACACCACTATATGCATATATAGTATCTGACACGCAATTACCTATCTTAACCTTCAGAGTCCTATCACTGAGGTAACTTTCTAGCCAGTGGTAGAATACGCCGTCGACCCCGTACCCACGTAACTTGCAGAGTAGCATGTCATGAGACATTTTGTCAAAAGCTTTAGAAAAGTCCGTGTATACGGAGTCGACTTGCCCTCTCAGTGCAAGAGTTTTCATTATTTTCTCCTGGTAAATGATTAAGTTACTTAGTGTTGACTTGTTCGGTATGAAACCATGTTGCAAGTCAGTAATTATGTTATTAATGGGTTTCTTTATCTTCTCGACTATAATGGACTCTAAAAGTTTAGGAATTGCCGACAAAATACATATAGGTCTATAATTAGTAACGAGACTATTATCACCCTTCTTTAGTATTGGATTTATAAATCCTACTTTCCAAATATCAGGAAATATGCCTGATTTTAAGGATGAAGAAAACAAGGCATGCAGACACGTGGTAAAAGTGTCGACACAATTCTTAATAAATACATTGGGGATGCCATCAGGACCCGGCGTTTTTGAAGCATCTAAGGCAAGGATCGCACTTTTTACCTCGTCCACTGTAATGTAAATGCTGGGCAGATCGATAATCCTATTGGAGAGAAAATCAGGATGATTACATGTATGTGAAGATGGTAAATCATATACACTCTGAAAAAAAGAAGCAAACAGATTAGTCGCATCTTGGGCGGAATCAGAATGCTGATTATTGTAAAATACCTTAGATGGTATTTCAACCCGATCTTCTCTCATTCCATTAACAAACTTCCATAAGTTTTGAGATTCACCCGGCATATTATTTTCAATTTTCTCAATGTGCTCTGCATAGCACTGTTTAGCTAACATAGAACACTGCTTACGTAAACTAGAAAAATAAACATAATCATTCTCATCTCCAGTCTCCTTATATTTCTTATGCGCAAGCTTCTTATTTATTACCAGATGTTTCAGCTCTTCACTAAACCACTTGGGATAAAGTGAAGGCTTCACACATCGTTCTGGAATATTAGCGTCAATACAAGATTGTATATTTTTATAAAAAAGACCAACAGCAGTGTTCAAATCAGCCTCACTGTGTAAAAAGTCAAAGTTAATTTTTTCTAAACAAGTATTTATATGTGGGTAATCAGCTCCATGGAAATTTCTTTTAAGGATTTTTCTGTTGCCTGTATTTTGCAAACATGAAGTTATAGCAATATCGAGAGGAGGATGGTAAGCATCGGCAGGTAGGAGAGTTGAGGTAGATTTACTGACAGATGTTAATTTGGGATCCGATGTAAATACAAGATCCAAGGTCCTACCAAGGCTATTAGCAACATCATTTACTTGCAAGAGACCAAGAAAGTTAACTAGGTCAACAATCTCAGAAGCCCTTTCACTACCATTACTATTGGAGATCTGTAGCTCGGCAGGACCATGATCATTGTCGGCGACGTCTACAGTTCTCCAGTCACATTCAGGAAGATTAAAATCGCCCGTTAAAATAAGTTTATGTTTTTTAAATTTGGATCTCAAGATTTCAACCTCCTCGTGATAGTTTTTGTATAGTGTTGCATCCGCGCCTGGCGGAATATATACACAGCCAAATATAATTGACTCCAGGGGGAGCTTAACTAAAACAAACACCTGTTCAAGGTTCTTATGCTTTGTCGATAACTTTCTACTTGATATATTTTTGGATACTGCTATCAGCACACCCCCACCCCTCGACTTGCCACTAGTACACGAATTTCTATCGCATCTAAATACATTGAAATTACTGGAGAAACCAATTTCAGAGTTACCAATGCTAGGACTTAGCCAAGTCTCTGTGAGTAAAATAATTTCGTAAGAAAAGTGAGGAAGAGACTGGCGAAGTTCCTGCAGTTTCGTATTTATACCGCGAACGTTTTGTAAGTAGCATAGGAGTTTTTTGAGTTACTGCTACTCACAATTTTGGGACAACCTTTTATGAACTTAATAAATAAATTCTTTTCCCCATTCCTGGCTCTGGTATTTAATTCTTCCTTCAATTGTATATATTGATTTCTTTGGATTACGGTTTGGTCTCTGTAGATCCTATAATGGCTTGACAAATTCATCTTATTCTTCATCACTTCCGCAACTTGAATTGGACTCTTTAGTACAACTTTGATAGGTCTTGGTTTGTTGTTACTTTTTCCCAATCTAAAACACCTTAAATCGGAAAGGGATATCGAGCTATCAGCATCTTTAAGATAGTTGTACACCTTCATCCAGAGCTGGGCGGTACTCGAGTACAAGTACTCGTAGATTGTACTCTGAGTACTTTTGGTGTACTCAGTACTCAGTCCACGAGTACATTTCTAAAACCTGTACTTGTACTTGTATTCGGTACGTTTTTGAGCCTAAAATGTACTCGAGTACATCAAAGGTACTCGAGTACATTAAAGGTACTCGAGTACATTTCAAGTTCTCGAGTACATCTTTGGATTTATTGGAATACGTTAAACCTACTATGATACGTAATTTGAATTTATATTGCAAGTAGAGACTTGTTAGGTGTCGTGGTTATTAGTAGTGGTAAAGTGTGAATGTATGGTTCTCGTTTTTAATTCGAGAGTGTTGGTGACGAAATTGTTGTTTTTAAAACCCGTGTATTATGATTGAATTGGTTATTTCAAAAACTAAATAAGTCTTTGAAAAAAAAAAGACGGAATCGTCATTTTATAGAGTATAGTCTGAAATCCTGCTCTGCTATTGCTCCTTTACGTAAAAACTGAAGTAGGTATATTATTTATATGAAAAAATTATGATTTATGATGGGCTCTAATCTGTTGAATAGAATAGAATAGTAAAAATATATATATAAAAAAAAATAAAACAAAAAATTCAGAACTTTGATACTGCTAAATCCCATAATTTGTAGTATTTAGACACAACAAAAAGAAGACGTTGAGAATGAGATGTTCAAGCAACTTGTAGCAGACGGTCTTGCGGAAATTTTTCAGGCTTCTACAAGACCAGCACTTTTAAATTCTTTCGGCAGGTGGCCCGCGGCAAGGATATTCGCAGTGTATTCTTATTAGTCATTATTATGTTAATAATTATTGTCCTCGGTAGCCTAGTTGTACTGGCGTGCATGGACTTCAGATCCGAAGTCATCCGGGTCAGAGTTTTCGTAAGTGTTTTTTCACTTGAAAATTCTACCTGGGGTTGGCCTGTCTCAAATTGGACGGTACCGGTTGACTGGAAAAAATTACCTCAAATAATAAGTTCCGCCGGCAATACTGACACCTTTGTATAGAAAAGTGTTATATTATTATTATTATGTTAATTGTGAGTTTTTTTTTTATTTATCCTTGTACTAATGTGCACTACAACTCTATATTAAAATATAAATTGTAAAAGGCCGGTTGGCCGTTGAACCAAATAAAAAATAATAATAATAAATAAGGCCCGTAATGCGGTGATCAGACGAGGCGAATATCGCCAGGACACTCGCCAGCCAATTGAACCGTGTGAACAGATTGTCGATAAATCTGAAGCGATAAAAATGGTTGAAAGCGATATCGCCTCAAGTTGAACGCTCTTCAACTTTTGTATCTGGTGGAACGATGCACGCATGCGCAGATATGCGCGTCGTCCGTATGTTCTGTTTCTTGACAGTTGACAGAACTGCTTTAAATTTATTTCTCCTTGGAATCCAATTCCGCACCTAATGCGGTGTTCAGACGAGGCGAATATCGCCAGGACACTAAAATATCGCCAGCCAATTGAACCGTATGAACAGATTGTCGATAAATCTGAAGCGATAAAAATGGTTGAAAGCGATATCGTCTCAAGTTGAACGCCTTTCAACTTTTGTATCTGGTGGAACGATGCACGCATGCGCAGATATGCGTGGCGTCCGTATGTTCTGTTTCTTGACAGTTGACAGCACTGCTCTAAATTTATTTCTCCTTAAAAACCAATTCCGCACCCAATATCTGCGTTTTTTTTTTATTTTTCCTCAATTAGGAGTCTCCTTATATCGTCTAAAACAATATTATCAACTAACCCCAATTACTGCGTGACTTCTACCTCGACGTCCGCCATTTTTAAAACTATCAGCGCACCTGACAGATTGAATGTATGCCGGTGGACTCGTGTGAACAGATCAGACGATCAATGGGCGACCGAGCGATATTTTTTTTATGCAAGCGAAATCGTCTGGCCTTATATCGCCTCGTGTGAACACCGCATAATCCAGGCAACATGCCATCAGATCCAGCAGCCTTACCGGCTGTTTTAACGTTTAAACGGCTGAAGTCACCTCTGTTTCAGTGAACGGAGCAACCAGGGTAGATCGGTTTGGACAGTCCTTTGTGTTGTGTGGAGCTGTTCCTTAA
The DNA here is from genome assembly GCA_963576905.1 of Mystacides longicornis. Classification (NCBI taxonomy): domain Eukaryota; kingdom Metazoa; phylum Arthropoda; class Insecta; order Trichoptera; family Leptoceridae; genus Mystacides; species Mystacides longicornis. Next base: position 6,695,199 of record OY756425.1, on the reverse strand, counting down.
CCTTAGGTTGGAATGTTTTGTCTCCGGGCGCTCTGCCGTTGTCTACTATTTTTTTTGCAACAAGGTTCGCTGAAATCTTTGCTGTGCGGTCCGGTGGTTTAATTTGCCACATTTTACGGAGTAGGGAGCATGTCTTACGGAATTAACTGTTGTTGAGATTCTTCTCCTCATGGTATAGACTGTTTGGCGGCCTCTGAAACTGATGTTATAAATTTATGGTAGTTAGTAGGCAGTGGTAGGTACGAGAGACATCAATGTCTCATCGAAATAGGCGGCGAAGATGTCCCATTTGTCCTTTTGGAAGTTCCATCGCGAGACCTTCGAGGACAAGCGCAAGTCCTGGGTGTAGCCATTCCATCTAGCTGATAAAAGGTGTCTCTGTCTTTGGCATCATAAACGAAGTGAAGATTCTCAGTCTCCATATATTCCGTGAGGTCCTCACCATTATTGTCTGTGGTTCTAAATTTTCCCCAGTCCCCAGTTGGTGTGATTGCTCCCATTATTAAAGTCTCGCATTATGACAGATGGATGTGGGAGGGCTGAAGGAATGACTGTATGTGGCCACTGGAGTCTATCAGGTTTTTAAACGTTGACGACTTTTGTGTCCTATTTTGATGGTGACTGGTGACCAAGGACACATTACCTGATTTAAAACAATGTTTTCCAAATCCAAATCAGGCCGTCGCGTACGTTGGTGGCCACGCCGTGGACAGCGCCAGCTAGGTTGAAACCGGGAACCGTAGGTACCTCTGGTGGTGAATTGGTTTAAGTTTGCTGTGTGGGTTTCCTGTAGAAATATAACATCAATTCATAGCTCTTTTGTCAGTTTTGTCAGATATTCGGTCTTAGAACTACATACTTATTTCTTCTATCTTCTATTTTTCCAAGGTCTCTTGTCTTATTGCCCAGAGGAGAGCTGTTTTTGCGATTTGTATCATTTACCATACCATATTCTATTTTCTTGTTTTTAATTCAATCCTCTTTGGCTTATCTGCTTTCTCTCTTCCTTATTGATATAATTTTACCGTTATAACGTTGCCCGGGGGTGCACCACGTGGAGGCGTTATTTTACCCATTTTTTTTTAATGTAATAATATTATAGTTATACACGTTTTTTTGTAGAAAAATATTTCATGCAGTTTGTTGTAATGATCGATTCAATTGCTCGCGATTACATTATGTTTTGAAACATGCGCAAAGTTGTTAGAGGTTTATAAAAGATTTGCGTTTAATTAATCACTCATGTACTCGGTACTTGTACTCGGTATTTTGTACTCGAGTACTTCGATCTGAGTACTTGTACTTGTACTCCGAGTACATTTGTGTGCAGTACTTGTACTCAGTACTCGAGTATTTTTTTCCTGTACTCGGAACAGCTCTGCCTTCATCCTATCTTCATTTATGATCTCAGTCCGCTCCGCTAATGAACTTTCCTCCATATTGCAAACTATTACATTGCTCTTTCTTAGGCTTCTCTCTTCAATTTCATTAGCTATTGAGTTCATCTCTGTGACGTCAGATTTTTTACTACTCTCCAATTTATCGATCTTCTTTTCTAAATTATTTATTCTCTCTTTTAAAAGTAGATTTTCGGCGACTAGTTCATCGATGATTAATAATTTGGATGTTAACTCGTTCATTTTAGTGATGACATTTCTATTTTGAGACATCATTTCTTCTTTCACGTCATTAACGCTATGGTGTAAGCTGCTCAAATTTTGTTTCAATTTCTCATCTATGGTGATGACGTCGTTCATAGAGGCGAGATTTTAAAATGTAAAAAATACTCACAGTTCAAAAAGTGCCTACTCGCGGCGCTAGTAGTTCAAAAATAAAATGTCACTCCTTGCAAGGAAAAGATTTTTGACAAAACCCTTCTAAATGAGTATGTTTCAACCTAACAGAGTGTAGTGTTATCATTCGGGGAGGTGTCCGAAGAGGTATGGGGGGTTCCACCCCCCAAACCCCCCTTAAAAACTAAGTTCCAACCTTAACCTAACCTATTCAAATCGTAATGTTATCATTCGAGGATGTTGTCAAATCCCTAATCTATTCAAATTGGCTTAACTAAACGACAATGACCAGCAATATCTTCATTTTTCAAAAAAAAAAAAAAATTGTGAATCAAAAATAAAATGTCACTCCATACTCCATGAAAGAAAACTTTGTATGAGAAAATAGGCAGCTTTTAAAATTGATTTTTACTTAAAATTGGTTGATAAAATAATAATATGTACTTAAAAAATGTAAAAAAAGGGAAAAAAAATAAGGCCTACACCGGGAATCGAACTTACAACCATCAGTATGAAAGGCGGCGGTTATAACCACTCGTCCGCTGCGGTCTTAAGACATCGCACCAAAAATTGATAATATCAGCTACCTATACATTCCCGATCCGCTAGTGATATGAAAGAACTACTAGCGCCGCGAGTAGCCACTTTTTGAACTGTGAGTATTTTTTACATTTTAAAATCTCGCTTCATAGAGACGTCTCTGTCTACACTTTGTCTCTTTCTTCTGTCGCTAGATGGCACTGATGGTTTATTTTTACCAACGGAAACGTCGCCCTTGTTCTTATTGATCTTTGCGCTAGATGTCGCTGGTGAATTATTTTTTGTAATAATCGTTTTTGCTCTGGTTTGGATCTTGGATGAATTATTTAAATCCATTGTGGCGTTTTTTTTTTTTTTAATTATCTTGAAAAATAATCAAGGGCACGAAGCGACCACACCGGGGATCGAACTCAGGCCCACCAAACAGACACGCTTTGTAGGGACGCCGCCTCAAGTATCTCAGCTATGACAGCGCGTGACGTCGTTGAGAAATATCCAGTACATATAATTTGGATGATGCAGTACAAAATATTCAGCTACCCACTGGATGTATTTTGATATTATTGGTGTTGGCTCTTCAGTGAATAAATCAAGATAAGATTTGGTACCTTATATGAATGGTATGAAGAAATGTGTCTGTTCAGAAGATGCGCGGTGCTTCAATTGACTGCTGTGCACAGAACACATATACTCTCTAACGAGAGAAGAATGCCAACTTCATAGAAAAAATATGCAAACACGGAAATTGACAGATTGCATCTATCTTTCTCGCTCACTCGTTTCTAACCCGAACACCAAAGCGGGAAATTCAAATATGGGTCGGTACAATGCGCACTAGCGACCAAAACAGTTGCATTCTAGTACAAAAATGGGATATGACAATATCCCATCTTTATACTAGAATACAACTGTTGAATCATTTATCCTGAAAATGGTTATGATAAAGAATTAAAATGCAGCAGTAGTTAAATATGGCATTTATTTTTAAGCAAATAATAAAACATGTAACAATAATATAAATAGTATGTATTGGTATCTATTGCATAAAATAATACTAAGCCAAAAATATATTATCAATAACAATTAGGTACACGAAAAAAACTATGTTTAAACGACACAATACATCATGATTCTACGTATTATTAAAATCACAGAAGTAATCACAGCGGAAGCTTTTTTTACTGTTAAAAATGATGAGTACGTAGGACTTATTACAAAATATTTTAAAAAGAAATACAAATGTGTCTTTAATTGTATGTGATTATTATTATGACGCCACAGAAGGACCATTTCCGATACTTGAAACTCATAATAACAAAATAATAAGTTAAACGAAAGAGTCAATGTCTAGAACCGACACACAACAGCTTGTAAATATTAATTACACTATGAGTCTTTGTTTTAACAACTTTTTATGTGCAGACAATAGCGTAGTGGTTAAATCTCAAAACAAAACACGAGTCCATTTGTCGAAACAAGAGTCCATATTTTGTCAAAACAAAACAGAGTCTATTTCTCACAAACAACAGTATCTTTCTTGATATCAACGAGACTATTTTTCACAGCGATACGAAACACCGATTCGACTTCACACAAAATTAATAACACAATCTCCCGAGTAGGAAACAGGAAAAAAATCGGAATAACAAAAACAGCCAGCGCTCGGCCAAATAAAAATGGCTGAAGTTGTTTGGGTTTGGATGTTGTTTGGGAACAAGATCAGTGTAGCCAGCTTTCAAAAAGTAAAAAAGTTTTGCAACATTATTTCTCGAAATCTGGTGTCTTATAAAGAAATAAATATTAATTCACAAATAAAAACACCGCATGATAACATAATAACAAATTGATGTTTTTTTATATTCACTCTAAGATCATATTTCGAAACTTTTTCATAACCAGTAATTCTATTTTTTGCGTCTGTTATACAAATTTCATGCCCAAAGACTACCAACATTACCACCACGATGTACCAACATCACCATATTCTTGTTGGCAAGTACTATAACCAGAGTTAACTCCCCCTGCTGCTGTGCAACTTTTAACACCTCAAAACACATTAAAAAACACAATAATTATTTTAAATTGTCGGAGCGAAAATACTACGTCTGTCAAAATTAGTGTTGTTAGTCAAAAAAAAGTATAAAAAAAGTAAAGTAAATATTGTATCGTATCCGATGCAACTCGATCGGGTCGGATGTTCAGAATAACCCCCAATGATTATTATTCTGAAATGAAAAACAGACGATTGAGTGGCGTCGTATCCTATTTTTATTGAGACTTTTGACATTTCTGTATTCTGAAAATGTTTTTTCCAATACATTAAATGCGTAACTACTGGCAACCGATTCAGTTCTAAGCAAGAGCTTCTTGCGTTGAGTTGGAACGTGAATTTGAGAACACCAGTCACTGACTATTATTCTGAAATGAAAAACAGATGATTGAGTTGCGTCGTATCCAATTTTTATTGAGACTTTTGACATTTCAGTATTCTGAAAATGTTTTATCCAATACATTAGATGCGTAACTACTGGCAACCGATTAAGTTCTAAGCAAGAGCTTCTTGCGTTGAGTTAGAACGTGAATTTGAGAATACCAGTCACTGTCTGCTTTTATGTAAAAAAAAAATCAATAAATAACCTACCTATTTGATTTTTCATTTATTCAGTGTACATGATATTATTAGGTGGTGTTGGTGGTGTTGGGTGGTGTTGACATTATTTGTTCCTTTTTCATATTTTTTTTAGGAAGTGCCTCTAGAGCCGTAGCCGGATCCCGTACCCGCGTCCGTAGATTTGTGTGTTGCCATATTATTACAGTTCATACTATGGTAACACTCAAATGACAGTTAATGTTAAAGCGTGAATTGGCGCGAATTTCGTATTAGTACCAAAGGACAGTTTGAATTTTCGTGCGAATCTCATTGGGGATACATGGGATACTATTAGTATCCGGAAATAATAATTAAACATCTATATTATTCAAAATTTGAATTTTTATTTGCATGTCTACATAAAGCTTAGTCTTTTTTTACTAATTTTTAATTTTATTTCTTTGTGACTTTTTTTAATATTTTTTTTAGTGATATTTTTTTGAATACGTGAAATGAATTTGTGTTTTAAGCCGAAAGCCGTTTATATTTATTATGTAAAATAAAAAAAAATATCAAAAATATGGTGGATTACCTAATTCTAGGAATCCCAAATTTATGTCTCAATACTTGGCAATTTTGCATGGTTGATAGTGAAGTGTTAATATTAATCAATTATTCAAAAATGAAAGTTGGTGATACAAAGATTTCCCAAATGTTTTGGCTGATAAATATAATAGACGCAAGGAGTATTGAAAATCAAATAAAGTGGCATCATACAGAAAAAGATGCTAAGGAGTCTTTAAAATACTATTATGCAACATTAAGTTGTATAAGAGGTGGCAAGAAATACCACTCAAAAAGTGAAAACTCCACAAGAAATATTTTGTCACAGATTGTCCCACTTCCATCCACCTTCATAGTAAAAATGTGGACAATTCTTTACTGTGACAACTGTAATAACCATGCATCCTTGCAAGCTTATTTTAATGCATTGTGGCAGCAGCTACTTAAATTGCCTCCACGTATTGAATAAGAAGCTCAAGAGCAATTGAGATTCATCCTAATCTTCATCGGTCCCTCAATTCTGAGGATCATGACCATCAGCCCGCGAACTCAATATATAATTACCAAATATTTTTTTACGTTTTAACTTCTAAAATGTTATATTGTGGCAACCATACTTCTAAAAAATAAAAACATCTACATTAATAAGTATTCTATTGTTACTATTGCTGATAGTTGTAATTTTGTTACACAATTACATTATTGTTCAACAATATTAATAATCGAATCCGTGCTCAGCGACAATTTAATATCATCTGTCAATGTCAATCGTCGGCTAAACAAGTGTCAATTTTTAGTTGTCTATGATTAAAATATTGTCTATGGAGATCTACGGACGCCGTACCAAATTTTTGATGTTTCCGTCTACGGCTCTAGAGGCACTTCCTTTTTTTTATTACATATTTTTTTCATAACGACAATATTTCATAATTTTATGAACTAGTAACACTGTAAATGAAACGTCAAATAATACATAATGACGTTTGTAACCTATTTGTATCACAGATTTGTATTGAAAACCATTTGAAAACAAATATGGCGATAGTGGCATCAGAGATGTGTTGTTATACTGTTAAATCATTTTAAACACTAATTTCGGCATTATTTTCTTTTTATAATCTCATGTTCAAATAGAGGAATGTAATTTAGTTTTGTTTGTGCGTTTAAAATTAGTAACTCGAGACTGTAGTCGATAATTATAGAACTCTTAGTTGTTTACACATAACCAAAAAATGTAAATTTTGTATTCAAAAGAAATAACAATAATATAAAATGAACGGGTCAGATGGAAATGATGATAGTCACGACAGTGGAAACGACATGAATATGGGGGTGGATTTAACTGGCTTTCTTTTTGGTAATATCGATGGATCTGGTAATTTAGAAGATGATGATATTTTGGACAGTGATTGTAAGAAGCATTTGGCTTCCCTGGGGCAAATGGGACTTGGTTCTATTTTGGCAGAAGTTATGCAGCCAGCGCTTGAATCTAAAGTTGAAGATTTGCCTGCAGACGAAGGTTTGTCATAATATGCAACTATTTGTTTTTTATGAAAAAATGTTTTCGTCAATGTACTTTTAAAGCAAACTCCAGTTTCTTCACTGCTCTGAATTAAAAGTCATTTTCAGTTTGTAGATGAGCAAAATTTTAATTTGATAAATTATTCATTGTATTTTGTGGATGTAGACAATAAAATGTATTCAGTTATAACAAAACACATCCTAGAGTATCATATAATATAATAACCTCAAAATCATTACGAGTGGTGAAACTAAAACATATTTATATTTGATAACATGGAAAACTTTTAAATTAACTTTTCCGTTGTTTAAATATGATTTTTTGTTCACTGATATAATATATTCACAACATTCTTACCAGTATAATTGTTTGGTTTCTAGACTTCAATCAGAAGAGCCCTTCAGCCGTGGACTTTTTTGATTTTACTGAATTAGCAGATGAACCAGCACAGGTTAGTTAAAATGACTCCCTTATTCGTATAGTTACTGACTTTAGCCAATAACTTATCTTATATGTTAAATATACATTAATACATACCTTGAAAACATTATGGATAAATTTGGCATTGTTTTGATCAATAAATCATTTACAAACAAAATATACTGAACAAAAGATATAACCGCCAAAATTAGTGAATAGTAAAACTGTAGGAAAAATAGCAATCGCAAATGTTACAAGGTATTAGAGATAAGTTATTGAAACTGTTAACCTCATGTTTCTGTATAACTAGAATAACATTGTTAATAATACCTTTAAAGACAATCTTGGGAAACGGAGTATATCTAGAATTCTCAGTTATGGCGTTCAAAAAGTAGTTTAGTTGTCCTCATGTAGGATGTTAAGAAAGTTCCTTTCTCAATAGTTGGAAGCTGTTTTATTACATCGCCATGTATCAGATTGATAGCATTGTATTTCATTTTGAATTGTTTATACAATGATGTAGGCTTTTTGTGATTCCCGTTGTGATTTTATGACTAAATAGTAAACCTGTAATTCAATTTTAAGATTGTTTATAACATATTAAAATTCATGATTTATGTAATATTATATTTATAGCCTGAAAACCATGATGCCGGGTACGAAGGAGATGCCGAGGGGGAAGGAAAAATGATGCCCCCGCCATTAAAACCCCCTGTCAGGTATGTCATTTATTTATTCCATAATATTCACGGTGTTTGTTTTGAAAGTATCACACTCGCTCCCTTCACATTTCAAATCCCAATTAGCCTCTCAAGGTCGGAGAACACATCGCATGCAGGCAGTGGAGAGTTGATCTGCAATTTTTCTCTCTCTCAGGGTGTATATTATTTTACTAGTACTGTGAGTTTTCCGTGGGATTCGCAGCAGGCGTTTTCTGTCTCTCATACCAGGCTTCATGGTCCAAGCTTTGGCTCTGTATAAAAGTACGGAGAAATACAGGGACTTTACTAGCCTAATTTTGATGGACCATCTTATGCTCCCACTCTTCAAAATCTTGTCCAAAGTCATCATCACAAATCAAATTTAATAATGGGTTAAATTAAGTTGAAATACTCTAAGCCCATGTGAAATTTTTTCATACAAATGACATAACCAATCCGACTGATAAATATTTTTCATACCTATATTATTCATCTGTAAATCAATATTCCTCGCTATCTCAATAATGACGAGATATTACACTGACGAAATGTGTCATAGTTGATCAGAGTTTTTACATACAACTGGTTATGGGAAGAAATGTCAAATTGTCCACAATCCCCAACGTGATAATATGAAATTGGGATCCTTTAAGGAACGGTACAAGTGATGTATAGGATAATCAAACAATTAATGATCCTTTTCTATGGCTGTCCTCTGGCAGGTTTTGCTACCAGTATGTTACTTACATAATTTTAAAATGTCAAATTTTTATTTGTCCCTTTTATCTGTACCAATAACTGTCCTTTTAATCTTTCAAATTTTTTCCCTCCGGAAGTATGAGTATTAACTCATTTTCGGGAGGTATCTTGTATAAGTATATACCTAGTTAGTTATTAATTATTTGTGAGCATGTTTCTTTTATATTTAATTGTGTAGTTTTTTTTAATAAAGGCTTTATATTATTATTATAATGATTGAGTAGCACTAATGCTGCCTACAGTTGTCTTCTATTGCTACTTTGAAGTGTGTTTTCATTAACAAAAGTTGAAGCACTCAAAAGTTTTATTTAATCTATGGTTTCAGCGTTTCTGGAGAACAATCGTCTGCTCCGAAGAAGCTGGAAACTCCTCTAGCAGCCATGCTGCCTTCCAAGTACGCTAACGTGGATGTTAGAGAATTGTTTCCAGACTTTAGAGTTGATAAGGTAAGAGTACTATTATTAAGCGTTTCCTTTCACAAACTTCAATCTTATGTATAAAAAAAATCAGCTGTGCGTGTGTCTCGCTAAAACTCAAGAAGAGTAGACCAATGTGGCTTATTTTAATTTCATTTCAGTTTTTCAAAGGCAGAAAATTAACCTAAAATTATGAATAAAATAGTAGTATTTGTTGAACTAATAAATTATTCCTCTTCTTCTTTGCAGTGTGGTGATCCACTCTGGAAAGAGTGGTCTATGTAGTTAATAAATTATTATAAAGGATGGATTTCTTTATTGATTCATCTGCGATAAAACCTTCAATTGGATATAATATCTTTATATCCAGTAAAGTATTTGTATTATTTTTAAACGTTAAAACGTTTTCGGCACTTAGTGTACCATTATCAATAACCAAACATAAACTCTTTTAGCTAGGCTTAGTAAGAGTTTATTATCTACATAGGTGGCAGCAGATGGGTGGGGGTGAGGCGTGTTTTTAGTATTGGCTGTAGGGAGGGATGGGATGAACAAATTTACTAGAGGAGATGTTATTGGGGTTTCTGAATATTAATTTTATGTATTTCTATGATATCCATTCTATGTCCCTTTTTGCATCGGTGTAAAATTTCCACGTCATTCGTGTTTCCCTCACATGCTCAGCCATTTCTTCCACAAGTCTCACACAAGTTTTTTTGAAAATGTATTATTAAAACTCCACCAAAAATCCACTATCGATTTGAAAGCTCATTTTAATTGATTATATTTTTATAGGTGTTAAGGTTTTCGCGTCTGTTTGGCCCAGGAAAAGTATCATCACTTCCGCAAATATGGCGTGGTGTCAAAAGAAGAAGAAAGAGACATAGGACCAACTCGGCATCAAGTGATCCTCCGCCCGCAGTTGATCCATCCAATTTGCCATATCCTGAACCCATGTCGGACGATGAAGAAAAATTGTTAAGGTACAAGATCTTTTATTAATACATAAAACAAAAACTATTCAAATTCTATTCATGGAAAAGTGCATCAATTAGAAAAAGATATTATATACATAGCCTGTTCCCTTTCCCCAAAAGTTGCGTAACACCCATGTGATTATTACGTATACCTAAAAATCACAAGTGTTAAGTAATTTGGGGTAGGTACTGGAAAGTCACTTAAATAACTTTGTTCGAATCCCCCTTCTGGTGGCACCGGTAATTCACAGTAACGTTTTACAAGACCCCCCCCCCATATTGCATTACATTATACTTGAAGGATCTCTGATTAGTAATAACATACCTACCTATTCAAATATTTGCAGCATAAACCCTGCTTAGAAAATAAAGACTTGTCGAGAGGATATTATTTTACCTCTATTTATGGTGATCATAAAAAATACACTATGTACCTATACTAGTGGTCTGTCAGTGCTCGAAATTCAACCATAACTAATTTAGATTATAAGTTTGAACATTTTTAAGATTCCTTTGTCAAAGACTGAGCTAGCGTTATTTCACAATTTTCTTTCAAAAATAATGACATGGATATGTCAATTTTGAAATGTTGATATGTTTTCAAAGTTTTTTCTATGGTTATTTAATACAAAAAATGTATAGTGGAAATAAAATACGCACTAAATGCCAAAACAATCATTTTAAGATAATCTAATAAAACTGATTTTTCCCCCATATAGACATAGTACTACGATGATTTTTGGATCTGTTTTTTTACGCCTTTAGATCATCGATAAGGACTTAGTGCAATATTTATGCTATTGGCAATGGTTTATAGAACATTTCCTCATACTCAACTCATTTTTTTCATTTTTGTCGCTTAGTGCGTATTTTATTTTCACTATCCAAATATTAATCTATTCTCAATTTGACCACAGATAGGTAAATTGAATTTTGAAAAAGAAGCTCCACCTTCAATTTAAATATTCCGCCTTCAAAAAGCTTTCTGTGCCCATTATGAGGCGCTTTACATTTTACATTTGTATCTTTGAAGTTGATGATCTTTATATGTAGTCTGTGTGTGTGCGAGTATTAAATACATAACATTACAGCGGTGTTTTTAGTGTTTTTTTTATCGATTTAATCTATTTTTTATGCATTATTTAAAAAAAATATTAGCATTCGCCACCCCTTCTCTATATAAACTATAAGTTTGCGAAATTTCATACTCTTAAAAATATTAGCATTCGCCACCCCTTCTCTATATAAACTATAAGTGTGCGAAATTTCATACTCCTCCGTCTGTGCAATTTTCATAAAAATGGTGACAAAGTTTTTCCTCACATATTAATTTATAGATATACCAACTTTATTTATTAAGATTCTTATTTGTCTACAGACCGTGTGAATCAACATCAGCGGGATCCTCAGGACAGAAAGGCTCACCAGGAATAGCGGAAAAGCAGAATACAGCGCACTGGAGATTCGGACCCGCGCAAGTGTGGTATGACATGCTTCAAGTTCCTGAAAGTGGAGAAGGCTTTAACTATGGATTCAAATTAAAGGTTTGTTAAAAAGAATTGGTATTTAATTCATGAGAAGCTCATAACATAGTACAGAATCAGCAGTTTTTGTTGCCTCAAAGGGAACATTTAAAAAAATTGTTCCTTATATACGAGGGGAGGTCCAAAAGTTCGTGGAATGGAGGGGATGGGGTGGGGATGGGAGCGATTGCTATGTGTCATACTAATTAGTGACTCATCATTAGTATAGAAATTGAGTTTCAGCTCTGAAGCATCATTCGTTTACGAACAATCGCCTGCTAAACAAGGCAATCCGGAAGAAAACTGTAACTATTGAGAAAATTGAACAATTTGATGATCTGATTTTTTTAATTATGAATTACATTAACAAAATATTAAACTAATAATCTCTATATAAATAAAAATGGAGCCGTGGTCATCGCATAACGCGTGAACGGTTGGACCAATATCGCTAATTATTCTTTTCTTGTGTTTGCTTTTGTCAGGAAAAGATTCTTATTTAACTTAAAAAAGGTAACCTTCTTGGTGCTTTTTACAATATATTAATTAAAATAGATGAAAAGGTCCCGGGTTCGAATCCCGATCGGGTCAGAAATTTTTGGTCTGTTTATTCACTTGAAATTTCTACGCAGGGTTGGAATCCCATCTCAGATTTGACGGAACCGGTCGACTGGTAGAGAATGCTTCAAGCATTAAGTTCGGGCAGTTATTAAGGCGGGCAGTTCAAGCTGATAGGCCCACATCATTGTCTCTCAAATAAACGTCTAGTCTGTTCTTAAACTGATTAACACTAGTAGCAGACACAACACTCTCAGGCAATTTATTCCACACATCAACCACTCTGTTACTAAGTGCATGCTTCCTTGGATTGCAGTTAAAACGAGATTTGCTCAACTTTAGGTGGTGTCCTCTAAGGTTTTCATTGAAATTCTTTTTAAATGTATGTTCCAAATCAGGCACACTGTAGTATCCAGACAAAATCGTAAATGTTTCCATCAGGTCACCTGTTGCTCTTCTCTCCTGTAGTGTGGATAACTTCATATTTATTTATTTTTGTTTTAGGAAAAGGCGTCAGAATCTGAAACAGAACCGGAAGAAGTCTTCCCAGATGAAGCTTATCTGATGGTGTCCCAACTCCAATGGGAAGACGATGTTGTTTGGGACGGAAACGAAATTAAACATAAGGTATACCTATATTACTTAGTCTCACTACCAGCTAATACGCTATTGGATAACACATCTTGTTACCTTTGATGATGAATTGTGGGCGTAAAGAAAAAAAAGAGGAATTTTGTATTGAAAAGAGATGGGAAAGCCTTAATTAAAATGTGTGGAATGTGGTTAGGATGGTGAAAGAATTGGCTAGCTGAGAGTCATCACTGATGACATTGTGAAACCTATTTTCCCATCATAATATATTAAAAAAGTATTTTTTAACAACTGATAGTTCCACTAAAATCATCACTGATGACAATGATGACATTGTGAAACCTATTTTCCCATCATAATATATTAAAAAAGTATTTTTTAACAACTGACAGTTCCACTAAAATCATCACTGATGACAATGATGACATTGTGAAACCTATTTTCCCATCATAATATATTAAAAAAGTATTTTTTAACAACTGACAGTTCCACTAAAATCATCACTGATGACAATGATGACATTGTGAAACCTATTTTCCCATCATAATATATTAAAAAAGTATTTTTTAACAACTGACAGTTCCACTAAAATCATCACTGATGACAATGATGACATTGTGAAACCTATTTTCCCATCATAATATATTAAAAAAGTATTTTTTAACAACTGACAGTTCCACTAAAATCATCACTGATGACAATGATGACATTGTGAAACCTATTTTCCCATCATAATATATTAAAAAAGTATTTTTTAACAACTGACAGTTCCACTAAAATCATCACTGATGACAATGATGACATTGTGAAACCTATTTTCCCATCATAATATATTAAAAAAGTATTTTTTAACAACTGACAGTTCCACTAAAATCATCACTGTTGACAATGATGACATTGTGAAACCTATTTTCCCATCATAATATATTAAAAAAGTATTTTTTAACAACTGACAGTTCCACTAAAATCATCACTGATGACAATGATGACATTGTGAAACCTATTTTCCCATCATAATATATTAAAAAAGTATTTTTAACAACTGACAGTTCCACTAAAATTACCGCTCATTCAATCAATTTAAGCGGCCCCTGAGAAAGACTCTTCAAAATTTTTGGGAAATTTCTTTTATATTAAAACTACTCCTGTCAATGTTTTTCTCGGATACCTCTGTTAAAAACATCAATCTAAACAAAATAATGTATTATTTTGCTCTTGTTTCCATCTTAAAAGATACCATAATATTGTTATATTACTTGATCAAGATGAATTTGTTTCATTACTATTGTACTATTACACTAACTATTGTAAAGTGAGCTAACAGTATGACATATTTGATACGTAAAGCATTTAACCACATTACTCCGAGTTGCTCGTGAAGGTGTACAACACTTATGTCTGGCCGCTGTTACAGTATGACTTATCTGGTCCCCATATTTTGAGAAAGTTATACCACTATTAGAGAGAGTTCAGCGAAGGTTCAGCAGAGGCCTTGGGACTGACAACGCTTAAAGAAAGAAGAATGAGGGGCGATCTAATCGAGACATTTAAGTTGTTGAATGATCTTTATGACTGTCCTGAACTGGCCCAAATCTACACCTACAATCACATACGTGGCCATAGCCTTAAGTTGAATAGAAATGTGTTCACCCAGAATCCACATAAACACTTCTTAAGTAACAGAGTTGTGGATGCTTGGAATAGGCTGCCTCCAGATTTGGTTGTTTTAAAAATGGACTTGACAGATTGCAGTGACACCTCTAACTCATTCAAGCGTACCAGCTTTGCTGCCTGCTTGATAGAATAATAATAATAAAAAAAGTAAATTTGGTGGCTATCATGAGAATTTTGGCATTTGAAAATCATTAAGTATATTTTTGAACTATAGTGAAGAATGAAGAACTCATGATCTTTTGTTAACTAAATTTGCAGGTCATGGCTAGATTAAACAGTAAGACAAATGCTGCCGGATGGCTCCCCAGCTCGGGTAACAGAACGGCTCAGGCTTTTTCACATCCAGGAAGAGCTCCGTTGGCTCATTTGCCAAAACAGCCACCACCTAACAGGTATTTTTCATATCTAACTGAATTTAAGCTACTAACAGCTCTTCATATTTTGATCACTTCTCTTTTTGACGGTAATAATTGTTCCCTGGGAAAACAATTTCAATATCTCTTAAATCCATAAAACAATCATCCCTATGTACAGCATTGTGCGAATTAGTCTAAATACCGTTTTCGCTTTGAAACCATTTTTAGAAATTTTATGAAATTTACAGCGTAACTAGTTTGAGAAATTGATGTTTTTAATAATAGTTAGAAAAAAAAATATTTTCATAATTTTTTTTTTAAATCTAATGCAATGTTTTTTTTTTTCAAAAATTTTAACTGTGCCTACCTTATTTTGAGATTAAATTTTTTTTTGGCACGATATTATCAGATAGGCACATGATTGTTTTTTATCTGCAGGGTATTCTATTCAGCTATTACAGAGAAAAAAATGATGTATGCACTTAAAAAATTGGGGTCTGTGTAACCATTGATGTGCTTCAAGTCAAGGTTTGAGAAAAGAATACTAAAAATAGTTATAACTCGAAAACTATAAAAAAAATTCTTAACATAATATATTGTGGTATTTTGCATAACCTCAGAGGTGCTCCTATCTCTGGACTTCCTCTAGGTGATACTTTCTGGGACACCCTGTATACTCGCATAGTGTAAATACCTTTTTCAGCCAGCCAATAAACAGTATTTGCACGTTGCCTTCACCAGCAGACATTTGTGTTTATTTAAATGATTATGCCCACCTCTCATTGTCCTGCCCAAATTTATTTGATTTATTCAATCGTAAAACTTGTGATCATACAAATGTTTTTAGTGGTGAGGACGACACATGGTACAGTATATTTCCGGTTGAAAATGAAGAACTGGTGTACGGTAAATGGGAAGACGAGGTGATATGGGATGCCGCGTGCATGACGACGCTTCCAGAACCCAAATTGCTTACTCTGGACCCCAACGATGAGAATATTATTCTGGGTGTGCCAGACGACATAGATCCATCCAAAATTCAAGCAGGTGAGATATATCATACAACTTCTAAACACATTCATAAAAAAAAGTATAAATAAAAATGTAAAAAAAGCATCCGTCCAAACGGAGCGATGTCACTCCAAAAAATGACCGGCAATGGGGAAAACCAAATGGATGATGTGGAGTGATAGGGTGAGTCGGATATCCATCACTTCAAATTCAATCACAAGTCATTCGTTCGTCACTCCAAACGGCTTGTTAATGGGGAAACTCGAGTGAGCATGATCCAAGTCGTTAAATCACTTGGTTGTCAGTGTTAAAAGCTTGGTCCAAATTTGTCTCATTTTGTCAAAATTCTTCCACCGGGGTACATGTGTTTCTTCTTCTTTCTGTGTCGTGTCAGGTCGCCCCAATGTTGACTATCACTCTGGAGAATGCATCCTGGTCCTGTGCGGCACGAAATAGTTCCTCAACACTCGTGATCCCCGTCCACTCACGAATATTTCGGTGCCAGGATATCTGCCGTCGGCCCACCCCTCGTCGACCTTCTATTTTTCCCTTAATAATTAAGTGCAGCAAATAGTATTTTTCCCCTCTAAGTACATGACCCAAGTAGGACACGTTGATATTTGTCAGCAACTCTATCAACCCTAGCCCTTTGCAGGACTCTTGTATTGCTGACCATATCTGTCCATTGTATGCGGAGCATTCTCCGGTGTACCCACATCTCAAACGCTTCCAATTGGTTCATTGTAGTAACTTTGAGAGTCCAAGATTCAACTCCGTACAAGAGAACAGACCACACATAGCACTTGACCAATTTCTGACGGAGTTTCAAATTAAGATTGTCATCACAGAATAGTGGTCTCATTTTGTTAAATGCTGCATGAGCTGTCTCTATTCTGCACTTAATTTCTGTTTCTGGGTTGAAGTTTTCCGTCAGGATGTTCCCGAGGTATTTAAACTTCTTCACTCTCTCTATAGCAGCGCTGTTCAGTGTAAGACATGCTCCTTCAAGATCTTCACATCCAAACACCATGAAGCCCCAGTCTCACACCAGCCTCATTAACCCTATTGACAAGACTCTGCAAGTCCTCAATACTGTCCGCCAAAATGACAGTATCGTGAGCATACCTTATATTGTTAACATAAACGCCGTTAACTTTAACCCCCAAATTTGTATCACACACTTGTACATGCGTTGCTGTTTTTGATTGAATAATAGCAAAATACCTCTATTAACCTAGTAAAATTTCATTAAAATGACATTAAAAAACTCAAGTTTCACGTCTGTCGAGTCATGATGTGATAGTGTATGGGGGGTTTAAGTATTTAATAAAAATTCAAATTAATTTAATTTGCAATAAAAAGTTCATTTTTATTATTAGTTTGTCTCAGATTGGATGGGACTGCCTGAAACAATAAGTTCCCCCGGCTATACCTACGACGTCTTGGTTAAGAAAAGTTTTGATTAATTTGTTATTGTTTTCTGTAAATGATGTCTTTTAGAGCGTGGTCCGCAGCCCAAAGTGAAGATACCGCACCCCCACGTCAAGAAGTCCAAACTGCTCTTGGGTAAAGCGGGCGTTATTAACGTTCTGCAGGAGGACGCACCACCACCACCTCCCAAATCACCGGACAGGGATCCCTTCAATATTTCCAATGATGTGTGAGTATTCATTTATTGTTGGAGTGCCTACTTATTTTAATGGTTTAACAACAAAAGTTAATGGATACCCACCAAAGGATTGATTGGTAAATTTAATCTATTGGTTTCTTCCCAGAATTTGAACGTAGAAGCATTCTTAACGAATGAACATAGAGCTAGCTAGCTAGTAATAGAGCATTATTTTATGATAGTTGATATCCACGCCAACCAAACTACAAAGAGCAAGAGCTAACAGCAGAACTATGATAATGTATATGATATTGATGAGCCTGTTCTGAGATTACCGTATGTGTCGATCATAAATGCGATTAAGAGTTATGCGAATGATAAATTCTCAGAGGAGTGGAGGTCCTCACCAGGACTGAGACACTCGAAAAAATTCATAACGAATGAAAATGAAGACTAAATCCACAAAATCTGGAACTATGGCAAGGGGTATATCAGATCAACAATCAGAATACTCACCGGACATTATGGTGTCAATAGGATACTATTTAAAATGGGACTTCTGGAGGATCCCAAGTGCAGATTTTGTAGCGAGTGTGAAGACTCTATGTAACTGCGACGCTCTCGCTAATAAGAGACACAGGATGCTGGGCAGTGGATACCCAAGACCAGAAGACTATGCCTCAATCCCAAGGGAAGGCACAATAAGCTACCTGAAGTCCATCACGGATTAGGGAGGGGGAAGGTAAAAAAGATCCCAAGGGTCGAGATGCCATAATAGCACATAGCTATACCCCTACACAAGATACAAAAAAAATATGATATGGATACCTACCTAGTTTATTTGATTTTTTTTTTAGTTAAAATATTGTAAAAAATTCTGGACAAGGACCCTAAATTTCAATCATGTCCTATTATTTGGGACCCTTATTGCCGGATATTCTGATTTATTCTTATTTGGTTCTATTACAGGTTTTACGCAGCACGATCGTCCACATTGCGTCTGCGCACGGGCGGTGGCCAGTTGATACAGCACAGTACGCCGGTTGTGGAGCTCAGAGGACCCCTAGTCCAAACCCACATGACCCCGGCACGCCTCAGGGCTTTCCATCGACCTCCATTGAAGAAGTATTCACACGGCGCACTGGCTGTACCTGGGCCACATCCACTTCTACCTCTTTTAAAGCACATCAAGAAGAAGGCCAAAGTAAGCATTTCTCACTTTTATTCAAACCCTTTCTTTGTACAAATTAACAATTTAGATAAATAAATTAAACAAAACTTTGCAGTATGTATTACTATTAAACATTGGTTGGTAGCACAGTGGTATCAGTCAACGGCTTTCGTACGCACAGCATACTGAAGGTCGTGGGTTTGAATTCTGGTACCGACTGGTTTTCAGAAAATATTGTATAAATAAATTCTTATAAATTGCTTTGTCAAATGAATAAATTTTTCCAAAAACATAAACTGTATGATTATAACAAACTTTGATTGGTGTAAAATTTTGAATTGACAGCAAAGAGAAATGGAGCGCATGGCATCGGGAGGTGGTGACGTCTTTTTCATGCGCTCCTTTGAAGATTTGAGCGGCAGAGATGGAGAATTGGTTTTGGTTGAATTCTGCGAAGAGCATCCACCTCTCATCAACCAAGTCGGAATGTGCTCCAAGTTCAAAAATTATTACAAAAGATGCGCCGGGAAGGTATTGCTGCATTTTCTAATACTCAACCCATTCCAACACCATTTATTATTATTGATTGCCATTAAGCAGGCAGCTAGGAGCTGATGTGCTTGTTATCCCACACTTGTGTCACACTTCAAACTTTTTTCTATTTTTTCTTTAAGATCTAGTCCTGAAAAAAGGTCACAAGAATCTAGACATAATTAGAACGTTGTGCACCAACAAAGCCAATAGGCAATAAAAATGAGACAGTTACAAAAATGGATATAGTCATATCCTGGCGCCAAATACATGACAGCAGTCGCAGTCTTAAAATTTGGTTGCTCTCTTGTTCTCAATTATTTCCAACTTTTATCTCTATATTTCATTTATTATTAAATTTCTACTTGTTGCATACATGAGATTTTTTGACATGTTGAACAGGTTGAAAATTCTCATGATTAGGAGTTTCGGAGATAAACATTACCACCTAATGGCGAACGTTGTTAACGTAAGGTGATCACACTAAGCCAGCCTTTGAAATAACAGTAGAAGACGGTCGTAAGCCCGTAGTGGTTTGTTCCATTTAAAAATCAAACATTAGTAATGAATTGTTAGAGTCATTAGTTGTTATTTTTTCTTTACACTTCAAACTGTCAAGCCCGTTCATAAATGAATGAGTGTTCTCCACAGTAACCAGCTCAGCAGGCAACGTGTTCCATTTATTTAATTATAACATTCTCTACAAAGAATAATTGGAAAGATTCGTGTGGAACATTAGAAAGGATTGTGGTATGGAAGTTAGTGTTGTAACAAATGTCGGAGTCAATAAATTGAGATGGTTTAAGCATAAGAAGGCTTAAAGAAAAGTTGTTGTCAATCAAGAATGACGTGGATCGAACAAATCAATTCCGTCCTGAAGAAAGGCCTGGTCAGTAGCAAAATAAATAGGAGAGGTTGTGCGAAAAACGTAATGTCGAGTAGTGTGCTTGGATAGAAAAGAGTGGAGGTCTCTTCTGTCTGCCTCGCCTTAAACAACACAGGGTGATGGGTTAAAAAAGTATTACATAGAATGACAATGATTTTTTCTCTTTTTCAAGTAGGTAGTTTTAAAGCACTCTCGCATACGCATAATCGCCAATAAATTTGCACATTGAGTGACTCCCATTTTTTTCTTCAAGAACATAATATTATGTTTAGATAATCTTGCCTGGTTTATTCGTATGGAATTTGGTGGATTATGAAATATTTAGCAAATTGAAGAATTGAAATTCATTGTTGAAACTTGTTTCATCTTTGTTTGACAAAATGAATATTGGAAATGTAATTTTATTGATTTTATATCTTTTTTTTGTACATAAAATGCCCTCAAAGATCGCCATCCGGTTTTATGTCGGAATGGGTTAAATACATATGAATAGATTTGTTGTTCATAATTTGTAACGTCTCTTGTAGGATCCTGGTCCCAAGCCATTCAAATATGGAGAGGTGGCGTACGCTCATACCTCCCCGTTCCTGGGTATCTTGGCTCCCGGCCATTCTCAGCAAGTGGTTGAAAACAAC
Organism: Mystacides longicornis; assembly: GCA_963576905.1. Taxonomy (NCBI): domain Eukaryota; kingdom Metazoa; phylum Arthropoda; class Insecta; order Trichoptera; family Leptoceridae; genus Mystacides; species Mystacides longicornis. The sequence goes on along the minus strand of OY756425.1, from coordinate 6,674,372 downwards.
ATGTACCGAGCTCCAATCTATCCGCATTCTATTTTACCCACTGACTTTTTAGTTATTAGAAGCAGGTAAATATTACAATTCCTTTTAGAATTATTCCTCTTGGTTGTACGAACTGAATTTTTTAACCCAATTTTCTACTTTCTGTTTACAGACAACAATATTTTATTAGAGAAATAGATGCCCTGTTTGTTGCCGGACAAGAATGTCCCCTGTACGAAGTGCCTGGACCAAATTCAAAAAGAGCAAACAACTTCGTTAGGGATTTTTTGCAAGTAAATACAACACTGATCTAATTCCTAATTGTTTATAGGTATGTTAAATATACCTTATTCTTGTAACTGTGGTAAATTCCATAATTATAATATTTACAGGTCTTCATTTACCGACTATTTTGGAAAAGTAGAGATCAACCTAGAAGAATAAGGATGGATGACATTAAAAGAGCATTCCCAGCTCATTCTGAATCTTCTATAAGGAAACGACTTAAACTATGTGCAGACTTCAAGCGAACAGGCCTTGATTCAAATTGGTAAGGACCTTAGTGTCTTGAAACAGAAAAAACCTCTGTGTCATCACCAGATGCCTAATAGGGCACTGCAGGCTTAACAAGCACATGTGCACCATCGGGATCCTAGACTCGGACATTTGGAGGATGTGTGGGAAGTCACTAGAGACTCCCATGCACTTCCTCTGTGAATGCCTACCACGGATGCAAAACAGATATAAAAACCTGGGGAAATTTCTAATGTGCCTAGAAGAAATTATAGTTCTTAGCGCCAACAAAATCGTCCAATTCTTTCAATTCGTTCACTGTGCATGGTGCCAGATTGTGGAATAACCTTCCTGATAAGGTTCGCTCTTGTCCCTCCTTAGTGTCATTTCAGCGCGAGCTGTGTAATTTCCGGACTTCTGAATCACATTATACGTAACCTGGATTCAAGGTTCGAGCAGTCCCTCCTTTATCCTTCCTCCCTCCTCTCCGTTTTTCCTTACTCCCTGTTCATAGATAGGGACTTCCTTTTTCTATCTTTCCAATGCAGTTACTTGCATCTTATTATTATATATGTATGTATTTTTCTCTTTTTTTTTGTATTTATATATTCTATTCCTTTATGTATTTACATTTACATGTCTATGTATTTTGTAGTTTTTGATCTTATGAGTTTGGCTGTAAGACATTGCTTTGCAGCAATAAGTCCGCCTTTTGGTAGTTTTTTAAAATTGTATTTTTATATAACACTGTATTTTTTTGTGTCCAATAAAGATTTATTTATTTATTAATTCTTCCAGGAGGCTGGGCTGAGCGATGAGCTCTAATGTAAGGCTAGTCACAATAGTTCCATAATGGGACGCAGTAACAGCAGCCCTCCGGGGGCAACAAGCCTATCAATAAATAATAATAATACTATATCTTTATATCCGTTACAGAAGTCGGTAGCCTAGTTGTTTAAACACCAGTACTATTGTCGAGAGGTCCCGGGTTCAACTCCCCGTTGATTCCAATTTTTCTATATGTTTCCTTTTGATAGTAAAGTGTTGATTTATTTATTCATGTTTTACTTTTGTATATAGGTGGGTTATAAAACCTGAGTTTCGTCTTCCTTCTGAAGAAGAAATCCGCGCGATGGTTTCCCCCGAACAGTGTTGCGCATACTTCAGTATGGCCTCTGCGGAACAAAGATTGAAAGATGCCGGGTACGGCGAGAAATTTTTGTTCACACAAAATGAAGATGACGATGAAGAAATGCAACTTAAAATGGATGACGAGGTGAATCTTTTAACTACTTGTTAAATTTAGAGCCTAAATTACAATCTGGTGAGTAGGCTTAAAATTTAAGTAGAGCTTACCGCTCATACGAGAATATCAAACAATATTTAACTGCGGCTTGACTAAGCCGTAGATATGGTTAACTTGTTAGCCTTTCTTGTCTTTTATCTAAGCTCCACATCAATCATGTTCACAGGGACGCACACCATTATTACACAAAGTTAAAGCAAAACGATCCAGTAGTCTAAATAATTAATTGTCAAACAGTGTATAGCGGTCAATATGGCAGACAAACAATCGAAGAAAGGTCGGTAACGAAGAAATCCAAATGATAGCGCGAATGAAACAACATAAGAAACAGCGGACAAAATTTGTAATAATGGCGCGACCATATGACGTTTAAAATGTCAGTTTGTCCGTGTTGTAACTTGTGGCGCCTCCTAGTGAGAAAAAAATAACTAAGTTGAGCGAGCTTAACGCTGTTGAGGACACCCCAGGGTATACCTTAACTCGACGAGTAGGATAAGCCGCAAACTCGTGTTAAGGAGACGTTTTAATTGAGTAATTTTTGTAAACTAAGCTTTGTGTGCTCCTTAACGTTGAGGCGGACCTTAAGCTCACATTTTAATTTAGGAACTAAATGCTCACAACAAATATTTCAATCCAACCTTTTTCTTTCCAGATCAAAGTAGCACCTTGGAACACGACCCGCGCCTACATTCAGGCCATGCGAGGAAAATGTTTACTGCAGCTAACAGGACCGGCAGATCCGACAGGATGCGGGGAGGGTTTCTCCTATGTGAGAGTTCCCAATAAACCAACTCAGAGTAAGGAGGAACAAGATCAGCAGCCAAAGAGAACTGTCACAGGCACCGACGCGGATCTTAGAAGATTGTCCCTGAATGATGCAAAGGCGTTACTTAGGAAGTTCGGAGTACCTGAAGAAGAAGTCAGTCCCTTTTTTAACATTAATTCATTTCTCATTTGTAGTTTTTATTTGACAAATAACTTTGTATCCACAGATTAAAAAATTAACAAGATGGGAGGTGATAGATGTGGTCAGAACGCTTTCGACAGAAAAAGCTAAAGCGGGTGAAGAAGGAATGACGAAGTTCTCCAGAGGAAACAGATTCTCCATTGCTGAGCACCAAGAAAGGTAAAACAAGTAGGAAGACAGAATATGTCAATTACATGTATTTGTGTGACAATTGAGTGCATCATAAATACCTGATTGAATCAGGTTAAAAACTAGTTTTTTAGTATCCTATGATTATGTAGGTGATAATACTGATAGACCGACCTCGGCAGCCTTGTGATAAAGGCTCCGACTTCAGATCAAGAGGTGTCAGGTTCGATTCCTGATCGGGTTAGAAATTTTCAATGTGTATTTTCACTTGAAGTTTCTACTCGGGGTTGGAAACCTATCTCAGATTGGACAGTAGAGGATGTTTCAAGCACCGAGTTCCGCCGGCTATACCGACACCTATGTATAGAAGAGTGTTATATTTATTTATAATATAGATACCTATGATAGTATAGGGGGCGTCCATTTATCACGTGAGCTCAAAAGGGGGGAGGGGGGGTCTGTAAAAAATCACGTATGATTAAGTAGGGGGAGGGGGGTCTAGTAAGAAAATCACGTGTATTTATTTTTTTAGAAAGATTTAAAAAACATAGTTTGTTGCACTTTCAGTACCTAATTAAAAAAATGACACCTAACTTTATTCATTCTTTATACTAAAAAAGTACACGTGATTTCTGGGGGGTAGGGTGGGGGGGTATTCTGAAAAATCACCAATTATCATCAAGGGGGAGGAGGGGGTCTAAAAAGTTGCAAAAAAAATCACGTGATTAATGGACGCCCCCATATGGGTGACTGATTATTAAGCCAATGCCTCGAAAGGGGTTATACATATAAGAGCTTATTTGCAATAATTTTGTTCCCGTTCTAATGCCAATGGTTTTCCAGTTATTTAAACAAAATTATTGAAAATAAGCACTTTCAAAGAATAGGTCGAATTATCAGTAACCCTGTATAATTGTCGGGGGAAATTAATGAAGAACTAAAAAAAAAAATTTTATTAAATTATTTACATATTGCAAAAAATAAAATGCATGTGCAACCCGTTTTAAATATTAGTTTTACATTTCTGAGAATCATTGTTTTGTGGGTCTTTAGGCGTGTTCAAGAGCGTAATGTCTCGCCGACGTTTTGCCTACAGTCTTGTGGCAGACATCATCAGGGCTCCCTCGTTCTCAATTGATATGTGTGTGTAATGGCACTATATTGTGCGCTAGTTGTCTTGTAAAATATCAGTTATACAGTTTATTGTGATAATTGATATGTGTGTGTAATGGCACTATGTTGTGCGCTAGTTGTCTTGTGAAATATCAGTTATACAGTTTATTGTGATAATTGATATGTGTGTGTAATGGCACTATGTTGTGCGCTAGTTGTCTTGTGAAATATCAGTTAAACAGTTTATTGTGATAATTTCTTTGGTTTTTCAACCTTACAGGTACAAAGAAGAATGCCAAAGAATATTTGAACTGCAGAATAGGGTTTTGTCCAGCACGGAAGTTCTCTCCACTGACGAGGCCGAAAGCTCAGCCAGTGAAGAGTCCGACTTGGAGGAGATGGGCAAGAATTTGGAAAATATGTTGGCCAACAAGAAAACTACAGAACAAGTAATAACCTTTATCTGTTTGAAAATATTCCCAAATAATATTGTGATCTTATATAGATAGATTGTAATCGTTAAATAATTTTGATCATTAGTTATCAATGGAAAGAGAAGAGGCCGAGAGAGCCGAATTGAGGAAGTTGATCCTAGGGAATTCTGACAAGAAACAGCCTGGCGGGCAAGGGAGAGATCTGGATCAATCTCAAAACTCTCGTGGTAAGTATGTTGTAATAACTATTTAACCCATTGAGTGCCTATTGCGTAATATATTCCGTTCCTAGTATTTACGTGGAATGCCAATGGCAGAATTCTATGTAGGTAATATTTTGATATATCATCATTCTAAATATTGTTGTTTTTCCTTTTACGCTTATCACAAGGGGGATGGTTTGAGCTACTGTGTATATTACATTAAGATTTTACGGTTAACTGTCAGTGCACGTATTTGTTTGCTCTACTTTTGAAAATTTATAAAAGTGGTTTATAGTGTGTGTGTGTACTTGTGTGATACACCAATCGAAAGGCAATCTTATAAGCTATACAAGTACTATAGTGTGGCTTAGATCCTAATTCTGTAAGTCAATTTTTCATCTGATTGAACATTTTTTGAAATAATTTGTACAAATTCGGAAACGCTGCAGACTGTGAGCGACCTACAGAGGAGTGTTATGTGTCACTGGAAAGAGGATCTCAATATCTATGAAAAACCTCGCGGGAGTACTGGTCTAGTGTGAGCCCTTAAGAAGATAATAAAGAAGACAACATTTTTTCCATGCAAACATACCCACGTCGCATTGTTTGTCGATGTGATGTTTATGTGATCAGAAAATATAAATCAATAGATAACATTTTTTTTCATATAAAATAGAAGGAGTTAACTTATACTACCCTATGCGCTCTGTGTATGAGATCAAGAATCGTTTCTGTTGTGGCCGTTTTATTCATATACTCACGCATAGAACTCTTATAAATCCTATACCTAATTGATCGTTTTGGATAAAATAGTTGTTAATTGTTCGCTTAACAATATGAAGTGTAAATCTTGCAATGATAAGATGGTTGATGAGGATAGCATTGTATGCTCTGAGTGTGGTGGTGGTTTCCACTATAATTGCCAGGGTATGGGAGAAACTACGTTTCGCAAGATTGGCTCTAGAAGAAATTCGTGGAAGTGCACTCAATGTAGGGCCACTGCTAGAAATTTGAAGATGGTAGAGGCTCCCGTGCGGGCTGTTGTGGAGTCGTTGTCCGCAACCTCAGCGATAAAAAAACTAGATTTGGAACCTACAAATTATGATATTATTGAAATGATCGCAGGTCTACGTGACGACTATAGTGGTATCATGAAAGAGTTCCAGGCCCTCAAGGCCTCGATTGAAAATAATGGTGCCACCTTGGCATCGTTAAATGAACGTACAAAGGCAATGGAGTCTACGTTAGAGTCAAAAATTGTGCAAATGGATACCTTAGAGAGATCGGTGTCTGAAAATAAGTTAATGATAGAAAATCTCAAGGAAAAAATCGATAGTTCTGATTCTAGAGGACTCCGCGTGGATGCTCTGCATGATGAGGTAGTAGAACTCAAGAATACTATTAAACACCTATCAGACGAAAATAATGATAAGGATCAGTATGTCCGTATGAACAATATAGAAATATCGGGCATACCTCGTGTTAATGGAGAATCACTCATGGATATATTGATGAAGATTGCGGATAAACTGGATATTTCTTTGGCTGGAGGTGAGGTGGACTTTTTGCGCCGAGTGGCTTCGTGGAGCAATCATAAATTACCGCCTAAGATTGTTGTGAGATTCCACAATAGGAACAATGTCGAGAACTTTTTGAGTGCTATACGAAAAAGAAGAGGACTCTCCCTGAATGAGATTGGATTCTCAGGAACAGACGCTAAGGTCTTCGTGAACTATCACCTTACTACTTCTAACAAACTTCTGTACAAGAAGACTAAGGCGATCGCCAGGAATAAGCTGTATCAATTTTTTTGGATTAAACGCTGCAGGATCTATATTCGTAAAGATGAAAAGTCACCGCCGATACTTGTCAAGAGGGAGTCTGATCTCTCAAAGATTAAATGACTAATTGCGCTCCATCCGATCAGTGTATTGAAACCTGTTTGCAGTTTTGGTTTGTTTATCTGTTGTTTCTATTCTTTGTTGTTTTTCATGATAACTTTTATGCATATTTTTGTAATACTCATAGAGCGCTCTATTCCTAATCCTTTTTTCTCCAATTACCACTTTTCCCTACCCTGTATCGCGGTTGCATGTCGGACTGTGTGGGCCGGCTCTGGTTGTCCAGGCTCTACTGTGGACTATCGATTGTTATTCTTGACTCAAAATTAAGTTAACCACATTTTATCAGAATGTTAGAGGCCTTCGCACCAAGACTCATTCTTTTCACTCTAATGTTTTAAGTAATGATTACGATATTATATGCCTGACTGAAACTTGGTTAAATTCAGATTTTTATGATCGTGAACTCTTTGACTCTAGGTACCGTGTATATAGATGCGACAGGAATTACGGTATGACTGGTCAAACTCTTGGTGGGGGTGTGCTTATTGCAGTCAAATCCAACATACTATCCAAGGTAAACTCTGGCTGGTCAACGGATGCTGAGGAGATTTGGATTACAGTGTGTCCTCGGGACTCATTATTGTCTGTAAATATTGGTTGTTTTTACCTACCACACGATGATAACTATAATCAAAAATTATCCAATTTCCTGGAAAATGCTACAAAATTAATTTTTGATAAGCCTGATGATATCTTTTTTGTACTTGGTGATTTTAACCTTCCAAACATTACCTGGTCCAGGTTATCTGATGATGTTGAAATTTGCAGTCCAGGTGATTATACTGATCATAATAGTATATCACTGGTTGATTTTATGTCACTAGTGAATATGATGCAGTTCAATCACGTTGCTAATATGAATGGTAGAATACTTGATTTAGTTTTATGTAATCGTTCCGATTGTACGGTCGCTGCATGTGATGACCCACTGGTGGAGGAAGATATACATCACAGGTCGATTGTGGTCGAACTTCCGGTCCATGTAGATGTTTACATGCCATCTGCCTCAAGAGTTGCCAGAAATTTTCATAGTGCCGATTTTGATTCAATTAAAGCAGCTTTGAATGCAAGGGACTGGAAGACTGACTTCGAGGATTGTAACGTAGAGCAAGCATCCGATCTTTTTTACAATGTTTTAAATGATGCTATATCAAAGTATGTTCCCTCAAAGACTGTATCAGGCTCCCCAAAATTTCCTGTTTGGTATAGTGGTCCTCTCAGAAGCGTTATTAAGGAGAAACTGAAGGCTCACAAAAAGTGGAAATGCTCGGGATTGTCCCATGACTATGATGTCTACTCACTACTCCGTTCAAGACAAAAACGTTTGCAAAAAGAATGTCTAAAAAGACACATTGAACAGACAGAAAAATCTATAAGAGCAGATCCTGGACGAGTTCATCATTATATTTCATCTAAGAAACCACATACCGGATATCCGCCAAACATGTTTTATAAGAGTGTTTCAGCCAATGACACAAGTACGATGTGTGAGCTCTTCAATGACTTTTTTTATTCTGCTTTTGAGAGAGGTGGAGCTGCGCGGGATCATCGTGTAATAAATTCAGGTGAGCTTGATCTCAACATAATCAATTTTGATATGGATGATATTCATTCTAAATTAAAGGCACTAGACTTAAATAAGGGTCCAGGCCCTGATAGTATACCTCCATTGTTGATAGTCAAATGTTCCAGAGAGCTCTCAGTGGCTCTGACACTTCTTTACAAGAAGTCGTTTAATGAGGGAATTTTTCCTACTAAATGGAAAATGTCTTATATTACACCAGTTTTTAAGTCTGGCGATAAACATAACATAGAAAATTACCGCCCCATCTCAAAACTTTCGCTTTTCAGTAAAATAATGGAAAGGATCGTCGTCGAGCAGATAACACCTGTAATTAAATCCTTTATTATGGCAAATCAACATGGTTTTTTTCCGGGAAGGTCTGTCGATTCCAATCTTGTTCAGTTCACAGACTATATTTTGAAAGCAATGGGCGATGGTTCGCGGGTGGATGCGGTGTACACAGATTTTTCGAAGGCGTTCGATAAGATAAGTCACACAATATTAATAAAAAAACTCAGTATCTATGGTGTACACGGTAATCTATTGAGATGGCTTGCATCTTATATAGACAGCAGATTGCAGGCTGTAGCAATTAATGACTGTATTTCTAAATTCCGACCATGTACTTCAGGTGTGCCTCAGGGTTCTCATTTGGGCCCTATATTATTTATCATGTATATTAATGATATTCAAAACTGTTTTGAATTTTGTGATTTTCTTGTTTATGCCGATGACATTAAGATTTTCAGTAGAGTGAAAGATTTGCAGGACGCTGTGAACATGCAGGCGGATTTGGATCGTTTGTATTTATATTGCAAAACAAACAGTCTTTACTTGAATGTTTCCAAGTGTTCTTGTATTTCATTTACCCGTTCAAATATCCAAACACTGTTTGATTATATGATGGATGATGTACCATTAAAAAGACAGAATGAAGTTAAAGATTTGGGAGTAACGCTTGACAGTAAGATGCTATTTAAAACTCATACAAATAATATGGTAGAAAGGGCCTTAAAACAGCTGGGATTCATCCTGAGAGTCTCTAAGCCATTCCAATCTGTTGAAACACTTAAACTACTTTATTACACGTATGTTCGAACTTTGCTTGAGTATGCCTCGATTGTGTGGAATCCCCAATATGTAACATACATAGAAAGGTATGAAAGGGTTCAGAACAAATTTTTAAAAAACTTGGATTACAGGTGTCGTTTGGCTTTTGACACTAGGAAACAATCAGCCGAATACCATAAAATCACTACCTTAGAAAATAGGCGGACTATTAAGGACTTGACGTATTTGCATAAAATAATACATGGCGCTGTTGATTCCGAATACCTTGTAGGGCTGATTTCTCTAGATTGTCCCATTCGAACAACAAGAACACATTCAACCTTTAGACTCCCACGGTGTAGAACAAATTATGCACAGAATTCCTTCATACAAAGAACATGCAGTAATTATAATACTTTTTTCAGGTGCGTCGACATATTCCAATCTTCGGCAACAAAATTTAAAAGTCTCGCGGTGGCTGCCCTGTTCAACTCACGGTAGCTGGTCTAACTGCGCTGTCTGGTTTGTGACTGCGATTTCCCCAATTCTCTCCTTCCCTCATTCTCCCTTTTTTAGAGCGTTTTTTTAGTTAGTAATAGAGTTATATTTATACGTAGAAAACTGTTTCACAACTTATTATAACTTCATGTATTGTAAGCATATGACATAATTGTAATAATTGTAATATTAGCATACTAGTTGGTCGAATCGATGTACCAAATTTTAAATTTATAATATATGTTACATGACTGTAAGTTTGCTTGAATAAAATAAAAATAAAAAAAAAAAAAAATATTTTATTTCTGATTGTCGAATTGAAGAAATTTTCATTTATAAATTCGTAATTTTTTTAATACCTATATTTCTAACAAGTTATGGGATAACAGGTATTGACATTAGAGCGGATATGTATAATAATGACGGTTATTCTGAAATGAAAAACAGAGGATTGAGTTGCGTCGTATCCAATTTTTATTGAGACTTTTGACAGTTCGCTATTCTGAAAATGTTTTATCCAATACATTAGATGCGTAACTACTGGCAACCGATTAAGTTCTAAGCAAGAGCTTCTTGCGTTGAGTTGGAACGTGAATTTGAGAATACCAGTCAATATTACATTGTTGACACTAACTAATGCTTATATTGCCATGGATGCTATGCTTAAGCTACGGCTACACTATGGCATATGCTGGTCCAGGCTGGCCAAATAGGGGCTCTGGCCAAGCATTGGCAAGTAGCAACATTTGGCAAATATACTTGTACACCTGGCTACACTATTGCCCCAACATTGACAGCTAGTACGTGGCACAAGACTACACTACCACACAATGTTTCTATCACCGATCCGTTAATTCATTCTTGCTTTTATTCATCATTTTACATTCCACTCTCCAATTATTCACTGTATACTCCTATCTGAGTGAGGAATTCCAATAGAGTTTATCCCACATGGGCAAAAAGGAAAATTTTAATATAATTTCTAATTCACAAATATACACGATAAAAACATTCATAATTTTAAAAATAAAAAAAAAACAAGAATCATGTGTACTTACTTATTTCTCGAGTGGTTTAAAGAAAACATCCACCACCGTCTTTGCCGTTTGTGTTTTTCATTATTTAATAACAGAAAAGCAGATGCCGAATGTATCACTGAATAGGATGCTGAAATTAATGCCATATCATTGTCAACTTTCATTATATTATCTGAATTTAAAAAAAAAATGTACAAAACGCTATGAAAATAACAACATGGAAGACATGACAGCTGTCAACATTGTTCCAATATTGGTGAATACTTGCGAACTCGATCGACAAGTAAACAAGTAACGGCCAATGTCAAATATTTGGCGATATTGGTCATTGGTGAAGCGGCCACACTATTTGCCCATGATGGTCCAGAGCCTCTATTTGGCCAGCATGGCCCATAGTCTAGCCGTGGCTTTACAGAATATTACTGAAATTTATCATTCTGTTGTTGTTTTGGTCAATAAAAATACCTTGGAATTCAATAGGTTAACAGTAATGGGAGCTTCATGTAATAAAGATACTCTAAAAAATAATTCACAGATAATTGCCAGTCTTCAAATTTTTGTTGGCAAGATTATAAGCTGTGGATTGTATCGTTATTTAGTTTATAATATGTTCTCGTTTGTTTTTACACTCATTGTACAATTATAACTGGAGGGTTATTCACAAAACGCTATAAATACAATCAACATACTATCCAATTCAAATCCTAGCTTTTTCAGACACCATTTAATTTTAACAATATTATTATATATATTTGAGAGTCACTTCTGGCGGATCTTTAAACCTAATAAAATGAAGAAAAAATTACATGTTTCGTACCATTAGATTTTTTATTTATGTAGTATTTTTCAGCACTCTGGTTTGTGCAGAACTGTCAAAATATTCGCAAGCGATATAAATTTAAGCTAAGAAATGATCTATTTTTTCTAGGTCGAGTTTTGAGAATAGTTCGAACATTCCATAATGCGTCTGGTAGGGAATACACACGTGTTGAAATAGTCCGCAAGCAACCTGTTATAGAGGCATATACTAAGATACGGTCGACCAAAGATGATGCCTTTATCCGACAGTTTGCCACATTAGATGACGCTCAAAAGGAAGAAATGAAGAGGGAAAAGAGAAGAATTCAGGTTTGTTTTTAAATTTTTAATATTAGGTATTTTTTAAATAGTGTTTCCTACAGGAAAAAATAAACAGTGTTGGACAATGGAAAGTATTGTAAACGGATACATTTGAAAAATCACTTAACGTAAAACGTATGCTCAACTATAATCCATTGATTGTAAAATATGTAATTTTAAGAGATCGTGCCAGGCACAATTAAACTTTTAAAGAAGGTCTCGTGGGTTCGAATCCCGGTGCTGACCATTTCCACTTTCACATCACAAGCTTTCCTTTATGTGAAAGATGTAGAAAATGTAATTTGTGTTCATTTTGAAGAACCCAGATTCAATTTTCGTTTTTAATAAAAAAAATAAACTAACACATTTTTAGTGAAAAATATCACTTTTTCAGAGGATTTGGTTTGCATGAATTCTCGCCACTTTTACATGGTGCACATTTTATATTTACATACATACCTACATATATAGCATAGCAAAACAATGTTTGAAATAATTTGTGATGGTTCCAGGAGCAACTGCGTAGAATCAAAAGAAATCAAGAGAGAGAAAGACTTGCTGGTAATACGTCGGGATCAGGGAACTTGGGAGATGGGATGCTGGGCGAGGGTGGATCTCTTCTTCCCTTGCATAAGATTAAACAAGAGGATGCTTCGCCCAAAAGGAGACGTGCCAAACTCAAGCCAGATCTCAAACTTAAGGTTCAACATTATTATAGTCATCATTCACATTGGATTTTATGCATATTTCAGACCTTTTCTCCCCAAACCTGCATAATTAGTGCACATTGAAACAACCTTCACATATTAATCTTAATTTGGGTCATACCTACAATGAGTTTGAATTTGACTTTTCATTTTACATTTTATTTCTATGAATTTGATGATCTTGTGTAAGTGTGTGTCAGTTCAAATACATAACATTACAGTAGTGTTTGTAATGTTTTTTTATTGATTAAATCCATTTTTTATGCATACCTAATTTTAAAAAATATATTAGCATTCGTCACTCCTTCTCTGTATTAACTAAAGTGTGTGAAATTTCATACTTCTCCGTCTGCGCGATTTTCGTAAAAATAGTCACAAAGTTATTCCTTCATGTATTAATATATAGATTATGATTAATATTATAGTGCGGAGCGTGTGGGCAAGTTGGGCATATGAGAACGAACAAAGCATGTCCCTTGTACACGGGTTCTTCGGGACCTATGAACGTGGCTCTCACCGAAGAACAGGAAGAGGAAATGCAGAGAGAACTCACCCAAGAAGACGAGGAACTCGTCAATCTTGAAGATACCAAAGTTACACTCAGCAGCAAACTTCTCAAGGTGGGCAAGATCTTCCAAATCCGATATTATAATTTGTTAAGTTCGTCGGTAACACGGTATTTTTGTTGAAACACTCTAAACCCACGCAAATTATGTCTCATATATTTGACAAAACCATTCCAACTAAATTGAAGTGGTTGGTAGACTAGCGGTTATGACACCGGCTTTCATTCGGACGTTGTGGGTTCAATCTCAGGTGCCTACTATCTTCCTCTTTCACGACACAAGCTTTACATAAGTAGCTTACTGTGAATGAGTTCAAGATGTATTTGTGTTCACTTTGAGTGAGCACAGATTCATTTTTTTTTTAAAAAGATGAAAAGAAAAAAAACTATTAGAATGTATGTCGATATTCGTTGCAATGACAATAATAAGTCATCGATTTCCGCATGATATGATATTATATTTACATCAGAGGTTCCTACATACAGCTGTTGCTACAGGAAGAAATGTCAAATTACCTGTAGTCCTTAACATAAGGGAAGATATAACCAGCGCATAGTAAATACTGACAGCCATGGAAATAACAGTAGAAGACGGTCGTAAGCCAGTAGTCGTGTGTTCCATTTATAAATCGAACATCAGAATTGTTAGAGTCATTAGTTGTTACATATTATTCGTTAAATAAAAATAGGTTTTGTTGCTAGTTCATAAGAATTTATATATGTTTATCTCGATGCTTAATTTCTTAAACTTTTAGCAAGCAGATGAATTGAAACGTCGAACAATGGTTCTCAAAGTACCCAAAGACGCCCTGGGTAAATCTGGTGCAGGACCAGGAGGTCGTAGAAGAGGCGTCGGCTCTGAATCGTGCGATTACCTGGTGAAGAGACCCGCTGAAAGAAGACGCACCGATCCATTGGTCACTCTCTCCAGTTTATTGGAAGATGTACTGAACCACATGAGACATTTGCCCGACGTGCAACCCTTTTTATTCCCTGTTAATGTCAAGGTATGGTGTATTCTATCGAAATGACTAACTGACCTGACAGATTTTGTCCTGCCCTAATTATCAATATTGAATCAAATTTTTATAATGATAAATGAGTTACCCATTTAACCGACACTAGTAGTTGCTCAATGGTTGAAATTGGAGAGGTTGGAACTCGAATAAGTGATATTCAGATTTTATATTAGACATATTGAGCGAGTGCTATTTCAATGTACAAAGGGTTTTTTTTATTTAACCGACACTAGTAGTTGCTCAATGGTTGACATTGGAGAGGCTGAAACTCGAATAAGTGATATTCAGATTTTATATTAGACATATTGAGCGAGTGCTATTTCAATGTACAAAGGTTTTTTCTATTATTATTAAAGACAAAAAATAATAATCTATTCTCAATTTGTTCACGGATAAACAAAATAATATATGCGTCTGTATCAATGTCAAATACATGATATTTTTTTTATTGATTTAATGTATTTTTTATATATAACCTATGAGTGTAAAATTTCATACTCCGCGTGATTTTCGTAAAAAGGGGAAAAAAATTGCTTCACGTATTAATATATAGGCTATTCCGACTGATGCATCTGTTTTAAACAATGTTTGCAGGGCACATTCGGTCAATTGCACCAACTGGGTATCAAACAACAGACAGCAATGTCAAACGCCAATTTAAATTTGAAAAAAATGTTTTGTCAAAAGCAGTAAGAACATTAAGTTTTCTTAAATTTTTCCATCTTCTACGCAACTTTCTTAATTTTTTTCTCTCATTAGTACCTTCTCCTGACATTTAGCCAAAGTGTTCCTGCCATATCCTATAAGGGAAATAGGAAAGGCATTGAATTTTTTTGTGTTTCCAGCTTGTTCAAGATTACTACAGGATCATAGCACGCCCAATGGACCTTCAAACAATCAGAGAGAATCTCAGGCAAAAAAGGTATCAGAGCAGAGAAGACTTTTTAGCCGATGTCAATCAGATTGTGGAAAACTCTACAGTCTACAATGGTAAATTATATTGAAGATTTTTTAAACATGAGCCTCCCAAACATTTCTGTGCTGAAAATTGTGTATCCCCTTCATTCTGAAGATTATTCACTTTTTCGATTGCACAGTTTTTAGGGTAGACTATATAATTAGGTAGTTGAGATGAAGTTTACGCATATATGCAGCATCGACATCAACAAAAAGTGTTTTGCTGTGGATCCTTGTTTAATGCAATTAGAACCTTGTTTCATCTTGAAGTTAATTGCTGAATTGAACATGATGTATGCAGGAGAATGGATGTCATAATATTTTCCATTACTCCATATAATATTTTTATAAGACAGATATAAAAACAAAAACTATTACACCGACCTTGGTAGCCTAGTTGTACTAGCGTGGACTTGAGACCCGAGGTCCCGGGTTCGATTCCCGGTCGGGTCAGAGTTCTTCTAAGTGGTTTTTCACTTGAAATTTCTACTCGGGGTTGGCCTGTCTCAGATTTGACGGGACCGGATGACTAGAAAAAATTGCCTCAGGCAATAAGTTCCGCCGTATATACTGACACCTTTGTATAGAAAAGTGTTATATTATATTACGTTAAAGGTATGGGCAATAAAAACACCAGAAAAGTTGGTGAGAAGTAAAAGACAAACAACTGAAAAACTTGGGTAGAAGTATATAGTAAAGGAATGTAGGCCAAGGGCTAGGGACAGGAATAAGGTACATGGAATGAGAAAGGGGAAATTATTGCTCTGACCTCAGGTGTATGCTTACATTTTGCCATTATTGATTGTGTAGCAGTGTGCAAATCATTATTGAAATTAACCGTACATCTGTAATAAAGATTTCTTAGCGATTTGATAAAAATATATTTTCAAAATATCCCTCTTTCTGTCCATGATGATATTGTGTATTTGCTTGTATGTTTTGTAGGTAAGCAGAGCAGTTTGACAGTAGCAGCCCAGAGGATGCTGCAAGGATGTGTTGATAAGTTGAGAGAAAAGGAACAGCAGTTGATGAAATTGGAGAAACAGATCAATCCATTACTAGATGACAATGATCAGGTGACCTTTCATTTCTTACTTTAGTTATACAGATAAAATAGAAAAATGGAGCAATATCGTGTTCTATTATCCGATTGAAATTGTATGGAATTCTTTATTTGGAATGAGAACTTTTGATTACATTAACCAGCGAAGACGAAATGAATTCGAACATCAGTAATGAATTGTTAGTCATTTGTTGTTACATATTCGTTAAGATCTAGTCCTGAAAAATTGGCACAAGAATCTAGACATAATTAGAATGTTGTACATTAACCGACGCCTACTGTAATTACCCAATTTCGTCTATCAGATAATTTTTACTATCCAATAAAGTGTTAATGTCTTATTTATACATTTCAGGTCGCATTTACTTTCATTTTGGAGAACTTGTTAGGCACCAAATTGAAAGCAATGCCCGAAGCCTGGGCTTTCCTTAAACCTGTGAATAAGAAACAAGTCAAAGACTACTACAGTGTGATAAAGAAACCAATGGATTTGGAGACTATAGGCAAAAAGATACAGGGTAATTTCAATTACAGCATTTTGTTAGCTTCTCTTTCACTTTGAAAATCTCTTCTTAGTTTCGAACAAACAAAATTTATGGAAAAAATTATTGAACTATACATACTTACTAAGTACTAGAAGCGACATCATATTTAAATCAAAACATATTACCTTTTCAAAGAGAATGTATTTTGTAAAATCTCTTGGGTGATATGTCCTGTAGGTACTGACATTAGTGTTGTAACAATTTCAGCTCACAAGTATCATAGCAGAGCAGAGTTTCTGGAGGACATAGAATTGATTTACACAAACTGTGAAGCGTACAATGGCGTCTCATCCACCTTCACGAACAATGCACAGATCTTACTTAATATCACCAGAGATGCCTTGAATCAGGTTAGGACAGATCTTATATATTTTATTTTATTACATTATATCGACTTCAGATCACGAGAACCCGGGTTCGATCCCAGGTCGGGTCAGAGTTTTTCTAAGTATTTTTTCACTTGAATATTCTACCCGGAGTTGGCCTGTCTCCGATTGGACGGGACCGGTTAACTGTAAAAAATTATCTCAGGCAATAAGTTCGGCTGGCTATACTGACACCTTTGTATAGAAAATTATTATGTTATTTTTTTTTATTCATTATTCTGTTAACTTTGTACACCTATTTCATATCCAGTCAATTCATACCATGCTCCCTTTGTGACCCCACTTAGGGGCATAGGGAGAAAAGAAGAGCCCTCCACCATGCTCGATCTTGCCCGGCTTCATTGACCTCCTCCCACAGTCAAATTACAACCACAAAAACAATTATCCGTTGCTGTGAAGTATCAACCGTTTTGTGAATTTGTCCACTACTGGTACCAATTGACACATATTTTCTAATCTATGCATTTCTTCTGTGCAATCTGATTGTTACCAAACTCCTTCTTGACGGCTGAACACATTTTAATTTGTCCACTACTGGTACCAATTGACACATATTTTCTAATCTGTTCAATCTGATTGTTACCAAACTCCTTCTTGACGGCTGAACACATTTTAATTTGTCCACTACTGGTACCAATTGACACATATTTTCTAATCTATGCATTTCTTCTGTGCAATCTGATTGTTACCAAACTCCTTCTTGACGGCTGAACACATTTTAATTTGTCCACTACTGGTACCAATTGACACATATTTTCTAATCTCTGCAATCTGATTGTTACCAAACTCCTTCTTGACGGCTGAACACATTTTAATTTCAAGGATGGTTTAGAATCACAGTTTGATCAACTCGACAAAGTTTTCTTAGTTAATTAAATTAATTTGGGACAGAGACCAAACCTGACAAAAGTCTCAGCTTTTGAAATGAAGTGCCTCAGGAGAATTCTGAGCGTAAGATGGTACCACCGCATCATGAACGACGCTATACGCCGGCACACCCAGCGTGAGACGTAGTATCTTGTAATTTTTTTAAATAATATATATTAGCACAATGTATTTTTGAGCAATAATTAATTGATTTATCTTTTCAGTTGGGTGAACATGTCAGTCAGTTGGAGAGCAATATTGCTAAAGTTCAAGAGAAGATGAGACAAGAGGCCCAACGATTGCGTGAAGAGGGCGGAGATACATCGGGTGGGGAAGAGACTACTTCAGGAGAAAGGAAACCAGGCAGAGGAAGGCCAAGGAAACACAAGATTAGTGAAAGCAGTGATGTGCCAGGTAACACAAAACACTAGCGGACATATACAATGAACATTCTCTCAAACTCTAGATTGAGACCCAGCGTCAAAAATATTTCAAGGCTTTAATCAAAAATTCGTAAGGAACCTGTTGTTCGTCAGCAGCAATACATAATTAATGCACCATTAAGATATCTGTAACGGAGCTGAAAAACACATGTGTGATATGTGGTGAGTCACTTGAAACCCCAATGCACCTCCTGTGTGAGTGCCTACCAATGATGCATAACAGACACAGAAACCTGGACCAATTCACAATGTATCCAGATGAAATTAATGAGTCCTGCGTCAATAAGGTCCTCCGGTTCTCCCAGGAGGCTAAACTGAGCGACGAACTCTAAATGCAGGGCCAGTCACAATAGTTCCATAATGGGACGCAGTGACTTCGACGAAATGAAGTAATGAAATATATGTGCTAGGTACCATTTTCACACAATCATAGACAAACAAATATTATAATTATTGGTCAATTCATCCGTGATTCCGTATTTTTGTAACCCCAAGTATCATAATTTTCAAAAAAAAATTTTTTCATAATTATGACTAAATCAATCCTATTACGGGAAATATTTTTCATACTTGTGTATTTGTCTTTAAGTGGACAGTTGCTATGGCAATTAAGAATATCAAGTGGATGTGGGAAATATTATATTTAAGAAATGTCAAATTATCCTTGTGATGTGAAATTGGGACCCATACAGTATAACAATTAAACAATGAATGACCCTTTGATTCTCATCATCCAACTGTCATCCAACAGATTTTTCTGCTTGTTATGTAATAATTATTCCATCAATATATTACCTACTAAGTTTATGAATGTTTGTAATTTTTTTAGGAGTTGTTAAGCGTCCTCGAGGTCGGCCCAAGAAAAATGATAACAGCCTAGAAGAAGGTAATGTGCTGACCCTTTTAACAGTTTTTTTCTTTTATCTATATAATAATTTTAACTATGTACTGTAAAAAAAAAACGCTAAGGAGCTGTTGGGACTTAGCAGAACAAAACTATGCATCATGGTGAAAACTCTAACGGGTCACTGTGGACTAAATAAGCACATGACGACCCATGCATAAACCGCAGACTTCAGGTTTGATTTTAATTGTTTTTGTTACTTGCAGTATAATATTATTGTAGTAATTTCAGATACTAATTATTCCGTTTCCTCGAATATCTAACTTATCGTTATCTAACTTTTTATAAATTACTAATATCACAAATTTTTATGGTAAGATGAATAGCTATCTTTTGAAAACTTGAATCCTGTTTATTATGAAACTTGATTATGGGTAACGGGTATCAGCAAGTAATAAAAATAATGATAGGCTTAATGTAACTAAATAATTATCGTTGTACTTTTCACCAGATTTACAATATTCTGGAAGTGAAAGCTCGGATTTCGAAGAAGTTCAACAACAAGATGCAGCAGAAGCCATGGTGCAGCTTGCTGGTGTTCCTTACGCTCAAAATCCAGGTACAATAATAATATACATTATCTTTATACGTGTTTTTCTTTTCATACTGCCTCCATTCTTCATAAGCTTCTCTCTCTTGAAACTCTACCTGCTACCGGAACTTGCTGTTTTCTGTCTGCCCTTGGGAATCCCATTGCCCTTAGCTCTCTTTAATACTCCTTAATTGCCATATAAGGATGCAAGTGTAACAGTAAAGCTACCTCAGGGTGACTTTGCCCTACCCCTACATGTGGGGTCTATAGGGACGGAGTATTATTTCCTATTATGGCTATGGAGGGGTAGAAGATATCCTAATACCTCCATAGAAATAACCTGATGTGCTGGCATCAAAAAGACAGTTTAGGAGACTTCTTGCGGAGGGCATGAGACGGGAAGAAGCACTGTCACTCTGCAAGGGGACTCCGGAGGTGGGACCCAATAAGAAGCCACGCTTCATTCATGAATTGAAAGATGTCACAATAAATCTGATTTAGGGGCATTCTTTTCAAAGAAACTAACTAACTAGGTAGGAGATGATATACAAATAATTCTGTGGAAGTGGTTCATTGTATACCCCTTCTGACCCATCCATATAAAGGTTGCAATTCCAAAGATATTCAAGTGAAGAAAAATTTAACTGTAATTTATCCATGGAACTCTGTTATAATGTTTCAGTGCCGGACGATGGATCCTTAGATGTGGATCCTAACTACGACCCATCAGATTTCCTCATTGGCGGGGCGTCTGTCAAAAGGGAAATCATTGCGCCGGATGAACAAGCCAGTGAATACTTTGAGGATTCCTATTATGCCACTATGGAAACGAGTTCGTCCGCTCAGCAGGGCTATTACACGGGAGAAGGAACATCAGAAAATGTGTATTACGGCACTGACGAAGGCCTCAAACCTGTTACTGAAGGTAATGCCATTAGCTCTTCTCAATTTCAGGCAGAGAGAATGGACTTCCACTCTTTTCTATCCAAACACACTTTCGCTAATCTCCTCTCAGTTTCTGACCTGGCCTTCCTTAAGAACACAATCAATGTCTGCGAAGCATATCATTCTTAGTTGACCCTTAACAATTCTTCTGTTAGTGATTAGTCTCGCTAAAACCCGAGAACAGCTAGACCAATTTGACTAATTATAATTATATCAAATGTGTAGGATATTATAATACGGAAGATAATGACCAGAAGCCCATACCAGAGGGCTATATGGCCATGGAGGCCAGCAGCGAATACTACAATGCTGAAATGATGCAGCAGCAAGAAGGTGCCACTAGCACCACTCACGAGAGATACCAGGCCTTTGATGGCACCCAACACCAACCACAGTATCAAACCATGGACCAGGACAATAACTACCAACAGTATGAGGTAAACATCACCAGTTCTAACCAATAAAATAATCCGTACCTATGAAAGATAAAAAATATTTCTATATCCGTTATGGACTCGGAAACCATCCAATCCATTTCATTAGAAAGGTAGTAACACGGAGATGGTTTTAGACCAATTACCATATTGGCCCATATAATTAAATATGTTTTTACCATTTTCAAGACCCTGCCACGAAATAGCACGCCTTGGCCTTTCAGTCAATGCCAGGTGGAGCACATGGCCAATAATGCCTGCCCTGATAAACAGCTACCGATAACCATCTTTCTTTAACCTCCATAGGCCCCTTGCAAGGCACTCGGATTCATTAAAAATATTTTGCAATTCACATATAAATCAACAAAATTAATACAGTTTAGGCAATTGACAAAATGGAATTCAATGCCAAATAGGTGAAAAGTGTCCCATTGGCATCTCTTTGATGGTCACCAGGTCTCCCAGGTGGATAAATTTAAGTACCTACCTAGAAGCAACCATTACCATGATCCATGATGACAATTTGTGGATTATTATATAAATAAAGTATTGTAGAAATTTGATTACACTTATCAGGGTGTTTCAGTAGGCATAGAGAGAAATATTTTTTTTATTATCTGTATGAGTTAAAAACAGGTCACAAAGTTGTATAGTGGAAATAAAATACGCACTAAACGCCAAAAATGAAAAAAATGAGTTGAGTATGAGGAAATGTTCTATAAACCATTGTCAATAGCCTAAATATTGCACTAAGTCCATATCGATGATCTAAAGGGGTAAAAAAACAGATCCAAAAATCATCATAGTACTATGTCTGTATGGGGGAAAAATCAGTTTTATTAGATTATCTCAAAATGAAGTTTTTGGCGTTTAGTGCGTATTTTATTTCCACTATATAGTTGGTCTCATTGTTAAAAATATTAAGAACCAAAAAATGTACTTAAATAAAAAAAAAAAAACGTAATTTTATTTGTTTATTGTTTTCAATCATTAATAGACTGTTTTAAATTATTCTGCAGGAAAATATTCAAGCCCCGATGATAGAGCCAACCCCTTCAGCACCACAGGCATTGGAACCTGTTCAACAGTGGCAGGTAAACTGATCAGAATTAGTAGTCAACTGTTTTTGATCAAACTTAAAGCAAAACTTAACCTGGCTTAACCCATCCTGACACAAAACCGGTGATTTGCTGCATTAAAAATTAATATACACATTAACAATATTATTCAGTTATACAATTTTTTTTTTTAAAAAGGGTTAAGGGACCAAGGTACCCTTTGTGTCACTGCGACCAGAATAGGAATATTGTGACTTCCCTCAATGCCACAACTCGTCCAGACCTATGTGAGTCATGTAGCTCACAATTTGCCTAGATGCGAGCAGTCTTAGCTTCTCAGCGTTCAGTAGTGCAGTTATACATTACATATTTCATTTTTATTTTAAATATTTTAACGACACAATGACAACACTCAGTACTTACAAAATGACCGTTGGCTAAAGGTTTGCACCAAGCCATCTGTCACGGCTACACCATTACTTAAAAAAAAATGGCCGCCAAGTACTAGCAGATAAACATGTCACGCTTGCAATCCCTCCAATATAGGTCTGCAATCTGGTGGTATTGTCTTTCTATGTTATACTGTTTTAATTTTACGTCAATTTTAGTTTTATGTTGATTTTTCATACAAGAAAAATCTACTTTTGACAGCTGAATCAAAGCAAGACCAGCCTATAGATAAAAACGTTAAGAGAATTTATTGTGAAAGAGTTTTGCTATTTGTCTATCTTGGAATGCATTTACTACATTGATTGATGTTTCCAGATTCCAATGATTTTAAATGCAGAGATATGTGGGTGTGTGTTGCAAAACGTTTGTAGGACTACCGCAGGTCCAATGTAGTGTCAGAATGGATTCAGATTTTTTATAAATTACCAATCCTGTATTTCTACTTAATATGAATCATGTGTAAATTTAGCGAAAGCAAAATAAAACTTTAATAAATGAGAGTTTTAACAAAATTAATTGTAGAAAGACAAGAAAATGTCCATGAAATAAAAGTATCATAAATGATTTATGTGTGAATATTGTATTTTAGGGTGAGAGGGCTATTCAGGAAGATTTGCAGGTGTCCGATAGTGAAGAGGAAGCGGAAGAAGGTCTTTGGTTTTAATACAAATCTGTCAGCAGAAACAATTATAATAACTTCTGTTTTATATCAAATATTTCTGTTTTTAGTTACAATAAATAGTTTATTGCTCTAATACCTATAGTTTATTTATTTAAATAAATAATTCTACTTTTGAAGCATCTTGTTTAAAGATATTTATGTGTTTTTAACACATCATCTATACAATGATATAAAGGCGTCTCTGTAAAAGTGCACTTTTTAAATTTAGTGTAAGTTTTCCCTGCAAGTGACGACACTGAAATTTGACAGATGTGATCTATGTTTTTTTTTTATTAGCCTTCCACTCATCATTGAGTGATTTAGGCTCACCTATGTTTATTGCGACCACAGACTACATATGTACTTATACTACAGACTGACTTCCGACTAAACTTGGTGCCCTTTACGAGAAAACAAATATTTATAATTGTGAAAACTAAAAATGGGTTTACACTGAGACCAGCCTGCATACTTTGTGGAATTTACAGTTGTTGTGAAAGAGCACCTAATTTGTCAACCATTCAAAAGGTGAAAACACGTAGAATGCCCATTCCGACCGACGCAAAGAATGTTGTCTATGGTTATATGCATTTAAATGGGCATGCTGGAAAGCTGGTTCCTGCTTTTGCTATGCGTATCCCCATTCAAATCCATAGAAACCATCTATGCGCCGGTCGGAATCGGCGTTCTACGAGTTTTTACCCAAAGAGTAGTCACAAAATTTGTGGGCCTTGGCATGGAATTTTTCACCATATTGAACATACATGGATGAATCCTTTTCATGAAGAGTATTTTAACCTATGAGAATGAATAAAACAGTTTCAACCATTCAGACTATTATATATCCCACCATGAGTAATTTTGCCAGACCAAAAATGACTAATGAATTGATTCTTAACCTGGGTTCGATTGAACACCAGGTTTCGGTGAGTCAGTCTCGTGGGTTCGGTGGAGGTAAAGACACACACCCGACCCTCTTCAAGTTAAGAAGGGTTCAGTGAATTCCCATATAAAACTGGTGGGGTGCTGTACCTCCAAAAAGGTTAAAAACCACTGAAATAATATTCATCTACACAAACTCTCAATAGTTTCATGAGAGGAAGAAAATTTTATTCTTCTCTCTTCTAGTCGAATTTATGGCAAAAAAATTGATTCCTTTAAAAAAACAGCATGTTTATTCCAAAAAATGTTGAGTCACCACCCAATCCTACGATAAGAACCTGTCCTTTCAAGTGACTACCCTACACTTAATGCTACAGAATAGGGGTCCAATAGGGTCAGAATAGGTTGTTCTCACAAGAATCGAAGGAGGAAGGCACCTGCTCAAGACCTTGTCCGAAAGACGTGCCAGATGGATCGGACACGTAATCCGCCAAGAAGGTCTCCCACACACCATCATGGAGGGGATGACCGAGGGGTCAAACGCTCGGGGACTACCGCGACGGGAGTTCCTGCAAGACGCGTACTCCGACGTCTGCTGCTCCTCATATGAGGAGCTCAAGAGGACTGCAATGGACAGAGAGGAATGGAGAATGAGATCCAATGCTATTGCTGCAAACCAATCCCAGGATTGAAACTGCAGAAGAAAGAAGGGGTCCAGATTAGGCGTTTTACGCGGGTGGACACTCGCGCGTAGCCGAGATACTAGAGCAATGGTACTCAACCTTTTATTTCGTCGGGCCACATACATATATTTTCAAACTTGCGCGGGCCGCACAACCACCCCCCCTCCCCATAATATTTTTTTTGTTGTTTGTTTTATAAAAATATACCTACACTAGGTGAAGGATGAAAAAAAATATTTTTGTGGGCATAATGAATCAGCGTTTATAACCTAGTTAATCTGCCTTAATTTAAAAAAAAAATATCACTTAAGGTGGGTATTGTTAGCGGAAAGTAGTTGATTGTAATATTAGCTAAGCAAGTGAGATATGCCGGAGATCGAAGTTTTGCGTGCGTATCCACAAGGGTTTTTCAACAGGAACGTTCGTACTTTGAGCGGTTCACAGCGGCTATTTTGTTGAAGTGAAATGTGATATACATAAAATTGGTTGTCATTTTCTATTTACTTTGCCAAATTTAAAAATGGAAAAAAATTACGTGCATAATTTATCCAAAAAAGTATCTTTTTCGATCAAACTTCTCTTATTTTACGATCAGAGTTCAAAAAGACCCTATATTTTAATGGGTAAGATGGTTCGTAATAAAATGACAATACTCTTCAAGTTTCGTGGAATGGAATTGCGGATTTTTTAAATCATATTTCGGATAAAAAATGTGGCGGACCGCACAGAAAAGCTCGGCGGGCAGCAGGTTGAGTATCGATGTACTAATTACAGTATATTTATATTATCTTTGGTACTAGCAACATACATCCCGTCCAGATGCAGACGCGCGTTTACTCACTCGCGCGTAAAACGCCTGCAATGAGCGTAAGGTTAAGGTCGTTTGTTAATAAGATACGAATATAGAGCATCAATCGTTGATTGAGAAAACTTGAATACCATACAAAATGAACATTAATTGTAAGTATAATAAATTATTGTGTGAAGCTCAGTATGCTCTCAATATTTTACTATGCGTCTTAAGATATGATTTTCAATTAGTATAGTCACAAACAAATAAAATAAAAGTAAATAAGTTAAAAACAAAAATATAAGCAGGTAGGTAAGAACACGTAGAAAGCCGATTCCGACCCGCGCCGACCGGCTCAAAGATTCTTGTCGGAATCGGCTTTCTACGTGTTCTTAACCAAATGACGTCACACTTAACACACGTATTGCACTTTGTATTTAAAATATCGATATTTATGATATTTTTTCGTTTGCTCGTCTCTATTAGGGGGTTTTTCAACTGTGCTTCAAGATTAAGAATTCTGTTATGTGAACCCAGACACCTATATAAAAAAGCTGCTAACCTAGGGTAGCCCAGGGGGGTGAGTACGTAAGGGCTATAGCACATGAAAATTTGGTATCCGGAAACATGAAATTTTGCTAAAAAAAAAAAAAAAGTCATTCCGAAAATTTTGGTATCCGAAAAGATGAAATGTAGCTAAAAAAAGGTCATTCCGAAAATTTCGGAGAGGTGAAAGTTCACCAAAAAAAGGTCATTATGTATCCGGAATGGTGAAAAATCGCTAAAAGGGAAGTAGCCCAAATGGCGACCGGTCGCCATTTAGATTTTTTCGTCGCCAATTCTCGTTCTGAGTAGCCCAAATGGCGATAAATCGCCCACGTTGGCAACACTGTATATTATAACAGCCAGAAGACAATAATAATTATTATCTGCTTTAGAACTACATATTCAATATTAATCGGTACTATGAGTTATGGGTGCGCGCACATTTTTGGCGTACGAGTACGGGTACGCGGAAATTTTCTTCCTCTTCTAAAAAATTTTTTTTTTGCATTTTGGAATCTACACCCTCGAAAACGTCGAGAAAATTAATTTCTGCGAAATCTATTTTTTTTTTTTTGAAATCCGATCACAAGATTCATTATTATATTCCATGAGTAATAATGTCTATATGTCGTGTGAACCGGTAACACACGATTATACAACAATTATTGTCGCCACCACAAGTGGTTATTTTGTCGCCATCGAAGTTTTCTTAACCATAGATATATTCTTTTCACAACGGTAACCATAGAAGAAAATAGTTTGTCAGTATTCATAGCTAAGAATTATTTATTTCTCTGAAATATTGTCTATCGCGTCACAGTTGTAAGTACCTACCATGAGAATTCCAAGAAAACATGACCCAACCACGACCCAACACTGCTCTAAGATAAATTATTCCTAACGATGTACTTGAGTACTAAGAAATACTCATTTACATATTAATCTGAGGGAATTAATATTTCCAGATAATTTGTTGCGTATCTAATTCTAGACAATCTCCCAAAAATATTTTTTAGAGTAAATGGCTAAGCAAAATGTAAAATACACAAATCTGACTTCTATAAAAAATCCTAGGATTTAGGAGCTGTAAGTAGTCTGTGTTTAGGAGGCTTCTAATAAAACTGATGGTTTCTATTTCGTTAGAAAAACTTATCACTTGAAGGGAGACCTTTTTTATGCATTTATATTATGTCTTGGTCCACAAACTTCCCAGAACAAATACTTGGTGTAGTCTTGGGCATAGTAGTTCGCGACTGAGATCGAACGGTTTAGTTCTCCGCCCCTAAACGAACTAGTTCGCTCTTCTAGTTCGTCAGCTCCCAGTTCGGATCAGTGAAAGGCAGATCGTTCGCTCGTTTTGATACTGCTCTGACTGCATGTGATAAGACTATGGAATGCTGTACTTTTACTTACAAATTGTGTACTCTAAAAACAGCAAAAACCTCCGAATGAATAGTAGTAGTGATTAAAATACCTTTCTATAATTTTTTTAAGTTTTATTTATTTATGTATAAAAAAATTAAATACAATAAAAATTACATATTATTACTATGTAAGAATATTAATTTGGACATTTTATTCGATGCCAACAGTGTCTTATTATTTTAAAATTTTGTTTTTGGCCCACTAAAAGTTTTCTTTCATCAGTCACAGTGTGGCCACTCGTAGTCTTGTGCAGTTCGCGAACGAACTAGATCGAAAGAGCCGAAGAACGAGACGCGCTTGTGCAGTGAGCGACCGGCGGTAATAGACTGCATAGTTCGTAACGAACGACACACTCTCGCTCATTCGTTCACGTCACGAACTAATGAACTATGGAACGGGGAGTGAGGGAACTAGTTCGTGTAGTTCACCTGTGGGAGCGCTCTTTCGAACTAGTTCGTTCGCGAACTACACAAGACTAACTTGGTGACAGCTTTATCACATACATGTACCTACACCTCATAAAAACCTATTGATTTCTTTCATTTTGATAATTATTCATTCTAATAAAGATATTTCTCAAATCTTTTGATTGATGTTGACAGTTCACCTAAGCCATTTTTTATGCTTTGCCCATGTCAAGTGTATTGGGTACCTATATACTTAACTTTTTTATGTCATAAAAGTGTGTAAAATAAAACCAGAATTCTTCTTAACAATATATATTTTGATTACAAAAAGTAAACAATTAAAATATTTAATAATATTTAACAAAATGCTACATATTTACAGTGGAATTTTTCATTTTCTTAGTCAAAGTTATCCTCTGCTTTTTGCTTAATTCATCAATTTTAGATTTTCATTATATTCAATTTGTATTGATAAGCGCAACTTAGCAACTTTTTTTATGTTTTAAAAAACTTATGCACCCAGAATAGATGTAGAAATATATGAAAAAAAAACATGGTAATCTCAAATACAAAATTCCACTGTACATAAAAAAAAATTAGAAAATAATATCAGAAAATATAATAACATTACAAACATAAAGGAGGAACCATGGTTGTACTTGGCTAAATGACAATTATATAAATGTCCACATGTAACAATTACAAATGTAATACAAATATTTTACCCCATACGAAATATACTTGTCAGTTAATGGTAAAATTAGGATTAATAGGCACTAAATATATTTGTTACATCATTTCAATGTACACTTCTTCAAATCCGTTAGCTACCTCACACAAAATACAGGCCTTCTCATATTTCCTAATATACCAAAATTACTCCTATCGAAATTATATTTTGATTAAGAATTAAATGATCGTGGGCTATTATTTCTAATGAGTAAATATTAATTCCAATAAAAGTAAAAGTGTATAGTATAAGAAACTTGAAACAGCACGACACCTTTCATGACATTTATATAAATATTATATCAAAATATGGAACAACATTTACAAAGCAAATTTCCTTAAATATTGTGTTCAGTTTGGCAAGTACATAATGAAAAGTATTTACAAACATAAAAGGAGGCAACAAACCAATGAAGAGAGTAGTGAACAATAAGGATAATTTGATGCATACTCCTTGACGTTGGTTTCGACCTTCATGCCATTGTGTTACGAGATGTTGTCCCTCCGACTAACATACACCTAGCAGTTCCTTTAATAGAAATTTTATCAGTCTTTTTACTTTACGTTATAATAAGAGCCCATCTTCACACACGTTGTGTTCATAAAACGCCCATAGATTGGGTAGAGAGAAATGCAATTAATAATGTCGATTAATAACAATTCGAAATTATGAATGTGCAGCTAAAAAATTTGCCATTTCACCTTCGTCATACCTAACCGCTTATGTGTCTCTTCCAAACACACTCTAATAATGTTCCGTTCTGCACATTTGTATTGGTTAGTTTCTATACACTAAACAGTACAATATGCAGAATGGAACATTAATTAGAGTGTGACAACTTAAAACAAATAATAATTTTTGTGCACCAAAAAAACCATCTAAAATATGCGCTTGTTAAGAGATGCAACAAATTGGTCTATATACAATCTACACTATATTATCATTATTTAAAGATTATGTTCTCACAATCCAAGTGGTCAAAATATTTTGTAAATAAATGCTCTTTCATGTAAATACATTTCAATATTATAAAACAATTGACGTCATTCCAAATCAACAAACTCCAAAAATAATACCACTAATTTCTATGTTATTTCATTACGCACCCAAAATTTCTAATTTTATCACTTCTCAACTAGAAAATTGCATTCCATAACATTATTATTTCATACTTAATTAACAAAAAAAAGGGCTACAACACTATTTACCTTAAATTGTTATCAATAAATTTACTTACATTAGAAAACATAAAAATTATTTATTAGTAAATAAAAAAAAAATGTGTCTATAAATAAAACTATACTAAACTATGGCAATTCATTGTATGCATTAAATCTAATATAAATACTTTATTAAATATTCGAAATAAAAAAGGGGAAAAATCTTGTATATAATGTATATAATTAATAAAAGAGTAACTTATTTTAAAAGATATAATAAAACACATAGGTATATAAAGAATTAGATTTAGCTTACAACTTATAATATCACACAAAAATATTAGGCAGAGTGCACTCAGCACATAGTGTTGACAATCATACTAGCTACATGCTACATACAGCTCGTCAACTTATTCACATTCAATTATCTCTCCTTCATCAATCATTGAATGCTTGCAAGAATTTCATGGACGATTGTAGACCAATGTCAGTGTTTTGTATTTGATTCAAAGGCAATGTACAGTGTGGGAGGAATGTGCACCATATAACAAACAGGCTTGCATATTATTATAATTAATTGAAACTATTATAAGAATGGATTTAGAATACCCCTAAACGAATCATATAAATTAGACATCATGATATGTTACACTGAAAAGTTTTCCAATATTCAATAGCAAAATGCTGGCACATACAACCTTATCATTCTACCATAAACAGCCGAAGAGAGGACAATTCCATAGAATGGGAACAGATCCATAGAAAATCAACAATCATCATCACAAGGCAGGCCAAGATTGCTACACTTTATCAACAGAACTAGTATCAGACAATCAACACAGACAGGTTTTAGTCAGAAGAAAAAATAAATAATTATTCCCAATCATCTTCAGCGGAGGAAACTTCAGAGTTAGTACTGTGGTGGTCCTGATTGTTGGAAGGTGGTGGTATCATAGCCGAAAGAGCCCCAAGGATTGATACTTGGTTACCTTGCTGACGTGCCCCTGATATGCCCTTGCGGCGCATCGACAGTTTTGCATGAAGATCCGCCATCAAATCTCCGCCACTCAAGTTTTTCTGTAATTAAATTATAAAAGAAACTCAGCTATGCATTATTTCATAAACAAACATGGAGTAGAGAGATTTGTATTAACATACATTGGAAGTTTCTTTCTTTGAAGCTGTTGCAGCCGCATTTACAGATCTCAGACGTGCTTTTCCACTCCCTCCCGCCTTCCTTATTGCTTCCATGAGATTAGCACGGTCGTCTGGCGCTGGTAGCTTATCTGTTTTCTTATTTGCTGAACTGAAATGGAATGAAAACAGGGTTGTTGAAACTTGATGATCGTGACAGCACACCAGTGAAATAATGTTGCCATTAATTGGTGCCTCTAAGAGGTGCCCTTCTACACAAAGTGGTACCTCGGTATTAGCATACTCAAAATGGGTTGTGAGCCTGATTGCTCAATTTACGAGATGTTGATGAACAAAATTGACTAAAGCTTTACAATGGTCAGCATTAATTGAAGAATAGATGAGGTTAAATGTAGGTTTACAATAAATTGTGCTGTATGCCTTCGAGGAATTCCATGTTTCTTTCAACTTCTATTGATAGTTTTCATACAATGCTCTGTTCCTGGTAGAGCAATAATCAATATCACTTTAGTTCACATAATACCTAGAAAGTCACTATTTAATCGCGGAGAGATAAAATTCAAGATAGCAGCTTCCTACTATAAGTCAAGTTTCCCTGAATTCATATTTTTATCTCGACTTGATACCAACGCAAAACTAAAAATATACCACGCAGATAATCTCAACAAAAACTGAATGGTTGAAATAATAATATTCAAAGCTAATGTCACTGTATATTATCACTGTCCCATTGAACATGTAAAAGTCTATATTTATCAAGTTTTGATATTAGTTTTTTCAATGGTAGCTACTTTATTCCTAACATATTTGAGTGTCAGATGGTTTGCTGGTACGACTTACTCTAAAGCCTGAAGAAGACCAGTTTTTCATGTACCTAAAGTTAAAAAAAAATTTATCTGAACGGGTATCAAATACATCTTTATGGATCAAAATTGAACTCAAGATAAATAGATGTTACTCGCTGAATTTTTTCGTCCTTTGACCCATATCAAAAATGAGCTGAATTTGATCAAACATTGTTTCAATAATATTTTTACTGAATGTCCTGTGAACATTTGAATATTGAATAATATGGGAAACAGCAGTAGAAGACGAAGCCCGTATGGTTCAAATTTGTATAAAATTTACATCTTAAAATCGAAAACGAATTGATTTTAATGTTTGACATCGTTGATCCATAATATGCAAGATCTTGTCCTGGAAAACAGTACAAAAATCTCAAAATATTTGGAAAGATGTGTGTACCCAAATGGTAGGTATATATGGGGAAGTATAAACATATTGTTACAGCCTGATCAATTACATTGAAATTCTTGGAAGCTATCGTAAAATGGTAATATGAGACTAATGGTCAGAACAGTCAACAATGTGATACCCACAAGAGAGTCAAGTAGTGGAAGTCATTTTTCCACAATTTGTGGAATTGAACAACAGTTTATTACAGAACAGTTGATCTCAATTCCAAAATAATACACTGACAACAATAATTACTGGAATGAATTTTATGAATGTCATTTGTAATTTCAATGCTAGTAAATCCACAACATTTTCTAGCACACAGTTACCATATTATTATACAGCTACAGGTTGGCTGGAAGAGATCCTACAGGATAAATCCGCCCTTTGATTCTTTTTAATGTTTTTTTTTTCACAATTGTAATTTTCCTTTAGCAATAGAGTTTTAGATATTTATTTACACCAGTCTAGATTTGACGATTCACTAGTTGTTTTCAATAGCGTCATGTGTATTTTGAATTTCTTAAATTTTGATATGAGGACGATTTATATCGTCATTCGGTACACCCAAGCGTCGATGACCTTTTCAAAAGGTCAGGCACATCCACTCGTATGAATTGCTGATAACACAAAATGACCTCTATGATAAAATTTCAATGTTATGTTTGAAGCACACTACTTTAATACTCGACTTTAATGCCGAAAACCATGATTTACGCAACGTGAGGAAATGTAAACAAAACAGATTCGAGTTTACCATGAAAGGAATTTACAAGAAAACATAGTAACATCATAATAATCGGATAACAGTAGACTAGATAACAAAGTGAAGCGAATATTTATTGGTTAATTTACATATTATTACATTATTCTATATGTACGACTCTAATTATGCGCAACCCAATCTGAATCAAATCAAGGAGCTTCTTGAAACATCAATTGACATGAATGACAGAAAGCATCGAGTCCAAAATTGAAGATAATTTTATATTTCCTGCATTCAAACATGGTGGGTGTATCAGTAGTAATACATTATGCATGCAGACATACACAACTGTAATATGTTAGCACATAAATTGAATATAACAGTTATTTATCTTGGATCCCACGAGAATATACAAAACTGTCCACTCCTTTGATGTGCGGCTTTGTAACATCAATTCATGGAGATGCTTATAATATATACAAATGTTTCCAGTTGACGACTAGTACATTATGCACCATAAATTGATTTCGATATCAATAAAAATAGGCGATTCTGCGTATTTCAACTTGAAACATTTCTCACATATGTGTGTGAATAGAAATTCAAAACCTACACAATATAGGATGATTTAAAACAAGTTCAAATAAATGGTAGCTGAATGGATCAAAGAGTGTCAGCATATTGATGGCCATGAGTTGGAATCTCAGAGCTGGAAATCTCTTACGCTTAATTTGAAAAATGCCGAAAGTGCATACCGTTCACTTTAGTGAGCTCAGACTTATTTTAAATAATTAAAATACTAGCAAAGAAATGGAAATATTATGTTTGTTAACACACAGTGGAACATATTTAATTTAGTTGAGACAACAGTTTGAATAATGATTTGAGAAAAAAATTGATGTTTATTTTTCACAACTAAGTGTCATCACAACATGTCATCATTTTACACATTTTAGGCCAAACTTATTTAGTCACACAGGGCGGGCACCATTACACTTCAAGCTGATTTTACAATTTTATCATAGAGAGAATGTGCTAACAGATAGTCGGATAAATATATTACCTCTCTTTGATGATTTTTGAATCAGTTTCTTCCGATGACTTGACAGGCTGCGAGGGGACCACTGCTGCTGCTGGTGGAGGCGGCGGTGGCGGGGGAGGAGGGACGAAAGCTTTTGGAGTGATCTGCTGCTCCAGAGACTCTTTAGGCTTCACAACAACAGGCTCGTCAACAGGAGCATCACTTGGAGAAACTGTGCTAGTCTTCTCTTCAGTTATTCTTTTACTGTTTGCCTGTATATCTCCAACCTCATTGACGGGAGTGGATGATAGACTCTGAACTCGTGCTGATGGAGCAATGATGGATTGGGAATCCAACTGGAATCTCATATCACCGGCTATCCCGGAAAGATGAGGTAGGTCTTGAGGCATATCCATGGCTGGAACCTGTGATCATACATATAAACATTATATTATAGAAGACACTAAGAAGAAAATTGTTCACGCAGTAAACACACCACTTAAGATATTATTACCGTTTCCAAATTTGGCGAATAAAGATACATATGCTGTCTTCCTCTGCTAGTACTGTGGACATCCCGTTTTACAACAGAGGCAGGTGGATCATGCAGCGGACTTGGTGGGCCTCTCTCAATGACCTCTTTGGCTACTTGCACCATGTAATTTTCTGTCAGTCCTCGCCCTCCACTCCCATAGACCATATCCTCACATCCATACACCAGCAGCCCTCCCACAGCCTTCAACTCCACTGGAGGTTTGGTATGGTATCTTGGTAAAGCCTTTTCTAAAATAGCTTCTACAGGATCTTGGTTGTTCACTTTCACATGATAAAACTCCAATTTCTCCTGAATAAATGCAATGCAATCAGTTTACAGTCACAAAAAATACTAAATTAAATCAATAGGAAAAAATGAGCAAACAATAGCACATTTGGAATGGTAAGATGTTCTGTGTGGAAAACAGTGATAGAGCACCACTGCGAAACAGAATCATGAGTGTACAAAAAGACAGAAATAATTTAAAAGATCTCAACCTGTGATTCACTCTCCGGAATGGCGGCAGACTTTGCCTTAACTTCTCTATGTGTCCGTGCAATTTCACAGTTGGTAGTTTTTTTGAATATTGTTTCTGTATGTTGATGGCACTCCATAGCTGGATACTTGGCACTGCAAACAATGCTGGTGGCTTTGTTAGTTCCCACCAATGAATCAATCTTGTCAGTGCATACCTTTATTCTGTTCTGGATCTTCCTCGTTCTCTCTACATTGTCATCGATTCTCCTATTGATCTTACCAAAGATATCACCAAAAACGTTATTCAAATGGTCCAACACGTCGGCTATTTGGATGATAGTTTCTTCTTGACGTAAGTCTTGAGGTATCAAAGGAACTTGGTACATGGTTATATATATATTTTCTATGACTTCCAATAGTATCTAAAAAGAAATAAGAAGTATTCTGATTCAAGTAACAAATACAAGATAAACTTATTATTTTATTAGCTCCTAGTAGTAGGCATTTACTGCATGTCAATACTGTGAGAATACAATAATGATAGATAAATAATAATATATTACACATTTGACTGCTAAGAGTTACTGACAATTTAATTATACAATATTAGGATTACATTACACTCAATGAGAACATATGGATTACAAAGCAATAAAATGTGTGCTAAGAGACACCCCAGAAGAAGAATAACTTGATTTTCCCCATCAGAATAGAAAGAGAAAAGTACACTCACCTCACACACTCTCCCGGGCTTCCCACACATTGTTGTTTAACTGTTACTATGTTATAAATTAGGTTGGAGTCAATATTATTTACACGATTTACTATTAACATTATATTAAGCTTCACTCTCAGGATTGTCCTAAGACTTGAGAGAGTGCAGACTGAGGGGCAGATAATGGGACGCCGTCGGCTGCTTGCTGCTGGACACATCCTCTTCGCTCAGTAAGTCCTCCAAAGGCATTTCGTATTTTTCCTTCTCCAAATTGGCAATATTCAACGGGTCTAATTTCTCAGAATCTGGCTTCTGGTGATCCACGCCTACATTCTCCGGACTGTTCCAACCGTAGCGACAATACTCAGGTGAGCATGCTGGGTTGGGGGAGTCCATCCCCAAAGTAGTATAGTTGCTGAGGGATGTTCTTTTATTATTGTCTGTGCTCTCTTTGGAGTTATTATACCCAGGGGGCGCACTGATCCTCTTCGAGGGTGAATGGTGATCTGGTGCGAGTAAATCTGTCTTGGGTTTGTTGAACATTGAGTCATTGTGTGTCACGTAACCAGAATTGGAATTCTTCTTGTCCACGTCTGGTTGCGGAGTGTTGGTTGCTGCACTGAAGCGCTTGTCATCGAATGAAACGTACGGTGATACTACAGCTACCTTAGGAGTTAGCGCTACAGGAACATCAGGTGCCGTCCGTACATAATTAGAAGGCAAAGTATTGGGGGCTGTTTGAGAGGGCTCTATCAAGTTACTAGTTATAGCTGGAGATGTCAACACGTATGTAGGGGGGAGGGCAGTCTGAGACTCACCCTTGGAGCTAGTAGGCACAATCGCTGCTTGCACATATCCTCCAGGAACTGTTGAACTTGAAGGTTGAGTAGAAAAGCTCACGTAGGGATTACCAACTGGTGGTGCAGGCATATCACCATCAGAATCATCTGTGGTCCAAGTGCTTTCAAATGGTGGATAGCGATTATCCCGCCACGTGGGAGAATTGGCATGGTGAGAAGAACCTCCTAAATTGCTCATTACAGTGGAAGGATCCTCTGAAGATGCTGGTGGAATGGATGGACTCTCCAAAAGAGATTGCTCGTCTGCAGGAGGAGAGGGATATGCCACATTGTGATCTTTGATATGTTTAGGAGATGAATCCCACTTGCCTGTAGATTTATTTTCTTTCTCAAACTCTGGGAATAGTCCATCAGGCATTATAGGTTTGATATTTTGCATCTTCCCAACTTTCGTCCTAAGCTTATTTGCAAAATAAGCAATGACGATTAAAGCGATTATAGTTATGAATATAACAATCAGCTTTAAGGTGGTGTCGGATTGGACAGATCGGCTACAAGTATTTTCAGCAAGGGAACTCCAGTTGCCACGGTATTCCACAAGATGATCTCCTACAGACTTGAGATTGACAGCCCTCACAAAGTACTGATAACTTACAATATCTTCATCACAAATAATCCCTTTAAAACTCAAATGGGTTTTGGTTGTATTGAATGTTTCCGATTCATTTTTGCCTTCTTTAATCACAATCCTTTTCACCTCATAGAAGTCGACCATTCCTCCAGTGAACACAGGAGGGTCCCAGTCCACTCTATGCTCTCCACGAATATTTCTGACTGCGAGTCTGCTGATATTCCCAGGAGCTCCAATGTCTGTGCGTATGTGAATCTTTTCTGATGAATTGGAACACTCGACAGTGCAAGCTTCAACAGTTATGGTGTAGTCTGTATAACTAAGCAAATCTTTCAAGTGGGCTTCTGTACTGTCTTTCTCACGTGTCAAATCGTTATAAGCAGAGTCATTTGTTTTGTACGAGATAGTATAATACATGAGTACTCCATTGGTTATCAGCGGAGGCTGCCAGGATACCCTTATACTTGTAGAAGACACATCCGATATGGATATATTTTGTGGAGGATCCGGTGCTGAAGCTTTTGTTGTAGTAAGTATTGGATCACTCCTAGGCCCCACTTCATGTTGGGCAACTATAGCAACCTGTATAGCATATGTGGTGTATGGCTTAAGTCCAGTCAGCACTCCGAAGTTAGCATTGTTCTTCACCAGTTGAGTGATAACTGGCTCCTTACAAGTGGTATTCTGCAATCCAAAAATAGGGCAGCGAGATATTTTGTAGCCAGTGATAACCCCACTGTTGTCAGGACAGTCCAACTTCCATTTGATCTTAATGGAGGTAGCGTCTATCTCGTGGACCCATATATCTTTTAACTTGCCCACAGCTTTGTTGGGAACAACGGTACATGATGCCCAAATCATACCGCTTGAAGAGCCATAGGCATTAGCAGATATGGCAAACTGATATATTTTGTTATCAGTCATGGTAAGATTCTTGGTGGTAATGTTGGGTGGAATCCTCTTCCAGCTGAGACGTCCCTCACACTGGAACGGACGGTCCCTAGGATTGTCACACCAGAATATGGTATAGCTCTCTAGCAGGGAGGAGTTCCCTTTAGGAGCTTTCCATGAAAGTTCGTATGTTCCATTTCCCAGATCGATCTTGATAAAATTTGAGGGCTCATATTTGAGATTCAGCTCATTCTGGGAAGGAATAACTATATGGGAAGCAGTTGGAGATTCTCCTTCTGAGTTGGTGGAAGTTACAGCAAACTCTAGTGCTTTCCATGGCAAATAATTAAATATGATATACCCTCTGTGTGTTTTCAACTGAATCTTTTTAATATTGTCACTCAGTAAATCTACTTTGTAGGTAAAATTATCACCATTTTCTTCATAATCTTTGAGTTGCTCCCAATATATAGTGACATTGCGGTAATTTAAATTAGCAAAGACTTCAAAGCCACCAATATCTATGAGAGGTGGTCGTTCTGGAGGCTTTGCACTAGTCCTAAATGTGGTAACGGCATAGTCAGACCAGAACTTATCGTCCCTGGCCTTCTCTGGTCGTATGGCTACACGGACATTATAGTGCCTGTAGGCATATTGGAGATTAGTGAGGTTAAATGAATAATCCTTTTGTTCTGATTTTGGTTCTGTTGGTAGATCAGATACATCTACTTCAAACCAGTTTTCTTTTACATCGCTGCGATACAAAATACGATGATTAAGACCCGACGGAAAGTTCTGCATAGGATCTGGCAAACTCCAATGTAATTGACAGCTGTGTGGAGTTTTGTGGTCCGCAGTCAGGTTGGTAGGACTGTTGGGCTTCAAATTAGCGTAATGATTAAATATCATTTGTTGAGTTCTTGAACCAAACTGGTTATAAGTTGTCAAATTGAAATAATATTTGTCATAGGATTGTCTATATAGTGGATCGGTGAATAAACTCCAAAAACAAAAATGTTCACCAGTTTCACTATCCATGGTCATGTATTCATAAGGACATTGGAAGGATTGCATCCGTCCGCGTCGAGGAAGACGGAAACTCAATTCGGAGTATGTTTTAACATAGTTGTGTGGAGGTTTCCAGCTGCAGGTCAAGTTGTTCCAATTCTGAGAAAAGCATTCGAATTTTTCCACTTCTTGAGGTTCCGTTCCGACAGCAACGTGATTAAGGCAAACAGTAATCTCTCCACTATTGTATAGAAGTCTGCAATAATACATTGATTCTGACAAGGCAGGTTCAGTAATATTCAGAAATATCGTGGTTGAATTGACTATGGTGACATATTCTGGATCCACTCTGTCCATGCCACGATCAAATACCAGATGGGAAGAATTATAGCCTTGATTCTTATAATAATCATTTTCAGGATTCAGCATACAATACAGATGTAAAGGATTTCCAAATTCTAATATAACGTCCCCGCGAGGAAACGTAGTACCAGGCGATTTAAAGTCGGGGCACGAAATTGTCGGGTCACTAAATACAATTGACAACTTTAAAAACAAACACAATATCAGGATATATGTCCCCATTGTCACTCTTTCCTTGCCAGACTTCATATTTACACATAAAGATCAACAATATCGTGCACGCTATATATATATAGCTTATAGATAGCGCGCCTTCCAATTCGGAGTAATTCGAGTTCTTGGAAAGACGTCATAAAAAATACGTTTGCATTGTTTTGGTTATGACATAAAACAGCCACTATAAACTCCAACAGTCCCTTAATGGACACATCGTTCAATATTGTGTTAGACGAATCACCAATATAACTAAATCACTGCCCGAGTCGTGGACATAAACAATAAATAGAGCAAAATATGCGAACGTTTCATATTTTTATCTCGGTTCTAATGGCGTATTCGTAGTGTATCACGGCTTCCCATTAAAGTAGAAACTAACAAATAAAACAGGATCCACGAAAAACTAACACGAGAGCTTATACACACGAACTTCTGGTATTAAAAACGATAAGTGACCGCAAAATTTCTTTGCTAAACAGCAATTATATCATATTATCGCGTCGCGTTTTTCTCTATCGACGATATAGGCAGACATCGACTACTCACTGGTGCCAACGTAACGTAACGAGAAAATATATATAAGTATAATCATTTCCAAGAATCTACCACTACCACGACAAACCACCGAACACACACAAACCCCGAGCAGCGAAAAAATACGAAAATTGAACGACATATTAATAATCATACCATTCAGTGGCGTAACTATAGGGTGGCAGAGGCCGTCGCCATTTGTGTAGAAAATACAAAATGTAAAACTATGAAATGATGACAATAAAAAAGATAATGTTTGTAAGTCAAGCACGTCCCGAAACTATGACTCCAAAAATTGCGGGGTAGACCCTCAAAGAAAAATTATAGGGGAAACCAAGAAGAATGTGGTATAAATACAACCACACTGTCTTCTCGTGAAACACGCCACCAGCCAGGCAGATCACTTATTGAAAAAATCAAACCTCAATATCTATCTATCTATTGTTGGCTTGCACCCATTTTTTGGGTGATGTAGCCATTTAAACCCAAAAATAATAATAATATGGTGATTGTTGATGCAACAAAGTTTTAGTAGGCACCTATACTAAAATCGTAACAAATCTTGTGGATTCCGCAATCCGCAGCGGCATTAATCAACATGTATGTATACACTCAAGAATACCAAACTAATAAAATTAAAAAAATATTACCGTAAAGAAAGGTAGACAACATCGATATCTCATAATCTATGGTAGATAATCTGTCAATCAAGAAGGTTAAAATCAAAATATGTAAACTGTATATTTACCTGTTTTGAGGACTTTTATTTTTATATTTGGCGTAAAAAGCCTACGCAATAATCTACTAATAATCAAAGTCTATTCTTTTTTATAAGTGTTACAATTGGAAAAACATAACACTGCTTGACAGCTCGATAAGCTATCGAAATAAACAGACCAATTAACCATAGCTAAAAAAAATGCTGATGATAGCCTACAAGGTGCCTACATCCATGCTTTTAAACAAGACAAGTGTTTTCGCCATGGTTCCGCGAAATGCGTTAAGAAAAAACTAATATGTACTAAATTTTATTACCTATCTTATACAAAATTTTAAAGAAACAAAATTGCTTTGAAGATGAAAAAAAAAATGCTTAATTTTTATTAAAAAACGTTGTTATTGAGTAGTAAGTATCTTTTAATTTTTTCAATATTATTTCTAAGTAATTGTTTACTGCAAAAAATATACTTAGCTATTTTATTAACCACCAACAAACATAATAAACAAGGATAACACTATTCCGTATTACTTTATGGTGTAAATTGTATATACCTAGTATATTTTTATTGACCCACTGATTATGATCGATTGACAATAAGAACATATTTTTTTTATAAAACAGGGGTTCCCAATCTTTTTCAGCCCGCGGCGCACATACATGTTTAGTTTTTTGTCACGACGCCTTACTTTTATAAGCTATTTGGAATAGGTATGGTGACTATATATTATATAATCCTGGCGAAACCAATGCATAAAAGACATCCACGCAAATTTTTCGACATCAACTTCTGCAAAAAAACTTCTAAAACCATTCTGTGAGCTTCGATAGGTTCTTCGATTCCGTGAAAAGGGCCATCTGCAGGTCTTGTGAGACTCCAATTCATTAGCTAGAAGCCGTATATTTATACAATTACGAGAAGCAATCTTGACCGCTGCCTTCATTCAGTTTTTTTATACCCACAAACGCAGTTTCTTTCTAAACGCTGCAATTCTCTCCAATAGTTTTAGAATGTGCGCGTTGTTGCCTTGGAAAGAAAGATTCAAATTTGTGTGTGATAAATCTTGGTGTAATTCGAACTCACAAAATTAGACCATTTCTGCGTGAATTGCAGAGTGGGCGATTCACAGCAGGGTGCGATTCTTCAGCTCCCATATCTTTAAAGTTTTTTAAAATGTCTGGCCTTAAGATACCCAGTTTTTTTATGTAATTTACTGCAACAGTGACACATTCTAGTACTAAGTTCAGTTTAGGGTTCATTAACTTTGATACAAGAACTTCTCTATGGATGATGCAATGGTTCCGTACATAACATTAGGTGCAACGAGTATATTCCTATGTTCTTGGAAGATGCATGCGAGCGCTCAAAATAGGATTTGTATTGGTATATAAGACCGCGAATATTTGTGGTTTCGGAAAATGATTGGTGGTTTAGGATAATTATTGTTGAGGATCGACTCACGGCGCCCCTCTTGACATTCTACGGCGCACACTTTGGAAACCCCTGTATAGAAGATAATAACAAAATAAAATACTTTATAAATTTTAATAAACACAGAATATGATCGACATTTTTTGTTTAAATGCTTCCAACTGAGCATTCCACCGACTTAATAAAATAATGATATAGATCATGGGTCCGCAACCTGCGGCCCTCGAGACATCTTGGTGCGGCCCGCAAGATTCTCGCCGCAACGCACATATGACCGATGATATTATACACAATTGCTTATAAAAAATAATATACATAGTGCTATGCATTTAAAACTACAATAAATGTCGTTAAAATATACACTTAGCGTTTTATTTTTAAAAATAAAATATTTGTACATAAATATAGTAGGTATACCTACTGCAAGTGCGGCCCGCACTGATCCTCATGAAAAATATTTGGCCCTTTTACAACAAAAGGTTGCCGACCAATTTATAGATTATAGAAAAAATATATCGATATTAATTTCTGAGTATCAAATTATATGTTTTTTTGAGATCATGTTTTGTTTTTACTGTTGAAAATTTAAACTGATTTCATAATGTGAAAAATTCCAGTGTTGCCAGCTCAGAAATTTTGAACCGGTCACAAATTTATATCCCTAAAGGTGAAAATTCACAAAAAAGGTTATTTCGAAAATATTGTATCCGGAAAGTTGAAAGTTCACTAAAAAAGGTAATTCCAAAAAGTTTGGTATCCGACTAAAAAAAAAAGGTCATTTATAATTTCCCAGAAA
Organism: Mystacides longicornis; assembly: GCA_963576905.1. Classification (NCBI taxonomy): domain Eukaryota; kingdom Metazoa; phylum Arthropoda; class Insecta; order Trichoptera; family Leptoceridae; genus Mystacides; species Mystacides longicornis. Next base: position 6,631,163 of record OY756425.1, on the reverse strand, counting down.
AAAAAAGATCATTGGGTAAAGATACAATACAGATATTTTAGGTTTTGTCCGAATACCCGGACGCGCATTGCAAAATCCAAACTGTGAACTATATCCATGTCAAACACGGACAGGTGGCAACGCTGGACGATACCTTTCAAAGAGAATTAAAAATATTTCGTTGAACAATGCCGACCCTAATCCTTTTCTTGAGAGTAGAGTTCTGACCTTCATTTTTTTGTGACTCTCCGACAGAGCTGCTCCAGAATTCAGGCAAAAAGTCCTGGGTACAATAATTATTATGCACAAAATGTACAGTAGAATCTTAATAGAAAGGGTTAGAAAAATAAATGAAAGTATAGTTTGGGATGCACAAGGGGCTTTTATGAATTGGAGGGGATGTGCCGATCAGATCTTTGCTCTGCGGATGATTACGGAGAAGCTTTTGAGTAAACATCAGAAGCTTTTCTGTGCATTAGTAGATTTGGAAAAGGTATATGATAGAGTAGATAGAGGTAAATTATGGGAGGTTCTATCAATTAATGAACAACCGGTTGATTCGTGGCATTGCTTCGCTATATTCGGAAAGTACTGCGTGTGTAAAGGTGAACAGTCGTCTTTCACCGGAGTTCTGTCTTACAAAAGGTGTGAAGTAAGGGTGCGTCATGTCACCCTGGTTGTTCAATTTGTTTTTAAATTTTTGCGTCAGTGGTTTAAAATATATAAATATAGGGGTTGAATTGAATGGTATAAAAGTATGTGCGCTTATGTATGCAGATGATTTAGTAATTATGGCTGAATGTGAAAATGATTTGCAAGAACTTGTGTCAAGTGTGTTTGAAAATTGTGCAAAAAACGGTCTAAAAATGAATGTCAGCAAAACAAAGGTTTTGGTATTTGAAAGGGATGAAGCAAGAACGAATTGTAAAATAACCATAGAAAATGAATGTCTTGAGCAAGTGAATGAGTATGTGTATTTAGGAAGCATGTTTAGTCGGGATGGAAAGTGTGAAAAAGAAATCGAACGTAGGAAAGTTGCTGGTTGCAGAGTGGGCGGTGCACTAAGACCTATAATTTAACTTAGTTGTGTAGAATAAATAAATAAATAATGAGAAACAACAACGTCTCACTACAAGCAATGAAACTAGTGCATAACGCAATCCACCATGTTACCATCGATGATGTATGGTTGTGAAACGTGGACATGGACAAAAAAAGAAGAATGTAGTGTAAATGCGTAGAGATGAAATCTCTAAGAAGAATATGTGGAAAACTTTATGGGATATGGAAAGGAATGAAAATATTAGGAAGGAATGTGGTATGAAAGTAAGTGTTGTGACAAAGATGAAAGTTAATAAGTTGAGATGGTTTGGGCATGTGGAAAGAAAGGATGCAAACAGAATGACAAAGAGAATTCATAAGGCTGAAAGGAAAGGTGTAATAAAGCGTGGCCGACCGAGAATGACGTGGATCGAACACATCGATTCCGTCCTCAAGGAAGGCCAGGTAAGAAGTAAGAGAAATAAGAGGTAGGTATATGAGAAATGTTATATCGGTGGAAGAAGCGAAAGAAGTATGCTTGGATAGAAAAGAGTGGAGGTCTGTTCTCTCTGCCTACCCCTTACGGGACACGGCGTGATGGGTAAAAAAAAAACACAAAATGTACTTGAGGAACAACTGACAAGACACCATTTAAAAGCTGTTAACAGTTTATTTTACTTTCTTTTATCTGTGAGAGGATATCATTATCTTTGCTGGTGCTCTCACACCTGTCAGCATGTGCCAGTTTGAATCAGATATTATTTTTATTTGCAACAAAGTATAAACCCTTTTAGCAGTGCTTCTAAGCATGCATTAAGAATAAGGCTTGCAATGAAATTTGTCACATCCTGTAATCTTCTTAATCACTTCTCATTAGTAGACGGAAAGGTTAGGTTAGTGTTGGGTACTTGAAAATGTACTAAAAGTATTTGGGTAGGTACTTCTTATTTTGTTGATGTTTGTTGTTATTGGCTGTGGGGGTCTATGGGTTAAAGGTTAAATAAAATAAATACATCAGAAAAACTAGGAACCAATTTTTTTTATATATATAAATAAAGTAAAAAATGGAACCTAAGATTGTAAGTCATACATCGCCCTCTTTTACTTTATAAAAATTGTTTTAAAAAAAATCCATATAAAAGGTTGATTTCTTAAGCAACAAAAAATGTAAGCATTAAATTCATGATGATAAATGACTAAGTATAAAATTTATATAGTTAAAAACATAACAACTAAACCAGATTACAAAAACTCTCACCAATAGTCTAAAGCAGGGGAGGTAAAACTTTTTGAATGGCCGGCTATTTCAAATATCTTCTCCAAAAGAAACACACACAATTTTACATAGCATTATGAAAAATGAGAAGAATTGAACTGTTATTTTTACCTACATATATTTATTTATAAGTTAGACAGATTAGAAATTAGTCACATTGATATTCTCAAAACCGTTTGTAGTAATGAGCATTGGAAAAAATCCTCATACATATATAATGTAAATTGAAGTTCATTATCGAAAAATGTATAACTTAAATACTGGTTAAATCCATTTACAGCACAATTAATTTCTTCAAATTTTGATTGTAATTTTTTTTGAGAAAATTATATAAGTAAAACATATCCGCACAGATAAATGTCCAGCGGCCGCAGTAATCAGAATTTACATAGCTACAAATAGTAAACCAAAAATAAATTGTAAAATTAATCAATTTAGTAGGAGAGCTCTCATTGCCTCCCTATGCTCCTAAGTGGGACATAAAGGGAGTTTGGATTTGGATAGTATGCAGGTCAGGGGCCTAAGCCAAGTGTAATAAAATGGCTGTCAATGGTATCGGTCGGTCGGTGTTTCCATACCGACCGATATGGTTGGCGCCCGTTTTATTACTATTGACATCGGCTCCAGTAATGCTACAAAAATTGAAAAAATATTATCAGTATTCTTAATATGAAAGTACTTACTATACAAATACAAAAACAGCCATCTAAGGGTAAGAACAAGGGTAAGAACACGTAGAAAGCGGATTCCGACCCGCGCCGACCGGCTCATAGATTGTTGTCTATGGTTTCAATGCATTTAAATGGGCATGCCGGAAAGCGGGTTCCTGCTTTTTCTGTGGGTATCCCCATTCAAATGCATAGTAACATTCTTTGCGCTGGTCGGCGCGGGTCGGAATCGGCTTTCTACGTGTTCTTAGCCTTTCTCTGTAACTAACTAAAGTATAGGCAGGTACTTAATCTTATCAGTCTCTTCAAGAAATGCACAATTGAAATCTTTCTTTCCATGGCTTAAGTAAAGTTAAAATTTATTCTTCTTTTTACCCAACAAAAGTTGCTTTACATTTCACAATATTACAATGCTTCTGTAACTAAAATTGAAACAATAAACTTAACACACTATGGACAAAAGAGAAGAGAGAACACACAAAAAATGTTACACAATAAAAAAAACATTATTAACCAAAATGAAACCATGTTAGAGGGGCAATCACATAGGTCATGAAGTAATAAAAATAGGAAAAAAAACATACTTCGTTGGAATATATTCACAAGCTTATCAGACATTTTTTGTTGCAATTTAAATAAATTAACCTAAGTGCAACAATTTACCATCTTCCTCTGTTATGATACAAGCTTTTAGTAGGTTACTGTGAAAGAGTCAAAGATTGTGTTTGAGTTCAGATTCATTAAAAAAATTAACTCATATACCTAACTTGTATAAGAAAATTAATACTTTTAATATACATGGGGTGTTTGATGCCAGATTAGACAAACTGATGGTAGCCACTCTCTTAAAAGTTTGTGGTAATATATGTTCAAGACTCCTTTGAAATTCACAACCATTTGATAACAAAAATTGATAACAACATTTAAAAAGTAATACACAGCAAAACTACTTGCTTACATGACTAACTTTTCATACATCTACAACTCTCGGGCACACCTGCAAATAATCTAGAGATTATCTTATAGAAAAGTATAAAATGATATACCTACATCACAAAAAAAAATTAATGAACACCGACCAATCTCTTACTCAACAGAAATTGAAACCCATCACTAAAAGAGAGCCTACAATTAAGAACAAGAACAACAAATAATTTTAAAGAAAACATCTTAACTTAAAATATATCTATACTTAAAAAATAATGTCAAAAATAAAAATAACGCTACTAATACCTAGGTATCTTGGTTGTACTTGGCTCAATGACAATTATATAAATGTCCACATTTAAAAATTACAAAACAAATATTTAACACTATACAAATAGCATTAAAAATATGTGCGTTTCCTAATTTCAATACACAATACTTTTTTAATTCATTAGCTAGATCACAATAAAACATATCCTCTAATATTTTCTAAAAAATATGATTAAATATTTATTGATCGTGGGCTATTTCTAATGAGTAAATATTAATTCCAATATAATTAATAATTTATATAAGAAACTTTAAACACCAAACCTTTCATGACATTTATATAAATATTATATCAAAATATACAAAATCAGTTACAGTAAATTTCTTTTGGCAAGTACATAAAGAGAACTTAAAAATATTATGTAGATATACCTAAGAGAAAGAAAAGGAGGCAATAAACCAATAAAGAAAGAACTGAACAAAAAGGATAATTAGTTTTGATGCAAATAAGCATACTTCTGGATGTTGGTTTCATCCTTAATTGCCATTCCCTATCACTCGACGTGTTAGTCTCAAAGAAGATCCACCATTCAAGTTTCTCTGTAATAAAAATATAAAAGAAATTCATATGTAGTAAGCAGCATTTTGAAAATTGCATATTATATGTATTTAAGTTTAGATATTTCAAAAATATAATGACAAAGGAGAGGTTTGTATTAACATACATTGGAAGTTTTTTTCTTTGAAGCTATTGGAGCCGCATTTACAGATCTCAGACGCGCTTTTCCACTCCCTCCCACCTTCCTTATTGCTTCCATGAGATTAGCACGGTCATCTGGGGCTGGTAGCTTATCTGTTTTCTTATTTGCTGAACTGAAATGGAATGAAAACAGGGTTGTTGAAACTTGATGATCATGAGAGCACACCAGTGAAATAATGTTGGCATTAATTGGTGCCTCTAAGACCTTGGTCGTCATCTGCGGCCCGTTGCCGATTTTTGTGCGGCCCGCGACGCGGCGAGCGATTTCAAAAGACAAACCTTGCCAAAATCGACAATGTTAATAAAATAGATAACGGGGATCGGAAACACCTACCTAAATAAAAAATAATATCAAAAAAATAACGTTTGTATTTCTAATAAAAAATCTTTAATATAACGTTGGTGGGTATCACTATTTTTTTCAATTTACATACGAGGAGAGTTCAAAGTATTCTCGGTATGGGTGAAAGAAAAGACGGAAAAATGGAAGGAAAAGACAGAAAAATCTGAAATAATTTTACTATTCTAGATATATAGTCTTTTTCAACGCTAATGCGCTTTAAAAAATCGCCAATTACTTTCTTTACTTTTCGTATGGCATTTCCGGAAAATCTTCACCCGTAGAGGGCTGCGTGCCATCCTCTTCTACAGGCTTGGCTCCAGCGCCATCAGCCAGTCCACCGCCAATTTATGTATCTTTTCAACAACTTTCAAAAATATTTTTTATCTTTCTCTGAAAAATAATTTGTTTTTGGCCACCTTTAACTCTTCATCGTCAGAAAATAGCTTTCCAATAATATTTATTTCTCTGTTTTAGGAACGAAAATTGGGGGGGGGGAGGGGGTGCTTGCGCCCATGATGCGGCCCGCGGTAAGAGCTCACATTGTCCAATGTGGCCCTTGAACAGAAAAGTGTGACGACCGCTGTTCTAAGAGGTGCCCTTCTACACAAAGTGGTACCTCGGTATTAGCATACTCAGAATGGGTTGTGAGCCTAATTGCTCAATTTATGAGATGTTGATGAGCTAAATTGGCTGGAGCTTTACAATGGCCAGCATTAATTGAAGAATAGATGAGGTTAAATGAATGTTTACAATAAATTGATTTAATCGCGGAGAGATAAAGTTCATGATAGCAGCTTCCTACTATAAGTCAAGTTTCTCTGAATTAAATTTTTATCTTCGTCTTGATACTAACGCAAAACTAAAAATAGACAACTCTGATGATCTCAACTTTAAAATATTGAAAATCTATGCCAATGCATATTATTACTCTCTAATCAAGGTTTATTAGGTAAATCTAAATCAGAGCTGTGCGGTACTCGAGTACAAGTACTGGTAGATTGTACTTTTGGTGTACTCAGTTCTGAGTACATTTCTCAAACCTGTACGCTAAACCTACTACGCGGCATAGGTAATATGTATTTTTTTGCAAGTTGTTAGGCGTCTTGATAATAGGTAGTGTTTGACGAAATTGTTTTTTTAATTTTTAAAACCCATATTATCGAATTGGTTATTTAAAAAACTAAAAAAGTCATTATTTTTTCAAAAAGAGTTTTTGACGGAACCTTCATTTTTATGGTGTATGGTCTGAAATCCTACTCTGCCATTGGTTCTTCACTTGAAAAAATCCTTGTTTATAAAGATTTTAAAGTCAATTATATTGATACTCCCAAAATATTTGTTTTGTTAGTTCTAGTTCTATAATTTTTTAAGGAATACCTACCTACTTATGGAGGTCACCTCCGATGTGTCTTATCAAAACAAATGCGTCTAGCAATCACAAAAAATAATATCACAAATTATCCCATCTTGGTATGTTGAGCAGAGGGAAGCTAGACTAATTTTCACTTACAGTTCAATAACCTACTGCACAAGTCTATTTTCTGAATCAACAATGTAAAGCAAGACAGGTGTTAGCTAGTCTATATAATAATATCACAAATTATCCCTTCCAAGCCCTTCCATCTTGGTATGTTGAGCAGAGGGAAGCTAGACTGATTTTCACTTACAGTTCAATAACCTACTGCACAAGTCTATTTTCCCAATCAACAATGTAAAGCAAGACAGGTGTTAGCTAGTCTATATAATCTTATATATAAAAATGGAGAGCGATTTCCCGATGTCATCGCATCATGCCTAAACCGCTGGACCGATTTCGCTAATTCTTTTTTTGTCGTGTAGGCTTTTAGGGGGCGTTCAAGTATTACGTAACGCAATTTTTGAAGATTTTTTACCCCCCCTTCCCCCCCCTAAATGTTACGTAACACTCTGGAAGTGACTATTTTTTACTGAACTCTCGTATAATACTATTTATTATGTTCCATAAATTTTTCTTTATTTTTTCTTTTGATGTTTTTCAAATTTCATTGGTATTTTTTTGACATAGATGCGTTGGAAAGTCAGCATGAGAGCCTTTATAGGCCAAGAACAGTTGATTATGTAAATCCCCCGCTTTTGTGGACATTATAGTACCTATCTACAAACTCACTAACAACGCTCACTACAATCAATTTGTGTTTATGCGTACTGCGTGTTTAAAGCACTAACGAATACTAACAACGAAAATAAAATAAAAATGACGTAAGTATAATACAGTCGAGGGATTCCCCGTAAAAAATAAAAGAAAAGGTTTGCTAACTTAGGAGAGCGAAATGAAAATTTCGACATACAATGCAGTCGAGGGACTCCCCGTAAGACGTAATCGAAAAAGGTTGCTTTTTACGCAGAGCAATAAAATTACATACAGTAGAACTGAGGGACTCCCCGCATTACATAAACGAAAAATAGAGGGACTTCCCGTAAAACATTGTCCAAAAGGGTTGCTAACTTCGGAGAACAAAAAATGATGTACATTACAATCGAGGGACTTCCCGTAAAACATAAACGAAAAGGGTGTCCAACTTGGAAGATTTATTTCACAATTTTTTTTTATTTAAAAAAAAAAACGTTACGTGACGCATTGTTCGAACCCCCCCTCCCCCCCTTGTAACACACAGTAATGTTTTGCAAGACCCCCCCTCCCCCCCAAATTGCGTTACGTAATACTTGAACGCCCCCTTATCAGGAGAATGTCCTTTTAGAAGAAAAATGCACGGAAAATTATAAAATTAAAGAAAACTCTACGTAGACAACCTTATTAGTACTTTTTACCTTATAATTTTTATATCAATTTTGAAATTTCGACAGAAATTGTCAATTGGTGCGATTGACAGAATGCGGATAGAATATACATGGTTTAAAACAGACGTATCGTTCAGAATCACATTGCTCAAAAATGATAATTAATTCATCACCATACAAATTCGAATTCAATATTCATATTTAGGAACACAGGACAACGTCTGTCGGGAAAGCTAGTAATATATAAAACTGAATGTTTGTGTGAGTTCTCTATAGATTCAAAGACCAGTGAACGTATTTCATACTAATATCCGAGAAGGTTTAAGCAGAGTATGTGTTCAATATCACTCCTTGGAGGGTAGTTACAAGTTAAAAACGTTAAAATGTAACAAACATTGCATAAAACAGGAGTAATTCTTTTTTTATTGGGAATAGGTAATGATTTAAATTCAAAAACGTTATAGCAGTTTCATTAATTGAAAAACGTTATTATTAAAAGCTTAAAGCTTTTTAATTTTACAAACCTAAATGAAGAGTTAGTATCTGGAAAGTTAACTTTTTCCTAAAAAAAAAAAAAAGGTTGTTTCTAAAATTTGGTATCCAAAAAGGTACGATTTCTCTAAAAATATAGTGAGGTCGAACCTAATATTTTAAGTCTACTAATATTTGCTGCCATTTTAAAAAATGGGGGTAGACTATTATTATTACTTAATATTAGCGTGACTATTATTTTTGTTCAACTAATAGAAAGTAGAAAAGGTTAAAATGTAACAAACATTGCATAAACCAGGAGTAATTGAATGCAATATTCATGGTTAGATCACAGGACATCTGTCGGGAAATCTAGTCAATAATAATTATAGGTTCCTGTTATTTTTTTATTAAATCAATATAGACCCCGTTTCTAAAAGAAAAAATGCTTGTGTGAAACTATCTAGATAGGTACTTTCTTTTTTTTTCATATACATAAGTTTATTGAAGAATTTGTTATAAAACTGGGCTATTAATAATAATTATTATTTCTGTCTCACGGTTTGCTACATTATCAGCTGTATTTAGTGGGTACTGTTTTACCGACTGACTTTTAGTTAAGGAATCTTCTTCTTTTTTTATCTACATAATATTTTAGTCCGTTTATATTTTTGAAGGCGCATCAATCGTAGAAAACAGACGTTAAGGTCAGATATTAATATGCCCAGAGCCGTACAAAATGGTGGAGAAGGTTCTTAAATACAATTTGCTGCATTAACTTTAATATATTTACAGCTATTTAAAAAACTCAATTTTTTTAGGAACTTCATACAAATTTCTCAAAAACATAGCACAAATCACCCTCTATGGGTGGAATGCCTAATTAATTATCACACATTAGAGGGTGTACGGAATGTAGCTAAGATTCAAACCATAGAGTTCTCTCTATGAAAACTTGCAAATTATGTCGGTAGGTTCGTATAATATTATGAGGTCGGTAAAAAAGTCATTCTTCTTTTTCTGTGCTTATGTCAGTTATAGAGGTCTGTTAAGCAATGGGAAGCTAGACTAGAACCTGTTTAATTACCTGCCGATCAAGCCTGACAATCGGAATCAAAAACGTAAAGCAAGACGGGTATAAGCTAGTTACATAATATTTTAGTCCGTTTATATTTTTGAAGGCGCATCAATCGTAGAAAACAGACGTTAAGGTCAGATATTAATATGCCCAGAGCCGTACAAAATGCTGTAGAAGGTTCTTAAATACAATTTGCTGCATTAACTTTAATATATTTAGAGCTATTTAAAAAACTCAATTTTTTTAGGAACTTCATACAAATTTCTCAAAAAAGACAGTAAGCCATCATTTGGAAACAAAATTACTCATGTAAAAGTTGAATGGATTCTTGGTACTACGGTATGAAAATGTAATAAAATAATTGTAGATTGATTTGTTATACATATAAATGTTATTCAAATCTTATTATTCTCAATAAATAAAGATTTAATGAAAAAAAAATGCAAAATAGTTCCTCCATTTTGAAGTTTGACAGCTGCATTTATCACACATAGCACAAATCACCCTCTATGGGTGGAATGCCTAATTAATTATCACAGGGTGTAGGGAATGTAGCCAAGATTCAAACCACAGAGCGCTCTCTATGAAAACTTGCAAATTATGTCGGTAGGTTCGTATAATATTATGAGGTCGGTAAAACAGCTACATTATAGAGGTCTGTTAAGCAATGGGAAGCTAGACTAGAACCTGTTTAATTACCTACCGATCAAGCCTGACAATCGGAATCAAAAACGTAAAGCAAGACGGGTATAAGCTAGTACATAATAATACCAATTTCAAATTTTGAAATTTATTATTGTAAGTACCTACTTAATATTATCAGATTTTTTTTCCGGAAAATCTTTATAAAATAAACTTTGTAAGACATGAATTACATTTACTTAGGGTAAACGATATAGTAAGAGCCCACCTTATAGTAATTGCCCACTTCAAAAATAAGGAAACCTGCCATATTATTATGTTTATTATTTTGAATATTAGTGCAAATAGCCGGGACCCTATTTTACCTACTCAGTTCATCAATTCATTACTATGTGTCGCCATAGGTTCTTTTTGGTGATGTTTTTGTTCAAATTTGGCACTTGTTAGAAATTTTCCCAATTTCTTACGTATTTCATAAGGAAATAGCTCATTTGAAAAGTTAATATTTTAACAATTTACATACTCATTTTAATCACTTATTTGAGTCGTTAAATATTCATGGTTGTTTGTGTTTTAGCTTGAAAATTATGATTTTATTAAGTAATTGTTTTACGTGCGGTGGCAACCAGCGTAATGTTTAAGTGCACACATTCTGTGATTGCCCGCCGTGGTGGACCATGACTAAACTTTTGTAAAATTATAATGTTTCATGGATTTTTTTACTTGTTCGCATTAATCATGCTGTTTACTGCAGTTTTTTTTTTTTATCAGATGACTGAACAGGGCCACTACTGTCTGATGCTTCAATTAATATTTTATGGCAGTCTAATTTTTTAAAATAAATTATTTATACAGCAAGAATAATGTTCTTTCTAATAATATTAATCACCACCGATAATTAGGGTACAAGTCTCTCCACTGTCGATTCTTCGAACTTTAAATTCATCACATGTAAGTCTTGAAGATTCGACTGGATGGTTGAGGTTTGGTGAACTATTTAGCGAAACAGAAGGTTTTATCTGTGCAATACAAGACCAGGTCATCATCACTAATAATTGTAAAAAGTATATAAGTAAAATATAAAATGTAGGAACGGGATAACGTATCTCGTGGATATCACTATACCGTTTGACGAAAATTTGAAAAAAAAACCGAGCAAGACAAGATAAATAAATATCTTGATCTTGCTCACGAAATCTAGGATATGTGGCATACACCAACCACCCACATAATACCTATAGTGATATCGACGAATGGAGTTATTCCTAAGTCTCTTAAAGACAATCTAGGGAACCTTGGCATCTGTAGTGGTCTCAGATATGCCATCCAAAAGGCAGTTCTGTTGTCCTCATGTAGGATATGTTAAGAAAGTTCCTTTCTCTGTAGTTCGAAGATCTCTCATGATTACATTACATCGTGAGAGATAATACCGATATTATTGTATTTAATATATAGCATTGTATTTAATTTTAAATATTTTTTTATATTAATAATTTGTTCATTCAATAAAAAATAATCTCACCATAATAATTCGGTAAAATTTTGTTTAAATGGGGTCTATTCTTTCAACAATATATACCTACAATAAGTTAACAGGTTTCACATGTGATTAATTTTCTACTACACCATCTCTTGGATTTTTTTTTAAAATTCAAGCAATTATAGAGGAATTATCATTGTTTTGATTTCAAACTTATGATAATGCAATAAATTATTAGCTAAATTTAATGAAGCTTTTATGTCGTCAATCACATTTTATTCATGTAATAAGTCAAAATTATTTTTTTATTCTGGGTTAGGTCGAAAGTCGACGGGCGGGTCAGCTAGTACACAATAAAATCTTTCAAATTAAATTTTTTCATTTTCTTAACCTGGTGGTTCTATAGGACATAATATTGGAAAAAATGAATGAAGCTTCCTGAATACATATCAATGAGTATAAAAATACCTATACAAACCCAGCGGTTATCTTTGATGATTTCCAATTACAACAAATGACGAAGAGGAGGTAATGCCAATAACATCCAACGATGATTACCAAAATCAATCAATTCTCCCTTTTACACCCCACTCAGGGGCATAGGGAGGCAACAAGAGCTCTCCATTGCGCTCGATCTTGCGCAATGCTTATGACCAAAAGCTAAGATTAATTTTTATTAACATACAATTTTTTTAATAATATTTATATTTCAATGCAACAGTTTTTTTCAATAATCTTGGAAATGTGTTTTACCCATACGGCAGAAACTGAATGAACAATGACAATTTGTTACAATGAGGTCTGACCTGCATTACTAAACAACAGTATGCAGAAACAGTATGATGTAGATGGCTACACAATTTACATCAAAAACTGTCCACACAAATAGGAAGAATGTAATTAATGATGAGATATCAGTTAAAGTTTGCCCATAAAGTTTACCCAAGGTTCACTGTCCATTTTCAGTTTCTCAGATTCTGATGGATGGAAGGATGATTTGTATCGTCATTCAATACACCCAAGCGTCAATGACCTTTACGAAAGGTCAGGCACATCCGCCCATTCCAATTGCTGATAACACAAAATGACCTCTATGATAAAATTTCATGTAAGTTTAAAGAGCTGGAAACTTAGGATTTCTTACCTTTTCTAAATTAAGCTAGAAAATTTACATTGCTATCCTCTGCTGATACTGTGGACATCCCTTCTAACAACAGAGGCAGGTGGATCATGCAGTGGACTTGGTGGGCCTCTCTCAACCACCTCTTTGTCTACTTGCACCATGTAATTTTCTGTCAGTCCTCGCCTTCCACTCCCATAGACCATATCCTCACTTCCATACACCAGCAGCCCTCCCACAGCCTTCAACTCCACTGGAGGTTTGGTATGGTAACTTGGTAATGCCTTTTCTAAAATAGCTTCTACAGGACCTTGTTTGTTCACTTTCACATGATAAAACTCCAATTCCTCCTGAATAAAAAAAAACGCAAATATATTTCAAACATACAATCCGTTAGTCTTGAGATATCGAAGGAACTTGGTTATTTTTTATTTTTTCAACAGTCCAAAAGATATACCTAAGAAATATTTAAGTAACAAAAATAAAATATAAATTTATCTATTGCGCTATTTTTTTTTTTTTTTTTTTTTTTTAATAATGATTCTGTGCTCACTCAAAGTGAACACAAACACACTCCTTGACTCTTTCACAGTAACCTACTTAAAGCTTGTGTCGTGAAAGAGGAAGATGGTCGGCACCTGGGATCGAACCACGACGTCCGCAGTATGAAAGCCGGCGTTGTAACCGCTGGGTCACCAACCACTTCGATCATATTAAATTCTATAGTCATTTACAACACACCAATACACTGTGAGCAGAATACGATATTGGTAGAAAAATATGAAAAAAATTACAAATGTAGGTAATTAGTTTATATGACAAGAGTCGCTGAAAATGTTACTGATGTCAAAATGTATTTTGTCTGTGCGTGTGGCTTGGATGAGGAGTCGACTGAAGACTGAATATCTGGACTACTTTTTGTTCGTAGGGACACATTTTATCCCATCAATTTTTCCTGCTTATTGTCATTGAAATCTTTATCAATTCGTCATAAACTAAATGATTTAATAAGAAGTAAATGAATTGTTTAGTAATATGTAATGGGATTGAGATAATATTATAATAGTGCCATTGGCTTTATCATTCTTTTTGGATGGACCCCCATTATTTAATCAATCAAATCAAAATTCACTTTGAACTCCACTCAAGAGCGTAGGGAGACAACAAGAGCTCTCCATTGCGCTCGATCATGCGCAATGCTTATGACCTCCTCCCACACCACATTTAATAATAATAAATGTATTTCTAGATGTATATAGGTGGAAAATAAGGCACTCACTGAAAAGTACAGTGGGGTGTAAATGTATATAGGTTTAACATACAGATACTTTTTTTAAGGTTTAATTATGCAATATTAGGATTATTTTATACTCAATGAGAACAAATGGATTACAAAGCAATAAAATGTGTGCTAAGAGATACCCCAGAGGAAGAATAAGTTGATTTCCCCATCAGAATAGAAAGAGAAAAGTACACTCACCTCACACACTCTCCCGGGCTTCCCACACATTGTTGTTTAACTGTTACTATGTTATAAATTAGGTTGAAGTCAATATTATTTACACGATTTACTATTAACATTATATTAAGCTTCACTCTCAGGATTGTCCTAAGACTTGAGAGAGTGCAGACTGAGGGGCAGATAATGGGACGCCGTCGGCTGCTTGCTGCTGGACACATCCTCTTCGCTCAGTAAGTCCTCCAAAGGCATTTCGTATTTTTCCTTCTCCAAATTGGCAATGTTCAACGGGTCTAATTTCTCAGAATCTGGCGTCTGATGATCCACGCCTACACTCTCCGGACTGTTCCAACCGTAGTGACAATACTCAGGTGAGCATGCTGGGTTGGGGGAGTCCATCCCCAAAGTAGTGTAGTTGCTGAGGGATGTTCTTTTATTATTGTCTGTGCTCTCTTTGGAGTTATTATACCCAGGGGGCGCACTGATCCTCTTCGAGGGTGAATGGTGATCTGGTGCGAGTAAATCTGTCTTGGGTTTGTTGAACATTGAGTCATTGTGTGTCACGTAACCAGAATTGGAATTCTTCTTGTCCACGTCTGGTTGCGGAGTGTTGGTTGCTGCACTGAAGCGCTTGTCATCGAATGAAACGTACGGTGATACTACAGCTACCTTAGGAGTTAGCGCTACAGGAACATCAGGTGCCGTCCGTACATAATTAGAAGGCAAAGTATTGGGGGCTGTTTGAGAGGGCTCTATCAAGTTACTAGTTATAGCTGGAGATGTCAACACGTATGTAGGGGGGAGGGCAGTCTGAGACTCACCCTTGGAGCTAGTAGGCACAATCGCTGCTTGCACATATCCTCCAGGAACTTTTGAACTTGAAGGTTGAGTAGAAAAGCTCACGTAGGGATTACCAACTGGTGGTGCAGGCATATCACCATCAGAATCATCTGTGGTCCAAGTGCTTTCAAATGGTGGATAGCGATTATCCCGCCACGTGGGAGAATTGGCATGGTGAGAAGAACCTCCTAAATTGCTCATTACAGTGGAAGGATCCTCTGAAGATGCTGGTGGAATGGATGGACTCTCCAAAAGAGATTGCTCGTCTGCAGGAGGAGAGGGATATGCCACATTGTGATCTTTGATATGTTTAGGAGATGAATCCCACTTGCCTGTAGATTTATTTTCTTTCTCAAACTCTGGGAATAGTCCATCAGGCATTATAGGTTTGATATTTTGCATCTTCCCAACTTTCGTCCTAAGCTTATTTGCAAAATAAGCAATGACAATTAAAGCGATTATAGTTATGAATATAACAATCAGCTTTAAGGTGGTGTCGGATTGGACAGATCGGCTACAAGTATTTTCAGCAAGGGAACTCCAGTTGCCACGGTATTCCACAAGATGATCTCCTACAGACTTGAGATTGACAGCCCTCACAAAGTACTGATAACTTACAATATCTTCATCACAAATAATCCCTTTAAAACTCAAATGGGTTTTGGTTGTATTGAATGTTTCCGATTCATTTTTGCCTTCTTTAATCACAATCCTTTTCACCTCATAGAAGTCGACCATTCCTCCAGTGAACACAGGAGGGTCCCAGTCCACTCTATGCTCTCCACGAATATTTCTGACTGCGAGTCTGCTGATATTCCCAGGAGCTCCAATGTCTGTGCGTATGTGAATCTTTTCTGATGAATTGGAACACTCGACAGTGCAAGCTTCAACAGTTATGGTGTAGTCTGTATAACTAAGCAAATCTTTCAAGTGGGCTTCTGTACTGTCTTTCTCACGTGTCAAATCGTTATAAGCAGAGTCATTTGTTTTGTACGAGATATTATAATACATGAGTACTCCATTGGTTATCAGCGGAGGCTGCCAGGATACCCTTATACTTGTAGAAGACACATCCGATATGGATATATTTTGTGGAGGATCCGGTGCTGAAGCTTTTGTTGTAGTAAGTATTGGATCACTCCTAGGCCCCACTTCATGTTGGGCAACTATAGCAACCTGTATAGCATATGTGGTGTATGGCTTAAGTCCAGTCAGCACTCCGAAGTTAGCATTGTTCTTCACCAGTTGAGTGATAACTGGCTCCTTACAAGTGGTATTCTGCAATCCAAAAATAGGGCAGCGAGATATTTTGTAGCCAGTGATAACCCCACTGTTGTCAGGACAGTCCAACTTCCATTTGATCTTAATGGAGGTAGCGTCTATCTCGTGGACCCATATATCTTTTAACTTGCCCACAGCTTTGTTGGGAACAACGGTACATGATGCCCAAATCATACCGCTTGAAGAGCCATAGGCATTAGCAGATATGGCAAACTGATATATTTTGTTATCAATCATGGTAAGATTCTTGGTGGTAATGTTGGGTGGAATCCTCTTCCAGCTGAGACGTCCCTCACACTGGAACGGACGGTCCCTAGGATTGTCACACCAGAATATGGTATAGCTCTCTAGCAGGGAGGAGTTCCCTTTAGGAGCTTTCCATGAAAGTTCGTATGTTCCATTTCCCAGATCGATCTTGATAAAATTTGAGGGCTCATATTTGAGATTCAGCTTATTCTGGGAAGGAATAACTATATGGGAAGCAGTTGGAGATTCTCCTTCTGAGTTGGTGGAAGTTACAGCAAACTCTAGTGCTTTCCATGGCAAATAATTAAATATGATATACCCTCTGTGTGTTTTCAACTGAATCTTTTTAATATTGTCACTCAGTAAATCTACTTTGTAGGTAAAATTATCACCATTTTCTTCATAATCTTTGAGTTGCTCCCAATATATAGTGACATTGCGGTAATTTAAATTAGCAAAGACTTCAAAGCCACCAATATCTATGAGAGGTGGTCGTTCTGGAGGCTTTGCACTAGTCCTAAATGTGGTAACGGCATAGTCAGACCAGAACTTATCGTCCCTGGCCTTCTCTGGTCGTATGGCTACACGGACATTATACTCCCTGTAGGCATATTGGAGATCAGTGAGGTTAAATGAATAATTCTTTTGTTCTGATTTTGGTTTTGTTGGTAGATCTGATACATCTACTTCAAACCAGTTTTCTTTTACATCGCTGCGATATAAAATACGATGATTAAGACCAGACGGAAAGTTCTGCATAGGATCTGGCAAACTCCAATGTAATTGACAGCTGTCTGGAGTTTTGTGGTCCACAGTCAGGTTGGTAGGACTGTTGGGCTTCAAATTAGCGTAATGATTAAATATCATTTGATGAGTTCTTGAACCAAACTGGTTATAAATTGTCAAATTGAAATAATACTCTTCATATAATTGTCTATATGGTGGATCTGTAGATAAATCCCAAAAACAGAAATATTCACCGGTTTCACTATCCATAGTCATGGACGCGTCAGGACATGGAAACATTTGTATATGTACAATTCCAGGAAGTTGAAAGCTCAGTTCAGACTTTGTTTCAACATAGTTGCGTGGAGGTTTCCACCTGCAGGTCAAGTTGTTCCAATTCAGAGAAAGGCATTCGAAGTTTTCCACTTCTTGGGGTTTTGTTTCGACGGAAACATTATTGAGGCAGACAAAACGTTCTTCACCATTGTGTAGAAGTATGTTGCAAAAATACATTGATGCTGACAAGGCAGGTTCAGTAATATTCAGAAATATCGTGGTTGAATTGACTATGGTGACATATTCTGGATCCACTCTGTCCATGCCACGATCAAATACCAGATGGGAAGAATTATAGCCTTGATTCTTATAATAATCATTTTCAGGATTCAGCATACAATACAGATGTAAAGGATTTCCAAATTCTAATATAACGTCCCCGCGAGGAAACGTAGTACCAGGCGATTTAAAGTCGGGGCACGAAATTGTCGGGTCACTAAATACAATTGACAACTTTAAAAACAAACACAATATCAGGATATATGTCCCCATTGTCACTCTTTCCTTGCCAGACTTCACAATATTCACACATAAAATAATATATAGCGCCACTTCAAAGGTAAAACCCACGAGTGAAAAGTACAACGGCAGAAAATGATGTTTTATGTGTATGCCACTCTACTCATGAATAATTATTGACTCCTACACTTTATTTTTTATCAAATTTCATCAGATATGTTTTGAGGAAATACGCAAGTGATGATCCATAATTTTGCTTCTATAAAGAAAACATAATTTTTATTTCAGAAAACAGTAAAAGACGCACAAATAAATGAGTTTTACCTACCAACAAAAATCACATTTTAACACATCGTATCGTAGTCTGCGTTTTTCTTTGTAACCTTTATCTTTTAGATAAGGATAAAAACATATTTCGCCCATATTGTCAATACAGTGGAACCTCTCATAACGAGCACCTCTCCAAACTAGCAATTCGCATAACGAGCAAAGAAATGTTAATAATTAAGTTGCTTTCTTTAAGGAGCGACATTTCGCATTACAAATACGACGAGTTCCAGAGAGGGAAGTCCCGTTCATAGATAAATACTGGTCCCGTTTTATGTTGTTGTTATTTCAGTATAATATGGAATATACATGAGTCTTGTGATCGGATTTCAAAAAAAAATATATATAGATTTCGCTGACATTAATTTTCTCGACGTTTTCGAGGGTGTAGATTCCAAAAATGCCTTTATTTTTTTTTTAATTTCCGCGTACCCGTACGCGTACGCCAAAAATGTGTGCGCACCCATAACTCATAGTAATTCTTATCCGATTTGATTGAAATTTGGTAGAACGGTTGGCCACTCGATGTAGATGAGTCAGTAAAATGTTGAGATCTGTACCTTCATGGGGACCCTCTTAAAGTATCCAAAGAAAATTTCACTTGTTCTAGAAAAAGGGTTAAAAAAGAAAAAGATTTTCATAAAATTTGGCTCCTACACAAGCACGTAAAATTTGAGGTCCGTAACTTCAGTGGGTCCCCCTTAAAGTACCGATTAATATTGAATATGTAGTTCTAAAGCAGATAATAAAAAGCTCCAATAGTCGATATCATTTTAAAGTTTCTATAATAATTCCAAGGATAAATTCATTTTAATCGTAAAATTATGAATTTTTATGCAAAGATAATATTATGTTTTACACGAAAAGGCTGTTATAATATACTATGAGTTCTGGGCTACCCTAGGTTAGCAGCTTTTTTTTACATGTGAGCCGCAACATCCGCGCATTACTCCAGTCTGTGTTTAGTGCTCGCTCATCTATTTTTCAAAACTTATTTTATACCTATTTCCAAATAAGTTACAGTTATCTACCTACCAAGAATCGGCCATCAATATTGGTGGATCACTCGACCCAGGAGTCAATAGGTATGTTATAAACTATTATCCAATCTTGACTTGACACCTTCGGAGATAAGAAACTAAATCCATATACCTAGGTACATATGTAAGTATTAAGTCGTGTTCAAGCTTTGCTAAATAGTTGATAGATGGCCATCTCTATCATATTAATACTGTACAAATCATCCCTATATTAAACATGGTGCCTTATTTTCCGTGGTCATCACGAACGGCTGAACCAATTTCTTTAATTATTTTATTGTCATGTTTGCTATATTACCTACCATGAGACGATTCTTATGAAAGAAAACATTTAGAAAATAGCGCGGAACTTCAGAAAATTTAAGAAAAAAATGAATATGCTACCTACCTGCCACGTGAACTCAAAAGGGGGGAGTGGGACTGCGGAAAAAACGCGAAAGGGGGAGCGGGGGAGTCTAGTAGGAAAATCACGTGCATTTATTTTTTCTGCTCAATTTAAAGAAACTCAATCACAGTTTCACAAATTTTAAAAATTGGCGAAAACAAGCATAACTTGGAAAAAATAATATTTGTAGGGGCGGATTATTCTAAAAGCTCACCAAATATCAGCAGGGGAAAGGGGGGGTAAAAAAATTGCAAAAAACATTACGCGATTAATTGACAGACCCTTTTTTACAATATATGTAATTTAATTCTAGTTTTGAAATTAAATTTGCGTTGTACAGAAAATGTTTGATGTGGATGGAAATCATATTATGGCTTAAGAGCCGGACACTCGAAAATGGCTGTTTTTATAATATAACCTTTTTTTTCTGCAGGGTATGTTTTGCGCTCCGACCTGTTGGACATTTAGTAGTGGTCTATTGTGCTTCCCTTACTTGCTCATAGTGTTACCCAATTAGAGCTTCCCCACTAATCCCAGACGCTTCAGGAAGTCCAGCATTAGGAGGGGATCCAAGGTGGCGAGGTCCTCCACTTCTATCTTCTAACGTTGTTCCTTTAATATAGGTACCCTTAATATAATACAAAAAAGTAAGTGTGCTTTAAGTTAGAGCTTTGGCTATCAAGTCTTCCAATTTAAATTTATATTTTCCAAATTTAGATCGATTGAAAAAAAATTCAAAGTTTGCTCACTAATTTTTATAAATCATAGCGATGTAGGCTATCTACTCATTAACAACGCTTTAAAATATACCAAAATGCGTGTCTTTTAATTTTCTTTAAAACCATCGTCATTTTTTTTATTTTACTTTCATAATCATACGGCACAAGTGCCTTTTACAAAACAGCAAAAAAATATAAGTATAAAGATCATAAAAAAATGTTACGGATAACAAATTAAATACAAATGCAATAAGTATAGGCCACACAGATTAAACAAAAAATACACGCAAAAAATTCAGCAGGTTTTAAAGGTAATTCACAAATAAAAAGTATATAGGTACATGAAGGTTAATCATACGATTCACGACGAGTTCATCGAAAATCAATTCATCGAAAATCAATTGATCGAAAATCAATTCATCGAAAATCAATTAATCGAAAACGAGTTCATCGAAAATCAATTCATCGAATTATCAATTCATCGAAAACCATTATTATGAAGATATTTTAGAGAAATTTTTTATGACCTAATAATAAGGTAAAGCTTCAGTTTGGTCACTCCTATAAATTAAAGATGGCGGCGATTTTGACATACGTTGGAGTATTTTTTTTTAATATCTTTATTAGTGCCTCATATAATGGCCGAAAACAGTGTCTGTACCCTTCGCCCCCCCTCGAAGATGTTGGCAGATCTTGTCACGTTCGTCCGTCCGTCTGTCTGTGTGTCTGTCTCGTCCGTTTGTTAGTTTATTTATTTATTTGTTTGTTTATTTATTTATTTATATATTTAGTTATTTATATATTTAGTTATTTATCTTTCTGTCCGTCCGTCCGTCCGTCTGTCCGTCCGTCCGTCCGTCTGTCTGTCCGTCCGTCTGTCTGTCTGTCCGTCCGTCCGTCTGTCTGTTTGTCTGTCCGTCCGTCTGTCTGTCTGTCTGTCTGTCCGTCCGTCTGTCTGTCCGTCCGTCTGTCTGTCCGTCCGTCTGTCTGTCCGTCCGTCTGTCTGTCTGTCTGTCTGTCTGTCCGTCCGTCCGTCTGTCTGTCTGTCTGTCTGTCTGTCCGTCTGTCTGTTTGTCCGTCCGTCTGTCTGTCTGTCTGTCTGTCTGTCCATCCGTCTGTCTGTCTGTCCGTCCGTCTGTCTGTCCGTCCGTCTGTGTATCCGTCCGTTTGTCTGTCCGTCCGTCTGTCTGTCCGTCCGTCTTGTCTGTCTGTCCGCCCGTCTGTCTGTCTGTCTGTCTGTCTGTCCGTCCGTCTGTCTGTCTGTCCGTCCGTCTGTCTGTCTGTCCGTCCGTCTGTCTGTCCGTCCGTCTGTGTATCCGGCCGTTTGTCTGTCCGTCCATCTGTCTGTCCGTCCGTCTTGTCTGTCTGTCCGCCCGTCTGGTGTCTGTCCGCCCATCTGGTGTCTGTCCGTCTGTCCGTCCGTCTGTCTGTCCGCCCGTCTGTCTATCCGCCCGTCTATCTGTCCGTCTGTCCGTCTATCCGTCCGTCTGTCTGTCCGCCTATCTGTCTGTCTGTCTGTCCGCCCGTCTGTCTATCCGCCCGTCTATCTGTCCGTCCGTCCGTCTATCCGTCCGTCTGTCTGTCCGCCCGTCTGTCTGTCTGTCCGTCCGTCTGTCTGTCTGTCCGTCTATCTATTTATTTCAGATTTCTCTGTTATCTACTACAAATATCGACGACAAATACTAAAATACGCTTTTCGATACAAAAAAACAAAGAAAAGTGATAGCTAAAAATAAATATCGCATACTTTGAAAGTGTGTGATATTATTTTATCGCACGATATAAAAATAGGCCCTTTTTCTATTTTGAAGTCCAAATATTTCAACACAATCATGAGTTTGGTTGTCAAAAAGGCTAGTCTCTCAAATATCTTCAAAATACTTATTTTCGATGAATTGGTCATTCGATGAATTGATCATTCGATGAATTGATTTTCGATGAATTGATTTTCGATGAATTGAATTTCGATGAATTGATTTTCGATCAATTGATTTTCGATGAATTGATTTTCGATGAACTCTTCGGTTACCAACTATACAATTCAAATCGATGGTATAGGATAGGCCATTATGTATAAACTAAAAAAGACATGCAACATGCAGAAACAAAAATCAGTAGGTATTAAAGATAATCGTAACATAATAATTCAGGAAAATTGGTTTAAATTAGGGATGGGCAAAAAATATCGGTATATAAAAATATCGATATTTTTTTAGAAAATAATCGATATTTTTCGTCGATTTTTTTAATCTGGAAATATCGATATTCGATTTTTATTTCTGAATATCGAAATCGATATTTTTTTAATCTTTTTTTTTTTTTTTTTAGGAAAAGATTTCCAGACACCAAATTTTGGGAACGACCTTTTTTTTTAGGAAAAGTTCAGTTTCCGGATACCAAATGTTGGAAATGACCTTTTTTTGCTTTGGGCTAAAAAATATCGAAATATCGATATTTTGTCCTCTTCATACATCGATACTTTTTAAAACTAGTGTTGTGTAGGTAAATATTTAACATTTACCAAATATCGGTTTAGCACATACTAGTTTACGTAACTGTTATTGGGTAACCGACGAGTTCATCGAAAATCAATTCATCGAATATCAATTCATCGAAAATCAATTCATCGAAAATCAATTCATCGAAAATCAATTCATCGAAAATCAATTCATCGAATGATCAATTCATCGAATGACCAATTCATCGAAAATAAATATTTTGAAGATATTTGAGAGACTAGTCTTTTTGACAACCAAAATATCACACACTTTCAAAGTACCTATGCGATATTTATTTTTATCTATCACTTTTCTTTGTTTTTTTTGTATCGAAAAGCGTATTTTAGTATTTGTCGTCGATAATTAATTATATAGACAGACGGGCGGACAAACAGACGGACGGACAGACAGACAGACGGACGGACAGACAGACAGACGGGTGACAGACAAGACGGACGGACAGACAGACGGACGGATAGACAGACGGACGGACAGACAGACGGACGGACAGACAGACAAGACGGACGGACAGACAGACGGGCGGATAGACAGACGGACGGACAGACAGACAGGCGGACGGACAGACAGACGGACGGACATACAGGCGGACAGACGGACATACAGGCGGACAGACAGACGGACGGACGGACGGACAGACAGACAGACAGACGGACGGACGGACAGACACCAGACGGGCGGACAGACATACAAGACGGACGGACAGACAGACGGGCGGATAGACAGACGGATGGACAG
Source organism: Mystacides longicornis (assembly GCA_963576905.1). Lineage (NCBI taxonomy): Eukaryota > Metazoa > Arthropoda > Insecta > Trichoptera > Leptoceridae > Mystacides > Mystacides longicornis. The sequence continues at coordinate 6,607,258 of OY756425.1, read as the reverse complement.
ACAGACACACAGACAGACGGACGGACAGACGGGCGGATAGACAGACGGACAGACAGACAGACAGACGGACGGACAGACAGACAGACGGACGCACAGACAGACGGACGGACAGACAGACGGACGGACGGACAGACAGACGGACGGACAGACAGACGGACGGACAGACAGACGGACGGACGGACGGACAGAAAGACAGACGGACGGACAGATAGATAGATAGATAAATAACTAAATAACTAAATATATAAATAAATAAATAATATATATAAATAAATAAATAAACAAACAAACGAACAAACAAATAAATAAATAAACTAACAAACGGACGAGACAGACACACAGACAGATGGACGGACGAACGTGACAAGATCTGCCAACATCTTTGAGGGGGGGCGAGGGGTACAGACGCTGTTTTCGGCCATTATATGAGGCACTAATAAAGATATTACAAAAAAATACTCCAACGTATGTCAAAATCGCCGCCATCTTTAATTTATAGGAGAGACCAAACTGAAGCTTTACCTTATTATTAGGTCATAAACAATTTCTCTAAAATATCTTCAAAATAATGGTTTTCGATGAATTGATCATTCGATGAATTGATTTTCGATAAACTCGTTTTCGATGAATTGATTTTCGATGAATTGATTTTCGATGAATTGATCATTCGATGAATTGATTTTCGATGAACTCGTCGTGAATCCTGTTATTGCATTCTCCGATACCTGTTAAAATTTTATCTGTTAAAGAAAATGTTACTAGACCGCCATCGATAACCGATATCCACTAACTGTTATGCGGTGTTCACACGGGGCGATATAAGGCCAGACGATTTCGCAGTGGCGTACCGTGGGTTTTTGGCGCCCGGGGCGGAATTAAAATTTGGCGCCCCTCCCCAAATAATTTGGCGCCCCCCCCCCATATAAATTGGTGCCCTTCCCCCCTTATATAGTTTGGAACCCCCTCCCATATAAAAAAATACGAAAATAAAAAAAAATAAAAATAAAAAAGTTTGCATATTTATTTTAATTTACATAAGTACTTACTTACAGCACACACATAAAGTACAAATATTCAATTTTGGGACAGAGCTAACTTCTGTCAGATTTTTCTACCTGCGGATTCACATGTTTTTTTAAGACCTTAAACCGAAATTAAATGTTATTTTTGGTCGAAATATAAATTCTGATTTTATCAATCTGGTCGTGTATAACATAGCTCAAGCAGATTTTGCCGCCCTTTCTAAAGAGGCGCCCGGGGCGGTCCGCCCCTCCGCCCCCCCCTCGGTACGCCACTGCGATTTCGCTTGCATAAAAAAAAATATCGCTCGGTCGCCCATTGATCGTCTGATGTGTTCACACGAGTCCACCGACATACATTCAATCTGTCAGGTGCGCTGATTGTTTTAAAAATGGCGGACGTCGAGGTAGAAGTCGCGGGGTAATTGGAGTTAGTTGAAAATATTGTTTTAGACGATATAAAAAGACTCCTAATTGAGGAAAAATAAAAAAAACGCAGATATTGGGTGCGGAATTGGATTCTAAGGAGAAATAAATTTAGAGCAGTGCTGTCAACTGTCAAGAAACTGAACATACGGACGCCGCGCATATCTGCGCATGCGTGCATCGTTCCACCAGATACAAAAGTTGAAAGGCGTTCAACTTGAGACGATATCGCTTTCAACCATTTTTATCGCTTCAAATTTATCGACAATCTGTTCACACGGTTCAATTGGCTGGCGATATTTTAGTGTCCTTGCGATATTCGCCTCGTCTGAACACCGCATTACAGTACTTGTTATCCAGTACAATTCTCAACGCTGTTACCCTGTTATCGTCCTTAACTGTTAAAATTTTACCTGTTTCAACCGAAATAAAATCATTAAAAAGTAAAGTTATATAGGCCCATTTAAAAAAAGGTATTAAACAATAATATTCTAATAAAGTATGTCCCATACATTACTAATGGCCACTTTGTTTAAGTGGTATTATTGCTATCAAGATTTTTTCTACATTGAAGCCGTCTACGCGGTGTATTGTGTATACATTCGAACTAATATTGTATACCTACATGGCAATATAACGACACGTAGTCAAAATGATGTATTATTAGTTATCAATTTTGTATACAGTGAGCATGATTATTAGTCCCTTTTGAGTAATTCACGCTTTTACTTGATACATTTTATTTATATGATGAAATACATGGATACAAGTAGGGTTGAACAAAATTATTATCTAGCCACTTTTTATCTATACCTACCAATAACATAATATAAAGAGTTATTTAATTTATGAGGGGGGGGGGTTAATATAAGTAGGTAAAAAAATAACATTTTAAAATAACATATACTTCTTGATAACAGGTTGAGTTATACCTGTTACAAAGATATACTAGTTTGGCCCATCCCTATTTAAAACTATCGAAACCATATATACTGATATATTTTTTTAATTCTTTCGATGTATCTATTCAATAGGCAAACATACATCACATGTTATGTACTTCCTACTACACCGCCATCTATTGAATTTTTTAAAAAGTAAAGCATTTATAGAGGAATTATTTTGATTTCAAGCTTATGTCCCATCGA